>JAECWI010000001.1:10000000-14800000 GCA_018150345.1 Drosophila equinoxialis
AATGGCTCCTGCTACTGCTGTTGTTGTTGTTGTTGCTGCCGTCTTAGCAGAAGTTATTGCTGTTGTATTAAGAGTAGATGCAGCTAAATTTACTTTGGCATCTGTTGCTGCTGCTGGAGCTGATGGCGGTGTTGCTGCTGCCGAACCATTGGCATTGGCAAATGTAGACATGGTCGAACATTCACGACCACTACTCATTGTGCCTGTGGCAAACACTTTGGTGGTGGCAGGAACGGCAGAAGTACCTGGTACAACTGGTTCATCCTTTTTGGCAGTTTGTTCGCTTTCACTTTCCGGCTGGATAAGCGGCTGCTTGCTGGGACTTACCTCCGCATGAACCTTGTGCCTACCGTTCTCGGCCTGTTGAGCCTGTTGTTGATTGCTGCTGTGTCTGGCCGAGGTCTTAAGTATGCTCGGTCCTGGCAGTTTGCCCACTGTTGCCACTGGCAAGGCATCAACATCTACCACCGTCGACGAGGATGCCATTACTCGCTCTCAGAGTTGCATTGCCTCATCGCGGTAGGTGTTGCCGTTGAAATTGCCATTGCCATTACCGTTCCCATTGCCCACATCATCATAGGGGAGTACCGAGTCTGGGGGATTGCCTGGATTGCTGATCAAAATCTGAGTGTTGGTCACTCCATCGTAATTCTGACTCTGATAGCGTTCGGCATGTAAATTTACGCAAGGTCGACCAGCTGGTCCCCATTCTGCAGTGGGTTGTAGCAAATGCTTCAACCGTTCCCTTATACTCAAATGACTGGGAGCCTGACAAAATTGTTGAAAGGCTACCAAAAAGATGACACATACTGGCAGTAGTCCAATAGTCCAGCCCACTGCATCGGCCCACAATGGATAGATATAGTGACCATATTGGGCGGGCTTGTATTCCACCCAATTGAAGAATAAAATGAACTGGCAAAAACAAGATAATGATGATGATGATACAGACAACGACGATTGGAGAAGTGTTGTCAATTAATTTCACTTACCAGCAATGTGGCCGGTGTTATATACTGCCACATGATGCCCCAAAAGCAATTCCAGAAACGTGACCTCTTTCCAATCATGCCTTGAATGTCATTAAGGAAACGTTGCGAGCCATATATCCAGGCAATTAAAACGCATTCCGATATGGCAATAAGCAAGACGGACCAGTTGGCTGCATATTTATCCATCAATTGTAGCCAATACATGCCACTCTAAAGAACGAAAGAAAAGATATGAAGATTACTTTAAATTCTGGCGCTCTCTCTTCCTCTCAGACTCTGACTCACATTTGTGGTGAATCCCAGACCTCCAATATAGCCAAATATGGCCACCGCCAATACAACCCAGATTTTGCATTGTCGCAAGTTTGGAAATTTATCCAAAATGGCAGTGGTTACGGTCTCCATTAGAGCAAATTGTGAATCTAATCCAAGTGTCAGCAGCATGACAAAGAACAGTATCGACCAAACGGGTGAGATGGGTAAACGTGTCACCACCTCCGGATAGACAATAAAGGCCAGTCCAGCGCCCTGATCCACAACCTTTTTCACCTCCACATCCAGTTCGTGGGCCAGAAAACCAATAATCGAGAAAATCACCAACCCGGCAAAGAATGATGTGGCAATATTACAAACGGCCACAATTAGAGCGTCCCTGCCGAAATGAAACGAATTTTGAAATACAATGAAAGCAAATCCCAATAAACCTTTTGCATAAATTGCTCGATCTTACTCAATAGACTTCTTCTCTACTCACTTGTAGCAATTATTTGAGAATTTGTTGTACGATGATAATGTAATCAGACCACCCCAGGCGGGGCTCAATGCGAAGAATATCTGAACAGCGGCATCACCCCATACCTAATCCCCCCGACAAATTGATTAGAAATCGCTAAACAAAAAATTATCGCTCGTTATTTATTATGTTGCTCACCTGAGCATTGGCCAGTTGCTTCCAATCGGGTGTCAAATAGAATAATATGCCAGTGCTCGCTCCAGGTAGAGTAACACCTCTTACGAACAGGATAACCAATACCACATAGGGAAACAGAGCTGTGAAATAGACCACTTTGCCAGAGGACTGCACGCCCTTGCAAAGGCAAAGAAAGACAATGACCCAGGCGAGCAGTAGACAGGCAGCTAGCGAGTATTTAATGCTGCCAGTTTCCTCAATGCCACTGGACAGACCCAAGACATAGTTGCTGCAAAACATCGATTCATAGAAATGTGAATTGAGTTAAAATAAAATACTCCTTGACCCAACTCACTTGAAGTACTCTTCAGCTGGTGGTCGTTTCAAAGCATGCAAAGCCATTTCGGTGATGTTGTTCTCCTCTGCGGCACTGGAATTATAGCAGGTACGCAGGTAATAAGTACCATTCGATGCCTCACATTGATCGGCCTGGACGTAGGAGAAGCAATCTGAAAAGAGTACGAAAAGAGGAGAGGTGTAGGTGAATGGAGAATTTCTGTCAGCAGTTTCTTGTTTTTCTTATTTCCGCACCTTTGTCCCCTCACAAAACCCTGCTCAATTATGCACACAAAAAAAGGGCTTCCGTTAGCATTTTAATATTTATGAACTATTCGTTAAGGGGGAAACAAAAACAAAAACGAAGAGAGCTTAAAGTATGCAAAAGTCTACAGCGAAATGGCAGCTTTTTTGTGCGGCTACATAATTAAAAGTACAAAGTAGCAAATCAGTGAAAAGAGCCAGGACTCTATAACTCTGACAACAATGTTGTCCTGCAAGAGAAAAAAAGGACTACCCAACCCAACAAAGAGAAAAGGAGCAAAAAAATAAAAATAAAATGGAAAAAACACGGCAGTCAAGTTCACGTTGAATGAATGAAATGAATTGGCAAATGATGGCGGCCATCATCAGAAGGGTTTGTGGGCATTTTGTTGTCCTGCCCATGATTAAATGGAGAAAATAAAATTTGCTTTAAAGATGAAAAAGAACGTATTCAAATTTAAAGTCTTTGTGTTTCAACTGCCAGTGACATTTGTGATTTGTGATTGCAAATTTTGCATGATTAGGCAATAAAAGTGTTCGAAACAATATATTTTTAGCCAAATGTACGCAGTACGAAGCGGTTAACCACAAAAACCTAAAGAGATTTTCACTACTTTGAAGACTGTACTACATGGTTTTTTGGGAAAAGATGAAAAAACAAAAGCAAAAGTCACTTTTAATTTCAATGGGACAGATTTTTCTTTGGTTGAAACATGCTTTGTGTAACTAATTTCAGCTTAGTTTGTGTAGTTTTTCATTTGATATTTAATTATACACCTGCCTACACACAAACACACACAAACATTCACACACGTGTCTATGTGTGTTTTGTCTACTTCCTATTAATCTTCTCGTACTTAATTATGCAGGTCACGTTGCAAGACCGAAACGTATGTATGTGCGTAAAGGGGAGCCTAAAAGCAGGCAGTGGAAAATATCACAGGAAATATTTGTCTATGCAATTCTTGCAAGCTTTTTGGTCTTATACAATATTTAACAATATTAGAGAGACAAATGAATGAAATATACCAGGCCAACCATCAAAACCAGTAAAACCATGCATCTCTAGTATTTCAGCAAGCCAATTGTCAATATTCCCTCGACACATACAAACACCCACACAGAGTCACTCAAATTACACATACGCCATGTGAAACGGCAGACAATTGCCACTGACAGTGTCTGTTTCTGTCTCTCTCTCTCTCTATCTCTCTCTCTCTCTCTCCGTGGCGCTCAATAGCTCTGAAATACGCCGAAACGAAATGTGGCCAGAACCAATCAATCAGCATCAAAATTAAAATAAAATTCGATGCTTGTAGAAAATTGAAAACAATTTCTTGTGGTCTTTGTAAGGACGAGAGGGGTAGGGGGTATAGGAAGAAAACAAGAAGACAAACTTCAAAGTGTTTACTTGGCGTTTAATTTGGCCTGTCTGTGTGTTGTTTGTTCTGCAATTAATTTGATTACACACACACATGCACCCAGCCCTACACACAAACACACACACAACCCGTAGATACAAATCGTATAAATTTTATTTGAGCAGAGCCAAAGAAAAAGTAGAAAAAGCAAAAGAAGAACAAGAAAACTCTGAAAAACATCCCAATGTTTCTATGAGTGCGTGTGTGTGTGTATGTGATTGTTGATTATGCTTGCTGTCAAACACACACACACATACACAAACAGAGACACACATATACAGCATCTTATATAAGTTGGCTCCGACCTGCCAGAGTAGGAAATTGCCATTAAATTTTTTGTGTGACCTTTAAGTTTGGCATTGCCTTTGGCATGTTTGGGGATACTCGCCAGAACTTTTAGCAACTCTACCGACAGTTTGTCGGGTTATGGATGTCTCTGATGACTGACACATTGGACTTTTGATTAGCCCCCAAAAACTAAATGAAACATTGGCTTCATTATAAGTTTCTCTCTCATATGTACATACAGATGTCAATTTTAATTGCCCAAATAAAATCTTGATGGATGATGGAAAAGTGCCAGAAGAAGCAAGAGAACAAGGCTATATGTAAGTATATATGTATGTATATAAACCACTCTAAAGCAAAAGGAAAGGCTCCATAAATCCCCTTTTAAGACTATGCCTCAAATTTAAGTGGATTTAAGCCAATAATAATAAATATTTACACGAAGCAAAAGAAAAAGAAAGGCAAAAATATGTGAGAATCCTAAATACATACTCGTAAATGTTCGCCATTGAGAGTATGTGACATTCAATCAATACACAAACAAGTTAAACACATTTTAATCATGACACTAAAAGTAAACATTTATCATCTAAAATATATATATGTACATATATCAGACGGACGTGGCCAGGAGAGTCAAGTTGGATCGAAGGATGAAACCGAAGGCAGGAAGGCGAAAGTGTCAATAAATAAAATCCTTAAGAAATTGCTTGTCTTCCTCTAAGAATCTCTTCCTTTCTCAAATGGTCTTTTCCCCTTGTCTAAGTTAAGAGCTTATGGATGAAAAAAATTACAGAAAAAAAACTGTAGATGAAGCTGCCGCAAGGTTGAGGTTGCCCTGGCTCGGTGTGTCGATTGAATGTCAAAAACAGTTAAGACATAATTGTTGTCATTTCAACAATAAAAAAAAATATATAAAAAAAAATATTACGGAAAAACGTGAGAAGAAGAAACCAAGACGGCGACAGATACGATAACATCCGCACCTCATATCGATTTCTAGCTCTCGCACACACACACACACACACACACACACAGACGTAAAATAAAGGCAAAAAGGAGAAACCGAATGGAACGAACGCGCTTTTCTTAGGAGCCTCCATTTGGTTAGAAGCTTTAGCTCTCAGCCTTTTGTATCAATGGCGGTTGTATTAAATCATCGTTGTCTGTGTTTTTGCAGGATGAGGTGGTATTTGACGGTGATAGGTGAATGGTGAGTGGGGTGTGGGGGGATATGTCTGTGTGTCTATGTTTCTAGGGGAAGCTCTGCGTTGGCTCATGCAAAACTTTCAATGGCATTTGACATATTTGTTGTTGCTGTTGCCATTATTATTGCCTTAGCCTGTTCATAGAGACGGCCACTTGAGGGCCTGTTTGCTCCCTCTCTCTCACTCTCTAGCCTCTCATACTCTCTCTCGCACACACATGCACTTGAGTGCCACTAAGCCAGCAGTCATAAAATAAGCCAAACAGGAAAATGCTAAAAAGAAAAACTGAAATAAATATCACACACACATACATACACCAAAAAGTAACCCTTACATACGAGAGAGGTCCGTTGAGTACTAAGCTTCACCGAGTTGTGAGGAAATGCAAAAACGATTTACCATTATGTTGTATATTTTTTAAAGGAATTCGACTCATACTTTTCTTTCACGTATGTGGAAATGATCGTGTCCAAGGCGCATTTTAGAGAAATGGAAAAAGAGCAAATGCTTACTAAATGTGGATAGCGCACATCTTTGATTAGCCACTCCCGGGAAACGACAACTACGGAGTTTACCGTTCCCAAAATCTATGATCTCGGACAAATTACCACAAGATATCTGAAACTGTAGGCATCCCATTTGGAGTTTTGGACTTGATAAGGCTATCGGCACGATGAGTGTGGGGTTAACTCCATCCGTAATTTACATCGACTGCCTTCAGAAGATGCAGCAAAAATTTTACTTTTCCAACGGATTCTACCTTTGTCTGACCGAATCGTATCAAGAGAGGCTACCCCCATCTAATGCCCATTGTGGCATCAATTTAGTTCCAAGTCTGAAGAAGTCACACGTTGAACAGATATTCTAGTCAAAAAAATTTGGAGAAAAGGTATTTTTCTCGATTTTCAAATAAGAGAACTTTTCGGACCGCCCTCGTATTCGTTGAAATATTTGAAATATTGTAATATTCATAAACTTTTATTACAAAGTATAAATCTGAAATGTTAAATCCAAAATTGTTAATATTTTTCTAAGCCAAAAGTGTGCCAAAAACATGATCTCGATTTTATATTAATTTAACTAAACAGACTGCAACGGAAAGTTTTAATAGGCCATGCATTTTGAGATAGGTTAGGAAAGATAATGTTAGTTATATTCGATATACGGCATATATACGACGATTCCGATGAAAAATATTTAAGGCCCTTTAGCCGGCTGAACACATGGATTTCAATTTTCATCAACCAAGTTTTCACATTTTGTAACTAACCTTTCAATTAAGTTTATTTTTCTGGTAAATGTTTGCTTGATATTTAGCACTCCTACATTTTCAAGTATTTCATTTGATATGTTTTTATTTCCAACTTAATGTATAAACCGTATTTAGCAACCATTTATCCGTAAGTTATTTGTCTTGTCGGTTTAGAACTAAAGGATAATCCTTACTCAACCCTTCCAACAGTAAATACAATGCAAAAGAGGATTCAAACTTCGGCAGTTTAAGTTCTATTTCAGTTCTTTGGTTTTCAAGTTCATCTAGTTAACTTTTCTCACTCTTTTCGTTCGCATCTACTTGGATTTCTGCCTTTTCTTCCAATGCTCTCATATTTCATTTCCCCAGTTTTTTCACATCTTCTTGCTACTTAGTCAACGTTTTTCTTTTCACTTATAATTTCTTGATTCCCATTATCATCAATCATTTATATTCATTTCCTCAATTATCACATTTCGTGGCGTGTTTTTTTTTTTTGCAATTTTAAATTAAGTGTTTTTATATATTTTTTCTTTGCATTATCTGAAAATGTTTTTTTTTTCTTTGCTGGCTACATACTTTATTTCTTGTTTATTTTTATGCCATAAACTTGCTTCTTTTTATGACTCTCTTCTTCCTGCCTTGGCCTATCGTTAGCCTAGTTTTTCGTATGCCTATACAATTGTAGACCTCTCTAAAAGAGAGCTGCATCGTTAAAGATTTATATTCATGTCCTTCGCGTGTCAGCCAATTTTAAAGTGGTTTTGTGTGGGTGTTTGTTGTGTCAGTGTGCAAAGAAATCAACTGCACGCTTAAGCGCGTACAATACAAAGGGACTAGCAACGCCCTGCCAACCGATGTCCCGCTGGCACCGACTGCCACGCCTCCTTGGCCATTATTGTCGCCTACGTGATATAGTTGTCTGGCGAGGCAATCGCCCGCCTGCTCACCTAAGCTAACAATGTCAAATGAGAAGCAACGAACCAAGGCACAAAAACAATTGCCTACTTTATAGCGTCGCCTTTTGGTTTCCTTTTGTTGTCTCTGCCTCCACCTCCTTCGTATCGCCTCACTAGCCCCTCCTCCTCTCTGTCCCCTTCTTGTCACTTGTTTATTATTATCATTTTCAGTGAACAGTTTTCTCTCCCATCCCTTTCATTTGCTTTTCTCTCTTTTTCTCTCTTTCTCCGCCTCTCTTTATTGTTAACGTGTGCGTAAATAAAAGTTAAACAAGGGAAAAAAAACACTCGATAGATTTTCCGGAAATTTGAAGCTGCAGCTAAGTTAAATCAAGGATTTTGATTTTAGTTTTTTGTTTTTGTTTGTAAGTTTTTAAAATATCTTAATACTTTCCACTTCACTTGAAGGTGAATCTAACTAATCCACATGAAAAGTTGGTTTTCATCTTTATTAAAGTCTCGGCTTTTCCTATGCCCGCCTGCCTGCCTGTTGGTGTTGTTTCTCTTTGAAACAAATTGTCTAGTGGGTCAGCAGTTTTTTTTTTTTTTTTTTTCTTTTTCACCCTGGGGCACGGCCAAGTCAGGAGAGCAAAGCAAACAAAACAAAAACAAAATGGAATAGAAGAAAAAGAACAAAAAAATAAGTTTCACTTTTGACAGCTTGCAATTCGCCTAATTTATTACCCAAGAACACAGAAAATGCTGCCACTTATATATAAGTTGGTCTCTCTCGCTTTCTGTCTCAGTCCCTTCTTGGCAATTAATTGAAAACCCCGAGGAAAATCTTCAGCCCATCTCAAATGGTTTCTACTTACGTTCCGTGCTCCATTCCAGCTCACAATTTTGCCACGGCAATTGAGTGCGAAACGAGGCAAACATGTAGAAAATGGTCCATGCAATAATCAGATTATAATAGAGCATTACAATGGCCGAAACCAGAATCATGCCGGTGCCCAGGCCACGAAACAATGGACAGAATCGCCTATAGATGGCCACCGGGCCCAGAGCAGCATACTGGCCAAAAGATAATTCCATAAACATCAGCGGTAGTCCAGCTATAATTAGCATGATGGTGAATGGTATGAGAAAGGCGCCTGCAATGAATGAAAATGATTAAGTGAAAATTTCATTTTAAGAGTTGCGAGAATTGTTGACTTACCTCCACCATTGTTGTAGCACAAATAGGGAAATCTCCAGACATTGCCCAGGCCGACAGAGTAACCCAGCAGCGAGAGTAGAAAATCGAAACGGCCTGTCCAATTGCCACGCTCTGGTTCTACGCCGCCTGCACCACCGCCAGCACCACCCACACTGGTATCCAATGTGACCAAAGCTGTGCCCGATGCACATCCCGCAATGCTAATGGCTGTGGGTGTAGTGCTCATTTGGACCACCGGCATTGTGGACACATCCTTATCCTTCTCCTTTTCTTTCTGCTTCTCCTTCTCTTTGGTCAATGCCGCAGCACTGGCTGGACAAACCACAACGAGACCTTTGCCACAACCACTACCACCACCCCCGGCACTGCTTCCCGAACCGGATGTTGCAGCATTTGCTGATGCTGTTGCTGTCACTGTTGCAAGCATTTTGCCATCTCTTGCCATTGGCAGGTCAATGGTGCTGAAACGATCTTCGTTTTGCTACGGAACAAAAAAGGAAACATTGCAAATGTTTGGTTAACCTTGGACACTTGGCATGAGATTTGGCCATCTGCCAAACTGTGTAACAGTTGGCACCAAGACCATCAGAGCAACAAAGCACCAGAGCAAGGCAAGTAGCAGGGCGCACAGCCTGATTGAGATTGATTGGTTATTTTATCTACCATAATAAATAAAGATTTTATTTTATATACATTTTTTTCTATAGAGGAGGTCAAACCAATCATCTCTTGAGATTTATTTAACAGAATGTGCACGTAAATCGAATATCTGTGTTTAAGACATGAAATTATAAATAAAGTAAAAAGGTCAATAGGAGATGACCATGCTAGTCGATGTCACGAGGACTACATTGCTTTTTTTTTTTCAAAGCAAGTCTCTAGAATTGAAACAACTTAATCCAAGTCTACGGAAGATTTTTATAAAGGGTATATCTGTAGGCGGTGCACTTTATGTAAACTTTTAATAACAAACTCTTAAGTATGTCATTTTAAAGCTTAACACCTTAATTGGGCAAGAAGTTGAGGCTGTTCGTGATGTGACTGAGTTCGTTTGTCATACTCTTCCTATTCTGATGGCAAATTCGCAGTCTCTCAAGGCTTGGACAGCCAAAAATATAGTATTTTCAATTGAATAGTGAGAATCTAAGCCAAAAACAAAAAAATGTTTATCAACATAAAAACAGCAACATAAAATGATATTAAGGGTCATGGATGCATAAAAGGAAAGGAGTCCGGGGGTCAGAATACCCTCCCTAAGTAATTCGAACAATTTTTAATATTTTCTAAATATTCTCTTCAAAACTCTCAACTCCAAGCCGATTTCAGAAGGGACGGAACCAGAAAATTAGTCCAAAGGGTCAGATGACTAAATCGTATGTTTGACATATTTTTCCTCTTTATTCTGGCTCATGCATCGAAATTGTACTGTTCCTACTAGCCCTAGCATAATCCTACATTAATAGAAGTGATATATGATTCCTCTTACCTCCCATAGATCCACGTCCAAGTGAGTGCTCGACTCTTTGTTAGCCTTGAGACCTTTCGTTTTTGATTTCGTTTTTGATTTTTTATCCATTTTTGATGATATTTGTGTGCAATTTGTAATTGGTTTTCAATAACTTTATTAGTTTTTAATGTATTCAATCTCTCTGTGGCCAATTGCTTGTCTATGTGGTTGTCGTTGTTGTTATTGACAATATTTTTGATTCCAGGGTCATAGGATTAGTTTTTAGGCAAACATTTGTTGCCAGCAATCAGAGTCAAAGTTGAAGCAATTCTGCGGTGACATGACCGATCAATATATAAATTGGTTGCAGCAGCAGTAGCAGATGAATCTTGGTTGATAGAAGCAGCTGTTGCCCCTATCAGTCATGTTGTTGTTGTTAAACAAAAACTGGAAATAGACACAATAACAAATAGATTAATAATTGTATTTAAAAGATTTCCCCATTGCTAATTTTCACATATCTATGTGTAGGATAGATAAATTTTAAATATTTCCATTGATGGATTTTTCCCACTTTTAGGTGGGTGTGAAAATTTTGGCATTGACGTGACTTGAGTCTTGGCATTGGGTGAGGGGTGTAGTGACATTGAAATTGTTGGGTGATAAACAAAACCTACACATTGACATACAACTTATTCAACTTTGACGAAAAAAAACACCATCAGTTGATGATTAGTGTGGATGATCTTTGCGAATTAACTGAATAATCAAGTTATCCTGTCTCTCCACATCTCACTTGGCCATCAAAAGAGATTTCACACTCACTCGTAAGCCAACCAACCGACAGGCCCTTTCCACACGTTTTCTAGCAGCAGTTTCTGCTTTTTGCCTGGCACCTCGACATAAATGAGTGCTCAAGAAAATGACGCCCCGTCAATGGCACTTGATGTGCCACAGACACACCCATCCGCCCATTCACACACATACACACACACACACACACTCACAGCGAGACATACATTTGCAATTCAACTGTCACAGTTTTTGTAGTGGCCATAACATCATGTGATGTGAAGGTGATGAGATGATGGCATGATGAGATGATTACGAAGATAATGATTATGTTCCATCTCATCTGGGGCCTCTTTGTGCTTGGTCACGTTTTTTTATGGCACCCCGACACCCTCATTTTTGGTATTTAGTTTGGCCCGGCTAGACATTGACCGACCTCACAAAAAGAAAAAAGTAACAGCAAAAGACCAGAACTAATTACTCAGTCAAATGAATATCAATTGAGCACAAGCTAATAAGAAAAGAATACAATATTAAATGCTAAAGTATTTCCCTAAAAAATTGCCTTATTATGCGCTATGGACGTGAGGCAATTTTTTAACGGCTTAGTTAATACTTAATATTGGCAAATTAGGCATACTTTAACTTTTAAAGATGTTAAATGTTATTCTTGATATAAAACTTTGTAAGTCTTTTGTTTGTTAGAATTACACTAAAAGGACTAATGATAAATACAGCGAATACCTCGCAAGTCCTTTGGCAAAAATGAGGATCGCGATGTCAAGCATTTTCTGCAAAATAATCCTACCAACTATGGAAAGGTCATACCGAACGTAACTGAGATATCAAAGGCTTGTTTATACTTATTTTTCACTTGACTCCTGAAACTTAAACGATCTTGCAGTTTCTGTTTTTCTTCCCTTCGTTTTATTTAGAATTACCAAAGCAAGAAAAACAGAAATGTGGAAAAAAGAATTAGGTTTTACCAGAGTAATATAGTACTACCAAAGGCTATACAAGAAGTACTTTTAAGATGAGTTTTTCTTTTAGGGTAATAAAGAAATTCGAAAACATAATATACTGGCAATGATAGGATAAGATTAATTTTATAAGTAGCTATGAAATCACTAGGCTGACAACAGAACATCTTGACTGTGTCGACAAATTGTCACCCTAGCCCTCATGGAGGGGTTTAACCTGCAACCTATCATCCTCTACCATCTTCTATACCCTAGCTTGTCAAATAAAATCATTGTTGACTTATAGATCTTCTTCTGATATACAGACAAAGAGATTGTGATAAAGCTTGCACTGCATCACCAATGCCAAAACCTATCGAAAAACTATATCCTTTTTTGCTGGTTATGTCAATTTTAAAATTTAATACAAAAGTTGTTGGGAAAGTTTATTGGGGCAGCTGCGGATGTTATGTTCGGCAAGTAAACATTACAGTGACTGGTGGCAAAAAAATTTTTGCTCGATGTAAGTATCCAATCAATCTTACTAGAATCAAAATAATAATATCTATTAAAAAGTTTTGAAAGTGAAGTCGACGAGTGTTCAAGTATGACGACTGAAATGAAGATTGCCTTTTGTTAAACTTAACCAGGATACTAAATGAATATGAGTAAGCAATCAAACTAGAATTCAGCAATCATCTCTTCCGGGCTAAGACCCTTATAGTATGGTTGATTTCTCTTTTTGGAAACTGATGTGAAACACACAATAGTGTGTTCATTTCAAATGAAATACTTGTAACTATAAACGATATAAATCAATGATCAAATCTATTTATTGCCCATAAATAAATGACTCAAATGCATTCTATTAATTTATTTTTGCTGGATTTAAAGTGATAACAGCCCAACCTCAATCGTGATAAAATTTGTATACTTGCAAGTTTCACGCGATCTCTTTATATAGCTACCAAAGTGATGAATTTACAAATGAAATTACAAAACCCTGCTCCGATCCTACTAAACTTGGCAGACCAAACTAAGTTTGCTTTTCCCCCAACCTGACAACACCCGACACATTAATACCTGATATCAAAAAATGTTGCCAGAAACGTGCACAATCAAATAAAAATCGGACTTAAACTAACCAAATGATAAGTACACCTTAATTGGACTCCCAAAGAAAGCGTATTTAGTCGCTGGTTAGGCTGAAGAGCTTGTGTGCTTTTAGACGTGAGCAAAGTGGTTTCTAATGCGATTACCAGCGAACTAGATAATTAATAAAGGATCATAACAAGTTAAGAAAATGGGATTACTGCAATCATCATCAAGCATCATCACGCAGTTATACATATGATAAAATGGCACTCTTTTTTTATTTTTCATAACATTAACAGGTTAAGGTAGGAAGAGATTAGCATACAATTTAACAAGGGTATACACATTTCGACTTTCAACTTCATTCTGTTTTTGTTCGTTTCTCTTATCCTTTGCTCATCTGGACTGTTTTGTTAAAATTCATTTATATTTCCTTCCCTAAACAATTTTGTAGTAGTTTACCACATCGCCCACAATTCTCAGTTGTTGTTGTTTATGCTTTCTGTTGGATTTCATCTCATCCTGGTGATATTTTCCTCTGGTCTGCTCCTTCTTATCCTTTTCTCGCCTGTTAGTTGCTATGGGATGGCGGCTTTTTGTGCTTGCGGCATTTGCTTAGCAAATAGTTTTTAATGATACCAATGCCTGTGGGCAGTTTGGAAAATGCAGAGGAAAACAACCGGGAAAAACAACGAGTCCAACACCGCTTTAGCTTTGGATTCTGCGGAATTTAGCCGGGAAAAATAGTTGAAATCGTTATTTCATTGAAGAGAGCAGAAAAAACAACAAGGACAACCGACAATCGGCAACACAATTCGCAATAAGTGAAATTAATCCTGCGCCTCTCAATTTTTTAGCTACCGATAGTCTAAATATTTGTACCCTTAAATAATTTCAGAAATATTTATATGAAAATCAAGTTGCGTTTAGGTAAACAAATTAAATAAAACAAAAAGGCGAATAGTAAAAATGAAAAACCACGTTTTCTGCATGTAAAAACCGTGCAAATTAAATATTAACTAAAAATCCAATCATATACTTGAATGAACACTATAATGGATTCAATAAATTATTTAAATTAAACTCATTAAAATGTCAGTAAAAGTTTTTATTCAAATTTCAAACAATTCACTAAAATGCCACAATTAATTTTACATTAAACTCGAAATGAAAAATTCATGGAAAGTCATGTTATTTAATAGAAAAACAGTTAAAGGCTAATTCAAATATTCAAAGATATTCCTGAACAAAAAATATTCCTTAAACTAAGATTCCAAACTAACCTAAACTAAAGATACACAGAATTTGGGTTAAAAAAAGGAAAAAATTTTTGATTTCTAGGTCTGCTATAACCCCAAAATAACCAATAACAACAACAATTAATTCTCATTGCAAATTTATCAAAGAAGGATTTGAAGTCTTAAATTAAATTAAATAGTTCAAATTATGTGATACTACTTAGAATACACATTTATAGTATTTTGACAAAGGAGTTACAAAAGTTGACGTAACACTTTCTTTCCAAAGAAAAGCTTGCACTTTCTAAATACTACTATGCCCACTTTAGTTTATTTGAATTCAAAAACTGGTTGTAATATAATACTTTAATAAACATTTATACATTTTGTCGGTAGTCTGCCAGCTGCCAATTTGTTAGCACATTTTTAACATCGTGTGACATTCTATCGTTAAGTGAAAATTTATGCTTCTCCAGCGACTTGTACATAATTAATGTGCAGCTAGTTTCATTTTAAAGAAGCAACAAACTCACAAGTAACAATTGTACTTAACAACTAGAAGAACACAAGCAACGAAATCATTCAAAACTAAAATGCAAGAGTAGCAATTAAGTGTTACGTATACGCTCCATGTGCCCACCAACAGACTAAGAATTGAACAAGGGAAATTGTTGTCTGAGTCTGATGTTACCTCCCTTGCCAGCTTTGCTCTTCCCCTCCTACATCTGTTGTTGCTTTCCCATCATTCTCATCTGCCTCAGCTTTCGTTTTGGGACGGAGATGGAAAGGAGGGGAGCTCTTGCTCTGTGTTTGTGTTTGGTCAATTCGAGTGTGAAAATGTTTTCGAGCTTCTGCTGCTGTTGTTGTTGTTGTTTTTATTGTTGTTGCTGCTGGTGTTTACACATCGGCTAGGACAAGGGGCAGGGATAAGGGCAGAAGGTAGAAAAACATGGGTAAGGGGCCAGGGACAACATAGACAATGACCTTGGCAATGTGCAACGCATTGCAACTAAAGTGGTTTATGGGGCATGGTGGGGCCAGCCGACTGTTTAGTATTTGCAAGTGTGTGTGTGTGAGAAATATTTTCAGTTTAGTTCTTTATATCCTTTTGATGATAATGATCATTATCATCATAATGACGATGATGATTCGTCGGCATCTTGTCGGCCCGGCAGCATTTTCCGTTCTGACATTCCTCTTCTTTACTTTTTTTTTGTTGCTATAATTTTTGACATTTTTATGCCAACATCCCCCAAGGCGAGACAAGAAGGGAAACAAGAAACCTTCATCATCGTCATCAGCACAGTTCTCGGCAATTATTAAGGGGCAAAAACTTTAAATGCTTGAACTTGATCCAGCGGAAGACTGCCCCAGTCAGACCTTCACCACCCACCACCCCAAAAACCAAACAAGCAGCAATTGAGATGAAACGGGGCCAACCTTAACCCTAGAGAAGCATAAAAGGAACAACTAAAAAACTGAAGGACCAATAGTCTGACATCAGGAATAAAACGAAGCAGCTATACCCTATCTGTTTGTATAATAAATAAGACTTATACTTAGTTGAAAGTGTCCCAACAATGGAACTATTGAAAGTGACAAAACTCTGATACTCTCATTGATTGATTAGAAAATGGGATCGCCTAATGCCCCTATTTTGAGACATCTAAGAAAAAGTAGCACACATCCTTTGAAAAAAGGGTAAATAGAACATTGAACAAAAAATCAGTCATGCCAACACAATATAGACACGCATACACACACACATTGAGGAACGAGCACGTAAAGCAAACTGCTGAACGATTCTTCGATTTTTCACCATAGATGGGAAACGGCATATGTAAGCATATTCATGATGAACTCTTTAAATATAATTAATTTTGCTTTCACCTTGAAATATATTGAATAACATAATAACAAAATTTAACCTAGTAATTAACTTCTTAAAGTTATTAGTAGATGGGAATGGAATGTTTGTTAGGTAAAGATGGGCGTATGATTGATGGCGGAAAGGAGGCTCCTTGCATATTATTGTTGTCAATGTTGTTGCCATCATATCGATTATTGAGTTTGTTCATCGCCAACTGCCAATACGCATACAAATTAGATTCAGCTGTGAATCCAAGCAACAAATTTCTCTGGAAATTCCACCTTCGGTTTTGCTTCCTCTCGCTAGACATATTTCCATTTTTATTTCAATGCCTAAGTAAATTTTACGTTCTGTTGCCTTTTTTCTTGGAAACATCTCCCATCCAATACCATCAAATACTACAGTTTCTGCCATCCTCTTTTCCTTGTTCATTTTGTTTTTCTTGTTTTTTTTTTGTCGTGCATTAAAATATTCAGGTTCAGCATCTTGTATGTAAGTACTAGCAAATTCAGCGCTAAATTTCAATCAAAATGCGCGTAAAGTGGCATTTCGAGTGATTTTTATGAATTCCGAATTACACAATGAAAAAAAGAGCAATAGAAAGAAGGAAAGAAAGAGAAAGGGAGAAAGAGTGAGGGGATTAAAATGTAGCAGGTGCATAAAAGTTAACAAGTTAAATGGGGCAAAATGGAATGAAAGGCGTGAAATATTATCCATCGAAAAAGCTCAACACATTCTATTTTTTATGCTAATAAGCATAAATGTATATACTGTACATGTATATATTGTATCTCTCAATCACTTTAAGCCTTGGGTATGCATATTGACTATCAAAGGACTAGCTTATTCCTTTAAAAGAAAATTGTGTATAATATTCGTTAACTTCATATTCTTTTATTTCGTTAAATGAAGTTGCAATGCATATTCAAAATATTCAACCAACTTCAAAAAATATCAGATAATTGGTTTTAATTGAACCAGAGAATAAAAAAAAGCTAAAGCCTTTTAGTAATCTCCAGATTTCTTCTAGTTTAATCCACAAGATTTTCAAATGGTTCGGGAAATCAAAGTAAACTTATCAATTAGTAAAAGCTTTATGGGATATTCTAAGCAAATTATAGGTAGACTATAGATATCTGAATTCAAGAGAATCAGCTAAATTTGTCAATAGTCAATTCTTAAAACCTTTAGGGACAGGTGAAATGCATTTTTACTTGCACGGCAAAAGACATGCCGATAATTTTTTTAATTTTTAACGTAGTCATGATGATTTTCAATTTAGAAAAAAACCAATTTCCCAGCTTGCATGACTATCATCAATTTATTTAGACTTGCTGTAAGAGGATTTCGAACGGGGTGAGTTGGAAAAATGAAATAATAAATCTGTCCTTATGTCACATATATGTCATCTTGCCGCAATTTCCATTTAATCCGCTCAATTTGTCGCCAGATTTTGTTAATGGCGACGACTAAAACTTTTCATCTATGTATGTAATTTTTCTCTTCCCTTTTTTTTTTTTTTGTTGTTGAGACGAAGACGAAGCCTTTTGCCTTGAGTACAAGAGAAAGTGCATTTCATTTGAATTTTGAAAGGCCAAAGGCAACAGCAAATATGGAAAATAAGCAGGTAAAAGCAGGTTTATATGTGTGTGTGTATAAAAGAGGGAGAAGCAAATGCTAGAGCGAGATAGCGTCTAAGTGAATTAATGTTTTTCTTTGGAAAAAAAAGTTTTCTCTTGGCTGTTTTTACACTCTTTTTTCGGTTTTACCTCTGCATACATTTTTTTTGCAAGTGTATAAAAAAATATGCGTGCGTCTAGGTGTGTCTGTGGTGTGTGTGTGTGGGTGTGTGTGCATATGTTTTCCTTTAAATTTGCAATTTAAATGTAATTTTTCAGCGCATACGCGTAACTGTTTATTTGGTATATGACGAGTGCACTGATTTTTCAGAACCAAGCAAAAGGATAACGATTACTTGAAAAGAAGATGACAGGATATCTATAATAGAGCGAATATACATATCTGTTATTTTTGCACTTTTGGTCACAAATTCATCAAATTTCTAACGAAATCTTTGCTTTTGCTTCCTCAAAATAAACCACATTTTTCGAAAAATTTATTTATAGGAAATTTATTTGTTCAATGCATTCAGTCAATTTTTCTCCGAACTAAACAAACAAAAATCTTCTCAGAAGTTAATACATACATGAATTTATTTTATTCATACATTCTAGAGTTTGACGAAATCTTAGCAATAGAGCAGTAAATTTAAAAGAAGAATACAAATCTTTTGTATTTCTATATGGAGGTTAAAGGTTAAAATAACTATTTTAGTACCAAAATGTGGCAAATGTCCTAATGATCTCATAGATTAAATAGGTTCTATTCATTTGCAACTATCTATATAACAATCTTAAAACAGCCTTGAATAGATTTCTGGTGTGGTTTGTAAGTGGTGAGTAAAGGACCTTTGTCAATGGGTAAACCAAATCGACGAGCTCCTTTCATTAAGTACACACTTTGACTCACTTCTTCACTGACTCATTAGTTCCCTGACATACTAGATCACTGACTCCCTTGTCCTTGCTTTGTCACACTGCCAGTAATGTTAAAAACTTATTAACAATTGTAAAGCAAATAGTCATTGTCGCACTACATTTTTTTTAAAGAAATGTATTAAAAATTACGTCTAGATACGTTTAAAAAGTAAAAAAATTACAGATTCAGGGTTTGTAAACCCTCGCAAGTTGTTTGTTACTCTTTCCTCACTTATAGCCGTCAAAGTGGAAAAACGTTTTATCTAAAAAGAGTTTATGAATGAACGGCCCACAATCTTAACATATGAAAAAACAAAGTTATTCATTAACGTCACTGTTTTTGACCGATCGTTCCTATGGGAGCTATCTTATATAGTCACCCGATCTTGACCAAATTTGGCACAGTCTTTTACAGCTATAATGAACGTGAGTTCATTAGTGATAATATTAAATTTTACGACAATAAAAGAGAAAATAACGAAGTTATTGAGAAAAGTCGCGACGTTTGTATGGGAGATATATGTATGATATAGTGGTTCGATACGGCTGAATTCGAGATATACAACCCCTGCAGTATATACAAGCCTACGAGCAAGATTTCAGCTCTGTAGGTCTTACGGTCTAGGAGAAGTTCGCGTTGATCCAGACGGACGGACGGACGGACGGACGGACATGGCTATTCGAACTCGTCTCGTCAGGCTTAATTGCCGCCCCGCGCCAGTAGAAAGGCTTACCCAACGCGCCCCTGGTTTTATTCTCTCTTATTCGAAGAAGAACAGTTAGAATTTACTTTGTCTTTGCTTGCATTGGTGATTGAGCGGCAGCCCGCTATGATGGCGCGTTAGTCACAGAAAATTTGGCAAGCAGGAAAGACGTGAAAAGGAGAGAAAACACAAATGTAAGATAAAATAAAACATGTGAGAAATTTGAAATAACATTGAAATAAAGATTTCAGCTGACCGATCTAACCGATCGATTTGCCCACAAATTGTGCAACTGAATATAGCGCAATACAACACAAACCGGCGTTTAATTGTTTGGTTAGAGGGCTCGGGATATATGTTCAATCTCGCGAACTTTTGGAGCTGTCCCACGTCAAACCTGAATTTTCTACAATGCTGATCAAGAATATGTATACTTTATATGGTCGGAAATGCTTCGTTCTATGAGTTGCACACTAAAAATATACCACAAATTATTCTTAAGCTAGGAAATTTTTAAATTATTATATTTCAAGAAATAAGTCCATAATTTTGTAGAATTTGATACAATTGCAAATTAAATGTATTTAAAGTAAAGAGTTTTTTGGTTGAACAACTGAGTAAATTAAGTTATACCACTTTTGAGATTTAATTAATTTCAAAATTGAAATCAATATAAAGTTATTTTGATTCTATTAGTTCTAGTCATTGAATATTCATGCTAAATCCAGATTTTCTTAAACACAAAGTTGGAAAAGAAGATAACTAAGCTAGATGGAATCAAATTAATGTTTAACTTTAGAGAAAACTCTGTACTAATACACCAAATCACAGTTAGTTTTTAAAGAATTGAAATGATTAAAGTTTTAATAATGATTACTTTTTTGTCGGCTCTATATCAAAAGAATCTTTTTTGTTATAATTAAGCTGTGACAATGAATATCTTATATACCATAAGACTTTAAAACTCAAAGATATAGCCTACATTTTAAAGAATATCGAATTTCTCAAGTCTAGAATATAAAAGAGCAAGCTTTAACATTTTCATTGTTTTCATCTCTACTTTGTTCAATGTTCTTAAGCTCTTGAAAGCAATTGTAAAATATTCGTTAAAACAAACAAGAGGTAGAATGAGCAATTGCACTTTTGCGAAGCCTTAGAAGAGAATATAGTTTTCGACACACACACAAACGCCCACACACAAACGCACATACACAAACACATTCTCACTGTTGAGAAGCCTATTTAACCACATTCGACAAAATCAAAGGTAAAATTCTCAATTTAAAGAGCATATCAATAAAATTGCTTAATCAAATGAGAAAAACATCTTAGTCATTTCAGTCTCAACAGTCTTCGATTTCACATTTGCAATCAAAATATTTCTATTTCTATTTATTTTCAAAACGCTTTCCGAATGAAACACCAAACTCAAATGAAATTTTGACACGATTTTGGTCAGCATTTTGTGTGTTGCACTTGCGGAAAACCTTCTTTACCTAGATGAAAATTATTATTTTCAACTCTCTGCCAAACCATTTACAAAGAATGTGCTGTTAAATCATGCAGCAATTTGTACTTGTTGCCAGTTGTGTGGCAAGGCTGCGATGTCACCGTTGGCAGCTGGGTTTTCCATGCTCCGTGTGACTTTTCACCGAATTTGGCATTGTGGGCCATTAGCAAAATGTCTTTTCTGCAAAGCACTCGATGCGTTTTCATTATGGGTGCATTATCCGATGCAATTTGTCAAATGGAATCGCCCACACAGATGAAATTCAACTACAAATCCAAATGTCAATTATGATGCTCATAGTGTAGCTCTCTTTGGAGTCTTCTTATTGGCTCATCTGGTCGTTTTGGGCCAGCTTCAAGTAGAAATTGTTGAGGTAACCAATTGCAATCGCAATTTCTTGCTCTTTCTGGGTTGTCTTTGGTGCCATTGCCGTTACCTAACGAAGGTCACAAAAAATAGTCTGGATTCCACAGAGTATTGCGTGGCCACCATTGCCTTATCTGTCCCTGAATATTTCCACTCGACCAGGACTGTGGACTGTGAACTTGGTATGTATGGCTACAACGGAATTTTGAAGGCCATTATCAATAATTCACAATTTGCACAGAATTTGTGATTCCTAATTCTAAGAATTGTACACAAGGGGCTTACACAGAACAGATTGATTTGATAATATATCAAATATAGAAAAAAACCAGAGTGCCACTTCGGTAAGGTACTTTACCTTACCTATGTATAGCCGCCAAATTAGAAAACCGCTTAAACTAAAATGTCTAATGTTTGCGAAAGAACGACCTACTGTATTAGCATAGAAAATAATAAAGTTTTTAATCAAAGTCACTGATTACCATTGATTGTTCCTATGGGAGCTATATGATATAGTCATCCAATCTTGATCAAATTTGGCACAGTCATTAACAGATATATAAAACTAACAAATGTTTGTTGACAAAAGTCACTTTTTTTGACCGATAGTTCCTATAAACGCTACAGGTTATATTGGATAAAGATATGCAAAACTTACAATGGTTTTGGAAATCACGAAGTTAATGAAAAAAGTTGTTGTTCATGACTTTGCCGTTTGTATGGGAGCTATATGAAATAGTGATCCGATCCGGCTGACCAGTTTTTAAATCCTGTTGAAGTAACTTGTTTATATTCTATGCAAGTGATTACTACGCCACTTTCTATTTAACAGTTATAATGATGTTAGTAAGTGATTATTGTATTGCATACTTTTTAATTAGCTTAGTAAGTGATTAGTGCATTGCTGACTTCTTAGCAGTAGTAATTAACTTCATTGTAGCTTACTTTTTTAGGAATTGCAGGAAAGGTGTGAGTTTGATTAATTTTTTGTCTAATGTAATGAACAATTTAGGTTGAACCACTGCGAAATCATATTAAACGTTATAATCGAGAAATGTATACGGCTAGAATCATTACAAAACTTAAAAGAGAAGAGAAAGAAGAGTGATGAATAAAGGATGTGACTTTCTAGACTATTGTAACACTTATTAGCTTTAGATTGACTCAACAAAAGATTATAATAACTACAGCACTCCTTATACTGCTAAGAACTATGGAGAAGGCAGGTTTGAATTAATTTATATATTCTTTAAACAATTTGCCATTCGCAGCACCTCAACAATTAGGTGGGGGGATTGTAAAGTTAGCGCAGAATTTTGTTGATATCGTATATATAAAGAAGTAGACAATATTTTACACAATTTATTGCAAGTACATAATCTATACAGTTCCAATGGTCTTTATGAAATAGAAAGTTATATTTCTAAGCACTTTTTAAAACAGATTTCATTTTCATTCACTTTTATCGCCTTAATTGGCCATTTGGTGTCGTAGCCGGTCTATTATATCAAAGTCATTAAGTCCCACAGCTGTTTCTTTTGCAACTACTCATCGGTCTGTTTGAGCCAAATACTTGGGGTGGAAGCAGTTAAAATTTTCAGTAATCAATCAACTCCCAGCATGAGCACTTTAAAGACGATTAAGTTTTTACCCTTCCTGTTCAGTAGACTTTCTTACTGTCACGATGGATATAATATTGCAGGTTAGTTCTTCTTTTTGAGTTCTTTGACCAATTATATCAAATTGCAATGTATTTCTAATAGATATTGATTGGTTAAATGAAACACAGCTGCTGATGTTTGACACAAAGGAAGAATATTCCACCCATAACTTTAGCGACATAGGAACGCAAATCACTTCCAAGGAAGTGCAACAGGAGCAATTCATGAAATTTGCCATTTGTGCCCTAGTCTTGCATATTCTGATTGTGGCAATGGGTGAGTAGGATGTGCAATTGTATGTTTTATCCAAATTTAAGGGATTTTTTTAGGTATTATCATCTATAGTTTTGCCTATTGCCGAGCAAAAGCCCAGAGGAAGCGTCAACGAGCTAATGGCCAACATCGTCTACGTTTATCTAACCTGCAACATCAACATTCGCCCAATTCGCCGAATTGCCAATGTCAGGGCTGTCGTTTGGCCAGGCAAATGTTTCATTCTCTAGTGTTGCAGCAACTTCACCAAATGGCAGAATGTTAAAGTTATTGTGAAAGCAATCTACAGAAAATATAATCTCACTTCTTAAACAGTGTTCGTTTTAAGTTTTTAGAAAATCCCAACAAGGTTGTCAAATACCTTGCCAACAACATCATCGGCCACAACCTTCAAATGGCCTTCGGTATCCTTGTATGCCACCTACATATAAATACATATATACATATATATTTATTTATTATATACATGTATCTACCTTTTTATACAATTTGATTTGATTTTCATACGGTTGCATAAATATATATTCATATATATATATATATATATATTTCCAGGTTTGTCATTGGGTTGAGGTGTTCTCTGTCCCCTCACGCCACCATTTTCCTGTCTCTGCAGTTGAAGCCAGTGCTTAACAACACATAAATGTCAATGTTGGCCGCAAATAACTAATACAATCAGAGCAAAAGACGAGAGAGACGAAAGGACATACACGCGCTCAGACGCACACCCATGTATGGGTGTGTGTGTTTGTGTGTGTAAGTCTGTGTGTTTACACCAGTATGAACAATAGCAACAACAACAACAACTACTGCAGTTGCATTGTCGTAAAAATGTAACAGCAGTAAAGCTTATAAAAAACATGTGCAGGACGCTAAAGATAGAGAAAGAGAGGGAGGGAGAAGGAGTGGGTCGACTACAGAGAAAGCGCAAGAGAAAGTGAAAAACAAAAGGGGAAATAGAACTGGGGAGCCAGAGACATATAGAAAAGCTGTTTAACCAGTTTAACGTTGAAGTTGCAATGGCAAATGTAGGCAAAGGTCAAAGTTCATAGCATTTTGCAGCACTGCCCGAGCGCACGCCTGTGTGTGCTTGTGTATATATACACATTCCATAACAAATAGTTGTAATCCTTTTTTACCTCCGTTCAATATTAGTTCAGATAGACAGCAAGCAACAACAAAAACAGCGCCTTGACCTTGCGTTAACTTCAAAGGAAATTTTGTGAGAAACTAAAATATTGTTTCACTTTCATTTGTCAGAACAGTTAACGACTGGAATTTTCATTTACTTTTGAAGTGATTAAATACAATGATTGAATTGAAAATGAACATAAATAGTATTCAAATGTTAGCCAATCCCTTGGGACAATCCCTCAACAATTACTAACTCATTCAATATATAATTGGATCAAATTTTTACATTGAATCAAGTGCTCAGATTTTGAACCCAAATAAAAATATTTTTCAAATATATAGAATAATTTAAATATCTTGTTAACATTTAGGAAAAACTATTCAGAGCAAATTAGTAGATTAGTCGAAATGCTATTTTGTCATTCGATTTTTCTAATGTTCTTGGTCTTTTCTTAGCAATAGCAAAAAATATCTTGGTTTTGGGGTATCAAATTGCCTGCAGTTTCAGAATTTCAAATCCAAAAACATAAGGTTCTAAGTGGTTTGCATTTGATGAATTAGAAGAATATTTTTGCAAAGTTTTCAGAGTTTGAGTAGAACATTTACGGTTTAAACAAACGGTTCTTAATATTTTTTAATCAAGGATATTATCAAATCTACAATTATTTCGTAAAGGTTTTAATGAATAGTAACGAACACAAATTGAATTCTAGGCCGACAAAGACTGACTCAATCAAGTTGCTCAATTGTAAAGAGCTTCTTTGCTACTTAAATGCTAGTAATTCTTTTTATGACTGAATGACAAGGCTTTAACGATTTTCTTTTTGACATAATCGTTAACTAAGCTTATTATAAGGACATGTTTTATGACTTTCTAGAAAATTTAATTGTATCTAATTTAATATCGATTAGTTTTCTATTGTGGCGATTTAAAGTCAAACTGTTTAGTTAAATCGTTTCATTTAATCACTGTAAACCACTTCATTTCTCAACTGGCACACATGGCGTATACGTCACACTTGACAAATGGCAATGGCTGGGTGTGTGGGTGTGTGTGTGTGTATGTGTGTGTGTTTGTGGATTTGCAACCAAACCCATCTATCCATCAATCAAAATCAATGTAAATTCTAAGACTAGTTATTGATATATGTAAATATATATATGTACTATATTTGACTTGACTCACCTGACTGACAATGCCGCCGCTAACTCTGCGTATCCAGGTGATCCTGATTTTGATTCAGATTTAGATTCACTTTCTGATTCTGTTCGTTGGTTTCTTTTTTTCGTATTTTTTTCTTTTTTGTGTTATGTTGACGTTTATTGTTATTTGATTGCAAATCCTTATGCAAAAAGTTAGTAGTTCAACCGAAAAAAGGGAAAGTCTACAGAAAAAAAATAATGGGAGAAAAAACGTAAAGTAACACAGGCAAAGTCAAGTTGAGCCCAGGCAAACACGCACAGGACACGGAGGCGGACATACCAATGCCAAAGCTTGTAAGAGAAGGAAACAACGCACGTTCACGTTGAACAGGAAGGAACCAGGCGAAAGGCATACAGGAAGCTGGCAACAAAAAAAAACCGGAGACTTGACGAGGCACAGCCAGTGAGTTAGAGAGAGACAGAAATGTGCGAGGGCGAGAGATGAGGCGCGCGGCTGCAGCCAAGGACAAGGATACTAAGGTAGCTACAGCAATAACAACTATAACAAAACCAGCAGCAGCACAGACATTCCAATAACAATGAGGCTCACGAAAGCAATAGAAAACATTAAAAAAAGAGAAGAAAAAAGTAAAGAAAAGAAAATGAAAGGCAAGAAAATACAAAAAGAAGGAAGAAAGTAAAAAGAAAGCTGTAAAAAAAGTTGTCGAGGCTGGCAGCTGTGTTACTGGAAGCTGAAGATGGAATTAATTTTGCGTTCGTCCATGCTTGACTGGCGATAGTGGATAATGGAGAGTAAAGGAATAGTGCGACAGAGTCGGAAATACCAAAAGGCAGCAAATGAACGAGAGAGAAAGCGAGCGAGAGCTATCGCGGGCTACAAGTTAAGGCAAATATTTGCCCAACTTGAATAATCCATTGAGACTGGAAATTGGTTGCACCTGATGCAACACAATTCCGGCCATTGGACGCACATTTTATGTAAATGAATATTCATACTTATTGAAAATGTCATAAAAACAAAGTGTTTTTGAAAATTTTCGAGCACAAAATGAGTTAACTAAGAGATGTTTACTTTAGTAACTAAGACACACAAAATGGATTAAGTTTCTAATTTGATGTCTTAATAGTTCGGGGATACATTTGCAAATTAAGAGATATTTGCATTACTTAAATATGTATATATTGAATATTAAAATGCATGCTAATAATTAAAGACCAAAAGATTTTAACTTGAATCGAAACTCTAAGTTGGGTTAGCAATGCCTCCAAGCTAAGCTAAACTAAATTTTTGAATGAAACAACCAATTAGATATATGTACAAGGCATAAGAAAGATTCGTAAATGTATCACTTATGGTCATGAATTTCTCAGTTGAGATCAACATATTTTTTTCATTAAGTTTCCTTAAATTCGTACTTTGAAACTTGTTGTTTTACTCTTCCAGTTATGTATTAGTTTCTTCATAAAATACAAGTCTAATCATCTAAGTCTAAAGATAGTCTATACTAAAAGTAGTATATTCTCTTTACTTAACCAGCATAAGGTCAATCAGACTTTTCTATAGACTCTTGAAATGCTGAAACTAGTTGAGAATCACAACGAAATAAAGTTAAGGAAGCTATCTACTTTACTGTTTTGTATAGAAAATCAGACTTAATTATTAAGTGAAAACTATTGAGCTTTAATGTTAATAGTTTAAACCAAAGATTGTTTCAAATAAAGTGGTTTACTATATAAGTTAGTAGTAACTTATATAGTGTCTAATGTTTTGTAGTGACTGTACTTACAAAATATTCCATGTGGAAATCTTTCATTTTTAAACGTGTCTTATTAATTCGATATTTGTTCCACCTTCTAATAAGTATGATTCTTGCCAGTTTGATCAATGTAATGTTTAGTTTAATATGTTAGGCTAATACAAAGCAAGTATAAATTTCGTAAATAATTGTAACAAGCAGCAGAGGCAAACACTTGGATTTCATAATGCATTGAATTTCATTATGGTCATCGAGAGAGAATTGAGATAGCCATTGGCTTTGTACTATGGCCAATAGTGTTACTGTTCGGGTTGGTCAAGGTTGAAAACAATAAAGCTGATTACCAGTTAATTGTGCGGAGGCAATGCAATTATGCCTCAAACAATGGCAAGTGAATGTCCTCACTAAAAGGCTGAAAGACCAGACCAGACCTTTGTTAATAACAAACACATATCTATATATACATACAAGCACATATAGGTTTCCTTTCAATTTACCCACCCACACACACACACACACACACGCATATGTTGGCGAGTTGAAATCTGCAGCCGGGATCCTGGTATCATATTAAAGGTTTAATTAAGTTTCGCCTGCCAGCGAATTGTCGACCAGTAGATGGATGCGGATGCACCTACTGGTTCTAGTTTCAAAGTCCTGGCTATCGTTGGTTCATTTTAATAGTATTATTTTAGCAAAATCCGCGGCATATTTCACAACCAAAGGACAAACACGCACACACACACACATAAAATGGCAGAGGGACAAAGGAACTTACACGATGTAATAATTTCGTTATTTTTTTTTTTTTTTTTTTTTGCTTTTACATTTTTAAATTGATTTTTAAAACTTAGTTTATTGTAGCCCTGCGAAACTTGTGTGGTAAGCTTAAACGATTTTATGGCATTGTTGTAGTTGCAGTTGACGTTTACAGCTGCTGTTGTTGTTGTTGTTGTTGTTGTTGGATGTAGTAAATATATTTTGTTATGTATTTTGTTAACTAAACCTTAAGGAAATACATCCAATTTGGCGGACAATTCGAAAGCAACTGAAAACAAAAAGGAAATGTTAACAGCAATAGCAGCAGCCGAGAGCGTGAGATCAAAAAGCTCACGAAATTGCCTAAAGCTCTGTTCGTATAGATATACGTAACACCCACAATCCGTCCGCTTCCGCTCTATAGATTTGCCATAAAGTTTATGGCATTTGAGGCTGCTTGTGATTTACGGTTTAGGCTGTCTTATTGTGAGTGGGATGCCCAAGCTTTCTCTCTCTCTTGATTGCTTTCCCTCTCAGAGTCTCTCTCTATCTCTCTCATTTTGGCGGCTAGTGCTTTATTGTGAATTGGTCCTTGAATAATAATTCACTAACTCACATGTGTTAGTGACAAGCGATTGCCAAATGTGTTGCATACTTGTGGGCGTTTAGCTGAAATCTATTGATAAATGCATAACAATACAATTTGGTGAAATTAAACTTCGACTTTTATTTAATTATCAATTAACTTAAAATATAATTACATAACATACAATTTGCTTGACCATGTTTGGTCTTCAATTGATCGTCATATGATCATGGCCAAGCAAAACTAAATCTAAACCATTTGACAGGCTTAGGAAAACTTAACAAATTATGGGTGACCTTCACCCATGGGCGCACTCCCCCGAAATACCAACCCCATCCCCGCCACCTTTGCTCCTCGGGCCACATGAGAGCAAAGTAAAAAGCTGCCTCGACCTAGACACTGAAGCTCATGTTTGATGGCAGCCAGAGATGGAGGCAGGGATTCTCGTTGTTGTTTTTGTTGATTTTACTCCTGCATGTGCTGAAGCTTAGTGAACAAAACGACAAGGAAAAACGGAAAACAAAAACGGAAATAGCAGAATTCTTACAATCAGCAGTGGAAAATCTGAAAAGAACTAGGCATACGCCCACATCAACTTGGCAAACTGTGCAAACTGCCAACTGGTTGACTCTGTTTTTACAATTTCTTTGCGGTAAAACTATAAGCCGATTATAAAGGGCGGTAGCCCTTTATTAGCCGAAGTATCTGTTGAATTGAAATTTTCTACCTTTTGCCAGTTTCCATGTGTTGGCCTCTTTATTAATATTTTTCTTTTATTTTTAGTTATTTTGTTTTTGCTCAGTTTTGTAGTTACGCGTTCGCTTTTGAAATTTTATTAAATTTGTGCTTAGATTTTTTATTTCACTTAATTTCCGCATGTCATTTAACGTATTATAGTTGTTGTTGTTGTTGCGCAAGGTTATGAATGAAAAGCTTTTTCAATTCAGCTTTAGTTTGGCACTTCGGGTCATTGGCGACCGAATGTCCTTAATACTCGTACTTTGTACATATGTCCTAGAAAGCTTTGTTCATTGCTCATTTAATTTTTTTTTGTTTTTCTGTTTGTTTGTAAGGGTTAGGTATGGGAATGGTGACATAAAAGCAGGAAAAGGCGACCAAAACCACGAGAGAGACAAAGAGAAAGTAAAAGCGAACGAGACAGGAGAAGTAAGAGGAGCGCAAGTGAGAGTCCTTGTCAGTACTGAAACTGTTAAAACCATTCACATAGTGTGAGAAATAACGCAAGATAACAATTCGACTTCCTAACAATTAAACATGATTCTCGAATTGTCGCTTCTACTTTAATGATTAAAGCAGTTTGGGAATACTGAAAAGTCAACTTCAAATCGATTTCAAACGACTTTATTTCATCTTTCGTAGGTCCGATCCATACGACTCGGTAAATGAAGTTAAAGGCTTGTCTTTTGTCTAGAATTGTCCTTAAACCTTATGTAACATTGGTAGGCATAGAGTAATATATATTTATAGCAAGTTAAAAGGTTATACCAACTGCAGCATGATCAAGATTAGCCAAATCCAATAAATATTATATATATTGTAATTGCGGAGTTTACACAAAAAATACATCCTGTTATTTAAATTGAATAATAAACATACATATACATGTTAATCTAGATAAGTGAAAGATGTCGATTTATTTATAAGTAATTTGAAAAAAAGTACACAAAGAAAATTAATTTTATTTAAGTTACAAAGAAATTGTGAAAATTGTCTAAGGCATATAGGGAACGTCACCCAGGAGAAACACAATTGTCCGAAAGGGAAATCGACAACCCAAGTGCTTTATTATCCATTTTTCTGTATTTTATTGAATTACATAACTTGTTGTATTGCTTATTTCGATCGAACTTGATACAATCGAACTTTACTTTGGTCTGATAAGCATCCGGGCAGATTTGAGTGATATGCAATTACCCAGGCTCATACTTGAACAATTTACAACTTCACTTTTGAAATATTTTGCATTGAGTCGGCTAATAATGATACACAAAAAATGTCAAAAATGTTAATTCTTGTTTGCATAGAACTATAAGGATAGGTAACTTACATCCAGCCGCAATCTTTGTGCCACCAGGGACCATGTTTTCCAGCACAATTATCGGGCATTTGATCATTTTCATGATCAAAAGTGGAAAATGGTTGATTTAAATTGTAGGGCATTCTATTCAAAGCTGTGCCTCTAAACTCTCCCAACGACTCCAATTCATAGTTAGTATTTTCGTTACCAATTCTAAAACTATCATAACTGGTGAATTGGAATCTTCCATCGAAATATCCTAGTTGTACGTACAGTTCATAGATTTGGGAATGGGTGATGAGATGCAAATTCTTAAGACCAATGAAGAATTCTCCTTTCAAATCACCGAAACCAATACGATACTCAGTCCAAGTTTTGTTAAAGTCTAGGCTACCGTTAAATCGATTATGGGTCACTATCCAACCACCACCTTCTATATCTCCGTTGCAAAGAGCAAAAAACGGATCAAGTCCGGGAATTTCTATTTTATGAATTCCCGATGAGATGCCTTTGCAACCAGTTTTTGGTATTTTTTCCAGACACTCTATTAAATTTTTTTCAGTTTGGTTTAGTTGAAGAGAATGGCTTTCAACTAAATGATTCGAATCATCCAATTGGTCTTGAGATTTTTCTAACTTTTCCTTTAAAAATGCAACTTGTGACTTAAAATCTTGAATTTTATTTTTATAAACGTTTTCTTTCGTTTGATATTCGTCCAATTGTTTACTTTTAGACTCAAGGTTACTCATTGCTTTTTCTAGATTTGTTTTTTGATTCCCTAAGTTCTCTTTGAGATTCTCTAATTCTCTGTTCAATTTCGTTTCCATTTTAGTTTGTCTAGTCTTACCTATCTCTCTCTCCTCTTTCTTATCTCTCAAGAGTTGTTCTATTTTATTTCTTAAATTATTTTGTTCGGCTATGCATTCGTCTTTGCCTTTTTCTGATTTGCGTTGAATAATTTCCAAATTTTCTTCCAGATGTTGTATTTTCCGCTTCAAATTCTCAATCAAAATTTGTGATCTTACTTTCTCCTCCACCTGTTTTTCTTCGTTCAATGCAATTTTAAGTAAATTTTCATTTGCAATTTTTTGACTCCCAATTGTTTTTGTGATGAAATCGTCAATATTATCTAAATGAATATTTTGTTGTACAATTGTGCTCCGTAAGTCCTCAACTGCTTTACTTAGTTGGCTATTATCAGTTGTGTGATGTAATATCCTTTTAAGTTCTTTGTTTTCAAGTTCCCTCTCTAAATCTTTCTGTTCGAGAATTTGTATCATTTCCTTTAAGTCGTGGTTATATGCCAGCAACGGACCGCATTCCTATGTAAACGGATTTACTAATAAGACTCAAATTAACCTTTCACTATTCACTCGATCACTTACCCTGTGGCCCTCTGTTGTTGTAGGACTTGTTGAGATCACCTGCTGGAATCCAAGAAGAAGGAAGACGGCAAAAAGTGGGAGGACACTTTTTAGATCCATATTGGAAAATATTCTTGAATATTTCAAATTAATTTTACAAATTTGACTGAGGTAGAGTCTCAGACTAATGTCTCAGCAATGATTTAGGTACTAAAATGTTTATAGATTCATATATTTTTTAAGTCTGCGTATGTGTGTATTTTTGTTATCTGTATTTTTCTAAGATCACTTAACGACACTTAATCAAAAAAGTTTTGCATGACAAAAAAATATCAAAAAAGCTAACTTCTTTGCCGAAGATTATATACCCTTGCAGTTCTTGATAATTTTTTTTTTGTTAAACTTTGAAATTTGTTTCCCTGCAACTCAATTCATCAATACATAAACAAAACATTCAAATTATTACTCTTTGTACTACAATTTGTTCTTCTTCTTCCATCATTCCCTAAGCAAAGCACGCATACACATACAGTTCATGTAGCGCTGCGGATGTGTGTGTATGCATGTGCTCTGTGGATTTGGCAGCAGGCAGCGCTGCCGGCAGCGCTTGAGCCGATTTCTATTGACTGTAACTTGTGTTCTATTTATCCGCTCAGATTCAAATTTTGGGATCTAAGGTTCTATATCCAATACTATCATTTTAGTAAAATTCATAGCGAATTTATAATACCCTCTACAAGGGTATAAAAAGTTCACATGTACAAAATATTTGTAAGAGAAGTTGAGTTTGTGAGTATAATGAACTTGCTACGTTTATAAGAAATTACTCGTTAAAATTTTTAGGACATTTAAAGTTCTCTAATCGTAAAGGTTCGGCTCTTAAATTAAACTTAGATAAGTTAACTAACAGTAAAAAATTTAAGGAGAGCCATAAGATTAAGAATTTACCCTAGTTTTGCTTTTCTGTTAAGTCATTGTTTTTTTCTTGTAGGTGACCGTAAACAGTAAAAGTTGTCTTAACGTGTACTTTTTTTTGAGGAAGATAGATGAAAATTTATTATTTACTTTAAATTGGATCAATAATCATAAAAATAAACTAAAATAATTATTTTTCAAATACTTTTTTTTTATTTGCGAAAGTTTGTCGTGTGAGTGACCATTGTAACGCAGAGAAGGAATTCTTTTCTTTTGTGTTTAGGGATGAAATAGAAACCTTTGCAAGCAAACAAAAACAGCAAAAAGTCAATTGAGATCAAACATAAATTATTATTGAAATACAATTTCATCTTCTTCAAACAAAAATATAACGTAACTAAAAATTCAAACTTAAAATGTAATAATAAAATTTAACAAAAATAATTGCCTTCATGGCAGTTTTGAGGAGAAATTTAAAACCCATTGGTTTTTGCTAAGGAACTTTAATTTATTAAAGCCGGATATTTAAGGACGCACTTCAGGAATGATGTTGCTGGAATGCATAAGTACTTTGGCCACATCATTGTTGGCGGTCTCAAATGTTAAACCGTTTACGAAAATTGAATGTTCATTAATATTACTAAAATCTCTACCTTCCAATACATAAGAGGATCCTCATATTTGTCCAGATTTTGACCAGTGTAATAATTTCGTAGATTTAACCGCTTGTTAACCTGTGTTTTTTTTAATCAGACGACATAGTAAAAACATCAGCAAAAATGAACCAAAACAAAAAACTGACGGAAAAAAATTAAAATTGGACGCAAATCTCCACTCCATACTAAATAAAATGACTGCCCTCGGATTGAATTGAAGTGAGTGAGAGGCTCTACTGTGTGTGTATGAGTATATATGTATGTATGTATATCGAAATAGAAAGCATGTAACCTTTTTTAAAATAAAGTTTTTAGTTGGGTTTTCTGTTCTACATTTTAGTTCATATTTCTGAAATGAAGTAGAGACCAGACCAAAAATAACTTTTTGTTAAAAAAAAAAAAATAAACAAAATTTATTGTTCAGATCAAAGATAAGTGTTTTCAATCTACGTATGTATATTGAATTCAAATGAGCTCAAGGAAGTTAAGGAATGGCTGAAAGAGCATAACTACGAAATGAATGCGGCCACTGATCGAGCGTTCACCGAAGCCTTTGTGGTGGCTGGACTAATTAAGGATATATACACTAAACTAATCAATTGGGATAATTATCCGCATAAAGATCATAAAGAATGTTTTCAATCATAAAGTGTTAAGAAAATTGAGGCTAAAGCATTCGCCATCGGCTCTAGAGGAACTCGCCAAGGGCAGTATGGGTGCAATGGAATCTTTAATATACGACCTTATAACAAAGGGTAGGGCTCGAGTGATGTCTTATCGACAAGACATTTAACTTCGTGCAACACTGAGAACAAAATAAAAGTTGCTCGACCCGTCTATTCATACAAATGGAATATCAATTAACATATTTTGGGACTTTTTCTCAACAGATAAAAACAGGAAACATTTTTTACGGTAGATAGTACTCTAAAAATTCGGTAAAAAATTATTAGTAATGAACTTCCAAATGTCGTGTGAATGATTTCGGAAATGCCCAAGTAGTAAAAACACTCCTTATTGGGAGGCGATGAAATCTACAGTAGAATACGGATTCTACAATAAACGGTTATAAAGACGCTCAAGGGACCGATGATATATCCGGAAAGCGCTTTAACCGGAAAGGAAAAACATTTTTTCTCTCCAAGTTAATATCCCTTGAACTGTTCATAATGATAATACATACATTTCTAAGTTTTTTGGAGAAGGAGGCGATTGCGACTAGAGGTGGAGAACAATCGATGGCACTATCGATAATTGGGCACTATCGAGCTACAATCGATAGTAACAGACACTTTCGATCGATAGTAACCATCCACTATCGATGGTGTCATCGATATGCTAGCAAGAGATAATCGCAAATGCACAGAGAAACAAAAACAACAAAGCACAGACGAACGAAAATGCCGCTTAGCAACAACAATGTTGTGTTACTTTATTGCTTTCCGTTTTGTCGCGTGCCGAAAACGCAGAGTATAATAGGCACAGGCGGCAATGCAAACCTGTATATCAACATGATATGAAATGTATCTATAAAGGGTACCAATTCGTTGATTAAATAATCAATGTGTGATTAAAAAATGAATTATCTTAGAATATAAAATTTTCGCATATGAACAATTCAAGTGCTATCACTTTTATTTTTATTCATAGGTAAATAGTGTATACAAAAATCATCGTACCAAAAACTATTTTTCTCGAATAAAAAAATTTTTTTCGGCAGCCGAAAACGAAATTAATTCGTTCGGGTGCCGTCGGCTAACCTCACCATGAAAACGCTGGCAGAATTTTTTCTGCCGACGTCGGTGGCTCGGACAATTGGGCGAAATTGTCGGCACCGCCACATGCTGCTGACGAAGTTTTAATTGGCTGGAGTGGGACACAAAAACAACGGAAGCAGCGCAGTAGCGACATCGGTATGTACATACATATGTATACAATTGATTTTACTGACAGACGGAATAAGGTGACATTTTAAAATCGTCTATTACCAGCCAAGCACCAGCAACTTATTTTTCCAATGTGACGGCCTTAAAGCGGCGACCGCAAAAACACCTCGTTTTAAAATTACATTTCAATTAAAAAAAAAGTTTATATTGATGTTGTCTAAACTGGGTCCAATTTGATTATTAATTTAAAACGGTGTTAGGGTTTTCCCGTGTTCTCAATTTAAGTAGTGCATTGCATTGGGTAGCGTCCTTTCTTCCGGCCTTCAGTTTCTTTCTAGCTGAACTGCAAGCCTAGAAAATGTATTTAAAGACCTTAGTTAAGGTGAAAAGAATGAAAGGGCGGAAATTGTTTACTAGTTCCAGGCTGCAGTGTTAAATCAATCCCCATTTTTTGTTTTTTGTGATTTACTAGAACAAAGTTTTAATATTGACTTCTCGCCTTTTAAATCTGCTGAAAAAACTAAATGTAAATAATTTGATCGATTTTTTTTTTCTGAAATTCTTAATTAAGATCTGTGGTGATACAATAATTAATATTTGTGGCAGTTCATTTGATCGAATAATTTGATTTTATTCATTCTACTTTCTGATCCATGCTGCCTGTTACATACATTTTGGCGACTTTAATATACCATTCACCCTATGGGTGCATGGTATAAAAAAGGTATTTTCTCTTTATAAGGTATAAATAAAATATAGTACATAATAGCATATGTATAGTAGATATAGCCGCTGTTGTGTGTGTGAGTGTGCGCTTTTCAGAGACGCCAATATATAAAAAATCTCATAGAATAACAAATAAATATTATCTGGACCGATGCAGTTGTATCTGTCCGTATATGTTTGGTGAGAAAGTCCTTAACGCTAAAGAACTTCTCACAGTATCCACAGTGAAACGGCTTTTCACCTGTATGTATGCGAGTGTGCTGTTTTAGTGTATTCGATTGAGTAAAGGACTTGCCGCAGTAGGAACACAAGTAGGGGCGTTCTTTAGGCGTGGCGTCTGTTTCGCCTGTGTGGATTTTACTAGTTCCAGGCTGGAGTGTTAAATCAATTCTGCTATCCCCATGTTTTGTTTTTTGTGATTTACCAGAAATAAGTTTCAATATTGACTTCTCGCTTTTTAAATCTGCTGAAAAAACTAAGTGTAAATAATTTGATCGAATTTGTTTTTTTTATGAAGTTCTTTATTAAGATCTGTGGTGATACAATAATTAATATTTGTGGCAGTTCATTTGGTCGAATAATTTTTTTTTATTTATTTAAAGATCAGAGATTCAATTGTACCCATACTGCCCTTGGCAAGTTCCTCTAGAGCCGATGGCGAATGCTTTAGCCTCAATTTTCTTAACACTTTATGATTGAAAACATTAGTCCAACCACCACAAAGACTTCAGTGAACCTTCGACGAGTGGCCGCATTCATTTCGTAGTTATGCACCTTCAGCCATTCCTTAACTTCCTTGAGCTCACTAACAGTGACTTTTGTCAATAACTCCGTTACTTTTGATGCGATTGCTTTCAAATTTAACATTTGTTAGTTTAATATATCTGTTAATGACTATGCCGAATTTGATAAAGATCGGGTGACTATATCATAAAGCTCCCATAGGCACGATCGGTGGAAAACAGTGACTTTGATCAAAATCTTCGATATTTCCTATGCCAAGATTGTAGGACGTTTTTTCATTAGCCTTTTTAGATAAAAGGTTTTTTTTTTTTTTTTTTTTGATGGCCGTAGGTAACGAAAGAGCTACCAAAAAATTTGCAAGGGTATACAAACTTTGACGCGGTCGAAGTTAGCTCCGGCTCCGGATGCATATAAGCATCGCCTGTGATAGGAACGTCGAATATGCCATCCTTTGTTGGTGTTTGTAGGGGGGCAGATCTTCCTTCGTACATGGGGGCAGCTAAATGAATTCTCTGCTTTGTTATTTTCCTCCAAATAAATATCAAAGAACCTAACTTCGGCTATGCCAAAGTTTATATTCCCTTGCAGTCCTTGGCAATATTTTTAAAAAATTTCATCACGATAGACTGTCAGACGGACTTGGCTTCTTATGCTGATCAAGAATATATACACTTTATGGGGTGGGAAACATCTCCTTCTGTGCGTTACAAATATATTACCAATTTTATAATACCCTCTGCAAGGGCACAAAAATACACAAATAACGAAATAATTTAATACCAACATCATTTAATAAAATGTCACAAATGGTGAAAAATACTTATTTAAAATTTATTTGACGACTTATAAATTCATTTGAAATCCGAAATTTCTGGCCAGAAAGGGACATTTTTCTTTTATTGAATTTCAAATGTATAATTTTGTTGATGTTGCATATTTTAGGCGGATTTGACTGGAATTCCAGATGGAGTTAATCTATATATTGGTCGGATGAGCATCTGGGCAGATCTGAGAGATACGCACGACCACCTCATAACATTATAATCGCAGTCTCGTTTTCTTTCATATTTTCCATTGAGCTCGCTAATAAAGATAAAACGAAACACACAATTGTTAAATGATGTTTGTAAGAGACTTAATGGCTACTTACGCGTTGCTACAAGTATAATGCCACCAGGCACCCAAATACTTAGCACAATTATCATTACGAGCGTTCTCACGGTCAAAAGTTGAAAATGGTTGATGTAAATTGTACTCCATTTTGTTTTCAGCTGTTCCTCTAAACGTTCCCAAGGAATCCAACCTATAATTTTTACCTTCATCACCAATTCTAAAATTGTCGTAACTAGCAAATAGTACTCTTCCATCGTAGTACCCTAGTTGCACGTAAAGTTCATAGCTTTGGGAATTAGTGATGCGATGCAAATTTTCCAGCCCAATGAAAAATTCCCCGTCCATGTTGCCGAAACCATTACGATACTCAGACCAATTTCTTTGAAAGTCTAGGCGTCCATCAAATCGTTTATGAATAACTATCCATCCACCACCTTCTATATTTCCCTCACAGAGAGCAGAAATTAAATCAACTCTTGGTATCAATTTTGTGAATTCCTGATGGAAGGCCTTTGCAACCATTTTTTGAAAATCTATCCCTGATTATATTCTCTAAAGATAATACTTTTGAATTTAATTCTTTAATTTCATTGCTATACTCCTTTTCTTTAGCCTGATATTCTTCTAATTGCTTTTTTTGCGACTCAAGTTTTTTTGTCTCTTTATCTAGATTAGCTTTTAGGTTCTCATTTTCATTTTCTAATTTTATTTTCGTTTCTGTCTGAATTTTTTTCATCTTTAGCCTTCTGCATATCTTTCTCATTTTTTCTATCTAGCAAGCTTCGTTCAATTTTACTTATTAATTTATTTAGCTCAGCGATGCTTTCTTCTTTATCTTTTGCTGCTTGACGTTGAAAATTGTTTATATTTTCCAGATTTTCTTTCAGTTGCTGTATTTCCTTCTTCAAATTTTCACTTAGTCGATCATTATACTTGTCCGAATGTCTTTATTCGAGCTCCTTGTTCTTATCCTTCAGCTCTAGGATATAACCAAGAGCACTTTAAGCACTTGTGACAATAGGACGCACAGAGGTCTTCCTCCTCATTTAAAAATCCGCACTCCTATAGAAAAATATTTATAAATCATATTTTATTTCACTTTTCACTCATTTACTCACTTGATGGTCATCGGCTATTGAAAGAGTTGAGATGACCTGCTGGGATCCAAGAAGAACGAAGAGGACAACAAGTGGATGGACACTTTTTAGATTCATTTTGGAAAGTATTCCGAAATATGTATATAAAACCTATCGAATTATTTTTATGCTGAGTTCACATTACACATTGCGAGAGAGCGACGATTTAAGTACTAAAATATTCATAGATTTATATTTTTCAAAGCCTAAGATTGAGTGTGGCGTTAAATATTTGTTATCTGCAATTTCGTATACCCTTGCAGAGGGTATTATAAAATTGGTCAGATGCATGTAACGCACAGAAGGAGATGTTTCCGACCCCATAAAGTATATATATTCTTGATCGGCATGAGAAGCTGAGTCGATATAGCCATGTCCGTCTGTCAGTCTGTCGAGATAAAATATTTTTTTTTTCGGCATTTTATTACCTACATATATACGTGAGATCAAGTATGAAAATCTTTAGGATCGGACCACTATATTATGTAGTTTTATACCAAAAGTAGTTGAAGCAGTTCGAGTATCGCTATGAAATTTGCTCATGTGATATAAAATTGAATAGTATTGGATCGATAAATAGAACACAAGCTACAGTTAATATAAATCAACTCAGCCCGCAGCGCTGGCTGCTGCCTACTACGTCATTGGTCGAAATGAACAGAGCAGCAGACTACACCCACACACACATTGACGCGACGCTACATAAACTCTATATGTATGCGTCCCGTGGTTTGCTTAGTGAATAAGGGAAGAAGAAGAACAAATTGTAGTAAAAGGAGTAAGGAGGATGAATTGAGTTGCAGGAAAAGAATTTCCAATGTATGAAAATATTATTGCCAAGGACTGCAAGGGTATATAAACTTCGACATAGCTGAAGTTAGCTTCTTTGACATTTCAATTTCAATTCAAATTGTTTCTTATCACGAGTTAAAAAAAAAAAAAAAAAAAAAAAACAATAATTCAATAATAGTATAATTTAAACATCCCAGTTTACAATAAGCTCAAATGTTGTATACCCCTGCGAAAAGAGTTATAGAGCTATTATAGAGTTATACCCTTTTCGCATAGGCATACAGTGGCGGCAATTATTAGATACACGCATTTATTTTACTTTGAATTCTGAATTCATGCGATTTTCGTGTAATATTAGTGAAAAGTTTTAATGTGCTAATCGGACCCTAATAAAATAGCCTTGCTTGATACTGGTACCGAAACAATTTATAATCGTTTGAAAAAACCTAAGGTCGCTAAAGTTGATAAAGTTCTGTTCGGTTTCGGAGATAAAAAGAGAGTGGTACCTATGGGTTCGTTTACGGGAACGCTTTTCGTAAGCCAAAAACAGTTTGATTTGGTTTTTTGGTGGTATCATCTGAATTCCTGGATGATGAAGTGATTTTGGGGAGAAGACTTTTGTAAGCAAGCCGAAATAAAAATCAATCGTGATGGCGTACAAATCGGGAAATATAATGATGAAACGGAATTAAGTTCGGTAATGAGAATAAAGGTCGAAAACGACGAAATTGACATTGACTCAAATGCATTGAAAAGTACAAAGTGCGAAGAGAACGAACTTATCAAAAACTATAAGTCGGAAAAGTTAAAATCGACAAATGTTGAATTGCGTATTGTTTTAAAAGAAGATAGTCCAATTTATTCGAGACCACGCAGATTCGCTTTTGCTGAACGGTGCATAATCGATGACCAAGTCGATCAGTGGCTGAAAGACGAAATAATAGAACAATCCGAGTCTGACAATGAATTCAGCAGTCTGGTCGTAATAGTAAAAAAAACGCGATGGCACTCCACGGCTGTTCATTAACTTTAGAAGAATAAACAAGGTAATAGTAAAAGACCATTTTCCATTACCTCCGATTGAAGATCAATTGGATCGGCCGACCCGTGCTGTTACGGCTATCCCATACGTCGACGACATTATAATCATTGGGAAAACTGAAGAGGAAGCCGTCTCCAATCTGAGAAATGTTTTGAAGCGATGTGAAGAATATGGTTTAGTCATTAACTTAAAGAAATGTTGTTTTTTTGAAGAGAGAAATAGAATTTTTGGGGCATACTATAAAGAATCAGAAGATATGTATCTCAGACGCAAAGACCAAAGCTGTAAACAAATTTCCTATGCCGATGAATCAAAAGCAGCTCCAAAGTTTTCTTGACCTGGTTGGTTATTTTCGCAAGTTCATTGCAGATTTTTCGATTATAGCCAAGCCTCTTACTGATTTATTAAAAAATGATGCAAAATTTGTATTCAACGAGAGTCAGATAAAATCTTTTAATTTGCTAAAAGAATTGATAAGCCAGAAACCTGTTTTGCAAATATTTAAACCCAAGTTTGAAACAGAAGTACATACAGATGGCTCCAGAGCAATTTTGTTACAAAAGTTACCAGATGATAAAGAATTGCACCCTGTATACTACATGAGCAAAAAGACGACTGAAGCGGAAAGGAAATTCACTAGCTACGAATTAGAGATTTTAACGATAGTAGAAGCATTTCGTAAGTTCCGAATTTACCTTCTAGGTATGCATTTTAAAGTCATAAGCGAGTGTAATGCGTTTGCAAAGACGATGGATAAAAACGATGTGTGTACTAGAGTCGCACGATGGATTCTTGAGATCCAAGAATTTGATTTTGATGTTGAGCACCGTGCAGGAAATCGTATACGCCATGCAGATGCGCTTAGTCGCTACCCCGTTATGATTATATCAGAAGATTACATACACAGTAAATTAAAGAATGTCCAACCACAAGTCGACCAATTGAAGCCCATAATCGATATCCTCGCTCAGAAAACTTCTCATAACGACTATTTTATGAAAGCTGGTATACTTTATAAGTTGGTCGATGATGAAGAACTAATTGTGGTTCCCTCTTCTCTGCAACGGGAAATTATTAAACATGCTCACTTTTCTGTGAAAAAGACGAATGAAATAATTGCAAAGGAGTATTATATGCCAAAATTAGATGAGGAAATACAACACCAAATAAGATGCTGCAGTCCATGTCTAACACTTAATAAAAAGTTTGGTAAAAAAGAAGGAGAACTGCATCCACTGCCGAAAGAAGAACTGCCCTTTCAGACGTTCCACATCGATTTTCTTGGACCCTTAGAGTCAACTCACAAGCAGTATAAGCACTTTCTTGCAGTTATCGATGGCTTTACAAAATTTTGTTGGTTGTACCCGACGAAAACGACATATACGAAGGAAGTAATCACAAGACAACAAAGTATAATTTTTGGAAATCCAGTTCAAATTATTTCTGACAGAGGTTCTGCGTTTACTTCTGACGAGTTTAATGTGTATTGCAAGGCAAAAAATATCGAACTTCACGCAGTTACGACTGGTCTTCCACAAGCGAACGGAATTTCCTTAACGCTGTTATTATATCCGTGTTGTCTAAGATTTCGATAGAAGACCCTAGCAAATGGTATAAGTTTGTCGGCAAAGTGCAACAAACGATTAACTCAACGTACAGCAGAAGCACACATTCAACGTCGTTCGAACTACTGATTGGTATAAAGATGCACACAAAAGACGACCTTAAGCTGAAAGAAATAATTCACGATAAGATGATTCGGATTTTTAACGGCAACAGAGATGATCTAGGGAATATAGCGAAGCAGCAAATAAGAAGACCTACAACTTATGTCGCAGACCTGCTTCCATATACAAAGTCGGTAATCTGGTAGCTGTTAAAAGAACCCAACTTGGAGGAGGTTTGAAGCTGAAGCCCATATATTTAGGTCCGTACCACATTACCATGGTAAAGGCCAGAGATACATACGACGTGATCAAAGATACATTGTTCAACGATGGTCCTAGGCGAACTACGACTTGCGCTGCCTATATGAAGCCGTGGGTTCCCTGTGACATAGATGACCAGGATGCATTCGAGGCGAATGGGTACTAGGATGGCCGATTTGTGGGATTGGGTCTGGCAACTCTGCTGAGCGGGGCGAATTGAGCAAAAGACGGGCAGTCGAACCGAAGAGACGAGCGAGAGCTGTTAAAACAAACAAAAACATGTATGTAGGTATATAGTCAAGTTTTCGTCGATCTTAATCTTTTGTTTAGGTTTAAAACTTTGCTTACGCACAAAGCTTTTACTTCAGGCCCAAAAGCTTGTTGCTATAAGAGCATCAATAACGACTAAGAGAATTGAAGACGATCTATAAGAGCGTAAACTCGAATTCTTCTGTGAGCAGCTGTTAAATTGAACAGCTGATTGAATCGACAATTAAATAACAATTATTGTGAGAGTGATAGAGAGAGGGAAAGAGTCTGAATTGATCACCTAAGAAAGACGAGACCGAAAGAGAGGGAGAAATGCTGTCCATTCGCTTATGCGTGCGACTGTTTATTTGTATCTGTGTATAGACCAGTTTGTATCTGTGTGTCAGTGCGTGTGTATGTATCTGTGTGTGAATACCGATTGATGCGACTCATAAATATAAGAAGCCGCTTTAAACATATTGCAGCCAGTACGCGTTTTGGCATCAAATCAAATTGATCGCGTGTTCCCAGTGATATTTCCAAAGTAAATGTTTGTTGTTTTATTTAAACCCTGCGTGTGAGTGTGTGTGTGCGTGTAAGTCTTCGACTAAGTCCAGACTTGGTGAACATTTGTAATCAAGGTTAAAGGAGGTGCAAAACTTATATAAAAGTCTATTTAAAATTATACAAAAACTATTTGAACTAATTTACCCTGCGTGCTCCGACTAAATTATTTCCCCCAACAAAATGAGTGTCGAAAGGTAAATAAATACATTCAAAATCTCTCAGCTGTTCTGCTAGACAATAAAAAACAAAACAGAAACAAGCAAAAAATACTACGAATATATACATAGATTTTGCGAATATTTTTGCGTATTTTAATATGTTTGGTCTGAGCAGCTAAAAATACATTTGTTTCACACATTAATTTGGCAAAACTTTAAACCCTCAAACTAGCTACCACAGATAGGTAGTAATTTTTTTGTGTTGCCAAGGGTCGAAACACCTCTAAGTGCCTCTTCGTTGACCAACTAGGCCTCTTCTTCCCATCGATAAGATTTCGAAAAACATTTCTTTTGGCCAATCGGCCCAGGAAAATTTTTGTTCAAAGTACACACACATGGTCAGTAGCAATCTAAAAACACGTATAAATTTAATAATTAGTGACTAATATTAACTGAGATTTCCGACTTCTGCCAGACATTGACAATAAAATGGTATTTCTGTTTGGGTTATACATTCTCTTATTCGGTGATTTTTGTGAATTTGATTAGATATGTACCTATGTATGCATGTGTGTGAGTTACCTAAAGAGTTAGCTAGTTCTCTGCAAAAGAAGTGTCAAAACACTTGAACATTGAAATCACATGGAGACAATCTTATTCCAACAGTCATCCCATAAAATTATGCAATATTCTTAATTAAAATTAAATTATTGAGTGTGAAAATGGCAAATTGTCAGTGTCCAGATAAGCCACAAATTATCTGTATTTACAATCTCATTTGGCATTCGTAAAATATTTAAATAATGAATTTAATAGCTATTACTAGAATTTACCAGCATCCCATTTTTTTTGTTGTTTAGAATTTCATCACAAGCAGAAATTATATTAAAAAATGTTGGCTGAAAGTTCTATAAATTTTCTCCTTATCACCTCCTCTCAAAAGTCTGGATAACTGACACTCTCCAAAAGTTTCTCATAACCAAAAGGAAAACCCTCCTTCCCAAAAAAGTATTTCAATTCTTTAGTGCTATGTCACTGACCAATGTCTCATAACCTTAACATGTGACACCAAATTATCAACTCAAAATGTCAATTTTTGTCTACTTGTAAATCGCTTGGAAACTGTAAAAAACTTTACCTTTAATTCAAAAGCGACAATTTGACAGTTGAAATAGAAGAACTATCCCTTTCAAAATTTAATCGGCTAAAGACCTTATCAGATATTTTACACCCATAAAACTGAGTGTCGACATCGATAGAAGAAAAAAATTCCTTATTTAAAATATTAATGTTTTTTTTTTTTTTGCATATCATTGTTGACAATCAATCAAACACTCCGTGAGCAACAAAGCGTAATAATGTTTATAAATATAGTAAAGACAAATTTCTGAGAATGAAGTGCTTTTTCGCAAGATTTGCTGGATTATTTGAGTAATTTGTTACTGGGTTATCCAAACAATGAGAGATCTGTGCCCGGATCAGAATAACATTATTGAGCTATTTATAAATAAGCTACAAAATTAAATCAATATTTTATTACACAAAGATTAACTATAAAAATAATTTAAAAGAAGCCTAAACACAATAAAGCAAAAGCTTTACAAAAAGTCAACGAATTTTATTGACGTCTTTCTGGTTCAAACTCTTAAATTGTGGAAACTAAACGAAAGTAATATGGACAGGTTTAAAGGGTAATTCCGATATTTCCCGATTATACTCTTTCGACAGCATTTCATGGGTCTTGACGAAGTGTCTTGAATTGAAAAAGTTTTAGCACTCATAAATCAAAAATTTAGACCCATAGAAGTATTTTAGGCTCTAATCGTAAAGTTTCATGAAATAAAGTAACTAACCAAACAATAACTATTAACAAGATATAGCTAAATAGATATTAATAAGATTGAAATTAGGAACTGTATCTATCGAATGGCTCTAAATTGAATTTGATATCCTTGTTAAGGAGGATGAAATTGAGTTTCAGCTGATTTTAATTAATAATTAAATAATTTGAACTACATACACTCTTAGCAACCATTTTCGTATACATTTTTGCTTCTTGTTTTTAATATTTAATACCATTTCCAATATTTACTATGACTCTCATCTATGATAAAGTCTATATATTGATTTTTTTGGTGTTTTGGTTCTAGATAATTATGTGAAATGTTTCATTTAGCTTGTTAAATAATTTAATTAGTACGATAAGCTCCAATAGGGCTTCATTATTTTCTGGTTTTAATTACCAGACTATGTACACAGAGTCAACAAATTCCCACGGCCTTATCTTATCTCTTAAAGGAATTAAATGCAATTTAATTACACACAGAATTTTCCAGCCTTGGCAACCTTCTCACTCACTCACTCACACCCCATTGAAGGGTATCACTCTTGCTTTCTTTGGCTCGTTTCTGCCTGTGATGAAATCAATAGTTTATGAAAATGTTATACAATAGATATACATGAGTTTGTATACGGTGCAATTATATTTGATGGCCTTTTTGATTGGCTCAATTACGCTCGCTGGCATTTATTCATCTATTTTGGTTAACAGAACAGGGTTCTTGAGACTCTACCAATTAAGGAACTAATTAATGCCGTCAACTTTTTCTGTTTGGTCACTTCTTTCAATTCACACATTGAACCAACTGGAAAGCAATCCCAACAGAATCCGATGAGCCAGCAATCACGCCGATTGCCAATTGAAAGCGTGTGACAAACTCGTGTCGGCTAATCCATATTTAGCATAATCCATATTTCTTTGGGGGTCTTAACTTGCATTAAAATAATCAATATGATATAGATTTTACCTCGTCTGCTTTTACGTCGTTGTTTTGGTACATTGAACTGTTAGTCGTCTGATTTAATCGGAACTTCCTTAATCGTACCGATAAAAAACAAGCCCAGACACAGACCATTCATGTGATAATAAGTGTGTCCCAAGAAATTGGTAACTGATGCAGCCGTCTATATAGTATATACTTATATCAGTTTAACAATATTGTTTTGTTTTGTTTTTCTTTTTTTTTGACTCTTTATATATGCATATCACGATGAGTCGATTGTTTTCGCTGTTTTTTGCACTTTGTTTTGGTCTTACCAATGCTAAAGGTGAAACAATTGTAATATCAACTGTCAAGGCTTGGCACAAAATTTAATAGATCAATGACAAGCAAATGCTTCATATTTGGCTCTAGGGAAGTGTGCAATTTTTAGGCCTAACACAGAAAACAACGAAAAAAAAGCAAAACAACAAAGAAAAAATATGCCAAAACAAAAGCGAAAGAGGAAGGAATCGCTGCCAACTGAAGGTCTTACTAAATTTGAATTTCGATCAAAAGTATTTATCAAAGATTAAATTAAATCTCATCACATCAAACATCAAAAATGTTTTTCGTGGAAGAAGTCTTGTTTTTCTAAGAGAAAATTTATTTGGATCCCTAATCAGAATCTAAGCACAGTCAGTACATGTTACTTCCTTAATACAAATGTTAAGGAAACTTGTTACAAAAATCCTTCAAATGAAATCAATATTCAAATAATTGAGAGGTCATCAAACCGGCTTCACCTTGGCATTCAAATGTTATTCCCTTTTTAATGTAAAGCTAAAAAAAAAATTAATAAAATCACAAACAGTAAGCTGAACATTTTTTTTATTCTTGTTTGTTGTCATTTGAAGTAATTACAAACAAAACAAAAAAAACCAATAAAAAACACCAGCTAATTAAATGAGACACAAAAAATGTGTATAAAAACAAACGGCAAGAAAAACGTTTTTTTACTCTTGTTTTATTTTCTTTTTTTTTGTATTACCAATTTTGTTTTAGTTTCAATTTTCTTGCTTTATCGGCCAAAACAAACTAATACTAAAACATATTTCACGCTATGACGTATACGCAGCGTGTGCCCAGCTCTTTGGCTCCCTGTATTTTTCTCTCTCTCTGTCTCTTACCCCTGGTGTTTTTATTTATTTGTCTTTCTCTTTTTAATTATCTTGGCTTTTGTTACTGAACCATGTCTACATGGTCTAGATTAACAACAACGACTTTCAGATACCCTCGAAATAGAAAGGCAAAGGGAGAAACAAATGCAAGCATAAGCATTTCGTATATAAAATGAAATAAAAGAAGTTTAAATATGCAGCTTTTAAGGCTATTTAGAAGCACATATACCCAATGCATTTGCTTTGATAGGTAAAAATTAACTACAGGGTACTTGAATGACTCAGCAATTGCAAACAATTAGGATTAAAGTGCAACAAAAAGTACAACTTGATCGCTTCGAATGCCATGTAAAAATTATACTACATTAATTGGCCCACGGGCCCTCAATTACAGTTAAAGTGAAAAAAAGTTGTCGACGATATTTTCAAGTGGCCGCGTAATTGCCAACAAATAGAATGGATTCATACCAATCATTCAACCATTGACAACTAAACAAAGCCAAAAATATATATATGTACATATATATGAAAATGTAGTCATTACACTGTTAACAATATTATAATTTCATTTTGTTTTTCTAGGGATGATGAATACAGTAAATTTGTGCCAAATAAATTATCATATCATGTGGTACCCGGTGCAGAGTTTCAATGTAAATTAGCCACTCATGCCGCCCATACACGCAAACTATCAACAATCGATGAACAGGATTGCGATGGCGCCAATAGACGGGGCATTATGAATCAGGTAAGAGAAATGGGACACCTATAGGTTTAGACTTGCAATGTTGTTGGCCTTGAATTGCATTTAAATAGTCGATCTTCGTATAAAATCAATAAAGAATGCAACAAAAAGAAGAACTCATCGGAATAAATGATTCCCAGAAAAACTTACTAAATATTTTATATATAGCCACATGCAGTAAACTTTTATCTGCTGTAGTCTGCCTGAGGTTTCCGTCTACTAACAATACCCACTTCCAGGAACTTTTTGCACTATCTTAGCAGAAGATTGTGGTATAGTTTCCTTACAATTTGCCAACTCATATTTGACAAATCTATCAATTAATAGTTAGTTAGTTAGTCGTGGTTTCAACCTTGTTTTGGCGAAAAACAAATTAACTTAACATACTGTGAGACAAATGATTGTATGTATTTATTTTTTGTTTAGTTGTATGATTTTTTGAAGGACAAAATGATAAGATACGCAATTGAACTTTCTTCTTGCCGTGATTAGAAGAGAAACGGAAAGCAACAACAGCAACTAACTTGGAGGCCCCCACATGTGGCGTGCATGTGATGGTTCATGTGATGTGATGGCAAACTAAATAATTATTGAATGAAATGCCAGTTGAATGTCCATGCACAGCCTGACTGGACACTGTCGTCACAAATAGCAACAAGAAAAACCACAACAAACATTGTATATCTATGTACATATGTATATAAATTGTCAGTAAGTGAGTGTGTGTGTCAGTGGCAGGCACGCAGGGCAAAATCATTTATCACCCATTTACCTCAAATCAAAAAGTGTTGCATCAACAAATCGAGATCGAGATCGACATCGACGGAAAACAAATTCACTGAAACGGCGCAACTTCAATTGATGGCAATTAGTTGACCCAAGATGCAGTTTCAATTACAAAATGCAATTTAATTCCGACAGTTGCATGTGCAATATATCTATATACATATGTACATATATGTATAGCTCGATTCTTGTTGCCATGTGCATAATATTAACGAGAATGATATTCTCTTTTACTTAGATTCTGTCCACTTGTGCTGTTCTCCTACTCTCTGCTGCCTGTGGCATGCCCATTGGCTATTCGGCAGTGTTGTTGCCACAGCTGATGGATACGAATACCACAGAGGTACCCATCGATGTTAACATTGGTTCATGGATAGGTAAGCAGGTCACGAACTTAAAGAAGATGCAGAATTTGTCAAAGAATGTGCAAAAGATGTAATAAAACCATTCTCAGTCTTTTATTCCATTACCTCTCATTTTGATCCATTCTAAACTTTTTTTTCATTCAACTCTTTTAATATTTTAATTTCATTCCCATATCATTGTTTTTTCAGTATAAAATTTACTGTTTTGTTAGGGAAGCATTCATTACTTCTTTAAAGTGCAGTCATTCCTTTCATACCATACCGTATTTATCTTCATTTCTTGTTCTATTGCTTTCTTTTTGAATCCTTTTCTCATTGTATTGCACTTCCTCTGTGATCTTATTTGGTTTCCTATTCTATCCAAAGTTTAATTTCATTCTTTTTGTTGTTCAATTCAATCTCTATTGACATTTCGATAGCAATTAAACCTTTATTTAATGAAGTCATTTCCTTCCTATTTCATTCGACTCCTTATTTGATTTAATCTGTTCTTTTATTTCATCCATACATTTTGAAATATATTATAAAAATTAGGATCAAACAGTCCTTGCTTATATGACATGTCCTTCATTTTAATATCGTTTTCAATTCATTCTTCCTTTAATTCCATTTGATTTCATTCTTCACAATGCTTTGCATTGCAAGGAAGTAAATGCTCTCCTTTTCCAATTTCCTTTCAAGAGTTTTAACTAATTTTGATATTACCTAAGACTAATTTTCATGTATCCATTTTACAGCCAGTGTTCATAGTTTGGCCACACCATTTGGCTCTTTGATGTCTGGTCCTTTGGCTGACTATTTGGGAAGGCGGAAGACCTTGATGGTTTCGATTATACCATTATGTTTTGGCTGGAGCATCATGGCAATGGTTAAATCGGTGAAAGTTTTAATATTTGCACGTTTCCTGTGCGGTTTTGCCACGGGCATTTTGGGCGGACCCGGACAGGTAAGCAATTCAAATGCAGTTCAATATGGGTCATTCAACTAGTAGTTTACGTGACATAAATCAGAGATGCTTTCCCCTCTGCTTGGGTGTGCGTGAGTGCGTGCTCCACTGACCTATTAACCATTATTCACCACTTAATTCACAACGCCTTGAACCCAGCACGTAAACATGGGTAATAGTTCAATCAGTCCGCTCTGTCTTTTTACTTTTTCGGGCCTGTCAATTGAGCACTTAATCGCGTCTATTGTCCCGGCGTTTTGGCATCTTTTGACATATCCATTGTGTGTGTTATGATAATGCGACGTCAGATTTCCATTCGTCAAGTGAGCAATTTGCTCTGTTGTAGCCGTAGCCGTAGCCGGTTTGTTCATCTTATGGATATGTCCATGACTTATCAGGCGGCCAAAATGATAACGATGATAACGTAGTTGCCGCCGTCGTCGTCATCATCATCATCATCATCATCAGCAGCAGCAGCTAAATGGCCAGTATATGTGCATTAGTGGCGACGTACGACGTCGACGACGGCAAAAGCGTACTTTTTCCTTCCGGATTCTTGACCTTAGTCTATAATAAGTTTGTTGTTCTCGGTAGGGGGTGTGGTGGGCGGCGCTTGGTGATGGGGATGGGTAGTGCTTAGACGCTGAGACTAGTGAGTGTAGCGCGTGTCACTTCGTTTTCATTAATGACAAGATTTATGAGTTTAAGATTGCAGATATATATACACACACAGAGAGATTAAGATTGTTGATAAATCCGGGATTGTTTTGTATTAGTTTTGACCCTGCTTGGCATTTAATTTGATCAAATTGTTTGTTTATACCTAACACTTTATTATTCGGGGAAAAGAAAGTATTCTAGATCAAATCCCATTAGGTGGAATGCTTTTCGAGAAATGAGTTCAACTGAACGATTTATCTTGTATCTTCCAGGTCTATATAGCTGAGACAGCGGAACCGAATTTACGTAGTCTCCTCATTGGTGCTCCCTATGTGGCCTATTCATGTGGCATTCTTATGGTCTATACACTGGGCTCAGTGTTCTATTGGCGCACTGTGGCATGGTGTGCCAACATTTTGCCTTTGTGTGCCATGGTTGCCATTTTCTGCATACCAGAGACACCCAATTGGTTGCTTCGGAATGGTCACGAGCAACGAGCCCTGCTTGCTCTAAGATTCCTGCGCGGCAGCGAGATAACAGCCCAAAAGGAACTCAATGATATGAAGCATCGTCTGTCCAAGGAGCGGGCCACAACCAAGACGAATGAGAACATATTCACGCTTTGTTGCCAGCGGGTGGCGATTAAACCCTTGTTCATAGTGATTGTCTTCTCGCTGCTGCAAATGTTCTCGGGCACCTTCATTGTGATATTCTATGCCGTGGATATTATATCGGAATTCGGTGGAGACTTCGATACGAAACAGGCGGCCATTTGGACAGCGGCCGTTCGGGTGATATGCTGTATGATCTTCTGTGGCGTCCTCATCTTTGTGCGGCGACGTCGCATCATGGTTATCGCTGGCGTTGGTTCTGGTGTCTTCTGTCTGGTCTTGAGTTGCTTTATGTACGCGCGGATGGGCGAACCCAAGATGTCCTACGATGTTCTGGTGGCTGGAATTTGTCTGCTGGGATATATAGTATTCAATACGGCTTTAATGGTAATGCCGGGCATCATGATTGGTGAACTATTCCCGGCAAGAATTCGTGGACGCACGGCTGGCGGTGTCTTTGCCTCCATGAATGTGGCCCTTTTCATCTTTGCCAAAGGTTTTCCTGCCCTTCAAGCGGCATTGAAAATGCGCGGCGTCTTTCTGGTCTTTGCCTTGTCCAGTTTTCTGCTCACCATCTTCATGTGTCTATTCCAACCAGAGACAAAGGGCCGGAGTTTGGATCACATCGAAGACTACTTCAATGGCAATAATTGGCTTTGGTTCCGCCGGGATCGTGGCTATAAGACGGTCAAGTTGCTGCCGCTGCAGCCACTCAAAGAAAACTCAATGAGCGTTGTGGAGGGCGCTTAATATCTTCAAGGGGACAAAATGATACATTTTAGTACAGGGTTCTTAAGATTCCAATTTACCAGTTTAGTCTTGGGTTAGTCGTAGCATTTAGTTTATAATATAGCCCACAGTGCCTCGTAGTTGTAGTAGCCAGTGTTTTCCCTCTAAAAACCAGCGAAATGTTTAAGTTACTCCCTTGAAATTGTGATTTTTATGCATTATGTAAAATTAGACGATAAATCAAATATATTTTACACTAAGTTAATAAAAGAATATATATGAGATTGAGGTTGTTTCCATCAGATCATCAGATACACAAACTGTCAGTGGGTTCAGAGTATTTTTGCACTTTATTTCAACTTAATAGAACTTTATTTACAATTATTTCTTACCATAAGACGACTTATATCTAAGATCAACTATTTGTCAGCTTCCGTTTTTGGTTTCTTGGCCGCCGGAGCTGCTGCGGACTCGTCGGAGGGTAATTTCTCGGAGAATATGGCCTTGGGCTGTGTTTGTTTATAGGCGGGGGCTATCCAATATGGATTCTCAGCGGCATCTTTGGCAAACTTGAGAATGGCCTCTCTGGGATCCTGATCGTCGTCCACACGCTTGCTAAGACCCAAATTGCGGATGACATATGAGGAGAGAGTGCCACCAGAGCTGGCCACACGGCCACCTTGGCCGCTGGTGATGGGCAAATCTGGTCTCTTGGATTTAACTGGATCCATGCGAGCTTTTTCCATCTTCTTCCGTGACGAGCGTGACTTCTCTTGACGAAACAGAGGCAGAGCATGTGGAGTGAGAATCTGTGAAACGCCGACCATTTCGATTTGTTGTCGCTTTCGATGGGTCTTGACCACACAGAGTTTGGCTCCACGAATGCTACGCTGCTCATCGTAGTAGCATTTGATTGTTCCATTGCCGCAACTCACAAAAAGCTGATTAAGTTTCGGATGCCACAGCGTTTTGATGACATGCGAAATGGCCACGGGAATGCGTTGAACCTCCTCGTAGGTCTTTGTACTGTAGAAATAAAGATTGGCCTCTTTTTGGTTCTTGGGTAGGGATTCACCAGTGACCAGGAGACGATCATCGGGACTGAAACAGCAATCGGTGGTGTCATAGCGCGAGAAGAGATTTGTCCATGTGTGAAGCGGTTGCTTAAATTGCCGCAAATCCCACAGTTTCATGGTCTCATCATTGCTTCTGGTGGCCAACTGCTGACCCATGTAGGAGAATACAATTGAGCTGATCTCTGCGCCCTTTTGATGAGCTCCTCTGACGCAGTGGGTTGTATTCACAAACATTTTGCGTGTATCCCAAGTCTGAATGGAACCGTCTACACAACCGGCGGCTATTAGTGTGGCATCCCGATTGAAACAGCAGGCCGAAGCATTAGTTCTCAATCCTCCCTGGGCCCGTGTCTTGATGACTTGAAACTGCTCCTTGCTTTTGATACCTTGCCAAATTCTTAATGTGCCATCAAGTGCTGCGGTAAGGAATTGCTCCCGATTGAAGGGATGCCAGCACCCAGATGTCAATTGAGCCACATGACCTTTAGTCTTTGACATATCTGATATATACTGATCGCCCTTGCAACACTCCAATTTCTCGAATCCATCACGATCTAGAATTTTAGCCTGAGCATTGCCCGAAATGACCAAAATCATGTCCCCCGTAACTGAGTACTGAAGCGACCGAATGGGATGATTCTCACAAGGTTGAAGCTGACGAAAACTCCGCATGGACGAGTCCATTCCAGCGAAATCCCAAAAGCACATGTCGTAATCAATGGAACCAGACACCACACGGGCACCGGATGGATCGCCGGCTAGGGCGAGCACAGCGCGTGAGCCATGCTGCATTTGTACCTCGTGGGTGTAGGGTATTCGGCGGGCCAGGCTCTGCTCATCATCAGAATCCTCACCATCGTCATCGGAATCTTCATCAGAGTCCTGTTCTTTAGACTGCTCTGAGGCATCTTCAGATGACTTTGTATTCTTCTCGGCTGCATTTGCATCCAGTGATGGTGGCTGTGGACCTATTACATCGTCTGTATCTTCCTCCTCGTCCTTCTCGACCGTTTGCTTATCGAGAGTAGGCCGTGTGACTCGTGCCTTGGCAATCTGTTCATTAATGTCAAAAACTTTGGCTGCCTTCCGGCCAAACCCACTAATGCCCATCACTTCTTTTAGGTGTTGACTCTCCAGATCTTCGGCTACATCTTCGATTTGTTGTATCATTTGTATCTTATCAATTTTCTTAAAGCCGCCACCGGCAGCTGAATCTCGTGCACCTTCAGTGCTCTCCTCCTTATCAGAGGCAGCCGGAGCAGGAGCTGGCTTATTCACATTTAATTGAATCTTGCCAAATGAGATTTTCCCACGCTGCATGATCCACCAATATATTTACAATCAAATATTTTTTAATAAACAAATATGACAATTAAAATGGAACCAAACAACTGATTCGTCTCAAACGTCTAAGCAAGAACTAGTTCTGCTCAGCAATGCCAAACACAGATAGTGATGCTCAAATGTCCGTAAAGTTAGCGACGCTGTTAAGTTTGAGTTAGCGACGGTCCTCTGTTAACCCTCTGTTAAATTTTTTGCAATTTTTAATTTTTAATATTTTCGTTATTTCTGAACCTTTTTGAATGAAATAAACGCTTATTTTGTTAAGAAAATAAAAATCTATTGATTTAACTAGTTTTTGGGTGGTTTTAAATGTTCCTAGTATTAAAAATTTGCACTGGAAAAATCGGCTCCCCACATTTTGGAGCATAGCTCCACTCAGGGTCACCATCAAGCAATGCACGATACGCCAAAATGAGCGCTACATATTCAAGAGTGTCTCCAGAAAGTTTTATCAAAGTCTACTGAGCGGTTTTTGAGAAAATCGCTTATCAGTGGAGCAACCTATGATTTCGCTCCATACAAAAATCGTAAAAAAATTGCATTCGAATTTGAGCTCGAATATCTCAGCTCAGAGCCACCATCAAGCAATGCACGGTAGCTTGTTTGATTGGGGGATATTTCAAGAGTGTCTTATAAAAGTTTTATCAACTTCTGCTGAGCAGTTTTTGAGAAAAAGCCTTAACAGTGTAGGTACTTTTTGTGTGCAAATTTATTGATAAGGCTGCAGTGGCCGGAACCAATGAACCAGTAAACTTAGCACTGTAAAGTTCTAAGGGCTCAATTTTCGTCGTTATCTCTCCCAGCGACCATCAAGCAATGCACGGTATCTCATTCGATTGGGCATAAAATAATATATATATGGGCGAAGTTTAATCAAAATCTGCTGAGCAGTTTTTGAGAAATTCGCAAAAGAAAATTGAAAAATTATGAAGATGGCAGTTGGTGCATATCGATATGAAAAGGCACGTTGATCGATGTATTTCATCGAATGGGCTGCCCTCTCTAGAATCGTCGTTATCTCTCCCAGCGACCATCAAGCAATGCACGGTATCTCATTCGATTGGGCATAAAATAATGAAATGGAGAACCTTCCTGAGGACTGTTTATTATTAATTCTAAGCTATCTGGATCTTAAGTCGCAATTGTCATTATGCGAGTTGCATGCGCGGTTCCCCATTATACTGAGCTATCTTTGGCAATCTCGATATAAGACTACTGATCTTTTAATAAACGCCATGGAATTCACCATTAATGATTTACACAATTTATTCGAAAACATTCGCAAATTCATAAAAAGGATGCGAATAAAATTTGCAGAGGTGGAACACTTGCAGGTGCTTACCTCCTACATATATCCTAATGTTGATGACTTGCGATTTCATGTCACAAGCAAAATGTCTGTAACTGACTCTGATATGTCGAAAATACAGAATTGTTTTCCAAACTTAAAAACCTTAAGTCCAATGGGAAATTTTACCGGCAAAGAATTTGTTAACTACAAAGGTTTGGAAAGTCTAACCTTATCCTATTGCACAAGTAAATTTAAGGTTGAAAACTTACAAAAATTAATGATCAGAAATCGGCTTAAGGAAATCAAATTGGAATTGTTTGATACCAAATGTGTGGAGTCCATAAAATTACCCAAAGAGAGTGTAAGTAATCTAGAAATGATTACAATTGATGACAACGAATTTACTTGGTTTTCCAAACATTTTGAGGTGATGGATCGTTTGAAAGAACTTCATATTTCGGGAACAGAGTGCAGAAATGAAACTTTTCGTGGCTCTCTTATTGAAGAATTACGTTTAGTGAAATCCAAGAGACCCTTACACAGTCTGGAATTTGGTTTCAGCTATCATTGGCGTGACAGTCTCGACTACGAGCATTTATTTGATATTATTGATTCTAGACTGTATGTCGATATTGTCAAAATTGTATCAATGAGAATAGCTATTGCCAATAGGCATATTATTGGGGAGAACATAAAACAATTGTATTTCAAGAACTGCAATTTCGCAGGTAGAGAATTTTTTAACAATATTTTGTTCAAAGCCAAATACTTGGATGTGATAAGCTTTGACAATTGTACATTTGACTTTGGCGATGAAGTTTTTATATTTGATGCCGAAAAAATGAGAGAAGGATGCCTTAACAAGCAAACTATCTATCTGATTAATAATCAGTATGCATCTCAGGCGGTAAGAAGTAGTATTACTTTTATTTGTTACAGCTATGTAATTTGATTAATATGATTACAGGGCTCTGACTTTAAATGGGAAGTGCGGCATCCACATCATTTATTTGAGGTCTTCACGGATAAAACAATTAGTTATAGTTACTATCCAATATCTATATGTTTTAAAAATGAATAAACCAATTTAAATTCTTTAATGAAAGCGGTTGTTTTTTTTGCTATCTATGGCGATATCAATTGAATACTTATAGTAATTTCAAATGAAGTATAGCCAGTTATAACCAAGTGGAAGTGATTTTTGATTTCCAAGGAAATAAATTAGTTTATTCACATCTTTAAAAACTATTAATTCTGAAATTTACCCTTTTTAAATAAATGTAGTCAGCTTTCATAATTTTTAGTTTTATTAATACGATACAGTGTGAGTTTAAGTTTTGTGTTTGTGTATTTTGTTGTGGGTGAGTGTGTTTGTGAGATGTTAATGAAATTTTCAATTTCCAAGCTATACTCAAAGTTTATAAATGATAAGAAAAAATACGTAACGCGAAGCGGGTGGGGTGGAGGTGAATAACTTAACTCTCATCATCACTGCCGGCAGCCTGTCGTGGTTTGGGTCCACCCGCTCGCTTAGCCATAATGATTTGATCCACTTTAAGAATGGTTGAGGCTGCACCAACAGCATACTTGAGACCCCAGAATTTGGATTGATATAGATCAAAGATCTTTGACTTCACTGTATCGACTGTGTTGGCCTTCTCCGACTCAATGTCGTAGCCAGCGTTTTTGCCAGATTCAGAATTGTGAGCCAAATACAATTGATTAACAATTTCGGTGCCATTTGTGCCGGAATTCTCAGCCAAAGCCTTGGGGAAGACCTCCAAAGCATTGGCAAACTTACGCACAGCATATTGCTCCAAACCGGGCAAGGTGTCGGCATAGGCAGACAACTGAACAGCCAATTCGATTTCGGTAGCACCAGCACCGGGCAAATAACGGCCATCCCGGCTTAGGCATTTGAAGTTGTTAACGCCATCATCCAGAGCACGCTCAATGTCATCCATGAAGTTATCGGTTGCACCGCGAATCACAATGGTGGCAATGCGCGAGTCTTTACCCTCGTTGCGGAAGGCCACAATTGTGGTGTCTCCCAGCTCCTCGATGCACACTTTGTCGCAATAGCCCAATTCCTCTTGGCTGGGTGTGGTGATGCGGGGCAGAACTGTGGCATTCACTGAACGGCTAAGGCGGCGCAAATCAAACTTTGAGTTCAAACGGACAGCCATAAGACCGTATTTATTCAGGAAATGCAAGGCCATGTCTCCCACCTTTGCCGCCGGCAACAACAACCTTGACACCGGCATCGGCAATAGATTTAATCTGCGATTCCAGCAGACTCTCTTCACCGGACGAGAAGTTCATCAGCTCATCTGCGGATTTGATCAGAACTGTGCCTTTGGTCTCAGTCTGAATAATATCCACGGGGCAGGAGAAAATTACCACTTTAGCTTTCTCGGCATAGGTGATGTCACCCTCGACAAAACGCTTGAATACCATACCACGGACCACCTCGGACTTAGACAAGCCGCTGCCCAGAATCTTGCAGATGCGTATATTATCGACATTGAAGGTGCCATCATCGGGCAGAATGGAGACGCAGGCCTTGCTCACCAAATCATTAAGGAAATCCTCCTGGCCATACTGTTTGGACATGATAGCAGTGCGCAAAACCTCCTTGACCTTCTCCACATTGCGATAGTCTTCCACTTTGTGACAAACCAATTTGGGCAGAACTTCTAGAGCCTTTTCCAAAGCCTTTTCATAACCATCGGCTATCTCGGCAGTTGTAATGCCCAGACGTAGCAACTCCTCAGCAGATTCCAGCAGAGCTCCAGCTAAGACCACTACAAAATTGGTGCCATCTCCCACCTCGGCGTCCTGCATTTGACTGGCCATCACAATCAGCTTGGCTGCTGGATGTTCCACATCCAGTTCGCGCATTATGGTGCCCGCATCGCTGGTAACAAACTGTTTCTCAATGTGATTGATAATCATTTTGTTCATGCCGTTTGGGCCATAAGCAGAACGCATTGTCTGGGCAAACTCTTTGCAGGCGCTGATGTTCCGATAGACAGCCTCTTCCAAGCCACTGTACATCTATTAAGGATAAATTTTGAGAATATAGAATAGAAAATTCGAGAAATGAAATATTTTTCCTACACATGGTGGGAAAGGGAGACGAGGATGACTACATGATTGCAGATGACTAATCACGCGCTCCCCCGGTGCATGTTTTTTGTATGAATTTCAATTAAATATAGCATAAATCAAAATGATTTGACATATATCATCTAATTTACACTTACACGGGCTCCATCCTTGAGCATCTGAGACACTCCGGGTGCTTTGGGTACAGATAAAGCCATTTTTATACACAGACTTCAATTCTCACGGAGTTCAGGCAATGTCAGTCGGTAAATGTGTTTATAACCTCAAAATGGAACATTCTCGATAATGCCGATAACGATAGGTTTGTTCCGATAATGCCGACTACGATAGGTTTTGTTCCGATAATGTCGATAACGATAGGTTTTTTCAGTCCATCCCTGGTCCAGGTTGTTTGCCGCAAAACAACAACACGATGTCGCTGGCCAAGAAGCACGTGCTGGGCTTCTCACCCAATGGAGGACAATTCTTTGCATTGGTGGACGAGCACGGCGTCCTTCGTATATGGGATACAGAGGCCAATTCGCTCAAACAAGAGTTTACAATCAATCTATATCTCTCTGGAGGCTGCACTGCTCTCACATGGGTTTCTGTGGGGGCTCCTCCGACTCCGCGTGCCAAAAAGTCTCGGAAGTCTCAGAATGATTCGGTGGTCGGCAGTAATAAATTGTACATAGCTCTAGGCACAATGAAAGGCATTGTATCTTTATATTCACTGGCGGAAGGACAGGTAAGTGCGGAAGACATTGAGCCAAAGGTGATGGATTAATGAAATTTCATTTTGGTCAGATCGAACGCACATTGAGCGGGGACAATCATGATGGTCCAGTCACCTCAATTACCTATAATCAGAGCAAGGGACATCTTTATACAGTGGGAGGAGACTGTCGTGCCCTGGTGTGGTCCATTACCGAGGAACGTTGCATTGCCGACTGGCAGGTGGGACCAGAGAAGCCGCATAATATTGTTTACCTGGCTAAAAGTCGCTCATTAGCTGTTGGATCGCGTTCGCTAAAGATCTTTGATGTTGAGACCAAAGAATTGGTTGAGACATTCACTGGGCACTCAAGCGATATAAATGCAATGACCAGCATAGCTGACAATGATCTAGAATACGTACTTACCACAGCTCGCATGGAGCGAGTTATTAGTTTCTGGAAAATTGATAAACGAGGAAAAAATAAGGCATCCGCTTGCACTTTGCTAATGGAGGATCTGGCTTACTGCTTAGCCAGTGAAATACACACCGAGGATGGTTCATTGCGGGTGGCGAGTGTGACACGAAATGGCAATATTCACATATATTTACTCAACATAAATGGGTAAACATTTCATATATTTCTGATCTCAATATTCTTTTTATATGAATATTCTTTTTTATTCCCCTTTAACGTTAGCCTCTCATCAGAGAAATATATTAAGCCAAAAGTTTCCCTGCAAATAGCCTCTGATGGAGCCGAGACTGTGGAACCTCTTCATGCAGTTGCCGCCCATTTTGTTCAAGATAAAACTCGAACCCATGAAATCCTCTTTGGCTATGGCAGTCGCAGCTTACTGCAGTTCGAACGTTTCACTCCCAATTATGCCGAGAAATTAAATGTCATTGTGAGAGCCGATCCCAAGAAATTATATGCCAAAAAACAACAAAAAGATGAACCCATCACCGGTCTAAAAACCGAAATACCCAGGGATAATGTAAAGAGAGTAGAGTACAATAGCGCTTTGCCTATTTCGAAGAAGAAAGTACAAAATGAGGTTCCCATGGAGGCGAGATTGCAACATTTGCAATTGAATGCCACGAAACCAACGGCCAATAAATTGCAAATGCAAAGCAAGACCCAACTATTGATGCAGGCATTGCACAGTAAAGATCAGACAATGATACAATCAGTGCTTAATACACTTGATACAGAAACTATACAATTGACTTTGGAACGCCTGCCGCTAGAGTATGTGAATCCATTGGTTAATGAATTATCCCAGTTGCTACAGGGCAAGCATGCAAGGTGAGTAGATGGGAACGAATAACTGAAATGAATAACTGATTCAACTCCATTTAAGTGTCGCCTGTGGTCTACGTTGGTTACGCATCCTAGCCTCGACCCACACTAGTGTCCTAATGTCCGAGGATAAGGACGCATTACGTGATAAATTAGGCATTTGCCTCGGCATTGCAGAGCAGCGTATGAGATGTCTCACTGAAGCTTTGCAGTAAGTAGAGATATTTATTTACTTTACTTCATCACATTATCACCATGGCTCTTCCGTTTATTCGAACTAATATTCTGTTTGGGATTCTCGATGGTACCATGTCGACACTCACAGATCTCGGCATAGAAATGCAATTTAGAATGAAGTATAGTGTCTATATGAAATCGTTGAAAGGTCCAAGAATTGGTGGCACGTTCACCTATAGCATAGTAAAGCGTATTAAAGCCCTCAAATCGATATGTAATCATCACAGGATAATGCTTCTGCATTACCTTGGAAACGCTAATAATAAAACGTACTTTGGCCACCGCCAATGGATTGGGGCAACGAGGAGTGGGTCGCGAGAAATGAGCATCGACAAAGTAAATTGATCCTTTGACAGGTACATCATGTCGCTGCATATTACTGAGTACAATGCATTTTGTATCCGGTGACAGTTGCCATTTGGTTATAAAGTCGCGAATCTCAGAAATAACATTGTTATACGAAAATTCTCCAATTCTCATCCAATGACGCACTGAGACGCTAGTATGTGACTTCGTTTGACTATAGAGATTAATTGTGGCTGTTGCGACTGTTGATGCTCCATCGTGTAAATCAGCGACAACAACTTCTACAATATCCGAGTCATCGTCCTCAGCATCTGTGTTGGGCGGGTTGGGAAACTTGTAACAAAATAGACCACGTGGATCGGATTCGATAATGAGAACAGCTTCACAAAGTACAGCATCAACCATTTCTTCAACGCACTCCAAGTCGGCATCATCGCAGAGGGGCATATTGCATACATCCAGCGGATTATAGGTACTTTTGGCTTCAGCTACCGACACTCTAATACATTCGTCCAACTCAGACAAGTCATCATCGTTAGGAATTGGTGTGGTGGGCAGTAAAGCATCTACGTTGAGGAGTTCGTTAGCCTTAAAAGACATTTTGTTAATTCAATAATAATGTACGCCTCAATTTTGGTTTCTATGTTATGAATATATTTGTATTTTATTTGTCGTGGCCTTCTCTTTTTAGAATAACGGGACGCGTCAATTTAATTATAAACCAAATGAAACGTAATGCTGACAATCATTTGAATGATAACGGTGTGCTCTATGTCGATGACGATCAAAGTAAGTTATAATTTCTTGTTGTTATTATATTATAGATGAAACTCTATAAAACTCTTTCCTATGTCATTTAGATGAGGCTCGTGAAGCACAGTACGATGATAACAATTGGAGTGATCTGGAAGAGGATGATAATGCCAGTTCAGAGGATGACAGAGACGTCGATCAAGAAGATGCTAATGATGGCGATGATGATGATGATAATAATGTCGAAATGAAAGCCGATGATGATGTGGCTGCTGATGAGGAGGATATTATAATGACACAAGATTCGGATAATGATGATGACAATTCATTAAACCCAACAGACTCATCTGAAGACGAGTAATACTTTGTTTTTATAAATAAAACTCTCGATTTTCCAAACACAATTTTCATTTAGGTACATTTATTTCCATTTTAATATTTTATCAACTACATTTAATAACAGATTGAAAGCCAATTAATGAGATTTTATTTATTTTTGCGCCAACAACACAAAACGAAGGAACGATTTCCAATGCTAAACAATATTTGTGCAAAGAATATAGTTTTTTTTTTTTTTTTTTTTTTTTAGTTTGAGAACAACGTTACTACGCAACAAATAGCCACCAATTAGTATTTTGTTTACTTCCAATTAGCTTTAATAAAATTAATTAAACCATTTGTCGAGCCATCATGCGATGAGACTTCATTACAATTATCAAGCTCCGGTTCAATAGCCTTGGCCAACTGTTTGCCCAATTCAACGCCCCATTGATCGAAAGAGTTGATGTCCCAGATGATGCCCTGGACAAAGATTTTATGCTCATAGAGCGCTGCAAGCGAAAGGAGATCGAAGGTTAATTAAATGTTTATTATTTTATTTTTCACCACTCACCTATTAAAGCGCCCAAGGTGAACGGCGACACCTTCTTGACGACAATTGAATTTGTTGGACGATTGCCCACAAAGACCTTGTGGGGCAAGAGGTTCTCCAGCTCATTGCCACACACACCGGCCTTGGACAGTTCTTCGCGGGCCTGATCAGCGGTCTTGCCCATCATTAGAGCCTCCGTTTGGGCTAGGAAATTTGAGAGAAGAATCTTGTGATGTTTACCTCCGGCAATTGGATTATGCGTTTGTGCGGGGGCAATAAAATCGCATGGTATCAGGCGAGTGCCCTGATGGATAAGTTGATAGAATGCATGCTGTCCATTTGTGCCCGGTTCGCCCCAGACAATTGGTCCTGTATTATAGTTGACGGGTTTTCCCGATTTGCTAACAAATTTGCCATTACTCTCCATATCACCCTGCTGGAAGTAGGCAGCGAAGCGATGTAAGTACTGGTCATAGGGTAGGAGGGCATGGGTCTCAGCATTATAGAAATTCGAGTACCAGACACCCAATAGAGCCAGAATAACGGGAGCCTATAAGAGCAAATTCAATTAGATAATAATTAAGCTATAATTATTTTCGAACACAACTCACATTCTTCTCCAGGGGAGTTGTCTTGAAATGATTATCCATATAGTGAGCACCATCCAGCAACTGTTCAAAGTTCTCAAAACCAATGGACAGGCAGATAGACAAACCAATGGCGGACCAAAGGGAATAACGTCCTCCAACCCAATCCCAGAAACCAAACATATTAGCGCTATCAATGCCGAATGCTGTGACCTTTTCCTTGTTGGTCGATAGGGCAACAAAATGCTTGGCAACTGCTTCCTCCTGAATTAAAGAAAAAATTTTAGAATTTAGAGACACATTTTTTAATTAAGATTGCACTTACATCCTTGGCATGTTCCAGCAGCCAGGATTTGGCCGAAGTAGCGTTCGTGATGGTTTCCTGGGTGGTGAATGTCTTCGAGGCAATAATAAAGAGAGTTGTCTCATAGTTGACTTTCTTCAGCACCTCTGCCATATGAGTACCATCAATATTGGAAACGAAATGGGAATGCAAACCCTTGCCATAGGGCTTCAGAGCTTCGGTCACCATTAGAGGACCCAAATCAGAGCCACCGATACCAATGTTGACAACATCGGTAATTTGCTTGCCGGTGCATCCGCGCCAAACACCAGAAATCACCTTATTGGTGAATTCCTTCATGTGAGCTAATTCGGCACGCACATCGGGCATAACATCACGGTCATCCACTAGGACAGGATCCAAGCTACGGTTACGCAACGCGGTATGGAGGACAGCTCGGTTCTCGGTAATATTGATATGCTTGCCACTGAACATGGCATTGCGAGCCTCGTCGATGCGCCTCACTTTGGCTAGCTCCAATAGCATTGGCCACACCTCATCGTTGACTCGATTCTTGGAATAATCCAGCAAAATCTCACCATCGTTTGGAGTATGTAGACGTAAGCTGATAAACAAAATGTGAAATTACAATCACTCAATCGGATGACCTCGAAGTTCGTCGTCAAGTCGACCTTATGCAAGGACAAATGTGAGTGGGGGAGGGCAAGGACAAATTTGAAGGTGAAAGTGTGTAAATTGTGTGCCGCACCTGTATTTGGAAAACCGTTTGGGATCATTCACAAACAAATCCTTAATAACAATATCCTTGCTGTGAGCATTGTAGTATTCTTGAAGCTTTTTGAAGACAGGCTCCTGATTGAGAGCAGGCAATGTACCAGCCATTTTCCTTCAGATAGTGTGGGAGGTAGTAGTGGGAGGAGGTCGCAAGTAGATCTAGTTAAAACACCACGAAAAACACAACTGAAATCACAATGAAACGAAACACTTTACTTAAAGGTTGCGGTCGAATTGCTTATTGTTATTATCTGGCTCCGGCAAATATCCGGAACGATTCTCCACAACACCGCCGTTGTTGTAAAATGCCAAAAGATACGGACTGGAAAAAATGTAGCCCCAAACCAACCAGAATTTCGGAGGTCAAATGAATATCAAACACCAGGCCAGGGTTGTCAAGTATGTGCCGCTTTACAATTGATAAGCCGAATTTATATAAAATTTAAGGACGATTTGATGAACTTTTAATTTTGAATGTCTAAAAACTTCTCTAATAAAATCTGATTGATAAACAGAAACACACGCTATTTTTGAATGCTAAATTCTTACAAAAAATAGCTTAAAATATTATCTACACAATTTTTGTTTTTGAATATGGCGCTATTTGCGTATTAGAGCATTGCTGGCCACACTTAACAGGTGAAAGTTATTTCTCTGCGGGAAAAATTTGAAATTTCAAAAAAATACATTAAGGAAGCTATCGTCTTCTCCGACTGATTAATAACGACGTTTATTTGCAGCGACATGCCCTGACTCAATATTCTTCTATTTTGCCTATCATCATTGTCCTATTCAAGGGCCATTCCTTGGACGGATTCGTCCCCGTCCTCGAAGAGGTATAGTTTAACTCCTATCCAAAAGAATTTGGTCAGTATTACAAAGATTATTAGATATCAGGTTTCCAGAAAAGTCAAACAAATTGTTTTTTAATGGAATTTCAAATTTTTCCCGCATAAAAATAAGTTTCACCTGGTAAGTGTGACCAGCAGCGCTCTAATGAGCCTATAGCGCAATATTCAAAAGCATTGTGTATATAAGATTTTTGGTCACTTTTTTTAAGAATTTATCATTCAAACATAACGTGTGTTTCTGTTTTTCCATAAAATTTTACTAGAGAAACTTTTAAACATTCAAAATTAAAAGTTCATCAAATCGTCCTTAAATTTTATATAAATTCGGCTTATCAATTGTAAAGCGGCACATACTTGACAACCCTGGCCTGGTGTTTGATATTCATTTGACCTCCTGAATTCTGGTTGGTTTGGGGCTTCATTTTTTTCCAGTCCGTATCTTTTGGCATTTTACAACAACGGCGGTGTTGTGAAGAATCGTTCCGGATATTTGCCGGAGCCAGACAATAACAATAAGCAAAAAAAAAAAAAAAAAGGCTCACTAGCGCTATCACTCGGCCGTTATAGCGCCCTCTAGCTTAACAATAATATGTCTATCGATAACAACGACTAACAAAATGGCGGCTACTTAATTAGTTGTTGTTGTAGTTTTTTCAACAAAAATTAAAAAAAACACCCAAATTATAAACAAATTGAACAGAAATTTATAAAAATTAAGCAAACACCGTGAAGCAATGCAAAAGTGGCGATCAGTTTGTCAAAGAGAGAGAGCGTATAGAGAATGAGAGTGTGAGTGAGAGCGTTAAACAGAGTGAACTAATACAGAAATCGAAATCGGACGTGCAACAAGTGTAAAGTATTTAAAAAAAAAGAAACAAAAAATGTTTAACTATGCCATAAGGCCACCTGGCCGGAGGTAGTGGCCAGATTAATGTATAAAAGTGGGTGATTAAAATAAAACAAGGAACACAATAAACTCTCTTGTCTCTTCTTTGCGTCGTCGTTGTCGTCTGCACACGTAACCTTGTGGGCGCGTAGCACGGAAGCTGGCTGTCTGGCTTGGGCTTGGGCTTGTGTGGCATACACATTGTGTGCTCTTGCCGTTTGCCTTTTGTATGTATGTGGTGAGAATGAGAATTGGAATATAGGAATTGTGCGATTCGATTTAAAACAATTCCATCTCGTAAATTACAGCAGACGTTTCAACTAGGGAATTTAATTCATCCCCATCAGAGAGAGATAGAGAGAGCAAGAACGAGAGACGTCGGGTACGTCAAAATACGGAGAATATGGAACAGTCTGCACCAGGAGCTGGACCTGGCAGTGGTAGCAGTAGTAGCGGATCTGTGGCTAACGAACAGCCACAAACAAAGAGGCAAAAGATTGATAAGCAATTGAAGACGCCACAACCACCGCCACCGGATATACTCGATAGCAATGGGAATACGAATCATAATAAAAATCATCATTTATGCTCATCTCTATCCTCATCCTCCACCCATTCGCTCTCATTGCCGAGCAGCTCGAATAATTCACCAACCACAACGCCGTGCAGTTCGAGAGCCACTTCCTATGCCCAGCTGGAGGCGGTTGATGCTGCCACAGGTGCCGCAGGCACCAAGGATGAAGTTGATCGTGCCGCCAAATTGCCAGACTTACTGACCACTACCACCACCACGAACACCACAAATAGTTTAAGTAATAATTTAAGTAAATCGCCTCCAGTTCCAGCTGATGAAATGTTAGAATTCGAGCAATCCCTCACCCGGCAGTGCCTGTGTGGTGTGTCCGAGCGCACGCTCCGCAAACCCTTTCAGTCCCATTACTCACACGACTCCAATGGTCAGAAACGGATAGCCAATCTGCGGGAGTGGCCCACCAATAAACTGCTGCAATTCCTTTCTAATCTGCAGCTCCTTTTCGATATATATCTGAAGCAAAACTCAAAGGGATTCATTTGTACACGCATTATGGACGTCTGCGATGCTCTGATACGCAACGATCACAAACTGATCGATGAGATCATTGTCCTGGCTGGCTATAACAATCCCTATGTGCAATTTCTGGCAGGACGTGTGCTAGCCGCATTTCTGGTGATTGCCAAACAGGAACTGAATGATGAGTGGCTACAAAAGATTATTGATCAGCTGTTTAATTTCGACCAGCTTGATCAGTCGGCCGTACAAAAGATTCACTTTAGTCTGGACATTATTAAGAGAATTGTGGAGTGGAAGGATATTGAGCTGCATCCCCTTGAAGACGAATGGACGGCGACGACGACGACGACGGGGTCAACGACAGCAGTGGCGTCAACAGCTGAAGCGTCTGTGAGCTATATGCATTTTCCAGTGCAGGATCAACCCCTGGCCACAAACTATTTCGCGCTACAGTTTCGCGAAGAGGGATCTGAAGATATTGAACCGTCTGAGGAGGAAAACAGAGAGCGGGAAAGGGAAAGATCCAGACGCCCGCTGTACCATGAGGAACAACAACAAGCTACACACTCCACCGCCTCGCATCCGAACGCCACTGGCTGTCATGTGGTGACCCTCACCGATTCGGAAAGTTTCGATACAACGCACCTGAAATGTATTACCATCCAAAAGTTAGAGCACAAATGGCCCACCCTGGTAAAGAATATGTCGGAGCTGATGTCACCAGCCGCTACTGTTGCCACCACAGGGAATCATCAGTATGCAGCCGAGCATTGTGTGCTCAATTTTCTGCAGCTGTGGGAGAACATCATTTCCGTGAAGGCTAATTTGTCCATCGATGAGACACGACCATTCTATGCCCAGTTGGATAAATTTGAGCTATTGCTCAATCACAGTCTGTCGTGCACCGTTTACAAGCAAATGCTGTGCCTATTCAACGAGGCTCTCTGCTATGGCTCCACACTAGCGCTGCAGGACATGCTGCCCGAGGAGACATGCAAGCTGGCCCATCAAATTGTCTGCCATGTACGTGGGTTTCGTATATTCGAGTCGTTGCCGCGCCGGCAGCCGGACAATATGGTTAGTCTATTGGGCTATCATGGTAGACCACTAAACTATCCCATCAATGGAATAGTGGGACAATTGTCGAACCATTCGGATGCACTACAGATGCAAGAGGGCACAAATGCTGTGCCAACGGCTGTCGAAATGGACAAAACCCTGTTGCAGAAAATGGTCCTATTGGTGCTTAAATCGATAGCGGTTACCGTCAAGGAGATACGCAGTGATTCCTCCGATTCTTCCATAGACTCCACTGACTATGATATTCAGGATATGCTTCTAATCGAACGATCCATACGCGATGTGTTAAGCAAACTGGAGACGTTCATTAAGCAAACTTTGGAATTTCATCCAGAGTGTCATTTCAGTAAGATTTTGATACATTTATTTGACGATCAGGATGATCATTTAATCGAGGCCATGGTGTGCACTCTGGATGTGACATCGGGCCTATCGTTTCGTAATAATGCTTTCCACGAACTGGTGACCATGCTGAATCCAGTATATACATTCCTCGAATTTCTTAAAATGATATCGAATAGCTCCGATTTATTGTTGGATTTGCTTGTCAGCAATGAGACCTGTTTCCTGCTCTATCTGTTGCGATTGCTCAAATACATACGCATGAATTGGACAAGTTTTGTACACAGCTGTCACAGTTTCGGAATGGGAAATGCCATGCTGGATGAGGCCATGGGTGTTCTTATACGACTACGTCTACAAATATCCCGCCTGGTTTCACGTCAATTATATCCGTATGACATATCGCCGGTGCTGCGACTTCTCGAGAGTTGTGAAAGTCTCTACGAGGGCAACGAGCTTAGTTAAATATACATATAATTAATGAATTGTCTATTCCCGTTTAAATTTTACAAATTTTGTTTTTTTTTTTTTTTGTAATATGTAATGTGTGTGCTCTTTAAAATACGTAATTTATTTTAATTTAATATGGAAATAGCCGAAACTAGCACAAAATCTGATAAAAAGCCTTAAACTATATATATTTTCAAATATATATATATATATATGTAATTCTATATAGATTAGATCTTTGATCGATTCCATTTTACCATTCACTAACTTACTCACTCACTCACTCACCAATCGTGCCGATTCTGATGCCTTTTTTTACTCGTACATAAAAATATTTGTATGTAATTCCTTAGTAGGTACTGAATTCCAAAACAAGAAAGTAAATCTTATTGTTAGTCTAGAATTGTTTTTAAATCTCTTGCCCTTAAGTAGGATAATCGCTCATTTGGTGCAATTTTTATAAACAAAAAAGAAAAAAACAAAACAAAAAAACAGAGAATGAAACTTGAGAGATTTGTGTATAATAAATTGTGTCTTAAAACTAATTGCCAGGGCGTAAATAGAAATGTATTTTTACTTGAACATGAATAATATATACATATATAAAAAAAAAACTGCTTAATTATTTCCAAAACAAATTGAATAAGAGACTCGAGTCTTAAGTCGTTTAATTCGTTGTAAAAGTTAAGTGTTAATGGCATTTTTAGTGACGATTTATCATGCGTACACGACGCTTGGAAGATTCGGGAAGTATTGGATTCGCTGTGTCTGGCCCAAGAGGCAAGGGGGCCAAACTGGACAGACTTATAACCGATCCGCGCTTAACCAGCTGGGCGGAATGTTGTGGATATGAACATGGATTTATATTGATGGGCACCGAAGACCGACGATTCATAGGCATTGCTGCTGGAGTGGAAAACATATAGACTGATAAGACAAGGCAGCTATCAGGCAGATTTAAGATGCTTACGGGCATCTCCTCCTCCTCCAGCTAGAGCAGCAATGGAGCTATGTTTGGGCCCATATAATGGCATCATGGGCTGTTGTCGACCTGTGGCTACTTCCTCTGCAATTGTATACTTATAGCGATCCACGGATATGGAACGGACTTCTCTTAAGATCGCTTGCCTACGCTGCATCAGAGGCGAATCATCCGGAACTATTTTTAATTTTTTTTTTTTTAGGGGGGAGGGAAAAATAATTCGCAAAACGATTTGCATATAATGTAATACATAGAAAAACTTTAGCTTTTGATAGTGATCACAGGAAAGTAGACAATAATTTTATTTTTTACTTAAACACACACATACATATACAGTATAACATTTATAAATAGAGGACAGAATATAAGGATATATATATATATATAGTATATATACAATCGCATCAGTACAGTTTCACCGAAAAGTGAAGGGATTATAGGGTATATAGTTACAGCACACGTATAAATATAATACTGATAGAAGATTGGGTGCACTTACAATTTTAAAAAAGAAATAAAAAAGGAAATGAATCATTTTTTTTTTTTTGTTTTTGCATAGAGTATAGAAAGTTCAATATTTATACTATAATGCATTTTCCGAAAAAATCAGAAAATGTCTGTTGTGTTGTATATAAAGTTTTTTTTTTTTTTTTTTTTTTTTGGACAGCAGGTGAGTAGTAGGTGCTACGTAATACACAGAAAGTCAAGTTTAGTATAGTGTAACACAATTAGCATTAACAATAAGTTTAATTGAAAAAAAAAAGAAAAGGCGTCTACACTGGCATTAAGCCCATTATCTATATCGAATTCTAGCGACCGATCTCAGTGTAGGCACCGCTTAAAATGTATATTGTAGTTACTGTTTGTGTTGATCCCTTAAATTATTTAGGACGATTCATAATCATCTCAAAACTCTTAAAACTTGGGCAAACTTTTTGCTGAAATACCTTTTGAGGCCCGCCGATCTTGCTTATGGGCCTGGGCATAGGATTGTAGGGAGCAGCGCCTCAAACGTTTATCTCCTTTATTCTGCTATAAACAACAAAATTCCATACAAATTCACCAAAGAAAATAGAATTGAATTTTAATATAATAATTACCGATTTATAATGCTGATTGATATCAGAAGCTGCCTTTAACAATAAATAGATAAAGACCAAAGCAAAGAGATAAATAATTGGTTCCGCTGTATTGGATTTCTTAGTGGAATCCTTTTTTTTAGCTTCCAAATGTTTGCCATTTTTTGAGTTCTTATTACGTTTCAGACTTTTAAGCGGCGAAAATGTCTTGGTTGATGTCTTTAGATTGTCGTCATTAAACGGTTTGGATATGTCTTTTTGAAAAATTTGTAACTTTGGACAGGTTGGTTTGTCTTGAGATTCCAGTTGGAATTCATTTTCTGTTGAGGGTGGTGGCAGATTAGAGGCAGCCACGCCTGTTTTCACATAGTATATATAGTTGCGTTGCAATCCGGCCACCGTTAGATAGATAGTACAAAGTACTATGAGAATGCCCAAGGGCACTACATGATGATTATTGTTGGTATTATTTCTGCTCAGCGATTTAATTTCCTCCTCAGAAATTGTTTTTTCTTTTGCCAGCGATTTCATTTCTCACCAAAGAGAGGAATTCTCTTTGTTGTTGTGTTTGTTTGTGTATCGCTCTGTATTGATTCACCAGTTGACCGAGTCCTACTTCTTTTCAAGTGGGGAAAATCGATAAGGACTGACTGAATGACGACGCGTTAGACATTGACTTGAATTAAATTGAAGCTAAATCGCAGACAATTGTTGCATCTGATAAAAGTTTATATTTACTTATGTCGTTTAGTTTATTTTAGAATTTTTTGTAGATTAAAAACTGATTTTTTTTAGAGCAAATACTTTGCTCTCTACGGCGTACACATTTTAGTGTATGTATGTACATCTATGTTTGTATGTATATGCACAACTTAGCTTAGGAAATACGTTATGTTTTTTTTTTTTTTAAACTGCATTTGATTGGAGTTTTAGTTTTTATTTAGCAAATGCTGCGTCTCGGAAAATGTTGATGATAAATCTGTTAACTGATCGAGAATATCTGAAAAATTTGACAAAAATTCCATTAAATGTTTGGACAAAAACATATACATATGAAAATTTTATTTTACCGCTAATTTGCAAATTGACCGATTGATTATTGGTTATAGATTTATAAAGTTTACGACTCTCGGCCATATTCTGACGCTTAAACATCTGTGTCCGAAGACTTTCTCCTAAAATTTAATAATATTAATTAAACATATCAAATGATTGACTATTTAAATACTTACTTCGCCTCAAACTAGCATAAGCATTTGATTTCACTGATTTGTTTTTCTCGGTTGGATTTTCTTTTGTGTTTTCGGTTGGGACGGGTTTCATTTGTTTTTGATTGCGGCTTCTACGCTCCCGAGTGTCGTAGAGTATGCTTGTTTGAGTTGGTAATATGCCCGAAAGATCGAGTTTAGCTTCATTATTTGTCTGTGCCAAATACTGTTCGGTTTCCTCTTGTGGCATTCCTTCGTTTGTGTCTGTTTGTAAGCAGCTGTGCAGTTTCCGTAGAATACTTCGCATTATTTTGAAGCGTTTGATAATACGTTGTGGCTCTACTTGAGCTGCACACATCAGGATGGCCTTACATTCTCGCCACATTCTTACAAATTGCTGAAAATATTCCACACCTCTGCCACATTTGCTTTCCTTCAATACCTTTTCATTGACGGCCAGTTGGAAATGCTCCAACAGCAGCATGGCCATTTGATTCAAGTCCATTAAAGGCGTCTTTGCAAAGTTCTTCTCGGCCAATTGTATGCCATCTGTGAGTATATCCAAATAACAACCCACCAGAGCTCCACTATCAATGATCTCGTGCATAGCCGTTTTGAATTTCATCATTTCTTCATTAAAATGCTGTTCTAGAATCTCCGAGTGAAGATCAGTGCAACTGGCTTGCAGTGAGGGTATTAAACTGGTGTCCAATGATTCAAAAGAGGCCAAACAACTGCGAACCATAGTCTTCACTGCAACGAAATGAAGAATGTTATAAATTCATTTTATTTTTTAAATAAAATATGGCTACTTTTAAGATTGGGTGCAAATGCCACTGCAAATACGCCAATTTGCATGGCACGATCAACATTGACATCAAAATCGGCTATGAAATCATCCGATAAGGAAGTATCGCCCTGTCTTAGGACATTCCGTATTTTGTCAACTGAAAATTTTTCAATGTCCAAAAAACACTGGAATACCAAACGCAAGAGGGATTCATTAATGAAATCCTCCAATTGATATAAAGCTTGCTCCATGGTCATAGTTTTCAATTTAATATTTGAAGCTGAAGACGAGGTCTGGCATTCCGCTTGAAAGGATCCGAATTCTCGCATTACCTGGTAATAAAATGTAATTAGTACATACATATTTGCCTGAAGCCAAATTAATACCTTTTGGCACAGAGCACTCAGGGCTTTCTTATCCTCTTGCAAGGCTACATTAGCAAAGGATAAAGTTTGGCTCAACACAGAATCGATGGAGCTACCAACACGTCTGCATAGATGCATCGTATCCTTGGGACACGACAGGATCTCAGACACATTGACATAGCTATTCTCCTCATTATAATTGCTGAATGGGGCAAGAGTATCTAATATTGAATCTACTAGATCAAGAAAGGACTGCCCTTCTGTATTCAGAATTAGCTCATCCTGTTTGGACTTCTTATCCGGACATATGCGTAGCATACGCTTTAGACACCATCTCGCACGCTCCACAAAATGATGATGACTAGCCTGTGGAAGATTATCAAGATCAACTGAATCACCTGTAATTCTTCTTGTACTTACAGCGATTTTAGCGGCGCAAGATTTCTCTACCTTCACGATATTCTCTAGTTGGCGAATGCAGATCATAATCTGGGTTAGACAAAGACATATCATTTCCACTGCCTCATTTTGAATAGACATGTATTTATGAACCGCCGAAGAGAATTCCAAGAGAGCAGCACAAAAGTTCTATCGAAAGAAATCAAATTTTCAAATTAAATTGTTCCTGATCAGGAACTGATCTCCCGCGGGGACTCACATTTAACCAGTTCATGCATTTATTACTATCATCAGAACATTTACTCAGTTCTAAAAGACAGTTTTCAAGCTTGGCTCTCAGCAAGTTCATCTTTAAATTTATTTTTAAGTATATCCTTTGTTTTACTTTTCGGTAAATAATGCCTTTTTTTGAATCTTGGCTTGGGGCATAAGCGCAGGAAGGGGGGGGTTCATATATATTTTAGCCAATCAAGCCAAATATACTAAATATGATGTCAAAAGAAACATCTTTTATACGCACGCCCGACATCGTGATTATGTTATCTGCAAATAGGCGCTTGGTTTTTGTCAATTAATTAAATTTAATTGAAAAAAAAAAATCGAAACATGTACAATTCAAAAAATAGCCAAAACAGTTGGTTATCGAATCGAAATCGAATTGGCGAAATTGGCGGCAAAATGGCTGAATTGGAAGCACTGTTTCCGAATGGCCTTTGGCCAGAAGTTGAATTGGCTACACAAATTAGATAAAATTCTTTAAAACTATTACAAATAATAAAAGTATCAAAAAAGATAAGCTCTAATCGAAAGACATTGAAGCGAGAAGCCCGAAATGAGACAGCAAGCATCTAAGGAAGTCATATCCAACAAACAAAGGCGAGAACAGTGACGTTGTGTAACAAAGTCTCAAGAGAAAGAGAAGTAGGCTTATTCAAAAGGGGTTGTGGGGGAATAAAACCTGACAATCAGGCAAAACAAAAGAAAACCTATAAAAAAACAGGAAAAGGCCAATCCCCAAAACACTGGAGGCGCACACACCCAACATTCAGTTGATAACCACAGGCAGGTTCGTTTAAGCTATTTATAAATCCCGCAAAACATGCGACTGCAATTGATTTTCGTCAGATATATGTACATAGTATACGAAGTGTGTAATATATTATCTTTCTATAGTTTCAGGGACAATACGGCGGCCGGCGTAAGTGGCAGCTGCTTTTCACTTTCATTTGTCTTGTTGCCAAAGAATATATTTGTCCTCAAATATGGTAATCACTGCATCCACTTGCCGAACAGAGACGGTTTTCGATTATAGCTGGGGTCACGTGGTGGCTGCCTACTGGAATCGTTATCCTAATCCGTCCAGCACACATGTATTAACCGAGGACACAATTCAACGAGAGGTGCGAGATGGTAAATTATATTCCCGTCGATTGTTGTCCAAGACAAATCCCGTTCCTAAGTGGGGAGCGCGTTTTTACAATAACGCGCCTGTGAAAATTGTTGAGGATTCAGTTCTAGATCCGGTTAAAAGGACATTTACCACGTTCACAAGAAATTTAGGCATGAAGAAAATAATGGTAAGCAGATAAGCATTACTATTAATTAGTTTTATGTTAATACAAATTATTCTTTCAGAAAGTAGACGAAATTGTTGTATATACTGAACAGAAAGATGGCAGTACATTGGCCGTCCGACGAGCCTACATCAGTTCCCAAGTCTTTGGTTTTTCTCGGGCCATCAGAGCGTTTGGAATTGAACGGTTCAAGCTTAATAGTAACAAAGCCTCCAATGGGTTCAATTATGTGTTACGACGAATGTTCCCCCAACATCAGCTCAATACGTCCGCCACAACTTCATCAACTGGTAATGCGTCCGTCGCATCGCAACAACAGGGTGAATCAATAGTTAACGCTCCAGGCCACAGTAAGACGGAAACCTTGAAAAGTGCCGCGAAAATTGGATATGAATTCATGAAAAGTCATGCCATTAAAATTGCTCAATTGTTCTCGGTTAGAAATTGATAGATAATCGTTTGAAGAAACAGTACCAGGGGAAACAAACCTGTCATTCCATTGCTGATAAGTGAAACAGCAAGAATAGATTTTGAGAACGAAAGCACTTTTCATGCTGAACAAAGGCAAAAACGCAATAACATTCTTTTTCAACTTTTTAAGAGTGTCAGATCATTTGAGTACTTTTCGCACCTATTACTTTATATTATATAGTAAACTTTGATAGGCCTGGCCCTGTTTTTTAAAAAAAAAAATTTTTGCCAAAAACCTTTTTTTACATACATATATGTACATATATTTCATTCAAGATATAAACGGATCTGCAAAATTTATAATTTGCGCCACAGATGTTATACACAGTCGAGTCTCGGTAGGGACGAAGTTTTTTCAAGGGACCAGCAGTTTCTTACGAAATATTCAGGTTTTCGATTTAGCGGGTACGAATTATTGAGACTTGACTGGATAGTATATATGTACATTTGTACATAAAAGATAAATGATAATAGTGCTGGCGGTGTGGCTCACTTAGCATTTTTCAAGCCAAATGAAATCTTAATTTAACAATTTAAATATAATTGAGATTTTAAATCGTTTTCTGTTAATTATTATTAAGAAAAAAGCGTTTACAAAACTTAACTAAATTGGATTACAGAAAAACATTAATTGAGAAGCTCATTACGAAAAATACAATCACTTAAAAATCATTTGTAGTTTTGTTTTATTTGTAAAAAATAGATATTAGTATTAAGCTTATATACGATTGTAGAATGAAGTAAGCAATACAATGTAGAAATAAAAAGATATGATGAGATATAAGAAAGACTCTCTTTCAAATATTCAATTTTAGTTCTGTAAAGTCTCATTTGAAATAAATTTTAAATTTTACAGAGCCGCACTGTTGCAGCATGTGCCATCTCCATCACTGTCTTTATTGAAAATAGTCACCCTGTATCGCAACAGCTGTTTTTGTCTGCATGCGGCGGATTAAAGAACAAAAAAAAAACAAAACAAAAAAGGTTTCTCTAAACGTTGTTTAAATGAGTGAAGTACATTTGAATTAAAAATGGTTTATGACGAACGCAGTAGCGATGGCAGCTCCTCCAGCGATGCCCAGGACACATTTTCCCGCACAAGGGCATCAAAAAGCGGACCGAATCCTTCCACTATGCCAATTAGCATTCTACCGAAGCATATACAATTTCCAGACCACTCCAGCATTTCGGAATGGTTAAGTGAACTAATCATGTCTGCCTTCACCATGGGGGCGGCGATTGTCCAGTTTATTAACATCTATCGCACAAATTGGTGGCTTCCCCAATCCTTTACCAAGCAAATGGTAAACATAGAGCTCATCGATCCGTATCTACGATATTTCATACTCATTCTGAACACACGAAGATTTTTATATTCTGTGTTGATGATGAAATGGCGACATCGTTACTGGATAAGATTGGGAGTCAAATACGGATTTGGTGGCTTCGTGCAGTTGCTACTGGCGTTCTGTGCCTGGCGATTATATCAGAAGCATTCCCTTTTACTGCTCTTCTACTTAAGTTATCCGTAAGAAGCAACCGTTGGATTTGTTTATCTAAAGTTAATGTTGATCTTCAATTTCTTTCAAGGATCCTCGTCTATCTACTTATCTTTGGTTTTCAATTAGAGCCATTTTTGCGCACAAGATTTGAGCTTCCTGGCGTGTATATCAATGACCTACCCGTTCATAGTTGTACGACCAATCCGCAGCAAATTCGCGAAGAGATTGAGACCTTGCGACACGATTTCAACAAGAGATTTAAACAACTTATATTTACATCTATGCTTAATGCATATTATAGTGGTCTAGTGCCCTGTTTTCTGGCTATGAGCATCAACTACAATGTAATGCGAGCGGCTCAACATTGCATCATTGTGTGCCTGGGCGCCTTTAGTTTATCCTTTGTGTTTCTGTATCCGGCTAGGTATAGCGATATTTTACACCGGGCCACTTTACATTTGGGCTGCTGGCATCGTATGGATGCCGCTGACCCTAATCCCTCGCAGCTTATATTGGCCGCCAATGCTTACACCTGGTCAAAGTATTTAATCTATCCACAAAATACAGTGGTTAAGCACAACGGTGGACTCTATCGCAGTCTGGGACCAGTCACAGTTGCCATGCCTGGTAACGCTAGTCATGTACGGTTCTACGTAAGTCTAGAATAAAGAGATTTTAACCACAATTCATTCATATATTTTTCTATTTCCATGCAGAAGCTGTTCCATAATCCAACTGTAGTCTATTCCACATTGGCCACACTCCAGGCAGCTGTTTTACTGGTGGAAATCGCCTCTCTTAGCTCAACTAGCATTGAATGGCATTTTGTGTTGTCCATTAGTTTTGTGGCCTTCACCAGTATGGGAGCATTTTTTAAGCTGGTCAGGGACTATCTTATAACCAAGCATCTGTACAAGTCGGAAGCCAGTAATTCCAAAGAACCCATTTATAATTGAAATATGAAAACAACAAAATGCATTTTTTACCTTAAATTATAATTGAAATTTCCGCCATAAGAAATACATCGATGGGTATCGCAAATTAATCGAAGTCGGCGAATTCCGCTTGGAACGACGATTTCCATTTGTACCGGCGAATTCGATTTGCAACGGCGAATTCAATTGCAACTTGTTTTGCGATTGAAACGAAATATTATTTATTATCTCACTAAAACAAAAAATATTATTTACTACACAATACAAGAAGGCGGATTAAAATAATAAAATTATATTAAGTTTTATTTTGTGTAAAAAAGAAACAAAAACAACAAATATTTACATAGTGCAAGACAAGAGAGTGTCAAAAAAAGACAAAAATACAAATAAATTAAAAATTTTTAGTTTTAAAATATATATTGCAACTTCCTGCTAAAGCTTTCAACTCCGGAATCAGCATAGAGTGCGTCATCAATCGGAAAAATACTCGAAATCAGAAAACTTTGTGGCTGAGAGGATTGGTCTTGAGAGGATTAGATATGCATTCATTTGCAACAAATGGCCATATTTGCGAGCCGATATGAACGAAAACTGCAATTGGATGATACCGAGCAGATAAGCTGTGAAATATCCACCGTTGAGGAAGTCGACGGTCATACGGTAAGTTAAGAGGAAAAATGCACAGGAAAAATCAATAAAATTGCCTTTGTTGATGATTTCATGTTTTTCTGCATGTGTGCGTGCGTGGGTGTGTGTACATGTACATGTATTTGTAGGAGTACTTGCTGCGCGTACAGAGGGGGCCGAATAAGGAGAATTCCTGGAATGTCCTGCGCCGTTACAATGACTTCGATAAACTGCATAAATGTCTACGTATCTCTGGCATCGAATTGCCGCTGCCTGGCAAACGTTATTTTGGTAATATGCGCCCGGATTTCATAGCTGAAAGGAAAGAAGCACTGCAAATCTTTATAAATACCGTACTAATGAATCCCATATTGGCCTCATCGCTGCCGGCCAAACGGTTTGTGGATCCCGAGAGCTATTCGCAATCATTTCATGGTTAGTTAAACGGACGCAGTAATTAAAACCAAGCATATGATTTATTTTACATGACATAAAAACTTTTCTTCATTTATTAAAATCAATGTAAACGTTTATACTTTAAACCATATGCCAACAAATTTAGAATTAACTGCATAGCAATTTGTTTAAACAATTATTCATATATTCGATTACATAGTTTATTAAAATTAAGTTAATTATATTATTTTTTTCTTGCAGATCATGCTATGCAAAAATGCCATGCTCTGCCTGCGCAATGACACAATGTGGGCACTGGGACCCACTATGGGGGCCATAGGCTGGCGTCTACGTAAACATTATTTTAAGGTCACGCCAAAGCCACCAGAGAAGAGCGGCAGTAGTAAATTGCTTGTCAAAAGTGGCTCTCAGACGCATCAAAGCAAGCATTTCGCTTCAGGCTCCGGCAGTAGCAATGGCAGTGGTAATTCCATGGATGCTGGCAATCTAGATCCACAGGCTGAAATGGTAGCCGAATGGTTGGAATATGGACCCGATAAATTGGTTGATGAAAAGGAAATAAGTGGCATACTGAAGAGTCTAATGGGTCTGCAGCATCCACACATTGAACCCATAGTCCTGGCCGCTCACACTGAAAGCGGTTGCCTGGTGATCCGGCGGTAACTACTTTGCATTTCCTCAATGAGTCGAAGCCATAAACATTTAATAATCTTTCAGATTCCACAAGCATGGTTCGTTAAAGGATATGCTCTGCATGGTTACCACCCCGAAGAATCCATTTTTGAATAAATATGGGAACCCTAAGGGACGCACTGCGCTCTCCATGAAACAAGTGGCCACTTATGGAAGACAGATTCTGGATGCTTTGATTTTCCTTCATTCCAAGGGATATGCTTATGGTAAAATAATAAACGAAAAGATATCCTAAATTAAGTTAACTTTTCTAATTTGTCAGGTCATCTACATGCCGGCAACGTTGTGATAGTTGATGACTGCGTAAAACTGTTGGATATAGAAAATTATGTGCTGGGTGTTCCAGCTTTCTATAGACCATTCTTTATGCAGCACAGTAAAATCCATGCCATAGAGACAATTGATGTTTATAGTTTTGGCCACGTTCTGTTTGAAATGGCCATGGGTTATCCCTTGCAAGAATCGGTAGTCCGTCAAATAAACGAATGCCCCGAAGCCCTAAGTGAGTTAAAACACAAATTTTGTAAAATAGATTAATCCTTTAAGTGGTTTTACTTTTGTGCTATTTCCAGAATGCCTGCTGGAGAGCATTTTATCGAAGGAAGCCTGTAAAGCTGGCCTACCCACACTGGAGCAATTGAGTGCACATCGTTTCTTTAGCCAATATGCTACCCCATCTTCAGTTGCTACCGAGAGTCAGGGTGGTGAGAAGCCCCACTTTAAACTCTCACTCAATGCCAAAGAATTACTGAAACAGGCAGCCATCAAGAGCGAAACACGTTTGCGTGACGAACAGAAATCGGTGAAGAATCAAAAGCGTATTGTGCGTGTTCAGGAGCTGATGAGCTCAGAGGAGGAGAAACGAAAATCCAAGCAAAAAGCAGTTAGTTGAAAAAAAAAAAACAAATATTTCTTGAAGTAGTTGCACACAGCTATCGAACAAAATGAAAAACACTTTAATTTTTGTTTCGTTTTTGATTTGTAATTCTTGTTTTTTTATTTGCTGTTTTGAAAAACTATTTAGAAATTAGAGCACAAACAGTCCAAGCTAAAGCAGCAAGGCTCACTCCAAACAAACAATGGACGCTTGTCGCTAGTGGCTGCATCCTCTACCTCTACAACTTCTTCCAGCACAGCAACAACAGCAACAGCCGCTGCTGTTGGGCTACTAAACACGGCAGACTCGTTCAATCGCTCCGACAGCACACCAGAAGAGCCCACACTACTGGCCGGCCTAAAATGTAGTTATATCTATCTTATCTCACGCCATATATACAATTTTGTAGTGTTATATATATACAAGGAACCTTTTTGTGGGTCGTTTGAGAATTAAGTTTTACTAAACATAACAAACAAAAAACATCTGATTGTGAGCAGCGTTCAGAAAAGCCTTGATTTACAACCTATTTGTAAAAACTATTATGTTTTAGAAGAAGCAATTCTCAACCACCCGTAACAGGGCTACAGATATGATATTCAACTTTCCACTTTGTACTAATAATTCACACTCCTTTCCATTAGCTCCACCACTTACTCCGGCACCGCATATGTGTGGACAGCAGGGAGATTTGCCCACCGCTGGCAGTAGCATGGCCAGTTCTGTGGGAAGGCAATCATCGACACCCAATATGCTATCCGATGATGGTGATGCCGGTGCCGAAGAAGATGAGCCCACACGTTCAGCTCTGCTCGAGTCCATTTGCAAATTCAATCGCGGCTCGCTGCGTAAAGTGCGATCCAATGACTAGTCGATGAAATATATGCAGCGAACCTACACAACAAACAAAAAAATATATATACATATTTTTTGGACCAAATTGGCGTTATGAAATAACGGTGCCAGAAGAATACCAAAATATACAAAGAAACAAAAACACATTTTTAGATGCATATTGGTAAAAACACACACACACACACACACACACTTGGAGATCAAGAATAGAAGTCGAAACAAAAAACAAAACAAACAATCCAGCATAAAACTATCTAAAGCAAAACGAAACCCACTGAATATGAATATTATATATATGATTATTATAACATATTATCATTATTGTGTGTGTCCAACCCACAAATTTTATGTCTACAGATTATTCGAAAATTATATATACATATATAATAATCATACATACACACACACACACACACACTTAGCAATCTTAAAGCTTTACATATGTGTCCACTTACACGACTGAGAAACAAATCTTTGGTACGAACTATAAAAAAAAAAACTAGAAAAGATGAGAAACTAAAAAAAAAAACATTGAATATACATATAGAACTTTCCGATAACCTAACTATAAGTCTGCACCAAAAATTTGCACTACGGAGCTACCACTATAAATATATATATTTATAAAGATTTAGAAGCTATCATATGTATGTACAATGTATGTTAGATTGTCCAATTGTAAGTCGTCCCTCGTTGATGCGCGTTTTTATTATCTTTTACACACACATGCATACATACCAAAAGCATAATCTATATTCAATTTATATATATGTATATTCCCTCGTTTGTTTTTGTTTTTATAAAGCTTTATGTTCTGTTTATCCCTTCTTCTTTCCAATCTCCCTAAAATTGGCAGTGTTTAAGAAACACTTGAAAGTTAGAAAAGCCACATGTAAATTTTGGAGTCTTGGACTAGCCAATAATTGTTGTGTTTTTTTGTTTTATTTAAATCTTTTTATAATGAAATATTTTCTCTATTTACATGTATTGTATGTCTGCATGTGGTTTACAATATAATTATCGAATATATGTGCGTGTATACTTGATGTTTGGTAGTATATTTTTTAAATGAAGACTTGTGAACTTGATGAATATATCCACAGAAAGAAAAACCAAATGAAAATGAAATTATCATCCCCTTGTGTACTAATTGTGTATTAATTGTCTACTGACTGTGTTGATATTATATACTTTAGCCTAAAAAAACCACCACGAATCAAGAAACAATTCCATATACAAATGAAATAAGAAATAAAAACTAAACAAATATATGTACTATATATACACATATATAAATATGTCTATGAACAATGTGTGTATTGCAAGCCAAAAAAAAAAAAAAAAACGAAAAAAAAAAATAATAAAATGTAAAGTAATTTGTTGTTGTAAAATGGCTTTGTCTTCTTTTGGTTAAACTAAAATAACTGAATATTTCAGAAATTTTAAACGTACAAAGCATTTTTAGGGGAAAAATAAATGTGACTATTCAAGGATTTGATTTTCTATAGTAGATAGCAAGACAGACAATCTAGTATCATAAGTTTTTCATTTCGATTTTAGAATACAACTTGGTAAAAAAATCTAGTGAAACAAATAATTGATACAATTATTAGTTAAAAATTATGGCTGATACACCGCCCGAAGAGGAACCTGTCACAGAGAATGTAGAAACCGCTGGAGCGAACGCTGCTGTTGAATTTGCTCCAAGCAAAGAGAAGGAGGAGAAGTCTGTCGCTATAAGTAAAGAAAAGGAAAAGCCAAGCAAGGGCAAAGACAAGCAGACAAATGGCAAGGAGAAACCATCAAGAACTGAGGTAAGTGGCACACGACTGGCAGCCAAAAGTGTAGTTGAGAGATTGGGTCAATTATTGATTCAACAAGCAGCAAGCAGTAGCGGCAGCGGCAGCAAATTGTCAGGGCAACAGGCATAGGGTTATGGAGGTTGGTGCCATTAACCATTTGTGGTTTTATGGCCAACCGCAACGCACTCGAGAGGCAGGCACAACATATTAAAATGGCTGCAGCAAAAAATTGGTCGGGCCTGGTGACTCTATGCTTGGGCCAGGAGCGTGAGAAGGTACATAAATACACGATTGATTTTTAGTCATTACGATAACATGGATATTTGATGTGATTTTAATGAATTGATGATGCTTCTAACATTTAGACAAGTCACGCATAGTCATTCGGCGCTGGTCTTGGTTGGGGTCGGGTTGGGAAGATTATTCTTCTTCCTCTTCTGGGCCTAATGTTTAACATATTACGTTTTGATTTCTTCCATCATGCAGAAGCAGCCAACCAGTCAGCGGGCATCTCTAAGTAAATCCACAATGGGCGGGGTGACCAGCCCCCTTGGCTTGGCTGCCCAGCAAAAGGTAAGTTCTTGTACATATCCACATCCTCTAATCCTTTATTGTTGATATTTATATGTGCAGCCCACTTTGCGCTATATGCCCTCATATCGTTTGGAGCCAAAGAATCCTTTGAAGAAGGAGCGCCTTGAGCTAATAATCAAGGCCGTAATGGATAAGAGCTACAACGAGGAATACATGTTTCATCCAAAGCATTCGCTGCACATGGCCGCTCAGGTCAGCGAGGAGATTAAAAATCGCATCAAGCTTCAGAATTTTGATAGGTAAAAGACAAACGAGTCGACCGATAATTTCTAATTTCTATACAATACATAAAATGGTCCATTCGATAGGTCTTTAAAAAGCCTCTAGAATTGATTTTAAAACAATAATTTAAAACTAAAATTTTTGCTTCCTTTCTACTTTTTGTTTTTTGAATACTATATATTTTAGTTGTTGTTTCTTTAACTCTCCGCAGATATCGTTATATAGTAATCGTTTCAGTGGGCGAATATCTAATGCAAGGTCTCTATTCCATGATTAACTTTCTATGGGATGCTGAGAAAGATGGTTTTGTGAGCTACGTTGTGGAGACGCCAAGATATTTTGCCATTTGCACTGTATTTTATATATATTACGATTAATCCCAGATTCCAATATTTTGCTGCAAATGATTAAAAATTAATGTTAAAAACAATGATGAATGTTTTATGTGTAAAACAAAAAATGGTTGAGATGAGGGATTTCGGTTGTAAAAGGTTACCTGTTTCAATTCTAAACTGATCTTCACTTTCACTATCATCAACACGCACAATATATATAAAACACACACACAAACACACAGTCACATAACTTTTTTGGAATATGTTTTTATTCAATATTTTGTTTTAAATCATATCAGATAAAATAAATGTATATGTAGCATAGTTTTATAATATTTAATTATGTTTGAAGTATAAACAAATACTTTTTTATTATTATTTTTTTTTTTCGCAATTTCAATTCACAAACTTGGATCATTTTCTATTTGACTCTGTTTTTCTTCTTGTTTTCTCTAATACAATTTGTTTTTTGTTTAATTTGAAATAAATATATATGTATATGGGGTAGGTATTATTATTATAGGCCATAACTTTCTTGATTTTTGTTCAATTACATAGTTTCTGTGGAATAATTTGATATATATATATATATATATATATATGTATACTATATGTATCATATTTTAACCACACACAACACACACAGACACACACACAGAGACCTCATCATCATGCACTTCTTTAACTAAATTAAAACCATTCATCAAAATTATAAACAAAACACACCAACTGAACTTGAACTGAATTTGAACTGGAACATTTCGTTGAGTGCAACCACAAGAAAACTAATGTAACATTTGCCAAAAACCCAAAGAAAAATCAATTTTTTGATAACAAATGCCACACGATGTTCTCTTTTCGGATGGAATTTTGTTGTGGAGGAGAACTTTTTAATCATTACAAATGTATGTATATATATATATATATATATATAGAGTGTATATAAAGAACAAAAGTCAGAAATCACATAAAAATATTGTAGACACTTTCCATATTTTCTGTTTGTTTTGAGAGAGGGGAGAACAGCACTTAACACTAACTAGGAAAAACCATTATAAACTGGGAACAACGCACTTCAACTTTTCCAACTGCTTCAACGGGGGGGAGCAAAAACTGATTTTGAGAAACTGAAACTTTTGTTAGATCACCACTTCTTGCATTTCACAAACAAAACAAAAAAAAACCAAAACTTTTTACCATTACCACAATGTGTGTCAAGATTCTTACGACGGGATGGGATAGGAGCCCGAGGTTCCCATTTTCAATTTCAACAAAAAACTCTTAGTTAAGACATTGTCATTTCCATTTTGGTCATTCTTAATGTCTAATCAAATTACATTCATTCTTCACTGTGTTTTAATACTTTGACAGGCTTGGACCGAACAGAGCATTTTATAATTCCTTTTTGGAAAACTTTTTGTCACTTGCAAAACTTCCTAAAAAAAGCCTGTTTTCCACTTGGCTTTTTTTTTTTTTTTGCTCTTGGAAAGTATATGGCGCACAATTGGAATTATAGAAAGAAGCTTTCAAACTAGAATGATTTAAGAATTTTTGACGAAATATGAGAAATCAAAATTTGAAACAGCCCCGGATAAACATTTGGTTTTTTGTTTTTAAACTTAACACAATGCAATAATTTAAACACAAAACTGGTTGGTTGGTTCACACATATTTTTTGTTTGTTTTAGGGACGAGGATATTTAACACTTTTGCCTTTTTTCCCTTTTTTTTTTTTTTGGTTTAATGTAAAAAATAACGAAAATTAAATCAGATATAAAATAAGCGAACTTTTTTTTCTTATTATTTTTTTCTTTACTTTGTTATTTTTTTTTGCGTTTGGTTTGAAATGTTGGCACAGATAACTTGAAACTTGAAAAAACTTCACTCTTTCACAAAGTTTCTTGTCTGTAAAAAACATAAAAAAACAAATTCGATTAATTAGATGATTATAGAATTTGAGTATAGATAAAGACAAGGTAACAATGTGTGTGTGTGTACGTTTGTGTGTGTGAGAGGGCGTGTGCCATGCGGCTGGGTGTATGTGCCTGTCTAGGATGGAACTTGTCGATTTCTGTTTCTGTTTTTTTTTATTTCTTAAGGATTTTAATTGCTGCTATTTCTCCAGGTAGCTCCACTTTTTCGTCGTCTTAGCTGTGTCATTTACCTCCTCTTGGGTTTAGTGATCCCTTCAAGCAGTTCCGCCACGCACCACAGCAATAACCAAATGATCTTCTTTCAAACTCTCCTCGGTGAGGTTGTGGCAAGTGCGTTTTAGTAGCTCTGTAGAGAATTCGCACGGAGGAAAGGCATATAGGACACCTGTGGCCTCCGTTTCCTTATTTAGCAGCGATATGACACCGGCTGCTTCTTTTTGCTTCAAATAGGATACCAGATTTCGCAGCGGACGCGTCTGCACACTTGCGTCATCGCAATTGGTGTCCACTGTAGATCCGGGCAAGCCCATAAATATGGCGTGCGTTGAAGATGACGCAATTCTCTTTTGCACATCATCCAGCTTGGGCGGATCGAGACGAAGTCTCTGGGTGATACGTAAGTTATGTTTACCCTCTTCATCCTTCATTAGGGATTCCACGATGTCGGTGTCACCATCCGTCAAATGGAATTTGGCCGGGAAGAGTGAGCTTTTGAGAATCAAGGCTCCAGTCCACACAGTTCCACATTTTCGAGCCAACTCCTGGACAGTGGTGGCCGAACTTAAACCATCGTTGCGTCTGGTCGATGTATCCGAATCGGAACCGGGAGATCGGGCCCGCTTTAGAGGGGAACGTGACCGGGATCTTTCAACACCTGGCTCACGAGAACTAGAACGATCATACGATTCACCAGGCGGACGACGCCATTCGTCATCTACACCGCCAGGCGGTAGAACTGACGATGACGACGAGGAGGCTACTCCGCCCAGAGCTCCTGGATGCGGTGGCCTGTGGACATCATTGTGATAGTGATACATGCCACGTCCTCGTCCGCGATAGCCACCTCGTCCACGATAGCCGCCACGCGGTGGGTATGGAGAGTAACCACCCCGAGGTGCATAAACAGCTGTCTCCTCATAGTAGGGATCGTATTCCGGTCGTCTGTATTCCATAGAGCTATCTTCATATGTCGGCTTTGTTGAAGATTTGAAGGGGGCCGCTGGCGTAGCTCCTGGCAACTCGGCGAAATCGGTACGTAAACGACGTTCTGGTCCACCCAAGGGGAAGCCACGCATTTCCTTTACAGCCGCTGTGGCTGCCTCCACTGTCTCGTACTGAATGTACGCGTAAGGATCACCCTTTTGGTATTCAATCTTCTTGATGGCTCCAAACCTATCGAATTCACGCTCCAACTGGGTGACCGATGTCCAGCCACCCAAGCCACCAATCCACATGCGTGTAGCTGGTGTCACCTTGCCGTAACCGATCTTACATTGGAATTTTCCAATATATTGGCCAGAGAGTTCAATTTTGGCACGATGGGCCATGTCAAGATTCTGATAGCGCACAAAGGCAAAAGCATTGCCAGTGCCGGGCGGTGGTCGTTTGATGTCTATGTCGTCTACAACTCCGTATTTGCCAAATATGCGACGCAGTTCATCATCGGCTATGGTCACCTCTAAATTGCCGGCAAACAGAGTGCGCGTGGAGAGCGGATCATCCTCAGGCTGTACATGATGTAGATAATTGGGAAACTTATCCTTCTTGCTTTCAGGCTTCTCGTAGGGAGCGTGCGGACGTGGAGCAATGGGACGCATGGGAGCGTATTGATGAGGGGGCGGATGTCCGTGTAAATGATGCGGATGACCACGATGCAGTGGAGGACCACGCGGCGGATGGGGATACTCATGCAGAGGGCGATAGTCACGGGGATGCACAGCATGAGGATGCATAGCATGTGGATGACCATAACGGTCATATGGATCAATGGGAGGACGTCGGTGATCTACGGGACCGCCAGGACCCATCGGGGAGCGGGAATAATGATAGCGCTCGTAGTCCGGAGGAGATATGGAGTGTCCCCGCGGTCTAAATCAAGACCAGAAAATAAATAAATAAATACCCAATATGCGTTACTTTCAATTTAGTATTTACCTGTACTCTGGCCTGGTGGAGGACTTGTAAACTGGCTCCACAATGGCCATTTTGTCATATATTATTAAACGGGGCTTGTGATGCTTAGCATCGCGTGCATCTTCCGGCGTACGGAAGCAGACATAAGCCACCCTCTCATCCAGATCATGAGCGAGTCGGACACTAAAATCGCCAAACTTTTTATACTCCCTATAAAGGGTCTCCTCGATAACCTCATCTGGAGCCTTGGGTGGCAACGCGCTCACGCACAACACTTTATACCCTGTTGGACGTTCGGCTGGTGGTGGTCCACGCATATAAGGATCCCCACGATGCGGCGATCCATAGCGACCACGTGGACTAGGCGATCGATCCAATCTCCTTCTCATGCGCTCCGGTGAAATGCGTTCGGGCGAATCACCGGGCACCCCACTGCCATTATCGTAGCCACGTCCCATGCTGCGTGAATTCCTGCTGGATAAATTGCTGCGACCGGGGGAGCGCGATGCGCTGCGTTTCATATTGTGGATTTTCACTGTGATGCGATCGAGTTCAGCTCCGGCTCCTTCTCGATGAATACTCATGGGCCTGGTTAAAACAATGTAATTAGCTGCGGCTTAAGGGAGCAAGAGGAAGAAAAGAATGGAAAGTGGCGAAAAGAAAATGGCGGCCACCAAGAGAAAGAAAAAAGAAGAAAGAAGCAAGTCGATTGGCTTTAAAAGACCCATAGAAAACATATACACAAGTTGAAGCTAAGCGCCAATTGCTTACCTGTGCTGAGACCTTGAACTAAAAGTGTAGTGCACTTTATTTAAACAGTTTAGATTGTAGTATAGAAAGACGCGAATATTTTTTCGGCACAAATGTAATTCTTTCTGTATGCGTTAGAGATGGGAAAAACATCGATGAGACTATTCTTGCATCGACGACTATGCATTTTTGAAAATTATCGATAGCAAGCAACGACTATCGATGTTTTTTTTTTTTTAAATTTAAAAAGTTAAATTTAATGTTTTATTATACATATGTGGGTAGTTGTCACTAATAGCTTTTTACAACCTTTCAAAATGGTAAATTAATATTGATCATACGTGTGCAACGCAAGGAACTATCTCTTTCAACATATATATATTCTTGATCAGCGCTACGACACGAGTTTATACAGCCATGTCCGACCGAATAAATCAACTCCTCCCGCTAAAGCCCCAGTTCTCCAGGGTTCTTTTATATAGATAATGCTAACATAGTGTGTCGCATTCAGTCAGATCGGGTTAGCCTACTATGGTTATTACTTTGTTTTCTCTAGAGTTCATGATTTTGGTTTAATTTTGGTATTTTATTTTTGCATAAGTTTTGGGAGCGAGGATAAAAAACAATATGTAATGATCTGCCTAACTAAATAAAAGATAATAAACTTAAACTAAACGGATCGAAATTGTGAAAAATAAGTAATTTGAAGAAAATAAGTGCAAAATATTTAACATCGGGTTAACAGAGGACCAAGTTTAACAGTGTAGATACGTACATATGTATGTATGTTTGTTTGTATTTGTATATGTATGTATTTGCGTTTGTATTTGTGTGTGCTCAGCCATATGATTAATACAGTGAACAGCTGATTCATACGAGAGGTAAACACACACACACACACCCAAGTAAACGCTAACATGAACACATACAACAACAAACGACTACATCCATATGTTTTGTACGGCTACTGCAACAGGTTCAGGTGCGGATTCGGGCGTTCATCACTTATGACACCTAGTTTGGCAAATAAATACAAATACTGTAGATATATCAATGTTCCTACAATCACTTACAGTACGAACAGAATGAAATAAATATTTACTCATTTGTAGAACCGTCTAGTTCTACTTTCAAGATTTTCATAATGGGCCTTTGGCTTAACCGCAATACGTCACTGTTGAAGTAAATCAGTCTGGCTGAGAGTCATTGTACACAAACTTACCAACACACATGTATGTTTCAACATATATAATTCACTCTCTGCTTCTCTCTACGCAGCCAATACATACACACACTATCAGGCAAGGGAGTATCTGTGTGTAGGATACAAACATATTTATTTATACATACATTATTTAGGTATGTGTGAGTGTATCTATATACATACGAACATACGTACATACGTACTTCGGATTCAAGTCATAAACTTAGCAGGCAGTTCACTTGAACAGCTGTGAGTGATCAGCAACAACTCGATTTCAACGGCGATCGTTCGAACCCGTATGCTATACGTACACACATGCATATGTAAGTTGGTGTATTTAAGTGTGCGTGTGTGTGTGTATCTGTGTATATGTATGCACATCAAAATAATAAATATATACAAAAAAATAAAAACCTAAAATCTTTTGCGTAGTTTATTCGCTCGTCCAGTTCGGTTACTCTCGTCGTATCCGAATCTCATCGCTTCGCCTCGTCGGTTATTATCTGAAATCTAAAATGGAAAAAGACAAGAAATGCTTTGACTCTGTGGTCGCATTCAGATTCAGAGCTCCGCGAAACTAACAAATAATCAGCAGCAGCTCCAAGTCGCGAATAAATAAAATAAAACCAAAACACACATCGAAGACGCGTCTCTAACTTATATTTAAATTTCAATCGGAGTGCCCAGCTGCCACTACACTTAAAAATTCAACCATTTTCCATCTATGTATAATGATAAACAGCAACATGTGTTTATATATAATATAACTAAATAGATTAACATATATACATAGATCTATATGTATGTATGTGTAGAATGTGATTAAGCAAATATCAATTAAAAAACAATTGAGTGCAGTATAAACGAGATGTGAATAACAAAATTAAATTGAAACCAATAATTGTTTGAAAACCTCCATAAGGAAATGTAGTGCATTTTCTATATAAACAGATTAAATTGTGAGTGTTTCGAAAATCGCTGATTTGCAATCGCAATAATACCAGTAAAGCTACAAAAGCAACACGTAACTAATAAGCCAGTGTGTGTATGTGTATGTGTTTTTGCCTTTGTAGTAGTATTAATATACAAATATACATACATTTATATGACTTGCATCTATGTACGTGCTTAAAGCTCTTTTTTTAAATTTGTACATATATAACTGCATGTACATAAGTAGTTCCTTATACATACATACATATGTAAATATATTTAAATATATATAAATATTTATATATTTAATGAAGCACATTTATAAATTAATAAAATATATGCATGTGTGTATGTATAAATGTAGTATAATGCACAATTCGCTCAAGTATTTGTGTATGTGAATAAATAAATAAATAAATATACATTCATATGTATGTATGTACATATAATACAAATATAAACTCATTACCGCAGACGCGATGCGAACGTGAGTCTTCGAACATTGCAAACACAACACAAAACAAGGAACCAGTTTCACCTTGAGTCGCAATACATCCAACTACTATATAAATGTACATAGGCACACATACAAACATACGTTCGTACGGCATGTACATGAGAGCATATGGGTATGCAAGTGCATATAAATGTGTGAGTGTGTGTGTGTGCCAACGTTGAATCACCAACATCACACACTTACCCTTACATGCATTTATTTGTATATATCCGATCAGGCAGGCTAATATGTGTGTATCTGTGTGAATAAGCAGTGCAAGTGCATAGTAAATGTGCAGTTTCATGTTAGACGTAATATTTAACAATTATAACCAGAAACAGTGATCGATCGCCAATTAAAGTGCTCCCACCTACTATATAAACATATGTGCATGCATACATACATATATAGCCACATACATAGATACACACACACACACACACTTAAATTTACATATACATACATACATATATAAATATATGTACATACATAGATACATACATATAATGATGTACAATGATATTTTACAGCACTGCCAACAGCATACAGACTTAAAACAAGAACTGAAAGTAATTAAACAACAAGAAATCAGTGGAAAACAATTAAATACACTTAAAGACAGTTATATGTACAAAAGTATGTACATATAAAACCCACCAAGTTTCAACAAAAAAGATGATAGGGCACCTAACTCAGGAAAAAACATTAAACAACACAGGAGAAGAAGAACAAGAACAACGGCGATCCAAGGAGAAACAGCAACAACAACAACTCTTCCTGTAGTTCCAACAAAATTAGTGACGAAGACGACAACAACAACAACAATAAGAACTCCAGCAACACCAGAGCCAACGCCAGTGCCAACCCCAACCAAAACCAGAAACAGAAACCTCCAACCCCCAAACCCCCACCCCCTACCCCAACATTTAACAGTCATAAAACAAAGCGCACGGGTTATTACTCATACGAAGGCTGTGCCTGCGCCTGTTGCTGTTACTGCTGCTGCTGCGCTGGAACAGCATTGAACGTTATTATTAAATACAAAAATGGACATGGACATGGACAACAATAACAACAACAGCGAAAGATCTCAGGAAATGGCAATGGCGGCTGCTAACGGGTGTGCCGAAGAATATTTGATATTTGGATCTGCCCGTGTTGCCGTCAATTCAAGTACACCGTATTCGGATGCCACACAAGTAAGTAAAAATAAAAGAAGAAAAGGATTGACTTCATAAATTGCAAACCAAAAGAAACACCTACATACATACATACATACACAGAAAGAATTTCAGTTTCTATGGCACCCTGTAGAAAGTTAAATTTTGCCAAATATCAAGTAAACGGTGTTTCATCATCGCGTTGCATTTCTTATCAGTTTTTGCCTACGTGAACATGACTGTTCACGTGTGTGTGTGTGTGGGTGAGGCTATTTTATAGTTACAGCAAAAACATTTTTTCAGACAGACCAGGTCAACAAAAACCCAATGACTGATAAGATTTCCCATTTGGATTAGATTTTAATTTTTAATGATTATTTTCTTTGTACTACGAATGAATGCAATTGTATTGTACTATTTATGTACATATTTGTACATATAAAAACTTTGTATGAATGTATATATTTCTGTACATACATACATACATATATTGACCATGGTCATATACATATGCGTTTAAAGACATGCCTACAATGTATTAAGTTGGAGCACTTGTGATGAAATTTTTTATAACTCATACAAATACGCATTTGTAATAACTACAAGAAAATGAAAAAGTCGAGTTTTATACCCCATGATGCATATAAAAGGCGGAAGAAAGATAATTTATCAGAATTATATGCATACATACATACATATGTATTCAAATAAACAATACATTTATTTACAGTCAGTATCATAAGTATTCGTCGCTTTATATGCATTCAGGAAACAGATTTTGTTGTACTATTTTTTTAAATTTCGAATCTTGTAGGATTTTCTTATATACAAAATTCAGTTTAAAAACATTCCGTTGCACATTTTTTTACATTTGTCGACAAATACTTATTAGGCTGGCTGTAAATATTTCTGTCTCAATCTGAGGGGAATTGGCTTAAAAACGATCTCGCTAAAAAAACATTCAATTCATTTTTGAAAGTAGAGAACATGTTTAGAAATATGTATGCATAAGTATAGACTCCTTTTAATCGAATTAACATGAAAAGTATGAAAAATTCACTTAGTCGAAAATTACTTAAGAATACAAATATATGTATACATATGTATGTATATGTACACACATATATGTATAAAACGTAGAGTATGCATATGTATATCTGTTGAGGAAACAACGTAAAATATGGCCATTGGCCATTATAATATATAAATAATATATTATACATTTCAACTGAAATATATACTTATCTTAATGAACGTATGCACATAGATAGATACATATGTATCTCAGTTCATACATAGTGCATTGACCTTGCTTAGCAGTTAAATTTTTACGTCTACTATCGAGGGCAGAGGAGGCAATGGCTTTGGCAACCGACGGATACGAAACAGAACAGCGAACGTAATTGCGTTTTACCTATGTATGTATGTACATACATATATACATTTATATCTATAGCCAGCGTCGTTGACTTTTGTGCGCAAATATTTTTGCGTATGGGGTGTATATAGGAGTTTACATACATCTACTAACAAATACTAAGGCAAAGAGAGTTGACCGTTGATTCTAAGCTGCAACAACCGTTAAAAACGAAAGCCAATTGCTCTCAAACCCCTCTCATCACTTTTACTTGCACATAGACACAGATACAGACAGACACACATACATACATATATTTACAAGCATGTGTGATTGTATGCGTTGTCTGCTTGTATATGTATGCGTGATTCTGTCTCTGTGTGCTTGTCTGTGTGGGAGAGTCATGCTGCTTATTAGACTCTGCTCTGCTCTGCTGACGGCGACATTGAGAGTAGCCAACTGAGAGGAGGGCGAAAGGCAAAGGCAAAAAGGCAATGGCAACGGCCGTTGGAGCATCCCGTTCGGGTACCCACCTCTCCATCGTTGCCATCTTTTGCTTCAGTTAAAAGTCTGCTTCTCTGGTGGTGCTTATGGCTGTTGTTGTTGCTGCTGCTGGCTGCAGGGTATATAGAGTGGATGAACTTTGCGAGGTACACGAACTGCGGCAAGGTCGAAGTTAACGCTATTAATAGGTAGTTTTTTTTTCGTTTTCGTCGTCTCTCTTTTGTGGAAATAAAACGGTTGTTCACATCGACCATTTTCGTCTACTGCCATCGACGCGTCGTCGTCATCATCACCATCATAGGGTATACGAGAAACTATGCGTGTGAGTGGGAGGTGTAAGAGGGAAATCGGTGGAAAAGCAATAGCCAAAGCATTTTTGTTAAGTATTTATATATGTATGTACAATGTATGTACATATGTGTGGGTATATGCATGCGCATGCATTGCATATGTGTGTCCAAAAAGATTGAGTAGGTACATGTGTATCTATCTATGTGTGTATTTTGTTTTTAAAAGTGCTTTATTAACCTTGACGAGGGACATTGAACTTCAAACGTAGCGAAAATGTGCATATACACATGTATATAAGTACATTCGTCTGAATGTTTTTTTTTTTTTTTTTTTTTTAAATATGTATGTAGATATACCTGCAAAATGTAGAAATGTATGTATGAATCTTTATCTGTGAAAAAGACAATAAACACACAGTTAAAGGTATGACCAATCATAGAAATAAACGTGTGAATCTATTAAATATTGTGTATTAGTATGTGCCATTTTATGGGTTTATAATATTCCTCTCTTTGAAACGTCTTTCGTGTTGTGGTTTTTTGTTTTTTTTTTTTTTTTGTTAAGGTTAAAGTTGATATCGTTTATTGACTCCAAGTTCTGGTTTGCCCGGCAAGAGATTAAATAATATTGTGAAATTTAATGTTTCAAATTCAGACATTCATAATTACATCATTCTTATAGTATGCGTATAAACATTTTTTGTAGTCTGCTTTTAAGCATAATTTTCTTGCCTTTTTGGAATTCGCATCTGTTATCGTAACACTTTTAAGTTTTATCAGATCATGATTTAAATGATTCTCAATAGTATTCGTGTCCATTTGCTTGCCTTAAAATAGAAATAGGAAATAAACATTTTAAACAATACATATATAAAAACACAACTATTTTTGCAAAGTTTTAACTCAAACTTTTTTTCAAAACCATTTAAATTACTTTTTATTTTTATTTTCAGACAAAGAAACACTCTCCAGGCCATATTAAAAGACCCATGAATCCTTTCATGGTCTGGAGTCAAATGGAACGGCGAAAAATATGCGAAAGAACGCCCGATTTGCACAACGCGGAGATTTCCAAGGAATTAGGTAGACGATGGCGGCTCTTGAGTAAGGAGGATAAACAGCCATATCAAGTTGAAGCAGAAAAGCTTCGGAAACTTCATAATATTGAGTATCCAAACTACAAGTACAGGCCACAAAAGAAACAATCGCGATCGTCAGCTGCTGCTGCTGGATTGAAATCAAATCAAACAGACGCAGACAGCAATGAAAGTAAAAATGCACAGCATATATCGCCCACTGATGCCGTAATTAATGCAACATCATCCACTGCCGGTCGGAAAAATAAAAGATCTACCTCCACATGTCAATCAGCTGCAACGGTTTCAAAACGATTGCGAAACGAAACGAGTGATAATTCCAAATCCAAATACAATGTAAAAACATCTTTAGAACAGCCAAACCCTGTCGATATGATACTCTCTTCAACAAATAATCTTTTAAGCTATGAATCATCTGAATTTTTGCGTCTTAACACGAATAGCAATAGTGATTGCGATATAAAAGTATATACAACAGACTCAACTATAAGCACAATGGAAAATATAACAAATCTGAGTCAATATATAACGCCCTTTGTAAACTCTCCCACCAATGACGACTCACAACAATTGGAGATAAATTCGCCGTCTAATGGTCCCACCAATCACAGTCATCACTCGAATCCGAATCCGAGTGTAGCAGGTCAAATGGTAAACATTTCCGATATTAGTCCCAACGATGCCGGGGATGCGGATGTGTCCGATGTGGTTTTGCATCTATTGTGCGACAATAATACAATCAGTGATGAACAATTGCATGAGGGTATCACAACTAATCAACAAATATTGGATGCCATTAAGTCGCACATCATATTTTCGGATAACCATAACCTTAATGAGCCTGCATTCGATTGTGAGGACAATATTGTAAATGATGCCAATTTGCATTCGGCTAGCCATCAACTACCTCCATATGTGCCTGATACACACGAATGTTTTATTGAAGACTGCGGTGCTGATAATTCAACGAATCAAACGGAGTTCGAAGCTCAACCGCAGACATTCACAATGAATATTGAAATACATAATAGTACACCAACATTTGGAGGTGGCGATGGCGGGCATACATTCCAAAACGATGACTTTAATCCGATTCCGCCGGCAGCTGAGGACAGTGACAGCATTCTAACCTCTTCACATTCGTCACAAATTGGTTTCTGTAACAACAGTATAAGCAATATTTTGGTTGATGCAGATGGTATTGTGAACGCATATGCAACTCAAGACTACACCGGGAATGTAATTGGAACACATAATGATCTCAACTACGATAACAACGGAGCTCTCCTAGCTTACACAAATGAGGATTTACCACCTCAGCCAACTGGTAGTCATTTAGAATTTAATACTAACAGATTTGCAAGTTATTACAAAATGTGAGCGATGAAAAAAATGTGAGAAATATTTAAGCTTTGTGTAATTTTAAATTATGTTTATACGTTTATAATTATACACCAAAATTATATATATATTATACGATATATTATATACAGATGAAATTCCATATGTAAAAAAAAAAAGATTAAAATGCTTTGCATAGAAAAACATTTCCCCCGTAGTCGTTTAATAAATGTATAAATGAACGCTACGTGGGTTCTCTAAATGGATTTCGTGTTTACATTGATATATTTATTTCTTTTCCGGGAGACTATGGGACGTCTTTAAGTTTCCTTAAAGCCCTCAACTTTCGTAATCGGATTTTATGTGTTTCTTTCTTTATACACATTTTTATGGTTATCTTACTATGGGACACTTCATTCCCAGGCCTAAAGTTTACTTCTGACAAAATCAAACTATTAAACAATTAGTTCCGAATTAGTTTCACACATTCATTTGAAGGGTTAATCGCCTTGAATAAAATTTGGTCGATGTTATGATACAATATCTACATAAGTTTATTTACAAACATAGTTACAGGATACATCTTAAACAAATCAATGGTAATGGCGACATTAATAATAATATAATAGATACACAGACACACAACGTAATAGGATACAATATGACGTTCAACAATGATCATATTAGATATATGTATATTTGTTATATACGTTGGAAATAATCCAGATAAATCAGTATACATTCGTTACCCTTTTTCACAATATGATATTTTCAAAGTTTACAAAGTGCTGGCTTCGATATGTGGTATATTATGTAAGCCGGTATCGGGATTGGACCAATAGTAATTCGGGGCACCTTGGCTAAAGCAATATTTCATATCAAGAGTTTCCCCATGATCTACATAGTACATGAGGTAAAAATTGCACATTTCATGTTCGTTTGTCGGGCTGCAATAAAACATATGAATAACATATAGACATTGAACTAATAAGGCTAATAATGTTGACGAAAAGTAATGTACATACCCGACTTCAGTTGTCCGATGACGATTGCTTTTCATGGTACACCTTACTGCAACATGATCACCAGATTCAATGGGCTCATCACTTGTCACATTATAGAACATTTGCGGTGTAAGTGGATCTCGTTTTCCAAGCTGTGTCCATTCCTGAACTCCACGATCGTTTGACCGAACTCTATATCCAGATACGACCTTACCCAATCCATGGGTGTGTACACGATAAGCAAATGGATGTAGTACCTTATTTTCACTGATTTCGCATGCCGTTTCCATATGTTCGATGGCCATTGGAGGTATGGATCCACCAGTGCCGAGTAACAAAGTTCCAGCTAATTTCTTTAGTCTATTATAAAGGTATTTATTAAATCAAATATCGAATTAATTGTTTCAAACTGACTTACGGTTTCTCTGTGTACTCAATAAATACGCCCGAGTCGTCAGTGGTACCGTCTGTATGTACAGATGTAAAGAAAATAATCCACAGGTTTTTTTTGTATGTTTCTAAAATAATTTACCTTGAAATTTCTGTACATGCGCGTAATGAACTTGTAAAACCAGGTACTTGGTAGGTGAATCTTTGCCTACTTTGAAACCAACTCCAGGAGGTAAGCCCAATCGCGGTGCATCTCTTGCCCAAGCATACAAAATCTACAGGAGATGCAACATGCAGAAGTTGGTTGTAAATACATTATACAAATATGTAGGTATTTATGTGCTTTGAACGTACTTGTGAATGGGAATGTGGACCACAGGGACTTGCTTGTTCTTCCTCTGAATTTTGAGCCATTTCACCACAGTTCCTTTTATGTTGAAATTACTATTAATATCAGCTTTTCGAAAATGTATATCACAAACTTACCAAGTGGATTTTGTAGTTCCAGGCTCACCGCATCCATAGAGTAACATATGATGCGCCGTATTCATTGTGGCATTTGGATTGTAGCCAACTTATGTTTGAGAAAAAGATTAATTAGAAAAGATTAATTTAGAAAATAGGGTTCGAAATTCTGATAACATACCAATATAGTAGGTGGTAGTTGGATCGACTTTAATGGGAGTGCACAAGTACAAATCCGGCTAAAAGTCAATTGTTAGTAGAAATAAGCAAATAATTTGTTTATTAAAATACATGGGACAAAGGGTAAAACTAAAAAATATATAAATATACACATACAATAGATGGCAAGGACATTAAAATCTATATTAAATATATATTACTCAAATTACGTTTTAGCTGGGTTTCCCCGATATGGGTTTCCCACTGTTATCAATAGATTCCATTTTAAAAAAAGCTTATCACTTTTTTCTTGGGTTGTTTTTTTTTTCAACCTGTTTTTCGTGTTATTTAAAATGGTTTAGTTGGCCTTTGGCATACATATGTACATACATACATACATTCAGAACTAACATTCATCTTTGGTGCAGCATGTCGTATGAGTTATATTGTGTAGCAAACTTTCTTTCGCTTGTTAATACTTGATATTTCTTTGGTTTTACATATGTGCACATCGTTTTTAATTAATCACAATGTTTCATTCCCTTTACACAGACAAAATGACAAAAAAAAAACCGTTATATTACTTTTGCTTTTCTATAATACTATGAATACAGGTTAGAGATATCCCTACGTGACCATATGGCAAATGCAAATTTTCAGATACATACATACATAGGTATAAATATAGTATATTCTATCTCTATACAGACAAAGATTTTTATGAATACGTTCTATAAACCAACAACAGTTATAAAGTACAAATATACGTAAGCTGAGGTGCAAATTTTAAATATGTATGCGTGTGTGTACGTATTCATCTGATTGACGTGTGTATTTTTCTGTGTGTAGGTGTGCATCAAATGTATCTATACCATATGTTTCATATGGCTAATAAATTATCTTACGGTTTTTGGAGACACCAATGGCATAAGGAATGGAAATGATCCAACAACATCCTTTCCGTAGCTATTGTCCACATCATTTTCTCGTTGATGATTATATTTTCCATATATTTCCTTTTGTTCGATTAGGCCATAAACAAGTAGCACATCAACAAGTAATAGGAAGGAGAAGACGGCTTGTATACCAAACCCTCGAGACATTTCTAAACATATATTTTTTAATATTTTTCCCGTTTTTAACAATTGAAATTCACTAAATTAACTTTGAATGTTGCAAAGAAAATAAAATAAGAACGTTTCTTTGTGGAAGAATAGTTAACACGTATGTATGCCTATATACATATATACACAGTGACTCGGAAAAGTATGGGCACACCAACTGTTTCCCAGCTCAAAATGCTGCAACTATGTATAATGACAAGAATAATGTAATAGTTAATATATATAATGGCTTCATAATAATTTAGCCTATAAATAGATATAATGTTATTTTTTATAATTTTTTTGTATTAATTTTACTAGAATAATGCACAATTTTACTCTTAATTCCAATGTATGAAAGTCTTTTTAGAATCACTGTACGTGAAGGTGGTTTTCAACACGTAGGAACGGCTCAGTCAGTGTTGCGAACTATCGATTACGAAAAAAAAAATGGCTAGATATACTAACTGCCGCCCAAGTAACGATTAAAGGCTAAACCAAACGGAAATTTACAATTTAAACCATTTGTCATCATTAATTTTCTTGTTTTTAGCGTTCTAACAAATTAGGGCAAAATATTATTGTGTAATTTATAACGAAAACCTTTAAAATCATTGAAAATTTTATTTTATTAATGTGTTTTTATTTTCTTTCTTTTACATGGCATGCCAAGTGTAACAGGTAGTAAAATCAGTTGGTTACAAACATATATATATCTTTGTAAGTGCATGTATTGGCAAATCTTGTTATTTGGGTGAGTTATAAATAATTAATAATATTTAAAATTAAACATTTTCTATCTAGACTATTCAAAGCTTAATGTAATTTAATCGGATGCAAAAATGGCTTTAGATTTGTAGTACATTATCTATTTCGTTATTAACTAAAACTTCCTAGTCTAAGTATATTGTAGAAATATTCGTTTATAAAAAGTATTTTTAAAATAAAATTGTCATGAGTTTACTATTATATTAACTATTATTCATATATGATTAACTGTGCTAAATAAAGTCTATTTATTTACTCGACTGCTTTTTTAATACAAATAACAGCTGGTAGCCTAGTTGTATTCATTCAGTTGACATGCGCAAATCAATTGATTTTCAAGGGACACAATTTCAATGTTTGTCGTGTTTACTTCTAGCAAGACGTTAATTCCGTTAAATAATTTGGTTTAATTTTATGTTATTTATTTTAAAATAAAAATATATGGAATAAATTAATTTCTAATGGAGCGAAACAATGGTATAAAGTATTTATCTTACAGATTTAAAATTGATCTGTTCGTGAGTTTAATATGTAGTCGAAAAAACGTTCATATATTTATGCAAGACCGCCACAAATATTTGTTATTGTTGCTGAGTTTGGCCACAAAATCTCTTTACACCCTCTTAAAATAAATCCAAAATGATAAAAGAAGGGGCACAGGAGGTTGTTGTATCTAGTATATCAGCTGGAATGGTCTATGAAGTCATGTTCTACTTTATACTTTTCTGTTAAAGCTTTAATCAGTCTAAAAGTTTAAATATAATCAACGGGCTTTAGGTTGTTTTTTATACATTTTTAGTAAGATAATGCAAGAAATATAAAATGTTTAAGAATCTGTAGCCAAAACTAATTCATATATTTATATATTCTAGGTGACGCCGATTCGCAATGTTCCCGTTCTAATCCAACCAAGACGAGTAAATTAAATTTAATGGATACCAGTTCGTTAAATATTCCTCCGCCCAATTTACATTCATCCAAAGCTATAAATCCCAATAAGGCCGTGTTTACCATCGATGCCAATACGGGTAAAATATTTATTGTCAACAATAAGGCATGCCAGCTCTTGGGTTATACATCTCACGAATTAAGGAATACAAAATTTTTTGACTTACTTCATTGTAAGACCGATAATCATATTTCCGCTCTGGCGGAAATGCAAATCGATGGCGATGAAGGAATTGTCGTTTTATTGAGTGGCAAAGTGATTGAAATGAAAACTAAACATAATACTAAAATTGTTGTCTCACTATGGATACGTCAGATAGACAACGAAGGCCGAAATATAGCTGTCGCAGAGCCGGTACAAAGACATATTTGTCAAATAAGTATTGATCGTTTTGGTGGCATAACGAATGCTGATACGACAACGGCAACTATATTTCTATATGATTCGCCAGATGATATAATTGGGGTTAATATTCAAACGTTAATACCATTCATGAAGCTACCAGATCCAGATGTCAGGGAAATACCAAAATATCTGCGTAAACAACGTGCCACAGGACGCACTACTGATAAGGTAAAATTTCCTCTTTGCCTACTGATATCTCCACATGAGCCTTCTCTACCATCGTATACGAATACGAATAATAGTTTCTACAATATAACTATTTGGGTTTTCCAAAATCTAAGCGGACTTATTGTTGTCGATGAAATGGGTTTCATTCAGACGTGCAATCAACCCTTTTCTCTGCTAATGTTTGGCTATAGTCAGGATAAAATTATCAATATGCATATTTCATCAATATTGCCAAATTTTGGCAAAGATATTGCAGAAGATAAGAGTCCAAATATTTCGAATACATCGATTGCAAGTAATGATTGGGAACCAGACACTGATCCGCTTATCATAGATAACATTGATACATCGCTGCAATCTAGCAAGAGGTCGTCAGGTGTCAAATTGGAGGCTCTAAATTCAACATGTGATTTAATTAATAATGGTTCAGCTGGAACTGGTGGTGGAACAAACTCCAACCAGGAAACGCATCCAGAAATGCTATATGGTCGAGAGTCCAACGATTGGGTAGTCGATGACATTTTAACACCTGTAAATGCATCAAATCACATTCTTTCAAAGGAATTCGAGAAATCCCAATCACATTCAAGTGACATCGGACTGGACAAGATAAAATCGACGTCCTCAGATGTATTCGATTCGGCGAGCAGTAATCCTAATACTAAACTATTGAGCTGTGTTAATGGAAGCTTCATCGGTGAGGCAATTCATGCCGATGGAACTGTTATCGATGTTGTCTACTCCGTGTCTCTTCAGATATTACCTTGTTCGAGTCAAGTGTATTGCATTTGGGTTTGTCGTGATCCTAATACCCGCTTTGATAATGATAAATACGAATATACGAATCTAACGTCAACATTCAATAGTATGACCAGTACAATTGAGCAATCCCTGGGTCAAGTAATAAAGACGACGGCAGCTCAGAATTCCAGTCGACCGAATTCTCTCTCGCTAATGTCCAAGTGTGAGGATGATTTGTTCTCTGGGGAATATAGTAAGCATTATACATCGATCCAGCAAATTGGAAAAGGTGCTTATGGTTATGTGAATATGGCGTTTCGAAATAATGATCGCCTTTTAGTTGTGACAAAGTTTATACTCAAGGAGAAGCTGTGCTCACAGTTTATGATTAAGAATCATGATTGCAAGGAAATGCCCATCGAAATACATTTGCTGCAGACGTTGAAACATAAGAATATTGTTGCGGTATTGGATGTATTCGAAAACGAACTATTCTATCAATTGGTCATGGAGAAACACGGCTCTGGCATGGATTTGTGGACATTCATTGAGAGGCGTCCATTGATGGACGAGAAATTGGGTAGTTACATTTTCCGTCAAATAGCAGATGCTGTATATCATTTGCATAAGAACAAAATTTTACATCGTGATATAAAGGATGAGAATATAATCATCGATCATAAATTCAATATTAAATTGATTGATTTTGGCTCTGCCACATTTATGGAAGAGGGTAAATACTTTTCAACATTCTACGGTACAACTGAATACTGCAGTCCGGAGGTCCTTGCCGGGAATAAATATGCTGGTCCTGAACTTGAAATGTGGTCACTGGGTGTTACATTGTATGTACTAATGTTCTTCGAAAATCCCTTTATCGATGTTGAAGAAACATTAAAGGCAGAAGTTCAAATACCAAATATGGTATCAGAACCATTTAGTGTCCTGCTCTCATCCATGCTGCATAAAGATCCAAAGTTTCGTTGCACAATGGATCAGTTAATAAATCATTCCTGGATTACACAAGAAGTTAACCCATCCTTGTTTAACTTCTCTTGGATTGTACCTTGCAAGCCTCATGAAGCGAATCCGGAAACATATTTTTCCGGTCACTTATATTCAAGTACATCCGTATTGTCAACTATTTCACCACAGGAGAGCTTTTCTCAAATTGAAGATTGTTCTATTGCCGATTGTGATGTGGACAAGTGTGAATTCAATGAATCCGATATTAAATTCTCCACAAAAAAAGGTAAGATTAGATTAGATTTTAAATTTTTGGTCCGACTTTCGACAATGTTAATTGTGATTTTATTCGAAGTAGTTGTAATTTTACAAATTTCTTTAAAATTCTTAAAAACCCTTTTAAATAGCTTTTAAAACTAATTAGAATAGTTAGATAGAAAAGAATACAATTAGATAATAGAATAAATATATATTTACCCATACTTTTTCATTTCAGTTGCAGTTATAGAGAGTCGTTTGGACCAACTGGATCCGAAGCCAGTCCAAGTGAATTCATCGGTCAGTCAACACGAATTAAGAACAACATTGTTAACATCAACACAAAGGGAAAGTACAAGCAAAATATGCTGTTCCAGATCTGAGAACAATATATTTGAGAAAAAATTGGAGCCCAGCATCTCAGTTTACAACGTAGTTAGTTTGCACGACATCACCTTAAAGAAAATGCCGAATCTTTTTAAAGCCCAGAATTTGACAGTTGCGAATGGAAGTAAAGATGCGCTAAGGGTACAGAAAATAAAAAATCTATACTTAGAAAACATAGAAACAAATGTAGAATGAAATTGGATTGCAATGACAATGAAGAAATGCACTACTGATTATTTAATATTAATGAAAATCGCCATAAGTCAATATCATTTGGGATGTTACAAATATGAAAATAAGAGAGCTCATTGGCAAAGAAGTGCTTTAGACATACTTGTTTTTTATTACATTCATATGTATATATTACAAAAATAATAGAATTCCTTAGATCTAATGCAAGCTTAAACCAATTCAACTGTAAAATACATAAATTGTGCAAATAATCCGATCCTAAGTATATGTTGTCATTGTTTCCAGCTTAAGCACATGTTGCTAACGCATTGATGTTTATATTGTTGGATTCCTTTCAATAAACAGTAGTCAAATCACTTACCATTTCATTTTAGAAGGATATCTTTTTATGGGAGTTTTGTCGAATTGAAATCGCATTTTCAAAAAAAAGGTCGACATTCAATGAAATAATTTGATCTAACCGATGTTGCGGTTTGTATAAAATTTATAAAATGAGCATCTGTAATAAGTCTTGATTCAATGAAAAACAAATTTAAATCATTATAATCATCAAAGCAAATATTCTTAAAATTTGCTTTTCAATTCAATGTCGTAATGAAAGAAACCCGTTATTTAAATCTGCCAATGTCAGAAAAAAATACCAAAAGCTATCGTGCAGTATTTTTAAGCCAATTTGCATTGCAATCGATAAGATTGATATCGATAAGCCGAAACACAGTAGACAAGACGAAAATCGCGAGTGTTTGTTGTTGGAAATGAATAGCCAAAATAACAATAAATAAATTAAAATGGAATATGAAACTTCCTTATCCGAATTAAGTGGTAATAAGTTAATATACTTTTGCATAAAAACAAGTGTTTCAGTTGCTACAATTGCATGTGTCTACATCAAAATTAGTACATAATATACGTAAATGGACACACACGCACACACAAACACAGACGACCAAATAGTTTTCGTTTATATGAAAGCGGTGTTCTTATATATGTACATATGTATATGTGTATATACAGATGTGCAATTATGAATATAAAAGTACAAAATATATGAATGTAATTATATTACAAAAGCTCCCAAAATGTGTTAATCGGCTTATAAAACAAACACGAAACATATGCAAGTGACCCAAAACACGCCTATATCATTTTATACATATATGCATTTACATACATAAATGAATATACATACATATGTACATACATATATACATCGTTATCTTTGCAAAAAACAAAACAAAAAACGACACCCTAGTTTATTAATCAAAATATAAACAAATTGTGATGTGTTTTTTTCTCATTTTTACATATGCAGTCTTTTTGTTTTATAAAAAAAGGAATACCGCTATTGCTACGGCTATCGATATTAAACTTTTCAAATTGGAGAATATTGGTGTCAGGAAAAAGAAATGACTAATAAAAATATATAGAATTTCATTCATATAAGGAGTTTGAAATGACTAATAACATGTATCGATTGGATATGAGAAACGTTTGAAATGAGCGGAGATTACTTGCCCTTTCATAGTAAAGAGGACAAAGGATTCTTCATATCCTTTTATACTTATTAGCAGCTAAAGCGCCTAATAAAAAAGGAAAAGACATTCTGCTTGAGTGAAAACCACCAGAAAACCCCTCGAAAAAGCGCAAATGTATGGACTCGGTTTTCTTTTTATAGATTGATCCCAAACAAAAATTGGGTCAAAAATAGAATGCGCCCACAACTTTACGTCAATATTTTATAGATTTGATGAAATCTATGAAAAATTAGGATATTCATCATATGTCGTGTAAAAAGTGATTTCAAAAGAATACAGTAAATGTTTTGGAGTCCTTAAGAATCATCTCTTTGGCAATCTAGGATAATGACAAAACAATAATGCCTCGAAATCATAAGATCTTTGATCTTTGATCAAGACCTAAAGGTCTTCTTTTGACTGAAAATGCAATACAGTTGGACCCCAATTGTCCGGCCTGCCATTAGCCAGACACCCCTATTATCCGGGATGAAGTTGAGTTTGTTCCATTGCCACTGTTAACCGTGATTACCTCTATTATCCGTGATTTTAAACGAAAGGGGCTTCCCCGTTTTAGTTAGCAATCAATGAGAAACACGCGTGTATATTCCTATTTTCCGTGATGGCCGAACGTCCCGGATAATCGGGGTCCAGTTTCTTAAACATTTCAATACATTTACTATGTTCGTGGGCAGTTCAATAAACAATAAACAGCTTTTGAAATGATTGAAAAATACTTCTGGGGGGCATTGCTCAAGGGTATATATTATATATCGCCAAAGAAACCACAATAATGATTCACATCTGTATTGAAATTAAGAAAAAATTCACTTTTCCATGAATAAGTTACCTTAAAAGCAACCGAAATTCGTCGCTGACTCAGCAAAGAATTCATTATGCAGTCCGAAGTAATCATTTTTCGACTCAGGTGCACTTATGTACTTATTTTTTCTAAACAAAAACCAACTGAAACCAGATGATTTTGCTTCTTTAGTTCACTTTGAATTAAAACAGGTGTAAAGACAATTACAAACTTTAAATTAAGATCTCCTTAAAGGGCATTTGGTAATTATCATCGATTAAAATACGTAATAATCTGATATAATCTCTTGAAAAATTCCTTAAAAGGAAAAGCTACTTACTAAAAATTAATATTTGTGTCATTATTTTCTTTACAGATTTAGCTCCAACAAGCTTTAATAAAAGGCTCCTCCTATTAATCGAATATATTTTAAGTGAATCGGTCGCTGATCGAAAATGGACGGCAGAATTGGAAGAAGATACAAACGGTCATCATTTTTCATTGGACTATTTATTGGATACACTTATAGTGCTTTATGATGAGTGCAGCAATTCATCGCTGCGGAGAGAAAAGGGAGTTTCGGATTTTCTGAAACTATGTAATTATTTCAACATTTGTAGAAGTATTAGTTAACAAATTTGTAACTAAGATACTTAATTCTTTTATTTTTGTAGCTAAACCCTTTGTTCACATAATACGAAAATTGCGATTATGTCGTGAAGATTTCGAAATATTAAAAATCATTGGCCGCGGGGCCTTTGGTGAGGTCTGCGTGGTTCAAATGCAATCGACGGAAAAAATATTTGCCATGAAAATTTTAAATAAATGGGAAATGTTAAAACGTGCCGAAACCGCATGTTTTCGAGAAGAGCGCGATGTTTTAGTATTTGGAGATCGGCAATGGATAACCAATTTGCATTATGCATTTCAGGATAATATTAATTTGGTATGTAGCTTAAATTCAGGCCAAATTTAATGTAGTCAAAGTTATATGGGACTGATTCTAATGAATCTTTGCTCTATTTCCAGTATCTTGTGATGGATTACTATTGCGGTGGAGATCTTTTAACACTTTTGAGCAAATTTGAGGATAAACTTCCCGAGGATATGGCAAAATTCTATATTACCGAGATGATACTCGCCATAAACAGCATACATCAGATAAAATATGTTCATCGCGATATAAAGCCGGATAATGTTTTATTGGATAAACGAGGGCATGTGCGTCTGGCTGATTTTGGCTCTTGCCTGCGTTTGGATAAGGATGGCACTGTCCAGTCAAATGTTGCAGTGGGTACACCAGATTATATATCACCCGAGATACTAAGGGCCATGGAGGATGGCAAGGGACGATATGGCACAGAGTGCGATTGGTGGTCACTGGGTGTTTGCATGTACGAGATGTTGTATGGCGAGACACCATTCTATGCTGAAAGCTTGGTGGAAACCTATGGTAAAATTATGAATCATCAGAATTGCTTTAATTTGCCAGCACAGGATACAATTAACTATAAAGTATCGGAGACATCGCAGGATTTACTTAGCAAATTGATATGTACGCCGGAGAATCGTTTAGGACAGAATGGTATACAGGATTTCATGGATCACCCATGGTTTGTGGGGATAGATTGGAAAAATATCAGATGCGGTCCGGCGCCATATGTGCCAGAGGTCTCCAGTCCCACAGACACATCCAATTTCGATGTGGATGACAATGATGTGCGATTAACAGACACAATGCCACCAAATGCGAATCCAGCCTTCTCGGGATTTCATTTGCCCTTCATTGGATTTACGTTCTCTTTGAATAGCACACCGATTGAGGCCAAAAAAATGAGTGCAATTTGTCATGAGGAGCCAAAACTATCAAACCAAATATTATCTAGCGAGAGCAATAAAGACACGACCGATAAATCACTGGACTTGGTGCAAGAGAAAAAGTTGAAAACCCTTACGGATCAGCTTATGGTGTCGCAACAGGAGAAAGGTGAATTGACAAATAAGAATAACGAGATATTCGAGAGGCTTAAAATACAGGATTCCGAACTTCAGGATGCTATAACACAGCGTAATATCGCAATGATGGAATATTCTGAAGTCACTGAGAAACTCTCCGAATTGCGAAATCAGAAACAGAAACTATCACGACAAGTTCGCGACAAGGAGGAGGAGCTGGATGGTGCTATGCAGAAAAATGATAGTCTAAGAAACGAATTACGAAAGTCTGATAAAACTCGAAGAGAACTCGAATTGCATATTGAAGAAGCTGTTATTGAGGCGTCGAAGGAGAAAAAGCTACGCGAACGTGCCGAAGAATGTTGCCGGCAGCTTCAAATGGAGCTGCGTAAATCGTCCTCGAATTTAGAAACCACCACGACAACAACAACAATGCCTCTAAGCAGTGTGTCATCCGATTTATCGACATATGAAATCGAACGACTTGAACTTCAATATTCGGAGAAAATCGATCATCTACAGGCGCGCCACAATTTAGAAATTGAAGCGATGCGCGAACAACTTAATGAACTCGAAAACTCGAATCTCTTACTCTCAAAGGAATTGCAGCAATCTCAAGATAAAATGAAACGAACTCAAATGGAATCGATCGCCGATTCATTCAATGAACTGAAAAAAGAATATGATTTGGAAAAATCCAAATGGTATGAGGAAAAACAACGTCTTAACTCGGAAATGAGCCTTAAATCAAAAAGCCTTAAGGAACTGCAGGCGGAGGATGATGAAATGTTCAAAGAACTGCGCATTAAACGTGAAGCAATTAATCAATGGGAAAGACAAATGGCTGAAATTATACAATGGGTATCCGATGAGAAGGACGCTCGTAGTTATTTACAAGCTTTGGCTACAAAAATGACCGAAGAATTGGAATATCTCAAGCATGTGGGAACATTCAATAATAATGCAGTGGATCACAAAAATTGGCGAAATCGGCGATCCCAGAAATTGGATAAAATGGAGCTACTCAATCTACAGAGTGCACTGCAAAGGGAAATACAAGCTAAGGCTATAATCTCCGATGAACTTAGTCAAACCAGATCGGATCTTGTGTCCACACAGAAAGAAGTTCGCGAATACAAAAAACGTCACGATTTGATACTGCACGATTTGAAGAAAAAGGAGAATGAACTGCGAGACATGCAGAAGGGCGGTCTTGACTATTCGGACGCTTTCCTTAATAAGTCATCTCAACATGGTCTGAGTAATGCGTTCTTTAGCGATGCGGCCAAAAATTCTGATACTATATCGACAACCGAATCGTATTATAATAAATCGGATGGCAATTTCTTACCCGGTTCCAACCTATTTCAACCTTCCGAATCGGCCATACTTTTTAATTATGATTCGAAATATTCTCTACGCAGCAATCGGGATAATAATGCAAAGGAACCATCGTCCAGTGACTCGATTAGAGATGAATCCGAATTCATGATGAGTGTCGAAGAATCTCAAAAGAAAGCTGATTCAAAAAGCATTACGGCAATCCATCAGTTTTTGGTTCGAACATTTAGCAGTCCAACTAAATGTAATCACTGCACTTCCCTAATGGTCGGACTAACAAGACAAGGCGTCGTATGCGAAATTTGTGGCTTCGCTTGTCACACAATTTGCTGTCAAAAAGTTCCAACCACATGTCCCGTGCCCATGGATCAAACTAAAAGACCCTTGGGCATCGATCCGACACGGGGTATTGGCACTGCGTACGAGGGTTATGTGAAGGTTCCCAAGTCCGGAGTCATCAAACGTGGCTGGATACGTCAATTCGTTGTTGTATGTGACTTTAAATTATTTCTCTACGACATCTCGCCGGATCGGTCGGCATTACCAAGTGTAAGTGTATCTCAAGTATTAGATATGCGAGATCCTGAATTTTGTGTCGGTAGTGTAAGAGAAAGTGATGTCATACACGCCGCCAAAAAAGATGTGCCATGTATATTCAAGGTAGGAACACTTACAATGCGTTGGACTTTTGAAATTTACTCATCAATCCCCTTTTTTTGTTTTGTATAGATTAAAACAGCCCTTGTTGAGACGGGACCCTCTTTGAATACTTTAATGCTGGCGGATAATGAATCTGAGAAATCCAAATGGGTTATTGCCTTGGGTGAATTGCATCGAATATTAAAACGAAATAGCTTACCAAATACTGCCATATATAAGGTCTATGAGATTTTGGACAATACATTGTCATTAATACGTAACGCGTTGTGTTCCGTCATTATATATCCAAATCAAATATTATTGGGAACTGAAGATGGCCTATTCTACATTAATTTGGATCAATATGGTAAGTTTAGAAAGATCTTGATGTACTATCCGTTACTTATCCTAGAATATTTACAGAAATTGCTCGCATTGGAGAAAGTAAAAAGATACTTCAGCTATGGTATATCGAGGAAGAGCAAATACTTGTTATTTTATGCGGCAAACAGCGTAATTTAAGATTATTGCCGATTAGAGCACTGGAGGCTAGTGACGTCGAATGGATCAAAGTGATTGAGTCGAAGAATTGCATATCAGCATGCACTGGAATAATACGACGCTTTCCCCATGTTGTCTACTCATTTATTATTGCCCTGAAGCGTCCGAATAATCACACCCAGATTATTGTATATGAAATAAATCGTGCTCGCACAAGACACCAAAAGACTTGTGAATTCACAATTGGTTATCTGGCTCAACATCTTCAAATATTGTCAGATATGCGGCTGGTTGTGGCACATCAAAGTGGATTTACAGCCTACTTTTTGAGAGGCGAGGCCACAGCAATGTGTAAGTCAATAACAATTCTCGATGCTGATCTAATTATCTGAATTACTTTGAATTTGAATTACTTTTTGCAGCTCTTGTACATCCAGAGAATCAATTGTGTGCATTTCTCAATTACTCGGGCGTTGACGCTGTGCGAGTTATTGAAATATTATGTCCAACTGGTGGCAATTTTGGTGAATATCTCTTGGTGTTCCAAACTCTGGCAATTTATGTGGATTTACAAGGACGAAAATCTCGAGATAGAGAAATTATGTATCCAGCTTTTCCCACATATATAAGTAAGCAAATCATTTTCGATATCTTTTGGATATATGATGAAAGCTAAATATCTAATCTTTTGCAGCATATTGTGATGGACATTTATTGGTATTTTCCGATACGCATTTGGATATATTTAATACTCAAACTGCTGAATGGGTACAGTCAATTGGATTAAAGCAAGCTCTGCCATTAAATAATCTGGGCAATGTTGTTCTCACATCAATCAACGATACACCAATAGTAGTATACTTGTCGAATATACACACAAGTAAGAAATGCGGATGGGTTGATTTGTGTAAGTTTAATCATTTTTCAATGAATTTCTCTTTTGCAGAAGGATTACTTCAGCATCGAGAGGGTAATCGTAAAGGATTTGGCAGTATAAAACGAAGATTTTCTATCAGAGAAATCAATAAAACAGTAAAAAGGTTCGTCCATAAGACACTCCCTCCCTTCCCTGGTGTTAAAAATTCTCATTTATTTTTTTTTAGCGATCGAAGATCAAAGATGATATCAGCTCCAACTAATTTCAATCACATTTCTCACATGGGTCCCGGGGATGGTATACAAAATCAACGTCTTTTGGATTTACCAACCACATTGGAAACTGCTGACCAGGCCTGCAGTCCACTAATGATATCTCTGAATTCGGTACCCCAAACCAGGAAAACTAATTTTTTGGAACAACGTAAGTTTTTAATTGTTTATTATCGAAAAATATTTGAAAATAATAATAATAATGTAATTTTCTTTTAGCTGACGGGATATCGGATGATTTTGGAAATGATAATATAACCTCTAGAACTCCCAGTCCAATGGCTAATTCATTTATAGACGGCTTAAGCAATATTGATTAATTTGAGTCACACATTTTATACGAATTAAAGTAACATTGTTGAATGCAGATTTTCAATAAAACGTACACACATATAAATTGATTTTACAACAAAATGTTATTCATCCATGTATTTGGAATAGAACAAATCGTATTTAAAAGTAAGTAAGCCCCATTTTTGATGTATCCTTGTAAATAAAATATTTATATAAATAATCTGAATAGTAACCCAAATCATTTGATTTTTAGTTAAGCTCAAAAATTTCATACAAAAAGTATCTTATTTTTTTGGGTATATTTGATTTGATAATTGACATAAAATATTTACATATATATTATTATTAAATTCATAAACTTAATCCTAAGACAATAACATATACATTACATTTCTTCTTATTAAGTGTGTGTTTGTGTGTGTGTGGCATACCGAATGTAAGTCGAGTGTGAAAATTCTTAAGACAATATTATTAGTTCCCTTCCAATCAAGGGATAATTATTGGGCAAAAAATTGCATTGATTTGCTCTGCTACGGGTTTCTTTCCATTACCTTCGAATGGAACTGTTAAGGGGTAAATATGGTGAATATGTTGGATACATTCCATTAGATTGCGTGGCTCTTTGTAAGACACAGGCATCTTGATATTGAGATTGCATATTCATAACGCCCATTTGCATTGGAAGTTGAGAGTTTGGATATTCACCACCCGAGCTATAGCCACCAGCGGGAGGCGATTGCTGCGGTGGCATGCGGTAGCTATTGATTGCACCATATGGCGCCATTAGATTGGGGCTGATGTGAACATTTGCAGTCCGATTATTGGCCCCACTCATCGAAGAGGAGGAATGCTGGACAGGCGCCGAGGGAGTATTACGTGTATTTCTACTTGTATTCTGAGTCGATGCTATTGGAGCTATATTCATGTTGCTCGCATAATATTTGTGATACTGCAACGGTGTGACTTGTGTCTGCAACATATTCGGTGGCGTTGAAATATTTCTGTTCTGCATTAGCAGATGTGGCGGCGGTGTCATCGAATTGGGGGGAATGGGATGATGCGGAGATGGTGTCAAATTCACCTGAGCTCCAGGCGAAGTATTACATGGCTGGGTCTCTAGACAATTGGTTAACTGCTGAAGCTTGGACAAACTGCAAAGATTGCCCACCAGAGATGATGTTGTGCCCGTACTATTTGATGCCGATATCGAGTCATGGCTTGTCTGTCTCTGATCATTATTGGCAGTTGTTGAAGGCGGACCCAAAGATGTTGAAACTGGCGGAACTCGTGACGCATTCGATATATTCTCATTTGCTGGCATATTGTTTTGCAAATAGAAATTATTTACAGCACACGCCGACGATGGTTGCTCTATACGCTGATGACTATTGGTCAGCGAATGCACCGAACTGTTTAGGGACATTCTTTGTTGAATCACAGCGGGCATTCCAACGATATCATAATTGGGCGGATTGGTTGAAAAATTTTGACCTATTTGCGATATTGGTACATAATCCAACGGTTGCATATTCTGTTGATGACCATGTTGAGCGCTCAATTGAGTGAATTGCAAATTATGTAGGGATTCCTGTTGTGATTTCGAAATATTTGCCGCAGAGCCTCCTCCGCCACCCTGTGGTAGTTGATGGTGCGTATTGGCAGCTGCTGATGTCCCAGATGAACCATTCTTGCTGCTGTCACGCTGTTGAGCGCTATTTCCACTGCGTATTTGTTTGGGTGTGGTGGCCCGATGTGTAGCTGTTGGCGAATTGGCCACAATATCCGTTTGCTACACAAAAAAAAGAAGACAAATCCAATAAAATTTTTGCTAAAACACGATGAATCAATTTATTTGCACTCACCTGAGCATTTAGTTTACGATTCTGATGCTGCTGATGTTGCGCACTATTGATTAAGTTGACATTTTGTGTTCCCTCGGAAGCTAAGTTCATATTTATGGCATTCTGTTGCTGCTGCATATGCAAATTCTGTATGGACATGTGCATTGGCGTGGTAGCAGGTTGATTTTGCATTGAGCAATCGGAGAATTGTCGATGCGATTGATGCATATGGACATTGGGTGTGGAGCTTATCTGATCCGAACCAATAGTCGATGGTGAATCCATGCCAATTTGCACTGAATTAATACCGCAATCATAATGTTGGAGTGGGGCATTTGTCGCCGACTCGGAGCTATATACTAAATTGGTGTTAATGTCAGGTTGACCAGCAACTTGCATGTTTGAATGGTGACCACCACCGCCGCCGCCAGCAGAAGAAGCAGCTGCATTTTGTATAGTCGGATGACAGATTTTTATTTTACTTGTTGCCGTTGCATTAACGTTCTGCTCTTGCTTATTGTTTGGCTGCTTGGAAGACACTGTGGACGATTGATGAGTGATTGCATTGGATAGTAAAACGGACGGTTCAATTGGATTGGAGTTCGTTTGCCTGGGTACACCACCACCACTTGTATTTTGTGTATTGGAGGCAGCATTTAAAGATTTCATTTGTTGTTGCTTTTGCTGAGCTGCTGCTGTACACTTTTGATTGTAAATTGCCGATTGTTGAGCAGCGGCAGCGGCTGCGGCGGCGCTGTACTCATTACAATTGGACTGCGAATGTGGTGTATCTTCTCTGCCGGCATTGGCTGACGATGTCGCCGCCGCACTAACACTGGCCGCCACATTGTTCTTGGATTGATCTTCCTTTTTGCCACTTGCTTTGCGTTCTAGTTTGTGTTTCTCCTTCGTTTGCTGCATTTGATGATGATGAGCATGTTGCATGGCCAAATTAGTGGCTGATTGATAAAGATTTTGTGTAAAATTATGCGTATAGGAGGCCATTGTGGTGGCTAGATCTTTGTGGAAATGCTTTTGCCCCTTTTGCGATGCATCCAATTGAGACAGATTGTAACTATAGTAATCCCATTGCCAATATTGAGATGTATGATAGTTGGGCATTTGATTTATGGGAAACTGTGATGGTATAGGATTTTGCAATTGAGTATGCTCATTGCCCTTTAGTTGATGTTTCTCTCTTGGAGGCGCCGATGGCGGTGCTGCAGCTGCACTAGCTACAGTTGCCGACCGCGCATTTGTGGCATTTGTTGTTTTATCCTCATCCTTGATTTGTGTCAGCTGATTAATAATTGGTGGCTGTTGTTTTGACGGTATATCTCTGTCAGTCATAGGATTTAGTTTAGCTGAGTGATTAATGTCTGGTTTTTTATCTAAAACGATGCCAGTTTCAGGTTTGACAGTAACAAATTCGGCTGATTGGCTGTGTTTTTTGTTCAATTTGGTTTTAACTTCAGCTGAAATATCTTTGGGAAGATGTTGTTGTTGTGTTTGTTGTTGCTGCTGCTGCTGTGGTTGCTGCTGCTGTTGTAGTTGATGTTGATGTTGCTGCTGCTGTGGATGTTGTTGATGTTGCTGCAATGATTGCTGTTGTTGTTGCTGCTGCTGTTGTTGTTGCTGCTGTTGTTGTTGCTGCTGATGTTGCTGCTGCTGCTGCTTCGTTGGCTGTTCTTGCTTTTCTATGACCGGACTTTCCTTAACAATATTGACCTTAGGTATATCAATTATTTGATTCTCAGAAGGAACTGGTAATACTTCCTGTTTATTGGGTATTGCCATTGGAGGTGGAATCACTACCGCTTCTCGTTTCTCGACATGAACTTCTTTTGCACTATTATTCGTTGTAATCTCCTCCAGCTTTGGATCCACTTTAGTGGCCATAGCTGGGGCAGGTGGCATGGGCGGCATTAGTTCCTTTGCCGTGATGGGCTCTGTGAGTTTACTTTTTCCTTCATCAACAATTGATTGCTCCAACTTTGTTGGTGGTGGTATTGGCAATGATGGTATTGTTGGTGGTTCTATATCCATTTTTGCATCATCGTCATCATCATCATCAACAATATCCTGTTTAGCCAATGCTGGTGGTTCCACTTTCTTGGGTGGAGAGGCAACTACGGGAGGATGTGCTGTTTGAAATGTATTTTCTGCAGGAACAGGTTTTGGTATTTGAATTTCATCTTTTACTTCATTTTTCGGTTCCGACTTGGTGGGTGAAGTCGTTGCAGCTTTGGGTTCTACAACAGAATCAACAGAATTTTGGGTTTTATTATATTGAATCAAACTATTGTTGTTGTCGGGAGTCGCAGCATTAAAGGCCGTAATATCGGAGAAGACAGTTTTCTTAGTCTTCTTTGCCACGGCTGCATCCAAAACCATTTCATTTTTACTACTACTACAAGTAGGAATTTCTTTTTCCGGCGTTTCAGTTTCCATCAATTTGACTGTTGTTTCTTTTTCGGCTATGGTTGTAGTAATCGGAGGTTTAGTTTTGACTTCCTTTTTTGGTTCTTCGTTTGGAAATGTCTTTTCAGTTTCAATTTCTTGAACATCTTTCTTCACATCCCTTGGAATTTCAGAATCCTCTGAACGTTTGCCATTCGATTGCTTGCCCCTTAGTTTCGGAACAATATTAACTGGCTTAGTATCGTTGACTTCTTTTTCCACAAGTGCCTGGCCAGTAGTCGTCTCTTTGTTGTGAACGGTGTCCTGCACCGGCAAACATTTCTCAGTGCTCCCAATTTCGGTGTCATCCATGGGCTGCGGGTCGTTACTCTGCATTGGCAGATCATCAGCTACTTCATTCGAATTGCCATCAAAGAGTTCGCGTTGAAAGTGCTTTCTCTTATTAGTATGAGGGATTAGATGGTCATTGCGTTTGGCCAAACGTTGAGCACGTTTTGTTAGTATATGTTGAGCAACATTCGTTTCCGTTGTGCACTTCTTCGACGATTTGCAGTCAGAGGAATCTGAATTTTCATCCACAGTGGGTTGCGGATCGAGAACTAATTTTCTCTTTTTACAAACATTCGAAATTGGTTTAGTCGTAGTCGCTGCCGGCGTATCAGTATTTATGGATCGTTTTCTGCCAGAGCTTATAGTTTCCGTATTTTCCATTTTTTCAGAGTTTGAGCTATTCATTTTACTGTTGCAGTCCCCATTGGTGGTTTCATGGCTTTGCTTGGAATTCGTCGCCATTGCCGATGCTTCAATTTTATTGATTTCCTTATTTAACTTTGTTTCCGAATTCTTTCCAAATTGGTCGCTTAGATATTCCCGATTTGAAATGGGTTTTATGCTATTATTGGGAGATTTCAAGGACGACATTAGCGGACTCCATCGCAGACAATCAGCCTCGATTACAATTCGGCTCTTACTATTGCTCACGCGCTCGTGATGGCTTATCACTTTCTTCCAATCAATATTGACATTGATCTGGTATCGTATATCACCATCATTTTTTCTTAGTTTTATGAAATTCAATAGCTCGAATGCCAAGGCAATATCGGATACAGCTAATCCCGTCTTAACAGCAATATCTTTGAATGTGATTTTTGGCATATTTCTATATTTATACAAATATTCCAAGACAATGGACTTCCAATAGGAGAAATACGATAGACGCCCAAGATCCGATAGGGGTTTCTCTGGTGTACCCAATTGTCCTTCCTCACGACTCAGTAAATAACTGAAATCGATTAAAAATCTTCCATATCCTTGTCTCTGATATTGGGGCATCGTAAGTATACAGGAGACATTATACTTTTGTGTGCAATGCTTCTCCTTGGAAAAATAACCCACCAAGTGACAGCCACTTTGATCGTTCTTGGTTAAAATGTAAAACAAAAACGGTTCGACATCATAGTAAAGCGTTTTGTGGTCCAAGAAAAATTTGGCGAGCAAGCACAGATTTTGGCAATAGATCTTATTAACGTTGCCATCGACTTCAAACACAGATATATCTCCTTGACGAAAGATTTCTGTACCCGGCGGCTGTTTCCATATGCATTTATTTTGATGTCTATCCAACACAGATCGACTTTTGGTATATTTTAAGCAGAATTCACATAGGTAAAGTTTCAGCAGCCTAAAAAAAACAATAGTAAAATACAGAAGAAAATTACTTTTCAATACATACAACAATCTATTTAATGCTTAAACCATTAATTTGAAACAAATATAATATTGAAATAGAGGTAAATTTGTAAACAAAACATCTTTGACTCTCTTTCTACACCAACTCGGCTGTTGAGACTGATCAATACTCCTTGGCAGGGGACTTACCTTGCATATTCCTGTGGAAACGGACTCGAATACCACGTCTCAATGTTCCACTTTCCAATTTCAATTGATTTTGGGCTTTGATTTGTATCTTTTTTACATATTTCATTGACTTTATCAGAGTCATTTTTAGATACTTGTATGACTGCCTTTTTCAGCACTTCTTGATATAACTCAACATCGCTTCGATTAACGCATGGTGGTAGATGTTGATTATCTATAAATAATAATTTATACATCACAATTAAACAATCTCACACGAATAAATAGGTACATATATGAATATTTTTGTTTATGAACCTAAACATAACATCGATGAGAAATGATTCGTATATACAGCAAACCAAAAGCTTTTCCCGTCTCAATATTTTCAAGTTTTTGATCAGCATCAAAATCCGAGTCGGTCTAGCAAGAACTTTTTACTTTTCACAGATTTTAACTTTAAAGTATTATCAAAGCTTACTTCTTTCAATTATAGTTTGAACTTTTCTTTTACATAATATTTAGATGCCAACTATTATAGTTTCATTTACAGAAATGGTAAATGGTTAAGATCAATTAAAATGATGTCTTAATTTAATGAGGTAAATGAATGACTTTAAATTTCATGCATATTTTCTCCAATTCAAAATTAAAAGACTAATAATTAGCAGAAATAATAAATTAATAGGGCTCATGCGAATAAAATCAGAAGAAAAATATGCTAAACTACTTCACTTGCAGACAATTGATAAATAATAAATTACAATGCAACTTTTCTGATGGAATTGATGTAAGTATTAGTGAATATTGAATGTAAATTGTGTTTACCAAATGGATTGGAATAGTTTTCTTTTTCCGTGGCAAAGTTTTCTCCTTCTTTATCTGGATTTACATCGAAATCATCCTTCTTGGGTTCACGACAACGTTCCATTTCTTCAATCATTTGACATTTCAGGACAGTTTCTTCGGTAAGATAAGGAATATCATCATCGTTCTTATCGAAGGTTTTAGCTGATGATGCCAATGGCATTGATTTTAGTGGCATTATTTTCTTTTTTTGCCCTGCTGTTGTTGTTGTAGTCGTTTGTTGTTGTTGTTGTTGATGATGATGTTGTTGTTGTTGTTGCTGCTGTTGTTGTTGTTGTTGTTGTTGTTGTTTAGGACCTAAAGAGAACTGTGAAACATTTTTATCATCATTGTTATTAAGAGCACAGCCCTTTGGTACACCTTTCTGGTCCTTAATGGTCCTTGGCGACATCAAACAGTTATCGCTTGATGTTTTACTACCACCATAGCCACCACCACCAACTCCTTTATCCTTGGATTTGGTGAAAATATCAACTGGATTTTTGGCCACAGCAGCAAATCCCCAATTCTCATTGGTTAATTCTGCATTATCGTGCGAGTTGCTACCCTTTGCATTTGCATGCGATTTAGCACTTTTCTTATCATTGTCAAAGAATTTTCCCTTTAGTGTGCTTCTATCTGTGTCATAGTCCTCCTCCTCTTCATCATTCTCATCATCACATTCCTCTGAGCTGTCACTTGAACTGTCGCTAGAATCCGAGTCCGAACTGGATGAAGTGCATGAATCCGATGTTGTGCTCTCATCTTGATCATTGTCGTCACAACCATTATTCCTATCATCGTCATCATCATCGTCATCTTCGCTATCGCTGGATGAACTCGATGATGATAGATCGGAAAATGTACGTTTCCGATTCTCGTGGCTGGCAATATAGCCACCGCCACCACCACCAGCCTTTTGCATAGTACTTATTCTATTCTGTTTCTGCTGCGGAGGTGTAGCTTGTTCCATTTGATTTGCGTATATTTCATTCAACTTTTTAGATGTTGTTCCCAAGGCTTTGCGTTTCGGTTTAATGCCATCATTATAGATACATAATTTAGAGGTTGAGGGTCGATCAATGGTGGCCTCATTTTTAATTGTTTGCCGTCTCTGAGAGTTGTTGTAGCCTTTATCATAATCAGCGTATCTAAAATGAAGAAAGGCAATTATTATTAACAAATGAAAAGTAATCATGAGAAGCTTCGATCAGGACATCCGATTGTCCATATTTCTCAATTTATTTATATAAAATTAATTTACCTATCATTTTCCATCTCGATTTTTATTTTAGAGTTATCCTTTCTATATGTCTTGGGATTGTCCAGATTTTGTTTGAGACATGATTTGCATCTGAAATATATAGTAAAATGCATTTAGTCCCATAATAAATCATAAAATTTGAAATAAAATGCATTAAGTAAATGAACTAGTCTAATTCATTATTATATTCAACGTTTAAGTTAATTAAATGAACAAAAGACAAAAAAACAAAACATATTTTCATACCTGTAAGGATGTTTGGGTTTCTTGTCGGGTATGGTGTCTAGGCAGGTTAAATGAAAGTGATCCTTGCAAACAAAACACTGCAAGAGACAAGGCCCACGATTGTGCATTTTGCATACGGAGCATTCCGCACAGTTTTGGCAATCCCAGAGGGATCCCTTGGTAACAAGCATGTATAGCAGAACATAGGATTGGGATTTGCATTTGCCAGCAATATTGGCGCAGGTTGTATGCAGGGATATGCCGCATTGCTTGCAAGAACTCAATGGTTCTGGAATGCCATTTAGATTTTTCTGTGAATTTCCCGAGCAGTGTGTGCACGTTTCTTCGCCCTTGATTATTGTCTCCACCTGGGGTACACATTTCCTTGGCGTTGTTAGAGATTTGCCTTTCTTGTAAAGTTTTCCCTCTTGTATAAGAAATCCGGCATCTACGGCCTTTTTAATAGACGTCTTGATTACGGTTTTAAAGTCGACATTCGGCGAGAGATCGATACAATTGAATTTTTGTATATAGTTCTCGATGTTCTTAATTGTGGAACCTTCACATTCGCCCAAATCGTGTACAGCCTTTGCAACCATTTTGCAGAGATTAGTACTTTTATCCACTTTGATCTTCCTTTTCGCCATGGGCGCCTTATATGAGTGTAGTCCCTTGTTGTACACCTTGATCACAGCTCCAGACTCCACGGCCTTTTCCAGCTGCTCGGCGACAATATCTTCGTGGAATTTATGATGAGTTCCGATGGCCTGGCATATCCTTTGTACGCTTGGCCTTTGCTTTTGCGATCTGATCTTTGAGATCGCCTCAAGAATCCACTGCTCCCACGTATCCATACTAATCTCATGCGCAGAGTCCCTCATCTTGGACGAGCTGAAAATGCAATACAATTAAATAGACCATTAAATATCTAGTAGAAGTATATAGTATCTAGTATATATATCTAGTACCTAGAACAAGCATAATTACTTCTTATAAAATATAAAGGATCGGAGACAAATCTATTTTAGATACCTAATTTAAATTGTTTGGTTCTGTCGTATATTTTGAACATGTTATTACTGTTATTGTATTCTTCAGAAAGCTTGCTCACACATTGCAAGTTCTTAACGGTTTTAGGACAATCATTAATAAACAAGGCAGGCTGTGAGTAACCTCTATTCAATTTGTTCACTTTCTTCTCCGCACTATAAAGATCTAGTTCAGAAATATACCGAAAATAATATTAAAACTTTAATTTTTTAAACCGAGTGTGACGCGCTTAAAAACTGTTAAAAACTTCTCAGTAAAACTTTTTAGTGTTGAAAAGCGAGTTCGGGAGTTTTGTTCCGCCTTTTTGCGGTGAAAAAATGCTTGCAAATAAGTATGTATGTGCATATGTATATGTAGATGTAGTTACATATTTTTCTGGCGTTTCATACGTGTATAAAACAACGATTTGTCTGGGAAATTGACTTGCACTTTTATTTAATTTATGTTTTTATATACATTCACGAATACACATGTATTTTACATATGTAAATCTGCGCTTCAATGTGCACACATGCATATGAATGAATGTATGTACATGTGTACAAACTTCGTATTCACAAACATTGGATAATTAATAATTACCAAAATATATACTTCAAGTCAACGAAGCTTATGCAAAATGATGTTCACAAATATCAACACCGTTTTGCTTAAAATCCTTTATTTTAAATTAATAACATACAAAAAAATTTAACGCGAAGTGTATTTGGAAAGTATAAGATGTGTAAATGTGTATGTATATCAATAGTATAAGACTTTTTCACTTCGATAACTACGTATAAGACTTTATCGCAGCAAACCTATCGTAATCGACATATCGGAGCAAAACCTATCGTAATCGACATATTGGAGCAAAGTAATCGACATATCGGAGCAAAACCTATCGGAATCGACATTATCGGAGCAAACCTATCGGAATCGACATTATCGGAGCAACCTATCGGAATCGACATTATCGGAACAAACCTATCGGAATCGACATTATCGGAGCAACCTATCGGAATCGACATATCGGAACAAACCTATCGATTTTTTAAGGCGAATGAACAAAATCGTAAGGCAAATTTTTTAAAGGCAAATCGCAATTTACGGCGAATATTCATTTTTTTTGCGCTCGAAGCGAATTTGACCTGGGTTAGCGAATTCACGAAGAAATGTTCGATGTTGTCGGAGTTCGACTCCTTTGCGTGGTGTTGGTACTATTTTTCACGATTTTTACTCTTTTGTTGCATGTGGGATGCTTCCATCAAGTTGCGACCCCCCCTTAACATATTAACAAAAATTAATTTCAACTTCATTTATTATATTTAATTTCAATTAATTATTAACATATTGGCTTATTTTAAGCTAGATTTAGCTTTGAAAACAATTAAAAATGTCAAAACCAATTTGCGCAACAAAATGTGTTCAAAAAGTTTTTAATCATTCGCCAAATATTCTAAATCAATAAATTAAGTTGATGAAATAATTTCGTTATTTTCATAAAATTAAAAAAAAAAAAACAATTATTTTGGCGTTTTGTTATTTTTGACATTTTTTTTAAATTTTTAGCTTTTTTTCCCTCAATCTAGCTTATAGCGCCTCCCAAAATCTGGCAGCACTGATAATATCGATACATTTACCTGGGGTCTCCTTAAACTGAAGAATTGCTAGAAATTCTAGAAATCCACATATTAGAGGCTACATTTATTTGCATTTTAATGTAATTAATTGCCATTTCAGCTTTCAAATTAAAATTAAATGCCCAACATAAAATCGACGCAAAGTGTGGCCAGATATTCGATATAATCCCAAATTTCGATAATATCGATACAGCTGCGATATTTTTGCAGCACTTCTCAAAAATTGTTCGTGATTGCAGGCGGAAGGTTAAACAGTATTTTTAACGTAAAAAGTTCTTGATCTTTAAATAAATTGTGAAAGTACTGAATTTATATAAAAAATGGTATGTACAATTCTAATTGTAAATTATAAGTATTGACCCGATATTGCATTTTTGACTTGACCGAATATAAATGACTGTATCGGGAAATATATGCACATATGTGTATACATATATCCACTCAAAAATTCGTTTTGATGATTCATAAAAATATATATCTCCTTAGAGTGGTATTGTATTAGTAGTCGGTAGGCATTTGCACATTAATTTGTATATGTATACATACATATATGTCTGCCTATGCTCTCGCGGATAAATTTATGTATCCACATATGTGGATATATGTATTATTATACATACAGATCTATGTATGTATATTAAAAATTGAATGGGCATTTGTCATTATATATCAGCGACCAGCACAGATGTGAAAAATATGCCTTTTTCTGCATTTGCATATTTATGTACATTGCAATATCGGTAGACCGCGATGCGATGAGAATGCCGCAAATGTGGCTGTATATGTAGTTGTATGTATGTATGTATGTATGGGCGGGATGCACGTATACACACATGCACATACGAATGTGTGTGGATAAAGACATTAGTCACATTAAGCCTAATATTAGTCATACATCAGTATCTGTATGAAAATTTATACATATACAAATAAATATATCTATATACCATCAAAATTATTAAATATGTATGCTTGCAAAATATATACATATATGGTCACATACATAGTTGTGGGCATGTGTCTGCCGTACAGCCAATACATACATGCTCATCACACATACATACATATATATTCAAACCATTTTTAGCAAATGTACGGTTCGATGTTGGGCTCAGCGGTTGCATGTTGGACTCGTTCGCAGTGTTGCCAGATTTTTAGAGTTTGTCTCTAAGCTAAAAATTAAACAATTAGCTAACTGTAAAAACACATAAATTGGTGTCCACCGGTGCTCGGCAATATATAACGCAGCCTCTTGTGCCTTCTATTTAAAACGACTTTGGAACAAAATTAATTTTGTTTGTTTACATATTGCCGATGCGAAATGTTTTTTGTTTAAAAATATTTTATAATCTTTAAATTTTTTTAAAACCAAATCAATCTTTGGGAAATTTGAAATCACTTTCTAAGCTATATATTTCATCTTAAAGTAAGACAGACTAGTTTAAAATAAGCTAAAATGGCAACACTGCTCGTTCGCCTGATGTTGGAATCAACACCCATACAGACGTACATGCCCACAAATACATACATATGCACAATGTGAAAGCTAAATCTTTTTTCTTTTTTTTTTTTTTGCTCTCTTTGGTGAAAAAAGAAGGCGGCTAACCTTGGTGAGCGTATATGTATGTACATTGATACATACATCTATATTTACATCCTTGGCTGTTGACCTTTTACACGCCCACGCGCGCATCCCATAACTAAAGAAAATTTATTTATTTTATATTTATCGTCTCCATGACACCATCTGGTGGTGATAAATGGATCCCAATCCTAAATAAATCCAAATTTTAGACCATTTTACCCCCCGAAGTGCTGCATTTTGCCGTTACAATTTGAATACATTCAATAATCCATTACATACATATGTGTATGTATAAAAACTTATTTTACAGGCTTCTGGTGTCACTGTCTCTGATGTTTGCAAAACAACATACGAGGAAATAAAAAAGGATAAGAAACATCGCTATGTCATTTTCTATATTCGCGATGAAAAGCAAATTGATGTTGAAACTGTTGGAGATCGTAACGCTGAATACGACCAATTTCTAGAGGACATCCAGAAGTGCGGCCCAGGAGAATGCCGGTAAGTTTTCTTTTACACACAAACATGTAAAATAATTTTTCTGGAACCATTTACCATAACCAATAACCGCGCAAAAAATAACAAATTTTGTGCTATCGTTTAAAATTAGCTGCTTATCTTATCTGTTTGATTTACCTGACTTTCGTAAAGAATAAAAGTTAAGAAATAAACTCTTTGGATCAGTTTTGGTTGTGGCATTTCTTTTTTGGCAAACAATAAAGTAATTTGATAGCGATTAAACAACAAATGATTACAAAAACCCAAGTTGAAGGTATTAATCATATTCGCGTAGGGAGTAATAAACCGATGTCACTTTTTAAATGTTAAGATTAGGAAATCAAGAATTTTTGTGTGCCTTATTCATGTATTATTACTGTATTTTCGTTCAATAGATATGGATTGTTTGATTTTGAATACATGCACCAATGTCAAGGCACTTCAGAAAGTTCAAAGAAGCAAAAACTGTTCCTCATGTCATGGTGTCCCGATACCGCGAAGGTAAATATAACTTTAACAGCTAAAATATATTGGATAATTGTATTAATAATGATTCATTTAAATTTGTATAGGTTAAGAAGAAGATGTTGTACTCCAGCTCTTTCGATGCTTTGAAGAAATCTCTTGTGGGAGTCCAGAAATACATACAAGCAACTGATTTGTCAGAGGCCTCCCGTGAAGCCGTCGAGGAGAAGCTTCGAGCTACCGATCGCCAATGAACTATTTGAGAATAAGTATATTACTCACAGTGCATTGCATTTAATAAACAAAGCATGCATAAAACAGCGATAAAACATTTGTATCCTGTGCAGATCGCCAATTTGTATGAGAATTTTCTACATAATTTGTATTTTCAGTAGAAATAAACAAAATGAATTAAAATACGAACCGAAATTGTATATGATTTGATGATGTCCCAGGTATAATCATGGTTAACATGGAAATATTGCATTGCGGACTTGGCAAAAACTAAATTGTAAATGCATTTCGTTATATTTTTACGTACGTTTTATTGAGCAAGATCAGGAACATTCATTTAACATAATGTTAAAATGTAGAAAATGATCTATGTATTTTTGGAATATTCTCGTTTAGCAACTAGCTTGACCATATGCTCATTCCTAGAGTGTTCGAAATGACCTCTAAAAATAATTTTAAAGCAAAGCTGTATAAACATTAAAAACATATTAGCTATGGTGTGTCGGATAGTCCGCACCTGTTGTCAGTTTTCAAAGGAACATATCATAGGCAGTCCCAGGGTCAAATTTGGATGTTGAATATACATATTGTAATTCCATGACATTCTATATATTGAAATTTCAGCTATTTAATTTTTATCGTTAATTACTATTTGTTTCACAATTCTTTGTTGTGTACTCTGGAAAATTCGAAAACGAATTGAAGTGTATCATGAAATTACAAAAGATAAGCCGACTATCTTGGCAAATACATATCAATGCCTGAGTGTTTGTAAAAATAAACAATTATTGACATAAAAACTACGCTGTAATGTCTTGTTTAAAGCCGGATGGATGTACCGTCATCAGTTGGAAACTCATCTAAAGTACATTCGAAGGGAGTAGATGGAAATCAATGCAGACGATCAGATTTCAAGCATATTTTGGATACATAATCTGTGAAGTAGTCCCTGGATGCAGTATAAGGAACTATCAATTTCAATACTGGAAATGGTTCGGTTCTCGGCTAGGATGGCAATATTGAGATGGATGCCTCTATAAAGAATGGGGCTATGGAGAGTTTTGAAATCCTACAAAGATGAGCTTTTGTCACAGAGGCAGCTTAGAAATCGTTGGAGAACTATAAAACCAGCTTGAACCAGACCCGATAGAAGCGCGATTTTAACACATTGACACCTTATCGCCACTGCACTTCGGAGAGTGCTCCGAGCTGTTGTTACTGATCGTGCTCGTCTGAATTTGAAGTCGTTGGCTATTTATGCTTTTTAGATTTAAATTACATACATATACACATGTGTATTTGAAGATATATTATGAATGAAAAATTAAATTTATTGATATGCATCATTATGTGTAGGCGGTGGCAAGTGAAACTTGTGCCCCTTTTGTTATGTAGAAAGTGGAAAGAGACAGAATGGGTCCACAAATGTAGGACGAGACGAGATTTTCTGATGGATACCCGGCGCGCAAATTTAAAAAAAAAGTTGATTTATTATCGAGTATCGAGAAAATGTCAAAATGTCATCGATACACCAGTCATCATATCGATTTGCTATCGGAGTAGCAACAAGTTGGCAGTTCCGCTTCAACCAGCTGCTGTTTGTTTGCCATCCTTGTCGCACACAACAAACGTGTCAAATTAGCTTTTGTTTTGCAGGAGTTTCTGGACAGGATTAAGACAGGACTAGGATCATCATGGTGGACGATAGCACTAGAAAAACGTTGAGCAACATTCCTTTGTTACAAACTCGAGCTGGCCCCCGTGATAAAGATATTTGGGTGCAAAGACTAAAAGAGGAATACCAGGCGCTGATTAAGGTAAGCTTTGCAGCAGTAATAAAAATGCAGTTAATTAACAAATTTGTTAAATTCAAATCTCCAAGTATGTGGAAAATAACAAACAGTCGGGCAGTGATTGGTTCCGTCTCGAGTCGAACAAGGAGGGCACAAAATGGTTTGGAAAATGCTGGTATATGCACAATCTTCTGAAATATGAATTCGAGGTGGAGTTTGACATTCCCGTGACATACCCGACCACAGCTCCAGAGATAGCCGTTCCCGAGTTGGATGGCAAAACAGCAAAAATGTACCGAGGCGGCAAAATTTGTCTAACAGAACACTTTAAGCCTCTGTGGGCAAGAAATGTTCCCAAATTTGGCATTGCTCATGCCATGGCTCTGGGGGTGCGTAGTAAATATTCACTTTTGATTTATACATATAATTAAGATTGATCTTATTTGCTTTACAGTTGGCCCCCTGGTTAGCCGTTGAGATACCCGATCTCATTGAAAAAGGCATCATCAGCTACAAGGAGAAATAGGAAGAACAATTGTTAGATCAAATTTGAATGAGAACAAATGCATTTTGTATATTCTGCAAAAAAAGTCATTTGTTTTTTGTTTTATTCTCATATTTGCAAATATTAGTCAAAAGTCAGATGAAAAAAGATCATTGTAGCGTAGCCTAAGATTTGCGGTTTGAATTTGCATTTGGATTTTCATAGTGATTCTATATTATATAGATTAAGAATTTCATTTGGTTTTGCTGCAATTATTATTTGATCTGTGAGCTTATTATTCCTTTTCAATCAGATCCATTCATTTCTCTCGTTTTTCCTTTTAGTTCATGTTATTGTTATTATTGAGCTGCGACGACTGACGCCAATTGTCGGACCAAATTGAGCTTGGCGAAGTGAATGGATCATATTGTGTGGGCACTCCATTAGGTGCCATTGCGTTGTGCGTTGGTTGGACAGCCGAATTTATTGGCGATTGACGATTATATAAATTGGATTCCAGGCCAGGTGGTGGTCGTATGGGTCCCACACTGGACGAATGGCTGGGTGAGCTATTGGCTGGATTTGTCCAATTAGCATAAGCCAATGGTGACCAGGATGTTGTCCAGTTTTGCTGCTGCTGTTCCCTCTGCTGCTGCTGTTGTTGTTGTTGTTGTTGTTGCTGCTGCTCCATTGTGGCCAAAAGTAATAGTTTCTCTTGCTGTTCTAACTCCAGTTGCTGAAGAAGCAGTTGTTGTTTCATAATCAACTCGCTGCGTTCCCAACTTCGTGACTGCTGCTCTCGTTCGATTTTTCGTTCGTGTTCGCTTTGCTCGTAAAGATCTGAAAAAGGGTTGGAAATAATATTAGACAATATATAATATATTTTGATATATAAAGTTTCGTTAATTACCTTTTACAACTGCTGCTGGCAATTCTCTGTCCATGTTGGCAAATAGGGAATTACTAGAAGAGGCTTCCAATGGCTCCCACATGGAGGATACGTTAGTAACCAGCGGTGACATGTCGGGTGGTGTGCCAGACTTACGATTGTCTCCAATCGGACCCAATTCGGTTGTCAATTGTGGAGGACTCCATTGATTGCCATTGTCCAAGTTGGTTAGTGTTGCATTTGTCTGCAGGACATCGCGGAAGGATACACGACTGCTGGTCTCCCATGGCGAGGTAATGCACTTGATGGCATCTGGTGAAGCTGGTGGCGACGAGTTATTCGTTGCTGTCGTGCCAAAGTTCAATTGTTTTTGTCGCTGCTTACGTTCCGCTTTTTTATCCAGCTTTCCTAACCCGGTTGAAGCCACTCCATTACCATTTTGAGGCAAAAGTTTCTGTTTTCTTTCACGCTCTCGTCCTGGTGTCTTGCCAAGTTTCTTGACGGATGAACCATTTTGTTCCTTAAGCACGCGTTCATTGTTTATTGGCACGGGCTTGGGTGATATGTTTTCTGGCTGGGGTGGATTTACAATTGCAGGGATCCCTGGAAGAATTTCTACCTTTGGTTTGCTAGCAGTTGGAATTTGATTGACTTGAGTTGGTTTACTTTTCTTTTGGGGGCGCACATTCAGATTGGGATTGACGACAGGCGGAGGCGATGGCGTTAGAGACTTGGCTTTGGTTTTCAATTCTTGCACTGGAGGAGGGGAGGAGGTAACAGTTGGCTTTGCTTTGGTTTTCTGTAGATGTTTGCTAAAAGCATTTATGTCCATGCTCCATGTGGACCATGACTTGGGTTTACGTGATGCACCCACAGTGCTCACTCCTGCTCCAACTGATGCTATGGCACTTCGTTTGCGGAATTCCTTTTGACCATTTTTTATCTTTTGTTGCTGCTGCTGTAGTTGTTGTTGTTGCTCTTGTTCTGCTTTGACTAGTAACTCCTCGGCCTGCATCTTAACTATATTTCTTAGATTAAAGGTCGGCTGCACAGGCCCCCTATATCGGGCTGCATCGTGAGCATTCTGTTGGGCTACTATAGCCCGAGCATCAAAGATGGCCGCAAGGAGGACCAGACAAAAACTGGCCAAGAGCACAATGAGAGCTGTATTTCTTAAAGGAATCTCCCACGATGGTCGCGGCAGTTGGGCAGCACACGTTTCCACGTTTTCAGGAGGGATTTGCGCCATCAATATATAATTTATATTATACGTGAGATTCGTCAGCAATGTTAATGTACGCTGAACTCGAGATGTGCTAAAATCCGGACTAAAGGCAATTTCTATCTTACGCGATTCATTCTCACCAAGCTCAAAGCTCTGGCAGTCCAAAACCTTAAAGCCATAATCCTCACACGATTGTTTGCCAATCATAAAGCCATCGATACGCATGGGAACCACTCCCGAATTGCGAGCCGTAAAGCTGCGAGTAACCAACGAGGTGGGAAACGAATTGGAACGACAATCTTTGAAATGTTCGCTAGTCATTTCGAAGAGCAGCGGCGTAGTCGAGCCCGGTCGACGATTTCCAAAACGAAATTGTGATTGAACAGCACGAGCCTGCAACCACACCGCTTCATATAGAGTCAAATTATTTCGCACATGGAGGAGAGTACAAAATTTGTCCGCCGTCTTGGAACTAAATTGTATGGGTATAGTTAGGCTAGCGCTACCAGGCAATAGTAGGGGTGACCCAAACGGTGCCTCTGGCAATGAGAAGACATCACGATCGGTTAGATAACAACTGGCGGAGCTTACATCGATAACCTCATGGGGTAGCGACAATTGTGTGCGTCTCGCATAAGTGGGATCCGATAGGAAGTAATCCAATAGAAGAGGATGCTTGCTGGGATTATTTAATGTTATCCATTGACGCTGAACTTGCATTACCTCAATGGCTGGCGTGGGTGGAAGGGGCTGAAATTGTACCAATTTGGGCCACTCTAATGGTATACCAAAATCCAATTCCAGCGGCGGCAGTTCCTCACTGTGCAGGGTCAGCGATATGGCCTGAAGTTGGCGTTTAAATTGTCGAAAGATCTCGACACGTTGTCGTAGCTCTACGCCATCGTATAGAAGATTATTGTTCATATTTCCTAGGGCCGTTGGTCCACCCACTATGGTGGGAAATATGGCCTCCGCATTGGAGGATTTTTTAAGATAACACTGTTGGCCACACATAGCCGAAGGCTCGAAATATATACGTCCCACTTTGGTCAGCGTTTGAGCCGCTATTGTTGATCCTTTGCCATTGAAATCTTTAAAACGTAAACCGGGACGGGTGAAAGAAATGCTCTGCAGATGCACATTGTGGGTGAAACTGGAACGTATACTCAAGACCGATGAGCATACTTTGCCAGGAAAACACGACTTAAAGTCCAACTGTTCCTGCTCAATGTCCAATTGACCCACCAAGGCCCGGAATTTCACCTCAATCCGTATCACTTCGTGAGGTGTCCATATCTTGAGAACGACTGAACTTGGATCTGGCACAAAGGTTTGTATGGATACCACAAAGATGGCAATATCGCCCTCATTCAGCTGGCTGCAGTATTCCAATTTCGTGTTGTTTCCATACAATAGACCCTCGATCTGGTCAGCTGCTCGAATGCAACCGAAACTGCTCTTGAACGAGACATTTTTCGGTGGACTAAAATGCCAATTTGGAAACTTTATTGGCAATGGATTATCATTACGTAGGATTACATAGCCATTGCGCGACATTTCAGCAAATGGCACAGTGCCCAAGTCGAGCTCCAAGATTGAATCCTGCTCGATAAGATGCTGGCGACTTAACTCAAACGCTTGCGTTGAGACCTTTAGGCGACCACTACAGGCCACCAAAGGTATGTGAAAACTTGATACATTCGTATCAATGTGTAATGAAGATTTTAAAGTTGCTTCATTATTGATTAAATTAAGTTTTACCAACTCCACCGAGTCGCCAGGTTGAAGTAATAAAGGCATGGAATCGCTTAGTACGGCTACATCCAAAAGGCTTTCGTCTATGGCCTGGGTTAGGCTCACATTGAAGAGCACCAGAGGATGGGCAAAGTCATTTCGTACCACCAAAGAGCGTTTTCGTTTCATTAACGTTGATTCCAGCATATCCTCATCGAGATCTTTGTCTGTTATCAAGTGATTCGTCACGAATTGTGTGATATTACCATCATAGCCTAAGCCGCCTTTGAAAATCTCTGCTCTCACTAGGACAGTAAATTCTCTTTGGTCCTCGTCTCTTTCTTCTTTAAGGATCAATAGATCGTTGATCGTTTCGCTCTTGTCGAATAACTTGGGATCCAGAACAATGCTCGATATATTCGCATCGAACGTGAGACCTGGTATATCTCTTAGATAGTTACCAATTAGTAAACGCTTTGAAGGATCAACATGCTCATTCTGCATGTCCAATTTAAAGATTAAAGCCTCCGAGCCACTTTGCGTGGCCAGGCGACCAAAGTCTGCCAAAGGATTACGTGCATAGGCTGCGTGTCGTGGTAATATCTCAAACTCCACGGGAATAACCAAAATGTTTTCTTGCTCCATATCCTGTTCTGCTATTTTAATGCGTATATAGGCGCTGTGCTTGCCAGCGGTTCGTCCATGAAATGATATTCGAATTACTGGTTTTAGTGTGTGTGGAGGAATTTCCCACAAGTTTTGAGGACCCTCAGAGACGCCGCTGGGGAGTTCTAACTGAAATTCACCGCCACTGCTGTAGACCTAAAATTAAAAGAGGTTTGGTATAATCAAATTTAGTCGTTAGATACCACACTCACCTCTAATATCTGCAAAGGACGCTCGTGAGGATTATACATGTGTATTTCAGGAGTCAAGGTGGCATTCATCGGCGCCTTAATGCCCACCAGAGGCTTTAAGCGATAAGGACATTCACTGCCCTCCCCTCTGACGGCGAATTCCGCTCGACCGAATGAAGTTTGTATAAGCAGATCAGACGATATGGCACCTAATTGTCTAGGTAAGAAGACCACACTAAATGTTGTATTTCCCTGCGGCGGCACTTCCCGCGTTCCAAAGAAACTGCTGTAGAAATCCGGACTTGGTCCGGCAACGGAATTTAATTGCACTGTGCGATTCATATGCTGATTGATAAGCGTTACTGTCTGGGTCCGTGCCTGACCCACAGACCAGAGACCAAAGTCAAGGTGAGGCGGGACAAAATGCAAGTCGCGTAATAGTTCGCTTTGCTCTCGTGTGTGCGGCTCCGGTAGCCCCATGAAGCCGTTCCTTTCCTCCAACTTGAGCATTTGTTTGGAGCCTACTCGATTATTGCCATTTGCACTGACCTCAGCACTGGCTTTGGATATGTCCAGACCCAGGCATAGGGCTGACATTGCAATTATCAGCAATGGCATCGATGATGCAGATTGTGTTTGTCTGTGCATTTTGTTGGTACTTATTGTTTTCCTGTCCTGCTCTAAATGTTTGTACTCTCTCCTCCACTCAGGCAGACTTCACCTCTCGTCCTGGTTATGATTTTGATATTATTCAATGTCTTGTTATTGAATTGCCGATATTATAGTATTATTGAATATTATTATTATATTATTGTATTTTTTTTTGTTTCTTTACTTATCAGCTGTCCTCTACTACAGCAACATTTTGCGGTTAACAGTTCCGTTACACACGCTTGTCATTGCCCAGTGGCTCCATCGGCTTGGTCTAATCACAAAACATCGACCATGTTTTTGTAAGTCGAGGGCAATTTAGAGTAATGCGACACTGATAGGAATATTATAAAACAATAAAGCGTTTCAAATTATTTTAAGTAAAACATTTACAAAAAATTAAAAAACGAATATTTTAAATTAAATTAAAAAGGGCGGGAACTAAAATATCGCTGCTCAAAAATATTTCAAATGTAAAATCGAACCACTAGTGAAATGCGCTTTTTCGTCCACCACTAGTTGCAGGTCCATCACTAGTTTTGGTTTTGTTAAAATTAAAAGTAAATCTTTAGCCAAGTGAGTGAGTGTTCAATTAAACAACATAATTACAACTAATTAAACTAAGCAATTTAACGGGAATTAAAACTACCAAACTAGGATACCAGCAGTAGAAAGAGCCGATTGAACAAAAGTTTTTTTTAATTCTTGTGCTTAGGTCTCTACTTTCTCATGTAAAAAGAAAAACACGTATACGCTAAGGCATTTTTTGCAACATTGTGTGTGTGTGTGTGTGGATGTGTTTGCATTTTTGAATCTCAAAAAGTATATGCATGTATATATGTATGTATATACACATATATATTTATGAATAACATAAAGCCATAGTTCGCTGGTTTATATATTGCATCACACAAATACATATATTGATTTTGCTCACTTTCACCATCGAACTAATCACCGAATTCGAGTTGCCGTTTTGAAATTTCAGTCACACACATCAAATAAAGCTAAAACCAAATGATTTAGCCGAGTGCGAACTTTGTTTCCTATGATGTAAATTAGGCACTCGCTTGCTAAATATGTGTGTAATTAATGCAAAGTCATTAACGAAGAAGAGGTAGAGCGGGTGGGTAACGGTTCGCTGGTGTTTAGGGGTGGGCCAATGTCACCATGGCTCAGAAATTAGAAACTATCCCAGGTTTAACACTTCTTTGAATACCTATTTTTGGGTATGGGGTCTTTTTTTTAGTTGTCGGAAGAAAGAAAGTTGTAACGAAAATAAAAAAGGTTGATAACCAGTTTTTCTTCTTTCCGTTTGGGATGGTTCGACTTGCAGGTAGAAATATACATATATGTATGTATATGTTTGCTCTCATACAGTTCAAGTGTAACGGTATTTATTGTCGCATCACTAATAATCTCACGTATCCTCCATCTCACTCTCACTCAATCACTCTGCCGCTTAAGAACTACCAAAAAAAAAAATCAACAAATATAAGAGAAATCAACTTTGGCTAAGTCGAAGTTTATATATCCTTACAACACAACATTTGCTCATGATCCAATCTCATTAAACGTTATCTAAATAGTATATTTTGGAAGAGATGTTGCAACTGTTTGTGCCATCATTTCCATCGAACAATTTTCCTAACAAGCCTAATTAGCAAGTTTAGTTCCAATGGTTCTTCAATTAAGTTGGACGGACATCTTCCATCCTGCTCTAGGAACTCCCCATACTAGTTCTATAATACCTTCTGTGAGGGTATACAATATTGATAGAAGCAGCTCACCGATTGGTTTGACGCTATCAGAACGCCGCATTGTGCCGCGTCGAAATTTCGAATTTTCGTCGGCAGTGCTTGTTTATATTCAATTTCAGTTTACTTCAGACTCGAAGGCGTGCAGGTTTGACAAAATCAACAAAACGCAACCAAACCCCAACCCAAATATATACACACACATACATAGTAACAAACACACACTTGTACACACATTGCACTCGCAGTTGGCAGCAACTAAAATTATTTCTAAGCGTCTATAGAATCAAAGTTTGAAAGTACAGACAAGGGAAAGTCAAGCGGTACGATAAATGGGCTAGGGGGAATATTTCCTCTTCCTTGACAATAGTACTAAATCATTTTAATGCTTTATTTTATTTCTTTTTTTTTTTTTTTTGTAGCCATGTCTGCCAAAGCCATTACAGAAGCCACTGGCAAGGACATTCTCAATCGTCATTTGAATAATCATGGCGCCAGCGTAGCAACCTGTCGATTTGCCACAGTTAATGCTGAAACCAATTGGTCCCAATTGAGTGTTGATCATCCCTGGTTGCTGACCACGGTGAGTCCAACTTAAATATAGAATCGAATCTTATCTCCCTCCTAAGCTTGTCATATATAGGCCATTTGATTGGCATTGTCATTGAACTTGACCTCGCAACAAATGAAAGCCATTGGGAGCACGCCTTACTCTGCTGATGACTAAGAGACATCACTTCTTTGATAAGCATCATTCAAACGAATGATACTGATTAGACTTTTATTGTAGGGTGGAAGTGCCTGAGGAATGGAAATGCTAATCAGGGTTAACCACCCGAAAGCAACCATATTTATCTGTATTGCGCGATATTTCTGACCACGCCACCTCATTGACCAATTCAAGTGCTTATGTATCCGGGGTACATCAAGTGCCTCACCTCATCATCATCATCCCACACCGTACCCAACTGATTTAGATAAGGTGACGGGCAATTCAAAATATTATCAGACCAGCCGGCTACTCAGCTGGAAATGTTTGTGAAGGTCGCGTGCCGTATAGCTTTACTACCAATTTCTTTTTGTTTACTGAATCATTCCATGTGCACTCGTAAATCGAATCTACTTAAGTTTTTCTTTATAACCAGATTCAGATAGGGAAATACCAAATGATATGAATACCTTTTGTTCGATTGGAAATCTATGGAAAATGTAGTTTACCGAATTTTGAAAGATTGGGCACCTTTGAAAGGTTTTTACCCCTGATAATTGTCTTACTGGGAATTTTTTTGAAAAGATTTATATAGAGAATAATAAAATAATATTTCATAGAACTTAAACAGATAGGAGGCTGGGTACTATCAGGTGATATATTATCTTTCTTCAAAATATGTGTACATATATTCCGGTTAATGCAGTTCAAGTACTTACACAGAAGTCATTGATACTATATCGACAAGTGTAGTTTTCCGAATCTAAAGTGCTCATACAGATAACTCCTATAGTTACACCACATACATATATACATACATACATAAGTGTTTGTAGCTTTGAGTCAATATAAGATCGCCTGACGTTGCCCTTAAGCATTTAAATGTTAGTATCATATGTATGTATGTATGTATGTGTGTTTGCTTTCATTGTTGTTGCTCAATTTACACTCGTACGATCTTCTCTAATAATAAGTAAGCACAAACCCAGGCAGCATCTCTGACTTTCACGAATATTGTCATTGTCAATGACGTGAGGTAAGCTTCGTCGAGACGCCGCTGACCCTTAGCGATTGTCGTTTGCACTTGTTATCGCCTGATCTCTGGCTTACCTCAGATCGAAACCGGGTTGGTTTTGTGGTTGAGTTGAGTACGAACGCCAGATCGTCTGCCCGTCATTCAGTTCAATGGTTTTTGATTCATCATATTGAACAAAAAACAAAAAAAAAAAAAAAAAAAATGAATAATAAATAATTGTTTATATTTATTTATAGCCATTGGTGGTGAAGCCCGATCAACTGATCAAACGTCGTGGCAAGTTGGGACTCATCGGTGTGAAGAAGAATTTCGAGGAAGTGAAACAATGGATTGGTGAACGTATTAATAAGGATCAAAAAATAGGAAATGCCGTAGGCAAATTAAGAAATTTCATAATTGAACCATTTTTGCCACATACCGATGTAAGTAGATACTTACTATAATAATTTAGAGCGAAAATCTAATAATCCAATCTTGGCTTTTTAGGATGAAGAGATGTATGTGTGCATCTATTCGCATCGTGCAGCAGATACGATATTATTCTATCATCAGGGAGGAGTGGATATTGGTGATGTTGATGCCAAGGCAGTTAAATTGGATGTACCAGTTAATAGTAAATTGGTCCAGGCCGATGTCAAGTCCAAACTTCTCAAAGAGGTCACAGATTCGGCAAAAAAAGAACGCATAGCCAATTTCATTACTGCATTGTATGCAACATTTGTGGATTTATATTTCACCTATTTGGAAATTAATCCCGTTGTAGTAACAGCTGACAATCTGTATATATTGGATTTGGCAGCCAAATTGGATTCAACTGCCGATTTCATTTGCCGTCCCAAGTGGGGAGAAATCGATTATCCGCCACCATTTGGTCGGGATGCCTATCCCGAAGAAGCATATATTGCTGATTTGGATGCAAAGAGTGGTGCATCACTTAAGTTGACCATATTGAATCGTAATGGTCGCATTTGGACCATGGTGGCCGGTGGTGGAGCCAGTGTCATCTATTCGGATACAATTTGTGATTTGGGTGGAGCAACAGAGTTGGCCAACTATGGTGAATACAGTGGAGCCCCATCGGAGCAGCAAACCTATGAATATGCCAAAACCATTCTAACCCTAATGACCTCTTCGCCAAAGCATCCTGAGGGCAAAGTTCTCATCACTGGAGGAGGCATTGCCAATTTCACAAATGTTGCAGCAACCTTCCAAGGTGAGTAACCCTAAGGATTACTTTACAATTGTAGATTATGACTTTTGTATCTGTCGTTAGGTATCATCACGGCTCTGCGAGAATTCCAGCCCAAACTCGTGGAGCATAATGTCTCAATTTTCGTACGTCGTGCCGGACCCAATTACCAGGAAGGTTTGAGACGTATGCGCGATTTTGGAGCAACACTTTTGGGTGTTCCACTACATGTGTTTGGACCAGAGACACACATGACCGCCATCTGTGGCATGGCTTTGGGCAAGCGGCCCATTCCCCAGGTGGCAAGCGTTGAGTTCTCTACAGCAAATTTCTTGCTACCAGGCGGACAGCAGGCTCAAGCTGATCTTAAGTCAGCTAGTGAGTCCGGTGAAATTGGAAGCTCTGGTAAGTTAAGGGATTGTTCAATTGTCACAATTCTCACAGGTTTTCACTAATCCATTATTATATACATATGTACGAATCCTTGCTATGGTGTATTTGGCCATAAGCATTGATTAATTGATTTTGAAACTACATATCTTTCTCTCTCTTTTTCTCTCTGTATTTTTGTATGTATTGTATGCATCCATCGCCAATCCACCACAAACAACCTCACACCTCACCAACCAAAAAAAAAAAAAAAACAAAAATATTGAAATTATCTGAAAAAAATCTGAAAAACGCTCGTTTGGCCACCACCGATCCGATCCGAATCCTACATTGCAACATTCCTTGCTCGCTCGATCTCTATATACATATATATAACTCTCTCCTCCTCCTGTATACATATGTGTGTGTCTCTATATGTTTATTGTGAACATTTTTGTTGTTGTTGTGTTTGTCAAAAAAAAAAAAAAAACAATTTGATATCGATCTCGATACGATCTCGACTTGAATCTCCTCCATCATTCTTCATTTGGGAAAACGAACAAAACAAAAAAAAAACTTAAAGATTCACGAACAACAACGGCAAAATCGATTAAACTACCACCTATCCCATTAGATGAGAGCGATGGCCAATCTGTGGCCACTAGTCAAAGCAATGGCTCCCATTTGAACCGCAAATTCTTTTCAAATACCACCAAGGCAATTGTCTGGGGCATGCAACAACGGGCAGTGCAATCAATGCTGGACTTTGATTTCATTTGCAGGTAAAACAAAAAATTAAATTACATATCCTTTTATCCGTCATTGTTAATCGGATCGAATCTCTTGCAGACGCGACGAACCCTCAGTGGTGGCCATGGTCTATCCATTTACTGGTGATCATAAGCAAAAATATTATTGGGGCCATAAGGAGATTTTGATACCCGTCTATAAGAAAATGTCCGATGCCATACATAAGCACAAGGAGGTCGATGTCATGGTTAACTTTGCATCTATGCGCAGTGCATATGAATCAACTCTTGAGGTGTTGGAATTCCCCGAGATACGTACTGTGGCGATCATTGCGGAGGGTATACCAGAGAATATGACGCGTAAACTTATTATCGAGGCGGATAAGAAGGGTGTAGCCATTATTGGTCCCGCCACTGTGGGTGGCGTGAAGCCTGGTTGCTTTAAAATTGGAAACACTGGTGGTATGCTGGATAATATCTTACACTCGAAACTCTATCGTCCCGGTAGTGTGGCCTATGTCTCGCGTTCTGGTGGCATGTCCAATGAGTTGAACAACATCATTTCAAAGGCCACAGATGGCGTTATTGAGGGCATTGCCATTGGTGGTGATAGATACCCAGGTTCCACATTCATGGATCACATTTTGCGTTATCAAGCCGATCCGGAGACCAAGCTAATTGTCCTGCTCGGCGAAGTTGGCGGCACTGAGGAGTACGATGTGTGCGCTGCTCTAAAGGATGGACGTATTACAAAGCCTCTGGTAGCCTGGTGTATTGGCACATGTGCCAGCATGTTTACATCTGAGGTGCAGTTTGGTCATGCTGGTTCCTGTGCAAATTCAGACCGTGAGACAGCCACAGCCAAAAATAAGAGCCTGCGGGAGGCTGGAGCTTATGTACCCGATTCATTCGATACGCTAGGCGAGCTCATCCATAGTGTCTACAGCGAGTTGGTGAAAACTGGACGCATTGTTCCCAAAGAGGAAGTGCCACCACCAACTGTGCCCATGGATTACTCATGGGCCCGCGAACTGGGTCTAATCCGTAAGCCAGCCTCGTTTATGACCTCAATTTGTGATGAGCGTGGCCAGGAGTTGATCTATGCCGGCATGCCCATTAGTGAGGTTCTCAGCAAAGATGTGGGCATTGGAGGTGTGATTTCATTGCTCTGGTTCCAACGTTGTCTGCCATCGTATGTATGCAAATTCTTCGAAATGTGCCTCATGGTCACAGCTGATCATGGACCTGCCGTCTCTGGAGCCCATAATACCATCGTTTGTGCTCGTGCCGGTAAAGATCTTGTGTCATCTGTTGTCAGTGGTCTACTGACCATTGGCGATCGATTTGGCGGAGCTCTCGATGGATCGGCCAGGCAATTCTCCGAGGCCTACGACACCAATTTGCATCCCATGGAGTTTGTTAACAAAATGCGCAAAGAGGGTAAACTTATTTTGGGCATTGGACATCGTGTGAAATCCATTAACAATCCAGATGTTCGTGTAAAGATAATCAAAGAATTTGTTCTTGAAAATTTCCCCGCCTGTCCCTTGCTGAAGTACGCGTTGGAAGTGGAGAAAATCACAACAAATAAGAAGCCAAATTTAATTTTGAATGTGGATGGTGTGATAGCCACAGCTTTTGTGGACATGCTGCGCAATAGTGGCTCCTTCACCAGGTGAGCTTGATTAAATAATATGGAAAACAGTAAATAGATATAAATATTCAATTCAATTCACAGTGAGGAGGCTCAGGAGTACATTAATGTGGGTGCCATCAATTCTCTGTTTGTATTGGGACGCAGCATAGGCTTCATTGGCCACTATATGGATCAGAAACGGCTCAAGCAGGGACTCTATCGTCATCCTTGGGACGATATCTCTTATGTCATACCCGAGCAATACAACTAAAAGCATTGATGTTGATATATATATATATATACATACATATACTTATATCCGTGACATATATACATTATGAATTATTTGGATGTTGTTGATGTAGTTAAGCACACAAGGAGAAAAGAAGGATGTTGTTAATGAAATGGCTTGGCTGATGGCAAGCATGGCCATCACAAACACACATTCACCCACACACACACAACACATACATACACTCCATTAGCTCTCTTATAGACCATTCGGGCGGTGTTTCTCCTCGACCTATACATATATTTTCTCTCACTCAACTCTCTTATTAACTTTTATTTTTAGTTTCACAATTTCACAATTTTTTGTGCATTTAAAAAAAGATAAATTCATAAGTTATAATATCGTTTTTTCGTTTTGTAAGAATCATTACTCTGCGAGGTTTTTGGTAATAATTTAGTAAATTGAGCGCTCTTTAAACGAAGGAAACACAACCACAAAACAATTTACACTTATAATCATTACGTTATTTGATATTTTTGATACGAATAGTTACTTTTGCAAGCGTACAATATTTTCCAGTCAACAAATGGAATAAATTGTTGCCTAAAGAAATACAAAAAAAAAAATTACGCCCATAATTTGTTTATTTATTTAATTTTTTGTTTATTTTTTGGGGAAACCATGCTTGCCTGATTGATTGTGCCCAGTCAGTTGCACTTATTAGAACTGCACCAGTTTCTGCACTCAGCACAAAATATTATATTTGTAATTATAATGCACAAAGTGTTCATATGTTCTGGATGAATTTTTCAAGGTGCAAATGTATTTTTCAAATTTTGGATATTTGTCATCGAATAACTTCTTAATTAAATTTTCATTTTTCTTCACTCAGGCTTAGGAAATTAAATTGCACAAATGTTGGATCACTCAAACAATTTTGTTTTGTCTTTTCCTTGTGTCTCATTAGCGAATTTAATTTCGGTAAATAACAAACAATAATTCATTGGGTAAACACACACGCAAAATTTAAATATCCTAATTAGAAGCTACGCGCAAATCTCGATTTGAAAGGTTTTACAAAATTGAAGCTAGAGTACATATAATCCCAGATACCAAAAATTTCGATAAACTTTTATCTCATTCGTCGCATCTTTCGCTCCATTTTGCGTTGCTTTTTTCATCTAGTTCGGGCTCTTCTTGGGCATTGCGCTGCGATAGCCAGGGCTGTATAACAGAACCCCAAAGCATCCAACCGGCACGTAGAGGTACTAAGAGCAGGGCAAACCAGAAGTAGTTGGAAATCAATGCCATCAGAATGGTTCCTGAAGTCAGAATTATGAGATCCTTTACATTTCTAGAAGAAAGTATCAAAGGTTAGTTGGCTTAGCTATACATATGACAATGACAATGCACTTACTCCGCTATGCCACCTTCCATATTCAAGTCGTTGCCCGAATCAAGTAGAGCACCTGTCTCTGAGTATTTAGCTCGCGACATGAAGGTCATGAATTGATAGGAGCCACCAAGGATTAGTAATGCCAATATATACATGAACTGGAATGGACAATAAATGATAAAGTTAACAGCAATATATACTCTATGGTAGGACATTTTGGCTTGTCCATCTTACCACTGTGAGTTTTGTAATTTCGAAAACAAACAAACTAAAGAAAAGGCCAGGAACGGAGCACCCAATGGCCATGTTTCTATAAAACACGAGAGTACTTTTGTTTTCCTCTACGATTTGCTTGGCTCCCTTGGTGGCCTGCTTTCCCTTTTGCGGCGGCTGGAAATAAATCGAATATTAACTACATATCTATTTTAATTCATTTCTCTTGCTAATAATACTTACAGACATGACAACTTTTGTAAATTTCAGTTATCAATTTAGTTAAATTTAATCAGTTGCAACTATTTACGTGGCTAACAACTGCTGAGCGGGGGGAAACTGCTACCTGATCACAGTGATTGTGAAATCCTTTCACGTTAGAAATAATATTTAATACTTTTTAGTCTAAAGTGTTTAAGTTTTCCTACCAAGAGTTTATAGCAAATACTTATTTCTGTCGTCCCTTTATAATTTATTTGAAAGATAAAATATTTATAAAAATTAATTTTCTTGTCACTGTGACTGTGACTTCTAGCAGTCACGAACACAGTGTTGGTCAAAAGTATTTGAAAACGCTTCATTTTATTGTAAATGCTCATTTACATTTATGGTACATTCTCTTTACAAGATTCAGTTTGTTTATTTCACATTAACATTTTTTAAAGTTTGGGCAACAATATTTCCCTTTCCGGGAACGTGCAGTACTGCTCCCTTGTAGCAAGCCACCAATGCGTCGTTAGTTTTAAGGTCCGGTGCACAGGTCTCAAAAACTTTCTTTTTGGGATTCAGCTGGGCATCGGGTTGACGTGGATAGCCTTCGCAATGAACCAGATCTCCAGGCACAGAGCCAGCAGGAGGGGAAAGCACTTCCACCTTTTCTGTTGTTGAGGCACACATGACCATGGCTTCGGAAGTGACACCTCGCATTTTGGCCGGCTTCAGATTGCACATGACAACTACCATGCGATTTTGCATCTCTTCCAGTGGGATAAATTTGACCAAGCCAGAGACAACAGTTCTAGGAGATGGTTCGCCGCAGTCAATCTTCTCCAAATACAAGCTGTCGGCATCGGGATGACGGCCAACTTCAATTATTTTGCCCACACGCAAATCCAAACGACCAACGTCAATGGGTGCCTCAGGTGTGGATGCTGGCTTGGCTTTCTCCGCCGCCGGCTTCTTTTCCTTTGCTGGTTTCTTTTCCTTGGGTGCTGCGGTCACTGGTTTGGTAGCAGGTTCAGCTGCAGCAACAATGGTATCTCCAGATTCATTGGCCTTCGTACACAGACCTCTGACACCTGCTCCGGGCACCGGAATTTGTTTCTTACCATTGGCCAGTTCCAATTTAGTAAGTTGACTTAATGCAGCTTCCACTTGTTTGGTTAGGTCTGCATTTTCCTTGACGAGTTGCTGCTTCTTAAGCTGCAGTATACCGGTCATCTGTAATTTCCAGTTAGTTAATCTGCGCCGAAAGAAACATTCAAGAAATATTTACCTCAGACTTGATAGAGTCAACAAGTACTTGGGCTTGAAGATTCTTTTCCACAATTTGCTTAAGTTCCGTCATTTTGAATGCCGAACTTCGGTAGAAATGTCTAAATGTGGCAGTTAGCATATGGACAAATATCACATCAGCTGTTAAAAATATCGATAGTTAGGAGGCCGATAGATTTCGTATTTTTAGTATTTATTTATAAACAAATGCAAAGTATCGATAACTTGTGAGTCAACAGTGTTTTCGCATAAATTTCCCACATCTCTAGAATTCACAAAAATAAAACAAAAATAATTGTTTAACACAAAACTAAAACACCGTGGAGCAAATAAATGGACTACATGTATTGCGGCACCGATCGCGCCCCTGAAAATATTTTAAGTATGTCAAGCAAGAGAGAACAAAGAAAGAAAATACAGAAGCAAAGCTACACAAAAGCAAATATTTGTTTCATACAGACACATATACAGTTATCGTTTGTGTTAGTGTGTGTGCATCGCAAATCTAAAGCTTTCTCCTTTGTGTTTACATATCCTCAGGTGTCTACGATGCTACGGGGCCAGCCCGCGGTTCGTCTGATCACTTCTCACCAAGCTTTAATGGCTTCAACATTGGGACAACTGATCCGGATTATGTCGAGCTAGTACCCGTATTGGCCGATGGCGGAGAGCATTATGGAGTCTCGAGCGTGGCGTTTGATGACTATGAAGAACTCCTCTGGATGGGAAATCAGGGCGTACGTTTGCAAGTTTCTATTCACACATATATAATAAACATTCGTCTATTTTTCTTCAGGGACACGTTACATCGTATTATACCAGTTCCATGCAAAAGTACACCTCATTTCAAGTGCACACAAGCGATATAGTACGTCAAATCGCTACTTTGGATTCGGGTGTGCTAGCCTTGACACAGACCTCGCTGCGTCATCAAATAAGACGAGGTCTACCCAAGTTTACCCACAAGTAAGCAAACACAATTGGAGGTTTTCGACTCGTAATGACTGAGTTTTTACTTATTTTCTTTGTCAGATCCAATAATATGGTGGAAATGGTGTGCATGTTGCAGCTATCTCCTCATCGCTTGGTCATGGCTGGTTTGCAGGAGGAGCTTATCGATTTCGATTTGCGTACACTTAAAGAGGCGCGACTGGAGCATGTTGGTGCCGCTGGTTGCACGGTATTACGCAAGAATTCTCGTTTCCTATTTGCCGGCGATCAGTTTGGAACGGTGACATTGCGGGATTTGAATAGCCTCAGTGTCCAGCATACAATTAAAACCCATACAAATGTTCTGTCGGATTTTAGTGTACAGGGAAACTTGCTAATTTCGTGCGGCTACAGCGGCAGGCAAAATAATCTGGCCATAGATCGTTTCCTAATGGTCTATGATTTGCGAATGCTGCGTCTCATATCCCCCATACCTGTACTTATTGATCCGCAAATGCTTAAATTCCTGCCATCACTCACGTCCCGGCTGGCCGTCGTATCCAGCTATGGCCAAATACAATTGGTCGACACAGTAGAGTTAAGCGAGCCCCGTGTGTCCATGTATCAAATCAACACGAATGGTAGCCAATGTCTAAGCTTTGACATTAGCTCCTCATCCCAGGCAATGGCCTTTGGCGATCAATCGGGTCACATTAATATAATTGCTTCGATACAGACGCCACAGCCACAGTTTAATGCCTTCTCTCGGAATACTGAATTCGCAGATGTGGTGCCGTCATTGCCCATGGTATCCATAACAGATGCAAATTTTCCACTATCATCGGTTATGTTGCCTCACCTAACGACCGGCACAAGCTGGTTCTCCGACTGGCCGGAGGAGTTGCTGCATTATAGCTATCGTAGGCCGAAGACGATTGATCCCGAGGTTCTCAATAATATGAAAATGCAAGGTCCCATTGGCTATTCGCCGAATCCACGTACAGCGCGACGAAACCAAATACCCTATGTGATGGAACAAGTTGGTACTAGCATGGGTGCAGTTCCCAATGCAAATGGCGTTGCGCCGACCACAAAGACAGAAAATGGCGTCAAAATCATTCCAAGACGATATCGAAAAGTCGAGCTTAAATACTCGAAATTGGGTACCCAGGATTTCGATTTCGAGCAGCATAATCAGACATGCTTTGCTGGTCTGGAGGCAACCTTACCAAACTCCTATTGCAATGCCATGTTGCAGATTCTCTACTTTACGGAATCGTTGCGCATAAAGTTAATCGAACATTCCTGCTCTAAGGAGTTTTGTTTGTCTTGTGAATTGGGTTTTTTGTTTGAAATGTTGGACAAAAGCAATGGTCAGTAGTTGTAGAATCGTAGAAATAAGTCATTAGCTAATCAAATTTTTAATTTATGTACTTAAAGCCTCTACACCTTGCCAAGCCAGCAATTTTCTTCGTTCTTTTCGCACTGTGCCCGAAGCTTCCGCCCTGGGTTTAATTCTAACAGATCGTTCGTCCAATGTTAACCTCATTAGTCTTATACAGGTAATATATATATAATTATATATGTATTATATATATATAACACTATATATATCTTGAATGTTAAAGAACTGGAATCGCTTTATTTTGCATCAAATGCACTACGAAATTTTTGACTCCAGCAAGAATTCTTCGGTCTTAAGCGGCAGTTCGCATGGTAAAAATCAAAAAGTCTATACAAAACTCAAATACAATTATTGAAGATATTTGTTATATACTTATTTCAGCTGAATACCCAGGGACACCTGAAAATAATCAATCCTCTGATTTGTATGATTCCCTTTGTGGTTAGTTATTGGGTCATTAATTTAATTGTTTATCACAAATAATTAATATCTTGCTAATTTTAGATGATAGCGCCAAGGATGATGAACGAGAGCGCAGTAAAATCAATGCCGAAACAGAAATTAGTAAAATATTTGGAACGAAACAGATTTGTATAAATCGGTGCATTAAATGCCACGTAGAGGTAAACAAGAATCAAAAAAGGAAGGTTTTTTCCCCAAAAAATAAAAAAGACTAACGAAAAATATTCCTCGTTTAGAAATCAAAAGATAACATCCTTTTGGCTTGCAATATGACGTATCCCACACATTTAAAGGACACGGAGCAGTATTTTAACTTTGGCACCATTCTTAAAAGGTCACTCAGTTCAGAGAAAAATATTCAAGCGTTCTGCGAGAACTGTAAAAAATTTTCACCTACCAATCAGAGTGTTAAGGTAAGGGATAATCCTAATATTGATTTCTGGCATTAATCACCCTGGTTTTTCAGGTCACCGCCTTGCCGCAAATGTTGGCCATAAATTGCGGTTTGAATAACGACAAGGATATTAGCTTTTTGAAGCGTCAACTAAATCGAGTCATTGAAAAACCCTCAACTGAAGTGGTAACATCGTTAAGCACAAGCAAACCATGTCGTTATGGCATCAATTGTTCTCGTAGTGATTGTCACTTTATGCATCCAGATCGGTTAGCCAAAACTGCTTTGCAATACCCATTGATGATTTCTTATTTATTTATTTATATATATATTTTTTTTTTGTAGAAAATCCCCTTCCCATACAAGTCAAACAAATAATGTGCAAAACTCGCCAAATGGAAGACAAAAGTCCTGGTTCCCATTGGCCTTTAGCATGGGCATTACGGATCAGGGTGAACTCCAAGTGCACTCGCAATCAGATTCGTTTAAAACTGATCAAGATGTGGATGAACCCGAACCGGCTTCTATGAGTGGCGAAATCAATCGCTCTTATGCTCTGCATGCCGTTGTCTGTCAAATCGATGATGGCTCTCAAAAGAATTTGGTCTCATTGATTAATGTGCAGCGTTCGTATCATGTAACGAAATCAGTGAATATGGAATCGGCAGAGGACCTGCAATCGCAGTGGTATATATTTAACGATTTCAGCATATCGCCCGTATCGCCGCAGGAATCGGTTTGGTTCACACTCGATTGGAAAGTGCCTTGTGTACTTTTCTATGGCACCACCGATGATGAGATGGACTCATGCAGCAGTTCAAGCTCAACAGTGACCCAGACGGAGGAACCATTACTTGGTGCTGGGGAGGGCGTCACTGATTCTATTAATCCATTTTTACAAGTGAGAGAATGATCAAAAAAAAAAAGATGTTCAATTTTATTAAATTTTGGAGTTAAATTTTTGTACTTTTTTTTTTTTATTTGAAGGAGATCCTAAATCCTGTGTCTAGCAACTTGAGTTCTGAAGCAACATTTAAGCCTTTAGACTTATCTGAAATGCCAAAGGCAGGAGATTTGGTTGCTATGGATGCGGAGTTTGTTACTCTTAATCCGGAAGAGAACGAAATTCGTCCTGATGGCAAAACTGCGACCATTAAACCATGCCACATGAGCGTCGCCCGTATCTCATGTATTCGTGGGTAATTTTTAAATTAAAATCCAACCTATTTTCTGTCATTTAAATATGCCAACAATTCTGTATAAACTTTTAGGCAAGGACCCAACGAGGAAGTTCCCTTTATGGATGATTATATCTCAACTCAAGAAAAAGTTGTTGATTATCTAACACAATACTCGGGTATCAAACCAGGCGATTTGGATGCAAATTTCAGTAATAAACGATTAACTGCCTTGAAGTACTCATACCAGAAATTAAAATATCTTGTCGATGTTGGCGTCATATTTGTGGGACATGGGTTAAAGAATGATTTTAGGTAAGTAAATTGTTCTAAATCTAAGTGTATCGAAATACTGACGTTTTTCCTCCAAATATAACAGAGTCATTAATATATATGTGCCGTCTGAGCAAATCATCGATACGGTTCATCTTTTCCATTTGCCCCACCATCGTATGGTCTCGCTGCGATTCTTGGCATGGCACTTTATGGGAACGAAGATTCAATCCGAAACGCATGATTCCATCGAGGATGCGCGTACCACACTCCAGCTCTACAAACACTATTTAGAATTACAGGCTGATAAAAAATTCACAACGGCATTAATAAATCTTTATGAACGTGGGAAACAGCTGCAATGGAAGGTGCCTGAAGACTAAATTTACAAAACAGAAAAGAAAAGAAAGAAGAAAAATTGTAACACACATGAAAAACAAAAATTTGCGTGAAATTCACAATGAAAGTAATCGTCAGTACAAAAACTAAAATGATACACCAGATCCGTGGACAAATTATGCAGCCTTCATTTTATTTTAAAATAATATTTATATTTTTTACTTAAATTTGAGTTTTATGGTATATACGGAAATTTTTGTAAATTCGTTTATCAATTTTATAATTAAGTCGAAAGCACTATATATATATATTAAAATTGTAAAGAGTTTTGTTTTTATATTATTTTTCTTAATTTTTTAGAGCAAGCTTGCGAAATTTAACCGAAAGCTGTCACATAAGTTCAATTACTTAGGTCAGATATGTATGGCAAAACAATATATGTATGTGTATATACACACAATCTATATACATAGTATGTATAGAGAAATGCTACTACCTCTCCTCTCTGCTGTTTAACACTCTCTTTGCGTGTGCATCGGAGCTTTGAAGCTATAAATACCTTGAAGCAGACTGATACAGACAACAGTCAAGAGTCAGTCAAGCATCGAGATGAGATCAGTGGGTTTTATATTCATTTTATTTTGCGCAGTTTTGTGTGCTGGTATGTAGGTGTGAGTGGGTGGGACCTGGGCATTGTTCTAAAGTATTCTATTCAAATCTTTGACAGTAGCTCAGCAAACATACGATGGCCGTAATGGACCGCACACTTTTGGTCCACCTGGCCAACAGGTTTACATACGCGGCCAGAATGAGGGACCCTATCAGGTGGATGGAGTTGGTGGCACATTTCAGAACTCACCCAATCGAGGAGAGCACACGTATACCGATGAGCAGGGCAATACGTATGTGAACCGCAAAAATGCCAATGGATCAGGTACAGCGAGGGATTTTAATATCACTTTAGCTATTTTGGCTACTCTTCTGATAACAATATTCAGTGCATGAAATATATTCTACTATTAAACTCTTGAAATTCTTTTTGTTGAATCTCTCTAGGAAGGCATAGCGTGACAGGTAATGGCTTTGTGCTCCAGCGTGGACAGTCGGGTATTGATGGAAGACGTGTCTATGCCAACCGTCCAGAATACGGTCAAGGACGACGCAACTCATATCCAGTTAACCGTCGTTCTGGTGGTGGTGGTGGTGGATTCCGTGATCGTCGTAGTCCCCAACTAAAGGTTGATAGACGCAATCCAGAGTATCTGGGCAATAGTTTCCGTTATCCAAACGGTCGCTACAATAATTAATAAAATCAGCAAATCCTGATTTCCATATATCCTCCACAGAGGATTCTTAGATCTGATATAAGAACTGTATACAGTCTATATTCATACGAAATACACATTCAGATGAATAGAAATTATTATGATCAGTACGACCTCGGGTTAACGTAAGTAGATTATAATTGATATGTAGCTAATTGATTGGGAATTTCCCAAGCTCTCTCTCCCACTGACGTCAATTTTATTTAAAGATTACACGAGTGGCCGGAGCATTTGGTTAGCTTCTGTAGCATTATACCATATAGAGCCCGTACAATGGGTAAGAGATCATATGCGATGTTCTTCATTTGATAGGGATCTTCTTTAAGATCATAGGCTTCAAGAGTATTCTAGACAATTGAAATAAACAGATATTTATTTATTTCATTTTAAGATGAATCCCTCTTACCTCTGTGTCACGAAACTCGCAGTAGATGCGATCGACCTTATATTGAAAATCTCGTACACAGACATAGGTATTATTCCAAGCATCCTGACAATGGCAATCAGCATCGATGGTACATTGAGCCAGTCGATCTTTAGGTGATCCAGGACATTCTGGATTATAGGTTTTATAGTTGCCTTCACCCCAGTACTCAATCAACAAATTACGCTTATAGGTTTCGTTGATCCCACCGGGTTGTGCGTTCAGTAGATTTTCGTTAAACGATTGTCCATCCATGTATGACGGTATAAGTGCATTGGCCCATGTTAATATGGTTGGAGCTAAATCAATAAGGCTAACAACTGACTGGATATCACTTCCTTTCGCAATGCCCGGTCCACGTACAAGCAAGGGCACACGAATATCTGTTTCATATGGTTGTCGTTTGTCAAAGGGCTGAGAGAATTGACCCAAATGGTAACCATTATCCGAGGTGTAAACAATGTACGTGTTATCCAGCTGTTGTGTCTCGTTCAGCAGTGCCACCAAAGTGGATACCATTTCATCGACTGCCAAAAGTGATTCCCAGCGCTTTTGAAAATACTTATCTATGGTGGCGATTGTTTCATTTGGTAAAACTTTTGAAGATCCCACCAGCCAATGTTTATCTGAGCCAAGGATAGAGAAACACAAACATTTAGATACGTTAATGAATCTCTGAAAGTCAACCTGAATTACCCTTTGTGGGCACATTGAAACTAGGTGTTCTTAAGGCCTTCCATTGGGCAAATGTTCCCTCATGTCGCGGTGCAGGTGTATATGGAGCATGTGCTGCCGGTGGAGCCAACATTACAAAAAATGGGTTCATTCGCTTCCACTGTACCTCCTGTTGAATAAAATCCACAGCTAGATCACTGATCAAATCTGTTAGATATGTATCCGTATAGCTGACATTTCGTCCATTCTGCAACAAGGTGTAATTATAGTAACGCGAATTCCCATGCAATCCATGAAACTCTATCCAGCCGGGTGGAACATGTTCTCCCTGGAATTCGTTTAAATATTTCCCGGCATAAAATGTGCGATACCCGCGTTCAGCTAGCAAAACCGGCAGAGCCCGTGGTTCAGACCTCGTTTTCCACAACTGGCCATTGCATCCTCCGGTGATTGAATTATTTATCGTTCTGTGATTATGTGCGTACTGTCCGGTCAATATACTAGATCTCGCTGGACAACAAAGCGGCGTACTGGTATAGGCATTGTTAAACTGAGCTCCTGCTCTACCTATGAGATCCATGGTCTCTTGCAGTGGAAACATTCCATGTAGCTCCACATCCTGATCGTCGCTGAGAATCACCACAATGTTGGGTAAAACATATCCGCCAACGAGACACAGTAATGAGAGGCTTAAAATGAGATTCAACTGCAAAAAGGGCATAAAAAGGATTTGAAATTTCATTTTAAATACTTTTACCATGATTGCTTTGCTCTTTATTTTCGATTCTGCAACTGATGGACAGAATAGATCATCTCAGGCCCAGTAGATCTTTGGAAAATTTCACAGTGTAGCCAGCAACAAAATAATCAAATCGAGTTAATGCAATTAAGTGAAGATGGGGAGGAGATTAAGGTGGAAGAGACGATCGTACGGTTCGGAGAGCCGGCGAGGTATGCTGTCTTTGGAACCAGTTCTCCGTGGTCACGAGGGCTGGGCTTATGACATAAATTGGTATAAAACGAAAAATTATGGTTAGCAAAAATTACATACATTAGTGAGCTTTTTTCATTTGATTTTTAGTTTCACTTTTCGTTTTAGAATTGCGTTTGCTGTTTGCCTCCATAGAGATGACAAAACAAATCCTTTTTTTAAAAATATATTTCTATTAGACTTCTAGGGTGCTTCGATCCCATATTTGGGTCAATTGCAAACTCCTCCACAAGAGGAGACTTTAATGGTTATTTCAGATTCACATCCAGCTGTAAGGCTACTAGCGCGAAGCAAGCTCCAATATTATCACTCCTTTGTCCCCGCAAAATGAGGCTCATCTTTTTGCACTGGGTCTAGAGAGGGGGCATATTCGTATCTACCGTTTTGCCCAAGGCGGATTGGCTACAATTGGGCGAGTTAAATAAAAAGTAAGTTTCATTATTCAATTTAAAGAATTTATAATTTTCAGTTTACGAATCAATAGCTACTTCTAGAGATGATTGCAGCATCTTCATAAGATCATTGGACATATTACAAGACCAGAGAATTTCACCGCGTAGCCATCAATCTCCCAAAATAAATCTTCCATGCCTAAGACAAGTTTATACTACCAATCCTCAATTCAATTGGATGGACCCATCATTCTGGTGTTTAGAATCGTCCCGAAAAGGTAGAAAAAGAAACAAAATCTAAATAAATGAAGAGAACTGACATTAGATTGGCTTAAAAAATGAATAAATTACTTTTATTTACTTTGTCATATTGCACTAAAGCGTTTCAAAAAAAAAAATATATATTTTTAATCTATTAATTTCATTAATTGCAATTGCGCCCAATTCAAAAAAAAATTCAGTGAAAAATAGTGGTTCAAATAGGGGGAGCCTGATAAATAATAGAGGGAACTTTAAACTGAATAGAGGGATTTGGGATTTGACGCACTTTTTGAATGAACGCTACAGATCAAGTTTAGTTATTTTAATTTCAATTGCAGTCCTAGATGATGAGTTGTCTAAGTGACCCAGCCATTTAGTCAACTGAACAACTAGGATCCGGGTTCGAATCCCAGGTTAGTGTATGGATGTGGTTTTCGTCTAAGCCGAAGGCCTTAGTCGCCAGTGCTTGTAAAAATATATGTAGTTATGTTGATGGTTTACAACTATATCCTATACTTTAATAATAATAATAATTACAATTGCAACGCCTACTTCCGCCTCCTAATGTATTTTAAGAATGTAAGAATTTTAAGAATGTTGTAAAAATCTGGTTTAAGTTGAACTATGAATCACATTTCACTGCCTAGAGAATTTAAAAACTTTTCTATTTCTTAATTAGTTTGATGTTTCTCGGAATCAACATAAAGTTTTAGTTTATGATATAAATAATGTACCTAGTGCAAAAAATCTGTGGAGTTGAATTGCATCATGATGGCTTTTACTTTAAATTATTCTACTAATAAAATAGAAAGGAAAAGCAAAATAAAAATTGAAATTATCTTCCCAATCGTTTGTATTAAATAGAATTTGTTGATTTTTATAAGTAATAAGTATATTTTTATTTCCTATGAATATCAATGGTAAAGTGAAAAAATACAGAAGTGTTTTACAGACATCAATATGCAAGTTCGAATTCACAATAATGTACTATTTAATTGTAGGTACAAATGTTCTTTTGTTTTAAGTTTTCAGTTTACTTAGATTTAGTTTGAAAAGAATGCAAAGTCTGTATTCGCGTATCACAAAAGCATCGCGATAGATGGTTTTTGAGGGGGGTACAATTAGATACAAATACATTTCGAGCGAGCCTCTTAATAATGATTTCATTTGTTTTTTTTTGTTTTCCATTCTTAATGAGCTTACAAAATAAATAACAAACAGGTAAAGATACAAAAAAATTATATGTATATGGTTTGTTATTCATAGCACTTAACAAAGTTATATATTAGAAATTAGATTCTGTTGATGTTGTTGTAAAGTGTTATAGTTAAGACACAAAGAGTTCTGATGTGTGTGTTGATGTTGTTGTTGTTGTTGATTGGTGTTTGGCCTGTTATTTTTCTATAATGATTAAAACGAATATATTCATACATACATAATCCATACACAATTACATGATAAGTGATATTCTTTTAAATATTGATGCTTTTTTCTTTTTGTTTTTTATATATACATGAATAAGTTACTATTAATAATTATTTGCTTTTTTCCTCCCTTCCGGTGGTTGCATGAATAAGTTACTATTAATAATTATTTGCTTTTTTCCTCCCTTCCGGTGGTTAGCCAATCCCATTTAGAGCTTCTCCTTTGCCCTGTTTACTTAGTTGCCTTCTGGTTTTGGCAAATTTGTATCATAGGCACGTATAACTATAGACTGTGGCACAGCTCCACCTTCCTCTTGAGAAAATGCATAGCCATCTAAGGGGAAGAAATGATTGAATTAAAATGTTCGATAAAAAAGTCAAACAAGTTAGAGAAGGTTAAGGATTAGGTGGTTCTTTTCAGGGATTCAGGAGGCATCTTTTGACTCTGTAATGTGTGTGTTTATGTATGTCTGTGGTGTAGTGTGGTTTCTGAGTATGTAGTGAGTATCCCCGACTAACTCCTACATACATATCACGCCTCTCCTCTGCATTTTGTCGCATTTCCCACACAACTAAACGGAATATCATTTTCTTTATGGTAGTTTTTTGGTACTCACGCGATAATTCTATTTCCGTTTCGACTCTTGTATTGGCACGACGGGTAAACACATTTCGTAGCAGCCTCGCAGTTTCAGTAAATCTGTAGAGTTAATTGTTTTTTGTTTTTTTTTTTTGGGGGGGATTGGGGGGCAACAAGTTTGTTTTTAGTAAAGGAAATCGTGTTTTTGATTTAAGATTTAACTAATTTTAAAATAGACATTTTCGTTTCGTTTTCCATTTTGAATTGTTAGCACTTGAGAGGGAGTGGGAGTAGGGGAATTTATTTATTTTTTTCCATTTAATTACATTTGTTTTAGTTAAATTTTGTTGGTGACACTTAAAGGAAATGTTACGACGTACAGGGAGGTGTTTACCAAATTCAATAAGGGGAGAAGGAAACATGCAACATTTTACATAATAATATTTTGATTTTTTGTTGTTGTTTTGAGCCTTCTACCATAAAAGTAAAGTATAAAATTGGCAACTAAAACTTTTTCTTGTTTACGAGATTTATGTGAGTGTTACATCTTCCAAAGAACTACGTACAATATATAGGTATATATAATAAGATATACAAGTTAGGAAAGTTTTAAAAAAAAAAATTGATAATAAAAACCATATCTAAAGGAAAAAAGGTGTTTCGAAATTATTTGTATTTGGACTGTCTGATTTCCTATTTTCAATATATATATATGAATATAGTGAGAGAGTTCCTAATATAAAAAAAACTGCTTGGAATGCAAAAAAAAATATTTTTTTTATATGTCGTCCGTTCTTTTGTACTCATACCTCATGGGTGATTGATTATTAGAATGACAATGTGTGTGATGGTGTGTTTGGTGACTTTAGTGTGTGTGTGTGTGTGCAGGTTTGGGTGTGGACCAACTTTTCTGGTCCACAATTTAAGATTTACTTACACCGAATAATCGATCCCAAGGCATACATAGTACTGCGCGGGCACACAAAATTTTCATAAAAATTGTTTAAACAAAACATATTTGGAAAATTATATTTCTTGAGATTTTCATCATCGTATTTTGTATTGCTTAGTTTTTATTATTTATGGTTATAAGTATCGGTAAGTAATGTTTACTTAATTGTAAAAGGCTATTTTAGTTGTAGATGTGTTCATTTTGTATAACTTTTTAAAAATATTTGTATTTTTTTTTATTGAATGTGTTTGTGTGATTGTTTAGTGTGTGTGTGTGTGCAATTAATAAATACATACATAACAAATGATAAGAATTTAATTGCGTTAAGTAAAAGAAGAAAGGGAGATAGAAAGTGCAAAGAGTCTTTCATTCAATCGGCCCAAGTAATTTTCGGTCGATGCAACATGCAATAAACTGAAACTTTGTGAGAGGGGAAGATTGTGGTGCAAGGTCCATATACCCATTCGATTATGTTTTAAAAAGGATTTATAATATTGAATATACATTCACACACATACATACATACATATAGATACAGATATACATACAAACAAATGTATATCCTCGCAGTTTTGTTTGGGAGATTCCATTCAAATATATCTATATAAATTACAACCTTTTCAAGTATCTTGTAACTAAATCATAGTTATAAATGTTAAACGTTAAATGAGGCTTGTGGAATAGTTGTCCCTCTCTGTAGATATTCAAGTCGCTTAGAGTTAAAGAGGAAAGACATTTCAAAACTGATGCTTCTTTGTTATTGTTTTACAAAATTGACAAAAAATAATTGTTTAAGGTGTACACTATCACAGTTGGTAGAGCTTACATAGAGTTAACTAATACCTCTTCTCCCGCCGCACATACACAAATGTATTTTGCTTAATGTTTCGTTTTGATTTCAAAAGTGATATGAATTCGAATATTTGATTTGATCTTATATTACACATTATTCTAATTAAATACTAGCCACAGCCCCAATACTTCTTAAGTTAGTGAACAATGTCTGAATGCTTATTTAAATGTGAAGAGTAGTCATGGGTTCATTGCTGTCGTCATTATCTTCGCCGCTGCCGTCTCCAGCATTGAGCCTGACAGTTGAGGGGAATCCAGCTCGCCAGCGTTGTCTTTGCCTAAAGTATTGCTGCTCCTCAGTGTCCTCGACAAATTCCAAATTTTCAACTCTTAGCTGAGGATTTGGAGCTTGATTCACATTTGAACTGATTTGTGATGCCAGTTGACTTCTTCTATTTGGTTTCGCCGTTTCATCGCCTCGTCCTGTTGCTGTGGTCGTCTTTGAACGCTTTGGCGTTAACAGGATATGACTGGAGTGTATTAGTTTACCAAGCGCGTATCCAAAGCCAGAGTCCCTAATAAGGTCACACGGAAGGTGCATATAGGATTAGGGTTAATTGATTGAAGGTGAGGTTAAGGGAGGGTTGGGAATTGTATGTTCGATTTTCAATATAGAGTTAAATATAAGAAAATGTGATTGATTGATTTATGTGTTCATATCAAATAGATTGACAGAGAAAGAAAGAGAGGATAGAGAAAAATGATAAAAATATCACAATTTGGAAGATTCTTCTTTTTTGTTTTTAATTTTTGTTGATGTTTGCTTATTAAATGGTGGAAGATTGATTTCAATATTTATTGTTTTTGATTTTTGCATTTCATTTTCATTTTGCAAATAGAAAATTGTGTTTGTTTCTACACAAATTACATTTATATATAGTTTTTCTTGAATTTAACAATTTACTGCATTCAAAATAACATTGCTCAATTAATTGTTTAATAATTACAACTACAATCAATTGCATTTGTAACTACATTAACAAAATATTTTGTACAAAAAAAGAATTCACATTTGATTTCACAGTATCTATGTATATTTTATGTTTATGGTGTGTTTTTTTGATTTATTTATATATATTTTGTTATGTTAAGTGTAACAAAGTATTTTAAAACAGACAAAATTAATTCAACTTGTTGATTTTTTATGTTTTGTTTTTAATACTAAAACTAGATAATACAATTGTGTTTACTAAGTACACACTAAGCATTAACTATATAAGTATATACTTGAAAAAAAAAGAAAATCTTAGTTGGTTTTCTTTCTTTCAATGGTTATGTACATTCAGTGTAGTCCTTATTTATTATTCTCATCAGATATTGGAATTAATTACATTATTGTTTAGTTATGGTTGGGTGTATGTGGTTCTGGTGGGTGGTTTGTGTGGGTGTGCGAGTGTGTTTGTGTGTGTTTAATACTAAGAATAATTCGAGCAACTTTTGCAATATTACTAATTGGTTGTCTAGGACAGATATTCAAACAAACACAATTCAAACAAGTGATTGATTGGGTTTTACAATTACAATTGGAACAAAAACAACTACGAATACACCTATATATATATATATATAGTATATAGCATATAGTATACATTTGTATATACATATAGTATGCATAAGTAGTAGGAATGTATTAGCATGCTTTTGGACACTGGGCTTCTTTTATTTTTTGTTTGGTTTTTTGGATGAGAAGCAGGGCGAATAAGTAGTTAATGGTATAATGAACCAAAACAAACACTATAGAAATGAAGAAACAGAAAATAGAAATGTCAATTACAGAAAAGTGTGCAAAATAGAACAACGATTAGGCAGAGTATGTGTAAGGTAGAGGATAGAAGGGATTTTAGTTTTTTTTTTTTTTTTTTTTGCATTTAATTGGGGGAGTCATCTATTGAAATTTTAGTTTGTTTTTAATTCTGGGGTTTAGCTTTTGATTTGCTTTTTTGTTGTAGTAGAAATGCGCAACAATTCAAATTGAAAATTAGATTAAAACTAAATAAGATGTATTTGTTATAGATAATACTTTTTTTCCAATTCCATTCAGAAAAATGAAAGAGGGGGGGGACAAAACTGAAAACTAATAACTATTGATCTAGTGTCAGACATGAGACTTACGAAGAGCGAGATTCATTCATCACTTGTGCGGGATCAGAGCGTTGGATTTCGGTCTCCCGGACCGCTTCCGTTAGCGTTTTAAATACAGTATTATGTATGCTAAATTAGAGCAAAAGTTATATTTAATATATATATGATATTTTAGTTATTAAACACACTTACAGTTTACAAATCACATCGATTAATAGCGTGGTAATGGGCACCAGTAGCAGACCTAGCCAAAAAACTGGTGTACTTAGTAATTGTATATCCATGGCAGCAAAATTACTGGCAAAGTTTAACGTTGGCCAAAAGCGACTGTAAATGATGAGGAATATAAACCACAGGACTATGGAACCCCAAATTGACATGTGGGTTAACCAGGTCCATGAACTGGTAATGAGTCCTGCCTTCAAGCAAACAGTTACCACAACGTACTGCAAGGAGTGGAAGAAAATACCTATTAAAACCAATCGAGATGATATATATTGATGTTAATTTTACCGTATAGACCATATTGCCTAGCATTAGATAGTCGCTTGTCTTGCCATCACTCCAAATGGTTTCAAATTTATAAGCGCACATGGGTAACCAAAATAGAAACACTGAATGCAGCAGAGCATTGAAGATCCATATCCAAAATACTTTCACATTGAATAATTTGGCATTCTGTGATGGCTTATACAGTAGCGGATATTTGAGCATTGTCTCGGCCGTACAAAATTTCTCAAAGAGTCCCATTGCAAAGGGTGGCAGGGCCGTGAATACAACATTATAAAGACCAATCGTCCAGCGTTCAAACAGAATCTGGCCAGACCAACCCGAATAGAGGGCGAACCACAACTCTATGACATATAGGCAAACATTCTTGTAAAAGCTGTAAAGGATTAGCTTGCTGATTCGAGCATAATTCCAAGCGCCATGCACCAGGAGAAGACGTTGCAAATAACGAAACTGGGCAATTGAATAATCAGATGCACATGCTGCTTGTAAACCTTCCACGCCTGAGATGCCAATGCCCACGTTGGCCTTCTGTATCATGGCCACATCGTTGGCCCCATCTCCAATGGCTAGGGTCACTGCTTTTGTATGCTGTGTAACCAATTCGACCACTTCGGCCTTTTGCATGGGCGATACGCGACAGCAGATTACCACACGACAGATAAGGCAAAGTTCTTGAAAATCTCCACGTAAATCGCAGCTCAAGGCATATTTCAGGGTCTTGCCGTCGATAACCAAAGCAACATTTGCATCTTTAGCTGTTGAATCCTTGAATTCGCCATAATGTCGATGTATGACATCGCGTGTGGCCTGTAAAAAACAATGAATATATAAATTATTTACATAAATATGAATATTTCGATTATATATACTTACATCGAGACTCTCTTCGTTTAGTATTAGAATATCCATGGAGTGAGAAATCAATTTGCATGAGTAACCAATATTTATGGCCGTCTCCTGTTTGTCGCCTGTGAGTACCCAAATATAAATGCCTGCATCAAGCAGAGCTGCGATTGTCTCTGGCACACCATCCTGCAGTCGATCCTCAATGGCAGTTGCTCCCAATAAACGCAAATTAATCTCTATTAGGTTTGCAGCATCCTCAACTTTACGTTCACGATATTGCAAGGCGGTTGCAGCTCTGAAATACGTTTCCTGCCATTCTGCATAAACATCGGCGGGTATATCGGCCGTAGCTAGACAAAGAGTACGCAATCCCTCCGAGGCGAATTCCTCCAAATGCTGCAATGTTGCATCTCTGTAGGCATGATCCCTCGCCGAGAGGCGTTCATAAATAACTGTATCGGCTCCCTTGCAAAAGAGTTTAATACGACCTTCCGGTGTACGAACAATCACAGACATGCGCTTCCTTGTCGATGTGAATTCCAGCACATTGAGGACCTCGTAACGCCGTCGTTCACCCAGTGCATTGATTTCCACATACTCCGGGGTACGGGTATCGAAAATGTAACCAAAGGTACGTGCTCCATCGACCAAAGCCCGTTCATCAGGGCTGGCGGCATGATAAATGATTGTGCCATCCTCTTTTCTCTCCGGTATTACCGTATGGCACACGGATAGTAGTTCCAAAAATTCTTCAATATCTTTGGCTGTCTCGTGTCGTGATAGGATATTTTGCACCAGCTGAGACTCTGTTGGTGTCCGTTCCGGTTTGTACACATGATTGGCTATCGAGCACTTCTTAAAAATCATTACATTGCGGGTCAATGTGCCCGTCTTGTCTGAGAAGATGTACTTAACCATGCCCAATTCCTCATTCAGATTGGATGTACGGGCCATAGCCGGCATATTCGATTCTTCATGATACATTTCAATGTCGTAATTAATGAAGATGGCCTGCAGAAATCGCACCAACTCTAAAGTGACTTGCAGCGATATTGGTATGAGATTGTTGTAGAGAATGAAGAACGTCAACAGGTTGTAGCCTAGATTCCTGCCCTTGAAATCATCGAACAGACCCAGATACCAATCGGATTCGGCATGATCACGTGTCCAAATCAAATTGCACATGCCACTCGTTATGCACAACGAAATGAGGATCATGAAGAGCATTAGAATTTGTGTATTGGTCAATCGATCGACTGTGGACCGCTTAAGCGGTGCTGAGGTAGAGTTTTTCATTAATTTCGTTTCGTGTCCCGAATAGACGACGATACCAAATATCCAAGAAGTATTCCGTAACATTGCACCACGTTGCAGCACTTGATCACTGCCAAGTGACACAGGTCTAAGTAAATCGTAGAAAATGAAAGAGATTAGCTGGCACCAAGGCAATTGGGGGGTTTTTAATTAACTCACTGTTTGTCATATTCCTTAAGCACCCCATTGAATTCGTATAAATGCCGATTGGGTAATTCACATTCTATTCTGCCCTGCAATTGTGCCAAGTCTTTTGTTTCCAACATCTTTGCCGTAGCGGGAACACCTTGACGTATCTTTAGATTAGTTTCCCCATCCAAATTAGCCGTTTCAATGAAACACATGGCTTGCGGTTCACTGGAAAAAATCAATCATTGCATGAATTACAAACTTTTATGGCCATTTCCAATTAGATGCACGAACACCAACACACCTAGAAGATAGCAATATGAGATCCGCGGGAAAGAATGAATCAATTGTCACTTTAATGATATCACCCACTGTAAGCTCGGACCAACGAACTGTTTTCCAAGTGCCATTCTCTAATCGATCAATTAAACGATGATTTATCTCATTATCAGCACGATGACGTTTCTAAAACAAAAACACAAAATCAATCAATCAACAAGATTCAAATTGGTTAAACCTTATGGGGACTTACAATATCTTCAATGATCTCCTTGATGGCACTAACTGATAATATAAATATTAATGGCACCAATGTGGTATAACGACCAGTAGGTGATACTTCTGGGATTTGTTGTAATAATGCAATTAAAAGGAAAAAGCAATTGGAATAACGTCGAAACTGCTCAAACAGAAATGACGGCAAAAAGCTTATAACACTGTAAATACATATGAAATATAACGGCGTTAAGTCCTTTTCAATTAAATGATTAACTTAGCTCTAGTTTCACTTACTTATATTTAGCTGTGGTAATGCGATTATTGCAATACTTAACGGGTTGAGATGAATTCAATGCTATGACACGCCTCTCTCCATCATCACCCCCATCATAGCCAGCCGATGAGGTGAACTCCTCATCATCTGAAATGGACATAAACAAATAATAATACCATAAATAAATTAATACATTTTTTCATATTCTGTATATTTTCTTTCATTTCTCAAAAATCAAAATCATCAATTTCAAATTCGGATAAAAAGAAATTGCCTGCCACGGGATTGCCTAGAGCATATTTTTTAGCAAAACGATTGATATCGAAATTAAAACGTTCTTCATTCTGATTCACTGTCATTGGTGGCTCTTCGAAATCCAATTGACAATATTGTTTATAGGCCACAAATAGATAACGATGTGTGCCCGTATCAATCGAAGGTTGTGCTCCTATATATGCTGCCAAAATGTCGCCATGTACCACATCACAACCTGGTATATTGCCCACTAGCCAATGCAAGTAATCACGTTTACCACGGCTCACATCTGGCTCAATCATGGCCAAAGTATGGTATTTATATGGATCTGCCATCCATCTGATAATGGGTGCTAAACGTACCACATTGGGACTTAGATAATCACTTGGCTGTACCTTCACATCGCAGGGATAGAGTATTTTAATAACTGTTTGCGGTTCACATTTTATCACATTTGGTATGAGGCGATGTTTTTTGAGAAGTTTGCCCAAGTCCTTGGCCGGTTCTTCTTGCGGGCAGGTAACAAACATTTTTTTCCGTCCGGTTTTTTCGATTGAGAATTTCGAGAAAGCAAAGCAATAATTTGTTTTTTTTTTTCGGGGGGCAACCTACTAGGTTGAGAATCCTAAAAAACTTACGACTCCAACGCATACGCAGTGCCTTGTAAACATTACGAAAAGCCATTCTATTTTGCCTGCGTGTTAGAGATGTCTCTTCGGCCACTTCATGGAGATTCTCGTCCTCTTCCTCGTCTTCGTCGTCGTGTTCGCCAACGGGCACAAAGGCAATACTTTCGCCGGCCTGTGTTTGATTCGTATTACGTCTAGGAAATCCCAGGTTGCCTCTAATGCCACAAGTGGGCGTATATAGGGCGTGACGAAGTGTTATAGAGATTTAGGGCGCTTGCGCTTATAATCCTTAGACTATAATCTGTATTTTTCACTCGTTTTCAGTTAAATTTATTCAGTAGCTTCATTGTAGTTAAGACTTTTTCAACTTGCTTTTCTATGTAACACAATCTTTTCGCTTTTCAATTTCTTGGTCGAATGCCTTAATAGTAAATTGTAACTAAGGTGCAAAATTTTATCGATTTGTCACACTTTTGTCATGTGTTGGGCATATTTTTGCATGGAAGTTTTAAGTTTTAATTGGTTTTTAAGGAGTAAACGATGATTCAACTACAATTAAGTCACAATTAATAAGTAATTTAAAATACACTTTGAATTTTTCTATTTAAATATATTTTTGTCTTTAGTCCTGGCAAGGACCTTGCCTTAATGCGTGCGTGTGCGTTTAAGCTCAATTGAAAGACGACACTGCTGCATATGCCCCCGAAACAACAAGGACCAAAGGATGCGTAGCAAAAACTCGTTCAGTAAGCCACCACACAAATCGAAAGTAGAGGTATTCCTGCTGCACAGATAAAAGGTATATACATACATATATTTGTATGTGTGTGTGTGTGTGTGTGTGTGTGTCGGGGGGTAAATGCGAAAGCTGTAAGCAAAACAGAAAATACGAAAAATCTCTAGAGAGCGCGTGCGCCTGTCAGAGAGACTCAACAATAGAAAAGTACAAACATTAGGGGAAGGAAAATAAAAGTAACTCTAAGCACCTTTGGTTATCCTGGATGTGCGCTGAATGGCTTTCGCCAACAGACGCCTCGAGCTAGTTATCCAATTCGTTGGGGCTCGTGTCTGAGATTGATTTGGGGGCTTGCCCCCGCCTAAACGTTGTGGTCTTATGCCACCATCGGGCTCTGTTCTCTCATTCAACGACGAACTATCCTCGCCTTGGACTTCAATGGCATTTGGGTCTCTTGAGTTGCTTGATGATGGCGGTGTTCGTTGCGGTCCTGGTGGTGGGTTAGCTGCAGCTGGTCCTGTGGCTGCTGTACGTCTTAGAGCCTCTGCTCTTAAACGACGCCAGCCACGTTGACACCAACTCTGCACCTGTTGCACTACGCCCGTAGGATTTCGGGAAATTGAGGCTTGACTTGTTGTCTGGCTATTGATGCCTCTATGATGATTATGGCTATTATTGTTGTTGTTGTTGTTGTTGCTGCCATTGGTATTTTGGCCAAATTCTGTTCGCTTATTTTGACTGGAATCTGACATGTTAACATGATTCTACAAACACTTCGTCTTTCACACTTTAATTGGCCGTTGTTTTTGTAAATCCACGTAAATTTCTGACGTTTTGTTTTTCAATTTCTCAGTTAGACGTTGTCTTCGCAAATGCGATTTTGAAATGCAACTTAAATTTTGCAAACATTTTGAGATACAGAGTATATTTTTTTTACATATGTACATATATTTTATATAGAACCGGTTTACTTAGTTTTTTATCTTCGTTGCTGCTCTTTTTTTCTGTCGTTTTTAAATTCACATGAAATCAATGTAGATATCTATTTACCGCACACAATATATAATTATTGTTTCCATTACAATCCTGTAGGGACCTAACTGCGCGCACGCCAGCAAATTTAAAGGTAAAAAAAACGTCCAAGGCATTGGACACGAAAGGGATAGAGTGACAGAGAGTGAGAGAGAACAATGACCTCGTCTATAATCAAGCGGAAGTCAACGACTAACATAAAATGCTTTTCATTGTCTGTTTGGAAAAAAAAAAAAAAAAACAGAGACCCCCAAAGTATTTCTATTTGCATATGTAGGGAGGGTTGTATACATTCCGTTCATATGTACCCATTATTAACCAACCGGAATGACGTGTTTTTTGGCTATAACTAAACACATTCTACATATGTATGTATATGTTGGAGACGAGTGACGTCGAGACTTTTAAGTACCTTGTACTTAATATGCTTCCATTCGGTTCGAATTGCCATTCGTTCCGCCATTAACAAAAAAAAAAAAAACCCGTAATATTCTGATAATTAGAGCTCAATTTGTGGTTCTTTTTTATTCAGAAAGAATTCTAATAAATAATTTTCTAAAGGTATCATCAATATTCTAATATACTTAAATAAACTAAATAAACAACCTAAAGCTAATAGGGATCATATGGATGACACAGCAATTTATACAATCTGACATTGGAATAAACAAACTTCTAATAAATAACAACGATATTCGATATTATTAGTAGTTGATATTAGTATTCGAACCATTCCGTACTTTCTTTAGTAGTTGATACTAGTATATAGTTGGTATGCAATAGAGTCTAACGAAAAAACGTTTTATAGTGCAATTATTTGATTGGATAAGACCACATAATTATCAGCTGCATTATTTTAAGTCCTTCTGAGTATTTGAAAATTGAAATAATGGAATTAGGATAACATGACATTCGGATAAACAAATCAAATTCAATTTCGATGCTTCTCTCCTAGTAAAAGAGGAAAGATTCATTCGACAACTGAAAAGAAAGAAACATTTTTTTTTTTTTTTTCGATTTACAGACTTTTGATTCATTATTTTTTTAATTTAAACATTTTGATAAGTTGAAATTTTCCTTTAATTTAAATATTCATAGTTTTTAAGATGCTGTTGACTTTTCAAAATTATTCAATTATTATTTTATTAGCCAAAAATTAACAACAACCTACATAAATAAAATGAGTAAAATCAGTTTATACCCTTCGAGCCTAATTATGTGGGGTATCAAAATGGCATAAATAAACTAAATACATATATAGTTGTCTAGGATTGTAATTAAACAGGAAACAGAAAACTGCAACATATTCCCTATGGGATTGAAAAATTCCTACATTAACAAGACGAACAATAAATAAACTAAGTGTAACAACCTTCTAGGAGAAAAACCACTTAAATACATATATCGATTGTTTCAACTCACTGATACCGTCGGTATATTCGTCGCCTTGCATTTTACTTTGAGCCAAGAAAGAAAATGGAACTCCTATTGGCCTTGTTTATATTACACTTGGACGAAGCTAACAAAATTAGCTATAAATATTTATAAGAGTAGGTGGAAACCCGCAGTGTCAATTGAATTACTATTACCAATCCAACTTCCATTGGAGTGTGACCTAAATTATTGAAAAGCAAATAAAAGCTAAAGCTATTTGGCTTATTTGCAGATAGATAGACAGACATATAGATACAGATATGTACAATGTCGATGTACATACATATGTATATATATATATCTCATATGCGACGCAATAAAAAGTGTATTCTAAAAATATATAGAAATATAAACATACAGATGTCCGTATGAAAGAAGTATTTGGATTCATTCCAAACATATTTACTTGTTTCTAGAATTGCCAAAACGAAAAATATACCTAGACATATGTATGTATGTGTGTATACATTTTCTTTAGGAATTTATAGAGCTACATGTATTAAATTTTTGTAAATTTTTACATGACAAATTTATTACTCCCACAAAATGACTGTACCGGCCGCTTCAATCTCGGCCAGAAATGACTTACGAAACAGCAAAAAAGTTAAGTAAATTAATGTTACTTGCTCGCTCACCCTGAAAACCAGATGTACTGACTTATAAACAGGTTACACTGACTTTGTGATTGATTTAGCAACACAAATATAATATAATAGTTTCTAAGTCTAATATTGAAGACTATATGATCTTATGATTAGTACAAAAATGTATTTTGCTTTAATTATTCTCCTTCAGAACTTTTGAATTTAATATTTTGTTTCTAGCAGGTAAGTTGGTAAAACTATAAGTAGCTAACCTCTTAGTACAGGCTTGTAATTATTCTTTGGACCTCTACTTAACAGCCTTGAACTATAATTAATAAGTTTTGAAGACTTTTTTGTGGGAACCTATTAATGCTATATCAGCAATGAAGCAAATTTCCTTTCCACTAATAACATTTTACCTCTTAATCTACTATAATTTTAAAATTTGAATCTATATCTAGAAAAGTCAACTATTCCTTCAAGACTGTACAAAAAACTCACAGTCAATAAGATTGAAAAGACTGTGAAAGGGCACATATGTATGTTTTATTATCGGATAAAAGTTGTAGACGTTATCAAAAATATACCTTTTATATATAAATCTGTAATATCAAAGTACATATAAGCCCAAGGATAGAAATTATAGCACCTTGGTCCCTTGTATCGACTTTATTTATAATAAATTCGTATAAATATAACATTTATTGCTTACTTATCTTAAAGATTATTTGCAGTTATGTAAGCAAATACTTAATATCCCCTATATCTCTATATAGGGTATTCCCAAGTCAACGCCCGCTCCCCTTTTCCGACTTAATGTTAAGGTTTATACTCAAGACAGTTGAGTAAACACACAGATACTAACCAATACACACACAGAGAAATTGTCGCTCACAATGCAATGCATTAAAAACATTGTTAACAATATACGAATGGAATTGACTAATCAGGTAAAGGTGATAAACATTCCGCTCTCTCTTTCTCTCTCTACCTTCAAATGTAAATACACATTATGTAGTATGTATGTATGTATATAATGTAGAGTAAAGAATTAAATAAAAGATGATTAGGTACTACTCAGACCCCTTACGAGTGTGTCATCAATAATTCACAATCATGTGTAATGTATTCGTAGTGAAGTCACTGAAATTGCATAGTTGTTAGAATATTGGAGGGGGAAAGGTGGGTAGGTGGCTAAGGCAATTTGTACGAAATCAAATCGATACAAAATTATTGGCAATCAACCAGAAAACAATAGATTGTGCCGACGATGTCATCGACAATTCTCTGTCATTTTCTGTGGGCCATTAAATAAAAATAAAAAAACCAAACAAATTACGCCCCCTTACTCTTCCCAGGAACGGATTTAGCGCAAATGATTTTTCGGCGCACAGTCAAATTCTCTTCGCTAACCGAGGCAAGGGTTCCCCTTGATTCGCCTCTGCTTCCACTTCTCCCATTTCCCTCGTATTCAGGCGAAATTTATTCTAAGAAAATGTGCAGTTATTCATACATATGAACATACTTTTTCCATTTCTTTTTCTTTCACAATTTATACAAGATTTATGCCACTCTTGGCAATTGAAAGCAAAAGTGACGAAAATTAACAAAAGACAGACAGATGGAGAGCGAGAGTAAAGCAAAAAACAAAAAAGAAGCAAAACTTTCTACAAAGACCGCCGCAATTGTATTTGGGATTTATATTTTGGCAACAACATTGAATCAGCTGCGAATTAACTTTTGTCGTGGAGGAGATGACAAATGCCAAACGATGACGAATACTGGATACAAATAAAATACATTTTATTTTAGTCACTATAATTTACCTTCAAGTCTCAACTGAAATCTATGTTTATTTTCACGACAAGCCAACATCATATCGATGAAGCCACATATGATCGATGTGGGCGTTGAAGTGGGAGGCAGAGACGAAGACGATGGAGTAAGTAGTTGAGAGAAAGTTGCCGTATGTTCGATTTTTTGTTTCAAGGTGCGAAGGAAAAAATAAACGTTTTTTGCAATTGCAAAATGCAAATATCCACCAACTGTGTGCAACGGTCGCGGCGGCTCTCTGTGCTAATGTGCGATAAAACAACAGAAGAAAAAAACGGCAAAGAACATAAAACAGAAGAAACAACAATAATCAAGTGTGCGAAAACACACAGAATTGAAATTGGGGGAAAACAGATGACGAAAACAAAACATGAAAAAACTAGTTTGAACAACATTCAATAAAATAAAAAACAACAATTACAATATCACAATGACAATATCACAATAATGTAAAATGAATACATACGTAAAGATGTGTGTATGTATGCATGGGGATAAGAGTATGAATACATACATACATATGTATGTACATATGTAAGAGAGTATGTTATCATTTTCTAAGCAAGTGCAAAAAGGAAAGAGCAACTAATTGAGAACGATATTATAGGGGAATATAACGGTAAACATCACAATAAGAGTACAGTACAATAACAATGTCACAATGCAGGTACAGTGCAAATTCACTCAATTGAGACATATGTATGTAGTTATTGCTGTTCATCTGAAGAGAGCCTCCACTGTACTTGATGTATACAAATCATCTTCTAAGCAAGTGACGAAAGACAAGAGCTACTAATTGAGTGAGAGATAGGCAGAGTAAAAGTGAGAGGGGTTTAATGGTGGTAAACGTCGCAAAAGAATAAAAAAATAAACAAACACACTATTTATAATAACCAGTCGACGCCACGTGCTTAAAATTTCTTGCTAATTTCTAAATCCATATACGAAGAAACTCCTTAGAGAGAACTTATCGTGTGTGGCCCACATGGCGTATGAAAATTAAACTTGGCGGCATTTTTTTTTTGTTTCACATGCCTTCTGTTTCCTGTCACCAGATTTAATCGCTTCTGGTTCATATATTTATAACAAGCGTAATATGATTAAAGTTGACCTTTCCTTAAAAAAAGAAACAACTAGTATATATTGTGTATGTGAGCCTAATGACCTAAGGTTATCAAGAACAATAGAAGTTGCGTTGACGCGAATTATTTTCGAACAAACATTAAATTGGTTTCATTTACGTATTATTTATAAATTTTTTTTAAATAAATAAATTTATTTAATTCGCATTCGTTCAACACGTATCTCGGTGAACCGGTCGTTAAAAACGTACGCGCCCGCTCTTTATGGTGCGAACGAACAACGTTTTGCCAGTGAGTACGGCCAGCAACTAAACCAAAACAACAACCAAAACAACAACTATCAAGCGTACAACCGTGTGGGAGAGCGGAATATGCACCACCACTTGATTTGTGGTTATTATAACTAGTAGCGTTGCCATATGGGGCGAGTCGGACATTACCTTGCCATATCCAAAATAAAATGAATTGTTTATTTCATATCAATCAATTCGTAACGGTTAACAATTGCTATCCCCCTTAAGTGATACCATGCACTCATTGAATAAAATGGTATATTAGAATCATCACAAGGTATGTAAGTAGATAATTTTTTATCATACAACGTACAAAGATGTAGATTCCTAATCAACATCAACAAAAGAGTACACGAAGCAATGATCACAAAGATTTTGGAAGTAAGAACCATTCAAATTTTATTAGTCTCTTGTATTATGTATGTATGTATGACGATCAGAACGCCTAATTAAAAAATGTCTTTAATCTTAATCAGTTTTAAGGGGAATCATATTTAAATTGTCACTTAAATTCTTCTAAAGAGCTAGCTGACCACTATATTACATGGAAACCTAAGTATTATTAGTAAAATTATGAATCTTAGAAATACAATGAACAAAGCATGAATCAAACCAACTTTGGATTCCTAAATAATTAAGTTAGAAACGCTTTAGAAAAGTGTGGAGTCACACGTCTCTAGCAACCATTCTAAATATCTTATATAAGCCCTTTCTTTATAGATTTAATATAACAACCGTAATTGGCATTTCAACTGTGTCTTATTTAAAAAATTTGATTGAATCACCAGCTAATTTATTGGTACAATTACACAATTTAGTAATCTAATCACTTGGTACGAAAAAACGAAAGCAGATTTCGATTGTTAATACGGAATTTTTATTTTTTATTAATCTCTTTTGGCACTTTTTTAATCTTGTTCCGATTTATATCAATAGCTACTACTAATCTTACTTACTAATAATATAAAGTTCGCCTGAAGACTACAAAAATATTCTTCAAATAGGCAAAGTTCTTAAAATCGACGACTAAATTTAGTAATCTAGATTTTGCTGGTTATTTTTCAATGGTCAACAAAAGTTAACTTAAACCCAATTGATTTTATTAGTTTGTGTAATTTGCCAAACGCTAATTGCCTTTTTTAGATGGGATCCTGGCTACACCCAAAAATCAGCATTAACTAATGTGGACTTAACAGATGCCACACCTTGCGAGACAATTACTAAGCTAGTTACATATGTAACTTCAAAAGTTATTAATCATGCTGAGAGTTGCTTACTTTTTTAGATATAAATCAGTAACTACTGAACTCAAATTAATGAATTACATGATTGATTAAAGTTGACTCCTAATTAAAACTGAAAGCAATTACTTACATTAAACAAAATATGACAAAATGTTGATGATTTTTACACTATCTTAAGAAGACAAAGAAGACTTAAAGTAGATTTAGTGATGTCACCTAAATTGATAGAAGACTATCAATTTTAAGCAAAGGGCAAATGAAAAAACCTTTTAACAATTTGCAGGACAATCAAGTTTGACTGCTAATGCGGTATCTCATGTCGTGCACATTAGGATACCCACGTCTCGCAACTAACCTCAATAGAGAAGATGATGATGATGATGATGGTGATGTCATGGAAAACAAGCAATAGAACATATAAATCGAGTTACCGATGATCTCACAGGTACATCACAGGATGTTTAATAAAAAGCACTAAAAGTAAATGTCAAATCAATTGGTTGCTGTTGTAGGTGAATTAAATTGCCCATCCCTAAAGCCCATTGTAAGGCTATAAATTTTCTATTTCAATCAACTAAAGCGTTTCAATTGAAGATCTTATCTTTAATGGCAAGCCATAGGCATAACCTCAAACTATTGCCCTCACACTGTACTATACAATGATAAAAACAACCTTAAACAAGACCACACTGTAAAACGATGACCAGTCTAGTTTAGTATGAGCTAAAATTGTTTAATAATGGAAATAAATGGGGTTTGTTTAAAAACTTTACTTATTTAATTCGATTTTTTCAATGTCAAACATAAACCTAACCTTAAAAACCTCAAGAAAAGTTTCTAAAAGCCATTTTAATGGAATAATTGTTTTAAATTGAAATAGTACGATATATGTATATCCGAATTGTATACAAAAATAAAGTATGATTGATTCCTAATATAATGAAAATCTGTCAATTCAGGCCAAAAACCTTTACAATTGTAACCGAATAGTTAAAAATTTATATATACCCTTTTCTTTAGCTTTCAAATATTTGCTTTTTCCCACAATAATTCATTGAAGATTACCTAATTGTGAGGTATTATATTTTGCTATTGCTTTGAATAACCATGACTCAAAAGGCTACGCCAAAGCCCATACTTATCTCAAGAAATACCACTGAAAATGCCAATGGTGAAAGCATTAAGCCAAGAAAACAAGTAACATTTAAACGGATTGTTGAATACTTTACATATACGGAGAATTGGAAAATGGATAAATCCTTTTTGCTGCCAGAAGAGAGCTTGGTGAGTTTGAGAAATAATATTTCATTTATCATGGAGTTGAAAGGTTTTATTCCTTAAGCAACTGGGTGGCGCAGAGATACCCAATGACGAATTTAAGTCGACCTTTTCAATCGACTAAAAGGAATTCCCCTCCCCTCCCCGCTACCAAACCACCAACATCCCAAAAGATAATAAAAAATTTTCGTCGACGTGACAATTTTACTAAAGTTGTTTACCTTATGAGAAGAATGTGTTCATGCTGTGTGTTTTTCCCTTTTCGCCAATTACGTGTATAAATATATATAATTTTGTGTTATCAATGAAAAGGGTTTGTGCAAGTTATTGATCTTTCCCAAATAATCTCTTAAAATTTACAGTAAGTTGGCATATATAGCATGTGGGTACAACGTCACACGAAATCGTTGAAATGTGCGATCTGCCATGTATTGTAAATCAAAGATAATAGTCAGGTAATAATCACTTAACAATTGGAAGAATAATGCGCGCATTTTGATATTTAATACCATTATAATTTACAAGTTGCATTCCGTTTTCTTAATATATGGCCTTAGATTTTAATCTCTATCTAACAAACATTGATAATCAATCGGTCAGCGGAAACACGTTCAGTATATAAGACCCTGGGGTGTCTTTAGTTAACCATTCAGTAACATTGCAGAAATGTTTATTGCAATTTCAAGCGCTTTTACCCTACTCCTTGTGAGTTTTGCACATGGCTCAGTGATTCCTCATGGAGTAGAGCCCCAATTGGAATTAGATGGACGCATTGTGGGTGGCACTTTAGCTGCAATTACAACATTCCCGTGGCAAGTTTCATTGCAAAATTCGGGAAAACATTTTTGCGGTGGTTCGATCATTAGTAATACAATCATTGTGACTGCGGCTCATTGCTTTAAGGATATCACGTCAGTGTCCACTCTACAAGTGCGTGCTGGTTCCAGTTATCGTTCCTCAGGTGGTACCCTTTACTCGGTTGCGGCTTATAAGATTCACGAGGGCTACAATGCCAGCACTTTTCTAAATGACATATCAGTGCTGCGTTTGTCGAAGAAATTATCTCTGGGTTCGACAATGAAGGCCATCGGATTGGCCACAACAACTCCGCCACATGGTGGAGCAGCAAGATGTTCGGGCTATGGTACAACATCGTATGAGGGATATCTTTCCAGTCAGTTGCGTTATATTGACACCAATATTGTGGGACGCTCACAATGTGCCAGCTCTTCATACGGCTATGGCTCCAGAATCAAAGAGACTATGATTTGCGCAGCAGCGGACAAGAAAGACTCCTGTCAAGGCGACTCTGGTGGACCTCTCGTCTTGAATGGCCAACTGGTTGGTGTCGTCTCTTGGGGAACGGAATGTGCTTTAGCCAACTATCCTGGCGTTTATGCCAATGTGGCCGAACTTAGAGATTGGATATTGGCAGCTCAAAAGACTGTTTAATATTTTCTTATTATTGTTATACAATAAAACGATTTCAAATATTTAGGCTTTAAGAGATATCTCGAAAAGATGGCAAGAAAGACGTTTTCCTTTTCCTTCTGACAAAGCAAACAAATACATAATAAAATTATGCGAGGAACTCGGTATACCGACTTGGTTATACCTTGCATTAAGCAGTAAATCTCGTGAACACTTGGTAATTAAATATTTCCTTATGGCGTTTTTCTTACAGAATTTTTCGCAGTATAACTGGTTCATTTTAATTCGAATTTTTATGAAATTCGGTAAACTAATGAGTATTAAGGTCATATCTTTATGTACCAAATTGCAAATATTGCTAGAGAATTGGAAGAAGGGAATTGCTACAATACATGGGAGATGTTTTCAGTAGATATAGAGTTTGCATTCTCATAAGAATAAAGAAAGTCTCTTTCATGTTTGACATACCCATTGATACTCTATATTTGTTTATGAAATCGGCCATGCTTTTGTGATTATAATATCCCCTTGTTTGCCCTGGGGGTGCAGGGTACATAATAAGGAGTCAGACATCTTGGCGACTAGAATATTGATCCAAATGGCATGACGAAAGGAATGGAAAACAGGCACTCTATTTAGAGATATTTTACCACTGACTTACCTTCATATTCAGCGCGTTTTCTACGCAAAAACGACGCTGTCATCCGCAAGCCACGTGAAGCTAAAGTCGAGGCACGACTACGACTGGATAGAATGGATCCTCTCGAGTCCTTGCGATTACGCGATTTGCGACTTAAACGGCGGGTAGCATCAGCTAATACTGAACCGGTTACTGAGTTGGACACCGATGTACCCAAAGCTTGGGCTTGCTGTTGCATAGACGTTGATGTCGATCTTGTGGGGGTCACTGGGGTATTCGGTGTATCAGAGTCAATAAATCCCAGATTACTATTCGCACTATTTAGATGTATGCTGCGACTGCCGCATAAGGTGGCACTGTTTGAATTTGAATTGGACACAGAGGCAGCCAATTGTTCATCGAGGCCATTTGTTGATTCTGGTCTCAAATGCTCCAATGATTCAAAGTCACGATTAAGTGCCGGCGGCATTGAGTGACGAAACCATGACTCTTGACGATGTTGTGCTGCCCTCTGCTGTTGGCGACGCCTCTGACTGCCCATAGATGAGGCTGATATATTGCTAATACTATGTCCAAGATGATTATGATCCTGACCGCCATCATGCAGCTCTAGACTCTGACGTTGATAGGATCCCGACATGTTTTAAAGGCACTTAAGGTGTTTTAATAAAGTGGTCTAATTTATAGGCACTCGGTTTGTTGAATTTTGTTGTTGTTGTTGGTTGGTTGTGGTTTCTTTTATTTTGGCATCAAGGCACTTGGGATTTTTAAAAATCCTTTCGATTAGTTATGTAAGGTGTTTAACCTCTGTCGTCGGTTGGTTGTCGGGTGGGTTTTATCCATATTTCGTCTCTAAAACTAACCTTGACTTACACCAAGTTACAGACAGGTGTTGAGAACTAAAACAACTGGCACTAGAAATTACATTTCCTGTTGCAGCAGCAGCAGCAGCAAAAGGAACAGTAGCTAACTGGCCCTTCCACCCCTCTGACCCAGCGAGCAATTTAAAACGACAGAAAATCCGACCTACTACTCGACTCGACAAGAAATCAAAAATTCATTTTACTTTTTTTGACATTTCGAAAAAGCGAAATGGCTGGTTTCTCTCTCTAGTCACGCATATGCATTAAAAAAGACAACAAATGGGCAAAAATAATAACAAAAACATGCAAACATCCTGCCAAATACAATGTCAAAAGTAAATCTACAAGCTATTAATAAAAGTGCTTTACTCTTTAAATTTAAGTGGCTTTCTTATCCATAATCTACTTGAAAAATTCATTCTCGCTCCCCACGGAGAGCCTATGGCATTATAAATTATTGATAAACAAATTGAAAGCGGAACCTTCAAATTATCGAACACAGAGACGTATGCAAATTAGTTTAAATTGAATTAGAGGGGGGAGCACCAGTTTTGCTATTTGCCAGTTTTCTGCAGTTGCAGTTATTGTCCTTTTTTTCTCTTTCTCTAAATGGATTTTACCAGGAAGGGTGTGTATGTGTGTGTGCCTGTCTGTGTATGTGGCAAATCTGTGTCCTGCTTGTCAACTGAGACCACCACGACGACCACGAGGACGGCGACAATACACGTCCATTGCACGCGAAAATCAAAAACCAACTGCGGATCCTCTGCACACAGAAACAGAGTCAGAGGCAACACACACACATTGAGACACAGAGACGCAATACTCGGTAATAAGCTCGTCCTTCGGTCCTTAACGACGAGCACGAAGTGAAAGTTCCCTTTTTGTTAGTGGATGGGGGTCAAGTTGTTGTTGTTGTTGTTGTTGATGGATGGAAATATTAAAAGGACACCAGATGGACATGAACTTTAAAATAGTTTTGGGACTCAATGTTCGTCGCAGTGGCAAATGTTTCTATTCGTACGTACATGTTTTTATTTTTTTTTACCACTTATGTGTAGCAGGAAGCAGCAGCGAGCGAGCGGAAAGTTCCTTATTGTACTGAAAGTATTCGTGGCCTAGAAAATGCCTCACATTATATACATACAACATAAAGTAATTTAACCCGACAGCCACTTTGACCTTCGTTTCTTCTGAAAATTCTTCCCGTTTGATAATGTATCTTAATGAAGAAATCTTATTGGCCAATCCCCGGGATTCATCCATTCAGTTAGGAACTCTTGAGGACAAAAAAAATATCAATGCCAGGATCCCATATCCAAATAAATCGTCAAGAGTATATACAAACTCATATTCTTATCAAAAATTCTTAATCCTATTTAGTAAACCTTTCGACTATAGTTATTATTAATAACATTTAATAAACATTTAGAAAAATTGGAAACAGTAAAAATTTATTTATTTGAGATTACAACACATAATGGGTTTGGAAAATCTTCAGTTTACCAAAATAACGGGTCATTGAGAATTATTGAAAAATTTTTCTTCTATCGAATGCACAAATTTCCTTCAACCGTATTTCAGCCAATTTTAAAAAACTTATATCTCAACTTTCTCACACCGGGTCGAGGTCAATGAACATTTCTAATTTGTTGGATTTTGAATCAAAATTAGTTATTAGAAGTTTTCTTTTTAATAAGAAAACTTAAAAATATGAATAAAAGAATATCCCAAGTAAATATCTCAAGCAAATTAATAAATGCCATGAGTTTTACCCATGGTTAACCAAACCGCAGCAGTGGTTGTAATTGTTAAGGGTTCCCCTGCCAAGTGTGATAATAGAATTGCTGTGAGCAATAGAAATATAATATGTAGTATATAGTAGAAGGATTTCTATATTCGACGTGCCTCAGAAGCTTTTATTGGGATCTACCGTAAATATGTATAAGTAAATCTCATGAAGCTCAACAAGTTTCAAAATCACATCACACATACGACATGTGGAACTTGTTTCAAATTACATTCCTTTAACTACGCACAACTATTATTATTAATTCAAAATAGTGTTTCCAATTGTAAAACACCAACATTTTGTAGCTTTTGTATTGTTCATAGTTTATTTTAGTCACAAGATACAACAAAATGAGGTTGGATTTGTATCTTTTGCTATCTTATCTAGTTGGAGGCTTTAAGCAATTGTCAATAATTCTTACAAAAATTAATTAACACAAAAAAAAAAAGACAAGTAGATTTCTATGACCTCAATAGCTGACTGAAAATGAATTAAAAACTAAATTTAAAGATTTACTCACTGGAATTTAAAAGACCGGGTCCGATGAACTCATTGCGGCGATATGAAAGTCGTGAGAGACGTGACACGGCAGGCATAATGCATTTGCTCTTCTTTGGCTTCTTCTTATGCACAATTAGCACACATTGTTATTAATGTAAATAACACACACAAACACACATTCACAATATTTGCATAAAATCCTATACATACATACATACATATGTATGTATTTATCTCACCGCACCGCAAACTCACGATTACTTTACTTGATAAGGAGACAAAATATAGAAAAAGGCGCACTTGATGCGCCTTTTTATCTATATATATATATATATATATATTTTACACTGAGATTAAGGTTTGTCGGCTTCTTAGACTTTAGTCACTTATTTAGTTTATGCAGCTGCTCTTATTTGTTTAGGTTTTTATTCCCCCTATTCTGCGAGACTGTGCACACTATTGTTGAACCTATTAAGCTGGCAGCCCCTATTTCTTCACCCTATTTTACAGGGTGAATGGCAGATAGGCGAAAAATTTGAATTTGTTTAAAAATATCCAAGTTACCTGTTAAAAATTAATTTCCGTATCGAAATCTGATTAGATATTTAGAGATTAAACTAATTGAGTTTTAAAATTATAGTTCTCTTAAATCCTTACGTGTGTAATGCATGTGCAATTCGTTACAAAATTAAAAAAATTACATGGCAAATACTTACATTGTTTGCTTTAGATCAAAATTATGTTGAGTTCAGTCGAAAAATAATTGATCTAAACAAACGCTTGTTTATTTTTTACATTCCACAAATTCGTTATTAATGTGCTCTTTAATATCAGCCGATTTCAGTGAGCACAGTTTTTAATAAATAACGAAACTCACTTAAAAATAATTTCAAGTAAAAAAACACCAATCAAGTTTTTAGTATTCTAACATAAAAATTTTATTCCATAAAACGACTGTAAAAATTACTTATACTCTAAAGGCATTATTACATTCAACTGCCTACACTCCCAGGACTGTTTTACAACGTTTTTACACAATTTTACAAAAATAATACATCATAAATCATATTAAAAAAAATTAAATATTCTGGACGATAAGTTTTCATTCATTTCTTTTTGTTTTTTGTTGTGGGAAAACTCAAACAATTATTTCAATATCCGTTTCGATGATTAACTGAAATCGAAGATTCAGAAAGTAGCATAGATAATAGCGTTAGGAAAGCAGATTTTCAGCAAGCTGAGGATATAGTTTTAGGAATTACATTAGATTATGAACATGATTTTTTTTTATAGTGAGTGTGGATGTCAATATATACATATGAAGTTACATACTAATCATTCAATATGAATGAATGCGTTTTGGGGGGGAGGGTAGCAATTCATATATATATATATATAGTTAATTGTAAGTATTTTGTTTTAATCAATAATTCTGTTATCTTTGTGATTTTTTATTTTTTTTTTTTAAGATATGGATGTGCAAAATTGGGTGACATTTGCATGTATTCCCTATGCAGTCTTTCGAAAATGCAAATAGGTATTTGATTAATTAATAACTTCGATGTTTCAGTTACATGTTTCACATAATGCAGCAAAAAATATATATAGAATACAATTGAAAACACAAAAGATATTAGTACAAGGAAATAAGTGAAAGCAAACATAAATTGAAAAAACAAACTAATTAAAAATATTTAAGTTATGAGATATGGCAAGATGATGGCATTTCAAATTAGTATTGTAGTTTGTCTCTCATTTTCTCTCTCTGGCAATCGATCTTCTTTGATCATCATCAAATCATCTCATTCTCCATATTTGAGCGAACATTACGGAGTACATTGTGGGTTTTTAGTATTTGATTTTTAATGTCTTTTTCAACTTGTGCTTTTGCTTTGTTAGCCAGTCGTAATTTTTCATAGGTGTCTTCAAATGCGCGCTTGGTGCGTATTAATTTGCGCCTCAATTCTGCATTTTCTTGATCTACCTTGGCACAGTCATGGGCAGTTTGAGTTGGTGCGGCATCTGTTGCAATTGCCTTTTTGCTTTCCGGTGATAGTTGCTCTGAAAAAGATAAAGAAAAGTGTGGAATTTCGAGGGTGGAACAGAAGTTTGTGACTTTTTTACTTACCATCTTTAGTCGTTTGATTGGCCTGTTGTTCAAGTTTAAACTCTACAGTTTTTAATAAAGCTCGCTGGGTGGTTGACAGTTCAGCGCTTGAAACACGTCCCGCATCACTTTCTATTCCCAAATCGGGGGAAGAGTTATTCAGACGCTGGGCCACCACAGCAGACACTGATGGAGCCAAGGATAATGGAACCTCTTCGGATGTGTAACCCGATTGCGATACATCGCTGCTTTGAGAACGACCTTTTTTCTGTAGCTGGTGCTGCTGCTGTTGCTTTTCTTGGCTCTCTTTAAGAGTCTTTAATTGAGATTTCAACTCGTCCATATGCTTCTCCAATTGCATTTTGTCATTGTAGGCTTTGGTTCGCTCCATAACTGCCTTTGAGGCTTGCAGTGTGCTTTCATCCAATTGCTTCTTAAGGGAACGACTGGCCAGTTCATTCTCGACCAGAGTTTGTTTCAATTCTTTCTCATTCTCTTGGTGATATTCGAGAGAGCGTTGTAGCTCAAGAAGTTGTTGTGCTTGCTCCTGATACATAGCCATTGCCACCCAATCACGTTCCAGTGCCTCTTGATGTTGTCGTCGCACCTGTTCGAGTTTTTGCTTAGCCTCCATTTGGCATTGTGACAACTGATCTTGAGCCTCATGGGCAGCCTGTCTCTGTTGTTGTTGCAATTCAACATATTGCTGTTGAACGGCTTGTAATTCCATTTCAGTGACCTGGGCATCGGCTGTAAGAGTACTCTGGGCCAATTTAAGCTGATCAATTTGCTGGGTCTTGAGGTCAACAAGACGTTGTAGTTCAATCATGGCCTGATCCTCTTGGGCACCAATAGCCCGCAAATCTCCAGTCAAGCCTTCATTAATCGTACGCAATTGCTCCAGCTGTTGTGAGAGGTCCATGCAACGTAGCTGCTCTTGCTTATAAAGATTGTCCAATTCAACCAGTTGACATTGGATGCCTAAAATGCGTTCATCTCTTTGGGCAATCTGCTCCTCTAACTGGGCAATACGTTCGCCATACGCCTTATTGCGTTCCTGACGGGCCGAGCAACTGGGGCCATCACTTTCGGATTCGCTTATTTGCTTCTGTTGCGGCTCTCTGGCCGAGTGCTCCTCGAGACCAATGCGAGCCAATGAAACTTTACGATCAGGCTCCGACCATGCCTCCGATTCACTTTGATTGTCCATTGATAATTGCGGCGGAAGAGGCAGAGATCGTCGCTCCTTACGCACTTGACCATCGTTTGTGCTGCGACGTTTCTCTTTCTCCAATTCCCGTTTAAGAGCTTTATTCTCGGCCTTTAGATTTTCAATTGTATTGGGATTCGAACTGGCCGCATGAATCTCTTCGTGCGAGTTAAATGTACGATTGCTAACATCAGCACCCTCGGTGTCCAGAAACTCTGATAGATTGCACAATTGGCTAAGGCTTTGATCGGCAAGCGAAACACCCGTAATGGATAGAGTCATGTTCAGGCTCTTGGACAAATCTAGGCTACGATCGACAGCCTTACGTATGGCATGACGACGATCAGCAGCCAAGACACCCAAGACGTCCTTGTGCTTAAGCAGGGAATTCAAAAAACCAGCCAATTCTTCAAGACGATTTGTTAGAACACCACAGACATCGGCACATTCCAGACGCCATTTGTTGGCACTGTCAGCATCGGCACGGGCCGAACTCAATTCATGCTGCAATTTGGTCACCAATACACTAGTCTCTTGACTTTCACCCAAACGCTTGATAAGCACATCGATTTTCAATTGCAACAATTTGTTGCGCTCCAAAGCTCTGTTGTACTCCGTTTCTGTGAATGACGTTTCAGCCGGGGGGGCCGAATCTTGGACTGCATCAACTCCAGCAGCAGGAACTGGCTGTTGAGTGGCAGCTGCCACCAATTGTGTAAGACGCTCCACTTCACGATTCTTCTCCCAAAGCTCCTTATTAACCAGATTTTGTAAATTGGCCGTTTTCTTTTTGACCTCTGTTTGTAGTTTTGCAATAGTTTCCTCATGTTTGGCAATTTTATTTTCCAAACGCTCTTTAAGACTGTGCGAGATGTCCAAGGAACAGGTCTCAGTATCGCTCAAAGATCTACGAAATGAAGTTGGTCCCACATCTGGTGATGATTTGTCGTCCTGTAAATTGAAAATTCTCTTAAAAACATCTCCAAACTCAACTGATCAAGCACACTTACGTTCTTTGTGACGGACTGCAATTTAAGGATTTGCTTCTCCTGGCTACTCAACTTTTGCATTAGCTTTTGTATGGTGCGACAGGCCTGCTCATGGATACGTTCACGTTCCTGCAATTTCTCTTGAGCATCTTGAAGTTCACAAATTTTGTCGGCCAACTCGGCGCCAAGTTCACGATTGCTCTGAAAATATTGGATCCAAACGAGGAGGAGGAATTAAATTCTATCTTTCTTTTGGTTTATTCTTCGGAAAATTTATTTTGGATTTTTTTTTTTCTTTTTCTCATTAACTTGATTTTTATGTAACGTTAAATTTAGCCATATCTGCGAACGACCATATCCGATGATCGCAGCTGCTCTGCAATGTAAACAAACTAATTAACCAAAAAAACAAAGAAAAAAAATACTACAATAAGAGTTGAGTGACAATTGCTCCTTGAAGTTGCAATTTATCACATGGAGGCCGATGATGATTTTTTCCTCCTGGAGGTCAAACTTGATAAGCTACATTGGCAACAGTTTGGACATAAAACTTCGTTCATATGGAGGTCGGCAATGTTCCTGTTGGTGCTTCGTCTACAAGTTCTACGATGGTATGATATATGAATTGGAGGGCCAACACATAGCAATAGATTGTGCAACTTCAAGACAAGAAACGTTAATCTAATTGCGAAGTGCCCCAACGCCAAAGGAATCGACGAAGTCCGTTGATTGTGGGCGCTGAATAATTGTTGTTCGGATTGGCCACAGGCATTTGATAGTGCTGGGCATTCAACGACTTCCCTCCCGTCATTGGATTCCTGCGCTGTGGGCAATGGCGTAAGTTTAAGTTGATCTAAACGATATTCAGCAGCTGTTTGGATCACCTGTGGGCGATTCTCGTTCTGTGCCTGCAACTGCATTTGCATTGCATTCATATTTGCCGGCTGTTGTGATTGTGGTGGTGGCGATTTCTCCGACGTACTATGACTGCCATCTAGTATACTGATCGATGAGAAGTTGGAACGCATTGAGGAATTGCTGGCACTACGTTCAACCGAGCAATAACTATGATTCCCAACCCCTCCTTCCATTCTTTGTCCACCCAGTTCTTGCTGCTGTAGCCTGAATGTTTCTTTTTGCTGCAAATCGTTCACACTTAGCTCACGAATCATATGATTTTCGCGACGCATTAGATCAATTTCACCATTTAACTTGCTAATCAATCCCTCGTACTCAATAAGACGTCCAAGCAGACGATTATAGGCCATATCCTTTTGCTCAATGGTATTCTATATATATTGTATTTGTGAGTGTGTGCGTTTGTCTTTATGAATCTCAGTTCAATCGAAGCCACTCTCTCAAACTCTACTTACTTCCATTAACTGAATGGCCTGCCTTTGAGCCTCGATCGTTTGGTTGGCATCTCTCATGGATTTATGCTGATACATTAGCTCATTCTCAACATTGGCCAAAGCATTCACTAAACGATGATTCTCATTTAAACAAGAGCCCAATTCGCTCTTTTGTGATCGTATGGTTTGCTAATAAAAATTTGTCCATAAACTGTGGACGCTCTTAATACAAAAAGAAAATCCTTAATACTTACATTTGCCTGATTGCTGGATTCGGAAGTTCTGTCGATTTGCTCTATAAGTTTGGCATTCTTTACGGCCAATTCTTCAATCTTTGCCTCACACGTTTCCAGCGACTGCTGACGCTCCTGCAATACCTTTTCCATTTGCTCGATTTTCTGCTTGGACTCGGCATAATGTTTATCAGCTTCCAATAATTGTGCCTCCATTTTGTGTACCTAAAACGAAAATCATAATGTTGAGATTAATTTTTCAAAAGAGAAATTCCCATTGATACCTCTGTCTCCATGCGTTTTAATTTGCGACAGGTCTTTGGGGATCCACTGGTCTCTTTTGGATCCGATGATTGTTTTTCCACATGGTCGCGTATGTGTTGCTGCAGTCGCTCAATCAAAGCCTGACTCTCCATATCGGATTTCTTTTGTATCTCCTCATGTTCTGATATAGCTCTGGCTGCATCTTTCAGCAATTCTGTCTTCTCTGTCACAGTCTTGCGAAGCAATTCAACCTCGATTTTTGAATCTACCAACTGTTTCGAAAGAGAGTCCCCACCTGGGCTATTCGATTTGGCTCCCGGCTGACCCTCCTCCAAAAAGTAAATACGTAACTTTAGATTGAAATTCTCCTTGCGTAAAGCAGATATCTGCTCCTCAAGCTCGCGCACAGAGCGCCCATGGATCATGGGTGATTGAGCACCGCCTGGTGGTCGATTCACATCGAAGCTGGCATCTGCAAGTAAACGAGATACAACAAAAACCATTAGAATTGTAAATTTGCATTATAACCAACGTAACTAGATGAACTTGATGAATGGAACTGCTGGGGTGAAATAGAACCCGCCGATGAGCGAGTTCGCCTCATGTCTGTAATGGATTCAATGGAAGTGGGCGAAGACTTATACAAAAAATAGAAAAACCAATTTTTTCGGCCGATTTACGTATGTATTTAGTTTGCTAAGTGTGTGCCTATACTAATTGCTGGTTGACTTAAAAATGAATCTCATTTTTGGCCTACTACAAGTGGCCTACTATGCTACTTTTTCTATATTTTTGAAATTGAGTTAACATCTTTTAGACAAGCGAGGTTTATTTTATTTCTAAATTTGATTAAGTAAACATTTAACAACTATAACAATTATTTGCAAGCAACCAATTAGCTAAAACCAATTTGATGCTGTATTTAGAAGAAAGCTAAAATTGAATTTTACATTATCCTGTATTCATTAATAAAGATTTCGGAAAGGCTTCTTTGAGGATTCTGGGATTTTTATCTGTCCCAGACACAAACATTTGCGTTTCAAGTTTATTAAATATAGTCCAAAAAACCTTAAAGGACACTTCAGATTGGTCCAAAAAAGTCGAAATTTATGGTATAAGAAAGCAAGTAGCTATACTCACATGAGTTTTCCATGGTCACATCTTGAATAACACTGGGACATGTGCTGCAAAAACAAAAAACAAACAAAAATTATGATAAAAGAGTCAGAAAAAGATTCAATTAATTATTAAGAACAAGTCTCAATTTGACCTTTGAGCTAAATATGTATATAAAAAACAAGAAGAGAATGGCAATTAAATAGTAACTAATTTTGGCATATTAAATTAAAAATATTTCTCCTTTATTATTCTTGCTTTATTTAAATTTTTATTTTGGCAGTGATGATTTAATTGGACATAAACTAATTTAGTCGCCTTCATTGTGAATAGTTTGAGGCATTCGAATGGATGAATTAGTCGTACAATCATCAGAGTTCAAGTCAATTGTGGCATTTGACTGAAAGCACATGTCGATGGCTTCCAGCTCTGTGTGGTTGCAAAACTCTGCATAGACCGACCAGGCTGACCAGCCCTGTAGACTCTTAATCAATTGAGCACATTGCACGGCCATTGTGATATCATCTTTCAATAGATCTGTACAATTCACATTGCATTGATTGAATGTATAGTATTCAGTCTCATTCGGTGGAGCACACCAATAGCGATCACTGATCTGAAAGAGTCCATAATCCTTGGATCCATCATCATTACGTGTTCCAATCACATGGGTATTCAGACGACTCTCGAAATCAGCTATGCACAGCCATAGGGGCAACTCCTCTTTCACCACATCGAGAATATAAAGTTGTCCAGCCAGATCGCAACGTTCTAAACGCCGAGCCAATGGATGGAATGCCATTTGCAGAATGGCCATCAGGAATAATAATAATAGTTTGAAGATGATTCTCCCTTTTTGTTCACCTATCGGATCGTCCATTTCAACTCAGATCCGGTCACAATATGTTTGGCTTAACTAAACACAGTTTATCTGCCTGGCCTCTGGTCTCTGAGAAGCAAACTTATGGAGCTTTATTCTCCAAACCGGTTTCAATTATTTGGCGTTTAGAAAAATCTACTAAGCACCTTGGACTTGCTATTAATGCTAGTAATTAATTAAGTATAAAAAAACACACTTTGTTCTCTCTGTTTTCAAACTATATTGATCTACATTTAACTTAAAAAAAAAAAAGAAAATTCCATTACGATCTTGCCACAAATCAAGTGATGCGTAAATCTATATGTGGGTGTGCCCCAGCCTTAATTGTAAATATTTCGTACACAAAAAAATTCACATTTCAATGATTACTAAATTTACTTGAAGATTTTTCCTCCAAATTCAGCTCTTTTTTAATGGTTTTTCTTTTCCTTTTCATTTCAGTTTGCACATGAATAAGCACACAATAAAATAGTAGAGCTTTAATTATATATATATATATATATATACAAATGTATATCGAATTTTTATTTTCTTTTAAATTGAAAATTGAGAGCAATGAAGAAATTGTTTATAATAGAAGAGATTTGTTCTAGATTATGACTATGTGTTGATAGTAGGCCAAGATGGGATTCCCTTGTAGAACAACAGTAACAAAGATTTTTAGCGAACAGCTAGTTTTGCTTCAGTCCTAAATAATAATCTGCAACGATCTTTTTAGGGCAAAAATTTGAGAAATTTTGCAATGAAGTTGGGTAAAGTGATTTGCAATCCTCCATACATCATTAGTTTCTCATTACAAATTAGTAACAAGTGATAACTAATTCTTTCCGCCTAAGGCCTAATGATTTGCTTTGTTTAAGATTTAGAAAATCAACAAATTTGCAAATACTTGTCTTAAATAAGGTTATTCTTTATATTTACACTAAATAAAATAAATATACATTTTAACCACATCTCGTGACATGACGTTGAATTGTTTAAGTTTCTATTGATTCATAAGGAAATTTCATTCCCAATTGATTGATATCTTAATTGTATATCGAAAACTTACTTGAAACTATGTCCAGGATTACTTGATAAGGAGTATCGTTTGAAGGGTGTACTGGGCCCATCATTTGAATTATTTAAAGAGGTGGAACGAAAGTAGCCCGCCATTTTATGATTTGTGTTTTTAACATTTAATGCGATGTTTATTCAATTTTTTGGTTTGTTTTACTTAGAAGTTCACAGTTGTTTTCTTAGAATGGATTGCTGCTTGTAATGCTATATGTGAATATATATATATATAGATATCACTTAAATAGATCTCTCTTTAAGAGTAATCAGTTGCAGTGACAAGACACGTCACCATCAGTCTTTCTTTTTGTTGTTGTTGCTGTTGGTGGTTTTATTCCCTGAATACTTCACATTACGTATACGTCCCATTGGGGCGACCAAGCAAGACTATGACTCATACACTTGTACACTTCAAAAAAAGACTGTATATGTACATATATCCAATTAGAACCAGGAGCTTCACCCAGACAGAGACAACTACAAAGACACACACACACACACACACACGAAACAAACTTACAGGGAGAGATGTGGGCCATACCTAGAGATTTGTATCTCAATTTTAATGCAGCTGCCACAAACAGAACGACCACATTCACCAGAGCCAAAGGTTTATTTTGGGAATTGAGCAAAAAACCGTGAAAAAACTACAAAAATTTGCAATAGGTGCAACACTGGCCAAAAAGGTCGACAGCAAATCAAAAGAACCAAAAATATAGATACGTATGTTTATGCTAAAATATTTGTATTGTAGTTTGTTTTGACATCGCCTTGCCACATTCATAGCTATGGTAACTATCAAATCAATTGGTCTAACAACAGGTGGACAACAAACACGAATTTGAAGTATAAAGTCAATTTGAATAGAAAGCGCGCGCGCCCGCGCCACAGGTACTCCAAATTAACACTTTATATGGCATCTTACCTGCCTAGACTACGACTACTCTCTACCTGGAGTGTGTCTGTGGTTGAATTAGGTGTCAAACAATTCCGAAAACAGATGCCATACATATGGCGCCTGCCTAAAGGGCCATAAATGCACAAATATCTATGAGGATGAGCAGGGAAATGGTATAGATATTGACAGATATATGCCTGCATCGATTTGTTTGTCTTAATTTATGCTAATAATGCTATACAAATCGACCCAACTGTACTTGCCTGCACTATTGCATTAGCCAAGAGATCATTATCCTCCACTAGGGTGGACTTTTATGATGTACTAGAAGAATACAATTTCAATTATATATGTACATACTTTGAGTAGCTTATCGCAGGGTAAGTTCTTGAAAATTTAAACCGAATCTGACCCCAATATTGTAATCATTAAATTTAATCTATGTTTTTAAAAAGCAGTAAAACCTTCCACTTAGTGAACTTCGATATAATTACAAACAAATTGACTTCTTCAGCGATTTTTGGATCTTTGTAAAATGAAATTCTCTACAATGTATAAATATTTTGATTGATAATTTTGATTCCATAAGGAGTAATGCATAGAAAAATATATTCAAGTTTCAGAATATACATATGCATTAGAAAGTGAAAGAATGTCAATAAATTCTCCACTGTATTCAGAATAAACATCAAACTTAAAAGAACTATACTATAATATTGTATCTTCTATTTTGTACAAATTTTATCCCTAATTTGCAAGTATTCAAATTTATGCGGATATTTCAAACTAGAAAAGTCTTTAGCCTATGTCTATTTGAAGAGGGAAAATTCGAATCTAATACTTGGAATTGAATTGTATCTGTTAGATTCTGCATCTAAAACTCTCTAAACATATGGTTTTACATATTCAACCCTAAGAAAGAAACTTGCCGGAAGCAGAATTGATGCCTCTTTTCGATACTCTTAAACAAGGATAGTTGAAGGACCTTTTATTACTTGAAGGATGCTTTGTGTTTGTGTGTGTGTGGCGGAGAACAAAGGCAATTTTGCTACCGCATTTATGTTAAACTCTTTTGATAAAAACAAGTATTGTATTCATCACATTTGTAAGTATATAATGCATATAGATACTTGGATATACATATGTATATGTTTGTATGTATGTATTTATGTCCGCATTAATTGGAATAGTTTTCCGTGACTAAAATTAGTCGCCACAAGCATCGCTCTGGCGACATCGAGAAAACTCAAATCAACAACAACAGCAACAACAATAAAAGGGGGCAACAACAACAATGTCTATTCATCTATATATATTTGTATGATATATGTATGTATTTGTACACAAGTTTTGTGTTGTGTGTTTTTCTTCTGTTCATTTCAATCATCAACGAGAGCATCGGGGCAGCATCCCGTGTATTATTTGATTAACGAGACATGGACACGGACACTCCGGCTGGCAGCACCAATTTTTATCCACAATTTACAATCCGATGCTTCATTATAAGAAGGCAATATAAACAAACGCAATCTCACTTATGTATGTACATATGACGACGATTACTCGACGATATTTTACATATACAAAAAGTCTGTATATATATGTATATAAAGCGACTGATAGGCAAAAGCACAAGCAAACGAGTAGAATGAAAGCGAAATAAACAAAATTTTAAATAAATTGTCTCTTTTTCCCGAAGTCTTAATAAACCGAAAGTCAGAACATAACTGAAATCGGATTCGGAATCGAATTGAAAGTGCGCTGCACACTATTCCGGAGACAGAAAATGAGAATGAGAGCCACACCACACACAGAGAGCAGCAGCCCAAGGAAAATGCGCTCAGCAGATGTTACGCATTACATACGAGGAATACCCATTCCCATTTAACTCGGGGGTGGGATGGTCACACACAGCTAGACATTGCAAATGTATGTGTACTCTGCTCTTCTCGCACTTTGCGTTTGTGTGTTTGTTTTGGGGTGGGTTACAACAACAACGTCCCTGATATGGACTCTCAATGCGGGCTGTACCTCCATCAATATGTATAAGGGAGAGCGAGAGCGAGAGAGAGTTAAAGCACGATCACAAATTAATGATCAGTGGAATAAGCATCGTTATTATTATCATTATTCTTGTTATCCTTTTGGGGTTACTATATAATTCTACTCACCCATCAATGCTCTTCGATAAGGCTTCAGCTAGTTTCCTCAAAACCTTGCGATCTATTTCGGCAGCCCCGTTCTCCTCCAGAAAATTGGTAACTGTCTCAATTAGCGTTATTTCCTTCAAGGACGAGGCACAGGTGGCATTGACATCATTGCCACCACAATATTCTCTAAGTGGTTGCTTAGATTCATCCATGTTCTCTTAAACACTGGATGAAGTTCACAGGATTTAAATATTTCTATACAAGATGCACAATTGGAATTGCAATTTTATATTTCTTATTTTTTGGAAAATTTAGCGCGCTTGTCAGCTGTTTTATGGCGTCGCTGCTGTGTGACCTTAATGCGCAATCGCATAAATGGCGAAAGTGGCAGCACTGTCAATTGAATCGTGGCAACGCCAAACTCCAGCCATGGAACATTAACAAAAATTTACATTTCCTGATAAGAAATAATTGGAGCACACAGGTAGAGACAGGCAGACAGGTAGACAATGATATAGAAGAAAAAAACGGTGCCATACAAAACGCACACCTATCACATCCATTCCACACGGTAACAAGACCAAAATCGAAAGGCCAAAGAAATGTTTGCCACATTGAAAAATAAAATCAAGGAAGAGACTGGCGAAGATGTCAACTCCACGTCAGGTGGCGGCAACAACAACAACAACAATTATCGTTACCGCCTACGCAGTCGTCGTGTTAGCATTAACTCCAACTCCGCCGATGATGAAGTAAAAATTTACCCCAATACGATCTATTTATAAGTCCGATTAAACATCTGCCATTTATTTACAGTCGGAACAACTTGCTCACCTGCGTAGCCAATGCAACGAGCTTACCACCAAAGTATCGACATTAAGCCAATCTCTGCAACAGCTACAGGAGGAGAAGATGCGTGTGGATAAGACTAATGAAATCCTATTGGAAAGCGTACGTGTGGCCCAAACGCAGAAGGATATCTATTGCGAAGAGCAAGAGAAAATACAGAATCTGCAGCAAATGGAAATTGATAAATTGAAAAACTTACTTAGTTTTCGAGAACAAGAGGCTATGGATCGGATGAGTTCCATGCGCCAACATTCGCAACAAATCGAAAATCTAAGCCAAGAGGTTGAGCGATTGCGTCCCTTTGAGACCATAGCGGAGGATGTGCGGGATGAATTGGAGCGATTGCGACATTCGTCTCAACAGGAGAAAAACCATTTAACTACTACTTTGGCAGCTGTGCAGGAAGAGAATCGGAATATGCGAATGCGCATGAAAATTGTCGAAGAATCGCGTTTGGAGGCCGTGGGCAAATTGAATGCAGAGCAGCAGGTTCAGGCCTTGATACGGGAACATAAGCTGCTGGAACAGCATCTGGAGGAAGCTCATCTGCAGTTGTCTGACATAAAAAGTTCATGGAGTGGCCAAAATTTGGCACTGGAAACACAAGTTAGTCGTCTCTCGAAGCAAGTGGCCGAGGAGACATCAGAGAAACGAAAAGCTCTAAAATCACGCGATGAAGCCATTGAGAGCAGAAAGCAAGTGACATTTGAATTAGACAAAGCAAATGAAGAGATTCGACAAAGGGATAATAAGGTATGCCAATAATTAGTCTAGATTTCCCAATTGATTTCCTTTCAATTTCTTATTTTGAGTAGGTTAAGCTTTTGGAAGAGGAAATAGATGAACTAACTTTATCGCTGCGAAATTGCCGAGAGGAGAATGATCAACAAATTCTATTTGAGCGTAACAAATCTGTGAGTATTTCCACTGAAGCAGATGCTTTTACTTGGGATCCAACGTACTAACAAGCTAAAATTGAAAACATTTCCCTACCTCCCTAATTTAATTACTGTGCCTTAACCAAAGACATTTATGTTTTGATTGGAATTATGTATTTATATTTATATGTAGCTGTTATTAATCTGCATTGCATTTTCTTTTGTTTGGTTATTAAACAAGTTTGATAAATTTTTAAAATGTTTTATTCAAAATTCGAATATATGAAACCATAAACACAAACAGAAATAAGTATAAAACTTTGATGTTAATTAGTTATTTTCAAAAATGCTTCCCAGCAAATACTCGAAACAGAGACCAAGGATCTTAGTCAACGTCTGGCTGCAGCGGATGAACGGTTTAGTGAATATGCCACCAATGCCGAGCAGGTGTCTCGCAAACTAAGGGACCAAGTTAATGAGAAGCAACAGCAGTTGGACGAGACACAACTGCAATTAGAATCTGAAAAGGAAGAGAAATTGACTGCACTACTACGAAATGCCGAAATATCTCAAAACGAGGAACTATTACGAAAGCAATTGCGATTAGAAAAAAGTGAATGGAATGATTTACAGGAGCGAAACAAGAAATTGGAAGAGGATGTTAATGGGGCAAAACAGGCTCTACAAACGCTATCCGATTCAGCTGAAAGGCAAGCTCAAGAATTAGCCAAATACGATGGTGTCCAAGACGAAATTGTGGAAAAGAATAAGGTGAGCCATTTAGATAGAATAAAAAACATTATTATACTAATTTTTTGTTCTTAATTTTCGTAGACAATAAAAACATTAAATCAACGATTGGGCGATCTCAAGAAGACCCTGCAAAAGGAGTTGGGCCGTAGCGCACAGTCAACGACTGAAAACGAATCTCAAAATCAAGTTTTAGGTACACATAGAAATACTAATACAACGGTTGATAGTCGTCTAAAAGGCAATAACAAGGCCAATTGTGTCATTATGGACGAAACGTCATTTATTTATTTGAAACATGTTATTGTCAAGTTTTTGACCAGTAGAGAGGTAAGTTCAGCAGGGCGGAAACTCCCAATGATAATGGTTTTGATACAAATCCTTCTTGATGCAGGTTGAGGCCCGTCATCTAGTTCGCGCTGTGTCCACTCTTCTGCAACTCACTCCGGAGGAAGAGAAATTACTTCATGATACATTAAGCTGGAGAACGAGTTGGTTTGGCGTCAAACCAATTTAAAATTTAAACGTTATATTACGATTAATCACTTAAACACGAATTCAACAATAATACTAATACATTTATATTTATAGCTGTAGTCAATTTAAATGCGAAATCATGTACATATTACATACATATGTATATTTATGTCACTGTGTTATTTTTTTGTTCTCATATACCAATCATTCCTTTATGTTAAATACTATTATTTATTTTTACCCATTGTGATTTTTATAAAGAATTAAAAATTAAACATACATTTGAAGTCATTATTCTTTTTTAAATTTAGAAAAGGGAGCACTTGGTTTGGTCACACTGGGCAACTGTAGTAGGCGCTTCGCAGTTAGTCAACACTGGCAACGTGGCAACACTGGTTATGTCTCTGGGAAACGCTGGCCGAATTGCTGCTTGTTGGTGAGTTAAAGTTGTTAAAAAATTGTAAAATTGTACCATTTCCACGAGAATTATCAATAAACATGTGTCTGAATTTAGGGCAATTTTAACTGTTGGTGGTGTATACGCGTTTGTCTTGTCAAAGCGTTCTGTGGAGACCCGGCGTTACGAGAGCATGCAGGTGCGCGAACGCATGCGAAAGGCAAATAAAGGGGACTACGACTTTACAACCGCATCGGACAGGCGATTTGAATAACTTACAAAACAATACTGTACATATATCTTAAACATTAGATTTTAAATAATCAATCCAAAGTACAAAATGGCAATGCCCCAAATCAGTGCAGCCGATCAGGCTAAACTTCAGCTAATGCAAGAGATGGAAATCGAAATGATGTCCGATTTATATAACCGCATGACGAATGCATGCCATAAAAAATGTATTCCTCCACGTTATTCGGAGTCGGAGTTGGGTGAGTTGCAAACAATCTGACTACACCAAGTTTCATTTATTATTTTGAATTTTGGCAGGCAAAGGCGAAATGGTTTGCATTGATCGTTGTGTGGCTAAATATTTGGATATTCATGAAAAAATTGGCAAAAAGCTAACTGCCATGTCTATGCAGGATGAGGAACTGATGAAGAAAATGGCCAATTAGATCTTTTTGTTTTCGCCGCAATACACCAGTTAAAGCCACGGTGCATTTCGTTACACATTTTACAATACAAATAAACAAAGATGCCTAACTACAAAGATTTATAGTTAATAACAATAACTCAAAAAGTTGTAACATAACGTGACATTTCTGGCAGCAAAATGCTCACATCCTCGATATTGTTCTCCAAGCCGCTTTCATCTGTGCTATTAAGTTCGCTGGTCCGTACACTATTTGCCCAGTCCGAGGAATCATCATTAGCCTGGCCAGCTGCACCTTCAGCTTCATCTCTTTGCTCTCTCCCCTCCCGGTCATGTAGATTGGTTTGACTGGGTATGGTCCCTGCGACATCTGTGAAGTGCAGTGCCTCATCCACATAGATGTTACTTTGTTGCGAGGCCAATCTTTGTAGATCCACAAGCAGGCTAATAGGATTCTTGCATAGGTTAAGCATGATCAAATCTTGCAGTTCCTCCAACTCCGCTCGTGTAGGCATCTCATCAATACAATTGTTATTTAAAAACACAAATCTTAATTTGGGCAGGACTTGCAGAATGCGTGGTATACGTCGTAGACGATTTCCCTTCAGATTCAAATGCACCAAATTGGCCAACTGCGCGAATGTATCTGGAATATCCACTAGTTGACATCCCTCGGCTGTAAACCAACGCAATTCAGCCAGATTACCCAGAGAGTCGGGCAAAGATTGCAGTGGGTTTCCTCGCACACCCAAAGTTTCCAAGCGTTCGCAGTTTCGCATTTCTCCTGGGAGTTCCTCTAGACCAGTATTATTGCACCAAAAGGTCTCCAACACAGTCAGGTAACCCATTTCTGGAGGCAACCGTTTGATATTGTTGCAGCTAATATTGAGGAATCGTAAACGTGTCAAACGACAGATGCAGATGGGAAACTCATCTAGTTTATTATAGTCCAGTGTCAAAACTTGTAAGCGGGCAAGATTACCCAAATTGCTTGGAAACTGATTGACAAATAGGCAAATTTACACACATATTTAGAATTTCGATATTTTGTTTTTGCTTACCGCTGTCAGTAAATTTTTATTGAGAAACAATTTTAGCAAACTTTCGCATTGTTCGACTACATCTGGAATCTCGGACATTTGAAAATGGGACAGATTCAGCGAGAAGGCTTTCTTAACCAAGGCATCCTCACAGTTTGCCAGTATGTAATTTGTTCGAAAGAATTGGCACACTCTTTCCATAATTCAGTCAACTAAAATGTACACTTTTTGGTGTAATAAAATTTTCATATCCAAAACTATATAAACAGATTTATGAAATATTATTTACAGTTACATATAAACTTACTCTGTTTTCGTATACAATTTTTCTGTTTACTCAAAACCAAATAATATATTTTTTCAATACATTTCTATATTATGCACGAAAAAACATTTTGTTTAGCTTTCCCCAAAAGTGCTAAATTTATAAATTACATTTGGGGTTCGCCAAAAATTGTCTATATACATACATACATATATGCTTAAATCCACTTTAGGATGGTCATAAATTGAAAACACAATTAACCATGGTATGGAACATTAGCTAATTCGTTTGGAATTTTTCTCACAAAATCTCATGAAACATCTGGCTTCATCAATTTGATTTGGATAAATAAGTTTACGTTTTAAAAACAAATTGTATATAAATATTTTAATATTGTTCAATACTCCCGTCAATGATGAAGTCGCTTGTTGCTGTTCTGCTTATTTTTTTCCTGTACGAGTTACACTTGACTCTGGCAATGGAAATCGTACCATGCCATGGAAAAACCTTTATGGATTGCAATCACTTCTGCAGAAAAAACTGTCGAAGAGATAGGATCAAGTGCATATATCATTGCGAGAATGGTTGCGGATGCAAGCGGGCCTTTATAATAGTCAATAATGGACAGTGTCGCAAGCTTCGCCACTGTACCGTGGATGACAGCAATGAGGAGAGTTTAAATGGCGAGGAAAAGCTAAATCTAAAAGAAAATCAACTCGTTAAGCACGATAAAAATATGCTCACAAATCAAAAGCGTAAAATTTCTGTCGGTGAATCACTCAAAAACGGCTCTTTGAAACTGTTGTATCAGGTTGACCCTTCGCATTTTAACCATAAAGTTAATCAAACACGGAATAGGCTAATAAAATTGTGCGGTAACAAAAAAAAATAAAAATGATTACAAGTAATTAAAATAGATAAACTTTTAGTGGCGAATTTAGTCTAAAAGAACATCAACTCAGTGAAAATATGCTTACAAATCAAAAGAGTAAAGTTTTTTCGCCCTATGCTAAGGCCATGGTGATTTTATCATAAACATATATTTAGAGCTAAAATTAATGAAATTAAAGCCCGTTTAGATAACATTTGTGCATAATAAATAAAAATAATAATAAACAAAATATATTTTTTTGTATAGTATTTAATTTAAGTATATAACTGGACCGTTTATTGATGTGATTTCGAAGAAAAGACAAAAGAATGCGCTCGCTTTAAAAGGTAATTTTCGACTATCTTTATTCTTCAAGTATTTAACTAACATCAAACATTAATAAACATTAAACATTCGAATCTCAATTTCGTACAAAACTGCTGGTCCCTTGAAAAAACTTCGCTAATAATATATGTAACCCTGATCGAATCGAAAACCTCTATAATTCGTAAAAAATTCTGTTCCCGACTCGACTCGACTGTATTATCAAAAATAACCATGAAATGGGGGTGGAATCACCAGTCCGTCTCTGGTCTAAGTGGCAGGACTTCTTTTAAGACGTCTGGTCTAAAATCTCCGTGGATAACTGTGTTGCGCTCGTAAGTAGAAGCTTGTTATGGAATCGATGCAGAATTTCAATCTTTGAGTTAGACGATGCCCCAGAGTTGAATGTCATAAGTCCATATAGGCTTCAGAATGGCCTTGGAGAGCAATTTGTAGCAATTTGTTCCAGGTGCTTAGCTCAGTTATATAAGATATATGTATATATATATTATAAGTTTAGCTGAGTTCTCTTGACCTTGACGTGAGCTTTTTAGCTAAAGCGCTTGTCAAGGATAAGGCCTACCTTATCCACACTCGGAAGGAGCGTTCCATTAAGGCTGAATGGAGGGCAGTTGCCCCTGCGAGGGGTAAAAGTCATATGCAGCGACTTATCCGTATTGAGTGAGACATTTCATCTTCGCAGCCAAGGTCTCTAAAGGTTGAGTTGATCCTGGATGATCCTGGTATGATTTTAAGACCATGTGATGCGATGCCTTTTGTGCCAAACTCGGACGAAGGCCTGCTTGACGTCCAGGAAGACTGCGGGAGCGTACAGCTTATCTTCGAAGGAGCAGAGCACCTTGTGCACGGTGCGACGAAATTGCTCTGGTTTGATGTTCTGGAATTAGGTTGCCTTCGTCCAGGAGGGGTAATATTCTAGCAAGAAGTACTCTTTTAATAACTTTAGAGAGAATTCATAGCAAACTAACTAGAAAATTCATAAAATGTAAAAATTTATGAAACATTTTCAAATCATTACAGTATTTTAAGGATTTGTTGACATTTTTAATTGATTGATATTTTAGGTAATTTATTTAATTATTAATTTTTAAATATGCACAAACTGCGAATCTCTAACTAACTTATCTATACCTCAACATTCAAATGTTTTTAAAAGACATGTATATAAAGTAAAGAAATACAATTTGATGATTAAGTCCAACAATAAATCTTGTTGACTTTATATATTAGCATTTTCACTGAGAACTGGAATAATTAAATTATTATTATTATTGACAGTGGCAGGTGAAGCAAAACTTGACACTAAGTAATCAATATAATCTCGTAAAGACAACAAAGCAATGGGCAAATCCCAGGGAATACATATACATATGTACATATATACTGGAATACATATGTATATGAATGCAAGTAAGAACGCTGATTGTGATAGAAAAGCAATCTAGAAGCAGATTGGAATCGCCCAATTGTAAATAAAACCTGTTCTTCTACATATGTAGATTTTCTAGGAATTGGGTTAGGTCAAGAAAGTGGGATATCTGTTTTGGACATACTATACAAAGTATGTGTGCAGCTTTTAGATACATATTTAGCATGAAAAATAACACTAAAAGGTTTAGCGAACCTTCTGTAATAGATATTTAAACCTATTACTTGTACTTTATATATTATACCTAAACGATTACTGATTATTGGAGGTCAGTGTATGCCATTTGTAAGGCTGTCTTATTGTGAATTTCCCATTAATGCACGCTCTGTTATCAAGTTGTGGGGAATCTCTCAGCGAGCTTTCAGTTGAGATCCAGTATAAATTCATCTCACTGACAGCAGTTAGACAGTCAGTTTCAATTCAAACCTCGCAGCAGCATTATGCGCTCTTTGGGCTTAATATTATTATTGGTGGTGGTCGTGCTGGCAAATGGCCAGCCCCAGCACACTTATGATGGTCGCAATGGACCACATGTCTTCGGTTCACCTGGCCAACAGGTTTATATACGCGGTCAGAATGAAGGACCCTATCAGGTGGATGGAGTTGGTGGCACTTTCCAGAATTCACCGCAACGAGGAGAACATGTCTTTACCGATGAAGATGGCAATACTTTTGTCCATCGCAAGAATGGAGGCGGAGTACCAGGTAAATTAAAAAGCAGAGAGAAGCTTACAATTTTGATAAACATTGGGAATTTTCTATTATAGCAACTCATAGTATTAGCGGACCTGCTGTGACAGCTACTCATGGACCAGGATTGGATAATAGAAATACTTATAGAACTGTTTCAGCTGGTGGGGCTACCGCGACTCGTCATAGTCGAGATACTTTTCAAGTCAGTAGACCGGATCGTACTGTAGTTTTCAACACAGGACGTCGTCGTCGCAGTCCCGACTTCATTGTGAGTCGTCCGGATCGCGTTGTTGTTGTAGGCGGAGGAAACTATGACGTCACCCGCAACAGTCGAGACACATTCCATGTTGAACGCCCTCGTCATAGACGAGATACTTTTCAAGTCAGTAGACCGGATCGTACTGTAGTTTTCAACACAGGACGTCGTCGTCGCAGTCCCGACTTCATTGTGAGTCGTCCGGATCGCGTTGTTGTTGCAGGCGGAGGAAACTATGACGTCACCCGCAACAGTCGAGACACATTCCATGTTGAACGCCCTGGTCGCACTGTAGATTTTGACCCTATCGGAGCTGCAGGTCCTCAATTTATTAGTGGTCCAGATGGACGTTATGTTAATCAGCAGGCAGATACGTTGACAGCAGTTCGTCCAGATGGGCGCTATGTACAACTCGGTCGTAACCGGCGTGACATTTCCGACGCCCGTGTTCAAGGCGAGAATTTCGTGGCTAACGATGATCAGGCGGGAGTGTGGAATGATAATTTCTCTGTATGGAGACGTTCCGATGGGCGCACAGTTACTTTGGATTCAAATGGGAATGCTATTACCTCAGGCCGGGGACGGCCAGCCCAACATGTAAGTAATGTGCCAGTTCTTAAAATAAAATAAATAAACTCATTGCAACAAAATTTTTTACAGTACTCCGGCTGAACTGATTGTTCAGTAGCGGATCTACGGGGGGTGAAATAGGGTAAATTTTACCCCCCAAAACTCCTAGTCGGATAGACAATCGGAGTTTGGTTAAGAAATTTTACTTGGCCAAACAAAATTTTGACTTTGATTTCCCCCCAAAAAAGAGCGCACGATCCGCTACTGTGTTTAATATCCACTAAAGAATGAATCAAATAAATTAATTGATATTTTAAAAACTGAGTTTATACATTTTTACCATGAAACTTTATAGATCAAAAGAATCGAGAATTTATTCTTACAAATTGTATTTCTAAGCTACTATACCCTAGAGAAAGAAGAAAAACAAGGTGCGTCATTATTATTTTTCAATTTTCCGCTTGAAAAAATTTTGTCTATATCGATAGCTGGCCAAATAAATCGATAGACAAACATATAATTATCGATAGATACCACCGATAGCATCACAAATCATTTTTCCATCACTAGTAAGACGACACAGACACGGACGCGGCGGCAGATTTATATTTTTACATTTAATTTCACACTGAAAGGACACGGGGTTGTGTGTGTACATTCCCTCAATATATTCGTTTATTTACCTCTCAACTTTGTCGTATCTTAAACGGATAGGAACCCTGCCACAACATGGATCAAATGCTCAGTCCGAACTTTTCAATACCTAGTATTGGAACGCCGATGCATCACCAAATGGAGGCGGATCAACAGATTGTTGCAAATCCAGTGTATCATCCGCCTCCAGCAGCAGTTCCTCCATTGCATACAGAACCTTCAGTCACAACATCAGCACAACAACAGTCACATCAAGCGGATGGCAATTCGGTCGTCGCCAGCGGCAGCGGAGGGGGTGGCTCACTATTTGGGCATGAGCCTACCCTGCCGTTGGCCCACAAACAGATGCAAAGCTACTCATCATCATATCAGCAACAGCAACAACAACAGCAGCCTGGTGGTGGTGGATCGACCCCGCAGTCTCTCATGCAGCCCCAGACGCCACAGAGCATGATGTCGCATATGATGCCAATGAGTGAACGCTCTGTGACAGGCGCTGGCAATGCTAGCGATAGCCTAAGTAATATACATCAGACAATGGGACCATCAACGCCCATGACGCCGGCCACACCAGGCTCTGCAGATCCCGGAATTGTGCCACAGTTACAAAACATTGTCTCGACAGTAAATTTGTGCTGTAAATTGGATTTAAAAAAGATTGCTCTACATGCCCGTAATGCTGAGTATAATCCCAAACGTTTTGCTGCCGTCATTATGCGAATTCGTGAGCCTAGAACTACAGCACTGATTTTTAGTTCCGGCAAAATGGTGTGCACAGGAGCCAAAAGTGAGGATGATTCGAGATTGGCGGCTAGAAAATATGCAAGAATCATACAGAAACTGGGATTCCCTGTGAGTTCAACGTTTTTTCGGCCAATTTAATGCGGTAATTTAATTTACTTTGTTTTTTTAACAGGCCAAATTTATGGATTTCAAGATACAGAACATGGTCGGCTCCTGTGATGTTAAATTCCCTATACGATTGGAAGGTCTCGTTCTTACCCATTGCAATTTCAGTAGCTACGAGCCAGAGCTATTTCCAGGCCTCATCTATCGAATGGTGCGACCTCGTATTGTGCTCTTAATCTTCGTCTCAGGGAAAGTTGTGCTGACTGGGGCAAAAGTTCGGCAAGAGATTTATGATGCCTTCGACAAGATATTTCCCATATTGAAAAAGTTCAAAAAGCAGTCATAATAGGTTTAAGTAATTTTTCAGTGTGTAGTTCTAAAAGTTGAGTTTACTTTGCTGCTATAATATAAATATGAAAAACAAAACGAGGAATAAAACTATTTGTAGTTAGTTGTATTTTTGTAATTATTCGTATAAAATGTAGTCCAACCTAAGCACAAATACATCCTCCTGCTCACAGGCATTGAGCCATCAAAGCGCCAACATTATCAAATTCAATTTTCTCTGTAATATTCTTTGTTTTGATCTTATCATCCTGAGTGGCGACCACCACCAGGTCCTGTCCCTGATGTTTCCAGCTGTTGCGCTTAATCCAACTTTCCAATGTGGGATCTTCAATGCCGCCGAGCAACTCTTTAAGCAGATCCTTTTTAATAGTTTGGAATGTGGTGCCTACCACATGCGATACAAACTTGCGTATGGAATCATGGAATCCAGTAATGTGGCGGAACATGGTGCGATTAACCTCAGCCCGCTGCCAGAACAAGGTGAAGTCGGCACGTTCCAGTATGTCAGCCAAGTCAATAATCGTCTGTACATTCTCATCCTTCATCTGCTGGGGCAACAACAGACACTTGGCCATCACGAAGTCTGTGTGTGGCAAGTTGGTGAGACACTTCAGCAGAATGGTGTAGGTGATTTCGAAATTCAGCATATGTGGATTGAATTGATAAAGCTTTAGCACGGCCAAATTAGCTTCCAGATCGTAGGTGTTGTTCTTGGCCTGGTCCTGGACATAGGATTCGAGAATCTTCAAATGATCCGGATTGTATCTGTCATGTAGGAAGTTTTAGGTTATGTTCCAAGCGTGTATTGTTATTGTTGAGGAACTTACCGCTCAATGCAACCCAACATCTCTTGGATGGTCTGGCTTTGGCCATTCTCCATTTTCACCAAGTGCGACATGTTTAACAGATTAATTTGTTTAATTTAAATGTGCAAAACTAAATATTGTCGTCGTCGCAAAATTCTTTTTTTCGGCCGTACTAGAGATGTGTGAACGTAGATAACAACCAAAGCATCGGTTACTTTCTCAAATAGTCGATATCTTCTGTTATCGATTTTCCGATTCGATGAGAACTCGTAGTTTATCGTCTACATTTCAAAACCGTTACAAACATTTTGAAAATCATGTATGATGTTAGCCTTGACAAATATTTGAAATTAAAAGTCACTTAAAAAAGATTAGAGGAGTCCCATTCTAATAGCGATCCATTTATTTGCCTCCCTTGAGTTATAAAGTCTTAAATTTTTGATTTTCAGTGGAAAGTGGAAGATTAATGATTTTACTATTATGTTTAATATTAGCTATGTTTTATTATTTATTATTCGAAAGACATTTGTTTTTATTCCACTTTACTCCTGATTTGGAAGTGAAATTGGAAGTGTAGGCATTTTGTTTTTTGTTATAATGTGGAAGCTACATGTTTTGTACAAAATTATGTACAATTTATTGGTATAAAAAATTCTTTGTAAGGCTTTAAGTTTTCGTTGCATCAACCTCTGCTTCGACATGTCCACCATTTTTATCAATTGCGGCAGCCAATTGAGCCTGCCGCTGCTCCTCCTCTAGTTCCAGTCGTTCCACCTTTTTGATTTTGCTCAATTTCCCTGTAACAATAGAGATTATTTAATTGGAAAAATGACTTATTTATGTGATTACTGATTTAAAACTTACTTGCACACTTTAACATTATGGTTCCCCACCAGATAGACCATCCCCAGCCCACAAAACAAAAGAGGACAGTTAAAAACTGAGCTACTGCCACAATAATATTGATAATAAAGGAACCAATACGTGCCCGGGCACTATCGAATTGTGAGAATCGCGGTATTCCAACACACAAGCAAAACAGACCCGATAACAAGGTGCCTTCAAGGATGAGAAAGAGGAAATTGTTTATAAGTTTTAGTATATTATAAATCAATTGGGATAAAAACTAACCTGACCCTGGAAAAACCACGTTGCAGAAGGCACAGAACCAGGCCAAATAAAGCGGTAAAACAGGAATGGCTCCTTTCATTTTCGATGTATACTCCACCAGATCATTATGGAGTTTACGCCGCGTGTCCTAAAACGAAATGTTAGTGAAATGACTGGATCACTCAATCGTCCCACTCACCTCACTTGGCGGTGGTGCTCTGATACTCTGCCGGCGAGATTCAGTTCCGTGACGTTGCTTTTTACGGCAGCAGAACAACATGAGCCAAAATCGTTTGCAGCAGCCCCTTGAAAGATTTCAATTAATTCATAAAATGTACATACAAATAGAAATAATTGGTGGAAATACTTACTCTTTGGTTTTACTTTCGGCTGTAGAAAGTCCTGCTTCTGCCTCAGAAGTTCCCTCCAAAACAGCTGCATCTGTGGGCTTAATGCCCAATTCCGGATCAGCAGCTGGGGGAGCCGATTGCCAGGCTTTCTTTGGATCTCGCTTGCGTCGACATGGTATGCAGAAGCAACATTTCTTGAACTCCGTCTCATCGCCAGTTGTGGGATCAACTTTATTGACCGAACGACAACAGAATATTTTACTTAGACATAGTCCACATTTACTTCCGCCGGCGGCGCCACCTTTTGCTTTTGGTCCCATTGTGTTAAGATTGGTGGCTTGCATTGCCTCTGGCTGTTCTTTCTTTTTCTTGCGACAACTTTGACAACAAACCACTGAGCGTAGCCAATCCTTGGCTGGCCTTTTCTTAGGTTTCGGCTTGTGCTCATCAATCACTTGAAGATTTGTAGCTGTTGTGGCACTACTTGTGGCACTATTGGATAGCAGAACTGGTTGCTCTTCAACTGCATCTTTACGTGAACAACAGCAACAGCAGCGGGAGCAACGTGATCGTCGGCAGGACATGAACAGATTCGAACAGCAACGACACCAACCTCTTTTACCCTTTGCATTGTTATTATTGTTGTTGTTATTCTCTTTATCCTCCAGAAACTCCTCCTGACTGCCAGTTCTGCAAAAAAAAAAAAAAAAACAAACGTGATTATAGAATCAGTTAGAATATTGCTTATGGGCCTCTTGGCCTTGACTTGAATGTCAGGTCAAGTACACACACATCCATCCATCCATCTATCCATCCATCCATATGAGGCCATCATAAAAGGAAGCAATCAAAAGTAATGGCGCAAAAAATATGCAGTATGCACCGAAGGATAATAGATTACTAAAAGGAGAAAAAATGACCTAGGTATTGTGCCAGACACTGGGCAGTCAGCCAACCAAAGATTGAATTGACAAGCCATTTCAACCAGACAAATTAGTATCAATTGAAAGAGAATTAAAAATTTCCCGGCAAAAGAAAAGCTTATGTTATGTCTGATAGAAAAAAAGGTAATAAAAGTATGTACTTATATTTACCAATTAGTCTGATAAATCTGGTTTGGCATTTTGCTAGGACGAAAGGTTCGTTATCTAGGGGTAAAACCTAAGATTGTTTTCTACATCGTCTATTAAAGGACCATTAACCATTATATCCTTATGGTCTGTCTCCATCTGTCTGTTTTCATGCCACGTAGTGTCTGAATTTATGATCTATTCCACCAAAATTTCGGACATACGCAGCTTATTTGTTGGAATCAGTGCGACAAGGACCATTCATTTCAGTTTTGACTCCATTTATTTCATTTCTCATAGTCTTGAATGTCTCAAATGTTATATAGTGACTTGATATGAATGTTTTCCCTAGCAATTGAGCACAGGTTTTTCCCCTTTACGCCTTTTATATGTTATATGCTAACGATTTTGAACTTTTTGAAAACATTGCAGCGTGACTATAATTTTAATGGCTATGCATAAATTTGCTATGGCATTTAAATTTTTTTTGGTATTCCCCATATAAACTGGCACCCACGAAAAAAAACACCAAAACGGAAAGAAAATCACACGCGACACACGTTTTTGATATGGTAAACCACCTATGAGAGCTTACACAATTTTTGCTGCTTCATATAATCATATATTATTTTATGTAGGAATATTTAATTTCTCTTCTTCGTCTGAGGTGCGTTGGCCAACTAATTGGAAAGCTTGTGCACGAGCCAACGACCAAACTTAATTTGAAGGACGACAATTTATTTACTCTTCATTTGACCCAACGGCAACAACGACAACAGGCAAAATGTTTCTTTTTTTTTTTTTGGTTGGCTTTCACTTAGGACTTTTTTTTTTTTTTTGTTTTGTTAGTTAATTTTAATGGCAAGGTCATGCGATAATTGGCAAAGTATTGGAGTCGAGACCCATCATCAACCATAATGAGTTGACTTGTTCATGTTAATGAATAAATGGGTAAACTAAGATTACCTAAATAAATATTTATCGGCATCAATGAGCGAATCTTGCGGCAGATCTATGTGGAATATAACCGAATTCCTTTTGTTGTTCCTCTTCTTTTTGCCCAACATTATGATTTCTTTTTTGGTTGCTCACAAAATAATTGTGAAGACGGAGTGGTGAGAGCTGCGGTTAGCGCGATTGTCCGGCCAAAACTGATTTGTTATTGCGGCAAGGAAACTTTAACTTTTGCCTGCGTCTACTTGGCACGCCAATTGCAACAGTAAAGGCTCCTTGAAGTGGTCAGTAAACCTTTGTGCTTTACAGTGGGTATTATGAGTAAACTATCTTCAATAAAGAAATTTAGTTTTTTTTTTTAAACTTTTAGTGCCTCTTTTACGTTTAATGGCCACCTTGAATATAAAATTTATCTTGAAAATATTCGTGTAGTATTGAGAATATAATATAAATTTGTTGATAATATTCTTAAATGGTTTTAAAAGTCTTAAAGAGTTTTATTCTATTAAGTTTTGAAAATATAGAATTTCAATTTAAAAACGTTATCTTAATCGAACTTATAGGTTTTTGGCAGCAACTTTATCAAATTGAACCACTGTGCGGCATAAGAGTATGCCAATCAAAAGAGTTTTTACTGTAATTAGTCGCCTGGCTAGCGAAGAGGAGGGCAGGAAGGAGGAGAGCAGGAGGCAGGTGGGCAAACAATGCATTGAAGGACATCGCGTAAAACAACGAATGACGATGACAGGGAGGTTGGTAAGGGGCACGTTGAGGGGGAGAGAGAGAGAGTAGAGAACGGATTTCCTTTAAGGCGTTCGTATGGTCTTCACTCCTCCTTGCCTTTGCCTTTCCTTTTTCGCCTCGCGTTTTGTTTTCAAAATTTATTGACGCATTTATGAGTGGCTTGGCGTGGACCCCGAACCCGGACACGGACGCCAACCCGAGACTACGAGCTCAAAGTACTAGAACCTATGTAGCCCACATGTAGGCAGTCTAAAGTTTTTATGCGGTGGCTTGTTCTTGTTGTTGCCTGCTGGCTGGGGTTTCCTGTATGTAAATTTCACCTAGCCCTGCCCTCGGTTAGGGTCTTGGGTCTGGCTAACTACATATAAGCCTTGGCTGTTTATTGTTTTGGAGACTTTACGAATGTGGCAAAAAAATTAGTTGCCTTTTGCGGAGAGCATTGGCCAAAACGACTGCCAATTACCTGGTAGTAATTTTTGTTCATTCTAGTTGAAGAAGGTGTAAAATAATAAACTTTAAGAAAAATCTGATGGAACTTGGAAAGAGTTGAGTATACCGACAATATTATTAAATTTAAGATTAAGATAGAAAATACTACCCTATCAAAGTTTAAGAAAGTTCAAAAAGATTCGCCGACGATCTTAATACTTTATCAAAAAACAGCACATTGAGGATGTTAAAACATTTCGGGAGAATAATCTCTATGGAATCTAAGAATATTTTAAATATAATTTAAATGATCTTTCAACATTTTTATAACATTTTTTACAAAAATTTGTTATCGCTTCAAGTTTCATAGAAATTGTAATACTTTTAATGGATGTAAAGTTCTTTTGACGTTCGTTAGGAATCATCGTTTGTTTTTTAGAAGAGTTTTCATCTTTTGAACTATTTGAAAAACGTTCATTCGTTTTGTTTTGTCATAAATTGAAATAAATATTTTCGATTGATACACAGAAATTTGCAACTAAAATGATTGACTAAAGGTTGCAAATTTTATAAAAAATTAATGCTGAATGTCAGATCAAATGAATAGATGCATAGATAAAGTTTAACATGATTTCAAAATATTACTTACTTGGCCATGCCACCGCCACCACTGCCCGCTGTGGAACCGCCTTGTCCATCTGGAGATCGTCTTTTGGCATCCACTTTGAAGTCATCTCCACTTTCTGGTGGCATCACATGATGAACATTGAATTCTGAGGCTCCCAGTTTAGTTCTTTCACCTTTGATCACATCAGCGCTTTCATATTCCACCTCAGGGACGACAGAAATAGACGTAGTGGCGGGATGTTCCACATTTACAACCGATACAGATGCCTCAATCGGTTGTGTTGGTGGCAAAGGGGATTTTTGGAGCTCCGTGCCGCTCTCCAAGGCATTACTGCCATCGGCTGTGCCTGTGCGTGAGTCCGCCAATGGTTTGCCAATCACTGTGACGCCACTGGGAGTCGGTGACGTTCCGCTCTCAACGGCTAGACCAATATCATTTTCCAAAGTTTTTAAATCGGTAAGATTCTCATTGATGGTCTTGTGTATCTCATCGGTGGCCTCGGTGACAGTTTTCTGTATGGTTTCCAGTGTCTTTTGGGATTTCTCTAGAATGGCAGCAGCAGCGTCATGACTTTTGGGTTCTAAAATGCAAATTGTTAAGAATTGTGATGGAGGGAGATTAGGGGTCTTTGTGGTCTTACCTTCACCTTCTTGCAGACTGCTCTCTGCTACTGCGGGAACTTTTCGACTTTGAGGAGAATCCGCTCGATTCTTATTGCTAAGCAGACTAAGTCTCGAACTCATGCGCACCAACTTGTTTAGGTTACCACTCTGATTCTGGCCATTCTTCGTACTTGTAGGCGTCTCCTCACTGTGGGTCACGGCGGGTAAAACTTCGGCTGCCTGGAGTACAGCATTGCTGACATGAGCAGCCAATGGAGCCACCTCAGAGCCACTTGAGGCATGAGTGGTCGGTTTTTTCTTAGCAATTGCCGGGGTCGTTGAGGTTTTCTTGGGTTCTTCTGTGGATTTACCTTTTCCAGGAGTTTGTGTCGATGATTTAATCGTATTGCTCTTGTTTGATGTTTTCTTGGTCTTATCAATCTCTCCATTCTTCAGGACTTGCGTCTTCCCATTGGGTTTGGTCGGTGTCTTTGCTGTTGACATTTTTTTCGCATCGGGTTTAGGGAGCGGCCCTTTTGTGGGCGATTTTTTGGCACTTGCATTTTTGGGTTTGGGTTTAACTAGCTCTTTGGGCTTAGGTGTTTCCTTTTTTTGACCTTTTCCCTTTGATTTCTGATCGGCAGTTGTTTTCGTTTTATTATCTTGATTTGCGGGTTTCTTCGACGTCATCGTGGGAGAAGACGTACGCGTGGGTATGCGAGAACGCGAATTACGTCGCTCTTTGATGGAGGTCGGTGAACTGCGATTTGGACTTGAAGGTTTGCGTTGTGTTTGTTTTTGTCGCTGCGGAGATAGTGATATGGATTTTCGTCTATTGGGCGTTACACCACGGGCACCACTTTGCGCTGTTAAAGTGGATGGCGAAATACTTGAGGATCTGAGTGAGGAATGTATGCTCAAGCGAGAATTGTTGGCTACTTCGCGGTGATGCTCCAGTCGAGAGTTAGAACGAGAACCATTTGCGCCACCTCTTGACATGGGTCGCGTAGAAGCTCTTGATATGGATCGTGTATTCTCTCTTGAAGGAGCACGGAATGGTGTATGGAAGTTCTCTGTAGATGGAGCACGGGATGTGTGGATTTTCTCTCTTGAAGAAGTTCGTGACGGCATACGGATATTCTCTCTTGATGGAGCTCGCGAAGGTGAACGCGTATTCTCTCTCGATGGAGCCCTCGACGGAGAACGACTATTGCTGGCACGCGAAGTTCGTCCAGAAGTGCCTAAAAAATCCTTTATAGGGGAACTGCCACGTGAACTCTCCACCCGGGATTCCGGACGACTTCTTATTGGTATACGGGAAATAGAGTCACGCCGCGTAGATACTTCGGATGGGGTATCCAACGTTTGTAGACCATGCAGAGGACTTTGCGGTGTACTACTATCCTTATTCGGGGTGCCAATAATGGGTGATAATGTGGTGGGCTTGACAATCTTTCCATGTTTCGTATCCTTACCATAGACAGATTGTCGCCTGGGACTGGGATGAGCGGAAGCTGGCACATGAATGGATTTACGGCGTGCTCTATTCATTGTGGTCGTCGTGGGTAGTGTTGCGAGTGAAGGTCGCCTTCGATAGCTTAGATCTGAGGTCACGGTAATACTACTTAAATTAGAGCTACGTCTATCGGAAGCGGTTTGCGTAGAGCTACGGCGTTCGGGGGACGTGGAGCTAGAACGACGTCGTTGGGCTTGGCTAAGGCGTAGATTCATGGGTTTTAAACGTTGTCCCAAGTCCATCACTAAGTCATCTAAGCTGCTCCAATTGGAACGCGGCGGGATATGCGGCGATGCGAGACGAGCGGCAGCATCTTCTCTATTCATCACGCGAAGTAGTCCACGTTGCTTACGTGTGGGATTCGCATTTGGCTTCAAGGGACGAGGCAGTGAGCCCGGTGGTATTACTGTGGGTTCCCGTCCAATTAAGTCGATATTGGAATGATGAAATCGTGGTATGGAACTGCGATATGGATCTGTGATCAAAGGTAACGTCTCCATGCTCTTAATTTTCAGCGGCGCTACAGAATTCCGTCGCTGATTACGCGGCGTATACGTATCTATCGATGATGTCAACGAATCTCTTTGCTGCAGTATTCCCTTTGAGGGTGTACCCAGTTTGCTGCGATTATAACGTCCACTCATATTAAACTGGACGGATGGGCGAGGTGAATCATCCGCCGGCATGGTTAAAGATCTCCCATAGTTCTGCATAGGCAGTTGTGGTAGTCGTGAACCTGTGAGCGATTTTCGTCTCAATGGCGGCTTTAATTTAGCCATAAACGATGAGGTAGTCGAAGTCGACTGTATGGAGGCGTGTCTTTTTGCAGCAGGCGAAAGATGTATTGGCGGCGGTTGTGACGGAGGCGGTGTTCTTTGTCCTTTAGGACTCTGGGCGCGTGAGGACTGAGGCGAACGTTCTGTGATTATGGTAAATGCAGTCTTTTTGTGTAGACGTGGCTGTTCCACTCTGTAGAAAAGAGAAAAAATTGAGACACACACCTAAAAAGCAACTCCAATCACTTACCGATAATCACCACCGACCGAAATTGAATCCTTGATTATTATGGGCGACATCTCACGCATTATTGTGGTTGCTTCGTGGCAGGGAGGTGGTGCAGCTGGTGGTGGTGGTAATAATGGCGGTGTTGCATAGCTCTCGACTCCTTGATCCTCTCTTCGTTGCTGTTGTTCTAGATAACTTTTGGGGGAGAGTATCATGCCCATATCACTTAAGCCCAGACGCTCTTCGCCACCACTGCTGGAACTATTCATGTCTTGGATCATAGTGGCCAATGGGGAGAGGGGTGCCTCCTCTTGTCTCATAGACATGATCATTTTCGAACTGGGGCGTAATTTCGGTATACGGCTGAATTCCGGAAAATGCTGAGTGGCAGGACGAAACCAGTCCCGATTGGCATATGGATCGCAAAGTACACTGAAAAATGGTAAAGGATCTTATTGAGTTCAATAAAGTTCCAATGTTCTGTTCGCTTACCTGGAACAGCTATCATCGTGGCATCTTTCCGCACTGACTTTACTCATGGCCACTTGACTGATCCCCGACACTTGGGTGGCCATATCATCGTCATGGTAGATCTTCTCCAAATCATATAAATCCGGCTTATTGATTATATCATCGGGAGCCAAGAAACGAAAATTGGGAGAATTTATTTGGTCTGAACTTGAACCGCCGCTGGAATTTGGAAGGATTTGTATATCGGGTGGCTTCAGTTGCGGCAACGACGATAGTCGATGGCCACTTCCTCGACCATAGCTAGAGGTGGATAAGTATGGTACATTTGGAAAAAGTCTTCTCTCCCTGGCACTGGATGATTCGTTGCTAATCAATGCCACAGCAGCCACAAGGGCATCTTCCTCGGAGCTAGGTAAGTCCACCGATGTCGAGACGGCTCCAGTTCGCAGCGATTCGAATGCCGAGTTTGTAGCATAATAATCCGCGGGCTCAAGAGGCGGTACCGGATCACCAAATAAACTATTATACTGATGGCTACTATCACCATCGATATCGCCAATTGTAGTGCTTAGCCTTGGTGTGGTCTGGCGTGAATGAATGTGGGAATAAGTTGATGGCGGCATATTGCTATGATAGCTATAATCTAAGGATATAATGGATGGATGACATCTGCTGTGACTTTCTGTCCTTGTCGTCGTAGTTGTAGTCGATTGTTGCTGCTGCTGTTGTTGCTCTTGTTGTTCTTTTCCAATAATGGGCGTGGCAGTGGGCGAGGGCGATGATGATGAATACGATAATGTTTGCTGCATATTGTGACATTTGTAGAGCGATCTTCTCTTCGTGGATCGTGTCGATAAGGTCCTTACAATATTGATAGATAATGCCTTTGTTGTTGTAGTTGTTGTTTCGGTTGTTGTTGTTGTTGCTCCATAGTGCTTACGAAAATCAAATTAAAGCTCCGTCACCCTTGTAAAGATATTGTCCTTCGCTAGATATGTAAAAAGAGAATGAATTGTTTTTATTTTTTTTGTAAACTCTTGCCATTAAGGGTATATTAGTTTTCGTCATAAGTATGCAACGTTTATGAAAAAGCATCTTCGACCCTATATATGTATTCTTGATCAGTACGTCGACAAATGTTATGTCTGATACTCTGTCCTATCACTTAACTCAAACTTCTTCTAGTCCTTCTAGTCAATTTTTTTTCAAGGGTTTTGCCTAACTCAGTGTCAGCTGAATCGAAAAACTATATCATATTGCTCACATAAAAACAATCGGTAGAAAATGTTGTATTAGATCAAAAGATTTCCAAGCGATAGACAAAAATGTTGTCATTTATGTTTAGAAATGTCTGTGCCAATTGTGGTCCGAAAAGGCCAACAATATTATATGGCGGCCACATTTTGGCAGTTCGATAAATGAAATTTGGGTTATTAACTTTGTTATTTGTCAAGAAATTTTCAAAAGATTTAACAGTTGACGGTGCAACAGTCATGCTTATCACTTGAACTTCATGAACTTCATTATATGGAGATCGAATTACTCTAGCTCAAAATGTTGTGTCATTCTTGGGTGGAAAATCGAGAGTACTCAGGGAAGTAACTCAAAACACTTGCTAGGGTATAGAAAATTCGGCACGTTTCTCTACTTAATATGAAGCAACAGCACAAACACACACAACACACACACCCGCACACTCTCGTTTTGAACCCATCTCTCTTCTTTACGGCCTTCTGTCCGTCCGTTACAATGTCAGCGTGCGACGTACACGCGACGACTGAAAAGCCCAAGTCAATCCTCAAGCACCCAAGGTAGTCGAACAAAAATTTTCATTCCGAAAATATATATGTGAAAAACAAAAAAAAATGGAAAATCGTAATTATTATATACTATTATTTGTTATTGTATTTTCTAATGGCATTTCACTACTATAAATAGCTGCGTGTTCGTCTGATAAAGTCAGACATCTGAGCAACGAGAGCGCCTTGTCTCAAGCCCAAATGCTTGCAAAAGGGGAATTTCATATCTGAGTATGTGTGTGTGTGTGCTAACGAGAGCAGAACTTGATGAAGAGGATGGGGTGGTATCAGGTAGATTGGGTGGATGAGGCAAGGTGGTTGAGTTTTGTTGCAAGTGCTGCCTTGCATGTTGCAAATTGCCGCATTAGTGATTGCACTTGAAGTTTAACTGAAGATGACTTTAAAAGAAAGTCGAAGCAAATATTTAAGTCCAAGTGACGTATGCAACTATTCCTACACCTATAGTGTGTGAGGTGTGTGTGTGTGTGTGAATGTTTTTGGAGGGGTTCCATACCTCTCCCCAGTAAAGTCAAATCGTGTTGCGTTGCTAGTCAAATGGGCATGTGGTTTGCATTGATTTTTTTTTGGGAATTAGAGCCTAATATTTAACCTACATTTTATGTGGTGTTAGACGAAATTCGTTTAGTTCATTTTTTTTTTTTTTTGGTGACACAATTTGGCGCTCAGGAAGTGACTAGACCGGTAAGGCCATGACGCTGACGCAAAATATATATATATATATATATATATATATATATATTATATATACAGTAAACACACACAACTTAGAACCTTTAGACACTTTTCATACTTTATTTATAATCCACTCTTAGAAGTTTTGTTTTTTGCCTAAAAGTATGCAACTAATATTTATTTACTTTGTTAGTATCTTCCTTGATACTAAAATTTGTTAAATCATTTCATGAGGAATCAACTGCAAAAAGGCAATACGGTCTAAGAATTGACAGAAAATTTAATTGTATGTAAATTATTTCAAAACTCAAAGGCTACTACTCAAATAGATTCAAACCAATCGAAGGTCTGTTTAATAATCAGGAGAAGTTTTTGTAAGCTAATGTTCAGGGAATCGTGATAATTTCTTGTATACACTTTTTCAAAATCTAATGGTAGGTCATTAACAAAGTACAAAAATATGGAAAGTCTTAAATATGATACTTTAAAGTCGTTGCTTGATAGATTTTACGACATTTTTGTTTCAAAAGGTTTACTAAATGTTTAAAATGGCTTTTCATATTGAGCCATCAACTGTTTTTATTCAAAGGGAGTAGATTTTTTTCAAATACTTCTTTATAATTTTTCGTTTTTAGAACTACCTCAACAACAAACAGGTGCTAGGTAATGAGTGTTTACTGTACTTGATATATGGAAAAACCGGCTGACTTGATTAAAAATAACAAAACCTAGATTAATATTACACGCACTTTTTTCTTTTGGTTTGTTTTTTTGCACACCATTTTTTTCGCAGAGTTGAAAAAATTTGGGTCATTGGGTGATTATAATTTAGATTTTGTCATAGATTCTCTAGCGGCATGGTTTTCTGAACTAAATTTTACCGTCTCGAATTATTAGTTCAAGTGCTCCTACGGAGTTGAACATATTTCGCAGCTCCTTTATTTTGGGACTTTCGTGCCCCATCAGGTGTGAAGTTTAACTAAAATTCACGCAGGATAAAAGGCACTTTTTCGACAAATTGTAGGTGTAGCGGTTTTTCTTCGATTTTGTTTGCGTGCTTACTTATATTCATCTTGGTGTGTTTTTTTTTCCTTTTTGGGGTTTGTATTTAGGAAACTTTTTGATTCACCTGTTGGATGGGTCTACTACTACAACCTGCACATGACACGCGATGTGCATACAAGATACAAAAGAGAAGAAGAAAAACCACGAAATACAATAGGCAACATAAGAATTTTATGACCTTCATTAATCAATCATGTGGTTCTGGGATCTATTAGTATCAGTTGGATAAAGTTAGAGCAATTCACTCTATGTCATGGCATGACCGAGATGGCATTTCTGATGTACCTATTCCTCTCTTCCTTTATACGCTAAAAACTTCCTTCAACCTCAAGCTCATCGATAGAACCCGAGTACACTGCACTCTTTCCTTGGAAATGAATTTATGTATATGTATATGGGGTCAAAATAGCAACAATTTTTCACGTTTGCCTTGTGCAGCGGTAAAAAGTCAACAACACTTTATACAAATTTTTACTCGGTGCTTCGGCGCACTTCAGCACAAACAGAGAGGGAAAGGGGCAAGAAACCCTTCAAGTATGCAATATCCTTGGCTAATGTCGTCGTCGTTGTCCGAAAAAAAACCGTCTGAAACAGCCAAAACTCAAGTCTCTAATTGAATTTATAATTTAAAGAAATTTCACAAATTAACATAGTTTGGAAAACTTCTTTGTTTCAATGACAAAAAAAATAGAAAATCACTAGTTTTTGTCTTCTTTTTTTTTGTGGCTTTTCCGAAAACAATTTGAAAACTTCTTCAATACCCGTAATAAGATAGAATCCAAGCGCATTTGCATCGATCCGTTAACGATGCACTGCACTTGCCGTTCGTAGAAAAACTAATCCTTAGCAGGCAAATACCTTTCCTTATACTAGCCGCGTTTACTTTTTCTATTTCTCTCCTTTTTGGTTGGGTATTTTGCCGACGCCTGACTCTGACTCTGACTCTTTTGTCCAGAGTCGAAGTTTTTTTCAGGAGCCGAAGAAGCATATACACACGCGGTCAGTAAACCTACTTCCGCTTGACATAAATACGCCTTGGACATGAAAACTTGGCACTGCCAAGTTGTTTTCAAACTGACTGCAAATGGTGAGCCTTCGAGGGGCCTGGGACATGACCATACCAAAAAACAACGAATGAAAAATGCCACCTGACCAGAGCAGATCACACACACACACACACACAATTGGTATAATGTAATTTTTCTGCATAAGCAATCTTTGGGGTATGGTTTGATTTTGTTTTTTTCGTTTTTAATCAATTATGCCCACACCCAAAAAATTCTCTTAATTCCTATCATTTGCAACTGCACCTTATTGTGCATCCTGCCTAGCCCTAGCAACAAGCTAATGCAAAAGAAAAAACCCAAATCGAAAACAAAATACACTAAAAGATCTTCCCACGCGATGGTATGACTATGACCCACATTGACTCATAAATTAATATCAATTGCTTTGGTTTGCGTGTGCAAATCTAGGCAATGGGCAATTCCCACCTGCTGACCAACGGCAAATACCTGGGCCACCATCTGGGTTGGGTTTGTGGGGGAATTCGAATTCATGAAAGGGCATTTAATTGTAATTGACTGTGACCGACCATTACACAATAAGTAAGTAAGTAACTAAGCTGTATGTATTCATCCAGCCAACTATTCATCCACAGGACGCACCTAGAACTTAAGTAAATTATTATTTCTATTTCTATGCGTATGTATTAGTTAGTTAGTATGTATATGTATATGGAAAGCAACCAAGATTACTGAATTTACTTGCCCTTGATTGCCTGATTACTGAATTTGCTTGACTCACTCAATTTTACTTCATCTAATAGTATTAATCCTTGACCCAATAAAACGTTTTCTATGTCAAAAATGATCTTTTAGATCTAAGACAGTAAAAAGACTTATACATATGTACAAAAGTATAATATCGAATATATAATATGGAATTTTCGGAATAAATATTTACTGTTTATTTCGTTTAATTAAGGACTATTAAAAGTGCTTGTTTTTTTGGGTATATTTTGAAAATGATTTCAAAAGAAGTTTTAATATTCTAGTGGACATAAATTGGACAATTAGTTTTTAAATTTTTTTATTTGTTTCTTGACCTTATGTTTGTTTATTGCTATAAATAAATGGATGATATATATACTGCAGGGATTGAACATCCCGGATCGGACCACTATATCATACAGTTCCCACAGGAACGACTAAGTCACTAACGTCTTTTATTATTAACTTTGTTATTTTTTTAAGCGTTTGTCTGAAAGGTTGTTAATTCAATATACTTGATAATTAATGTGTTCAATTTCATCAAGATAGTTTATTACTCTGGGCAGTTGGATCAATTGGACAGCTATAGTACATACATATGTAGCTGCTTTAGCTTGATGCTGTGGTCCGAAATTGGACTTTGTTGGTAAAAACAGAAAAACTTGCAAGGGCATACAAACTTTGGCATGGGCAAAGCTTGTGCAGACCCTCTAGATTTATTATGAATTAATTAAGTAGATAGGTACACATTTAAAATATTTTTAAAGCTAACAGAAATCAAGGAATCCACTTCAATGTGATTGTTTTAGCCATTAATATTTGCATCTATCCATCCACGAACCATCGGCACATATGTGAATATGGACGGACGATATGGCGAGCCACAACCAAAACCCCACGACGAAATTGCAATTTGAAGGCCGTGCAAAGTTAATGGGCCACCGGAATCTCCCCCACACGGGCCTTGCCTTCCTAACGGATCTCCTGCGCAAATCATGCGATCTGATATTTGAGGAATATTGGCACTATTGCAATATCTACGACCCCATAGCTGTATGAGTGCATATTTCAAACGACTTTGCCTATTTCTATACGGATCGATTTCACCGAATCCAGAAGTAATTGCTGTTAAATTTTCCAAGTAGTTGTCCCCAGCAGGTGCCAAACGAATTGATCTTATTTTATCACTGAAATGAGCTGGTGTACTTAACCGAAGCAGTCCAACATCATAATCCCTGGTCGCAACATTAAAATTTGGATGTATAATGATTTTTTTAACATTGATAATTTCTCCATCGCCAGCATTTAAATCGCTGGTGCCTAGAAGAACCTTCAGCGAGGTGATATGTCGTCCCACAATACAGTGGCCAGCGGTAAGAACCGTGGTCTTTGAAATTACAGAACAGCCACATCGATTATGTCCATCTATTAATAAGGAACCCTGATAAGGAAATTGTCCTGGCCGAGCGAATTGTCCGCCAATGATGGCATCAACAAAAAAGAAGCCATTACAATTCAGGGCAAGAAGCAGGCCAAGCACAGGAACAAGACTCTTAACTGATAACATGGTGAAAGTTTACTATATGAGACGTGTCTAGGGAAAATCCGTTTATATAGGGTCAGAACCATGTTAAATTGCGTTAAATTGGCGAAACTATTTGCCTTAAGACCTTAAATTATAATTATAATTAAGAATTATACTTATCGTCACAGCAAATTATAAACACTGTAATCACTTTTGTTTTTTAATAATCTGGAAATCTGGTACATGAGGTTTTGATGAATCTAACGATTCAGATTCTATAAAAATACAGATGCTAAAACTTACATTTTTGGAGCTATTTTTTATGGTAATACGATCTCGATTATACAGCCATGGTTTTCGACCCATTTGTTATATGCTGATCATGAATTTATATGAAAGGGTATATGTAATAAATTTGAATTTTTTAAAATTTAGGATATCGGAATACATATGTAGACACAAGTTTTACTATAAAACTTTACCAAAAGTACCTTAAAATACATTTTGAAATAGAAAATGAACATCAATAACAATAAAGGAATCTCCAATCCAATGTGAATCACTTTATTTTAGACATTTATATTGGCATCTATCCATCCACGAACCATCGGCACATAGGTGAATACAGACGGACGATATGGCGTGCCACAACCGAAGCTCGTCGACGAAACTGCGATGAGGAGGCCTCCCAAAGTTAATGGACCACCGGAATCTCCTCTACATGGACCTTGCCGTCCAAGCGGATCTCCCGCGCAAATCATGCGATCTGTTATGTGAGGAATATTGGCACTATTGCAATATCTACGACCCCAAAGCTGTATGTGTGCATATTTCAAACGAGTTTGCCAATGCTTCCAATGATCGATTTCACCGAATCCAGAAGTAATTGCTGTTGAGTTTTCCAGGTAGTTGTCACCAGCAGGAGCCATACGAATTGCCCTTATTTTGTCAGTGAATTTAATTGGTTTACTTAACCGAAGCAATGCGATATCGTAATCACCTGTCGCCTGGTTAAAATTTCGATGAATGATGATTTTATTGTAAAAAAAAATTTGTGCATCGCCAACACTTAAATCGCTGGTGCCTAGAAGAACTCGCCCCCAGTTGACATCGGTGTTCACAACACAATGGGCAGCGAGGAGGACCGTGGTCCTTGAAATTACAGAACAGCCGCATTGATAAGCATCGTTTACTATTAAGGAACCCTGATAGGGAAATTGTCCTGGCCGAGCGAATTGTCCGCCAATGATGGCATCAACAAAAAAGAAGCCATTACCATTCAGGGCAAGAAGCAGGCCAAGAACAGGAACAAGACTCCTAACTGATAACATGGTGAAAGTTTACTATTTGAGACATGTCTAGGGAAAAGCCGTTTATATAGGGTCAGAACCATGTTAAATTGCGTTAAATTGGCGAAACTATTTGCCTTAAGACCAGGAAATGGAAATTATATCTTTATAAGTTATAGTTTTCATAACTATAAACGGCCGATGTTTTCTTTAAATTGTCTGGATTAATGATGTAAGAGGCTCAGGAGATTCCGCTTTATCTAACTAAACAGTAATTAACAATTTAAAGTTTAAATAAAAAGGAAATATTTTTTAAAATATTGAAGAGTTTATATAATATGATAAAAAATGATGTGAAATAGTTTCGTAGTTACAAACAGAAAAGAAAATACACAATCCAAAAAACTATGTCAAGTGAATGTCAAATATTTGAATATATTAATAAAAAAAAACATTTTCAAATTAATAACTACCATGATGACATGGATAGAGATAGTTCTTGTCCGATTTTTACTGGAAAAGTTAAAAGTTGTTATGTGAAATTTTTTGTTGCCCTAATGACATTTGTATGTATGTACATATATCTTCAATTTATTCAATATCTAAACAATTAAATTTTTTGAAAATTAAATAAAAAAATATATATTTATTTATTTATTTGTGTCATGGATATTTGCATCGATCCATTCACGAAGGTAAGGCACATATGTGAATACAGACGGACGATACGCCTTGCCACATCCGAAACTCCACGACACAACTGCAATTTGAATGCCATGCAAGGTTAATGGGCCACCGGAATCTCCGGTACAAGGACCTTCCCGTCCAAGCGGATCTCCCGCACAAATCATCCGATCCGATAGTTGAGGAATATTGATACTATTGCAATATCTACGACCCCATAGCTGTATGAGTGCATACTTTAAATGAAGTAAGTAAGTCGTCTCGCCGACTTGGGTATACCATACACCAGTAAAACAAATATTTCAAATTTGTAATAACTAATGCATTTGCCTATTTTCCACAATTCTGTTCACATGCTTGTTACAAGCATATCTCAGTATCTCGCGCACTTATGCATATAACCACCCTAGCGCCCCCCACCCGCCAACGGCCATCTCCGGCCTTATGCAAAAACGTTTATATGCATAACTCAGCTATTTTTTGTCCGATTTTCATCAAATTTGGTATTTTGCTCGGTATTAGTATCAAATTTAAGTGTGCCAAATTTGATTGCACAAGGTAAAAAATTACGGGAGATAATCGAGTTTTTCAAATTTCGGGGGCGGAAAGGGGCGTGGCAAAAACTTTATACATACAAAATGTGCGCATTTACTATGCAAATATACATACCAAATTTGGTGTCTCTAGCTGCAATAGTTTTTGAGATAAACGTTTTTTTTAATTGCGGGGGCAGAAAGGGGCATGGCAAAAATTTGAAACAAGCTTGATCACTCTACATACTACACGAGCCTACATTCCAAATTTGGTGGCTCTAGCTTTTATAGTCTCCGAGATCTAGGTGTTCATACGGACAGACGGACAGACGGACGGACGGACAGACGGACGGACAGACGGACGGACAGACGGACGGACAGACGGACGGACAGACGGACATGGCTAGATCGACTCGGCTGTTGATACTGATCAAGAATATATATACTTTATGGGGTCGGAGAAGCTTCCTTCTGCCTGTTACATACATTTTGGCGACTTTAATATACCATTTCACCCTATGGGTGTATGGTATAATAACATTGCCTATCTCCGAATCCAGAAGTAATTGCTGTTAAATTTTCCAGGTAATTTTCACCAGCAGGAGCCAAGCGAATTGATCGCACATTTTTACCGAATATGAGTGGTTTACTCAACCGAAGCAACGCAATATCGTAATCTTTGGTATTAAAATTGAAACTTGGATGAACGATAACTTTTTGAACATAGAAGGTTTGTCCATTGCCAGACTTCCAATCACTGGTCCCGACAACAATCTTCAAAAGTTTCAGATTTGATCCAGCAACACAGTGGGCAGCGGTAAGGATCATGTACTTTGTGACCACAGAACCACCACATCCTTGTTTGCCGTCGTATATCAAGGCAATCTGGTGGGGAAACTGTCCTTCACGAGCTAAATACCCGCCAATGATGGCATCAGCAAAAAAGAAGCCATTGCCAGACAGGGCAATTAGCAGGCCAAGAACAGGAATACGACTCTTAGCCGATAATATGGTAAAAGTTTACTATATTAACCATGTCCGGGAGAATTTCGTTTATATAGGGTTTAAAACCATGTTAAATTATATTGAATTGGCGAAACTAAAGGTTGTAGATCCAGGAAACGCAAATTATGTAATAATTATAATTTTTTGTAATCACTTTAAACAGGGTCGGGTTATTTTCAAATACACTAGAAAAATCATCTAACAGATCAGAAAATTGTTAGAATTAGTTCAGATATGTAATACCGAAGCCCGTGTATGGGCTTCAGTACAGTAATCCTTGAGAGAAACAAATAATTGGCAAAATAATGCCCAAGAAATTAATTCAGGAAAATCAGAAAACGAATCAGTCTAAAATTTTAAGACTGATATATATATTCTTGATCAGCACGATGTCTAGATCGACGCGAACTTCTTCTAGACCGTTAGAGCTGAAATTTTGCATGAAATTTTGTATTAGGGCACAGGTTGTATATCTGGGATTCATTCGGATCGAACCACTATATCATATAGCTCCCATAGAAACGGCAAACAGTGACTTTTTCCAATAACTTCGTTATTTTCTAAGCTATTGTCGTAATTTAATATTGGGATGAGTCTATTACACCTATAAATGGCTATGCCAAATTTGATCAAGATCGGGTGATTATATCATATAGCTCCCATAAGAACGATCGGTGGAAAACAGTGACTTTGATTAATAACTTCGTTTTTTTCTATGTTAAGATTGTAGGCCGTTCATTCGCAAACATTTCTCGTTGTAGATAAAACGATTTTCCACTTTGCCGGCTATAAGTGAGGGAAGAGTAACAAACAACTTGCAAGGGTACACAAACTTCGACGATGTCGAAGTTGAACCCGGCCCTCAGATTTAGTGTAAATTTTCTTTTAATTGAATCAACTATTTATGAAAAACCGCTTTATAATTTATTTTACAACTTTTATCAATTTGAAATAATGTAAAATGTTTTGTTTTAGTTACGATTTTTAAGATGTTTATCCAACCAAGCATGAATTTTAGATACAGCTATGAATACGATCGGACGATACGGTGCGCTGCAGTTGAAAATCTGCACTGCTACTCCAACAAGGACGCTATCCACAACCAAAGGGGCACCGAGATCTCCTTTACATGGTGCTTGATTTCCACTGGGATCTCCTGCGCAAATCATATAGTGCTTCGTAAAACGAAGATAATGGTTGCAATATCTATCGCCCCATATTTCAATGTTTGCGTATCTCAGCAAACTATCTTTTTGCCCATAAACATTCACTACACCAAATCCGCTGGTGATTGCTGTGGTGTTTTCTGGATAAGTCTGACCTCGGCCGGCGATTCCAATAAATGCCACAGACCCACTGAATCTTACTGTCTTAGCTAATTTTAGCAATGCAGTATCGTACTTTGGAAAGTATGCGGATATATGAACAATGGCTTCCATAACATCAAAAGATTGTCCACTTTTATCACTCAAATCGTTGGTGCCGATAGTCACCTTTAACTCTGTGACATTCCGTCCCATAACGCACTCGGCAGCGGTAAGGACCATGATCTTCGAGACTAAAACCCCGCCACATTCTTGATTGCCATTCACTATCACGGCAGCCATATAGTTCAGCAGATCCTTATCAGCGACTTTGCCACCAATGATGGCATCGGCAAAAAGGAAGCCATTTCCAGACAGCGCAAGTAGCAGGAAAAGAACAGGAACAAAACTGTACGATGACAACATTATGATAGTTTACTACTTAATAATAACCATGACAATGGAAATGCTGTATATATAGGGTCAGAACCATGTTAAATTGTGTTAAATTGGCAAAACGAAAGGTCTTAAGACCAGGAAATGTCAATTATGTAAGTATAGAAAATAGTTCGAATCTTTGTTAAACATTTTCTACTCAGGGCAATTCAAACTATGCCTTCTCTCAAACTCAACCGATCGGTATTAAGCTTTTAAAAGAATCTTCTACTATATAATTAATCTAAAGAAACATTTTTCCAAATAATTTGTCTAAACAATTTGTCATAAATCTAATAAAATTAACTTACTTACCCAAAGCTAATAAAACAAATTAAATTTTTAGAATATTAACAAATCTATAAAAACTAAAACTATTTGAATGCTTTTTGCTGTTCGAAAAGTCGCCAAGAGCCAGCCAAGTCAAAATCAGAGACTACTAATTCATTAAATTGATAAAAGAAATGAAGTTTTTTGAAGAAAAATGTGTATTTTTTTAATTTCACGCAAAAAGAGAAACATCGATAAAGCCACGTAGTTTTGTTACGGATGTATATGCGACCGGACGATACGGTGCGCCACAATCATAAAGCTGGGATGCCACTCCAATAAGAACGCCACCCACAATCAGTGGGTCACCGGCATCTCCTCTACATGGACCTTGCTTTCCACTTGGATCTCCTGCGCAAATCATATGGTCCTTTATAAATGAGAGATAACCATCACAATAGCTGGAACCCAAAATCTTAAGATATGCATATTTTAGAATATGTTGCCTTTCTTCCTTTATACTAATGCCACCAAAACCGCTGGTAATTGCTATCGTATTTTCTGGGTAGTGTTCATTCCCCGGAGCCGTCTTAATTAATTGCACATCCTCATCGAATTCAACATCCCTATGTAGCCGAAGGAATGCAATATCATAAGCCGTAAAGTTGAACTTTGGATGAAGTATAATAATATTCACGTCGAATGTTTGTCGTTCTGAATCGGTTAAGTCGTTGGAGCCGAGAACTACACTCAACGAGGTGATATCTCGTCCCGCAACACAATGGCCAGCGGTAAGGACCATGGTCTTGGAAACTAAAGCACCGCCACATGTTTGGTTGCCATTCACTATCAAGGCAACCATATAGGGGAGCTGTCCTTTTCGAGCCACTTGGCCGCCAATTATGGCATCAGCGAAATAGAAGCCATGGCCAGACAGGGCAAGCACTAGGCCAAGAACAGGAACAAGACTCTGAGTCGATAACATGATGAAAGTTTACTATATGAACCATGTCCAAGAGAATGCCATTTATATAGAGTCACAAGTGTGTTAAATTGTGTATGAAATTGGCAAAACTAAAGGACTTAATACCAGGAAATGCAAATTATGTAATTGTAATAACAATAACACAAATGGTAATATCCGTCAGCTTAACATTCAGCATGGTCTTTATTTTGAAATTATTTTTTTGTTGGTCTTAATGCTAAAAGTTACATAGTTAATGTAAAGTTACAATAATAATTTAAAAGCGCATTTACATTAAATATTCTAAATATTCAAATATTGTCATAGTCTTCGTCTAATTCGAAACACGATGTGGTTGGGGGGGATGTGGCTGAAACTTTTGCTGCTGCTGCTGCTGCTGGTGGAGGTGTCAGCATTGCGCCACTAGCCTTTGGAATGATTTGAGCGCTGCTCTTTCCAGCAATTTGGTTGTTACTATTATTATTATTATTATTGTTGTTATTGTTGTGGGTGCTGGTCTTGTTGTTGCCATCTCCACCAGATTCAACGGCGGCAGTTGAGGCAGCAGCAGTTGCTACAATATTGGACAAATCAATGTTGATAACTGGTGCCGCAATATCAAAATTGAATGCTGCAGCTCCAGAGGAATTAGCACCACCACCGGAGTTACCTTCTGTGTCTGATTCCGGTGTACTAAGACTTGATGTGGTCGTTGTTGGGAGCTGCACATTGCTATAATCGATTTTCACTATGGGCTTATTGAGTTCGTAGCTACATATTGGAGCAGGTATGGCAGTATCATAGCTGGTTTTATTTAGGGGCGGCCTGCCGCGTCTTGTATATGATACGGCAGCAGCAGGAGTGGATTCCGAACGAGCTAATTTGGCAGGTGAGTGTCCTAATCCCATGCCGCTTGCAGCAACTGTCCGAGCTTGTTGATGCATAGCCACAGCAGCTGCTGTGGGCACAATAACCGAGGGATGCTGTTGCTGCGGATGTTGACGCTTCAGCGCACTGCCATTCAGACTCATGGATCGAGTATAGGAATTGGAACCATTGCTTCCACCACCCCCACGTCCTCGTCGCATTGATGTCGATGGCAGGCTTAGATCATATGGCGTATCCGAATCTGGATATTGCTCTTCTGGCGAGCTTTGAACTATTTCCAAATCATCATCATTGTATGAGTTGGCCGCTTCCTCGGCCACCGAAATATCCGGTATGTTGCGCACCAGTTCTTTAAGGAAATCGAAACGATGTTCCGAATTGATGCACTGCTTCATGTGTGAGGTGGACAATGTTTTTGCATTGCGGGAATTTGTTATGCGCAAGGTTTTCGTCAGTAGCGATTCCACAAACAATTCCAATGTGCGCGAAATAATGACGGGTACAGCCTGAGCCACTTTACCAATCTCTTCGTCACTCTGCATGATCTTCTTGATGCGACCCTGCCAAAAGTAAATGAGAAAGAAAAAAAAACAATTAGTACTATTGAGCCGGGAAAGGGAAATGGGCACACGTTTGTGTCTATAATGTGAATGTGACGGGGAGGAGGCCTAGGCCTCTAGTGTCCAACTAACACATGCACACACATACATATATAGACATAGCAGTTGTGGATGCGTATGTGTGTTCACAAAAAAAAAAAAAAAAAACTGATAACCTTTTGATACATGCATTTGGAGGCGGAAAATATTGTTCATCAACTTACCGCTGGAAAGCGTGCATTGTATTTCTTCTTTTTCGATGGCATTAATGTTTTTCTGTCCTTAAATTACCGTAAATCCTGCTCCTGTTCCTAAAATAAAACAATCGCGTTTTTTTTTTTTACACAAGAACAGTTCCTTGATTGGCGTTAGTGTGGGTGAATGGCAAACACAATTCACAGTGAAGCCAATCAGTAGAGATGTGTGGAAACTGTGACTTAAGCTGACGAAGTGTGTTACCGATAGGCATGCTATATAAAGTTTTTAACCACAATCGGTCACCAACTATTAAACTTTAAGTGTCCATTTTTTCTAGCTTTTAGTTTAAAATGTTAATAATACTTTTTCTGCGTACCTTAACGTTAAGTTTATAAGCAAATTTTAATTCCATTTTTCGATTACGATTATTTAATTTTGTCATCTCTAACCAAATCTGACAGCCTTCACTGTGAATGTCAAATCCGGCATTCCCAGAAAGAAGAAGCAAACATTGACTATTTATTCGGAACTTTTAAAGAAAATTTTTTTTTCATAATATTATTGTTTGAGATTCCCTCACTTGGGAATTCATGTCTAGCCGAAGCAAAGATCCTTGCAAAGTCAACGCTTGTCGCATCCAAAAGTGCCTCAACGGTAAATATATATGCACATTTTGGTATGGATCAAGATTATGTAAGTTAAGTAAATTTATCCGATTTTCATTAGAGAACAATTACCAGGAAGATAAGTGTGTCGAGGTATTGGAGGCTATGCGTCAGTGTTGCCTGAAGTGGCATAAGGAATCGCTTTGTTGCAGTGGCATTGATTTAAATAAAGTATATTTACCGGCCAACAAAGGGTCCAACGCGAGTTCGTAAGTAGATTCCTTACATATCGCTAGACTATGGCTAAAAATTGTATATTTTTTGTAGAGGAAAATAATGCCCATACCGGAATATAAACCACCAAAGGAAATTCAAGATTTATTAGACCAAAGACAACAACAATCATCTGGCCAAGGAAATCAACAGAGACGTCGCACCGCTGTCTTGCCCAAACGAAGTTGGATTCAACGTAATCCACGTCTCTTTCAAATTACCGCTTTGACCACATCGCTATTGATATTCTTCTCGAAACCCATTTACGACATTTTCATTGCCGATCCATTGCCATTGCCACCGGCGGGAGAAACGCGTGTGCCACCCCACAAACGTTAGATCATTGATTAGGAGGCAAGGGTATGGAATCGGTACGCAAGGCAAATCAACGTTTACGCAATTATCCTCTGCTGCTTGCCAAGTGTTCCGACAAGGCTACAGCATACGCTGTCTGTGTCACACGAGATTTAAATGTCCAGCATAAGATTTGTGAGACCGAGTTTAAGGAATTTATGAATTGCATACGCAAGTCGGCAATGGAATTAAAAACCAAATTATAAATGAAAACCGATACAAGCAAACATTGGGAAGAAATAATGTCGTCTAACACAAAAAAAACAAGGAGCAGTATGTGGTGGTGGTCTTGGCTCTTGGCAATTAGTTTTAAGCAACATTTGTTAATCTCGGCGCTACTGAGACTATCTCTCATTGCCTATGCCCAAATCCATGATAGCCAATCAGCTGTACCCTATACGGATATTGACTATAAGGTGGTTACAGATGGCGCTCGTCAGGTTCTGCAAGGAGAATCACCTTTTGCCCGTCACACTTATCGCTATAGTCCTATTTTGGCTTACCTGCAATTACCAAATCTATTTGTTCATGCGGCATTCGGTAAATTGATATATTCCATGTTCGATCTACTCATAGCCATAGTTATACACCGATTGGCGTATATGGTGGTTAAAGGTCAATTCGAGAAGACAGTACAACATTTATTTTATCAGGCTTCCAAATCACATGAATGCAAATATTTTGATGCCTTGGATGAGCGTAATCAACCGGAGACTGTGGCACGAGGAGCCGCTTGCTTTTGGCTCTATAATCCCCTAACGGCTGTGATCTCAACACGCGGCAGTGGCGATAGCTTCTCCAGTTTCTTTGTTATATTGAGCCTGTATTTGCTTATACGAGCCGAGCATAGGCAAGAGCACTCAAATTGGTTGATATTCTTTGCTGGCCTGTCACATGGCATCGTCATACATTTGCGACTATATCCATTGCTGTTTAGTTTGGCCTATTATCTATCTTTATCCACCAGTTTGGTGCGAAATTTTCGTCATCTTCTGCAACAGATTTTTCGACCAAATGTTCAGCAATTGTGTTTGGTTTTTGGAACATTGTCAAGTCTTGTGCTCCTAACATGGGCATTTTATTCACTTTATGGCTATCAGTATCTTTATGAAGCATATTTATATCATTTTGTGCGGAAAGATGCACGTCATAATTTCTCGTTGCATTTTCTAATGCAATATTTGAGCACCGGTGAAGAGGGAGAGACATCTCTATTGATCAAACTACTCGTTTTGGCTCCCCAATTAGTTTTGATTATTTATTTGAGCCTAACATTTGGTCAATTCCGCCAGACTTTGCCATTCTGTATCTTCGCCTTGGCCTTTGTTTTGGTTACCTACAATTCTGTGGTGACTTCCCAGTATTTCATCTGGTACTTGGCCATATTCCCATTGTGCCTGAATAATTTGAAACTTCTCTCTTGGCCGCGATGTTTCGTGTTGCTTGCACTTTGGATTTGTGCCCAAGCCTTGTGGTTGCTTCCAGCCTATTTGCTAGAGTTTCGGACATGGAATACATTTAACTGGATTGGTGCTCAGAGTGCCATCTTCTTTCTAGCCAATAGTTATATATTAAAAGAGCTTTTGGCTCATTATGGTTTTACCCACTTTAAGATAAGTTATAAGAAATTTAGATAAATATATGTGGAAAACTAAAAGTTCGATTTTTCCATTTCTGTTTTATTGCTTATTAATACTTAAAAATTTAATATAATTGAATAATTTTTCCATTTCAATTTTTTGTAGATTTTGAAGACGACTGCTTAACCACCACTCATCTGTTCCACGTTCTAATGGTATCTCGAAGACATTTCCCTCCCTATTCCATTTATATTCCTTGAGGTCCTTTTGGGCACTGCGGTAAAGACTGCGGGAACAAACTGTAGCGATGGACACTTGGTTTCTAGATTGAAGATCCTTTTGGTTTTCATACAATTTCCTGACTCTGTCATAATCTTTCCCCAAATCCTTGGAATTTGAGCAGAACATATGATGTAGGCGCATGCGGGTAGATTTATTTATGAAGATTGCCACACAGACATATTCACTATACACATCGTATGGATCGTTGGGAGGACTATGTGGTGGTTCATCAGATTTCAACAGGATTTTACTTAATATGGCTGGAAATGTATTTGCATTGATCGTTGCATCAGGTTTGGAAGTTTTGTTCTTTTTTTTATTTATGCGTGGTAATCTTGGTACATTGATAACCCTTCCTGATATATTAAGTACTGGAGGTAACGATGATGACTCAATTGCCGTTACGGGTTGATCACTTTCGGCCATTATTTCCTTGTTTTTAAAATCTTTATGAATTTCTCTTTGTTAGATTTTGTGCTTCTTGTTGTCCGTCTACGTTATTAAGCTAAAAAGAACTATCAAATGTAATTGATAAGATATTTCATTTTATAGCAAATTCATTTCAATTTAAGTTACAAATGAAATACATAAATAAGCTTTTGAATTAGTGATGGTCGAGTTTTTAGTTCACATGGGAATGGCAAGATATGTCTCTACAGGGTGGCCAAATATGTGTAGAGCTTCCTGAGGAGTGGAGTAAGACATTTAGAAGCGACATAAAATCTTAACAAAAATTCAAAAATCTTGTGTAATTTCTTAAGAAATATTATTTGACGACAAAATAAGTATGTTTGGTTTTCCATATTAATTTGAGGTAAAGTCCTTTAACATTGCATAAATGTTACTTATCTAAAGGTCACTTAGGCTATCACACATTTTATCATTAGATTCTACAAGATTACGAGAGTAATTACAATGTCTTGGAAAATAAGACAGGAAATTTAGAAATGGGTAAATTTTTTACTAAATAATTCTCAAAGTGAATCTTTTTTTGGACAAAATCAAAATAGACACAACAAAATACAAATATTAAAGTATTTTTATATTTGGGTTAAAATTATATAAGAAATAAATTGTTTTTATTGCTTATTAATGCTTAGAAATTTTATATAATTAATTAACTTTTCCATTTCAATAATTTGTAGATCTCGCAATCGCCTATATAGCCACTCATCTGTTTCACGTTCCATTGGTGTCTCGAAAACATTCCCCGCCTTATTCCATTTGAATTCTTTCAGATCCTTTTGCGCACTACGGTAAAGACTGCGTACACAAATTGAATGCATAGTCTCCCTGTTTTTATATTTAAGGTCCTTTTGGTTTTCATATAATTTTTTTACTTTCTCAAAATCCTCGTCCAAGTTTTTGTAAATTGAAAGGAACATGTGATGTGTGAGAGTGCGGGTTTTTTCATTTTTGAATATTGCCACACTCAGGAATTCGCTCATCTCATCGCATTTGTCGTTGGGCGGATTGTTTGGTGCTTCATCACATTTCAGAAGGATCTTACTTAATATGCCTGGAAAAGTATTTATATTGATGGTTGGATTACTTTTGGGTTGATCAATCTCTTTAGTAGCTCCCTTCTTCAAGCTCTTTTCGCCTGGTAAACTGGGTAACGTTCCTGATATATTGAGAACAGGCGTCGATGTGGTTGATGATGTTGTAATAGGCTCTGTTTCGGCCATTATTTTAAAATTTTTTTTTTTATAAATATTTAGTGGACTACTAACGATAAACAATGAGCTTGTATATGCAGATGAAATTCGTTTTATACCAAGTTGATTTCGATTTTAGTTAGAAATGAAATAAATAAGCTTTTGGAATTAGTTCTGGGAGTTCTGACCGTTGACGTGAGAATGGCAAAATGTTTATGTACAGGGTGTCATTGCGTATACGTAATAAACTTGAGATCTTTGTTTACTGGAATTTTTACATGAAAATTGCAATAAATTTTGTTAAATTACATGTACATGGATTCAGGATTTTGTTTTCTATGTAAAATTCAAATCTTTCTACATGTTGGGGATTTATTCGCCATAATGAAACACCCTGTATTCGGCTTGTTTATTTCGTCATGTTTGAAATCCAACAATAGTAAAAGAGCTTTTGCTATTCACAACTACAAAGATTGACAAATCGGACAAACTCGTATAAATAAACAAAGTAAACTCAATTTTTATATTATGGAAAAAGATACCGTGATTAAAAAAGAACAGCCAACAGTTGAGGGTAAGTTAATAATTCTATAAACAGTTATAAAAAAATGTTTAACAATGGTTTCTTGCAGAAATTTCAACAATGGCCAATCAAGTATTAAACATTGGAGGTGATGACTCAGAGGTGGGTGATAGGATTAAAGACCCAGTGCCTGGGAAGCATTATGAATCGAATTTTGATGAAGAATTCAAAGAGCGCCTTATCAAAATAATGTTGCCAGGAACTCAACCTCTGCCAGAGAAAAATGATACCAACCTGATTGAACAATTCAGTGCACGAAGAATAGAGAAAAATGGCAAAATACTTTATCAGTTTGATTGTAAGGATTTTGGTGGTGGCAGCCAAAGTCGTACCAAACATGAACCTGGATCAACGACAATTAGTGGGCCTGCTTATAGTGCTAAATTTGTTCTCGATTTGGTTAGAGAACGTCTGAAAGATGAGTTATGGATTAGGGATAATGTGGTTGAATGCCGAACAAAAGGAACTAAAGAGTATTACTATATGCAGGGCATAGTTTCCGAGTGTTTAGATAAAGCAAATGAAGATTTCTATAATTATGTTTTATGTCTACAACAACAATTCAGATATGGCACTGAATTAATACAAAAGTAATTATTGTTCTATTTTTATTCTTTTTAAAATTCGTACCTAAAACTTACCTAAGTAAAGACTGACAATAATAAAAATGAATTATACTCGTTTTGCTGTGAAATAAATTTGAATATGTTATTAAATTTCACTTTATAGTCACTCTTCAAGTTTAGTTTAGCGTTAAATCCCTTGCTAAAGTTAAGTCACCATCGTATTGATCATATTGATAAACCTCGTTTTGATATTGACTTTTTGTGCAACTTGTAAAAGTTTATTGACTGTGTGCGTGTCGATATTTTTATTAGCTACAGATATATGTGGAATTGCTGCACCCATATAAAACACGACCCTCGATGTCTTTGACCCAATGCATTGACCTTGTATATTGTTCACAAGCTTTTTGTGTGTTTTTGTTCTTAAAATGAAACCAACGGACCATATTAAACAGTTTATTTACTCCTTAAAACTTGATTGAAGGATATTTATAATGCAGAAGTCCCTAAATCGCTGTGATATTTAAATATTTTCAAGCCTAGTCTAATTTATTTTCAGCCTGCCCTCTCATCTTTGCATGTGCAATAGATTTATTCATTTTTATTTATATTTTATTTACATACATATATGTATATATTCTTTTGCAATTGTCCTTGTTTTGTAGAAAAAGCCTAACACACGTAAATTTCATAATCCACTAAATTTATTTACAAAATGTACAGAATTGTGTGCTAATTTTTAAAGTTTCTCTAAAGTTGTTTTCTGTTTTGTTTTTAGTTTTGTTTAATCAAAAGTCTTTTTCTTATACAAAATATAAATAAATTGTGCTGCCAGCAGCATTTTCTAAGCAATAATAATAGTATGTTTGAGTTTTTGTTTAGCTTAATGCATAAAATTATTTACAATTTAAATTATAATTGAAACTATTGCAAATGAGAGTTGCCTAGTTTGTAGTTAAGTCAAGGGTTAGATAACATTTTCATCCATTGTGGGTCATGACAGTATCCAAGAGTGTATAATACCTGCAGAAGATATAGAAATTTAAACGATTTGTCATGAAATTGGAAATAAAAAGACTTACGATTTTCACCTGGCGATAGAGTTATATGTATATCCTCACGATTAAGCAAGTGCGCTAAAAATTTAAAAGTATTAAATTTAATAAATTTCATTTCGTTGATTGTTTAAAACGCACTTGAAGCAACAAGGCAAGAAGAGGGCATGTTTAAATATTTAAATAACTTGTTTCTTTATTTATCAATGCGGCTAAAAATAATAAATTTTGATATATTATTTTCTTTTCGTTTGTTTGTTTTTTTTGTTTCATTCACTTAATGTTTAAGGTTAAAGAACAGAGAATAAAATAATAATAAAATGAGGCATTTTACATAAATCATAAATATTAAATATGTATGTATTTTTTTTTTTTTTTTTCAAGTTTTTGGAAAATTAATTGTAAATAAAGGAAGAATAGAAAACAAAATGTTGGACATGTCTTTCAGAAATTGCATAAATAATTGGCTTAGCTTAGGGTACAGGCTATCACAGATTCAAAGTTGACCCAACCAGACACACATACACACATGCAGAACAAGAAGAAACAGAAGAATAATGAGAACGAAATGCAGCAAGCCAAGCCCCCAAGAAGCCCATGCGTGTTAGGGAGAGCGAGAAATTTGGGTTGGGTTATGTGTGCAAAGCATATGGCTGCTGTGGCGGTTGCGGCTGCTGCTGCTGCTGCGACTGCGGCTGATCGCCTTGCGATGGTGGAGGTGGAGCACCACCATTGCTGGGAACAATGCGTATCATACCCGGCTGGATCCTGACATTTTCACAGGCTTCACACATATTCAACTGCGGATGATTGCGGAATGTACACAAATTGCAGGCCCACATATCCAATGGCTCTTCATCGTCATCCACATCGGATTCCGAGAAGTCATCATCATAGTTGGAGGCTTGTTGCTGCTGTTGTGGGGATTGGAGCTGCTGCTGTTGCTGTTGCTGTTGGAGCTGATGTTGCTGCTGCTGCTGTTGGAGATGTTGCTGTTGCAGTTGCTGGATCTGTTGCTGACGCTGATGTTGCAGAAATTGCTGGAACTGATAGTACTGTGCATAGGTGGGCGGTGGCTCCATTGGCAATTGAGGATGCAGTGGTAGCTGTGGTGGCTGTGGCGTCAAACAGGCCGATGTTGGAGCACTGCTGTGCTGCTGTACAAAGTCCAAATTTGGCTGCAATGCCACCGTCGGTGCCGGCACTGAATTAAACCTCAACGAATTGGGCGGGTTCTGTGAGCGATTAACACTTGGACGCTGACGTGGGAATGGCTGTGGCTGTTGCTGGTGCTGTGCAATACTCCCAGCTGGTGCTGATTGCTGACGATGCATGGAATTTGGCTCAGGACCAGTTGCATTCATTTGCGGATCTAAATTAATAACACAATTTGTTAATAATAACACATTTAAATTTAAGAATAACAAATATTTCTTACCATTTAACACATTTATCAGCCGCTGACAGTCCTCAGTCAATTTCTTGATATCTCTATCCAGTCTTTCAGATTCCCCAACCGGCACCGGTTCGGTCAATATATTGATCTCCTGCTCCAGCACTAGTAAACGTTTCTTGTTATCTCTCAAGGCATTGGCCAGTTTATCACGCCGATGCTTCTGACGTCCAATGGTGGCAGCATGAGCTAAGAAAGAGAAAAACAACATTTCACAAATTAAAATTGATTATTATTATTTTGCATATTTTCACTCGATTGTAGGTCTCACTCTCTCTCTTAGCAACAAATTTTTGTTTGTTGATAGAGTCAAAAATAATTCTTATTTCTTTTCTGGCTATTTATATCAACTAATACCTCACATTTTATTACTCTGTTTTGTTGCTAAAAATAATTGCCGAAAATGTTCATAAACAACAAAATTTAAATTTAAATTATGTATAAGTATAAAATTTAAGTCGAAAAGTGCGCAAGCAAAAATCAATCTAATAATAATTTATTTTCGAATGCATTCACAGAGACAGAGAGAGAAAGAAAGAGTTTCCGTTTTTCCTTTTTTTTTTTTTTTTTTGTTCTATTCTTAGATATTTGATAGATTTCTAACGGAAATAGCCAGCTAGTCAGTCAGCCAGTCAGTCAGTCGGGACAGTCAGAAGAGTCAGTCAAATAGTCGGGACAGACAACAGGGCAGTGGGCCAAGGGTTGCCAACTATTTTGGTTCGACCAGACGCAGACGTCAGCCAGTTTTTGTGGCGCGAAGCCTGAATATGGCAAACATTTTAATTGATAAATTGTTTCATTAATGGCTGTGAGATTTTTCTCATTTTCCGATTCTTTTGATTCTTCCCCCACCCCTCACCAAAACAAAAAAAAAAACAAATTCCAAAAAAATTAAAGAGAACTTAATTTGTTTGTGCGTTTCAACAGTTTTTTGTGACATTTAAAGTGCTCATCATTAATGGGCGGCCAACATTGCGTATGCTTAATACCCGAAATTATTTTTAAATGATTATAGTTTCCCTATAAAAATTTCGTTTATTTAATGTTGTTATTATTATTTATTTTTTCTTCTGTAGTTTCCCTGAACTTGAACGCCCCAGAAAAATAAATGGAAAACGTCGCAAAAATCTATGAGAAGAAACACAAGAATATATACATATGTACATATTTTTTGTTGTTTCTTTTGCTTCGGCAAAATAAAATACGATATAACCAAAGCAAAAATAAAGAAAGATAGACAAAATCTTTGTATATATAAACACATACAGCCCATGTACATATACATACATATGTATATCTTCAGTCCATATAGTTAAGACGTAGCGTGGGCGTGCTCAGTATATACCTCTATACCTATATAGATAAAGATTTGTATATATGCATATGTATATGTATTTGTGCCGAAGGGCATATTGAATCGCAGCGTAGATAATATGTAAATATCCATGGCGTTGTGCATATTGAAGAAATCGCAATTCATAGCCCGATAATTGAGGAAATAATGTCAACACCTGGCCATAACTTAAGTGGCACAGAGAAAAGAATTTGCTGATTTTGTTTTTGGAATTATCTTGAAGACATTTGTAGATTATGCCAGATTATCTCCTATTCACCAAGAAGTAAAGTCACGTGTTGCGTGAAAGAAGTAATCGCAAGAATCTATGTTTTAGAATCAAAAATTAATTAAAAGCCTTTAGATTTGATAATAACTTATATTTTACCAAAGAACTATGAATAGAACGCTTTAATATCGACAATGACAACTTTCTGATCCATACTTAGGGATGTATATATATATATAAACTCTGGTGCACGACTATAGCCGCATTACTAAAAATGAATCTTCTACCGTTCCTTCGCGCACAAGGAGAACATTCATTTGTTTTCCAGCAGGATAACGCATCAATGCACGTCAGTCGGGAGACCCGGTCATGGCTTGATGAGAATGGAATTACACGATTGATGTGGCCGGCATGTTCTCCAGACATGAATCCTTGCTTGCAGCACGCTCCAGAAGACGCTGGGCACGCGAATTTATTTTGGATTTCGGTCCACCTTTTCTGTTTTGTCCATATTCGGACTGATTTTTATAAAAGTTTCGAATGACTTTGTCCGATCTACCAATTTTTCTGGCAATTTCCCGAAACGAAAAATTCTCACCCTTGAGAGCAAGAATTTGTCCTTTTTCAAAATCTGAGAGGACCGATCCTTTTGGCATATTGATTAAAATCTCCGCAGCTAATTATTCACGACCGATTTCATGAGAACAACGTCACAAAGTGATTACAGAGGTCAAAAATTAAAAGTGCGGCTATAGTTATGCACTTAGAACAAAACGAAATGTGAAAAATTACAGTTATTTTGTGCGAATGTTGTTGTTTTTATTATTTATTTCTACATCTTGGTTCATGCTTTATCTAACGGTAGTTTTAGATTTCTTCTATGTCTCTTCGTTTTTGAGTTATAAGAAAAAACAGGGTGCGGCTATAGTCGTGCACCAGAGTTTATACTTATACATAAGCAAGAATAAGAGGTTTTTCCATTTGATGGGACAATTTCTCCAGCTTGATCTTCTGATCATTGTGTACATTACGGAATGTATCTCCTATGATCTGGATAAGTCAATCATTTTGGAATGCTTTCGGTTTGTTTCGACTAAACTTCAAAACTAAAGAAAAGTCCTTACATTCCTTTTCAAGAGGCAACTACTCGTTGTCTTCAGGAAAAGCAAATAAAAGCAATTAGTCGTTACTACCTACTAACTGTTTTGGATTATAAAATATGTGTATTTGGTTATTAACTAATTTGAGACGGGGAAACTCTTCTCTCTGAAGAATGCTTTATGAAACTTGTTGGCAAAGGTTCTGAAGTCTCTTATAGCCAGGGATTTCCCTTATTTATGGCCTTAGAATCATAATCATAGTTTGGGCAATGCATATTTAAAAGTTGATAAAAAATAAGGCAATATTAGTCGACCGATACCCGATAAAACTTTTATTATTTTAAAAGGCCAAGAGCTGCTGGACTCTATAACCCTTTGCTATATGATCCTTTATTTAAATAATAAATATACTAAAATTGACGTCAAAAGTCCATATTCATAAGGCATTTTAAGCTAAGACACTCTAGATCAGGAATTCATCAAGTAGTTCTTTGGAATGCTCGACTTGGGGACAGAAAGTTTAGGAGTCTGTCTTATCTGAGCTCAAAGCAAGGTCAAGCGTTTGTCAAAATGTTTGCCAAAGATGGCAAGTAAACGAATCCCCGAAGGTTACAAGTCTCTGCGGATAACGAGAACTTTAAAAAGGAGGAAATGGGTTAAGCAAGCGGAAGCTGTTGAAACATATTTGCGAAAAGCAAGAGGCGCATTGGATTAATTTGAATCACATTTTAATGCAAATTGTTTGATTTAAACACAAATTTTTCTAGCTGTGCCTTTTTTTTTCTTTTTTGGGGCGTAATTCAATTTAGTTTCCAATTGTAAACAATATTACTTTTGGGGACTAGGGGAGTGGAAAGACCAGTGTCGATAGCTGATAAGAGGTAAAAACGTCGACGACATCATTCGTTGTTGTCGTCGTCTAATTGATAAGGTCTCTTGATAAGAGTTCTAGTGCCTAGTGCCTGCTTGTTAAAGTTCTTCCCAATTGAAACGAAATAGCTAAAGTGCGATAAGTTGAATATTCTCTTTTTGCGGGCAAAACATGTGGCGATTTATATATTTCATTGTCGTCGTCGTTGTCTCACCTTCTCGATCAGCTTCATCCAGGACTATGCCATTGTAGAGAGCCACACTGGGACTGCTGTCGGTGCTGCTGCTGCCATGATCATTATTATTGTTGTTATTATAATTAGAGGCCACAATATGATTTGCGGCCTGTGTGGGATAGGGGAATACTTCAGGCATGGCTATTGCTGCTGCTGCTGTTGCCGTTGCTGTGGATCCATCGGCATCGAGACTCGATGGATACACTTGCGTTGCTTGCTGCTGTTGCCGTGGACCTATGCAACCTGCACTAAAGACACTGCCCTCGTCTGTGACAGTTAGCTGGAAATTTTTATGGGTTCCACGAACTGCATCGAAACTGGAACTTGAATAGGTGATCCCACTGCCCTGACCACTGGGCGCTGGACCGGCGGTAATATCAATTGCCGATTGAGCAACGCCCGTCGTTGTTGGCTGACGTAGAGTGAGATTGAGCGAGGTGAAACTTTTACGGCCGGCAGTCGTTGTTGGATTGACGGAAGTGGGTGACGGTGGTGTTAAAAAATCGCGTGCATACGGCGGCTCTGGCTGTAGCGTAATAACTGAACGATGGCGTACGGGAGAGGCTTGTTGCGGCGTTGCTGCTGCTGACGGCGACGGCGACGACGCTGCTGCTGCTGCTGCTGGCGCTGTAGGCGATGATAAGACATTGAGTGAAATTTCAGACTCGCTGGAGCTCATGGGACTGGTGAGGCAAGAGGAATCATTGGAAAAACTGCTGGGTTTAGGCGCCAATGGGGGTGGCTGTTGCTGTTGCTGTGGCGGCAGGGGTGGTGCTCGCCTGAGTGGCTTATTCAACGAGGTGGGCGTCAAGTCTCTTCGTTGTTGTGATTGTTGCTGCTGCTGACGTTGGTGAATCTTCTGTTGCAATTGCGTATTCAACTGACGTTGAAGATTAAGTGTTGTGGGTCTGGCCCTCGGTTGCTGGCCATTGCTGGACGGCGGTGTCGTTGGTGTCGTCGTAATCGTTGTCGTCGTCGGCGTCGTCGTCGTTGGTGGCTGTGGCGGTTGTGTTGGAGCAACCCTTGTGGGTTTTAATGGTGTCGGTGGCTTTGTCGCTTGCCTTTGCTGCTGTTGCTGCAACACCTTAGCTGGATAGCTCTGCACTGGTATGGGATGCAGGGCCAATTCTTTTCTCAACATTTGTATACAGTTTTCACGCTGATGGCAATTCTCATTGACGCATTGCGTCACTATGGCATCGGGTATCGTTGGAAACTCTTGCTTCATCTCATGGAACAGATGCATAATACTAATATTGGTGCATTGGCAGTTTAGCTTAGTGTTTGCCGGCAGCACCTGATGACTCTCAGTCTCTTGCAACAGTTGCTCATTGCTACACCAACGATTAAGACTGCATTTGGAGAGCTTGCGCCTTTGTATAAAATGTTGATTCAGTGCCTCGGCAACGGTTTGTGGCTTATTGGTATCTTGATTTTCGTGGGACGCTGCTCCGTTTATATCGCCATTCAATTGATTACTGTTTGCGGTTGTTCCAGGCGGCATTGGTGGTGTGGCCGCCATTTTAGGCCATCGTTTGTCACAAACGCTGCAGACCTGCAAAATAAAACACAAAAGTGTTAGTCAGCGTTTCAAACTAATTTAATTAGATTATTGATTTTTTTTTAAATTCTCTAGTTATGTAGATTTTTATAAGCAACAACAACATGAGGGTTAATTAATGGACTTTTCATTTTCATTTATTTATGCAAATAAGAAGGTTACCACTCATCTGTTCTGTCTCCCTTTGAAACTTTGAACTATTACTACTCTATATTCTATGTGGGAAAATCCAATATTCGCAAAATTAGAATTTTACATTTAAACAATTGTTTGAGTCGTTTAATTAAAGCTTATCTTTACATCAGGTAATATAATTAGTCATATAAATTGCAATAAATTTTCGTGAGTTCATTTCACAATCAAATATAAAGTTACAAAGCAAATTCCAAATACTTTTTGTACCATACACCCACAGGGTGAAATGTATGTAACAGGCAGAAGGAAGCTTTTCCGACCCCATAAAGTATATATATTCTTGATCACTATCAACAGCCGAGTTGATCTAGCCTTGTCCGTCCGTATGAACGCCTAGATCCCGGACGCTATAAGAGATAGAGCTACCAAATTTGGTATGTAGGCTCGTGTAGTATGTAAAGTGATCAAGTTTATTTAAAATTTTTGCCACGACCCTTTACGCCTTCGCAATTTAAAGAAAAGAGTTTATCTCAAAAACTATTCTACCTAGAGACACTCTGTGCACATTTTGTATGTATATAGATTTTGCAACGACCCTTTCCGCCCCCGAAAATTGAATAACTCGATTATCTCCCGTAATTGTCTACCTCGTGCGATCAAATTCGGCGCACTTAATTTTGATACTAATATCCAGCAAAATACCAAATTTGATCAAAATCGGACCAAAAATAGCCAAGTTATGCATATAAACGTTTTTCCATAAGTCCGGAGTTGGCCGTTGGCTGGGGGAGCGCTAGGGTGCTCGTATGCTTAAGTGAGCGAGATATTAAGACTTGTTGTATGGTACACCTAAGTCGGCGAGACGACTTACTTCAATTTGAGTAAGAATGATTTTTATAGCTATACAAGGCAAATGGGTACAATAAAATTTGTAGAGCAATTGAAAGTGGTCTCTTTTAGAAAATTTTAGGATTTTTTACAATCTATTTTTGGCCGTACTTCACATGTCTCACTGTACATTTCACTTCAAACGGGAATACTTTAATCTAAAATCGTTCCCAATATGATTTTTGTCTAATTTAACACTAATCGATTGAAACAAGTATCTCAATAGACACTGTTTTTGGCAGTTGTAAGACAGTAAGTCAGTTAAGCTATTTTTAACATCAAAGGTTTATTCTATTTTCTATATTCTTAGGCCCGAAAGTAAGTTACGTACACAACAGGGCAATTCAAAATACAGTACACATTTTGTCTCACAACTCCCAAATGCCACAAAGTATGCAACATGCAAGCTTAGAATATTGTTTCCACTAGATAATGTTTGCCTGTTTTCACCTATGCAGATTTATTGTTAACCAAGTTTACTAAACTTAGCATTGTTCTACTGCACAAAAAATTTCGTTTACAAAAATGAATAGACCGAATAAAAAAGTTTTCATCTGCTGCCTTGCTTCTGTCGTTTCTTTTGTTGGTCTTGGCCGTATTTATACAGCCTAGATATGTTCAGTTCTGTTATGTTCATCATTTCCCGCAAATATTCCACATCATGCTCAAATGCCTTTAATTGCTGGACCAAGTCCTCAATTTGTCTTATCAAATGTTTCTCGGCATCTTTTAGTTCAAATTCCATAAATACATTGGACCCCACCAAGAGGTTAACCTTCTCCAGGGGAGGAACTATCACAGTGGTAAATACCCCAATAGCAGGCTGACATTTTGCCTCAAACTCCGATTTATCTTCCATGAATTTGTTTACCAGTTGCAAATTTGATTTAGCAGTCTCAATGCGAATCGTTTGATTTGTATAATTGTGCTCCAGTTGCATTGCCAATTGGCCATATTTTGCATATTTGGCGTTTTCCAGCCTGATAGCATTATCGATATTTTTACCAAATTCGGAACGATTCACATAGGCCTCAATATCGTTTATAAATTTGGATTCTTCAATATTTCCATAGCATTTTTTCTGCTTTAAAAGTGGAGGCTTTTTAATTTTCTCAATAAAGGCAAACATATTTATTTGTCGTGTTTTGGTTTTTCTGAGTGTAAGAAAAATGTTCGAAATTTCAAAATAATTTGTACATTAATGAAATTATTTCATAGGCCTTCTATAAGTAGCTGTCAATTAACAGGCAATTTATACAATTTATTTCAGAGGTTTTTTTTGAAACTTTTGAAGAGAATTTTGAACAATGTTAAGAAAATGAATTTTCTTTTGAATTTTTGATTATTGCATTAATGAAAGATGTGAGTGGAAACTATAACAAATGCATGATTTGAAATTAATTGTTATTAGGCTTTTAGTTAAATAACAATAAAATTGTCATAATCTATCTGTCTTAAGTTGATAATATAAAAAATGAACCAAAAACGTGCAGTTCATTTTGATTATTTTTAGAATTTCGTAAATTGTTTATTTGTAAATAAGACAATTAATTAAACGCTGCATGTTTTAAGCAGCCCTCGCTTGATTGATTTTTTTAAGGCATTATTTCATTGCCCGATTTAGAACTTTGACGAAATACAAATAAAATCTGAAATAAGTGGCGTATAATCTATAGATCCATTCTTTTCTTTACTCTCTCTCTCTCTCTCACTCTCTCTTTCTGTATGTCTTGTTCTTGCTTTATTCACAACATAAACAAATGACAGTGGAAATTTAAAAATATTTATGACACAACTTCATATTGGCATTTAAAATAAGTATAAGCACACAAATTTGTGAAAATTGCAAAGGAGGAAAAAAAAGAGATAATTTTAAGTTGAAATAAATATAAAGTAAAAAATGGATTTTCTCACAGACATCTGCATGTGTGCGTGTGTGTGTGTGTGTCTGTGTATGTATTGACAGTTCTTTGGGGCCATTGTCAAGGATGAAAAGAAAATAGATAAATTATCAGGTGCTAAGCGCAAAAAAATATCTAATTTTATACACAGTCATGTATTGTATTGATGATAGAAATCGTAGATAAGCTTGGTTAAATGTATAGGGTATACCGACAGGTGGTCCAGCTATTTGTTTATACACAATACAAACACAAAATGCTTTAACAAAGACCATCAATTCGATCTCTTTAATATTAAAATGGTTTAACTAATTAAGTGTCCTCTGTGTTAATAACAATTTCATAGACATAAAGATAAGCTTTGGCGCCAAGTGATATATCATTTTATATGGCCCAATATAACTACAGTAGAATCCGGTTATAACGACGCTCAAGGGACCGACGATAACCGGAGGCCCTTTCATATAAGTTTGTATCACTCATAGAACTTTAGTCGCCATAACCGGACGAACGTTATAACGGGATTCTATTGTATAAAGATTCATATTCAACTTACATTTTGATAGCTAAAAGATCTTTCTATAATAAATTAAGTTAAAAGTTGTTCACTGTATCAATTTCACAAACAATTTTTAATTTCATTAATAATTTATGTTTAGTTAACAATTTTTTATATATATCTTATATATATTTTCGAATTTTTAAAGAACTTTTCTTTAATTTTTCTTTTTGCTTTCAGTACACTTTGTTTTTTGTTGTTTTCTTGGGTTTTCAAGTTTTTGCTTTTCACGCTCACTTCAATAAACAACACAAAAATTGTTAATTAAATTAAAATTCTCGCGCTGCCAGTGATTTTTCTTTTTTGAAATTTGTGTTTCGAATGCCTTAAATGCCAGCGATAAACTGAACGGACAAATCGCCAAAAAAATTTTCCCACATTTTGCCAGAAAATATTTTTCACAAACAACACAAGAAAAAACAATTTCAATATTTTTGTTCTTAGCATGAACGAAAGAGCAAACAACAGTGAGAGAGGAAGAGAGAGAGCCAGAGACTCTAATTGATATTTGAAGTAATCAGTTTGTTGTTAATGTGCATTACGCATACGCTCTGTGGTCAGCCACAAAAAGCACTTTTTATGCAAATTAACTCGCAAAAAATGTTGGGAAACAAGAAGAACCACAATGAATCAATTAAATCATTCAATATTCTTGCCACACAGGGGCCAGTTCTAGAGAGTGGAGCGCCGTTTTGGCCGTAAATTTGATAACAGGTGCAGCAGTCGCCCTTATCATTGACGCCAGTTACCTGTCCATGTTTCATTCAAGTGTTCTTTATCAAGCAAAATAAAATAATGGAAAATAGTTGCATTGCATGGAAATTTAATTTCGTTTTATCTATAATTTATCGCTTCATGTGAATGGAAAAGAACATAAAAACATTATTCTGTCTATACTAAGTTTGGTTGCAGCTTTCGATCTTTACATATTGTTTTCCTTGTAACCCTCTTACCATTTAAGTCCGCTCCTGATTATAAAAAAAAAAAAATACAAACAACAACAATTTGGCAATTGCTGACTTTTCACCTCTCTTGATCTCTCTCTCTATGTCTCTGTCTCTTCTCCCTTTACGCATTTTTTTCGCTCTTTGATCTCATTCCTTCTTTCTCTCTGTTTTTCGTTAATGTATTAAAAATAAACTTTTGTGTGGGTGTTGTTCTTTTCTTTTTGTTTTTTGAGAAAATTGAATGAAATATTTAGAAAAAAAAACCAAAGTATAGGTGAAAGAGAACGAAATTAACAGGGATTAAATATGCAAATTATAATAATAAAAACAAAAAAAAAAAACACCCAAAAAATTAATAAAAACACCAAATCAAAAATTAAAAAACGAAACGCATTAATTATAAAGCATGGGTCTTAAATTTTCGGCTATAGACCATTTAACATGGCGCCATAAAAAAATTTGAATCGAAAATCATAAATAATGTTTTTTTTTTACCTATGTATCTAGAACGAATGTATAATATATATATACATAGATAGATTCCAGCTCTTCAAGATCTTAAAAAACAATTATGAAATATTAACAATTTTTCTCTAGACACTCTTCGAATTGAGGGGAATGTTGATTTTGAGCAGCAATTGGCATGGCATATAAGATAATCGTTAAACATTATGTGTATTCAAAATTGAAGTAATTCTGTCTCGCTCACTCAAGCATACGAGCACCATAGCGCCACCACCAACCAACGGCCAACTCGGGCCTAGTGGAAAAACGTTCTTGGCTATTTTTGGTCCGATTTTGATTAAATTTGCGCCAAATTTGATCGCACAAGGTAGAACATTACGGGTGATAATTGAGTTTTTCAAATTTCGGGGGCGGAAAAGGGCGTGGCAAAATCTTTATACATACAAAAGGTGCGCATTTACTAAGCAAATATACATACCAAATATAGTGTCTCTAGGTAGAACACTTTTGAGATAAACGCATTTTTAAAAAAACGGGCCGGAAAGGAGCGTGGCAAAAATTTTAAATAAACTTGATCACTTTACATACTACACGAGCCTACATTCCAAATTTGGTTGCTCCATCTCTTATAGCGTCCGAGATCTAAGCGTTCATACGGATGGACAGACGGACAAGGCTCAATCGACTGGGCTGTAGATGCTGATCAAGAATATACTTTAGGGGGTCGGAAAAGCTTCCTTCTGCCAGTTACATAGGTAAGCTTCGATTCCTAAAGATAACATTGTTCTCCAGTCCTTTTAAATATAAAGCTTGTTTTGTTTTTTTTAATTTTTACTTAATTGTAAAGTTTTCTGTTATAGGGGAAAATTCTGAAAAATTTATAGTCTAGTTTAAATATTTTTGAAAATTACAAACTAAATTTACGTAGTTAAATTTCAAGTATTCAAGTATATTTATTGTGACTGTTTTATTTGTATAATTCAAAGAAACAAATAATCTGATAAAAATTCGCAAAGTTCATTTTTCTGGTTAAATTTCTCTTGGTCTCTTTCTCTGCCTTGATCTCTCTCTCTCTCTGTGGCTCTCTCTATCGCTCCCCCTTTCTCTTACCCTCGTTCAGATTGCCAATTGATAATTTACTTTGAGTTTAAAAACAAGTCACGAGAATTTAGCCTTTCCCTTATCAACCGATTTTTGTTAGGCTAATGGCTAATGTGAACTTTACTTGATTGCAGGCGATCACATGGGAAAACTTTCAATTGCAATTAAACATTTATTAGTTCAATGTACTATCGGATATATTGAGAGTTAAATCAGTTAGATTTCATAGTCATTAAACAAGGAAATGAGCCCAAACTGAACTGAAGTGATTGGTGTGTTTTATCAACTGAAACTGAAATGGACTGGAATCAAATTATCAAGAGTAAAGAAACTTCGAGACTTTGGGAAATCAAGCAACTCACTCTGATCTGTTATTTTCGTTTCGTTCCCTCAACATTCCACTAGAGTCAAAGCATGATGATGGGGGAGAGGGGGAGTAGAGATGATAAGGTGTAAAGAGGAATGAATAGAGGGCGGGACGAATTGATATTTAAAAATATTTAGCGTATAAATATAAACATTTTTTTTTTTTTGCTTTTCTTGTTGCCTTTCAACGTACGAAAGAACGAAAGAAAATGAAGGAGGGATAGAAAATGGTAATGAAAATTAATTTCATTTCATTTTGTTTGCCAGCAGCAGCAACAACTACAACAACAACAACAACAACAATTTTGTCTGCCTTATAGCGGGTGGCAGACAAGCAACAGCAACAAGCCAACAATAACAACAACAACAACACAAACTGCAGACGTAAACGACCTTCACAATTAGCAATATATATATACAAAAGATCTACATATATAAAGAGATATACCTACACACACACACATGCAAGTGGAAATTCGAAAAGGAAATCAACGTCAAATATTGCACATTTTTAGCATATATAAGCACGAAATTGAGAGTACTCGTGTGGAAATCATACAAATATATATGAATATATCTAAACATACATATATGTATATATGTATGTAGGTACATAGATACATATATAATAACCATCTAGTACATATATTCTATACATTTATTTTAAATATGCTTCAGGTAAATGATGATCATTTTTTTATCGCTTTGCGCATTGTGTGCCAAAAACAAAGAGCCAAAAACGAGAAACAACAACAACGACAACCCAAAAAGCAAATTAGAAACAAAAAAAAAAACACACACAAAAAAATATATGTATAAAAGTTTACAAAGTCATTAAAATTATGCCAGGGCGTACCAGGCGCATTTGTTTTGGCTTGACTTGGCTTGGGCTTTGGCTTTGGCTGCGGTTTTTTGGTTTTTGCCCTCTTGTAATTGGACCAATACACAAAATTTCCATTCATTAAAATATTTGAAATACCCTGTAACCATATTTTAAAAGAGTATATACTGAAACGCCATCAATTGGCATTTGCTTACATGGCGGAAAGCAATTTTTAAGTTGTTTCCAAGAAATGACAGTAAGAAACGAACAAATTATGCTTAAGGCTTGTTAATAGAGAGAGAAAACTTGTTGTGGTTTTTGGTGACTCATTAATCTTTGCTTCAGTCATCAAATTTGCTATTTTACGACAGTTTTTCTTACATTTCAGCGTTAATTTTTGGTTTAACAAGTGGCAAATTGTCACGTGATAAGAATCATCAAAAGTCTTTTGAGTTTTATAGCCGATATCCTTTATATAAGAGCCAAGCTGCTGGAAACATTCTACAACCGCCAATTTGAGTCTTATAGCCGATATTCCCTATATAACAGCCATACAAGCTGCTGGATTCATTCTATAGCTCCATTTTGAGTCCTACAGCCAACATTCTTAATATAACAGCCATACAAGCTGCTGGCATTTGTACAATTCTGTCTTGTTCTAATCAAACTAGTCTCTCAGTTTTTGAGCTTTTGGTATAAAATTTGGAGTATAAAGTTCTTTCTTGAGAAGATGTCGAAATTGGATTGGATTGAAGGAAGATGTTGAGGTCTTTCTCTCTTCTAATTGTTGGGTATTCTCAAATTGATCAATTTCAAAATGCCTAAGAATTCTTTTTTATGCACATTTTTGTTGTTATTGTTGTTGTTGTTTTCGCTGCTTACATTGCTGTGCAGAATTGGTTTTTCCGATGGTTTCGTTTCTATGTATGTAATGAATGGAAAATTTGTTGTATCAAAAAAATAAGCTTAGCAAATAATTGAATTTACATTGGAGGGAAATTTTGGCGTGTTGGCACACGAAATTTCCGCTTATTCTTTGTTGTTTATACACAAAAGAAGCCTGTAAATCTAAATATTACAGGATTTGAACATTTCTTCGTTAGCTAAAAGCAATTAAACAAAATTTAGTACTCTATAAAGATGATCAACAAGGTGAAAGGAATTTGCACGTGATGTACAATTCAAAGAATAGATAAACTAATCGATCAATCAAATATTAAAGCATGATGAATTAAGGATAGGCAATTCTATTGTAAAGTACATGCCGAATGTTGCTAAGAGCCATGAAAATGTTGTCGTACATTTCATTTTCCATCAAGAGGTCTTTGAAGTGCCATAGAAAATAAAAGTTCTGATTGTTAGGTTCTCTTATAATGACAGATATTTCATAAACAAACACCAAATCACTTTATAAATAATGTTAATCAGTTAGGTTATTACATGGCTGACAGTTTATACGGATTCTACTGTTTTAGGAACAGGATCGAACTACAACACAGAATAACTTGGTCGTTAAGTGTTAAATGAATCACAGATCTATAATGTATATTAGGGATATGCAAACAGAAGGTCTTGACGTTTTCGTAGGTTGTTATGCGCAACATTTTCCGTTATCTTGGGCATTCGTTAACCGAGGGTCCACCGTATACCCATATACAACCATATAAAGTATATATATTCTTGATCAGCACGACGAGACGAGTTCAAATAGCCATGTCCGTCCGTCTGGATCAGTGCAAACTCCTCCTAGACCGTAAGAGCTACAGAGCTGAAATTTGTATATCTCGGATTCAGCCGGATCGAACCAATATGTAGCCCGGTAGCTTTTAAGATGGCTGAGTAAAACGCATACGCACCGACTGACAGTCGAACATGGCTATATAGGCTTGGCCTGTCATGCTGATCACGAATACACATATGTATATACTTTATGAGGTCGGAAATGTCTCATTCTGATCAATTCTATGATACCCTATGCAAGGGTATAACAAGATTTTTATGTTGGAGTTGTGCGGAAAACTTTCAGGGTTCAGTTCTTTTTGGTTTTCTAGTATCAAAAATATAAATATTTACTACTTCAAGACTCAATGTAAACTCATTCTGATAAACTGAGATTTCAATTAATATTTATTTGAATTTTCTCTTATGATGCAAGTGAAAAAATAGAAATACATCGTTAAGACCAACACATTATTTAGACAAATCGATTGGTATACGTTCGTTTTTATTTGTTTGGAGGAGTTCGCACTTTGATTTCATCAAATTAATAGTGGAAAATTGCTGGAATTGTCATATCACCTGGTCAAGTGGTCATTATCACTTAAGAACCCTAGAGATTATGAAAGGGTTTCGAGTCTTAAAAAATTGTCACTTATTTTGGTTCTATTTTTAACTTAGGTATCAATGCATTGACCGGAAATATTGTCTGTCTGGCCCATGTCAAAAAAAACGAAAAGAGAAAAAAAGTTTACAAAAATAATTTGCAAAACACAAAACATACGGACAACAAAAGGCTACGGAATGAAGAAAAAACTACTAAATAGATAACCAAAATGAAGAGGAATAAGAAGACAAAACAAAAAAATAACAACATGGAAAACAACTTTCACTGTGTTGAAAATTAAATGAAAATTATGTGAAATGTGAAAATTATAAATCAAATGCAAAGACATGAAATGAAATGAAATGGAAAACACACACACACACACACACACAAAAGTCCATAACGAAAAGACTTGAAGAGAGAAAAAAATGGAACAAAAATAATTTTTGTATTTTGTATTTCATTTTCTTGAAATTTGCTTCTTCTTGTTGTTGTTGTTGTTGTTGCTTGTATTTTTGTTGTATGCTCGCCAATAATTTGAAGAGGCGTTTTGCGGAATTTGTTGCAGACGTCAGGCCTTGGACTGACGTCATTTGGGATTTGGATGCCAGGAGCAAACCAGATCGAGAGATATAGAAACTGTTCAGAATGGTGGGCGGAGCGAGGGAGGGAGGGTGGTAGGGGGTATTCAATTTGAGAATTTGGAAACTCTCGCGGCGCGTACCAATCTTTTTGGCGCAGTGCGAAAATCTATATAAAATTGATAATACTTTATACAAATAAATGGTGTTATTTATTTATTTATAATCATTATTATTATCATCATCGTCATCTTGAGCCAAAATGTTAAAATAATCAAAGCGCAGTTATTTATAGAGGCAAAGAGAGAGAGAGAGAGAGAGAGAGAGAGAGAAAAGGTACTAACCAATAACTGAAGTAAACATTTTAATCAGGCAACGCCAAAAACAAAAGCACACAAATTGATAAGAGATATCTAAATTCTATATAATGTACCTACATACAGGTATATACATATATCGGGTATACCTTATTGGGGGGTGGGGGGTAACTTTTTACCATGACCAGCGGAATTATTGTGTCAATCTATTTTTTTCTGTTGCAATGAAAATATTTAGATAACAACTTCACACAAAGATATTTTCTCTGTGCTTTGGGGAAATCTAATGAACATTTAGCTATTTCCGAGCAAAATGTTAGTGGGTTAAGGCGAAGCCCTTTACAAGGCTATGCAGATAAAAAAGGTGGAATCTGCAGTTGCAAGCTTTGCCGTTCTTGTCGTTTGAATTCCCAACTACTTTTAGCGTTGAAGATATGGTATGGCCATTACAACTGTGGACTCTTTAGCGAAGTCTGCTGATGATAGAACTTTGTGGTTCTTGACATAGCTATACAGACAACCTGCTCACCTTTTGTGTTGCCTATGATTTAAAATCGTACATTACGAAACCATTTGTATGTTCGAAGCTGCTAAGGAGCAGAAGATGCACTCTCCGTGGGGAATTCACAGGCTTAAATGCTTTAAGCCAGGTACCATAAGCCGCTTCCATAAGTAAGCCATCGATACGAACAGCGTAAGGCGTCTAGTTATACTATTCCAGACTACCAGGATAATGTTCTGAAATGTTATTGCTATTAAAGGATGGTTCAAGTCAAGGAAAATGACTGCTGCAGCTTTATTCCCCCTAATTCCTGATTAGTTTTCAATTGAATTCCTTTGAGTGGATAAAAAAAATTGGAAATACGCTGGACAACTTTGTATTCATAATGTTCCTTTTGAAACATCTAAAAAGGCAACTAGGAAAAAGAAGGACTCTTTTTGTTATGTTCTTCGAGCTCTCCGATCTTTTTTCTTGTCTACTTTTCTGTGGTTCTAAAAGTTTATTGTCATGGTTTGATTTCGATTATGTATAACATTTAACTACCTTAAAATAGAAATGGAATACAAGAAAACTTGCCTAATGGCAAACCAATCACTCTATTCCAATTCCAACTGAACTCGACTATAAAATAAACATCTCACCGAATTGCCCCTGGCCTCCTTTATGCAAACAAAGTGCTGAATATTGAATACGTCACAAATGTTTTGTGTCTGTATTCTGAATACACATCTGAACAAATGCGTGATCAGCATTAACAATTACATTATTGTCATATTTCATAAAATAGTTTGTTAAAAAAAAAAAATCACCGATCTAAAGGCGTGCATGGCACTATCAACTTTATATAGTACAGATGCCGGGAAATTCCCGCAATAACAAAAACAAAAACAAACTGTATGTACGTTTGTGTGTGTGTGTGTGTGTGTACATGTAAATATGGTTGAGTGCTTTGTGTGAGAGGAATCCTATAACAAAAACAAGTCAAACGAGGGTACATTTAAAATTTGAAACAATTCGAGGGCAATTCTAAGAATTCGAACAATTTGTGTTTGAGTTTTTGGAAGGAAATAAATATAGCAAATAAATTGCACAAAGGATAGATAAATATGCAGTTTTAGTTCGCAAATTGAATTGGAAAAATAAACTGTAAACTTTGCAGAAAACACTTTGCATTTCAAACAAGTTTTCCAAGTTTTTTATTACAAATGTTAAAAATAAAATATATCAGCTAATGAAAAAAAACAAAAAACTTGTAAAAATATATCCAAAATGTAAGAATATGAAAATTTAGTTTGATAAAAGTATTTTCCAACACGATTTCAATTTATTATAGGGATGTTTGGTTGTATTTGTCAATATGTAAACAAAAAACAGCTGACTGTGAAGATTTTTAGTGTTGAAAAAAATTGCAAAAGGAAGATGATAACTTTTTAACACTAAAATAAGCAATCCTAAAGAGGGAAATGTTACAACTTTCGAATTAACTCTCGCACCTGGCAAAACAAAGGCGCCTTTAGCTTGTACAAGTGCAAAAAGTTTGTTTTTTTTCTGAACTTGTTTCAACAGAAAAACTAAGTCACCGAAAATACATATAATGACAACTTATTGTCATTGATAATGTTAACGAAATACACAAACACTAACAAACAAACACACACACACAGACACAGATCTACGTTTATGTAGATCGAAAATCAATATTTGCACTTTGAGATTAGAAAATTATGGTCGGGGGACAACAATCTAACCAATACATGGACAAATAGTAGATATGAGTATATGAATATATGTATGTATTTACATATTTTCCAAAAGAAATTAAGGCCATTATGGCAACGGGATTGTTCAGTTTCTGTTATCAGGCGGAAATTCTCACAGACACACACACAGCCAGACAAATCTACAGTTACGTGCATACGCACACAAAGACAAAAAGTCAAATCAGCCAATGAGCGCGAAAGAGAGAGAAAGAGACACGTCAAAACTACCGCTCAAAACCAGGCAAAACGATAAAAACCAGCTATAGCAAATATATGGTAGTTAGAGCGAGATGGGGCATGAGCGCATAAAAACAGGTGACATTGGCAGCGCAGCAGCAGCAGCAATAACAGCAACAACAACAATCCAAGCACTACGCAATAGTAGATAAAAGGAAAAAAAAGAGGAATTTCAAACTGAAATGGTTAAAGAATATCACTAAAGTAACCAACCACCCACAAAAGCCCCACACCCCCCTGCCAACTTTTGTTACAACTTGTTGCATGTATTTACACAAACACACACATATGTACATATATGTATTGAAAGGTGCGCGTGGGTATGTGTCTTTGTTGTTGTCTGTTCTTATATCTTCTTGTAGTTGAATCTGCCAATTTACTTACAATATAATTTCAAGTTGATGAAACGCTTTGTCTTCCTTTTTTGTTTATCGCATCAATTTTCTTATTTTGATTCACTTTTTTCCTGCAATTTATTTGCTCTTAAGCTTTCACCTTTCGTTTTTTTTTTTTTTAATTTGTGCTTGGCACCCCCGCACACACACATACAGACACAAGCAGAAACGCAAACAATTTCCGCACTCCGCAACGACGCGTTTTTTTTTCAATTTTATATTTTTAATTTTCACTAAATTTCACAAAAAATTGAAAATTATTATTTCTATTCGAAACCGCAACAACAAAAAATTAACTGTAACTTTTCGCCCTCTCGCCCATTTGACCATTTCGCCTTAAATTTTTGCCTTTCTCGCCGTAAATTTTTGAACTCTCGCCGTAACTTTTCGCCCTCGCCTTAAAATTTGGACCATTTCGCCTTACAATTTTGCCCTCTCGCCGACTGTCAAAATAGCAGTGTTGCCAGATTTAACAGACTGTTAAAATACAGGATCATATACTGGGAGAATTAACATACATAGGCGATCAAAATAGTTTGAAATACAGCACCTAAAAGTATATTAATATTTTAGATACTGGAAATAATTTCATCGAATGTGCCTACTTTGAGGAGCTACTATTCTTACATCTTTCACAATTAAATCTTAATGGTTTTTAGAGTAGATTTTGCAAACAGTTACAAGTATAAATTTTCTTTCAGTTTTATTTTGAAAAATACCAAATACCTTAGTGAAAATTTGCATTTAGCGTATGTATAAATAACATGTTGAGTTGAAATGTTGAGCTAAGAAAATAATGTACATTTACTTGAACAACCGAACCTGAACACTTTTTAGCCTCAAGTATTCAAATCAGTCCGAACAAATAATAAAAGATGGGCAAAATAAGCGCCGCCTTGGCACTCGAAATACCGGATACACAAATGATCAGCTTGAAGATGCCGTACCAGAACAGAAGCTGAAGGGCCACATGCAATCCAAGTAAGCTAAAAATATGTGAAACAATTGGTTAAAATATTTTAAAACAAGTTAATTTTACCTTCACTTACATCTTATCCTTGCGTCTGGCTTTTTCCAGATTCTTGGGTGGCTCCTTGGATAGATATTCACGTACACCCAAAATGGTATTACCAAAATATTCATCCCAGGTAAGCTCTCCGATATCAATAACAAATTTCTTTTTATCCACAGGATCCAAACTTTTGGCCAAAGCCAATAGACGCTTGCTATCGAAATGCCATTCAGTGAAAATGAAACGTTCCAAGGTATTCAAAGAGTTCCACACATTTTTATGAAGTTTAATCAGGCTAAAATTGAAAATAAATTGATTAAATTTTAAAAGTTTTCTTTATAATTTTAGACTTACATTGGTCTACCACCAGCCAACTTGGTAATCAAATCCAAAAATAAGGCAGGTATAAAGTGAAAGAGAATGGCACTCAATCTAAATAGCGTTAGACTCTTAACCAAACGCAAATTGGGATACCAAACTGCACTATTTAAAGGATAATCATGCAGATAACCATTGATCTTATCGGCCATCAATTCAAAACGGAATGGCTTATAGGTACTTGAGGTCAAGTGGAAAATTTGCAGTTCCGCTGGACGTCCAGCGTTCTTCAATTTCAATGCGTTGACATAGTAACCAGTGGTTATAATGCCATTAACGACCACATCAATGGGTATATAGTCCATAATGATATTCGGATCTAAGGGCAAGCGACGCAAAACACCCTTGGAGGCACCCATAAAGAAGCCTTGTGGTCCATTCTTTGATATGGTCCAGCCGGGAATTGGTTCTTTCCATGCAGCCGTGACTGAAAGGAAGAACACATTATGTAAGATTTGTAAACAGAAGTGTTTTTTGGGGGTACTTACTCATACTGGGTCGCACAATGCCGCAGGGAAAACGGCTTGCCACATTGGCCACTTCATGCTCGGCCAAATGTTTGGTGAACGTATAGGTATTTGGATGATCCTTCAATAATCTGTAATGAAATCACTTTATTAAAATATTTTCCCTTTTAAATTTGTATGTCATTTACTTACTTTGGCTCTAATTCCTTGAGAGCATCATCATTAAGAGTTTCAGCCAATTGTATGATCTTCTCTGGATCATCGGGTGAGGGATATAGCTTCTCCTCAACTTCGGTTATGTAGGCATTAACATAAGCACTCGAGACATGAACTAAAGCATCAAGTTGCTTTATTTGCTGGCAAAGTTCGACAACTCTTCGTGTGCCCCTCAAATTGATGTTAGTTGTCTCTTTGAGTGATTGAAAGAAATCTAATGTGGCTGCCGAATGGAATACCACATTGACATTATCAATCAATGTCTGACGATCCTTGGGTGAGATTCCTAAATTCTCCAATCCAACATCTCCCTCGATGGGCACTATCTTAGCCAGACGATCATCTAGTTTTAGTTCCTTGAAGCGATTGAAAACTGAATTCTTTTTTAATTCCTCCAGACGTTCACTGACATTTTTGCCCTTCTTTGCACGCATCAACAGATACAGGGTGCCCACTTTGGGAATATCACGCAATAGTTTTTCCACTATGGTAACGCCCACAAAGCCAGTGGCTCCAGTAATAAACACATTGCGTCCCTCATAGAAGTCTGTAATGGGAGAGCTGTGTGTTTGTGTGGGAGGAAAGCATGGAAAAGAGTTGTAAATTAGTTGCTGGATTATTTTCTAAAAGAAAATATAACTTTCTCTTTGCCCCAGCCACTAGCCAATTCAAAGAGAGATAGAGAGAGGGAGATGCTGGGCGATTAGCATACTCTTTGGACTCTGTCCAATTTTTTTTTTTGTTATTAAAGTGTATAAAAAAAACCTGTTTTTTCTACTATTGTAAAGGTTTAACTTTGCGAGATCCAAGTTCTGTTTAATATTGATCTAACTAATGAAGTCGTCTGTGGGGGTGTCTACTTGACTTGTCTAATGGATTTTGAATGCAATTAGGTAAGAAAAATATTTGAGATAACTTTGCTTATGGCCAATCTGTCTAAAGCTAATGGAAATTTTTATAGTGAAACACACTAAATGAAAGTCATTAAATGGTATAAAAGGGAAAAGGAATGTGTTTGGTACTTGAGAAGAGAAAAATAAACACTCTGAATATGTAGGTTATGTAATGACATCGGGGTCACCAACTATCTTTAGTCAAAAACAAATGCTTAAACTTTGTTTATCTTGTAAAAGAGGAATTCTGTTATTGAACTGTTAAAATACTTTAGTCACACAATTAGCCAATTTATTGACACCCTATCTAAGCACGTCGGGGTCACCATACGTCATAAAAGGTATAGCAATAACTATTTAAATGTAAACTATGCAAATTAAACATTACTGACAGAAATAATTTGAATATAGAGTGACTCGGCTATTATTTCCAGTAGGAAAGTCCATCTTCTTGGTATATTTTCTAAATTTAGCAAAGCCAATTTCACATAAAGCCCAATAGGTATTAGGTATGAGCTTATATAATAAAGTTACCAAAACAAAAAAAAAAAAAAAAACTTATAATTTCATCACGCCATGACAATTTCAATTAGCGATCTCTCATGCTCATTTCTCTTTTAATGATCTCTAGACTCACAATCAGTTGTTTTTTTTCCCATTTCTTTCCTCATGTTCACCTGTTTCGATCTCTAGCCATCGGTGGGTGATGCGCAAATGATTTTATAATGAGCATTGAACATGATTTTGTGCGTAATTTTAGCATGTTTGTACATATAAAGGTAATTGGTTTTTCTTGCCATCAAATGACATTTTAATGTTGGATATTTGCATAGATATGTTGCAACAGATATGTACAAAACCCTTGAGCTTTTGCAACTCAAGCTTTTGCAGGTGCATCAAGTGGAGAATTGCTCCATCATCACCTGTGTCTGTGAGGGGCTGTCGCTTGTCTTGTCTCTCTCAGTGTCAGTTCCAGTTGACTGTTAAACTAAATTGAGCTTTCACTTTGGCGCTATAGCTCAAAGATATTTTTTATTTAGTTTTTTGTTTTTTCGGCTGGGGGGAAAGGCAACTATATTTTTGTGGCTCAGCTGCAACTTAGTTTTGCTTTGCAAATATAAGCAATAACTTATTGGGCATTGATAATTTGCAAATATTTGCATATGCCAAACTTTTCCGTTTTTTGATTTTTATTACTTTAATACTCTTCAGCTAATAGGTTATAGTTTAACAGGGTATATCAATTCCTCAATCACTCAATACTAAAATAGTTCTATATGGAAAGGTTCACCAAAGACTAATTCAATAGAAAATTCTGGAATTTCTGTAGTAAAATGTATTTGGTTTAAGTTTATTTACTCTTGAATGACATTTCACCTTTGACATACCTCAAAAGTCATAAACATATGAACTTAAGTAATTTTACTTAGTTTTTACTTTGTTAGTTTAGCATCCATGGATGATTTAAATGATATAAAATGATTCCAATATCAAATGTGTTGATATTTGGTTAGTGTTAGACCTACAAAGGAAATCAGAATTTAAGCCTTTCAATTGATTATATCTTATGTATCTATATATATGGCTTATATGGCTGAAAACTTTATCTTCTTTGCGCTTTTGTTTCATCAGTTCATTGCCATTATATGAAGACGAGAGCTAAGAAATTATAGCCAGAATTGTATCTATATACTTATAGATTTCATAGACTATATAGACTTACGAAATGCTTTAAAAGCCATTAAAATTGAAACTAGGTGTGTAAAATCACACTTCATTAACTGCAACTAATATATTAAGAATTTAAGTTGAAGGCCAAAGTTGCTAGGGCTGGTTGACAGTTTCAACAACTTTCATACTTTTTTTAATATATTTATTTTTGTTTAATTTATTGCTGCTCTCTTCTTATGCTCTTTTAAATATTACAATAAAAGTATTGGAAGAGGAAATCCCCCTTGGATATCGACCATTTACCTGGATCTGCTATATTTAGCTAAGAGCATCTGAAATTCGTCTAAATGGTATATATATTTATACTTTATCATAAATATTTTCTTTTTTTAAATTGGCAAATTCGTGAGTCAAGTTTTCATCTCTCACTGACCTAATGAGCGTTTAAGTTTTGATTTTTTATTTCGTTTTCTCTTTGTTAATCGTTTTCACTGTTTTACAAAATTATATATTTATCTTGAAAACGTTTTGTATTAGTTGCTGCGATTAGATTGTTTTTTTTTTTTTGGTTTTCTGTTTTCTATTTAGTCAAGAGCTTTGAGGCTTATCTTTGTTAATTAATTGGACGATTTATGGGCTGGACGGTAGTCATATACTTGTACTTGATAAACTTTAATACATAAAGCAAGAAATCAGTGCAATGTAGTCCCAAAGATTGTGAGCAATATTTTGGGTTATGTGACAAAGAAAATAGCTTAATTAACTATGTGAAGAAAGTCACTTTCAAGTTTGAAAAGAAACCTTCTAACATAGTTAAAGTCATTGTACATAGACGTAAAATACTTTAGAAACGTATAATAAATGGACTTTTCTTTGTTTACAGAAGAATAGAAAAATCGTAAAATTGTCAAGATGTGTAAAGCGCTTTTAGAAATAAACAACTATTTATGAAGTAAATATTCAAAGTACCTATTGAGTATACTTGAAAAACTCACTTGTTCTCATGCTTTTCATTTCTCATTCTAGAGTTTACATTGGTTTACAGATTGAAAGTGTTTAGAGAGGCTACACAACAGATGAAAATGAAAATATTCTTCTAAAGTGTGCGAGGTAAGTAAAGAAATAAGGTAAATTAATCTTTATCGTTAATTCCATTTATAAGAAAAAAATAGATGCACCCGGGAAGTTGTTTTAATAACTGACCTTACCACCTGTTGGCAACCTTGTTGCAGTTCGCCCATAAACTAAATGCTTCATAATACCGGTATAATTAATGACTATAACCATAAAGATTTGACTACTGACATAATTGCCTTGTCAGGGGGATCTTTTAATTTGACTGGCACTTGTAATTTTAGCGCCAAAAATAAATCGCCTCCTTCGTTTCCTTCAAAAAATCAGAAAGAGGTGTGTGTGTGTGTGTGGCCGCTCAGTAATTTTCCACATGATTTCCTGCATAATATTTTCAACCAGTTTGTTATGGAAGCCATGGGGTCCGTTCATTGACGTCATTTATGAAAAATCTCAGAATGCAACAAGGCGCAACGTTTCTCCCACCTAGAGGAGGGCATTGTTGAGGTCAAATTTGAAGAGATGTTTGCACAATATCTCAAATAAATGTATAACTTGACACTTTGGTATCTATTACATACATATGTAGTTAATAATTAAAATTCCTCTCATTACACGCCTTTAGTGTATGATTAGAGACTGCTAAATGACTGAAAGTCTGTATTTATTTTGTGATTTGGCATAGATTATAGGAATTTGTAGATTTCCCCACTAACCGAATTTGAAAAATTGAACTTTGCTCTTGAATTTCTAACCTCACAAGTTGGTAAAATGCTTTGTAGATCATCATCATCATTCGTCTCTATCTTCGCATTAGCCCAAAACTTGTCAAGCAGGCCTTTCTCAAAAAAAAAACCAATGAGATGAGATGAGATGAGAGGAGGGCCTAACCCAAATCACCCAAAACGGATCAATGTCCAAAAATTGTTTAACACTTACCTGGCCATTTTTCAAGCAGGTGTTAACTAACAATGCAAATAATTGTGCGTCTATATTAATGCAGTTTCGGTAGATTCCACCTGATGAATGAATGAATGAAATAAAGTAATGGATATAGTAAGTTTTAGAACCAAAACTAAAACACAAGACTTTAAAAATTTCTCTTTTATTTTCAGCTCTCTTTTTTTGCTTTTTCGATTTCCGCTGTTTCTTCTTTCTTTCTGTCGTCCAACGTAAACAAAATACAAATATATGAGCTCTATGTATTGGTGTATCTGTGTGTGGTGTGTGTGTGTGTATCTGTATGTTTGAACAGTTACGTTGATATGAGTATAGGTAGGTCGATCTAAATGGCTTGAACTAACTTACACGCGCGCACACCAACTTGAACGTTTGCCGGCCGAATCGAAACTGAATGCTGCTGTTCAATGGCCGCTGCTGCTGCGTTGTGTGAAGATCGTGAAACGTTTGAGATACCACAAATAAAACCAGTTTTATCCATACGATTTAGAGGGTTATTCACTGGATAGTTAGTATAACTGCACGAACTAGCGTTTCAATTCAATGGTCAATATGCCATTAAATTTGTGTTTTCAAAAATTCACTTAACAAATGTAAGCACCATGTCCGATAGATCCCGATAACACTTCCCTTATGTGTCTACCTGCTTGTGTTTACCTGTGCAAAAAGAGCAACTTGCTAACAATATATATTTGATTTCATTTTGATTATTTGAATAGTGTGTTTCATAGAAGAATGTAATAAAATAGCAGTTAAGTATAACTTTTACTTCAAATGTTTACCTAAGCAGAATTTACAACTACTCAGTTTTAATTAAACATACGACTAAAAGGGTATATTATAAGTCGACTACTAACATTTTGACTAAATTATTTTTGTAGCAGTTAGTTGACAACTCTACCACAATGATATCGAATTATCGAATATTCTTAAGGTGCGCAAGTATTTTAAAAATGGCACTAAAACAATAGTTAATTCTGTTTACCTCATACGAAATAACTTAGGGACTGAAGAAAACATGACTTTTTCTATAGTAATTTTGGGTCGAGAAACATTTAAAGAACATACATTTTTTCCCTTGGTCAACTCTTGTTAAAACCTTTGCCGTTTCTCCAGATATTCGGCATTATTTACGTGCAGCAATCAGACAATGTCATTTTTAGTTTTGAAATTATTGGGAAGAAAGGCATAAAGATTTTGGGAAACTCTTGAGTTACGAATTTGTAAGCTAGTTCTATGGTTTCTTTTATTATTATAAAATATATAAATATTATTGTCTAAATTCAATTACATAATGGATAAATAAAAGTGGTGAGGCGTTTTACAATTGTGCTTGTTCGATCCTCCCAACTTCTTCGTTTTTAGTAATTTCAGCAACAGTCCATTGGCATTCTCCAGCGGAGCGAATTGGTATGCCCTTAGAGTCAGGTGTCAAGGCAGATTGAAAATGTGGCACTCATTTTCCTTGCTAGTTTAGCAAAACCTGATGAAAGGAATCCTTCGTGCTTACATTTACTTAGAATAATATATTTTTGTTTTATATTGTCAAAATGTAACGAAAGTGGGAAATCAGAACAACCCAAACAAACGTTTGTAAAATGCTGCATGTTGTAGCATACTTTTAGGCAGCAACGTTTGAAGAGTGCATTGAATGACTTTTAAGAATGGAAAACATTATCGATTTGTATCTTAATATTTAAATTGCCATATTTATTTGAATAATAGTTACAATTACATATTTTATTATTTAGATACATATATTATATATGTATATTTGTATAGTTTTTTTAACTTTTCGTAATTTACAAGTGGACAAAACGACTATTTGACTATGTCTACATATGAGGTGGAGGACCTAGTTAAAAAATCTACAATCTTGATTATTAATCAGTTATTAATGTGACTAAGTTTCGGGCTGATTTGCATTGTTGCTGTGAATTCATAATCTGTGTAATATGTGTCTGACTTGTACATTTTGATTACAAAAATTCTTAAACGATAAAAATACATAATACCCTATTAAAAAGAAAAAAATTACTAAGACAAAGAATGGGCAACAAAGACGACGGAACCAACTACAGTGAAACCTCGATATAACGAACTTCGTTATAACGAAAAACCCAATATAACGAATTTTTTGTTAAGTCCCTTGTTATACTAAGGTTTTACATTTCAGTACCTATAGCGAATCAATAGATATAACGAATAATTTTGCGATCCCCCTCAGATTCGTTATATCGAGGTTTCACTGTACAAAAATTTTGTGACGAAAGAACGAAGATTCTAATTCTGATATAAAACAGCAAAAATATTTGTATTCATATTGCACATTAATGTTATAGGCAGTTGTCCTACAACCAGACCAAGAAACCCCAGATAAGAACGGCCAACGTTAGGCCAATTTGTAGGCCCAAAAACGATGTGAGAGAGAAGTAGAGAACGGCAAAGATGGCAGCAAAGCCAGCATAGTGAAGAATATTGAACCTACAAAATGGAAAGAGGTAAAAAATATTTAGATGGAAAATTTGAAAATTTCAAGTAAAGTAAAAAAAACCCTTACGCCTTCCAGAGATTGCGATGCCATTGTGTCGTTACCGCCGACTCCTTGAAATAGAAACGCCTGATGCCAATGAGACAGCGATCTATGAATTCCGACCAATCACACAGACTGGCATCGAAATTATAACGCTTACGATCATTCTCATGCATTATAGATGATATACGCAAAGCATTCTTCAATGAGTAACGGAAATCCTTGTCCAGGAAGTAATCAAAGGCCTTGGTACCCTTCTGGAACACACGCATATATTCGTAGGCTCTATAAAAAGGAAACCAATATTAACAATCTAACTTCATAAATTGCTAAGAAATCTTCAACTTACGTATGCTGAGGCATTCCTATACCAAAGAGCTTTTCCGGTATGATGAAAATCATAGCGGGTAGCAAATGGAATAGATAAAAGAATAGATTATAACGCCAACCATTACGTAATTTTGTCGCTGGCTTCCATACAAAACTATTGGGCGGATGGCGCTCCACACTATCGTTAATGATCGTACAAAACTCCGATAAAGTCAACGGATTGACCTCACCCGATGTGCAGTGTATAATCTCGGGCTTATCCAAATGCCTTGTGCCCACATACCAGCCCATGACCAGAGATGAGTTGATAACATAATCGCATGGTATGATATCAATTACGGCGTTTGCTCGTCCGCACATGGTGCGGAAGATACCCTTAACAAAACCGGCCAAGAAACCCAAGTGACCAGAATTGGCATTACCCACCCAGCCTTTCATCGGATGCTCCAGAGTGCCATAGACTGAAAGATTAATAAATACAAGATCAATTTAATTTTAGTCTGAAGATTTGTGGGATCTTCACTCACCAATTGATGGCCTTACTATGGCAGCTGGCAATCCCGACATTTCCGCCATCAATAGATTCTCTGATAAATTTTTCGTAAACGTATATGTATTTGGATGATCTCTTGTATAGCCCTTGCATTTTTGGTCTGTAAAATCGATCCATGCATCATCATCTTCGGCCATTTTCATCATCTCGTATGGATCGAATTGTGACTTGTATACCTCTTCGGCAATCAGTCCGCGATTGTTACTATTACAAAAGGCCGTCGAACAATAGATATAGGCCGAGAGATGTTTCAACTGCTTGGCCAATTCAATGGTCCGCATGGTTCCCGTTAGATTTGTACGTATGGCCGTTCGCAGTGGCGAACTAAATTTAATGGTTGCTGCACTATGATAAATCACATTGACATTATCGATAAGCTCTTGAAGTAATTCCGGAGTGAAATTGAAATTTGGTTCGCTAAGTTCACCCACCACGGGCACAACTTTGGCCAGAGTTTTCTCATTGTATTTTTGAAAGATCTGTGAAAAGAGAAAAACAGATAAATAAACGCATAACCAATTGATTAGTAAAATGAATAACTCCAAAAAGTAATGTTAAACCAATCTTTAAGGAAATTAGAAAAAAACTAAGAGTCTTTTGTATCAATCTTTTTAGTTTTCAAGGAAATTTGCATGTCATATCATTGAAAATTGCATATCAAAATGTTAAGCAGTACTGTTAGGACCCCTAACGGGATCGAAAATCTGTATTTTTAAATGTTTTAGACTCTTCTTCTTCATAAATCATAAATTTCAGCTAAGTCTTATTATATTTTACTTTTATTTTTATAGATTGCAATTTCGTCCGACTTGAAACTTTGTTTTACGGCGGCCAAATGCTTTGAAAGCCATAAATTTGGAATGTTGAATAAAAAATTTGTTAAACAAATTGATAGTTTTTAAATGGTTTTTCCCATCTTCACAGCATTCCGCCCACACAGACAGACACATACACACACACCCACAGAAAATAAAGAAACAAAAATAACACTCCATAATAATTATGATTATTATCTACTTAACTATTTGTAAAATAACTAAGCAATTTTAAAAGCACTAAAAAGAAACAAGCAAAAAAAAAAGGAGAGAAAAAAACACTTAATGTTATTACTATTAAAGAATATAATTAACAAAGCAAACCAGCAACATAGCGGAAGATCTGGCACTTAATGTGCAATAAAAATGCTCGTAATTATTATAAATAATAGCCAAGGGTCGACACTTGTCAGCACTCTAGAGTCAAAAAGGGGCTAACCCCAAACGAAACCTGACCCTTTTTTGTTTGTCTTCCTCCCAACTTTCTGTCACACTTACGGGTTTCTGGAGTAAACGATTTATACGTTCATTGGGATCAAACTTGCGTTTGCCTCGAACCAATACGTAAATGGTGCCAATATCAGGATGTGTATCCAAGAGGGCTTCAATCAATACCGTTCCTAAGAATCCTGTACCACCAGTTACGAATACATTTTTGTGAGCAAAAAACTCGGGCACATTCAATGCCGTGCTCAATTGCCGATGATTGAGATTGGTTGCGGTGTCGGCAGTGCTGGCAACTTTGCTGTGATTGAGATTATTGATATTGTTATTATTGCTGCCATGCTCCGTTATGACAGCCATCGTATAGGGCTCCAGATTAGTAGGCGGCGCCAATTTGCTGGTGGGAGTTTTCAGTCGTTCAGCTGCAGGTTGCAAGGGGCAAGCTAAAAGAAAAAACAAAACAAAAATAGAAAGTATAAGTAGAGCGGAAGTGTGAGTTGACTTATTTGATTTATGTAACAGTCCATTAGTTAATTTAATTAGATTAAAGTGATAAACACACCATAAAGTTCATCACCTTAATGGCTGACAATGCATTTCTAAATAGATGGTAGCGGAAATGCAACCAGTCGAGTTAGCTCGGTGGCGTGCCCAAATTTGTTTAACCTGGGAAAATTTCGGTTAAGCCCATTTTTTAAACACAAATTTGATATATAAGAGTATGTAGAAGAATTTCTTTAGTTTCTTTGGCAAGAAAAGTCACTTGATCTCTATTTTCTACCTTCTATTAAAAACATTTAAACTAATAATTCAACTTTATTCAAAATTCAAAAGTTCTAATCTTCTTTCGGCTATATACATATTTGTTAGCCTTTCCTATAGGGACAGGTTGATTAATAGATTGATATTTCTTCTATCCAACCACAAAAAAGATTGATGAGAATTGGATGAGCGATTTTCAAGATGTGTCTTTATATGTATTTACATGAATCTCTACAATAAAAAGCTATTTAGTGATGTCCTGTCTTTATGCCTACGCAAAGCTATCAACAACAACGATGAAAGGATAACAACAACTTGCTAATATGTTACTTATCTTATCTTGCTTGTACTTTGTTATTACTTTGTTAAAACCGAATTTGAGGAATTATTAATCCAAATTTTGACTTAATTTTCTTTTTGAAGACCATCATCTATCAATTTTAACAGAAAACGGAAATATTATAACGAATCCTAATTGCGCCCAAGAAGTATGCCACAAAAACATTATTTCTCAGCATTATTTCTCAACTGAATGTCCTTTGGCTGCAAGTTCTAGTTCTAGTTTGGATTCTTTTGGGCGATTATTTACGATTTTTCTTTAATTTCCTTAATTCTTTGTTGACACATATTGAAGATAGTTTTAAATGTGGCTAACCTTTGGATATACTCAATGGCCGATAAGTTAATGTTTGGCACAAAAGACCGATAAATATAGCAGACAGTTGTTTTTTTCAATCATGTTATCCATGACATGAAAATAATTTGGTCTTTATTTCAGGTTGGCTATGTACGAACCGAGAATTATTGTCATTTTAGTTTGAAATCAAATCCAGTTAACATTGCTTTTACTTTCGTGTATTAAAAATATTAAAGTTTGAAGAATACCAAATCAATTCTCATTCCCAGCCGACAAGGCATACAGTTCACAACGCAAACTTTTCCGGTCACCAAAATTTTGGATTATTATTAATAGTGTTATAATAACCAAAATTCCAAAATCCTCATAGAAAGGAATTCAAATTAATAGAATCTTTCGAAATTAAAGTTGTAAAAATTCTCATCCGGTTTTGTTTCGAAGAGAACTTTCCTTTATATATGATCGATCCTTATAGTAACTCTTAGCAGCTGAAAAATGAATACATCAATGATGTTGGCCAAAACCGTGAATAAATGTACTCGAGTTTTGAGGCAACGCAGCAGCCGATTGATTGGATCTCACGGAAGGTCCTGGTCGACCATGGGGATGCCGAGATCCTCGCCGATATTCAAACCATCGAATATTAATTTAATGTCTACATTGAAGCTGGCCGTGGACCAGCGTCGTTTTTATAACGATCGCAATGATTGGGAGGAAATCAACCAAAGGGGTTACCAGTCTGGTATGGATGCCACCCATGAGATGCCCAATTCTGGCCCAGGTACAACCCGATATGATGAGATCTATTTGAACAGAGAACCAGCGCCGAGATATGGAGGTAATGTAGAGAGCGAAGGCTTTGATCCGCGTTACGATGATTATCACTACAAACGTCAACCCAAAGAGTCCGATCTATATGATGATGATAAGTTGCAGCAGCATCAATCTGCCCAAATGGGACAGCATGATGGTGAGACACGGCGTCGCATGACCCACGATCCGGTTGAGTATCAGATGCGTCAGGAGCGCATTATTGAGGAAAATAGGCGCAAGTGGCAAAATCGTACCGAACCCAAAAGAGAAGTACATGCTAATGGCATTAGCTACAACATCGACAAAGTCTTAGGGGGTGAGAATCCCAAGCCGAGGCCCAATCGTGTGGATAAAAATAGGCAAACGGCTGAGGAATATAGTCGTAACCGTCGAGCGGCTCGCCAAAATGAGCTCAAGCGTACGGGCAACATGGTAGGTGGTGAATCTAGGCGCTCCAAGACTCAAACGGCAAATCAGGACAATGAGACATCGGAAGCCTGGCTTGACAAAAAAGATCGCTGAGCAGAATGATAAGCATTGGCATTCGTGGAAAAGTTGCCCCGACGAACGAAGCCTCGTTAAGAAAGCTCTTCGGACCTCTCAGGACCGTAAATTCCAGCAGAAAAGTCCATTCCATCCCTATGACGTCACTCGCCGCGGTCTTCATCAGCAACGGGCATCTAACGAAACAACTGAAGTTTTTGAAAAACAATATAATAATCTCAAGGAACATGCTAAAGCTAGTGTCAAGACAGCTCAACAAGTAAAGAGTGAGTATCTACTTAGTTTGATGCAGCAAGACGAGAACAATAGAAGGGAACAAGAGGATCCCGACAACGACGTAGATGATGCAGAGATTGATCCACCAGCTCGTCGTAGGGTCAAACCTGCGACCACACCAGCTAATCAGCCACCAGCACCTCAGGCTAAAGCTGAGCCAGTTCAACAGGAACAACAGGGACAACAGGACCAAACAGAACAGTATATTATGTCACAAACTAAATGGCGTCGATCAAATAGCCTTAGAGTACCTTATAATCAAATGAATCATCAGCGTTCACGCAGCATTTCGCCACCACGATTCCAGATGTCTGTGAAAGCCAAAGTGACTCGCAATAATGCTCCAGTCTGTTGTTTCTCGGATACCCTGGTCAGTCGTATGTCGACCAAGTCGAAGAATAACACTCAATACCGTGATTCTGTTCGTCCTTCGATCAGTGCCACATGGAATGACTTTACTAGCTCTCACTTTTCCAAGGCACCTTCCAATTAGCCTTCAAATTTAAATTGGAACATCGGGCGTTAAAATTAAATTTGCTAAATTTACTGTAAATCGATTTTAAAAATCTTTTACAGGTCCGAAGGGGAATCATCCACCTTATTTTTGTTGTATTTTATTTGAGAAATATTGTAAAACTTCCCGATTCAGATAATTAGACTAACAAAATAAGCAATTGCAAGCCAAAACATAGTAGTTTTTGTTTTTGTTAATGTGACCTATTAATCACAAATGATGCGTAGATGTATGAACCTCTCAAAAGAGGGGGGAAGACTTGCTTTTGTCCAAAAATATCACAAAAAAAAATGCGTAATACTTCATTTCGAGAGATGAATTTGTGATCATTTTCTGTTTGACGCGTTGACGCTATTTGTGTCAAGGCCGCATAAGCGAGTGGTTACCATAGACAACTCTAATCCAGCTCCGTGTAGGGCCTCAACACAATTCAGTTTGGAGTTTTGACTCTTTGAAACTTGATCGAAGAAAAAAGAAAAATGCACGGTCATGGTCATATTGAAATGATCTCTCTTGGGTGTCTTACTAACTACTTTTAGTAACAGTTTCAGTTTGCTACCCCATATTTCGTTTCTTTTTTATCATTTTGGCGCTAATTGTTTAAATTTAATTAGCCAACTAATTTGTGGTTTATGGGCCGTACTCTCTGCCCATTGATTAACTAACCTTCGCTTAGTGGCTTTTCATATGCGATGTGACTCAACTCTTTTAGTTTTGTTTTTGATTTTCTGTGTCTTAATGACTAGACGTTTTTCAAGGCACAACATTTTGCCAACTAATTGTTATCCTGTTTTGTTTGCTCCGATTCAGCTCTTGCCTTCTGGTCTTATGGCTCATGCCAGAATTATGCAAATTTTGTTGAGGATTCAACAAAATATATGAATTGATTTTTTGTCTCAGTCAAATAATAATAAAAAAAAAACTGGTTTCACTGGCATTTCAACTAATGTGGACTAGGTCTTGGCCTGGGCCTCAGCATAGTTTAGGTTTTTGCATATTTACTATATTTTTTGACCCCCAAAAATAAAAAATACTAATGGAAATAAAAGAAGATAAAACTTCTGACGCCAATTTGAAACTATTTGAGAGCTGTTTTAGATTTTTGAAAAAGTATTCTTAATTAATTTTCACAAAAAACAAGCTATCCATTTAGTTGAAGGGTCGGTTCAGTGAACCTTTTTTTCTTTTGATAAATATTTCGCATTTTATGCCAATTTAAACCAAGAACTAAATATCTTAGTAGGCTGAGTAGGCCCTCTAAACTTTTCAGTTATGTCAAACATTATATTACTTCGAATTTCTTTTTTCGTTTCATATGGCAACGCAATGGAGCATGGGGAATCGCATTTTAATTTGTTGCCTCTTGACAAATGACTACAAAACGGAATGCATTTTGCCATACATGTATGTATGTATGTAGTGGTATAGGGGGAACCCAATATATATGTACATATATATTTAGAGATTTACATAATTTTGCTACGTCTATGGTTTTTGCGTTTGCTAATTTTGTTTAACCAAAAAGATGACAGACATACAACAAGACTGAGAGACTGCGACCGAGACGACAGCAGTGGAGACTCTTTTTTCGTTTCTTTTTTTGTCTTTGTCATCTCTTTCTCCCTAATTTTCTTTCTCTCTCACATACATGGGATGAAGCAAAACCGTTTATGCATATTAAATATTTTGAAATTTCTTTGAAACTCCACACACTTCACGCACACTCTCACACACACAGAAATGGCAGTTTGACCTATTTCGCAAAAACCTAAACACAAAAACCAAAACTAAAGAGCAGGTGAGCTTATAGATTGACTTGTGGCCAATAACAATGCGAGGAAACGGAAATCTTCTTGACTTTTTGGCTTAAAAGAGAGAGAGAGAGACAGAGAAGTAGACAAAGAGGGAGAGTAAAACAATTCAACGGCTTTTAAATGCTCTATATTAAGTAAGGTATAAATAATGTCGAACCTTATTGTATATAGTCGCTTCGTTATAGTGAAAAAAATAATGTGTAATAAAACTAATGTCAAATGGTGTGTATAATTAGTTGGCACTTGCTTATAATTATACTTTGTGTGTTTTAATGGCTACTAATTTTAGAAATTTCAACTGTAGGTAGTCTCATTCATTTAGTCTATAATAAATTATAGTCGACAATATTATAGAAGTTTTTATTTCGCCTTCATCTGTGGGATAAGATAACATATAACACATAACCGATGAGGGAAGGAATATATGTAATTATAACTTTCAGTATTATTCACTGTAAATTCGTAATGTTTCGTTTTCCAAGAGGAATTTTGAGATTCTCATTAATAAACTTCTTAAAATTTCGATTTAACTAGCAGCCAGATTATATATAAAGCAAAAGAGACAAGTAAAATCACAACTAAATCAGTTATTTTAATATATCTTAAAATGGCCTTATTGACTGATGACAAATTGTATTCACTGTCATTTTGAAATACTTTAAAAAGAATAAATAACCAAATTTTATACGTTTCCCAAACTTGTTTACTTATGTCTGTGAGTTGATGACAATTAAGCGATTATTTTGTATAAAATCGATAAGAACAGCAAGTCATTATGAAAAGGTTGTTTTATTTTTATGTTTCATAAATGTTTTTGTTTTGAAGTTGTTTTTTTTTTTTGCTGTAGCTATTTGTTCGAATTAAAACTACAATAAAAATTCGAATACAAGTGAAGAAACAAATTGTACTGTTTAAGCAAAAAATTGAGGAAATAAAGAATAAGGAAATATATATATATGTATATAAAGATATACCTATCTCAAAATTTAATCAGCTAGAGATTATGAACTCATTTGAAATGTTTATTTGTTGGAAAGTTCTTAAGTTTCAAATCCGGCTTTATTTTTTTAGATATTCATCTAATCTAAGAGCCATAAGAATACAAATTTTAATAGGGGAAAGAACATTTTTAATATTATCACATTATCTATTCAAAGGAAAAAAAGTAGGCAGATTTGTGTCCCGGTTGGTTTTGAATTTGGTAAACTTTTCTACTATTTACCTAGTGTTTAAATGGCTAAAGTATTTTGAAAAAAGTCTATTAAGATTGGATGTCATTGAATAATTTCTAAAAATTTAGAAACCAAAATGAGTTAGAAACTGACTATAACAATAATTTGGTAGAAATCCACCAACATAATAATGACCAAGATAAGCAAGGTTATCTAGCTTTCGGTCATTCTGTTTTAGGCTCAAGAACAAATATCTCTATCAGAATTTCAAAGCTGTTACGGTCTAATGCCAATAAACAAATTTTTAGATATACCCTTTTTTCTGTCATATAACATGCTGCTTACAGGGTAAACGCAAATTTGACTAAACATTTTTTGGTCACTTTCTATTTTTTTCTTTCTATTTATAATTTTTATGATTGTAGATCTCTTTCTCTCTACCTCTTTCTCTCCATGTTGATCTCTCATTTATCACATTGATTTCTCTCGAATGGATTTTTGTTACGCTTACAAATATTATTTCCGCCTTGGCAACAACATCAAAAAAAAAAAAAAAACGAAAATGTGTAACAAATTGTTATTTATGCTGGGCATGAACAATGCCAAAAAACAATACATATATAAATATATATGTATGTACATATGTATGTATAGATAGAGAAGTGTAGTGCGTATTAAGACCATGAATTGAATTCCATTCGCACTTTAACTACACGTTGTGGACCTTAACATTGAATTTGATTGGGGAGGAGAGTTCAATCAGACATCAAAACTAAACAACAAACAATAACAAAAGGGGGAAAAAACAACTCAATATTCAATGCCATCTTTTGTATGAGAATCAAAAGACTTAGACAACAAACTTTTTTTTTTTTTTTTTTGCCCAAAATAATTAGAAGAGACCTTCTTTGTATATAGACATAAAGAATTATAGTATATGGTATAGAGATTTTGCTACACTTGGTGTGAAATGGAATTTTGTCTTTGCTTTTTGACAATTTGCACTTAATGTTCAAATAGACAAGTTGATATAAATTTATTTGTTTTTTCTTAAGTCATAAAGACAATTATTTGTATTTTTTTGTTGACTTCTCTTCTTTTTTTTTTTTGGCAAACCGGTTTGCGGCATAAATTGATGACAGACAAACGAAATATGAGAGCAGAGATCTCCAAAAAAATGTTTTTTTGGCTTGGCCACGCTGTCAAAAGAACTAATTAGGTAAATACAATTGAAACTGACTCTCTGAATTTTCCAGCACATGCTAGGAAAAACTTACTCAGAGTCACATTAACTTGAATACACAGAGACACACATAGAAGTACGCACTCACACACACACACACACACATTGCAGAGAGCTGGAGAGGAAAATGAGGAAAAACGAGTGAAAATGCGCAAACAACAACAACTGCTTAAATGACTTTTCAATTTCAATAACAAAATCCATATTTTTGTAAACAATTTTTGTTTCTATTAGCACAAATTTGTTCAATTTTTGTTTGATGCAACTAAAAAGTTTCCTCATCAGATCATTTCCGTTTTGTCGATTTCGCATCGATTTCAAATGTTAAGCAATCGATTCTTGTTCGACTTTTCCAAGGTTTTCCTTCCATTTTTGCTTGAAGTTTCACTAATATTTTTGCAGTGCACACTTTTCATATCTATAACTAAACATATATAATGCTTTAAACACAAGACTGTTAATTGTTAATGTAAACTGACCAAAATGGTTTGATTTCGGCTCACAAAAAATACGTCACACCACTGATTTTTTGTTTTTTTTTTTATTTGGCAAAGTGAGTTGTGTTTTTTTGTTATTAATTTTTCCGTTTTGGAAGAGGTAGACACTATTTTGCTGCCAATGCCGACGCACGCTCAACTCGAACTGAGGAAATTTTTGAATGTGATCAAAGCTAAAGCCAAAAAAGTCAACTGAGTCAAAAAGACTGAAACTATGACTGAGACCTACGTCCGCATGGCTGGCAAACGAAACCACGTAATGAAAATCGGAACATAAGACTAATCAAAAAACAAGCTCACAGAGCAACGCGGAAAGAGAGACAGCCAGAGAGAAAGAGAGAGAGAGGGAGAGAGAAAGACTGAGCTCAAGGCAAAGTAGATGGGGAAAAATAAGCAAACTCAGCTTGAAAGATTGTTTAAATTGAGACACACTGAGAGACGCTTTTTGAGTGGCCAGCCAAGCAATACCAACACAATAAGCCAATTCAAGTACCGCAATCTTTTTGGTAACTGAGAAAGCTAACTCTCTATCTCTCTGAGCCGCTCTTTCTCTCCCTGTCTCTCAAACACCTGCTTCATAGCGTCCTACTCCAACGCCTTGGGTATCTATTACGAGTGTGTTTATCTTGCCTGACTTTGAGTGGATCTATAAAGGCAAAAGAGACAGGCAGGAAAAGAGAGAGTCTACCAGAGAGAGAGAGTTGAGATTTATAGGCAAAGAGTCGTATATGAAGTCTTATTCCTTTATTTTCAACAGATTTTCCCATTACAGAGTAATAAATTCTATAGTTAATCAAAGTGTTAACTTATTCCCATATTCTAATCATTCCTTTTAGCTATTATAGTCTTCTATTATGTACTTTAACCATAAACTTATCATAGAATAGGACAATTGAAATTCAATTATCTAGATCAGACCATAAATATTTAATTTATTGGCAACATAAAAAATAGCTAGTAAATCTAGTCTAGTTTTAGTTAGTCTATACAACTATTAGTCGACTAACTTAGTTGATTTATGGCATTTGGCAGAAACTAGAATGAAAGGAACACAACGAAATTAGCAAAAGAAGGAGTAAACTGGAAACATGTTAAATGGAGCGATATCATAGTCATCGTTTGAAAGGCGAATCTAAGAATACAAATAATATTTAATAAAGCCTTTGTAAAAATTAATTGTTAGTGAATATTTTTAAACCACAGGACACTCCGATGCATACAACAAATGGACAAATCATCCATCTTATATCCCTATATCTCTAATTGGAAATCTTTATAAAAATATTAAGCTACCTTGAAAGGGTTGGCTAGTTGGATCCAAAAATACAGAAACCGTGTTTTTTTTAACAATATATATTTTTTTTAAATAATTGTTGTTTCTATAAAATCAAATTTGTGTTATGAAATTATTGAAGAAATTATTTTTGTGAAGAAATGAGAAATGAGGTCCATTCATCTTATTCATTCTACTTATTTTTTCTCTTAGAATATTAATTTATAAAATCTTTTTGTTAATTCGAAACTCTAATTTACTTTTTATTTTTATTTCTTGCCTCATTTATTTACATATTAATTGATATAAATATATTTTTTAATTTTTATTTGAGACTAATTAAAATACAATTTACTTGACATATGTTTTCTTTATTTGTTACCTTTAAAATTTATAAGTTTTAGTGCTTAGTCAGCAGAGTTGTCTTTTAACTGGGTTGAAATTCTAGTTCACCAAATAAGAGAGACCAAAATACGATTCTGCAGGTTAATGTATAACTGCTGACAATCAAAATATGATTTTGAGGTCAATGCTGTTTTTTGTTTTTGTATTTTTCGTAATTATTTTGGGCGATGCAATGTTTTCTAATAACAGGAAATACTGATGACCAATCGACCAGGGGAATAGGGGGAGACTCTCACGTTTCTAAGGGCTTATTATGCAGATTTTTATTTGCATTGATATGGAAAGCAAAGTGACTTTATGGTCGAACTTAAGCTACCCTATTATAGGTATGGTAAATTATGACTTGATTATAATATTGAATTAATTGTGACAAGACAATAAGATTTATATATCCCATTAAATCCCCATTTATTTACCTATAGATGATGCCACACACACAATTTTCTTTTTATGACATTCACACAGTATAGAAACCACATTACAAAACTGCTTAAACAATTCATCAATTGATCTTCTTCTTTTTCTTTTGCCTTTTAAAGTCTAAAGACAAATAAGCAATTGAAGTTGACCTAAAAAACCACAAAAACCAAATGAATCACAACCTGTTTGTAGGCCTAGCCCAAAAACCCAAAGTAAGTAAAGATGATGTATTCGATTTAAATGATACGAATTGGATATACTCTTGCAGTTTAATTACCCAACTATATGGCATTAAAATGACATAAACTGATGGTATATAAAATGATTAGAAATAAGATCAATGAGATCCGAATTCAAAAGTTGTCTGTGGTTCTCGATATGACAAATCCTGTAACAATTTTATATAAACAATAAAAAAGGTCGCTTAAATCATAAAGTATTCCTAGAAAATGTTACGAGAAACTTAATTTAAATTATCAAATAGAAAAAGGAAAAGAAAGAAAAAAAATTCTGAATAATTAACTTTATTTTCCCACTGTTTTTATTGTCAGACATTAAGTCTGATAAATAAATTTGTAGTTTACAAAAAATTAAAGTTACTCAGAAAAGGGTAAGGGTATCTTAAAGAGTTACACGAAAAACACATCTCGGTTGTATTTATGTAGATATAATTAAGTTAACCCAAAAAAAAAAAAACAAAAATTAAAAAAGAAAATAGAAAAAATAAAAGAAATGTCAAAATTGGCAATAATTTGTTGGACACGCAAATGAAAGCTGCAAAGTAATATTGTTTACTTTTTGAAAACGGGTATATCAATTCAAAGATCAAGCTTGACTTTGACAGGAAAGAGTGTTCTGTCAGTCAACTTACAAAAGCATAAAATGAACTAATCTAAAATAGTCTTGAATTGATTTAGATTTTCGTCATTTACACTGTGGCTAGAGTATAGCATTTTCGTTGAAGATGAACTTCACCTTGTCTTCCGGTTATTCAAAGATGCTAACAATTTCAACACCATGTGGTTATAGACAAGTTAAAAGTAAATATAATTGACAACAGATATAAGCCGCAGGGCATAGATGGCTAGGAATATTTATGAATAAATACAAATGTTCCATTTTGTGCTGAAAGATTCTCAAGTTTATTATTTTTTTTCCATTCATTCATAGCTCGATTTGAGCTTAAATTAATCGATTAGCAATGTAATTCGCATTTCGTTTAAACTTAAGTAGCAATTTTCCTGTATCAACCATGAAGGAAAACCGCAAAACAAGCTCGTTGTAATGCAATCGAATTTCCACTTAGTCATAGCCACTTGGCTGCTCGTCTTTGACTGAGGAGCTGGGAATTTGTTGTTGTTGCTGTTGGTTAGTTGTTTAATATATATTTTTTCTTCTTATTTTTTCTGCTGACTCATGGCTACTACAAACCTGTAGTGCTGTTGTTGTTGTTGTTTCTGCTGCGTTTAGAGGCAACTTCGTCAACAATGACGACAAAAAACAGAAAACAGACAGAGGAGAAGAAAAAAAAAAACGATAACAAACGTCACCCAGGGCGCATGAGTAATGAGTTTAGTTGTCTTCTTTTTCTCTCGCTTTTCGTTTTGTTGTATGCGCCTTTTTTATCAGTGTGATATCGTTTTAAACTATCTTGATACTCTATTAGCGGCTTAGTGAAAAATTCTATATATATGTACATGATATTGTGACCTGGTTAACTTTTATTGTGCTACAATCAGAACATTGTCTAGAGATAAGTTGTTGGAATTTCTGTCTCTTGTTGCTCTTTAATTTGATTTATAAAATATAAAAAGTTTTAATCCACTGTTATTTTGTTGTTAAGCTTGTTTACATTTTACAAACAAGGAATAATTTATTAAAGAAAATTATAAAAAATGGTTTGTTTAATGGCAATAACTATTATACATATGTACATACATACATATACATAGGTATATGTACAAAGCACATAAAACTGAGTTCGAATTGTCTTTTAATATAATTTGATAAGATAGACAATTTTATTATCTCTTTAAATGACTAGTTTTAAATTTTTCAAGTATTAAACACTTCGCTCTGAAAATACTTCTTAGAAAAATATCATAAAAAAAACCCGTGTCGAAATGGGAATACCCTTGGCATAAGATCTAAGGAGAGATAACTAAAAAATGTTCAAATCGGTTAAAGTTCGGTAAAAAATATTAAGAAATATTTAAAATATTTTACAGATTTAGCGACGCTTTGGCTTGAAGTCGTCGACCAATGATTGACTGATATTTTAAATACACTATTTGTTTCTATTTTAAATAGATGATTTTAGTTTTTAAAAGTTATATTCTGTGGTTGTATAGGTTGGAGGTCAATCCAAGCTCCACAAGATTGAAGCATAAGTCATTCCAATTACACAAGCTATTCAATAGTTTCAAGACTCAAAACAGACTAATGAAGGAAAGGCAAATATCTAATAAAATTGTCTTTTATTTATTAATTATTATATTTATAATAACGTTTATTTATACATATTATATATTCGTATTAAAAAAACCCCCCTCGGTAAGAATTGTGTACTCTCCATGGGCCTTTTGTACATAGATACATTGTAATCAATCATTTCAATTATTTTCTGACTCATTTAATGAAAATTCGCACTTTTTATTGCTATAACTAGACAAAAATAAAACAAACTTGGAATGGAATGGATTTCCGAAACTTATTCAAAATCTAAACATTTAAGTAAGTGTATTTATCGTGCATCATGTATACTTACAAACTAAAATTTGTTTTTTGTTTTTATCTCAATGAAAATACGTAGATACATATATTATTATGCAAATCCCTCTATGACAATGCAGTTTTAGGGTGGCAAAGGGGGAGGCAAAACGGCCTTTTTAAACTTGTTCATTGTCCAAATATTTGAAATTGAAGGTTAACCTTTTGTTTAGCCAAACAGTGGAAGATTAATTAATATTAATGACAGATTAAATGCATATTGTGAGATTGTTCATATTATTTGAAAATTGAAATTACATATGGATAACGGTATGGCAACGCCGTCGACAAGGGTTGTGGGGTTGCCAGACAAGAACTCAGTATGTCACGAAGATTTAATTATCATTAAATTTCAATATAAATTGGAAAATTTATTGCAAAAAGGCAATAGGAATCTAAATATTTTGCTTGTTGTTTAATAATAATTGTGAATTTTTTTTTCGGTGTGTTGTGCTTTTCGATTAACAAACGCCTGCGCATTGTGGATGAATTGGCGAAAGGAAGAAGAAGCAGCTGGGAGAGTATAATTCATTCAATAAGGAAAATCGCACACACACATACATACATTCACGCACCCACTCACACATACACACACACACACACGCAAACGTATAAAGGTGGTGGGAAAAATCTGTCCCCCCGACTGCGACAGGCCGGCGAATCCCACTGACGAAGGGTGTGTGCGTTTGTCTCTCACGACACTCACCACCATAACCAACAATAACAACAACAACAACAGAGCAAAGGGAGCCTTGCAGTCTGAAAAGAGGGTGGAGAGAGCAAAGGCAACAACGACGACGACATTGGTGACGGTGACGACGGCAGCGGGTGTCATAAGCCCCGTGGCCCTGTTATTTTGGATGGTCGTCGGATTGTGAAAATTGCAGGCAAAGGCAGCGCGGCCCGGTTTTCGGCCGCTTCTTCTCAATCAGTCGCTAGTCGAGCTGTGCGCGAGTAACAACAGGGCAAAGAGAAAGTGCGAAAGAAAGAGCGAGCGAGCGAAAGAGACAGTGGCATAGATAATCGAATAAAACGGGAAAATATCACATACACGGTCGGACAACAATATGATGATAAATTAGAGCAACAAAATCATCGAAAATATCTAATGGAAATGAAATGAGAAGTATGCTTAAATCAAGTGCTGTGTATTTAATTTAAAGGAAAAGCCAAAAAGTAAAAGCAAACCCCTCTCCTGATTCCCTACGAAGAAGAAGAAGAAGCAATATATTATTGTGATTTACCCCCCCCTTAAATTCAAAACCGAAAATCAAGTCCAAGTGTTTGGTGTGTGTGTTCAGCCTCAGTTCAGTTTGAAATATATCATAATTTTGGAGTCTAACCTCACATTTGCAACTTGTGCCGGTATGTACACGCCCTTAAACCGCCCCTCCGATCCAGCCACCTACATTTATAGCCGAACGACCCCTCCCTAGCTTGAACTTCTTTTTTGTCATGTGTTTTCCCTTAGAAATTGTCGTCTTTTTCTTATAATTTTTATATTTTTAGCCATAAATTGTTTGCCCACAAACTTATTTTTAGAACCCTTCAAGAGCAAGAACATTAGGCCAAATGGGATATTTAGCCCAACATGTTGGAGATTTTCCCATATATTATTATAGATGTAGGTATATTTAATGGCCTATCAATGGGTAAAAGTTCTAAAAAAAAAAAAAAATTTCGCAGAAAAATCTGACAGTTCCGTTTTATGTTTCCGCAAAGTGCCAAAACCTAAAGAAAAGACCAAGAGAGAGAGAGAGAAGAGAGAGAGAGAGAGTGGGAGCTTGCGAGTGGTTGAGAGAGAGAGAGAGACGCAAGGCAGCCTCTTTGCTTAAACAGTGTGGCCGAGGTAACAAACAAAAGGACTGCCTAAAAGTAGGTTTAACAATGACTCTCTCTATAAAAATATATATGTATATGTATGTATGTATATGTATTTCCCTCGTCACCAACAATAAAACTTACGATAAATTCCCAAAGAAGTAGCAAAGTCACACAAAACAAGTTAAACATTATTGAAACTATATCTGAATGTGGGTTTATCTTATCTCCACATGTCCGTCTGTTTGGCTTATCGCCAATCAATAGTTGGGTAAATGAGTCAAGCTCGTTATATGTAGGGTACATATGTATATACATACATACATATATTATATAAGCAGTTAGCAACCCCTTGCAGGCAAAAATTAGGAAAAAAAAATCCCCAAATCAAAAGCCGGCAGCCAAGGCGTTACCGGAGTTAAAAAAGTAGTAGATTTAGTAGTAAGCCTCTCTCTCTCTCTGAATCTGAATCTCTCTTGTCTCTCTCAATGAGAGCAGGCGCGTGAAAAATCTTGGGAGGAAAAAAAAAAAAGGGAAAACAGGCAGCATTTTCCAATTGATTTTCAAAGCGGTCGACGGCAAAAAAGCCCATTGAAATATATATATATGTATATTATATAAAAAAATTCAAAGAAATCCCAAAAAAAGTTCAAAAACTTGTGCATAAAAATGTTTGCCAAAATGCGTGAAAAATTTGTGAAAAATCGTTTACATCGTTATTACTGCTGAGATATCCTGCTATTGCATAAAATCAAATCAAATTGAATAATGTGTGAGTGATAAGTAGTAAAATGATGCCCTTTTCCCCAAAGGCACACACACACTCACATGCACGCGCGCACAAACAGTGTGTGTTTGTGGGTGTTTTGAATGTGAGTGTATGTCTGTGTGTATGTGTGTGGTGTCTGATCTCAAAAGCAGCCTGAAAGTGGGCTTTTATCTTTAAATTTTGATTATTATTATTATTATTAATAACTAACCTGCACTCAAACTCAAAATCGAGACGATAACATTTCAAGTGCATTATGTCATTTTTTCCCACACATTGTTGTCCACCTTAGTGTAAGTGAATGTGTGTGTTTGTGTGTGTGTGTGTCATGTGTGTCCCTCTGTGTCTCTGTGTGTGTGCTTAGTGTTTGCCATTTACCCGTCGAGGACGAGGACACACTTGCTGTTGCCTGCTGTCAACAGGGCGCCATTTAATGCCGTAACTTTTTGTGTAATTAAAAAAAAAAAAAAATTAAAGGAAAGAACAAAAAAAAACCAAGCCCCTTGTACCCAGGGACAAGGGTAGAGCTCTCCATGATAATTCACACTGCGTGTGAATGTGCAAATGATGTAAATGAAATGGCCAGTCTAGCCCACACACTCACAACCGGATACTTTGTGAAACTTTTGTTTTATGCTTTGCCACTTCCGGTTTATTGGAATTTATGTGTTTCGCCTGAAATTAGGCTATGGTTTTTGTGTTTTTTTCTTTTCGTATGCTCTCTCGCAAGAGAAGCCCAGAAAACCCATTTTGCAAGTTATTGTTAGACTCTGAATCAATCTCTCTCTCTTTCTCTCATCTTTTTGGCTTGGAGTTGACAATTGGCTAAGCAAATGTATGAGCTACAATTTCCGTTTTTAGGCTTAGCCTAAAATCAATTAAAAACCTAAATATTGACCCAAGTAATTAGCAAATTTTTAGCAAGCACGTGGTATGTATCTGTGTGGGGCCAACCCATCAGAGATTTAATTCAGAAATTAAAAAAAAAAAAGAAAAATAATACAAACTATTTGTATACACACCCACCACAACCATCTTACGCTTGAACGTATTGAGTACGTCCTTCAATATGCAATTGTTGTTTTGGCGTGTTACTTGTTCATTTATATTTATGCATTGTTAATGTTTACCCGGTGCAATGTTCAAGAATCTTCTCCTTAAATGTCTTCCAGTGTGTCGCTATTGATATATCGCCAGACTGTGCAATTGCAGCGGATTCGCCAACTTGCTGCTGGGCTGTAGTCTATCAATATTTGACTGCACGATGAGATCAACGTTAAATCGAAAATGCTAATTAATTTTTCAGACACTAACAAATAAAAACAATATGGTTAAATATTGTATAAACTATTAAAAAATTAACTCGAGTGGTATAAATAAGTGAGATGTTTGTTTATATCTTGAAAAGTGGCTAATCACATTTGATTTGGCAGTGTGCATAGAACTTAAAGATTTTAGACCATTAAATGACGTCAAGAGGATGGCAATGCAGGAGAAAAAAGTCAACAATCTTAGCCATTAATTAATTCTTCAAGTTCTTTAACTTGATTTAAATGCTAACTTAATATCAAGAATGCAGAGGTTGTTAGGAAAAAACAATTGTTTTGTAATACAAATACAAAAAAAAACACTTTTTTTCGAATGAAAGTCATTGAGTTGGCCTTGTTTTAAAGTTCCTTTAATTTTGGATGTTTATACTGGCATTTGTTAATAGTTTTAAACTTACTTTTAAACGCAACAAACATTCTAACTTGGCTTCCAAGCTAAGTAACCCATTTAATAATGAAATCTCCAAACATATGAATGCATACAGCGAGGTTTAAGGGGTCCATTATGCTCATCTAACTACTTAAACCCAATTAAAAATAAACAAATATTTTAGATTCCTAGGATTTTTGTAGTTCTGTCCCGCGTTTGTGGCGTCAAGGACTCTATAAACTTCTCTTAATGAAGACCTTAGGAAGTGTTATTATTATTAAGGAAAAGGTTAATCTACAGGTAGGACTTTTGGCTTGTAATAATTACAACTGCGGAGAAAGTCAACTATTTTACCCCCAAAGCTTTGGTTAGATACCACTTCTTATCCGTATTTAATCTTCCTCAACAATGAGATGAAGAAGGTGGTCGGAACTCTTTTAATTAAATCTTATCCTTAACCTTTAATTTAATCAACGTTTGTGTTTGGCATAAAGCTTAATTTTACTTGGCTTTTAGTTTCAACAGTTCAATGAACTGTTGGCCCAGTGTTGAGTTTTAACCAGGTCTTCATACACGCATACACACTCCTCCTCACACTCCTCCCCCATTTGTAATCAGCTCTTTTCCCTGTTCCTCCTCCCTTCTTTTGATATTTGTGTGGTTTGACTTTTAATTAGACACGAAATTTGTTGGTTTGCCTCGTTTTAAGACGGTGGGGCAGGCGCACGTCATTTTCATCAAGTGCAAGAGACACACACACACACACATACATACACACTCTGGGTACTCTCAAGTGTGTACTTTGACCTCTTTTGCGCTGCTGCGTATAGCTTGGCCAGCTCAGTGGTCAATGTCAATGTGTTGGCCATTGGATTGCTACATATTGAATTTCTTTTGCGGCAGGTTTTTCTCGGCTCACATCACAATGTACATACATATATTTTTTTATTTCAACTTGTTTTTCCCCACCTCACACACACACACACACACACACACAATCCCATACGGTTCTTTGCGGCTTTTTCAATTAAAACTTGCTTCTGCTTCTGGGTTGCATGCCCCAAACGATCTTTCTCTCTCTCTTTCTATTGCTTTGGCCCTCTCTCTCTCTCTCTGTCTATCTCTTTTACTGGCTTTTGAGGGGAGCTCCTCTCTCTCACTCTCTGTGTGTGTGTGTGTGTGTGTGTGTCCGCTAACGTGTCGCTCTCCACGATGCTTTCTTTTGTGTGCGCTTTGGTCTGCCTTTTCTTGTCCAACAACAAGAGTTACACTATACTACACACACTCCGCTGACCGTCATCATACAATAATGTATCCCCACTGTGTCGCCGCCCCCTCCCTCCCTGCCCTCTGCCCACTCCCCGCCCCATGCTCAGCTTTAAGCGCTGACGTCGCTGCATAAAGTCTTTCACTTCTTTGCCATCCAAGTTTAGTTCAGTTCCAGCCGGCGTACATAGCGCACGCGTTTTGCGCCAAAAAGAAAAAAGTAACAAAAATTATATACTCAAAAAAAAGAAGTACTAAAATTAACAACAACAACAACATAAAGAAAGAAAGAAACGAAAATCCGAGAAATTTACACCGAGCGATATAATTTAGCGAGCGTAGAATAAACGACGCGTACTAGTGTCTTCCTCTCTATCTCTTTCTCTCTCTGTCTATCTATCTCTCTCATTCTTTCTCTCCCCCCTTGCTTACTCTCCCCACCTCTCTCTCTCTCTCTCTCTCCCTCTGTCGCTTACTTCTCACGTCTTTGCGCATGCGCAGCCAGCTCGCGCAAAAGTGAAAATATTTTGGAGAAATTTCTTGAGCGCAGAATTATTTTTGTGTGTCATCATACCAAAAGTCGTTCCAACGAACGAACGAACGAACAAACGATCGATCGATCGGCGGTGCGGTGCCTCTTTAATATATATACACTCTCTCATAATACATATTGATTAACCTATATCGAGATCGGTGCCTGCCTTGCCTATAGTGTCAATAAAAAAGAAAAATCCGGGAACAACCAAAAACAAAAAAGTTACTTTTTGCCCCACCCCCTACCAATTTTTCTAAACGAAAGTGAAAAAAACCCAAAAAAAAATATATACAAAATATACAAAAATTAAATATAAAGAGCAAAGAGAAAAATTGCACACCAAATGTCATTGACCTAAATTTTTGTGTGTGTGTTTGTGTGTGTGTTTTGTTGTTGGCCAAATTGTCGACCCCACCACGCCGCCGTCTCCCCTCGCAAAAAAAGAGCCCTATATAATCATCATTATCATCATAATCATCATCATCATCAACAACAAGTCTCCCCAAGTTCAGGCCTGGGCGAAGATTCAAGCTCTGGCGGCGAGTAGCAGCAGTTATATATCAGTTATATATATGTATATACAATATCTCCATCTCCATCTTCGTTTTCATATTGACAAGTAAGTGTAAGCCAGGGCCAAATATTTGGCTTATGCAACTGAAATATTTTGACGTAATATTGTATACCTACCCCTCCAACTCTACCTTCATACCTACACACACAAACACACACACACACACATGCATACATACGAACATATCTTTGCATTGATATTTTTGTTTTTAGTCTAAAACTAAAAGGCCATTTCCAGGTTAATGCTGCGTCGTCGTCTTCGTTTTCGTCTCCATCGTCATCTTCATCAACGCGTCGCGAGAAAGTTGTAGTTAAAGAGAAAAAAAAAATAAATATCAAGAAAAAAACAACGACTAAAATATTTTCGAAATGTATATTTGTAATATTAATCATTGCATATTTACAAATAAAATTTGCACACACACGACGACGCCGCAGCCGCCACCGCCAACCACGATGTTGACGATAATCATGATGATCATCATAATGGCTAAAACGAAAACGACAGCACAAAAAAATAAAAACCAAATCATTATAAATATACATGGATGGATCATGGCCAGATCGAGTCAACCAGACACAGACAAACAGAGGAGAAAAAACCCAAACATATATTGGCAAAGCAAAAAACCAAACTACCAACAGATCTTTTTACATATTACTTACAACAATTTAAATAACTGTCTCATAATTGGCATAATTGACCGCCGTCGAACCACTAAACACATCAGTACAACAACCACCGACACCACCGCCACATTGACCCACTTTAATGTGGTGTTTCGGGCCAAGCTTGAAGCTCACAAAGCAAAAAAAAAAAGGGAAAACATTTGCTAAGCTCAGCTTGAAAAAGTAACTGAAATACCAAATATATGTACATAGTATATAGTAAATATATATATATATATGTGCATATATGTATATGTATAATACATATAGACAGACATCCCATTCAACCATCGATCCGTCGTGTGTCAGTTTCCAAAAAGCTATTCAGGCTATATCGATTACGTGCTTGGCTTAATTAATTGTCCAATTTCTTTTACACTTTCGCATTTGAATTAGAATTTTTGTTTGTTTTGAAATCGATGGACACTTATTCGCATGCCGATTGATTAATTATTGGGAACACCTTGGTGGTCAAACTGCAAGTTCAGAAAGTTCATAATGGAAATTCTTGCAATGAAATTTGCTTAGTTAATATTGTGAAAAGAGGAATAGAGAGAGAGAGATAGAGAGAGAGAGAGAGAGAGAGGGAGACAAAGAGAAAGAGATTGCCAATTCACCAAATTTTTTATATAAATATTTGAACTTGAAAAATATTTAACATTCATTGAATAGAAATGGGGTTAGTAGGTTGGAATCTTATTTAAACTCTGAATCTTCATTCGTAAATCGATTATGGATTAACTCATTAAGTAAAGGCTTGTTTGGATATATTCAACCTAGAATGATGAAAACGTACTTTAAAATTATAAACGACTAATTGTATGACTTAAGAGTCTAACAACTTAACTTTATTCAAGTGATTTGTATCTCAACAATAGAAATTAAACGTTATGGTGAAAAGACAGTAATAGAGTAATATTTTAGGTAGAATGTAGATAGAACGAATCTAAAAAATTTAAAAAATATTTGCTCTACAAAGGAAATCTATCTATATAAATGAATGTGTAGTAATCTATATAGATTACGACCAATTCAACTTCAAGTGTTTGCAAACAAAATTTAGTTTATAAAAATTTTTCTAGACTTTCTTCTTCTATAAAATATGTTTTAAAATTAGGTTGGTCAGCGGGTTACCTCTTTTTTTTTTTGTTTTTGATCTTCAGATTCAGATTTGATCGGCTTCCAAGTAACTTAATATAGAAATATTTCAAATTTCAAATTGTTGTTAGATGGGACAAGAATCTGTCCCTTGATCCATGTCTTTCTGTTGGCTTTTGTTATTTTTTCCACAAATGCATTTGAACAATTTGGGCTAGCAAAATAAACAAACGCTTAGCGTATTGTTTTAATATAGAGAGATTATATACCCTTTGAAGAAGTTGTAGATCTATAAAACGTGTCGGTGTTTTTGTCCTGTCTCCGTTTTTTAATACAAATTTATCCTAAAGTGCTTCTTTTTTGAACTACAGATAAAAGTAGATCAAATATTCCATAGAATGATGCATGTGAAATTGAATGAGTAATCTTTCAACGTGTATAATTAATTTTAAATTGTACAAAAATATGTTTAAAACATATTTTATATAAAATTTTGTACTTTGAAATTTGTTGTGAAGTTTGAAATTTGTATTCAAAATGTCAAAATGTCACAATGTTAAAATACTAATGCTACTGCATATTAAACTTAGTTTAATGGAATGAAATTCCACAAAACATTGTTAGAAATATATCTACTCTTAATTAGTATTTGATAAGGTTTCTCAATAATTGCTCTAATACGAATTGCAGTTTGGTAGTTAATTTTGTTTGGCGAAATTCACTAAATTATTATTATAACAAATTTTCTGTTTGATTATTTCACCTAGATTATTCCTAATTGTTTTTTTTTTTTTTTTTGCGTTGTATCCTTTCGTTTGGTCTTTATCATTAATCTTAAGGCCATTAATCTCCATTTTAAAATGATGGCAATGATTTTGAAAACTAAATGTTTCCTTATTATTCAAATTACTTTCTATATAAGATAGAATGTGTGTGTGTGTGTGTGTGTGTGTTGTTGTCTTTTAATTAAAACTCACGAGTCTCTTATCTTTAAAGATTTATATTTTCGTTTTAATTGAGCCTGTTGATGGGTTGAAATTGTGTGTTTGTGCCTACGTGCATGTGAGTGTGTGTGTGTGTCTTAGCTCATGGCTTTTGGCTAAAAATAAATATTTATTCTAATTGTAAATTATTTAATATCTAACATATGTAGAAAAAAAAAGGCAGCAGAATGATGAGAGTGAGAGCGGGAGAGCTAGTGTCAGCTGAGTTTAAATTGGGCAGCTAATCTTCTACCTACAAAAAGAATACTAGAATGTGGGCGACTGTTGCGGTCCAACCATTGACAATACACAATTGTTGTTGTTGTTGTTGTTGTGTCGTTTTGTAGACAGAGACCCCATCACCTCCTCCACCAGCACCAGCACCACCCCCTATTATAATATACACTTAAATTTAACTTTTATGCTGTAAACTGCAAAAAAAGAGCGCGCTTTGTTTGTTAATCAAGACACAAATTATGGGCACCATACAGAGCGGCGGCAGCGGTCAATCCATCCATCCATCCATCCATATATCCCATACCAACTGACCAACTAACCAACCACCCCTATAGAGATACGTGATTTATTCAATTACACACACAAAGCATAGATAACTTACGATAACTGTAAGAGCAGCTAGACATATGTACGACGACCCAAACCACACAAAATAACTAACTAACGAGTCACTCTTAAAAGGTTCAATAGAATAGAGAATAGAGGGCATTCTGTTTCCATGTGTTCCAAGCTCTCTGTGTCTGTGTGTGTGCTTGTGTGTGTTCCCAGCATCCGCCGTAGTCACATTTACGGATTTACATAATGAGCAGAGGCCTTCCCATTGTTGAAAAGTGAAAATGCATATTTGAACTTTCGTTTCGTATACTATAATAAGTATGTCCATCTATAGTTTATATATACAAGCATGATAATTGCTAAAACAAATAGTGTGAAAGTATTTTTTCAGAGAAACAGGATATACAAATAACTTAGAATGAAGTGTTGACTGTTGAATAAGTTAACTTAAAGCTGCTTAATATTGGGTGTCAAAAAACTTCCCCCTAAAAAAACAAAATATTAAAGTACTTGTAATTCAGAAAAGTACACGCAAGAAATGTTTTCTCACAATGTCGGGACAAGAAGCAACCTTTGAATACGCTTTAATTGGTTACTCTAAAGAGAAGTAGTAAAACAAAAGTGTCGTTGTATATAAATTACTACAGCAAATTCTCTATAAACCAACCTAAAAATAATCAAAATATTAAGTACTAGAAGGTAAAGAAACTAGTCTCAAGGAAATGTGTTTTAAAAAGAAAGTGGAATCCAATCAAATCAAATGAAATTTAAGATAAATATTCAACTAATAGTGAGAAACGTATCAGTCGAAATACAAAATATTGGAGGAATACTTAAAAACATAAAAAGATTTAACTATTCGAAGTGCAGTCATATCGAATTATAATGGATATTGTTGTTTTAAAAACTGAACTAACGAATACAATATCTAAATTAATGTACCCCCTAAAAAAACAAAATATTAAAGTACTTGTAATTCAGAAAAGTACACGCAAGAAATGTTTTCTCACAATGTCGGGACAAGAAGCAACCTTTGAATACGCTTTAATTGGTTACTCTAAAGAGAAGTAGTAAAACAAAAGTGTCGTTGGTTATAAATTACTACAGCAAATTCTCTATAAACCAACCTAAAAATAATCAAAATATTAAGTACTAGAAGGTAAAGAAACTAGTCTCAAGGAAATGTGTTTTTAAAAGAAAGTGGAATCCAATCAAATCAAATGAAATTTAAGATAAATATTCAACTAATAGTGAGAAACGTATCAGTCGAAATACAAAATATTGGAGGAATACTTAAAAACATAAAAAGATTTAACTATTCGAAGTGCAGTCATATCGAATTATAATGGATATTGTTGTTTTAAAAACTGAACTAACGAATACAATATCTAAATTAATGTAGACTGTGCAAACAATGATGAAGGACAAATTAAATAGAATGATAACAAAACTTTGATATATTTGAATAATGTATACCATGTCTGAAAGAATTTTTATGAATGGTTGTTAGCCAACTAGAAAAGCCATTCGCAACTGGAACTATTTAGTAATTGACTCTTAACAAGCTTATAATTAGCTTAAAAGGCTCCTCAAACAGTGGGTGGCCTTTGAATAAATTTTAGTTTCTTAGTAAGTGATTCAAGATAAGCCTAAGGGACGAACCTCTTTCTGAACTTTTAGTAGTTAATTTTACCTTGAAAAATTTGGCTTTAACACAGTTGATCACATAGCTGCCATACCCCTTTCTTGGAATGTGAATTTGTAGCGAACGTAAATTGGTATTGCCAGTAAACCTGGTTCAGACTCTCTCAAGGCACCAGAGAGACTCTGGCAATGTCCAATGTCCAAGTATTTGGCCAGGGCCAAAAGTGGTCGATGACGCTGGCGATGATGATGATGATATGCGATGCGATGCGGCACGATTATAGGAAATGGGTCAGACAATACACAGAGTGTATGTAACTACCTTGTCAAGGCAGGTTGAATGTTTACCGTTTAACAGCGCACACATACATACATACACTCGGAACACACATCGATACATTTTTTTTTTTTTTTGGTCTTCATGTTTGCTTAACACGCGCAGAGCCAGAGGATGGGGACGGAGTTAAAGGCAGAGGCGTGGTTAGGTTCGTAAGGTTGACGGTGCGACGGTGGTTCAGTGGTTTGGTGGTTCATTGCCTTGTCTTTGGTTAGGCGCGCAAATTTTTGTTGTAAAGAGACACAGAATGAAAGAGAGAGAAAGAGAGAGGGCGAGAGAGAGATACCGAAAGAGCTTAAGCTTGATGAAAAAGTTGATTTTCAAGAAATTTCACTTTAGAATTAAGACACTCAAAGCCAGCCAGCCCAGTAAAAGAAGTCTTTTGATGAAGAAAACCACTGCAACCACTTTGACGGGGGACAGGTCTTTGGACTTTACGAAGAGAGCTTCATTGATAAATTTACAGTTACGTGATGAGACCGTTTTGATGCCCCATTGGCCCGAAGTGTCTTTAAAAGTTTAATTATAAGGCCAAGCCACAACTAGTTTTTGACGGATATATGATTTGATAATATCACTAGGAAGACATACACACACATACACACAAACACACATACATAAAACCGAAAAACTGTGCCAATTTACGAAAAAAAAACACAAATAATAATTGCTGTGTCAGTGGGAAAGAAACCTTTAAATGCAAATGCTTAGAAAACAAACCAAAAAATACAAAAAATAATCATACCACCTTGATTGAAAATAGATTTTTTCCTGTTCGAACTGAAAACGAAAGTTTGAACTTTTTTCGGTGTCGGTGTTTTTTTTTTCTTACCCAAATTTAAATACATAAAAAATATTGCGGAATTTAGATAAAGTGAAAGTCATGGGTTGGGGCCTGAACCCTAAAAAAAAAAAAGACCGAAAACCGAAAAACCAAATTAGAAACGCAGTTGTAAGCTTAATACAAAATGCGACATCATCATTAACATCGTCAGCATCATCGTCGCATATGCAGGAATGATGATCATCTTATCCATACAAATTGACGTCAAATTTCACAATTCGTATTTAGCTGTTGTTTCCTGAGTATTTTAATAATCAATATTTGTTTAAATTACAATTAGCAATTCAATTCAAATAGTAAGCAGAAAACGGTTCAAAGGTGGTCGAGGTTCCTCCATCATCATTAACTTCGAGTGATTCTAACTGAATGTATATGAGTCGTTTAGGTTGATTTTTGACAGATCTACGAAGCAAATAGGAAACAGTTTGTTATTTTGTTTACCTGCGGTTTTTGGACTCGTCAATATCCGTTTCTATAGGTTTGTTCTAACGCAAAGTTGTTGTTAGCAAGTTGTTACCTTTTTTGTTTTGTTTTTTAAGTTTCATAAAACAAAATAGAAATCACTTAGCAACATTTAACCGAGCGCAGCGCTCACTTGACTATTGACAAATTCATTTCAATTTTTACAACTTGTTTTGAGTTGTTATTGTTTGGTTGTTTGTAATTGCACTAGCTTGTGGGTGTCGGCCAAGTGAAGGTTGTCAAGGGAATGTTATAGGGATATCGATTAACCTTTAACTTGTCATGCCATTTTTGTTGGAATTTTTAAGAATGTAGCTACATGTTTTCTTTTTTACTTTTTATGTGCCTCTGTTCAAATTCCTCTTATGTAACCCCTAAGCACACTTCCTATCCATCAGCCTAAATAGAGAGAAAACAAAAACAAATATTAATAGTCCTATTAATGTGAACATTTCAGCTTTTTATTGAATAATTATTCAAATTATCTACCGTATACTCTTGCAGAAAGTATGTACATTAATTAATCATTATTTGTTGGTTTTTTTTTTTTTATAAACAACTCTTTTAGTTTTGATTTTTTCTTGTATTATCCTGTATAGACTGATCGGAAGACCAAATTATATTGGCGTTTAAGTAAGAGAGAGAAAGCCTGATGATTTGCATCGTATATCATAACACTTGTAATTTTTGTCCAAATTTGGGAAACAAAGAGTATGACATGACGTCACACAGTGACTTAGTGATTTTGAAATTGCAAGGGTATATACACTTTGGTATAACTGAAGTTAGCTTCTTTGAAATATTTCAATAGTGTAGTACCCCATGGATATTTCGGGTACTTGTATTGGTGAGCTTTGCAAAGCTTATGACTTAAAAACCGAGCCTTACATATGCATATGAGATATGTCGCAAAGCTTGACAATTATTCTACAGTTGTGTGTGTGTGTGTGTGTGTAGGAGTCTGCTCGTCTTGTCGTCTGACTAAATGACGTACACAGACTCTTTAGAACGCCACTTGATCGATCCGTACAGCTGTTTGAGTGTCTCTCTCTCTCGCTTTCTGTCTCTGTGTGTGTCTGTTTATTTAATGAAAATTTGTTTTCAATACTTTAATATAGAATGCCGTGTAGCTGCCGGTAGTGCGAGCATTCGTAAACTGTCATTCCTATCGATAGTGTCGTTGTTGTCTTGTCTCGTCTTCGTCGTCGTCGTATCGTCTCGTCTTGTCTCATGTGTGTGTTTTTATTTTAGTTAGTTCTCAATTTCACAATTTGCTACTTAAGTGGCTTAAGCTTTAAAAGAGCTTAGGCATATTTAGTTCCATTGTGCGTTAAATTCAATTGCGGTGGATTAAAAAAGTAAGTGTAAACTGTGTACCAGAAAAAAAAAAACCCAACAACTCTGAGAATACATGATATGATGTGAAGACAACATTAGTTTGTTTCGATATGATGTTGGCCGATAGCCAAAACAGAAAGTCTAAATGGTTCTAAAGACGTCATTTGACGCAAAATATGTGATGCGTTTCTATGGCTTCCCCCAAAAAAACAAATATAAGCAAACATTTTGAGGGTTTCTCTCCTGTATACGCACTCAAACGACGCATGTGTGGAATAAGAACATTTATTTTTAGCCTGATTTGACAGATAATTTGAAATGGGAAGGTTTTGGTCGTTTTTATTGTCAGCATCTAATTGAGTGTCAGTTTTGGATATGGGCAACAGAACCAAAATAGGGACAAGGAAAGACTGTTTTTATGCCTATCTCCAAAAATCTAATCGAAATTGACAATGACGTGGGGGAGTAGGAATAAGTTACCCCATCTCTAATATTTACGTACTAATTATGTGTATTTTCTTATTTTGGTTTCGTTACAGCTTACCAACCCGCACTTACTTAGCAGCTCTTTGAAATTCTCTCGATTTATTTCCCCCCACAACAAGAAACCGAAACTAATTACGCACACACCCATTAGCCAAAAATCAATTCAATTCCAACATCAACTCGGCCAACTCTTTTGCTCTTTAAGGAAGAACTCAAAACCCATGTAGAATGTCCGTGTAAACTAGCACGCTAAAGCAAACAAAAAAAAATAAAAGAAAACAAGAAAAAATACAGGAAAACCAAATCGACATTAAGCGAAAATGGATAAACGCTTAAATGCGGGATAGTTAGATTTTGCAGTCAATACTTCAACAGATTTAATTGCATAATTTCCCCCAAAAAGCAGACGAGAAAAAGTCACAAAACAAACAAAAAAGCTTCCAAAAGAAATAAAAGCATTAAGCAAATAAAAAAAAGCACTTCCACAATAAAAAAACGGAAGGTAGTTGAAAAGAACAACAAAAACGCACACACACAACACTGTAAATGAGGAAAAATTGCTTCCTAAATTAACTTAAGCGAAAGGAGGGCGAGATCATCACAAAACAGAGTAAAAAAAAAAGCAAAAACAAAAGGCCAAAATCAAAAAAATCAAAAGACAACAAATTTTCGAACATGTCCAACGCAAATGTCAAGAAAACAGAAACGGAAAACTGCACCAGCAGCAGCAGCAGCAGCAGCAATAACAACTTCAAACAGTTGTCTTCGCCCTCACAACAATCCCACGATGGCAAAACAATTCTATTAAATGGCCATCAGCGTACCAATGGACTCACCCATACAGCGGCAGCAGTTGCAGCCGCCACCTCCACAGCCTCCTTATCATCTGCAGCCTCATCGATGGCGGCGACGACATCTTTGGGTGTCGGCGGCGGCGGCAATTCGGGTCTAAATGCGGCATTGATTTCATCGACAACCCCTGCCACGGCATTGCCACCAAATACCAATGGCCTGCAGTCACCTTATGAACGTTATAGAGAGGATGACACCAGCTATGTGCCCATCGGACAATTCTTTGCAGGACGCAGCGTATTCATTACAGGCGGCACTGGATTCATGGGAAAGGTGAGTGAATTCTTCAACCTTTGAACACATGACTCTGAAAAGAATGTGTGTCTAAATGCTTATCTCGAAAAAAAGTAGTAAACTTTCTGTTTAGGTTACTGGGTTAAGTGTAGTAATTAAAACGCATACAAATTAACTAGTTTTTGATCTAAGTACACACTTAACTTAACTGTCTGGGTCATTAGAAATTTTGGTAAAAAAGCAAGTATGTTGCTTAAATGAGACACGCGCAACAATTGAAAATAGTAATAATTTTTTTTTTTTTTTAAATATATAGTAGCATACCTAATAATATATTAGATAAAAGGTTTAAGAATTTAGACTTTGCCTTTACATAAAAAAATGTAAACAAATTTGTGAGTCATTCGTTGTCTATTAAGCAGAATTAGATTATAAATACAACCGACTTTTGGACCAAAGGGAAAGTTTTTTGAGCTCTTCAATTAATAGCAAAGTTCAGTTTCTAATCACTTTATGTACTTATAAACGGCATCATATAATTGCTTGTATTGCATTTCAAGTTTATGAACAGTTCAATTAGTGTATTTGCAATAAACTATTTTCTAATAAACTACCCCTCTTAAAAAAAACATGCTTCAATTTGATCCACTAGTTCAATAAAAATTCTTAAAACTGATGAAAATATGTTTAATGGAACTAAGAACAATTCAACAGTTTGCAGTTTGAATTGACAAAACTCATCTATTTGAATCTGCTAGATGGAATAATTCTGAGTTTCTTATCAAATATGGATCAGATTTCATAACATGAGTATTATTATGCTTTGAAAGAGAGAGCTGCATGAATAATATAAAAATCAACTCGAGTTTACAACATTCAAAACCAAATGAATAACCGATTGAATAACTTCGAAAATTAACTTCAAGTAAATGACGGTGCGATGCAAAAATCAGTCGCAGATTTGACAGCACTAACTTATACTCGTTCATTTCATTGTGCAGTTGTCACGCATTCATTTGAACTCGAATCGATTGGATTCATTTGACTTTGATTTTTCTACCATTCATGCAGCTCTCTAGTATATAAGTATGCCAAACAGAATAAAGTCTCCATTTAATTTCTTCGCAATATTCTTTTAAATTTTCACTTTGTTTTGAAAGTCTGTTGAAATATTATTTTTTATTTAATGAACTTTATTATCCGGGAAAGGTAGAATTTTTTAATTTACAACTTTTTGCAAATAAGTAGAGAAATAAAGAATTCTAATATTTCAAGCTGGAGCCCTGAATTTTTTGTTGCATACTTTTCCGGGCATATCATGCATACGCCGCGTGAACTTTAACTAGATAGCGAAATATTAAGTATTGAACTCTAGGGCATAATTAGCAATGCTTGATTGAAAACATTAAATAACAGTCGGTCATATTATTTACCCTGATAATGAGCTTGTATACTGACGATGTGGCGATTGCCATTGCAAGTGCATTCGACTATTGACTCACTGCTTATTGCTCATGGCATGCCAAGGCTTCATAACTGGCTAGCCAGTCCCTTCATCTTGCCCGCATCAGTCGTCTAATTGTTCGTCAAGTGCGGTTTTGTATGTGTGTGGGTAGACGAGCGACTGGTTCACTTCACTTCCTTCCATGCTCGGCATTAATACCGACATCATGCGGCTGTTGTGCCAGTTTTCGTCGTTTTTAGACTATATTGCATGTCCTGGTCTGGTCTGGTGAGGTTCCTGACTGCGTCAGTATGACATGTAATCGCACCGGCGCCATTCAGACTATGACTCGATTGCACACTCCACCCCTGAATAACTGAGTGAGTGAAAGAGTGTATCTGTGTGTGTGTTTGTGTATGTAATGTGGGGCGTAGGCAATTCCATCGATTTTAGACTATAATTTAAATGTACAATAACGTCATAATATCCCTTTGTCGTCCTCCTCTCCTCAATCGTGTGTCCGTGTGTTCAATGACCGAACCGACCCAAAGGTGGTCGCTTTTTGTGGTTTTTGTGGGTTAATTTCCAAACAATTCTCACATCGTTTGATGGGCGTGTCAACCGACTGACTGACTGAGTGTCCGACGCCTGCACGTGTCAATAGCATTCTCACCCTTGTTGTTGTGCATAAGCTCTTCTAAGTTATTAGTTATTAATTATTAGTTGGTACATACCTAAACTAAGGCAACGAGGTGAGACAAGGACAGACAGACATACACCCTTTGAGCCTAACGAGTGGGTTAAGTGCGTTGATTGGGCGTCTCGATTGTCGCTTACAGTTCCCGCTCCTCTCATATTAAATTTATGAATTGGGTAGTTGATTAATTGAGGCAATTATTATTAATACAATTTCAGGTACTTGTTGAGAAATTGCTGCGCTCATGTCCCGATATAAGAAATATTTATCTGCTGATACGACCGAAACGTGGCCAAGAGGTATCGGCACGCCTAACGGAATTGCTAAACGCACCGGTAAGTAATTGCCAATTTTTTTTTTTTTTTAAATCTCTTGAATTTTTTTAAATTCTATTTCTTTTATCTATTTAGCTGTTTGAGTCACTACGTCGCGAAAAACCCAAGGAGCTGAGCAAAGTTATACCCATATCCGGCGACATAACATCCGAGGAATTGGGCATTTCAGAAAAAGATCAGGTAGACATGAAACTTAAAAACTTTAACTTTAAACTGAAACTTAATTGTTTTCATTTTTGTGTATTCCTTAGAACCTTCTGTGTCGCAATGTTTCCATTGTATTTCATTCGGCTGCCACTGTGAAATTCGATGAGAAGCTCAAGCTCTCTGTCACAATCAATATGCTGGGCACGAAGCGTTTGGTTGAGCTATGTCATCGCATGTTGTCTCTAGACGTAAGTTGAGTCAATAATGTGAATTTTATAATAGATGTATCTAAAGAGTATTCAAATTTTTCATTTAGGCACTAATTCACGTTTCCACTGCCTATTGCAATTGCGATAGAACCGATGTATCTGAGGTTATCTATGCACCACCCTATAATCCCGACGATATCATCTCATTAATCAACTGGCTTCCGGAGGATATACTCGATCAGGTATATTTTAGGATTATCAAATGATAGAAGAGGGAGTTAATTGATCGTGTTGGTTACGTTTTCAGCTTACACCACGCCTCATTGGCAAACGCCCCAATACGTATACATTTACAAAAGCCTTAGCGGAGCATATGTTACTTAAGGAGGCTGGTAATCTGCCCGTTGCGATTGTAAGGCCCTCGATTGGTAAGTAGAGCCATTAATAACTAGAACATACTATTCCATATTATAACAATGTTTTTCCTTCCTCATTTTAGTGACTGCCAGCCTGAATGAGCCATTTGCCGGTTGGGTGGATAATTTTAATGGGCCAACGGGTCTAGTCTCGGCTTTGGCCAAAGGCCTATTCCGCACAATGATGTGCGAAAAGAACTATGTGGCCGATATGGTACCTGTCGATATTGTGATTAATCTAATGATTGCCGCCGCCTGGCGCACAGCGACGCGTAAATCCAATAATCTACTCATATACAATTGTTGTACCGGTCAACGTAATCCCATATTATGGTCAGAGTTTGTCAAACATGCCATGACCAGTGTGCGCAAACATCCCTTGGGTAAGTTAGTTAAGTCAAAAGAATGTCTTTTTATTTATTTGTATGAACAATTTTCTCTATAGAGGGCTGCCTGTGGTATCCGACGGGTGAGCTGCGCATGAATCGTCCCATGAATACGCTGAACTGTATATTAAAACACTTTGTTCCGGCCTACATACTGGATGGAGTGGCGCGCATCATGGGTAAAAAGCCATTGTAGGTGTCAGCTCCCTCCCAGTCTATTTCTATTAGACATATTGTTAATATAATGTCTTCTGTGTTTTCTTACAGCGTTGTCAACGTACAAAATAAAATTGCCAAAGCTGTGGAATGTTTAGAGTATTTTGCCACACGTCAATGGCGTTTCAAGGATGACAATGTGAATGCTTTGCTACATACGCTCAGTCCCAAGGATCGTGAGATATTCGTATTCGATGTGCGCCACATAAACTGGGATAAATATGTTGAACGTTATGTGTTGGGCTTCAGGGAGTTTTTATTCAAACAGCGACCCGAATCGCTGCCAGCCAGCAGAAAGCGTATGGTTAGGTAAGTCTCTAAATTTATTCAAGACTGAACTGAAACTTGTCCCCGAAAGTATGCTGTACGCAATTAATGAGCTTATATTTCATATATTCATTTATAAACAACTTTTGGAAAAATTTCGCAAAAAAAACAAAAACTATTAGGACATTCCACAAGCTAAAAAATTGATGACTGCATTTGCTTATTGCATACTTAGGGGGGTATATTTGCTTAGCAATCTCGATCTATTTAACAATCAATCTTTTTCAACAGACTGTACTATCTGCATCAGCTGACCAAATTGGTCGCCGTTCTAATCACCTGGCGCTTTTTAATGTCACGTTCGAAGCGTTTAAATGACCTGTGGAGCGCCTTCCTGGACAATGCGCTGAAGATGGCACGTTTGATACCATTTTTGTAATGAATGAAACTTTGCGGTGATCATCACAATTGATTGGCAACTCATTGATTGATTTGATTAATTGATTGTGCGTGTTTGGATGTGTGGATTTGGATTTGTTTAGTCGCGAATCGATATCGATTGATGTGTTTCTATTTTGATGATATCGATATCGAGATTCATTGCAATTTCTAAATGCTTTAACATGGCGTATATTTTAGAGGTTTTTTTTTTAGCATATATTTAAACAAGTAAAACCAACAACAACAAAAATAAACAACAAAACAAAACCTACACCAGCAAAACAAAACAAAAAAAAAAAAAAGAAAATAATAAAAAATTCATAATAAAATGTCGGGGTAATATTTGAGCGCATCCAAAAATAGGATAAAAACAACAATACTAAATACTACTGGGAAGAATACAAAAAAGTAAATCAAGAAAATTATATTTTGGGGTGTTGGCATCAATGTGGCTCGAGTTTTTTTGAGTTCAAGACGTAATTTTTGTAAATTTTGTGAAAAAAAATGAAAAGAAAAAACAAAGAAACAAAACGGAAAAATAATAAAGTATAACAAAAAAAGAACAAATTATTCCACCTTTTTGCATACAGAATAAAAATTAGAAGTGAATTATATATTATATAGATATATATATATTATATATAATCCCGCTAAAAACAAAACAAAACAAAAAATATAAACAAAAAAACAAATTATTAATGAATTTATGCATATGTCGAGGTTCAAAACATAATAAAGCAATTTTGCAGTAATTAGTAAACCACAAAACATAAAAAGAACAAAAAAAAAAAATATATATATATATATATATTAATAAATGAATTATTAGTAAAGGAAAAAAAAATATTAAACTAAAAAATGATGATGGCTTGTTATTGCTTTAAATTACATAAACCTAACGTAAACTATGCTAATTAATAAATTATGAATATTGCGTAAAAAGAAAACCGAAAGAAACAAAAAGAAAACAAAAAAATATATTAAAACGAAAATGGAATTATTTATAATTGAAAGTAGTTTTAACATTTTTACATTTACAATTAAGTTTTCAATATATTAATGAAAAAGACAAAAAGCAGAAGAAAAACAAAAACAAACAAAAACTATTATATACGACAAAAGAAGAAAAACAAAAAACACAAATGGAAGGGAAATCAGATGAAATTATGATGATACAAAATTAAATTTATGTATATTATATAAATATTGCAAAGCGTGAACGATGAATAAATAATAATTTTCAAATAACAGCAACAACAACAACAAAATAAAATCAATATATATTTATAGATATCTATATATATATATATAGACATCCAACAAATCAAGCGATAACATAAATTTATTAGCATTTGCAGCCTCCAAAACCTAAGCGTAATCAGCTAAAATAGTAGCAAGTGAAAGGAGAAAATTTCCAAAAAGAAACCTAAAAGACACTTTCTATTAATTAATAACAACAACAAAAAGAAACATGAATTATACGAATGAAAATAACGGCATACATATAGTAAGAACATTCCATCCAAAGTAGATACAAAACGGCGCATCGGCATCAATTCTTTCTCCCTTTCTGTCTGCCTGGTCCTCCCTCCCTGCCGCCTCTCCTCACTTGTTAGCTGTTTTATTTCTTAATTTTGTCAATAAATTTATTGTTTTTTTTTTATTTTTTGTAGGTTGTTGTCTGAGCTAAGTATATTAGACCCATTTCGTGCAATTTTATTTTTTAGAATTTATTATACTTTATTTATAATATATAAATAGTTTATACATATATACGTATGTATATTTTGTAAATTTCAGTACATCAATAACAAATCCAATTTCGTATATAAAATAAAATTTATAAAAAAGAAAACAACAAAAAAAAAGAACAAAACACAAGAAAAACAAAAACAAACAAAATATGCATTTTTTTCTTAAAGTGTTTTTTCCAACTAATCAAATTGTTTATTTCCAAAGCAGTTGCATATAATTAGCACTTAGGCAAAATATTTATAAACAAAACAAGAAAAAAAGAGAGAACTATAATTAACAAAAAGGAAAACGTAAAATGAAAATGACATTACACTAAACCTATAAAAACAAATTGTAAGCTATGTAAACGGTTTTAGTTCTTATTGGCATAACAAGAAATGGACAAACATTTTGTGGAATTTAGCAAAAAAGAAAACAACAAAAATACAAATGATTGAGAAATGATATAAACTAATAAATGAAATGAAAATTAATAAGAGTAATTAAATAAAAACCCTTAAGAAAATTGAAAAGAGAATAAAATAAATGCAAAATGACTTTTCTACTATAAGATATGGGGGGTTTGGGTAACGGGAAATGTTATAGATCATTTTGGCGTTGCCAGTTTCAGAATCAAAAATGAAGTTCCCAGAACTATGAAAGGACGTCGGTCTATGTACTCAACCTTTAAATCAGACCTGTTGGAAAGTTAATGATGACTTACTTGAGCCCCAATCAACAAACATATATTCTTTCGGTCAGCAGGCAAGGGAAATGGTAAGTATCACTTAGGCGCTGCCAGTTTGATCAATTAAAAACGAAATTGAGCTGCCAGACTGAGTTGAAAGAATTTCTTATTAAGCCCTAGAAGTAGAAAGACTATAAAATTTTTACATTTGATATTCTGTGAGTCTTGAGGCGAAAAGTGTAATCGCATTTCAGTCTTTCATATAAATGGGCGATACATAAGGTCGCATCTGCCGGAAAATCTGGAAATCTGAAAATACAAAAGAACTGTAACCCATATAATGCTCCGTTTTTCAATCATGCTATGTCCGGGTTGCTAGCTGAAAGGTAAGGCGAGGGTCGACATTTTCACTGATTGTGAGTCAATCGATCGCTGCCATATTGATCAAAAAGTTTGTATACACTCCCGAATTTGCCCAAATAAAGTTGCACTTTGTGTTTTTTTTTTTTTTTTTGTACACATGAATTCTCATTTATTATTTTTCCTTCCGTCTGTTATTTTTTTGTTTTTGTGTTTCGGTTTCCTTCACTTTTCACATTTTCTTCAGAAATCCAGCGTTCACACGCTATCATCTTTAAAATTTCCTAATACATTGGATCATCGGCTCGCTCTCTTAAAATTCTTATTCATATTTATCTTTAATTTTATTTTGTTTTATTCAAATATTTGTTTTGTAACTTATGTATGTTCAACTTTTTCGTCTTTTTGTTGTAGTTGTTGTTGTTGTTGTGCCTATGTTTAAAGATTTTCAAATCAAATGAGATATACATATGTAATTCAAATAGAATAGGCATATTATATACATATATATACCTAATTAAAATGAGTACATTTGAATATGTATTAAATTGAAAATTTGCCAATTCTTTGCCTTCAATCGTATTGGGGGCAATATTTTTGCAATTATCTTTCGTTAGTCTAGACAAGTTTGAAAATTATATCTATGTATGTCTGTGTGTCCGTGAGAGAGATAGAGAGAAAGAGAGAGACCATGTTTTTAATTAGCAATATTAGTATATGAGTGCTTTTAACCAATCTCGAAAAATCATGTTGAAATAGTTAATCTGATGTAAAATGTTTCGTTTTTTAATATTTTTTATTGCATGCTGTGGCTTTGAATTTTGTTAGCTGCAATGTATTTTGGTTGATATTTTTGTTTTAGTATATACTAAATGGACTTGTTGTTGTATGCTAAATTCACCAATCAGTTAAACAATCTTTTTCATGCATACTCTTGCAGGATGTGAATAAAGAGATATTCATCATACGACATGGTGGCCAGGGTAGAAGACATGACTAAAGATATATATGTACATTTTGAGTCTAATTTCAAAAATGATGAAATGTTTCCCCAAAACAGTTGTTATGGTATCTTTGAAAGTACTAGAATTTTGTAATTGAAAAACCATTTCCCCCTACATATTGTTCGTTTTTTGTGGGGTTTGAAAGTCGAGGCCGACCGGTCCTACACTAACATTTGGTATATCGTATATCTTTTCCTGCAAGAGTATATTCATGTTCGATTAGCCGAAGTTTTCTTTTGTATATCTCCTTTATTTTCATTTTCTTTACTGTTTTTCTGTCCCATAAACCAACTTTTGCTTCTGCTTATAAAAAAACACAAAACTAAAAGAAGAAAAATTGTGTTCTAGTCTTTACGTTTCTGGTTTTTTCTTTTTTTTTGTTTTAACAAAATAAATTACCATTTAAATGAAAACCTTTCAATGTTTTGTTCATTTTTTTTTCAGTTTTTTCTTTTTCGTTTTAGTTAGAGCTAACTTTAAGCCAGTTTTTATGCACTTAACTTTGTTTTTTTTTTTTTTTGCTTGGTTTTCTTGTTTTTGTTATACGCTTTGCTTTTGTAATTTTATAAAAATACTATTTATTGTGTGTTTTTTTGCAATACTTATTTATTTATTCATTTATTTTTGTTTACTTACAACATATTGGATTTTTATTTTCTTTTTATATATATGTATATATATATATTTTTTTTTTATAAATTTCGTTGCGACTTTTTATTGTTGAGAAATGAGAAGTGTATAGGATAACAAAAAAATCTACTTGATATTGGTTGGCGGCGTGTGTAAGGGGTGGAAGGGAAGGGGAGGGGTTTTTAGGGGGTTGACTGAAAGGTGGATTGGTCTACGATTGATCTACTTGCAGTGTATGGTCTGCCAACAATAAATAACTAACAAACCAGTTAAAGGGAGAGCAAAGTATAAGGTTTGTGTCTTTGCTAAAATCGTGTATACTACATTTCTCTCCCCTTTACTGTTAACAACAACGTGTGTGTATGGCTGTGTGCATGTGTGTGTGTGCGTTGCAAAAATATCAAACACTCTTCTCACTTTCTCTCGAACTGACTTTCTTTCATTGTCTTTACCACTGTCTCTCTGTATTTTCGCTCTGTTCAGGTTTTATTGAGCTCTTTTAGGTACATAAGGTTAGGTTAGATCAGGGTACAAATGTGTGGATGTATGTGGGAGGGGTGGTTGGTGGTTAACAGGGGTAAGAAAAACAGAAAACTAGAGTGAAGAACGGGAAATTATTTCGCCTCGGCACAACCATCATAACATATACATATGTATATATGTGGATACACGAAAAAGGACGAAAAAGAATGTTTTTAATTTTCCTTTGTTTAAACTTTAATTCCTAAGTTGTAAGCTTGTTTTTTATCTTTACACTCATATATATTTTTTACATATATATATATATATATATATCAATTAGATCTTATATATGTTTGTATGCTTGAGCCTTCAATTCAGTATATATATATATTTTGTTGTTTTGTACACATTTGATGTTTTTTTTTTAAATATTTTTTTTATATTGTTTTTGTTTTTTTTAACACTTAATGAAATTTCAATGAAATTTACATTGTTCTTTTTTTTTTTTGCGTATTCAGCATTTAAATTATGTTTTAATTTAGATATTTAGATATTTTAGGTATTCATGTTTGTATGTATGTATATATATATATGTAGATGCGCATATATGTAACTGTATACTTGTACATAAGCAAAACATTCACATATCGATATCGTAGTTTCCACTCGTTTTTTTTTTTTTTTTTTTTTTGTTTTTGGTTTTTTAACATACACTCAATATAAGTATACAGTTAAATATACACTATATAAATCAAAGTTCTTCATATTTATTTTATATATAGATACACATGTAATTTATGTATATGCATAAATCTATATATAGGGTTCACTTTTCGATCAGGATTATATGTCTGTGTGGGTGTTGGTGTGTGATTGTTTGTGGGTGTGAATGCATGTTGTGTATATGTGTGTGTGTATTGTATAATTTTAATTTATCAATTTTCCATTTGTATATTCATTCATATATTTTTTTTAATATATGTATATATTTTTATAAAAATTATATAATTTAAAGCTTGTTTTGTTACGTTTCGAACTGAATGTAAAAAATGTTTTCACTTAGTTTTCTTTTTCATTTTCATTTGTTTTTACTTGTGTTCAATTAAACCAGCCAATACACACAATACAATATGCCCTAAATCTAAAAAAAAAAACAATAAAATACCTAAACTATATCTTAAGAAAACTCAAGAATAATTATTAAAACAAAAGAAAAAATCTCATTAATCAAAGAATGTTTAATTTTTTTTTTTTTTTTTTTAACCTTATTTTGTTGTCTTTAATGCTACGTGTTTTTTTTTTTCGTTTTTTAAACATACAACTGAATTTTCATAAAAATCACCCTGTAAATTGAAGTTTCCTTTTTTTTACTTTTTTATATTAGATTTGGTTTTTTGGTTTGTTGTTTTACGTACTAAATTTTTCTGCTTAATTTTACAGTTAATATACGTAAACTGCTACGACGGAAGCTTCTGCTTTTTATTTACATGTACAAATTAATTTTATGAAATTAAAATAAAAACTTATAAATTGTTAACTTGTTAAAATAAGTGACTATGCGCTGGCCCTTTGTTTTATGTGTTGTTGTTTTTTTCTTTTGTGTTTTGGTTCATGAGCTTTAAAAAAATAATCGAATTTTCTTCTATTTGTTTGCGTTTTTTGTTGTTTTTAGGAATATTGTTTAGCATTTCAGTCAATAGCTTAAACCAAATAAAATTGTTAATTAAAATTTAAAATAATAATGAAAATCTACAAAAAATAAAAATTATTTGTATGTTTTTGTTTTTTTTTTTTTTTTTTTTTTTTTAATATATATATTTTTTGTATATACACAACCTCTCGACAAAAAAACAACTAAACTAATTTCAAACTAATTTTAATGTTATGTGTTTTCTATATATATTTTTAAATATATATTCCTTTAAGCCATACAAATTTATTTATTACTTTACTTTTTTTTTTTTTGTTCGTATTTTTCTTTTTTTTTTATATTTAATTACAAATACAAGTTCTTGTGAAGGTCTCACTCGATTTTTTTTTTTTTTTTTGGTATTCACTTCGTTTTGTTTTTGGTTTTTTTTTTCTCTTAACTTTGTTTAAACAAACTGTGATTTGGCAATCCAATTAAAATGAGTTTTGGTGAATGCAACAGCTTTGAGCTGTGACACCCTGTATGTGTATGTGTGTGTGTGTGTGTGTGTGTGTGTGTGTGTGTGTGTGTGTGAGGGTTTGCCAATTTGAGCAAACATTTGACAATGAGCCTAACAACTGATTTCGGAATGATTGTTATTATCCTTATAACGATCGGCATAGCCTTGAATGGTGGCCACTGCAGCAATCTCTCCATTGCCTGTGCCATTGGCACTTGTTGCCCCAGCCGAACCATTCAGAATGGTGCCATTGCCATTGGGCACGACGCCATTTAGTTTGCCCTCTGATTCCAATTTAACCTGGACATTGGCATATGATTGCTTGGCACTGCCATTGGGTAGACTCTTGAGAGCCGACGGATCCAATGTTATCCCATCCAGCTGGGAGGCAAACGACAATGGTGGTTGAATGGTCGTTGGTGTCGGTTGCGGTGTATCCAGGCTAATTAGCTTGGCCTCATCACTATGCGTCGGTGAACGCATAATGGGCGTGACGGAGGCTTCTGGGGCTCCACATTGATTGGCATTGCCAGCGGATGTCACCGAGTTCAGCAAGGGCTGATCACTCTTCGAGTTGGGCAATATGAAGGAGGTCTCCCAACAATCGCCATTCATGCCACTTGCTCCGCCTTCGACTAGCTGATCGGCTGCTAGGGACGCATTTAATGGCTTGGGGGCAGCTGGCGAGGTCACCGCAGGCGGTGTACATGATGCAGCATTCTGTTGCTGTCGCTGTGATGAGCCGCCAGCGCCTCCAGGCATAGCTAATGGATTGTTGACATTATCCGTCAGCGGTACTAGATAGTCTGGCACTGCTAAGCAGAACTCCTCGCCATTGGGTGGCCGAATGACAGTGTCATCACGCTCCGATGCCGTGGGACCCAGTATATTCGGTAATGGAGCATTCATTATGCTTGGATCTTGAGTGCAGGCTGTTAGATGCTCTAGTAAGCTGGTAAATGTGGGCCTATCCTCGGGTGTCGGATTCCAGCAATCGGCCATTATTTTGTATATGGCTACAGGACATTCGGTGGGCGATCCTAACCGACCACCTCGCACCACCAACTCCATGACCTGTGTATTATGTTGACCCGGATACGGAGAGCGTCCTAAACTGAAGACTTCCCACAGTAGAATGCCAAAGGACCAGACATCTGTCTTAGATGTGAATATGCCATCAAGAAAGGCTTCTGGTGGCATCCATTTAATGGGCAACATAGCCTTGCCACCCTTACGATAATAGTCCGATCTATAGATATCCCTTGACATTCCGAAATCAGCAATTTTTACCACTCGTCCTGGACCTTTGCTGCTCAGTAGACAATTTCGGGCTGCTATATCACGATGAATGAATCGTTTACTTTCCATATAGCGACAACCCTTGGCCACATCCAGAGCACAGAAAAGCAGGTCCTTCATTGTCAGCAGGGACACACGTTCGGGGGTATTACGATTTTCACGCAAAAACTTTTGCAAATCACCACCGGCCAAAAGTTCCAAGACTATATAGTAAGGTTGTCGATCAAAGCAAACGCCAATCAAATGAACCATATTCGGATGATTAAATTTGGCCATAATTGCTGCCTCCTTGAGAAAATCTTCCTCCTTCTCACGTTTGGGATCCTCACGAAGGGTTTTTACTGCGACAGGCATTTCTACAGCATCGCCATCACGATGACGATATAGGGCCAAATATACCTCACCAAAGGCTCCTTTGCCCAGGGCACTGAAAACAGTTCAAGATGATTACTCCATTGATGTGGTTATGGTGTAAAAGATTTGACTTACTTGACTAGTTGAAGACTTTCACGTGCCACCTGTGGTAAACTGTTGACATCTATGTGACCATTGAGTATGCCATCGCAACCATAGTTTGGATTAAAGTTATTCAGATTCGAGTCGTCAATATTGTGGCGCAGTCGGCTAAGTTGTAGATCTTGTTCCACTAGCATTTTATGCCTTAGCTTGGCTTGCTTCTTGCGTTGATAGCGATTGTCTATAAAAGGTATAAAAACAGTTAAGGACTATGGTTGGTTCCATTTAATGTTTCTACTTACATAGCATAAAGACCAAAGCGGCTATGCAGATAAAGAGCACGGCTAGAGACATCAGTAGAATGGAAACCAAATATTGGAATGATGATTTGCCAGCCTCTTCGTGGATCTCGCAGGCGGTATTATTGTCTCGCTTGAGACTCCAACCATCTGGACATATACAACGCACTGCGGATCTAAATTCATCTAGGGCCACACAGCGATAATCGCAACCGCAACCCTCGATTGCCGGAATGATAATGATGGCGCCTGCTCCACTGCTAGCTCCAGCATAGATGGAACTGGTGTCCCTTAGGCTACGGCTGCTGCTTATATACGAGCTACCGCCTTCGCCATTCGACTCATTGAGATAGACATCGCCACCTTTGTAGCCGCCACCTCCTCCTCCTGTGTTACATCCTCCTCCACCGCCACCAAATCCTCCCTGCCCATGTCTGTGAACGGAGGTGCCATTGTCGGCCAGTTCCACGTAGCATGAGTGTCCGCCTCGTCCACCCTGAAGCAAAGCTGCTCCGAATGTGGGACTCAAAGCTTGATCCTCTTTGGCACGCCAACCGCCTCCAGGTCCTGCAGTTTTCTTGTTCAGCGGTTCACCATTTATTTGACCGCTTTCAGGAGCTTGTTGAGCCTTGGATTTCTGACCATGCTGAAAGTCTTCATCGATGTACTGGCCAATGCCCAAACCTCCACCACCACCGGCCACCAGTAGGGGAACGGCTTCATTCTTCGCTTGATTGAGGAGGAATACATATGAACCGCCACCTCCACCACCAGCTCCATTTTCAATGTATATTTTCTTGACCATGTCCTGTTTGGAACGAAAACTGTATTGTCCCAAATCCACATCGTGTTCGGCGCCACAACCAGCTTCCTTGTGGGTGCCCATGCTCTTGATGCAGGCATTTTCACCCTCTTGCCCCACAAGGAAATATAGTTCCTCATTCTTGTGTAACTCAAGGACGGATACAGCTACAGATCCGCGAGAGCTGCCTACGCCACCTGATCCCAGGCCACCACTCGCTCCCTTTACAATAACCCTGAAAGGAAGAAATGGGCAATGCGGTTAGGTTACTAATTCCAAACAGATTGAATAGAACTTAGACTTACGTATAGTGTCCTTCATTAGGTACTTTCCACTTCTGCATTCCTTTGTAGGTGCTCTGATCTTCGACCACATGAACTTCTCTTAGAACATGCGTCTTGTTCTGCTCCCTATAGGCGGATTCGCATTGAGCCTGGGTCGGTCCTATCATTCCACGGGTATCACAAGAGGTTAACTCAAGATCTATATAAAACCAGACGAAGATTAAGTTAAGTCAATGGAAAGCCAAAATGTTGTTAATCAGCCAACTTACAGTTTGTATGCTCAAAATCTCGATGTGTAGGTCTCTTTAAGTTATTTCTTACATCCCAATAATTATAGCCATTGAGATGTTCTTCCGGGATATTGAGGCCAAAACATTCTGGGCTTAGAGAAAAGTCATCGACAGCCACATCTGAGAAGATCCTCATTCCCATGCGTGCCTCAAATTGCAGATAGTATCTAGAAAGACATTGGATTAGTCATGCAACTGACTAGGAGCTTCAGAATCTCTTTTCGCTTACTTGGAAGTTATGTTGGGCAAAACATATTCGGCTCTCAGCCAATCACTTCCTTGGTTCTTAGTGCTCCACCAGAGAGTTGTGGTTATATTCTCCTTCTCCTTCATTTCCACCACTGAAAGATTAATGCTTCCCGGATTCTTACCAAATTGATGGATATAGAAACGCACCACACATGAATTGCGATAGGGAGAATCTGGATTACCATGCACCGATGGCGGTGGATTGAATGTTTTGCTCAGCATAATTGCATTGCTGGCAAAACCGATAATCGAACTCTTCTCGGTATTGTTAATGTGCTGATTCATATTGACGAGCATATAATAGCCACTGCCAGTATTGTTGATTAAATGCTGTTGAGTGTGATCACCATCGGGGCCAGTGTCATGGGTGGGTGAACTTCCAGTATGTCGAGACCATGTCAATGTTGTCTTGCCCGAATCACGCCAGCCACACCAATCCTCCTCAAAGTCACAGCGACCACCGTAGGGGATTTTATCTAGACAAACGACATGATAACTGATAAGCCATTGATACTTTGGATTCGGTTCAGCGAAAACTTACCACATGACTGCAATTCATCTTCGGCATCGTCACAATCTCGTGTAATGTCACAAATGCGCGGCAGTTGAATACAAACCGGAACCTTGTTCATCATACACTTGACCTGTGAGGCACTGCATTTTTCCGATTTGGTGCCCTCGGGGAAACAGCTAACCATGCGTAAATTATCCAAAGCCACATGTGCTTTCTGACCCGCTTTCAATTCTGGCACAATTTCAAAGACAATGCGAAAGTCTCTGGAAATGCGACCCAAACGAAAGAATTTGCGTGTCCATTGGCGAAAATTGTCTCCTTGTATTTCGGTAGGCACCCAACTGCTTTCTTGTGTATGAAGTGGTTCGACTACAACTCGCGATAAACCATGACTCATGTCGCTCTGGTGCATATACACCTCCAAGAAGCACTTTTCCATTGTGGTACTAAACTGGGGAGATGTCAAATTGAGTTGCTTAGTGCCGGGTTGAACGCGAGCATATAGAAAATGACCATTGGCGTCATCAATGCTATCGGCAACGGGTCCAGGCAGAAGACCGGTCATATTTTTCTTAGCCAACTCCGTGCCGGATATGACCTGAAAGCCATCGGGATAGTCAACCCAAGACCATGCGCATGGTGTCTCAAAGTTGCACTTGACACCGAGCAGATCTTCGATTTCCGAGGACGGTGTGGATTCTGTGTGAGGTGCGTAGGTGTTCTAAGCAAGAAATAAAAAAGAACCTTGTCAGATTGGAGAAATTTTATGAATTAAGTACATCAACTTACCGGATTGGGTTCTGTATCTCTAATACGTTCCTTAATCTGTTGTATGGGATCCAATGGATCTGCATCGTGGTCGCCATCCAAATTACCGCGAGTTACTCCACCAGCTGGTTCATCGGCTTGATTTAAACTCTTCTTTAGCTTCCACAATTCACTTATGGAATTCTTTCTCGGATACGTTCGCATCGGTAGTTCATCTACCCCAGCGTAAAGAGGCGGAAAACGTGTGGAATATGGACTGGCACCGGAAGAGCCTCCGCCAGTTATAGGACCCGATGTCATGGCTGCCACGCCGCTTGGCTGTCGTAACTGTTCGCCATAGCGATCCGCCGATCCAATACCTTGTCCAAGACCATCGATGCGTCCAATTGATGAAGTCCCAGAGTATGAGGGATAACCGGAACTACTGCCAGATATGCCACCACCTGGACCACCCACCGATGGCTTCATTAGCTCCTTGCGTAGCGATTCCATGCCACGCCTACCATTGCCACGTTCGGGTCGTGGCAAGGCGCCCGCTCCCACCTGTGAGAGATTCTGACGACGACGTGTATCCCGACGACTACCAGGCGGTGGACGCGATCCAAGTGCACCTCCGCCCCCCAAATTTACGCCTGTTTCACCCTCATAGTCGTCGTAGATATGGACGGGTTGAGCCACTCCCGGTAGCGTAGGCAAGGGTAACGGTTGCTCATGGAGACGTCCATTGCGCAACTGTTTACCCCCACCCATGGGCAGCGGATAATTGTAGCTCTGATGCTGCGACATGGGCAGTGAGTTGAAGGTGTGATTCGAGAGCAACGGCCTCTGTCCCCAAACGGGCAACAGCCAGGCAACTAGCCCCAATCCCAATAGCATTAGCTGTGACATCTTGCACCAGCTGTCCAGGACTTATATCCAATATTCTCTTTCGATCTCAATTTCAATTTCGATAGTTATCGCTGACTAAACCTTTTATATGTATATGTGCAGCAAAAAAAAAAAAAAAAAAATGCAATATTCAGTAGTTGTTGATACTTTTTGTTCACTTGCCGCACGGTTGTTTTATTTTATTTGTTATCTTTAACTTTTCTCGATATTCGGCAATGCCTGGAACCGCTGAGCGGACATACGATAAGAACATTTGAAGTTCTTCAAATGCAGGCAATACATTGTGATTGCCGTTTTTAATAATTAGAGACAATTGTTGTGGGCGTTTGTATGTGGTAGGCGTATGTCAACTGCTTTGTTACACAGGGAGAGAGAGAGAGAGTTTGATCTATGACAATTTCCGTGATAATCTGTAAAATGACAAGAGATGGAATATATTAAAGTCATATGTATATAGGTATATAATTAATAGATGTTGCCAATGACTTTTGACTTTTCAACAGAGAGAGAGAAAGTGTGTTGGTTGCCCACGTAATGGCATTTCAATCATGTAACCGCTATCGCCCACTCATCCCACACACACACATGCACAGTATCCCTAAAAATGATAGGTGGCCCACATACTCACAAACACACGCACACAGGACACACAGGTGCAGTAAAATGGTAATAAGGTGCATCAATATCCCCAGTATAGTCTTTGCCTGCCCTGAGGACAACGAAACAGAACATTTTCAATTGAACACACACACACACACATATATTCCGCTGATGCCATGGGTAAGAAATCGATGAAATTTGTATGCCTGCAGCAGGCTGATTGCAGTTTTCAATTTGTATCTGTTGATGGCCTTGCAGCTACATAGATGGCCAAAATGTCCAAAAAAAGAAATGGGTTAATCGTGTTTTCATCTAATTGTGGCTGCAAGGGCAACATTTTCTCAAAAATGCTTTTCGCTTTAGATATGATTGCATTGCAGCTACATTCAACATTGTGAACATGTATAAGTAAACAATCGTGTACATACTTATTCAAGGAACTAATAGCACTTATAGTCTATTTTCGACCTATGACATTTGACAATATATATTTAGCTAATAATGAATCTACAAGTCTAGTTAATAAAATAAAGATACATCTTAAATTTAAATGAAAAACATATATGTAAATCTTTCTTTATTTTTGTTTTGTCTGCTAATTTGTCGAGAACCAATTCAAAGGTAGAAAATATAATGCAGTAATGAAAACCATGGTAATGAATAAGACGAATTGACTATTCAAGGATTCATGGATTCAAGGATTCATGGAATAGAAATTGATGCTAATCCTTGATTCTCTATTAAAAAATCGTAGATAGTGATTGCAACTATGAAATGTAAGTCTTGAACAATATTTATATTCTTTTGAAAAGAAACCAAATTGTATTTTTCTTATTCTTGTTCTTCAGATGGTTACAATCTTGAATTTCGATGAGTAAGTAAATAGCATGAAAGCCTTAAATCGATTTTTATAATTTATTCGATTGGATAGACAAACGATCGTCATATCTTAAAATTTTTCGGCAAAAACTGGCGTAACGACAATCTTCATGTCTTTTACGTTTTTTGACTTTGATGCCATTACACGATTGTAATTTTGAAGTATATATTGGATTCAAAATTTACTTTGACTTTTAACATGTTTCATCTAGGCCAAGTTATCAGTTTTTGTCAACAGTTTATCATAAAAACAAACAGATTGTGTTAATGTAAGTTCTAAGCTAAAAACAAACATTTGAAGTGCCTCAAAGAGCCCGGCAAGAAATCATACCCATCTGGTAATTATAATTTAATTACCAAATAGGTTGGCTACAAAATTTGTTGCTTTTGAGATGTTAAGTTTTGCAAAAACTCTCTCTCTCTCTCTTTTTGTCTCAAAAAACGACAACTTATTGACAATCTCAAGAAGAATCCAAAAATAAATTGCAATATATATAAACATAAATAGATGATTTGGCATTGCCAGGTTTTTCAGGAAAAATGTATTTCTTAGCTTTAAAAATTTATGTTTGACAATCCAAACGCGATTAGCTCAACAAAACATTAACAAGGGGGTAGCATGTAATAGTTATTCCTAGCATACTTTAGGGAACTATGAAACATCAAAGTAATGTAACCACTTTTTCTATTCAGTTCAGTATATTCATTTTATATTTGTATATTTAGAATGTGACTGACAGCATTTTGAAATTTCAGTTTTTGCTAATATTCTATATATTTTTTATTATCTTGCTTTCACAGTTTGTTGTTTTTCAATTTACTTTTGTATGAATTTTCAAAAAATAAAAAATATTGGCATTAGATAAACATCAATGCCATTCCATTAGCTTTAGATAATTCTAGAAGACTTTCAATATAGAAAATATTTTTCAATTTCTGAGAATTCAATTTGGTTTTTGGTTGGAATCCAAGCACAAACACACACACACACACACACAAACACTGAAGCACACAGAGATACACCAAGTTACAACAGTTAGCTTTTCATCTAGGGCGTCGTACAATTTCACTTTTAACATTTCACTCACACACATACACGTACACACAGATACTGGAATATGGGTATATATACATATATTTGTATTTGTTAGTCTGTATATGCTTTTAGCCATTTATTTCGCCGAATAACAAGTGCATTTATTTTATTTGATTTGCAATTTTCGTTAGCTTTTTTCGGCTTTTCCCATGCTTTCTCTCTCTATCTCTTTTGTATATGTGCGATTGTTCGTGTAAGTGTTTGGATGTATGTGTGTGTGTAGATACTAGAAAAAGTGATTTTCCATTATCCTCTTTTTTTTTGCTTTTGTTGTTTGGATTTCGTTTTTGTCTATTCGTATGAAGGGAGGGAATCTGAGAATCCGAAAGAAATATTGCATGTTTTTTTTTCCATCTTTTTTGGGAGATAGAAGCCAAAAAGTTGGGAAATTTTTGTTTGTTGGCCCGCAGCAGCACTTTTTTTCTTTCTGCATAGACGTTTTCCTTTCTCTCTCTTTCTCTCTGACCATGTGTGTGTGTGCTTGTAACTTCATAGTACTCTAAGTATGATATACAAAATGGCTGCCGCAGTTGTACAACAGCGAAAACAACAACAAAACGAAATTGTAAATACACACACTCACACACATACACACGCACACACATACACACGCACACATAAAAATACGCCTAGTAAAATAAAAGCGAAAAAAAAAATCGAAAGCAACGAGTAACGAGAAAGATGCTTTAACGAGACCCGAACGGAAACACAATTGAAGCTGAAAGTTCAACGAGAAGTTCCCAAAAAGGTGTGGGAAGCAAGAAGATGATGGTGATGATGATACTTATAACCAAGTCTGGCTAACTAACCAAAAACCTGTGTATGAGAATGCTCGGGCATGCATGTGTATGCAAATTCCTACATATTAGTCCAAAGGAAGAAGTTGGGTTCAAAATACGCACAAGTGACTAGGCCAGATGCCACTACGTATGTACTTCTTGTCAAGTAGGCAGTAGATCATCAACACATGGCTAACAGAAGGAGTTGCCAATTGGGGGTAATAGTGCCAGGAAGCTCACATCTTGAAATGCAGCGTCAGTTTAGTTGAAGAGCGACACACTTAACAAAAAAACAAAAACGAGTTTAGCGTTTGAGCTAAGAACGGCTCATTAGTCAAAGACAGTAAGTTCCTTAAGTTGAAGTCTATGTTGAAGTGAAATCAATCTAGGGCTGTGAAATTGAAGAACTTTGCCCCTTAAAGTATGCAATATGCTCGAATTCAGAAAGAATTCATCGTTCTCAACTTATAAGGATTTGCTTCGAGGATTAAATTTAAATCCCCAGTACATTGAACAATTCCTTTAGTTGTTTCACAAAGCAATCTTTAGGGGACAAATTTGCCCCATCTTACAGCCTTTGATTGTTCTTAATATAAAGGTACTATAAGCATTCCAAAAGTATTTCTTTCTAAACTATTCATAAGTTTTCCGTTTCTGATTCTGTTTCTGTTTCTATTCATAAGTTTTCCGTTTCTGATTCTGTTTCTGATTCTGACTTTTTATAAAAGCGTAATAGAAAAAATGTTAAAGACGAAAAACGAAAAAAACTCTTTGAATTTCTGTTCACATTAAATGAATTTCTTTGTTTTACTGAAATAATAAAATATTGAAATTATAGACGAAAAAATATAAAAAGATTAACTTGAAATCTGTCTAGTTCCAAAAACAGATTCAAAAATAAAATATTTAAATAAATTTAAAAAAAAAGCAAATATTAGGCTTTTGTTTGTTTGATTGAAATTAAATACATTTGAAGGCAAATTTAATTGTTCCTATTGATAAAAGTTATTTTATTTGGAAATTAACTAAATTATGCAGTTATCAAATTCTTTGTATGAAAAATTACAGAATTATTTTTATTATTAATTATCACAAAAGTAGTGTATATGTACATCTGGTTCGAAAGAAAGCCATATCCATTGGAAAGCTTGCTTTTCATTATAATGTTATGCACACAGAAATGACATTTTCGATATAATAATGGAAATAAAACAAAGTTGATGACAAGCAACACACACAGAGAGATAGAAAGAGAGAGAGAGATAGACAAGGAGGGGAGACATATGAAAAACAGTTGTATTCTGTATCTGTATTTTGCAGATACACACACAGCAACAGCAGCAGCGGCACCACCAACAACAACAACAACATCATCATCCACGACAACGACGACGAGTTGAAGCTGCGTCAAGCTCGCAAATATTGCGCTGTTCAGCTCTGCTGGCTGCGTTTTGTTGGTTTAAGGCTACCAAGGACTAGGACTGCCTGCCTGCCCATGTCCTGCCAGCCAAACGCAGCTTCAGTTGCGCAGGATACACACACACACACGAACACAAATACATACATATGTACATACACAGTATACCCAGTGAAAGCTATAGAACTTTTCGCTACTAATGGCGCAGACAAATTGTTTTGCGTATCTCACAGATACATAGAAATGAGCCACAAAAGATACTACACACAAAAACACACACACACACATACACACACAGTAATATATAGAAATTTTTCTGCAGCCTAACAAATATCCATATCACATCTTGATTTTTGCATTATGCCAGGAAAAAACAAATTCTTGCATCAAGTGGAATTCAATTTAGTTTTTCATTAGTATTTTTCTTTTTTTTTTTTGTTGTTACTTGTTTTTCCAATTTACCATAACGCGGACATTTTCTTTTTGAGCCAGAATTTTTCAAGTGCCGAGCAGAAAAGTATTGAAAATATTTTCAAATTTCATGTACTACAATATATATTTTGTAATTATAATTTTTCACTCTTTTTCTTCACAAGATTTTTCGTTATTCCGTCTTTTTTCCGATTTTTTTTTTCTACGGCGGCGACGGCAACGGCGGTGGTGGCTGCTGCTGCTAAATTGTTGTTGTACAATTTTCTTTTTGGGCTGTTTGTTGTTGTTGTTCTTGTTATTGTTATTGTGGTTGTTGTTACTGTGTAGTATTAGTACTAAGGCCGCCTATCCGCATTTGATTTTGGATACTTGCGCGCACGACGCTCGGCAAACGAAGACTAAAAATGGGGAAATTTTTTTGGGCTATGTCGAGATGCCGATGCCCGGCCATCAACAGCATCCCAACAGGCAGATGCCTCGGTCTCTTAACTGGATGTAAAAACGACGACGACAACGATGACGACGACGACATCGATGCCGACGAGGTTAAACGAATATCCTGCGCTGAAATCGAGCTGTGCTCAGGATACACAGATACAGATAACTCAACACAGGAATAAAAGAGAAGAAACAAAAAAAAAAAAAAAAGTAGAAGGAACAAGAAAAAAACGGTCCAAAAAGGAAAAACGCCAAATGGAAAGGCGGGATAGAAAAAGAAATTTCCTTACTCGTTACTCGTTTGGTGGACAGTAACAACGGTTGCGGCAAAATCTGTTGCTGTTTTGGGCTGTGATTTGATTGAAACACTGTCGAGTGAGGGAGGTGCATTGGGGTGGGTCTTACTCTACTGGGGCGGATTTGTTACGGTGTTGGGAAATTAATGCAAACTGCTGGAAATTTAATTTAGCCATAGCAGCAGGCAGCCAGATGGAGCTTGTTGTTGGAGAATATGCCCGTGGGTGAAGCTTAGGTTAGGGGGCCGCTGTGCGTCAGTTTTTGCTCCTCTTCTGCATTACGTTTCCTTTTTCAATTTGCGCTGCAATGCGCACTCAAGTGCAAGTCCCAGGAAGGTGGCCAAGGAGCACATTTCGATGAAGAGGGTGGAACGGAAATAGAGGCCAGATAGTTATCCTATTCGTGTGCGTCTGTAATTTCATCTAATCAGTTGCACGGATGCGACACATAAATGCATTTATCATCCGAATGACGTGCAAATGGATTATATGTGGGAGATTACTTTACTTTTTTTCATTTTATTTCTTGTTCATTATCCTCTTGTTTTTATTTGGTTGTTATTTTAGTTTACTGTCGAGTGTCAGTAGATCCTGTTGATTCTATTTAAAGCTTTTTTTCTATCCCCCTCTCTAATTGGACCAACACAAAGCAAGTTTCCACGAACTGCAAGTGCCCGTAGTTGATGCGGATGATGATGAGTTCCAAGTATTTTGCACTGTTTGCTGATAATATGAATTTATTTCTCTCCAACTTTATTATGTACCTGCTGAAACTTTTAAATATCCAAAATCACTTGCTAAGTTTGTTAACTTATAAATATGTTTTCAAAAAATCCTGGAAAAATTTATAATAGCTTCAATTGCAATTATAGGCATAACAATATTTAATTTTTAACCAATTTCCTCTTAAGTTTCTTGCTTTATACATTCAGAAACTATAAAAGTTTTATATTTTCAGTATAATTTGTAAAAGCTTTGAAAAATATAGCAAACAAAACATCTAAGAAAAAATACATTTCTGAAATCGTTAAAAAAATGTACAAAATTAAATTTATAGGCTTTTAGGGACGAAGTTCTTAGGGAATATTTCACCCTGTTCTATTCCCATTTATGTGTACTTTAATTCTGAATCTATTAGCCATGAGGACAGTTGGATAGAGTTTTGAACAGTAAAAATGATTGTAGTCGTTTGACAAAGATATGAGTTATTAATCAAAAAGTGTTCTCTTGACCTATAATTATAATGGCAACACATGATAAGAACTTCAGACCTAATCTACAAATAGTATCTCGTATTTACAATCCATATCGTTTCTGATCTGTCAAAATTTGAGCAGTTCTTTATTTTCACCTTCCTCGAGCATTCACTTGGCCACTCACTTGTCCACTCAGTCAGCTACTTTAATATTAAAGATGATATTGAGATAGAAATAAATCAAACTCAGTAGCTGTTATCCACATTATTCTCTTTTAGTATTTGAGTTTGTGTTCTTCACTTCTCAGTATCCCAAATTTCTCACGTTTCTACAATATATCGTATTTGTTTATTTACAATAGTTGATCAAATTAAATCCGAATGAGTAGATAAAGAAGAGCTAATCTATTAGATGATCGCTAACAAGTAAATATAATGTTTTGTTTTGTTTTCTTTTTTTTTTTTTTTGCACTCAACCAGATACACTACATATGTAACCAAAAGACGACGACGACAACAAACGGAAACGAAACGACACATTCAGCGACAACTTTTACATATTCTATATAAAATCGTGCAGATATCTATACAACACATACATATATGTATGTATGTATTTTTATATATAGTATGTATATGTATAAATGCTATATGGGGCGGACGATGCCGACAACGACAACGACGACGTCAAAGACCGATCACAAGGAAACCTCAACAACAACATCCACTTTATTTTTAAAGGCATATTTCGCTTTTATATCTCTTTTCTCTGCCCCTCTCTATTTTCTCTCTGTCCCTCTCACACTCTCTATAATATTTCTATAGGTTTTGCTAGTTTTGTAGCAGCTGAAAATTGGCGGCCATAAACTGTTTAGAGATGTGCAAATTACACAAAATAAGGAGAAGAAAAAAATGTATACAAAATTGCACATAAAAATTTAGTTAGCAACTTACTAGTTGTTGCACTACTTTCATTGAGTTTCACTTCGTCGTCTGGATGTTAAAAATAATACTAAAGTTGAGAGTTCGTTATTTATAGAATGGGATAACTCCCCAACTCACTCACGACGGCTGACTGACTGACTGCCTGCCAGGCAGCATGTGGCACGTGCCCCAAGGAAACAGCGGTTCTGTCGTATCTCTATGTCACTTTTAATTCAATTATAATCACTAAAAATTCGCGCACGTATAAAATTGTCTCGAGTCGGCTAGAGTGTCTATATAGTCAGAGTTTAATTCTTTATTTGCGAGACCAACAACTGAGAGGCGCAAGTGTTCAACGACAACTGACTGTGGGACATGGCGAGAGCGGCCTTTCGGATCGAGATGAACGATGTGGAAGAATCTTGCGTAGGCGGCAGAGGCGACCGCAATTGTCATATGTTTCAAGAGATTTTCTCACGGGCAGCACGCAGCAACAGCAACATCCTTGACTTTTGTTTGTTTATTTGTTTGCCTTTTTATTCAGGCGTCGCGTCAAGAGTCGGCCGAAATGCAATTGACTTGTGTTTCGGAGCACAGCGGGAAGGCGGCGTCAATCAGTCGTCACAGACTGGACTGGACAGTAATATTAGCTCTACCTGCCGTTTATATAGAAAATTGAAACCCCTGCAAGCAAACAGTTTCCAATTGCAGACGAAAATCCTCGTAAGTACATGATCAAACTGCTGGCCACAAGAGATTTATGTGACGTCTGGTTGTGCGCTGCGCGGAGTAAAGTATTTTTAGAATCGGACCAAAATTCACTTGCTCAGACGTTCGTTTTTGCCTTGGGGTAGCTGTGAAACTAATTAATAAGCAAAAACTGCGACAGGGGCAGGCAAAAGGCAGGCATGACACTTAAAACGGAAGTAAATTCATATGTGTATGTTTCTATGTTGTATGCAGAGATTGTACAAGGGATTATCACAGTGGAATCCGTTGCTCGAACCAAGATACAATTACTATAGGGTATATATGTCTGTTTAAATTTCATTATTCTGATTTAAAGTATTTAGGTCCAAGAATATATGGAAAATGTGTAAAAAGCAGAAAATTTGTTTGAGTTTTATATTTGACCAAAAAAATGAAATGTCTTATATTTTCGTCTATATATTGTTTTTTTTCCTGTATGACAAGTAGGTAATCAATTGATTAAAATTTTTAAATTACTAAATCATAATCTAGATGCATTTTTATGTATAGACGAGGCATACATATATTAGTCAGTTTTTTTTATCTTCTAATGTTATTGGAAGCGAATGGGTTTTTTTTTTAACAAACTCTTCATTATATAACTTTTATTGCATATTTTTATCGCTCAAAACCACGCATATTCATAGATCTAGATAGAGAAACTAATTAGAAATAAATTTTAAGCAGCCAAATATAACTTATGCCCACTGTGTGAGCTGGCTGCTTTGCTGATTGCCTGTGTGGTCTGTGCTTCTGTCCTCGAGTTTTTCCCTTTTCAAGTACTTGCCACCGAATACTGCAACTGTTTATTTATTTTTCATGCCTCGGTCAGACAGACTGCGGTCATAGACATCTGTATGGGGGTTCCGAAATGTTGTCGCCGATTATTTCGGGCACACACCTTAGCTGAGGCGAGGCGCATGTCAAGTGAATCCAGCATGCGACCGAACTGTCAAAAAATTTGTTTGGTGGTTGGGCGTTTTTGTTTACGTTTGCTTGATCGGCAGTTGCGCAGTAAGGACATAAACAGAAGGTTCAAGCTGTACCCAGCATTGGATGCAAACAAGTGTCCCAGAATCCCTGATGGCAACGTTGTTGAGCTTGCCCTCGCGACAAACTGTTGCCTTACCTATGCGGAATCATCATTATCGCCAACACGACAGCAGCGACGACGACGACGACTACTAGGAGAAACACCATGGCCAAGGATATATCGATTCGTCGTAGTCATGCGCAGATAAACTTTTGACCAACATGACATATCGATGGAAACTCCTTTTGATGTAGACACAATAATTATAACGACCAGAACAGAACGCTCCTGTGCCTCGTGCGAAACGGTTCATTTCACATCCCAAAAAAACATTTACTTCGCCACAGATTTAGAGAGTGTGTGTCTGTATGTGTGATTGAGTGAATGTGTGTGTGTACATATAAATATATACATATATATATATATAGAGAAAATCACAGAAAAACCTAAAATCAAAAATCAAAGTGGTCCAATCTTTTGATTGAAATTAAAGAGAAATAACATTATTTGAACTTCATCTGTTTGAGTGTTTGCCTGTGTCTGTCTGTTAGAGAGAGCGAGTGTTTTAAAGTTTCACCTCGTGTGTGTTGCTTTTTTTGGTTGCTTTTTAGCTTGATTCATGTATACATTACAAATACATATAAACACAATAATACACTAAACACACACACACAAACATAAGCACGCTTGTGTGAAAAGTGAAAGTGACGCCCCAAAATCGAAAGGACCTGAAATTTGCTGTTGCTGCTGCTCCTGCTACACTGCTTCGCTGCTGCCATAGATCTGGAAGGGCAACGTTTTTGAATTATATCATAAATTGCGATACGCTTAGGCAAAGTAATTCTTCTTTAATCAACTATCAAATCCCCAAGTTTTTAATTGTCTAAAATTTCCTTTCTTTTCCCCCAAAAAGTAATCTATGCGTAGCGCACATACAACAATATTTTCACTTGTATTAAAAAAAAAAACACTTATACACAGCACACATTTTTTTTTTTTTGCCAAATTCCTCGCCCTTCTTATCCTTATTTTTAGCATGCTGTAATATTCATATTTATATACAATTTTTTTTGAACGTAGATATAAATTGTGCAAGTTTTATTCAAACTTATTGAATACCTTTAAATTTTTTACCTTTTCGCCTTGTTAATATTCAGTCGAAATTTTAAGAAAAAACAAAATGATTTAAGTCTAAGTTAAGATACGGATATGGATATCCGTTACGAAAATTTATATATATAACATTTATAACGATAAAGGGGGCCGCAAATTTAATTCACATTGGATCAGGTAAGTAGAATATAATATATAGAAATATATATATATTTTGGTTTCTTTTACAATAAACTCAATTTGAATTTATATTTTGTTTGGCACATTGAGGTAAAAATTTAAACTTCTTTTCCCTTATAATAAGCTATTTCCATTTTTGTATGGCATGCCAACCCATTTTTTTCTCGAGACCCTGAAAGTATGCAACAATTTTCCCATGCAGCTTCTGTCCATACAAGCAAGGCCAGGCTTAAACAAACACTGAGACACATACACACATACATTCATTTACCTGACTGTACATACTTTTGGACCAACCTTATTGTTGTTATTGTCGTCGTTGTCGTAGACCTTGTCTGGTGGCTCCTTTCCGTTTTGTTTTCTTCTTGTAACCCCCCTTTTCATCTTCTTCCATTCTTTTGTTTCACAAATCGTAATTTATTTGCCAAGGACATTCAGCCAGACAATTCACATTACTGTGAGAGAACGAAAAGAGACTGAGGATGAGAAGGCGCAGACTCGAGTCTCAATTGTCTTCTTTGTGTGTGTGTGGGTTCAGGGATTTCGTTTTGAATTACAATTTAATTACTCAAGCTGGCATTAAGAGATCAATTCGTGGGGGATTTCATTTCAAGTTTATATTTATAGCAAATATTTTGGTTCCCTCTCTGTTGTTCAATTAAGTCAGTAAGTAATGCCAGTAATTCGATTTCATTTCGGTTTTTTTCTTCCCTTTTACAGTAAACCCAAATGCCAGAAGCATTGATATTACCCGGCATGGCTGACGCAGAGCCGGATCTATCGACTTTTGAGAATAAGACAGGATTGGCTGAGGATATGAAATTCCTGGCATCCATGCCCGAGCTATGTGATGTAACCTTCCTAGTTGGTGACACCCGTGAGCCAGTTTGTGCCGTCAAAGTAAGTAGAGACGAAGGAGAAGAGGTTTGCTTGTTGCACTGGACACCGCATCGATATTTCGAATCAGGTCACTGCGTACGCAGAACAAGCATCCATATTTCTCTCTACAGTACACTCTCATAACATACATAATAACAATCCCTCTAATCAACTGAAAACCCTCTTTCCCTATTTTTCTGTTGTCATGTCAACAGGCTGTGCTAGCTTCCCGTTCCCGGGTATTCGCAAAAATGCTATATGCAGCACCCTCGCCCCAACGTAAAAGGGAGACCTCAACCAAAGAGAATAAGTTACGTCTATTCCTTAAGCGTTCATCGGAGCCCTTGCTGAATCTCCAGAATGCGGCACAACAGGTTCGTATTCATTCATAATCGATTACCCTAAAGGGGTGTGTGTCTGTGTGAGTGTGTGTGTGTGTGCATATGGATTTTGCATTTTGCTGTGGTATAAGTGAAAGTGTGTGTGATTTTGGGTATAAATGGGTTTTTCCATTTGGTTTCCCTACATTAATTTACATTGTAATATAACCAAATTGTAAATAAGTAAGAAATATCGCAAATCGCATTTTTTATTAATATCAATGTTTTTCGTGCATTTTCCCCGCCCTCCATGTTGTAATCTCCCTTTTATATGTCCTCATCATCCAAAAAATATGATAATCCCATTAACAATGATAGAGAACCGGTTTCTCCCAACAATTAGCTCCGATACCTGAGGTAAAAAAACCTAAGTGATCAATTGATGTCAGTGTGTTTGTGTATATGTCTGCCTGTGTTGTGTGTGTGTGTGTGTATCGTAATTAGAATTAATTTAAAAAATTGTGCAAATGTAAAAATATGCTAGTTGTATTTGTGTTTTAAATGTAAATGTTATATAGTATGAAATAATGACGACTTCAGACAAGAACTATAAGATTGCTTTGTGAATATAATATGGTATTCAGGAAACAAAAAGCTTCCCCTTTTCTTTGAATTTCAGAAATTAAAAATAAGAACTAAAATCGAGAATCGTTTAAAAACATTTTTTTTTAACTAGAGTTTACTTATAGGGTTTATACTCTTACTATAAATTTGGATTTGTTTTGGGATCGATCGATTCAAAAAAAGTTTAAAGCGGTGTAAAGAAAAATAATTTAATTTGAATATTTATTAACAATTTCAGTATTGTTAAATCTAAAATTTATTTAAAAAACAAGAAAAAGTAACCGATAGTTACCAGGCAAATGGAAAAATAAGTTTAAGAATACGAAATATACCTTGTAGTTACAAATTATAAAGTGGTCATAGAAGAGCTTTTACGATAGTTTCTGACTTAGATTTCTAACTCAAATTTTGCATTAAAAACTTAATTTATAGGCCCATAGAAAGTCCAAGTGTATTTATCCTAAAATGTTTAGTGACCATTTATGATAAATTTTATAGAAAAACTTCGTTTAGAATTCTTGTACATATTGGTTTTTATTCTCACTCAAATAGTGATAGGATAATTTAATATCAAATAAATATATTATATTATTTCAAAAATTAATTTGGAGTTACATTTTGTTCTTATTAAAGTGTTCTGTGTGTTGAAAAGAAATGTTCGTCTAACTAAAATATTCGGTGGCATGTTAAAGCTATATTACTTTCTTTAGATCCCATATATTAGTTTTGTCTATTGTATAAATTGTGCTATTTCTCTCCCTCTATATCTCTGTCTGCCTAATCGTAGGTTTAATTTCGATTCCCATCTGTTTTTTTCCTATGCACTTGGTGTTAGCTTTAGAGTTGTCCCTTTGCACAATAATCTGCTCATGTGGAAAATGTATTTGTGCTTGGTATACTAATTGCATTATGTTAACAATTTAGCCCAACAGTCAGCAGCATCAAACCTTGATTATAGAGGAGTTTGAACCCGATGTCTTCCGTCAGCTTATTGAGTATATTCATACGGGTTGTGTGACCCTTCAACCCAGGACACTTCTGGGTAAGTCAAATGGGGCAAAATGGAGCCTAATAGTATTAAGTAAACATTTTTCTTCTGCAGGGGTAATGAACGCTGCCGATTATTATGGCTTGGAGGAACTTCGTCGTGCGTGTGCTGGATTCATTCAGTGTTGCATCAACGTGGATACCGTGTGCGCTCTGTTGGCTTCGGCAGAGCGTTATATTCAGTACAAGTGCACCAAAACTTTGGTGCAAAAGGTCTTGGAGTTCGTCGATGAGCATGGCACTGAGGTATTGAATTTGGGCAGTTTCACACTGCTGCCTCAGCATGTGGTACGTTTGATATTGGCAAGGGAGGAGCTACGGGCCGATGAATTTACCAAATTTCAGGCGGCTCTTATGTGGAGCAAGAAGTACTATGATAATAACCCAGTAAGGCTTAAGTTTGTTTGAACTAAATATTGATATTAATTTGTTGTAATTTAATTTTGAATAGAATATTGACATCAAGGAGATATTGGGCACATTTCTGGAGTACATTCAATTCCATAAGATACCAGCTAATGTGCTGATGCGTGAAATTCATCCGCTTAATTTGGTTCCCTATGCTATAATTATGAATGCTTTGGCCTACCAGGTGGGTTGTTGTGTGCTTAAACGTTTATTTGCTGTTGCTGCTTTGGTGTTTAACTCAGTATCATTCATGCCGCCATCCTCTATCTATCTGTCTGCCCATCTGTCCATGTCCATTGTCGCCTGTCGATCATCCAACCATCGCCTGTGTTCGCCATCCTGTTGTCCCCCTTTATGTCTGATTCTACAATTTGCAGGCAGACCCAGAAAGCATCGACCCCGGAAAGCTGTCTCCCAACTCTAGCCGAGTGAGGCGCGCCCGCCAAAATCAGGGCCGCTCGATGTCCGTGCAGAGCTCGCTCGATCCTTATGGCTCCAATACTACACTAAGCTCCAGCGGTAGCAGTGACCCAACGACTGGGCCACATCACAGCAACTAACATAAGTTGAACGGCCCCTCCTCCTCCTCCTCCTCCCAACACCAGCATCGTCATCGTCATCATCATCAGTCCCTGCCCAAGATCCGTAAGGCTAAGTCCCAGTCCTTCCGCACTCGACGCAGTCCCTCTGAACGACGAAGTCCCAATGCATCAGCAGCTCCTACACTTACGCTTAACACTGGCAATGCCGGAGTCAACAGCGATAAGAAGCGAAGTCCACTGACACCCAAGAGCCCGGTGTTGCCTCAACCAGAATCGAAAAGCCCGGGAAGTAGTTCGCAGAAAACACCCACAAATACTCTCTCACGTCAGGGTACATTGCGGGCCTCGAGCCGGCGTAAGAACAGTGGCCAGTTATCAATTTCACTAAGTGCCCAGGGTGGTCGACGTAGTCCGGTGGGTGATCGCAGTCCCCAAGGAAGACGTAGTCCGCTGTTTCCCGGCAGTAGTGGTCTAAGATCTCCTAATGACCAGCCTAGCCCAACATTGCGAAGTCCTACTGGCGAGACAGTGCAGCGAAGAAGTCCAACGTTTAGTATACACACACAGGAAAGACGTTCTCCTCTCGGTGCGGCACCTTCTGATTTTAGCTGTCAGACGGGAGTGTCTCGAAGAAGTCCGACCTCCACAGTGCATGTACAGGATATGGCCACCGAACCTGATGAAGCATGCTTTGTAGGTCTCAAGCGACCTTCGATTAGCCTCTTTACGCCAATATACTTTGCCAGCGAAAAGCGTTCACCGATGGGCATGGGCCCCATTCCACCCATCACTGTATCTAATCCTGCCGAGACCTACAAGAGTGCAGAGCGCGAACGTGAAGCAGCCGAGGCAGCTGCCCGGGAAAAAGAGAAAGAAGCTGCACAGCCACAACCAGAGAAGAAAAGTGTTATGCGAGAGATTCTGGCTTTTGTACGCAAACCCTCAAAGCATATAACAACGCGTACGAATCGGTTTGCCAATGCATTCACGCGGGCAGAGTCCGGATCATCTGGTGGTCCTTTAATTAGGCAAAGTACCTTTTCGGCTAGTCCCGCTGCTTCTTCGACTGCAGCCAAGAGTGCGGTGCAAAAACAAATGTCTGAGGTTGGATTCGAGCCAAAGATGTCACTAAAGTTTGCCCATTACACCAAGATGTCGCTCAAGCTACGACGATCGGCGCGTCGCGAGGAGGAGGAGAAGCAGAAGCAACAACAACAGCAGCAACACCAACAACAGCAGCAGCCAGTCACTTCAGCCTCCGGTTCAAAACGGCCCAGTGCGGACTCCAATGCAGGAACTCTTGACCAGGTAGGTGAAGGGACAGCCGAGGAGTTGCCATTCGAATTGGCAAACGTGCACTTTGAAAAGGTAGGTGAGTCGTATATCAAGCATGAAAGACTCAGAGAATTAGTTGAGCCAGAACCAGAAGTCGAAACCGAGCAGCCAGATACAGCCATGGCCCAATTCGTCGAAGAGGTGACCAATTCGCTTAAGGTGGTGGCCCTCAACGGTGGCTTGGAGGCAGGAGCAAGTGGAACGGCAATCCATCATTTTACACGCCGTTCAGAGAGCCGTGAGCCCATAGAACCCAGAATCAGCGAGGAGCGCGAATCGGACTCAAATGATCTCATAATACCCGAGGATCTGCGCCTTGAACTTGTAGAGATTTTGAAAGCCTATGCCCCAGAACCAGTTTATGTTAATTTGCAGGCACTGCGGCGCGAAACCGAGGAAGCGGAAGCTGCCGCCAAAGCAGTGGCCGATGCAGCAGCTGCCGTGGTCGCTGCTCCTCCCGAAAAACAGCCGCTGCAGTGTCCTACTATTGAGTTTGAGCCGCCATCGCGTCGTTCGTCTTTTGATCCACCGCGATCTCCATTCTTAGATCAGTTGCGTAGTCCTGGGGTGGATACCGAGACGGATCTGATTAACCTACAGCGTCTGGACTCGGGTGGTGATAGCTTCGAGATGGTCGAAGGTGATCGCAAGTCAAGTCGAGCGGAATCTAGCTTTGACTGTCCTTACTCGTCGCGTGACACCAGTTTCGATGTGTCCATATCACGCTATCAGTCGACTAGCTATGAGGATCAGACATCCAGTTTCGAGATTGTCGACACTGATGAACGTCGGCGACACATTGATTTGCGTAAGAGCTCCATAGAGCTCGTCGATGCCGAAACCTTTCAGCGCTCCGGGTCTTCTTGTGGTCGCAAATCCTCACTGGAAACGCATTTTGACTACACACCTTCAGAGACAAGTGGCATAACGCCGGTGCGATCGCCAAATTTTCCCATGACCAAGAAGCAAAAGACCGAAACATTTCGGCAGTTGCATATCTCACCCTTCAGTGCCTTTTCGCGGGCACGTAGTCCGCTCTCACAGCAGACATCCTCGAACTATAGCTCCCGTGACAGTCGTGACGATTCGAGCTCATCTTATCCATATCCCCACGGCCATGAGGCTCAACGTAGTCCGTATGCTGATCCGAGTAAAAAGCATTTTCCCTTAACCATTAAGCAGCAAGAGGAGGAGGTCAAGACATTTCTGTGCACGGATCAACGTTGTGCCTCAATATTTGAGCCACGTCCCAGCTCAGTGTTGACCCAACAACTCTCTACCGGCTCCATGTCAACGCCCTCAGGCTATACGAACGGTACACCTCGTATCCCTAGTTCTGTAGGAGGAGTTGCTCCTGCTCCTATGGTCTGTATGCCTAGCGGTATTCCACCTCTAATCCATGGCCCCCTGGGCTCTTGTGGGTTCTCCAGTGGCAGTGAATTCGAGCCACCTTCCCCAAGGCGTGCGGCCAGTGCCTCACCCAAGCATACTTTCACCTTTCGCATTGTAATGAAGAAGGTCGATAGCTCACCGGAGGCCCTGTGTCCGGAACGTCACCGTTCTCGCATTATCGATCGCTATCGACGACGTGATAGTCGCCGCAAACGCATTCACGATGCTGGCAAAAGTTTCTAAGCAAAAACCAAATAACAAAATATTGAATCACAAACTTTTTTCTACAGCAATCATTTCTAGATATCATTTTGACAATCTAAGTGTTTCTACAAATACCGATAATACAAATAGCAATAAGATGCTGAAATAAAAGTACTCAAGGCGTTTATAGATCAAACTTTATAAAATGGTTCTGGTTTTTAGGCCGTTTCAAAACTCTATCAAACGTTAAGTAAATTCGGCCGAACCGAAGTTTCTTATCTAATATATACATAAAGACAAAGAGAAAGAAAAAGAATAAGATGACGATTTACATATGTTTGGGGGATTTATATGTACAAAGCTCTTAATTCGTCCGTTTCTATAAAAATTTGCGCCTACTTATTGTTAGATAATTACAAAAATACATAAAAATCTTTGACAAACTTTTTCCAAACTGGTACAAAATAAGAAAACTAAAAAAAAAAAAAAAAAACAAAATCATATTCTAAATGATCTACAAAAGTATGTGAAACAATAATTCCTCCCACGATTTACCTGATCAAACATTTATATTTACATATATATGAAATGTACTTACATAAAAGTTGAAAACTTCAATGTTGTAATGTTTTGTGGTATTATTAATATTATTATTATATTAAATTATTATATCTAAATCATAATAAATTACCAACAAAAAGGGGGAAAACATAGTTAAAAAATAAACAAGGCGTGCATTTTTTACGTGGTTCCTGTTATACTATTTACATATATATATATTATATATACTAAAATGTATTACAAATTTTTGCAAAATTGAAATAATTATTATAAAAACTTAAACATTAAATATTGAAAGAATTCTAAATGTAACAAATTAAAAGAAAAAAAAGATTTTCGCTTATGTCTAATTCCTAAGACCAGAAATCAGAGCAAAATTATAATTATGTGTAAAGCCATAAATATTTAAAAATTACATAAAGCTGGATTTGGGGCCGTATTTAAATTTAAAAAAGAAAACCTTAAACTGAAATTAAAATTAAAAGAAAGAAAACTATTTAAAATTAAAAGCAAAAAGAGAAAAAAATAACTTTTGTGCCGAAATGAAGTTTAAAAATCATAAAATTAATATTTAATATTTGAGTACATATTTAGCAATGTTTTTTGGAATCAGTATTTTTGTTTAAATTTTAAGCAATCTAAATTGAGTGCCAGCTCATTGTTATCAAAATACTTATAATGTAATATTGACTATGGCTTTTTAGCAAATGAAAAGAAAAATATTAATTGCAAAATGATATCAACAATTTACAGGTAATTACTCAAAATAAGCATTTATTCAAAACAAAAACAAAACCAAACCAAAAACAAAAAATCAAAACTAAATATTGTATTTTACGAGACACAGGACAAGCGAGAACGTAACCGATACCGATACCAAAGACAATGACACCACTTGACTATCTCTCTCTAATCTCTAATTACCTCTTTTTTACACAAACATACACAATATCTTAAATCAAATACATCATATATACTTAGTAGGTATGTGAGTATGACTAACATGAATGCAAGTAGAAATGTTGCTATTTTGATTTGTAGTTGCTTGTTTTGAAACTAAACAAAATAACAATAATAATAATAAATTAAAAATGAAAAATGTAACTCTTAAAAATTACAATTCGTAGTGCTACGACGATGATTTTGATTTGCCTGTGAATGCTTGAACTCACGTTATGGAGATCATCAAGTTCAGTCTAATTCAAAAGCCAGAACACTCAACTACAATTTGATTATGCAACTTTTTTCTATTTGCAGAGTTGTTTTACAGTCATCGTTATCGAGATCCACATACATACAGATTTCAATGATCGTACGATCGAGGAGCGGAGATGTCAAATGTCGATGTCGTTTCTTGCATTTGTTAAACTAAGTCCTAAACAAGATTAAAAGCGAAATTAAATACTTTACTTTCTATTTAACATACATACCTATACTGTCTCATGTGCGTGTCGTTATTGTTGCCGTTATCGTTATCGATCTATAGATCCATTCATATACAAAGTAAAGATGTGTAATCAAAGGGTTAATCCCAATTATACTTTATGTGCGTTCGTTTTCATTGTAATTTTGAGAAATAAACAAAAGAAACACAAAAAAAGCCCAGAAATATGTCGTTGATAATATAATTCACGAGTTTTATTTTTTATAATTTTGCATCGGTATGTATGGCCAAAACACCATCAAAGTCCTCAGTGCCAATATGGATATAACCATAGCCATTGCCATCGACTGACACTGACTTACCAGTGCAGGCACCATCCACCAAGCTGCCAGAAATGACATCACAGTATTCACCAGCGGGCAAACAAGTCTGAAGAGTCTCTGACAAATTGTACAAATTGTTATTGATGGCAATGAAACCTTTCGAGCCACGACAAAAGGCGATTTGATTATCTCCATTGTCCCACCAGTTCGTCAACTCTGTATCCCTTACTGCATTCTTGAATCCTACCATATTGTAGATCTGTCGCCAGCGATGCTCACAGATCCATCCATTCGAACAACCGCCATCAGCATCGAATTCAGGAGAAATCAGTTGCTCTTGAGAATCCTGTGGTGGTGCCTGATCACGATCATCGAAGCCGAATGAGCTCATGACACGACTAATGCCATATGGATAGGCCAAGTGGAAAGCAGTGGCCATTTTATATTGCTTAGGTGATTTGTAGTTAAGAACATCTCCACTATCACGCTGATTGTCATGGTTATCCACAAAGGTAAGTGCCTGACCGGAAGATAAAAAGCCCCAATCGGTGCCCCAACTCTGCAGCCATTTAAGGGCATTGTTCCCACGGAATGCCTTGCCAATTTCCTCCGAGAAACGGAACTCCGTCACTGCGCCCAACTCGTTGTATTCCTCGCGAGTTACAGTCTCGTGGCCATGATCGATGACCTCTTGATATATAAAGGGGCGGGCATTGTTCGGAAAACCGTGATTAATGTTCAAATCACGCACGCTACTGTAAATGAACTGAATGGCGCACGAAATTCATGAGTCATTGACAAGCACAGAGTGTGGTCTTACTCACCGATAGATCCTCGGATGCCATATGTTTGGCAGCATCCACACGAAAACCAGCCACACCAAGCTCTATCAGATGATCCAAGAACTCAATTAACTTGGTCCTCACCCAATCACGGTTCTGATTAAGATCCTTAAGACCAACCAATTCACATTGCTGCACCTGGAATCGATCATTCCAATCGGTTATCTCGCAAGTCTCATGGAAATCTTCGGCTGTGTATGGGACACTGGGGAAACTCTTCTTTGCAGGTTCAGCCACTGAACCACCTGTACCCGTGGCCAATCCATCAAAATCGGCAGACATATGATTGAGTAAGACATCCACGTAGATGCGAACGCCCACGTCATTGCAACGCTTAACCATGGAAGCGAATTCCAATTCATTGCCAGAGCGAGTAACCAGTTTATAGGAGATTGGTTGATAGCGCTCCCACCATGGACGTCCCTCGGATATGATATTCTCATTGGCTGGACTCACTTGAACGCCGGCATAGCCACGTGGACCCAAGAAACGTTCACACTCGTCGGCAATATCCGTCCATTTCCATTCAAAAAGATGGACAATGGTATTCCGATTACCCCACCAATGGGGATTATGCTGGGCCAGCGTTAAAGCTAGCCCGAAACAGAGTAAAACTGACAATGACAATCTCATGGCCAACGTACAAGCTTCTAAGAAATCGGCCACATTTGCTGACTCTTTTATAGGAATTGGCTGTATCTTATCAGCTATCTGCTAGGAGCTTTGCTTGGGTCCAATTTATGGATAGCACATGAGCACGATTAGAAGCGAATTTATGATGAAGATGGTCTGACCTATGGCAATATGCGATAGCAAACCGAAAAAAAACCCATATACAAAACGAATTGAACTTGATCATTTTATTGCTCTTATTTATGACAATATTGTTTTTTTTTTTGTTTTCATTCTGATTGTGTCTTGTGTATTGTAAAAACTGACATCTGGTTCTCGAACTTTGACCTCTTTTGCAAATATATACGCCGTGCTTGACAATCTTGCATGTAGTTCTTACGCAAAATGATCGAAAAGTAGTAAATAATCTCGACCACACTAAGCATACTCATACCCACAAATAAGCTAAAAGCACTTCCCAAGTTTGCTAACAAAGGTAAAAAAGACTATTAAAATGCTTATGCAAAATGATTAACCTGGAACTTACAGACCAAAGTGACCATATTAGAGAGCAAATCATGACGTACTCTTCGATAAACTTGCGAATTAATAAATATATGTACGATTCCATCGTTTTTTGCTATATCAGAACTGAAAAGACATGAAGAGATATTACTAATGAAATCAACGAGTTATTTTTTACTTACTAAAATGGATCTATTACTGGCATATTTAGTTGTAGAGGAAAATTCGATATTTGTACATCGTAATCAAAGTATTCACAGGTCAAAGGACATGGACACTGAGTGCTGCGTCTACGGGTTATTATATTGGCTAGGAAAGAGAATATTTCGACTACAGTAACTTGTTGTAAACTGAGACTCTGTCTTAATACCAACCAAAGTTGTCCACCAAGCACGGTATATCACGAAAAGAACATATTCTCTCATGCGTGCGATTGAAATCAAAGAAATAAGTATAACAACCGCAAAACTTCACCATATTAGTAACTCTACAATTGAGCTCACAATTTGGATAGACATAGTCCGAGAAGTAACGCAAAGGAAACTCTTGACGAAAAACACAATTTCGTTCCTTAATTGTTAATGCTTTAACAGCATTTGAACAGAAAGTTTCCTGCGGTCTCAAAGTGGCAAAGACTTCAGTATTAAAGGAAATGAATTTAGAAACCGAATGAGCACTAGGAAAGGCATCGGTTTCTTGTATTAGCAGCTTCACACCATACGAATACGATTGCACAGGATCGTATTTGGCATCCTTATAGCGAACTATAACAGAAAGTCCAAAGTCTAAGCCCCCAGCAGCTCTTTGACCTGTGAAATTGAGACTAAAAAAAAGATCTTCGATATCAAAATTTTCGATAATTTCAATTATTTACCCTTTCTGTCGCAAATTGAAAGAACAACAGTGCCCAAAAAAAGTCTTGGAAAGCTGAAATAGTTGCGAACAATTGACAATTTGACCACGATAACGACAACGATGTAAAATCTCATCACAATCCCAACGTAAATGTTGCACAAATTCTTGCAATGTCAAATTGTTGATGGCCAAAAGTGTCTCCATGTCCTCAATATCCTCATTGGCATAACGTTCATCGTCGACCATGAATCCATAAAATATATGCAAATGCCTTTGTATATCCAATAGTTCAGTTCCCTGTGGCAGCTGTAAAGTCTGTAGAAATGCTTGAGATTTTTCCATATTAAATAAAACATCCGGGCAAATGGTTATAGGTGGGAAATACAAATAATTCACTGGCGTATGATCACTTTCCACATTCATGCGTGTAGGATTACTACGATAGTCGGCATAGAAAGTCTGGGCCATAACAATGGCACATATGAACATCACCAGCGAGATGAGAAGCCATATGAAGTGAACTATACGATTCGTATCCTCTTCACGTGTATACTTTAGGCCATGAATGCTGCTGGTAGCACAAAAGTCATGCCAAGTGCGTCGCAAAGAGCCACGAAATGATGATACCTTGAAATCAATTTGCTCCGGTTCTAGTTCTTCATCGTGAGCCATCGTGGAACTAACTATGAGAACTCCATTGGGACCTTAATACTTTTACTTATATCTCATTTATCAACATTTATGACAAGGTGTAATTATTATCAAATTAAGCTCGTGATTTATATCAATACACAAATTCTCATTCGTTAATTTGCCCTTTAGGCAAATATATATCATTTTTATTAGCAAATCTTGACTTGTTTATGTGTCAAGTTCATTTTTATTTCTTATATTTACTCAATTATAAATTTTATAATTTAATAAACTCTTCTGCTATCACAATAAGATACAACTACAAACTACACAATGTTTCAGTAGGTTGGTAATCAAAAATTTAAATAAGTATAATCATGTGTGACTTGAGTTTTACAATTTGTGCTCAGTAGTTTGGAAAAAGGGGTGGGAGCGTATTGTCTTTTGATTGATTGACAGGTAGGTAGGATAACAAAAGTAACATTTATACATGTATGTAGTAAGGTAGGTAGCTAGGTCAATGTTCACTAATAACAACTTTGCAACTTAACTAGTTAACTATAACAAAGGACTAATCTAGAAGGCTACTTGGTAAATGGGTCGTGGCGGTCTATTGCTGGGCAGTTATGGCCCTAGTCGGCTGATTACTATTGGCATCAGCAGCTCCCAGCGCCGGTTTCTGTTCATCATTCTCAGGCTGGTCCCAGAATTGACGTTCACCCGAGCCAAAGATGTTGTAGAAGGTGCCGCAGATGATGTACACAAAGGCAGCAATGAAGAATACAATTTGCCATTGACCCATTGTTGGATTGTTGTTGATCAAATTGCCAGCAGCAATGGGAGCCAGGAGACCAGCCAAATTGGCCAAACAATTGGTAATGGCCATCAGGAAGCCAGCAAAACGTGGAGTAAGATCCAAGTGATTGATCTTGAAGCCCGAGTAGATGCCACCATTGAGACCCACACCAATTGTGAGAATGGCCAGAGTTAGGGCACGATCGCAGCCAGTGTAGGAAGCAGCAATTAGAGCCAGACCAGGACCATATTGGCCAATGCTGTTGATCAGTTTCCTGGTAGCAGTCAAAGAGAAACGCTTGGAGCTAATCATCCAATCGGCAATGACCGAGATAAACATGGAGAACAGCCACATAGCTAGGTAGGGCAGAGAGCTCAGCAGACCATTGGACTTCAAGGAGAAACGAAGCACCTGTTTCATGTAAGTGGGCAGCTCAGTCATCAGAGTCTCGTAGCCGTAGTTGTGGCCCATATGTGCGAGGAGGATGGCATAGAATGGCAATGATTTTGCAATGGCCTTGAAGGGAATTGGAGGACTCTGCAGAAAAAAAAACCCAACATTTTAATAAGCAAGCAAAAAGGAAGGAAAAATGTATGTCAGCTTACCTTGATCACATCAGCTCCCCATAGCGCATCGTTAATGTAACGCTTCTCACGCTCATCAATGGTGGGATGGCTGGAAGGATCCTCGTGAACGAAAAACAGGAATGCAATGGACCACACAGTGCCAACAACGCCAAACACATAGAAAATCGATGGCCAACCACCATCAAAACCATATTCAGCCAATAGACCAGACAGAGGCATAGAAATAATTGTTCCAAACTGTGCTCCCGCATAGACAGCGGCACCCATACGCGAACGTTCATTGGGTGGTATCCACTTGGCCAACATTGCGTGAGTGCAGGGCACAATTGGTCCCTCGCCCAGACCCTGAATGAAACGGACAGCACACAGTCCCCAGACACCGCCCTCACGAGCTGCCACTGGGACCAAGAAGGCAAATACCGAATTGATCAACATGCCATAGCCAAGGAAACGCATAGCTCCAAATTTCTTGGCCAATATGCCAAATGGAATTTGCGTGATAACATAACCATAGAAAAAGGAAGACAGTATATAACCCTGAAGACTTGAACTCCATTTGAACTCTCCATCCTGGCCATTGTCCTGGAGGGGAAAAAATGATTTAAAAGTTAGTAACCGTTTTACTCATTACTTTGGTTTGTTTTTACTTACCACTGGTATATCACGATCTCCGCATTCGTCATCAAAAACTTCGTTGCCTTCATTAACCGCCGTGTGATTGACCATTGCAACAATAGCCACCGACATATTGGTTCGCATAACATAAGCATTTGCCATGCCCAGGAAGAGCATAAAGGTTACAAAATAACGAGTAGCGAAACATCCTGAAAATAAATTTAAAATTTGATTGAGCAAAGAGCTAATAGACTTAACAACATGAATCATAAACTAGATAAATATATATATTTATCCCGGCCAATTAAATTCAATGAAAGCGGAAAACATGTCAAAGCATTTTTGCCAATGCATGCCAAAAATAAAACTAAAAAGAAATTATCCCGCTTGAACGAGGTCATCGCTAAGATAAGATCCCATCAGCATCATCACCACCATCATCATCATCGTCAGCACCAAGAAATTCTCTTGGGTGTGAGGTTTGTTTAGACCAAGGTTCATTGTTCGTTGCAGATAAGATTAAGATTTACTTATTATGACTCAAAATACTAATATTACGCATTGAGAGCGAGACCAAAGAACCTCTAAAGGGAGAGCCTACCCTACCCCTAACCCAAACCACAATTAGTTGCCTCATCCGCATTCTAGGTGATTGTTGCATAATTTGCCTTTCCTAATGATTATTAGAAATTGTTGTTATTACTAGTATTGTTATTGTTTCTGCAATGAAAGGGAATAGCCGTTTATATTTGTTTTGTCATTTGTTATTTGTGTAAATGTGTATGGTATGGCGAAGGTCTGTGCTAACACGTGAGGTTTCGCTCACTTTTACCCCAAGTACAGTACGCAAAAAAACGCAAAAAACTTTGACTTGGCCCTAATGGAATTTGTAGCCAACAAATTGTAAGAGAAAGGGAGAGAGCGGCGCAAACTGTCATGTCATGTCCGAAATTCATGGTGGAAACATTTTTGCCTACTATACAATTATGACATCAACAAAAACAAAAGCAAAATTGCTGAATCTAAAGAATTTAAAATTTTCAATTATTGTAGATTCTAAAGCTTTGTCATTTTTGTTTTTCTTCTGTTTTATGCTCACACAGCGTTAAATCGTGCGATTAGTGAACGTTCTCCCCGCCCACTCCGCCACCATGGTCTGGTGTGGTCTGGTCTCGTTTTGCACAATCCAACGACCGAACGATGTCAGCTTTTTTTTTTTGTATTTATACGAAGCACGTGTATATCGCGCTTTACACAGGGTGACTCCAACATCAGCAGACAATCGAAATCTATTTTTAAAAAATTAAAACGAACGACCAACTATAAACATTACGTATACGCAATGTATTGTCGTGCGAGCACTAGACTCTCGTGCTGACGTTTTTGCCGGCACCGAAAGTTTGCTATTTAATTAATTCAATTGCGTAGCAATAGATAAAAAGACTCCGAATTTTAATTTTATTTGGATTTATCTTACTTTTTGGGTTATCCTGCTCATCAAGAGATTCGTGTAGATTTCTCTGATCCCAAACCAAAATATGACCATCACGATGATGGCGATGATTTAGTTTGCTGCGACGAAAGGGCATTTTTGAAATGTTCTCCAACAAAACTATATTAAACTAGACTAAAAATTCGAATTAAATTCGCGTTGTTGTTGCTTTTTTTGTTAACGATTTTTTGTTTAATCAAAACTTTTTTCGCACACGTTTAAACCATTTCATTTTCTATCTGTAACATGGGCCAAGCCGAAACATTTCTTGCCGGATTTCAAGTGAACGAACCAAAAGATGAACTAATTGTAAAATTATAATTTGCCGTTGCGTTTACAGCTCAGTCTGTGTGTGCGATTGGTACAACGTTGGATATACAACTGAGTACTGAGTACTAATGGAAGACTGCTCTTGTTCTCGTTCAGCTGTTGCTTTCTCTACTGAGCGCCAACTGTTGCGTTCCCTTGGGTTTTAAAGACCACCAACAAGGGGCTGGGGTGGCGGGGGGTAAGAGAACATTCTGCGGAGAGGCTTTTGCGCCGGCGTTGCTCTCACGCGATTACATCAACCAGAAATTGTGCCTTTTCGGTCACAAGAGATTTTGATTAATTAAATTCAACTATTGCCACTAAAGTTCTTGATATATGTATGTATATATTTCTAGAATGCATCATCGATTGATACATTCTATAGATTGATGTCAATTAACTAAATGAACTTTTCAGTCACTTTAGCCTAATAAATCGGTTCATCTGTAGATATATAATAAACATATGTCTATAAATAGAAAAGAGACGTAAGCAACACGGTCACATCTCGTGACTGAAAAAATGAAACACGCGCCTTGCCTAAAATATGCAATAGCTAAGTGATTATGAAATAAAATTTGTTGAAAGAGTATTCCAGACATCATTAAAATAAATGCCCATGGTTGAAACCCACAAAGCCTTTGCAAAAAGGTTTGCCATATGCCCGATGAACTCATAGAAATGCTAGCAGAGAGCCGGGCATATGCCCTCACAAGAGTGTTAAATCGAGGCGCCACCAAGGTGCATGCAATTACTAATTAAGTCCAAAAACCCAAAATTATATCATACATAAATGTGTAGGTACAACACCACTCGAGCAATTTGTTTTGACAAGTTGTTGTTAATTTTTGACGAAAAAAAACCAACCTAAGCCACAAAAATCTAAATGGACTATAGAAATAGCTACAGTCACGCTTTGACACACACATATCCATGGCCACGAGTGTGTGTGTATGTTTTGTGGGTGTATATATATGTATGTATATATCTGGCGATATGGAAGCTTACTCGAAAGTCGTCGTCGTCGTTGGTAGAGGCAAACACGTGTTTCTCGCCTGCTTCTCTTTCCAAGTTCAATACTCATATTCAATCTAGATGACTTTTGTATGAGCTACTTTTCTTGTTCACTTGAGAACATTCTTCATATGGAAGATGAGTAGGGCATTCAAGCTGGCCAATCAATTCGGACTTTGAACATGATTCATATTCATGGGGTTTCATATGAATTTGTTATTGCTATTGTTGCCCATTGGGGCATATAGAAATTTCATCGAATTGCTAAGTCGTTCTCGTGACAAGGTACAGCCAACAATAAAAAAAAAAAAAAGCCGCCATCAAGACCGGCATTGTTGCCCATGCTCATATACCTATACTATCTATATACATAGACATATGTGTTTTGATTTAATGTCACCACACCCTAACGAAACATATGGGTATATTTATTAAGAAAGTCCAGAAGAAAACTTAAATATTCTAGATTAGTTTTCTAGATTTACTTGATTTATCTGGTTCTATAATAAATCTGCGTAATTTCTTAAGAAAATCATGTACTTTATTATAAGAGCAGAGTTTATAGTATTGTTTTCTAAATAATTGTAGTTTAGACTTCAAATCAAAAAGGTTTAAAAAGGGGTTATAAAACTAAGTTGTTTGCTTCGATCTCATAAATGTATAAAATTCGAAAATAAAACCCTTCAAAATATACAAACTAAACTTTTAATGATTAATTTACAATATGTAGAACATGATATCCAAAAAATTGAATACAATAAAAATTCCTGATTTGCTAGGGTATAGAATATGCAGCATATTTGTCACCCCAATATTTTTGGCAAGACCAGTGAATGGAATTTTTCTCTTTTTCAGTACAGTTGCGGTTGAAACAATTAAGTGATTTTTGACAATGGCTGCCAAGCAACTAGATGACAGGTTCCCTATTATAGTTCTAGTTTTTGTTCTATTTCCGTTTGGTAATTGTAGATAGATCACGATTGTGTTAATGCATGATTGCGTTAATAGAAGAGTCGCATACTCAAATTTCAAAATTGTATTTGTTGCTTATTAGAGAGAAAAAAGCTTTAGAACTTTCAATAGAAAGCTTGGCACTTATATGTGTGGTTGCACTGACTAAGCTTGTGTAGCCTGCTTTTAGGCTTCGGTTGTCTTACTTTACGTACTTTCCTACGTAAGAACGTAAAGTAAGACGTATATATAACTAACGTATACATTTAAATATTGTTTTTATTATTTATTCTCGAGAGTACTCCCAGACTATGGAATACTCTGATGTTATATCTGGTGATTGAAAATATGGTTTATCTCTTATTTACTTTACTTTTAATCATTTTGTTTTTTTATGGCTCAACAATACTTGTCGTCTCACATACTTAAAAAGTGTCCCAGGTTCCCGGAATCGGCTCCACACAATACAGGTGTAAAGAAGTTTCACAAATATTGGCAAGTACTTAAAGACAGAAGAGGCTTTATGTGTTTGTTTTACAAGGTTAAAATAGGTCTTTGGCTGATCTCTCTATATGTATGTATGATTCTCATTGTGATGGCTTTTCAATAACAACATTTAGTTATTATATTAATAGGATTCAATCTAATTGTAAGCTACCACTAACGCAAATTGCTGATCTCATGCCATTTTGTAGAAAGTGTTTTGAGGTCCATCTAAAATTAGATTTGTCACTCGGTCGTTTTAAAATGTCTAGAAAACTATTGAGGGGTAAGTGTTTGCAATTTATATGAATAACATGCGCTTTTAAGATGAGATGAGTAATTTACAACAAAATGCTTAAATAATAAATTATAGCAAAAGTCACGAATAAGATAACAATTTTAATAGTCTGTTTTGTTTTTCCTATTGCCCTCGTTGTAAATAATATATATTCCGCTAACATGAAAGCTGCCAAATAAAAGCAATTTTCTAATTGAACTAGATGTGGGAATGACACTCGACTCTCAGAGATCGCATTATAAAGAGCTCAACTTAAGCGCATTATTCATTTGATAGTTGACGTACATAAAAAATAAACTGCATAGCAGAGGTATCAATTGAGAGGGCGTTGGCGTTATATAGAAAAATCCTCCAATCCAAAAATTGTATACCCAGTGAATAAAAAACATATACTATTATATTAGGTATACTTTTTTACCTCTCCCTCAAAGTTAACTTATTTCGTGAGCTATATAATATGCATTTAAGACAAACGACGTAAAAAGTACAATAGATTGGCTAAAAACTCGGATTAACTAAAAACTGAATAGAATAGACCAAACAAGCTAAAACAAAGTAGCTAAAATCTATGTTTAACTTGTTCCCAGAATACTTTACGGAGTCGAAATTTAATATTATTCAATTTAAAAGGAAATAAGTGTACGATTTACTTATTTAAAGTAAACTTTAGAACTTCCAGTTTCCATTAAAATTATGTTCATTCATAACTGTTTTACTTGATGCAGGGTATCATCAAGTCGTTACCCTAACTAAATTAAAAACATTTTATAAATGACATTTATTCTCTGGTGAAAGCTGTCTGGGCTTTAGAAAAGTGAATGAGACATTGCGATATTATTCAACGAGGGAATATTATCAATTATTGCATTAAGAGCCAAATTAATATATAATGAAGACTGTGCAATTATTTAAGAAAATATTTAAATGTCAATATCAGGGCCAAATATTTTTGACAACCTTTGTCAAGTTGCCAAGTGCTGACACACTCTCTCTGAGCACTTTTCTCGTTCTGGCTCTGTGTCAAATGAAAGTAAAAAAGTTCTCTCGCTGGAATTTCAAGGCTTTTGCTGCACTTGATTGCACATTTTTTCATCTGATATGCGTCTTTGACCTTAACTGTGAAACCGAAAACCAACCAAGTTTATGAATTATATTAAAAACCGGTTATTGTCTAGAGTTCATGTACAATTGAAACACTGATACGTAATTTGGCAACGATATGGCTGTTTCGGTTATTGCCGGTAACCGGTTTTCCACTTGTTGCCCCCAAAAAGGCCATTGAGGAACTTCGACGACAAAAACACCACAAAAACTATGTCAATTGACGGACATCTTGGCGATGTAGGAAAAATACATATATAAAAAAACATAAACAAACTACTTATTTGCTTAGAGAGTTTCCATAAATGGATATATAATAGGCAAATTAGAAGGCAGACGAATGGACAGACAAACAGCTGGCATTGTGTCAATAAACTATGGTTATAGGCTGGATAATATGATCATCATCAGGTTAATTGCGAATTTGGATCACGCGTCGGCGGCAGCGGCTATGAAACTGTTTTTCTTTTTATTAATTTATTTTAATCTTTATATGCATACTTTTTTTGGGGAGACTTTGGCATAATAAATAACTTCCGTTTTCAAAACAACCTCCGGCTATTTGGTGAATTCTCTCAATCAAATTGAAGTGGCCTCTTTTTTTTTGAGTCTTTTTATTAAATTGAATCAACATTAAGAGCAATAGCAGGGAAACTTTTACTCAAGACTCTTGCAAAATCGTGAGAAAGATTAACATTGAAATCTGCCACGTAGAACCTACATATAAATGGGCTTTGAAGTTGAGGCAATCATTTTCTATAAATTTCATTTCACAACTGATAAAAGTAAATTATATGCTAGCAATATGAATTGTCATGTGAAACAAATAGAGCAATTAGGTATCAGTCACCATGAAATCATGCATTAATTATATATAGTTGAGTTTTGCATTTTAACCAATTGTATAGTATTTGAAATGAAATCTTATAATTATTGCGAATATTCCTTGGTATTCAGGTGCATTTCCTGATTTAAAATGTTATTTTTTTCTAGATTTATTAGAATGTGCCTACATCTTGGAGTTTAAAAAAGTTTAATACCATCCTTCAATCAATTGTAGTTTTGAAAACTTTCGGATTGTTTCATATTGAAAAGTTTCATTAAAAAACTACTCTTAAATTAGGTTTAAAATTTACAAAACGAAAAAAAAAATTCTATTTCCAATGTCTTCAAGAAGTAACAGAATTCGTGTCTTGTTATTCTATGGCCTATTTTAAAATAAAAAAGTTAATATCAGTTCATTATAAAACTTATGTATACGAAATGAGTAGACTTCATAAAGCAATAGAAAGAAGCTATGAATTGGTTTTAGTCACTAATAGAATCAAATAAAACCTAATTGTAACATACTATTACATCCATTAGCTAGACAAAGTGAAAAGGAATGTCGAAGCCAAGAGAACTTGATAGACAAAAAACTAGTATGCCAAGCTGATAATGTAAAAAGAAAGTCCTATTTAAAAAAATTTAGCTAAATGCATGATTTATGTGCTCATTTTTGTACAGGTAGATAATGAGATGAAATTTCAGCTCTTGTATAATGTTTTTGCACTCCTTTTGTTTTCTGCATTTCTTTACTTAAAAAACTTATGATTGGTTTTAATTGTAGTTTTAAGAACTCACCTAAATGTGGCTTTTCGAGATCCTTCTCGGTGCTGGCGCAAATTGCCTCCTTTGATGCAGACATTTTGTGTGATTTATTTGTGTTTTGGTTTTGTGTATTTTTTATAAATTTACTTTCTACGTTTATATTGAACTGTTGATTCAGTTTCACGCGTATATATCACAATGCCGAATGGACTTGCGTAAGTCTGAAGTCAAAAACGAGGAATGAATATGTATGTAGATAGGTAAGTAGGTGGTTGAAAAAACGAACGAGGTAGACGCGGCACAACAATTGGCTAACCGTTTTTGGTGATTTTTTGTTTCTCTTTGTTATTGTTTTGTATCAAAATGTCTTGGGTAAGCACGTCTTTTGAGGGCCTCCAGACATATTTAGTTGTCACTTGTGAGTTGGAAACGATTTGACTCGTCGACTGTTTGGTGGTGCTGGGTGGTGCTATTTGTTGCGGTTTGGTGCTTGGTGCTACTGCTCGCTGCTGCCAGTTGGGCAGCTGGGAATGTTCTGATTGATAGACGTTGCGGCGCGGGCCTTTAAATAGCTAACCTGAGATCTCTATCTGTGTCTCGAAAAACAGGCAGGCAGACAGGGCGACAGATTGTGTGTGCTCCGTTTTTGTCTATTTACACTATTTATATATTATTATTGTTTGGCTTATATGAATATTTGCTGATTCGCGCTCTCGAGAGATCTGCGAATTGTGGGCTACGAGCCTTTGCGCATGCGTTTCCACTCCCCGCTCTGGATAGATGTGTTATATTGGCACGTTCAGAGCCTTTCCGGCGATCAGTGGTGTCGGCTGATCAAGTTGTGTGTGTTAAATCTGTAAGCAAAATAAATTAGACTGATAAATTTAGCAAGTTGTCGTCGTCGTCGTCGTCGGCGGTGATGGCAGGTTCAATTGATTGAACAAATATCACCAAATGCAAATTATAGCAATTGCTTATATATATTTTGCGTCAGCTCACGAGTTTATCTCCCCACACGCACGTTTTCCAAGTTAACAAAGTTTATTTTTTTCGCTAACAAATATTGGCAAATGATTTGACAAAATTTTGATCTTCTTTGATATCTCTATATAAGTATATACAACATCGATTTCTCAAGTACAGTTGGTCACTTAATCTATTAGTTTCCTTTTTGACGCGTCTGGTATTAACCTCGGACTTGGTTGGATAATATTTATCAAGTTATATGTACTTAAATATTTAATTGGCCCTATTTTTATTTTTGTCGCGTAATCTGAATGTAAATGTAATATTCGCAGATTTTTATTTAAACAGTTGATCCAGCTTTCGAATCTTTCATTCTACGTTGTTTATGAGATGATGTAACTATTTGTTTATTGTGCCACAAAAACCTTTTTCTTCACTGCGTCAGAGAGAGAGAACAGGTTTATATTTTGCTGGCTGCCCAATTTCTAGGTAAATCAATTATAATTCTATATATACGTAATCATCCAATCAAATATATATATAAAAAACACAATAAATAACAAACAAAAAATACAAAAACAGTTGAGCAGTTCGGTATATTTGTGAAAGGAATTTCAATTGTCTTAATACCCTACATATTAAAAGCGTAAGAAGAGGCATATAAACGTTAACTACATAAATATACAACCATGAAAATGTGAAATCTTGCTTCATTCAAAATTTACTTATTCCTTTTAATTACAAGACCCCGTAGAGACACTTTGTGAAAACTATTTAACTTAACTGCAGGGTATTTTAGACTCTAAACTATTATCTTATGCTGGGCTTGCACGTCATATGAGCAAAAATTCAATTTGGAAAGTTTCATAACTCAAGCCACTGGGGGGAACAACACTCGAAACACACAAAAACCTGGTTCAGGTTCGCTTAAGTTTTCTTATTTGCTTAGGTGAATTCAAAAGCTATCTAACTCATTTCACGAGTGGGAGTTACATGCCATTTGTCTAAATTAAAATGATATTTTGGGCAAATACAATACATAAATGAGATTTTCATTGTCATGTCTGGCTAAACAATCTTTATCTGCCGTTTTAGAGCCAAAAATAAGATATATCGATTGATTTCATTTGCCGCAATTTGATAATTTCATTTAACAAAAAATATTTGTCAGCTTAAACAATTAGCAAATTTTTAGTTCTGTTTGATAAACATTTAGTGAAAAATGCAAAATCAGTTAACCCAAGATAGAATGATGTTGCAGATATTTTTTCGGAAGACTGCTAAATGATCGCTCGACTGCTCGACAGCTCGATCTCACGTTTTCAGTGTGAAGTTGCGGTTTGTCGTGTGTGGTTAACCAGATTACCCAGGCTCACAAGCCGACTGGCACCTGACATATTAATTGCTGATTATTTTACGATCGTTGCATCTTAAAACAGGCTTGACTTATTTTAAAAATAGAAAAAAAGTACCGATTGATGAAAGCAAAAAAATAAAAGGGGCTGAAGGGTTTTTCGATTTCATACACTTGCTAAAAAGTACATTTGATTTACTAAGCTTTTATACTCAAAGATAATTGAAAAAAGGCGTTAAAAATTACAATAACAAGAAATGTTCATAGTTTTGGAGGCCAAGGAATTTTCAGAAAATATTTTTATACTTTTTGTTAAAAGTGTAGAAAAAGTAAATTAAACTGCATCAAAAAATCGTGCCATGAAAGGCCTAAAACTAAACGTAAGCTTAATTGAATCAAAAAGTTCTTTATAAACAAAATTTCTTAGTTCTTCTAAACATTAAACTTATTGGAATTAGAAGCTAATACTGTATTTAAAACAATTAAAATTACATAAATTTTTATAAATTGAGAGTTAATACTTATTATTAATTACAGTCAGTCAACTAAAAAACACTTTACCTAATCATCATAGAAAAAGGGATAATCATTGATAATCAAAATCAATTAGATCAAAGTGAATAACCAACTGCTTCATAAAATTAATGTAGTTAAACAAAATTAATCTATTTAAAATGTCTTCCCAAATAGACAACAACAAAAAACATGTGTAAAATAATTCTGCAAGCCGTAAAAAGGTTGTTAGGTTGTTGTTTCCCCTAAAAGTTGTTGATTTAATATAAGAACTACTATGTTTGTCAACTATTACATTTCTCTTAACTTGTTGAATTCGACCAACAGAAAGTTCTCTATTATAAATTTAATGACTGTCGTAAAAAAAAAAATTATCATTCTGGAATTTCCCAATAAGGTTTTATATAAAGTAACCCTTTGTTAATTTTTTTCTACTTTATATTGAATAAATTTAAAATTAGAATTGTTAATTGTTTTAGCGCATCAACTAAGTTGAACTAGCAATACAATTAACATCAACTATCAATACAATAAATTTTTAATACCATCATATAAATTATTGTAGTTTGTAAGGAAGTTTTAATTTCATTGTATAAACCAATATAATCTCTCATTTACTACTAATGCGCATATAAATAATTAAACTTATTTTATTGTTCATTCTACAAGCATTAAAAGTGCATTTGGTATAATAATAAATTACAAAAAATTCTATTAAATTTATGAGGTAACATGAAACATTTTTTGAGTACTTTTAGTACTTACTTGTATTAAGTCAATGGGAAATTATTAAAGAAGAATTTATGAATTTAATCGCAAAACTCAAAAACATTTCTTAGCTCTAATCGAATTGGTCAAGTGGCGGAAAGTTCACTAGAGATAAGTTATAGGCCAAGAACAAAAAAAAAAAAAAAACACACACACACACAAACCAATTTGGCCATCTTAAATGAAAGAAGCAAACACTATAGAAAGGGTTTTTATGTATTCTATCAGCAAGTTAATCAACTAGATAGTTATATAAATCACTCAACTTCGAGAATCATAAAGAAATTGTATAGTTTCCTTTACACTTTGTAGTCGATTAAGGCGTTGCCATGAGCTGGCCTAAACCATAAATCAAATAATTCAGTCTTATCGTCTTACCCTTGCAGAGTGTGTGGCCACTCACTTGGGAGATATACTCATAGATTAAAGCCTATTCTCTTCAACACATTCCAAATTCCACAAAAAAACAACACAAAAAAGTACGTCCACGTGTGAAGATGAAAAACGTTTCTTGGCAAAATGCGTGTCATAATATGAGCTCTCCAATTATGGGGCCAATAATGAACTTTATGACATTATGGCCAAGTAAGTGACAAGGCAGGGCTTTTTTGAAAAAATAAAAATTTTCCATACCTATTTAATTACTTTTCAAAGGAGGCTATCAGCCACCCACCCACAACCTCTATACAACACATACATACACAAGTATATAGAAAGCTATAGCTATCTCTTGTATTCAAATTCATTGCCAATTTATTGTAATTTTATGCGATTTAGCTTATTGTCGTTGGTAGCTTTTCTTTTCATTTTCATTGGAATGTTTTCCATTCAGAGTGTGGGTAGTTATTGCCACATTTTTTGTTTCGTTTATTCGTTGCTTTTGTTCAAGTTCAAGTTCAGATACAATGCACAGTCACACAGACACACACATAAACACACAAGCGTTTCGGGCGAGTGGCTCTCAATATTTTTTTTAGAGTGTTGATTATGTTCCCTCGATCAAATGAGAAAAAAAATCAACAAGTTTCACATACTTAAACCGAACATATGAACTCTTTGGAACAAACAGAACTCTCCGGGGAAGTATTTACCTGGCGCTTATCATGCACTTGACTTCGACAAAGTTTAATGACAATCATTAAGCCATGGAAGTTATTTGCATTGAGTAATTGCATTTTCTTGTATTTTACCTTACTTAAAGTTTTATTTTTTTTTTTTTGGGCAATGAGAAATGACTTGTTTTTTCTTACATACAAACTCGTGTTTGCGATCATTAAAATTTTGTGCAAATTTTAATTTTTTAATTTACAACTGAAACTCACTCACCTCACCTTAAGTAAATCAACTTTTTAAAAATACGAATCAGCTGTTTTTAACTTATTTTTTGTTTCTTTCATATTTCGATCAGTCTTTTTTTTTTTTTTTGCTTTTTTATATTTTTTTGAAACGTTTTTGTGTCATTTGTTTTGCGGTTAATTAGCTGATCTCAGCGAATGGTTAGACAAAAACAGAAACCGATGTGAGATCTGGTAACGCAACGTTGCAGAAATTTGCACAAAACTAACTTATAAGTATTTTTTTTCTTTAAATAATTAAAAATTTAAACCTATGAACACATTCACGTGTACGTTGATTGTGGAAAAGGTGATCCAAGTGTTTTTTTTTGGGTAGTTCTCAATTTGAAAACTTTAATTTAAGAAATCGTAATTAATTTTCACCACAATCAACAAACTCACACGCGTTTTTTTCATAAAACTTTCTTATTCCACTTGAAACACTTTTGAAATGTCTCCTCACCTAGCCGCTGAAGTTGGCACTAGACGTCGTCGTCTTCGATTGTGGCCGTTGTCGTCGTCGTCGCCGTCAAGTGTGGGGAACTGGAGCTGGAGCTGGAGCTGGGGAGCTGCCTGAGCGAACGCTTGCTCTGTAATGACTTACTACATAAGCTAATTGAACGTTTTTATAATTCTGTTTCTGTTTTCCCTCACTCTCGTTTAAAACAACAGAGGCGACAGCAGAGGCAGAGGAAATACGAGCGTATTTGATTCATCAACCGAGCGCCGAAAAAAAAATGAAACAACAACAAACAATAATCAAAGTTGATAGGTGAGAAATGACGACTTACAGTTACCCTGTAAGTGCAGGAACATCAATTATGAACATCTTTATTTAGCCACCTCTTTAAAATAAGGGACTTGTAATCCTGTGAAATGTGCAGGATAATTAGAATTCATTTTGATGGACTAAAAAGATTAGAAGCAAATCCATAAATAGCATACAAATTCATCAGTTTCTTTGTAACATACAATTAAACGTTTACTACTTTTAATCAGTTTCAACATACTCAATATCATTTTACAGGGTATATACTAAAACGAATAAAGGAGGTAAAGGCACGGGCATAGGCATGGGCAGCTTGCTGTGATAGCTAATGATAATGTGATAATGAGTCTACGCTTTATGGCATAGAGTTATAAACAATTAAATGATGTTTTTATAGCAAAAGGCAAACTCAAACCAGTAAAAATTTCAGAGACGAGAGAAAAAGTAGACGCGAGAATTGCGAGAAATGAATTTTTAGCTAATATCAAACGAATGTCAAGCTACATACCAATATCAAGTGATTACAGTTAAAGAATGAGAAGAAAATGTGTGTGAGAGAAAGAGAGAGAGATAGAGACACATAACTAGGTAAGTTATAATTGTGGTTACTTTCCTTCAGCTAATTTTATATAGTCAGTCGTCTATTTAGAGCTGTCATTCACGTGCACAGAGATCTAGACATAAGACGCATTATTATCTTAGAAATACACCCACCACTTTTTACAATATTGACAACCACAGAGAGATAGCAAAATTTATTGTCCTTATTTGTCGTCATACGATCACAAAAATTTCACGCAATTTGTAGAACAATGAGCTTGCAAATTATGAAACTTAGATCTTATAACATTCAAGTAATTACTTTTAAGATTGAGATACACTCTTTAACTGCTCTCTATGAAGTAATTTCCTAATAAAACTGACCGCTCGATAAGATTGGCTCAAATTGGTTTGGCTTTACCCCTTCGTCTCCCTTATAAATGAAAATGATTTTCTAGAGTTCATAAAGGATCATAAAACATTATCTAAACAAACAGTAGTTATTGCCCGTTTCTCTTTTATGAATGGTATAGGTTGGTATAAGTTCAGCAAATTATTTTCAAATGGAATACAAATAACCTTCATCACATGATTTGGATTATCGTTATTAAACCTGTAGCCTAACAACCAAACTAACCGTGATGCTTATCGAGTGGATTATTTGACACTTTGAAGTGCATTGCAATCGCCATTGGGCAGACCCAAGCAACATATACATATTATAAATTTTCGAATTACTTAGCTAAATCAATGGAGACTTTATCAAGATGAAAACTATATCTCACATATTAATTATTTATTTGACTTTAAATTTCGCCATATGCGTTTAACTGATTGGAACGTACATATAGACTTGCGAGCGCCACTTGATCTATTATCGTATATGTATATACTTGTATGTATCTGTATTTTTATATTTTTTGTTTTTCGTTCTTTGACGCAATTAAATCATGATAAAGAGCCAAATGCGAGGTTAATAGATGGATAGAGGCATTACTCGGAAAGAGGAAGAGCTTTTGTTATCACTGAGAAAAGGGGCAAATAATGGTTATAGATTATGAAACTGCAATCAATACTTAAAGCATTTTTTATTTAAGTGTGTCTATATTATTGATGGAACAAACTTAAAGAGTCTTAAATGAGACGCATATTCAACCGGAACCATTACGGGGCGTAGAATCGCAAAGGATTTTGACAAAGTTGGAAGGTTTTTAAAACTTTATAAAGTTTTTCGAATTCGAAAAGCAAAAAGATTTTTTTTTTTTTTTTAATATTTTTATGAATTTTAGTCACTTTTTAAAAGGATTTCAATACTGAATGGTTGTTTCTCGTCGAATCGACAAAACGAGATTATTCTTAAAATATTGTCTGCCTTTAATAAAATCTTAATTCATAAATCTAAAGATCTTATTATTTCAAAAATTTTAGAATCAATAACATATTTTGAGACATTTTAAAACTAACCGTAGTCGTTTTAGAAAAAAAAAAAACAATTTTATGTAAAATAATAACAACTATCTACACGAAATACACATATGTACATATATACGAATATTGTATTATAAGTCATCGATTATTGATTTCAGTCTAAATTACTGGATAGTCAAGAAAGACAAATTGTTGTATGCAATTGCTGGATTTTAGTATTTAAGTGTATAAGAGTGCATTTTAAAGTGAAGTACCTACTTTCAGAAATGAAAAAATTTGGACTTTCCTGGCCTGAGTGGCTATATAAGGAAAGAGGCTATACGCTTGCGATTATGACACCAATTGCTTAAAGATTAAAGATAAACTTCGCTTCGATCCATATCAATACTAAGGGGGAGGGCACAATAGGGTATCAATCAAATCGAAGGTGTTTTTGAGAGAAAGGTTGTTATGTTATTTTGAGAAAACTCTTAGCGATAATGTCGTGAAAAATTATGGTAACCATAAATGTACAGAGTGCAAACTAATCAAAATAAATCAGTTCAGCTGTTTTCATACATTAGTTAGATGACGCGACTGATACAGCAGGGACTGAAATAATGCCATAATATGGCCTCTTACTCTCTCCCGAATACACCAACCCTTTTTCCCAAGGAATGGTAAAAAAAAAAAACAAATATGTCCATAAAACTGCGCCTGTGTGTACAATATATCGTAAAAGTCTCATTCCTATAATCGAGTGGCACTTGATTTGCTCTTCTTTGTACTGTTTGCTGTTTGTGTTTTTGTTGTCGTCGCCGGTGATAACAAACGTGTTGCGTATCGGCCGAGCCTGGTGCTCACGTTCACGTGAAGTGCACGCCGATACAGACGTTAGCAACAGCAACAACAACAACAACACTGAAATAAAAACAATCAAGAACATCAGTAATTAAAGCGTTTAACAGCGTACCCCATGTGCTATAAAAATGGCTTATCTTGTCAACGATATCGAGACGGATGGAAACGGACGGAGTCCCGTCTAGGAGAAGAGACCTACAACTCCCCCATCACACATCAACCAATGGGGCCAGCAGTCCGACATTTCTAAACAGTTACCGAGGAGGCTATTTATGACTCTTGGTTTTGGACTCTAATCTCTGGATAGCCATCTGAATGTCTCATTGCTTGCCTGCTTGTCTTACGCTATTCAACATTTTGGGCAAACAGTTAAGTGAATGGGTCGACAAAATCATTATCATCGTCAACAGTCTCGCTGAAATCAGTTAACAAATATATAGCTGGTTAAAAAAAAAAAAATAAATATGTAGACTAGTAAATGTTGTCATTATTACGCATGCGACAAGTGGTTATTTTTGGCAGGGCAACTGAAAGTATGCAACACTTTGATTGGCCATTCGTGCGAATCTAACGATATGTGGCAAATAATGAGTCAGTAACAATATGATGAATATACATTAATGTGTATGTACATCACATTACGTAAATGTATCTTAATCTAGCACTCTTTGACTTTTCAAACTTGATTCATTTTGTTGATTTTATTTCCATTGGGCTTGCCCGCTTCAAGTAACAAATATAAAACAAATACAGACCAGTTATAACTATAACGCTTTCAAAAATTCACTTTATTTAAACGTAATTTCCTTTTTACTTCTTAAGACTTTGACTTTATAAAATGCCTTGCAAGATTTCTGTGTTGCATTCAGGATCGCGGCGCTTTCGTCCAGTGGTCCGCATCGGCAATTGGTTTGAGGATGATTGTCTCGAACAGGTAATAAAATGCTGGAGAATTTTTGTTCTCTCTTAACAGCCTTTGTTTGCAGGAGAAAATTAGGCATTTTAAAAAATTGAGAGATAAAGGAGAACTTCTTGTGGAGAAGGCTCGCACTCTCTTTGACAATTTTCATAAAGAAATTGTGCTGGCCGCACCCAAGGAGACTGTCATATTTGGCGCAGTGGTCCAGTTGATGCCAATTTATTTGGATATAGAAAATATGGATACATCCGATTTGAAACCAGCTCTGTCAGTGCTAATCAACGAACGTGTGGTTCGTTCTTGTCAATCCATAAACGATGATTGTGAACTTTCGGTGGCTCCATCCGGACGTCCTTGTATCCGTAATGCCTTTCGTATTATTAGCGGAGATGACACAGATCGCACTGGCGAGCATATCAAGTTCGGTCAACGGTTTCGTCTCGAGTGCCTAGAAACGGAAAATGATCCCATTTGGCTTTACAGTGCGCCTAAGCAGTGCAATCTCTTTCAAAGCATTAGTACTACCTTCAATTCGCATAAACATGGAGAACTGAATCTTCCATTGGGTCTGGTTCATCGTAGTGTGAGTAAGAAATCTTTAATTTCAAAGCTAATTCTGATTTCTTGTTGTCGTGCAGAAATGTGGGTGTCCTGGTGATATACCCAAGGCCTATACTAATTGGTTTTGCATCAATAGAGACCCACAGAAGCGTTTTGAAACGGATGGCACGCCTTTGCCGGTCTGTAGAGTCTTTCATTCCCTCAGTATACACTTATTTACGAACATTTATTTTGCACTCCTTGCAGAGTAACGCCCCTTTGGTCATTGTACACGCGGCCACAAACAAAAATCTGGCTGCCGAGAATGTTGCCATTCAAACACTATTCGGTCCTGAATTTCTTGTATCTGTGCAGAATTATCGCAATGTCTTTAAACGTGAAATATGGAAGAATGTGTGGATGATTAGCAATGGTCATCCAACAAATGCAAATTCCAAGTCAAGATAAATTTTTTGGGCTTTCGAATTCAAAATTATTTTAAGTACAAATTGGCGTGACAATTATAAAGTTAAATCAACTTGATTTTCGTCAGAGGTGTTAGAATTTTGCACATGAATTGGGGTCAGACCAAGCCCCCGCGGCTTTGGCCTAGATAAAAACTGGTAATAGGTTGACCTAACTTTTTTAATAGATAAGAAAATTGCCCATTAAAGTGCAACCCAACTCATTGTTGGCAATTTCGATGCTTATGGGAGTTTACGATAAGCTTATCCAAAATGTAGAGACCCTATATAAGGGGCATGCTTCAGCCGTAGTCAATATAGTCAACTTTCACCATGATTTCCATTAACATAGTGGTTTCTGCTCTTTGCCTGATACTTGCCCTGTCTGGTGGTGGCTTCTACTCATCCGCCGTTCAGGCTGCTGATGTTAGCCGCATTATTGGCGGTCAATTTGCTAAACAAGGGCAATTTCCCCATCAGGTTTCGTTGCAACTGAATGGCCGTCATCATTGCGGAGGTTCTCTGATCTCGGAGACAATGATCGTTACCGCTGCCCACTGCACAAAGAGTCAGAGTCCAAGTCAAATGAAGGCAGTTGTGGGCACTAACGATTTGAGTGCTGGCAATGGACAAACATTCAATATTGCTCAGTTCATTATACACCCACAATACAATCCACAGAGTCAGGATTTCGATATGTCACTAATCCGTTTGAGCAGCCCAGTTCAATTTGGTGGTCCAGTGCAGAAGATTCAATTGGCCGATGCCAATTCCAATTATGCAGCAGATACCATGGCAACTATCAGTGGATTTGGTGCCATCAATCAGAACCTCCAGTTGCCCAATCGTTTGAAATATGCTCAGGTTCAGCTATGGAGTCGTGACTATTGTAATGGACAAAATATACCTGGATTGACCGATCGCATGATTTGCGCTGGTCATCCAAGTGGACAGGTCAGCGCCTGCCAAGGAGATTCTGGTGGCCCATTGACTGTGGATGGCAAACTCTTTGGAGTCGTATCATGGGGATTTGGTTGTGGTGCAGAAGGTCGTCCGGCCATGTATACTTATGTGGGTGCCTTGCGTTCGTGGATCAAGCAAAATGCTAATGTATAATGCAAACTATCATAAATATTCATATCGCAAAATTCAATTTATAAAAAAATAAAAGCGCAACATTTTAAAAATAAAAAGAAACCCGGTAAGGCCTTTCAGCTTGAAAGTATCTTTTGGGTTTAGCGATAAAAACGAATTTTGACATGCCTAAAAGTATGCTGCTAAATGTCTTAATAACTTATTCGCTCATCTTCATTGTCATTTTCGGCGCCACTGATGCGTTGCCATCAATTACCGCACAGTGGTCGGTATCGCTGAAGTTGCTGCCCAAAATCGATAACTTTCGAACAAACATAGATGTGAATTTTAAATTGGGAACATATATTCTCAATAAATTAAACAAGTTGTTGGTATCAAAATTGCTATGAGAGGTGGTAGAAAAAAGGGGTTAACGGGGTTAATGACCCAACAACAATATGTGGTTGTTTGAAATCATCAAGAAGGTACCAAAACTTAACAATAAGTTGCGGTTAAAAAGATTATTTTTGGGCTATCGCAAAACATTAATATAAGTTTAAACAAAGTACACAACTGCAATAGTGAGCCTATTAGAAATTATCGTTGATTGCCATAAAGGAAATTAAAATAAAACTAGCGCGTATATGTACATACATATATGTATGAACGTACATAAGTAAGAATTTAATTTGCAAACGCATACAGCTAAAATATGTAGAAAACAGATCGCATTGATTTATTGACAAATTCGATTATGGATTTTCAAATCGTTTAGTTCCGTCAATTAAATTTAATTGTGTTATAGCTGCCATCATTACTATATAAACGGCATTTTCCAGACCTAACGTAGTTGTTTAAGTCAACTTAAAAAATGTTAACACCAGTTATCACCGTTGTTCCTGCTTTTAGCCTGCTGCTTATCATCTGTAGTAGTGGCTTCGGGGCTGCGCAATTCATGGAAATTCCTCCTGGAGTACGGTTTCCGTATCCCTATCATGTCGCCTTGACAAAGAATGGGGCGTATATTTGTGGCGGTTCTTTTATCACATTCACCGTTGTCCTAACTGCCGCTCGCTGCGTCGTTCGAGAAAACCCGGATAAAATAAAGATTACTGCCAACATCACTCAACTAAATTCTAGATATGCAGAAATCTTAAATATTTCCAAATTCCTCATTCATCCAAAATACAACGGTTACAGCAACGATATTGCATTGGTTGAGGTGCATAAATCAGATACCGGTTATTGGGTGACAAGGATTAACATGGCCGATGATGATGCCGAGTACCCGGAAAATCAGAACGCAACCATTATGGGATTCGGTGCCATACATTCTAAACAAGCAAATCCCTTAAGATTTGACAGTTCTGTTATATGGCGTCGTCTATATTGTAACGATGAATATATTCCTGGGGTGACTAAAAAGATAATTTGTGCGGGAGATTTGCGTCAATCGAATATCTTATGCAAAGGCAATTCTGGCAGCCCATTGGTTGTGGATGGCAAACTCTATGGAGTGGGAATATTCACATGTGGCGCATTGAATAGTCCGTTCTTATTTACATATGTGCCTCCTTATCGTCACTGGATTAATAAACATCTTCCCATCGGTTTTGAAAAAAGAGTCCAATAATAAAGGATATGATATGCATAATTTAACTCAAAGGCATGTTTCATTTAGGACTCGTCAACATACAAACATATATACATACATATTAGAAAATACTCAATCGTATTTGGCCATGAATTCAGCAATATTAATAAAATTTAAGTCCTAAGTAAAAATAGAAGAAACAATTTTCACGAGAAGGATGCCTGCAGAAAATCTTTACAAAATTTTAATTATGTGATTTTTAAAAGTTTTGGTCATTCAATATTCCTGTTCATATTTGCCAAACGAGTTTAATTAATCAGTATCCATACACATGACAATATTCACTGATTTTGTATCCTGATGTAAATAGTCCGTACCATATCTGATGGTTAGTTTTTACGTATACAACAATAATACAGTGGTGTTTCATTTCGGTGCACAATTTTTAAGGTTGCTTGATTTAAAGTTAATCGTGACGTTGAGAATTGATTCGTTTAGTTTCGCCAAATGAACCCAATTGTGTTATGGTCTTAACTAGCCTGTATATAATGGTATGATGGAGAAATATCCAACATACATAGTTAACTTTCATCATGCTGTTACTTGCTCTAGCAATGAGTAGCTTCTTCACCATCGCTCCTGCCCTTAATTCTCGTATGTTACGTACTATTGGCGGGCAACTTGTCCGCGCTGGAGAATATCCGTATATGGTTTCCTTGCAAGTAAATACTAGAAATTATTGTGGTGGTACATTAATCTCAAAGACCATGGTAGTAACAGCTGCTCACTGCACTGATAGACAAAACACAAATACGATACAAGTTTTTGTTGGCACCGTTGATTTAAGTTCTGATGACGGACAAAGATTAGATATTAAAAGAATTATCGTTCATCAAGAATACGTCGCTCCGAGCAAGAATTACGACATTGCCTTGCTCCAATTGACCGAGGCAGTTGAATTCAATGAGAATGTGCGCAGTATTGCCTTGCCCGATGAACACGTCTTCTACTTGCCCAACACAATAGGGACCACCTGTGGATTCGGTTTCATCAATGAGGATAAACAGAGGACAACGCGACTAAGATGTGTCAGAGTTCAGTTATGGGGCCCCGAATATTGTAATGGTGACAATATTCCAAGGGTAACGGAAAACATGATTTGTGCAGGACTTCCAAGCGGGCAGCAAGGGTCATGTCCAGGCGATTCCGGTGGCCCATTCGTCATTGATAACAAACTCGTCGGTATTGTATCGTGGGGGTTTGGTTGTGGCAAGGTCCATCGTCCGACTGTATATACAAATGTGCCACGTTTACGTAAGTGGATAGATCACTATCTTACTACCTAAAATACAATATATTATCAATTAACTATTTACTTTGCGTTTGATCGTATATATTCCTGTTGGCATAAATTCGAAATTTTTGTAACATCATTCATTGAATTCAGCTTAGACAATCTAAATTTTTAACAATAAAATGGAACAGGGAAGAAAATAAATTTGTTTGCAACGTATAGAACTAGACGTTTCCGACCCCATAGTATAAATGTATATACATATATTCTTAATCAGCATATGACGCTGATTTTGTTTGCTGAAGTCGTATTTATATGGGCATTCGTGCCTTCTATGAGAAAGTCGGTTATCCTTACCGCTGCGCAATGATTTGTGGCGCATATCATTACGATGAAAGTTATTTTCGGATTTTCCGATTTAAGTGCTGGCTACGCTCAAATATTTTATGTTGAAAGAGAATAAAAATATATATCTTCTGCATTTAAATGTTTGCATTTAAGGTTCTCAATTCGGATCGCTATATCATAAAATTGCCGTTTTTTGTTTCCTTATTTTCTAAACTTTTCTCATAAAAGTAAACATTTGTCAGTTTGATATACCCAAACTAGCTGCGCCAAATTTCATTAAGATCTGTAGTTAGCCCCGGCGTTCTGGTTATGCAATATTTCAACCTTCAGATTAATGATACAATGATTCCTGATTATAAAAGGTTTAGATTCGCCAATCAACTACAATTTACTACAGTTAGGTAACTTAAAATTCGCGCTCTTATATAAGTAGAGTTCCCTTGGGTGTGCTCTTTACAGTCAACTTTCACCATGTGGTCAACCAACAGTGTGGTTCCTTCTCTTCGCCTGCTACTCATTATGTTTTCTGCTGCCGAGGTCTTTGGCATCTTGGGCGGGCAATTTGCTCTTTCAGGAATGTTTCCCCATCATGTCTCTTTGCATGTAGATGGAATTTATATGGCTGGCGGTTCCTTGGTCTCGATATCGTATGTCCTTACCTGTGCGCATTGCATTCTCGGCGATATAAAAACTTATACGCTTCATGTGGGCATCGTCGACTTAAATGACACCAGTGGACAAACGATCCTTCCTCAAGAATTCATCCCTCACCCGTTTTTTAATCAAGAGTCGTTAGATTGCGATATTGGACTGATTCGCTTAAGCAGACCAGCTGTACTAAATGAACGTGTGCAAATAATTGGTATGCCTCCTGAAAGTACCATCTATCCAGAAGATACGCTGGCAATTGTCACCGGATACGGTGATATCGACCCATATAAAACTATGCAAAATTGTCTGAAATTTGTCTATGTTCCAATATGGCGTCCAGAACGTTGCGATTCCTTACATTATCCTCGGATAAACGATAACGGCATAATATGCGCAGGATATGACGATGGAAAAGACACTCCATGCGCAGGAGATTCCGGTGGCGGATTTGTTGTGGATCACATTCTCATTGGAGTATATTTTATGGGTCCTGACATCTGTGGCCGCCCAAAATATCCAACCGTTTATCAATCTGTGAGTTACCACCGTCATTGGATAGATGAGGTTATAAATTATCAATTTATTCGGAAAAAGAAAAACTTTTGGAATAATACCATGAAGGCTCACAGTGTTCGGCACAAAAATTTTAACCATTTAATTTCAACCCATAATCCATAAATGCTTATTGCCTTAGCAACATCTGATTCTTGTTCGCTCTGGCAATGGCTTCTTGTTCGCTGATGTCGTCATTGGAGGGGAATTTGGTCGTGCATGACAATTTTCCCAAACTGCTGGCTTGTTACTGAATGGTCTTCTTTGAAGTCGTAGCTTTTAGATTTTACAGTCAGTGATTTCCTCGCTACGCACTGCTGTAGAGTGGTAATTATTGCAATGATTACAATCTTCCTTTCATAACGGACCGCATGATTTGCGGAGGAGATCCGCGTAGACGAGGCACGTGACAAAGAGATTCTGAGGGACCATTTATGGTAAATGGCATACTGATGAGAGTTCAATCGTGGATTGTCGGTTGTGGCACATTGAATCGGCCGTCCATATTTATATCGGTTCCTTATATTCCAAATCTTAAATAAATAAATAATTAAGTATCAGCATTTGAAACGACTAAAGGATCACATTAATATGTAAGCAGGGTATCTCGATCTCTTTAAGGGGCAAGGGGGAAAAATACAATTTTTTGTCGGATTTTGATACGCACATATGATTGATGTGACATATTTGATAAGTTAAGGGGAAAATCAATTTTGAATTACGTAACCAAAAGTTGTAAATAACTTTATTTGAGTCTATAATATATCAATCTATCTACCAAATGTATTGAATCATACCTTTATGTCACATAGGTTGACCATAAATATTCATTCTTGGGTATGGTTTTTCCAGTCAACTTTTACCAAGAGTGTGGTTCCTTCCCTTCGCCTGCTACTCATTATTGCTTCTGCTGCCGAGGTCATTTGCATCCATGGCGGGCGATTTGCTCGTTTAGGTGCGTTACCCCATCATTATTCGGTATTAAGTTTGATTTCGATATTGGATTGATTCGCTTAATGAAATCAGTTAAAATAAATAAGAATGTGCAAGTGACTGACTATTCAGATGATACGCCAGGAACTGACCCCGGATACGGTGATGTGGATGATCATAATACTAGGCAAAATTGTCTGAAATGTGCAGTTCTTCCACTATGGAGTCCATACAATTGTTTAAAATTTGATGGCTTTAATGAGCACATTTGCGAAGGTTTTCAGGATGACCGTGACATGCCATGCGAAGGAGATACGGGTGGTGGATTCGTTGTGTAGAAAGTTCTCGTTGGTGTATTTTTTTTGGGATTCGGCTGTGGCAAACCACATTCTACTACCGTTTATCAATCTGTACCCGTCCACTATGAGTGGATAATTTGTGGCGCATATCATTAAGATGAAAGTTATTATCGGCACCTCCGATTTAAATCTTTTATGTTGAAAGAGAATAAAAATATATATCTTCTGCATTTGAATAATTGCATTTAAGGTTCTAAATACTGCAGGATCGGATCGCTATATGGTAGAGCTCCATAAAATTGCCGTTTGTTCTTTCCTTATTTTCTAACCTTTCTCATAAAAGTAAACATTTGTCAGTTTGATATACCCAAACTAGCTGCGCCGAATTTCATTAAGATCTGTAGTTAGCCCCGGCGTTCTGGTTATACAATAATTTAACCTTCAGATTAATGATAAAATGATTCCTGGTTATAAAAGGTTTAGATTCGCCAATCAACTACAATTTACTACAGTTAGGTAACTTAAAATTCGCGCTCCTATATAAGTAGAGTTGTCTTGGGTGTGCTCCTTACAGTCAACTTTCACCATGTGGTCAACCAAGAGTGTGGTTCCTTCTCTTCGCCTGCTACTCATTATGTTTTCTGCTGCCGAGGTCATTGGCATCATGGGCGGGCGATTTGCTCGATTAGGACTGCTTCCCCATCATGTCTCTCTGCACGTAGATGGAATTTATGCGGCTGGCGGTTCCTTGGTTTCGGTGTGGTTTGTTCTTACCTGTGCGCACTGCATTCTCGGCGATATAAACACTTATACGCTTCATATGGGCACCGTCGACTTAAATGACACTAGGGGACAACAGTTCTTTCCTCAAAACTTTAGCATTCACCCGTATTTTAATCAAGAGTCGTTAGATTACGATATTGGAATGATTCGCTTAGCCACAAAAGCTGAACTAAATAATCATGTGCAAGTAATTCGGATGCCTGATGAAAATACCATGTATCCAAAAGATTCGCTGGCAACTGTCACAGGATACGGTGATATCGACCCATACAAAACTATGCAAAATTGTCTGAAATATGTCAATGTTCCAATATGGCCTGAGAACTTTTGCAATTCCATACATTATCCTCGGATAAACAACCACGGCATGATATGCGCAGGATATCACAATGGACAAGACACTCCATGCGCAGGAGATTCCGGTGGCGGATTTGTTGTGGATAAGACTATCGTTGGCGTATATTTTATGGGACCTGAGGTCTGTGGCCACCCAAAATATCCAACCGTTTATGAATCTGTGAGTTACCACCGTGATTGGATAGATAATGTTATGATTTCTCAGTTTATCCGGAAAAAGAAAAATTTTTGGAATAACACCATGAATGCTCACGGTGTTCGGCACAAAAATTGTAACCATTTTAATTAATAATCCATAATCCCTAAATGCAGTATGAAAGTTTAAACCTCCAAAGAGAGCAATCTGCAAAACCAACAGCAGAGCATCTTCTACCCCAAATGCCCAACCTTTATTAAAAATAAAGAAATTCAATCGAAAACACAACAACCTCTACAAATATACAATGAAAGACACATACTCCCACAATCATCGTATTGAAATATTTCAAAAACATAAAAACCAAAAAAAAAAAAAATGCAATAAGCAACATTAAGTCTATACACAATTCAACCAGAAATTACAATTGATTACTGAAGACATTTTAGAATAACATACTTACTAATCATACTGTTCTCTAAAATAAAACAAATAATTAAAAGATTCTCCCCACAAATATTCTCATATTAAAACCACCTCAACAATCACTTCCCTAATCAACATCCACGATTGCTTCCGGAGGCATGAAGTTCAAAAACCAACAACAAAAGAGACAAATCGCTAGCCAAGTTTATAACTTCCTCCAACAAGACTAGCAAAATTATACCAATACTTAAATACTTATTAAACTCTTATTGACTAATTTCATTAAACCCCTGCTTATCTAAAGTTCTTGATAAAATTGCTGCAAAAAGACTTTGGTGGTTTGTCAACAACAGCAAACTTATACACAACAGTCAAGTCGGCTTCAAAAAAAGACAAATCTACTATAGATAGTCTACTTTTTCTAAACCATGTTAAATGTAAAACGCTCTCAAAAAGAAAACACGCATCAATTTTCTCCCTTGACTTCACGAAAGCATTTGACAGAATAGGACTACACACTATAATCGACCAACTCAAATCATGGAACATTGGACCCAATATTTTCAGCTACATAAAAAACTTTATGACAAACAGGAAAATCATAACAAAAATAGGTAACAGCTATTCAATGGCACGCCCTTTACATAATGATGTCCCACAAGGCTCCCCCCTCTCTGTTATTCTCTTCACCATCGCTATCAAAAAACTCAACTGAATCATATCCCTTCACAAAAACATCCAAGTAAGCGCATATGCTGACGACTTTAATATTTTTCCTGATACCGAAAACCATTATTCCCACAAATATCTGAATGGTGCGATTACTCTGGAACGCAATTATCCCCTACGAAATGCAAACACCTACACATCTGTCGCAAACACAACTGCTCATGCCACATCCTTACAACTAACCACCAGTTAACAAATGTTAACTGCTTGAAACTCTTAGGCATCCACATCAACAACAAATATAACTTTCACGACCACATAAAATCCCTAAAAGCTTCGTTAGAAAAAAAGATCCACATTTTAAAATGCCTTTCAAACCACAAATTCAACTGCCACTCCTCCTTCCTAATTATCGTCACCAAAGCAATAATAATATCAAATATCAAAGAAGCTAACTTCGGCTATGCCAAAGTTTATATACCCTTGCAGTCCTTGGCAATAATTTTTTTACATTTTGAAATTTCTTTCCCTGCAACTGAATTCATCAATTCACAAACAAAACATTCAAATTATTTCTCTTTATACCATACACCCATAGGGTGAAATGGTATATTAAAGTCGCCAAAATGTATGTAACAGGCAGAAGGAAGCTTCTCCTGTCCGTCCGTCCGTCTGTCCGTATGAACACCTAGATCTCGGAGACTATAAAAGCTAGAGCCACCAAATTTGGAATGTAGGCTCGTGTAGTATGTAGAGTGATCAAGTTTGTTTCAAATTTTTGCCACGCCCCTTTCCGCCCACGCAATTCAAAAAAAACGTTTATCTCAAAAACTATTGCAGCTAGAGACACCAAATTTGGTATGTATATTTGCATAGTAAACGCACATTTTGAATGTATAAAGTTTTTGCCACGCCCCTTTCCGCCCCCGAAATTTGAAAAACTCGATTATCTCACGTAATTTTTTACCTTGTGCAATCAAATTTGGCACACTTAAATTTGATACTAATACCGAGCAAAATACCAAATTTGATGAAAATCGGACAAAAAATAGCTGAGTTATGCATATAAACGTTTTTGCATAAGGCCTTTGATGGCCGTTGGCGGGTGGGGGGCGCTAGGGTGCTTATATGCATAAGTGCGCGAGATACTGAGATATGCTTGAAACAAGCATGTGAACAGAATTGTGGAAAATAGGCAAATGCATTAGTTATTACAAATTTGAAATATTTGTTTTACTGGTGTATGGTATACCCAAGTCGGCGAGACGACTTACTTACTTCATTTTATAATAAATTTTCTTTCTTCTTGCATCATTCCCTAAGCAAAGCACAACACGCATACACATACAGTTCTTGTAGCGCAGCGTCTGTGTGTGTGTATGCATGTGCTCTGTTTGAGCTATAATTCATTGCTGTCTACTAGGTCATCATTTGAACCGATTTGTGTTGACTGTAACTTCTGTTCTATTTATCCGATCAGATTAAAATTTTGGGATCTGTCAATTTATGTCAAATACTATCATATTGGTAAATTTCATGGGGATACTCCAATTTTTGCAAAAATGTTTGTTCTAGAACTATATGATATAGTGGTCCGATCCTGACAAATTTCATACTTTATCATCTCCCGGCTAAAAGTAGCTCAAATATGAAATTTCATTCCGATAGCTCTTAAGATGCCGGCGTGAAGTTGATTTGCACAGACGGACGGACGGACGGACGGACAGACGGACATGGCTATATCGACTCAGCTTCTCATGCTGATCAAGAATATATATACTTTATGGGGTCGGAAACGTCCCCTTCTGTGCGTTACAAACATCTGACCAATTTTATAATACCCTCTGCAAGGGTATAAAAATTGACTACTGCCTCCCCCTGTTTGGAACTGCCCCTCAATCTATAATCCGACCCCTTAATTCAATCGGCAATTCTACAATAAGAATATCACTTGGTACCTTTAGAACCACTCCTGTCAACAATATGCACTGCCAAAATCTTCGGTATCCCACACAAACATTATCCCCGAAACCCAATAATACATACCCTACCATGGCTCCTAAACACAATTTTAACGTATTCCTCTTTCAGAAAGTGTCTAAAAACCTCAACTCCTCCTCTCATATACATCAAATTATTTAAACAAATCCTTGACGACAGCAATAAATACAAAACCATATTCACAGACGGCTCCCAAATAAAACAATATTACATCTTACGCCATAACCAACGAACACAACTTAATAAAATCAGTCTTAATACCATTTTACTCAATAGTTTTTTCAGCTGAGATCATCGCGATCACAGAAACCCTCAATATTTTTAAAAACAAGCCCGGCAAATATGCCATATACACCAACTCCCACTCAACCATAGACACAATAGAAAACATCAACAACTCATCCTATTATCCATCCCTCATCCGAAACATTCTCACCAAATATCACGGATTCTTTTTCGCTCTGGCAATGGCTTCTTCTTTCCTGATGTCGTCATTGGAGGGAAATTTGGTCGTGCAGGAATGGTCTTTTTTAATGTAGTCGCTCTTAGATTTTAGGGTCAGTGGTTTTCCCCGCTAAGCACTGTAGAGTATCAATTATTGCAATGATTACAATCTTCCTCTCATAATGGACCTATTTGCGGAGGAGATTCGCGTAAACGAGGCACGTGACAAAGAGATTCTGAACGTTAATGGTAAATGGTATATATTCCTGTTGGCATAAATTTGACAAATTATTGTAAAATCATTCATTGAATTCTGCTTAGACCATTTAAATTTATAACAATACAATGGAACAGGGAAGAAAATAAATTTGTTTGTAACGTATAGAAGAAGACGTTTCTGACCCCATAGTGTATATATAAATATATTCTTAATCAACATAAGACGCTGATTTTGTTTGCTGAAGTCGTATTTATATGGGCATTCGTGCCTTCTATGATAAAGTCAGTTGTCCTTACCGCTGCGCAACGATTTGTGGCGCATATCATTACGATGAAAGCTATTATCGGCACCTCCGATTTAAGTGGTGGTTACGCACAAATCTTTTATGTTGAAAGAGAATAAAAATATATATCATCTGCATTTAAATGTTTGCATTTAACGTTCTAAATACTGCAGGATCGGAACGCTATATAATAGAGCTCAATAAAATTGCCTACACTATGTGTGCCGAATTTCATTAAGATCTGTAGTTAGCCCCGGCGTTCTAGTTATGCAATATTTTAACCTTCAGATTAATGATACAATGATTCCTGGTTATAAAAGGTTTAGATTCGCCAATCAACTACAATTTACTACAGTTACGTAACTTAAAATTCGCGCTCCTATATAAGTAGAGTTGCCTTGGGTGTGCTCCTTACAGTCAACTTTCACCATGTGGTCAACCAACAGTGTGGTTCCTTCTCTTCGCCTGCTACTCATTATGTGTTCTGCTGCCGAGGTCATTGGCATCATGGGCGGGCTATTCGCTCGTTTAGGAATGTTTCCCCATCATGTCTCTTTGCACGTAAAGAACACTTATATAGCTAGCGGTTCCTTGGTCTCAGAGTTGTTTGTCCTTACCTGTGCGCACTGCTTAAGCTTCGAGATAACCAGTTATACGGTTCTTATGGGCGTTGTCGACTTAAATGACACCAAAGGACAAAGGATCCTTCCTAAAAAATTCATCCTTCACCCGGATTATGATCAAGAGACGTTCGATTACGATATTGGACTGATTCGCTTAAGCAGTCCAGCTGTATTAAATAGACGTGTGCAAATAATAACTCTGCCTGCTGGCAATGCCATCTATCCAGAATACACGCCAGCATTTGTCGCCGGATACGGTGATACCGACCCTTATAAAACTCGGGAAAATTGTCTGAAATATGCCAATGTTTCATTATGGAGTCAAGAAGACTGCAATTCCGAGAAGTATAATGAAATAACGGACCACGGCATGATATGCGGAGACGATGGCTTTTCACGAAATATGCCTTGCAATGGAGATTTCGGTGGCGGATTGATTGTGAGTGACATTATCATTGGCGTATATTTTGCGGGGTCTCTTAACTGTGGCGAACCAAACTATCCAGAAATTTACCAATTTGTGCCTTACCACCGTAAGTGGATAGATGAGGTTATGAATTCTCACTTTATCCGAAAAAAGAAAAATTTCTGGAATAACACCATGAATGCTCACAATGTTCGGCACAAAAATTGTAACCATTTTAATTCAACCCAAAATCCATAAATGCTGTATGAAAATTAATAATTCATAAATAATGTTATTTAGTTTAGAAGTAGGTGAAAACAATAATAAATTCAGAATCAATTAGGCATACTAATCCACATTGTGGATTGTCGGTTGTGGCACATTGTATCGGCCGTCCATGTTTATATCGGTTCCTTATGTTCGTGGGCAGATGTTGTTTCGAAAGCTTAAATAAATAAATAAGTATCAGTATTAAAAACGACTAAAGGATAACATTAATATGTAAGCAGGGTATCTCGATATCCTGTAAGAGCAAAGGGAAAATTACAAATTTTTTGTCGGATTTTGTTGTTGTAAATAACTTTATTTGAGTCTATACTATATCAATCTATCTACCAAATGTATTGAATCATACCTTTATGTCACATAGGTTGACCATAAATATTCATTCTGGGGTATGGTTTTTCCAGTCAACTTTTACCATGTGGTGAACCAAGAGTGTGGTTCCTTCTCTTCGCCTGCTACTCATTATTGGTTCTGCTGCCGAGGTCATTTGCATCCATGGCGGGCGATTTGCTCGTTTAGGTGCGTTACCCCATCATTATTCGGTATTAAGTTTGATTTCGATATTCGATTGATTCGCTTAATGAAACCAGTTAAAATAAATAAGAATGTGCAAGTGACTGACTATCCAGATGATACGCCAGGAACTGTCCCCGGATACGGTGATATGGATGATCATAAAACTAGGCAAAATTGTCTGAAATGGGCAGTCCTTCCACTATGGAGTCCATACAATTGTTTAAAACTTGATGGCTTTAATGAGCACATTTGCAAAGGTTTTCAGGATGGTCGTGACATGCCATGCGAAGGAGATACGGGTGGCGGATTCGTTGTTCGTTGGCATTCGGCTGTGGCAAACCACATTATCCTACCGTTTATCAATCTGTACCCGTCCACTATGAGTGGATAATTCATAATATGAATGCTTACAGTGTCCGGCAAAAGAAGCGTCACTTTTTTGTAAGTGGATAGATTAATAGCTTAATATCTAAAACATAAAGTATTGAAGAAGACGTTTCCGACCCCATAGTATACATATACATATATTCTTAATCAGTATAAGACGCTGATTTTGTTTGCTGAAGTCGTATTTATATGGGCATTCGTACCTTCTATGAGAAAGTCAGATGTCCTTACCGCTGCGCACTGATTTGTGGGGATATCATTACGATGAAAGTTATTTTCGGCACCTCCGATTTAAGTGCTGGCTACGCTCAAATATTCTATGTTGAAAGAGAATAAAAATATATATCTTCTGCATTTAAATGTTTGCATTTAAGGTTCTCAATTCGGATCGCTATATCATAAAGCTCCATAAAATTGCCGTTTTTTGTTTCCTTATTTTCTAAACTTTTCTCATAAACGTAAACATTTTTCAGTTAACTGAACTGTGCCGAATTTCATCACTCTTATGAGACTTTATCTTAAACATCCCATAATAACGATTGGTCAAAAACAGTTACTTAAGTCTATAACTTCTTAACTTTTGACGCGATTGCCTTCAAATTATATATTTGGCTGTTTATTAGAAGATAACATGCCGGTCTCTTACGACAATTAGACTTTATACATAAAACATTCTTTTTTGTTGCCTCCCATAAGTAAGGAAAAAATAACAGAAAAACTTTCAAGGGTATATCAACTTTGGCATGGCTGTAGTTAGCCCAGGCTTTCTGGTTGTGCAGTATTTTAACCTTCAGATAAATGATACAACGATTATAAATACCATTTTAATTAAGACACAATTTGTTCACACAAAGAGTTCAAATACAATTTACTACAGTTAGGTAACTTAAAATTACCGATCCCATTTATAAGGGGGGTTCTGTTGGGTGTGATGCTTACAGTCAACTTTCTCCATGTGGTCAAATAACAGTGTGGTTCCTTCTCTTTGCCTGCTACTCATTATCTGTGTAGGCGACAAGGATAATAAAGCAGTTGACATCATTGGCGGGCAATATGCTCATTTAGGAATGTTTCCCTATCATGTTTATCTACACTTGGATGTCATTTAAGCATTGCTTCCATTACGAACCGCATGATTTGCGCAGGAGATTGGCTTGGATGGTACGGTCCATGCAAAGGAGATTCCGGAGCCGGATTGACTGTGAATAATACTCTCATTGCAATCTATTCCATTGGAAATGGCTGTGGCACATCATATCGGTTGTCCCTTTTTTACTATTTGCCATACCATCGTCAGTGGAGAGATGAAAACATGAATTTTAACAGGGTCCGGCACAAAAATTGTAACCATTTTAATTCAACATGTGTCCCGTAAATCCAGGTTGGAATTATTATTATATTTGTTTAGTTACTTAATACGAAACAGAAATGTTTGAAAATAATAATAAATTCAGAATCTATTCACTTTTGTTCGACATGATCTTTTCTTCACCATGACTACGGCCTGAAATCGTTGAAAAACACAAATCGCAGGCTCGCCGAATGTGACTTACATGAATATTCGGAAGTTTAAGGCTTTCATCCTGCTTACGCTTTTAAGGCCATCGTCAAGGCAAAAGTTTTTCAAATCGAGCAAAAGTGAATTTATTCTGAATTTTGTATTATTTTCTCACATTCTGGGCTTTGACTTAAGTAAAAATAATTTTCCAAACAGAATTTATGGGCTTCTCAATTGGTTACACCTCGAGTGCCGGACCCCGCATACGAGGGCTGCTATGTATATTTCTGAAAAAGCAAATAAGAAGAAACAAATATTTAAATTAAAATGGCTATCTAGTCCTGTAAAACACTTGCCAGACATGGTTCCTAAAATATTTGAATACTTCTTCGGCGCTTTCCATCGTTTTTCCGAATCCCCTTGTTTAATTTTTAACTTCAGGAAAATTTGACCCCCATTAGCAACCTCTTGGCATTTTGTAATAATAATGCGAAACTTTGTATACATAGTCTTTTAAATGTTAATATCAGCCCTCGCACTATTCTTAATTACTACTATAATTCAAATTACATAATATTCATTTCCTGGATTTAACAACTTTAGTTTCGCCAAATTGGCAACTGATGAAAATTTTAACAGCACCCAGGAAGCTAGAACTGGTATGTTAATTTCATCGGATTGAATTATAGCATTTCACGATATGGGTGCAAGGTTAAGGGCAAAGTCGCCAAAATGTATGTAACCGGCAGAAGGAAGCTTTTCCGACCCCATAACTTATTGTATATTATATACATATATTCTTGATCAGTATCAACATCCGAGTCGATCCAGTCATGTCCGTCTGACCTGATGACACCTACATACATAGATCTCGGCAACTTTTAAAACTAGATCGTCCGATTTCGGTATGTAGCCCCGTGTAGTGAGTTCGAAAACTGCACCCTATAAAGACATTCCGACAAAGTCAACTAGTTTGGAATAGTTGCTCGAATCGGATACGGGCAGAGGAAGTTTCGTCATTGCAAATTAAGAGTCCCCCAGATCGCCTGTATTGCGTAGGAATGCCCGTCCCGAATTATTTAACATAACATTTTATTTCTAAGCATCCAGGGGACCACAAAGGAGGTCGCCGAAATGTGAGCGGTGAGCTAAATTGTGTTGTGATTTTCCAAAATCATTGGTTGGGAGGGGTTAGACGCGAAGCTATAATAACAGCATGACAACTTCCCTATCCCTTCCCTATATACTTCATGTTCATTTCTTTCAATTAAGAAATTTGCCTTATGTGGTACGGGTGTATTAAGAATATGCTGGTCCAAAGAACTCCCCCAAAGAGTGCTTGATAGCCGTCAGCCAGAAGTCCCACCGGGATTAAACTTCTCGATGCATTCAGCCCGTATGTATTGGCTTCGTCCTAATTTGTAGTGCTCTCTTGCCTATCGTGACATCTGATGAATAGCGACTGCAAGAGGGACTACCTATGTAGGCCGAACCTTACCTTCTCTTGAATCAAAGAAATTACCTTGACTAAGAGGGATCATGATCTGGAATCATTCCGGTTTGTGTACATTACCTAATAAACCTTCAAAGTATAAATATAATAATTTAATATATTTAAATGCTAAATTTGGTCAAACTTAGAGGTGGATAGAAGAAAATCTTTGACCAAAAATCGTTTTATTAGCAATTCATCACACATAAAATAAATTTGTTGGCCACTTTGCATGTAAATTATATTTTACTTATTAAACTTTCATTTGACATTGGGCAGGAAAATATTGTGTATATAATCGCCAGTATTACTATACAGAATGGCAAATATTGTTTAATGCTTTATGCAATCAGTGTTGCAGACGTTGATTGTTATTTCTTTGATCAGACGTATCTATTTTTTTGATCAGCATAAAAAGCAGAGTCGTTGTACCGATGCCAGTCTGAATAAACTACTCTGAAACCTCTTACTCTTTTAAGAGAATGAAGGAAGAAGCGCTGTATTAACCTAAAGAATAAATACTTATATTATTAATGACAATCAATACATTATTTGCGTTTCCTGGTGTTAAGTGCTTTAGTTTGGCTTATTCAACCCCCTGCCTTCGGGGGGTAGATATCAACAAGTTTCAGGTTATTGCTGGCGTCATCGAATTAAAGGAGGCAAACAATGGACAAGTTTTCGATGCTACTAAGTTCATTATTCATCCAAGATTTAACATTGAGAATTCAGTCAACCAGCTATATTTAATGCGAATGTACGACCGATATACTGTGGCAATTACTAGCGGGTACGGTGTCATCGATCCTTTTGGAACTACGCAAAGCTGTTTAAAATGGGCTCATATTCTACTATGGTGTCGAAGACACTGCAATTCCTTCTATTTTCGTAATATAACGGACAGCATGATGTGCGCCGGAGATCCGCGTGGACGACAGGGTCCATTGAAAGGAGATTCCGGTGGCCCATTGACTGTGAATGGGGTTCTTATCGCGGTTCATTCTTTTGGATATGGTTGTGGCGTACCATATTATCCGTCCGTTTTTCAATATTTGCCCTACTCTCGTCAGTGGATAGATGAAAATATAAATAGCTAAAATACTTATTTTTATCATTCTTTTTTAGGCTTGCCATTTTTAAAGTATTTTTTCCCATAAACGTCTGTAATTATACTTCAATATTAATGGTAGCACTTGGGAAACATTGAAGCACTGAAAAGAAAATATTATTATTCTTTATTAGACATTATATTTTAAAACAATAAAGTGCCAATTTTTGACATAATTATAGCAGCCCTCGTACTATTCTTAAATAGAACAACAATTCAAATTACATAATATTCATTTCCTAGTTTTCACAACCTTAGTTTCGCCAAAGTGATGCAAATTAACACAGTTAGGTAACTTCAAATTCCAGATCCTATATAAGTGTCGTTCTCTTAGATGAGGTTTCTATAGTCAACTTTCAGCATGTGGTCACCTAACAGTGTGGTTCCTTCTCTTTGCTTGCTACTTATTATCTGTGCTGCTTCCGAGGTCATTGGCATCATTGGTGGGCGATATGCTCGTTTAGGACAGTTTCCCTATCATGTTGTTTTGCTCGAGCATGAGTATCAATTCGGTGGCGGATCCTTGGTCTCGGAGTTTTTTGTCCTTACCTGTGGCCACTGTGTAACCCATTTCGACATAAGTATTTGTACGGTTCTTTTGGGCGTCATCGACCTAACGGACACCAATGGACAAATGATCCCTCCTCAAGAATTCATCTCTCACTCACAGTTTAATGCAACTTCGTTAGATTACGATATTGGACTGATTCGCTTAAGCAGAGCAGCTGAAATAAATCAGTTTGTGAAAACAATTGGAATGGCTTTTGCCAATGCCACCTTTAGTGTTAATACGGTAGCTCATGTCAGTGGACATGGTGAGATGGATGCATATCATACTCTACCAAATTGTCTGAAATATGCATATGTTCCATTATGGGACAAAGATAATTGCTCAACTTTTGATCGCGTAACGGACCACGGCATGGTTTGCGCAGGATTTGACGATGGACAGAACAATCCATGCCCAGGAGATTCCGGTGGCGGATTGGTTGTCAATAACATAGTTTTTGCGGTTTTTTTTATGGATTACCGTTGTGGCGCACCACATTATCCAACCGTTTATCAATTGGTGCCATACCATCGTCAGTGGATAGATCAGGTTATGAATTCTCAGTTTATCCGGAAAAAGAAAAATTTCTGGAATAATACCATGAATGCTCACAATGTTCGGCACAAGAATTGTAACCATTTCAATTCAACCCATAATCCATAAATTCAGTTGAAAATTTTATAATTAATAAATAATTTAATTTAAGTTAGAAGGAGGTGAAAATAATAATAAATTTATAAAAAATTATGTAGGTATTGCTCGTATGACCGCCTTATTGCCTTAGCTATACCAGGGGAATTCGCACTGGCAGGACAGTTTTCCCATTTGGCTGCCTTGCTAGTAAATGGCGTTCTTCAATGTGGTTGTTCCCTGATCTCAAAGTCAGTTGTCCTTACCGGTGCATCAATCATTTAAATTTCAACTATGAGAGCAGGGACTACGGCTTTACCGTAGTTGACATCCAGCAACGTTCGCCACTATCTGCAGTTTCCGTGGCATAGATCAGTTGGAAAATAGGCAGAAGCAAAGTCATCTGATATATGCAGATATTCAGCTATGGAGTCGTAATTATTGCAAGGATTATAATCAGCCTTTCCTAACGGACCGAATGATTTGCGCAGGAAATCCAGGCACTTACCAAGACCAGTAATAGTAAATGCCAATCTATGTTTGCATAAATTTGTATTTTAAGAGTGGACCCATTAAGTTAAATTAGTATTTTAAGTAGCAGTAATATAATCAACTAGAGGATTAAATTAACATGTAACCTGGATATCCCGCTCTCTTTAGCATGGAGTTTTATCGACGCGGTTTGACATCTTAGATACTTTAATGGGAAAATCATTATATTTACTGACTACGCTAGCATAACCAAAAATAGCAACAAACTATATTTGTGTACCCAATATACCAATTTATCTATGATCTAGGTGATCATGCAGACAGAAAAATTTACATGTCTCCTTATGGTTTTCATATATTTTAAAAACCTTGCAAAAGGGGTGTGTCTATTAATTTGTTCAGAAGTGTGCAATGCATAGAAGCAACATCTCCGATCATATAAAATATATATCTTCTGCATTTCTATGTTTGCATTTAAGGTTCTAAATAGATAGCTATAACATAGAGCTCGATAAAATTGCCGTTTGTTGTTTCCTTATTTTCTAAACTTTTCTAATAAATTGTTAAGAGTAAAAGTAAGCATTTGTCGATTTGATATACCTAAGAAAACTGTGCCACATTTCATCAAGATTAGGTGACTTTATATCATAGCTCCCATAGCTTCGTCAGAAACAGTTACTTATATCAATAACTTTGTATCTTTTGACGCGATTGCCTTCAAATTATATATTTGGCTGTTTAATAGAAAATAATATGCGGTCTCTCACGAAAATTAGATTTTATAGATAAAACTTTCTTTTACGTTGATAGGAGGTAAGGGAAAAATATCAGAAAAACTTACAAGCGTATACCAACATTAACATGGCTGTAGTCAGCCCCGGCGTTCTTCTTGTGCAATATTTTAACCTTGAGATAAATGGTACAACGATTATAAATACCATTCCTAATTAGAATTACGGTTATTATTACATAATTTGTGTTTCCTGGTTACAAAAGGTTTAGATTCGCGAATCAAATACAATTTACTACAGTTAGGTAACTTAAAATTTCCATTTATAAATGGAGTTCTCTTGGCTGTGGTCGTTACAGTCAACTTTTAAATTGTGGTCAACTAACAGTGTGGTCCCTTCTCTTTGCCTGCTACTCATTATCTGTGTAGGCGACAAGGATAATGAAGCAAATGGCACCGTTGGCGGGCAATATGCTCACTTAGGAATGTTTCCCTATAATGTTTCTCTGCACTTGAATGGCACTTGAGCTTTGCTTCCGTTAAGAACCGCATGATTTGCGCAGGACATTCGCTTGGATGGGACGGTCCATGCAAAGGAGATTCCGGAGCCGGATTGACTGTGAATAATATTCGCATTGCAATCTATTCCTTTGTATATGGCTGTGGCACACCATATTGGTTGTCCCTTTTTCAATATGTGTCGTACCATCGCCAGTGGAGTGATGAAAACATTAATTTTAACAGGGTCCGGCAGAAGAATTGTAACCATTTCAATACCACATGTTTAAGATTAAACATCGTGTTCATCTGAAATGGCTTCACCAAATCAGATGCACCAAGAAATATACAAAACGAAACAAAAACTTAACACAAAAAATAAGTCATAAAGATTCATATGACAATTATTGCTTAAAACCAAACAAAACATGGATCCACATTCTGTGGAAAACACTTAAGATTATAACAGCGGCACGCTATCAAGTAGCCAATTTTCAACCCCTGGAATAAGTATTTTTAAGAACTTAGGCCTAGAGCCTAAGAGTTCATTTATATAGACAACTTTGTTGTAAATAAAATCACTTGATAATTTGAATTCAACTATTGAAGATTGGGTTATTTTCCTTCTCCATGGAATCCCCTTCCACAACACATGACCCATAAATCCAGGTTGGAATTAATTATTATTATTATTATTATTATAATATTATTAAAAAAATTATTATTATAATATTATTATAAAAATTTTTGTCATAAAACTTGTAAATGTCCATTTCACTATACCCGCAATTTCATTTACTACTTCTTCTATCATCCTCATATTAAACCATTGGCATAGATAGTTTTCAAATTGGCCGAGTAAGGTGCATACGTATCGACGGACATACTGGCGGACAGACGGACGTGTCCATATCAACTCAGGGTCCTATGCTGATCAAGAATTTATATACTTTGTGGGTTCGGAAATGTGTTATTCTGCATTACGATCATCTAACCAATTTAATAATACCCTCTGCAAGGGTAAAAATGCTGTCTACTACCGCTGTCATGATGGTGCACACGAATAGGAATGACAGACATTTTTCAACAGTTCAAAAATATATTTTGTGAATAAATTTTCAAAATCCAATAGAATACAACGCAAACAATAATAAAAAAATTTCCTTCTGAAAGAACATTTTTATATAACTCAACTCGAAAACTTCGAAAACCACAACCAGTGCGTGCCCACTACAGGTATACTTCCCCTGGTATTTGGACCCACGTGTGAATGATACAATAAATACTTTTATTAATTAAAAATACGATTTGGTATTGCAATGTTTACTTTTACTGGTTATTAAAAGCCAATTAAATGTAAATTAACACAGTTAGGTAACATAAAATACGCGCTCCTATATAAGTGGGGTTCTCTCGGGTGTAGTCCTTACAGTCAACCTTCACCATGTGGTCAACTTACAGTGTGGTTCCTTCTCTTTGCTTGCTACTCGTTACCTGTACTGCTGCCGAAGTCATTGGCATCATTTGTTTTTTGTCCTGACCTGTGGCCACTGTGTTTTGGGCGTTATCGACATAAAGAACATCAATGGACAAACGTTCGTTCCTCCTTCGCACGGTAGCACTTGTCGCCATATACGGTGAGATCGATCCATGTCATAGATTACAGAAAATTGCACTGATGGCCATTTTAAAGGAAGATGACGATGGACGATATATGCCATGCAAAGGAGATTCCGGTGGCGGATTGGTTGTGAATTACATTTTCATTGCGGTATATTTTATGGGATACGGCTGTGGCGAACCTAAATATCAATCAATTACCACCGTCAATGGATAGATCAGGTTATGCATTCTCAGGAAAAAGCAAAACTTTTGGAATGACAGGATGAATGCTCACAGTGTTCGGCACAAAAATTGTAACCATTTTAATTCAACCCACAATCCATAAATGCAGTTTAGAAAATTTATAATTAATAAATAATTAGATGTAGACACATTAAGATAATCCAAGTTGTTTCAAATCTATACCTATATATACATCCAAGACAATTGCAATTAGTTTCGCCAATTAAATATAGTAAAACACAGTTGTGATAAACCAAATTTCTGTTTCAAAATAAATGGCATTGATCTGGGCATGGTTCCTTCAGTCAACTTTGACTTTCTTGTCAGTTTACAGTATTGTTCCTGCTTCTTGCCTGGTACTTATCATCAGTAGTAGTGTCTTCTTCCTTGATGCTGGACAGCATTATACACAACACCGCACTCTAGACGGGACAGTTTCCCTATCATGTTGTCTTGAAACTGTCTTCGAGTGTAGAGATTCGTTACTCATTCAAAATACTTCCCGAAAACAATATTATTAAATTGATTACAATGTGGAATTCAGTTGTATTCGATAATAATAATGTACAAATTGGACCGCTATCTGTGGTTTCCATTGGACTGCTATCTGTGGTTTTGGTGCCATCAATCAGATTGGGACTTATTGTCAAAGATACACAGATCTTTCCCTCTGGGGTCATACTGTTTGCTATTTGCAAGAATATCGTTTCACCAGGACCGCATGATTTGCAGGAGATCCGCTTGGCCTCGCTTTCGATGCTGGCGTCATCGACTTAAAGGAGGCAAGCAATGGACAAGTTTTTGATGCTACTAAGTTCATTATTCATCCAAGATTTAACATTGAGAATTTGGATTACGATATTGCATTGATTCGCTTAAGTCAACCAGCTATATTTAATGCGAATGTACAACCGATTTCAATGGCTCCTGCCGATGCAAACTAGCGGGTACGGTGTCATCGATCCTTTTGGAACTACGCAAAGCTGTCTGAAATGGGCACATATTCTCCTATGGGGTCGAAAACATTCGTATTCGTAAATGGATCACGCAGTTTTCCCACCCTTGCAACGCATTAAAGGAAGCATCTCCGACCATATAAAGTATATATATTCGTCTGTGTGCCTGTCGTTCTGAATCGTTACGAACACCGCCTAGACCGTTGAAGCTACAGAGCTAACTTTGCATTTAAGGTTCTAAATACTGAAGGGGTTGTATATATCTCAGCCGGGTCGGATCGCTTTATCATAGGGCTCCACACGATTTCCGTTTGTCACGAGCAATGGAATTTCTCAGTTACTTCGTTATTTTCTAATCTTCTCTCATAAAAGTAAACATTTTTATACCCAAACTAGCTGTGTCGAACTTTATTAAGATCTGTAGTTATCCCTGGTTATACAATATTTTAACCAAAACCATTCTTAATTAGAATTAAGGTTATTCTTACACAATTTGTGTTTCCTGGTTAGAAAAAACGTTTGGACTCGCCAATCAACTACAATTCACTACAGTTAGGTAACTTAAAATTCGCGCTCATATATAAGTAGAGTTCCCTTGGGTGTGCTCCTTACAGTCAACTTTCACCATGTTGTCAACCAAGAGTGTGGTTCATTCTCTTCGACTGCTACTCATTATGTGTTCTGCTGCCGAGGTCATTGGCATTATTGGCGGGCGATATGCTCGCTTAGGAATGTTTCCCCATCATGTCTCTTTGCACGTAGGGGAGACTTATGTAGCTGGCGGTTCCTTGGTCTCGACATTGTATGTCCTTACCTGTGCGCACTGTATTCTCGGCGATATAAAGACTTATACGTGTTATATGGGCATCGTCGACCTAAAAGACACCAGTAGAGAAAGGTTCTTTCCTGCAGAATTCGTCCTTCACCCGCAGTTTAATAAAGAGACATTAGATTACGACATTGGACTGATTCGCTTATACACCACACCCGTACTGAATGAACGTGTCCAAATAATTAAAATGGCTTATCCTAATAGCATCTATCCAGATGGTAAACTGGCAATGGTCACTGGATTCGGTGACATCGACCAAAATAAAACTCTACAAAATTGTCTGAAATTTGCCTATACTACAATATGGGGTCAGAACTATTGCAATTCCATTCATTTACATCGCATAACGGACCACGGCATGATGTGCGCAGGATATGACGATGGATTTGACGCTCCATGCGCAGGAGATTCCGGTGGCGGATTGGTTGCAGATAACACTATCGTTGGCGTATATTTTATGGGACCTGAGATCTGTGGCACAAAAATATATCCAACCGTTTATCAATCTGTGAGTTACCACCATTATTGGATAATGGAGGTGATTGTTTTTAGATTTCAACGGAAAAAGAAAAACTTCTGGAATAACAGCACGAATGATCACAATGTTCGGCACAAGAATTGTAACCATTTTAATTCAACCCACAATCCATAAATGCAGTATGAAAAATTTATAATTAATAAATAATGTAATTTAAGTTAGAAGTAGGTGAAAACAATAATAAATTCAGAATAAATTAGCTATTGCTCTAATACTTGTTCGTTCTGGCAATGGCTACTTCTTTGCTTCTTTGTCGTCATTGGAGGGAAATTTGGTCGTGCAGGAATGGTCTTCTTTCATAATGCACCTATTTGCGGAGTAAATCCGCGTAGACGAGGCACGTGACAAAGAGATTCTGAAGGACCATTAATGGTAAATGGCATACTGATGAGAGTTGAATCGTGGATTGTCGGTTTTGGCACATTGAGTCGGCCGTTCATATTTATATCGGTTCCTTATGTTCGTGGGCAGATGTTGTTTCCAAATCTAAAGGATCACATTAATATGTAAGCAGGGTATCTCGATCTCTTTAAGGAGCAAGGGAAAAAAATACAAATTTTTGTCTGATTTTGATACGCACATATGATTGATGTGACATATTCGATAAGTTAAGGGGAAAATCAATTTTGAATTACGTAACCAAAAGTAAGGGGAAAATCAATTTTGAATTACGTAACCAAAAGTTGTCTGTAATGGGCATTTCTTCCACTATGGAGTCCATACAATTGCTTAAAACTTGATGGCTTTAATGAGTGGATAACTGGAAATATGAATGGTCATAGTGTCAGGCACAAGAATTGTTAACATTTCATTTTAACTCAAGAACCATAAATTCAGTTTGGAAATACTGTTATAATATGTAACCATAATAAATTCAATCGATTCAATTGGCTATGGCATTCAAATGGTTCAAAAATCGTTAGATCAGAGAAAAAAAACTCCTATAGCAAGTCCAATGGTCGAGAAAAAAACCCAAGTTGTTTTAGTTTCAATGTAAAAATATAACGTAATGTAGAATTTTAGTTAATGGCCTATCAATATTTAAAGTCATGTTCGCCTATTTCGTATCCTATTTTTTGAATACAATAATAATTCAGTGGTGTTTCATTTCGGTGTACAATTTCTAAGGCTGCTTAATTTAAAGTTAATCGTGAAGTTGAGAATTGATTCGTTTAGTTTCGCCAAATGAACCCAATTGCGTTATGGTCTTAACTCGCCTGTATATAATGGTATGATGGAGAAATAGCCAATATAGTTAGCTTTCATCATGCTGTTACTTGCTCTAACAATAAGTAGCTTCTTCACCATCGCTCCTGCCCTTAATTCTCGTATGTTACGTACTATTGGCGGGCAACATGTCCGCGCTGGAGAATATCCGTATATGGTTTCCTTGCAAGCAAATCTTAGATATCAATGTGGTGGTACATTAATCTCAAAGACCATGGTAGTAACAGCTGCTCACTGCACAAATCGACAAAACACAACTACGTTAAAAGTTGTTGTTGGCAACGTTGATTTGAAATCTGATGACGGACAAAAATTAGATATTAAAAGAATTATCGTTCATCAAAAATACGTCGCTCCGAGCAAGAATTACGACATTGCCTTGCTCCAGTTGACCGAGGCAGTTGAATTCAATGAGAATGTGCGCAGTATTGCCTTGCCCGATGAACACGTCTTCTACTTGCCCAACACAATGGGGACCACCTGTGGATTCGGTGTCACCAATAAGTATAATAAGGTGACAACGCAACTAAGATGTGTCAGAGTTCAGTTATGGGGCCCATTGTATTGTAATGGTGACAATATTCCAGGGGTAACGGAAAACATGATTTGTGCAGGACTTCCAAGCGGGCAGAAAGGGTCATGTCCAGGCGATTCCGGTGGCCCATTCGTCATTGATAACAAACTCGTCGGTATTGTATCGTGGGGGGTTTGGTTGTGGCAAGGTCCATCGTCCGAGTGTATATACAAATGTGCCACGTTTACGTAAGTGGATAGATCACTATCTTACTACCTAAAATACAATATATTATCAATTAACTATTTACTTTGCGTTTGATCGTATATATTCCTGTTGGCATAAATTCGAAATTTTTGTAACATCATTCATTGAATTCAGCTTAGACAATCTACATTTTTAACAATAAAATGGAACAGGGAAGAAAATAAATTTGTTTGCAACTTATAGAACTAGACGTTTCCGACCCCATAGTATATATGTATATACATATATTCTTAATCAGCATATGACGCTGATTTTGCTTGCTGAAGTCGTATTGATATGGGCATTCGTACCTTCTATGAGAAAGTCGGTTATCCTTACCGCTGCGCAATGATTTGTGGCGCATATCATTACGATGAAAGTTATTTTCGGCACCTCCGATTTAAGTGCTGGCTACGCTCAAATATTTTATGTTGAAAGAGAATAAAAATATATATCTTCTGCATTTAAATGTTTGCATTTAAGGTTCTCAATTCGGATCGCTATATCATAAAGCTCCATAAAATTGCCGTTTTTTGTTTCCTTATTTTCTAAACTTTTCTCATAAAAGTAAACATTTGTCAGTTTGATATACCCAAACTAGCTGCGCCAAATTTCATTAAGATCTATAGTTAGCCCCGGCGTTCTGGTTATGCAATATTTTAACCAAAACCATTCTTAATTAGAATTAAGGTTATTCTTACACAATTTGTGTTTCCTGGTTAAAAAAACGTTTGGACTCGCTAATCAACTACAATTCACTACAGTTAGATAACTTACAATTCCCGCTCCTATAAAGGTAGAGTTCCCTTGGGTGTGCTCTTTACAGTCAACTTTCACCATGTGGTCAACCAAGAGTGTAGTTCCTTCTTTTCGTCTGCTACTCATTATGTGTTCTGCTGCCGAGGTCATTGGCATTATTGGCGGACGATATGCTCGTTCAGGAATGTTTCCCCATCATGTCTCTTTGTACGTAGAGGCGGATTTCATAGGTGGCGGTTCCTTAGTCTCGGAGTTCTTTGTCCTTACAGCTGCGCACTGCATTACGTACGATATAAACACTTATACGGTTCTTATGGGCGTTATCGACTTAACAGACACCACTGGACAATCGTTCCTTCCTGAATTATTCATCCCTCACCCGAACTTTAATCTCAGGACGTTCGATTACGATATTGGAATGATTCGCTTAAGCAAACCAGCTGTAATAGATGAACGTGTGCAAACAATTGGTATGGCTCCTGCCAATGCCATCTATACAGAATATCAGCAGGGAATTGTCGTCGGATACGGTGATATCGACCCATATAGAACTAGGCAAAATTGTCTGAAATATGTCTATGTTCCATTATGGGCTTCAGAATTCTGCAATTCCGAGCATTATGCACAAATAACGGACCACGGCAATATATGTGCAGGATATGAGGATGGACGAAACAATCCATGCAAAGGAGATTCCGGTGGCGGATTGGTTGTGAATCACATTCTCATTGGGGTATATTTTGCGGGATCTCTGACCTGTGGCGAACCAGAGTATCCAAGCGTTTATCAATCTGTGTCTTACAACCGTAAGTGGATAGATGAGGTTATGAATTCTCAGTTTATCCGGAAAAAGAAAAATTTTTGGAACAACACCATGAATGCTCACAATGTTCGGCACAAGAACTGTAACCATTTTAATTCAACCCAAAATCCATAAATACAGTTTTAAAATTTATAATTAATAAATAATGTAATTTAAGTTAGAAGGTGCAAACAATATTAAATTCGGAATCAATTAGCTATTGTTCGTATGGTTGCCTTATTGCCTTAGCATCACCTGATTTTTGTTCGGTCTGGATATGGGATCTTCTTTGCTGATGTCGTCATTAGGCTAGTAAATGGCGTTGCTCAATGTGGGTGTTCTTTGATCTCAAAGTCGGTTGTCCTTACCGCTGCGCACTGCTTTGTAGGGCATATCATAAAGATGGATGTTATTATTGGCACCACCGATTTAAGTACTGGCAATTCAAAAACCTTTAATCAGGTGGCGGATTCTTAGCCGGTATAGCTAACGGCATCGACAACCAAGCAACGTTCTTCACTATCCTAGGTTGCCATGTCATAAATAAGCAGAAGCAAAGTCATCTGATATGAGCAGATATTCGGCTATGGGTTCGTAATTATCGCAATGATTACAATCTTCCTTTCATAACGGACCACATGATTTGATAAGATAAGGGGATGATGAGATAAGGGGATTAAATTAACATGTAACCAGGATATCCTGCTCTCTTTAACGAACAGTTTAGCGCGGCAAGTAACGTCCTTAAGTTCACATGGTAAGTGATTGGTGTGACAGATAAGTTAAGGGGAAAATCATTTTATTTTCCGATTAGGCTGGCATAATCAAAAATGGCAACAAACTCATTTTGTGTACCTAATATACCAGTTTATCTATGATCTGTGTGATCATGCAGAAGGAAAAAAATGACATGTCTCAGCCCTAAATATTCCTTATGGTTTTCACATATTGTAAAAACCTTGCGAAAGGGGTATACCTACTAATTTGCATTTAAGGTTCTAGATACTGCAGGATCGGTTCGCTATATAATAGAGCTCCATTACCGTTTTTTGTTTTGTTATTTTCGAAACTGTTCTTATAAAAGTAGACATTTGTCAGTTTGATAAACCTAAACTAACTGTGCCGAATTTTCAAGGTGTTAAGATCAGCTGACTTTTTTATATAGCTCCCATAGGAACGATCGGTCAAAAACAGTGACTTTGATCAATAACTTCGTTTGTGGGCCGTTCTATCGCAAACATTACTCTTTTTAGATAAAACGTTTTTCCACTTTGACGGCTATAAGTGAGGAAAGAGTAAAAACAACATGCAAGGGTATACAAACTTCGGCGCGGTCGAAGGTAGCGCCAGTTCACTTGTTTTTTTTTTTTAATTTTGAAGCGTTAGTTTGAATTTTAGTCAGTGGTGGGGGATTGTGCCGATAAAAACAATCATGCAATCTTAGAAGTTTAATAGGTCTACACTGCAACCGTAGCCAATCCACTTTTTTCTGACGAACTTCCGCCCTGGCTAGACATCTAAATCAAGCTGCTCCTTCAGAAAAATAAAAAGAATTGAAATCTTAATTTTTTTCGCTCATCAAGGCAAACCATTGACTCAAACAGAATCTGGAGCATATATGCCATCAATTATGGTTTTTTGTGGGAATTTAAATGTTTGAGCAGGGAATTTATAATTGAATTCCGAAAATTTGCAATAGATATTTCTGAGATACCGTGGGCTCGAAAGCTGTACAGCGTGAAGGGCTATAGAAACAATCCGACAAAGTCAACTAGTTTGGAATAGCCGGCCGAATCGGATACGGGCAGAGAACGTTTTGTCATTGCAGATTAAGAGTCCCCCAGACGGCCTATATTGCGTAGGAGTGCCGGTCGCGAATTTAACATAATATTTTATTTCTAAGCATCATCCAGCGGACGACGAAGGCCTAACACGGACCGGACGGATGGGTAAGTCCTAAGTTGTTTTGTGAATAAGCTGGTCCAAATTTCCCGCCCAAACACTGTTTTCAACCAGAAGTCCCACCGGGATTAAACATCTCGATGCATTCAGCCCGCATGTGTTGGCTTCGGACTAACTTGTGGTGCTCTCTTGCCCATTGTGACATCTGATAAATATCGACTGCGAGAGAGACTACCTATGTAGACCAAACCTCACCTTCTCTTAAATCAAAGAAGGTTCTCTGACTTAGAGGAATCATTCCAGGTTGTATACATTACAGACTAAACATTCAAAGTATAAATATAATAATTTAATATATTTAAGTCCTAAATTTGGTCAAACTTTTAATGTTCAAAATACTTGCCTAGAAAAACAATAGTATTGCGTTGTTTACCTTGTGAAATTCAGTTGTATTCGATAAAAAATATGTGCAAATCATTGGACCACTATCTGTGGTTTTGGTCCCATCAATCAGATTGGCACTTATCAAAGTCGTCTAAGATACGCAGATCTTTTGCTCTGGGGTCATAGTGTTTGCTATTTGCACCCATATCGTAAGCAGGAAATCCGCTGGGAAAGAGAGTCGTGTGATCAGGAGTTTTTGTTAGCCCCTTAATGTTGGATGGCATACTTCTCGGGGTAGTGCCATGGCCTTATCTTTGTGTCGAAAAGGATTCAATCAGGTAGATAAAAGAAAATGCTTGATAAAAAATTGTTTTGTTACCAATTCATACCCCATAAAATAAATTTGTTAACCACTTTGACATTGGGCAGAAATATTTTGTCTAAATGCGCCAGTATTACTATACAGTTTACTATATGGTTCCTAAACATCGAGTTATGCCATATATTGTTTAAAGCTTTATGCATTCAATGTTGCAGATGTCGATTGTTATTCCTTTGATTAGACGTTTCTATATTCTTGATCAGCATAAGAAGAAGAAACGTTGTACACTTGTCCGTCTGTATAAGCTACTATAAAACACCGTACTCTTTAAAATGAATGAAGGAAGAAGCTCTATATTAACCTACAAAATAGATACTAATATTCTTAACCAAAAATGTTAATACATAATTTGCGTTTCCTGGTGTTAAGTGCATTAGTTTCGCTTATTCAATTAAATTTTACACAGCTGTGATAAATTAAAATCCCCGGGCCTATATAATTGGCATTCCCCTGGGCTTTGATCCATACAGTCAACATTCACCATGTTGTCACCTAACACTTTGGTTCCTGTTTTTTGCCTGCTTCTTATTATCCGTGCTGCTGCCGAGGATAATGAAACAGTTGGCATAATTGGCGGGCGGTATGCTCGTTTAGGAGAGCTTCCCCATCAGGTTTCATTGCGAATGAATGGTATTGATGAATGCGGCGGTTCCTTAATCTCAGCAACATTTGTTCTTACCGCTGCGCACTGCCTTCGGGGGGTAGATATCAACAAGTTTAAGGTTGTTGCTGGCGTCATCGACTTAAAGGAGGCAAACAATGGACAAGTTTTGGACGCTACTAAGTTCATTATTCATCCAAGATTTAACATTGAGAATTTGGATTACGATATTGCATTGATTCGCTTAAGTCAACCAGCTATATTTAATGCGAATGTACGACCGATTGCAATGGCTCCTGCCGATGCGAACTATCCTGAATATACGGTGGCAATTACTAGCGGGTACGGTGTCATCGATCCTTTTGGAACTACGCAAAGCTGTCTAAAATGGGCTCATATTCTACTATGGGGTCGAAGACACTGCAATTCCTTCTATTTTCGTAATATAACGGACAGCATGATGTGCGCCGGAGATCCGCGTGGACGACAGGGTCCATGCGAAGGAGATTCCGGTGGCCCATTGACTGTGAATGGGGTTCTTATCGCGGTTCATTCTTTTGGATATGGTTGTGGCGTACCATATTATCCGTCCGTTTTTCAATATTTGCCCTACTCTCGTCAGTGGATAGATGAAAATATAAATAGCTAAAATACTTATTTTTATCAGTCTTTTTTAGGCTTGCCATTTTTAAAGTATTTTTTCCCATAAACGTCTGTAATTATACATCAATATTTATGGTAGCACTTGGGAAACATTGAAGCACTGAAAAGAAAATATTATTATTCTTTATTAGACATTATATTTTAAAACAATAAAGTGCGCCAAGAAACGTGAAGGATCTATAAATGACTCCCAATCAATTCAAATTTGTATTGGTCTAATTCGGTATGTATGTGAGTGAAAAATTTCAGTTTAATACGACGTTGAGTTTATTATGGCGTATAATTTACGACTGACTTTTAATTTTGCCAATTTTTGACATAATTATAGCAGCCCTCGTACTATTCTTAAATAGAACAACAATTAAAATTAAATAATATTCATTTCCTGGTTTTCACAACCTTAGTTTCGCCAAAGTGATGCAAATTAACACAGTTAGGTAACTTCAAATTCCAGATCCTATATAAGTGTCGTTCTCTTAGATGAGGTTTCTATAGTCAACTTTCAGCATGTGGTCACCCAACAGTGTGGTTCCTTCTCTTTGCTTGCTACTTATTATCTGTGCTTCTACCGAGGTCATTGGCATCATTGGCGGGCGATATGCTCGTTTAGGAATGTTTCTCCATCATGCTGCTTTGCTCGTGCATGATTGGCCATACGCTGGCGGTTCCTTGGTCTCGGAGTTTTTTGTCCTTACCTGTGCCCACTGTGTTACCGTATACGACAGAAATGATTGTACGGTTCTTTTGGGCGTCATCCACATGAAGGACACAAATGGACAAAAAATCCGTCCTTTAAAATTCATCCCTTACCCTCAGTATAATGAAACGTCGTTAAATTACGATATTGGACTGATTCGCTTAAGCAAACCAGCTGTAATAGATGAGTTTGTGCAAACAATTGGAATGACTTTTACTAATTCCACCTACTATGTTGGCACGGTAGCACATGTCAGGGGACATGGTTTGATCAATCATTATGGTACTCGACAAAATTGTCTGAAATATGCATATGTTCCAATATGGAACCCAGATAATTGCTCTGATGCATTATTTGATCGCATAACGGACCACGGCATGATTTGCGTAGGAGATGACGATGGACGAAACAATCCATGCACAGGAGATTCCGGTGGCGGGTTGGTTGTGAATCACATACTAATGAAAGTTTTTCCAACCGTTTATCAAGCTGTGCCATACCATCGTCAGTGGATAGATGAGGTTATGAATTCTCAGTTTATCCGGAAAAAGAAAAACTTTTGAAATAACAGCACGAATGATCACAATGTTCGGCACAAGAACTGTAACCATTTTAATTCAACACAAAATCCATAAATGCTTCATGAAAAATGTATAATTAATAAATAATGTAATTTAAATAACTAAATAAATAATGTAAGAAGTAGATGAAAACAATAATAAATTCAGAATCCATTAGCAACACCTGATTCTTGTTTGTTCTGGCTTCTTGTTGCAGGGCAATTACCCAAACTGCTTTCTTGTTACTCAATGGTATTCTTTAATGACGTCGCTCTTAGATTTTAGAGACAGTGGTTTTCCTCGCTGGGCACTGCTATAGAGTAGAAATTATTGCAATGATTACAATCTTCCTTTCATAACGGGCCGCATGATTTGAGGAGTAGATCCGCGTAGACGAGGCACGTGCCAAGGAGATTCTGGTGGACCATTGAGAGTTGCATCGTGGATTGTCGGTTGTGGCACATTGTAGCGGCTGTACGTATTTATATCGCTGCTTCATGTTCGTGGGCGGACGTTGTGTAGAAATCTTCAATAAGTATATAAAATTAAGTAATTAAAACGACTAAAGGGTCGCATTAAAATGTAAGCAGGGTATTTTGATCTCTTTAACGAGTAAGGGAAAAAATTTGTTGGTCCGTTTTTGATACACACAAATGATGGGTGTGACATATTCGATAAGTTAAGGGGAACTCTTGATTTGAGTATATAATATATCAATCTACATATCTACTAAATGTATTGACTCAAACTCATATAGCTTGACCATAAATATTTCTTTGGGCTTGACAAATTTTAAAATAATCCTCTAGCCTAGGATTAAGTTATAGAATGATTTAAAAATAAATAATCTTAATGACAATAATGATTATTATTAGAAAATTCTTGTTTCGTGGTTGTAAGAGGGTTAGATTTGCCAATTAAATGTAATTTAACACAGTTAGGTAACTTTAAATTGCCGCTGCTATATAAGAGGAGTTTTCTGGGGTATGGTTTTTCCAGTCAACTTTCAACATGTGGTCAACCAAGAGTGTGGTTCCTTCTCTTCGTCTGCTACTCATTATGTGTTCTGCTGCTGAGGTCATTGGCATCATTGGCGGGCGATATGCTCGTTTAGGAATGTTTCCGCATCATGTTTCTTTGCACGTAGAAGAGACTTATATAGCTAGCGGTGCCTTGGTCTCAGAGTTGTTTGTACTTACCTGTGCGCACTGCATTCTCGACGATAGAAACACTTATACTGTTCTTATCGGCGTAGTCGACTTAAAAGACACCGGTGGACAAACGTTCCTTCCTAAAGAATTCATCATTCACCCGAATTATAATCATGAAACATTCGATTACGATATTGGACTGATTCGCTTAAGCAGACCAGCTGTAATAGATGAAAAAGTGCAAATAATTGTTATGGCTCCTGGCACTGCCATCTATCCAAAAAATACGATGGCAATTGTCACTGGATACGGTGATATCGACCCATATAAAACTAGGCAAGATTGTCTGAAATATGTGTATGTTCCATTATGGTCTCAAAAAGATTGCCAATCCCCAATTTATAACTTAACGGATCACGGCAATATATGCGCAGGAGATGACGATGGACGAAACAATCCATGCCAAGGAGATTCCGGTGGCGGATTGGTTGTGAATTACATTCTCATTGGGGTATATTTTGCAGGAGCGTCGATCTGTGGCGCACCACATAGTCCAGGCGTTTATCAATCTGTGCCTTACCACCGTAAGTGGATAGATGAGGTTATGAAATCTCAGTTTATACGGAAAAAGAAAAACTTTTGGAATAACAGCACGAATGATCACAATGTTCGGCACAAGAACTGTAACCATTTTAATTCAACCCGAAATCCATAAATGCAGTTTTAAAATTTATAATTAATAAATAATGTAATTTAAGTTAGAAATAGGTGCAAACAATAATAAATTCAGAATCAATTAGCTATTGCTTCTATGGCCGCCTTATTGCTTTAGCAACACCTGATTTTTGTTCGGTCTGGATATGGGATCTTCTTTGCTGATGTCGTCATTAGGCTAGTAAATGGCGTTGCTCAATGTGGTTGTTCCTTGATCTCAAAGTCGGTTGTCCTTACCGCTGCGCACTGCTTTGTAGGGCATATCATTAAGATGGATGTTCTTATGGGCACCACCGATTTAAGTATTGGCAATGCAAAAACCTTTAATTGTTAAAAATTCATAAATTATCGACACTTCAACTATTATAGTAGAGACTATGGCTATACCGTCATCGACAATCAATCAACGTTCTTCACTATCTTCAGTATCCAAGTCATAAATAAGCAGAAGCGAAGTTATCTGATATATGCAGACAGAAAAATCAGTAGCGGATCTACGGGGGTGAAAAAGGGTAAATTTTCCCCACAAAACTTCGAGCACGATCCACCACTAAATACTCCTAATGGTTTTTACAAATTTAAAAAAACTAGCAAAAGGGGATATACCTAGGAATTCGTGTGTGTGCAATGCATAGAAGGAACATCTTCGATCATATAAAGTATATATGTTCTGCATTTATATGTTTGCATTTAAGTTCTAAATACAACAGGATTGGATCGCTCCGAAAAATTGCCGTTTTTTGTTTCGTTATTTTCTAAACTTTCCTCATAAAAGTTAACATTTGTCAGTTTGATATACGTAAACTAACTGTACCGAGCTCCCATAGGAACGATCGGTCAAAAACAGATATGTACATCTATAACTTCGTAATTCTTGACGCGATTGCCTTAAAATTAAATATAAACGAAAATTAGACATTATAGATTAAACTTGCCTATAGGTAACAGAAAAACTTACAAGGGTATACAAACATTGGCATGGCTGTAGTTAGCCCCGGTCTTCTGGTTATGCAATACTTTAACCTTTAAATGAATGATAAAATGATTATAAATACCATTCCTAATTAGAAGTACGGTTATTATTACACAATTTGTATTTCCTGGTTACAAAAGGTTTAGATTCGCCAATCAAATACAATTTACTACAGTTAGGTAACTTAAAATTCCCGATCCCATTTATAAGTGGGGTTCTCTTCCGTGTGGTCCTTACAGTCAACTTTCTCCATGTGGTCAAATAATAGTGCGGTTGCTTCTCTTTGCCTGCTACTCATTATCTGTTTAGGCGACAAGGATAATGAAACAGTTGGCATCATTGGCGGGCGATATGCTCGTTTAGGAATGTTTCCCTATCATGTTTCTGTGCACTTTGATGGTATGTTTGATTGTGGCGGTTCCTTGATCTCGGAGACATTTGTCCTCACTGCTGCGCACTGTGTTCAGCACGAGAAAAGTCGGATAACGGTTATTGGTGGCATCATCGATTTACGGGAGTCTAACAAAGGACAAACTTTTGATAGTAAAGAAATCGTGATTCACCCGTCTTTTAACTACTCTACCATGGATTACGATATTGCATTGATTCGCTTAAGTCATCCAGCTATATTAAATGCGAATGTTCAAGTGATTACAATGGCTCCTGGTAATGCCAAATATCCACCAGATACTGTGGCACTTATCACCGGATACGGTGATATCGATCCACATGGAAGCAGGCAAAATAGTCTGAAATATGCGGATTTTCCAATATGGGATGAACAAACTTGCAATTCCCACTATTTTCCTACAATAACGGATCGCATGATTTGCGCAGGAGATCCGCTTGGACGGTGCAATCCCTGCGAAGGAGATTCCGGGGGCGGATTGAATGTGAATAATACTCTCACTGCAGTCTATTCCTTTGGGTATGGCTGTGGCACACCATATGTTCCGTCCGTTTTTCAATTTGTGCCATACCATCGTCAGTGGATAGATGAGGTTATGAATTCCCAATTTGTCCGGAAAAAGAAAAACTTCTGGAATAACAGCACGAATGATCACAATGTTCGGCACAAGAACTGTAACCATTTTAATTCAACACGAAATCCATAAATACAGTTTTAAAGTTTATAATTAATAAATAATGTAATTTAAGTTAGAAGTAGGTGCGAACAATAATAAATTCAGAATCAATTAGCTATTGTTCGTATGGTTGCCGTATTGCCTTAGCAACACCTGATTTTTGTTCGGTCCGGAAATGGGATCTTTTTTGCTGATGTCGTCATTGGAAGAGAAATCGGGAATCCCGTTTGGCTGCCGTGCTAGTAAATGGCGGTGCTCAATGTGGTTGCTTCTTGATCTCAAAGTCGGGTAAATTTTCCCCACAAAACTTCGAGCACGATCCGCCACTAAATACTCCTAATGGTTTTTACAAATTTAAAAAACCTAGCAAAAGGGGATATACCTAGGAATTCGTGTGTGTGCAATGCATAGAAGGAACATCTTCGATCATATAAAGTATATATGTTCTGCATTTATATGTTTGCATTTAAGTTCTAAATACAACAGGATTGGATCGCTCCGAAAAATTGCCGTTTTTTGTTTCGTTATTTTCTAAACTTTCCTCATAAAAGTTAACATTTGTCAGTTTGCTATACGTAAACTAACTGTGCCGAGCTCCCATAGGAATGATCGGTCAAAAACAGATATGTACATCTATAACTTCGTAATTCTTGACGCGATTGCCTTAAAATTAAATATAAACGAAAATTAGACTTTATAGATTAAACTTGCCTATAGGTAACAGAAAAACTTACAAGGGTATAGAAACTTTGGCATGGCTGTAGTTAGCCCCGGTCTTCTGGTTATGCAATACTTTAACCTTTAAATGAATGATAAAATGATTATAAATACCATTCCTAATTAGAAGTACGGTTATTATTACACAATTTGTATTTCCTGGTTACAAAAGGTTTAGATTCGCCAATCAAATACAATTTACTACAGTTAGGTAACTTAAAATTTTTGATCCTATTTATAAGGGTTCTCTTGCGTGTGTTCCTTACAGTCAACTTTCAAATCGTCGTCAGCTAACAGTGTGGTTCCTTCTCTTTGCCTGCTACTCATTATCTGTGTAGGTGACGAGGATAATGAAACAGTTGGCATCATTGGCGGGTGATATGCTCGCTTAGGAGTGTTTCACTATCATGTTTCTTGGATGGCATTTGCGCTTTCCTTTCATTACGGACCGCATGATTTGCGCAGGAGTTCCGCTGGGATGGTACGGTTCATGCAAAGGAGATTCCGGGACACGATTCACTGTGATTCATACTATCATTGCGGACTAATCCTCTGGGAATGGGTGTAGCACAACATACAATCGGCAGTGGAGAGATGAAAATTTGAATTTTAAGAGGGTCCGGCACAAGAATTGTAAACATTTCAACTTAACGCATGACCCATAAATCCAAGTTGGAATTATTATTATATTTGTTTATCTACTTAATAGGAAGCAGAAATGTGGAAAAATAATAATAATTTCAGAATCTATTCACTTTTGTTCGATATGATCTTTTTTTGCCTTGACTGGAGCCTTGATATCGTTCAAAAACAAATCGCAGGCTCGCCGAATGTGACTTACATGAATATTCGGAAATTTAAGGCTTTCATCTTGCTTACGCTTTTAGGGCCATCGTCAAGTCAAAAGTTTGTCATATCGAGCAAAAGTGAATTTATTCCGAATTATGTAATATTTTCTCACATTCTGTGCTTTAACTTAAGTAAAAACAATTTTCCAAACAGAATTTATGGGCTTCTCAATTGGTTACACCTCGAGTGCCGGACCCCGCATACGAGGGCTGCTATGTATATTTCATGAAAAGCAAATAAGAAGAAACAAATATTTAAATCAAAATGGTTATCCAGTCCTAAAACACTTGCCAAACTTGGTCTAAAATTTTTGAAAACCCCGTCACAAATTTTGATCGTTTGGCGAATTTACATTTTAGTTTTTAAAATGACCTAACTAAAATTCTACAGTACGTTTTATTTTTACATTGAAACTAAAAAAAACTTTTGGTGGAAAATTGTTTTGTTTTCTCGACTATCGGACTTGCTATGAAAGTTTTTTGTTTTCCGAGTTGAACATTTTTGGACCATTCGAGTGCTATAGTCAAGTGAATCGCTGTTGAATTTATGGTTTTTGGGTTGAATTGAAATGTTGACAATTTTTGTGCCTGACACTGTGATCATTCATATTTTTTGGAATTATCCACTTCTTGTGCCGAACACTGTAAGCATTCATATTACGAATTATCCACTCATGGTGGAAGGGTACAGATTGATAAACGGTAGGATAATCTGGTCTGCCACAGCCGTACCCCATAAAATATACACCAGCGAGAACGTGCTGCACAACGAATCCGCCACCCGTATCTCCTTCGCATGGCATGGCACGGGCATCCTGAAAACCTCCGCAAAGCATGTGCTCATTAAAGCCATCAAATTTTAAGCAATTGTATGGACTCCATAGTGGAAGGACTGCCCATTTTAGACAATTTTGCCTAGTTTTATGATCGTCCGTATCACCGTATCCGGGGACAGATCCTGGCGTATCATCTGGATAGTCAGCATGGCGAGCAGCTAAACCAATCACTTGCACATTCTTATTTATTGTAGCTGGTTTCATTAAGCGAATCAATCCAATATCGAAATCAAATGTAGTTGGACTGTAGTTCTCGTGAACAATGAGTGATTCGGGAAGAAACGTTTGTGCTTTGGTATCCTTTGTATCGACGGCGCCACAAACAACCGTGTATTTGCGTATATCATTTGTAATGATTTGCGCAGCGGTAAGGATGAAGTCCTCTGATATCAAGGAACCGCCACCTTGAAGTACCCCATCCACGAATACCGAACAATGATGGGGAAAAGCACCTAAACGAGCAAATCGCCCGCCATGGATGCCAATGACCTCGGCAGCAAAACACATAATGAGTAGCAGACGAAGAGAAGGAACCACACTCTTGGTTGAGCACATAGTGAAAGTTGACTGGAAAAGCCATACCCCAGAAAACTCCTCTTATATAGCAGCGGCAATTTAAAGTTACCTAACTGTGTTAAATTACATTTAATTGGCAAATGAAAACTTCTTACAACCAGAAAAAAAGAACTTTGTAATAATAAGAATAGTTTTTTTAAAATTCAAAGGTTAAAAGATTATTTTAATTCCCAAAAGGAATATTTATGGCCAAGCTATGTGACATATGAACTTGAGTCAATACATTTGGTAGATAGGTTGATCTATTATGTACTCAAATCAAGTTTGTTACAACTTTTGGCTATGTAGCCCGAAACTAAATTGATTTTCCCCTTAACTATTCGAATATGTCTCAGCAATCTTTGTGAGTATCAAAATCGGACCAAAAATGTGTAATTTTTTCACTTGCTCTTTAAAGACATATTAATGTGATATTTTAGTCGTTTCAATTATTTATTAAAGATTTTGCCCACGAACATGAGGCATCGATATGCCACAACCGACAATCCACGATGCAACTCTCAATGGTCCACCAGAATCTCCTTGGCATGTACCTCGTCTACGCGGATCTACTCCGCAAATCATGCGATCTGTTATGAAAGGAAGATTGTAATCATTGCAATAATTTCTACTCTATAGCAGTGCCCAGCGGGGATTGTGGGTTAAATTAAAATGGTTACAATTCTAATTTACAATACAATTCAATTTGAATTGAACCCACAATCCATCAATGCAGTGTGAAAAATTTATAAATAATAAATAATGTAACTTAAGTAAAAGTAGGTGATAAAAATTTTTGTGCCGAACATTGTGATCATTCGTGCTGTTATTCCAAAAGTTTTTCTTTTTCCGGATAAATTGAGAATTTATAACCTTCTATATCCATAAAGGGCGGCAAGGCGCAGATTAATGAACAGTTGGAAAATGTGGTGCGCCCCAGATATCCCATAAAATATACGCCAATGAGAATGTGATTCAAAACCAATCCGCCAGCGGAATCTCCTTGGCATGGATTGTTTCGCCCATCGTTATCTCCTGCGCATATCATGCCGTGGTCCGTTATGCGATTATCTGGGATTTCAAAATTCTGGACCCCATATTGGAACATGCACATATTTCAGACAATCTTGCCTAATTTTATATGGGTCGATATAACAGCATCCAGTGACAATTGCTAGCGTATATTCTGGATAGATGGCATTGCCAGAAGCCATACCAATTATTTGCACACGTTCATTTATTACACCTGGTCTACTTAAGCGAATCAGTCCAATGACGACGGACAAATAACTCCGAGGCTAAGGAACCACCAGTTATATAAGACAGTCACACCCAAGATAACTCTACTAATATAGGAGCGGGAATTTAAAGTTACCCAACTGTGTTAAATTACATTTAATGGGCGAGTCTAAACCTTTTATAACCAGTAGAAGTAAATTGTGCAGTTTCAAATCGTAGTTTTAATTAAGAAAAGTATTTATAATCATCCATTATCACCAGGAAGTGTACACCTGTAGTGGGCACGCTCTGGTTGTGGTTTTCAAAGTTTTCGAGTTGAGTTATACGAAAATGTTGACAAAAATTAATGGAAAGTGGTTTCATCCTATTGTTGAAACTTTATATATTTATATAAGTTCTTGATTTAAAATGAGTGGACTGTATTAATCATTATTCGGTTAGAGAGTAATTTTATACATAGTTAACAATGAATCCGACTGTCTTTTACCGCTGTCAAAATGTAAGTGATTTAAGTATACAAAGTCGTTTAATTCCCAAACAGTTCTTTGCATTGTATTTTACACATTTATTTGCAAAATATATTTAGGGACTTTTGAACAAATGTCTGACATTCCTATTCGTAGGCATCGACATGGTTAGAGGTTTGTAGTGCAAAAGAAGATGTTTCCAACCCAATAAAGTATATATATTCTTGATCAGCATGAGACCCTGAATTGATTTGGCCATGTCCGTCAGTCCGTCGGTTCGTATCCAATTTTCTCGGCCAATTTGAAAACTATTGGTATGAAACGGTTGACGCTTATAGGCATTATACATCTTTCTATTAAAAATTGTCAAAACCATAAAGCAAAATTTGTCAAAACCATGGCCGAGCCTAGATCGCGTAGGCTATTTGAGTTGGAGCTTCCTGGGTGCTGTTGAAATTTTCATCAGTAACCAATTCAAGAGCGTGTTAATTTGCAATAATTTGACGAAACTAAAGTCGTTAAAACCAGGAAATGAATATTATGTAATTTGAATTACAGTTGTAATTAAGAATAGTGCGAGGGCTGATATCAATATTTTAAAAATTAGCAAAATTGAACATAAGACGTAGACTTTATACCATTATGAGCTTAAAATTTGTATGCAGAACTTACAACGTACTAACAACGTTTCTTATTATTACACAATGCTAACTGGGATCAAATATTTTTAAAGGAAATTCCGGTGGCCCATTGACTGTGAATGGGGTTCTTACCGCAGTTCATTCTTTTGGATATGGTTGTGGCGTACCATATTATCCGTCCGTTTTTCAATATTTGCCCTACTCTCGTCAGTGGATAGATGAAAATATGAAGAGCTAAAATACTTATTTTTATCATTCTTTTTTAGGCTTGCCATTTTTAAAGTATTTTTTCCCATAAACGTCTGTAATTATACATCAATATTTATGGTAGCACTTGGGAAACATTGAAGCACTGAAAAGAAAATATTATTATTCTTTATTAGACATTATATTTTAAAACAATAAAGTGCGTCAAGAAACGTGAAGGATCTATAAATGACTCCCAATCAATTCAAATTTGTATTGGTCTAATTCGGTATGTATGTGAGTGAAAAATTTCAGTTTAATACGACGTTGAGTTTATTATGGCGTATAATTTACGTCTGACTTTTAATTTTGCCAATTTTTGACATAATTATAGCAGCCCTCGTACTATTCTTAAAAAGAACAACAATTCAAATTACATAATATTCATTTCAGGTTTTCAAAACCTTAGTTTCGTCAAAGTGATGCAAATTAACACAGTTAGGTAACTTCAAATTCCAGATCCTATATAAGTGTCGTTCTCTTAGATGAGGTTTCTATAGTCAACTTTCAGCATGTGGTCACCTAACAGAGTGGTTCCTGCTTTTTGCTTGCTACTGATTATCTGTGCTGCTACCGAGGTCATTGGCATCATTGGCGGGCGATATGCTCGTTTAGGAATGTTTCCCCATCATGCTGCTTTGCTCGTGCATAATTGGCCATACGCTGGCGGTTCCTTGGTCTCGGAGTTTTTTGTCCTTACCTGTGCCCACTGTGTTACCGTATACGACAAAAATGATTGTACGGTTCTTTTGGGCGTCATCGACATAAAAGACACAAATGGACAAAAAATCCGTCCTTTAGAATTCATCCCTCACCCGCAGTATAATGAAACTTCGTTAGATTACGATATTGGACTGATTCGCTTAAGCAGACCAGCTATAACAGATAAAAAAGTGCAAATAATTGGTATGGCTCCTGGCACTGCCATCTATCTAAAGGATATGGTTGCAATTGTCACCGGTTTCGGTAATATCGATCCATATAAAAATAGGCAAGATTGTCTGAAATATGCATATGTTCCATTATGGGGTCGAGATCGTTGCAATGCCAGGCATTTTCAAGGCATAACGACGCATGGCATGATTTGCGCAGCAGATGAAGATGGACGACACAATCCATGCAAAGGAGATTCCGGTGGCGGATTGGTTGTAAATCACACACTTATGGCGGTTTTATTTATGGATTACGGTTGTGGCAAACCTCATTTGCCATTTGTTTATCAATATGTGCCTTATCACCGTCAATGGATAGATCAGGTTATGGATTCTTTTTGGAATAACACCATGAATGCTCACAATGTTCGGCACAAAAATCGATTTTAATAATCGATAATGCATAAATTCAGTTTCAAAAATTTATAATTAATAATAATGTATTTATCTAGATTTCGACCTGTATTGAAGTTAATCAAAACTGAGTTTTAGCTAGGCTTCAGGTCAATAAATCTTACTTATTTATTTGTAAGATTTTAAATCATAGGCAGCACAAAAGGTAAGCAGGTTGTCTGTATAGCTATTTCAAGAACCACCAAGTTCTATCATCAGCAGACTTTGCTAAAGAATCCACCGTTGTAATGGCCATGCCATATCTTCAACGCTAAAAGTAGTTGGGAATTCAAACGACATGAAGCGAGAAAAGAACGGCAAAGCTTGGAACTGCAGATTCCACCTTTTTTTATGCACAGGGAGGGGAGGGGGACCAGAATGATAAATGGCATACTTATGAGAGTTGCATCGTGGATTGGCGGTTGTGGCACATTGTATCGGCTGTCCGTATTTATTTCGATGTCTCATGTTCGTGGGCGGATGTTGTGTAGAAATCTTAAATAAATAACTAAGTATCAGCATTTGAAACGACTAAAGGATCACATTAATATGTAAGCAGGGTATCTCGATCTCTTTAAAGAGCAAGGGGATAAAATTACACATTTTTACATAAGATGTCTCTCAGTCATCCAGTCGGGACCCACCAGAGAGTAAACGGGAGTAAGTCCTCAATCAGCATTCCTCTACAAGCGCAATCTGCGGTGTTCTGCTTGTTATTAACATGTCGCCACAATCTCTTGGTATTACTTCCAATATTTCGGCAGTACGATTGCCAATGAACGTCTTCAAACTAGCTGGCTAATGGTTCAGCCATGCCAACACAATTGTCGAATCACACCAAGCATACAGGATGCTTTCTAGATCCTTCCAGGCTAACTTGATTGATGCGATGTGCATTCGCTCAACCTTATAACATATGTGAAGATGTCAGACTTTGGCTCCCAATGTATTCCTAATACCTTGACAGAGGAGGCATCTCCAGTCACACTTGTCGATGCTGCTTCTTCTAAATGACCGATTCCGTAGGTATTAGACACCCATTTTTCAAGCTCAAGCTGTGCTCAACTTAATAGTTGAATAAGTTCATCTTTGTTACGTATGAGTTGGTCTTCAGTGTTTGCTCCGGTCAGGACATCGTCCACATAGAAACCTTCCAATACAACATTGGCAGCTGTTGGATATTTATGCTTTAGATCGATGGCAAATTGTTGCAACATCCGTACGGGTAAGAACGGTGCGAACGAGTTCACCGTACAAAGCTGGTAATGTTGCAGCTCTTCAGTCAGGTTGGTTGATAATTCCAGTGATTTTGAGTCTCTTTCTCAACATTAAAAGGAGTAAACGTTATATGGACCACATTTTACTGAAGATATATTCTAAGCCATTTACCGCCATTTTAATTAAATATCAAGCACGACTAATTTGTTTTGAGGTTATTCTTTTGGTTTGGATCTTTCAAAATGCTCAAATTTAAATCAAAAGTTTCAGTTAAATGCAAAATCTACCATGAGTATGAATGAGGATAAATATTTGTCTGTGACTGTGTCTTAAAAGTGCGTTGCCTGGAAAGCAAATATTGATAATAACCTTATCTGATCCGCATCTTCACCTAAGACTAGGTAACTTTTATATTAGTTTAAACATAAAGCGGAATGAATATGTTTTTAATTAAATTCTGTGCTATTTAAATTAAAACAGTAAACATATATATTTTCTATTCGATTCTTTAAATTCTTTTTCCCGACTAGAGATAACATATTATTCATGGTTTAACTGAATACTTTCATTGAATCTGTCAAAGTAAAATCAAAATACACATTATCTTTTTGAATCGTTGGCAATCTGGAAATCAAGTATGAAATTAAAATTAATCTACGATTGTTTGATTTTTGTCAATTTGAAATATCAATATACCCATTCCACTTGGTTCATGGTTTAATCGTTTGGTCTCGGCTTTTTCTTTAAAGTTAGATTTACGAAAGCTATAAAACGTATAAAAGGTGGATTATCCACATAAAGTCATCTCATAAAATGTTGTCGGCTAGAATAGTTTGCGTGTTACTTATTTTATCAGGTCCCATTTTCATCTCTACTGTTACTAGAAAAGTTCGCACCATTGGTGGGCAAATTGCTGCTCCGGGGCAGATTCCCTATTATGCGATCTTGATAAAGGAAGAACAACAGTATTGTGGCGGTTCGTTGATTTCAGAGACTATGGTCCTTACTGCTGCTCATTGCACAATTAATACACATCCCAGCCAGATGGATGTTATTGTAGGCAGCAACGACTTAGATGTTCCTAGTGAAAATCGGTTCAGTGTTGCTCAGTTTATCAATCATCCACTGCACAGTCCTTATCGAACCGATTTCGATATTGCGTTGATTCGGTTGAGTAAACCTGTTCCCTTGGATGCCACAGTGCAAACGATTCTGTTGGCCGATGCAGATTCCGAATACCCAGAAGGTAAATCAGCAACAATTAGTGGATATGGTGCTATTAATTTTGATAGAGATAGGCAAAGCTTTCTGAGATATGCCGAAGTTCCTATATGGAGTGAAAAGGAATGTAGAAATGAAAAGTATCCATTCATTACGAAGCGCAACATTTGTGCAGGAAAGTCTGCTGGCAGGGCGGCCAGTTGTTATGGAGATTCTGGTGGTGCATTGACTGTGGATAACAAACTCTATGGAGTGGTATCTTGGGGCTATAAGTGTGGCAGAACAGGTCCTGGGGTTTATTCATACGTACCTGCCTACCGTTGTTGGATCTTTCAAAATGCTAATATTTAAGTGAGTTGCAGGAATTGAATTAAATGAAGAAACTGAAGGCCTAGATTGTTTTCATTTCGAAAAAAATTCTAAATGCTAATGGTAAGATATAAATAAGCAAATGAGATGAGAAGAAATATTAGGCAAATCTAAAAAATTAGGCCACTTTAAGCTCTTTAAACCTGAGAAATGACACGAATTTTGTATTTATTTGGCATTCTATTGGCAAAATATTATTCCAACGGTTGCAACTAATTAGATAAAGAATGTTTCAATTTTGTTTGTCACGTTATAATAAAGTAGCGTGAATTTCGTAATTCGCCAAGACCGTAAAATGCATTGGCTCATAATGATTTATTATGTTATAGAAATTTCAGTTGTGAAGCTATTGTGGCGGTTTGTACTTGGTCGAACTTTTCATAAAACGACTACTAAATTTGATGAACATCAAATAATGCAAAGAAACTATTTATGAGTTACAGATCAAATTTAAGCCACATAAATTATATTTCCCTGGAATCCGTAAGTCATTGCAAAACCACAATATTGTATACTGCATGCGACCCACGTGAAAGCCGCTAACTAATATATAACGTCAGATAAATCAGATAAAAGGTGGTATATGCAATTAGCACATTTGAGGCAGTAAGCATATCAACAAGCAAATTGCTAAAGAAGTTTCTTCAAATGTCCTTCATCTGTCGCCGACGCTTGAAATCAATTGTCAAATGGGTGGTCATAATTATGGCAATTTGGTTTTGTATTGGATTATACCTCTTCAATGATGATTTAGATGATTATTTCGATTCAGAAGATGACTATCTCTTCGATAATGTTTTTCCCATGACTTTGAGAAATGACACTGAATCGGATGAGCTCTATCAAGATGAGGCTTATATAATTACCGATGTTAGGACACCATCCAACATAACAAAGCATTTACCTTTGGAATGGAAACACACAGAATATGGTAAGTGTTTTTTCTTGCTTTTTCTGCGTTTTTATGCCCAGAGGGTTTTATAAAATTGGTCAGATGTTTGTATCGCACAAAAGGAGACGTTTCGACTCCATAAAGTATTCTTAATAAGCAAAGAAGCTAACCTTGGCAATAATTTGTTTACGTTTTGAAAATTGTTTCCCTGCAACTCACACAAACAAAACATTATAATGTTTATATTTTTACTAAAATTTTTTCTTCTTCCTCCTTCATTCCCTAAGCAAAGCACGGCACGCATACACATACAGTTCATGTAGCGTTGCGTCTGTGTGTGTATGCATGTGCTCTGTTGATTTGATGATGACGTAGTATCGTTTGGGATCTGAGGGTTCATATCAAATTGGTAAATTTCATGGGGATACTCCATTTCTGCAAAAATGTTTCTTCTAGAAGTATATGATATAGTAGGCGAGGGAAGAGGTCGGGATGGATCACTTCTTGAGCTTTCTTTTACTCAATGGAGACAGTGAGGCGAAATGCATTGATAATTGAAGTGAGTGATCCTTGGCAAGTTCTATGTTAAAATTTGCACTTTTACAAGTAAGGGAGACCACTGTACCGGAGTGACTTTGACTTGCTCCATCGGTCTCTTGTATCTCTGGCGAAGTCTGAATCTTGTGTGTCTTGTGGCCTGTGTGTTCATAGCTGGTAATTAGTGTTGTTGTACTTATTGGCATTGGCCGTGGCCTTGGGGCGCGTTACCACCAAAAAAGACGTGGCCAACATGACGTTTATCGCGCGCACGCATCAATTTCCCTGTTCAGTGCCTAGTGCTCAGAAACCTGCCTCTTGGCCATGTCTTTAATACGTTCGTTCGCTATCTTGATCGTAGGCTTTTGCGTTTTTTTTTTTCTTGTTTTTGACCAGATTTGCCTCACTCACATGTGTGTGCGTGAATTCCTCTTTCTATGTATATGTGACACTAGTCTTTTACAATTTAACAGCGATAATCATTTTGTCTATACAATGCAAATGCCACGCCCCCTCTTTGTTCCACAGCCCAATTTTGTTTCAAGAAGATTGATTTGTTTGCCTCTGGCATTGTTTCATTTCCCTTTTAATCAATGCTAATCCCTTGGCCCATGTTCATAAAGCTTGTTTTTTATGTCTTGCATGTTGTCTATTGTCTAGGGCAAAAAGAGGATGGCTGGCAAGAGAGACGATTGAAGAGAGGGTGAGAGGCCAAACCTCTCCCTAACCTCATTCATTTTGCAAAATAACGCTACTTTGGCATATTATGTTACTTTTATGCGTTATGTCGCTCGGCAGCACATTGGGGTACACACATACACAGACATTTGTCATGTGGCGCACCTTCCCTACTTTTCGCCTTTCCCCTTATCCTGCTCCTACTGGTCTTCCGCCTGTTTCTACATTTATAGCTTCCTGTCACGCTCAGGCGTGTCCCTCGAGCGCTTGTCGCTATGATTGTCTATTTTGCTCCCCCTTTGGTGCTCTCCCCTATTTCACATTCCCCTCTGTGCTATTCGAATTTGGTCTCAAATGTCGATAAACTCTCCTATTTCATTGGAACGTAACGCATACGCAGCATGGAACAGGAGAGTTATTGGATTTGAAGCATTCACGAAACACATTGAATGGGAAAAGCGAAACTTACGTGCTGAATGTAAAATATTAAAATAATCAAATGGAATTGAAAATTGAAGATTTTTGCATGAATTTCAATGCTAAAGCATAAGTTTTAAACTAACAAGAAATAAAATATCCTCTCACCCTCTTTCCTTCTGCGACCAAGCCTATGACCATATTAATGGTTTGATTTCTTTCGGCTGGCTGATTGGCCCCTTGGTTCGTCTAGTTGCCATTCCTGGCCAACATTTGTAACATAATGCCACGACATCTGCCTCTCTCCTTCTTTTCGCTCCATTTCGCTTCCACTCCTTGTCCTGGTTTTATTTGAAAACCTTTTTATGGCTTTTTATTTTCCATCTAGGTTTTTTATGCTTATTGAAATTGAAATGATTGTGGTAATTGAAATGTTTTTGCATGGTCGAAGTTGACCAGAGAAGAAAATATGTTTTTTTTTCTTGCCTTGGGACTGGGATAAATGAAATAGAAAATAAATGAAATTTATTCTACATTCCATATTCATTTAAAGCATTATAACTAGCTTTCAATTTGAATGCCGGTATAAAGTAAATGAAATACCGTTTCATTTTTCTTTTGAGGCATTTGGTAACCCCCGATGTGCAGGTACGGTGTTCTTTGGAGACACACACATGCCCAATAAGTGTTACTTATGTTTGACAAATCGCATAAAAAGCAGAAGCAAGTTTAGTTGAGTGTACAGTGACAGGAGTAGTATTAATATTACCATGCAAATGCAAATAACAAAATAATACAATGCGCACGAAGGACATGCTCTGAAGTAGTAAACAGCGACAGATGTGAGTGTGGGAGGACAACATCTGCACACAACACACATACGCACCGTTGTTGCCTGAGAAAATTTGCAAAAGGCGAGCCATTTTTCATAACCAAGCTGGGATGCTGACTTTTCATGTCAAATGCATTCCGATTTATCTGAGCAAGAAATGGATAGGAGAACGGAAGGCGGAGCGAATGTAAATGTCGTAAATTTCACGCACAACAAAGCAGCAGCATCTTACTTTAGACAATTTTGAAGCAAATCAACTTTACACCGCATTTTTATATTTTTGTTGCTACAGCTTTAGTTCGAAACTTTTCCGAACTTGAAGATACTCCTGGGGAAATGGGAAAACCAGTTGAATTGCCCACGAACATGTCAGATGCTATGAAAAAAGCAGTTGAGGATGGCTGGACCAAGAATGCTTTTAATCAATATGCCTCCGATTTGATATCCGTGCATCGCACACTTCCTGATCCACGCGATGCTTGGTGCAAGGAAACACCTCGTTATCTAACCGATCTGCCCAAAACAGATGTAATCATATGCTTCCACAATGAGGCCTGGTCGACATTATTGCGAACTGTTCACTCAGTTCTCGATCGGTCACCAGAACATCTGATTGGCAAGGTGATTTTAGTGGATGACTACAGCGACATGCGTAAGTTCCATTCATAAATCAAGAATTGGAATTTATTAATAACCCGATCTTTATGTTTCAGCTCATCTCAAGATACAGCTGAAGGAATATTTATTTTCGTATCCCAAGGTGCAACTTGTACGAGTAGCAAAACGTGAGGGCTTAGTCCGTGCTCGACTTTTTGGTATGGAATATGCTGATTCGCCGGTTGTTACCTTTTTGGATTCGCATTGCGAATGCACAGAAGGTAAGTACATAAGTAAATAAGGTATGGGTATGAGGAGTGAGGTGATGGCATAACAAATGATCATAACAAATCAAATTTAACCATTTCAATTCATTTCTTGGCACGTGGATTATAAAAGTGCGGCAAGTCATTTACGAGAATTTTTATGTAAAAATTTGAATTTTATGTTTTTGGTTTGCCCCACAACTATAAACAATAGAATGCTTGAATTGAATTCCATTTCTGTCGCTTTATTGACATCTCATGATTGGTTATCACATCCTGAAATCCTTCGGAAATGTAGCCAATAAAACAAAGCCAACTAATAAATCTCGCAATCTTTGAGATACCAGCAAGTTGAAGACATTGCCAAAGCAATTGTCCTGCTCCTTTTTGTTTCCTCGCAATAAACAGGCAAAATAAAAGAGAAAAGCACACAATCAATTTTCTTTATTGAGTTTTGCTGATGATGAAAAGAAGAAAAATCGTTGGGAGTTGAGGAAAAGTTGCCAAGAACTAAAGGATAAAAGTTAAAGGAGAAACATTTTCTGGATTTTATACTACTACACGGATGATACATGGAATGGGACTGGAAAAAAATAGGATGGGCAAACGATTGAATGGGATAGATTATTGCAGAAGTAATTAAATTCTCAGTTTTGTTTTGCTTGTGTTATTGCAGGCTGGCTGGAACCTTTGCTGGATCGGATTGCCCGTGATCGAAATACTGTGGCTTCTCCCACTATTGATATGATTGACCCTAAGACTTTTCAATACATCTATGATGGCGCTAAAGATGTTCTGGGTGTTTTCGATTGGAATTTGGAGTTTTATTGGGTTCCAATTCCCAAGCGTGAGATAAATCGCCGTAAAGTAAGTAAATCCTAATTTAAGCTAATTTAATTTAACAAATTATTGACGGAAATCAATAGTTAAGACATTAATTGCTATTTAAATTCAAGTTGGGTTTTGCCATTCCTGTCCAGAAACATATTGAATTCAGTTTACTTGCCGATTGTAGACGATGATCAACAACGTATGTCCGGATAGTTAAGAGCCTTAACAATTACAAGAAATACGCCTATTTGCAGAATGCCAACGGCAACGGTTTTGAGCAAATGCATTTGGACTTTGGGCTCCAAATCCCTCATATAGTAAATGCTCGACGATTGACTGGCCAAGCTATTGTGATCAATTTGAAACGACTTAATGATATCATCGCTTAGGCTACTTAATTGTTGTGACTGCACCATATTTCGATTATAATTTGCTGCACAATTGCTGCAAGTTTTAATTTATTCTGCAACGGGAGACGAGAAGACTTAGAGAGTAAGAGAGTGAGTGAGGGAAATGTATCGTGTATATGAAAGTCAGCTTATGTGGCGCATGATTTATTAAAAAGTGCTCGTAAAAATGCACAGCACACTGAGAGAAAAAATCAAAATACAAAACACACCCAAAAAAAAAACCCTCACTAGCTTTCGCAACAGGAAGAAGGGTCTGGCTCTTGGTCTGGGCCTGAGGACACTCTTTCCGACTGTGTGTGTGTTTGTCTATGTTTATGTAGTAAAAATGCATGAAAAATAACTATGGAAATAAGGAAAAGCAACAGCACTAAAAATAGATATGAAATTTTTAAAGCATCCTCGTGTCCTGCTGCTCCTCCACATCGTCGCCATCCTCGTCATCCTTTCGTAGACAACTGAAAGAGGACAACAATGCTTAAATCATTATGATGTGGGGCAAGTGGAGAAGGCGGAGCTACTGTGTGTGTGTGTGGCTCCCAATTTTCAAGCCCATCCATCAACTGTCAGAATTTGTTGGCTCATTTTTAAGCAATTTTCGCAACCGATAGGAGAGTATCTTTTGCATGGTAGACAACAGCATTATGATGGTATCCATGGCATAATGACGGCATTCGGCTCCCAGATAGATGATTATGACTCTATATACTCGACTATTGATCGATTTTATTTGTTTCAAACTGCAACAGCAGCCACTTTCTGAGGTTTTTCCCCGTCTGACCCCGTTATATGCCTGACAGAGCTTGCCTGCAGGATGCCATTATTAATTAGTTTCCATTGCATATTTCCACAGCCGCCAGAAAAATGAGCTGCTTCAACATCCACTGCTATTGCCACTGGAACTGCAACTGCCATTTCACATGCCATGGCCATGTCCATGGCACATTTGTTCTGCCAGCTGGCGGCATAACATTGGGACAGGAAAAGCGTAGTAAATTGCCAGTTAAATCGAACAGAACTGGGCATCATTTGCATAGCATTATGTGAAATATGTCTTAAGCCTCATTTACACTACCAAAATGAATGGCAAGTGGGAATTTTTAATGACTTAAGGAAATGTGTGATAAATGGGAGTGAAGAAATTGCGTTAAAAGTGTGAATCTGAGAGGTTCCCTAAAAACTCCTCCAATTGGGCTAATGTTCGTACGAAGTATTCTTCACTTTTCCGCCAACTTGAAATAGGCACGTACTTAGAGGCACTTTTTGTTACCTTTCATCTACCGTGCTCTGGCGTCTCTTTCTGTGTCGTGTGTCCTAGGGCCATGCAAATTGAGTGCGCGTTTCGCATAACCAAAAATTACATTTTCATCAACCTCCAAGGGAGTGGACAGAATAGCCAAGGCCAAAGGCACACGTGCCCTAAGTTTGCCTCGTTTTGGTGATTGGATTACAATCTACCTCACTCGTAATGCTGTTGGGATAATTATGTAATGTCCAGGGACTGGAAGAGAGGGAAGGAAGTAGTGCTTTGGTCCTTGAAATATGCATAATTTTATACAACAGTTTTTCGCTGTAGTTGAATTTGAGACAAAATGTGCTTACTTAGCGCCTCGGCTTTAACTTGACAGATTAAATAAGCATGAAAATGTCCTTGGCCTCCTCCATATTTCTGGTACGTGTTCCGTCGAGGTTGTTCCGTCATTTTATAATTCAGACTCATTTAAAGAGAACGAAAAGTTGTTGTAGGTGGGACCCACGCAATCCACGAGAGCAGAAGAGGGCCCAGCCCGGCCATTTTCTTTTAATTTTCATATAGTTTAATAGTTTTACTCGCGGATTTGACTGCTTAATACGCAGAGTTGCACTTTACTTTTATTGCGCTTTGGGTCTGGACCAAGAGGAGAATGTAAAAAGTGTAGAGTTTTTTGTTTTCGCGATTTTGTTTGTTTTTTGTTGCACGCGCGCACATGAAAATCTCTACTGCGTTTTATGCAACAAACGAGGTGAGTAAGTCGAAGGGGCCTCATCTGGCCCATCTGCCACCCCCTCTGAATTGTCCAGATAGACAGTCAGAGAGACAGAAGAACCCTACGTTAAGCACTCGCTAACGGTCCACTGAACTGGTAATCAAAGCAAAATCAGCAAAGCAACGAACAACTTTTTATGCTAATTTTTACTTTTACATTTCAACTAACATTTTTGCTGTGTGTGCGGGTGTCAGTGGGGTGTATGCGGATGTGAGTGGGAAGGTGTGTGGGCATGCTACATTAAACATTTAAATATGCTTTTAAGTAGCGTTTGGTTTAAGGTTTACTAAGCGGGTTAAGAGAGCGAAAGGTACCCCTCGCATCCATCCATTCATTCATCCGCCTGCATCCACTCGAGCAATAGGCCAAATTGCGTCTTAAAAAACCAAGAAAAAAGTGTCCCGACTGCATCCCCTATATACGTCCTACATATACGTATACAAATATACATATATGGAGATATTTCCCAAGTATTCCTTCAACTATTAACTTTGAGAAAGATTGCGACTTTTGGCGCTTGACTCAAATATGCAAATATCAAAAGCGGAGCATGGAAAATCCTCAAGTTGTCCCGCTGAGCCGCCACTTTACCACTCAAGCTAGGATCCATGTGAGTGCGTGTGCGAGGGTACAAGGAGGTGGAGAAGCCTAAGAGTAGGCGTGTCTGCTAGGACTTGTCAAAGTCAACTTGGCATTATGTCAAGCAGCGTGTTTTCCTTCTTCCTTTCGACTGAAGGAAATGTCTTACTTTTCCATACATTATTTTGTTGCTGTGTATGAGTTACTTAAACGATAGCAAAGGATAGACAAGGATCTCCAGAATCGTTCGCAAAATATCTAAGACATTTATAGAGTCGACCTTGTGATTGACCAGAAATGACATAGGTCGAGAAGGTCTTATAGTTAGGAGTGGGTGAAAGGATATTATTACAGTCGGGGCCCGTGAATATCAAAGTATTTTCTTTAGTTTTATCAACATTTGCAATGGTTATTCATTTCCTTGAGAGGCCCCTTACTGCGAGAAGGGAGGAACGATCCCTTAGTCGTCGACAGTTAATGTCGCTTTCCATTTCCATTCCCATTCCACATCTGTCCGATTTCTATACTCCGTCCACATCCGCGCTCTGACTTCTGCGATATTCCTGGGCATATTTTTCTTTGGCTGCGGTTGCCTCCTGCCGCTTTACGTGACTGTTTTATTTGATGTTAATGTGTAGAGTGAGTGGTTCGAGGTATGGTGACGGCGGTGGTACTGGAAGGCGACGTGCTGGCAGCCGCAGGTTAGCACATTATTTACATGCCATGGCTTGGGACTTTAAACCGAACCCTCTTTGGGTTTCGCCTGCTTAAATTGCGGTCGACTTGCTCAAGGTTTAAGCTCTCCTTTTGTCCCTCTCTTTTTGGTTTTCTTCTGAAGTTGATGAATTCCTTTGGCCGCCAAATGGCCATTCATTTTCCAGCTTAATATGTGTCACACACACACACACACACACACACAGGGGAGAAGCCCTTTGTAACCATTATAAATGCCTCAAGATTTATTTTGATATCTAAATAGGCTCAAAATGTGTCCTTGTATGGCACGAGCTATGCGAGGCAGTTACTTTGATGCTGCCATTTTGAGCGTCTGCAAACAAAATAAGGATTTGTTGAGTGGAAAATTGAATTGATTCACATGAATCATCTTTTTCAGAGAGGAAGTGACCTGCTCATGAAATCAAGAAATCATTCCAAAGCAAGAGGCGTTTCAAATGTTGCCACAACTCGATGCTTAATAATTTGTCTGATTCTTTATAGCATACTTTTTTGGGCAAACCTCTTTAAAGTTGTTAAGATTTGCGACTCGAGGGAATAATCGCATTTGTATCAACTCTCTTTTTTATTCACTTAAACTCCACTCCGTGTATGTATTATGTGGGAACACGAGCTGATGCCGAAAGGTAAAAAGTTATCCCATATTATTTGCTCTGTGCCGAATGAGTCGACGCACAACTCTGCTTATTTATTTTATTCGTTTCGGTTTTTTCGGTTTGTATGAATTTATTTTATTTATTCATAGCGCTGCTGCTTTTTATTTCATCTCAGTTTATTTACGCAAAAAAGCGAAACTTATATTTTTGTATTTCTGCATTTTACTTCCACTTCCGGAGGGAGGAAAACGGGGAAAAAGAGCGACAAAAAACAAATGCAACTATAACAATAAAATCCTTTTACACACTAACACACACACACACACACATGCATAAAGTTCTTCTCCCAATTTCGTCCTCTTTCTCATTCCAGCAAGCTTTTTACTTTTGCTATTTGTTCTGTCACTTCCTGTGGAAAAAAGAAATCGCCGCCCGCATGTTTTTTCTTCTTTCAGTCACTCTCTGTTTGTGCTTCAAATGTTTCGCATATTCGCCTACCCTGTTGTCCCTCTTCGGTTTCCTCTTTCTCTTCCTCTTGACCAAGTTTTCGCAGTGTTTTTACAGGCTCTAAGCGTTTATTAAATGTCACACTGCGAATTTGCCAGCGGCCAGCAGAAGTTCCTCATCTATCTGCTGATCCATTTCGCTTTTAATGTTTTCAGGGACGTTTCCAAACCATGACACAATTTTTTAAACTGACATTTTCTTGTTGTTCCTTTTCTTAAAATATGGGCACACATTTGAGAGTCTCCCAGAGTTTGAAATGTTTTTGTTTTATTTAAAGGCAAACCGAATCAAATATTCCATAAGACATAAAAGATATTCCCTTGCTACATTGTGTCTTCGGTTGATTTATCTTGCTTCTTCCTTCGGCCATAAATTTTATAATGTCATTACTTAAAGAATACACAACCTGAGAGAGGGTTCTATAAATATCGTCAGCCGTTTGTGACGATCAAATGGGTTATCGTATAAATTATGCATAGAAGGGTATGCAGTAGTTACTGAATTTCTACTTGATTATTTCATTTTAATTTATAACATTTACTGAATTCAATCATTTTATATGTGTACAATTTATCCATTTGCATTCAATTTATATTTCATTAAACAGCAAATTAAAATGTAGTTCTCCATTTTGTTGCTTTTTATTTATTTTTAATTATTTTGTAAAGTTCTTTATCTGCGGCAGCTGCCACTGCTCTTGCTTTTGTTTGTCCACTTGCATAAACAAACCTAAAAAATAGAAATTAAAAGAAGTAATTAAATTGTAGTGGAATGCAATTCACCAATTAAATGCACAAAATTTATGCCACAAGATGAATAGGAGAAGCCAGGGAAACGAGTCCAGAGACTTAGTAGACGAAGTATTCAATTACCACAAAATAGAGATGGAGATAGACACAGACAGAGATAGCGAGAGACTCATAAGAAGAGAGAAATACAGGGAAAACGAGCAAATTGTAGTAGTAAATAAAATGTGACCTCGAGTGTTTTTGCCAAGCTGTTGAAAGTAACCAAAAAGGCAGCTGGGGACTCACAAGACGACCTTTCGACTCGGCAAAAACGAATATAAAGTTTACTTAGGTGCCACAGCAATTGTTGTTATGGCTGAGTGGCCATTAAGAGGGACACATTTTGTTGTACGTTTGTCGGACCAACACTTCAGTATCAATTAGTTAAATTAAATGGACATACATCAACTTACCTTAATTTGTATACCCTTGTAGAATTGGCCGGTAAGAGCAAACATTTCTTATTTCTCTAATATTAATTTCTTTGGTTTCAGAACTCTGCAGAGCCAATTCAAACGCCGACCATAGCTGGTGGCCTCTTTGCCATAGATCTTGAGTTTTTTTAGGCGCGTGGGTACCTACGATCCTGGATTTAATATCTGGGGCGGTGATAATTTGGAGCTATCCTTTAAGACATGGATGTGTGGCGGCATTTTGGAGATTGTACCCTGTTCTCATGTGGGTCACATATTCCGCGAAGACTCTCCATATGAGGTAAAACTTGCTTCGAATTAAAATTATTCATTCGTAAATGCAAAATAATCACATTGTTAGCCCTATTCGACCGAAATTGCTTAAACACATTGTGAGCTAGAGACAAAACCAATATTTATACACTTGCCTCCTCATTAACGCCCACCACTAACTGGGTAAATAGTGAGAAACATGTGTGGTCATGTGGGTTGGGGGGTCAGGGGAACAATTAAAAACTCTTACACAACGTCACGTGTTGGATTTTATGTGTGCGTGTGTGAGCCTGTGTGTAGGCTGCCTCAGGACCAGCAGCTTTTACCAGTTGAGATTCGTGTTTGGTCAACTGTGGGTCAATGTGGTTCTCCCCAAACCACCACCAACCATGCACCGACCATTCCATATTCAAGAACGAAAGCCGCTTTCAGTGTACATGTCGCACATGCCAGCCACAGACCAGCATAGGGAGCGTGGAGGTGATGGAGTGGTGGAGAGGGCGTGACGAGATGGCTACATAAAACATAAACATGAACATCCGCTGTGGCTATGCATTTCGCCTTTCCCTCACTTCCGATACCACATTTTCCTCCTTTCTATTCGTTTCTCCAATTACACTGTGTGCTACTAATTTGGCAGTTTGTTAGAGACATAGCATAAGTTAGGAGTCCAGCAAAACCTACAAAAGTGGTACACAAGAAGTGAACAATAAGCTCCAAAAAGAATAAAACGAAATTGACCTAAACAGTACTTGTTAATACTATTTTAGTTTCATGGAATTTTTTATAAATAAAGGGTCTTCTCATTGAAATAAGAACAAATATGGTTTTTGCAACACACTGGTCAGACTGTCACAGTGGGCTAGCTAGTTTGGCTCCTGTTTCCATTTCATATGGGCTAATTCTGTTTCTCGGACAAATATTCTCATCGACCACTCGCAAGAAAAACATCTTTATGATCCTTCGATCTCTGTACACTTTTACAGTGGCCCAGCTCTAGAGGGAGGATGATAGAAGGCAATTTGGCGCGTTTGGCTGAGGTCTGGCTGGATGATTATGCCAAATATTATTATGAACGAAATGGCGGTAATAAAAGCATTGCGGGTGATGTCTCAGATCGCAAGAAAATGAGGTAAGTGAAGGTAAATCCAGTCTACCTCATTAATTTGATGTTTTCTTGCCATTCTAGGGAGAAGATGGGATGTAAAAGTTTCAAATGGTATTTGGATAATGTTTATCCGGAGCTTCTTGTGCCTAACGAGGCGGTTGCACGTGGCGAGGTAAGTGGTTCATATTGTCACATTAAAACCAAATGAAATCTTTATTCAAACAGCGATTGTCTGCATTAGATCAAAAATTTAGCTAAAAATGGTAAATATTGCTTAAGTGCACCAGGAACGAAATTTAAAACAATAATTGTACTTCACTGCCATGGACACGGTGATTATCAGGTAAGATCTGTACATAACATAATCATAGTTCATAGTTCATATCCAGATTGTCACACATCAAAAGTTAACTTGTTGCTAAAATGTAAGTTTTTGTATCACGTACAATAAATGGTCAACAAATTGAGTGCTTATTGACTATTTCAAAGTTTTACATATAAAGGGTTTCATTTTGAGAGGCATGCAGAGTCATTGATTCTAGAGATAGTCTAATTATCTTTGTGTTTCAAAAGTGACTATGCCATTCTGTGGTTTACCATTTTGAAGTACTAGTTGATAAAAGACTGCGTTAAAGAGCTAACTCATAAGCATGACGATTCATTTCTCTCAAAAGAACACCCTGTTGCATACAGACACACAAATGCTTGATTTTTCATTGGCCATTCAGAGATTTATGCCTTGTCGCCAAAATATTAATTAAATTGCAATCATAAATAAAATAAAGCAAACGATAAATCATTTTGTTCATTCTGCTGTTGTTGTTGTTGTTGTTGTTGATGCAGTACATTTTCCAGATACTTTTAAAACAAATCTGGAAACATTTGTTAAACCAAATGCGTCAACAACAATAACAAACAACAACAACAACTCAAACGAAATATCTCAGTTTTTGTGCTGGAAACATTTAATAACAAGCATTCCGACAACTAAGCAACAACAACAACAAACAGCATACAAATGAACTGCAACACACAAAAGGACTCTTTACACGGCTCACACATACAGAGACAAACACACGCACACACACAAACCCACATACACATGGATACACAGACAGACAGGATATATTGTGTATTTCACATTAAATGTGAAAGTGTTGACCTCGTTCTGCTCCTACAGAAATCGCCAAGTACAGACAACACCGTGCCCCAACCTAGTGTTGCCCCTTCCCTCCGCCACCCCTGGACCCATCCTACTATTCCAACCTCTTTTACCAACTAGAAACGCGGTGTGGAAACAAAAAAGGATGCCGCCAAATGTTTGTTTGCACTCGGAAATGCGGCTGGGATAAAATAATCAACATTTGAGCATGGCGAGACGAATGAAGGGGCAACACGATCCAAACGTTTGGGCGTTTTATGTTGCCTCACATAGTAAAGGAAGCGGTACAGGGGGCGTGGCGTTTGGTTCGCTTTTTGCACGCAAATTTTAATTTCGCACATCGTAAAATTTGCATATGAGTCATAGGAGGGAAAAGGAAAGCATCAGCATCCGCGCTGCTTGTGTCAAAAGAATCGAAAGGATGCTCTGGTCAGGGGTGAGGGATAGAGGGGGGATGTGAAGCTCAACCAGTGGACAGGCTACATATAATAAACGAATTTTTTTTACCACATAAGAACACGCTCTGAAAAACACGAAAAAATAGAGAGATGGTTGGATGCGCCCTCACCGGAGGTTCAATACCCTTACGAAGAGAAATTTAACCAATTTTATGTTAATATCCAATACGTTTTTAACACTTAGATATTTCGGCAGGAATAACGAATCGTCCTTCGATCTAGTTTCAAATACGAATAAACAGCCATTAATCGTTAGAAGTCCATGTGGATATTTAACCTAAGCTCATGAGAAAATTATGATACCCTTCTTTTAAAAACAAAACAAAAATATGTTATTGTGCACAACCAGCAGTAAAATTTGTTCAGCGCTCAAAAACACACCAACAAAATGAAAAAAAAGATGTATAAAAGAAAAACTACTTTCGCATGTGAATGATAAAAAAGCTATGAGATAAAAGTGAGAAAAAATTCAGATGAAAATTAAAAAAACAAAACATAATTAAAAACGCATCACGTTCAGAAAGATCTGAGGAAAAAGTAAGGGAAATGCAGGAACAAATAGAAGAGAAAAATACAGAATGAAGATGACATTAAAAAAGGGAAAGAAAGAGTAGAGGGAGGAAACAATCAGCAGGGGTGCATATTAAATTTAGTACAGTGTAAATGCGGAATGAAATGGAAAGAGACAATGAGAGAATGAGTGTTTGAGTGGAAGCCGTGTCCTTCAACTGTGGATATTCTCATAGGGTTCTCCGTTAGGAGTGAAATGGTTGAAACTATGATCCATGACCCACACGTCAGAATGGATCTAAATGGTTTACCACTTTCTAATAAAGTTATTATTTTAAGTTAGTTGAGCTTTAAATTTTGATGCTGGATTAACGTCTTTATCTTTCAGACTTAATGGGGGCTTGCCTTTGATTTGATTCTCTTTGGCCACTTCCTTTGAGGTCCTTTTAACAAATGGCAACAATGGAATAGTAATATATAAAATGAAATAATGAATGTGCTTGCAGCACTGGCAACAAAATGTTGCACAATTGCCATGCTCTGGCATCGTCAGCAGTAGAATCATTGTTATTATAAACAAAATAAGAATGGGTCAAGGCAGCCACCGGAAAACGGAAATGGAAACACAACAAAATGGCCGCTCGGTCAGGCTCTGTTGCAGAGCAGAGACAGAACAGGAGCAGAGGGAGTCTGGCCATCTGGCAATGGCCAACGTGGCTTAAATTATAAATAATCATGACGGGATGACGAGCAGACATAACCCAGACCGAGGCACAAACTCAATTGAATACTCACACACACACACAGGCAGTCTGCCACCCACATGGACACACATACACACACACACACATCGACAGCAAAGCAGCTTTGGCATTTCATTTAATATTACATTACATATTATGTAATTCGTTATGCGATTTTGTAGCCTGCCAGAAACTTGGCAACTTTTGAGTATTCAGCAATTAATTAATATTTGATTTGTTATTGTTCTTTTTTTAGTATTGGCTGATGGAGAAATCTGGTCAATTAAAAGGAGATGACAAATGTTTGGTCTACGATGGCAAAGAACTGAAATTGAATTCATGTACTAGTCCAATCGAAAATCAGGTAAGTTATTTATCTTAGCCATTACCCAAAGGGGAAATTGATTTCATTCTCTTTGCAGATGTGGAAATATATTGAGAAATCCAAATTTCTGTATCATGTCACCCACAAGACATGTCTGGCGAAGAGTGCAGACGACGGTTCGGTTTTAATGGAAGAATGCGATGAATCCTTAGAACGTCATCAGTGGATGCTATCGAACTATGATAGTTCGAAGTTGTGAGGCTTATTAAAAAAGAAGGAGCAGTGGTTTAGCCATTCAAAAGTCAATTTGTTTTTTTTTTTTTTTGTGTTGTAAGTGTGAAATATCACAAACCATGAAACACCAAATATAGGACAATAATAAATAAAAAGTAAATATAGTCAACAAAAACATTCAGCTGATATAAAACAACATTAAAGCCAGCAATGCCTAAAAGTATGCTGCATAAATGGAGGCAACACGAAAAGTTATCGACAACCTTATCGAAATTCAAAGTTTTACCAGAGGCGCCACTGAGGTGGTTGCCTAAACAGCCGTTAAAAATTCAAACAGAAATCTGTAAAGTACTACCAACTAAATATCTGAAAGATAAAACCAAAAATAAATTTAATTGCATGTAGAGTTTTTTGGTGTATTTTTCATCTATATTATATTTTGTAACTTTATTTTCATGTCTCCTTGTACAATTTGTGTAATTGCTTAAATTACTACACGATGCTTTTGCAAGCAAATGATTAGTTATGATTTAATTCTAAAAAAACAAAACGCAAATTTTGAAACGTTTTTCTGACCATTTCTATGGCCACTGATTTCATTTGCTGTGCAAGTAAATGCAAATCAAATGGATTACATGTTAAAACATTGTTAGTTATTGTAGTTATCATGATATTTGCATGTAATCATTTCCATTCCTCATTATTATTTACATGCTGGCATATATGTGATATGATTTTTGTTGACAGTACGATTATTTACAGTCGCTTTTTGAATTTCTTCTTTTTTATTCTTTGAGACCTATAAACTAAAACTAATTGATAAACCTTGAAGTGGATTTTTTCTGAACATTTATGTATGTCTGAATGTGTGTGTGTATGTATTTAAGTAATTAGTAGAAGGCACTATTGCATATACTTGCATTATTTTAAGATGATTAATTATATATCTGTTTCTATTCAAGTGTAGAAAATGATAGTTTAATGTGTACTACACAAGCTGGCATTATCGAATAAATATACACGATATGTTATAATTGTCATATAAATAATAACAAACAAAATACACAAAAAGACAAATTCAGATAGATCTATTTAATAATTTGGCATTGGCTTTTTTTTGTTGTTGTTGTTTTTCTTTTCGAAATAAGTTCAATAAATAAAATTAAGGTTTTTGGACCTATTCTTTTTATTCTCTCCCTCTCTTTCTCTATTAGGAATGCTGCGGGGCCTCAAATTGAAGGGCTATCACCAAATGCTTTCCATCTTTTAATACTTATTTACTAATTAGCTTATGGGCTAAAGTTATATATTTGGAACGCGGCTTTTGCAAAGCCATTTGATGCCGGAAATATAAGAATTAAATACGTTTCAGTTTCATTTTGACCGGGGCAAAAAACAAAAACACACAGAAAAGTTCATTATCATATTTCATCGGATATGGGATCAAAATTGTGCTAAGATTTACAAAGTAAATGCAAAAATTGCGCTACGACTTTAATTTTGCCAGAGACATGGTTCTTGGCTTGGCTGATATTTATATCTATATCTAAAATTTCTTAGCTTAAAAAACTAAGCCTAGAATTTCTAGCAAAATTTGTAGACTCAGCGTAGTAGAAAATCTTATAGCTACTGTACAACAGTCGTCCTTGTAGTGGGATGTGTGTGTCCTTATAATTATTTCGTTTTGAAAATTATAATAAATATTACATATGTATGTATATGTATATGGGTGTGTGTGTGTGTGTGTGTGGAAGTATAACTATAGTTATATATATATAAACACATATGTTTTAGAGGATAATCTGTTTTTTTTTTATCCTTTTTTTTTTAGAGCGCATCCAGTGCTTCAAACATGGCAAATTATTGTTTATTTATTTGTTGTTTTCGATGCTGCTGCGCTTTTTCCCCATTTCCAGTTTCATTTCCTAGCTTATTGCACAAGTTTTCTTCAAGGGGGAGTCCTCTAATCCATTTACTTCATCATTTCGTGTCACTTCGTCTGCCGCTATGCTCCCAGTCGTCGATGTCGCTGCGAAGTAGGCACAAGTATGTTGCCTTTCGCATAAAAGTAGCCTCACAACTTTGAACCATCATAGTTCTCCAGCATCCACTGCTGACGTGCCAAAGACGCGTTACATTCCTCCATGAGAAGTTTGTCTTTGGCCTCACTTATGGCCAGGCACTTGCCCGAAGTGCCATGATGCAGTTGCTTTGTATTCTCACGATATGCCCAGAACTGCAACGTACCAAGGATGAGGATTACAACTGTGATGCCAAAGATCAAAATCATCTCACCTGATTGCCCTTGCTGCCATGACATGCGTAAAGTGTCACATCCTTGCCCGCATAGTCCAAACAGGAGTCGTCACGACGTATTTCCCCAGCTTTGCTCAGCATCCAGTACTGTAGAGGATGAGGAAAATGAAATTGGATATGAATACAAATTGTTATGGCATGTGTCTGCGTCAAATTCTCGTTCGCCTGCCCAATACTCAAAAGTTGCCAAGTTTCTGCCAGACTACAAAATCGCATAACGAATTACATAATAATGTAATATTAAATGAAATGCCAAAGCTGCTTTGCTGTCGATGTGTGTGTGTGTATGTGTGTCCATGTGGGTGGCAGACTGCCTGTGTGTGTGTGTGTATTCAATTGTGTTTGTGCTTTGGTCTGGGTTATGTCTGCGCGTCATCCCGTCATGATTATTTATAATTTAAGCCACGTTGGCCATTGCCAGATGGCCAGACTCCCTCTGCTCCTGTTCTGTCTCTGCTCTGCAACAGAGCCTGGCCGAGCGGCCATTTTGTTGTGTTTCCATTTCCGTTTTCCGCTGCCTGCCTTGACCCATTCTTATTTTGTTTATAATAACAATGATTATACTGCTGACGATGCCAGAGCATGGCAATTGTGCAACATTTTGTTGCCAGTGCTGCAAGCACATTCATTATTTCATTTTATATATTACTATTCCATTGTTGCCATTTGTTAAAAGGACCTTAAGGGAAGTGGCCAAAGAGAATCAAATCAAAGGCAAGCCCCCATTAAGTCTGAAAGATAAAGACATTAATCCAGCATCAAAATTTAAAGCTCAACCAACTTAAAATAATAACTTTATTAGAAAGTGGTAAACCATTTAGATCCATTCTGACGTGTGGTCATGGATCATAGTTTCAACCATTTCACTCCTAACGGAGAACCCTATGAGAATATCCACAGTTGAAGGACACGGCTTCCACTCAATCACTCATTCTCTCATTGTCTCTTTCCATTTCATTCTGCATTTACACTGTACTAAATTTAATATGCACCCCTGCTGATTGTTTCCTCCCTCTACTCTTTCTTTCCCTTTTTTAATGTCACCTTCATTCTGTATTTCTCTCTTCTATTTGTTCCTGCATTTCCCTTACTTTTTCCTCAGATCTTTCTGAACGTGATGCGTTTTTAATTATGTTTTGTTTTTTTAATTTTCATCTGAATTTTTCTCACTTTTATCTCATAGCTTTTTTATCATTCACATGCGAAAGTAGTTTTTCTTTTATACATTTTTTTTTTCATTTTGTTGGTGTGTTTTTGAGCGCTGAACAAATTTTACTGCTGGTTGTGCACAATAACATATTTTTGTTTTGTTTTTGAAAGAAGGGTATCATAATTTTCTCATGAGCTTAGGTTAAACATCCACATGGACTTCTAACGATTAATGGCTGTTTATTCGTATTTGAAACTAGATCGAAGGACGATTCGTTATTCCTGCCGAAATATCTAAGTGTTAAAAACGTATTGGATATTAACATAAAATTGGTTAAATTTCTCTTCGTAAGGGTATTTAACCTCCGGTGAGGGCGCATCCAACCCATCTCTCTATTTTTTCGTGTTTTTCAGAGCGTGTTCTTATGTGGTAAAAAAAATTCGTTTATTATATGTAGCCTGTCCACTGGTTGAGCTTCACATCCCCCCTCTATCCCTCACCCCTGACCCGAGCATCCTTTCGATTCTTTTGACACAAGCAGCGCGGATGCTGATGCTTTCCTTTTCCCTCCTATGACTCATATGCAAATTTTACGATGTGCGAAATTAAAATTTGCGTGCAAAAAGCGAACCAAACGCCACGCCCCCTGTACCGCTTCCTTTACTATGTGAGGCAACATAAAACGCCCAAACGTTTGGATCGTGTTGCCCCTTCATTCGTCTCGCCATGCTCAAATGTTGATTATTTTATCCCAGCCGCATTTCCGAGTGCAAACAAACATTTGGCGGAATCCTTTTTGTTTCCACACCGCGTTTCTAGTTGGTAAAAGAGGTTGGAATAGTAGGATGAGTCCAGGGGTGGCGGAGGGAAGGGACAACACTAGGTTGGGGCACGGTGTTGTCTGTACTTGGCGATTTCTGTAGGAGCAGAACGAGGTCAACACTTTCACATTTAATGTGAAATACACAATATATCCTGTCTGTCTGTGTATCCATGTGTATGGGGGTCTGTGTGTGTGCCTGTGTTTGTCTCTGTATGTGTGAGCCGTGTAAAGAGTCCTTTTGTGTGTTGCAGTTCATTTGTATGCTGTTTGTTGTTGTTGTTGCTTAGTTGTCGGAATGCTTGTTATTAAATGTTTCCAGCACAAAAATTGTGATATTTCGTTTGAGTTGTTGTTGTTGTTTGTTATTGTTGTTGATGCATTTGGTTTAACAAATGTTTCCAGATTTGTTTTAAAAGTATCTGGAAAATGTACTGCATCAACAACAACAACAGAATGAACAAAATGATTTATCGTTTGCTTGAAATTTTATTTATGATTGCAATTTAATTAATATTTTGGCGACAACGCATAAATCTCTGAATGGCCAATGAAAAATCAAGCATTTGTGTGTCTGTATGCAACAGGGTGTTCTTTTTGAGAGAAATGAATCGTCATGCTTATGAGTTAGCTCTATAACACAGTCTTTTATCAACTAGTACTTCAAAATGGTAAGCCACAGAATGGCATAGAGTCACTTTTGGAGCACAAAGATAATTAGACTATCTCTAGAATCAATGACTCTGCATGCCTCTCAAAATGAAACCCTTTATATGTACTCCAAAATTGTCAATGCACTAAGCACTCAATTTGTTGGCAACGTTTTCCCATGGGCTTATGTGATCCAACAACTTACATTTTAGCAACAAGTTAACTTTCGATATGTGTTAATTAGGGCAAATCGAACACATTTAATGATTACATTTTATTTTGTTTTAGCCACAAACTCCGTCAAAAATTAGTGCTCAAAACCGTAGAACTTTCAAAAATTTAATTTAATTAACTAATTTCTTATGCCCTTGCAAAAGGGTTTTTAAATTTCGATATTTAATTGAAGATCTTACCAACAAAAACCAAACAATAAAATGGTAAGATAAGATACAAAGTTCTCTGTGTTAAGAATTTTCTTTAAAAAGATGAAGAAATAAAACTCAAAGAAAGTTGAGAAAAGTTAATGAATCAGTTAAAGTGGAATCATTTTTAAAAAGTCGATAGAGGAATTATACTTGAAGTAAAGTTAGATGGTATAGAGGATATGAAAAGTTATGAAAAACGCTTTTCAATTTATAAGGAGTCTTAGTTTTTTTTTTTTAAGTGTTTTTAGCTTTTTGTGTTTAGAGTAAAGTGTCAATTTGATGAAAGAAATTAATAAAAAGCAAGCAAGACATATTAGTTAGATATCAAATTGAAATAAAGCAAAGATAAGATAATAAAGCTTAATAAAAGCTCTCAATATAAACCAAAACCAACAACAAAAATATAAATCAAAGAAATAAACAATTGTTCAATAATAAAGCTGGCCGAACTATAAAGGGAGATAGGGAAATATATGGATGACAACATTTCCAGTTCCGCATTTTGCTTTTAATATTTTTTGTTTTTGCCATAGCCGATGATTGATTATAGTTGTCTTTGAATTGGGATACCTGATTTCCTCCTTGGCCATGACACTCATAGAGACTCATTGCCATTTCGGTATCGCCCTTAGTTTGCGCATCGAGACACATGTTTGAGTGCGGATTGGCAATCTGTAATTTGAAGTTCATGTAGACGGTTGACAAATCAAATTCAATTCAGATTCAAATTGCAATTGTGTGTGGGTGTTTTTAAGTTTTGTTAAAGTGGCAGAAGTAGAAGAAGAAAGCGACTGCTGTGATTTAACTATAATTATTTGAGAAGGTTAACCGGCTTTACCGTTTAGTTTAAGATTTTCTTGGTTTAGTAATAGGAGAAGGGGAAAAATATCATAAATCAGGAAATAAAATCCAAAAATTAAGTTAAAAAACAAAAGAAAGTAATCTCAACGGTTTTCTATATGGTTGTTGCTTTTCGACGGAGTTTGTGGCGGTCGCAGGGCTGCTGATAACAAACCTGATTGCCACCCTGACGATGACAAGGATAAGTGCCCACAGATTTCTTCAAGTGCTTCTTTCCAGCCGGGGCGTCCATGCAGGTGCGACCGCCATAACCTAAGTTTTTAATCTGTGAATTGTGAATTTCGGGTATTTACCAGAAAGAATTATTAAATGGGTTAGTGTTTTGAATTTGTCTTTTCTTTGGATTGGTTTGAAGGGCCCAAAAGGAATGGATAGCCCCAGGGTTATATAATCAAAATACGCCTGACCAGCTTACCTCGCCATGAGCCACAGCATCGCCGGGTATGAAAAGCTCAGGATAAATGTTATCCAAATACCATTTAAAACTTTTGCATTGTAGATCCTCCCTACATTTGAAAAAAAAGAAGAGAAAATGTATACATTTCCTAAACGAGATGTCATATTTGCTTACCTTAACTTCTTGCGATCAGAGACATCACCCCAATCGCCCTTGTCATTGCCGATGCGATGATAATAGTACTGAGCATAATCATCCATCCAGACCTCAGCCAAACGCACGGAATTCTTTCTCAGTACATTTACACCAGAACGCCACTGTGAGGATAAAGTGCAAAGGACGACATTAAGTTAAGAAAGATGTGCATTTTGAGGTTTGAGTTTCCTGGTGGTGTTGGTGGAGGAAAATATTTGGTGAACAAACAGAATCGCCCATACACAATGGAAGCCAGCAGCCACCTAGCTCAGGCACCCGGGCTAATTACCTGAATGAGTAGCTTCTGCAGAAGGACTCCTGCTGGAGCCTTTTGTTGGTCTATCTGTCTTTTTGTGGCCCCCCAAAACCTCATTCCTGGTATCTTTGTGTCCATCTGTTGTGTGCCTATGTGCGTTTAGAATGTGTTGGTCTTGTGTATTCGTGTTTGAGCTTGGGAATGTGCCTAACATGAGGCCAGTTTGGCCTACAGTTTGGCAACAACAAAGAATTGAAATATCCTGCATTTAGAAGACATACATACATTTAAACAGTCTTTTTTAGTTTATATAAACTTGCTACAAAGGACTTTAAATACATCTCGGACCATATGACGGAAATTTGCTTCCTAAACTATTCAATCGGTAACGAAATTTCTTTATTTGAAAACTATTAACAACTTATGAAATACGAGAGTCGTATTTTTTTTAGCTATCTAAATGATGGTAAACGTGAAAAAAAAAAAATGTTGGTCTTGCGTGTTTCGCGTGTTTTTAGATAGAGCATCTCTAGTTCATCTGCAATGATGGTACATGGTTTTTGAATATAAAATTTTCATTTCAAACTGTTGCAAGTGATCTCCCCATACACTCTCCACCTTATTCGGCACCTCTTTTGTCTATAGTTCATAAGGCCTTAAACCTCTTTATGATTCTGTGACCAGAGCTTAGAGCATTGAGGGAAGCTGTTACGGCATTGACAACCGAAACAGTTGCCAAACTTTTGTCAAGCGTAAACCGTTGATAATTGAAGCAGCTCATTCAGGGGCACATACATACATATAAGAGAGATAAATAGAAAACGAGAGAAAGTGGGCAGAATGGGTGGTACAGAGATGTAAAATAGAGAAGTAGAATGGGGCTAGGCAGAGGAATGAGGGACGAGTCGGCCACAATGCATGTCCATGTTCTTGTTCTATGTAGCTGTCTCATAGTTCTACTTCTATGCTGCTCTGTGGCTGGCATGTGCGACATGTACACAGAGAGCGGCATTGGTTGTTGAATGTAGAATGGTCGGTGCATGGTTGGTGGTGGTTTGGGGAGAACTACATTGGCCCACAGTTGACCAAACACGAATCTCAACTGGTAGAAGCTGCTGGTCCTGAGGCAGCCCACACACAGGCTCACACACGCACACATGAAATCCAACACGTGACGTTGTGTAAGAGTTTTAAATTGTTCCTCTGACCCCCCAACCAACATGAACCACACGTTTCTCTCCATTCACTCAGTTGGTGGTGGGCGTTAATGAGGAGGCAAGTGTATAAATATTGGTTTTGCCTTTGGCTCACATTGTGTTTAAGCAATTTCGGTCGAAAGTGGCCAAACAATTTGCTCATTTTGCCGTCACGGGTGAATAATTGTAATCCAAAATTGTCCTTACCTTATATGGCGACCGTTTGCGGAATATGTGACCCACATGGGAACAGGGTACAATCTCCAAAGTGCCACCACACATCCATGTCTTGAAGGACAACTCCAGATTTTCACCACCCCAGATATCGAAGCCAGAATCGTATGTGCCCAACCGTTCGAAGAAATCTCGATCAATAGAAAATAGACCTCCAGCCATTGTGGGGGAGTAGACAGGTTCCGCAGAGCTCTGAAACAAATAAAATAAAGATAATCGAGGTGAGTTGATGTATGACCATTTAATTTAACTAATTGATACTGAAGTGTTGGTCCGACAAACGTACAACAAAATGTGTCCCTCTTAATGGCCACTCAGCCATAACAACAATTGCTGTGGCACCTAAGTAAACTTTATATTCGTTTTTGCCGAGTCGAAAGGTCGTCTTGTGAGTCCCCAGCTGCCTTTTTGGTTACTTTCAACAGCTTGGCAAAAACAGTCGAGGCCACATTTTATTTACTACTACAATTTGCTCGTATTCCCTGTATTTCTCTCTTCTTTTGAGTCTTTTCTCCATCTCTCGCTATCTCTGTCTGTATCTAACTCCATCTCTATTTTGTGGTAATTGAATACTTTGTCTACCAAGTCTCTGGACTCGTTTCTCTGCTTTCCCCTTTTCATCTTGTGGCATAAATTTTGTGAATTTAATTGGTGAATTGCATTCCACTACAATTTAATTACTTCTTTTAATTTCTATTTTTTAGGTTTGTTTATGCAAGTGGACAAACAAAAGCAAGAGCAGTGGCAGCTGCTGCAGATAAAGAACTTTACAAAATAATTAAAAATAAATAAAAAGCAACAAAATGGAGAACTACATTTTAATTTGCTGTTTAATGAAATATAAATTGAATGCAAATGGATAAATTGTACATATATAAAATGATTAAATTCCAGTAAATGTTATAAATTAAAATGAAATAATCAAGTAGAAATTCAGTAGCTACTGCATACCCTTCTATGCATAATTTATACGATAACCCATTTGATCGTCACAAACGGCTGACGATATTTATAGAACCCTATCTCAGGTTGTGTATTCTTTAAATAATGACATTATAAAATTTATGGCCGGAGGAAGAAGCAAAATAAATCAACCGAAGACACAATGTAGCAAGGGAATATCTTTTATGTCTTATGGAATATTTGATTCGGTTTGCCTTTAAATAAAACAAATACATTTCAAACTCTGGGAGACTCTCAAATGTGTGCCCATACTTTAAGAAAAGGAACAACAAGAAAATGTCAGTTTAAAAAATTGTGTCATGGTTTGGAAACGTCTCTGAAAACATTAAAAGCAAAATGGATCAGCAGATAGATGAGGAACTTCTGCTGGCCGCTGGCAAATTCGCAGTGTGACATTTAATAAACGCTTAGAGCCTGTAAAAACACTGCGAAAACTTGGTCAAGAGGAAGAGAAAGAGGAAACCGAAGAGGGACAACAGGGTAGGCGAATATGCGAAACATTTGAAGCACAAACAGAGAGTGACTGAAAGAAGAAAAAACATGCGGGCGGCGATTTCTTTTTTCCACAGGAAGTGACAGAACAAATAGCAAAAGTAAAAAGCTTGCTGGAATGAGAAAGAGGACGAAATTGGGAGAAGAACTTTATGCATGTGTGTGTGTGTGTGTGTTAGTGTGTAAAAGGATTTTATTGTTATAGTTGCATTTGTTTTTTGTCGCTCTTTTTCCCCGTTTTCCTCCCTCCGGAAGTGGAAGTAAAATGCAGAAATACAAAAATATAAGTTTCGCTTTTTTGCGTAAATAAACTGAGATGAAATAAAAAGCAGCAGCGCTATGAATAAATAAAATAAATTCATACAAACCGAAAAAACCGAAACGAATAAAATAAATAAGCAGAGTTGTGCGTCGACTCATTCGGCACAGAGCAAATAATATGGGATAACTTTTTACCTTTCGGCATCAGCTCGTGTTCCCACATAATACATACACGGAGTGGAGTTTAAGTGAATAAAAAAGAGAGTTGATACAAATGCGATTATTCCCTCGAGTCGCAAATCTTAACAACTTTAAAGAGGTTTGCCCAAAAAAGTATGCTATAAAGAATCAGATAAATTATTAAGCATCGAGTTGTGGCAACATTTGAAACGCCTCTTGCTTTGGAATGATTTCTTGATTTCATGAGCAGGTCACTTCCTCTCTGAAAAAGATGATTCATGTGAATCAATTCAATTTTCCACTCAACAAATTCTTATTTTGTTTGCAGACGCTCAAAATGGCAGCATCAAAAGTAACTGCCTCGCATAGCTCGTGCCATACAAGGACACATTTTGAGCCTATTTAGATATCAAAATAAATCTTGAGGCATTTATAATGGTTACAAAGGGCTTCTCCCCTGTGTGTGTGTGTGACACATATTAAGCTGAAAAATGAATGGCCATTTGGCGGCCAAAGGAATTCATCAACTTTAGAAGAAAACCAAAAAGAGAGAGACGAAAGAAGAGCTTAAACCTTGAGCAAGTCGACCGCAAATTAAGCAGGCGAAACCCAAAGAGGGTTCGGTTTAAAGTCCCAAGCCATGGCATGTAAATAATGTGCTAACCTGCGGCTGCCAGCACGGCGCCTTCCAGTACCACCTCCGACACCACACCTCGAACCACTCACTCTACACATTAACATCAAATAAAACAGTCACGTAAAGCGGCAGGAGGCAACCGCAGCCAAAGAAAAATATGCCCAGGAATATCGCAGAAGTCAGAGCGCGGATGTGGACGGAGTATAGAAATCGGACAGATGTGGAATGGGAATGGAAATGGAAAGCGACATTAACTGTCGACGACTAAGGGATCGTTCCTCCCTTCTCGCAGTAAGGGGCCTCTCAAGGAAATGAATAACCATTGCAAATGTTGATAAAACTAAAGAAAATACTTTGATATTCACGGGCCCCGACTGTAATAATATCCTTTCACCCACTCCTAACTATAAGACCTTCTCGACCTATGTCATTTCTGGTCAATCACAAGGTCGACTCTATAAGTGTCTTAGATATTTTGTGAACGATTCTGGAGATCCTTGTCTATCCTTTGCTATCGTTTAAGTAATGAGTTACACAGCAACAAAATAATGTATGGAAAAGTAAAAGAGACATTTCCTTCAGTCGGAAGGAAGAAGGAAAACACGCTGCTTGACATAATGCCAAGTTGACTTTGACAAGTCCTAGCAGACACGCCTACTCTTAGGCTTCTCCACCTCCTTGTACCCTCGCACACGCACTCACATGGATCCTAGCTTGAGTGGTAAAGTGGCGGCTCAGCGGGACAACTTGAGGATTTTCCATGCTCCGCTTTTGATATTTGCATATTTGAGTCAAGCGCCAAAAGTCGCAATCTTTCTCAAAGTTAATAGTTGAAGGAATACTTGGGAAATATCTCCATATATGTATATTTGTATACGTATATGTAGGACGTATATAGGGGATGCAGTCGGGACACTTTTTTCTTGGTTTTTTAAGACGCAATTTGGCCTATTGCTCGAGTGGATGCAGGCGGATGAATGAATGGATGGATGCGAGGGGTATCTTTCGCTCTCTTAACCCGCTTAGTAAACCTTAAACCAAACGCTACTTAAAAGCATATTTAAATGTTTAATGTAGTATGCCTACACACCTTCCCACTCACATCCGCATACACCCCACTGACATCCGCACACACAGCAAAAATGTTAGTTGAAATGTAAAAGTAAAAATTAGCATAAAAAGTTGTTCGTTGCTTTGCTGATTTTGCTTTGATTACCAGTTCAGTGGACCGTTAGCGAGTGCTTAACGTAGGGTTCTTCTGTCTCTCTGACTGTCTATCGGGACAATTCAGAGGGGGTGGCAGATGGGCCAGATGAGGCCCCTTCGACTTACTCACCTCGTTTGTTGCATAAAACGCAGTAGAGATTTTCATGTGCGCGCGTGCAACAAAAAAACAAACAAAATAGCGAAAACAAAAACTCTACACTTTTTACATTCTCTTCTTGGTCCAGACCCAAAGCGCAATAAAAGTAAAGTGCAACTCTGCGTATTAAGCAGTCAAATCCGCGAGTAAAACTATTAAACTATATAAAAATTAAAAGAAAATGGCCAGGCTGGACCCTCTTCTGCTCTCGTGGATTGCGTGGGTCCCACCCACAACAACTTTTCGTTCTCTTTAAATGAGTCTGAATTATAAATTGACGGAACAACCTCGACGAAACACGTACCAGAAATATGGAGGAGGCCAAGGACATTTTCATGCTTATTTAATCTGTCAAGTTAAAGCCGAGGCGCTAAGTAAGCACATTTTGTCTCAAATTCAACTACAGCGAAAAACTGTTGTATAAAGTTATGCATATTTCAAGGACCAAAGCACTACTTCCTTCCCTCTCTTCCAGTCCCTGGACATTATATAATTATCCCAGCAGCATTACGAGTGAGGTAGATTGTAATGCAATCACCAAAACGAGGCAAACTTAGGGCACGTGTGCCTTTGGCCTTGGCTATTCTGTCCACTCCCTTGGAGGTTAATGAAAATGTAATTTTTGGTTATGCGAAACGCGCACTCAATTTGCATGGCCCTAGGACACACGACACAGAAAGAGACGCCAGAGCACGGTAGATGAAAGGTAACAAAAAGTGCCTCTAAGTACGTGCCTATTTCAAGTTGGCGGAAAAGTGAAGAATACTTCGTACGAACATTAGCCCAATTGGGGGAGTTTTTAGGGAACCTCTCAGATTCACACTTTTAAAACAATTTCTTCACTCCCATTTATCACACATTTCCCTAAGTCATTGAAAATTCCCACTTGCCATTCATTTTGGTAGTGTAAATGAGGCTTAAGACATATTTCACATAATGCTATGCAAATGATGCCCAGTTCTGTTCGATTTAACTGGCAATTTACTACGCTTTTCCTGTCCCAATGTTATGCCGCCAGCTGGCAGAACAAATGTGCCATGGACATGGCCATGGCATGTGAAATGGCAGTTGCAGTTCCAGTGGCAATAGCAGTGGATGTTGAAGCAGCTCATTTTTCTGGCGGCTGTGGAAATATGCAATGGAAACTAATTAATAATGGCATCCTGCAGGCAAGCTCTGTCAGGCATATAACGGGGTCAGACGGGGAAAAACCTCAGAAAGTGGCTGCTGTTGCAGTTTGAAACAAATAAAATCGATCAATAGTCGAGTATATAGAGTCATAATCATCTATCTGGGAGCCGAATGCCGTCATTATGCCATGGATACCATCATAATGCTGTTGTCTACCATGCACTGGATACTCTCCTATCGGTTGCGAAAATTGCTTAAAAATGAGCCAACAAATTCTGACAGTTGATGGATGGGCTTGAAAATTGGGAGCCACACACACACACAGTAGCTCCGCCTTCTCCACTTGCCCCTCATCATAATGATTTAAGCATTGTTGTCCTCTTTCAGTTGTCTACGAAAGGATGACGAGGATGGCGACGATGTGGAGGAGCAGCAGGACACGAGGATGCTTTAAAAATTTCATATCTATTTTTAGTGCTGTTGCTTTTCCTTATTTCCATAGTTATTTTTCATGCATTTTTACTACATAAACATAGACAAACACACACAGTCGGAAAGAGTGTCCTCAGGCCCAGACCAAGAGCCAGACCCTTCTTCCTGTTGCAAAAGCTAGTGAGGGTTTTTTGGGCTTGTTTTGTATTTTGCTTTTTTCTCTCAGTGTGCTGTGCATTTTTACGAGCACTTTTTAATAAATCATGCGCCACGTAAGCTGACTTTCATATACAGGATACATTTCCCTCAGTCACATTCTCTCTCGCTCTGTGTCCTCGTCTCCTTTTCTCTCTGTAAGTGTGTGCCACTTTGGCCTCCATGCAGCGGTTGAGTGAGTGATTTGCATATGTTGCTGGCCAGGGATGGCAAAACCCAACTTAAATGCCAATGAAACAATGAATAAAACCATTTTGATAGCTCTCTTTTGCTTTTAGATAAATCGATATTACAGTCTATTAAAGTTTTCAGTATCCTAACAAAAGGCAAATTAAAAAAAAATAAGTGAAAGGAATTTTTTGTAAGCTTTTTTAAGAGTGTCAATATAGTTTCACTGAAAGCACAGGCATGTCTTGAATAACCAGAATTCCCTGCTTATCCTTTTTTGCAATTTTTTTTCCGAAAGAAACCAAACCATATTTGAAACTTTAAACAAACTGATTTATTAATATCTTCTAGAGATAAAGGTGTATGATCCCTGGTTGCTGTAACCAGCTCCCGCCCAAAAAAAACGCACAAATCACTTTAGCAATGCCCTTTACCAATGCCACGCCCACTTATGTATAGCCTCCCATCCACATACACCATCGAATGCGGTCGTTAGTTTTGGTTTTACCCCAGAACCGAAAATGTTCACAGGCTCGTTCTTCGTCACTCCACATTGGGTGCAAATTAATACACCAGTGAAGCGAATGCAAGAATGAACGAAAAGAGGGGGAAGAGAAGTTTTGGGGTAACTGCAATCTCTGATCTTGTTGTTATAGGGCTCAACTCACCACCCACCACCCATAAGCCCCTCACCATGAGCCTGAAGTGCAACGATGGTTGTTATTTTTGCGGTTTGGCTATCATGAGTGGAACACAGCAGTAAAGTTTCCAATTTTTTGTTTTTTTTTTTTCTTTTTGGTTTTTCCTGCACTTTTTTGTTGAAGTAGTTATTCGCTTGCATATGGCTTAATATGCAAAGTTATGGGAATTTTGTGAGTGCTATGAAACCCCCGTCATTCCCATCCGTTCTTTAACCACTATGCGGTCAGTTTGTGTGCTTCGGTATAATTTTAAGCGCCTTAAATAATATTTTCATTCGGCCAGCCAAAAAGCAGGCAATCCATATTTTTACATCCGCCAACAAGTGAAGCAAACTTTTAGGGGGCGGGATTAAGGTTTCCGCTAACTAGCAGCAGACTTTGCTTTGTGCTGCACGTTTAATTAAACACCAACAAGCTCGATATAATAGTACACACTACAATTGAGGGGTAAAAAATTGGGACAGGAATAAGTTTCATATATATTTTGCCATGGCATGCCCGCAAGGCAAATCCCCTCTAGCACCACCTGCACCACCCCCCACCCGCAATCATGTTACAACATTTCAATTAAAAGTTAAACGTGCACATAATTATCTCAGTGAACAGCGGGCGCAAAATGTGTAAGTAATATTCCTGTCTGTGAAAATTAATTTACAGAAAATGCTTAAAGCGTAAAACAGGAAAACCAGATAGAGAGAGAGAGGAAAACCGAAAGATAAAGGGCAAGAAAAAAAGGTTAAAATCCTGGGATTTTTCTCTGGTTTAATTATTTTCCTTTCGTTGTGACCCCTACAGGCTGGTAAGGGAATAAATGCTTGCCCTTTTGGCTTAGTTCTAATTTTGTTTTTTTTTTTTTTTTTTTCTCACATAAACTCGCTCGTGCATGTGATTGACTTAATCATATACTTTGAAGTTGGCTGAGCATAGCTTAAATTCAATTTCTTTCTGGCCGCCTTCATATTACAAATTAACATGAAAAAAGGGTTAAATTAATTTTGTATGTTTTTTTCTCTGGACTTAATGCTCTGTTTTAATAATAGTCAGAGTCTTGCCAACCATTCGGTCACTTTGATTTGAAGAAGGAAACTTTAAATTAATGTCCTAATAAAAATAAAACGTATTTTAATTCACTTACTCTTAACTTTAGGCAACAAATACACAGTTTTCTGGTGGAGTAACAGTTCTGTCTATTTAGGCTGAACTCAGTAAAAGTAGATAGTCATAAGCGCTCTGAAGATTACAACAATCCCGTTGACATAATCATTCGATTATGGTAATTTCCTTAATACATTTCCACTTGGTTTCCATTTTCTTCTTTCGGTTTTAACTTTAATCCCAAAATCCATGTACATTTTTGGCATGAGTGTTATTTTATTTATTTAGCCAAGATGAAAAAGCAACAAAGTCACCGCACAAAAACGATAATTGATATTATCGATAGAAAAAAACACCGCCAAACAACAATCAAGCCAAGCACACAAAAAATTGTTGGCAAACACATTTATATGCAAATAACTTTTCATGATGGGAAACAGGAGATGCTTATGCTTCCTGGCGAAATTCAAGGAACTCATCGTTCGATATATGCCAATCGAACAGCCATTTGGAACGACTGTTATACGAACACACACAGATGCATAGATGCTTACATGTGTATGTAGTATGTGTTTAACAATTTTAACCTGCGTAGGAGAAATAAATGAAATTGATAGACGTTATATCCACCCACATATGTATGTACACACACACACGCAGACACGCTTACACACACAGTCAAAATAAATTATTGAAGATGTTGAGAGAGTGAGAAATGAACAGTGTACAAAGCAAATGTGGATTGAACAGCGATTAGGGCAAAAAAATTATGCAAAAGAAACCATAACAGAGAACAACAAACAAACCGAAAAAAAATCTCCAACTGGTCATAACTGGGTGTTCATAACCACACACCAAAAAAAAAAGAAAAAAGACTATCAAACACAGAAGCAAACAAAAAAAAAAAAACAAATTGGAAGTAAAGCAAAAGCAAAAGCTTTTAGGCTCAGCTCAAATGTGATGACAAGACAAGACAAAAGAGAAGAAATAAGTCGTAAAAATTTAAATAGAATTGCGATGACTACAGCAACAATATTTTTTTGTCTATTTCAGTACAGTGAGTATCCCTGAAAAGGTACACACAGAAGTTTAGTTGAATGGCTACTTAACTTTATCGAAAGCAGTTAAACTCAAGACCTCTTTAGGCAATAGTGTGCTCACTTACAGCCCTCTTATTAGGGTGAAATGTGCCAAAACACTTGGGTTTCGCGATGATTTTGGATTACATTATGTTTGCTTTGTGCATTAAATTATACCAAAACCTATTAAGCTCCTTGAATGATAATTTTAGAAGAATTGCTATAACTTTAATACAAATTTAAATTTTTCCAACTTAACCTAAACTTAAATGAACCTATCCTCATTGAAATGATTTTAGCCCAACTTAATTAAAACCTCATGTAGCAAAAGTTAATAGACATTATCATAAGAGATTACTTATGTCGACACTTCTTTAAAAATATATATGTAGATATCTGATACTCATGGGTTTACGTTATTTAAAGCCTGAGAATAATTTGACAAACTATTTAAATATAAAAGTAAATTTCATAAATTTAAAGCCTACTAATATAGCTAGCAGGTCACAAAAACTTCATCTTTTCGCGGAGTTTAAAGTGTTTAAGTTTGATATTTTTGTCGTACGTGACTGAGTTGAAAACCATCTGTTCCCTATGACATTTACGTGATAAAAAAGGGAGGGTATATATATTGAACTTGCTGCAAAGTTGTACAAAAAAGAGCGTAAAGCAGAATATTAAAAAAAAATGTAAGAAGAAAAATGGTTAATAAAATGAGAAAAGGAAGCTATGAGAATGGTCGAATATTCTGTTAAAAAAAAAAAAACTCAAAACTAATAAAGCGACTCATTTTTGATGCTTAACTTTTAGATAACTTTCAACTAACTTTAAGTGTGCAAGTTAAGCAACACTAAAACCAGTTTAAGTAATAATAAATGTAGTTTACATAAGTCCTCCCTTTTATTCTATATTAATAACAACAAAAAATATCTTGAGGTCATAGTCATTGTTCACTGTATATACTTCTAAGCTTTGCTTCGTTGTTTATCACCTCACACTTTGCTGTGTCCGAGCAACCTTCAACGATCTCAGCTTCATTTGTGTCGATCAGTTTCAAGTCGTCAGTCGAACGGTGAACAGCTCATTGGAATTGAAATTGGAAGTCAAATTAACATGATGAAGACACTGGCATTGGTTTCGCTGATATGCCTGACCGCCAGCACAGTTGGTGTACAGGGCGTGAAGGTGGGTCAACAACAGCCACAGGGACTGCAAAAGCATTTGGTTTGCTACTACGATTCGTCGAGTTTCGTTAAAGAGGGTAAGTGCGAAAAAAAAATCAAGTTAACCAACCAACCATCAACCATTTATTGACTTCAAAAGAAACTTCTTACGTAATGCGGCTCTGGAAGCAGCTGCTAATTAGTAATCAAGACAATGAAACTGAAAATTTAGTTTACTTATCAGTAAAAGCAGCAAAATATTGAGGTTTATTTGCTTGTTATTGTCTCTTCTTGGAAATGTAGGCGAGAGATAACATTTGGTTCTAATTAATATTTCCCTCTCGCTATTCTAATTGTAGGTCTGGGCAAGTTGGTAATCGATGAATTGGAACCGGCCCTGCAATTCTGTGATTATCTGATCTATGGCTATGCGGGCATTGAGCGTGAATCCCACAAAGCGGTGAGCCTTAATCAGCAATTGGATTTGGATTTGGGCAAAGGTCTATACCGTACAGTGACTCGCTTGAAGCGTAAGTATCCCAATCTCCGCATTCTGCTGAGTGTGGGTGGAGACAAGGATATCGAGACGGGAGAAGATGCCAAGGATTTGCCCAATAAGTATCTAGAGCTGCTGGAGAATGCCACTGGTCGTACACGTTTCGTGAATACTGTCTTCTCGCTGGTTAAGACCTATGGCTTTGATGGTCTAGATATTGCCTGGCAGTTCCCCAAAAACAAACCCAAGAAGGTGCACAGTGGTCTTGGCAGTATCTGGAAGGGTTTCAAGAAGGTATTCTCTGGCGATTCAATTGTGGATGAGAAATCTGAAGAACATAAGGAACAGTTCACCGCCTTGTTGCGTGATATAAAGAATGCTTTGCGACCCGATAACCTTCTGCTCTCGACAACAGTTTTGCCGAATGTCAATTCATCGCGTAAGACCATAAAGTCTTAAAAAATTATTTGGAAATCTCAACTCATTCTATCTCTGTCTACTTGCTTAGTGTTCTATGATGTGCCCGCTGTGATCAACTATCTTGATTTTGTTAATCTGGCCGCTTTTGATTTCTTTACCCCACAACGAAACCCTGAAGTGGCTGATTACGCGGCCCCAATTTATGAGCTCAGCGAACGCAATCCCGAGTTCAATGTAGATGCCCAGGTCAAGTATTGGCTGCGTCACAGTTGTCCGGCTAGTAAAATCAATGTGGGTGTGGCGACATATGGCCGGCCATGGAAATTGTCAGAGGATTCCGGTGAAACAGGTCTACCACCAGTCTCTCATGTTGTGGATGAAGCTCCAGTGGGTGGAAACACTCAACTGCATGGTATCTACAGTTGGCCCGAAACCTGTGCCCTCTTGCCCAACCAGAACAACGCCTATGCCAAGGGTGCCAATGCTCCGTTGACCAAAGTTCAAGATCCAGCCAAGCGTTTCGGTACATATGCCTATCGTGCTGCCGACAAGAAGGGTAACAATGGCATCTGGGTAAGCTTTGAGGATCCCGATACAGCTGCCGATAAGGCCGGCTATGTCAAGAATAACAATTTAGGTGGAATTGCTCTGTTTGACTTGTCCTACGATGATTTCCGTGGACTCTGCACTAATGACAAATATCCCATTTTGAGGGCAGTGAAATATCGTTTGGTTAATTGAAATACGAATATAGCTGAATCTCGTTGCCATTTGACCATGTGAAATTATAAAGAATATTTTGTAAGACAATTTCTAATAAAAACTTTTATCAATGACAAAAGCAACATTGACGAAAAGTAGGGTGTACTATGAAGAGTTAATGGGAGAAGTCATGTAAGAGAGTTTTTCCAATAAAGTGTTCAAATTTTAACTAAAATAAGTCTTGAAAACTACCTAACTCATATTTATATACATAAAACTAATTCATGCGTAGCTCAAGTGAGAAAATTAGCGAATAGCGTTTCAAGTGATTTACTTATTTTTTTGTGTGTGCTCATCAAATCTAATTTGACTTCAATACAAATGCTTAATCGGCTTTATCATTAAAGAGGCAAAAGTGTTTGCTTCCATTTACCACTCTAACCATCATGCACAATTCCCTTGAGCAATTTGATTGTATTTTTGGTAAAATCAAGCAGCGAATTGACTGCTCATCATTTGTCATTCAGGCGAAAAGCGTCGAAAATTTCGCATACGCAGCACACACAGACAGGGAATATACACACATACATAGAAGTCTTCACTAGCTAGCTCTAGCTCAATGTTATGCACGATTTCACAATAACAAGGGAATGAAGGACTACCTATGTGTAATACGAACAACAATGGCAGACAAAAGGCATAAAAGGATCTCTCTTGAAAAACGCACGCATAGGCAATCAGAAAGGAATAAACGTGAAACGAAAGAAATGAAATGAAACGTGCAATGGACGAGAGATGAGACCTACTACAGAGCTACCAAACATGGTTGATATACATATAAAGAGAAAAAGAGAGAGAGGGAGAATGTTATCTACGCCATAACTCAATTCCTCCCTTTCGCTCTTGGTCTCTTCTCCATCTCTATTGCTCTCTTGGGGTATTAGAAAGCATTTACCTTTTCGCACTGGGCCCATTACACATGTATGTATATAACATGAAGAGACGACTACGACGATGATGACGACAGGCAAACAGTTTTCATAGGTAAACTTCGGCCTACTCTGAGTCAGTGTGCGTCCCGCCTTTCCCTATCCCACTCTTTCTCAATAGGAAAGGCGAGACATACAAATACATATGTATTTAAAAAGTCCTATACATATATAAGTAAAATTGAATGCCTTGCATGGTTGGGTGTCTCAGTGTGTGTTCAACACGCATACGCCCCATTGTACAACAAAACTTTCATTTCGTTGCTGCTGTATTGTTTTTTTTTTTCATTTTTTTTCTTTTCTTCTTTTTTTTTCGAATAATTGGATTAGTGTTTCAAACCACATTGGGTGGTTATATATATATTCTACTGAGCTTCCATCCTCTGCTGTTATGGCTAGGGATTATTTCTATATGAAATTGTTTGTAGTTTCATTTTATGCTTCGGGGTTATTTTTGTGATCCTTTTTAGCTGTTGTTGTTTTGTGCTGACGGGGAATTAGTTGCCTAGCTTCTGGAGCATATCTAGAGTATTATTTCCTTATTTTCCTTTTCTTTTTGAGGAAGTTTTAAATATTTAAATTTTTGAAATGCTTTTAGATAAATGAACATGAAACATAAAACGATTGTAGGGCAAGCAAACAAAACTAGATTAAAGACAAATAACTTTTAGTTTTGGGTTAGAAATTTAAAGACAATAACCTGAAGAAAGTTGCAAAATTTAAAAATTGATTGGTTGCGAAAAAGCTGCGTATTAAATTGAAGGGAAAAGTGCAGTCAAGCGTCAATGGCAGCTGCCAAAGTAAATGCCAAATCCATTAGCCCCAGGCCTTAAGCTAACGTGTAATCCTCCATCTTCTCCTGCTACCTTTCATTCAAATGCTGGCAGCTCGATGGTTCGCTGGCTTGGTGGCTGGCTGGCCATCTTTCAGTCAGCTGCACTTCAAATGGCAGCACTTTTCAAAAATATATCCATTCTAAAGTAGCACAGAACTCACAGCAGGAACTTTTACCTTCTCTCCGAGGAATCAGACAACACAGTGGAAACACAAACACACAAACTGAAGAAACTTTTGGGAAGAAGTTTGTCGGGCAATACAGAGTGACACAGGAAGAGGGTGAGGTATGGGCAATGGGGAGTTTACCCATAACGAATATGTATTTTTGATTCCCTATGCTATGTTTATTATTGTTATTTTTGATGTCGTTGTTGTTGCTGCTGTTGCTGTTGCCATCTCGTAACAAGTTAAGCAACTTTTAGACAGACAGCAAGAGGCAAAAGTTGTAAGGATTTTTGGCCAGGCTTGGGCTTTCAGACTGTCAACAGCTGGGCCACAGTCTGAGCTTCTTTCAATTTATATATATTTTGCTGTTTTTCTTGCTCCACCTGAGTTAGACATGAACCAACGTAAAGCCAAAGGAATCAGCTTATATTTAGATTTTGATGAAGATACAAAGAATTTCAAGACTTTTCTAGGAATTTTCATTAGACAACGGGTAGGCAAGGTTTCTTTGTTTTTACCTCCCATTGTTTTGGTTTGTTTTTAAGCACATGGTCCATAAAAACCCACCATTTTGAGCAAATTTACTTTCCATATACATTTATTTTTAAAAGCCTCTTCAATTTTGTTGAACGTAAAAACTTTCTGTCTGTCATTTGCACTGAGGCCACCGCCATCATCCCACTCACAGACACTCGTTGAAGAAACCTTCGCAGCCATATTCCTTGGCAGCCATTATCATTGCCGACACTCTGAAACAACCGACGCAAATATACAGACACATGTGCCCCAGCAAAGAGTGATGCTGAAGTAGCGTTTATGGGTTTTCTCATTGCTCCGGCAGATTGCCAATGTTTTGCCCTCGTCAGGGAACAGGGTCGTGTCGAGAGGAACAGGAAATGCTTTACTTGATTTAGCTGCTAAGTGCAGCTCAAGGCAAAAATTGCACGCAGAATGTTGTGTGTGTGTGTGTGTGTGTGAGCTTGTGTGTCGCCAGGAAACAGCAACAATTTCTGCTCTATACCATCCTGTTCTCTTCTGTCCCATTGGCGAGTTGCAAAGGATTTTTCGGCAACAATGTTCTCATAAATCCCCTAGGCGCTTGTAAAAACAATTATGTCAGATATTTACGCCGCAGAAGCATGTCTACCCCAGCACGGCACAGCACGACGATTCCCCGGCTCGGTGCGACTTTCTTTCGAATGGCTGTTTGTTGCAGAATTTGCTGTTAACATTTTTGGCCTGCCTTTAATTGCAGTCATGGCCCATTTCTCTTACTCTCTGATCCAGCTGCATCTGCCTCACATGCCTGTAATTTGGCGCTTTTTCATTTCTACGTATACGTTATATCGCTTACATGTATACGGCTTGAGAATTGCAATTTATACCAATTCACACCATGGCAGACGGAGTCTGAGAATGTTGTAATTAACAATTTGCCGCCAGCTGCGTTGTTTCCGTTTTTAATTATTGTGTTCAACGAAAATTGAAGATTTTAATCTATTTCCACACAAGCGACATATGTCAGTCAACCATCTAATCAGAAGTGTAAACTTGGTTTTTGAAAATGCCAAAGGGTTGAGTTTCAAATTTAGAAATGGGTTAAAGGAATGCTGGTCCAAAATCGAGTGAATCGACCCAGTTTGGCAGCTGTTGAAAGCCCATCGGGCTGCCAGTTTCGTATGTCCATTTGTAGAGCAAATGTGTGTGCAATAGAAGAAGAGTATCTAATTGCTTGTGCATGTGTGTGTGCATGTATATGGCGGGTGTAGGACTAAAACGTGTGTTTGCTATTTGCTTACAGGCGACTAAATTTACCGAAACGATTTTCAAATATTCTTAAAAACTTTTAAAAGGTGTTAATAAAAAGCGACAACAGACGTCTAAACAGCGTACTACTTCTATGGAAGTAGAGTAGAAATTATCTTCGTTATAAAAATTGTCGGCATTTCAGGATCCTTTTCAAAATTTGTTTGATCCTATCATCACATTTTTTCATTAGCTTTTTAGAAGCAAACTTAGGATAAGTTAGAAAACAAAATGAAGTTGAAAATTATCAGTTAATATTTCCAAGATTCGTCGTATAAATCAATTGACACTTTTGCAGCCTGTTCAAGAGGATGGGTGTGTAGTGTGTGTGCTTGTGTTTTATCCGTAGATCTATGTATATATATGTTTGCTGTGTGCATTGACTGCCACATTCAAGTTTTTGTAGTCACGTTTCAACGCTTTAAGCGTTGTTCATGTTGTTTTCCCGAGCGCTCTGGTTACGCGAATCCACGGAAATGTGTGCTAAAGTTGGAGCTGGCTTAGAATAAATAGGAGGGGGTCAATAACTATTTATACAGACGCGCAAAAAGCGAATATCCATGCAGAGAGCATTTGATACCATTATAAATGAAATCCTCCAAATCTTTGGTTTCCGCCCGCCCCCATTTTCGCTGTAAATAGTATTTAGTATAAACTTACATTATGGCGCTTCTTCTCACGTTCGGGTACAGCATGCCAACTGAATTGCAAATTCCAATCAAAGCCGCCCACATTGACGCCCGTTGAGTCGCGGTAGTGATATTCCAAAGTATCATCGTTGATAACATCGATGACGGGACAAACAACAGTTGTGGAATTACGGGCAATCCGATCCAGCAATGGCTCCAGCCAGCCTGTAAAAACAAAAACAAAACAAAGTTGAAAACGCCGAAAAGGATTGACAATTTAATTGCATCTGCCATCCTCCATTCCACCCAATCGTTTGCCCATCACATTCTGTTCCTGCCCATTCAATCTATCTATCAGAGAGGGTAGAAGTATAAAATCCAGAAAATGTTTCTCCTTCAACACTTCTATCTTTTAGTTTTTGGCAACTTTTCCTCAACTCTCAACGATTTTTCTTCTTTTCATCATCAGCAAAACTCAATAAAGAAAATTGATTGTGTGCTTTTCTCTTTTATTTTTCCTGTTTATTGCGAGGAAACAAAAAGTAGCAGGAAAATTGCTTTGGCAATGTCTTCAACTTGCTGGTATCTCAAAGATTACGAGATTTACTAGTTGGCTTTGTTTTATTGGTCACATTTCCGAAGGATTTCATATCATGTGATAACCAATCATGAGACGTCAATAAGGGAATTCAATTCACACAATCGATTGTTTATGGTTGTAGGGCAAACCAAACACAAAAAATTCAAATTTTCACATATCAAATATTTATTCAACATGTCATGGCAGATAACGAAAAAAAATAGTTCAGTTAATTATAAACATTTAGTTAAATGGATTTTGCATTCGCTAAACAATTAGAATATTGCAAAATTAATGAGACTCAATGGAAACGAGTAAAATATGATGCCTACTTTTAGGGTGTAATATTCATTTGAAGTAATGTGATAAATTTTTATTAAATTAAAATCATATTTCTAATAGCGAATAATAAATTTGCACTTTTTTCACAAATAAATTTTGAAATGAAATTATAATTATTGATTTTCACTTTTTTTATAATGTAAAATTACTGAATTCTGACCGAGTTCTTTCACCAAAACGAATCGACTAGGTTTTCTCAAATAAATTGCCTACCTTTTGGATAAACCCATAAATAACTTGCCACACTTTTATATATATTGTGCCAAGAAACGAAATAAAGTGCTTAAATTTGCTTTGTTATGGTCACAACCATGGCAAATTGCCATCACCTCACCCCACCACATCCCACACTCACCTTCTGTACACTCGCAATGCGAGTCCAAATATGTTAGAACCGGCGACTTGGCATATTGGGCCCCCAAAATCCGGGCACGAATCAATCCCTCTCGTTTGGCTCCTCTCACAATTTGTACTTTTGGATAGGCAGTAAAATAATCCTCCAATTGCTTTTTAAGATGGGCTAAAATATAGGTTTAATGTAAAAGATATTAATCATTCTACGGTCAACTATTAATAACTGTAGATACATACGCATGTCACTATAGTCATCAACTAAAATCACCTTGCCAATCAGATGTTCTGGTGAGCGATCGAGAACTGAATGAACCGTACGCAAAAGTACAGACCAGGCCTCATTGTGGAAGCATATGATTACATCTGTTTTGGGCAGATCGGTTAGATAACGAGCTGTTTCCTTGCACCAAGCGTCGCGTGGATCAGGAAGTGTGCGATGCACAGATATCAAATCGGAGGCATATTGATTAAAAGCATTTTTGGTCCAGCCATCTTCAACTGCTTTTTTCATATCATCTGGCATATCCTTTGGCAATTTGACGGGTACTCCCATTTCACCAGGAGTGTCTTCCAATTCGCTTGGAGGAAGCAAAACTTTTCGGGCCGCTGTGACGTGAAAATGAAAAGAGGAAAATGCGTGTTAAAGTTAAGGTTGCTATGTGATTTGCTTCAAAATTGTCTAAAATAAGATGCTGCTGCTTTGTTGTGCGTGAAATTTACGACATTTACATTCACTCCCCCTTCCGTTCTCCTATCCATTTCTTGCTTAGATAAATCGGAATGCATTTGACATGAAAAGTTGTCATCATCAGCGTCACCGTCAGCATCCCAGCTTGGTTATGAAAAATGGCTCGCCTTTTGCAAATTTGCTCAGGCAACAACGGTGCGTATGTGTGTTGTGTGTAGATGTTGTCTCCCTTGGGAGTCCTCCCACACTCACATCTATCTCTGTCGCTGTTTACTACTTCAGAGCATGTCCTTCGTGCGCATTGTATTATTTTGTTATTTGCATTTGCATGGAAATATGAATTCTACTCCTGTTCCTGTTCACTGTACACTCAACTAAACTTGCTTCTGCTTTTTATGCGATTTGTCAAACATAAGTGACACTTATTGGGCATGTGTGTGTCTCCAAAGAACACCGTACCTGCACATCGGGGTTACCAAATGCCTCAAAAGAAAAAATGAAACGGTATTTCATTTACTTTATACCGGCATTCAAATTGAAAGTTAGTTATAATGCTTTAAATAGAATATGGAATGTAGAATAAATTTCATTTATTTTCTATTTCATTTATCCCAGTCCCAAGGCAAGAAAAAAAAACATATTTTCTTCTCTGGTCAACTTCGACCATGCAAAAACATTTCAATTACCACAATCATTTCAATTTCAATAAGCATAAAAAACCTAGATGGAAAATAAAAAGCCATAAAAGGTTTTCGAATAAAACCACGACAAGGAGGGGAAGCGAAATGGAGCGAAAAGAAGGAGAGAGGCAGATGTCGTGGCATTATGTTGCAAATATTGGCCAGGAATGGCAACTAGCCCAGCCAAGGGGCCAATCAGCCGGCGATAAATTTGTGCAGAAAGAAAAGAAAAAAACATCAAACCATTAAAATGGTCATAGGCTTGGTCGGATCAGGAAAGAGAAACACGGAGGAGGTTCTACATAAATTTTATGATTTGTCGCCAGTTGCCGTAGTTACAACTTCATTGCGAAATATTCACGCGTGTGCCAGCCAGAAGAAGGACTTTTGGGCATCCTTTCTGATTCGGATTTCTCTGGCTTTATAATGAACGTTTTTGCATGCTGGGCGCGCACACCCATCATCATAAAAAACAATAAAAATAGCTGTGGAGTAGTAGGCAGAGGGCCAAGTTGAATAGAACTGGGTTTTATGTATTTTATTGATTCAATTATTTATTGCCTTTCCAAGTTGAAATAGCCTGCTTGTGGCCATAACCTGCTCCAAGTCTGTGGAGTTAAAAGTAAGCCACCTGAGAATAAACCAATTATAAGCATGCCCACATAACAAGGTCAAGCACCTGAGTGGTTGCAGAACCCTGAAGTGTTCTTAAGGATCTCAATAGCCAAATTTATCTACACTTGCGGATGCCTTTTTAAAGGCATTAAGGAATATCCATTTTCGATGCATGTTTATTTGAAGAGAAACTTTATAAGTTTATGGTATTTAAGTTAGCTTGATTGAATAGTTTACCAAATTATATATTTAGTATTTAGAATACATGCCTTTAAGAATTTCAATTCAATTATCTCAATATTTCCAATTTCGTATGTAAATTTCGTTTTTCTCATTCAATGTGTTTCGTGAATGCTTCAAATCCAATAACTCTCCTGTTCCATGCTGCGTATGCGTTATGTTCCAATGAAATAGGAGAGTTTATCGACATTTGGGACCAAATTCGAATAGCACAGAGGGGAATGCGAAATAGGGGAGAGCACCAAAGGGGGAGAAAAATAGACAATCATAGCGACAAGCGCTCGAGGGACACGCCTGAGCGTGACAGGAAGCTATAAATGTAGAAACAGGCGGAAGCCCAGTAGGAGCAGAATAAGGGGAAAGGCGAAAAGTAGGGAAGGTGCGCCACATGACAAATGTCTGTGTATGTGTGTACCCCAATGTGCTGCCGAGCGACATAACGCATAAAAGTAACATAATATGCCAAAGTAGCGTTATTTTGCAAAATGAATGAGGTTAGGGAGAGGTTTGGCCTCTCACCCTCTCTTCAATCGTCTCTCTTGCCATACTCTTTTTGCCCTAGACAATAGACTACATGCAAGACATAAAAAGAAGTTTTATGAACATGGGCCAAGGGATTAGCATTGATTAAAAGGGAAATGAAACAATGCCAGAGGCAAACAAATCAATCTGCTTGAAACAAAATTGTGCTGTGGAACAAAGAGGGGGCGTGGCATTTGCATTGTATAGACAAAATCATTATCGCTGTTAAATTGTAAAAGACTAGTGTCACACACATACAGAGAGAGAGAGGGATTCATGCACACACATGTGAGTGAGGCAAATCTGGTCAAAAACAAGAAAAAAAAAAACACAAAAGCCTACGATCAAGATAGCGAACGAACGTACGTATTAAAGACATGGCCAAGAGGCAGGTTTCTGAGCACTGGGCACTGGAACAGGGAACTTGATGCGTGCGCGCGATAAACGTCGTGTTGGCCACGTCTTTTTTGGTGGTAACGCGCCCCAAGGCCAGGGCCAATGCCAATAAGTACAACAACACTAATTACCAGCTATGAACACACAGGCCACAAGACACACAAGATTCAGACTTCGCCAGAGATACAAGAGACCGATGGAGCAAGTCAAAGTCACTCCGATACAGTGGTCTCCCTTACTTGTAAAAGTGCAAATTTTATTATAGAACTTGCCAAGGATCATTCACTTCAATTATCAATACATTTCGCCTCACTGTGCAGTGAACCCGTAAGTACATCTCGTGTGTCTGGGCCATATGCGTGGCTTGGGAGTGTTGGTAAACGTTGTAGGCCTGCACACAATTTTGACGCCAAAGGGCAGTTGCTGCTGCTGCTGCGGCCCAAGACGGAAAATGATCTGAATGGTCCAACTTGTAGCTTTGCCACCTCGATGATGACGATGGCGATGGGGAGGCTGCTGTGGAGCCAAGAGATGCAAACATGATATGCGAAATTGCAAATACGTGCATTGTCCAAGCACCAGAGAGATGAGAGATGAGTCAAGTCAAGACGAGACACGATGAGTGGTATAAGGAAAGAAGGGAGGAGACTTCTGACCACATGCTGATGCAATCTTAAATGCTTGTTCCACATGCCAAGCAATAGATGAAGAAGCAAGACCAAACATATCCACATGCATACAGGAAGCTGCATCCAAAGCTCTCACCCTTTCCCCCCTGAAGTCATGCCTGGTTGAAGCTTGACTCGCTACATTGATTTGCCTGGGCCCCGAGACAAGTCAAGTGTCCATTGAGTAAAAGAAACCTCAAGAAGTGATCCATCCCGATCTCTTCCCTCGCCCCCACAATTCTTGATTAGTAAGAAACAATTTTTCTCATTTTTTTCATATGCTTAATACGAATGCCTCAACTGACATAGAGGAATGAGCAGGAATTGGTCTCTCTCTATCTATTAGAGAAGACCCTCCACACTCCCCCCATCTATACTTTTCTCTCCCTACTTTGGCATTGAAAATGTTGTTTGGCAACAATTGCAAGTTGTTAAGTGCTCCAGTGTTGTTAGTATTTGCCGTTGGCATCTTCGACATTGTTGTAAAACTTGTTAGAAATTTTCTTAAAGGCGTAAAGGCAAATGCTAGGCGAGAGAAAGGGAGAGAGCGACGAGAGGGAAGAAAAGTGTGACAGCAAGCGTGAGAAGACAAGCAAGAAGGACTAGGTGATTGTAAGGGAGGAAGAAAGAGGAAAGCAATATGTGTTATTATCCCCGTTCGGTTTCGTTTTTTGCTTTTTCTCTCTCTCTCCATCGATATTTCACATCGCCGTATCACCCTCCGGCTCCTTTTCTACTGATTCGGGTGACCCAAAATGCATCTTTAAAGCAGAATTTAGGTGTGGACCGGCTTAGTGGCTAGGTGGGGCGAGGGGCGGTATCAGGATGTGCTGCGTGTGCATTGAATTGATGGGAATTAGTTGCGAGCGATTGCGTGGAAATGAAGTGCAAAAACGCAGAATGGGAAAAGAGCAACAAAAAATAGGGGGAAATATAAAGGAGATTTTCCAATGTTGATAACAGAGAGTGAGGAGAAAAAAAGCAAGCTAAACAGCTTAAAAAGATTGCAAAGAGGTAAATGTTGGATGGGCTGGGTTGAGCAATGGAAATAAATGTGCGACTGATTTCCATATAAAAGCCAATTGTTCAGCTTAACATGTAGCTGTGTGTGATATTTTACAGAAAAGTCCAACAATCAAAAGCATAAATCTCTTCGATAAATTTACTTAAAGACGTTTGATTCAGCTTAAAGCTCCCTTTTCCAATCGAAAAAGACCACGGAACGATATTTACCCGACTGTAAAATTGGAACAGTGAACAACACGTTGAATAAATTGTAAGATAATTTGCTCACAAGTAACAGGGAGTGTAAATGAAAAAATAGGTCTGCTGTGAAATAGAAATACTTTTTTATCTGAAGGTAATTTGTCTTGGCATTTCTTCATTTCGATTAATTCCACATTGTTTGAAGCGTTGTTCTCAATGTCTCTAAAGTTGAAGCAATACGAAGTAACTAACGATAACGCGGCTTGTCAGCTCTAATTTTGATTGAGTTCTAACCAAAAACTAAATTCGACATTTTGAATTGAAAGTTTATTAAAAGTTGTAATAAAACTTTAACTAATTAATCGAGACATTATTTTCCATCCTTTTAAAGCAGTAAGTACTTTGAAATGAGCAATTATTTCTGACTACTTACCATCTTCTTGTTTCTCTTTGAGTACTGGCTTCTTTTTCTTTTCTGCTGTATGTGCAACCTTTGGCTTGGGTGCTATAGTGGGTGGAATGTCAGCCTCGTCAATTGCGTTGCCCTGGGCACTGTCTATAGCATTGCCAAGGGCACCCAAATCACTATCAACGACCGGATCTTCGAGGCCATCTCTCAAGGCCATGGCAACGGGATCACCGGGGGCAGCTGGACCACTGCCTGCACTGCCACCAGCTCCCACTTGAGCGGCCTGTCGTCGCGTGTCATCTGTGTAGATGAGGAAGGCAATGCAAAACCAAATGGCCAGAAGGACTGCCACCAATTTGACAATTGTTGTAGAGCGTCGTCGCCATATGAAGGCCATTTTGGAAGAATTCTCTCACGTCTTTTTGGTTTAGTCTTGATGGATGAATGGATGGTGCTAATGGAATAGCTCCGTCTTGCACACTTTCTCCACTTATGTATGTCTGTCTTCTTGTTCTGTGTATCAGTTAGAAGCCGCCTCTTGGGTGGCACACGTTGCGTATACGCAACATTAATCAATGCTATGTCCTGGCAATGATTTATGGATTGCTCGGATATGCTTGAAGTTTAATTTAAGTGCTTTCTGATATGTTCTCTAGTAGTGCGTTCTAATACATTAATTAGTTACTGTTTCTCAGTCTGAAGGATATGCGAAAACTTCTCCGGTTTTAGACAGCCTTCCTCATGTGTCTACTGTGACCTATAATAAATAATGAAAGAGAATTATAAATGAGACTTCATGGACTTAATTAATTTTAAAGTATCATGGCATTAAATTGAAACGCAAATCAAATAATTGAGACATTAAAGTTAATATTGATACTTCTTTCGTCCTCTTTGATCTTCTTGCCTCTGCTGCTGGAACAATTAAGCTACAAAGTCAATCGTTGGCCTCGACTTGACCATAAGCCGACAGTCAACATGCAACTAATGTCAATATTATATAATTGCAGCACAAGAGCAGCAAAAGAAAAAATCAAAACCCATGAAGGAAAAAAATCCCCCTCCAATTGCAGTCAAGCAGAACTTTTGCCCAAGACCCAGGTAAATGACATGAACGCGGGCAGACAGCAAAACTGCAAAACCTGCAAAACTGAGACAAAGAGCAAGCGATATACGGATAGATAAAGACGGCGAATGATAGCTCAAGTCTCTAGCCTCATCGAGAGTTAGCAAACAAAGTTGCGTGTCAGGTTGGTAGTTGCAACTAAAATTTGCTAAAGAAAAAATAAACCTTTTTTGTATACCCTTTACCCATCAGGAATATTTATTACATCTTTATATGGTCTTATTTAAAAGATGAAGACTTTTTTCGAGTCATTTAAATTGGAACACATTCTTCTTTGATGAATAGACCAATATAACTAATATATAAATTACGAATCTGATTATGGCCATTTTAATATACATGATAAGGACTATATATCGGTTTGCTTTAAGCTACGGAATATGAAAATCAAATGCTCCAAGCCAAGATCATTTGAAGCCTCACCGAGCAGTCCGGAGCCAAAGCAATTGTGTGTATATGGAGCAGTTCCAAGGGGACTTCTACTAGCATTGAGGGTCGGACGAGAATCGCTTTGGGGCTTATCAATTAAAGCGAAAGGCAATAGCAGTTAAGGGGCTGCCTCCCTAGGGAAAACTCATTCACTCTCTTTCTCTCCCTCTCAATCGCTATCTATCTATCTGTTATTTTGCTGCCCTTTTTTCCTAGAGCTATGTCAGCCATGTGTGCATACGATAAATACAAGTTAATTACTTCGTGTGCCTTTTGTTATGGCTCGTTGGGTTCAAATGCCATGCCCCCTCCTCATACCTACCATCACCTACTCACCTCCCGCCCCCCCACTCCAGCATATATGTGAGTTGGCAATTTCCGTTGTATGTGCTTATAAATTGAAAACAAAGAGAAAAAGAGAGAGGTAGAATACATACGTAGAAGAAAACAGCAGAAAAAAAACATGACATGTCCTCACTCGACTGTAAAAAACTTTGCTCTAACAAAATAGAGCGATTAGAGTTGGCAGTTCTCTGCATGATGATGAAAAGAGGCAGGGGAGAGATACATAGATAGGAAAGGGGTCGCCGTGTGGAAGGGGAGTGCTGACACTGCCAATTATGGCTTAGACCAAACTTCTAAAAATAGTCCCCTACAAATAGGCAGACAATTGGGCCCTGATAAGCTGTAATTGCTTCATTTCATTTGAATTTTTTTTTTTTTTTCAGCTGTTTCTTTGGGTCTTATCATCCATATAGATAATCAATGTCAGCAAGTGCGATATTTTGACATGTCTAAGTAAACACAGCAATAACAATCGAAGTTTTTCCCCAAAAAATTGTTGTCCCCTATATCAAAAATACCTCTGACAATCATATAAAATTTTTAATTGATGAGCTTTGTGGTTTGGTCGAAAAATCGTTTGGCATTTTGAGTGGCCTTTGGAGAGTGCAGATTGCCCCATTATATATGACATGTGTGTGTATGAATGTGTGTGTGTGTATGCAGAACAGCATTTAAATTGTATATTAATTAAAATGCTTGCCATCACGATGCGGCAGTCCAGCATTGCGGTTCACGTGGCGTATGCGTTATATTCTCTTCTTTTTGTTTTGCCCCCCTCGTTTGGTTTGGTTGCAATCAAATGCAGCAGACAAAGATATAGTTATACATATCATATTTTATGGCTTTTGGTTTGGGAATATATTGCATCAAAATGGCATTTAATGTTTTATTTTGCACACTTGGAAAATTTTATGAAATTGATTTTTGGTTTTTGATATCCAAACGGTTTTGGGGTAGACTATGTATTTGTCCGACTAAAGTTTGTTATTGGCAAAAATTTATTAATCAAACTAATTTCAACAGGAATTTGGCATTAGTGTGGCTGGCAAGTTTGCCATGTAAATATAACAAAACATTTTTGCCTTTAACAAGACAGTAGCCTGTTTCTAACTCTTATCATTTGTCACATTCAATTTGAATGCACACAATTTGGTGATATTTACATAACAAATAGATGTTCGGTTTCAAATGAGCTGCGGTTTTTGTGGTCCCGGAGGGCGGCTTCTCATTTGCCATGTCACTAGCTTTTTGGTGTGATAGATAAAGAATTTAAATTGAAATTTTTATTTTGGTGTACTCAAAATTTTTGGTCGGCGATGAGATAGTAAAGCACATAAACCAAAAGCAAAAAAAAATCTTAATAACAATAGACAACAGCTCAGCTCAAATTCACAAACTTATATGTGTGGTGTCTCATTATGCATTATCTTGGCAGTGAAGTGGAGTGGCTTGGTCTTACACTGGCACAGTCAGCCGATAAGTGTTTCCCATTGTTACCTGATGACAGCTTCGTTGCTCCGTCTGCCTGCCTGCTTACCTGCCCGGCGGGCTACCTGTCTTGAGTTGCCTTACTTTAAACATTTTAGTTTGCTTCATTTCATTCCACTTCATTCCATCCGTATTTTGTCTTATCTCTTGGCTAATTGACTGATAAGCAGGGCCAGCAATTTGTGCCTCTCGTTTACTTAAGTTTCTCTCACCGTCTCTCACTATCTGACTCTCTCCCTTCTCATTTTTTGTGATAAGATAATATTAAATTTAAAGTAAAATAGTTTCTTAGCTGCTTTCAAAATAATTGCGTGACATAATTAGATGCACATTTAACTTCAAATAGTCTCCCCCTAAAGAGGAAAACTACCCGTTCAAGTGAAATATGAGAAGGGATGGAGAGAAAGAGAAAAATTTGCAAGTAAAGCAAACGCAAATTACGCACAACAAAGTCCAAGAATTTTCAGTTTTTCTGTTTTCTTTTGCAGTTCTCTTTTCCTTGTCTTTATTGTCGCGGTTTTCCCTTCACCAGACCACCACGACATCAAGTTAGTTTTTGAAGACTTCTTTCTTTTCTCATTTTTTTTTTTTTGTGCTGTTGTAGTTTCTTGCGATCATTTGTCATTTTCTTATGCAAAAAGTTTTCTGTAGAAGCTGGATAAAAAAAGGGGAGGAGGGAAAACTGTGCATTTTCACGGTGTATGCATATTACAATCCGCCCATATAGCTCTCCTCTTCCCGCTTTCTTCTCAGTTTATAATCATTATTATTTATGCAGACTTAATCCGCAGTTATTAAAATGCAGCCACAAACTCTTTGCCAAGAGCTATGGAATGCCTGGCAGGCGCCTTTTAATATTCATTTGCATTTTCCACACACATACACACAATTATAAATATGTATATGTATGTGTGAATGCACAAATACACACACAGACACATAATTCAAAGAAAAAGGGAAAAGTTTTCAGTTTCTAATGACTTGCTTGTGCATTGAGAGAAAGAGTGAAGATAAAGTTCATTTTTCTTGGTGGCAAGTTCTTACAATTTGATTTGTCTTTAACCACAAATTATTAAGTTCAGGAGGAGGGAAAATTGCTGCACAAAAGCGATTTGGCTTTGGCACCTGGTCAAAGGTCAGCCAGCCATTAAAGCCAAAATCGTGTTTGTGTGGTTTATGTTGAGAATCAGGAAATGCCATTCCTTTTTCTCTACCTCTCGCTCTCCCTCTCTCTTTAGTCTGTGGTCGCAGCAACTTACTCACGCACTAACGAATCAACTGTTTCTTCTGCTCACTCCCCCTCCTGCCTCACCCTCGTCACCTTGTCTTTCAAATGCTTCAACTGACTTCTCTTCGTGGAAAGAAAGTTGCCATGGAGAAAAATTTAATCAAAATATTTGCACATCCGCCAAAGCGAGAAGCTGCCAAGGCGACTAGAATTACCAGTCCAAGACAACAACCACAGCAACAACAACACCAACAGAATGCGGTAGCCTGGCAAAGGGGGAGGTGGAGCAGAGAAGTGGCTAGAAGGATGAGCCACTGAATACAGAGACATACAGATCTTGGCCGGGTACAGTGAAATCCCAAATAAGCGCACCCACCCTAATGTTTTTTGTTTCATATTCACTTAAATGGATCAACTATATTATTTATGTTAACGTTTTTTTATAATCTTCTTCATTATAAGTCTGTCACACATTTTGCAGAACCTTCACTGTATTCGGGCCAATTCCTTTTGGGCATTCGGTGCATGTCACGAAAAACCAGTCAAACCTCATTTGGCCATGCCATGGCAATGCAGCAGCAAAGACGGCCAACGTTGAAATTGGAGACGCAGACAGAGTCAAAGTTGTTGGTGGAGTTAAAGCCGGAGTCGGAGTCTTCATCTCGGTGCATCACGAAATGGTTTTTTGGAGCAGCATCAGCAGCAACGGCAACGGCAATGGCAGCAACATCTTGCTGTTAGCTGTTGTCTTTGACAATTATTTACCGTTGGCGCTTAACTGTTAATTTGCCAAGCGGACGGGCAACCAGTTCACAGTCCCAGGACCAGTTTTATAGTTTAGACAGCAACTGCACAGCAGCAGCAACAGCATCCTCCCAATCGACAGTTGGATACACATGCCACGCATTTTTTATGGCTCTTAATTTGACAACGAATCGTTGCCCCATCTCCCCACCTTCCTGCCTTTTTTCTACTAGATTACCCCAAATTACACACACACAACACTCTCAAAAGTAATTAAATGGGTTTTCTTTTACTTCAAAATGCCGCAAATGCATTCCTTTACTTTTCGCTTTGCTTTCATTTTGTTTGAAAATAAATTACAGGATAAGTGTTTGCCATTAAAGTGCAATTAAGTAATAACACAAACTATGGCAGACCAATGTGATAAAGTCTTCAGCCTTTCATTTCGGTTATCAGAGATAATCATAATAAATTAAGGAGAATATTATTTCAAGTAGACGCATCTCATGGAATTTCGAGAGATGAAGAATTAAGCATTGCTGACATACATCTACATCAATCAATCTCCAAAGCAATTGTCATTTCATATTCAATATATATCCAAAAGAAAACTAATTCAGAGAAAATTCTTAAGTAGTCGACTAAGAAATGACTTCGATAATTATAAATACTTACATGACTTAACTGACTTTGGAGCTATGATAGTTTTATGGAGTTAAAGGGAGCGACATTATCTGAGGGCTAAAGGGTCTTAGCTACGCATAGTAATTAACATTGTGCTCTTCATAAAACAACTTGGTAGGGGAATCGAAACCTTCATTTAAAAGTTTTTAATAACAACTACTTAAAATATTAATGAGAAAGAAAATCCTCAGTTCTTAATCTGTCGAGTGCTGAACAACTCCTTATGACCCATACTATTAAAATTATATTATAAATTACCCCAAACCAAATATAATAATGTAGCTCAAACACAATTTACTCAATTATATGTGATATGAATATTAAATAGAATCAATAATAAATATTTCATAAATTAACAACTCACAAATTGACTAAGAACCAATTGAACCTAACACCAACAAAACAACAAAATCTTTAATTAAGTACTAGACCAACTGATTTGCTTCATAAAATCGATTGTTGTCCGTTTAACCTTTAGCTCAAACATTTGTCGAAACAAAAGGAAATAATGTCATGTGAATAAGTTTTGAATATTTTATTGTTTGTTCTGTGTATACACAACAAGAGAAATCATGCCATTTATGCACAATAATCCACATCAATGTCAAGCATTTGGATTCGGTTCGATTCCTTATAGTCTCTTTCATTTGACCTTTTGCCACGAAAACTTTTCAACTGGCCAACAAATTGTTCAGCATGACTATGGCAAAAATAAAAAAAAAAAAAACCTTTTGAAATTGTTTGAAAATGTTTTTCACCCCCCTTCTCCACCTCCTTCAAAAATCATCTCTCATTTCTCTTCTCTTCACTGTGACCACAACATGTTCCACAAATGTGTCCAAGAAAGCGAAGAACACTGGAGAGTTGGGGCCTAATCTCGTAAAAAAAAATAAAAAGTTGTTTGCTGGTGGGTCCCAACATAAAAAATGACCAAGAGCCATTAGGACGGGCGTGCTCAAACACTCCACACACACACACACACACATACACAAAATGAAACCATTTTTGTCATTTGACAGGCAATTTTCAAAGCGTAACATTTTCGATATCTTTCCCTACCAAACCAAAAAATATTAAATAAAATATTCCTCAAAATTGATTGGGTGACATTAACGAATTTTATATACTCTCTAAAAACCAAACTAATGAAAACCAATTCTGATTTGCCTAAGGCCTAGGCTAATGCATCTATAAGATACTTTTATTAGCAGCCCACAAGACACGAGAAAATAGTTCACTTCATGCATAATCTCTAAGACAACATTGATGTTGATTGGGAATATATATAAATAATGCACTATGACATTGTTTCCTTTGTATGTGGAAAACATCGGGAAATGTTTTATGAGACCTTCTTGCCAGGGTATTACACGAAATATAAAATATGTCCCCCTAAAGCACACACACAAGAAAAAACGGAAAAAATGAAATCTGATGATGATAGTTTATACAGCTAAAAGCATTTGGCCCACACATACACACACACATGCATTATCACACACACACACACACAAGCACCAGATAGCCAGGAATATGTATGGCAAAATCTGTTTCCATTTCTCATGCCACACAAACATTTCGGCCATGTAGTGCTTAGTCCTGAATCCTCAGAACCTGCAGGCAGTTGGCGGTGGCGGCAAGAGAGAAAATTTTTGGTTAGTAGGTTGCCCCGGCATATTTAATCGAGTTGCCACATTGAAATATATATTGACTTTATTACCAAGAGAAGGACACAAGAGAGAGGAAGAGATAAAGAGGGTGAGAAAAATGCCCAGTCAAGCGGCGATTTTAGCTCTGGCTTTGGGCTATCATTTGATTAAATCTAAATCTGTTTATGAGCCAGTTTCCATCATCCTTTTTTTCGTCTCTTTTACATGTAATAAATTAAATTTTTTTTTCTTAAAAAAGAAGCAAACCGCTGATCAGTCTTTGCGGTTTTCAGTCTGTGCAACTAGTTGAAGTAAATTGAGTAGATTTTTACTTCTCTTTGTGTAATTTAATCTTCTCTGCTGAGAATAAAGTATTTTTAATCAAATCTGTTCAGTTTTACTGGAAATTAGTTTTGCCTTATTCAATTTGGCCAAAAAACTTGGCGGGCAAGTGGCCAAGGGCTGGGCCAAAATCAACGAAGAAAGAAACGAAAACAAGCGAAAAACTCAAACAAAAGCCCCGCACACTCCAAAAGGAGAAAATCAATGAGAAATTGTGGAAAAACGTGAAAGATGTAGGCAACCGGCCGCTGCCGGTCTGTGTTTCGGTCGGTTTGTCTTTCGGCCGAGACCAGGTTGAAAAATGGTGGAAAATAAAATGGAATTGAATGCCTCAATAGTCGGGCTGCTGAATGTGCAAACAGGCAAACAAATAAATATTGAGGTCGTGCAATAAAGCAGAAGAGGTGAACTGACCTGAGGACTGAAGACGACACGATGACAGGCGATAGAGTGAACTAGCCCGGGGCGGGGAATAGGTAGGAAAAATGGGGGAAAATGGCGAGCGTAAAGTTGTTTGCTCGCAAGGTTGAGGAAAAATTCATGCATATGCAAATGAACAATTGATTTCCTTGCGGCTCGTTGCAAATTTTATTCGATTTTCACTCGTTTGACCCTGGAAATTAGTTTACAACCAGACCCCGCTTTGTCTTATTGTTCGTCTCTCTTTTTTTTGGCTCATAGTGGCAAATGGGCGTGGCATGGCTGTCCTTGTTTTAAGTTAGTAGTTAGCTCAAGTGCAAGGTCAAAGCTGCAAAATAGAAATGCCAAACGGTGAAACCAAAAAGGGAAAAGATTTCTGATAACGATGGGATTCAAGTTTTTTGTTTTATTTTTGGAAGGAGGAAACAAGTTTTGCGAGTTTATTTTGAATGAATTAGGGAACAGCGATTTCAGAAAGTTAAAAGTTTGCTGTAACTTTTTTTGTGACAGTTCTTTTATGATGACTCTCAGTTTGGTCAAGTTAAATGGAAATGATTTATATGAATAGAATTATCATTTTAATGAAGACAGAAAGGGTTAACAAAGAACTTATCTACATAAAGGCAAAAAAAAAAAAAGAAAAGAAATTGGACTTTTAAATGTTATGACGCAAGGTTCTATAGACGAAGTTTGTATTCACTTAAGGAGCTGTTAGAATTTGCAATCTTATTTGAGTTCTTGAATTAAATAATCTTTTCTTAGAAAGAAATTAAAAATAGATATCATTTTTTTCAATGTTTGGTGTGAATAAAGATAGACGATTAATAGTTTCATCTTAACAGATAAAACTTTTTGAAAGCTTTAATATCTTTTTTATTTGCTTGGCATCATTTTTCTTATCTCTCTTGCCTAATCTTACCTCATATTTTTATAACTCATGGCATTCTCTACCTCTACTATATTTGACTCTTTGGCTGTTCGCTCAATTATTTTCTATTTCCTAACTGTATCATTACCTTGGGACCTTTGTATCCCAAACATGAATAGTACTTAATTCCTATTATTTGAATTACTATTAATTGAAATCGTACAACTAATTGATAGCCAGACTACTTCAAGTAATTTATGTATAAGTTTTAGTTATAGATTTAAACTCTTAAAAATCTTAGTTGAGTTTTCCCAATAAACACAAAATCATCTTTGAATCTGTCCTTCTAAATAAATTGTCCTAGTTGAAGTCTATAAATAGATTTGATAATGAATTCAATTACCTGTGAAAAAAAAAAATTAATTAGTGATATGAAAAAAATACCCCTCTCCTTTGGGATTAAGACAAGTTAAGGGGCTATTGGATCATTCGATATGTTCTCATTATTGCCAATTACAAATTGCTTAAAAGCAAATAAATCCCTTCCAGGCAATTGCATCGACCATTGACCAGTTGGCTAACAAGATCCTCAATAAGAGATAAATGTGTATAGTTATAAAACGTTGCCACTGTTGTCTGGGCTAACTATTTAATGAGGCATAAACATTTCAACTGCCTCTTTGGTCGTCTCGTTATCAACATCCTCAAAAACATCCTTGGCGCAATGTCTACGACATAAAACTGTCAAAAAGTCGCCTATATAAATCGCTAAACTAAATGCCTTTCATAGTTTAATGTCACCTCTAGGGAATTGGACAGATGTACAGATGCTAGCCGCAGGCCGCACTAAAACCAAAACGATACAGAACAAAACACAACAGAGGAGAAAAGAAGAGCCGAGAAAAGATCTATGGTATGGCTAGTGCCTGGATAGAGGATAGTGGCCCAGACAACGTGTCTCTATTGAGGTCTTCTTGTTGCCAGTGTTTGCTGCTGCTGTTCCTTCCACGCCTCGTAGTCATTAAAAGCGCATGAATTATGCAGTAGCCCAAGTGAACTACTTGCAATCCAGTCCAGTTCGGTTCAGTTCAGTTCTAGGCTTCACTAACTGCCCTTGGTCCGCCAAGAGTTTGTGTTTGTTGTTTTAATTAACTAATTAAGATTTTTCTATGTCGCAAAGGTAAGAAGAATGTTTGCATTATTTGTTGCAGCCAAGTTTGCCAAGGACCCAATTAACCTTTTATGGTCATTTGGCACAAATAACGAGAGAGACACAAATGACGCAAAACAGACAATGGCCAGTACTTCTCGGCCTCCCTGGACCCTATCATGGCCATCTTTGGGAGACCTTGTTCAGTGAAATTGCTAACCATATTTGGACATACTTGTAGCAAAAACAAAAAAAGACCAAAACACAAAACAAAAAGACAATGCCAACTCATAAATATCCAGCTACAAATTGACATTGAAAATTTCTCTTTGTTTTATTTCAGACGCAAAAAACAAGAAACAAAAATTGTTAAAAGGGTTTATACGTAAACATAATTTATTAATCTAAGCTTGACCTTTTTCATTTTAAATGATAAATAAGTATACATTTTTGACAGTTATAATGGAAAACTTTTTAAAGAAAAGTTGATTCTAAAAAGCTAATGGTCATACCCATCTCCATATTAATTTTGGTGTTAAATAAAATACTTTTTAACTGGCTCAATTCAAAGAGTGTTAACTAAATAAGACCCTTAGCTACGGATCAAAAAGATTAATAATACTCAAGTCAATGCCCTAGCCAAATAGTTAAGAACTTACCTCCATATGGTTTAGTTTATCAAGCGTGTCAAAACCTGTAATAGAAAACAACAACATAGTTTGGATTAATAATTGTTGGCGATAAGTCAGCTCATTCTTCTATAAATTATAACCCGTAAATATGGGTTACATATTGTGTTTTTTGTTTCTGTTATTGTTCTGTATTTAATTACTTTGGTAAATTTACGACTCACATTTACCATATGGCCATACGGGCCGAGAAATGCATTATAATTTCCCCCGCATTTCCTGCACCACCTGAACAAATTCACATAGCAATTTAGTATCGTTTTAATTTTTGTGTTATTTTTATGAATTATGCAAAATACTCCCGTTAGTCTATTGTTATGTTTTTGCAAAATAAACTAGCTCTTATATTTTTGCCATAGATATTTAGCATAATATTTAAGAAGATTATATTTGATTAAAATTTCAAAATCACAGCGGAAAAAAATTGATTAAAAAATCTCGAGAAAATAAGTTTAGTCCTCTTCAAATTTCTGTACACCAGACGTACATAAAAAAAACTTTTGTAAGGTTAATTTATTATATAACGTACGTATATTAAAACTTGTAAAAAGTTTCTTCCGGATAACTTTAATTTTAAGAGACTTGCAGTTTGAATAACGATTGGGCCATAAATTGCCATCAAAATGTTGCTAACTTTTAGTTAAACTAAACAAAAACATTTAAATTTTGAAGCTTAACTGATTTTTATGATTTTGGTCTTAAATTTAATTTGTTGCAATATATTACCAAATTGCCAAATACATAAGAGACTCAAGATGGCGGAAATATAAAAACTTAAATGTTAGCCTGTTATAAAATACATACTCGAAATTTTAAGCGATTTTTTTTGTAAATTTCCCTTATATTTAGAAACTCTGTAAGATAAGTTGTCTAATAGGAGTGACTAGTATATAGATGTAGTTTTCGACTAACAATAAGACACTTGTGGTGGTGCTTGTAAAATATAGTTAGGTTGATTGTTTATAGCTATATCCTATACTGATAATAATATGATATTCTGTAAGACTCATTCATTTAAACCCTCAATAAGTCCATAAGAAACATTTATTGTTCTTCAGGAAATGAAAATTATGTAGATATTTCATTGGCTACGTGCTAATAAAATTCGTGGAGGAAAAGATAACAGTCAACTGTTGATCGTTCTTTGTGGAATTATAATAAGGCACAGTGATAGAACTCCCTAAAAAGGAATTTAATAAGAAAAACATCAATTTTAAAGCTGTTGCAAAGCCATGTTGACTAAGGACATGAAACACTATAGGAGTGTCCATCCCATAGATCAATGAATATTTTGCACAAAAATGCAACATTTCTTGTCTCACAAGAAATACAAGAAAATTCACTTATTCTCCACCATGACTGACTGTGCTCTGAGCTCTTAAATATCGTCCTATTATACTTGTGAAAGATTAAAACTTAATGACTAACATTTAATAATCAACATCATCATCATCATCATCATGGAGGAAGAAACTTTCAAAAACAAATTACGACTTTTTGCATTACAAAGTATAGTTACTCCTTTGCCATAATAAAAATGTGTTTAAAATCTGAATACAATGCATGTTTAAGGCAGAAGATGTTTTTGCAGTAAAATGCAACATATATGAAAAGGCAATTTCTTGCCAGCTTAGTTAGTTTTAACTGTAAACTAACGGCAACCAAGACTGTGGGTAGAGTGCTCCGCATACATTTTGTGTAACCATATACATATGCCATGGGTATTAACTACTTTTTTTTTTTTTGTTTTTAGTAAAAGTATCTGGCTTGACAACAACCCAGCAACCAACGCAAGTGCAGCTTATTCATATATGTAGTTAGTATAAAGAGAGGAAAAAATTGAATAGGAGGTCTGCTTTAACTATTCAGTTTTCTGTTGGAGGCCATCGTCTTTGGCAACTTTTACAATCACAGCTAATTAGTAAATTCATGCTAATTTCAAGTTGTAACAAATAAAATTACAACTTGCACGTGTCGCTTTATGTAATTAGTTGCAACATGTTGGATGAAAAAGTTTCCCTCATAGAAGAGATAAGCACAGTCTTCCAAGTCCTTGTTACATACAAAACAGAGTGATAAAAGCAAAAGTTATGTCTCATGGGAAGGCAAACACACACACACATACTTTTGAGGAACGAGCAACAACAACACCAACAAAGTTTATGCCACATATAAAGCAAAGGGGAAGGGCCATAATTCATAATGAAGATGTTCAAGTGGAGTAGTGATCTGCAGCACAAAGGATGCTCAGTCCCCAGATATGGGTGCCTCTATATAAGCTCGTTTATCATAATGCAAAATGCTACAAAGAGAGGCTCTCTGTGTTCCTTAAAAAAGGAGGCGGCAGCAATCGCCATCGATGGTTATGCTGCATAATTACACGGTTTAAAAGAGCAGGAAGAAGCTGCGATAAAGACCACTCTCTCAATATAGACAGGAAGAAGGCTTAACCCTAGAAAACTCACAAGGAGAGAGAGATAGAGAAAGGGAGATGCAAAATAATTATTGGTGACCCCGACGTATTGCATAATTCAAGTTTGTCAGACAACTTTTTCTTTCAATTTTTTGCACTTTTTTTTTTTTTTTCTTTTGTAGGGTTAAATTGTTATTGAGTTATTGATTGTGACTATTTCTTTAACTACACACAGCTGTATATAGCAGCATCTCCTTTTCTTTCATCTGCTGGTCATGATTAATTTTTCTGTTGAGTCAGGTTTTCTGGTTGTTATTATTTGTTGTTACTGTTGGTTGGTTGGTTGGTTGGATAGTTGGTTGGATGGATGGTGTTGTAGCTTTTGTGTATGATTTGAAAAATTAGTACAAACTACAGAAAAGATCATAAATCAAACAGTTTTGCTGATTGCATTCGAAGTGCCCACAAATTGCATGATTTGCAATTTCTGGACTGCTGCAATTCCCTCTATCCCTCTGTCCCCTTGTCTGCCATGTCGGTCTTGTTTTAGGTCTCTCTATCTCTCTCTCTCTGTCTCTCGGTCCACACTCCTCTGACTGCAGTTTTGCATTCCCCGGATGCTGACACGACACAACAACAACTGCAACAAGGAAGACTCCTTGTCCTTTTCAACAGAAGATATTTTACATTGTAGTTCCGCAAATAATTCGCATTTTTTTTCGTCTCACAAAAACACAACTTGCAATAAAAAAAAAATATTGCCTGGCATTTTTATTTGCCTTTTTATGCCCCATGGAAAAAACTTACTTAATTTGCACAGAGAGCTCGTGGATGGGTTTTTTTTTTTTCCTAAAATGCAAAGTTCTTTAACAAAAAAGGTTTAGAATTTTGATGATATTTACAATTTAATTCTTTGTTAAGGCCATTGAAATTTCAGCTTGGCCCTTGGTTCACTGTTTCTTTTTTGCGTTGATTGAAAATTTTATTGTTTTGTAATTAAATTTCATTCGGTCTTTTTGTCCCAGTCTCACAACACACATTCCAAGAAGAAATCGAAAAGTTGTAAAAAACAAATTGTGTCTTAGGCTTACATTTCGATGGCTAATAAAAAATGCCATAGCCACAACGCTAACTTGTCTCTAGAGTTAGAAAGAAGAAAGAAAAAAAAAGAATTGCTAAGCATATTCGGAAAAAAAAACTCAAACGGTGATGATGATATCTGAAAAACTGGTTTTCCGACTATATTAATATTTCTCTCAACATTTTTGTTGTTATTCAAAATGTAGACTGGCACGTCTAGTAAATGAGCATAAATATGCATATGACCTTCACTTATCGATGATTATGACAATGACTATGGAGATTTCGTTATGTGTTTAAAACAAAAAAGATGGCCAAGGGATCAGTTTAACTATATACATATATGTAGTTAAAAGTATTCAACAATTGGAAAAAAATGAGCTCAATTTTAAGGGAATTACGTAACAAAACGAATGGTGGGGCGCTGAAAATGCGGGCTGATAGCATTTTGTTTATACACTTAAGTCTATTTATAATGTGTTAAACATTTTTGTTAAATCATTAGCAAATCATTTACGCCAAAAAAGCAGAACAGAAAACTTAAAGCGAATGAGCCAATAAAATGGAAAAGATTCCAAGACGGAGGAAACGAACAGAAGGGCCCCTTTTTGTTTTGGGTACGGGGGTGTTAGGGAAGCATCATTCATGTAAGCAGCTTAAACTTTATTGAACATCCATTCACATTTAATGAACTGCCTGTTCTGCTCTGGGTGGCCCACCATCCTATCTGTCCCTCAATTCCCTCTACCACCCATCTCATCCAGTATGGCGAAATTGATTGTCGCAAGTTTGTAAGAGGCTTAAAACGGACCTTAAGAACGAACCAAGCATTCGGCCAACAGACAAACACATTTATTGTCGAAATGTTGCCATTTCTGTTCTTAATTAGTTTATGTTTGTGCTGCGTTTCATTAATTAAGTTTTATCTGGGCTTTGGCTAAAGTTGTATTAATCATACAATAATAATATATATATATATTTATACATTTGCCAACAGATACATACAAGTTGTCCTAGTTGGCAAGTCCTTTAATTAGGACATCCTAATTAAGCACAAATGTTTTGGGGGGCGAGAGTGGTATATATCTAGGTGAGTTGGTCATCCCACACGCCCACACCTCGAAAAGGTCTCGTCATGCGATTTTTATCAAGTTAAATGGTGGCCCAGGTGGAGTCATTGACAATCTAACCGGTTGAGTTAGGTTGAATTAGGTTGCCCAAGCACTCAAGACAAACAATGTGGGATAACACTAGCCAACACAGTTCAAGTATATGTGGATATTGTAGGTAAATAATCATAATAAACAAAATTTTAAAGGTAATCCCACTCTTTGTGAAGTTTATAAAAGAAATTGTAACTAATTGTAAGATATGACCCTCTCTCTCTCAGCTCCAAACATATAAAAAAATGTTTCCTAATCTTTTTATCTTTACTAGAGTGTAAGTATGTTAATTTTTATTCCTAAATGGGTTCCCCAGTGTCATTCATTAGGCATGCAAGTTAAATAGTAGGCTATATACATCGGTTCTATATATACATATATGTAAATGGGTGGAAAGAGATTGGGTGACAGTGTGATGGAAGGGAAAAGAACGTGACTAAGGTTTAAACTAAATGGATCAACTGAATGTTTCAATAACCGTCTCACACTCACAAATGTTCTGCAAATATTTTCATTTTTGGAATCCCTCGATATATGCAGAACAAGGCTTGGTTTTTGTCTTCCCCTTATCGCGAATTGTTGTGTAACCTAGCAAAAATCGATACCACTTTTGATTAATACGATTTCTGGCAGTCTCTTATCGTAAAGTAACGTCTGATTGGTTTTCCATTGAAATAAAAATTAATAATAATAATAATATACCTATAGATGTATGTATATATATATTTTCACTGATAACAATACAAAGTGAACACTCTTTCGCTGACACTTTTAAACTGAGGAGGACTACGATATGTCCGGCTTACATATATGTACATATATATACATATTGGTATATATTAATTATAAATGCATTTAAAAATTATTTAAATACAATATTCGAGAAAAACCAACAATCAAACAGAATATTTGCACCTTGTGGGCAATTTTTCATATGTTTACATATTTTGTTAACAAATATTTGCCGAGTTTTTTGTTGTAGCCAAAAATATGTACATATATATATGTACTTCTGATATGTACATACATATGTACACATGTAGGTAGTGTATCTACAAGATACATATTTTATTTTCTATATACAAACATATGTATGTATATTATGTATATACGTGCAAATATTAACTTATTGTTGCTCATGTGCTGATGGATGCCAGTTGACAAATATTTTACAAATTTTATGCACATTTTTACAGATTGCGGCGATTTGTAGCCATCAAAATCGATGGCAAGAGATTAAAGTGCAAAATGTATGCCCGGTCCATGTTATTTCCGTTGGCAAAGAGATTAAAAAATACAACAACAGCAACAAAAAACGGATAAAAAACCTTAAAATACAATGTATACGGAATGTAGAGCGCGTTGTAATCACAAAATGACAAGCTAAAAAAAATAGTAGAATAATACAAAATGGGATAAAATAAAATAATACAAACAAACATTTATTGTATTTATTCATTGATGATATCAACATTTGAAAGCAAAACTCATTCATACCCACAATGAATGCATATATGAAGAAAATTATACAATGCGGGAGCCACGAAAAACCATCTGACAAAAAAAAAGCGTCCAACAAAAACACATCATCATCATCATCATCGGCATGATGGCTAGTTGCCTGTAGGGGATTACGATGAGGTAGTCAGTAGTCTCAGTTGATAGTGAAAGTGACCTCCCCCCTTCTGATTGTAGTAGCCGGGGACAACAGATTGCGGATTGGGGCAGATGTTTGTTATGACTATGTCGATGTTGCCAACGATGATGATGATGATGATAGGCAAAAAAAAAGGGAGAAATAAAGAAACATATTTATAAAAGTCACACCAAGCCATTGATGGTAGACATTAGCTTTATGTAAGCATAGAAACAGTTGGCTAAACACATGTCTAGCTTGATGAAAGTTGACTGAATCAAGATTGGTTATTATCTAGAAGAGGGCAAACCAACACACATATGTCTTAATCCAGTCTATTGCTTAAGGTCATGGCAAGACTATAGACATGGCCAGAGGTTGTCAAATGGCTAATCAAAACTGACATATAAATATTGATTAAGAGCTCGATATCATCTTGAGGAAAGCTAATGTTCGGGCTTACTTTTTTCTTGGATCTCCCCAAATCAATTAGTTATGGCAAATGTAAAACCATGGGTAACATGTATAACGTAATCAACTTAATACAAAACGGATTTTTCCAGAGTTTCGCTTTGAGCCTGATAAAACATGCCGAACGAACGTACTTTTTAGATAAAGTAGACAAATCGAGTTCATGCATAAATCCATTAATGAAAACCCTCAAAGATCTCGTAATCCCAACTTTTCTCACTGAAAGTCCAGGTCTAGTTATTAAAAAAATTGCGAATTTACTCAAAGGTCCTATTGGTCCTGGTGCTAAGCCTCTTTGTTGTATCAATGTAAGAAATTGAAAAAAGAGTATCTGTAGGTATATAAATTATGTAAATCTAGTAGGCTTTTCCTTTAAATTTTAAAGAATCAATAAAAGGAAAGCTGTGTGAACTAACACAATCAAACATAAAGAATAGAGAGAGAATAAATTTAGTTAGACCTTTAGATTTAATATATAGTTCTCATACAAATTAATAGTTACATCATTTGGTTTAATTTCTAAAAATTTCTTTAGATCAAATACATGGGATTTATAGGTTTATGAACTTTATAGTTAGCCTCAGGGCTTAGATAAGTAAGTTGCCTTTTTTTTTGAATAAAAGTTGCCACTTCTGAGCACGATTTTTCAATGTTTGTTTTATAATTAACAGAAGATAAATCATTATATTTTGGGTATTTAGATCACAACGAAATCTGGTTACACTTTTCTAATCCTTCTACCAGAATATTTATCTACTTCAAGTCCATAGAATTATTTTTCTCAAGTATCAGCTCATTTTGTAAACTTTTTTTAATTTTTGTTTTCCATATTCTTTTCTGTTTATAAAGAACAAAAAAGCCAAAAAATTATAATTAGAGTGCTTGGAAGTAGCTTGATGGCTGGGAAAATAAAACAGGTGTTCCACCAGCAACCAACCGCAAGTAAAACAAACAAAAGCCAATGCCACAACAGGAGTAGAAATTGGGGGCGTACCGAATGAAAGAGAAAAGAGAAAGAAGTCAATGGGAATGAGAATAAGGGAGAGAGAAAGAGAGGAAAAACTATGGGTAAATAGCTGTAAAAATCTCCAAAAGGTAATCAGACGGTTGTTCACCTGACTCTCGACGCGCTCCAAGTCTCTTCTTGGTCACTTCAACGCCTTTTTGGCCCTGCCCAGTTTGTTTTTATTGTGATTGCCTTTTATTTTTGCTTGTTAATATACCCTAACTTTATGGTAAACAAAAGGTTATACTGAATTGTATATCCTTTAGCTCACTTTGTGACAAACAATATTATATTGAAATTGTTTGCCATGAATATCAATGATTCCCGTAAATTTAAATCAACAATTCTGTTCAGTTTTAGAGTATTTAAGAGTCGTCGTGACCTCTTGAGTCATGAAATTTGTTATGGTTTTTTGCTGTTGTTCTCTGCTTTTGGTTAATATCCGACGTGCCAAGAATTCCACTACGTATTCACAGTCCATATCAATTGGCTGTCCCATGCTACTGCGTTTCGATTTCCATTTCCATTTGATTTTGGATTTTTAGCAGTTTCGGTTTTCTCTCTCTTTTTAGTTGCTCGATTTTTGGCGGGGTGTTAATTCCTTGCCGACCCACATAGCCAGTCAAGTCTCGTCTAACTTGTCTAATTAAGTTGGCAACTCACATGTGAGAAATGCCTAAAGATCAGAGATTCAGAAAAAATCCATCCATGTAGTGGTGGTAGTAGTAGGAGTTGAACATGAATGTACCTATGCCATGATGTATCAGTACAAGTCATTTCAATGGGGAGGCCGTGGAGGCCTAATTACGGGCTCAATCAACTGGCAGGCAGGCAGGTAGGCAGGCAGCTGCAGGGCTCACTCATCAGAGCAGATTGCCTCAGACAACGAAAACGAACAACAACAACAGCAACGACGACGATCCAAGAGTTAGGTAACTCTCAGTTAATGACTTACTAAAAAAGCAAAAAAAAAAAAAAAATAAATAAAACTTCAAGCCTCTAGTGGAGGAACGAAACTTTGCGGCATGCTTTAAATATTTTGTGGCACCTGAATGCATTTTACAAATTTTTCACCTGCCAGTTGCAACACACGTGATAAATGGAGGCAGCAGAAGACACAGTCTCTGAGGCTGAGAGTGAAACCCAGACTTAGAACAACTTTATCATGATCATCAAAAAGTGCTCACAGGAAGATTACAACAAAAATGCATTTCGTTGGAAAGCGAAATGTTAATAGAAATAATTTGTCTCTTGTTTTTGAGTTCACTTATTCGTTTTCATTTGATTTCTGTCAATTGCAGCCCTCATCTCAGTTTAAATAGCTCGATATATATGTATTTGTTTACATTATATTCTTGGAAAAATATTATTTCAAGTTCTGGTTTCAAGTTCTCAATCTATAGTAAATCGAAAATTGCTTAAAAATATTTGCATATTTCTTTAAATTGACGCTAACAAGGCAAGCCCACTAATTTCGTTAAGGCTTATACATAAAAATACACATAACTCATTTGAGAATCTATTTCCCTAAATGATTAATATTTTAACTTACAAAGAGGTTGGATAATATTGGACTATACGTACTCTTTCCATGAAGAAGTTTAAAAGGTATTGATTTATGGCAGGATATAATTTATTTTACCCCTAACTGATTTTTAGTACTTTTCTAAACAACGTATTTGAACATTTTATCGCACTATCTGCTTGGCTGTTGGTTAACTCTGTCAAGAGGTATAAGCATCTTTGTGGCATCCGCAACAACCTACACACACACACACACACAAGGCATGTCTCTTCGACGGCCTCCAACTGGCATTTTTAGTTAAGCTGACTCACCTGAACTGCTGCACCTCTGGCACATAGGCTCGCCGGCTTTGGCTTCGGCATCGGCAACAGCATTAACCATTAACATTTTGTAATAAAAACAAAAATGCCAAGCCAAAGGTGAAATGGGAAGCCAAAGGAGATGATGCCCGACGAGGGGCAGAGGGTGGAGAGGGAGGTGAAGAGCAGTTGCCGCATCTGTCATCATCTTCAGCATTTGCATTTGCTTTCAACTTGAGGCAAACAAACAATGAAAGTGTCGATGCGTTGAGTTCAACATGGTCGCAAAAACATCAACAGTGATTACGCTGAATGACGGTTTCTTCTTCTTCTTCTTTTTTTTTTTTGTTGCCATTTTTCCCATTTTTAATTTGTTATTTTTTTCTATATTAATGATGATGCAACATTTGCCACAATTGTCTAGCGCCCATGGCTAAACAAAGTTTAATGCCCGAAGGCCGCCGCAGTGTGTTCCCTTTGCAAATGCTTGTAAGATGAAACCTTTTTTTGTTGTTGGTTTGTTTCTTTAGCTGTTTATGAAGCCAAGTTAGCAACTTGTTAGGTGTATTATTTGATCACCCTCTTTTCCCCCTCTTCTCTTGCAATTGCCCTTTTGGACATTTGGCTTGACAAGTTTGCTGCCGCTAATGGCGGCATCGTCGGCGGTTATGGTTACGGTTTAATAAACATTCATTCCTAATGCCAACACAGCGAAGACAAATGCACAAGAATAACCCCAGAGCGACTAAACTAAACTCACACTCTTTTAAAGGTCTCTCTCAAATAGTACATATATATATAAAATATGTATCTACATATATAAAGAAAAAAAACTAGTCAAGTAAGCGCAGCAGCACCAAATCACAAAAACATTGCAACAGGTTTCTTATTGGCCTTTTGCCTGACTAAGATGATGGCGTTGGGTGATGGGTGATGGGAGATCGGAGATGGTTGCCGGGTGCTCTATTGGGTGCTTTATTAAATCTTCTGCTTGCTATTGTATTTGTTCAAGTATTTATATATATATATATATGTATTTTTTTCCATCTCTGACAGCTATGATTTGTTGCCGAAGGTTAGTTCAAGTCATTAGAGTTGATGCTGCTGCTGCTGCTTGTTGAATGGCTTTTCCCATAAATTGAAGATGATTTTGTTTGTGTTTCTTTGTATAAATTATGTATGTTTTTGTAAGCCAGATATCCAAATATATATATATATATACACTTGGTTAATTCATAAACGTCATAGTGAAGTACTTAAAGTTTTTAAATATATCTGAAAATCTCATTTAATAGCTAATTAAGAATTTTAGGTTTAAAAGTTAATTAAGAAAGGATGGGCTTGAGAGAGGTCTTTGAAAATATGAATGACTATTATTGAAAACGCTAAAATTTTAAATACTTTAAACATTTGTAATCATCGAAAGTGTTAGCTTTATGCGCTGATCAATCAGAAATACCAAGGTCTTAAAAACAGCAACTTAGACATAAACTAGTTAGGAAACTTGCAATTTTTTGTTTAACTTTAAATGGAGACTGAAATGAGTAATAAAACATGTAATTTACGACAAATTCGGTAAACACACTCTAAAAATAGTAATTGACATTATATAGTTAACTTTTTTCATTAATATCGTTCTTTAACACTCCAAGATCAAGCCCTGGACTATATACTATATGTGTGGCTGTTAACCCTAATAAAGAAATTGGTTACAAATACATTTTTTTTTTTGTTTTTATATAAACAATATCAACACAAACAATTTTATTGACAGAGCCTATTATAAGCAAAGAGTTCATAATATAAAACTATATTCTAGTTAGAAGTATAATAAAGACTAAAATGATTAAAAATCGTTATCAATTCTTTATATGTAGTAGTAACTATATTTTTTATTGTAAAGCTAATAATTATAGTTTTTTTTTTTTGAATTTGCTCCCCCTCATTTAGATTTTTTTATGCATAAATATTTAAAGCCTTCATGGTTTTTGTGAATATTAAGTTTCTAGTTTTAAATGAAAGGCAGGAAACTAAATTTCAAGTATGAGATCGACAACTTTATATATTCATTTAAGCATATAAATATATTCTCAATATAAGAATTGAATTTATTGAAAATTGTTGCAAGTTGTTGAATAAAAGATGATTTTCCATGTGAAATAAAGTTAAACAGAGCCACAGTAAGTCAGTGCCCATCAAAATGGAATTAAAGTGGAAAACTTTTGCTTTTTGTGAGAATATTTCTCTCCCTGGCCATTTGAAATGCATAAATTTAATAATGAATTCATGGCATTTCATAAATTTGACATAATCTCTCCCGATTCACATTTAATTTTTCCATCTCAATGTTGTTGATTGATATTTGATGATTTGCCATTTTGAAATTTGTTTTAATTGCAACTCATTTATATTTCCGGCTTTGCAAATCATCAATTCATTTCTCGTTAGGTTTCCCTAAAAATAAAATAAATCGCAAACAACCAAAACAAAAAAAGAAAAAATAAATCAACAACAAGAAGCTACAAAATCAAGTCGTAATGACCAAGAAAACCTCTAATCGCATGCCAGGTTCCAAACATAACTGTGGCTTTTTTTTACTAGTTGGTCCCCACACTTAACCCAGTCAAATGATGGCAATTAAAACTTAAATGGATGCTTCTGCTCATCTAGTTGGTCGGTCTCGGTCTTGGTCTTGGTCTCGGGCTCTCCGTTTCTCAATTCAGTTGGCCATCAATTTAATTATAAGTTTTTTGGACTAATTGTGCGTAGTCCACAATTATAACTATGTTGGAGAAAAGCAAAAACAAAAAACACTACCATACAATCATTGGTCACAGCTGATGAAACAAGTGGACCACAACTGCAAAAACAAGGCTCACACAAACACAAAAAACACAGACACAAACACGCATACACATGCTTAGATGTAGAGCATGGCAAACATTAGCCATAAGAGGCAGCAGGAACAAAAAGGCATGCAACAAAATTTGTAGCAAGTTCCCATTTGAAAGGAAGCTGGCCTGCAGGCTTAGAGGCAGATAGAAGGAGGGAGGGAGGATGGGTGGGTAACCGATTGGTATTCCACAATTTACATGGACCCCACTTAGCGCAACGAAAGAGCAACTTAGAAGACGAGTTCATTGAATTCTTTTTCTGGTCAGGCATTCGCCAAACTCGTAAATTTTCAAACCAAACAGGTTCCTGCATCCACCAAAAAAACAAAAAGACACAGATACAAGACCATATATAACACACAAACACACACACACATAAAATGGAATGCGGCAGTCATCTTCAAAAGTCTCTTTTTCCTCTGTCTCTCTTTCCCTCTTAACCCCAAAACCAAAAGCCGAAAAGCAGCCCAAAAACCAAAAACTGAAACTGAAACTCATCTTAACTGCAAAATGCATAAAAAAAAAAACGCATCTGCTTTTCACTTCGTTTGAGTCTGAGATTCGTTTCGGCTACTTCGATTAAGTAGCCTGTCAGCATTTGTATATATTTTTTCCCCAGTTTTTCTCTCACTTTTCGGTGAAAGCGTAGACTCTTCTTTTTGGCTTCCCCATTTTTAAAATGTCACAGCAGAGAAAAAGAAGAGAGACTGTGAAATACTTATATTTTTGTTAAGCAAACCCTAATTGGCATTTACCTTAAAAACTCCAAACTGAAAATAAGATTAAGGTGACTCAAGCTACCGAAAATCTAGACAAACAACAGCTCAATTGATCCGAGGGATCAGAGTTTGTGTGCTCTTCTATTGTCAGAACAAAACAATGGATGAAGTAGATGAAGATGAACATGAACATGAAGAAAGATAGATGAGTTCGCCTAGATGAATGACTCTTGTGCTGCTTCTCTATACTTTTGGCCATCAATCAAATATTTTTCGTCTTCTTCTTTTGGGAACGGAAATGAAGGCGCGCTTATGGCCACAATTCCAAAATAAGATAATGCACGCACCTATAGATACAATACAAACTTTATTCTATATGGTATGTAGCTATTTGTAAACGAGTTGCACGAATTGCATACAATGTGTGCTTGTGTGTGTGTGTGTGCCTCATGCAGCATTCCCATATTCCCACTGCCCCAAACTCCCCCACATACACACACACATAATGACCTTGTAACTCAACTGTCAAATGTCAGCACACGCAGTCAGGAATGGCAAACAGAAAACAACAGCAAACAGCCAAATCAATAGCCCCAGCCACAATTTATAGTATCCATAGCCATAAATTGGAGTCCGCTTGTGGCACATGTCATGAAGTGAGAGGCAGCAAAAGAGAGACAGAGAGAAACCGAGGCCTGAGGACTGAGGACTGATGATTGTGAAGAAAAAGGCAAATGCCATACGCAAAAAAAAAAAGAAACCAAAATGGAAGGGGGAGAAAAAGAAGGCTTGTGAAAACCAGAAATGGCAAAAGATTGCGTCTTTTGGGGCCAAAAGCAGAACGAATCTTTGGCTCATTATCATGTAAACAAAAGATTGAAATATGAATTGGTTTGGTTTTTGTTTGCTTTTCATTATTGTCTCATCTCAATATCAAATTTGGTTTAACCACAAGCTCATAAATTAGTTTAAATCACCAACTGATGCACAGTAATCAAAAAGTTCCTAAATTCATCAGACATTATAATTTTTTGGAATGTAAATTAACCTACACAACCTACGAATCATCCATTGAACTAAAAATAATAAACAGTATACTTGCTACTATTCAGTAGTTTACTAATTAATTTTATTTGAAACTTAATTTTAAAAGTCACAACAAGAAAAACACCTAGACACCTAAAGAATCTATCCTACCAAACAGAACATTTTTCTTCTAAGCAAAAAAAGCTGTGATTAAACAAACAAGGTCTATTAATCACGAGAATATATGTTTATGGAAAATATATTTTCTCTGCAATACTTTCCCCTGAAGGGAAGTTTGTCTTGATAAACATCTTTTGATTTGTGTGTATTTTTGCGAACTGCTTATCATGAACAGCCTTAAATTTTCATTAAACCAAATCTAGGGAAGACGTGTTTGGAAAAGTACTTGGAATTCGTAGTTCATTTATATTAAAACATCAAATGAGATTGTGCTTATCGCATTTGAACATTTTCTTGATGTATTGTTTATGCTGGCCCCGGAGATGCGGACCGTCAGACCGTCACTCTCTTAGTCACTCAGACGAGGCGAGTCGAGTCGATTTGGATTGTGTTGCGGCAAGTGAAAAATATGAGCAGCTCCGCAAATACAAATAGTTTTGTGTGATATCTTACGGATACAGCAACTTCCTCGTTTTGCCCTCCCCAACTTACTCTTTATCCAAATGTCTAGTGAGGAACAAGCATTTCAACAAGTAATGAATTACCCGCCACATACAAATTGCTAAGAAGTTGTGTTGTTGCTTAGCCAAAAAAAAATGAAATAAAAATCTTCTTACAATCTACAGCCAAAAGTACCCAGAGTATGAGTATAAAAATATATAGAATTTCAGAGAACAACTACAAAAAGTTTCTTTTTGTTATCAGAAGAAAGCAAAGCTGAAGCTCAAGCTGAGAGTTTGGGGAGAAAAAGTTTTGGACAAAGGAGCCCTTTGCCTTGGCTTGTGTGTTCATTGTTTTCAAGACGATGAAGTTGTTATTGCTGTTGTTGTTTTTGCGGTTACTTGTAGTTCCTTTTTTTCTTTTTTTTTTCTCTGGAAGGAACTTTTGTGAATGCCAAGATAATGGGTAAGTTGTTTCCAAAAAGGAAAGGGAAATCAAATCCATTGTAGGTCAGTAATTTCTCATTCTCAGCACATACAAAACGGTTTCCGTATGGGATGGAATGGATTTATCCATGTGACACTACGTGAGAGGAGAAGACAAATGCCAAATTCCTCGATCATATTAAGTTATCAGCAAGCAAAACGTGTTGGGCATAGAATAAAAGAACTGGCCAAAAATATTATGTTTTGCACACATTTTCAACACAATTTGACAACTGTTTTTCAGCATCGAACTGATGTTTCAATAATGAACGTGCAAACGTGCAAAATGCATTTTAAAGATAAGACAAAATAAGAATTTAAACAAAACAACAACCGAACTACAAACACTTATCACATTTCTTTCAACACCTGTTTCTGAGGTCGCAATGATAACGAAAAAAAAAAAACACAACCCAATGACAACAACAATATGCCAAACAAGCCAGGTGATGTAAGCCAAGAGTCCCATAAGCATAAACATATTATGGTCTGTGATTAATTTATTGAAATTAACATAAATGGCAACAGCTTTAACTTTTACCTGCCGCACGTCTGTCACTCTTCCCCCTCTTGCTCTGCCGGGGCACGATCTGGCCACTGACCGACATTAATAATTAAACTTAATTGCCGTTGCTGCTTCTTAATGATGCAAGCATCAACAAAACAAAACCCAAAGTAAAAAAAAGAGTCAGTGGAACCCCCTGCCGACCTGAAAGGTGAGAAGAAGAAACCCGTTTGTTTATGAAATGAAAATCGAAATGGAAATGAAACGTAACGCAATTCGACCTGGCACCACAGCAACGTCGGGGTCACCAAATGTGAATTTTAAATAAAGTTAGCCCCAAAGTGATGGAAATTGGATATCAAAATTAAATTATGCTTATAAATATTCTATTTACTTTGGCACTTGGGCATTTAGAGCAGCTTAGATAGTATTTGGAGTGAGGGGGAAAATAAACTTTTTAGGGCAAAGAATCACTTAAACATCTATGAAAGTGCTTCACTTGGGAATTTCCAATTACTTTTTTAATTCATTTCAAGTTTGAAATGCCTCTTAATTACCATTCCACACATTCAATGCGGTCTCCACTTTATGTGTGGTTGTAAAAGTGATTTTTATTAACATTTTAAAACATTTTGGTCAACGAAAATGTTTCTTATTTCGCCTTTGACTATGAATGCCAAACCAATACTCTAATTAATAACATTTAATAACAAATTACTGGTTATGCTTAGATTGATTAACGATCATAACCAATGGTAATTATTAACTTTTATTTTCGACTTTTGAAATGCACTTGTATATCAGAACATTTTTTAATCAAAAACTTTGAGTAATATGTCGCACATGTGCAAATTAAGTGTTTTTTTTTAGTGAGTTTTAATTGAATATTATTAACATTCATTAGACACAATAAATTTTCAGTTACCACAAATTAAAAATTCAAAAGTTCACTAAACCTTCGAGTAAAACAATTTTCATGATGATATGGAAAAACACTTACGACTAATAAGAACGTGATTTAACTGGAATTGTTGATTTGAAAACAATTTTTTTACTTTGCCAACACAGACTACATTATATTAGGCAGACAATCAGTTTTCATTTCTAATAGGTATTCGAGATTTTAGTTGGTTTTTTGCACTGATTAGCTATATATTTTTGGTTAGATTCTTTTTTTTTTTTTTTTTTTTGCTTCTCTCAGCATCTGCCTTTTAAGTCATAATTCCAGTTAAACTTGTTCTAAACTCTTTACTAATTTAATACACAAATTTGGTTTATGCAAAATGCCACACATCTAAAGTGTTAACGGTAAAGTTTCAATCAAACGAAAGACAAACCTCACCCAATTAGCTGGCATATCAAAAAACATACAATCTATGTATGTATCTATCGAATCTGACAGGCAAATCTCAAATGTCTTTCAAATGCTAACCAAAAAACTATGCCAAGTAACTAAAACTAAAACTAAAGCCAACGGACTAGCTTGGCAATGGGGCAAGTGGCGACTTTCCCATCAGAAAGCTTCTTGTGATAATTAATAAAAATTTTGTTGGCTTGATTCTAGGCCAGACAGACGGAAGGAAACTCACACACACACACCATCAAATACACATAGATACAAAACTGTATCTTGGTTATACAAAACCAAAACAAAAAACCGGCAAAACTCACACAGACAGCGAGAAACAAAGGCGACTTGTGTGAGGGCGGACAAAAAATGTGGTGAGGGGGTAAGGGGTAAGGACATCTGCTGCCATGGCAAAGCCAAAGGCAAAAACAAAGCCTGCTTATTCAAGGGTTCCCCATGCTCTCCAAAAATCGGCACAAGAAGGGGGCGTCACGGGGTGGCATAAAAATCAAATGAAATTTATTGATTTTTCTTTCACACACACATTCATATACAACAACAGAAAGGCGGCCCAAAAGCAAAGTCAAGGAAGTGGCCAATAAAATGTAATTTGCAAACAACAAAAAAACACATACATGCATATACACAGACACACAGAAATAGCCCTGTAATAGCAGAAAAATAACGCTAACGAAATTTGAATACTCTAACTAAATTGTCTTACCAACAGGTAGCGAGACGTTCATTAACAGAACTTACACTGCGTTAACAAATTTTCTATATTTAAGCTAAAATTCATGTGGCTTGGCAACAAACTGTTTAGCCTAGTCCATGTACCCTTTGGCATTGATGAAGTGCTTTTGGTTTGCGCGCTAACAAAGTCAATGCACGGTCCCCTCACATGAGGAAGAGGCATCCCAAAGAAGTGCGGTCAAAAAGAAGCAGAGGCAAAAGAAAAACATACACACACAAGCACAAAAGAACAGAATTTGGATTGCGGGAGGGCTTACAACCTGGCCCATCACTCTTCATACTTATATATATGTATGTATATCTGTATGTATAAGCCATCTACTAGGTAAATGTCAGCTTCAGTTAAGAGAGCACGCACAGGGAGCTGACGGAACAACAATGAGAAGTATACGTTACGAGGGCGCCTCAGCCAAACAGCAGCAGGTGCCGGCTGAGTTTTTTTTTTTGCTTTTGTCGTTTTCGTCTCTTAACAACCAAGAATGAGGAAGTGTCTGAGGGTAAAGAAAGGTGTTCTCCATCTGATTGTGGTTCTGTTTCAGTGGCAACCGGCACTGGGCACTTTGGCACTTGGCACTAGAGCTGTCGCGTGTCACACACGAGAGGCAAAGAGGCAAGACTTACCCCCGTCGCGAACTTCCGTTGCAGCTGGCTGGATTTTCCTGTCACAAATCTCCCAAATTCTCCTTAATGGTCAATAAATAAATATGTGCATATATATTTATTTTATATTTATATCAAGTATTATGTATGTAATATAATTTGATAAAAATAAAATTTTGATTTGTGTAAAGAAAATTGTTTTTCAATTTTCTTCTCTCTCTTTTTCCTATATTTTATATTTTTTGCACATCACGCTTTAATTTATAATTTATGCTTATTATTTTGCATTTGCATATACATTTTTTTCATTTACACATTAACTGAAACTTCACAGCTGACTGTGACTTCTCTTGGGTTGTTGTTATTGTTGTTATCGTTGATATAAAATTTCACGCGCCTTTACTCCTAAATACACGCACACTTTCGTCTCGCACACACACACGCAGCTAGTTAGGGACACTACGAAACACCGACCAAATGCACCTGCCCTTGTTGCCGCGAGGGAGAAGTAAATGGAAGAGAAAAGTGTGAAAATACAGGTAATACGCGACCACCGCTTCCAACTGTTTCAACGGCCCGAAATCGACTGAATGGCCCAACTCGATACAAAAGACTTTTTTATGATACAGGCAGCACAGGGACGGTTTGAGATTAATCACGGCCCTAGATAAACAATACTCTTGAAATTGGTATAGAAAAAAGGATTTAATAAAATTGGTTCTTTATATATGTGATATGAAACTCAAAGCAATTGAAATCTCGTCTTAATTTGAATATAAATGGAACATTTATAAATCCTTGAACTTTTACATAATTTTAGTGATCTCTAAACTGAAATTGGCTAATGCTTATTCTTTCTCTTTATCAGCCTCAATAGTATGATACTTTTGATTATGCTTATTCCAAAATTTAACTGGCATACCTTGCGTATACGCTTTTCTTATCCGTATTATCGCTAAAATATTTAGGCATATTTGCCTTTCTTATAATATGTAAGGGTAAAGAGACCGCTCCTGTTTGAAACATGTTGTGTGATGTTTGATGTTCGACCATTGTACGGGTGCCAAGTGTGTGGGTCAGTTGGTTTTTCTCTTTCTTTTTCTGCCTCTTGCTATTGTGATAAACATTTGCTGATAAGAATAAAAAAAAAAGAAATACAATAAAAAGAAACGAACCGACACAAAAAAGAAGAAGGCGAAAGAGAACCTACATACATAGTGCAGGCGAATGACAAATAGACCCGTATGAATGCCTAGAGACATTCGTTTCACTTAATTAAGACTTTGTTTACGCAAAAGTTTACGCCAAGCGAAACTGTACTGATATCGATTGAACTTATGTGAATCTCAAACAATACTTTGACAATGTGAAATCATATAGAAGAATCATAATTCTAAAGAAATATTTGCAGATTATGGCTAGGTAGGTGATAACATTTTTCCCACCAAAATGTTCATCTCTGATGCAACATGGAACTAAATTTTGTTATTTGCCGGTTTCCAACTCGAACTCAAACATGATCGATTGCACTTGACTAGACTTCCATGCACGTGGCTCATTTATGCATGTGTGTGTGTGGGTGGGCAAGGAAAAGGAAAAAGGGTGTCTTGAGAGGGGAGAAGGTAATACAATATGCATAATATTTAGTTTTTCTACTTTATATTTCTTTTTAACCGCAACAATTTATTTTGTTCAGTTCAACTTTCTATGAACTTTTCTCGCAATTTTATGTCTTTTTTTTGTATTTTATTTTGTTTAAATCGATTTTGGCACTTCAGAAGCCATCAGAAATTGTCAATTTTCGATGTCATCAATAACATTGCAATTCGATTTGCTCCATTTGGCAGCATGTGTGGATAGATGGGAAGAGGTGGAGAGGCTACTGCACTTTTCACTTGCTTTATGTTGGCCATATCATATTGGAACCTGACCAACTTGGTTAAGAGAGTGCAGAAAACCGAAAGAGGAGATGACACCAATCAACTTATTTTTACCACTTTTTGTTGTTGTTGTTGTTTTTGCATTTCGCTTTCTTTGCTAATGTTTTTCATCGTCTCGGGCCACGAAACGAGTCTCAAGTTTGTCATCTATTGAAAACTCGAATGTCTATATACGTAAGCAGATGCACTCATTTTGCGAATACACGAGCCATACATATTGTTTGGCCTGAGACTGGCTTTGGCTTCGCTCAACTGCCATCAGTTTGGCATTGGTTTTATGTTTGTATGTCTATGTATAGTTTAGGTATGCATGAAGTTTAAGAGGTGGAACTTCCCATTAGTGTCACTAACTCAATATGCTTCATTAGATTTTGCACACCATTCAGGAATCAAAATGTTTAGAATTTTCCTACTTCAAATTGAATTTATCTTTGAATTTAACTATGATTTTTTGTGCTTTTTATCCATTCTATGGTATATGTATCTTATTTATTTCAAATAAGATAGAAAAGTAAAGGAAATTATAAAAATTTTATAAAATACCAAAATAATATAAATATTTATTTTTTATATACAAATTCTTAACACGTTTTAAGTTAAAGCTCACAAGTTTATTACATGAATTTGTATTCACTTACTGCAGATCTCTTTCTCTCTCTCTCTCTCTCTTTCTCTCTCTCTCTCTCTCTCTCTCTTTCTCTCTCTCTCTCACACACACTCTCTCTCTCTCTGAATCTTATTGAGAGAAATAAATTGTTCAATGAATTGCAAATATAAGCTTTGAATAAGCTGTTTAATATTGCCCAACAATATTGCTAAATTTTTAATATAATTTTCACATTTATTTCTATGAACAACAACATTTTGGGTCATTGTCAAATATTGTAAAGTTGTACATGTGCAACTTGAAAGTAGCTTAAATTCTACTTTTGTTTATAGGAAATGTTATATGTATATACGTTTACATATACATATATAGGTTAAATAAAGGCTAGACAATAAATTGTGTGTGCATAATTCTAAATAAATTGGGTCTTAAAACGATTTCAAACAGTTTTAGACATTTTTTAAACCTACTACGAGTTCCGTTATAAAGTCATAGTTTATATTTGTACCTAAGCCAGTCTTTTAAATAATTTCACAGGATAGTTTTCAATTAAGCCGTTATTATACACAAAACAAACTCATTTTTTTATGACTTTCATACATATATGTATGTATGTACATATATACATAGATAAATAACTATATGCAAAAATCAAACAATATAAAACCTGAAAAAAAATATATATATTCACACCGCCATTTTGCGAGTCAAGAATTTCACTTAATTTTGTTAATAAGTTCAGGTTATCTTCTGAAATTCCTTAACTGACCAAAATGATGATTAACTTTTGCATTCAAAGGATTGGGATTACAAATTATATGGCCATGGACTTGGACTTAGATCTGATATTGGCAATTTTTTGTGGCACCTGCGATTTGTTGGCGCTGCCAATTTACCCAGCAATTGAAAATTCAATGCACGCCCCAGACCAAAAACTCATTTGCAACACTTCACGCAACGCCGGCGATTTCGATTTAGTCCAAGATCAAGGGCGATAATGCCCGCGGTCAAGAAGCAGCACCGCGCGGCAATGCTACGAGTGGCTGCTTGAGGCATGCCGCATGTATTGCGTGCAACAACGTATTGTACCTATAAATAGCCCTGGCTAGCAAACAGGAGAGAATACAAATACAAAGAAGATACCAACAACAACATCTTGTGGTTGTTCTTCTCTTATCCCAGTTGGCTGATCTTTACGCACAGCAACAAAACAACGACAACAACAACAACATTCCTTTCGACATTTAATTAACGATCGCGATTGCAATCAATGCACACAGAGCGCCCAGAAGATTCTGCTTATGAATGAGCTGAGTGGTGGGACCAGTTGGTGGCCAGTTAGTCAAGCTACTAAGCTGACAAATACTATAATTAATTTTAATTGCACCGATTGGCGCTCTCTTTCCGTCTCATTAAAGTATTTTATCTTTAATTTTCTTGCAGATTTTTATGTTTAAGCGGCAACAGCTGCAGCAACTTCAGCCTGAATTCAGTTCAGTTATTGAAGATGAAGATGGAGCCAAGAAGACACGCTTGGTACGTGTTTTTTCGCCTAATTGCAGAATATGTCGCGTGGCATTTTGTCGCCACCTTTAAGGAAAAACAAAAATCGTCAAGGAGCTGCAAAATGCTGAGAATAAGACATATTTGCAGAAGAATATTTTATTTTTTTTCTACATTCTGTAACATGAAATTGCTCACAATGTAGACAAAAGCAATAAAATACACATCCTTTGTAGAAAGAAAGCCTGCTGGCTCAAGTGCAATAATAATATAAAATACTTTTTAGTGTTCAGTTCATTGAACGCGCACAAATCCAATTAGATTTTGCCTCAGCACACACACACACACACACACGGAGATAAAGAGAGAAAAATACACAAACACGAACTCAGAGGCAAATGGAGTGCAAATGGCAAAGCATAACTGCAAAATCGTAGCATACTTTCTAGCGCACAAGCTAACAAATTCTTCTTTTTTACCCAAGTCAATTTGCCTGCCATAACTTCTGACTCTATGTGATTGTGTCTATGTGTGTGTGTTTCTCTGACTGCATAATTGTCTGTGGGTGAGTGTATGTGCATGTTTTTGGTATGTTTGCCTAAGTTGATTTTGTATTTGTTTCTGGCACAAAAACAAAAAAATTTTTTTGGGTGTGAAGGCATTTAGTGTAGCACACATTCTCACACTAATAAATAGTCAGAAATCCGCATTATTGATTTTAAAGCAATTAATTTGAAAAAAATGCCGAAAGCCCCAACCAAACATAAGCCGATGGAACTATCAATTAAGAATTTAGTTAAAAGAAAAGTAATTAAAACTTGTAGTAATTCAAATTGGAGTTTTGTTATGCAAGTTGTTGGTAACAAAAAATAAAAAAGTATTTTACCTAACTCTATAAACCAATTCAATCCGAAAGACTTTGTAGCATTACATTTTGTTTTTATTCTTGAACATTTAAGAGTGTGGATGATTCGTTTATTAATTTACAATTTGCAAGCTTTTATTTTTCCATTTGTGTGTGTGTGTTTTTTTTATTATTTGAAATGTCATTATAGCTTTTGTGCATTGTTTCAATTCCATGCCCAATTAAGCAGCTTAATTATGCTGACCATTTGTGTGTGTGTTCAAGGACTTAAAATATTTGTAAGATGAATTTAATGAATAACAATTAACGAAGCAAACAATAAAACAAATAAAAAATGAAGCAAATGGCACAAATATGATGAAACAATTAATCAATATGAAAATATTATCAATGGATTAATTAACTATTTAATGATTAATACAGAAAAACAATGGTTTATTTGCTTATTATTCTTTGGTAAAATATATCTATATTACGTTATCAAATTAACGATATAATTTAAATTACTGTTTAAAATATTTTTGAAAGTAACTTTCAAAGTTCTTCAACTTGCAGTTTATGAAAAAAAAATCCCGAAGTGAAAATTTATAAATTAGCCATAAATTCAGGTCAATTTGTTATAATATTCATTTTACAAGAAAGATGAGTTTGGATAACAACAAGTTTTTGTTTCTCAAAAATGGTATTAATTTTACCATTAAAATTATGTGACTTTTATTGGCCAGGGTGAAAATTCAAAAGTCTCTCCCAGTTCAGTAATTTGGATTCCTAATCAATGGAAATTTCGGAATATATTTAAATTTTCAATAACAAAAAAAAAAACATGATTGGATATTGTATTTTGAAATGTCAGTTGTAACTTTCATCTTTATGTTACATCTGTAACATCTAATCTATCTAGATTAGTCGGTGAAAATAGTATCTCGAAGTTTAATATATTTCGGGAAGTTATGAATAATAATGTCGATCTATGTAGAAAGAATCATGAAGAACTTTTCAAACACATCTCCCGCATGTTATCAAATAGGTTTCCTATAATACAGATTATGTGTATATATATATATATATATATGTATATACTAAACAGCCGCACATTATATCCGCATTAACATAAACGGGCCATTCCAAAAAAAAAAATTGAAAAGTTTGTTAACTTTCCGCATTGAAAAAAGAAAAGAAAAATAAACTTTTTTCCCCCATATACACAATTAAGAAGCCATAAACACATGCTGCCGGGTTAGAGAACTGGTGGGAATCCCAAAAAGGGAGCAAAAACTGGCAGCCAAAAGTTGCAAAGCGCAATTTGAAAAACAGTAAATAAGAACGCGAGGCAAGGAGAGCTGAAGCAAAAGGACACGTAGCTGGCGCAGAGTCACGACAGGATTTGCATGTGAGTTGCAGTTGTTATTGTCAGTGTATGTTTGTGTGAAAGCCCTGGCAAGGATATATATGAGCAGGCAATGACATGACTTGGCAGCAATTTCTATTTTCTGTTCAGAGCGAATGGATTGTGACAAATGGGCCAAGGGGTTGTGGCAGGACAGGTGTTTTGTGGTAACTGTAGGTGGTATGCATCCAGGTGCACACAGCTGAGAATGACGAAAATTTATGATGGTCTCTCACTCTCTGAGCTTTGGCGGACGAGTGGTATATCTTTATTGAATAGTGCAAAAACGATTTACCATTTGTAACCAGATGAGAAATGAAAAAAATGGGAAATGGGAAAAGAACAAAACTCAGTGAGCAGTAAAATACTAAAGCTTTAGGTTACATTGGGTTCAATTTAAGGTTAAAAGTTTTTAAAGAACTAAGAAAAGAATGAAATAAAATGAAGTGCCTTAAGGTTGAGCGAAAGTCAATTTGAGGTTAAACAAAGTTTTAGAAAAAGACTGTGAAAATTTTGCCACAGTTATGAAGATTGAAGTAGCTTTAATGTTTCGCAATTTAATGGAGCCATCTCGGAGCTTCAAGGACTTTATCATCTATATGCATTATCAGCTTATGCACATGGCAAACATATGTACACATATACATACACACACACACACACACATGTTGTATCTATCTATGTGCTTTGGCCCAAGGTTGAAGCAGAGAGGCTTCGGTGTCCTTGCAAATACCGCCACAATCATAATTAGTATCCTGTGCAGACATGTGTGTGATGCATGGCTCTGTCATACAATACTTATACACAAACACACACTCAGGGTAAGAGAGAGAGAGAGAGAAAGAAAGAGAGGGAGATAGAGGAAGGAGAAATAGAGTGAGTCCTGTTGGCCTGTGATATATTGGCATTTAAACCATATCTGCGGCCTGTTGCCTATATCCTCTGTCTGGCCTTAAAGGACTTGTTCTGAATAATGCCAAGCCAACAGCTTCTGCCACCGAGGCAGTATCAAACATCAACAAAAAAAAAACAAAAAAAAGAACCTTCATTAAACTGTAAAAATAGAATTAGCAGCACATGGAGAATGGAGAGGCTAACAATTTGTGGGCTGAGAAGGAGCTTAATTACAGCTTAGACCTCAATTAAAAAAAAGCTTCACAGGAAATTCTCACACACAGAGATAGTTATAGGGCGAGAGTCATAGTGACAGAGAGTAGAGCGGGAAAGGGAAACAATGCTGTCTAAGGACGAAAATGTTGTTAATGATGGCCATAAAACACCTTGGCTAATTTGCGCAAATTGTTTTGAGCTTACAATAATGGAATAAGACTTTAGTTTTTACCATAAATTTCTCGTTATATGATAATAGTAAGACAATCCTTAAATGAATTGATATAAATTCTATTTGTTACCTGACCAAATGTATTGAGCTAAAGGTCTTATTTTGTTAAACAAGTTCACTGGGTCACATTTTTTAATAGGTAAACAAGATAATTTATTTACTCATTCAAATATAAGTTCACTCACTTCTTCGGGCACTCATTTTTTCAACAAAACCCATTTGAACAGTTGATATAATGGCAACTTTTATCATTAGCTTTGCCCTGACTTTATCATTTGCTGAGCTCTCTGATCAAAACAATCAAGTTTAGTCAACATGGTCACCTGACTTGACAGAGTCTCGGCTATAGAGATATTCTTCATTCAGAACAAAAATTCTTAAAATCAATGTTAAAGTCAGTTGTTTTATATGTCTTAAGAAAGAATATCTAAATATCCGTTCCAGGTAATATAATTTTTGACACACGATTAAAAAACACTGTTAAATTTGTAAATGTATCAATATTTGTTTAATTATGTGGCTAATTTATACCGTATTGTAAGCTAGTAGCTTTCAACAATGATTAGGTACATAAATATTTATGGTAATATTTTGAAAGCATAATTGTCCAAACGGAATAAAATTTCGTTTCCAATTATTTCAGTCAGAATGCATTGGAACCCATTGTTACACTGTGCAGTAGCGATTAAATCCAGCTAACAAAACCTTTTATATTATTATATTATTGCTTTTATCGGGATTTTAGACCCATGCACGTAAACGTGGCTAAGAGAGGCAGCATCGAGCATCGTGAACGAGTGCAAACCTCCACACGCCTGTCGCCATAAATTTGCAACGCCAAAGTGATAATGAAAGTGTTTCCTTCCGTTTTGGCCACCCCAAAACAATGTGCCAAAAGAAAGAGAAAGAAAGCAAAAGAAAAAAGCAGTTCAAACTAACAAAAAAAGTGAAGAAGACTAAGGAAACAACACAGAATATGGAATGCACTTACGTTTAAGTAAGCATTAGGCATAATTAGGCATAATTTTATGAATTTTTCTACTGCAACTGCAAATATTTTTTAATTAAAGAATGGCTTTAAATTGTTGAAAAACAAAAACAGAGTAGATGGAATGTGGCATATGGATGGCCAGCACCTGTTTCAATTGTTGCCAACCCATGCTCTGCTTCATGCTCCATGCACCACCATCCATGGTGGAATTCATGGTCTACATGCTGCGCTTCGTCGCCTTTTGCCATTTCCACTCGTATGTTTATTGTTTTCCGCTAAACGAGAAATTCAATTTTCGGTGGCAAACAAATGAAACGCAACACCAAATGCTAACGCCAATTGCATTTCAGTGTAAATCTAAAGATTTATGCCCCAGGATCACTGGGCAAGATGAATGAATGAATAGATGGAAATGGGTTGGTCTTGGTCCTGGTCCGCTGACCCATTGCTTAATTGTGCACCCAAAAAATGTTTAGCTGGACAGTTGGAAAACAATTAAAGTTCCTCCAGTGGCAGAAGTTGCCGTCTTCAAAAAATTGCACAAATTAAAAGGACGAACAAAAAATATTACGCTCACTAAAAACTTACAAGTCCAAAATGGCTGCCGACTATCCTTTTGGGAAAATGGTGAGTCTGGTGGGCTTTCATCCGCCCCGGGGGCATCTGTGGGGTCGCGTAGCACTTCTCCTAAAATGGCTGACTGCCAGTTTGAAGTTTTGTTTGCCTTTGCCATGTCCCGCAATTTTTACCCATCACAGCTTTTGTTGCTTTGTTGTTTGCGTGACATTTTTCGTTTGGTAGTATTAAGTTGGGTGGGAGTTTTAGGGCCGAAGGAAAAGCTGGTGGACCAAAAAACTCGGTTCCAAAAGAAACTATGACAAAAGATTGCAGTGGCCAAAGTTTGCCGTTACGTTAATTAATTTTACTTTAGCTAAGGTCTGAAATGGTCTGTCTTTGGTCAGAGGTCAAGTGGTTCAATGATCCATTTAGTTTCTTCTAATGAAGTGACCATAGACCATGAAGGCAATAAAGACAATTAAAGGAGAACTTAAAAGTTACTCTTAATCTACTATTAACTAGTTTAGTTTAACATTATAACCTTTCCAACTGCCACAAATAAACACAAATGTCTCTTTTATACAAGTTGCGATTGACGGTAATTCAGAACTCCGGCATTATCCATCCGCCCTAGAGTACAACACAATTTGCAATGCAGGTAAGGCAAGGTGAAGTTAATTTGAGCTTAAAAATCAAATTTTTATGGTGATTTTCCAATAATCTAAAATTTCTCAAAAGAATCCCATAAATAGAGCTCTTTTCTTCTTAATTTTCAAAAATAAAACAAAACAAAAAACAAATTAAAATGAAGTCCTCAAAATGCACTGTGCTTGTTTACTGCATTGTTGTAAGCAATTCGCACCTTTTCATTTAATATAAACTAATATACACATTTAATTATTTAAAGCTTCTAGGTTCAATGACAAATATTCGTGGACAAGGCGGTGTTGATGAAGAAAAAGCAGCACGCTGCGAAGCAATTGGTTTGCAATCTGGAGAAGCCTTGCAGTCCATTATTGATAAACTTAGTACTTGCAGTGGTGCAGACTGCAAACAACCTACAGTTGACACAGGCAGAGTAGAAACAGAAGTGTCTCCAAGAGAGTGTGTAATTTCTTTAAGAATTGCAATCATATATGGAAAATGATTGGGCGTAATCTTTGATTTTTGAAGAAAATAAAAGAAGAATTGTTAACCCATACTGAATTGTGGATCTAAACTACAAACAATTTAATACACTTTTCAAATTGTGAAACCTCCCACGAAATTTATTCTTGATCAGGACGACAAGATGTTGTCATATCGAGTTAAAATTTTAATTGAGACTCACAAAAGAAGTTAAATTTACGTATGTATAGGGAAATCAATTGACCACTAGAAAAACATAATATTCTGACAAACGATTGGAATATTTAATTAACTCGATTTCCGTGTTTCAAATTTTCACGGTCTTAATGCAATATTATACATTTTCTTCGGTCATTTTTACATTTGTGCGTCTATAAATATATGTAAATTTTTATTTGTGTTATCATTAGCAGAGCGAAAACCGAAATTAAATGCATACCGCAACGACCGCCATAGCCATTTTATTTGGCTTTATTGTTGTAAGCAGTGTTGGATTTCCGCAGGAAATATTTCGCTATCCAGACCGGGTCTATGCCCCCCAAATAGGCGATAACACTCCCCAAGAAGTAAGCCAAAACATTATAATATGGCTAAGTGAATTAAACTAATGACTCTTTAATTTTTCTTTTAGATTGTGGGCTCTAATCATTTTCGATGGAACAAAGCTGCCAAGTGCGCAGAGATAGCTTCCTCTATTGTGCGTGACGATTGCACCCCTTGAAACTCAAATAACTCAAATAGATGATTTTTCCTATCATAGATTTTATCACCTAAAAAGGAATGCATATCTGTTGAATCATTAAAACTATTGCCCAAAATTTTTCAAATCTAACATTAAGAGAACCTAGAATCTTCTTTTCAATTATGTAGCTTAGAAGAACATTATCATTTAAATTCAAATTGATTAAACCAAATGCATATGTATTCCTAGCTATACTTTCCTGTTTTAATGTGTCATGTAGCAAGCACTCTAAAGCCCCAATACAGCACTTTGGATCAACATGGGATAAAAAATATATTTATCATAAGCATAACTTGACTTTAAATACTCCCATTTTTATAAAATTTAATGGACCATGTACCAAATTGAACAGCAATAGTTTAAATATTGGAAAAGAAAACATGCTCTTTTGAAAGAACGCGTGGTCGGAAAAGATTCCTTCCGCCTGTTGCATAGCCGTACAGGTTCTTGATAGGACTATGTGAGAAAATAAGTTCTAAATAAGTGTGAAGCTTCTTGGTAAGTGTCAAGAGATATCAAATTCAAATTTTTGTTCATATAATTGAAACAAATCCAATTTGTATGGAAAAATGAGGGAGAAGCCATGACAACTAGTGCTCTATGGTATAATAGGCTAACAATTTAATTTATTAGTCTTCTAACAATACTAGCTAGTTAAATAGTAGAAATAATCATAATAATAATAATAATAATAATAATAATAATACAAGTTTTAAAGCAAATGACAACCATAACTGGAACATATCATCAATTGTGGAATTTTGCCTAAACGATCTGGATTATACGCTTGTAGGGTATACTAAGTATGAAGTAAATTAAATTTTCAGCACTAAAAGTGTGAACCTCGTTTCCTGGTTTTAATTTTCATGGTTTATGCAATCGTAGAAATTTTCCTCGGTCTTTGTGCATATAAATAGAACTCTTTTCTTTTGACTAATCATTAGTGGATCAAAAACCGACAGAAAATGCAATCCTCAAAGACCGCCATAGCCCTTCTTCTAGGCTGCATTGTTGTAAGTGATTTTCATGACCTCATTTCGAATAATAAAATTAACTTGTATCCTTTTTGAAGCTTCTGGGACCAATGATGGATGTGGTTCATTCTTTCGAGCTGAGCAAGGCCGCTATCTGCGCTGAAGTTGCTGCAGGAGCCGGTGCTGCTGGTTTAGGTGGCGCTGTACCCATTGTTAAAGCATTGATAACCTGCTCTGAGTACAAACCCACAAAAACAAATGTACAAGATCCAACGGATTTGTTCTTGCTGATCGGTAACTTTGTACAAAAAGTTATGCGGAAACCATCGTGCGTGTCGGATGCAGTTCTTTCAGCACAAAAGGTGTTGGCTTCGCATGTCGATCAATTGTTTGCCGCTAAGTGCTTTAACTAATAAAAACAGCTGCCTGTGCAGATGATTTATTCGAATTTTTCCAAGCATATATACCAAAATGTTGTTTTTTGCATAATATTTTAGTTTTAGTAGATAACATAAACCTAAATGTATGGATTATCACTTGCCTATCATCTCACACATCTAACATCGAGGGAATATGCAAGTTTTCTAATCAGACTGGGCAAGAAATTATATGGGCAAAATCTGCAAAATGAAAAGGATTGAGAATCGCGGTAATCGGGAAACAGGAATATGTTCCTTGAACCAGTTGCGAATCTTACTTTAACTTTTGTGATTAGATTAGGGATATCTAATTAAGACTTGAAATCTTAATCTAAAATCAACCATATCTTATACCAATCGTAGCTGAAACATTTCAATCGTGGAAACCTTATATTTTTCGATGTATTACTTTAACGTAGATTTGATAATTATAAAAATTTAAATGCTAAATATCAATTTAAGTTATCTGTTAATTTCTCAATTATAAGTGCTATAAATCAAATCGTTTTGCAAATTATGGCATCTTAAATCAAAAGATTATAATTAGTTAGGGTATTTAACCTTTATTACGAAATGCCTAATTTTGCCTTCAGATTTGAAATTTTACGGTGGTTTTGCAAGGTTTTTTTTCTTCTCTTTTGTCGTTTATATAAGAAAGCCTATATATAGAACTCATCTCTTGTGACTATTCCGATAAGCGAGCCAAAATGCAGAACTCGACGTACAACTTTGTCTTTCTTCTTTGCTTTATCGTTGTATTTATTTTTTCGCCACTTTTCGATTAATCAATTAATATATTTCATTATTTAAAGCTTCTGGGTTCGATGACGACGACACGTGGACAAGGACAAGATGAAAGGAAGGAAGCAGCAAGAAAATCGAGATGCAGGCTAACTGGCTTGGAATCTGGAAATGCCCTTTTGTCCATTGTTGATGAAATTAGTAGTTGCCGTGGTAATCATTGCCAACAAGTTTTAAATAACACAAGCGAAGTAGAAGCGTATCCTATAGAAGACATGTGCTTAATTTCATTAAAAATTAGAATCAATTATGAATGAAGTATGTAAGTAAGTGGTCTTGCCGACTTCGGTATAACCATCCACCAAGTGAACAAATATATGAAATTTTGAAAAACAAATGTGTGTTAGTTACTTTAACTTTCTTAGTTTTCGCGAAAATCAGATTTATTTGATTTGCGGGGGCGGAGGTGGGCGTGGCAAAATCTGCGCCCTTACCAAGCAATTATACATACATACATACCAAATTGAATGTCTCTAGCTGTTATAATTTTTAAGAAAATCAATTTTATGTACATTCTGGGGGACTTGGCTAGATCGATGCGGCGGTTGATCCTAATCAAGAATATACTTTATGGGGTATGAAACGCTTTCTTCTGCCTGTTACTTTCATTTTGGCGACTTTAATATTCAATTTCACCCTATGGGTGAAAAAAATCAACAATATGGAGAAGTGTTATAATACACTTGCATAAATGTATATTGATTTTGGCCAGATGTGTGCGAAACACAGAAGAACGGCTAACAAAACCATACAATGTATACAAATATTGTTAATCAGCATGACTTGACTATATAATATTCTCGTATCCGTTTGTAGAATCAAGGCATAATCCGCCTAGATTATTCAAACCTTTATAATAGTTTCGAAATTTTCCGTACTAGCTATTGTATACCTTTTTTATACAGCATGAGAAGCTGATATTATTCTTAGCTCCAGGTGAAAATAAGGTTTCAGCTCACAATTATTACATATTATAAATATAAGATATCCTCAAAATAAGGCGTCTATATGTATAGTAAAAGTTCCATTTACACAATACATACTTCGCACAAATAATGTGGATCATACCGAAATGCAGATAATGAGATAGAGTTCTGCGATGCTTGATTTAAATCGCACGACTATTTCGTCTTATGGTCTTACTATATATTACCATTATTTGTTTAAAAATATTTTTTCTTAAGGTAAGGGACAGAGTAGCGCAAGAAATTGCAATGGTATGTATACAAAGTTTTGCTTTGCCAAAACTAAGCCGTTCTTCTTTACATATTTTTCTTAATAAGAAATGTAAGCACGTCAAACGATTTTCCGATTTGTATGGTTAATAGTAATTTTCTCGTCCGTTAATAAGACGGGAATAGTGCCTATATACATATGTAGGAATGTGATAAACAATAGCCTACACTTTTGAAATATTATTATCATTGGAGGAAAAGCCGTAGTAAAATGCAAATCTGACAAAGATAAAGTCCTTCTTTTTGGCTGCATAGTTGTAAGTGTTGGCCTAATTATGTATAATAAAATTTACCTATTGTGTTTACTTTAAGCTGCTGGGGACGAGGATGGACGTGGTTCATTCTTTTGGTTTAAGCAAAGCTGCTGAATGCATTAAAATCCTTACAGGTTCCAGTGCTGCTGGTTTAAATGCTGCTTCAACCATTTTTACAAAATTATAGGTTGTTCTGGTTTTCAGCACACAAAACCAAAAATTGTCAATACAACGGAATTGTTCATACTAATTAATAACTTTGTCAAAAAATCGCTTAAAAAACCACCGTGCGCGTTGGTGGCACTTTTAAAGGCAGCGGACGTATTGAGTTCGCATGTCGAAGAATTTTTTGGCGCCAAGTGTGTTCTATAATAAAAAAAACCCATACATTATATTTTTCAATTTATATTTCGATCTCTTTATATAGCGAATTTAATTGAATTAAATTTAGGTTTTTGATGTTGCTATATGTTCGTCGTCAATTTAATCCAGAAAATTGAGCTACATTATGAAAAGTGAAGTTGTTGTTATTTTTTGCGTAGTTGATTTGTAGAAGTTTGTATGCCTTCATCGTGTTTTATGGAATAAAGAAAAAAAGCTGTTTCATACTGAATTAATTGGTCCAGATTGTACTTAAGAGTGTTGTTTTGAGTCGGAAAACCGAACCTATCGATATATAGCGCAGCATCAATCAAAAATGGACAATTTGTGACTGGATTGTTGGTAAAATCCATTGATAATATTATGAAACTGAGCCTAAAAGTATGCAAAAAGTCGAAATAATAATTCTAATCTAGTCAAACAGATGTTCTTGTCGACCTCTTACATTAAAATTGTAGTTTATAGGTAGAATCTAAATTCTTCCTAATTAAAATAGGATATAGATTTTAGCATAAAGTCCTTCTCAATAGGAATAATATAGAATGATACAATACATTTCGGTACTGGGCAAAAGGGTAATTATACCCTTGTAAGAAGGGTATATTAATTTTGGTCGGAATTTGATCAACAGCGGGTGACTGTATTATTTAGCTCCAATAGGGATGATCGATCAAAAGCAGTGACTTTTATTAATAACTTCGTTATTTTCTTAGCTATTTGATTTGCATCTGAGTCGAACTAGCTGATATAGTAAAAAGTCTCTCATTACCAGTTATATTAAATAATAATTCATCATAATAAAATTACGGGTTATGACATAGGTACTTAGGTACTAAAGAAACTGCGTTTTAAGTTTATTTATCTAAATTTTTAATTTACTATATATCTCACCCATTTATTGGTATTGGGATTTCAGTTAAACTTACTTACATACATACAACTGATGTCATGGTATGGAACATTAGCTAAGTCGTTTGGAATTTTCCAATTACATAAAATCACATGAAACAATCAATTTGATTTGGATAAATAAGTTTCACCAGCTTCTACGACTTCCGCAATGCCACATTTAAAAAGCAAGTTGTATATTAATATTTTAATATTAATCACCACTCCCGTCAATGATGAAGTTGCTTTATACTGTTCTGATTACATTTTTCCTGTACGAGTTGTGCCTGACTCTGGCAATGGAAATCGTACCATGCCATGGAAAAACCTTTATGGACTGCAATCACTTCTGTAGAAAAAACTGTCGAAGAGATAGGGTCAAGTGTTCATATCATTGCGAGAATGGTTGCGGATGCAAGCGGGCCTTTATAATAGTCAATAATGGACAGTGTCGCAAGCTTCACCACTGTACCGTGGATGACAGCAATGAGGAGAGTTCAAATGGCGACGAAAAGCTAAATCTAAAAGAAAATCAACTCGTTAAGCACGATAAAAATATGCTCACAAATCAAAAGCGTAAAATATGGGCCGTTGCGGTACTGACATTCGGGATGAAACTTTTGTATTGGGCCGGTAAATGGGCTTTTAGACATAAGGTTGAAACGACGAGACAGAAACTAAGTAAAATGTGTGATTAATGATTAATACTAAAAATAAAATAGATAATAATACAAATAAAAAATATCAAAGAAACTAACTTCGGCTATGCTAAAGTTTACATACCCTTGCAGTCTTTGGCAATAATTTTTTTACATTTTGAAATTTCTGCCCTGCAACTGAATTTATCAATACACACACAAAACATTCAAATTATTTCTCTTTTTATTAAAAAATTTTCTTCTTCTTCCATCATTCCCTAAGCAAAGCACAACACGCATACACATACGGTTCGTGTAGCGCTGCGTCCGTGTGTGTCTATGCTTGTGCTCTGTTTGATTTGATGATGACGTAGCAGCGCTTGAACCGAATTGTATTGTATAACTGCGCTATTTTCTGAGCTATTGTCATGAAATTTAATATTGGTGAGTTTATTGCACCTATAAACAACTGTGCCCAATTTGATAAAGATCGGGTCAATATATCATATAGCTCCCATAGGAACTTTCGGTGGAAAACAGTGACTTTGATCAAAACTTTGTTATTTCCTATGTTAAGATTGTGGGCCGTTCCTTCGCAAACATTAGCCTGTTTAGATAAAACGTGTTTCCACTTTGATAAGGAAAGAGTTACCAAAAAAGTTCATGTCTCACAAAATGTATCTGCTGCAACATTGATTTATTCCTGTACTTTGTTTTTGTTGTTTAGAATTCAATTTCCAGTTTAGAAGCCAATCACTCAATTCCTAACTCTATGGCATATTATCGGATACAAGGAAACTTCTTGGTGGGATTGGATGGTCGAGAGGAAATGAGATAATGTCGTACATTAGGAATGTCTAATTAAGAGAATCGTTTGCCCATCCTACCCAATACTCTCCTCATCACTACCTTATTATCCTAATGACCAAAGTGACTTGTTGTTTAGTGAATTCCGGTGCCAGAGGCGATAAAAACAGTTTCTTGTCCCATCCCCTCAGGGGCAATGCGATGTATGGGTCACGTTATCACAAGCATTGCAGAGGGTATTTAAGGTTTTTATTCTACGGGGTCACAGTTTTCGTTGACCTACGTGGTTTGCATTAATTGATAACAGCAGAGTATGTGCCTTTGCAGTTAATAGTTTGGGAGTCTCATTTATGAAATATTCACTTGCTGATAAACAAGAACGATTTTCAGACCGTGCTGATATGCAGAGCGGTACCACAAATAATTGCAGACATTTCTGACTATTGTCTCTAAGTATACTCACAGTTGAAACATTTTTCAAGTAGCTACACATCTCATTTACCCACAACGGAACCATCTAAGCCATTTATTTAGTTGGCTTAAGATTGACCCACATTTAGCCCAGGATCTCTTCTACCTATAACCTCGGGGCAACTCCAACAAAGGCGACGACGACAACCACCTTCTAGACAAAATCAATGGTTGGAGGGGAGAAGACTCACAAAAAAAACATACAACAAGAAAACTTTACAAACTGCAGCAAAGCATCCAAGCCAATGGCATTGGAAAATTGCATCGACCATGGGTTGGAGGCACACAAACTTTGAATTGGCTTAGGCTACAGTCACCCGAGCAAGTGACCAATTTTTTTCACTCCCCCTCACTTTTCTTTCCTTGATGGTGAAATCTATCTCCTTTACCATCCAAACTTAAGGTTCCCGCTCATTTTCATTCAATTTTCATTTTCACTTGACAGTGTTGAACTTGTGTCCGTAATGTATATTAAATCTTTTCGGCCTGGCCAAAAACTTTTGCAGCTGGTCATGCTGTGTATTTAATTTGCCATGATTTGGGCTAATTTTCCATCAAATATGCTTTGGTGATGATAATCTTGACGATTCCCACGACAACTTGTTCGTCATACACTTTTACCCAACGTGTTTTTTGCCAAAGCCAAGCCCCTTCAAAATTGTTAGCTTGTAATGGGTTTTAGTTAAGTTTTATTAAAAAAACAACAAAAAACCTTAAAGAATGACTTGATGGAGTCTTCAATGTCATAACTTGCCGATTTCGATTTCACGTTGAAATTGAAAACTTTTACAAAATAAAAGTTTTTCCTTTTTTTCTTTAAACTCTCTGGGCTAATGCACATTCATCATCATTAGCAGTCCGTTATCCGGTACGATATTATATCAGTTCTATAATCATTTTTAGCATTGGCTTTTACTCTTATTAGTATTCGAAATATGAATGAAAAAATTCATTTTGAAATGTTTCGGTTTAAAAATAATATAATAAATTGAAAAGCACTAATTGTAAGACTTAAGTTTTTTTTACATGGCAAAGAGTTTACTTAAATCACTGAAAGAATAGGCAGAAAATACTCATAATATCTTCCTTGGGGCTAAATAATATGGTATTACGACCTGGGGGAAATTCGGCCTACTTTAGGTAACTTCCTTGATTAAAAAGTTTAGGAGAACATAGAAATGGTCAGATATGTGTAACGCATTTTTGGTACTTATTTTATTTAATAAAATACTGCACTGCACTGCAAACACATTGAATATATACTAACATAAGATAGAAGACATGGTAAAGCCCTATACATAGATGGTATTCTGCTTTGTATAGACTTTGAAGAGCAAACATTTTTTTTTCCTGAGTATATTTAAAATCTATCTAAATCTATCTTGAACATTGATTAAATTCGATGAAGAGCAAAAATGAAATTGAAAAAACTTCTCCAAGTGTAGTCAACTGTTGAGGGGTGGCTCAAGGCCAGCATCAGCAAAAACAGCAGCTAATGAAAATTGAATTATATGCTTAATATAAAAGCTCTCCTTGTATTATATGTTACAATTTTTTCTTCAGACATCTGGCAGAAATGTTTTCCAAGTAATTTGCATTTTGTTATGCTCTGTCTGTCGTTTGCCTTTAACTTTTTTAAATATTTTGTTTACGCTTCTAATATTTTCGGCATGTATGTACGTACTTTTGTTTATGGCTACAATTTGCTTTTTATTAAGCATTTAAGTGTGCCAAGAACAAGCATGAATATTTTCATTCTATGAGCTTCACCTAACGACACCATTCTTGCAAAATGTTTATAAAAATGTAAAAGACACAATAATAATTTAATACCAAAATTTCAAATAATCATATATGAAACATCCTACAATAAACTTCTACAAACAGTCTTACCCTGTCTGTGAATCAAAGTGTTTATATAGCACGACAGCCAATTGGATTACAGAAAATCAGTTCCACTTTTCTCTAGAGAATCTATAAAAATCTATACATAATGCCTATTACATCCATTATGGCGACTTTAATAGAGCATTTTACCCTATGGTTGCATGTTAAAATAATATAAATATTAACAGACAATAGGAATTTGTAATGATTATTTGCATTTATCCACGGCCAAATATTTTACGATGCAAATTTTTGGCAATTGGGGCAACAAGTCGGATCCCTTTGCCTATCTCATTTTTGGCATTTGCTATGAGAACACCAGGGCTTGTTTCGCCACGAATTAAAGGTTTCACAACATCGTCTATCAGTTTGTCAGCGAGTGCTGGAGCAGCCTTTTTTAGGAGAAAATGTGCAAAAATTTTACGTTTCCCTGTGGCTGCCGCATTATTACCCTCAAGGACTAATTCAGGCAAATTTGGATTCAGATTTAGCCCATCATTGGAGGCCCCTGAAGATTTTGTCGTGGAAGTCGTGGTCAATAATTTATCCATAGTAAATGGAAATTCCTCTTGGGACTCTTCGATGGTGCAACGTGACAGTTTGCGGCATTGTCCATTGTTCTTAACTATAAAGGCTGTCCTGCAACCACATCCATTCTGACAGTGATATATACACTGGACACGATCACTTCGGCAGTTTTTCTTGCAGTAATGATGACAGTCCATGAATATCCTTCCATGACACGGCACACTTTCCGTGGCGAGCGTCAAGCAATTTTCACAAAGGAAAAATATAACTAAAGCAGCACACAGCGACATAATCACAGCCGACAGCCACTCGGTCAAAAACAAAATATAAAAGTTTTCAAAACGTGGCATTTTTTCGATGAGTGAAACAAATTTATCCAAATCAAATTGATTTAGGATCAGTTTTTCATAAACAGCAACCAAATGAATTTGACTGGCAAAAACTTCTGTTATCTAGGATAAACACATCCCTATGTGTTTTTAATTTCATTATACTAGCAACCCTAAATGCAATGTATCATTAAAAACTGGTATATACCACTAAAAAGAATTTTCTTTTTGATAAAAAAAGAGATTGTTAGTATAATACACTAAATAAGGATTAAAGCAAATTTCATCAATCAAGAAATGTAATTAAGTCGTCTTGCTGAGTTTGTTGAGTTTAAATTTAATACACGAAATGAATGTATATAAATATAATTTTCTTTCCCTTTCACTCTACTCCCAACATACTCACTCCTATACTCCACGTAGTTTTAGTCCGATTTTAATATTACAATACAAAATCAATATGCCATGTTAGATTGTGATATTTCAATGTTCGAAAAGAACTTGAAATAAACTTCCTCTACGTCCTTACTACACGAGTTTTTATAATAATGAATCTGGGGAGTCTAGTTTGGACAGTCAGTATTGTGGGACACTATACTCGGCCAGTGAAGCTGATCAAGAACATACATATGTACAATATATACCTACTTAATGGGGTCGGCAAAGAAACAGCAGATCAATTTTATAATACCCTCTGCATGGGCATACAAAAATTAAATGTATTTTTCGTTCGTATCCACACAATTTATTCAAGCTGTTTCAGTATTTTTTTTTTTTTTTAGTTTTGCTTGCTAATAATTAAGCAAGAATAATTAAATTTTTTCGCATTTAATTGGTGGCAGTATAAATTCGCGTAGATTTAGTTTTTCTTTCCCATTCAAATTCCATTCATTGCTGTCATCGACGGTATAATGGTGCAGCTTGCGGCGCTGCCCATTATAAAAGTCGATTTGCATCCGCAATCATTCTCGCAATGATAGGTGCACTTGACCCGATCTCCTGGAGAAATCTTTCTACAGAAGTGATTGCAATCCAGGATATTTCTCCCATGGCCTGGTCAAATTTCCATTGCCTGAGTCAAGTATAACTCATAAAGGAAGAACAGAACAGCAAACATCGACTTTCTCCATTGACGGGACCATTGAGCGAAATGAAAATAATTATGTATTCCTTCTTTTAAAATTTTACATTTTAATAAAATTGATAAAGAGAAATGTTTCTAGGTAATGGAACAATATCAGATGTTTAAGCCAGTTTTATATACCTAGACTTCAAATTATAATTAAGTTCTATACAAATACTATTTAGTTATACTAATTATACAATTTTTCTGGTTTAATGCAAAAAAAATTAAGGTTTTGAAACGGTTTGTAATGTAATTATGTGTGGCAATTAACATGTTAATTATGAACAGACAGTAAATAATTAATTGTTAAATATACTAATTATAATTCCAATTTAAGGCATGTCTGTGACACATTTGATCGATACATTTGATAGAGAATGAAGATTTTCTTTCGTGATTCGATACCAAGCATCATGACTCACAATTTTTGAGACACTTGGCACTTGGAGAAAGTTCATGAAAGTGCCTTCGTGGCAGGGTGCACATTAATCGTACTTTCTTCGAATAATAATAATAACAATAATGAAACAAAGGTTTATTGTCTAAAAATTAATGAGCTTGCATCATTTATTTTTGCATAATTGAAACTTTTCCTTTTCTAAATTTCGCCAAAATTCCATTTATGATGAAACAATCTACAAAATTTCTCTTTTCCACGCAAAGCCTATCACTGCGACTGCCTAACAGGCTCAAATTGGCCAAGAAATCAGTTCTTCTGCCTTGGGGAACACTATATACAGCAGATTCGGTTCCGCCAATTTGCAGTTTTCCGATTTTCAATTTATAACCGTCATTAATGGGAAGGCATTTATACCAAGTCCCTAGGTGGAGGGCCTCGAGGACGTAATACACTTTCGAGAAGATTGGGTCCTGGCTGATTTTTGGGACGTGGCGTTGGCGTTAGGGAACGTGTATGTGGAGCAGCCTCATCCTTTTTATGAACTGCCGATGTTGCCGCACGCCGCTGACGGATTTTCTCCTCCATTTTACTTGGCACCATAAAACAATTGGATTCCTTGTACACGGGCTTGCGGCGATCATTCCAGGGGAAGCTCCAAACAATGGGTGTAAAGTCACGTCGCCATGGCTTGCGAGGCTTAAACCAACAGTCACACGTCCAATCCTCTTCGCCTGGAGCATCATCATCGCTGTCAAAATAGACATACAACATGCATTTGATAATCAACTATCAAATCACTGTCAACTTACCCTCGAACATAGACTCTCACATAACGTGAGGATTTGCGAAACAATTGCAGGGCCTCATTAAAGGTCATCTCCAAGGCTGGCACATCATTGATCTGAGTTATCTCATCACCGACACGCATGCCAGCACGTTTTGCTAGACCTGTAGCCGATACACTGACAATGGTGAGGGGTTCATCCTGATCACTGCCGCCGGATACCTCCATGCCCCACATGGCGTCATAGAAGCTCATGATCCGCCTATCCGTCTCCAAGGTGTATGTCATCTGGAGCTCATATTCGACATTGTCGAAAGCCTCCGAATCATATTTGGGCACCCGAATCTTTGAATCAAACATTGTCTTGATCTCAACAGTGGGCACACAACCAAACGCACACACACACGGTGCTAAACGGATAACGATCACTTAAATTATGGGGCGTTTAAAGCATTCGATGAATGCTTTTATAGACGACAGCAACAATTGGCAAATCTTCTTGTGCGTTTTGTCCAATGTCATTGCCAATGGGCGATAATTGCCAAATACAGTCAGACCCATTTAGAATGAATTGCCTCAAATATTTAATTCACATTAAGCAATCCAATTGAATTTTCACAGTAGATCGATCAATCTATCAATCAATCGTTTGATTTGCATTTAATTGTTTGCTATTTTTAGTAGCTGGGATTTTTTTCGGGGACTGACGAGGCTTCCGTCACTCGAAGGCCCCACAAACAAAAACAAAAACCCATTTTGGTCATTGAAAGTGGAGCCGCCACGGTAAAAGAATCAATTCCCCTTAACCACTGAGCCACTATGTGCTAACAACGTCATGTTGTTGTTGTCCAAACGATTTGATTTCACTGACCTCAATTATAGTTGCCGCTGTTGGAGACCTGTAAACCTACAGCTTCTGCTATTGAATTATTCATTTCTCTAGTCCCAGACCCAGTAAAATGCATCACCTTCACCAAGCGCATTATCATCACCAGCACCAGCAATGACAACTTAACTAATTATAAACAGGTCTTGATTTGCCTCTTCCCATACCTCATGCGTCCTGTCATTCATGTCTTTAGTTTGCCCTCTCTATTGTAAAATTCTTTGTCTACTTGTACAAAACATTGCGTTAAATTTGCGACTTACAAATTGTTCGCCGATTAAAAGGATTTACCATTGCACACAAAGATAAAATCTTATTCATAATAATAACAATTAACATTCGCATACTAAAATTGAATTGGAATCACAACCAATTGCTAGTTCTAACAAGCTCGTCCTAAATTACTTTGATTTTACATACATATATGTATATATGTATGTACATATGTACATATCTTATTATCCAGCAATTCTCCAACAGCCCTGACACCGCTTCAATTGCCTTAGCTGCAGGAACCGCCACTTTACCCACTTATCGTACACCTTAATTTAATTGTCGAAGTCCTAATTTAAGTTTTCCTCCCAAAACTAAATTTGTCATTATACTCAGAAGTTTTAAATATTTCAATATATTATTGAGTTATCCAATAAAAATCGCTGCAGCAAAAATGAAACAAAATTTTAATGCTTTAAGGTCTGCATTTTGAATCGGCTTGCAGAAAATTCCATATACAGAAAAATTACACAATTCCGAAAATGGCCTTGAAAATTAACGTTATCGTGATGTTGTTTCAGTACCATTGCAAATTGTATTACCTTATGTGTTAACAGTAAATCACTTGGCAACTAAACTAAATTTTCTGACATTCATATTTTTGACACAGTCACCCAATCGCAAATTATTAAAACAACGTTAAAGTTAAGCTGGCAAATAAGTTTTGTGTAGAGTCTTAGATCGTTTACAGAATAGTAATACGATACGATTTAGTTCAGACTAAAATTTCGAATAAAATTATATATTTGTATTCCAATTATATAAATTAAATTTAGAAATAACTTTTGAAACTGTTAAAACTTCCATTGATTACTTCCATTGATTTCATATAAAGAGATTGCCGATATATTTACTACATGTACTATAAAATGCATATTATATATCTATAAGCACTTGAAAAACAATTTGAAAACATCAACTGATCAGTCAGTTGTATTTATTAGTTTATACATTTGGCTGAAATAAATTTAGTGACATGCGGAGCCACCACCTTTTAATATCAGAAAGTGTAGACAAAATGCACGAAGGTTTTGCAATTGCTTTTTGGACAAGACTGCCAACCAACAAGAACAAATCTGTCTCATCGAGCGATTTTGTTTTTGTGGCCTTGAAATCAGTGCAGCCTAAGAATTTTTTAACAATGGGTGGAGCAGAAATTAACCCAGCACCACCGGCTTCTGCAAGAATTTCAGAGCATTTAGCAGCTTTCTCTAAGTTAAAAGATAAGGCCATATCGATCATTGGGCCTAGGAGCTTGAATTAAAAAGATATCAGTTAATTTGATTAATCGGAATTGGTTATTAAAACACTTACAACTATGCAGCATAGAAAAATTGCTTGGGTGTTTCGTGGGGTCTGCATTTTATGTCGGTTTTCGATTCACTAATGATAAATGAGAAGATAAGACTTTTATTTATATGGACAATGACCAAATGTATGAAAGCCATGAAAATTAACAACCCGGAAACCAGGTTCACAAATTTAATTTACTTTATTGTATACTCTAGCGTATAAATTCAAAGGCAAAAACCATTAATTTAAGATATGTTCCAGTTACGGTTGTAAATTGTTCTGAAACTATTATTGTTATACTAATTACTAAAGTTCTTGATAAATGAGTAATCGAATTGGACCAGGCATCTGAGCAACGAGGACATCCGGGTTCTCTAATCCTTAGCAACCCACATGTTTGGCTCTTTGATTTAGATTTGGCAAAAACAAAAACCAATTATAGATCTTTCAGAACTTTGAAATTTTTGTAAATTCAGCATGCGACTGCTTCAAAAGAAACTTGGTTTATGTCGAAAATAGTTTGTTTAATAGTCTACAACCATTTCCTATACTGATAATAATCCTAATGAAAATAACAATTTCATTGTTTAATGGTCTACAACCAGTTCCTATACTGATAATAATTCTAATGAAAATAACAATTATTAATTGAAGCTTCACAAAGATTTTAGCCAACAGTTCAATAGAGAATTAAATTATTATAGAAATATTTATAATAATAGTTTGTGAATTAGACATGTTCCAATTATTTTAAATTCAAGCCTTATCGGGATAAAAAAAACTTACGCATTTATTTTCAAATTGTTTAATTTAGTTAGTTTCTATTTATTGACTTTCCAAGAAAAAGTATTCGGTTTTTCTTGAATGTTCCAGATACAATCATTTTTAGTTCGAATAACCTAACCCTTCCTACGTTAAAACATCTTTAAAAAAAAACGCAATAATTTAATTTATGTACTTGAAAGAAATTGGAAAATATCATCTGCTCAGGCAGGTGTCTTTATTTAAACAAAGCACTTGGCGTTAAAGAAGTTTTCGACATGCTTATTCAACACGTTTCGGGTCTCAAGAAGTGAAGCCATCACGCAGTTTGGTTTACCAATCGCTGCTTTCAAAAAGTCACCGATCAGCAAGAACAATTCCTTTTGATCGGCTACCTTTGGTTTAGCGGCCTTGAAACCAGAGCAGGTTACCAATTTCTTAATAATGGGTGGAGCGGTGCTTAAATAAGCGGCAGTGCCTGCTGCAACAACTTCAGCGCACTTAGCAGCTCTGGCCAAATCAAGAGAATGAGCCACATCCATCATTGGTCCCAGAAGCTTTAAATAAAGACTAGGGGTCAAATTGATTTATCATAAATATAGCCATTTAAATACTTACAACAATGCAGCCAAGAAGAAGGGCTATGGTGGTCTTTGAGGATTGCATTTTAGCTCGGTTTATGATCCACTAATGATAAGTCAAAAGAAATGAGTTCTATTTATATGCAAAATGACCGAGTAAAATTTGAGATGATTGCGTAAAACCATTAAAATTAAAGTCATCTACACCTAATGGGATAAGAGATGCTCCAAGAATCTAATTTACTTTACCCCACAAGCGTATAATTCCAGATCGTTCTACAATTTAAGACAGGTTCCAGTTACGGCTGAAAACAAAATTCTCAATATTTCATACAAGTTAGATTTACTTTAGTTAAATTACATAATTGAAAATGGTTCAGATTGGAACTCGGTTAAATAGACTCCATGAAATGTGCTGACACCGACAAATGCTGCATCCAATCACTTCTATGTGGTATCGTTGTCAGTAGGTTAGCTATTAGCTAAGCTTAACCCAAGTCAAATTAAGATTTGTTACCTATAGCTAAGATCATAAGACGATTACTCCATAACGATTTTTTATTTTATGTAAAGCCGTTTTATTTTATATAGTTTCTTTAATAGTATATAATTTCGATTATACAAGTACATACACATAGCATAGGTTTTTTGATCGCCTTTTCTCTATATATTATGCCTTCTTGCTATCCTTTCATTTAAACCCAATGCCGAGAATCGATTTTACATGCTGATTAAACTCTTTTTTGGTTTATTCTCAATTTTAGCGAGCGGTTTGATTTTTATGATTTGCTTTACTTTAGGTCTCTTTTCTTTTTCGACACATTATTATTTATATATGCATATATAGGTTCCATATAGAATTTCAAACGTATTTTGTAATCACTAGATATCTAGCATTACATATATCTTTGCTTTGCGGTGTCTATGTTTATGTGTGCATGTGTATGTGTGTCTTTTTGTGTGTGCTTTTCAATTTGTTGGCTTTGCATACAATTTGAATGGCCAAATAAGTTTTACAAATACAATACATATATTTATATAGATAATATGTCTCGTATAGATTATGATTATTTAGTAATTACAATTCTCTAATATTTTACAATTTGAAAATTAATTCAATAGTTTAACAAATGTTTACATTTTTGCTACAAAAACTCAAAACTCATAGTAACCAATCTTCATTCTAGTTCAACTTAACTACACTGAACGATGATCGAACAATCACTTAACCTTTGTGTGTTCATCGCGTTGAACACAAAGGAAAACAATTGACTCATCAATCAATCAATCAATCAATCAACCAATCAATAGGCCAGGGAATATTCTGCACTAGTGATCCTTGGTGGGTGGAATGGTCACTAAGGCTTTCCGTAGACTTTTCTCTGTACTTTTTCTAAGCTCGTGCCATAATTGAAAGCAAAATGCAAAATGAATGCGTTTAAATTTATGTATGTATGTATATAAATATCAGTAGTACATAGCATTTTTAAATAGTTATTCTTATTTTGTGTTTGTGTGTGTGTTCAGGGACTCCCATACACATTGTGAGTAGTCATTGCATTGTGAGCGCATTGCATTTTGTTTGCTTGATTTTAAAAGATTTCTTTTTTTTTTTTTGAAATGTACAGTTATCAAAACTACAATTAGGTTTTTCTATATGTTCATCTTTTTTTTATTATCATTATTATTCAAATTTTTTGCTTTAAGCTTTTGCAGGTGGTTCAGTGTGTGTGTGTGTGAGAAAGAATAGATTATACCGATTATAGTAATCGACAGGGGGAGAAGCGATTAACTGGGAAAGCTTTTAAGCAGTCAACACTTTGAATTTCGATTATATCATTCTTTGATCATTGTTCGATAAACTTTTGTGTGTAAAATAATTTCTTGTAAGTATACTAACAAATTGTCATTATCCATTTATATAGAGATTACGCAAAATTCTCTGCTGAGCTACTTCCTATATACTGTACGGTTTGTTTTTTATTTGTTTTTATTTTTTTTTTTTTTTTTTGGTTTTTTTTTTCGTTAACACACATATATATCTCAGTTTTATTATATTAGATGTTCTTTTTCTTCTTGTCATGGAATTTTATCAAGTATTATTATTATTCGAAAAATTTGTGTATAAACAGCAAATATATAGGTTTTATACAATAATTGTTTTCATACATATATGTTTATTTATCAATATATATATTCATATATGTATATAGATTGAGTTCTTCATATATGGTTGCTCCTTTAAAATGCATATATATTATGTATATAAGTGTTTTGCTTGTTTCTGTTTGTTTAATTTAAGCATTAATTGTTGTCTTTGTTTTATAAATCAAATGGCATCAACATAATATCACTTTCAAAATATAAAAATCAAAACTAAATATCAATAAATATTGTTTAAACTAGTTTCACATAATCTATACAATTCATATATGTAAACAAATAATAAATCAAAGCTATTTACAAATATTTGCCTGTTATTGTTTATATATAGATATATATATATATATTTCTATATGTGTCCATGCTAAATATGTTGTGGACACTTTTGTAAAGTAGGTCAGCAATTCTTTTTTGAATTCTGGTTGCTCGCAAAACCTACTTTTTCTTGTGGCTGCCAACAAAATAGTAATTATAATAATATTTTAATAATAATAATAATAACATATTCATAAAATGTATAATAAACACGTTGCACTACTTAAAAATTACGTACGTTTGCATTTTGTGTTTTCTTTCTCTTCTGTTATCGAAATTTTTATTGTTTTTATTGTTATACTTTTTATGTAATCTCCGATGGAATCCGGTTTCAATCTGTTGTTATAGTTGCCAGCTGCTGTTCTTGACGTAGACATGGATGTAAACGTTGACGTTGAATCGCCCACAAACGGCGCCTGGCCAAACTCAGACGCTGCAGCCAGCCATAGCCTGCGTCTCAGTAAACTAAAACGGATTCCATCGTAATTGTATCTCATTTATTCGCATTATTTGGATTGGTTGCACTGGTGGCTTGAATCTGTGAAGCTGTCTGGGAAGCCGGCTCCAAAGTACGACGAGCCAGACGCGATCTAAAATATATAATGGTATTGATTTAACTCTCTCTTATCGCCTTTCATTGATCTTACTTGATCTGTCCAGCCAATAGAGGATTGATGGCATAAAGCCAATCGTGTACTTCCTTGTCACCCAAAGTCTGCAGCAAATAGCCACGATGTTTTGTAACCACACTGAAAGCAAAGAAAAGAAAATTTGTAAAATACATAGATGCAGTCGAGGAAGGACATCAACCCACCTGAATGTGTTGGGTATTTTAACCATGGCAGCTTGATCCTCACTGCATTCCACTTGGGCAGTGCCCAAATTTAGAACGGCCCGTTCGACAGGATCTTTTTCCGAGCGATAGATAAAGACATAAGGACGTCGCACAATCTAAAATAAAAATAAAAAAAAGGAAGACAATTTTATGCATGTCTTTTATTAGAGCTTAATTTTAAAATACTTACCACCCAACGCTTCTTCCAACCGGAACCACCATGTTCGAGCACATTCAATAGACCCTTACGTGCCACCACAGGACTAACGCGAATCTCCTCAAGCTCTGGCACATACAAACGCAATGGAAGAGCTGGTTGAGTAGCGGGAGCTGGAGCCTCCCATCCGTTAGGCGCATCGGCGCGATCCGGCGAACATAATCTAAGTGCAAAAAGTTTATTTTCAAATCAATTTACCCGAAACGAATTAAAAAAATTAACAAACTTTGTGGTTCCAATGGGTTTTGGATAGACAAAAGAAAACTAACCTGCGTCGAATTACAAATTTGTTGTTTCTAATTGTGTAAAAAAGGAAACCAAAAGAAAAATAACCAGAAAGAAATTATAGGAAAGTTGTTTTTGAGTTTGGAGAGTTATTAAGAAAGAAAAAACAGCTGTTTGTTGGTATGTGAGTAGTAGTAAAGGTTTACAGTACATTTTTTTTCAATGAATGAATGATTGTGATTTGGTTGAGCTTCAGTTGATTATTTGTTGCACAATGAAGAAGTTGTCTCGGCATTTGTGGCTAACAGTGCTCACAGTGGTGATGTTGATGGGAATGATGGACGGGGCTTCTCTTGCCGAAGATCAAAGAGAAGAACACATAATACATCATCTAACAGATCCTGACCCGCAAAGGCATAACTATATATGGAATCCATTCCCCGGCTTTTGTGGCCCCAATGCAACAAGGGTAACTTGTGGTGGTGTTTGTCCGGAAACTTGCCAATATAAATCACTGAACTGTCTCGGTTATTGCGGAGTGCCATGTAAATGCAAAAGTGGTTATATATTTGATGAGCTCAGCTTGCAGTGTATCTTGCGTATCGACTGTCCCACCCATTTGGGACCACAGAAACTAATCGGCACTCATCGTGTGTTTCAGTGAAATCTAATCTATGTAAATACATACATATTCTATAGAACATTCAAGATCTGTGTTATTTCTTTCGTTAAGACGTTGACAGAGGCAAGACTAATTGGCATTTCACACAACGTTCAAGTGAAATCGGTAAAGTTTTCTATATCGAAATCACCAAAGATTGCGATGGCAGGCATACGGATGAAATTTATTTCACTCTTTGTCTTAACCGGCACTTGTCTTAAGCTGCATGGAGCATATAATCCATTTGGCACAACAAATGAAGGTCAATTTACTTGGGGTAGAATCAAGAGACCACGGACTACTACCGAAGGCTACATCGATCAAGGAGCTACGATAACAAAAACTAGAGATTCCTCCGTAACACTCATAACTAAAACAGAAACAGAAGACTACAACGACTTAGATATAATCACACCAATGCCACATACTGAAGCGAACGATGATAGCTATGAGATACCTACGAGAACTCATTTTATTCCTTTTCCAAAAATGAGAAAATCATATCAGTCGAGTTTCACAGTGAATCCATTAGCTAACAGTAATATGACACTCGTTCATCCTTTAGATGCACTTTACGATTCCTCTGAATTTCATAAGCAGCCATTTGGCAAAGGCGTAGACAAGGAAGACTATATTGACATGATCACATTGGCGACAACTACGCGAAAATCTCAGAATGAAAAAGTAAACCGAAAACCACTTGCCGAAAAGGACTTGTTGCAACGACCTTTTGTGTTTGGCTGTTGTCAGAATTCCACCTATGTGGGTTGTGCCGGTGTCTGCCCGGAGACTTGTGAGTATCGCTCAAAATACTGTATGCCCCTATGTGGTCCCCCATGTCGATGTAAACGTGGTTATGTCTATAATATAGATGCCAAGGCTTGCACCCTACGCACTGATTGTCCCAAGGACATAGTGCAAAGTCGAAATGGAGTGTACAGGGTGTTTGTTTGACAGCTGTGCGTTTGTGTATGTATGTGTGATTTAGTGTGATGTTTGCGAATATATGTTGTTGTGTATATGTTATACATATAATAAACTGAGAAAGCAAGATGGATGGATGAGGAAAAGCTGGTTGAGGGAAGCGGGAGCTTATGGATAACGAATTTGAATTCCTACTCACTCCATTGAGTTGCTGGAAATGCAGCTAACTGTCATATCGGCGCAACCTTCGTCACTTGGCGATACATCGGACTGGGTCTGTGAATCGCTGGGTTGCTCACTCTTATTATAGCGTCCTGCAGAGACAAAAATGTATTGATCATCTAAATAAACCTCTGCCCATATATTCACGTACCTTGCACCAATTTCAAACATTTAAGCATGAGATCCTGCTCACGCTGGTTGTACTCTCGCTCTGGGACAATTTGTTGCGGATCTTTGACAGGAGTCTGCGGCGATTGTGGTATGACCATGTGCACGGGCGATGTAGCTGCCCGGGCAGCCAAATTGCAAACATCCTTTTCGGTTTTTGTAGTTGGATTCGGATTGGTGTCCATGCCCAGCCGCTCACGTAGCAGCAACAAATGACGCATTCGTCCTACTTCCTCCAGACGTGTCAATTTTTCCAATTCCCATTGATGATCGAATATTAAGGAATCTCCACGTGGGCGCCAGCCATGAAGATTCTCTTCACCACGTACATATGTGGAGCTCGTATCTAAAACGCGTCGTTGGCGTCGTTGAACACCTGATAAAAAAGGAGATATACAGAAAATCAGATCAAATAGAAAAAGAAACACGAGAGCTTAGGCAATTCAACAAATAGTCTCATGCCTTAGCTGAATAAAGCACAGATTACATCTACAATGAGAATTGCTACCTGGACTACCTGCTTCAGATGCTCTACGCAGCGACAGCTCATATACACCGGAGAGGCGGTTTGCTTCCGGATTGCGATACTGTCCTGAGAATAAATGTTTCAACGATCGTGGACCAGTACGTGCATCACGTCCATATATAACCATGCTAAGATCTTTGGTAATAATCGCTGGACGTGCGCAATTTTCCAACTAAATAAAAATAAAGTGAGGTGGAAATTGCGTAACACATACGTAAGATTGTTCATTCTATTGGGGATTACCTCCAAATATGCGCTAAGCGTTATGTAAATAGTTTCACCACCCTGAGAGACACGATTCAGAAGAGCCGAATTATGCAAACTCGAGTCCCAAGCCGCCTCAAATCTATAGAAGGAACGATCATCGCCGGGCACCTCCAAAACCTCGCCAGGGAACAGACCCAATGACAAGACACAAGCATCTTCATCTTGCTCATCCGATGACTCGGGAGTATTGCGTATGCGTCCTACCACCAATTCATTAATATCCTTCCATTTAACCTCTGGAGTGGGTTCGTGTACAATTGTTATGCGAATTCGACGCTGTATGCCCTGATGCAACAGGAAAAGCCCACGGCAAGGTAAATCGTCGCTATGTTCAACCACCTGGAATGGGACTTAATTGTAATTCCTGAGCCTATGACTGGAAATCTATTTCAACATACCGATGGCACATATTCACCATTGGGGGCCAGCTCACAGATCTCGAACCACACCAAGACATCATGCTTCGCCAAGACCGTTGAGGATGGCGGACAGGGCAGCGGTCCAAATTTGGGACTGCGCACTGGCTGACTTATTGGTATGCTTGGTGGCAACATGCGCCTTGGTGGTGGACGAGAGACAAAGTCCTGTTTAGCATCCTTGTGCAAGGGATGTGTCTGATAATGGCCAAATATCTTGAACATAATTGGCTGTGTCTTCAAGTATTCAATAAATGACTTGGTCACGGGTACAGTTATCTAATAAAAAAACATTTCCGTTTACAATCATTTAAATGTTTCAACAATTACAATGCCAGTACTCACATTTTGGACGTGATAGAAGCCCAAGGGAGCTCCAGAAGCCGAGTTCTTTACCGGCTCTGTAGAGAAGGCTTCCTCATGACGATGCAAGAAGCTGTAATGATATATTACTTGGCATAAGTTCTTAGGAAAAAAAATATCCTATTCTGCTCTGATACTCACTTGAACTGACAGAAAATATCAGCATATTCAGCTCCAATGCCAGTTGCTTGGAGAACTGTTACACGGAATGTAAACTCTTTGCCCACCTGCAAATGTTCGCCTGGCTCCTCGGTGTTTTCGTGAGACTCCGAAGCGGAATTGGAATCAATGCCACGTCCCGAGTCAGCATCTTCAAGTTCTAATAGCAAATAAAAGGGTGTCGTAAATCACAATTATTTGATTTGACATAAAATTGACTTTACCCTCAAGTTTGCTATCGATTCCACCATTTTCAATATAACGCTGAACATCGTCCTTTTCGTTAAGAGCTCGATACTTGGGCTTGGCGTCATCTTCGTTGAAAATGAGACGAGCTGATTGCTTAACTCCGTTGTTGAAATCAATCGACTCTTCATCTAAAACTGGTTGCACTGCAATCCTAAGATAGCCCCGAACATCACCACGTTCATTGACAATGGCCACCTTATGGACCAAGGGAACGGGATAAAGCAAATTGCTCAAATAGATGAAAGAGCGTCCAACCATTCGGAACCAGGGAAAACGATCATAGAATGGATCCCCTCCGGTGAGACTCTCTACATTGTAGTCGGGAGATGTGGGACTTAGCTCCGCCTCATTATGGTACATTTCGCGCATTAGCTCTAGACGTTGTCTGCAAGTAATTAAATGTTTTGTATGTTAATTTTTAATAGGGATGGGTTGGAGGAAAACTTTTTAGCGGAGGTGCTGATATATGGTGGTTATAGAAAGCAGAATAGCATTTTCATTTTAGATAGAGCAAAGCCATGCAACTACAACTAAGGACAAATATAGACACACTATATAAATATATATAGAGGTTTATATATACACAGATTTTGCTAATTTTTTACAAATGAAAGAAACCTCTCTCATTCAAAAGCAAACCTAGAGGGTATTAGATTGGCCAATGTCAAACGTGATGATGGCGTTGGCTGCGGCTGGTCCACCTGCAGAGACACCACCTGCTGCGGTTCAGTCAGTAATCCAACATATCCAGTCCGTCCTCCATCCGTCATCTCAATGCTGGACGTATCGAATAGCATGGATGATGGTGGACTTTCAACATTGTACACCTGTCGCATCAGTTCGAGGCGATAGCTTTATGGAGAAGGTCAAAATGATCGAGATGGATCAGGAGAAGGAGGAGTTTGAGGATATAGGTTTGAGGTGAGAGAACCGAAAAAGTACAAATCAACATTTGATCTAAGCCCAACTAATAGCATTTGTTCTTCTTGTGGCTATGTTAATGGCAATGAGAGTTGATTAAAGGCGTAAATGGTGGCGGTGATATCTTCGCTAGGCATTTGTTTTAATATAGAGAGAGAAACTACAACCACCATGCACGTTACCAGAGAAACCGAAAAGAAAACTATCTCAAATCATATACAAGTGCAGCAAAAGAATGAATGTGTGAAAAGAAGAAGAACTACACTTAACCATAACATTGAATCTTACCGTAGCTTTTCTAGTGACCAGTAGTGAGTAGCTCCGTTCTTGGTATCAGTTACTTCAACAGCTACCAAAGTTTTCGATACTGGTGGGGCTCCAAATTCATCCTCTTGCTGCTGTAGAGGTAATACACTGGAGGCTAACTCTGGTGGTAAGGGTGAGTACAAGGTATCTGTCAAAAGGGTAAACTGGAATTGCACCTAAAATAGCAAATAGAAAATAAAATTAATACGAATCTGATAAGAGGGGAATGTAAACAGCGGGTTACCTTCTTTTTTAGCTCCACAGATATAGCATTCGCTTCTTTAAGGAATATAGCATTTCCCCAAAGATCATCGCGTAGGGAAGTGAACTGATGATAGCGCCACTTACGGAAAGCCCAGGCAGCCAAACCTGCCTCACGTGCCGACCAGCAGGACTCATACATCGGATTAGCTGTAATACAAAAAACAATATAAATTTTTAATTTAGAAACAACTTTTCGATCCTTTTACTTACTGTAGACATCCTCCTCCTGATGGAAATCTTCTGGCGAGTAGCTACTATACATGGACATGGTCATCGATTGTTCCTCCACTTGCTTCTGCAAAGCATCTATGCGTGCCTCATAGGTCTTGCGTTGCTCCTCAAACTGTTGATCCGCTTGCAATTTCTCACGCTTATATTGCTCTTCTAAGTTATCCAAACGCTTCTTCATCTCGGCCTTGAGATCAATACCCTGCTTTTCAAGTAACTCGCATTGGGCAAAATTCCAATCCACCTGTTGGGTGTCAGCTTTCTCCTCATTCTCATTCTCTGCCTCATTTTCGGTGATCTTTTCGCGCAATTCGCGTGCTTGTTCGGGATTGGTAAAACGGAATACATGATTCTTACCCAGAATCACACGTGAGCCGGTCTTTAAAACTTCAGGCTCGACCAATTTGCGTCCGTTAACATAAATAATGGCATCCTTGTGTGGCAAAAGTGTAACCATACTGTTACGATTCTCAAAGGTGCAATGTTCCTTTAATATATGCGAGCCGGACAATTGAATATCCTGTGGCACATTCGCCTCATGGGTACCCAAACGAGTGAGCCCATCTTTAATGTAATACAACAAACATTCCGATAGGTTAGGATCCTCATTGAGATTAACTAAATGTGGTGTCTTCTTGGGCGAGAATACTCCAACTGTAATGCCATCCTCTTTGACCGCCACACCCATTTCGGCAAAAACAGCCTCACGTTGCAGGCGTATCTCCTCGGTGCGTTTAAGTTTCTCCTCCCAGGTCTCATTGAGTTCTGTGAATAGAAATAGAATGCCATTTAATTCCTCGATTCGAATCAGAGAGTTTATATTTGTATAGCTTACCAGCAATGAGCTTCTCACTGGCCTGCAGCTGATCCACAGCCATCTCTGTTGTCGAACCATTACGATTGCGTGCCTTGGTGGGGGATGATTTGATTACCGACGATTTGGTAATCTCATCCTCTGTAAAAGTGATTACAAACGTGTAGGTTTTCAATTCAACCAAATTAAATGAGAAATATAAAGCGTGCGATGGTTATTTATTTATATATATATAAATATTGAATGTAGAAATTATTTATTCGAGTATATGGAACAAAGCAATTTGCCAATTGGGTGTAGTTTTTAACTAGGGGACAAAAAATCCGTTTACATAACTCTGGCATGTCTGAAAGCAGCTGCTGTGATCCAGACTGCAAGGAGTATGTGCCTGCACTTTGTTTACTTTTTTTTTTTTTTTTTTTTTTTGAGAACAATTGGGCAACATAAATATATATATTACGATCAGAGACAACAGAGGGAGACAGGATGGACTATGTATACCCATCCACTGTCCCTTTTTGGCCTGACAAACAAAATGCAACACAAGTAGGACTCAATTTTTGTTTTGGTGATTATCATAAGAATACGAATATAAATTTGTCCTAAAGCGAAGAGAAGTTCACACACACGAACACATATGCTGTTATATAGTATATATTTTGGCTGTGGTTAATTCTACGATATACGTTTAAACGTATATTTGACATATTTATACATAAATTATATTGAGAGTAATTATGTTTTATATTAATTTGCAAGTGAAGCCATAGTTAGCGCAGAATGAAAAATATCCTTAGCTATTTACTTACTATTCGCATCACGCTTTTCACACACCACTTTGCCATCGGGTCCTAAACGAAATGAGGATTTTGTTTTTGTTTTGTTTTCGAGGGACTTTTTACTCTTTAGTTAAACAACTAAATCTAATAACTAACTTAAGTTCAAGTTTTTAAGTGTGGCAGTTAATTTTGTGTGTATGTTAGTCGTATGTTTGATGTTTAGCTTATGAAATAGTCTGCAAATTTCAATTCCATTAACTTACCTTCCTGCACTTCAATGCCCTCGGCCTTGAGCAAATCGCGTAGTTTTTGGATTTCTTCTTTTAGTTCACGTATAAGCTTAGCATTGGCATCTTCATTAACCACAGCCTTGCAGACAATTTGCTTGGCTCGGTCCGCATATCTAGAAATAGAGATTTTCGTCATAAAGTCCACGCATTCATTTGTAAGATTTTAACTTACCGCAAAGTGCTAAGAGTTTCATCGTAGTTAATATCTGCTGGCGATATAGCTGCTATCATTGCAGTCTTGGAATTACCACCAAGATTCTCACGCAATAGCCAAGTCAATGCCGAATCACGATATGGTATAAAATCGGCTTTCTTAGCGTTCTTTTTCTTAGAAGCCTTGAAAAAAATTTTAAAAATTTGTTATTAAAACAGCTAAAGTCAGGTGAATGGTGGGACCTTGGCTAATTACTTACAGACTGATCATTAGCAATAAGTTAGAAGTAAGCAGCATAGAAAAATCAGAATTAATATAAATTTCTTTTGCTAAGCGAATACTTTTTAGATACACCACTTACCACTTCTGCCAGAGCTGAAATGACTTTGCCCAAGGTAGTCAATGATTTATTAATGTTGGCTCCTTCCTTCAAGCGTGTACCCTTCGCGCCAGTCGAATCGGCTCGCTCGGAACCAGCCAAGTCCACAAGACTTATCTTGGATACCTTCTCAGTGATTAAATCTGTCATGGCATCATGACGACGTTGTGTAAAGAATATGGTAAAGACTGCATGAGATCGAGAGCTAGTCTCATTCATATTGGTGGCTGCCACAGTTCTACAAGCAAAGTGTAAGCAAATTAAATATTCTAGAACTATATTTAATTTTAAATTCATACGAACCTCGCCTTGTTACCCTCATCGATGAGATCGTGTATATCCTGATAGTCGGTGACTGCCAGTTTTGACAAATCCTCTACATAGGGACCCAAAAGTGGATGTTCTCGAACCCTTAAATTACCTTTATTCTTGGGATTCAGCAGATCCCTGACACGTTCGCAATAAATTTCCATATAGGAGACTTCAACCTGAAAAGTGGAAAAGGAGTTGACTAAGATTCATATTATCGAGATTATTATAACTTACCGAATACTTAAGATCATCGGTTTCTGTGTCCTGTATACGACCGAAAAGATCTTTGCATATCATGGGAATAATGCCCTCTTGCTGCTCCTCTTGTCTGCCCATCATGGTGTAGGACTTTCCAGCACCAGTCTGGCCGTAGGCAAAAATGCACACATTATAGCCATCAAACGAATGTTGCAGCATCTCCTCGCCAATGTCCTTGTAGACCATTGATTGTGTAGAGAAATCCAAGTCACGTGGCTAAACATAAACATGGACGAATTATTAATATTTCATTTTTTACTTTGCATCACTTGCACACTCACATCATGAGACCAGTATGAATAGTCAAAGTTAAAGCGTTTCACAGAATCACTGGTATTGGGTGGAACTTTTGGATTGGTAATGGCTGCAAATTAATACGAAATAAATATGAAATTATGCCTTAATATTAAATAGGTTCGTATATATTTTCTTACCCGTTGTAGCTCCGGTCATCTCGATGATGCATTTCGATTCTCTGGCTATTTCGCGCGAGTTAAAGGGGCGTACACGCACCGCAACTTTAACCGACGACATCTTGGCTGGACTGGATTACGCTGAGCTGGGGGAATTCTGTTGTCTTAGATTGCGTTTAACTGGAATAAGAGTACAAGGAAATGTGCTTATAAGTATCAAAGTCATGTGGTTCATAAATAAATCGCATAACTGCCGGTTTCAAATTTATAATTGCCGCGACTGTAACTGTTTATGGTATATAAGGATATGCATACATATATGTGTTTTGTTTGTGTGAGGTTTATGGCTTGTGAGTCATACACTTACTTCTTTCAGGGAATTCACACATACATACACAAGTACCAAATATTGATGTAAATAATATATATGTTGACTCATTATGAGCCTAGAATGCCTGTATAAAACTTATGTCGACAATTCTTGGAAGCAAAATTCTCTAGGTCCAAAAGTATAGCATACTTTTCAGAGTTAAAATATAAATAATTGTAAGAGTCAATCTTACATTTCGCAGATCGACATACGACATACAAACAAAATAAATATAAAATGTATTTTTAAAACAAGAACCAAATAGTCAAGAACGTTTTCCTAAAACTGTTAGGACTATGAGAAATGAAAACATGAAAATAAAGTAGAAATTTTGAAATTCTAACAAATTAACCAAAATATGTTGATTGTATAACGTCCAACGTAGAAAGAAAAACCTTTGAAAAAATTTGCAAGCATAATGAAAAAGAAAATGTTAAAAATTCAAAATTTGCTATTGAATTTAGTGTTAGGCAAATAGTTTTCACATAAGCCCACACACACAGCCATAAGCACACACACGCACACGAATAGTTCCAAAACAGTTCCAATAAAAAGCGCAGCCGACTGTCGACCCCACAAATGAGTCATCAGCAAAGAAGCAAAGCAAATTCACACTACCCACCCTTTAGATAAGAAAGACTTTAAATATGTCTAATTATTTGAGTATAAATTGTTATATTTGATTTATTTAACCTTCCATTTACCTTTTGGAATAAGCCAAATAAAATTTCGGCTTAAATTTTGATGTCTTTAGGATTAATATCCTTTGAGTTGTTCATATTACGATGAATTATACAATTTGATTTTCTTCACTTATTTTCATTAAATTTAATTTACCAAAGTCACTTTTTTTATTGACGTATATATTTTTATTTTTGTAATTTTTTTTTGGAATTTAAACGGAGTTTTTATACATTTTTCATGAATCTTTCACATCGCAGCCAAGTCACACACACGTGAAAATTCTTTTAGTCAATGTTACAGTTGTGGCCTAAAATATTGATAACACATTTTATTCTATAACTTCCAAGATTTTGAAATGCGCAGCTGTAAGGATATCTTCCATGCTCTCTCTTTCTCTCTCTCTCTCTAACGTTCTCTCTTTTAATATTTCTCTCTTTCTCTCTCTGTTTACCTGGCAAAATACTTTTGTTTATATTTTTTGGTAAAAGCATAAATGCAACAGCCTGCAAATATAATAACTTTTGGGTGGGGAAAAAAGTCTACACAAGAAGAAATATGCGCAGACGCCTTCGAAAGTGAAAGACAGTAGAGATAAAGGCAGCATAACAGCTGGAGAAACAAAGAGAAATAGAAAAAGCGAGAGAGAAGTGTAATAAAGAAGAAACTAAAATATGCAAAATAAAATTGTTATGTTTTTATGCTTGATTCGATGTAAAGTGACACACATTTTGGTCGCGTATATAATTCATGAGAAATAGGGTAAGAAGGAAAAGCCTTCACAGAACCATTAGACTATTTATATATCCTTCACACTTCACTCACACACTCTCACACAAATCCTTCGCCTGGGTCGTCTTGACCTTTATTAATAAATTTTCATATAGCCTTTGCCATGGACAAAGAAAATTTCTACACACTCTCTCTACACCCACTTCACTTGATATGTATATATGGTACACTGTTCTCGAGGCTACTGTATGTGCGAAAAAAAGGACAAAAATAGGGAAATAATAATACATTTATGATTAATAATTTTGAAAATGATGAAAATGAAAGAAAATGAAAATTAAATCAAATAATAGAAGACGAATTTTGAAATGTTTTTTTTTTTTTTAATGCGAATTGTATGAAAACTTTTTTTTTGCAAAATATTTTCTACATGTTTTTAAAAGCATTTACCAATTATTTTGTATTATTAAAATTATTTGTATCATTATTAATAAATTAACTCAAAGGGATTTTGGTTTAAAAAACATTTGTGGTTGTTGTTGTTGTTGCTGTAGTAAATAGTCCTCTTGCTGTTGTTGTTGTTGTTCTTGCTGTTGGTCCTGCTGTTCTTGTGTATAATTGAAGACCAGAATAAATGTATCCAACATGGATCTCTTTGAAGTCGTGGCCAATATAATGGAAAGCACCAAAATTGTTGTTAACAATAAGGCGAAAAACAATAAGTAACCAAATGCACACATTCGTGCAAATTGAATTTAGATTTTGTCCTTTTTATTATTTATATTATTTTTTTTCTTTTGATATCTATGTACATGGAGTTTTAACTTTTGTGTATAACAACGTATTGGGGCAAATTCTTTAGCACTTTCTTTGTATTGGAAGCATAAATTTTAAATTGGATTTATATTTAAAATATTTATATAATCCTTTACTTTGCTGCGTGTTTTTTTTGTTTCAATTTCGTGAAATTCAATAGATTTTTGTCGAATTTTTTTCTTTTTTCTTGGTTTGAAGCTTTTAGGTTTTTTGCACAAAATCGATGGCCAGGCCAAGAGATGGGCCCGAATAATATGAACAAAAAAAAAAACCAAACGCGCACGTCTAGAGACCAAAACGAACTGCACAGTGACAAGTTGAGTCGAGGCCCAAGCCAGGATAACCAGCCCTCAATTGAGACGCATGCGCCCCAAAACGAATTGTGGCAAAAGGGGCAAAGAGAAACAAGTGGCAGGGTGGTTGAAAATACACAAGAGGCCAGGAGGGGGAGTGGAAATATTTCATAAATTTCATAAAGAACTTTTAGCGCACAATAACATTAATAATAATCATAACAGCACCCCTCCTCTCTCCCTCATTCTTCCCCTCACTCGCAGTCTCTTTCTCTCTATGGAATTTCTTTTGATTAGAAAGCAGGTGATGAGACAATATTTTTGGCCGCCACTGTTTACCATTTGATCTGAGATTATGAACAATTTCGCTGCCGGCATAGTAGCGAACGTCTGCGCCTCGAATGACGTAAAATGAAATTTCTATTGATTTCTCGTTCACAGTCAAGACCCTACGTCTACGTTCTTCTCCTCCAGCCGAGGCAACTTGACGCAGGACTTCTAAGGCTTTTAAGCTTTTTATGTTCTATCCGGTAGTTTCATTTGTTTGCAGCGTAATTACATTGACATTGAAATTCGACGTCGAGCATGATAGAGACACCAAAAAAAAAAAGAAATGAGTGATTAAATTAGATAGTCCCCTCTTTGAGTAGTATATAATTTAAGAGACAAGTTTAAGGGACGAGATTTCATCTAATTAATGTCATTAGATGTTATTCGATGCTCTTTATCTAAGTGATTTATATTGTCGTGATGTTAAATATAAAGAACTTTGAACACAATTGTTGCATTTTTTTAAGAAGATTTATAATTTCCTTGGTATACCATTATGAATTTATTTGTCAATATTAAAAAGTCATTAAGAAGGCTATAACCTTATTAACTGATGATTTTAGGAAGCCATACTAATCTATAGTTTCTTACGGAAACGAAACTCAATGGAAGAACTATATATATATATTTGCCATGAATGTGTCTCGCAATCAATGGTCAATAGTTTTGATAGGTAATAGGTAAATAGTATTGAGATAATAGGCCTGAAAAACTAATCTACAGTAGATTTAACTTGGTGTCAGGTTTGATTATATTCGATGGCAGATCTAGACATTAAAATGGTATGCCTGTTTCTTCTCTAAAATATGCAATACATATTCAACAAATTCACATTTTGAAAACTAAAAAGATCTTATGGAATATTTTTTAGTTTTTTTTTTTTAAGTACATTTCAAAATGTTTCTTATAAGTAAAATAAAAGAATGGAGGGTTTACTCCTGAGATCAGCCATTGATTATATATACAGGAAGGGCGATCAAGGCCGCCAATACATATATTGCCATACAACAACTTGTTGTCAGTTCAATAGGTTTTTTTTTTTTTAAGATTATACTGAATAAGTGATTGAAGTCTTTACGAGATTTCTAGGAAATTGCCAGAAATATGAAGACGCGGATGTCTACGGCTTCCAAAAATGTTAAAATATGTTAAATAAGCCTTCATTTGAGGTCTAGATAAATATACAAAAACGCAATACGTTGTTATTGCATTCAATACTAAGTTTGAAAAATAAATAGTATTCGTATTAGTCAATAGTTTATGATTCCTAAATGAAAAGTCATCCGTCTAATTGAGATATATTTTTGAAAACTTCCATCATCTATTGACAAGTTCAACTGAGTCATGGAAATTATTTACTTATCTCATAGGAAAAATTGAAAAATAAACTATTTGGGGTTTTCTATCAAGCGAATGGTTCGACTATTAAGAAACGTTTCAGTATTTTAGTGTTTATTTATAAGTTATTCCTTATACATTTTTTTATACAAATTTATTGATTTTCTATTTAAATGCGTTTGAAGGGTCCACAGAGACTATTTGAATTTTCAATACAAACTAAAACAAAACTGACCTTTATCAAATTTTGATTAAATTTTTACTCCCAAGTTGAACATAAAGGGGACATTTTTACGTAAACTACAAACGAACAAACAAAATTCTATTATTGCGCAGTGAATGCCAATCTAGGATTTCGACAAATTGAAGGAAAGGACACACGAGCAACCACTCACCCACCTAGTCGCTCCACCCACACTTAGTCGCACACACACACGCATCAACAACAAAAACCAACCCAAATAATATCGAGCGTGTGTACCTTCAACTTCCCCTGCCCTTAGAAAGAAACCGCAGGGTTGGGGTCGTTGACGTTTTATTTATTTTTTTTTTTTGTTTTTTGGCTGCGCAATTCCTTTCTTTGCTTTCTGAATGACTTTAAATTTGTAATTCATTTTTTTCAAGTCAATGTCAATGACAGTTTTGTAGCGATTCGTCTTTTTTGGTTGTTTAGCTTAATCATTTTGTATGGATTTAAGGTTCGCTGACTTCAAGTTCAAAACGCTCCAGGAGTTTAAAATGTTAGCATCAAATCAATTTTTAATTGAATTTTTCATTCACTTTGGAGCCATCTACTTAATTAAGAGAAACATCGTGCATGAAGGGGGGGAATGAGGACAAGAGGGCTTGGAGGACTCTTAAAATGGCAGCCACGTGGAAAACAGCGGGAGAACTCAATTTGCTTTCACCCAGGCGGCCGTAAGGCATGTCTATCTAGTAACATAAACTAAATGCGATTTTGTTATTTAAATTATTGCAATGAAAGCAACGAATAAAGAAGAAAAAGTCAGAAAGAAGCCTGCCGTACAAACACACATTCACACACACACACACACACACAGACGAAGCAGAACAAGGATGACTCATCCAAGTGAATGTTCGTGCCAAGTTGTTACAGTGGCGTCTCAAACAAATAGTACGCCTCTACATGGCTGGAACCTAAACACACACAGGCACACAAACACACATTGTCAGGAGTTGGGGCAAACAGGAAGCCAAAATGGTGAATCATCCTTGAAGAGGCAACAAAAAGGAGAAAGAAAAACAAACACACTTCTTGGCTCGCCTTCTGTGGCAAGTTACAAGGCTTATTTATCAAACTCCTTGATGAATATTCGTTCATCTTTTATCCCATTTAACAGAGTTCTCACTACCATGGCTAAAACTAAATGTGGTCATTACAACTGTCAGCTGTTAATTACATATGTATGTATATAGAGAAGCGAAAACCCATTATGGGTGACCTGGCTAGACCACATGCTGCAAGTTATTATATATAATAATTTGGTAAACCGCAATGGAAAGCCACGCCCAGTAGAAGTACAAAAATTGCATACACCGCAATTTGAACGCACATGGAAGGCTTCTTAAAAAAAAAAAAAACAAAAAAAAAAAAAAGGAAAAAGGATACTACTAATATAACATAGGTATTAAGTTTGGCTGGCATCCTTTTCTTTTTGGAAGTTGGAGGAAGGAAGGTCTTTTCAAGCAGGTAAAGAATTTTTCTTTTTTCTCCCCCCTTTTTTTGTTGGTGACTTTCCGTGTATTTTAATGTCGTCGCGCACAGCGGAAATTTATGTTTATTGCTTACTCGCTGCACACTGCCAGTTAAAAAGCCCCCTTCCCTAACCCCTCTCCTATTCCTTTTACCCCCATTGGGCTCCATCCACCATTTTTTTAGCCTATGCTTGAGTAGCACTTTTTTATATTTTCTATATAAGAGAGTACTCCTTTTTTTCTTTTGCATTTATGTTATTTATTCATGACATTTTGGAAGCCACTTTGACTTTAGCGTGTGCCATTTAAGCCATGGCTATTATAACCGAACACCAAGGAACAGGTAGGACACAGAAGAGGTCTGGCAACTTAAAGCGTACACGTGGTTGAAATATTTTCGAGGCATTACTTCAGTTAACACATCCGATAAAAGGGAGATTCAAGATGATATTCTCGCATTCCTTGATGTGTGTAAAATGTGTGTGTAACAACAACAACCTCATTTCCTTTTTAAACAAACAATTTTGATCACTCACGATAAACTTCTCTGTACCAACTATATATAAAGGTAGGTTTTCGGCCTTTTTGAGTTGATTTTAAATAATAATTAACGGCAAATCTGAAGTTGAAGTTCTCCATTTTGATTCGTTTCACTAGTTGATCTAAGCTTTTAAATACTGTAGAATCCGGTTAAAACGACTCCGCTTATAACGTCCGTCCGGTTATAGCTACTAAAGTTCGATGAGTGATTGATTGGTCCCAAAACAAACATACATATGTATATAAAAGGGCCTCCGGTTAGTACGTCTTCCGGATATAACGACGAAAATCGTCGATTTGTTGAGTGTCGTTATAATCGGAGTCTGCTGTATGTATTCCGTTTGCCTGTTATATCATCTTAGTGAATGTCCCTTATTACCCATTTATAATGTTTGGAATGTTTTTGGTTTTGCATTTTTTTAATTAATTGTTAAAAATAATTGTTGTAGCTTAATGACATCTAATTTATATACTAATGGTAAATATTGTTCTTAACATATGAAAAATAATCCGATTCCGACAATTTTATTCGGATTTAGAAACGGGAATAAGTTTTACTAGACTTGAATATGGTTCATATATACATTTATATATGTTTCTAATAAAGTACTAGAAAAACTATCTATCAGTTTTAAAGCACCAAAGCTGTTTACATAATTTGAAACTGTTTAAAGTCTTTTTGCACGATTAATATGAAGATGATATAAACGGAAACCGTCTGTTTCAATTATTTGCAGGATGAACAAATGCAATTGAGTTCACTTTGAATGCTTTACGGCGGAAACATAACGGAACTGAACAAAAATCAGCAGTATCCGATTCCATGACTCACTCTAGCATATTATGGACGACGACAACTGATGCGCAAATGGAATCAAAAGAGCACGCCCACAAACAGCAGACACAAAGAAGAACCGAGAAGCGACGTCCGACATTCGTAATGGAATATACATACATATATATAAGTATATATATATATGTATATATATGGATGTATATAAGTTTGTGTGCTTACTACCCTTGAGATGCAATGACTTTTTGCGTCGCATAAAGGTAAAGGATGTCTCTTTAAAGGTCAAAGGTTATGTTAATGTCCATTGATGATGATGTTGATGGTGTTGGGTTCAATTGACACAGACACTTCAGAACTTAACTCTGGGGAACCCATCAAATATTTGTATACATAAGTTCGCAAATCGAATATAGTATGTATTTAAATGTTTGACGTCAATTGTCGACGCAACGGAGCACACACGGTCAATTTACAATGTGATAACATAAAATTATCCAAACAGGAGCGGAGTCAATCAAAAGTGGAGGCCACATACAAAGTGTTTGAGTGTCACAAGTTTATGAAATATGGGAATAAAATAAAAAGTACATGGCGTCTGTAAACAAAAGATAAGAAACTAAACTATGAAAGAAAAGTCTTCAAATTGTTGAAGTATTCATATTGAAAGTAAACCATATTCGATATATATGTATATCTATAGTTTTGAAATAAATGATGGCTTGATAAAACGCATTCTAAAAAATAATATCCCATAAATACCTCATACAGTCTTTCGTTACTTTAAATTGTACTAGAATATTAAAGGAGAATCCTTGCATTTACGAATAACCAAAATTAAGAAATAAACGTAAATTAAAATTTCATTAATCAGCTTAGCATATATTCAAGTTATAGTTAGCACATTTGTATAGTTGTTTCCAGAATAACTTTATTCCGTCACTGTGATAATCAACACCCTTGCATAGCGTAGGCGGACAAGCTATTGCGCCTGGCGGCAGGCAACAAGATTTGTGAAATGTGAAATGACTGCTTGTGCTGGCATATTTTGGTCTGAGGTCTGATGACAGGTTGCACCATATGCTCGCATAGTATTTGCAAAAGCAACAAAAACAAAAAAAAAAAGACTTATTTTTAGTCGAACCAAGAGGACTGAGGGTCTGACTGGACGCCCACGCGGTCCAGCTGGACTCTCGGTAGGGACAAAAACAACAACAGCAACAGGATAATCATGCTTCATACGGATAGAGAAATGCGTGCGCAGGACCAGAACAATTTTGGAATATTGATTTTTCTCAAAAATTCGTGAATACAGCAAAGAGAAGATTTTTCTTACAATTATTTTGACCAAGCAAAAATTTTACATTGATTTCTTATTTTAATTATTTAAAATACTTACATTTAAGTGGAATAACGATAACTTTTTCCACTAAGGACGTCCGAGATGGGATATTCTCGTACTTTTTTTCACAATAATTTTTGATGTATTCTATATATGTATGTATGTATATAATTAATACTCATATACAAATTTTATTTTTTTGGATTGCACTTAAATTGTTAGTCTTATTGTTGTTATTGTTTGCACTTGCTCCCCCGCACTTGCACTTGCACTTTGCACGTCAATTACATTTGTTGGCTTTTCTTCGTTTGTTAACGTCTAATTTTAACCCGACACTGCCAGCGGTTGTTGGCCATTTGTGCAGTGTCCTTAGGACTACGCGTGCTGGAAAATTTTGGTTTGGTCTGCAGCTGCGCAGAGCCATGGAAAACCGCCCCAAACTCCCCCGCAAAATAATATTTAGTTTGTTGTTGTTGTCGTAAAACAGCTGTTTGGCTTATCGAATTGCCGACAAATATATTCGATAAAAGTTTATCCGATAGACAGTGTAGACAGTGTATCGATAGCACACTGTAGATTCGAAGAAAAAAAATTTGTATAAATTTAAGTAAAATTATTGGGCAAAAAGTAAAGTAAAATTTCAAAATAGTCTATTAACTCGACTGAAAAAGTGCATATTTAAATATTAACAATTGTATATAAATAGAAAAGACAAGCCGACAAAAAATAAAAAACAAACAACAACGACGTCAGCGACACAGCGTTGCCAGCCAAAAACCTACACGCCCTAAAAATTTTAGTGTTTTAAAAAAAAAAAAAAAATTAATGTTAATTTATAAGTAATTCCAAAGAAGAGCAACAGTTTTAAAAGCCATGAAATATTCATGATTTTTATTATTTAGTTAACTTTTACTTTCATTTCTAAAAAAAACCAAAGCATTCCTCAATAGTGTCAGTGATTTTTATATGAAATACAGTTTTAGTGTTGGTAACACTGTTGCTTCTGCTTCTCTGCCTATAGCTCTCTCTCTCTCTCTCTCTCTCTATCTCTCACTCGTTCACGCTCATTTGTCCGGCTGTCACTCTCTGTTGCTGTGCCTGGGTTGTGTGTGTTTATTCGGTATATTTTTAATCGTTCGCCCAAAAAAGGAAAAAAATTGAAGAAAAATATTGAAAAAAAATTAAAATTTATTACTTATTGTATAACGAGGTGAAATAATAATAATATAAAATTCTTGTAGGCAAACCAACAACAACTCGCGCGTATGCATGGTGCACATAAAAGGCTGATAAGACCAAACTTACAAACACAATTACACACTAATATACCCATACATATACAAATATATAGATATATGTATATTTAAAACAAAAAAAAAAGTGACTAACTAAAGTAAATTAAAAGAAAAAGGAATAAACGCAGCGCAAGGCGACAAACACACATAATTAATTAATTAAATAAACAACAAAATGGAAGCAATCGCCAAACACGATTTCTCAGCAACTGCCGACGATGAACTCAGTTTTCGGAAAACTCAGATTCTAAAGGTAAGTCTTAACCGAAATTCCCTCATTCCACCCAACGGGGGACCGATGTGTGGATGCACCAAGCAAGGATTGCATTTGCATATGTATATGTCCAGGTCGTTGCCTTAACCCACATCTCCGCCTTAGACACCTTAGTCAGAGTTTGTTATTGTGCGGGCGAGGAGGAGGAGGTGGTTGTGGAAGGGGGAACAAAAGGGAAACTAAAGCCGCCTAAGCGGTTCAAAATGTGAAGAAAAAAAAAACAGAAATAGACGAAGGAAAAGATTATCGCTAAAACAGATGTTGACTCTTTGGTTCTCTTCATACTCTTCGTCTGGCTAGGGAAATACCCTAATTTTTAGACCGACATCCATACCCTATAATTATCAAAAAGGTCTATTGTAGGTGATTCATAGCAGAATTTTCTTAATTCTAAGAAACTGAGAAACGTGCCACAAAATTAAAGATACTTTCTTTTCATCGGGTTTTTACTGTACCTGCCTAGGACATGACGGAGAGAGTTTCCAATTAGCTTCAATAAATGAACTAATATTAACAGGGTAACTCAAAGTCGTCGATAGCCAACATAACATACGAAATCTTTTATGTTTTTGCAATGCCTGTGCCACCTTCACCCCGTTCCCTTCCCCTTTTTTGTCTGCCCCACTACCTATGTATCTGCATCTCCGTTCCAGGTGTTCTCGACTCTCTGTCCTAGGCCCTTTGTTTTGGCTGGTGAATTTTCCGGTTTCTTGTTGCCAGGGCGGTGCATAAGCTCAGAGCTCCAGCTTGTTGTGTTCCCCGTGTTTGGTTCTTTTGCTGTTGTTTTGCGGGGCTGCGGTGCGGTGTGTCTACCTTGTCGTAGGTTAGTCACAGGCCAGGCCAGGCTAGGCCAGGGCCAGGGCAGGTTTTCATTTTGCAGAAGTTTCTTCAATATGCTGATTGATGATGTCAATGACTTGAAGCTTTCTTTATCACCAACAGCAGCAACACCAATAACAGCTGCTGCTGCCGCTGCTGCTACATCTATCGAAGGTCAAGTGTGTCCAATGCACTTCTATATCTCTTAAAAAATCCATCATCCATCCATTTCGCTGACTTCTTTTAATAGTTTTTCCTATCAGTTCAGTTAATAACAAGTTCAAATCATTCAAACGCCACTTAATCCACATTGATAGAGATAGCAACCGCTCGTGTGTCTGTGTGTGTGTGTGTGTGTGTGAAGGCATGTTTGTGCTGGCCAACAAACATCTTATCTTCTATTGATATTTTGGAATGTGGGAAAACAATTTTGCCCATGAATGAATCATCGGTTTTTATGGAAACCCAGTGGCTCACTATAGAAGGGGGAACAGAGAGAGCGTAACTCGCAGACAGACGATGCGTCAGTTAAGTATTGATTACGGCAAAGATTCGGGGCAAAACTTCCCCAATTAAGTCCCCTGAATCTTGTCTTTTTTCCGAGTAAAGCAATGTACAGCTGTGTTCAAAATAATAGCAGCGCATATAAGCTCTGACTTTAAGATTGAAAAAAAAACATCATATTGGCTACAGACCCAATTTTTTTTTTTACAATTTAGTATTTACGTTTAATTTCAAACAAAATTAGTGTGTTTTTTTATCAAAAAACTTATTTTATTTATAAATTTAAGTAAAAAATGATAAAAATGCCGAAATAGCCCTGTTCAAAATAATAGCAGGGCTTCATTTCAATATTAAAAAAATTCAACTAAAAGTTGTTAATTTGTTAAAAGTAAGTTTAATTATTGAGTTTACTATTATTTACATGGGAATACACCAAAATAATGAAAAAAATTGTACTTTAGTGGGTAGAGGCAATCATTGTTCAAATGAAAAGCGCGAATTGATATTAAGCAAGGGAAAACATACCGGGAAATCGAAAGATTGGTTGGATGTTCTTCTAAAATGATTAATAATGCGATTAACTATCAATACAAAGCCGAAACCCGCCGCAGGAAAAGATCTACCACTGACATTGACGACCGACGCATTGCGCCCTCCAGCAAAGCTAATCCTTTTGCTTCAGGGGAATCCATAAAAGCAGACCTAAGCTTGTCAGTAAGTGCCGTAACTTGTCGGCGAAGACTTCTGGAGCATAAACTCAGGGCCCGAAGTCCAAGAAAAGTGCCGCTTTTAACTTCAAAACATATCAAAGCTCGAATACAGTTTGCTAAAGAGCACCTACAATGGCCCTTAACAAAGTGGCGCACCATATTCTGGACCGACAAGAGTAAAATTGTGTTGTTCGGTGGAACTGGATCCAGACAATATGTCCGTCGTCTCCCAAACACAGAATATCAGCCTAACCACACTCTAAAGACAGTAAAACCTGGCGGATGAAAAATATTAATATGGGCCTGTTTTTCATATGGCGGAGTAGGCCCTTTCCACATGATTAATGGGATTATGGATGCAAAAGTATACGTGGATATGCTACAAAACGTTATGCTTCCATATTCCTCTTGGGAAATGCCACTAAAATGGACATTCCAACAGGACAATGATCCAAAGCATTCCAGCAAACTTGCCAAACAGTGAGTTGCAACGGAAAAGATTGACGTAATGCCATGGACAGCACAGTCCCCAGATCTCAACCCGATTGAAAACTTGTGGGGGGACGTTAAACGAAGTGTGGCCAAGTCGAAACCGTCCAATAAAGTGCAACTTTGGCAAGTTGTTCAAGATGCATGGGCTCAGATTCCTTTAAAGCGCTGCCAGGACTTAATTGACTTCATGCCGCGGAGATGTGAAGCTGTTACAGCTAATAAGGGGTTCACAACCAAGTATTAGTTCATAAGTAACAAAGTTAATTTAATATATGAAGTTATAAACAAAATTTAGTTGACACATTTAACATTTTCGATTTTTGCTGCTATTATTTTGAACAGGGCAATTTCGGCATTTTTATCATTTTTTACTTAAATTTATAAATGAAATAAGTTTTTTGATAAAAAAAACACACTAATTTTGTTTGAAATTAAACGTAAATACTAAATTTAAAAAAAAAAATTTGGTCTGTAGTCAATATGATGTTTTTTTTCAATCTTAAAGTCAGAGCTTATATGCGCTGCTATTATTTTGAACACAACTGTAAATATTATATCACCTACCTTTATCTGAAATCAAACTCGACGGGCGATTGTTATCTTTCGTTTCCTGGCACTGCATTACATTTTACATTAGCCCACTGGCACCACCTAGCGGTCATAGCTAATGCCTTCCACTAAAAAGTGTGAAAGGAAATCAAGCTCAATTTACTCAATTTCATGCTATTATTGCTCTTTTCTTGGAATCCCATATAAATATTGATTCAATTTGATTTATCCATCAGTATTTTTGTCATTGTAAAGGTGCAAGTCGAAAAAATGCATTTACGTAAACCCGTAAACTTTTCCAACAACACAAAACAATTAAATAATAATATTTAATAAATATTACGCGCCTGAAGCGGCCACATTCCTTTCCATTCCAATCAACTGACTTGAAAGTCACGAGAACAACAACATTTTTGAGGTAATGCAAAGCCAAACGATTCTCTGAAAATATTGTTTTTCAGCGACACATGCCGAATTACCGAACAATATTCTCAATGAATGAAAAACTAAGCAATCTAAAAATAAAAAACAACAACAACAACACGATTGCGATATACGGGGGTGGAATTTATCTATCTATCTAGGTTCTCTCATTAGTAATACATCTGTATGTATCCCCAGTAAACTGCTGTTCGACTGTTGGACTTAATCCCAAAGCCCTCTCGAATTCCTTTGCTCCACCCACCCACAAGCCCAAATGGGAAAATTTCCAAAAAAAAAAAAACAGACCAATGTGACTCACTTGAGTGGCGTTTCCTTTGTCTGTGTGTGTGCTTCAATGGGTGTGACAAAAAAAATTTCAAAGTGGTTTAATGTATGAGTAGGGGTCATTAAGATTTTTTTTTTTTTGTGGCACAAAAAAGATGTTTAAACCATGTTCAGATAAACATTTGTAAAATATGGCACATACGGAATTCATTTCATCTTACGTGACTGTAATTTATATCTTATCGAGATTGACTATAATCTAGTTCACTCAAGCGGCGATTTAAGAGGTTTGAGATTCAAATCCTCAAATTTCAAATTTTTTGTTTGGAGGCTTAAGTTTATATAGAATATAACCCAAGTCAAAGTTACTCACCTCTTTCATGATAACCCTGATCCTTATGATCGACAAAACCTTCGCACATCTTTAGCAAATCATTGAAAGTTACAGGAATTAAATGAGAGATTCCCATGCCTTCATACTAAGTCATCCTTGGCTTAAGTAAAGGATGCCACCTGATTTACAAAAGCATCGATCAGTGGGTAAAATATCTCTCTTGGCCTAAGGAAGGGTCTCTATCCTGATATTATCTCACATTTGTGATCTCTTCAGTGCAAATAAGACAATAATAACCTAAATACTGCAAAAGCTTTCTCTTTACTTCACATTCTGAAAGCCCTCGAAGGGATGTGTCTAAAATTAAATAAATACATTACTTTCCGTTGTAAGTACAAATTTTTAGCACATTTCTTTGTTTTTCCGAATATTAGTACTGGATTATTTGCTTGATTATATAACAATTGCTCCCCCGCTGACGCTTTTGGCCAAGTGTTGACCTTTTCCGGCAATTCATGTGAAATGGAAACAGAGAAGTCGTCTCACTTATTGTCATAGCACCTGATTGTAAATGCTATGGCTAAAATGGCCCTCGATGGAGGACACACACACACACACACATACATTCAAAGATTGGAGGTCGTCGTGAACTAAACTGATTGATAGCATTTCATTCATGGAAAAGTTGTATTTATTTTTTCGCATTACCTTCAACTAAGTAAAATATTGGCATTCCCTCGCCCCCAATTTGGAAATGATCTCTCTCGCTCTCTCTCTCTCACACATTCTCTGAGACGGATTAGCTAACAAATATTTGGACATGCAGCAAACATCTCATAGATACAACAACAAAAAATGTATCTCTATCTATTTATAATTGTGCGTAGTCAGTCAGTTTTTGTTGTTGTGTGTGCGAAACTAAAACGTAACTCAAAATGTATCTATAAGATATACATTCTATACATTTTGTACATACAATTAAATGAAATCACGTACCAGAGATTCCTCTTATCACGTTTCAAGTTTCAATTCTAGCTTATCGTTTTCTGTTCGTTTTTTCGACTTTTTTTTCTCTCCGTTGATTGCAAATTGACACAGTTTCTCATTGGGGGAAGCAAAACAATTGAAAATTGTTTATCAAAAATTATTTCAAAAGAACTTTTTTTTAGGACGGGGAACAGCGCCATCATTGATTGCAGCAATTGGCATGAGAGATAATTATTTGAGATATAGAAAAAAGTCAGAGAACGAGCAATGCAGAACGTGACTCACATCCAAAAGATATTGAACTAATAGAGGACCTAAAAACTATAAATAATGTGCATTTAACATTATCATCTTTATTTTTTGCTTTCATTTTTGTTTACAATTTAGTTTTTTTGAAAACTTTATCATAAACATTTATATGGGAAATGGGGCCAAATTAAAAAATGACTTTAATCAAAGCATTTAACTATTATAATTGTGTCATATAAATATCAATTTGTCAACTCGAGCGATAAATAAAGTTTTTAATACAGATAGCCATTTTGAAACTTTGTTGTTAATGTTGAGCTAGAAATTTTACTAAAAACTAAATTATAAATAAAGAATCTAAAGAAAATGGGTGTCTTAACTTTAGGAAGTATTCAAATCGGTATAAATACTACAAAATCCCAATTTGAACAAAAACTTTAACTATTTGATTTAACTAGATTTCGAACTTATTAAAGTTAATCAAAACTTGGTTTTAGACGGGCTTCAGGTAAATAATTTGTAAGATTTTAAATCATAGGCAGCACAAAAGGTGAACAGGCTGTCTGTATAGCTATTTCAAGAACCACCAAGTTCTATCATCAGCAGACTTCGCTAAAGAATCCACAGTTGTAATGGCCATACCATATCCTCAACGCTAAAAGTAGTTGGGAATTCAAACGACATGAACCGAGAAATGAACGGCAAAGATTGCGACTGCAGATTCCACCTTGGGCGCCGTCAGAATTAGTGTAAAGAGCTTCACCTTAACCAACTAACCGTCGCGCCTAAATATGTTTATTGTAGTATATTGTACTTTTTGCAAAAAAGATGGTTTACGGCAAGTGTAAAAACAACATGTGTTTAAAAATTTTAACTTTAAACAAGAGACACTAATGCATCAAATCAGCAAAAAAAAATAATATATGTATCTACCAGAGAACTACAATGAGTAATAAATTTTAAGGTGCACTCAATCATTAAGTTTGATTTTGTTCTATCGGTTTGAATCGAACACTCACAAAAGTCAGTATGACAGCATATTTTCCTTCAGCTTGATTGAGCGGGACGAAACTTTTGCAAATTGAAGTGGCCGAAGATTTTTGTATGGTCCGAAGGAGTTATCGTCTGTTTGCTCACAATCACACTTTTCGATCGTGTGTGATTTGAATGGACTGTGTCTATATTTATCGAATTTTTGTCATCATCAAAACAATAATTTTTCTAATTGTAAGTTCTTGGAAAAAGTGGATAAAAATAATTCAAATAGAAAAAGGAACCTTTACTTTGTCCAGCAAGCGCAAAGGACGCAGTGCGATGATTTGGTCGATATTGTGGTAAAACATAAGGTCGGACAATGCACCATATTGCCAAAATTTCGTATATTGTCGCACTTATTGTTAGTTAAACTTCTTGTTCCTTATAGCCTTTATAATTATAATTATTAAATAATGTAACTTTTAAACACATTGTCTTTTAATTCAATTCAATTCATATCGATTTTAAATGTCAAACTCTACTCAAATCATGTGCAAGGAATTCGAAGTTAGTTCGGGTTTATTCATTTGCTCATTCGGGTGAGCGTTCTTTCTACAACAATCAAGGCCGTTGCGACTTCTTCGAGAGGCTAATACTATAGCAATTGATTCAAACCAATTTGCTACGATACCCTAAATGATTTTTTCGTATTAAGTGAGGGAGCGTAGAAAACATGTAACATATGTGTTGAGCGGAATGATTGGATTTTTTTAGGTTCGATTCATCCTTCTGAATCATATTCGTTGCAGTTCTCGTAACATGGTATAAGATACAAAAATCTTTTCCCAGAGTGTTAAAGATAGCTAATAAATTCTATCTAGCTCTTACTAACTCTTTTTACAACCATGGTTTCACTACTGCAAATGTCCGGAGGTCAATCAAACATATTTTTCGCAATAAGTGACCCAAAAGAAGGTCAGGGTCACCATTTCTGTTAAGTAAACAGAATCACATACTCTTTGTGGGTGAAGAGCTAAAGATATTTCTCTTGAAAAGTTATTTACCGTATTTGATTTGTAATTCATTGCTTTTTTTATATTTTCAGATATTAAACATGGAAGACGATTCCAATTGGTATCGTGCCGAATTAGATGGCAAAGAAGGTCTCATACCCAGCAATTACATAGAAATGAAAAATCACGAGTATGTCTTAAATCCTAAATATTACGCATTTGAATTCTCTAGCCATTTCGTCTAATTTCAGTTGGTATTATGGCCGCATCACACGTGCCGATGCTGAAAAGTTACTATCGAATAAACATGAAGGCGCCTTTTTGATACGCATCAGCGAATCTAGTCCCGGCGATTTCTCCTTATCAGTCAAGTGAGTCCTATAACAAAGAAAAAATAAATAAATTCAAATATTAATATATATTTTTTTTTTATTTTGTTAGATGTCCCGATGGTGTGCAACATTTTAAGGTTCTGCGCGATGCCCAAAGCAAATTCTTTCTCTGGGTGGTCAAATTTAATTCCCTCAATGAACTGGTCGAATACCATCGAACAGCGAGCGTATCACGATCACAGGATGTCAAATTACGTGATATGATACCTGAAGAGGTATACTTTTAAATAAGATACCTGAATTACTTTGCTTAAATGACAATTTAAATATCCTTTTGGATATTAGGAACAAATTTAAGCTAAATGTATGTAACAGGCAGAAGGAGGCTTTTCCGACTCCATAAAGTATATAGATTCTTGATTAGTATCAACAGCCGAGTCGATCTAGCCATGTCCGTCTGTCCGTCCGTATGAACATCTAGATCTCGGAGGCTATAAGAGACAGGGCCACCAAATTTGGTATATAGGCTCGTGTAGTATGTAAAGTGTATTTCACACACTTAAATTTGATACTAATACCCAGGGAAATACCAAATTTGATAAAAATCGAACTAAAAATGGCCAAGTTATGCATATTAACGTTTTTCCAGTTGGCCGTTGGTTGGTGGGGGCGCTAGGGTGCTCCTATGCTTGAGTGAGCGAGATACTAAGATATGCTTGTAAAAAGCATGTGACCAGAATTGTTTGGTATACCTAAGTCGGCCAGACGACTTTCTTACTTCATTTCTTCTGATGGTTTTAGTTCTAGCTGCAAAGCAGATATGCCCGAGGTCTACTTTTCCTTTTCCATTTATATAGCAATTAAATTGTGACTGATTAGTTTGCATATCAGCATATGCACGATACTAAATAAGAATATTCTGTTCCTTAGTGTATTTATAGCAAAATTATCAGAATTTTTTGCAGTTGTATAAATAAAAAAAGCAATTAAAATGTGACGCAACAGCAGGCAGCACATTAGTCTTTCAATTAAGGCCACCACCGCCGGACTAATTATAATAAACAAAATATTTTTGTATGCTAAGATAGACGACGACTTATCAATACCTTGCAGCAGTAAGAGAAAGCGATTATGTATACCTCTGCCTAATTATAAGCTTTTATCATTCTAATATACCCCCCATAAACTATATTAGGTTAAAGGGTATACAAAAATATGAGTTTATCTAAATGTGATTCTAATTTTTTTGTTTGCGTGTCTTTTCATATCGTATATAGATGCTTGTACAGGCGTTGTACGACTTTGTGCCACAAGAATCTGGTGAATTGGACTTCAGACGCGGCGATGTCATCACTGTAACAGATCGCTCCGACGAGAATTGGTGGAATGGTGAAATTGGCAATCGGAAAGGCATATTCCCAGCAACCTATGTGACGCCATATCATTCATAATAAATATAAAAGAAAAAGAAACACAAAGCAAAACAATTCATTAACAGGCAACATAGCCGCAACAAAAAGAAAAAACAAAACTATTTGCAGCAAAAGCAACAACAACAACTACTATAAATATGAGCTGCAACATCATCATCAACAACAAAACCACAAAAACACACTAAGCAAAACAAAAAAATAAAATGAAATGCATTTTTTTACGTTTTTTGAAATTGTTTCTAAAACTGACAACAGCATCCACTTGCAATTTACATATACAAATACATACTTATATATGAAAGAAATATATATATAGATATATATATAGAAATGGCACTAAACAATTTTTGATATAAATATATTTGTATTTTAAGTTCATTTATATATTATATTATATATATTGCCCTGTCGAATTGCTGCTGCTGCATCATCGTAAATCACCTTCTTCTCTCAATGTGCTCTTTCTTTTTAGTTATCACTTCTCTTTGTTCTCTAATTCGTATATTTTCTGTTTTTAACACTAATCATAATTATTATATAATTAACAAAAAACAAATTTAACTAAGAGAAGGAACACAAAAAGATAAAAACAAAAACCTTTGCCTAAATGTCTCAGCATGGAAGACAATTTAATAAACAAACCTAAAAACAAAATTTATATAATATTATCATAAATGAAAAAAAAAAACACAAAAAGTGGAAAACAAATGCCTACCAATTAAATTAATTTAAATTCGTGCATCGCTGGTTACTATATAAATACATCTATATTATATATATATATACATATATTAAACATTAACGAAACGATATTAAGCGCATGCAAAAACTTTTCGCCTAAGCTGCACATGTACTTTTGGCAGCGACTGTTAACTAAAGTTGTATACCCCCATCTCCCATTAATTTTTATTCCCCCGTCCATTATCATTTGACGATTAAATGAAATGTCGCTGCATTAGTAACCATTGTTTAAATTGTTCTCAAAAAAACGTCGGCCCTCAAAAATCTACCCCCGCCATCTCTCCACAATTTAAACATTTTATGTGACATGTGTAAAAAGTTTCAACAATTATTGTGCTATAAATTATTACATAACTACTATAATTATAATGGATTTAAAAATGATTGACGATGCTTCGCATTAGCTTCTCTTTGTCATTATTTGCTCTACATACGAAAACAAAAAAAAAAAAACACAAAAAACAAGCATACATACATAGTTGCAGTTGCACACATTTAAGCATTATTCAAAACTACATAAAACAACAAACTATTATATTGCATAAACAAAAACAACAAATAAAATAAAAGGTAAATGTAATGAAAGATGTGAAGAAGAGTTGCCAATAATAAGTAATTTTACAAAAACCAACAAACAAACAAAATAAAACATCAAAAACATATTAAGCATACATATTTTTTACAATCGAGAAACTAATAAACAAGAAAAAGAAATGAAAAGGACAAAAGTTTTTTCTACTAATATATATATTTAGTTTATTTGCAGGAAAATTTATAAAGTACACTTATTAATAAATAAACATATATATATATATATATATATTGAGAATCTAAAGCAGGCAAGCAACAACAACAAGGTTTAGATATACTTATTTAAAAACAAACATACAAATGAGGAATAAATTTAAGCGATAACTGATTTATCTAATAAAAAGTCTACACTTAAATCAAATATGCAATGTTTTAATATTTGCCGCCGAATTAGTAAGTGTGACCGTACTGGCAAATAGTTCGTCACCAGCCGGATAAGAAATTAGGTTAGTCGATAATCTCCTGCGATATAATCGAGACAAATCATATAATAAACAAAAGCGCCACCGTAAAGAAGTCTCATAGTCTGATCCAAAAAGTTTGAAACCCAATGAGGAGCTAAAAATTCCATTTTTGTGGAATAACTGTCCAAAAAATGCTCATTGGGCTAACGCGGAAACGATAACTAGGTCGATATGTTCGCTCGTCTGCAATCGTTAGTCAACACTAAAATTAAGCAGAACTAAGAAAATAAAAATAATTGTTGCTATTTTTTCGGGGGCATCAGTTAAGTTTTTGGATACGCTTTTTATAGATAATTCGAGACGTGCGAAAGCGCATCACGTTGTTATCTACGGGGAAAGAGTGTGTATGAATGTGCGTGTGCGAGAATTCAAGCGTGCTGTGTGTGTGAAGAAAAGTCTTGACACGTGAAGTGAAAAATTCCAATTTGGAATTTGATTTTGAGAGAGCAAGCGAGAGAGCGAGGAGCAGGGAAATGCAAAATAATCAAATGGCCAACAAAATGCCGCTTTTTGCCTACAAGGGAATCCACATATTGAGTGGCCAACAACTGCGCAAACTAAGCGAGCACAAATACTCCTGCTCCAGTTCTAGTCTATTGGATCCGCTGCTGCAACCCTGGTGGAATTGGTTGGTGGCCCAAACGCCGTTCTGGCTGGCCCCCAATTTGATAACAATTGTCGGTCTTGTACTCAATATAGTGACCACATTGATATTAATATGGTAAGTGCAACAAAGTGATCAGAGCCGCGTGGGGAGCGGAGGTAGAGACCCCCAAAAAGTGCATGTCAAGTATTTCTTTCTTTTCTTTCATTTGTCTTTTCAATGTCATGCGTGACTGTCTGACACATTTCTTTCTTCGCTCGTTTCCATTTCGTAAGCAGGCCAACAGCAGCAGCAGCTGGTTTCTCATCGGCCATAAAAAGTGGGCCAAAATAATGTGGGTTAGCACTGTGGCATTCCATTTGATGAAGATTCTCTTATTTGGAGTTTAAAATCAAAGTGAAATGCATTAAATGTTTCATTATCTGTGCACTTTTACTCTCCTTTGGTCTGATGCAATAAACACGTAATTTAAATATAACTTATTGCACCATTTTTCGTCGTATTTGTGTCTGACGTTAGTTTATTAGTTTGGCAGCTGAACGACATTATTCATTAGGTCGTATGCATTTTGCAAGTTCATTTAAGTACATTGTACTTACATATATATTCCCGATTTCCGTTTTACATCCGTTCGCCATTCATAATCAAAAGCGATAATTCTTTCTTCTTTTTTATACCCTTGCAAAAAGGGTGTATTACTTTTGGTCAGAAGTGTGCAACGCCTCGAAGGAAGCAAGTATATATATTCTTGATCAGCACGTCAAGACGAGTTCATGTAGCCATGTCTGTCCGTCTGTCTGGATCAAACCCAACTCCCCTTGGACCGTTGGAGCTACAGACTCGGATTCCATCGGATCGGATCACTATGTAATATAGCTCCCATACAAACGGCAAAGTCCCAAACAGTGACTTTTCTCATGATCGGGTCACTATTTCATACAGCTCCCATAGGTACGATCGGTCGAAAACAGTGACTTTTGTCAACAACTTCGTTACTTTTCACGAGATTGCTTTCAAAATAAACAAGTGTTAGTTCAATGTATATGCTGGATCGGGTGACTATATCATATAGCCCCCAGAGGAACGTTCGAAAACAGTATGCTAAGATTGTAGGCCTTGTAGATAAAACTTTGAAGGCCAAGGAAAAACTTACTAAAAATGTTGCAAGGGTATACAAACTTTGGCGCCGTCGAAGTTAGCCCCAGCCCTCTGGTTTTTATTTGCGTTTATTTTATTGTTTATTTAAGGGCTTGTTTACTTTGAAAGTGGCAACTGCATTACAATAAATTGAATTGAATAGTCAATTTAAATTGTCAGTAAATCGGTCGGTTACTCATCAAATTATATTATTAGTTATTAAGGGGAAATTAATTAAGCTCAAATAGTCGTTTAGTTGAGGTTCTCTTTGAATTATATATCACCTTTTGCTCTTATAACATATAGATTTTCTAACATACCTAAACAAATTGTTTTAGTTTATTAAGATTCCAATTCAAACAACTCAACTAATCCTTGATGATGATAATGTTTCATAGAGTAAAAACATCCTTCAATAAGGAGTAATCCCACGCTGAGGTTGCATATCTCTCTATGAAAATGATTAGTAATCCTTGGCTTAGGCTAAATATGCACATTTTTAGTCATTACCATTTTGTTTTCACGTTTTATTTATCTAAAACTAACCCTGCCCGCCCTCTGCCAGTCTTTACTATTCATAAATGCGACATTTTATTTTTCATTCTCTCTTTTTTTTTATAATTTTTACGTTCATTTGGCTCGCTTTTCACTTCCAATCAGGCCACCAGCCAAGAGTCGCAGTTTCATAATGCGTAGCCTCGCGACATAGTAATATCATTTCATAACTACTACACATATAACGGTTAACTAACTATAGCTACTTTTGTTGACGAGAGTGAGAAAGAGGGGAAAACTCGCACCGACCCCACCCCTCGCCCACACACACTTACATACACACGTTCACACAGTTACTTGTACTTGTACTTGGACATAAACTACATATGCCCATCACATCAGCTAGATAAGATAGCAAAAAGGCGTCTAGTCGCAATCATTTGTTTGTAGCTTTGTGCAAAATCTAACACTATGCTGCAATTTTCTAATTATCGATCAATTCTTTTTTATACATACATACATTTTGTTAGGTACATCCTAGTTGAGTAAGACACTGAGATTAAAGTTATCAAATTTCCTTTTTAATACCATAAACTAATTTGTCACAATATGTTAAATTAAAGACAGTCGTCTGGCCGACTTAGGTATACCATACAATTCTGCTCACATGCGTTTTACAAGCATATCTTAGTACCTCGCTCACTCAAGCATACGAGCACCCTAGCGCCCCCACCAGCCAACGGCCAACTAGAAAAACGTTTATATGCATAACTTGGCTATTTTTAGTCCAATTTTGATCAAATTTGGTATATTTCTCGGTATTAGTATCAAATTTAAGTCTAATTGGATATAATCGAGGTTTATACATACAAAATGTGCGCATTTGCTAAGCAAATATATATACCAAATATAGTGTCTCTACCCAGAATAGTTTTTGAGATAAACGCTTTTTTTTTAAATTGCGGGGGCGGAAAGAAAAAAATGTGCTTGGCCAATTTTACGTAATAAAAAAAACTAATACATTGTTTGATTTGTTGTTAACTAACATTAACTAGCATTAACTTAGCTTTTCCAGCATTATTAAAAACTTTTCAAAATGTTTGAAAAATTAAAAAATCTGTGGGTAATTGCTGTCTGTTGAGTTTTGGCAAAGAAACGAATAGAGAAAATTGCTTAACTTATAAACTCGAAATCAGAGGCCTAGTGGTTGCTCCTTCCATATTCCTTTTCTTAGACTAACAATAAGTCAATTTTTAACATCACGATCTTCCATTATACTTCTTAATGTCTCTTAATATGCAGTTCTCTTTTGTTCTTAGTTGGGGCCCAAAACTGTGTTAATTAGTGTAATTGTTTTTTGCTAATGTGACGCACAACAAGGCGCACATTAACGATAAGTGAATAAACAAAGGCTCGTGGGAATCTCTTTGATTCAAAATTATTCATATACATTTACATATATATATGTATATATATAAATACATATGTATATATACGTGATACATGTTTATATCAGGTGCACTTTGATGGCAAAAGAGTTCAATTTAGTTAACCCCCGAGCCCTGTCAACATTTGCCATTTTTCTCTATTCAATTGATATTTTTTTTTTTTTTTTTGGTTTTGATTGAATTAAAAATGTTAATTTAGATTTCTAATTGATTTCCATTTGGTTTTTGGTTATGGCGTAAATGTTTTTTTTTTTCTATTCGCAAGTCAGGAAAAATCATTTCATTTTTAGCCACAAATAAATGAAGTAATATCTTTTGCCGAGCTTTGCCGTTCTTTTCTCGCTTCATGTCGTTTGAATTCCCAACTACTTTTAGCGTTGAGGATATGGTATGGCCATTACAACTCTGAATTCTTTAGCGAAGTCTGCTGATGATAGAACTTGGTGGTTCTTGAAATAGCTATACAGACAATCTGTTCACCTTTTGTGCTGCCTATGATTTATAATCTTACAAATTAGTAAGATTTATTGACCTGAATCCCGGCTAAAACCAAGTTTTGATTAACTTGAATAAGGTCGAGATCTAGACAAATTAATAATTGTTGTGATAATTGTTTTAACAAATTTCTTAAAAGTTTCCCGATATCTCCACAGAGAAAACAAAGTCAATCTTTTAATATTTTCTTTGATTTTTATCACCTATAAACAAAAAGTTTTAAAGATTTAGATGTTAGGGTTAGTGAGGCAGCCGCTGCATCTTTAAGACAGTGTCGTCGGCGTATGTGGCAACCAGAAGGTCTTGATAAATTGGAAGGTCTGCCGTGTATAGGTTGTATAGGATTGGGACAAGTACACCAAGTACACCTCCCTGTGGCACTCCCGCATTAACTGGTAGAATCCTGGACTCTTCGCTGCCTACCCTAACATGGAAGGACCTTCCGCGCATCAATTTAAGTGCTGATTTTCCTTATTAATCTGATAGAGTTTTCTATTCTCAAGACCCTTCCAGTTTTCTCTCTTAACTAAATATAGTCCACAGAATTTAAATAATTTATGCAGTTTAAATTTGTAAGAAGACAATTTTTATGCAAATTGCCATAAATGGCGAGAAAGCGTTTCTATATGCGGTTCTGTTTGACTTGAGGGTTATCTCAAGGTTATGTGGACTCAATGTAAAAATTCAATTGGAAATTGAATTTTCCTTCCCTCTATCCCCTAAGAAGAGCAAAAATCATCTATCGCCCAATGTCATTCACTTGTCTGCCCTGACATTTTCCCCTTTTTTCGGGTCTGTGATTCATCTATGTATCTGCTGTCTATTTCTCTATCTCTCTCTCTCTCTCTCTATCTCTTACCTCATGATGTGTGTGTGTTCTTTGCACGTGTTTTGCCAAGTTAAAATTTCATTCACCAAAAATAAAAGAAAAAAACTGGTTCTTATTTGCACTTTGCACAACAAACATATCATCATCATCAGACTAAATACTAAGTATGGGGAATAATATATCTATTTGTTTTAGCAATTTGTGCTAAAATGAATGCCAACAGGTTTGCTCTCTGGGTTACTGGGACTACAATGCAAAATATAAATCAGATTTAATGATGATTAAGCGAAAAGAAACATCTGTTTGTATGTATCTGTAGATTTCGTTAAGTAAATTCTAGCCGGAACAATAAAATCAGCTGATTACTAGCGCGTCGACGTCGACTGATAAAGGGGGGTGGAATCAGAGTTTGCGCTGCTTATCTCTGACTTTTTTAGTAATTTATTTTTAAATATTCACACATTTTTTGTTTTGTGCGTTTGTTGCGCCAGGGAATCTTTGCCCATCAGGCGATTTTATGTTAAAGCTGACGTCAGCGTTTGTCTAGGTCGGGGCTAGCTGATATGGATAGCCAGTCCCCCGCTTGACACGAAATGAACTTCGATGGGGAACTAAACCTTATTGAACAAGAAAAAAATCAATGTATCTACCATTAAATTTTACATTTCAGTGTCCTCAACTATTATAAATTATTCAGAATGTAAAATTGGGTTGAAATTGATTAGTCAACTTTTCTCTTATCCGTTAAATTTTAACCGATGTAATTTATATAAATCTCTCTGCTTTTATTGTTGATAATCTCAAAGTTCTAGGACACAAACAATCGTAATTTCATTTAGAGATAGATTTTCTTTTTCTGGAATCCCAGATTATCTTTTTGAGCTTCTCAAAATCAAAGGTTGCATTTCCAAAATGTATTTAAACTGAACATTTGTCGAAGTAAATACAGTTGGACCTCGATTATCTGGGACGGTCTGGACCAGAGCCGCCATCACGGAAAATCGAAAAATCTTGTAAATCGACAGTAAAATTTCCACGTATTTCGTACATATCTTTTAATGAATTCACAAACAAATGTTTCTTAGTTCTAAAAACTTTTATTGATGGCCATACAACCAATAAAAAAGAAATGTAACCAAAAGCTAGAAATTATTAGGTATTGTAGTTTGTTTCAACTGTTTTCTTTAATAAGTTTCTTTTGAATTCTATAAGCTTGAACTTCATCTTGATCTGTTGTTCAGTTTTCAAGCAAATTTAACAAAGTGTTAGATGCATTTATGGCCTCTTGACAAGATACTTTTGAAGCTGCTATTTCTACATCCGATTCTTAATCGCTTGTGTCTGAATCTTCATCGTTACCCCTGAGTTATATGGACAATATATTCGTCCGATAAAATGGCGAATGGAAGAATATTTTAATCACACTCGAGCCATGATTGTAAAGCATTATTTGTGAATTGTTCCGTCCTATTCATTATTGGGGTTAAAACATCGAGTGTATTCGTATCTATGATGAAAATTTTCCTTTGAAATCACGGATAATAGGGGAAATCACGTGTTAACAGTGAGAATGAAACAAATTCAACTTCATCCCAGATAATAGGGGTGCCCGGTTAATGGGTGGTCGGATAATCGAGGTCCAACTGTACTTTAATTTTTATTCAAATGGCTTCATAATTTTACTTAACATTAATATCATCTCATAAAATCAAAAGCAAACCAAAAGATGAGCAGATTGTTTCTGTAGCTAAATCTCGAATTATACTTGCTAAAAGTAGTTGGGAATTTCAACTACATGAAGCGAAAAAAGAATGGTAAAGCCGCCTTTCTTCCATCAGAACTAGTGTGACAGCTTTGGCTTAGTTGACAAACCATCATGCCAAATTAACTTTAATAGATTTTCACCTCTTTGATAGACATTAAACTTTTAGATTTTAATACGTTTTTGGTCTATGTTAACTAATAAAAGTTTGTTCCATCTGAGAAAATAGAAAAGAAGGTGAATCAAGTAATTATTCTTTTTGTTTGTTTTATCTCTAAAGTCAGAAGAAGAAGACAATATACCTTTAATGGGTCGATAAATTCATTTAAAGATGCCAAAGAATTCATCAATAGAATGGCCTCTATTTAACTCTTGAAAGTTTGATTCGCTTAAAAGCCTCACGACTTAGGAAAATTCCTTTAATTACAGCTACAGCCCAAATGGCATGGAGCCACCACCGCGTTGGACCTGTTTCCTTTGTGCTCTCGGTCTGTTCATCTATCAGAGTTTGGATTCCATTGACGGCAAACAGGCTCGTCGTACGAACACCTCATCGCCATTGGGCGAACTCTTTGATCATGGCTGTGACTCTATATCGACTGTTTTTGTTGCTCTTTCTGCCTGCATCTCGTGCCAGTTGGGTCACTATCCCAATTGGTTATTCTTTCAGGTGAGTATTCTTATATTTTGTATTCCATTAAGGAAAATCATAAATAGTTCTTTGTTTTCTTTGCAGTGCTTTTGCGCCATAGCTTTATTCTATTGCGCTCATTGGCAGACTTATGTCTCGGGTACAATGAGATTTGGACGTGTCGATGTGACCGAAGCTCAGTTTTCTATAATGGCCATACATCTGATATCGGCGGCATTGGGTCCAGAGATATGGTTGACCAAGGTAGGCGAAGATCTGAAATTGAACAAAACTTTAACCAAAAAGAAGAGAAAAAATATTCACATATTAATATATAATTTCTTTCCGGAAGTTCTTTGCATTTATCTTCAGTTCTTATATAAGTTTCTCTCTTTTTTTTTGTTTCTAAATTGTTTAAGCTTATATTTAGAATAGAAAACATATTTTTATTTTACATCAATATATTTTTTTTTTTTGACATTCAAAATTGCTTAGTTTTAAGTTAGTTAATTAAAAGAGTTGTGTGCGTTTTGGCTCGATTTAATGAACTAGTTCTTAAGCATGATCAACGTTGCCTGATGGCAAAAATTTGGGGGGACTATAAGTGAATGTTGAACTAGTTCCAGGACAACACAACTTAAAACACTAAATACATTTGTAAAATTTTTGTTTGACAAAAAGAAAATTAATAACTAAACAACTTCTTACTTCTATGTACATAAATGCGTTCAACGCGCGCTCTGTCTCTTAAAAACAAACAATTAAACAATTTACCTGCTGCCACAACATATACTAAACACTCACGCACACACACACAAACATAAACATACACACGTGCTGCAGATTGGCATTGGCAATATTGAGCTTTGGTATGGTCTATCAATAGCCACCACTGTGTGCGGTCTATTCTCCCTAACCTATGTCTTTTCCGTCGTTGTGGCCGGTGGTGTTGGCAAAAATGGCTCAACAGTTGCTGTAAGTCCAAAACTAGATCTACAAATACATAAACACAAACACACCGAACACCTATAAACAAACAAACACACAAACACAAACCTTTTTTTTTTGCTCCCACAAAAACTATTTTGGCTCCTATCAAATTCAATTTTGATAATGAAAAAGTGAACTAGTTCCGTTTTCTATTTGACTGGGCATAAGGGCACCGGCCTGTGCGAGAGTGGAATTTCTTCTCCCTGTTTCTCCCCCACCCCCTTGATCGAATTAAATCAATCAAATCTGCTTGCCGCCCCCTATAACTTTTTAATCTCTGTCAATCTCTCTCTCTCTTTTCCCTCCACCCTTCTCTTTATTAAACTATTTAATATGTGCCGTTGTTGTTGTTATTGTTCATGTCGATGTTCTTGTTATATTTTTCCATTATGCCTTGCGCTGAAATTTTTCGGATAACTGAGCATGCCCAAAAACAAAAAATAAACAACTACTACCACTGATCTATAATATACATATACATATATCCCTTTATATATGTATATGTATATCCTTTTTTAGAAGCTGATCTTAAGTTGAATTTCATATGTCTTCTGTTATGTCTATTATGTTTATTTTTTATGTCTCTGGTTTCGGTACTACTAAAATTTATTTCAAACTATTCTTATTAAGAAACTTTAAGCTTAGTTTTTAAGTTTTTTTTTTATTCTCTCTCTAATCCTCACCCCTTAACTCTCTTTCACTATATTTAATCTTTGGAAAAAAAATTAACTTTGTTTTTCATTTTGTTTTGTTATTGTTTTCTTCTCTTGAAATCTTTTTTCCCCCATCTTAGATACCAATTGTGGGCGTTTCATGGAATTACACAATATTAATATTTATCACAATCGGTTATGCCCAGAATCTAATAAATTTCTTAAAAATGTTTACTCAAGGCGGCAGTGGCAAAAACGGCTCATCAGTTGCTGTAAGCATTGCTCTCCCCTCTTAAACCAAAAAAACCCCTCAACAAGACCCAAACCACCATCTCCTATCTGACTCTGTCTCTCTCTCTCTCTCTCTCACTACCTCGCAAAAAGTGTTACTAAACTAATACTAAACTTAATCCAACAATCTAAACAATCAATGGTTTAATTATTAACTCAACTGATTATCTAATCCATAAGGATTTCACCTTGCTATTTGTTGTAGTCTATTTACATTTTTGGTTAGAAAAGAGATTTATAATTTTCAACTTTCATCTGTGATCTCTAAAGATTGCTTCATTCTGGAATGGCATTTGGTTCTTGGTTTCTCCTCATTAATATTGGTGAGAGGGACTCTTATTTCGAATTTGGGTCAGTGGGTTCTCTCATTTAGTGCATGGATATTATGAACTATAAGATATACCTGATGCATCTAACTATATGACATTTAATAAGCATGTCTACGATTTTAACCGTTTATTTTTTAATAGTTTTAAATTTGTATATGATTCTAATTTATAGGGGTAAGGCATGTACAAAACAATATACATACAGTAGAATCCGGTTATAACGTCCGTTTGGTTATAGCGTCTAAAGTTCGATGAGTGATTGGTTGGTCCCAATACAAACTTATATGAAAGGGCCTTCCGGATATAACGACCTAAATCGTCGGTCCCTTCAGCGTCGTTATAACCGGATTCTACTGTAGATAATTCCAACAAAATTTGTGAGTAAGTCCGATGAATCATCCTACAATGAAATAGTAAAATCTAAACTTATTAAATCCATTTTGATGTGAAATGTGAATTATTATGAGGATATAAACGAATTTATTACATAATTTACATATGAAATATTTAAAAAAATAGCAGCAAATTTTGAATTTCTTAAAATGAAACAACAATATCCTTAAAATCAAAAATCTTATAGTCACCACTATAAATTAGGCAAAAATTTGAATATTAATTATATAATTCACTTTGATCCTCAAACTATTCAACAATCTAGATAGTTTAACACTTTTAGCTTAGACTCCCATTTATGAGATATCTAATAGTATTAATACATAATTGGTTGTATTATTGTTTGTTTTTTGTTTTTAAGTTTTAATAGGTTTCAAAATTCATTAAAAACAAATTTTTATTATAATAGACAAAACGTTGACCATGCCTTGCCGCCTTTTTTTCTCAATTAATGAACTTTTCTGAACAATAAAGTTTACGATCAATTTGAAATTGTTTACAAATATACATAAATATTGTTTTTTAATTATTTATATATATAAATTATTTTTTTACAAAAGACTTCTGGAAACTTGTGTAAATTTTAATTGAAAAATTAATGGCGTCGCTTCTTTTTCTTTCTCTCTCATGCAACACACACACACGCATAAATATTAAAAATAAATTGAATTCAAAATTCTGTTATACAAATTACAAAAATACAAAACAAATTAATTTATTCTATTAATCGAAAACAAACTGAAACTGAATTAAAAAGATGCCCTACTTTGACTGTGAGACACGTTTTGTACCCTTCTATTTGGCCACTGGAATCGATTTAATCTTAGCGTTGCGTTACGCCAATAGCATTTTGAACGAGGGTTGTGGCAAGAATGGATCATCGGTTGCAGTAAGAATCCAATATATAAATGGTTCTCTAACCATTCATTTCACACACACTCTCTAAAGGACACACACAAACACATGTACTGAGCCAGCCTGCAGATCTATAGTTATATTTTTAGCCCTATCCTTTTCGTATTTAGTCTAACATAAGCGATGTTTGATTTCGTATCTATATCTAACTAACTAAGTAGCCAACTAACTAATGGTTTTGTCTATTTGTCCTATCTTATCTTAATGTGTATATATTTGCCTTTTGTCGATTTGTTGTTGTTACTTGTTGATCTATGGTAGTTACTAAGTCTTGTGGTATGGTACATCTTTTAGTTGGGTGTTCTGAGTCTATGAATAGTTTTTTTGTTGTCTTGTTGCTTGATTAACGTTTCCCTTTTTTCCACCACCAACACACCAACAATCCTACATATACCACTACCTACCCATGTCCACCCACCAAATAGCGCTAGTCCAAGTAAATGAAAAATCAAAACAAATTAAAGCCAAAAGAATTTTTGTATTCCCTCTATCCCCCACATCCCTTCCCGCCACCCGAAAAAACTGAACTTGTTGTAAACCTTTGCAAAATGTGATCCTAACTATGCACTATTGGCGTGACTGTAATTGTCTCACACTCTGCAAGATTTGCAGCAATTATTTGTGAACTAAATTAATATCAATTTCTTAATGTTCTCCATCAGGGCACAAGCGTGCTGTCGCCTAGCATACCATTGACTTTGGTGGTGCTACCAGCCTTAATAATCGCCCAAAAATCGCCGCAGAATATATTCACCGAGCATGCCTCGATTTATATCTTAGCCTTTGGCATGGTTGCCGCCAAAATAACCAACAAGCTAGTGGTAAATATACAAAAAGAAATTATCAACTCTAAAACAATAATAATTATAATATGCTTTTCCACTTTGTAGATAGCCCATATGACGAAATCGGAAATGGAGTATCTAGACTGGTCACTGCTTGGTCCGTCACTATTGTTCCTGAATCAATATTTCAATTGTATTCTGCCAGAGATTTGGTTACTTTGGTTCACCCTCATCTGGGGTACACAGGATCTATTGCGCTACTGTTCACAGGTGTGCCTGGAGATCTGTCAACATTTGCACATTGATCTCTTTAGGATTCCATATACGCCTAAAGGTAGCGGGGCGCATCCAGCCACCGCCTCAGTGAGCAGCCAAAGTAACTTTGGCGGCAATTCCGACAAGAATGGAGGCACCACACATCGAAAATCAAAAAGCAAACCCCCCACTAGACAACCTGGAAACCAACCAATTGATGGTTATAACATTAATTTAATTAGTTTCTTTTTTAAAAATTTATGTCGTTGATGGCAAATGAGATATCGAGGATAGAGATCAAGTAGAAGACAAAGAGGCAGCAGACAATGGCCGTGTAGGAGCAAGTTTAGAATCAGAAATAAGCACATGTTATACAAATTGTGAACACAACCCAGCAAAATTCACCGTCAATATTGAAACAAGAAGAAATACAATTTAAATTGAGAAGGAAAAAAAAAAGCATAAGCAAATGTTTTGCAAACATTCAGCCCCTCCAGATATCAATTATTTGGCTACATATATATGTATATATATATATATGTATAGTAAATATATTTTATATAATTGTGTAAATTGTAATTCATTACAATTGTGTAGAATGCAGTATTTTTTACTGTTCAAAAACAAAAAAAGGAAACAAAAAGCATAAAACGAAAGAAAAACAAATGCCAAAATGTAAAAAAAAATCATAACAATTCTAACAATTTGGCCTAACAAAAGAACAACAAAAGCTCAATTTACATTATAAGTCCCTCCAGACCAGATTAGAATTGGCTGAACCGAAGAAATACACCATGAGATCCACCCTAAAGACATTCACCTTGCACGATCCCATCAAATCGATCACTCCAATTCCTAAACCACCACACACACTCTCGACTTTATCCATTGATGAGTAGAGAGAGAAAAAGCCTGAAACCTTTTTTTTTTTTAAATGTTCTTCATTAGTTATTAGTTCTACTATATTTTCCCTCTTTAAACTCTCTTACCCCCTTTCTTGATTCTGTTTAAGAACTAACTAACTAAGCAGATAGTCAGTGTCCTTTACATCATTATGTAGGTTATCATAACGAAATACTATCTATCATACGGGCTAAAACATTCTAAATGGTGACTCATTTCAAAAAAGGCGCATAACTTCTCTACCTACACAACTATTCTGATTTGACTTTTTAAGAGAAATTTCAACTAATTGTAATATTGTAACTAAATACTTGCTTGGCGCTACAGCGGCAAATTTATAGTGAAACTATTATGAATTGATTATGTTTTATGTTTTACAAAACAGAGAAACTGGCGTATGGAAGTAAAATAATATAATAAATGGAACAAACCAAAATGAGCGTGAAATGCCACAAATAAAAACGAATTAAAAGTAATATACTATTGTTTAATTCATTTGTAAATAATCAGAAATATTTATTTGAGAGTACAAATTTTCTTAAAATTAATTTTTATAAAACAATATTTGGTCCAACTAATGAAATGTTTGGATAAGTATATTTTCGATACTTTATTTTGGTAAACTGAATCTTTTACACTGCGATTAACTGGATTTGTGTGTATTTTTGTAAAAACTGATTTATTTATTTTAGATTCATTACTGAGTACTTAAAGATAATTTATAGAACTAATTAATTTTTATTTGCAAAAATATAAAATTCTTATAAGTTATACATTTGAAAACGGAATTACGCTGTATAAATTGCCTGACTAAGTTTTCATTACTAAGATTTTAATCAATTAAAATTCATATTGCCTTATGCTTATATTTTCAGTAGAGACTAGTTACAAACGGTATTTTAGTTTTGCCCACATTCATTTATGGTTACTATTTACAGTGAATTCTGCACAAGAACACAATCCGAGTGAGAACATTGCCTTATTGGACTATAATGACATTTGGTTAATAGTAGATGGAAGCCTAATCCCGCATTCATCAGAATTTACTATCTTTACAAAAGAAAGCCATTAATGCCATATCCCGGACTTCTAAAGTCACTCGCTGACGATGCATGGTAAGCAGATAGGCATCTTGGAATCGTTGCACGAGAAACATCTCTGACGACTGTTGCAAAGCTTCCAAAGCGGATTGAGTCATTCTAAAACCATTGGTTCCGGTGTTGTTATAATAAAGAATTTCACGCACCAGGCGAGAAAATGGGAGGCGTGGTATCAGCGTATTCACTGTACTCTGCAGTCGTGCAATTTCTTGATTCATTCGTAAGGCTCTATTTATTGGTCTCACTTGTTTTCTTCTGACGCGAGGTGTAGCGGCTGTAGGTTGTGATCGTTGACTTGATCGTTCTGGTGGGGGTATAGGTCCGGATCGGGATCTATGTGGGTTTCTTGGTGGTTGGTTCTCAACATTTTCTTCATCGTCATCACTTTCGTTTTCCTCATCTTCATAGTCCGTTGGCGCATCCTGATCTTCGTGTTCTTGGGCCACTTGAGATGTTTGATTTCTAGTTCGCAACGTTGAGTTACGGGCTTGTCCATTATGATCAGTGAGAGTCAATCGGCTGGTGGTGAACTCCAAGCCATAGTCAGTGACATCTTCGTCGGCGTTTGGCGAACGAAATGGCGTGGCATCATCTACATTCTCATCAGAATCTTCGGCGTTCCGCTGTCTGCGTTTCTTTTTAGTAGCATGTCCAACATGTCCACCGCTCTTGCCTCTGGGGGGTCTCATGCTTATTTTGTTACTTTCGACTTAATCAAACAATATGTGTTAATTATTTTTATATTTAACAAACAGCACACTCAATGAGACAAAAAATTCGTTGTATTCAAAGTAGCTTGCCGCCTTTTTCTAGAGCTGGAAAAAACATCGATGGTACTATCGATACACCGATGGTTTTGTATTTTTATAAAACATCGATATTTTTTTTCTTTTACAAGTCTTCGAGGAAAAAGCATTTTAGGAAGAGTTTTCTGTTTTGTATTTTGCAATTTAATTTGGAAAATAGATTTTACTTCTTTTCAGTTAATATTATCTTCTTTACAAAATTTCTTTAGGGTTCTACAGAAGATTAAAAAAAAATGACAAAAAAATTTGTATGTGTGCCTGCATCTTCGTGCGAGTCGGAACGACTACCTAGCACGACAGGCCAAATAATATCGCATAGACGTTGCTCTTTGAAATCTAGTGTTGTAAACTTTTGTTTTTAAATAAAAATCTCAAAAATGATCCCCTATCCTAGATTACTAAATTTTAGTTTATATTTAACATATAACCCAAAATCTTGCTTAGTCGCTTCGTTTTTATTTAGTATCGCTTTAACTATTGTTGGTATATCTCTTTATTCCATTGAGATTTGCGAAATAAATGAATGATTTTAAAAATACCGCGCAAAAATCGAACTATCGATGTTTCATCGATGGTTGCAAACATCGATGTTTTTCCAGCTCTACCATTTTCTTCCAAGAGCAAAGTGTGACCGTATGACTCGGTCTGCGATATTTACATGTAAAATTTTATGAGCGCTCAGTGGCGCTTTTGCTTTGTTGTCCGCCAAATGAAATCATTTCAAATTGCTAAATGCTAATTCTTTAATTGCCTGTTATTTTTTTTTTTTTTTTGCACACACTTACCATGGACTAAATGATGATTAATGCACATTAATAAAAAAAATTAAACTTTAAAGCATAAGCATAGTAAATTATTAGTTTAGTACACCAAAAAAGAAAAATAATGAAACATTATGGAGCATGCGCCTAGCAAATCATAGCCGGCGTTTTAGAACCAAACAGAGACACTTCCCTTCCCTTCCTATGGTTTTTTGGCTGGCCGCCCTTTTGAGTCTTTGCTTTGAATTGAATGAAATGGGAAATTGCTGCGAATTGGTCAAACGCTTTCGCGCGCGCCAACAAGTCGCATGCGTTTTTCTCCGGTCCACGGATAAATTTTCTATCGGCCATCTAAAAAGAGATCACACATAGAGCGAAATTTAAATTGGTGCGAAATTTAAAGGTTGAAGTCAATTTCCGGCTTTTTTAGCTTAACCAAGTGCCAAGACAAAACCAAAACAAAAAATCAAATAAAAGCAAAAAATTTAAAAAACCTAAACAAAATTGGGTGTCTATGTGTGTGTGTGTGTGTGTATGTAAACATAAAAATCTTTACAAGTGTTTTTCCTCTGCTAACCAGGTATATCCTGTTTGAGTTAAACACGGAAACACTTTAATGCAGATGTAAGCATAATAAATAATAATTGCAAATTGATGTAAATCGCGATTCATAGATATACATGTGTATCTATATGCGTCTGTGTTATCGGGAAATTATAAATTGATCAGATTAAGTAAGTAATTGTGTTCTGACAGTTGAGTAGCATTTTGTTAAAATTTACCCTTGCACTGTGCCCTTTAACGTTTTGGAAAGAGGTGTAAAATGTATCGTTCATGGCTTTTTCTTTTCGCCTTTACCCTTTGCTTGCCTTTTTTGTGTAAAGTGCAATAACAAATCGTAAATTGCCTGGTAAGGGGAAAATCGTTCTAGGAATTTGCATTCAAATCAGCAAATCGGAATCTCGTTCGTCTCTGGCTTTTTCAGAATTTATGTGTGCCTGCGTTTGGCTGTGTGCATTGCTTCCGCTTTTCACAGTTTTCCTTTTTTTTTTTTTTTTTTGTACTGTTGTGATAAATACATTTGTGCCGTTTTATTCTGATCTTGACAAGTCAAAGTTATTATAGAACATTTTTTCAATAGAAAAATTATTGTCTTCTCTACAATCTTCTAAAGAGCAGTTGGATTTAAATAATATAAAAATTTCAATTTATATCATTTTGGAAATTCATCTTTAAGATTATTTCCATGCATCATTTCCAATTTTTCGAAAAAAAAACTTAATGAATATAGATTTTAAACTGATTGTATCCAAATCATTAAAATTTTTGATGAAGCTAAAAGTATTAAATTAAGTTTAAATTAAAAACAAGGTGTCTGATTAGAATACATTTTTTTGAAATCTATCTTCTGAAACATTACAGATTTAGTGTAATAAAAGACCCACCAACCTCGATATAAAGACTTTATCTGTAGTCTAAAATCCACTATTTAATTTACTAATTGTTATAATTTATATACAATAATAATTTTCATTATTCAAATAGTTTATTTAAATTTAATGTGTAAATGAAGCTGCCTTTAATTTCAAATTTGGACAGACATCTTCAATCGCATATCAATGTGAAATGCAAAATGATTTTGAATGTTGATGGATTTCTCTTGTTTAATTGGCATTTCGAATTATGATTGATTTACATATCCGACTGTAAAAGAAACGATTTTCAAAAAGTATTTTTACAAGTACCCAGAAAATTTATTTTCACACCAATAAAAGAAACTCATAAATATTTGAGTTAACTAAAAGTGTCAAGAAAAATGAAAGGGGAATACACAAACCTGAAATTCAACCAGGGACTTTGGTCAGTATCCACCCTTTTCATGCTTTTTAGAAATTTATCTGCCAAAAAAGACACAAACCAACCAACCGCCCACTAAGAGGAAACCACAAAAACAAAAAAACAACTAAGTAACCAACAAGTCAACCAACTACACGCCCCAGAGGTAGAGAGAGAAAGAATCTCAAGTTAATGAAAAAAAGCAACGCACAAGAAACTTTAAAATGCACAGAAAACCAAAAGAGAACGGGGACTAGGAGATGCAAGTGACGGGGATTAAGTGCAAGTGCAATGGAAGGGCATATGCCATTTATTAGTCTTTGGCAGCAGAGATATAACCTGAATATCCTTGGCTTGCTTATAGCCTGGCTTAAATGTGCCCATAACCCAGAACTATTAACATAAACTATCTTCTGCCTAGTGGGTTGGTTGGTTGCTCGCCAACTAATTGCCACCCCCTGAAACGCCCACACACACACATGATAAACTGATGACTGATCATCATAGCAAGACACTGAGGCCTATATCGCACTAGATTCAGTGTGTAAATCTAATTATATATCAGAGAGGCGTGTGCTCTTCTACAATGTTTAAACGTTTCAAATGTGGCGATTTGTTTATAATTTGCCGACGCGACAGCATTAAACAAAAAAATAATGCTCCAGCCAAAATAAACAGCAACAACATGCCAAACACATGAAAATTGCTCACCTGAATTACATACTGTATTTACTTTATATACTAAAAACTATATACGCATTCAAAAATTTACAAATTTGGCAAAGATAGAAACAATTATTTGCTCTTTACTTGCAATTTTTCCAAAAATTAATTGAAAACTGTTAAAGAAAATCATATCAAGGTCAATGTCTAAGCAATTTCCAAATTTCAATATCGATTTTTAATTAAAATGTTTACAACTTTCTAAAAATTTAATACAATAAATACATAAAATATTAGAAATTGATTCTCTTGTGAAACGTAGCCAAAAGAATAATAGATTAATGTATTAAACGTGATTTCTCACAGCACTATAAATAAAAAATATATATACATACATGTCGTATGAGTAATATTTCTAACAGTACCTTTTAGTAAGTACTTTTGAGAAGTCTTGAAATAAAGCAATTTCCGGCTTACATGTCGTATGAACAATAAACTCATAAAGCCTTTTGTGGCTCATTTAAACTAACCATATTGGGTCTTCTCATCTAGATCTAAACATTTCTGAATGATCCAAAGTTGATTTAAAAAAAAAGCAACCCAATCTCATTTTCATTTATTTAATGCAAACATTGTTCTAACTAATAATGCGTAAACTTTTGGCTGTAATTTATTCATGCTGAAACTTATGTTCTAACCTACAAAGTTTTATTCCTTCTGCCGTATGTTGAATAGATCTATATGGGTCAATTTATCACATGGACCATCATGAGGAGCTCTCTGTGCTTAGCTTGGCAGTTGCCAACTGACTAACTAACTAACTAAATAACTAATTTTGTTCTTTGTTAATACATACGAATGGCAGTCATTTAATTTCTATTAGCCATAAATTTTTATAATGCTTACGGGCTTCTATTTTCCGCCAGCTCTCTCTTTCTCACTCTCTCTCTGAGGATTTGTGTGTGTTGGTGGTTGAGCTGATGATGAAGAAATTGAAACTGAGAATCGAAGCGAAACTTAAAGTAAATATAAAACTTGATAAACTAAATTGAAACATACCGACAAAAAACTTTATGTGTGTGTGTGTGGCATTTAGTTTAGATGTTCCAGGCCCATACTTATTTTTTCCTTTTAGCCAAACCAAACACGTAGGCTGCAAAGTGTTTTGTTTGTTTGTCACTTCAAGTGTTGGCCGTATCATCTCTTGTCCATTCTTTTTGGCTTTTCTTTTCTTTCTATTCCGTTCCTTTCACTTCATTTTCATTTTGCTTCACTTGAGCATAGAGAACTAAAGCCAATCACCACAAAATACCAAAGTAATGATGCCTGAACTTTTCAAGTGGCTTTGCTGTCCTTCATACCTACTTGGGGCACACTTTGACAAAGTCTTTGGTATGTGCATTGTTTTCACAAATGAATATGCACAATGAGAAAAATCTATAGATACCTACATACATATACATTTATTGGTTTCTGTCCATGACAATGAGACACTTGGTCAGCTTGCTTTAATCGAAGAGAAATTCACATATCCATCATAGAGATTTAATCAGTATTATCAACAATATCAATATTTATGTTGTAGTCATTATTTGAGTATGCTTCAGATTAAATCTTTATACATATAATTTATCTTTTGCTGGAACAAGTAATGGGTTTAGGGAAACTGCCCAAAAGATAGCCCAGTGAACTGTTAAACGCTTTGTTTTAGTTTTAGCTTGGTGACCTAAAAATACTCTACTACATAACTGGCACTTCGTCTTCTTTTACTCTGCCGTACGAAATCTTCATCAAACATTCATTCGCTCTAATCTAAACCAATTCACACCACTAACTTACTTCTTATAGTTTAATAAAAGGTTGAAATCAATCGTATATCTCTCATAAAACTAAATCTATATATTCTTATTGTTTATTGTAAATATCAACCATATAGATTTCATCTATGTTAACGGAATGGGGAAAGAAGTATCAACCAACAGGCAAATTGCAATTTCGATGAATCATAGAAATCAGTTGCTGGAGGATTGGATTACCGTGAGGCATTATGATTGATTTCGTGTCCCTTAAAGGGGGAGAATCCAATGTAGATACAACAAAACTTGTTGTAAAGTTGAAAGTTTGAAGATTTTCTCATTATGGGCAGCTTTATAACGCTCCGTTTAATCTATTGAATATAAAGGATGAAAAGAAACTCTTTTTGAAACTCCAAGCCTTCAAAGTGTATGCAGAATTCGTTGCTACATCTAGAAATATTATATACTTTTGTAAGACAATCTCATTAATTAAACAAACTGAAAGAGAAATGGATAATTTTAATACTTTCGCCTTGAGCTTATATTCTCTTTCCCATTCCATTTGACTTTCCGTCTCGCTATGGCCAAGAGAATTTTGATAGACATGCACGTTTGGAATTAATGAAAATGTCGACGACTTTCCTTATAATATGAAAAGTGTGCCATGGCTTAGTTCTCGAAATATGTACATAGACAGACAAAGAGGGCGAGGAATAGGAAGAGAAAGAGAGGAAACTCTAACAATTAGATGAAATTAATTTATCCTTCTCTAAAGTGGATCAAAGTTTGAGTGGGTGTTCAATTGAAAAAAGCAATTTAATATTAAATTTAATTTACTTTGCTTCGGTTTATTTAACAAAATACTTCAAGTACTTTAATTCCTGTAATCTGACAATTTAATTTAAAGTAAACTAAATAATTTAGCTTGGTGTTAAATCTGTTCGACATTTATATCATTGGTCTGAAAAGTTAGATAGCAACCTTAAGGGAAACATGAAAATTGCATAAGCAAAATTGAATTGTTCACATTTTTTTATGAATGACAGCTCATGGGCATCATTTTTTTTCTGTTTTATGTTTTGGGCAAAGGCAAGACGCTTCTGGTATATGACTCTCCCTCCACACAGCTCGGGGGCACCACCATCTCATGTTAGCTGTCATGTAATTTAATATGAGGCAAGCTGCACATTCACATCAACACCCAACCAATTAACAGTGGGCCAAAGCCAAAAGCCAAGCCAGGAGGTAGAAACTGTTGCCTCGAGGAGAGTGAGAGGAGACAAATTACAAAATGAAAATGATATATGTGCACTGATGTGCTGATGTATCCATGTTTAGGTGGGGTCAGGAGTCAGAGAATCTCAGAGAGAGAGGGAGAGTGAGAATGAAACCGAGAGAATGAGGCAAAGTGTTCACTGTCACTCAGCAAGCGGCCAAGCATCTAACAAATTTATTTAGTCGGCCAACCAAATACAAACTGTTGCTGTTGTTGTCCTGACTCGGGATTCTAATGAGCAAGAGAGGCGGGGGGAAGGTGGCCATCACAGTCATCAAAGAAAGAATGTCAACAAAACTACTACAATGAAATTTTCTCAGCTTTGAGGCGAGTCTTGAATTATGCAAATTGGCAAACAAACAAAAATTTAACACATAGAAAAATTAGAAAAATATGCAAAGAAAAAAAAAAAAAAAAAAACCAACGAAAGTAAAACACAAAATGAAATTCGTATTAATGAGCAGTGAAAAAAAGTCTGCAAAGAGAAAAAGAAATTGTGTCAGCTTGTGAAAAATGGAACGCAAATCGTTTTGAAAGGCACTTAGCTGTAGGCCATGCAAATCTATCTCTTTCTCTCTCTAATGCCAAAAGATTGGCCACTTCCACAATTAGGTTTCTATTATTAAGGACAATATTTCATTTTCTTTTGTGGTTTTAGAAAAATATGTCTCCTTAGCGCTTAGCAAATGAATATTGAAATAGGGTGATTCAGAATCAGAAGAAAACAATGGATTCTACATCTAAGAAAAGGAGAGGCTACTTTAAGACACTTTTGCATTATAAATACAAACTAAAAATAACTGATACCTTTGGAAAACTTAATAGATTAATTTCAAACTTTAATTAAAGCAATTAGACTCTTTGGGATGGGTTTGATTATGGTTCGGCTTTGGGTTCTTCAAAACCTTTGAGGTGTCTTGGTTCATTTTCTTGTTTTTGTGAAATAAATGTTTTTAAGCCTCTAGAAATCCTTTAAACATTCTGCAAACTGTTTTTTTTCCTTTAAACACAGAGAGAATCGTACTGAGATCCTATGATATGTAACATACTATAAAGCAACTTAAAATTGTTAAATTAAACTATGTACCATTGTACATAGTTACATTTTCAAAATTGTAGAAGCATCGCATATTTGTTTAATCTATAGGACTCTAAATGTATTCAAATTAGATTGGAATAGGTCCTTCTTGATGCTCATTAACCTTATTCAAACTTAAAGGGGAGAAAATAAGAGAGTTCCTTATCAAGAATATAACTTGGTTTTAATTGGGATAATCCTCTCTCAATTTGAGAAAAATAAGCAAAATATATTTTCAAATCTCAAGTCACTTAATGAAAAATAGTAAAAACACAGAAGTAAATTTCCAGCAATTCACTTTGAATGCCTTAACAAAGGGAATTCAGTATGTTCAGTGTTCCATTTCGTGTTGTGTTTGTGTTTTTGAGTATTTTAAATTGTCAGACAAACAGCAGAGCAAGCAAATAAAAGGAAAACCATTACTCAAGTGCATAAATCAAGCGTCAGGAACTTCATTTACATGCTCAAAGGACTTAAGTTAACAAAAAAAAAAAAAAAAAAACAAAGCCAGGCGAAAAATGGCCACTTTTAGCGCGCACAATTAGTCCTTGCAAATGGCAGGACCGAAAAAGTTTACGGCAATAAAACAACAAATGGTCCAAAATTTCAATGGCCACCAAAGAAGAGGAAGCCAGGATGAGAGTGAAAATGGCATATGAGACCGACATATAGCAGAGCTGGAAAGGAAAAGGCTTCAGCCACACATGTTTGAAATTGAAATTCGCTCAAGTTTAATTTAATGCAAATTGAGTTTAATAATATTTATTAAGACAATATTTGTAGGTATAGGTAGGTATATATGTATTATGTAAATTTTGTGTCTATCTGTGGGTCTGTTTCTGTATATACACCTGCTAAAATTCTCTCATTCTGTTTGTGGTTTCTTCTACTTATTCATTTAATTTGCAGCTGTTGCGTGGCTTGGCGCACAAAACTTACTTATAGTGAGTGCAAAAACTTTACTCTCGGTTAAAGCAATATAAAACAAAACTCAAACACTAATGCACTGTAATTGCAGGCAACGAGCAGAATGAAATTGTTATGCACACCCCAAAACATAGTTATTAAAGGACATTAGCAGCATGTAAAAGTAATTTAAACTTACTTGCTCTTCTCACTATCTCTATTATACTTTAGTCATTCTCTCTCTGTCTCTCTCTCTCTGTCTTTTTCTGTTTCTCAAAGTTTTTGCCGCATTGATGAAATCACAGAAAAGGGGCAGGGAAATGAAGGTGGGAGCGCCCGGAACCATTCAGTACCATACAATTTTTTTTTAGCTTTCAGCTTTGTGGCCGCCATTGTATTAAATTGCTTACGCAAAGAGAAAAATATGGAGTCGACTTTAGAAGCATCTGCAATTCAAAGTTTATCGGCCTAAATGATTATTTAATGGTAAAGCAAAGAGCATAATTTACAAAGAAAAACATTTAATGCTATTTGGGTTCACTAATCTATAAATGGAATTCTTCCCTAGCAAGATATGTATTTTTAATCACTTCAATTATCTTTAGTTTATATACCCATTTTAAAAAAGAGGGTATAAAGAATTTCCACTAAAATGTTATCGGAATCCGTTTCCGTTGCGGCAAAATAAGTATTTTACAGCATACTTTTAGGCAAAATCAAAGCGAAAATCCAATACATAGCAATAAAAATGTTAACACAATATATATAGGTTGAGTAATGTATATATTCATTATAGAGATAATAGCAGCATCAAATTGTTCAATTTTCACTCTCCCACTCCATTGTCACCACTTCCAGGCTAGTGCTTTAATAGCTTTAACAAGCGGCAAAAAAATGTATGCGAACAGTTTACCAAATCGTACCAGTATATATGTATATACAATGTGCCTATATATCTATAGATATGTATAAAAAAGTATATAGAGGTATGCATATAAGCATAAATGGTGCTTCTCTTGACAAGGTCTACGAAGTCTGTATACCCTTGCCCCCCTTGCTATTTGGGGACGCTTTAAATAAAACTTCTCTTACATACATTTCCTTGGTAGTCAAAAACGACTCATCACAGGATGAGAAAGATTCATAATAAAGCAGACTTACCCTAAGGCAGTGTATAAAAATATTAAATATAACTATCACATTGTATTCGAATGGCGACTGGGCTTAAGGAGCTCTGAAGCTGCTTTAAATTTACATATTTTATGACTGCCTCTTAGCGAGTTGGTTTATGGATTGGAACATACGAGTTTTTAAGTATTTTGGATTTCGTTGGCATCTCCTCTGGCATTTAAATGAAATATAAGATGCTTAAAACGAGGACTTTAAATATGCCGCAGACAAAAGTAATTGCTATTTGCCTGAAAGTAAAAAAATATGTGAGTGTAGAGGCAACAACTTTCGCCTGCTAACCTTTAACCTTTAACGACAGTTGCGTTTCCATAGGTCTCGAGAAGTTTCTTCAAAAATAAATAAATAACGATGAAGTCATATATGTCAATTTCTGAAATATTTGTATGTTTGCATTCAGTAACTTATAGGTAAATCGTACTTTTATCCTCTGTTCATTATTTGTTGAAATAAGAGCAAAGTGCAGAAATTCTGGGCATATTCAATTTCAGTCAACGAAAAACAAATGGCCAATCACAAATCTTTTGTTTCGAAATACAAAAAAAAAAAAAAACACAATGTAGGTATTTTCCTTTACCAACTGTGAAACATATTTCATGGAAAGTCGTCCCCAAAGGATGGGGACAGGGACAGGACCTGAGACTGCGCGACTGCGTCTGGTGGGAGGCAACCATCTCTATGCGAATCGCGTTATTTATTATATGAAAATATTTTCGCGTATGTCGTCAACAGATCCTTCCAAACAAAACTCGTAACATTTGCCGCGAACTTAAATGCATTTAACATTTATTATGTCGACGGACTAAGCCACCCCAAAACGTCTGACAGATAAGATTTCAGTTCATTTCATTTCTGTTCGGTAACGTTCGGTTTTTGGTTTTGATTTTCTATTTGGCGTTTGGAACGTGTTGGGCGAGTGTTTGCTTTTAGATAAAAAATTTGCCTGTGGATGTTTTCGAATTGCTCCCCATTCGCCACTTCTGCTCCTCCACCAAAAAAAAAAAACATCACACATGTGGACAGATTTTAAGTGGCGTTTGTGCTTCCTACTGAACTGCTGATAAATTGCATTGATTTATCAAATAACAAATGCGAATTATCAGACAAAAGGATCGACTAGAATGTACTTATCAATTGACAATTGACTTGAGTTCATCCACGAAAGAACAAATGTTAGCCGGTATCCTTTCATAAAACGATGTTAGGGAACTATGTATTTGGCGAAAAAAGAGCAATGAATGTTAGGTATATATGATTTATGTATTCTCAATAGGTTCCTTTGGTTAAATAAGTATCGATATTAATTCCCTTAGGTACGTAATAATTAGAACTATTTTACACATTAAGCTTACTTATAATATAAAACCATAAATTGAACTGATTCCCTCAACTAATGAGCAAGCTAAAATGAATGGCAAAATCTTTAATTTACTTAATTATTTGGACTATGTTCATATATTCTTTATTTCAGTACATTATTCTACTTTTGAATTAAATACATTACCTAATTTGCAATTGATTCTAAATTGGCTGTATTTATCTTTAGTGTCGAAAGTGACATTCGTACGCATTTAAAGTGAAAAAAACCTATATCATAACACCTTTTCATTTTAAGAAAAGGTCAAATATATACCCCTTGATTAGTTATTTTAAATCAAATTTAAATTTGAATCAGCCTTCGTTTTCTAGAAAAAAAAACCAAGTAACTTGCTTGCTACAAATACAGACTTTCCTGGAAAATATTGCGTTATAGATTATAGAAAGAAAAGCCATTCAAAGAATCTTTAACTTGAAAATGTTTTATAAAATAAGTCTTAACCCTTTTTTGTCATCTGTCTTCAACTTTTACCAATAACTTTTATTTTACTTAAGACTTATTGTTTTTTTATACTTTTTAAGAATTCCATCTCTTTAAGTTCTTCGATAGTTTATTTTTCGACTCTTATCCTGATTGAAATATTCTAAACAATATTTTCGCAATTCTTTAGACATAATATTCTACAAATTTTACACCATATGGTAAACCATTATGCAGCTACATAATGGCCCAGAAACATTGAAACATTTAATGACCCAGTTAAAACTATGAATATGCATTTCAGATTTACAAAATCAATCGCCCATAATTTTCTATTTTGACTGCAAACCACAACTAAAAACAGATTGAAAAAAAGACCTTTCGATGATTGGAAAGAGGGTAGCAAATCTATATATCTATATTCATTGAACATACATTCGATCGAAGAGTCCATAAATATTTGACATCCAGATGGCTGGCGAGATAAGCGACTAAACGTCCCCATCTCCACGAGCATTTGTCGTCTCCTACTCTGTTGGCCATCATAAATCAGAGCAAAGCAGTTTTATTTTATATTTCAGTTTTTGTTTTATTTTGTCAAATTGTTGTAAGCCAGTTATTGATACAGGCTAACAGGTTTATTTGTCAACTTTAATGGTTACGAGGGAGCCAAATGAAGGGCAAGGGCCAAAAATAGACATGAATATTAACGTATTTATTGTTTTGTGGAAATTTATAACTTGGCATTATAAATTGATGTTTTTTTTTGTTTTTGTTTTAGGTAATCGTGTTGGCATTATGTAGTTGAAAAGTTTTCAATTAGCTAATTGAGTACACAGAAACAAACGGACGCCAAGCCAAGGTCCATGTCCCTTACTCCGTTCTCTTGGCCATGTCCTCGTCATTGTGTTAACAAATTAATTACGAGCAACGACAAACAATGCCACAATGTTGACATTTTCCCTACTAACCTAATACGAGTGGAATGCAAAACGCAGAACAACAACATCAACAACCCCAAAAACGAAATGCCTCAATTGATATGGCATGAAATTCACCAAAAATATTTAATTAAGCTCACTTTTGTTGTAATGCCAAAATCAAAGGCGTTGCCTAAGTGAGATGCGAATAAGCTTTTGTTATTTAAACTTATTTCAAATTCAATTTGCATTTTCAAACCAAACATTTTGCAATTAGCATGAAACCCTTTTACATTTCAATTGGACACAACAAGAACAATATAATCTAGTTAAATTGAAATTTCCAAAAGTTTTTGACTAGTCGAAAATTTAGAAATTTGCATATAAAATGCGAAATGGAATTGAATCACAATAAGGGATCAATATATGCAAATCTCGAATGTTTCAGTGTTTAGATTGATAAGGAAATGTATCGCCCCACTGGAAATTTCTATTAGAAAATATTCTCTAGGGAATTGGCAATAAGGATAACTTAACTTTCTTGTTTGTAGAGATTTTCAAAATTCAACCCTTTTTAAAGAAAATTATCTAAAAAAAAGAGATTACAAAATTTGAGAAAGATTTCTGAAGGGCAACACTTTGACACTCCAAAAAACTTAATCTATTTTTTTTAAAGTCAAATGAAATAACTATTTAACTTAAAACTTTATAGAAAATCTGTACTTATTAATTTATTTCCAAGTATATTAGAGACCTAAAATTGGTTTTGATATGAGGAATAGATTAAGCTAAGTCCAGAACAGTAACACTAATCTAATGTAGAGTTCTCCCAGAGTTCTGGGGGAATACACCTTAATTTCATATAATTATACACTTAAGTTTCTTAAATCTATTTCTCGTTATGTTTGACTTAAACCCGCCCCCAAGCACAAAGGTCATATGTTGCTCATACGTCATGTTGTACACAACCATTTTCATTGCATGCGGCCATTAATAAGGACACTCTTTAATGGCCCTATTATTTATGTCTTCATACCAATTAGCCTCACGACAATTGACTGCCAGTCATAAATTCATTAAAAATCAATTTTTAGCATTAAGAAATATGAAAAAATTTAATAACGACTAGATATTCTCTTCAAACTTTATCTGTTTCTTCTCATGACTCCTGTCAAGTTGATTAAGAAAACTTTTGCAACTTCTGAGAATTCAGCATCAAGACAAACTAATTAACTGTGCAGTTTATATCTATATAGTTAGGTAATAAATTCCAAGACATTGATGATGAAACAAACAGAATGTGCAACCTGGGGCAACAAGTTAAGGTAACTTTCAAGTTCTTTTGTTTAAAAGTTTTTCACAGGAAAAGCTTCACTATGCAATGCATATACATAATAAGTTAAACTTAAGTAATTTGATTGTTTATAAGCAGGTTATTTAGAAATGTTCTTATGATTAACATTTCAGAACTATTCGAGAATCAATTATATATTACGAACTTCAGTTCATTTTGAACCTTATACAACCAAAATAAATGTTGTTAGTCTACACTTGCATAGTCCTCTTGGGTTTAATTCACTTTTTAAGCCAAACTACTTAAAGCAACACACATTACTTAGAATATTTGTTATGCTAATAGATTGTGAATAAATTGAACTGAAAATCGAAGCAAGTTTTTTGCTAATTAAGAAATTGAACTGAGAGGTTGTTGAGAAAGCAATTTGGTCCAGACTCTGACCTAGATTGACTCTATGTGGCATATCTTTTGCATTTGTTACAGAGAAAATGTTGTATTTTTGTTTTTATATTCACACAGCTATACGAAAAGTAAACAGAAGCTAAGTTAACCATTTGTTTTTATGGCCCCTAACCGTGAATACAGTTTGCATTTGCAGTTGGTTTGGTTCGACACTGCCATTCGGCTTATGCACTCAGCGAAAGAAAACAATAAATAGTTAAGAAGTAGAGAGGAGGAGGGAGAGAAACCATAATGTTATGATGTTTACCTGGGTGTGAATCCATTCATATTTTTATTACAAAGAAGTGTCAGCGAAAAGTAAGAAACACATGAATGAAAAAGGACACGAACCGCAACGCACGGATTTCAATTATACTCAGTTTTTCTCTTACTCGCTGGCGCTAGATATTGTGGTCCTGGCCATTGAAGTTCGTTCGGATGTCAGTAATATTTTATGACACACTATACAAGGAAGTGAGGGTGGTGAAGGGGGAGGGGCAGTGCGTGTGTGTATATGTGCTTAATGGCTGGAAATGTAATGACAGGATATGCATTCCCTTGAAGTGCTAGTCAAGCTACAGAGCATCAAGTTGATAAGCAAATGCCATGCTATAAGTAACCAACTATATGCTAATGTCATAAATCTGTAACTTAAAGCTAATCTAATGCCTCTTTGCCCCCCACACTAACTTCTTCCTTTTAATTTTCACACTGTTTGCTTTAATTAAAAAGAATCTTCAGTGCAAATGCCGTTAGCCCTTGCCATTTCGCAAATGCCAAAACCCAGTTCATTTCTCTCAGGCAAAATCAGAAGAAAAAAAGTGAAAAGGGAAATGAGTTTGTTAACTAGAACTAGAAATTTACTTGGGGCTAAGACGACATGCATACGAGTTGCTGCATTTGAACTTAAATATTAAAGGAAGCAAAAGGACATGGAAATGGGGGAGCGAAAGAAAACAAAAGCAACTACACAAGAGGAAAATGCTCTCTGCACTCTGATTCCCTTTGGCACAGAGTTTACAAAGACATATTAAAGCCTTTTGTTGAAATGGGAATGTTTACTAAGCTGCTTAAAGTTCATGAACATATCACATCCGATTAAGAAACATCATGTTGTTGTCATCCAACTATAGCAATTGGTTCAGGGACGTAGTAAGGTAAAACAGAGCGAGAGATATTTTGGCGCTTGAGGCTAGCTGTGATATTGACGGCCTTTTGGGAACTTTCTTTTTTGGTTTGCAAACAAATAAATGAAAAGTGGTCTAAAATGACCATTTTGCGCTCCCTTGTCAGTAGAATTTAGCGACCCCTTCCCTAATTTAGCCCCTAAGGCGGGCAGACTCGTTGGTCTCATAACAACAAATAATTTCATGTAGAGGAAGGGGCACTTGGTTTTTGCTTCTGAAACAAGACTCAGATTCAAAGATAACCTAAAACGGAATATAAGTTAAACAATAAACAATAATAACAAATCTTTTATACTTAATTCAAGTGCTTAAACTCATAAACTTTTGAAGCATAGCCACAAAAAAACTGTCTTAAGATGGTCCGACCCTGTATGAAATATTTTATAATTCGCTTGAAGTAAACAAGAATGCTAGAGTTTCTTGAATTGAGAGATTGTGTTCAATGAGACAAATCATTGACAGATGTTCAACATATCAAAAAAAGGATGCAAATTAAATAAGCATGGAACTAGAAACATTTCTAAATGGAACTTTTTCCATTTTATAAAAACTCACAAAAGATGTGGGACTGAAGTTTTTTCGCTTAGTAAATAATCTAATTGTATGGGTGAGCGTATAGTAAGGGTATTGACAGAGACTTTCTGGGGGTAAAATATGCTACATATTTTAACAAAAAAATAAACAAAAAAGAAAATCAAAAGAGAAGAGAATGCCAGAGTCCAGTTATAAATTTATATAATTTAGTAACAATAATTTTACAATGGGAGCCAACTTACAATCCCGCCTCAGGCCTTAAAATACCTAGCAATAATTCCACTCTCAACTATGCCAAGGATGGATTAAGACCTAAAAGACATTGCTTTTATTAACAATTTCTAATTTTATGAATTAAAATGTAATTGCCCGTCACAAGCAGAAGTTTCTAAATGAGAGGACGAAACTGTGCAGGACATTTTTTGCCCTCCTAAGTATGCAACAGACAGACGAATATGTCACTTTTTGCTATAAACTATAAAGAACTTTGTGAAGTGTCCGCTGGCTACAAATTGAATTTCATTGCTAATAGACAACTTTTATAATTTAAAATAATATAAACGCATTTGAAAAGTTGTGACAAACTAAGGTGATTTCGGAATGACATGACCAAGCACAGTAATATTCTCTTTGACTTAGTTGGTCTCCATATACAAATTGAATTTTGAGTCATGTTTATGTAGCTATCAATTTTCAATTCCATAGCACTCGAAAAATTGTCTTCTGAAGCACTGTAAAGTTTATTAAACAAAAATATAAAAGTACTAAAATAATAAATTTATTTAAACATTCAATTATGTGGAATGTTATTAGCGATGTCATTGCTTGATTTTTATTAATAAATATTACCTATTATAATAGGCATATCTATAGAAAAATTTATTTATTAATGTAATTGATTGAATTTGAATACCAAGATTAAATATAAATATTTATATAATCTTGATACACATATTTTTTTATGCACTGTACATTGATTGTCTGTTTGAGACCAAAAAGTGAATAAATCAAAAGCTCTTGGCAAATTCATTTAACTGAATGAATTGTCTTAATTGTTTGCATAAAATGTGGAAAATCATTTTTTTTCCCATTCAGTTTAAAGCATTGTTCGTTATATAGACACGTGTACGTGTGTGTGTGTGCGTGTGTTTGTTTTTACTTCTCTAAGACCCAAATTGTTTAATTGATGTACAAATTAAATCGAAAAATGCATTTACAATATTTATTTTGTAAAATTGTACATTTACATTGAAGTTAAAAACAAATTTTCACAGATGATTTAATCGAACTTTATATGTGTATATTTATATATATCTGCTTTTATTCTATTTGCAGTAAAACAAATTTGATATATTTGTATGATAAAGCCGGAAAACCCAATTGGCAATGCAGCTAAAGAAAACACCAAAGGAATCAACCATATTCAACGAGCCGTGAGGAAATTAAATGAATCATTTATGCTTAAACAAGTTTCAATTATTGTCTCAGCAATCGCAAAGTGAAGAAGAAGTCAAAAAGAGAAACGAAAACATATAAGAAATGGATTCAGCGCTATCTCTCACAACTCCAGGCCGTCGTCTGGCACTCCCACAACCACAACCAGAGTCATCCAATATGACTCAAGCACTTTTGGATCTGGCCATGGCAACTGCCTCACCACTCCTCGAGGAATATAATAATTCGATAAATGGCTCAACTGCAACAACTTATGTCCCATATGGAAGACGTCCAGAGACTTATATTGTGCCCATACTTTTTGCCCTGATCTTTGTGGTCGGCGTACTGGGCAATGGAACGCTCATTGTGGTCTTTCTCAGTGTGCGACAGATGCGTAATGTGCCCAACACGTGAGTTTCAAAGAAAAGTTATGACAAAAAGAAAACATTTTTATCAAAAGTTGTAAGACCAAGTGCCAAACTAACAGAGAGCGGGGTATATTAGGCAATATTTGTTACAGGATTGTTACAGGATGTTACAGGATTGTTAATAAGACTTTTCTACTTTTCTAAATTAATGAGCAAATTATTTTTAATACGAAATATAGATCAAGTTTAAAAATTGATTAATTTCCGTTAATTATGAAGTTATCTGTAAAGTATCTTAATATTATCCTTATGTACTTAAATACCAAGATTTTTCAATACCAAGGGTATTATAAGGTCGATTACATTCCTTAACTTGAAAAGCTTCGCACATTATGAAAAATGTCTTTTTGATTTATGACAAACTTAAATTGAATTTAATTATGAGCGCTGCTACGTTCTCTTAGGGCGAAAGTGTGTGTGGCAAATTATGCATGCAAAAGTGGCAAATGTCAGTGGTGAAAAGTTTCTTACAACGCCTCTGCCACGCCCAAGTGGCATGCCCACGCCGGCACGCCCCTACACATTGCTGCTGCTAATTAAGTGGTTGCCCAAGCTGATGATGATACACTTGATGATGATTGTGATGCGGAAAATGTCGAAGTTGGTTTTGGCTAGAAATTACTTAAAATTTAGCCAAGTTGCTCTTTTTGTCTTTTTGGCTTAGGCATACCACAGCTGACTAATTAGCCATGTTTGGCCACATGTGTGTGTGTGTGTGTGTGCGTGTGTATTGTAACATTTTTGTGTTGTTTTGCATAAATTGAGTGCCATAAATCAAGTTATTGTTACACAGGCCTTGCGATTAATTTGATTTTAGGAGAAAATGTTGGGCCTGAAGGAGCCTACTCCTTGTTGGCAAAAATATGTTGCCTACTTTTGGGCAGCTTCTTCGAAATACCTACCAAATGTTGAAGGTACAGTTCCGTGCTTAAAATATGCAAAATTGAGCCATAAATAAAATATCATAATTTAAGAATTCTTGGTAAAGCAAAAACCTTTATAGTTAATTAGTGTTCGTTAGTGGCTTCGTCATTAGCCAGATGCCTGAATCTCGTTAATTGTGAATTGGTCTTCACTTTCTGTGGTCGTTGGGTATAGCCAATTAAAACGTTAAACTCTCTACTGGCAGGTCATACCTGACTGACTATAAAAAAGAACAGATATTTATTAATTGATGTTCTCGTTCACCTAACTCAAATCCCTTACACACACTTGACCTTCAGTGGTGGTCCTAGCACTTCAATGTGTGGACCCATGTTTAATGGGATTCACCATACGAGTTTACTAGTATTGGAGAATATTTTAAAGGACTAAAAAAAGAATTTATTTTAAAGAAGAACCCAAAGGAAAAATAAGACCCTTTAATGAAATGAGGACTCAATTTCCATAGATTTAAAGTAAACTTAATAATATGAGGTGGAAAAAGATTATAATAGCAGTTTTATTAAATCAAAGAAGAGTAAGAAATAAAAAGCAATTTTACAGAATTGGAAAGAAGGGGAAAGAACGATGTAAAGGCAGATGTCAAATCTGCCAACTCAAAAGTAGTAAACCAAACCATTGCACATTGGGCCCAACACCAAATTTTTTTGGCATAAAGTAAACGCCAATGGCATATAAAAGCACATTGCGTATACGCTATTATAGAGTTGCGTTGGAGCATTTAGGAGTAACATAAGGATAATAAAGAGATCTAAGCCGTATCCAATCGAAATCACTTATGATTTACAAATGACAATCCCTTGGATTAAGTTTTTACCTCTTTTCGACATTCAATTAATACATACCTTTAAATATATGTACCTATAAACACTTACTAACAATGAAACCATTTTGATTTGTTTAATTTCACGTACCCTATCAAGACAGAACAGCTGTTGACACTTGATACTTACAATACGCTTTATATCTGTAAGTTTTACATTCGTAAACTTTATTTTCACTTTATGCTAAAAATTAGATTTTGGATCCAATGTGCATTGATTGACATTACACAAAGTTCAACTGAATCAAATTGCAAACATTGCTTCCAAGTGCTATCAAATGCACCTCATAGGTCCGCCTTTGGCACAAGTGTTCAGATATACATGTACATAAGTACACTTTTAATTGGATTCAAATGTTAAAAGTTAACAGTTTTATGGATTTGATAAAAACCCCAAAAATCATAAGCCATAATGCCAACACTGGCCAAGGATAGGACTTCTGTGTTTAGCTGTACCCACACACAGAGTCACAGCATTTGCCCCACGTGCAATGCATTAAACTTGCACATTTCAGCCAAAGCCAACTGAAATGTCAACTGATCAAATTACGCTGAAATTGCATTTCATAGCCAGGCAACAGACCAAAGTCAACTTGACTCAGTTTCAGCTTGAGTGGAGTATAAGTAGGTGGGCATCCCAGGACTAAATATAGACCACGGCAGACCGGAGAGTCTAACTAAAACAGAAAACACTAGAAAAACCCAAAGCAAAAATCCTTATCAGGTTGTGCCGAGAGTGCCACAAAAATGTAATTTGGTGTTTCATTTCTGCTGCCACATGCAGCTTATTTATGGTAAAACACACACGCTCATCGTGTCTGTGTGTGAAAGAGATAGGTTTACACAGAGGAAGGGAGATAGGGACATTAAATTACTATACATTGCATAAGATCACAAAGCTTCTGTCACTGTGTAAGCAATTTATCTGCAGTCACTGTGGCGCTCTCCCTTTTTTTTGATTCAAATTTTATTTAAAATCAAAATTATTTTCAAGCAAAAATTCTCAAGCATATAAATCAATTTTATCGGTCAATGGGAAAATGGCAAAAATTTTGCTTCAAAATTGGCCAACATATCAAGCATAAATCATTGAAGCGAAACATTTTTTTTATCACACTTCAAGGCGCGCACGTGCTACAAAAAAATATCCTTGGACCCTTAAAGATATGCAAGCTGCTGGCTTATCTCCCATGTAAAAAAAAGGTCACATAAATCTATTAGAGTTTTGCTTTTCACGAGGGGATATATTTAATATGGCGCAATCTTGGCAACAAAGTTCAAGGCCTCAAAAATCTGTACCAATTTCGGTCTTCAATAATCAGTTTAAATCTTTATTTTATTTGATTTTATTTCGATATATGTAGCTATTCCTTTCCTCTATGTTAAGTAAGTTCTAACAAATAAAAAATGATTTGAATAGTTTATGCAAATTTTGAGTTGAATTTTTGGACCATGTTTCCAATGATTTCTGAAAAAGAATTTCGCCAATTAATTTACTTGATCAAAAAACATTTTTTTTGGCTTTCGTTAATATTCTCTCATGATCTCTCCTCCCTCTCTCTCCAAATCTCACAGTTATATACTTTCCTTGGCACTGGCTGATCTTTTGGTTATATTGACAACAGTTCCATTGGTCTCTACGGTCTATGCTGTGGAATATTGGCCATGGGGCGGTCCACTTTGCAGTGTTACCGAATTCATGAAGGATGTATCAATTGGCGTATCAGTCTTTACCTTGACTGCCCTATCGGGTGATCGATATTTTGCTATAGTCGATCCATTGCGTAAATTTCATGCACATGGTAAGTGACCATACTTCTAATTTTTATGTGGAAAAATGTTAAAATTATAAACTTAATAGGAGGTGGTCGTCGAGCGACTCATATGACTTTGGCCATTGCTGTATTTATTTGGGTTTTGGCCATACTTTGCGGTATACCAGATCTAATTGGCAGTAATCTTAAGGTGAGTTTCCTAGTTTAAATATAAGATTGTATGGTAATTTTGGTTCTTTTTGCAGCCCGTTGGCATTAGTCTTGAGAAATCGATTGTAATCTGTTATCCATATCCTGATGATTGGGGTGCAAATTATGCCAAAACTATGGTTCTTTTAAAATTCTTGGTATATTACGCCATACCTTTGGTCATCATAGCTGCATTCTATGTATTAATTGCTCTGCATTTGATGTACTCGGCCAGTGTTCCCGGTGAGATGCAAGGAGCTGTCAGACAGGTGAGATAAAATGGGAAAGAAAGCTCTAACTCTGACATTTTTGGATAATACACACAAGTGTTATCTCGTATTTGAATCTAAAACATACATACGTATAATTGTCATTAATAACTCGTAAACTAACAAATTGTTTAGGTCAATTTGATGTATGCAAAAATGGCAAAATTGAAGTCAAAATTAATTTTCTAGACTATAATGTCAATTAAAAGATACCACTTTAGGGAAACGAAAAAGAGATGAGTTTTGAAGGCTAATATACTTGAGGTTCCTGCCAAAAATATTATAAAATCTTGGTTACTAATTCGATTTGTAGGTAAATATAAATTACTTGAAGGTAATACTGCTTAATTTTATAATGGTTCTTATGTTGGATATTTCAACTTAATGTCAAAATTTAATGTCCAATTACTTCAAGCATTTACATTTCGCGTAGAATTTACCAAGAATATACAATTTCAAAGCCTTGTCGGCTTTGAACCAACTCTACCTATTGAAATGTCTCTCTCTCAAGGAGAAAATTTGCTTAAGCTTATTAAAGTTTACTTTGCCGAACCACTCTCTCTACAAATATTGAAAAAGTTATTCTTTACGTAAATCTACAACACTTCAAAGGTTCATAAAATACAGTAACCTCTTTTCTGAAGCTTTCCGCCTTGCCAAATGAAAGAGTATGAAAGTAATGTCCCATCAGCATATCAATTGGCCACATTCACTACAACATACTTTTGGCAAAAACCGTATAGACCTACATTCTAGCTTTATTGATTAACTTCGATAATTGACTTTGACATTAAGTCTGGATTGGCAACGATTTTAGATTATCCAATTATCTACTGTCAAAAAAAGGTCTTTAAAATGTATTTAAGCTACTCCTTTGGGGTTTTATTGATATAAATAAGCAATCTTATTGAATTATTCACAGTTTTCAGTGTTTTCTTTTTAACCAGAAAGCCTCAATCAATTAACAATTCACATTAAATAACCAACAACCAAAAAAAAAAAACAAAACTCTCACACATGCAGGAAGGAAATAAAATTAAATTAAATACAACGGAAAAAGCTTGTTGCCTAAACTGAGTCTACTAAAATATTTATATTGCCTTAACCAGTGAACATGCTTTGAGTATTTTACAGGAAATTTAAAATTCAATTGGCAGCGTCAGAATAAATTTTGCCAAATGCCAAAAAAAATAAAAAAATAAATATATTCAACCTCAATTTAGCAAGTTTTTTTTTTAGCCTGGTTTGTTGCATCTTTTGTTTTGTGTTTCAGGTTCGAGCCCGTCGTAAAGTTGCTGTAACAGTATTGGCATTTGTTGTCATCTTTGGTATTTGCTTTCTGCCATATCACGTCTTCTTTCTCTGGTTCTACTACTGGTAAGTACAAGGGGCAAACGACAAAAAGAAAGGAAAAGAAAAGAAATGGCGGAAAGGAGAGAGAGTGCGATTGCGTCTAAAAAAAGGAAGTGAACTGTGTGTGTTTGTGTGCCAGGATTTATGTGTGCTGACGATATTCATGAATGGTAAAGTCAATTTGTCAATGCAGATAAGAAAGGAACTCGTGCACACACACACACACGGTCCCAGCGACAGTCAGGCACCCTATTGACCCGCACAGCCTCTCTTTTCCTGCCTTAGAGAAACGAGCTGGCTTGAGTAATGTTGTCACCATTTGTTTGACATATACTCCCAGCTCTGGACAATAATCAATTTCTCTCGTTTATATCTCCATTATGATGGTTTTTGCCACATCCTTACATACTCTCACACACAGGCCAACTGCACAAGATGATTATAATGCATTCTGGCATGTCCTGCGCATCGTCGGATTTTGCATGTCCTTTGCCAACAGCTGTGCCAATCCGGTTGCCCTCTACTTTGTGAGCGGGGCCTTTCGCAAGCATTTCAATAGGTATTTGTTCATTCACATCAATCCTACTCCTCCACCACCACCAGCAGCATAACAGCATGACTAATGATATTCGATTAGAATCGATAACAAACAAATAACTGTAAATCTGTAAGCGTAAGCAAACTGCAATTTGTATCTCCCTAAAAACATAGCCTAAAACCAAAGCCATACGATACCAAAAACCAACTAACCAACCAATCAACCAACCAACCAATCAACTAACAATAACAAGAAACAAAGAAAAAAACATTACCACTTGGCAAAAACTTTTTCTTTCTGATTGCCCACAAGAGTATGCTATAGATAACAAACTATACACTACACATACATACATACAAATAAATTTATGTGCATATGTCGTTCTACATGTGTATGTATATGTGTACTTGTCTGTAGCGCACTTATCGGCTGGAATTGTTGTGTCTAGGCAGGGTAGAATTTGATTTATTGTTAACCAAAATCTCTCTCAGCAAAAAATATTGTTTATTACTATTAAATTTATGTTATTCACATACATTTTTCTTTCTTTTTATTTTCATATATTTCTTTTGATATTTGCAAGAGCATATAATGCTTCCATGAAGTTCTCATTGTTAAGCACATAAATTTTGCAAATTATTCTCTCTACATCCACCAGAGCTTAGTACATTGTTTCAAGATGTATAACTGGTTTTACTTTTAGAAATTTCAAATGCTAGTTTCATTTTGAAATCGAATTAATTCATTACAATCATGCAGAATATTAACAAAAAGAATGTGCATGTCCTTAGTTCAGGCTTGGAAGTTTAAAATACGAGGGTAGTCACTGTAAATCCAAGCAAAAGTTGCCTTTAAGAAGGCACAGACACCACGTTAGACGTCCATTCTCGTAATTTTTGTTTATCCTTAGAGGTTAGAAGAGTTTTATGCTCTCTTTCTATACAACTTTTAAACTTAAGAACTTTGATTTTTATTTAAATAGAAGTTTTGAAGCCATTTTTTTGTTCTTTGATTAATGTTTTCAGTTTTAGAGTCATTTTGTATATGTCGACTATAAAAGAAACCCTCGAATCAAAACAAGGAAAATCAAGTTTCGAAATGAAACTTTAAGCACAGGAAAAACTAAAAGCTTGATTACTGAATTGAATTTGGGTATTAGGCAACATCTGTCAGTATTTATTTTCAAAATTGCAATCAACAATGAAAGACATACACGCACACCCACCCACACATACACACTTTACACGGACACACAGAACCATAAACATTCACAACCACAGCCACACACAGACATAACAGTTACACACACACAAACATGAAAATCGAAATGTTGTTTTTTTTTGTTCTGAAATATTGCATTTTGCTTTTCGATTTCTACTATTGAGCAACCATTTCCCTTTTCTCTTTTCGCAATTGGTCAATTTGCAGATATCTCTTTTGCCGAGGCGTCAACGGACGCCGCAAGAAGCGCAGCCAACACAATGACACATTCTGCATGCATCGGGACACTTCATTGACCAGCACCGCCTCGAAACGCTATCAATCGCGTCATTCCTGCTATCAGAGCACTGTACGCAGGTGAGTCGCATCGATCGATATACTACGTACACGGATCCTTTTACGAAAATTGACCAACTTGATTTCATTCGCACTCGTTTAGTTGTCGCCTGCAAGAGACAACCATAACCTCGCTGCCACCCCTCACGAACGGTGGACAAAATGCTCCCATTTCCGTGTCCGCCCTGCCCGAATCTATGCCAGCGAGCTATGAATTTGCTCCAATCCACGCAAGGCAACTGACCCAACCACAGCAGCATCAGCAAGAATCCCCATTAAATTGAAATACCAAACTAAAAAAACGTAGGCACACCGCCCTCAACGGAGATTACAGGAAGTGAAGTAGCCACATAATTTTTAATCCAATTAACATATTTGTAAATTTCCAAGAATCAAAGTATTCAGTGTGTGGGTGGACAGTGTCAGGGGACCACACTCGAGGAAATCTAACTAATACGTTAGGCGCCTTAAAAGTAAATGTTTTGGCCAAAAAAATTTATTTTTGTGGAATTTTCTCATTTTAGCTTCAAGCGTTCTAAATGATTTAGCATGAAAATTAGTCAAATAAATTAATGGCAAAAGAAGGCAGCGGCTAGAGTAAAAAACCAAACCAATATTTATAGACAAAACAAACTCAGTTGGGCTTATTTGCTGATCGCATGGCCAAGAACGTTTTTGATTAAAATCAAAGGATATGTTAAGAGCACTTATGAGATTTAGTTCACTAAAACAGGCTCGTAATAGAGTTAGAAGAAAATATAGTGTGCCTATTAACTTGGTGCAAAGCAAATTCAATGCGAGTCTTTTCTAAAAAGTATTAAGCAAGATATTTGCTGAAATGCCGACCAACAAAAATCGGATTCGTTTTATTGAAAAATAGTATTGAAACATGTGTTAGACCAGAGGAGAGCTGTCCAGAGAGTCGGGATTAATTTACAACTTTTTTCTATATCCGTCCTTGTGACGGACCAATTTTTGAACTAATGTTTATTGAAGAAACTGACTTAATTTTGGTTTAGCTCTGCCCATGTTATCCTCAACTAGTTTTAGTTTGAAGAAAGAACTTGGTGAATCTTTAAAAACGTGTTGAGCCAAAAGGCACTTCTTTTTAGGCAAAGCTTGAAAGAAAAGTCCCACCTTGAAACCGAATAAATCTTAAGAAAAGAAAACAAAAAGTAAGAAAAGTTCCACTTGGCCAGGACATTTACTTTTCAGACGTTTATTTATGTACTTATGTATACAAATAGCTAGAAAGTTGTTAAAGTCCTCAGTTTTGTACATAAATATAAGCATACTGAATATGCATACTATGTAGTCTATATACTATATATGCACTAGTCATAGGGTTTATAAATTGTGCACATAGAATTTTATGCGTTTTTCATGTCTGTCGTCTAGTCATAAGCATTAAGCATTACCCCTGCCCGCCCAGCCCCACAGTGTCTGTTCCATACTAAAGTATTTCAGCCGTGCTACGGCTTTAAGCTAACATACAAGCACTATATAGATATACATACATACATACTAAGCATAAAGTTATAAACACATATATAGATCTATGTACATATAAATATATGATTTTATGTTGTGTCCATGTAAGCATAAAATAAAAACTTCTGTAAATATATTTTTATGTGCGACAATTTAAAAAAAAAAAAGATTAATGAAATAAATGTAATTACAGTGAAATTTGGCTCAACAGACAAATTTATTGGGGAGTCAATTATTCTTCTTGTTTATTTTTCACAACCATTTTTTTTGTTGTTTCTGTTTGTGTATTCATAAGATTAATTGTATCCCTTTTATATGTACAGTGAAACCTCGATATAACGAACTTCGTTATAACGAAAAACCCAATATAACGAATTTTTTGTTAAGTCCCTTGTTATACTAAGGTTTTACATTTCAGTACCTATAGCGAATCAATAGATATAACGAATAATTTTGCGATCCCCCTCAGATTCGTTATATCGAGGTTTCACTGTAGTCCATAGGCTCTCATTCGATACTTTTCTATAAAAAGGTGCGACTAAAAATGACAGACGGAGATATTGATGAGATGATGGCGGTGGAAAGTGTTGACTATGTAAGATGTAATGTAAGTCGACAAATTTTTCAAAAAATATATTTAAACTGCTTTATGTTAGTCTACTTAAAGCAAGTTGCACTGTGTGTTTAAATTCAAAAGTTTATTCAACACAAACGACAATATAAAAAAAGAATTACTATTCTGTATAAAAGTGGAATGAAAAAGAGTTGGCGAGAACAAGTAAAATTTATGGGAAATTAAATGACTAGGTGGGTTTGCCTTTTTGTCCGCTTTCGATTGTGGACAAGTTTTGTGTGGGGAAATCAGAACATCAGACCGGTCACGACCTACAAAGGAGTAGGCTACACTTCTGTATGGCTTTGGGGCGTGGCACTGAGTGCCGATAAACAGGCCAAAAGATTAATTGGTTTGCCTTTGGGCAACCCTTTCCATCGTATAGAAGGAATCTTATTGACACATCGACAAGTCAAAGCAAATTTCCAACACAAACTTTATCGCCTTATATACGAGACTTTTGGGTTTAGTTGGGTTGAAATGGTCTGAAATTTATATATTTAGGGGGGTGGCGTATTATCGCCGGTAAATCTGGCTTTTAATCAGGATCTCCAAGAAAATACAAAAACAAATAAATCCTTAATTGTAATTATTTAGAAGGTGACTCCTGTAATTGTAAAGTGTTTTAATTAAGAACATAAGAAAACTGTTTCATTAGTTCTACATTCCCATAAGAGAGGTAGGTAAACCAACTATAAAATAAATAATATTTAAAGTGTTGACCTTTTGGGTTTCTGGGCCTGTTTTTACTTAATTTAATTTCTGACCCAATTCATAGGTCATAGTTCATCCATTTCAAGTAATCGGCTTAAATCATGAGCACGTTTTTAGCATTTTCGCTCTCTGGCAAGTTTAGATGTTAAATCAACTAATGGAAATGTTGGACGCCAAAGCCTACGTGCTAAGGATTTAAGCACTTTTCCCTGGACTCAAAGATTACCTTTGCTTGTTGAATGTTTCGCTTCGCGTGGGCGTGGTTTTTGTCAAAGGTTGATAGCTGAGCGGATAAACAATCAATCAATTTCGGACAGTGAAATGAGGTCTTCTGCCCCATATTTTCACCTGTAAATTAAATTTACTTTGGTGCCCCAAATTATATTTAAATTTACCTTTTTTATGACTCTCCATGAAGTTTATAAAGTGAACTAAAGTAAGTTAAAGTTAATATAAATTAGACCTACTTATTAACTATTAAATTTCAGTTCTCGAAAAACATGAAAGATGAAACAAGGTCATAAAAATGAACCGTGCTCTTACTTACTTTTTTATTTTATCCTCTCCCCTCTCTCTCTCTCTCTTTCTCTCTCTCTCATTTATTTTCCTTATTTTTTTTAATAAACTTGTCGCGGTTGCTCTATATACATTCATATATATATGTATATATATATACATGGACTATAAAAAACTGTGTTTATATTATATATATAATTTTGGTCCTTAAGCGACCATGTCAAGTTGTCATCCAGCCAGCAAGTCGAGTGCTTATCTTGGCTTTATTAACTGTCCAAAGTGTTTGCGTCTTCCTTTACTGTCAGGAACTCATCTTCCATATTTTCTATTCTTTATTTTGTTGTTGTTGTTGAAGTCGGGCGATTTCGTATTTCAATTTTATTTTTTTTGCTCATTTTAACGTTGTGCTATTTATATTTTAAACTTTTTTTATAAGTATCTCTAGCGGAAATGGGAACAGATTTCTGTTATCTGTGGTAATTTAATTTTTAATTGTTAATGTTAGCCTCTAATTAATGATGTTCGATTCCCCAAGTGACTATCGAGTATGCAAATCCAATTTACAGTAGACTTAATTAAGATATACTCAGCGATTCAATTAAATCATGACAAAACATTTCACAGGCAATTAACTTTAAAGGGCAAAGATAAAGTTTGCGGTTTCGTTTCTTACCCAATCAAATGCGGATTCAGGAATGTGAATTCCTTAGAAAGCATAATATAGGCATAGATTATAAATTTTTTATTCAGAACTCATTTCTTTTTTAAATATAAATACCTTTTTAAATATACTATACCTTAATATTGGGAAATTGGTGAGCTTAACCCCTTAAAGTATGCTATAGGCTGGATAAATATTCAAAGTAAAGTTTGTTTTATCACTTTACTTCTTTTTATATTCACAGATTATTTCGAAACTTCCTTATTTGTTTCAAAAAGCGTATTTTAGGACTGCTTATTGCATAACTATTGGGGCAAAGTTTCACTTTTTTCAATATTTGGCATAGAACCAAGCAATAAGTATAAAATAAGATTTATTATAATCAGTATTAATAATTATAATTAAATGTTTATTTAACAAAATGTAATTGTCCATTATTTTTATGTATTCCAAACATTTTAGAAGTTGAATAAACTTTTAAAGACTATATTTGATTATTTCACTCAAACAAATGTTTCTGGTAAGAAGATTAACTCAAATTTAATAGCATGCCTGGCTCTTTTCGTATAAGTAATTAATTGCATATTGATATAACCTTGTAGCCACAGGTTAAAATTCTATTTCATTTAAGAAATTAAGAGAAGACTATAAAGCTATTTGCTTTTAGTTATTCATTTCATATTTAAACGTCCATTAATATTCATTAAACTGAATGTGCCAAGTGCCTTGACACTTAAAAGCCACAAAAACAATACCGAGTAGAAGAAAGAATAATAATAACAATAGAAAGAAAGCACAAACAGAAAGAGAGCAATACTAATAATAATAATAACCATAATGGTAAGGGCATATAAAACATATGTGCAGGGCCACCGTCTTATGGGGAGGTGTGTCTGTGGTAGCTAGGCAAATAAATAAAACGATTTGAGACGAACAACACGAAATGTAAATATAACAAAAAAACCCAAGGTACGACCAACAACAAGCTGAAGACTAGGGAGTACCCTGCAATAGTTTTTTTAGTGGGTAAAAGTCCACACATCTTTTGTTTGGTTGAGTCATTTAGTGCGTCAATATATACATTTGCGTTTTTTAGCTGTGAAATTAGTAATCATCTTATTTAGATACTTACTAAACAAAAAACATACCCTTTCAAGCATTTGGTTGCAGGGTATGAAAATAAATAAACCTGAAGGTGCAAAGCAACGACAGCTTAACCAAAAATGAATGGTGAGGGGAAAAAGTGGGTTGCGGTCTAGTAGGATGATGTTCGCTAATCGTAAATTGCTTAGAGGAGGACTAATCTAATGTATACACACACAGTTGCACACTGAAGCACACATATTAGGCACATAAAAATTGGCACTCAATAAGCATGAGGGCACTTTTGGGTCTCACACTTATACATAAACATGTCCCCCTCATACAAATACAAGCGTGTGTCTGTGAGTCAGACAAGGACAATCCACGTAGGCGTGGTGCTGTCGCCTGGCTACACACATACACTCATATATCTACATTGGGCTTCACTTGGCGTCTGCTGACGGCATCCTTAGACTGGGCTCACACACATCCTGAATCTAGAATCCACTCAGCTGACAGCTGGCTATGCATTTTAAATACATAAATTCTATAAATGTAATCAGAAAGAAGAAAAAATAATACAATATATGTACATACGTACAATCCTGTGCTGACAGTATATACTTATGCCACTCGGCTGAGAGTAACATATGCAAGAATATATAAATACGCGTGCTGAGGTTAAGCAAGGCATTAGCAATGACCGTGAAATCGTAATTCAGTTAAATCACCCAAAACTCCCTTGCCATGATTTTTTGTGTGATCCAAAAGGACCTTCTGTCAAGAGATATTACCCGATATTTCAAGAGCTAAACTAACTGAAACTGATGAAGAGCTTAGAATAAAATGACTGGAAAAGAGTAGGACGCTGTCAAAACTCAATAAAAATATTAATAATTAATTGAATAACATCATTAAACAAAGTGTAAAGTCTTTGAGCTTAAACGCAACCCACTTTTATCCCAATAAGTATGCTACATTATTTGCTTATGCAAAATATTTGGGTCAGCTTAGTTTTTTCGCAAGCTCCTTTTGTTTAACTATAACTATTCTTCTTCTTTAAATGGTTCCATATGGTATTCGTATTTATAAAACTATGTAAAATAGTGTTATATATATATCAACGTTTAGTTATAGTAATAAAGTAGTTTTTGGTATAAAAAACGTTTTGTTTAAAAAATGTTCTTTTTAAACATTTTACATACTATGTTTTACATTGATAATATAAAGTATTTTTGAGTTTCCTTTTTATATCTAGATCTGCCCATCCTCAATGACTTTTAGCTGAATCCTTGGATTAACTACCCAAAAATTTATTTAAAAAACTGTCTTTGGCTTAAGAAATCGATTGAATTTGACAAGGTTGTAGTACATTATCTTTTTTACGAGGGAATAAAAAATGAAACGAAGAATATAAAAAAAAAACACAAACTTTTTCCCCTGCTTTGTGTGAAACGTGACATTAACCACACATTGTCAGCGAAACTGTAAAGGGCTACCCCAAAAATTATCAGAATCGGTGTAGAGAGAGAATATAATGTAAATGAATCCAAAGGGAGCACCTCGACAGGGTGACAGATGGTTTATGAATCGATTCACATAGTCTTTATATACTTAATAACAAGCCTATCAAGAAACTACACAGAAAAATCAAAGCAGCACATAAAGAAAGTAACATTTGGTTAATCAAACCTACATAACTTTAATAAGGTGACACAAATGGAAGAAAATTAAATTTCAATCAATTTACGTTCTAGTTGTACCTAAAACTAAATATCCTTAACTTTAATGTTTTCCTTTGCTTTGGCTGTAATCTCCGAATTGCCAACAATACTCATTTAAGATTTACCACCTGCTGATTTATATATATGTATGTACACCATTCTCATTCCATTTGGCTCCAACTATTATTTGCGACTCGACCGCATCTAATTCAACCTTTCACACACTTTGGTCAACTCTCCGGTTCAAGTCCATGTCTATTTTTGGGGCATTTACAAGCATTTATAGCCCTTGGTCAAAGTCCCTTACTCCCGCTATAACCAACAGCAATTCCTGCTCCTGCTCCTTCGCCCAGATATCTTGCAAAGGAGATGGAGAAGCCACAGTTCAGCCATTGACTGAGCTAACTTTAAGCTCCCTTTGGGGGCTATTCACATCAATGAACAGCTGGTGGTCAGGATAGCAACATCCAACAACATTTTTGCTTTCTAATTGCCACACCAAAAAAAAAAAAGAGTGAGTAGATGAGCCAGGTAAAACAGGGCACTAACTTCAAATCTGACACCAGAATGCACAATGTATGGGCCAAGTGCGTCATAGTGCTTCATTAAGTGGTAACACGAATCAGGTGAAGCAAATTAAGCATACGCCTTGTGTGACATACAAAAGCTAATTAACTTCGCAGCAATATAAAACCAATCATTATATAAATTAAAATCGTCAAGGTTTCACTTAAATTTCCATTCCATGTTTTTCATTACACAATTGTCCCCCTTCCCCCACAAAAACGAAGGAAAACAAAAAAGAGAATACCACACATTCACATTGATTGCATTTATGGGCTGAAATAAAGTTTCGAACGCGTGTTTTTCTATTTTATTTGTCAAAGGCAATCCAAATCGTAAGCTGAACCCACATCAACTTGAGCACAAATACCAGCACGTGGACCTCTATAAGATTTTGACTTGACTTTGACACTCCACTACTGAGATTTGCTTGGAGACAAGACTGGCACGTCAGACGATAGAGAGGAAAGGGAGTTTGGTTTTCCTTTTTTCTCTTCTCGTTTTTGTTTTCTGGCAAATAATAAAAAGGACATTCGCCTGAATTGTCACATTCGTTTCGCTCTTAAAAGATTAAATTGCTAACAATTTATGCACAATGCCTAATACAATCGTGTGTGTCCATGTAGTGATGTGGCTTTCCATAATTTGCATAGAAAAAGTGCTCTGAACTCGAAAAGGTCAATAATTTGACTTTAAAGATACACACACACACACAATCTCCCAATGGTTTAAATCTTCTAATCCTAATGCCAATTTAAAGGCAGTCAAGCATTTTGTATGAAAAGTTACAGTTATCTGACACTTGTTTAATTAATTTCAAATCTTTGAATGAAGGGATAAACCCTTTCAATTTTTCAAAAAGGGAGTCAACTTTTTCGGCTCTTAGCTGTCTGCGAAAATAAGAAACAAACAGAAAGCGCTGATAAAATAAATTCTTGTTTTGTTGTTATTTTATATACATATATATATATATATATTTTCCCCCGACTTTTGCGCATCGATGACTTTTATTTGTTTGCTAAACAAATGGATAACCCTTTTCTTTTTCAATCAAATTAGCCGCAGTCCAGCCAACAGAGCATTCAATCATAGTGAGATAATGAAAAATTCAACGGACCAAGGTTTAATGTTATGATGGGAGGGATGGGCGGTGATGGCAAAAAACTTGCTCAATTTAAAATCAAATTTAAATTGGTATTCAAATTGAAATTGGCAATCGATTTGAGAACAACCATTGGTCACTTATTTAACACATTTCTAAAACTATAGCAAAAAGGGGTATACATATGTCTTTCTTAATTTCAATGAATGACTACGAGTTTTTATATTGACAAATTTGAAATTTTTTTTTCCGTTTCTTGCCAAGTTCTTCACAGTGCTTATCTAGCCAAATCAACTTTATTGCAGAGAATCTGCCTATAAGCTTCTTGGAAATCTGATTGCTAATTTCTGTTTCTGTTTTAAAAACTGCCATGGATTAACTTTAACCCCGCTCAGTTAAGCCATCGAGTTCATTCTCACTTTAAGTGTAATTTTTTCCATTGAAATTGATTTGAAATGCCTTTAGCAACACCTAACTGAATTTAGTTACGACCAGCATCTTTGATATTGCCCATTTGGCTGGCAGATGACCATTTCAAGTCCGAAACCAAGCAACATTTCTTCACTTTACAACTTAATTAGCCTTTGACACTTGTCATTAAGCTGCTGCTGTACCACCAACGATCTCATTCAATTAAGCCGAGAGTAGGAAGTAAAATTTCCGCACAGCCAGCCAACTGGCATTTCTCCTATATCCATGAACGTACATACATATCTATGTATATCCCTATCCCCAAACGACCTAGTTCCGGGACAAATGAAGACAACTTTAGCCAGCACTTGGCAGCTTTCTTGACATTGTTAGTTGCCCTCCTACATTGGTCCTGGACATGGATAACTTAAGTTTCGTTGTCGCCTGCAACAACTGCCAAATCATTGTCATTTGTCAAGAACATGAACGAAGAAGGGGGAGGGGGGTCCAAAGTATGGGAGCAAGCAAGAGCAATGACGACAAGTTCAATTGTTGCCCTCATCCGTCCCATTGTCCTACTCGCCACCGTCGTCTACTGGTTAAACACTTTGAAAACTTTCATTTTCGAACTTTTTGCCAAGTTTAGTTTTCCTTTTTCACTTTTTGTGCTTTGGCTCCAACTCGAGTTGAACTTCCGTTTTCGGTTTCCACTCGGATGCATGCAAAATAAATGACAAATTATTATTTTGTGGCGGGGAAACCCCCAAAAGACAATTTTATGGGTTTAAGTGTGCGTTAAGTACGTGTTTGTGGTTTACTCTGGAGTACCCTATGACTGATGGGAGCAGAAAATACTTCTTTTGCGAAACTTGGCCAAAAAATACACATACTCAAGGCTAGGTCAAAGACTTGTTTCGCATAAATTACTTTTTTCGTATTTTTAGTATATATGAGTTTAAAAATGCGTGTTGTGTTTTCTCTTGGCTAAGAAAAGATAAAAGCATATTGTGCCTGTAGAGATGAGAAACGAAAACTGTCATAAGCAAAATTTCAATGTTTGTGAAATTGCAAAATTGCGCGAAAATTGTCTTCGGTTGCTTCAGTGTCAGTGGCAGCAGCAGCAGATGTCGACAAATAGATTAAAAAAATATGTATCGAAACAACGTGGAGCTGTAACAGACAGGCAATCGGAGTGAGGGACGTAAGGAAGAAAATGAGTGAAAGAAATTCACTGGGGACTACAGGTGGATAAGACGGACAAGGATCCGTGCATAGTTTTTTCTTCTTTAGCTAACGGCGATTACATATCCTTGTTGCCTGGCCTCAATTGCCTCACACACATTTCACATCATTTGCATATTTCGAAACTTGCCGCTTATATCACCATCACCGCTTGAATTGGAATTTGATGCCATCGATTGCCCTGCAGGCGACCAAATGATTCCACTTCTCACATATGTACAAATGTCTTCCTCTGCTTCCCTCTCTCTCTCGCTCCCTCACACTCTCTGTATCTTTTCCTTATCTGTGCAACAATGAATCTTTATGTGCTGGTAGAAATCCTTTGCTGCAATTGAAATTTGCAACATAGCTCAGCTTTTTCGTTTCGGTAATTTATTACCAGACGATTAAACTTTATAGATTACCAAAACTTGCTGACAATTCCAACTTTCGAATTTTCTATGCTAAAAAGTTGGTTTTGAATTTAATCTTTTGCGTTAATCAAATGGACACTTAATTAGTGATTAATTTAAAGAAATTTTTCTGACAATATGTAATTTTAAATTTTCCCGCTTCATATTTATTACAAGCCAATCGGCGTTAATACATTTAAAAAGTAAATATATTTATTTATTTAAATTTAACCGTTTTTAATCTAAAAGACGGCAACGAAATTTAATAGCAATGAGCCGAAGAGATAGGACCCGATCAAATTTGTAGCATAATTCTCAGCATACATTTTCAAATATTTTATATCCGACTCCCACTATTTTTTATCCGGTTCCGATATATATCGATATTTTAAATTCGATGTCGATATCAATAAACATTTCGTTGGGGGCGGCAATTTCAAACTTCTACAAATTCAATCAAGAAACAATTAATTACAAATACAAAATAAAGATTTGCGAAACTATAAAACACAATTTGTATATCCGTAAAACTTATTAAATTATTTTAGCATTTATGTTCCACATTGCATGGAAAGTACTTTCAATGAATTATTACTAAATATTTGATCATATTATAAATGAAAATAGCCTAATAAGTTTTTCATTTTATTTTCTATTTTTATTCATTATTTTTCCACTATTTTGAGAAATACTTTTTTTTGGCAAAACTTTTTCAACAAATGCTCGACAACTCTGCCTTCCATGGTAGGCCATGTCTTGGAGCCATTAGTTGGCCACGCGCTCCCGTTTAGGCCAAGCTTACGCTCTATCTCTTGGTCTCTCATTGACGCTTTTTCTCTCACTTTTTCCCTGTGTCTAAGTAGCGCTCAGACTCTCGCTCTCTCTCTCACTCTCGCGCTTTGCACTTGTCTTGGGGCCTAAAACGTGTTTTAGCCGCCTTGGGTTTGCCGTTGCGTTGGGCTCTTTGGTTAGCTATTAGCTTTTAGCCATTCTTCAGTACAATTCGAAACGCGTTTCAGTTTGGTTGTTGCCGACGGGTTAGTCCAACTCTCGAATGGTGAATTTCGTTTGCCATAGTGTTAAGTCAGACGGTTGGGAAGGTGACTTATTAACGAGTGCGAGTGCGTGGAACGGTTAACCGTCTCAATATTTGAATTTCGGTATATTTCGAGTCTTCGATTGTAATTACAAGTTTTGATATGCAAAACGCGTACATGTTGTGTGTGTGTGTTGTGTTTTCTTTTGTTTTTGCATTACGTTTGAATGTTTTATGAAACGTCATTAAAGTGACCACGCCTCCCGCCCCATTGTATCCCCCCCATATGTACATAAACATGTACTGCTTGCAGTTCAGTCACTCGGTCATTACTTGCAATTGTTGTTATTGTTGGAGTGGATTTTCGTATTGCTTTTAGACGCTTTTACTTGTTGTGGAGTATCTAAGACTGTGTGTGTGTGTGAGTTTGTGTTTGAAAAATTTCACTTTGAATTGAAAGCAAGTTAACACACATTTGCATTTACGTTGTCTCTGTGTGTGTGTGTAGTGATGTGTGTGTTGCCCCTCCAATCACCGCTCTCAATTAATAGCATTGAGATTCTTTAATTTTATTGTTATTAACATAAAAATTTGCCTCTTTCCACTCCCCCCACTGGGCGGCCTTCACTTAGAAACTGCCATAAATGCATAAGAATACAAAAAAAAAAAAAATAATATTAAATAGAATTAATTAAAAACATGGTAATTACAAAAAGAAAAAAAATGAAGACTTAACCAAGGCTAAAATATTTTCTAATAAAATTCATTGAACAAAAAGATGAAGAAAACTCAAAGACAAATAGAAATGGCAACAACAAAACAACACATCAATTATTAAACAAAAAAAAAACCAAAAAAAAACTCACCATCAACAAATAAGATGAAAAAAAAATATAAAAACAAAATGAAACACTTTTAGCCAAGGTGAATGTTGCCATTATTATTTCTGATGACAACAGGTGAAAATTTATGGCCAAAAGTGACGAAAAAAAAAACTTAATTTATCAACTCAAACAATTTAATAATAAATAAGCAAAAATTTAAAAGCAATGGAAAATAAATCACATCTTAAGAATCAATTTCAAATGGATTGGAATATTATAAATTGAAGAAGAAATTAATTATACATTCTATTGATTAGAAAACATTTATCGTAAGAACTCGTTTTAACGAACTTGAGTGTGTAGTGCAAAATATTCCAGTTCGAAAAGGAGTTACTAGATTATTTCAAGACTATCTTCAGACTCTTTCTAATAACAAGAAGTAATTTTCCTTAATTCCAAAACATTCCTAATGAAAATTAAAACCATTACTATTATATTGAAAGACCCTCAATAGGCGCGAAATTAACGATACCTTTTACTTACTCCAATTAAGTTTGTTAGTAATTAATCATTAATCAATATGGTCGCAAATGCGGCAAAAACCTTGGGGCAAAAATTTCATTGATGATTGGTTTAAAAGGCGGCTGAATGTTTCTGGAAGTAACTCAGCTAAATTCCAATCGATTGTTATGAATACAAAAATAGTCTTAGCTATTCCAGTTTTATCAATATTCAGCTGAAATTGATTATCTTAGAAGAACAAAAGTCACAAATATCGGCAAATTTAAGCCTGTTCTAGCTTCAACAAAGAGACTAACAGAGTTAGCTGCAGAAATTCACTTGATTTTATTGTTTCAATTCTGATTGTTTCCCTCAATTCACTTGAAAGATTACACAAAGAACTCTTAGCCTACTCACACACAATTCTAAATACACACAAACACACATAATGGTACATTCATCATACGCAACGTTGGCGTTGCTGTTAGCCTTGAACTTTTCCATTAAGCCAAATATTATTAATTACATTTTAACGGTAACTCCAACCAAATAGCAAGGCAAAAAAACAATAAAAAAAAACCACGCAAAAGATTTTGTTTAATGAAAATATATAATTTAATTTTTTTTGTTTTTGGCAAACAACAAATATTTTGAAAGCCAGAAGAAGACAAAACGGGAACCTGTTTGGCCAGTTAACTAAGAAAAAAAATTTGTTAAATGAGCTTTCGAAGCCATAAACAAATCAAGTTGAAAAACATAAAATGCAAATGCTAAGCACTAAATAAATTATTGATAAGTGTACAAAAAAAGTCATTCCAAACACGAAAAAATATACAAAAAGAAAAAATACCGTGTACCCGAGTACCAAGTAACACGAAAATTGCAAACCACTTTGGGATACAACAACACCAACAACATTCTCACTTTGTTTAAACAATAAACAAAAATAAAATAAAAATAGAAGCAGAAACCGAAAAGATGCCGGCCCCGGTGAACCGACTGCGGCGGCAGTCGACGTCGGCAGCGTTTGTCTTGTTCTTTTTTCAACTCGATCCTCTTCTTCTTCATCTTCATAAGCGTCAACATCTTTTGCCATGTCAGCGCGCAAGGTGAGTAAGTTTTACATAAGTTTTTTTCAGATTTTAGTCATATTTTCATAGCCACAAAGTTTCATTAAGACCAGACGAAAAGAGTTCCCCTACCCAAAAACGAAAAAAATCAAGATATCTGCCGCCATCTGATTCACTTCATGCTAATTTATCTCAATGTTGGTGGCGGCCTGTTTTAAACCGTGAGATAGTCTCAAAATGTTGTTTTTGTTTCTTACATGCCGGAACTGGCCGAAGGTCTCTTTAAAAATAAAACACCAAAAAGAACAATATGACGTATAAACAGAAATTAAAATTAAATATCAGTTGAGATTTGTCACGAAGCGAATCATGGCGATCATAAACGGATGTCCCCAAAAAGAAAAAATATCATCAGAATCAAAAAAATATACTTTTTTTTTGATGAAACACGTTCAAAACTTCCGTGGAATTAACTAAAAATTGTATTTATTTTTTTGTTGTTGTTTTTGTTTGTTGTCAAATAAGTACTGCCTATATACAAACCAAATACTTACTGAAGTATTGAATCAACTTAAAGTAAACATTCAAATTTTTTTAGTGGCACCTGCAGCTCTTCCTGAGCCCAAAAATTTGCGGATTTCGTTTTGAATAAACATTCAACTTATGTGGCCTCTTTTGAATTTGTTTTTTCTTGGCTTTTTCCTTTTGAATTTTATGGTTTTGTGGTGGCTTACAAGTGGGTTACAACTCCAAGTCAACAAGCTCGTCAATAAAGTGCCGCTTTGTAAATGTTTTCATAACAGTAAAATCAAAAAGAATGTAAGAAGAAGAAGGCATCAGCAGAAATGAATATCGAATGTCAGACAAGTTCTTCATATTCCAAAGCAAATCAGGTCAAAAGAAGGTTCTATATGAAACCAGAGAATCAGGTTAACGCAGGCAAAATGCCCTTGCCAATTTGAGCCCTAAACCAACAGTCATTCAGTTCACTTAGTTATCAGTATCATTTGCTATATCTTTTATATAAAATATTTCAATTTGAGAGAGAGTTTTTAAACAGAACAGATCTTAATGTCAGCAACGATTTGTTTACCATTTCGAAACAAAGTTTTTGTTAAATCCATTTAATTATTTATGCCGAAACCTATTGCTTCAATGCGGATCCACATATTTGGAATTTTACGACTTTAAAATTAAACAAGGTTAGTGACAAAAAAAAAAAACCCAAAAAGTTCTTCCATTTAAAAACTATTTTGTAGGCCGTTTCAGATTCATTTTTTTTAGTCACCTTAATATAATTTGCAACATACTGGGCTTAAATCGGTTCAAAATCTGTTTTTAATATTGCTTCTTCGTGGCTTGAGCTGGGATTGCATTGACTATATTCCCTCATATTTTAACAGACTTCTTGTAATCAATCTTTCCTATTTAATTAATCGTAGAAATAGGCTTGGTGTTCTTGAATAGCGAAAAAGATTGAGTTATTGCCCCAGGTTAACCTAACGCTAACAAGTACACGATCAAGACATCCCTTTAGATCCAAGTAGATATTCTACTCACTCACATAAACTTTACAACCTTCGACACTTTGTTAACTCTTCAGAGGCTTTTTCTTATTCTCCTCAATAAACATCTTTCCTTTCATGTTTAGCTCTAAGATATCTATGACTTATATATTTTAATCTGCAGCTCTCTGCTAGGCTCCATCCTGGAAAGAGCATTATATCAACGTCAGCTAAAAATGTACAACTTCTTACTATTAATTCAAGTTGAACAAATTTTGCAAAGACAATTTGGTAAAACTGGTCCAGTAAACTGACTGATTTCAATTCAACTGAATAGATCCCTATGAAGATGTTTCCCTTTCATTCAACAATCGACAAAAATGCACACTTCAATGTTGAGTTTTTGTAAGTTTTGTGACCTTGTCTTGAGAGTGTCTTGTAAACTTGACATAATATTTAACTGGATTACAACATTTCGATTAAGTCTTTGTCCAAGCTTATCCCATGTATTTTAATTAATTACTAACCAAACAAAAAAAAGAAATCAACAAAAAATCAACAAAAATTCAAATTAAAATCAAATCTCTTGCATAACTCATCAAAATGCCAACCTATCTAGCGAGACTAACGGGCTAAAAATCATAAGCGTATCTCAGAAGAGGGATCAAGTGATGTAAATTTTGATGACAGGGGTCTATTGAAAATAATTTTAAATAAGAATTTATTAGCAACTTCTGTTTGGACTCATCAACTGCATAGGAAACTATGTAAAATAACCTTGTATAAGTTGTAAGAAATTTATAATAAATAAAAATTAATGAATTGACTTGCCTTCATATTGTTTAGCTTGACCTTTGGTGCATTAGTTCATAAATTACAAGTTCTACTTTTAGCATTAAGGAATTCCTAGACAATTATTGCTAACAAGAAAATATGTCGACTTTTCGATACCCTAGTTTATTTCAGCTTAGCATATTACAACAAACTATTTATTATTCTTACATTACAATAACTTGTAACTGAGCTATGGAAAATTGTAGGATATTTGGAACTAAGCAAACTTTTTGTAATTCTCTAGAGAGAAAATCTGGGCCAAAGTGGAAAAATTAACATTGCGGGACGCCTTAGGAAATCCTCAAGGAAATCACCAATACTCTAATACATATACCCTTTTTTGTATTCAATGTGTAGAGGGTATTAAATGAGCCCGTGGATAAGCATAATAGTTTTGGCTACGCCTATGGCAAAAATTTAGGTGTGTGCGTGTGTTCATTCATACATATGTATCTACAAATCGTTATAGTATTTGTATATGTATGTGGCGTACAAAAAACAAAAACTTAATAAAATTAACTTACTAATGAATCGATGATCACACCGGACAAGAAAAATACCTATACATATTAGTATATGCATCCGAAATCAAGAAATACAGCTTATGGACACCGTATTATATTTTGTTGTTTTCTTTCTTTATGAATATTTTCCGTTTTTGCTGGTCTTTTTAATTTTTTTTTTTTTTTGTCTTTTGTCGCGCGTGTTGAAAACAAGTTTAGTTTCAAGTTTCTTCTATGCAAATTAAACATACGAATACAAAGGCAATATGATTTTGTTTTTTCTTCTTCTCTTGCTGCTTGGAATTTTGTAATAGGAAATATGAAAAACGAAAGTGAATCGGTGACCCTTGATGAGAGCTGCCCTTGTTTGGTTTTTTATTCATCATTGTCATTAATTTCACTTTTTTTTTCTACTTGTTAATTTGATCGAATTAAAATAAATACCTACATACATACGTATGAATGTATGTGCTTTAGAGACAACAACAAATATAACATCATACACATGGCAAATGCATGATAAAAAGAAAGTGAAAGAAACGTCGTAAAGTTGTGCGGCAACTTTGAGTTTGAGCTCAGAAAATTTATAACAGGTTGACTGACTGTCTGCCCCGATGACTGCCAGCTGCCAACTGTCGACTGCTGACTGACTGACTTTTCTATATAAAATTTTCAAATTGTCACAGCATATAAACATACTTTAATTACACATATTTTAAATATACGCAAATGTTTAATACCCTTTCTATACTGATACTCTATAGAAACGTTACAATCACTGATTTGAAATTAAACAGTCCGTCAAAGAGGCCTGTCTTAGGAATTTGGCAGAAGCAGGTTACACTATAAATATGCCATTAGAAACATAACATATAATTTATAAAATTATTTTTATTTCAAAATGTCTAAAACAGCCTAGAGTGTTAAGAAAGCTTGAAAAACACATGAATATAGGCAAATTCCCTCAACACTTTTTATTCTGAAACATATTCATTATAACTTGGCTCAAATTCTTGTTTGATCTTTTAGAACTATTTAATTCAAATAAAACTACAAAGCCTGTTGATATACATTTTGAAAGGTGCAACCCTTTTTTGAATCCGAACTCTTATGATAAACTTGAAGTGTATATCTATTTAGGTTCCAGGTTGGCTTCGGTATTTCAGTTCATTCATTAGGTTTTCATGTAAATTGTGCACAATGATGAGAAAAATGCCCAATGACATGTTGTCCAAAACTAGATTTGCACATTATTTCAGTGAAAAGAAATGTAAAAAATTATTATTGTAATTTACATATATGCATGTATGTATAAGTATACACTAAAACAAAAGCTAAATATTGCTCTGGTATTTTTGCGAATGGCCAATTAAAATGGTTGTCGGTATGTACATTTTCATAGTGCAACAACAGCCGCATTATTTCCGCTTAACTTAACTGCAGTTTGTTGCTCCAAAAGGAAAACAAGTTTTAATGGCTACACATAAAGAAAAAAAAATAGCTTTGAAGAGAATTGGGTTGACTTAACGACACCCTATACTCTTAATTTTAGATTATAATCAGTAACGGAAAATAACAGAAAAACTTTGAACAACTGCCGCATTTTGCAACACTAGAAAAGTTTCTATGGGCTGTGGCGGTGCTGCCAGATTTCGTGAGCGCTGCCGTTGAGCCGGGACAAGAGAGATATCTGGCAACCCTTTTACATGTGAACGTGGAGTTTTGTTATGCGTAAAGTTGATAAAAATGTCTTTTAAAAGGGATGCCTCTGGATCCGTGAGTTTAATTGGCCACGCCAAAGTGAAGGCCATTAAAAAAGAACCGGCTAACAAATCGCCGCCCAAGAGCAACAAGCCAACAATTTCACAGGCGGAATACACCGTAGAAAAGATCATTGGAAAACGCTTTTGGAATGGGCGCCCACAACTACTGATCAAGTGGTTTGGTTATCCCGAGGAGGAGAGCACTTGGGAGCCCCAGGAGAATATGGGCAATTGCATTGAACTTCTCACGGATTTTGAGGCGGAATTGCATAAAAAACAAATGAAGCAGGAGACGATAATCCAAACCGAGGGCCTTAGAGCTTCACCTGCATCGGCAAGGAAACAAATTAAAAAGAAGTCATGTTCCAAACTATACACTAATCTGGTCATGAAAATGGACAAACTCCAAATAAAACCTAGTTCTGCGCCATTAAAACGTAAACCAAAACAAGAAGTTACACCATCCCCAGAAATGACCAATAAAACTTTCAATGCCTTAACACCAGTAAAACCTAAAGCAAAACAAGAAGTTAAACTACCACCAGAAATGGAGAGGAAATCCTTGGAAACGTTATCGCCATTAAAGCGTAAACCAAACCAAGAAGTAAAAGAATCCCCAGAAGTGACCAGTAAAACTTCAAATATCTCAACACCATTAAAACCTAAAGCAAAACAAGAAGTTAAACTAGCCCCAGAAATGGAGAGGAAGGCCTTGGAAACGTTATCGCCATTAAAGCGTAAACGAAACCAAGAAGTAAAAGTATCCCCAGAAGTGCCCAGTAAAACTTCAAATATCTCAACACCATTAAAATCTAAAGAAAAACAAGAAATTAAACTGCCTCCAGAAATGGTCAGTAAAAGTTGTAAAATCGTATTGCCATTAAAACGAAAACTATCTTCCTATGAGCATAGATCATTTTTAGACCTGAGCAGTGATTCAAGTGATAATGGTGAAACGATCCCTCTGAGGCAAGAAACAGAGAAGCAATCGCCTTTAAAGCAATCCCCTCTAAAGCAATTCTCAGCATCGGATAAAGCATCTGGAGCTTACCGCCCTTCTTTGAATGCTGGTTCGAAATATAATACCCTGGAGTTCATCAAAGAGCAGGCTCGTAAATGGAGGAGCAAGAAGGGGAAACAACATCAAAAGCTACGCGATACTCCTACATCGCGGCCGGGTAAACCTATGAAGCCAAGAAATCTGGATGATTCCATTGAAAGTGTAATGAAGCGTGTAAGCATCCTTATCTATCCACTATATTTGCGCATTAATTAATGTATTTAATAAATCAGTTGCACTATGGCACCGATGATAGGCAGGAGAATCTGCCTAGTACTCCCACCACACCGAAATGTCAAATGCAGCCAAATTCAGACGGCAACTATCACATAACTCGCAGCGGCAACAAAAGGGATAGATGGGCACCGTGGAGAGTTTCACCACGAACGAGAAAACATCCATATGGCCTCGCTCGTGGCCGTCCCTTGGACAAGGTGATACACCATTTTAAAATGGGCGATCTGGTCTTTCTTTTTGTCAATTGGCAAGGAATGAGTGTTACGGATGTTATTCTCCTCGACAACCTTATTGACATTTATCCACAGCAGATTATAGAATACATGGAGACAATAAAAATTGTCATCTGTTGACGGTGAGTTGGTATATCTTTCTGCCACGACCCCGTACCCATAACCTTAAACGCCAACTTCCGTTCAAAGAATGGCCGCATCATAACTTTACAGTTCGACGCTCGCGATATTTTTGGTGGTGGTGGTGATGATGATGTTGATGATGAAGCTATGGGCCATGAGCCATGAAAACTTTTGCCTTCATGGAAATAGCAATCCGATTTCATCCGGTGCTATTGCACCTGCATTCACCACTCTTCTTTGCCACATTAATCACATTGATAATGCAAAAGTTAACCATATGACAAATTGTTATTTTTGTTTTTGCCTCTTTGGTTACTTAGAGGAGGAAATTTATGTTCGTATGCCAAAAGATTTATGTAGAGAAGAATAAGACGAAGAAGAAGCACTCTTCTATTCCCTCCCTTTTTTTGTTTTGTAGATTTCATGCTCAAGATCAAGTCGAAAATTATGAGACTCCAAATACACGTGTTGTCGGATTTAAAGTTGGAGTCTGGTTGGGTCTTATCTAGTGGCATCTGATGACAGCTTTCCGCAGCAGTACAGACGCCTTCGCTTTGAACCATGCGGCTTCAAATGTCTCCATCTCTCTATCCATGACAAGCTTATTTCGTGGGCGGCTTCAGTTCATTGAACTAACCAAACTCTTTGCATGCGAAAACTTCAAAATCTGTTTGCCTCTTTCGCGAATTAAGCAAATAAAAACATAACTCTCTGACTGACTAACCATTGCGATATGTTTGGATATGTGTGATCTATGCATATCTTGCTGCCATATACAACCTTCAATCAAACGACGACGAGAAACCCAACCCAAAGAGTATGCTTGGCACCAATGGCCAGCTAGACAGGCACGCCTTGTTGCTGGCTTGACTGGACCGGCTTGATCGAGTGGCTAATGTGTACATATTTTGCGCAATTTTCAATGTCATTTGTACATATTTTTCACTGATTGCATTTGTTTTATTTTTTTTTTGTATTTTCTTGTAACAATTTGCCAACAAATCATAAAGCAATTTTTTACGATTTGTAATTCGATTTGTAACTAACCGAAAAATTTGACTAAAGTTGGCATTATTGCTTAACTGAAGGTTAAAATTCAAATTGTACAAGTAAAACATATAGCAGAAAGTTCAATTACTTTAAATTTTTAATCTAAACAAAGTTTAGTTCTCCATAGTTAATTTAGCTTTGTATTCGGTTCATTGCTCTGTTTATATCTCATTCTCAAATCAATTCAACAATTACCTTCTTTTTTTTAGCTAGTTTCTATTTTGGAGTTGAGTTATTATCTATAAAACCAGATGGAAGGGAAGCAATTTTCATCTTGTGTTGACTTTTAATTCTCTGCTCCATAATTTAATCAATTTGAGTATAATTTTCTAAGGTGCGCTCACTTGTGGCTTGTCTAGATTTTTGAACTCAGGTTCTTTGTGTGATTATGACCGATTATTGCTTGCCAATTTGGTTTTATTATACTGTGTTTCTTAGATGGAGGTATAGTTATTTTGTAAAGAGTTTGAAAAAAAGTACAACAAATTTACAGTTAAACGATTAAATATATTTTTAGGGGTGCAACTTTTGTTCCATTTCCTATTGAAAAAAGTCTCTTTAATCATCTTTGTATTATACAAAGTCTCTCAGTTATGTTTTGTTTCAGTAATAAGGACTTTGAAATGTTGCAAAATATGGTTCAATTCAATTTTGACTATAATAGTCAATCCATCAGTTAAGAGTACTTGAGCTCTTATTATGCACATGAAGCTTTAAGGCTAATAAATTGTAATTTCTTGGTTCTCATGGTTTAGTTAAGATTCAATGCTTCTAGTGATTGTGATTTACTTTTACTTAACTCAATGTAAAATGAGTTTCAAATTGTACCAAATTCAGCTAGAAACATTTTGCAATCATTTGAAATAACAATTGTTAAAAATCATGCGCTAAATGGAAACTAAGATGGTCTCATTTTCTTTTAGTTAACTTTACTATAAGCCCATTTAATGGGGCGTTGATTTACTTATGTGTATATTGATCTGGTTGCTGTAATTTCCTCAAACAACAAGTCTTGCAAGTTGGGTATTCAATAAAAATATATATAAATTGTTTAGGCAACATTTATTATCGACGATACGTCCATTAATTGCTATGAAAATGTTTCGACATATTGAAAGAAGAAAAAATAATGTGGCTTGAAAATAAATTTGCATTTAATTATTTGGTGTCCGTCTTGCGTTCGGTTAGTTGGATGGTTGGTTATTACAACAACAACTACAATCATATATATGCGATAATTTTCTCGCTCTTTTGACCATTTTTGGTAGTTGATGTAATTACGCCCAAGGCAATGCAAGGCAAAAGGCAACCTCATTTATGACGCTTTGCATATGCTAGACAACAAATCAGACATTTTTCATGTATGTATGTAAGTTGTTGTTGGTGTTGTTGTAATGCAATTTGTTTAACGCTTCGCTTATTACCAAAAACAGTATTTGTAGTTAGTTGTTTTGCATTTGTGTTTGTATGTTTTTTTTTGTGGTTTGTAGTCTGTCGTGTGGGCCAGACAAGAAAACATCAAGTCATATGTATGTATATGCAGATTTGAGGCCAGGTAAAACCCGAAATGATTGTCGACCTCCTGTAGATCTCTCAATCTCTCTCTCTCTCTCCCTCTCTATCTATTTGAGTCTCCTTTGGCGAATGCTGGACCATCATACGATATACAATTTCCACTGCATCATGATGAACTTTTTTATTATATTTTGTTTTCCTCATTTTTTTTGGTCGGTTTCAGTGGGGGCGTTTTCCCACTTTGCTTTTGTTGGCTTTATTTATTATGATTGCTTGACAGTTTAATATATTTACCTATAGTTGTTTGTTTGGTCGGCACGAGTCCACCAACGTTATATATATGTATATACAATATATTGTTACTTATTTGTTATCTCAGTTGTTGTTTGTTGTTGGGTGCCTGCGGGTTAGAGGTTATTGGAACAGCAATTATATGTTGTTAATGGTGCTAGTGTTGCTGCTGGCTCTGCAGTTGTAGTTGTTGTAGCTGCTGATGCAATTGAGTGGCGAGAGCTCTTAACATCTGTTGGAGATGCGGTTGTGATTGCCCAAACTAGTTCACCATGATTTAGTTTATGAGGCCATATCCATATATACAAAGTGTATCACATATCCATCTAATTGAATCTTCAAGTGTTAGAGTAATAATCATATCCAATTATCAATAGCTAATACTTAAGTACATGTTTAATGCAAAAACTTATGGTAGTTATTTTAGCTAGTCATTAATCAAACGGAATCCAAGTTTAACCTTGATCTAAGCAAAGTCTATGAAGTGATTTTTCTTCTGGTTATTCCCACATTTATTTAAAAGTCACTTCCACGCACAAATTCACATAAACCGTAATATCAATTTCGGTTTTTTGACCTTGCTTTGTTTTGTTTTGTTTTAGCCCAGAACCTGATATAGTTATGATTGTATTACTTTATTTTATGTATTCACACCATTAAACAAAACTCTGATAATTTTCAACTAACTAATTTTGTGTTGTTTCGAGTTTTACTTTTTTAATTATTTTATACGAGCAAACATTAAAACTGTTTTTATACATTTTCGTCTCTTTCTCTCTTTCGTTTCAGGTATGAAAATTCTCATCGTACACAAAACAAAAGCAATCTGCTGAAGTTCAGGGTCAAAAACACAAAAAGTTCACAAATGAATAAATCATTATATATATTTAAAATTAGTTTTTTATAACGACATTTCTTAATGTAACATACATAAGATAATCCATATAACAATAGTTTATAATATTTAGGTTTAGGTTGAAAAGACTATACAATTTGATCTAATTGAAATTTCAAGTTTTCCTTAACTATTAACTTCCATCGCTTACGATCTGTTTAATCGTATTTAAAAGTTAATTGAATTAAGAAACTTAAGTTGTTGTATCTGAAAACTCAAATTTCTTGAAAGAATTTGAAAGTTTTTACATTATTCATGTTGACAATTGGTATTAGTTTTTAAAGTATTTTATTGATTATCTTTTGAAAGGAAAATCAAAATATTTAGTTTTATTTTCTTATTATTTTTTTCTTTTTATGTATTTGTCAAAAAAGTGACTGAAACTTTGAAACATTCCGTACTGCAATTTAGATTATTTTGTAATTTAAAGACACTTTGTTTTTAAACTCTTATCTAGTAGCAAGTGCTATAGAAAAATTTTCATGTCCATCGCAAAGGCTTTAATACTTTAGTTAATATATAGTTCAATTTCTTTATAATACCATTGCAACTGCATTGTCTCAGAAAAATAAAAATATTTCCTAATTTGATAAATAGTATTAATAAATTCTGAAATGCCAATTTGTATTGTAATTGCCAAATTGAAATTTAAGTCCCCCACAAATCAGCACTCCTCAGAAATATATATACATATATAAATTATATATATGTATACCTATTTTGATTTCCTTCATTCTCTGTTGTCTTTGGCAAAGTTGTTGACATTTTTGTTTGACTTTTTGAAATATTTTCAGCTGTGGGCAAATGCAATTATTACGTTATTTTCCTATATATACTTGATTTGCTTTGTTTTGTGCACTTTTCTGTTTCGGGGTGTGTTTCGAAATGAATGAGGTTTATATGGTAATTGCCAGGCAATGTGCATTCTTTTGGTGTCTTAAATTTCCAGATTGTATCTGACGGGTGGGTGGGCAATGAAAAATATGTTAAATGTTTTGCCTAAAAGTCACATTACAATGTTTCTTTGAATTGTCTGTCGCTTCTTGTTTTCTTGTATGTGTTTGTTGTTTAATTAGCTTCGCCTACAACTTCCGCTTACAAATGACTCATGACAAAGGCACAGACGAAAAAAAGGTTAAACAACAAAACAAAAAGTACATTTGTTGACTGGTCACTGTGCTGTACTGCCGCGCCCCAATTTGTCTATTCCAATGCAGTGCATTGAACGCATTAAGTTTTCCTTTTTTCTCGGTTTTTCTCTCCGTTTTTCCTTAAACCGTTTTTTTTTATTTTGTTGTTTAGCTTTTGATTTTCCTGATAGCTCTTTCGCATTCGTTTTACTTTCGCCTGGCCAACTAGTTGCAATTGTGCCATTCCGTCCAGTTGTGTTTTATGGCTTCCAACTTGCTGACCACCATTCAGTCATTAGCTGCGGCGGCGGCGGTGGCGGTGGCGAAGTCATCGCCTCTCATGCAGAACTTGGGTGTTGGAAGAGTTGATTTCTTTTGACAATTCGACAGCGGTTATAAATCATAAACAAAATCAGCAGTAGCGCAGTGGCGAAGACAAAAAATATATGTAAATTTTGCCAAAAAGAAAGTGTTGACTGTAGAAAACGGAACTGCTTGGAGACACCAAATCGTCAGTAGTTATGGCCAGGGCCCAAGCGACCACCAGGTGCCATTTAGCCAAAGGGGCGAAAGTACTGCAAAATTATGAAATTGAGTAATTATGGGCAAAAGTATGGTAACCAACAATATGGTTGAGGGAAAATCGTACTTAAAAGTTATGTGGTTCAACAAGACAACTTGATACTTATCATATATTACACTGACCAACATTATTTTGTTTTATGTAGTCGAGTTCTGTTAAATTTAGGTACCTACAATATGTGTATAGCTTTTTATTTTACACAAGTTTTCTAAATAATAATAGCGCTTTAGTATAGACGTGTGTCTGTGTAAACAATACATAATGTTTTTATTACTTGACTTTAGATCGATTTGAATTGGGGTTTTTATATACAGTCGAGCCTTGATAATTCGAAATGACAAGGGAACAAGGGAATATTTTCTACTTAGCTTAGTTCTTAATTAGTCAGCATTTCATTAACTTTTAAATAAATTATCATCGATGAGTACAAAGTTTACTGTTTCTTAGAATGAAAAAGAAATTCCCACAAAAATGAATACCCAAATAACCGATTGGGGATACCTAAATAGCAACTTAGAACCCGCATAAAATCCATATGATTCATGGATTCGGATGCCGTGTTTGTAGTCCATCATCGTGACTCATAATTGGACCACAACAAGAAAAATGTATGTAGATGTTAGATGTCCAATAAATGGGGGGACAACCCGCTGAGTTGCAACAAGCATTGGTTGTTTTTTTGCCAGCCCGAGAGCCTATTGGTAGGTCAGTGACATAACGAGCACAAATATTTTGAAAAGACAAAGGAAAATTCGACTTCGATTTCTGGCCCAGGTGTGCAACCATTTTCCCTATCAGTCGGTGATTGAACTAAACCGACCCGAACTCAACTCAACTGAACTGAACTTTACTATATGTAAGCTATGTGGGGCCCTACCCTACCTCGGGTCGAAGTCAATCGAGTGTGGCGAAAAAAAGTCTTGAGAATCCTTGACCCAATTGACTGAATCTGTCTGTCCTTCTCTCTTACTATAGTTGTTGGCATTTCCGTTTTGTTGCAAAGTGCAAATAGCCAGGCATAAAACAAAAATTTAAGTTCGCTTTTTTTTTTTGCCTTCCACTCAATTTCGTGTCATTAAAGTTGTTTTTTGTTGTTGTTGTTGTTTGGTTCAGCCGAAAATTACAATTTGCAATGTGACGCCCCGTTTTTTTTGTTAAGATTGAATTTTTCATTTCAAAAACTGAAACTCTCTTACACTTAAGTATTTATATTTCAAGGTAAATTTGCGTGCGGTTTTAGGTTTGAGATTGTTGATATTGCTATTGGTAATTGTCACTTGCCCCTTTCTTTATATATTTTTGCGGCTACTGTTAAATTACAAATTTCTGGTTAGGCAATCGAGTTAAGCTTACCATTAACCCACATTGTGGGTCGGAAATATAGATGGGAAACATTGTACAACATACCGGAAAGGCAACAAAGGCCAGTGAATGTTTGCATAGGAGTAACTTCAATAATACCAATTTCTCTTTAAGCCTTTCTCCTAGTTAATTGAGTGGAGACAAACTCCAAATGTATGCCAAACGTAATCCTCTTAGTTAACTCTGCAGTTTGAATTCGACGTCAATATTATATAGCAGGAAGTCACAGACTTTAACTATGGCTTTTTTCATTAATTATAATACGAAAATTAATCAAACCTTTAGTATATTGAATCAATAGAAACGATGTTTTTACTAAATTATATCTGGAACTTGACTTCTATCTAAAATTGTCAATTTTTAAATGGTTTTTTAATATTATGTCTTATAAGGCTATTACGGTTTATTTAAAATATTAATTAAGGTGAACTTCATTTCCTATTTATGGATGGCAAAGTTTGTCAAACTAGAATAAGACGGACGACAATATTGTATCGCCTGAAGAATGTCTTCAAAGAAATCCGAAATATATTTAAAAAAAATTCAATTAAAAACAGAATACTTTTTATTTTGACCGTAAAACCTTTAAAAACAAAACGTTGATAACATCCAGAGTTCCAATAAAGCTATTTCTTAGGAAAAAGTTTTTACATTTTAAATTAAATTAAAAAGAGAAAATAATAAAGCAAAGCTTTTTTAAAAACTGCAAAGAAATTTAATGTTACTCGGATTTTCAAGAAAGTACAAATTGTTTTGACTTTACATCCATATATCCTTTACATAAATATTATGGTAATTCGATCTGAATGGAATGTATATCAGCACTAAAAACTTGCATAATAAAAGCAAAAGAAGCATTTCATTATTTTCTTAATATATTTCGCAATCATTTACATAGTCTTACATAAATCAACACGAATAAAAATTTGCCAACTTTTATGCAATCGGTTAAATATAAAATAGAGAAATAAGTCTACTACTATATACATAAATTACGGATTTGATAACTGTTTCTCCCTGAAACACAAAAACAAACAAATTTCTATATACATTGTAATTTTCCGCATATTTAGTTTTTGTTTTGTTTTTGTTTTTGGGGTGATAAAAAGAATGGCCAAAAGTCCAATGAAAGACAACCAAAGCAAATTTGCCATGGTCAAATATTAGATACGACTAGAAAATACTCTCTGAAGTAGTTTCTAATGTTTACTCGATGAAGTGGCATGAGTCTTCGTGTGACTTTGATAGATGCTGATTAAGAGTTTGAAGACACCAAATATACCCTTTCTCAAAGTTAGTAAAGGGTATGGAACATTTTGCCGCACGCTTTGCTAACGTTAAAGCAAAAAAAAAATGGTCAACCATTTGATTTTGGCTTAGTTTTTCTTGGCCAACTGGTCTATTGTTGTTGTAATTACAATTTCTGTTGCTGCTCATTGTGATTTTTGTTTTTTTTTTTTTTTTTTTTGCTGTTTCTGCCTGATTTATTGTGTGAACAGCAAAGGTTTTTGTTGCTCCCTCTGTTCGATTCTTTCTATGCCTTTTGTCTTTGTTCTGATTTGCATATTTTGCCTCCTGCTATTTATGTATGTATGAATGTGGCTTAGGGCGTGGGTAGGTGAATGGGCTATGATTTTGGGGCGTGTTTAAGGCATTCAGTTATACCATAGAAGCCATATACTCCAGACCCATTGAAAACGTTTCCCTAAGTGGTTTGGCACTCTGAACCCGCAGCCAAGTGGATGGAAATTGGCTTCATTACATATTGTGCTGGATGAGGTGTAGGCTACCTGAAAAAAATAAAAACCCATGAAAACGTCGTTTTAATATTATGGAGTTCAATGAACCACAAATATGCAATTCTTAAGAGTGTTATTAAAGCAAATAACACTCCATCAATCTCCATTCCCGAGTTGAATGGCTTTTCAAGACGCTGATCATCGTCGCCGTAGTCAGTCGTCGCTCGTCCTCTTCACCCACACACGCACACACGACGAGTGAGGCAAATGATGATGATCTTTTTCTCGACTGTTGCACTTTTCGGTCTCTGCCAGTCGGCCATATCAATTGAATGCGAGGACTACTTAGCAGAAGCTTGCAAATTGCAATTCATTGTCGCCAGTAGAGATCAGAGAGCAGTTCTCCACTTTGGCAGTTTCGGCTTCAGTTCTTTAGCAATTCGTTCAGTCGGTTTTTTTCGTTTTTTCTTTTCTTGCCAGCAACTTTCATATCTTGACATTTTTATTAAAAATGCAGTTTGCCTTTTTCGCCATCTGAAAAAAGATCCGAACAAAGGGCATATATTGCATTTTATGCCGGTTGCTCGTTAAGCAACTCTTGTTGTTGTTTCGATTGTTGCTTTTGGGCATCATTTCCTGCTTAAATGTTGCCCCTAGAGATGGAGGGGGGGAATCTCTTCTTTGATTATTATATATGTACATACATATATATTTATAGGGCGGTCTGCCCAAATTGTTAACTCAAGGATAACTGCATTCCCTCTCATTGCAGTAGCTAAGCTGGAATAAAAAATTGCCTTACAAAAGTCACAAAAGGCCAACGAAACGAATGACTTAAGCAACGAACTTGATTCGGTTTCTTTTTTTTGGGAATTGTGAATGTATCTCCATAAGAGTTTTCCTTGTAACTACATTAATAACTCAGTTTACTTACGAATTTTAGGATTTCACTTTGGTAAAAATTACTCAAATTTTGACTAATAACAGTTTTGGATTTAGTCATGTAGAGAACGGAGTAATGGATTTTGCTTGTTTGGTAAATAGTCACAAAGATGTCTATTGCCTAATAGGTTAGTGCTTTAAACGTTTATTGGCTTTATACAGAGTCAGGAAATAGGTTTTTTTCTTAACAAATGTTTTCCTTTCTATGTCCTATACTGAAATACTTTGACAGGTTTAAATCTAAAACATGGCCAAAAGATTAAGAAAATAAAAAACCATTAAGATATTTAATATGAACTTATTATTACTTGCTTATAAAACAATTTTGAAGGATGTGGAGATAATCAGTTAAATAGGGAGAATAGATAACTAAATTTAACGTCCCCTATCTGAAATTCTTATCTTACACATGAATTAACAATAATAATGTACAAACCGAAATTAGCTTTCTTCTTTGAAAATTTTAAGTGTCTGCTTCTTTTCAAAAGTTGAGAATCGAGAACAAATATGAATGAATAGAAAGAAGAATATAATAAATATAAAGCGTCAATAAAAGTGTGCCCAATCCCCCTGCAAAAATTATATACATATGCATCAAAGAATGCATTCATGTATATTTAAACAATTCTAGGCCAATTTCCACTGCATTGGGAGTTTCCTTCTCCCAGCATAGGTAGACGATTAGACAACAGTCACAAATCTCTCACATTAATGTGTGATCCAATTCCAAAAAGAGACTTGAAATTATCATTCCAGCAACGAAATTCCTTGCCATTGTCAGTGTTTAACAATCTCTTGTGGCACTTTATCAAAATCCAAGCACGTATATAACTTAGAAAAAAAGTGCCGCCGAAAAAAAATACCTAACTATAAGTGGGGTTCTATATCAGAGCAACTCCAACTACACTCTAACTGTACCTGTAGCTGTATGTATGTATGTGCTTACATAGTATACTGTAGGTGTGAAATAGCCCGCTGTGAGCCGCCCCCATCCCACCATCCATCCAACAGCAACAACAACAACGCCATGAACAGTTGAACAACTGTTTTTCTATTTAGATCTTTGTTGCTGTTGTTATTTTATTCAACTTTTGCCTTTCTAAGACCAAGTCGTGGAATTGTGTTGATTGAATGTCTCGGGAAACTGTAAGTGTAGGATCGTGTGTTTTTTGCCAGTGAATGTGGCTGGGTCGGATTCGGGTTCGAGTCTAATGCCTGAATCTGGGGTTGGGGGTTTGACTATTTTTTTTTTTTTTGTTTTTCTTTTCACGATGTCGTGCTGCTATTGTTCGCATTAGTGTTGCATATTAAGTAATAGAACTGTTGTTTTTTTCTACTGAGTTACGGTACTACATCCATACACACACAAACACACCAAATAACTAACTGAAGGAATGTTGAAATTCAAGGGATTTGGGTTTGGTATTTTCACAATTTCATCATATGCAAATTTCGTATCATTTCATTAGTTCTCTTGCGGGCTTTTCGTTTAAATTGCTTAAGTGAAATCTATTTTTGCTGAAAATTATTTGCTCTAGTTGTTGTAAATGCGATTGACCAAAAGCAAGAGATCAATGTGCCAAGCCCAGGTCTGGGGCGATAAGTAAAGTTTTATTTTTTATATTCGATTTCTATAAAACTCGTTTTTGCATTTGAATTGTGCTCGTAATTTGGTTTTAATATTTGCAATATACATTTTTTTTTGTCTATTGGACCTGACTAGAGCACGCTTGGCAAATTACATAAGTAAAAACAAGAAACGAGAAAAATAAAGAAAAATGAATAAATAAATAGAAACAAAATGCAGTCATACCTTTGAAAAAAAATTTCTCAGAATGGAAAATAAAAGACATTTTGGTGCCCGATTTTAATCAAAGTTTTATTAGAGAATAAAATTTGATTAAAATTTACTAAGTTTGATTAAATTTTACGAAGTTAAAATTAAAACAGGAAACATTTTAGAATTACTTCTTTCTATATAAAGTAGTTTAGCAACTCTAGAGTCCCGATAGTCCTTAAACTCCTTAAAATTCACCACACAAAATTTACAAAATTTATATACCCCTTTCTCAATAGTACAGGGTATAAAAATGGCAAAAAAATGAAATGAAACTCATGGCACGAGCAAAGTGTGGGCAAAGTCAACGCTGACAATGCCAAAAGAAACAAAGAAAAACGCAAAGGAAAAAAAGTGTGAAGCACAAATCAAACATCAAATAAATTGATAGAATATTCAAAATTGAAGAGCTGACATGCCAAAATATGCGCCAGAGTAAAACTACATTCGCCTTTCACCTCTACGTTGAACCCAGCACGAGCTGGGGCAAAAGCAATGAAGGGCCACAAAAAGAGCCTGGAATTGGAATATGGCCTAAAGTAACTTTAGGCCGCAACTTAACTTAAAGTCGTGAATTCTGTTTTTTGTGTTTTGTTTTTGGCTGTTAATGTGAATATGGACATTGCCACCCGCACACAATAATGCAGAGAGACAAAATAGTGGTATTGAACCAGTTTTTGTTGGCTTTGATTTTGACCAGGTCCATGGATTGTTGGCAATGGTCGGTTGATGCTTGAAATTGATAGTCAAATGCAAAAACCGGCTAAAGAGAATTTTTATTTTTTTTGGTCAAGAAGTTTTTCGTTGTTCGTTTGCCATTTACAATTGCATGGGCGAGAATTTATTGTGGTTTGTCCTTTTACGTGTGTGTGAATGATCTTTGGATTTCGAATTTCTTAGAGCTGTTCAATCTTTAATGGCTGCTTTTTAATGGTTTAAAGTATTACTTTGTCGAAGCCTAATAAAAACACTCAAAACTACTTTAAAGCTATGTTAATGGAGACGAACTAAAAAAGTCCAAAGTGACTTTTAGTACTCTTCGTAATGGTCAGCAGTACTGAACTTTAAAAGGTATGATCTTTGGATAATAGCAATACATTTCAAGTTAGAGAAAGTCCGAAGTAAGTGGCTAAGAGTGAGATATTCAAAGTAAAGTTGAGTCTGTAGATGGACACATGTGAATAGCGTTCAAAATTGAAGATTAACCGTAACACTTTTATTTGTTGTGCTTTGATTAATGGCGCAGATAATCAATGTTTGATTCTTCGTTGGGAATAAGAGAAAGGTATATACATATATTTACAATGGAATACATACTTTTAGATCACCAGTGATCAATATTCTGATTTAAATGACAGCAAATTCCCGTGAATCGTTGAATCGTTTAGCAATTCACATTTAAATCATAGTTTTTTTAGAGAACATAAACTTTATCTTGGAATGCTCAAAACTATTAAAGACTGATTTCCATAGTGGAAAGTCTGCTACGTAAATTGTAAGAAACCTAAAATACAGTAAGAAGTTCAAGGATGAAGTCCCAGAAACATTTTAAGATCTTATAAACCTAGTAAAATTCCGAATATTGGTCTACTTTTATGTGGTCACATAACAGCAATTAGTTTGTATGAATAAATGTCATGAAGCAAACTTTTAATTAAATGTTTTAGCATTGAAATATAAGCGACCAATTATTAAATGAACTACCCTTTATTAATTTAAGTATGAGAAAAATTTGGAAAAATGTAAACAATATATTTCGAAATTTCTTAAATCATAGGTAATAGAAGAAGGTCTGCCAGGGAGAAGAGACAGAGAGCGAAAAGTTCAAATACTAATGCCTACTAATTTAGTAACAAAGAAAACGTACCTTCTCTAGATCGTGAGTCTCTAATAGTTTGCATAATATTTTCTCCATTGGCAAACAGGTGAAACTGAACTATGAACTGAGGAAGTATCAATTTGACTGCCTCAGACACATCATCATCATTATGATCATCACAAGCATCATAACCACCTCCCACACTGAATTCAATTTAATTTCATGTTTATGCTCATCTTCAGTTTATGAAAATTGAATAAATTTTTTTTTTATTGATCCATGATCGATGATTTTAGCTTTTGTTTTCTTCTTTCCATTTCTCATCATTCAAAGCTTAAGCTCGAATTACCGAAAACAAAAGAAAAATCATGATTTAATCGATGAGCGAACAAAAAAAATTTCACTTTCGTTTTGTTTCACCGTCTCTGTTGCCTTTCTTCACGAAATTCATTCATTTTCACCGCCCCAAAACTGACCCTCAATGAGCATTTAGCGTATTATGTAAAAGATTTTTTTGGCCTGGCTAATGCCACGCCCAGTAGTTGTGTTATACATTGTAGTTGTTGCTTCAGTAGTTCGCCGACGCATCTGGATGGATGTTTCTTTTGACTCGAAATGTTTTACAAATTTATGCGGTTACTTTTCACAAAAATAAGAAGAAGAAGGAGAAAGAAACAAAAAATTATAAATACAACTGAAAATAAAATGCTTTCAATTTATGTTGATGAGCATTATGTCAAGCTGGTCATGAATTTAAAATGTTTGGAAGTTTTCTCAGGCACCCAGAGAGGTGGACTGGGAATTGTTTGTCTTTGTGCATTGGACTTCCTCTTTTTGACGCTTTAAATAAGAATGCGTCACTTGAGAGTTTTTATAGTAAATTGAAACGACTTGTAATAAAAAAAAAGCAAAGGTTTCCTTTAACAAAACTTTTTCTACTTTCAAAAGTGATAGATTGTTGATACATTTTCCGGTATTGCAGACTGATTTTCGATATCCAACATCCATTTCCCCCTACAAAATCTTGACCTGAAGCCCCTGCTATCCTTTGAAACTAATAAATCTTGTCATGGTATTGCACCTTCGGCATTGGCTAAACGGCTTCACTTTCATCGATGGTCCACGAGAATCAAATACAGAGTACATTCCATTCGAAAAGTTTTAGTTGATTTCCGGCAAGTTGTTTGTGGATTTATTTTATATAATTCGGTTAACTAAGCACCTGCTCACCCAGTTTAAATAAACGTTTGAAAAATAAGTGCAACAGTTTGAAGTGCATTTGCAGTGCAGTGTGCAGTGTGTCAGACTATTTGAATGTGTTTGTCTGTGTGTGTGTGTGTTTATGTGTTTGTTACATTTACCCAGTTTGTTGAGTTTGTTTTGGCTGCCCACCCGAAAATCCACTTTAATTACAGCTACAGTTTTACTGTCACTGGTCTGAGCAGGTTCAACACAATAATGCAAATAATAAAAAGAAATTCGAACCAGTTTATAAAGCGTTTATTTTTGATTTCGTTTGCTTTCTGGTTTTTGGATTTTGCCAACATATTCAAACGAGTCATTCCGACATGATACAAATATAATATCCGCCTTTCGGCCAAGAAATATTTATGCTAATCAATCATTTCAGTTTTGTTTTTTTTTTTTTTTTTTGCGTACAAGGACACCTTGGCCCGGCAATTAGAATGCGCCTTAACTGATTTATATAGAACGTGGCCAACACCCGCACAAGAGGAAATGGAATGCCGTTGGCCAAATCAAACAACATTCTAAACCCAAGAAACCCGTTTATGAGTCGTTTGTTACGTTTTGTCGTTGGTTGGCAATTATTTTGCCATAATTGTATTTAATTTGCCCAGCACTTCAGAGCATTAAGAGAAGGGCTGGAACAAGAGTGCTGAAAAGGGGGTATTTGGCGTTGTCTGTATTTGTATCAATTATAAATTGACACTTGACTTAAACATTGTGGGTGTGGATAACCACGGTCTATGTTCGTGTCCAGAAATCTCATAAACTACATTCCTTAGAGTCGCCACACTTCACTTTACTTCCTAGATTATACTTTTGATATGAATATATAGGTTTAACAGTTTATTGATGGATTCCTTTTGTTCCACAAACAAGTAGCTTATAAATACAGGAATGAAATTTATATTTCTAGTTCATCCCTTTTTCTTTTAAAAACAGCTTATCAATAAAGTATAACTAATCCATGTTATTTTACACTTTATTACATTCTCATGATAATCCTTAAATTTCAAAATTTATATTTTTAGCTATTGGTTAACCTCCAACTTCTTGGTAATCAAAGTTTTTTTGAAGTTGTCTTTGTGAGATGTTTCTAATCATATAGAAAATACATAACATACATACATACATGCATATGTTTGAAAAACGTAACATATGCAAAAAAGGATCGCCCTGTAAGGTTATATAAACAAGCTTGTTTTTTGTTTTGATTCAAATCTTAACCTAAGATTGAAATTTGTAAAACAGCTCTATTTGCATTTTTTTTTTTAAACAGTTAAAGTTCAAATAAAATCGTCTAAAATTAATAAATACACAAACATGTTGCCTCGCATGATGTTGCCAATTATTTAACATTAAAATTTCCAAGATTAAAAATAATTGTTTCTTGTTTAAGATGCAACTCAATAATTTGATGTTTTCCAAAAAAAAATCTTTCAATGCGGAGAATGCCAACGAATAGAGTTAACCATTTAGCAACAAATTATTATAAATTATAGAAAGCTAATTTGCTGTACACTCAGTTATTGACGTTCGGCACACAGACATACATATACGAATCGCTGTATGCCACCAAATTGGTAGCACTTTTCTGTTTTGTTGGCACATGTAAAGCTTTTAGTGGAGTAGTAGACAAACTTTGCGCAGTTTGCTCCTACATGCATTAATGTTTGCATATATATATATATCTTTCAACCACCAGCTCGAGCTCCAGCACCGTCACCACCGCCCCATATTTGTTTAAACAATGGCCAACACACACACACACACACGCACACAGCGGGCAAAGCAAGTTAAGAAAAACCAGCTGGAGAGCTTTGGCAATAGTTTTATTTTTTTCTTTCTGTTTGTTTCTATGTTTCTTTGTTTTGGTTTCTGTGTTGCTCGCTTTTCGGTTTGTTTTGTGTAACAAGTTTGCATATGTAATTAACCAACGGCTAACGTATTAGTAAATATAATTAAAACTAAAATTGGAATGTAATCCTCTATTATTTCTCCCTCACTGTATAAGTTGTGTGCATTCAGCTAAATTTTTTCTCTTTCATTTACTAAAATGATGCAACAACAAATTCTTCAATAAAAATCAAAAGACTTTGGCCACAAACTTGCCGACTAATAGAATTTCTTTCAAGTTTTTTTTTTCAGCTGATTCATTAAAACTTATACATAACTTCCCTTTCTCTATCTTCATGTCTCTCTTTCTGTATATCTCTCTTGACATTGACCTTCATCGGTGTATTATTTTCTAATTAACAACTCCCCGGGCTAGAAGCAGTAGAGAATATACCAAAGAGGAAGAGAATTCTTGAAAAATATACCCTAACGATAAGTGGGTATACGTTTATATTGGACGTCTATATATTTGCTTCATTTGTTGTTATGCTTTAATATTATCCTAATAACAAAGTTAAATCCAAAGCTATGAAAATCCCGTATGCAGTTAACAAGACAGTAACCGCCTCATTACATTTTCATGTGCCCAAATCGATTCAGTATAATTTTATGAAATATCTCGCGTCTTTTATCAGTCATCAAAGGCCTAGCTAAACCGTTCTTTTGTTTCTTCTTAATTGCGTAATGCCTCCGCTCTTGGATTTCGTAAATCACGCGTCTTACCATAAAGATATAGTGCATACGTTGAGGTGGTGATAGATTATACCAGGCCAGACGTGAGAGACTACAAAGTTGTTGCTGGGTGAATCTAGCCACTTTTTCAGGATCCATGGCAGCGACAAAGTCCCTGTGGAAAAACATATAGGGATGCAAAGTCTTTGGGTCTTTTTTGAAATCTTCCTTTGTTGGCGACACGCCCTTCTTTGCAATGCCTCTCGGATACATAGGATACATTCTTGCTATTATAATTACTAAAAATTTAGTTAAAACGTTTATAACAAATTTAGAAAAATAATTTTTTTTTAAGATCTTTTCAAACCGATCTGTTTGTTACTAGTTTTCAAACTGAAATAAATGAATTTGTATTTTTGTATTTTTACATTTAAGCATTGACAGATATCAGATATGTATACTTGATTATAAGTTTTAGTTATATTTCACTTGATAGAATAAGAAGTAGTTCTACGAATATACAAGTAAATAGTGGAAAGGTGTATCTATAATAAGCCCACATATGTTATAATTAGGAAGTGACGCCAAAAGCTCTCCTATGTTATTATGGTTTATAACAATTGAATGATTGTTTAATTGATTGTTTATAGAACGTACTTTATCCTAATCAATCGGATAAGTCTGGTGTTGCGGGTCAGAGCCTGATCAGACACTGACTGACAAAGGCAGTAGGCGGGAAAGTGAAAAGTAGGCCATGTCCATTTGCCTTGTTTACCTGCCTCATTTTATACTCCCACATTTCACATTCTGCCTTTACATGTTCTCGAATTTTATTCAAAAATTAATAATATAAATATAATATTTAAATCAAAATTTTAAGTAAAAATGCCTAAGGCCAAGTGTAACATTGAACAAAAAGGAAAATGGAAGTTTAAGAAATTGGCTCGTAAAATAAAAATCCCAAAGTTCCAAATGCGGCCCAAACCTCTCATGGATCCGAAGCTAAAGTGGAAGCAGCAATCAAAATGTCCTAAAGTAAAGGCAGCCAAAGCTAAAGGAAAAATGCAAATTAAAAAGGAGGTCGTTTCTCCTAAACTCAGAGTACTAATTATTGCTCCTTTGGGACACATTTCCCGTGTGTTACGCCCACTCACTAGACGTCCGACTCCCAAACCGGAGAGTATCAAAAAAAAGCGTCGTCTGGCCGACAAAATAAAATTGGAGGCCTGCAAAAATCTGAAGTCTGATGGTAAAGAAATTCGCAAAATTAAAAACAGGAAAGAATGGCTTAGGGCCGTTGCTGAGGTCGATGAACTTAAAAATTTAAAGAAGATAATTAATCATCATCCCCGAGAGCTGGCCATCCAAAAAGGATGCATTGATTTACGTATCGCTAGAAGGAACTAAAATAAGGCTAACTTAGATATTGAATTTTTCAAATAAGAATTACGATTCCGAAATTGTTTTAAAATTTCTACAAGGGCATATTTGTGTATATTTGTATTTAAAAATAAGTAAACGTCTGGATTGTTAATGCAATTTTGTATCTTTTACTCTTTAGAATGGGCTAAATTTGGTTGTTTTTTATGGTTTGTAATTTGGTACTATGATTCGGAGTCCCGAAGAGCTCATATTACTTGGGACCCGGTTTCATGCAAATGCATGCGAGAGATTATATTTAGTTATAGAGACAGAAATGCTTTCTCCTCTCCGTTATACGACCAATTTTGTGATACACTCTTCAAGGCGCGGGTACTTCTTAGTTTTGCTCCCAATTTGAAAGAGTATCAAAAAAACGACATTCACGAAGGCCTTTTTGTCGTATGTATTTGTTATTTGTATTTTGCTGGTCGTCACCTTGCTTGGCAGTCCATTAAAATCGAGTAAATTAAATGAAATTATGTATTTTGTCAAAAGAGAAACAACAAAATTGCGGTATTACTGAATATGGGTGTGGGCATACATAATATACACATTGATGGGATAATGTTCAATGGTTATAGAATGATGTCAGAGCAGATATTTGCAATCTGTGCAGAACAATTTGTTACTAGACTTCGACATTTAATGTGATTACAAACATGGGAATAGGTAGAATATTCGGTTCGGGGGTAATAATTTATTTCGAGGGGAGACTAATATATAAAACCCATTCAAGTCTTATCGGCAATGCTTCTCAAACTGTGCTGTAACATTCATAAACTGCAACGACCTTCAAACAGAAAAAAAAGAAGCACTAGAGAGCGTCCAACCAAGAAGCTAAACAGATGATGAAAAAAAAAAAATATAACCAAACAGAAACTTGATTAAAGTTAAGAAAAACGTAAAGTTCAACTTGTTGCTGTTGTTCATTATTATGGCCATTGTTGTTGTTATTGTTGTTGCTGCTTGACATTTCGCACACAACACAGAGAGGAAAAAAAAACTAAACAAAAACAAATGAAGAAGACTCTACTGCTGCCCCCTGCAAAATTTGATGCTTTTATTTTGTATATTTCAGGGGTTTCAGCTTTTCGCAATTTGTTGCAGCAACAGCATTGAAAATGCATAAAAAAAAATTTCAAATTTCAAAAATTATTTCGAGTTTGCCTTAATTAGCTTCGTAAAAAGAGAAGATGAAGAAAACCAGAGCCCCAGCCAAATGGCATGCGAAAAGATGTGAGATGGGAAATCATCAGCATCTCGGCATCAGTAACAAGTTTCAAATTCTTTGGCGTTGTAAATGTCAAACTGTCAGAGTATTGGTGGGTGGAGGAGATACCTGAAATGGGAGCGGAATCGAGTCATGGTGGAATGGGGCGGAAAAAAAAGACAAACTGCATGCCAACAAGTTCCATGACATGCCAAGAATTGACCTGTTTTCAAGAGTCTTAAAAGGCGGTATAAATTTTCAATTAATTTTCAAAGTTTTTCATATCATAGCAAGTCAATCTAGTTACCTAGAAATACTCAACAAAATGTCATACATACATATATCATATGAACTAAGAAAATACTTCAGTCGAATAGTCACATCATTGCTGAGTGCTTGAAATTTATTTAAATAAAAATTTTCAAAAATTATCGAGTTAGTGCATTAAAAACAAGTGAATTTCTAAAAAAAAAATTAACAAAAAGTTTTAAGTTTAAAAGTTTTAAAAAAACAGATTTCGTGCTTCATTTCAAAAGTTACAAAAGTGGAAAATTGTTTCTTTAGTTAAAGTTACGAAATACATATACAACCTCTACATCAAAATTTTGTACAAATTTTAGCAGCCTTTCCCTGAAAAGTTTAAAAAATATGTAGTTAAAAGTATCCCAAAGTTACAAAAAATATATACATAAAAAGTTTTTTAAAATCCTTATAGTTCCTTTTGGCAAAAATCAGGAAATAAATACACGTTTTTACATAAAACTTAAATATAAATTTTAAAACATAATCCACAAAAAGTTCGGCCATTGATACGAAATATGTATATACTTTTTTTACAGTACATCAAAATTAAGTACAAATTTCAAAACACACTTCATAAAACATACATATATACAACATCCTTTATACCGAAATGAAATCAGATCATTATGCAATTTATTATCCTTTTGGCAAAAGTTACGAAATTCACATAAACCTATACATCAAAATTAAGTAACAATTTTAATAGGTCCCACAAAAATATAATCTTTTATTTGGAAATTAAGCAACATTTTAAAGGATCCTACATATATTCAGCACGCGACGACAGACCTGGATTTCAAGATACTCACAGGCATACTCGCCGGACACACCCAGGAGTCACATTCAAATCGCTTCAGAATGCAGCCAAGCGAGCAATGGACCATCTCAAATCGCTTTTGGATGCAGCTAAGCGATCAATGGACCAACTCTTGGATTTCACCTGTGCAACCCTGGCAGCGACGAGGCTTATGTACCCAGGAGTCCATCTCAAAACGCTTCAGAATGCAGCTAAGCGATCAATGGACCAACTCAAATCGCTTTAGGATGCAGCTAAGCGATCAATGGACCAACTCTTGGCTTTCAGGATACTCACAGGCACACTCAACGGACACAGGCGACGGGCAGCGACGAAACCTATTTTCCCTTGGGGTCCATCTCAAATCGCTTTAGGATGCAGCTAAGCGAGCAATGGATCATCTCAAATCGCTTTTGGATGCAGCTAAGCGATCAATGGACCAACTCTTGGAGTTCACCTGTGCAACCCTGGCAGCGACGAGGCTTATGTACCCAGGAGTCCATCTCAAATCGCTTCAGAATGCAGCTAAGCGATCAATGGACCAACTCAAATCGCTTTAGGATGCAGCTAAGCGATCAATGGACCAACTCTTGGCTTTCGCCAGACATGCATATCCTACACTACAATTCCGGCAACTCTACAGACCAAAATCTGTGGAACTCCAAATTGATGGCCACTGGCTGAACCTTACCTAAAATTATTATATATTATACATATTTAAAAAGTGCAATAACTCTTTTACATCAAAATTTAATGAAACACAAACGCATCAAAATTAATAAGCACAACAAATTTAAAGTATGTTTCTACTAAATAGGAACTAGAAGTGTTCGTTTCAATTTATGGTGTTTCTTATGTTTTGATTGTTTTGTTTTAAAAGTATCTGTCTATCCCGTTTATATTAGTGTTTTCTAAAACCGCGAACTAAATTTAAACTTAAAAACCGTGTCTACGTCTACATTCATACAACATTTGTTTAACATTTAAACATCGTTTCGAAAACAAGTCACAGAAATTAAAATTTTATGACCACATTAAATTTTTGCAGATAGGTTTATTCTCCTTGTTCTCTTAGGTTCGCAATCAAATGTCAAACGTGCAGCAGCAGTTTTGAATTACGATGTTTTTGGTTTGATATCGATTGGGGGATTTTGCAATTTGATTGAATCGATTACTCATAGAGGTAATCGGCATAATCGGTAAAGGCATAATTTCTATGAATATATTTGTGGAACTAAGTTCAGGAACATATGTATATTTAAGAAGCCCTTTCCCGAGGTAAACAAAACCTGACTGCATACAATGGAAACTTGGAAACTTTAGAGACTAAAGCAGTGCATTGGCTGTTGTCAACGGATGTCCGACTTCCCATATGAAATCCAGTCCAACTATTGAATCTAGGTAGGTACATAGGTGTCTTTTGGCCACATTGTTTGCCAACCAGTTGGGTAGACAAATGACAGTTTGAAAGGTCGCCAGCGGCAAAGTTAAAAAAGGCCGACGATGAGATATGCATGTATGTCTTTTGTTTTGTCAATCTCTATTGCATATTTAATATTCTTTTATTTTCCACCAAAATGAATTCAGTGTTGATGTTCGTTTTCATGAAACGATCGTTTTGTTTTTGCTTGTCTAATTGTTTATTCAAACGCCACACTGAACATTGTCCATTACAATAAATTCCAAAGTCATCGATATTATGCCACTGTCAAATTCTCTCTAGAATGTAGGCAAATGTGTCACGACTTTGGAATATAAGAATTAGTTTGATGGTTTTTCAATTGTAGGTCAAATATGTGAGTAGAAATAATAATGAATTTCAGTTTTTACAATTCGGTAATAGGGAAACATAAAAAGTTATAAAAGTCAATCTACGGTTTTTGCTTGTATTTAAATAATGGAACAAATCTTCATTCGTAAAAAAAAAGATTGTATTCACTCCAATCAGCTAAGCTGCAAGGCTCACATATAGAAGCTATTAATGCAGTGTCAACGGAATGTAAGAATGAACGATTTAATCTACCTTCAGCAGATTAGAGTTAATGATTATTAAAATTACCAAAAACTCTTGCCAGTGCATAAGCAGAAGGTACAAAGTAGAAAAATTTCGAAATTTTCTCCCGGGGCGCGGCAAGGGGATTCGAACCCGTTATCATCAGATAGATATATAGCGTAGGAAACAGCTCAACGCGCTCCACCATCGTATGAAAACAACAACTTGTTGCTCAGTCGGCAACAGTTCTAAATTAACAGAGCTCTCTTCTGTGTTAAATTTTAATAGGCTCGCAAATGATGCTGTTAACTTAACATTAGATACAATTTTTTCCGTTAAGCACTGAAAAGTTTTTTTTGTCAAGACACCTGAAATCTATTGTGATTTATTTTCGGCTAAAATGCCACGTTAATTGTTAATTTTAAAAGAGAAGTTGGTTTCCGGTGTTTAGTTTCAGTTTTGCATTGTCCCACTTTGTTAAGATTTGCCTTCTTGACATTTCAGATAATTAATCAAAACCCTAAACTAATCTCGACAAGCTCTCAAACTCAAAATGTGTGAGGGGCATGCAGCAACGCCTCGTCGCGTTCTTGCATGTGATAATAAACGGCAATTATTTGTATATAACCAAGTGCTTAAACAAAAAACAAACCGAAAAAAATAAGGTGTGAAATTCAAAGTAAGGCTTACATATGGTGGGCGTGTTAACCCATTCCACTTCAGTTCACTTTACTTCACTTCATTCCATTTGAGGCTTTAGGCTCTTGCATAAATTTTGCCTGATAAAATTTTCAATGGGCTGCGGCTGCTGCAATTTCGTTTGAAATATTGCGGCTATATGATATTTCAATTTTCAATTAGTAAGACTAAAAATAAGTAAAATAAAAAAAACTTCATGTGTACGTATGTACAAGCAGCGAAAATCTGTCGACATGTGGCCCACGAACAAGATTTGACTTTTGCGTGGTCTTTGAAATGCATTTCTGAGTTGTATCAGTTTCTTTTTATGGCCAAACATTGTGGGTCAAAGAGTCAACAGTTTTGCTGGAGAAGTGACGCATGGTACCCAAAAACCCCGCAACTTCGGTTTTTGGGTGCTGCTGCTGCTGGCGCTTTGTGTTTGTGGAGGAAACTCCATATGAAATAATTGAACAATGGCACAAATATAAATTGGCAATGTCAAATACATAAAAATTGTTCAGAAAATCAAACATATTGATTACATGTTTCATTTTTTTTAATATTGGTCTGATATGAGTGCTTACATAGATATCGAAACGCTCTTTATTCCAAAGACAAAATAGATTGTTCGGTTATTTTGACAGGGTACTCTATCCCAGCTAAATATAGGAACATAGCTTATGGTAATCCACAGTTTGATTTTTGAAAGAAGCAAGCGGAATACAAGAACCAATTGCTAAATTTATTTATAATAAAGTTGCGAACTTGACAAGAATTTTAAACGAATCTTCACTATGCAACGACTAGTCTTAATGCCATCTGTGAGTCAACATTGCGGATGAGTAATTTTCTTGACTTTGGGAATAAACTCCTATTTGCCATTTATAAGTACTTAATTTAAAACTTTTCCAAGATTTTGGCGTAACATTTCAAAATATAGCGATATAAAATTAAATTAAAAATTGCATTACTATTAACAGTTCACGATTCTTTTACGAGCTATTACGCCACATGCAATGAGTAATATTCCCAGAGTTTCAGATTTAAAAAAACAAAACATTTTATAACCCATTTATGCCGATCTAAAACTATATAGAATTAGTATTGGTCTGTAATAAATTCTGTGAGAAATTAAGTAGCCCTCCCCAACATTACTTGGATAACACACAAATTAAAATGATTTATGTTTTTAAATTATTTTGATGGCTTTTTAAGATTGCCTATAAAATGTGCCTTGTAATATTAGCATATATTGCTAGTTAAAATTATTTTTACTCCCATATACATAGATATAAATCCCACAACTTGAATAGCTTTTGGCACTAAATATATAATGAAAAGTCTTGAAAATAATTTTAACAAATCATTCTCTTTACACTTTCGATACTTTCTGAGATTTGAATATAAGTACAACGTGGGTTCTAATAATGATAATTTGCTTTAGGTCTTGTTAATAACAATTTACGTACATAATTGTTAGGCTTTTTTTTAATTTTTTTGAAATTTTGCTGCTGTGACAAATTTGTGACCCAAAAATCTTATGGAGTTTGCGTCAGCCTGAGGCTCCCTCCATTCATTTATTTATTATTTATTTATTTATAACACTTTTCTCACAATTAACTGCAATGATTTTTGAGTTTTTTTGGTGATTTTTTTTTTTGCCAACATTTCAGGGCTAAGCTCAGCCGCTGGCGTCGAAAGGTGTCAGCAAGTTGAGTTTAAAACATTTCATTAATTTGAATTGTTGCTTGACACATTTCAGCAGAAAAAAAAAATAAAAGATACATTTTGTGAGCACGCGTGTTTGTACATTTTGCTGATGGTTTTGACCTTACTCATTTCAGATACATCCAGCTATTATTTTCCATCACAAAATCGTTTTGTGCCATCGTCTGGATCGTTTCCCCGCCAATCGCAATCATCATTAAGCGGCTTTCGTGGCTCAAATTCGGGAGGATTTTCACCTTCGCCGGGCTCCTATCAAGAGCAACTCTTATTTATAGCCAATGAGAATGGCCAGAAGCAGCCAACATCAGCATTGGCCGGCAATTCCCCATTTGGTGGTTCATCGTTCGGAGCCGTTGCAGTAGGAGGAAGCGGCGGTGGATTGCCCACTTCACAATTTGCTGCGGTAAGCTCCAAATATGAATTCAATTTTCCAGCCATAGATATTTCCATATGCGGCTTGTTCAATGGTGTTTGGCAGACACCAGCAACAACTTCGTTTGAGGCAATTAAGTAACTTTTTGTGTCTGTAAACAACACGCAAAGGCTTCAATCAGCTCCAAAAATAAAACTCGAAACGAAATCAAATCAAATTCGACAAAATAAATGCAGAAATTGCAACATTTACTTGCATATGAAATATGATTAGAGCCAAATCCAAACCAAATTTCAAAATATGCAAGAATGCAAATTTAGATAATTAACAAGTAGAATTTTTTAGTCAAATTGCATTATGCTAACATTCGATTGTTATGCCACTAAAATGTTATTCATTTACACCTTTTTTACTTATTAAATCGCTAGTATTAGACGTTCATAAATATAGCTTTTAGAGCCGATACCTTAGGAATGAGTTTTTGTTGTCACTTCATCTTAATGACTGACAAAAGTTAAATAACTGTTGAGTTAGCACACAAATGATGAAATTAAAAAATATTTATAAATCTTAAAGATAAAAGTTTTCACAATTCCTGGTTGATCTTAAATTGATTTCTGTGAAGTTCTACTTAAAACAATATGTCTTTTGACCGTATAATTTTAGAACATAATGAATGCAAGAAATGTGCAAGATAATTAATAGACTTGAAGCTACTATACCTAACATATATAGAAGTTTGTAAGGTTTAAAAGTTGAAATATTTCGATACTAGGGTTTGTATTTGTGATCAAGAGATATTATTCCTGCTGAATCTTTATCAAGAAATCTTTACGAAACTTTTCATTTAATGACAAATTAAAGCTCAGAGCGAACATTACCCGAGTTTTGCAAATTTTCTAGCCATAATGCCTTTTCCTTTCACTTTATTTTGATATTTTCCAATAGCACGCAATTTTACATGTACTTATATAGTTTTTCCTTTGGGGCGTTTTAGCGCCTCTCACGCAATGCAAACCGAGAAACAAACACAAATCAAATTAACCGATCTGAACAAATGGCAGACGAAAAGACAACGCCGACACATTGACTACTTTCTGTTATTTCTTCACTTTCACTGAACATACACACACTCCCAGAAAACACAAACGAAAAAGAGATGGTAGGGGGAAAAATAGTCGAATTGGCTTCTGCATATCAACGACTTAAACAATTTGATTGTTGAATATTCAAAATACTCAAATGCATTTCCTCGTCTCGTCGAGCTGAGAAATCGTGAATTTAATTGAAATAAAAAAAAAGCAAAAACTGTAATCATATTATTGAAATGGCATGAGCACGCACTTCCAGTTTTGAAGCCCTAATTGAAATGGTCAGTTGACCAGAGAAATGCATGGTAATAGGAGGGGTTGTATAGGGGGTAGGCAAATTGACTGTGCACAGCGAGTGGGCTTCACTTTTTTACCACTGCACTTTTTACACTATTCCAAGTCAAAGCTCTAAGCTGGATCTCAGAGTATTGTTTGCTTTGTGCTCTTTTTGACTAATGGAAATGATTTCTTTATGGCATTTTCTCTGTGCTCTGGCCAGGAAAAAAACTCAATTAACTTGGCCAGTTGCAGATAGGAGGACATGTTATACATAAATCAGTCAACATTACTCTATAAATAGAATAGAGATTGGGAATATTTTCTAGGCAATACTGTAAGATATCAATTGGCCAACTTTTCAGTGATCTTACTTAAGGTAGTCCTAATTCAAAAGTCTAAAATTACAAAGAGCCCACTTTATCTATAATACCAAAACAAAGTTACAATTTTATTTTCGGCCCAATGACGTAGCAGCCAAAAGGTTAACAAAGCGGAAAATAACTACTACCATTAATCTCTCTATAAAACTGTGACATTAGTTTAGTATCAATCTTAGGTAGAACTGCGGGGAGAGGGCGTGGTAGACAAGGCAGAAACTGCTAGATCTTAGCCTTCCAAACTCTAGAAATTTAAATAATGGTCAAATTTTCAATGCATTTTGATTGCATGTATTCATGAAATAATCTAGTATAAAGATTGGCAAATATATAGAGGAGCCTCCATAGACGCTAGCCCTGGGTAGGCCACATATTATTAGGCCCTTCGTTATAGCGACATAAACAGGATCTATTGGTATTATGAGATTTACAGATCAAGATACCCAAAGGCGATAGCCAAGTTCGTTACGAAATTTCAAATTTTCTTTTAAGAAATTAAGATAAATATTATGTACACATTATAATTATGTTTGTTTGTATGTAGATACTTAGTTCATTAATAAGTACTTATTTGTCAATGGGGGGAAAGTTGCAGCCATGACTCTCAGGTCTTGCACTTAAAATCAATATGATCAAAACGCCCAGTTTTTCCCTCCATCAGCTCTCTCTATAAACACATACGACTTGTAAATAAATAAGCTGATTTCAAAGCTCTCTTTGATCAATAGTATAGAAATTGCTTTCTTTACCATAAATAACTCATCAAAACACGCAATCGCTCAGCTAGCTAATGCACCTAAGTTGACAATAGAGTGAAATTTAGTTTACTTTTTGATACCCACACCTACATAATTTATCAAGGTGGCTAACTACTTGAGAGTTTTAGATCAGTGATCAGTTAATCAGAGTACACTAACCGTAATTTCTTCTTCTCACTTGGAATTACGGGGAAAATGCTGTCAGCTATCCGAAGAGTGGGCGGGGTCTTAACGGGCTTTCTGATGCGTAAAAACCGACTTCAGCCAAGAAGCGGAAAAAAATGCAATGAAATGCAGCTTTTAGCAACAAAACTCGCGTTTTGTATGCAATTTGTTTAACAGAGCACAACTGCTGCTAAGCTAAAGACATAGAGCTAGAGATTGGCTTTAGAAGTGCCCACTTTCAAAAATCGTAAAACACAAAAAAAAACAATTTATACAATAATAATAACATGTACTTAAAGGCAAAACTGGCAGCAATTTTATTTCTGTGAACTGCAATTGGATAATTAGTGATTCGTTCGACCTTGGTACACTTCAATCAAATATTTGATTTCAATCGATTTCTATTGTCTTGCTTGTACAGCTTTCGATTTCATTTTCAATCAAACATATCTTTTAAGCTGCTTTTTGTCCATTGTCCATGGGATCCAAACCCTTTGCTGTTGCATGTGGAGTAGGGTACGGGCTGTCCACTTCATCAATTGGTTACCTAAGATTATCATCTATGTCAACCCAAAAGTTTTGTTACAACCAAGTTGAAGTTGGAGTTGACCCTTTGATAGTTCTGTCACTTTAAAGAGACAATTTCCCATTGAAGTGCTCCTCTCGTCCCGAGTTAGTTGAATTATGTCAGCTTATGAGGCTCATTAGATAATAGTCGGAAAATGTGTCATGTAAGAGATTATACTGATGCATTTCAACTTTTTATTCAACCAATACAAGTTAAACAAAGCAATCTCTGATATATGCAGTTCAGATTGATTGATATTGAGATGTGTTAGGTATTTTGTTGTAAAGAAAAAACAAAGAATAGGTATAATAGGTAATCAAGTTATAAATTAGCATAATTGTTCTATCTTAATAGACCTTTCACACATTCTGGTTTAAATACCTTAATTAAGATTCAAAAGCTTATTCTTAGTTGTGCCTATGATCTGTAGTAAAATAATCGAGCTTTTTATCTTAAGGGGTTTATTTAGATTCCAAAAACCAACTTTCACTCAACCGGAAAAGTAATTGCTTAATTGAACATTGTAACCAATTTAAAATGGATTTAATGAGTATTATTTATCAACAAATCTGATTATTCAATAAAATAAATAATCCTTAAAATCAAAAAAAAATTCTTATAATCTTCGTCTATTGTATAAATTCTGGAAAAGCTTCTAAGGTCATAGTAGAAAACCTCACAAAAATAAACCTACAGCCCTAATTAGTTAATTGTAATAAGAATTTAAGAATTTGTATTTGCAATCATTTATAGGATATCAAATATGGATTATATGTTGACTTGCATTTGGTAACTGATCTTGTCTGCAAGTTATAGATAATAATTAGAAAAAAAATTGACCAAGTATATTATATATATTATTTATTAGTCCAATCATAATTCATCCATAGTAGCTTACTATACCAACAGCACCAGCAACAGCGTTGCCTCTTGCCCTCATCTACACCCAAAATGCGAAACTAATTAAACTAATCCCGGCTTCTTCTTGCTACATCTAACATTTTCGAATTTTTGCTTTTGTGTTCGATTCCCACAGAAACAACCGAATCGGCAATCAGACTATTACGATATTTCGCCACGCCCCTTTGGTGTGCCTGTTGTTGGTGGAGGTAGTGGCTTAACGTCCGCATCGGCTGCAACACTGGCCAATGGCTTCACACGCTCCAAGGCGATACGCAACAGCAACAGCAACGGCAACGGGATCGGCAGCGCCGGTTCAGGGAATAGCCTCACGGGTGGCTTCCAGCCGCAGGCACAGCGCATCAATGTGCCCCACCAGCAGACCCAGTTTCTGGCACACTTCAGCGAGGCAACGGTAAGCAAAACTAAAACGAAATGTTGTTAATCGAAATCCAAATCGAAAGATAAAGATATAAAAAAAGCTAAAAAGAAAATAAAGTAAAAGCAAACGAAAGAGAAATAGTTAACATTTTTTTTTTCGCTGTTGTTTCGTTAAAAAAATTGCATAACGCTGTTTGTGAACAAAACAATTGGCTATGCTCTGATTTTTGGCCAATAAAATATCAACTTGGAGAGTGAAGTTTGTTGTTATATAGAGGTAGTTCAATTTGGAATTGGAGTTAGAGTTTTGGTCTGTCTCTCTCTTTTTACGTGACTGCGAATGTAATGCGATAAATGTCTTTATCTTTGATGTTGTTTTTTGGCCAGAACCAGTTCCGAAATAGCCAAAAAAAACAAAGCACAAAAACTGTTTTACCTTTCACCTGAACCACATTCCAAAATATCATAAATATTATGGACATTTTATTTTGGAGCAGACTTCAGCTTATTTATTTATTGTTATTTCTTTTACTAATATTAGCATTTTTATTATTTATAACAATTCATTCATTCATAATTGAAATGTCAGTTTTCACCAGCTCCACACACATACGCACACACCTTTATCTTTTCCCCCCCACCTGCCATTTCCATTCCCATCATCTGGAGGGGTGCCCACATAAATATTTCAAGATAATTGCTTCCATTTTGCCTCTTCGATTGTCAAGCGAAAGTCGTTTTGTATGATTAATGCTAGCTTATGGTAAATACAAAATCAGATCACGATTAATTTACAATTTAATGGCATCGGTACAATAATTCCACATTATCTATTGGTGGGCGATCATTAGTTCAAATACTCTCCATTAAATCCAGAGTTGTTCACATTGATGAACTATGATTCATCTTAATGATCATCCAGTCAGATGTCGTTAAAAGCGTTTCTTCTTAGCCATCTGTGGGTGTATTTCCACTTTTCTATAAGCTCAAGAATGAGATCAGGTCAGTAGTATATACAGTAGGATCTATAAAGATTTCCATCTCTGTTTTAAGCTGCTTCACGAGCTTCCAACTGCTTGGTTAACCACCCCCAACTCAATTCGCACACCTTGAATCCACTTTAGATGTATTTGAAACCTGCTCAAACGGTTCAACTTTAGCTAACCCACAGAAAATGAAATAAATACGAGAGCACATAAATTATAGACATCTCCATGAAAATGGGGCAACGGCAAACGGCAACTGCAATGAAGACAAGAGAAGAAGAAAAAAATTTGCACAAAACGCTTTCAGACAAATTTGAGAATCAGTTGAATGGCGTTCGCACGCCAAACAATTGACAGACGAACCGCAGAGCATCATTTTAGCAGGGGGGAGAGGGCCATGGACAGGTACAGGGACGGGACCTGCTTGATGCTCAAGTCTCTTGTCGTCTGTGTTGAAACTATGACAGTTTCCCATGACGACAGACAACCACAAAAGCCGCGACTAAAGCTTGAGAAGAAGGGCTGCGGCAATAGCAATAATAATAACAATAGCCAATGCATTGGCTTACCACTGTCTAAACGAGCTACTGATTCTACCAACCACTGATCTCCATTTATGTATATCCATTTGCAGAACGACAAACAGCGATTGCCCTCATCGAGTCGTCCATTTGGCAATGGTGGAGGATTCTCACCCACGCGCACACGCAGCCAAGCTCCCGTCTCGGCCATTACGGAGGCTGCAGCAACATCCTCCGCTGCTGCTGTGCAACCATATCGTTCGCGTAATCGCTTTCAATCACAGCCATCGTCAACAACAGTTTCGTCAACCACGACGGGAAGTAGTAATGAAGTGAGCAGCAAACGTTACAATCGTTTTGGCAGTAATCGATCGAAGACAACCACATCAACCACACAAAATACTCCAGCTGAGCGTCCCAGTTTTGGACGCAAGTCACCTAATCCACGGCGACCGGTGTTCATTAGTCGTGAAGTCAATGAGCCGGTTAGTTTGGTTAGTAAGCGACCTTTTACCTATAACAGTGCCAGATTGAAGCTACCGCGACCCACATCTAGCACCACTAGCACAACAGAGAGTCTGGAAGAAGAGGAACTGGAGGAGGACGAGGAGGCGGAAGAGCATGAGGGAGAAGAGGAAAGCAGCGAACAGGATGACCATTCAGAGGCTTCGAGTTTGGAGAAACTTCCATTGCAGGAGGAAATAACAAGCACCAGCAAATATGAATCATCAACCAGTGCCAGCTTGGAACAGTCGAGTCCCACTATATTGACATCCAATTTCTATCTGCCGGATGGTTCACGATTGGATGCCACCAATACTACCAGTGACAAGGAGACGGAAAAGAACACTTTGAGCACAGAGGAGGATACCCAAACGGAATCTCTAGAGACCACTGAGGGGGAGACAGATGTGACCACTTTACGTCCAGTCTATGAATACGAATACGTTGGAGAAGAAGAAGAAGCCACCACTGCAATGCCATCAAACAATGAATCCACCGAAGAGGAACACTCTGAAGTAGAAAATATAACCACAGAGATCCTTCCAGTAGAGACATCTTCCCCATCGACCACAGAGAAACCGAAAGAAAAGGAAGACTCACACAACCAAGAAGAGGATTCACAATCGGAATATGACGACGAGGAGGGTAGTGCGGGTGATGATGAATATGAATACGATGAAGAGGATAGCGAGGGAACTGATGAAGAAGATGCCACCAATGAATCAGAGCCTGCTGCCCAGCATGAAGACGATCGTGAAATTATCTCGGTCGTGACCACCAAGAGTGTAGTCAATGGTTCCACTGCCTATCCAGCTCCAGTTACCCCAAGTACCAGTACGACAACCCTAGGCGATAGCCAACCGGCTCCCCAGCTAGAAGAGGAGGAACAAAAAACCGAGCCTGTTGTAATAAATACCACTCCCTTACCCGAGAATCAATCGACTCCCAATGTAACTGAGAGTTATGTCGTTGTGGCTTCTATTCAAACTAGTCGCAGCATTAATGGAGCTCGTTTCTTACCCTTCCCGGCCATTGAACAGGAAGAGACAAAGCAAACGCTCTCGGAACTAGAGCGAAAAGTTCACTCCAAGCAACAACAGCAAAAGCCCATGGAGAGTAGTGAAGAACCACCCAACACAACACCCACCACCACAACCACAACGACCACTTCATCTTCATCCATAGCAGCTGCCGCAGTGGGTGCATCCACCGAGAGTATTATTGATAAACTGGACCGTGTACAATCAGAGCTGTCCAGTGGCCTACTCTCAGGCAAATATCCAATCATTAGCCAAATGGATGCCTCCACGCCGGCCACCAGCACCACCGTGGGCACTGGAAGTGGAAAGTTTGTGCCTCATATAAGGAAATTCCAACCAAAGACCACAAGTGCTCCAACAACCACAAGCAGCGGTGGCAAATTGAAAGTCCAGCATTTCGATGAGATTGAAATGGATGAGCTAGCTGGACTTCTGCCCGTTGGCTTTAAGCCCAAATCCAGCTATAAAAATCGCAAGATTACCACAACAACTACCACAACCACTGAGGCGCCCTCTTTGGCAAATCTATCAAAGAAACCGGGACGTAATTCCACAATAAGTCGATCCTTTAAGAATGGCCTTGTGACCGTGCAGGATGTGGCTTTGGCAGGACTTCTACCCAAGGGCTATAAACCACCTAGAACCACACCATCGACAACAACCACAACGACTGCAAATCCAGATGAGAGCACGGCCCAAACATCTTCGGCTTTGGAAAGCCTCTTCAGTGGTATTAAATTTGACGACAGCCTGGCTGCTTTGCTGCCTAAGGATTACAAATTAAGCACCACAACGCCACCGTCGCCAGCTCCGAAGGAAGTCGATGGTTTGTCCAAGTTCCTGCCACCTGGCTATAAACAAAACAAAAGTGTATCCACAACTACACCAAGATCTCCACCAGTGGCTGTTCCTTTTGATGATCTAAGTAAATTCCTGCCTCCAGGTTATAAAGCACCTAAGGAAAAGGTGGAAGCGGAAGCTAAACTACCTTTAGGTGTGACACCAATCAAATTGGATGACTTGAGCGGTTTACTGCCACCGGGCTTCAAATTAAATCAAACTGACAAGGGCAAAGAAGAATTGCCCGAGTCCTTGCTGCCACCTGGTTACAAGTCAAAGGGCATCCATCCAGCTTCGACTTCAACAACGACATCTACCACAACGACCAGCAAGCCGGAAAGTACTGAAACTGCTGCCGGAGAATCAACAGCTTCGGGAGGCGGTCTGAAAGTGGTGTTCCCCAAAGGTTTCCATAAGCGTTTGGGTGCTCATCGTTTGACCACTCCGCACACACCTCACGATGTTCCCACGCCCGATGGTGGATCGGCTTCATCTCAGGTGGTCATTAAGAAGGGACCACCGATGCGTGCCACCACAGAGTTCACAGGATGGCCCACACCGCCGACTACACCCTTATCGATTGACAAACTAAATGCTCAGACCATTAACTTTGAGGATCTCCTAACAGCTAGTGCCAGTAGTACAACAACAACAACTGCAGCTCCGGCCACAACAACGACAACAACAACAACGACACCTAGACCTACAAAACCAGGACACTGTACAGCAGATTGTGATCTGGCTGCAACAATTAAGATCATTGATGGAGTAGCCTGGAAACCAGAATTACTTGATCACAATACGCTCGAATGGAAGAACCTAGCACATGAGCTAGAGGCCCAGGTATTTCTTTATCATAGTAATCCTGTAGCAAGCATAACCATCTCTCTCTTCTCTGTGGTCTTTTCCAGCTAAATGATGTCTATTCTAGTGCTCAACAGCTCAACAAATGGTACAAGAAAGTTCGCATTGATAGCTTTAGCAAAGGCAGCGTTCTGGTTGACTACTATGTGGAATTGGCCAATATTACAGAAGATGTGGATACCTTGGAGATTCGACAATTATTCCATGATGCCCTAACCAAACCGACAACGCCAATTCTACCCGACAAAGATGCCCAGGAGAATGAGACGGATAGTGTGGCAGGACCCCAGGAAGAGCATTTGGTCAAAGCCAGCTATCAGATGGGCAAATATATTATTGATCCCGTTGCTACGGATTTCAGTGGTAAATACTTGTAACTAAAATGATTTAAGCTTCGAATCATCTAATATATTTTCATCAACTCCACAGTCATAGCCAAAAATCTACAGACAAATGTTGAATATGCTGAAGAAGATCTTCTGATTCCACAATGGGCCATAGTTGTGATTGTTATTGGCGTGGGATCATTGGTCTTTGTCATCATCTTTGGAGTCACTGTGGTAAGAATGGGGAATATCCATCGTTTAAATTTTAATATTAAAAAACTTGCTTTGGTTTTTCTTTTAGCTCCTTAATCGCCAGAAGAGAGCTAAGAAGGCACCAATTCCTCTGACCAATGATATGCTTAATGAGCTCAAAGTAAATCATATGGGCGGAGTAGATAACTATGGTGTGGATGACTTTTACAACATAGATGACCCTTGGAATGATACCAAGCAGCCCATTAAACCTAAGGTAAGTTGAGAATGTTGGTAATGAAACTGAAATCATATCTCTGATTTACTTTCTAGCGCTTTACCAACTCCATGCATGGCAGTAATAGCTCCAATATCTATGATAGCTGGCGATCTACCCGTCATCCTCATAGCAGCAGCGGCGGCGGTGGTGGCGGCGGCGGAGGAGGTGGTGGTGGTGACTATTTCTATGATCAACAGCCGACCTATTCACAAAAGGGTGACTCCCTAAAGCGACCACAACTCAATCATCATCATCACCATCATCAGTATCCATCACATCAGCAGCATCAGCAGGCATATGGACACCAATATCCAGATGCCTTTGCCGATGCCCACCAAATGTATAGCTATAATAATCATTCAAGCCGAACGCGCTATTCTAGAGATTATGATCCAGACTTTTGAGTCTAGTTCTATTTAGACTCTAAATACGATATACTGCGATATACCCATATGAGTTAAAGTATATCAACCCATGCACTAGCTTTAGTAACTTGCGAACGATTTTGTGTGGTAATTTAATAGCATAAAATATATGAGTATTAAGTTGTATGGTCTTTGCTATCGTTTACCGAACTGCTCAAAAAAAAAAAAAGAATTACAATTATATATCCTTAACTGTACGTGAAGCTAAAGCTGGTGCTGTGGAACTGTTTCTGTTCCAAAGTTTTTATTCTCCGCTAAAAACTCTCGAAAAATTAAATGATATTTCCAAAATTGAAACTTTGGAGATGAATAAATAGTCATGCACTTTTAGTTAATCCTAGTTTGTACTTATATTGACAATTTAGATATACGATCAAAATATATACATACATACCTATATATAATAATCGTATAAATTAATCTACTAATGTCTAAAATTAGGCAAAAATAAATACAATTCGAAAACTACAACTTGTTAATTTACTTTAAATGTGTATAAAATTATCGCTTCCCTGGGAAAACTCTACATCTAGTCAATATAGCATTATATTTTTATTAAAGCATTAAAATCATCTATTTTTATTTCATTGATTACTGAAAACATAAGAATGCTTTTGAAGGTTCTAAAAAAAGAAAGTACGTCCAATGCATGCAACTTAAATGGTCACTTTTCTTTTGACATTTTTATTCATAACTTGTGACACTTGAGAAGACCAAAGATAAGCTTCAACTTTTCCATCAGAAAAAACTTTAATTGTTTAGCCAAAGTCAAAAAAATTTAGGCAAATATAATTTTTTTTTTTTTTGTATAAGGCTCATTTTTATTTGTTAAATCCATTTTTTTTTTTTTTTTTTTTTTGGGTATTTGGAGCAATGTCCTTGTCATTTGTTGCAGCATCTAAGTATAGATCGATCTGCATTTGTTTTTTCTTTGTTTTTGAATCCTTACAACATTTCATTCACATCCTAGAGCTCTCTAAAGCTAAAAAGTTAACGTTCGATTTGTGTTGTAATGCTTACATTCTTATATTAAAGGGCTTTTTGTTTTGTTTTTTTGTTTGTTTTTGTTCAAATCAATAGATTTTACATAGATATATGCATAAGGTAAGTCAAGGGGGAAGTGGGTATTGGATTAGGATTTCAAAAACTACCAATTTAAAAGGACTGATTAAAAATTTTCACTAATATCACTTTCTAGAAATTTTCTCTTTTGTCCAATTGTTTCGATTATGAATTTTTAATGTATTTATATGCATTTTAATGGGCATTTTGAATAATTAATGTTAAGTGAATGTGACTATAGATGGATTGAATTAAATACTCAAGATTTTGTGTCCAGCTAATAAACTAAATTGTTGTTAAATAAAAATTTCATTTAAATAATCTGCATTTATTTTTAGAGAAAGAAAAGTAGCTACATTAAAGAATTGAGTACTTTTTCTTCAAATCAATTTGTTTACATGTATGCAAATGTGTATCGTAGTGTGTGTGTGTGTGTGTGAGTGTATATATGTATATGTGATAATGTGTTCTTATGTGTGTGTGTTTAAGGACAATTTTAACAATTAATTAATAAAAACTTAGAATTGAGTTCGATTTTCAATTTAATCAAATGTACAAAACGTAATTAATAAACATTAAAAAATGCATTAAACTAAAACAAAAAGCACACCAAATTGCCGGACCAATGCCACCAATTTTTATAAAATTTCTTGTTCATTTCGTTTCATTTCTATATGCCTAATTATTAACTATGATATATATGTATATATGTATAAATGTATCGTATGTATAAAGGAGATGGGATTGATGGGTGGATGAGTATGGGGTATAAGTGGGATGGGGGATGGTTAGGATTCAATATTTAAAACTACAATTTATAACAGGGCGTCACAAAACATCGTCGCTTCACACAAACAAACAGAGGAAGGCCAAAAAAGTTGGACAGTAAAATACAAATAGATATATATAATATATATAATAAATGTAAGTGGTTCGTGTGTATATGCACTCTCAAAATTTTCTCTCATTAACTGCAACAGCATTTTGTGAATAGAATTTTTCTTCGTTTTTACGTTCTTTTAACAAATAAAATACAAATTAATCATTACTTTATCAGTTGTTTTTTTTTTTAAATTTTGATTTCAAATCGCTTTGATATATATATGTGTGTGTGTGTTTGTATATATATATAAATATGTATATGTATAGAGGGGTGTTGCGTATGAGTGTGTGTGTGAGTGTCTGTGTGTATGCATATACATATGCACATATGTGGCTTAGTTAGTTTTCTATTCAACAGCAAAGCCACAAGTCTCCTCGACGGCCTGGGTTAGCTTGTCACAGAGTAATTGATAGGTCTCATAGGGCGGTAAGTCGATCCGATTAAAGCATGTATGCGCTTTGGGCAAATTTTGTGTCGGCACATCTGCAGTTAGATGTATGGTAAATAATCGTGGTCCCACTGCCCCCGTTGAACCCTGCAAAGCCCGAAATCCTTGCAAAGGCACACGCGATGATCCAGTCACAAATTGCAATAAACGCGCCCTCATCTCGGAACTGTACGACTCAACCACCTGTAGAGAACAAACAAGAAACCTTTAAGTAAGGGGATAAATTAAAAGTAAATTGTAATTTTTACCTGCCAGAACCACAACACCTGTGTTGTTTCGTTGGTACAGTGTTTCAGTCTCGTATTGTTTCGCCAATCGTTGACATCAATGCTTGAGATGCCGCCAATGACCAATTCCAGTTCACGCTCATCGAACGGCCGCAACAAATGGCTGGGTATAAGCTCACAAAAACCTAACCAATTAAATTGGAAAGGGAGCAGAGCGAGAGATTAGTGTTAATTGCAAATGTCTAGATAGCTAGCGAGACCTTTTCTTTTTCTGTACTCACCTTTTTGCAATGCTAGAAACTGTTGCTCAATGCCGCGCATAAAACGATAGTTTACATAGAGTTTCACATACTCTCGCTTATTCTCCTCTGTGACGGGTACGGTCGCACCACCCGGTTTCAGTTCATGCACCACCAGTGCTCCAAAGCTATTGTTCTCTACACTAAATGTGGACTCAATTATTCCACTGATATTGCTCTCCCTGTGTGAATGTGTTGAAAATTGAAATAAGTATTTGTGGTAAATTTAAACATGTGAATTAATTCTTACAGCATCCAAGTGAGACTGCGATGCAGTTCCGGATCGACACCCTCAATGTCACCCAAGGTAATGGGTTTATTTAGAAGCTGTTTATAAAAGGGTGTGGTAAAACCACCATCCAGACAATGGCCATGGAACACAGCTATGCCCAGAGTGCGTCCAACGAAATGAAAATAAGAGAGATGATCCGGATTGACACCAGAGTCGGGATTAATCTGTAGCGTATAGTGATCGTCGCGACTGTACTGAAATAAGCCATATTGCGGATTTAGCATCTCGCGCGATAGTAGATGCAACCATTCACGTGCCACTCCGCCATAATCGAGACCCTCCTCGCCCTTGAATTTAACCATCAATCGTTTGCGCATATCCTTGGCCCGCATTTTCATAATCAGTCTGTAGCTCTCCTCAAAGATCTCGTTGCGTGATACCTCCAGCCGACAGTGGCCCGACTGGGGCTGCATTGTCTGCAGTTCGGTGCGTAGGGCGCGTAATTTACCAACCAAATCTCTACGATACTTTGGCAGGAGATCGGCGCCCTCAAGTAGGCCCTGTGGTAGATCAGGAACAATACGATGGGGCGTTGGTGTCGATATGATTGTCGTCGTCATTGCTGTCGGTGCTATGGGTGTCACGGCTGCGGTCGGCTGGGTTGGAGTTGCTGCGGGTGTGGCTGGTGTCGGCGCTGGAGTTGGTGCTCCTGGTGGTGGTGCTGCTGATGATGATGATGGGGGGTATTGTTCCTCCACGTCGTATTCTTTGCAATATGCTGCCACTTAGACGCGGATCTGTGAATTGTGTGGTCCGATTGTTATGATCCACAAAATACACTCGTCCCGAGGCAGTTTTCCTCTGCTCCCAGCCACTTGGCAGCGGACCAATTGCGTCCAACGGCAGATGCTGCGTATCGAAATCACGCGGAATTCTTGGATCATGCCATGTGGAGACACCAGTGGGTATGTGATAAAAATACACTTGTCCCTGTTGCGTTGTTCGCATTTCATAGCCCGGCGGCAAGTCCAGAAATGGACGAGCTGCCTGATTAGCAGCTGCAATGGCTGCAGAGGAGGCATATCTTTGACCCGATCCGCCACCAGTACTGCTTCCGCCGTTGCCATTGCCCCTGGTGCCACGTGACGAGCGTCGTCTTGTTGATGACGCATCCTCACCAGCTTGCCGAGAACTGCGTCTCTGGGAACGCTGGCCGATAACCACAGCCGACGCGGGGGGTGGAGCAGCAGTAGCAGTTGTGGATCTGCCTGCAGTCTGGCTACTGCTACTGCTATTGGCATTGGGACTATGAACATTTCGATTTGTTGTTGTTGTCGGCGTTCCTGGTCCCGCTGGCGGAGGTGAACGTTCATTTGTTGCTGTTGGACTTTGACTTTGTGTATGCCTTGGTGGCGTCGTTGTTGGCGTTGTGGTTATTGTTGTGGCTGCTGCTATTGATGATGGAGGAGCCGCTGATGGTGTGCTCGCAGCTGTAGGCGTTGCTGTTGTGGTGGTCTCATCCTGCGCCCAACCATTACTTGCACTTTGCGGCTGTGCCGCCTGACCACTCTGGTTGGCATTTCCATTCACATAGTTCTGCTGGCCTGTGGGCGAGATGGCCTCACCACCGGCTCCATGACCATTCATTCCCTGATGCTTTGGCGTTTTCACATGATTGTCATTATTGTGCAATCGACTACTGCTCGTGGTACTGGTGGTGCTAGTGTTATTGGCGATCAGTGCTGGCTCATTGCTGGGACGTGGTTCCAAGGTGCTGCGACTATTTGAGGAAGGTTTCTTTCCAGGGGTTGCCGCCGCTGTGGACGAAGGACTGGTATTTTCTTTGCCCACACTCGACAGTATTTCCGTCGAATGACGCCGCTCATCCGTGACTGCAGTTGTCTCCCGATTACGATTACCAGCACCACCGTAACCACCGTGGCCATTCAACAGATTTGTGCAGGTGGTTGATCTCGTTGGTCCAGCCGGTGGCTGTCTTTCATTATTGCCATTACGCTGTTGAGGTGATGTCGTTCGCCTCGGTCGGTCCCACTGTGTGGATTTGGTGGCATGATTCACATAATAGAAGCGACCATTGTCCGTTCGCCGCTCCTCCCAACCCTCAGGCAGATTATTATCCTCCGATGAATCGTCTTCAGAAGGTCCCCTTACATCCCCGCTTGGTCCAACTATCGCCAAGGGATTGCCACTGCATGGGCCATCTTTTGGCAATAGCGATATAATTATCTGTCCTCGCACCAGTTCATCATCATCCGCCGACAGTTTGCCCAAATCCAAACGTTGAACTAAAAACCAAGACAAAACAATTAGAAATTAGTTTGTTTTCTCTAAGCAAATCCACTACTTACATCCTGCTCCCTTTAGACTTTGAATGGTCACCGCTGGTATCCTAACACATCCAAGGAAACCGCTTCCTTTGTGAATTTTACGTTGATTCCATACGGTTATTGTGATGGCATCGCCACGACCTAAAAACAAATCGTAGTGTGCATTCCATTTGGGATCTAAAGAAGATTTACTAATCTCCGTTGAATACACTTGGCCAGTGCCATCCACTTGAACTTTGGCAAATGGATCGGGCAAGCCTGTAACAAAATAAAACACAAAAGAGAAAAATATTATTGCAAATAATTTTCCAATTAAATTATTATTTAAATTATTAATTTAATTCAAATAGGAGATTCGTGTGGAAAATTGAGTCGACAACTAAAGCTGCTAGGCTTATATCGACAAGATTTGGCTATAAAATTCAGTCAAAGTTATCATGATGTTTGCCAAGTTTATGGTACTTTTTGTGCTCCTGCTTTACTGCAGTCAATTGCCTTTTGGTGGCTCACAAAAACCGCTTCGATCCCGCCCGGGATTCCCAGATCGTTTGGCCATAAATCCACGTTACCTAACAGCAACAACAATGACCCCAGCAATAACATCATCTACATCAATCTATAACGAGGTCATCATGACAACAGATGCTTAAAAAAATCACATTCTTAAAAGGTTTCCCCGTCGCTGCTCGCTTATCACATCTCTCTCGTTAGGGAGGTATAAATAAATGTGTAAAGCACTTGGAAGTCCACAAAACAATCTCAACATGAGTCCAATTCGCAACTGGCTTCATCTTGTGGCACTACTCGCTGTACTCGTCACCTTTGTCCTGGGCACCCCGTTCGATGAGCGACGTAGAAGGCCTTGGAACCCACAGCAAGGACATGGAATACCTAATATACCACACACTCCACCATTCAATCCCCATGGCTAAGACAACATTATTACAAAATCTGCACTTCTCTGTTATAAATAAATAATAAAAATAACATTTCACTCTAACAAATATATCAAAGAACCAAAGGGAAATGAGCAAGCCTCTGGCGCTAGCAAATCAAATCGTTATCGTCTTGCCGATATATGTTTGTATGTACCCATATAAATATATATTATTAAAGCATTTTGACAACTTAAGCGCCTGGCAATTCCAAGTTACTTAAACAATTAGCAACTATCAACTGTCGTTGGAAAAAATAAAAAATACTGCTGGACTTAATTTGTCACTGACTCATCTCACTGACACTCTGCTTCTTTTTTTTTTGGTACTACTTGGTAATTTGACACCATGGTCTTCTTTGTCGCAGCTGTTGATTGATTTTATGCTACAGCAAACACAGGGCAAAGAAGAACCAAGTGATACAAGACTTTGAAAAAAGGTCTGAGTACAGTGAAAATGTGCTTAAAGGACATTGGTTTGTTGTGCAGGACCAGAGAAAGGCGCCATTCTGCTTCAAAGTGTTTTCATTGTACCACAAAATTATCCAAATTCCAGGAATTTGTCTCAAGATGTAGCACAAGTTGTAGGTCAAGTAAATTCATAATTTCCAAATCCTGTTTTTTTGTTTTAAGGAACATTTTAAGTAAAATATATTTGGCTGAGATATTTTTTAACAAAACCTTTGATTTTCAAGCGAATCTAATAATTCTAATAATGAATCGAAATATATGATTCGTGTAAAATATAATTATCTGCCATCAAAGCAATGGCGTAAAGAATCTCTTTAAGGGAAAGGAATGTCCATAATATATATGAGTCATTTCCACGCAAGAAATGAACCAAAGTCAACAAGCAAGTCCAGAATTCCGATCAGTTTAAAAAGATAGTTACAACAAATTATATAAAAATTTGGACTAAGATTAAAGAAACGAAATATCCTATATACAGAGCAAACACCGGAGCACTAAATAAAAGGCCATGGGTCGTAAAGCTTTAGAAAATGAACATAATATGAATTGTTTTGGTTTTTTTCATTCTGCCTCCTCAGTCTCGAGTTTCCTACCCACAGTGCAATGCATTGCATTCTGTGATGCCCGTGTGATGGCTTAAGTGCATAAAAAGTAGAATAAAGTAAGCTTCGACAGAAAAAAAAAAACCATCGACCACATGTCGTTCAACCCTATTTGGCTTAACGCTACGTGGCACAATTTCGTGCCCCAGTCGACGACGCGCGTCGCTCTTGGAAGGAAATTAACGACTGGCTGCACTTTCACTCGCTGCCGTCCGTCGCCACAAACGGAAGTCAGTGTTGCATGAAGAGAAGGGTTTTCCCCTTGCCCCCTTTTACTCTATCATCACATATTTTTTTCTTTTTTACATACACACACGTATCAGAAATAAATATATAATGTAAAGTGACAATAACTAGGAAACGGCAGCGGCAGCGGCAGCTTCAGCCTTATCGCAAGCTTCACGCTCCTTCATACGCTCTTCGATTAGTGGGCGAAAGTGGCGTATAAGACCCTGTGGTGGCCATGAGGCTCCATCGCCCAGGGCGCAGATAGTATGACCCTCAATTTGTTTGGTGATTTCCCATAGCATATCAATCTCACTGGGTTTGGCCTGTCCTGTGGCAAAACGTTGCATGATCATATTAACCCAATGTAAACCCTCGCGACAGGGTGTACACTGGCCGCAGCTCTCGTGCTCGTAGAAGGCTGCAAGTCGTGCGATTGCCTTGATAATGTCGGTCTGCTTGCTCATCACAATAATGGCGCCAGTGCCCATGGATGAGCGAACAGCCATGAGTCCGTCAAAATCATGGATTGCTGTGCTGGCCGATTCTTTGGGGATGCAGGGTGTAGATGATCCTCCGGGGATAATGGCCAAAAGATTGTCCCAACCGCCCAAGACTCCGCCAGCATGTCTCTCGATAATTTCACGCGTCGGCATTGATAGCTCCTCCTCAACGGTGCACGGGTTCTTAACATGGCCGGAAATGTTAAAGAGTTTTGTACCCGAGTTTCGAGTGCGTCCAAAACTGGCAAACCATTTGCCACCACGACGACAGATTGTCGGAGAAACGGACACCGTTTCGACATTGGTCACAGTGGAGGGGCAACCGAATACCCCCACATCCGCCGGAAATGGAGGTTTATTGCGTGGCTTGCCCGCCTTTCCCTCGAGTGATTCAATGAGAGAAGTCTCCTCGCCGCAAACATAGGCGCCAGCCCCACGATGTACATAAAGATCGAAATCGAATCCCGATCCACAAGCATTCTTACCCAGAAAACCTGCCTTGTAGGCCTCGGTGATGGCATATTGCAAATTGCAGCACTCGTTATAGAATTCACCCCGGATATAGATGAATCCAGTATTGGCTCCCATGGCACGGCCAGCTATAAGACAACCCTCGACCAATTTATGCGGTTCATGGCGTAAAATCTCGCGATCCTTACAAGTGCCCGGTTCTCCTTCATCGGCATTGACTAGCAAAAATTTGGGCCTTCCATCTGGCGGCTTGTTCATAAAGGACCATTTAAGACCACTGGGAAAACCAGCACCACCACGTCCACGCAAACCCGACGTCTTCATTTCGTTGATAATCCACAAGTGACCCTTCTCCAGAATCTCTTTGGTCTTGTACCAATCGCCACGTTTTTGAGCGCCTTTCAAACGCCAATCGTGGCGACCATAAAGATTGTTAAAGATACGATCTGCATCGGCTAGCGGTCCAAACTTGGTTTTAGTCTGCGGTGGTGGCGTCCCAGGCGGTGGCGTCTTGGGTGGAGGTGGTGGCTTAGCTCCCTTAGCTTGCTTTGGAGGCCCACCCGTCCCTGGGGGATCTGCCTTGGGAGGGCCACCACCTTTTGGAGCACCTCCTGCGGGAGGATTTCCTTTCGGAGGACCACTTTTGGTAGAAGCTTCTTTAGACATCATAAAACCATTTACCACATGTAACAAAGACTGTGTAAAAATCGGTGTCCCCTTCCAAGCATCGATTGGTAAATGCATTGCCTTTGGTTGGGCCAAATTTAAACCAGACATCCAATTGCGCTGGATCGCCATTTGCCCAAGATTGGGTATATTGTAGATTGACCTCCCCAATTGCGAACCAATGATTATTCTTTTCATTTTAATTATTTCTATATGACAGGAGCTCTCTCGTTACTAATCTAAAAATCTTTCTTAGCCGAAAACGAAATAAGTAAAATTTCAGGCATGCTTTTCGGAATAATTAATTCTGAATAACACTATGGGAGAAACCCAAAACTTTAGTCATACGTCCCCCTGGTCAAATTTAAGTCATATGTATTAGTGATATAATTTATATCTAGGTCTAGGGGTCTGGGGCGATAAAAATCCTGACTATTACCAACAAACAGGCAAAAATTTGTACTCTAATTTGGGTTTCCCCATTGATGATACATACCACATATATATAACTTACTATTATACATACACATATATATTATATACACATGTGTGTATAAAAAACTTTTTCAAATCTAATCAGAACTGTTGTTAAATGCGACGCACAAAAAAACTTTATTGCAAACAAAAGGGAAAGAAAAAAATAACTACAAATCGAAAAGAAGAACTCAAAGCCATAAACTTATTTGCAATGCCATAAAACAAACGAAAGAAACTAACAAAGAGATGAAAGAAAAAGATTGAGAATAAACTATGAAAGAAAAGATTAATAAACAGAAGTATATAAGGGTTTCCAGCAAAAGCATTGGAAAGACCATGTCCTTGCATTGAATAAGATATTCTGTTCTAATAAAATTTACTGATAATAAAAAATATATCAGATAAACAGATTACTTATAAATTGGTATTCCTATAGGAGCAAAATTTTCAAAATATCAAATTTAATTGCCACTAACAAATAATTTTCTTCAAAAAAAAAATGCTCTATAAACATTTTATTTTTATTTATAGAAATATTTATTTAGTATAAACAAATCTTTTCAAAGAAACTGTTGTAGATTGAAACTGATTTGGGTTCGGCTAACCTGATTATTGAGATTATAGAGAAGAGGCTTTAGTTTGAAAACAAAAAGGCTTCGATTGTTATTTATGTGTCTCTTTAGATGAAAATACATATCTATACTAGTTATGTATATACATATAAGAGTCGGCAGTTATAGTTAGTCGGCAAATTCAAAAAACGCGTGATTTAAAGTGCAACGAGGTGTAAAAAAAAAATTGTACGAGAAATAAATAAATTATGCCTCTATCCATTCGTCTGTCTATTTGTCGGTCCGCCCCTTCTATAAATGTACACACATACATATATATATTTTTATGTCTGTGTTTGGGTGAGTGAGCCGCAATGAAAGCAAATTAGTAATAATCACTTTTGTTATATATCTAAACAAAAAAAAAAAAAAAAAAAAAAAAAACTTTTGCTTGATTTGGCCTAGCAACGAATGGTTAATTTTTCTTCTTCTTTTTTTTTTGGATAGAAAATGAAAGTTAGACGAAAAGGAAATGCTAAATTTAGACATGAAAATTTATGGAATTGCTAGCAATATTTGTTGGCAATCGGCGAATTAGAAATATGGATAATTTCTTTTCATTTCATTTAACAAATACTCACGAAATAAATCCTTGCGGGCCAAGTTTCTAGCACACAATACTGCAAAAGAAATCATTTATGTTAAAAACTTAATTAATTGCGTGATTTAGGGTTTAAGACTTACTCGTTATGCGAACTTTGTGTGTACCATTGCGACGTGGATAATCCAATTTATTCATAATTTCAGACTTTTCAGAATTTTTTATAAATTTGATATTGATTGTTGTCGATTGTTGTTACTATTATGATTATTATTATTGGTTGTCAATATTACATCGATTATTTGTTATTGTTTATTTGATTTAGCCGGAACATTTTTGTTGGTTGCCTGCTGCTGCTGGTTTTATTGAACCGATTTGTTCATGTTGTTGAAGGAGGTAGAAAAAAAATTATATTATTGCCGAAGGTAGCAGCAGCAATTTTTGTTGTTGTTGGCGGTGGTGTTGCAGTTGTTGTTGTTGTTGTTGTTATTATAGCCTTGACTGTTGTTGCTGTAGTTGTTGTGTGTCATTGTTTGCCCACTTATACAATTAAATAACTTAATTGCAACTACTACATATGTATGTATATTGTGTTGGATATTTACAGGCTGGAATTTGAAAAGAAGGCAAAAGCAAAAACAAAAAAAGAAACTGATTAATTATTAAATATAAATGATAAGCAATATTCTTGATGTAGAGTAGAAGTTTATGTGTGTGTGTGTGTGTGTGTGCATGTATGTAGATGTGTGTGGGTGTGAAAATATGAATGAATGCAGGTCTCAGTGCGTGAATTTTTGTTAAATAAAGGCGCGCGGATGTTCTGCAAAAATTTGCAACTTATAAAGGAATAAATGATAATGATGGAAAAAGAGATACAGCGACAATTTGAGGCTGAGGAAGAGAAACTACCTCTACCTTTGGTCCTCCCTCAACTGGGCAGGTAGCAAACAGAAAATGCATTGAAAACTCACCCGAAATTGTTTTGCTTTCAAAAACATTTCACACGCACATGTCGCACTCACAAACACACCCACGCACACGCATACAATTACATACACACATCGTAGCAGCATACACTATGCACACACATTCACACAGGGAGATCAAATGCTCTCACGCATACTGTGACGCCAGTTTTATTTCTATTATTTTTTTCCTCTTTTCCATTTATTATTTCTCAAATTGTATTAAATTATATTCCTCTAGGCGTTTAATTAACTTTAATTTAGCTGATGCCTGCTGCTCCCTTTGCTTTTGCACTTGTATTTTATTTTTTTGTTGTATATGTATGCGTATGGTGTGTGTGTAGCTACAGAAATTCGCAATAGTTATTAAGACACACACGTTTTATCTATTTGTTATAAACTATACATACACATGGATGGAGCTGTGTACATATATTTTACATATATGTATTTTGCTCTATTTCAGCTCGTTTGAAATAAAAATATAAAATTATTTTCGTTTCCTACGCGCACACACACACGGCGAAGCGAACACATCGATGCAGAAATTTCATATCGATAATTGGTTAGAATATCGACGGGGCTGCACTAATAATATCGATATCGATAACACATAATATCGATATGATACGGTTCGGTGGCGCCAGAAACGTTCATTCAAGTGGTTGCTTCTTAACACTGGTTTCCGTTCTTGTGTAAAAACAATTATTCCCAACAACCAACATAAATTTTTGTAACTTCCAAAATTATTCCGGAATCCCGAGAATTAAGGGTAGAAGACCTGAAAACACAAAATACTTCAGCGCAAGACTTCGCAAAGGGTATAAGGTCATCACGCTAAAAATGTCCATTACTCTGGATTTTGATGCCAAACAATTGGCAAAAAGTAAACAACTCAGCCTGCATTATTTACCCGCCAAAATTCAAGGTGATGGCGAGGCAAACGTGGAGAAATGTTTTAATAACTATACCCGCGAGAATCCTGATTATGGAGCTGGAATCTTAACCAACTCCTTGCGCGGTTATCCTCTCTTGGGTCAGCAAGCAAATGTCCCCAACGGATATAAAGGTCTCGTGCTTCAAGAGACAGAGAAGCCCTTAATAGACACGGCGGAGAGACAATTGCGTTTGACGGGGCAATTTGATGAGTTTACATACTGGAATTACGATAAAGTCCCATCAAATGCGGATGGATACAGACAGGCATTGCTTATGACAGATGTGGCAGAGGCGCTGATGTACCAACCCATTAAACAAGAGGATTTGGATGCTGAAATCCAACGCCACAAGGAGAGCAAAAAGGAAAACGCATAGATTATAGATGCGCTTATAGCGTTTATATATATATAATGTATAGTATTCCAAAAGCTATTCAAATATCTTCACAATTTTCATACACTTTAGCCTTAAAATTTCGTATAATTTATAAATATAAAAAACCTGTGCGTAAAAAATTTACTCATCGGCATCTTCGAAACGTTCGTCATCATCGTCGAGGCTTAGATTTTGCATACCACCTACCTCGCCGTCATTGTGACCCAGAGTGAGTGCATCCCCAGACATGTCTTGATCGTCATAAGCCATGCCTCCGGCATCTTGCATAGCATCGCTATCTTCGGAGAGATCGCTGTCTGCAGAGTCTGGATGTAGAGCCTGACAAGTGGTCATGGCCCGGTACATGGTGTCTACAGAATGTATATCGTCGGGCATGAGCCAGCACTCTGTGACTGCATCAAACTGTTCGTTATCCAAAGCATCCTCGAAGTTATCGACACCATCATCATCCTCGTCACTTTCATTACCCTCATCCACATCGTCTCGCGATTGAGGTTCGCCAATACCATTTTCGTTCCCATTTTGCCCACTGCCATATACCCCATTCCATTCTACTTTGTTGTCCAACATGAAATAAATGCATTTCCTGGGGTTCGATGAGATTCCATGTAAGCTTACCTCAGTCCAATTAATAGATATGCCATCAGGCAAATCACTAGGTTGCCAAGAAAGCGAGCTACATGCATAAAAACAATCAAAAAAAAAAAAAAAATTATACAAAGTTCCAACTCCAGACGCAGACGCCGCTTAATTCCTCCCCCGCCACAAAAAATTGAACTTACTTTTGAGCAATGTAGACTGTTCCGTCTCCAACAATTTTCTCTCCCAACTTAAGTTTTATATTGTTAGCTGTGTACAGCAAACCGTGTTCGGGTGCCGAAACTGGAGTTATTATTACCATTTTAATACAAAATTTATAAAAAATAAAACGACCGCGAGACAATAGCAGATATCTTGATTTAGTGTTGATAGAAACCAACAATTCGGATTTGAGGGATGGAGACTCGATAACGTCGTTGACCAACACCGATATACCTGGGAGTTTCTACAACCCTGTCATTTTTAATATTTCAATTCACAGCGGTTTAGTGTCTTTCAAGCGCGTCGTCAATTAAAATTTTAAATATAACCAATTTACAATGTGGTTAAAGTGTATATTTTAGGTCCAATTACTTAGGAAATAGTTTGAGTTTATGTTAACTGAGAAGTTCTGTTAATTGTAGTTTTATTTTTTCGTTCGAATTGTCTTCGCTTTATGACTGCGCCTAAAGCGGCAGCTGCTTCCTCTTGTTACTAAACAATGGACACGGACTTGGACTACGTGAATATAAATGATTGCAATGACCTCGATTTGGCCACGCGCATGCGCGGCAGCAATTACGAGAAATATAAATCTCTGGTGCGAATGCATCTTTCTTTTGAGCTGGAGTTAAATACGGATGAGTAGGTGTCCTCCAGTTAGCTTAATGACTTTAACCTTAACATTGTTCTAACTGTTTTTGACAGATTCGATTTACCATGCCATGAAATCGTGTACGAGGACAAGGGTAAGATGAAAAAATGGAATCGCCTTTCCAAAAAACATCGTCTAGGACAGATTGGAGCTCCAACTGGATGCGCAGCATCGGGTTCCAAATCAGTGTGCAATAGTCCCACAGAATCATTGCAGTCGACAATTGATGCGGGATTCCTAATGCACCTGCAAGAACTTAAGGATTTTCTGATGCTTGAAAAAAGTAGGTCAATATCAATGTGAAATTGGGTAAATACTGAATATGCATATGGTCTCCTTTTAGATCTTATTCAAGAAGGTTTGTTTCGCAAGACGGGTGCAGTTTCGCGGCAGAATGAGCTGAGAGCTAACATACAACAGGAGAAGCCTTTGGATTTGGAATTGGCCGGTTATTCAGCCCACGACTGTGCCACCGTATTTAAAAGTTTTTTGGCCGAGTTGTCTGAACCTTTACTCACGGATGCCCATTATCCGGCCCACTTGCAAATTGTACCACTGTGTCAAGTCCAGACCTGTAAAGTAGGCACTCAGGAGGCAGAACATCTATTGAGTTCCATGCAGCTGCTGCTTCTATTGCTACCCGAAGAGCATAGGGAGCTATTATACCATATCATTGAAATGCTTCACTCAGTAGCCAAGCACGAGAATAGCAATAAAATGTCTGCCGAAAATTTGGCTACTTTATTCACACCTCATCTGATCTGCCCGCGTCAATTGCCGCCAGAAGTCCTGCATTATACGGCCAAAAAAAATGTCCAGCATTGTTAGTTACATGATTATTCGTGGCCTGGACATTTTTCAGGTACCTGGTAAACTGGCCACCGACATTCGAGCCTATTTCCTTGAACGAAAACGCAAGAAAACAATGTCTCCTGAACAAACGCTTGACGAATCCATCTCAGACGTTTCCACAGTGAACACTGTTTACACATTTGTCGACCGCGCAGCCACCGCAGCAGCCACGAATACCAATAATACGGACACTGAATTAGCACAGCTTTATGCCCACATACAAAGTCTGCCTGAATCATCGAAAAAGCGACGATTAATCAAACAGTTTAATAAGCAAAATGGACAAGGTAAGTCCATCTCAATATTATTATTTTAAATACAATCTAATCTATTTGCCTTTCTTCCAAAAGGTACACCTTTGCAGTTGGTAGTAATGAATCGTTTGAAAAACAATGAGGCTACACGTAGTGCGAAATCATTAGGGGATTCAATTAAGAAGCATATCTTTCACAAGACTCTTATGTCCCGCACACCAAAGAGAGCCCCACCGCCTGCTTTTCATGCCCCAATGGAGGGAGGAGGGCCTGAGGTAGGAATTATGAAGAAGTGTTCACAAAACCTTATTACCTGCTCGTTCATTTTCATTGATCTTTACTTTTTCATCGTATATTTCCTGTAAACTAATCGCATGTCATTTCATCTTATCATATCCTAGACGCCCAATCTGTTGCATGTGAAGCAGCCGAAATTACGTGTGCTATTCCAGAGCCCCACACCACAAATGCCACCAAACACTCATGCCGCCACACCAACTGTTGCTAGCGTATCCTCCACCTCAATGTCTACTAACAAGCATTCACTTAAGAAATCCATTTCATCCACATCGCTTAAAATGGAAACAATGTCGTCCATCTCGTCGGACAGTGGCAGCAATTCAGCTCCCGTTTCACGCCAGCACTCGGATAGCGGAGATGGTGTTGGTACTACCGTGGCGGCTGCTGCTGCTACTGCTGTCGGAGAGTCAGACGAGATTGATGGCGAGTGCTGTGTGACACCGCTGAAAGTTTTAACATCAGTCGCGAAAAAATTGGCTGAGAAGAAAGCTGTAGCTTGGGATGATCATCGCCTTTTAGAGATTGAGGAATACTCAAATCCTTGCACGCCCGTTCATCAATCGTCACGCTATAAATCTGAGCCTAATCTCTGTAGTATCTTGCCACAGGTTAACGATGGCGCTAACCTCGACAATCCACTCACGCCCATTATAGAAGTGCCTACAACCAGCAATCAGAGCAACCACAATCATCACTTGGGAAAGTCTCTAACACGCAAACTGATGAAGGGAGTCAGCATGGGTAATTTGAGATTCCCGTTCAGCACTCCGGAAACCACAAAACGATTGGTGCGAAGTGTTTCGGCTACTTTAAAGCGTCGACCAAGTGGGGAAGAGGCGAAACATGGTCATTTGGAAGCAGCTGATGCCCCACTCTTAGAGGATGTGGACGACGACGATACTGATGTTGATGTTGATGCTAATGAAAAGGATCACGATAATGAAGAGGAGAAAGAGCCATCGGTGGATGACCATGAAGAAGATGATGATGACGATGATACCCTTTCAGAAAGCATGGGCAGTTCCAATGAACTACCTGGCCTGGGTCTAGGCTATCAGCAGCACCTTCTGCAGAGCAGAGTATACCGCAACATGGATCTCATTACAAGCACTCCAGCTCTGCACATGGGTCGACGCTCCATGTCCCCTATAACCAAGTCCACACAACGGATGCCCAAGGCAATGCAGGTGAGCAAAACTTGTCTAATCTGCAACCTTCTGAATAATTTTAAAGGTTTTTGTTTTTAAGGAATCCATTATGACGCCTCGATCCCGCAAACCCGTGATGCTTTTGAATGCATTAGCCGCCGGAAACACTGACAAGCAGCTTAATCTAAGTTTTGCTTTACAAGATGATGCGGACTCATCGTTGACGGCAAGTCCCGCAAAACCGGAACTAGAACCGCCATCGTTACACAGTGAAGATGCCACGTCTCTTGGTGGCTACGCCGATATTTTGCGACGTCAGCAGAATTTCGCTCACATAAATTCCTTCTCGTCAGCCAGACAGCGTACTGAAAGTAGCAGTAATAGCAATGAGGATGCCAAGCCGAATTTGAATGCCCTGTCCAGCGATTTCAAGTCAGTAGACAATAACGATACAATCGTAATGTTTACTAATGTGTTTTTTTTTTTGATTTTAGGGAATATTTGTTGACACGCAGCGTTTTGACGGCTAGTCCAGCAGATCTATCGTTCGCCAGTCGCTCCGACGACTTTGATGGGGCCAGCACCCAGGACATTGATGATTTCGATGAATCGGAATTGAGTCCCAGTTTGTTATACTGTTTGGATGGCAATGAACCGGCACCCGTCGGCTCCCCCCAAAGTTCCGCATCAACAAATGGAAGGAAACGCTCGGCAGAGACACCATTGAAAAATCCGAAATCCATTGACGATATGGATAACAAAGAGAATGTGTGCCTAGAAGAAGGACAACAGCATTTGTGCTCAAAGAAATTATTGATTACTTCACACGAGGAGTATCCCGGCGAAACTGCCCTTTAGTTTAAGGTCCCCACTCTCTTCCCTTTTTGTAATTCTAACGTTAAAACCGTTGTACGGTTTTAAAAAAATCTCATCGAAAATCTCTTATAAACTCAAATAGAATTGAACAAGTTGCTTCCGTGAAATTATATTCTATATGACGTGCTATCGCTTTGTAATTTACAATCTATATACATTTACTTTAAGATTTTTCATTTTAAATGCATGCAAATTAACGAAATATTCAAAAATATATTCTACATATACAAATTGAGTTTAAAAGTTTACCGTTTCCTGCTCTCGTTTTGCAACACAGTTTTTTCGTTACAATCTTATACAACACTGAATCAAACAGCTGTTGTTTGTTGACAGTTTCGAAGAAGAAATTAACAAAAAAAAATATAAATATTTGACAAAATTTATCTATAAAAAAAGAAACCAACAGAGACACATTCGAGATGGGAACTTGGGTCTTAGAGGTAGCCAAAATGGGAATGTACATGGCATTTCCGGTGACGCTATTCCACATTTTCAATCAACCGGAATACTTTGAAGAATGGGTTACCAAAAAGAAGCGGGAACTTTATCCACCGGAACACAAGAGTCATCACGAGGAATTACAACGGGCTATCAGGGAACACCATCAGCAGCATGACGCCAAAATGATGCGTGCCATGGAAGAAGCCGAACGGAAAAAATAAAACGCCATTATTGTATTTACCTTTTGGATTATATAATCGGGCATGCACTTGTCCACTTTGATCAAGTTTGGCTGATGATTAATTGTTTTCTACTGCAACACAATAAACCCTTCTAATTACACAAACAAAAACAAGCTCTCGAAGAGGCATATGATAAGTGTTTATGTGCCTGCAATTAACCGGAAAAACATGAATTGGCTTTGAAATTATCGAATGAAGAACATTATCTTATAGTCCTAGTCCTAGTCATGGTGCATTTGATTGTAGATGTTTTTTTAAAAAGCAAAAACCCATCCATATATGTATATGGATTGCGTTTAATCAGGTACTTCTATTCGATTGGAGTCTTATCATCAGCCACTTTGGTTGGGTACATATGTAGGTAATGTGCGACAATGACACCCCGCTGCGACCTCCAAGGTGACCGTTGTCAACACTAGTGAAGTCTCCCACAACATGTGTATTAGGCGTGATGATGGTGATGCCTTCGATTTACCGATGATGCCTATTGGTTAGACAGATTAAATGTACATACTTACCTCTCACATGACGATTTTTGTGCGCCACACCCCCCACCCCGCCCAATTATTCGATTCAAAGGCTCTCTGCCTCTATTATCTACTTTTCACACGGCAGCAGTTAAACAAACTGTAGTTTACAATGACAGCCAGAAAACAGCGGAACCGAATTTCCAAAACTTTTTCCATATGAACTATAATTATACTCTAATGTCTACAGAATTTAATTTTAGTAATTTGGAAAATCAAATAAGTTTAAATGAGACGTACGGAGGGAAAAATCTTTGTCTAAAATGTGAAATATATAGTTCCTTCAAGGATTTTTTGTTCCTGAATTTTGCAGTTTTTGTTTAGGTAGTTGGCGTTTTCGAAGTTAACAGAGCATAATTCGTCGGGAGAAAATGGTACCCTAGCCGCCACTCATCTTGATGAGTCGCTTATGACTATTCATTCCGTCTTCCGCGAGTCATAATTTAATCATTTCTGACTCATATTCGAATGAAATTTTCAATAATTTGCAACGAAAATAGCGATTATTATTGGATCAGCAAGCAGAATATGAGTGCATAGTAACAAAGCAAAACCAAGCAATATTTTAATCACCTGCATGCTCATTTGGCGACTGCTTTGCATTTCGTTTTTGTATTACAAACCAATCATACTTTGGGCATATGAAAGGGTCATTTATGATGAATAAAATCAACATTTGTATTTTGAATAATTTACAATTTTAAAGCTTTCTTAATATTAGAATTTTTAGAAGAATAGTTCTACATATGTGACAAGTTCAGAAAATTTATTAACTTACGTACCTGGGCCTCGAACAAAACACATCCCTTAGGCGGGGTTCTCATTCCGTTAGGGTATAATTAGCGCCGTCAGCTTGTCCGATCGACAATTGGGATTGCGCGGATTGTTGTTCCACCTTTTGATTGCTCTATGGGCATATGAGCTATGGGTGGAAGCGAGACACAGTTACTCGTATTTTAGTAGCAGCAGCAGCAAAAGCAGCGATAGCAGCAGCCGTTAATTAGTTAAGGTTCTGCTTTCTATTACTATTTGGGGGGCTTTTTATATTACATTATGACATTTTTTACGCCTCCACTTCAGTTGAGTTCAGTTCCTCTGATTTGCGGCGTCCATCGAAACTGGAACTCGATTTACGACTTTCTCGATGCAGCAGCAGCAGCAAAAGCAGCGACAGAGAAACAACCGAAGCACGGTCGAGAAAGGAGCCAAGTTTGAATTTAGTTTGCTTCAAGGCATCACGGAGATCACATCATGTCGCGGGGATCGGTGTTACCACAATATATAGCCGGATTATCGGCCAGTTTTGGCGCCTTCTGTATGGGCGCCAGTATCGGCTGGTCCTCACCGGTAGAGAACATGATAACAGAGGATGATGCATATGGCATGGCAGTATCCTCCAGCCAATTTGGCTGGGTATCCTCATTGCTGACATTAGGTGCGACTTGTGTGTGCATACCTATTGGTTTCATGATCGATTGGATTGGACGAAGACCCACAATGTTGGCGCTCATACCGCCTTATATAGTTGGATGGATTTTAATGATATTCGCCAATAATTTGGCCATGTTGTATGTAGGACGTTTCATTTTGGGAATGTGTGGTGGAGCCTTCTGTGTGACAGCACCAATGTATTGTACGGAAATCTCAACGACTTCGCTACGTGGCACAATTGGTAGTTTCTTTCAGTTGCTTATTGTGTCCGGCGTCTTATATGGTTACATAGTTGGTGCCTTCTTGGAACTTTTGACCATTAATATATTGTGCGCCATTTTACCAATAATATTTGCTGCTGTACACTTTTTCATGCCCGAATCGCCAGTTTATTTGGCCCTCAAGGGAAGGCAAGATGATGCTGCAAAGGCTTTGCAATGGCTGCGTGGTAAGGACGCTGACATTCAGGACGAATTAAAAGAAATCCTTGAAGAAACGCAAAAAAGCAATGATAAAGAAAAAGTGAATATTTTTGCGGCCCTTAATCGTCCGTTGACCCGCAAAGGTTTGGCCATAGCTGTTTTGCTGCAAGTGTTCCAACAATGGACTGGTATCAATGCCATTCTCTTCTACTCTGCATCAATTTTCCAGGAAACAGGCATTAGCATAGCTGGCAAATATTGCGCTATTTTGATTGCTGTTGTTCAGGTTGTGACCACTGTGGTTGCCGTACTCATAATTGACAAGGCTGGACGTCGTATCCTTCTTCTTATCTCGTCGTTCTTTATGGCTATCACAACATGTCTGATGGGTGTTTATTTCCAAATGCAGACCAACGATCCGACATCAGTGGAATCAATTGGTTGGCTTCCAGTAAGCAGCATCTGTATCTTTATTGTGTTCTTCTCGATTGGCTTTGGTCCAGTGCCTTGGCTAATTATGGCTGAGCTTTTCTCTGAGGATATCAAGAGTGTGGCTGGCTCTATTGCTGGTACGAGCAATTGGTTATCTGCTTTCCTGGTGACCCTCCTATTCCCCATTTTAAAGTCGTCGATTACTCCGGGTCCCACATTTTGGATATTTACCGTCATCGCTGTTATAGCCTTCTTCTATTGCATATTCTTTGTGCCCGAAACGAAGGGAAAAACTATTGTTGAGATTCAACATATTTTGGGAGGCGGAAAGGTGGAGAAAACCGAAAAATCAGATGAGCAAAAAAGTTAAATATCGTCGACTGATTGAGTTCAAGAAGATTGCCAAAGAGCACCTAATTATACGTTTAATATGTATATATAGTCTTAGTCCGTAAATAATATTTAAAATTCATATTTTTTTTGTATTTCTTGTGTATACCTAGAATATAGTCATACCTATGTATTTATAAAGTAGAATTTCTTATTCAATAATTCGGCCAGATAACCCAATACTATATTATATACATACATATGTAAGACGTATGTTCTAGTACTTGTAAAAACCAAAGTTTTTGATTAAAGTATATAATCTTGAAAAATTCCAATCGAAAAGGACGTTGATAATTGATAGTATGATTAGGAAAAGAAAAGCAACAAACAAAAACTACTGATAAAGTAAACACTACTTAATGAAATATTTGTAGATCTGCCTTTGTTTTTTATTACTTGTGTTGCATAATTTAATTGGTTCACAAAGTACGTAAATGTTTTTGTCAAATGTATTATAATGATTCGCTTAGCTAATCGTTCATACTAATGATTTTAGATTATTTATTGAAATAATTACAGTTATACAAAATGACAACGTAGAAACTACATGCATCGAGTATAGGAAGAAAGGGGCTTTTCGTGATAAGTACTTTCAGAATGCAATCTTTTTTTTTTTTTGTTTTGTTTTTGTATTAGATGATAGAATGAGCCCACTTGTTTTTACAATGTTGAAATCTTTTTGTTTGCAAAAGTAGTCATCACTACATGAGATACAATATAAAATGTGCCACTACATTTTCCGATTCAAGCCCTTTATTATTTGTTTGCCTTTTTTGAATGTAACATTCAATACAACTAGCAAATTACACCTAATTGTATGATATCTTAAGCATGTTAAATTTCTTAGAACCTGGTCTTTAGAGGACTCCTACAATTCTAATGCCTCTTTCAATTTTTCAATTTTCCATCATAGCTAAGAGTTTTGCCAGCTTTCAGTTAAGTTCACTTCCGAAAGCTAATACTATTGAATACATTAGCGACATAAACATTCTTAACTTAATTTCGTAGTTCGTAATTTGCTGGTGAAATTTCAATTTGTTATTTTTTAAATGAATCGAAATTAATCACTGAGCAATGACTGCAGGGATATCTAAACTTCATTAACTAAATAATCAGCTAGTCGTTTTAACATTTAACCGTTAAATCCTCTTTGTTGGCATTTTCAAAAATGGCTATACTCGATAGACAAATAAATCGATAGACCACAGTTGTTTCGATATGTCGATTACGATAGGTTTGTTCCGATAATGTCAATTACGATAGGTTTGCTCGATATGTCGATTACGATAGGTTTGTTCCAATACCGGTTTGTTCCGAGAACAGCTGCTTTCAAAGAATTTACGAATATTTCTTTTTAAATTGTTTGATTTCGTTAATGTGTACTGTTTTAAATAGTAACGTTTGTACATACATAAGTGCCTTTGCCATATATATTGCTGTTTGATTTGTTTTTGCTTATAGTTAAAAAATAATTGCAATTAAAAGTGAAATTCGGTACATCCCCGGAAATCAAAAAAGACAAAGGGGTTTGCGTTTGCTTGTGTGTGCATATAAATACATACACATACAATAATCTTAAGCCACGTAGCATATCACAGATAAGAACAATCCCTTCCATTCTAAGGCATACGTGGGACTCGCTATTCATTCATTCATCATATGCTTGTATAGTGCATACAGTGATTGGAGGCACAAGTGTTATTTCACACTGCAAAAAAAATGAACAAAGACACGATGCCGGCTAACGCAATGACAACCCCACCCAAGGAAATTCATGTGAGCTGATTTTGTTTCATAATATTTCTGAACGTTTCAAAATGTTTACCCTTTGTTGTAGGCTCGTAGTTATCAATTGCGTCTGGTTGACTATCTAATTGAGCGCAATGGTATAGTCTATCTGCCCACAGGAGCTGGTAAAACCTTTGTGGCGATCCTGGCACTAAAACGTTTCTCATTGGACTTTGATAAGTAAGTGATGATTAATTATATTAATGTGGGAATTCAAACAAGAAAAGGAAAATTATGAAGCTGAATTTCACAACGTCAGCGATTTCACAGTTAAGGCTTGCAGAGAGGCATCTACATATGTATGTACATACATATTTAAGTAGAATGAAGTAAGTCGTCACGCCGACTTAGGTATACCATACACCAGTAAAAGAAATATTTTAGATTTATAATAACAAATGCATTTTCATATGCTTTTAACAAGTATCTCGCTCACTCAAGCATACGAGCACCCTAGCGCCCCCACCTGCCAACGGCCAACGTGAAAAACGTTTATATGCATAACTTGGCTATTTTCGTCAAATTTTGATTTAGTTGGGTATTAGTATCAAATTCAAGTCTGCCAAATTTGATTGCTCAGGTACAAAATTACGGGAGATAATCGAGTTTTTTCAAATTACAGGAGCGTGGCAAAATTTGTATATATGTATATTATTATAATATGCGCATTTACTAAGCAAATATACATACCAATTTTGGTATCTCTAGCTATTATAATCTTTAAGAAAATCGGTTTGGGGCGTGGCTAAATTTTTTAGCAACAAATGTCTGCGCGCTTACTAAAGGATTAATCATATTAATCATATCAAATTTGATGTCCTTAGCTATTATAGTCTTAAAGAAAATCAAATTTGTTTAAATTTTGTAGGCGGAGGGGAAATAAACTTGACCACCGTAGATAATACACTAGTCTACGTAGCAAATTTGGTGACTCTATTATAGTCTCTGAGATCTACGTGTTCATACGGACAGACGGACGGATTTGTCTATATCGACTCGGCTGTTGATCTTGATCAAGAATATATATACTTTATGTGGTTGGAAATGCTTCCTTCTGCCTGTTACATACATTTTGGCGACTTTAATATACCACTTCACCCTTTGGTGTATGGTATAAAAAGAGTGTATTCGATGGAGAAAAATGTAGGCTCAAGAGTTTTGTAATATAAACACAAGGGAAATTTGAGAATAAACACTTTAGCTATGACACAAGATACATACATAGGTTATGGGATACATTTTTATACCCTTGCAAAAAGGGTATATTAATTTTGTTCAGAAGTGTGCAACGCATAGAAGGAAGCATCTCCGACCATATAAAGTGTATATATTCTATAAAGTGTATATATTCTTGATCAGTACGACGGGACGAGTTCAAATAGCCATGTCCGTCCGCCTGGACGCAGCGCAAACTCCTGCTAGACCGTAAGAGCTACAGAGCTGAAATTTTGCATGTAGGCTTGTATATAGTGCACTGGTTGTATACCTCAGATTCATCCGGATCGGATCAATATATCATATAGCTCCCATACAATCGGCAAAATCACGAAAGTTTTTCCACTTTGATGGCTATAGGGGTAGACAAACTTTGAAGTTAGCCCCGGCCCTCCGGTTCTTAATCTGTATTGAATTAAATTTCTAGAACCATCGAGGATGGCGGAAAACGAGCTATATTCATATGCAACACTGTCGAATTAGCACGTCAACAGGCAATAGCTTGTAAAACACTAACCAATTTCAAAGTTGGATTTTATGTAGGCGATCAAGGTGTCGATGATTGGAGTAAATCCAAATGGAAAGATGAAATAAGAGAAAAACAAGTAAGTTCTAATGCTTAACTAGAAAGATTTGAGTTGGTTGGCTATTGCATGATTTCCATCAAAATTTCATAAATTGTTTGTTAAGTATAATGTACTTAAAATAATAATTGTATGCATAAATTCTACTAGGTTCTTGTTGGCACTGCCCAGGTCATGTTGGACTTGGTGCTTCACGGGCATCTGTCTCTGGGCTCCGTAAGCATTGTGATTATAGACGAGTGTCATCATGGCACCGGGCGTCATCCGTTTCGTGAATTTATGCGTTTATTTCTACACGTTGGGCCTAGTGTGCAACTGCCACGAGTTGTTGGCCTTACCGGAGTCTTGATCAAGGGCAATGAGATCAACAATGTGCAAAAACTGTTGAAAGATCTGGAGACAACATATCATGGCAATATTATCACCGTGTCCGATATGAAAGAAATGGAGAATGTCATGCTGTAATACATATAATTTTTTTAATTTTATTTCGATTCATTAATTAAATTTATTTTTTTGTCATTTAGTTACTCGACCAAGCCCAAGGAGTTTTTCCTGTTATATGGCTATGGAACTCCTTCATTTAAGCTCGTAGATACTATTAAGTCTTATATTGAAATCTTCAACAGCACGGTGGACAATATGGATATTGGCAAACAACCAGTCCGTTTCTCTAGAGGCCTTCATCAGCAGCGTGATCCAAACAAAAAAAGTGCCACAAAGAGTCTATTTAATGATTTTATTTATCAACTGGAAGAGTATGGTATCTACACGGCATCTATAGCAGTCGTTGCCCTACTAGTTGAATTTGAAATAAAGAAACGACAGGCCGAAACGCTGTCCTTAAGGTCAATATACCGAAATGCCATTGCTCTATGTGATCTAATTCGACATTTGATTGTAAGCAAACTAAGTGATCTGACAGATGATAATATGTTGGATGCTAATTTGGACACCGAAGACATTATTTACAATTTTTCTACCCCTCGAGTGCAAAAATTACTTCAGTATTTAAAGAAAACATTTAGCAACAAGAATCCAAAGGATATATGCTGCCTTGTGTTTGTAGAACGAAGGTACACATGTAAGAGCATCTACGGTATGCTTCTTCAGTATATCGCCTCAGTTCCGGAGTTGAAGAATGTACTGGTGCCACAGTTTATGGTTGGACGGAATGGAATCAATCAAAATTTCGAAACCGTACTGGAACGCAAGTGGCAAAATTCGGTAAAGAACAATTTGTTTATTTATAAATCGAATTTTTATTTTTTCACAACAATTTCCATTTCTCTGTACAGGCCATTAAACAATTTCGAGACGGCGAGGCAAATCTAATGATATGCTCAGCCGTATTAGAGGAGGGCATCGATGTGCAGGCCTGTAATTATGTTATTATACTGGATCCTTTAAAGACCTTTAACTCATATGTGCAAACAAAGGGACGGGCTCGGTCTAAAGATGCTGTTTTTATTATCATAGCGTCGGAATCTGAAAAGCCGAAGACTGCAAAGAGAATTGTCGACTATCAGAATGCTCATGCAGATATAGCCAAATATCTGCAGGATCGTGTCCTGGAGCGTGCCGAGCCGAAAATGGATGAAATAAACGAACATTTTAGGGATATATTTCCGCCATTTATCAATGAGACTGGTAGTTTGCTTTTGGCGAGTAGTGCGCTATCGTTGCTGCATCGTTATTGTCAAACTTTGCCATCCGATGCATTTGGTTTCAATATGCCGTGGTTCAAACTGCTTAACCAAGACGAACGTGTTAAACACTTTGGCAAAAGTGCTGAATCTAAGCAAGTGGTTTCCATTGATCTGCCACTTACCTCCAATTTAAGAAGTACCATATATGTGCGTATCAGTAGCCTTCTGTATACACCAAATTTCAAGCGTATTTTTTTTGTTTAGAGCGATCTTTTGGATTGCAATAAATCAGCTAAAATTTCGGCTGCCTTCAATGCGTGCAAGGAACTTTATAAACTTGGAGAGCTCAATCAAAAATTTCTGCCAACTACATTAACTGACCGCATAAAAGATGTTTCCCATCTCCATTTTAAGCACTGGAATAAATACGGCGATGATGGTAAGTGACACAAATCCGAAGAGAAACGAAAGATGAATAAAAAGTAATTTTGTTTTGCAGTAATCAAAACACACCGTAAGGAAGATAAATCAGACAATACCAGCACCTATCCTATAAACTGTCCCACCCAGTTCTATGATACACGACCTCGTGTGGGTGAGACCTGTTATGCTTATAGAATATTCTTGAAGCCACATTTTGAGCCCAATGAATACACGGCGCATATGCACGAAAGCTTACAGACCGACCGTGGGTATGCCTTGCTTCTGCGTAAACGACTACCACTTCTGGCCGAAATGCCATTGTTTAGCAGTCATGGAAAGATTCATGTAACCGTAGCTGAGCAGCCATATGAAGTGATTTTGAAAACCGAAGAGCAATTGGATCATCTGCATCAATTTCATATTATGCTGTTTAGAGATGTCTTGAAAATTTGGCAGTCCTACTTTGTGCTTGATAAACGCAGCAAGGAGAATTCCTATCTGGTGGTACCCTTGGATATCAAATCCAGCGGAAAAGGGGATAGCAATATAATAGATTGGAATCTAGTGACTCAGTTCTATCGTGGTCTACCACAATCAAGAACTCTAAGCCCGGATGAAAGACGCAGGCAAAAACCTCCATGTCCGGATGACTTTGAGGGTAAAATTGTGACCCAATGGTATGCAAATTATCAAGATAAACGAATGTTGGTCATTAAGGTGCACAGGGATAAGACACCATTTAGCATGATGGAAAGTAACCAAATCGAAAATAATTATTATGAGTACACCATGTCCAAATATAAAAATGTCATCGGAGATGTAGTCCATCGAAATCAGTGCCTTATCGAAGTTCGTGAGTTAACACAGCAATTGAATTTCTATGTAGGACAGCGAGTAAAAACCTCGGCTCAGAGCAAAGCTCGTGCCCGTATTATTTTAATACCTGAGCTATGCTTCAATTTTGAATTTCCCGGCGATCTTTGGACAAAGTTACTCTTTCTACCTAGTATTCTGAATCGTTTGCATTACCTACTTCACGCAGAGGCACTGCGTCAGCGTATGAATACTTACTTGGGACTACATTTGCTACCACAAAATGGTCCCAATTACCGGCCCGAGGTGCTGGATATTGATTTGTCGTTGCGCCGAAATGTGGATACTTTAGGAAATGCAGTTAGCGTGGAAGTTGAGGAACCGCGATCCATGTTGGATCCATTGCCCACCAAACAATTAGAGGTAGCAATTGAAGGTCTTCAGATTAGTGATCTAGAAGCACCCTGGCAAAGTTATATGGAACCAGTGGACTTAAACCGTAACATGATGTCTACTCATTCAATTGAATTAGCCTATTACTGTCAATTCACCAGCGGCCAGATAGTCAAATATGACAAGATGGAGGAAGAGGACAAAGAATTCTGGATGGAGACGCAATTCAAAATGTCCAAGGCAAATGTTTACGACTGTAACGCTACTGCGAACACATCTCTACCAGCCCTGCTGCCCAGCTCGAATCCAATAACTCCAGTCGAGCAGCTATCGGTGTTGCAGAAAACCATTTCCAATGAACACATCACTCCCGCCGAGCAGAGTGAATTTCTAACTGCCCTCACAACTTCCGGAAGTTCGGATGTCTTTGACATGGAGCGTTTGGAATTGTTGGGTGATAGTTTCCTAAAGATGAGTGCAACATTATATTTGTCAAGCATGCATTCCAGCTGGAACGAAGGCGTTCTCACCCAACTAAAATCCACATTAGTTTCCAATCGCAATCTCTTATATTGCATGAACGAAACCGATATTCCTTCGAAAATCAATAGTACCTTGTTCACTCCCAAGTATACCTGGAAACCGCCCAGCACAAGTTTGCCATATAATATATTAAATCTGTGGCAGGAACAGCCAGAAGTCGCCGAAATGGTATTACCTAGAAATCTGGGTGCCTTACAACTTACTGAAGAAGAGATTTTTTCATTGGGCAAATTAACCCCGGCGAACTTTGAAAAGTTTGTGGAGAGCTGTCAGGCCAATCCAAAGTATACAACTACGGATTATAGGGCTGAAATGAATTTCTGTGTCGGTAAATCAAAACTGTCCAACAAAGTGGTTGCCGACACGTTGGAAGCTCTCCTTGGCGTTATTGTTAAAAATTATGGTCTTCAGCATGGTTTCCGCATCTTGGAATATTTTGGCATCTGCAAACAGGTAGACATTGGTAAGCCATTGTCCCAACTTCTCGACCTTCAATTAGATAGCACGCGTACACGAGCGGCTCGTGATCCTCGTGAGATCGATGGACTGCTCATCAATTATCGTCATTTAGAGCAAAACCTTGGATACACCTTCAAGGATCGTGCTTATTTACTACAGGCCCTCACTCATCCATCGAATCCCACTAACCGTCTGACTGGCTGCTACCAAGAGTTGGAGTTTATTGGTGATGCCATTTTGGATTTCCTAATCTCAGCATATATTTTTGAGCGAAATATCCGCATGAATCCTGGCCAACTGACAGATTTGCGATCCGCTTTGGTCAATAACACAACATTGGCCTGCATTTGTGTTAGGCATCGGTTCCATTTCTTCATTTTGGCTGAAAATTCACTTCTTTCCGAATCAATCAACCATTTTGTGGAGTTCCAGAAAAATCACATGCACCGTGTAACCCATCATGTACGTATACTTCTAGAAGAAAACGATGTACAATATTCCAATCCCATGGACGAGGAAGATGAAATAAATATGGCCGACAGTTTGTCTACCAACGATGAACAGTCATTCAAGAGTAGATATAATATGTCGGAAAATGTAGATGTGCCCAAGGCCTTGGGTGATGTTGTAGAAGCCTTAATTGCAGCCGTGTATCTTGATTGCAAGGATTTACAAAAAACCTGGGAAGTGGTATTCAGACTCTTTGAGCCTGAACTTATCGAATTCTCGCGCAATGTGCCTATAAATCCTATGCGTCAACTCTATGAGCATAAGCTAGCTAAACCCAAATTCAGTCCTGCCATTATGGATCAGAATCAGGTGATGGTTAGTTGCTCGTTCACCTGCAATGAGAAAACCATCAAGGTCTATGGATTTGGCACCAACAGCAGCCAAGCTAAGCTGGCAGCAGCAAAACACGCACTGCGCAAACTTGCCAAGAGCGAAGCTTAGCTTCCTAATGGGACCACAAGCATCAATTTGCGAATATCAGACGTTTATGATTTACAGATTGTAAATCTTGATCGCCTTAAATTCGCAAATTAATACTTGGAGTTAGTTTTCATCAGCATTCAATAAATATGCTGATGCTATCCAAAGGATCAATATGAAACTGGCTTTTAAAGCTGAGGATTTTAAATTGTTTTAAAAGAACAATTTCATTCAATTTTTTTTAAAAGTTTATGAAGAATATAATACTTCAAGTCTCCATTGATTAGAGTAGAATTTAGAATTGTACCATATGAATTTTAGAAAAGAATTTTTCAAACTTATATTAATTTTTTTAAATTTACACAAGTTAATAAATAAACAATTATTTTTTTATAATATACTTTCTATGAAATGTTTCGGGGGTACGAAAACTGCATTTACTTTCTTTCTTTTTATTTAAATCGCGTGCATAACTTGGAGAATTTTACAATTATAATCGCTGTGCAATTTTATTTACAAACAAAAAATGCCAAACACATTCACCTTCCATGAAAATCCAGCATTTGGCGTTGCCTGGTGCCACTTTCAGTTTTAGTCCCTTATAATTTACGATAACTACATAACTCTTGGAGGCCATTCGTATAAATAATTCAGCAAGTTATATAATAAAATAAAATTGTTAAAATGATTAAAATTAAACTAACACACATTTTGGAATGATTAAAAACTAAAATGAACTAAAGTGACACAAATAGAAATAAGAACAACCTAAAAGTTAATGCGATCCGGGGAAGCCGCATATCAGAGATTAATTTTTTTTTTTATAATAATAATTCAGAAGCAAAGTAAATATTGAGTGTGATTTAACCTGTCGTCATCTACACACGACATGTGCAATCTGGTTTGTTAATGCTGCGTTGTCGGGTTTGAAGATTTCGCAAAGCTGCTCCGCCATACTGTATGCCACTGCCAATGCGTTCCGGATCCAATTCGCCTGTTTCTATTTTGGCCAAAATGGTTTTGGAGCACTTCAAAAATGCCTCTTCCACATTTTCGCCCGTTTTGGCGCTCGTCTCCAAGAATATAAGCTCTTTAGAAACAGATAAAAAGAGTATATAACAAAGCCAAGGTGACTACCTTCCAAGGTAAACTATAGCTTACCATTCTCTTGGGCAAAGGTGCTTGCCTCTAAGAATGTCACGTCGCGTGCTTCCTCCAAATCCTTTTTATTACCCACCAGGAGTATAACAATATTTGGGCTGGCTAATGTCCGGGCATCATTTAGCCAATTTGCCAATGCATTGAACGAGTCCCTCGAAGTTGTGTCATAGACCAGTAATGCACCAGCCGCCCCGCGATAATAGGAGCGTGTCACCGATCGGAATCTCTCCTGTCCAGCAGTATCCCAGATTTGCAATTTCACCGATTTACCGCCAACATTAACAATACGTGAACCAAACTCCACCCCGATTGTGTGGGAGCTGTCGTCTTTGACTAGTGGACCCAAACAAAAGATAAGAAATTATAAACAATACAGGAAAAATTTTCACAATCTTATGCCTACATTTGCTTTCGATGAAATGATGTAAAAGGCAGCTTTTCCCACTTCCAGCGCTGCCAATTATCAGAAACTTGAACAGGTAATCTAAATGAAATCAATGTTTGTTAATTAGAATATCTAATTAGTTAGTCGTAATTCTCATGGATGACAAACCGTATGTCTCAGACATTGTTTTTGCTGCTTTTGCGTCGTTGTTTTTTGTAATCTTTCCACCTTTGCAAGGAACTGATGCAGAGCTCGGAATGATGGGCGATATGCACCAGTTAGTCAATAGTCGCAGCAATACACGTAATTGTAGATCAAAATACTGCTTTTAACTACTAAATTAAAATTAAAACAAAAAGATTAGTCTATCGCTTTAGTCAGAGTGACCAGGCGGTAAATTTATTGTGTTTACAGGCAACAGGACTTATTTACACATTACACATCGGTGTAGATAACAATATTAAATACATTTTATATTTATTTATAATCTGAAGTATTCCTTAAGAATCCTTGGACTTCTGTTCAACATAATTTTGGTAACAATTGATAGGATCTGTAGCTGTGTACTCTGAATAGGCCAGGCGGCTACCTTCAAAATTCTGCAGGTGCGATGGATAACAATTGATGATTAATTATTTTAATGATAAGAAAAATTGTATTTTCTGTCACCTTTATATCGCCGGTTATCAAAGACCAAAGGAAAATAAAAACTGCTGGCATTAAACTGCACAGGACGGACACTTCAAAGGTGTTGAGCTCACCAAAAACTGGAGTTTTCATTTTGAACGGCTGATCGAAATAATTATTTATTTTGACTTTTTAAAGTAGTTTTGAGTAATGCAAGAATTTTGCTGCGGAAAACGAATGTTGCCATACCAATTTGTTTTACACAGATGGCCAGATCCCACTGACGTTGCTCAACACTGCTTGTAAATAGCAAAACTACACCAAGGAAACAACAACGTTAACGGGTGACGAACGAATCTCTTCAAGATTTTACGGAAATTGGTGGAACTGAAAGTTAAAAGAAAAACATTTCAAATGTTTGCTCTAAAGCAATAAAACGGCCACACGATCTAAGTTTATTGTAAATGTGAATATTTAAAAAACGGAACATGTGTGATGTGTTTTGCCAGCAGCATAATCGAAGCTCATAAGAAATTATTTATAGCGCCCACAGACACCACATCGACGACGACTCCACCCTCTGCAAGTAAGATGTCTCGCAGTAAATCTAAATCTCGTTTGCAAACAGAAGTTTGTGGAGATTGTGGAGCTACAGGTAAAAACAAAGAAATCCAATCATTTAGAATCTGAAGAATAATTACATATGTCTCTCTCGATGCACGTAGATCCTTCCTGGGCTAGTATAAATCGAGGCATATTGCTCTGCGCCGACTGTTGTTCGGTTCATCGCAGTTTGGGACGTCATTTTTCCATAGTGAAATCGCTGCGTCAAGGCAATTGGGAGCCTTCGGTATTGAATTTCGTTAATTCACTTAATGCCCATGGAGCCAATAGCGTATGGGAGCATCATTTGTTGGATGGTGGAGCAACGAACTCTTCCAGTGGCAATAAACATTTGCCCCGTTGGCGCAAACCAACACCCAAGGATGCATTGCATCCAACAAAGTCGGATTTCATCAAGGCCAAGCATGTGAATCTAACGTTTGTTTTGAAACCAAGTCTTCAGGATATGGAAGATGATGCCGGCGGCAATGGTGGAAATCTGGAGCAAGAGTTGAGCAAACAACTTCATGCCAGTGTAAGGACTAGCAATCTGGAGACCTCTTTGCGTTTGCTTGTCCAAGGGGCCGATCCGAATTACTATCATGAAGAGAAATGCTCAACTCCATTGCATATGGCAGCGAAATTTGGTCAAGCCTCCCAGATCGAGATGCTATTGATCTATGGAGCTGATGTCAATGCCCTAGATGGCAATGGATTGACACCATTGGAATTGGCCAAGGCTAATAATCATAATACAATCGCCGAGAGACTGTTAGATGCCATGTACGATGTGACCGATCGGATAATTGTCTATTTGGGTGGCAAAAAACCGGATCATTCGGTAAGTTTTATAAGCAAACTGAAATTTTGGTCATAGGATAACATTTACAATACTTTCAGAGTGGCCGCCATCTGGTCATACCAGAGACGAATGGTGCCGATATCAGCGAACAGCTGAAAATAGCACGCGGCAAATTGCAATTGGTGCCTAATAAAATGTTTGAAGAGCTTGTAATGGATCTATACGATGAAGTAGATAGACGCGAATGTGAAGCCAGTGAGTAACCCAAATATATTGTATATACTTGCAATATATTTATATGTGATTTTTTCTTATTGACAGTTTGGTCTACAAGCACTTTGAATGCTGATCATGCCACTGTACCATTTCTTCCGGCCAATCCGTTTCTAAGTGCCACTCGCAATCAGGTTTGACCTTATGCCTTAATTAATGTGACCTTTTTGTTTGATTCTCCCTTCAATTATGTCTACTCTCTGCAGGGTCGCCAAAAGCTGGCGCGTTTCAATCGTTCTGAGTTCGTTGGTCTCTTGACCGATGTGCTTATCGATGCTTTGCGTCGACAGAATATGGCCAATTTGCGTCCACTAGATGCACCAGTAATGCCACCGCATCAAATACAACAACAACAACAACATACATCGTTGCAATCGCTGCAATCATTTAATAATTCAGTTTTGCTCAACTCATTCGAACAGAGCGCCATACACGATCCAAACTTGTCAGACGATGAGCCAATCTATGATCCCGTGGCCAGCGATGATGACTACTCTCCAGTGCCGGCAATGGCCCACCAGGTAAACCTAATGCGTCAAAAGATACTCAAACTGAACAATAGTTTTGGTTAAAACTGAAAAAGACTCGCAATTATTAATAACAATGCCGCCGCCAAAAAAAAAGTGTTCATAGATTAAATAAAATTGTTTAGCTGAGTAGAAATAGAAAACTGTAGTTTAATTATATAGACCCCCTAGACCTCTTATATTAATTTGATTTTAAAGTTTTCTTTTAAGTTAATTATTTGATTTATGTTTATACATTTTGATTTAATTTTATTAATTTAGGCTCAGACTCACAGTGAAATGGAAACGCTACGCAAACAGCTAAGTGAATACAAATCGGAAATCAATCAACTAAAGAATGTTGTGCAAAAGCTATCCAGTGAGAATTCTCAATTGAAATCGAAATTCTCTAGTACATCAAATACCAGCGTCTACGATGAGCCATTGTGAGCATGGAAAACTTTTAATTTACATTTAGATTTTTAAGTTTTTGTTATCATTTATAATTTTGTATAATTTCTTCAGACGTATTGATTTGAGTCTCAGCAGTCCGGACACAGAACATGAACCACTCTCTTTGCCCGAGGGTAATCCAAATGACAGCTCATCGTCTTCGAATCAATCGACCATAAAAAGACCAGCTAGCATGTATGAACGACGACTGGCACCAATAGTGGTTAAAGGGCAAACAGATGTCCGGAATACAACCAGCATGTATCAAATGGCTGGCGATGGCAAGCCTTTTGGCGAAGAGGTTAAACTAAAATCTGATTTAGTTACACGGCGCCTCAAGGAATTGATAATTGCCATGCAGCAAGGACCCGAGGAGCAAAAGCAATCCATAGCACCGCATGGTGAAAGAATACGTTCAGCAGTTACCGATTTGATAGCTTTGTATACAAATTTGGTATGTTAAAATTAGAGTAATTCGAATTTTTCTTTATAAATTTCTGCAATATCTTGTCATTTCCAGCCACCCAATGCTAGTGAGGCAACTAGGGAAACTCTTAAACAATTGACACGTCATAATATTCTCATACAACATGAGTGTGAGAATTTACAAAAGTCCATTGAGACTGATGATAAACTGGGCATACAGAAAAATACCTTGGAAGTACGAGATTGTGCCTTTCATATAGCTAGTGCCATCAAGACTTTGGTTTTACAATTCTATTAACGACTTTTTTTTTCTTCTTTTTTTGTGTTGTCTAACAATTACAAGTATTAAACCCAATTTGTGACTAACAAAAGTGCTTCCCTCTATAGAAGCAAAGTTTTCATATTTAATGTATATATATATGTATAAACATATATATTTCATATATTTAATAAATGTTTTACATCAAGCCATACAGTTTTAGTTTTTTCTGTGAGAAATTGAGAGAGAGAGAGAGCTTAAAAGAAATGGAAATATCTAAAAATTAACTACTATTTCAGGTGCAACATTTAAATATATATATATATATCCTAAAACACACGTACTCTATATAAGTAAGTATATATCTTGTTAAGTGACTGCTGATTTTGTATGTATATTGTACATTTTGGTTAACTTTGTATTTACTGCTGTCAGTTGTAAGCTTATCTTTTTCTTGGACATTCAGTTAAACAATTTTCTATATTCGTTATCAAGTATATATATATATGCCTGGTCTGTTACAGTTTATGCTTTTCAAGGAAACTTCCTTTCAAAAATATACACACACGCACACTCATACATGTATGCTGCTTCTTACACATACATAAAAATATTGCTTTCTTTTCCAAATATTTCACACTTTTCATTTGCAAAATCAAAACGATGCATTATAAACAACCTTTAAATGGATTGTAGTGTTTGTTTAAAAACTTATAGTACTCTTTGCTTATATATGTATGTCTTTTCAGTGGCGGATTTATATGAAATTTCAAGACATTTGAATGAGATACTAGTGATATATCTACTATATTATCCATCCGTGTATATATATAATACAATATCAAGTTTACGTTAACTTAGACCCAACAAAAATTAAACTATTAATAACAACAGCATTAGTGCAATAAATATGTATATATATATATCTAACTAACATTATGCGTAACTACTAAATATGTCTTTCCGCACTGGAAGATGTTGATCTACTACAATCTTCATCAAGTCGTCTAAACGAAAAAAAAAAAAAAAAAAACAATAAAAGAAATTGAAAAAAAATATCAATAAATGTAAATGCAAAATATTGGCTTAAACAAAAAAAAAGAAAGCTATAACTGGAAGCTCTTTACTCGTCCTCTTCGTTAATGGTGGAGTTCATTATGTGAGTTTCCTTTTTAAACAGAAGTTGTCGATGGTGCTAAAAAAAAAAGAATTAATATATTTCGTATTAATCTTTCTAGTCAATAAATTGATATCAAGTCTCTACCTCTTCATTTTGTATCATAACGATGCGATGTTCCAGTTGTGGTGCCAAATCGCAGGTGGATTGTTCCAAATCATCTAAGGAAGCCCGCCTTAGCATCTTTTTGAAAAAGTTAGTTGAAAAGCGTTTTTTGTTTATTTTTTGCCATTTGAGTTTTCCTTTTTATCTTATTTACCTTTTGCGAGTTGCCATGTGTTAGATCTAAGGACTTGTTATGATGACCGCCACCCATACTGAGCTTACGTATGGGCGAGGGACCATCCAAGTCTAGACTATCTAGACACTGAACTAAACTGTGTCGCCTGGATAAAGTGACCAACGATTGACGATGCTTAGTATTTTGGCCACATTTACGGGAATTGATTGCCTTAAAGTGATTCTGTAGTGTTATACCCAACTCCGGACAGGCATCATCGTCCATCTAAAGATAAAAACAAAGCTTATACAATGGAAATAGAAAAAGATTTTTGCAGAGAGCTTACCAGAACTCTGGCATCTTTGAACATTGTGTAACCATCGCAACCCATATAAAGATAACTCTTGACGCACAATTTGTATGTTTGTTCCAGTTTCAGATATTCGTCTCCCACTTGAATGAGTTGGGGATCAATACGTTTGCCTGGCTTGGCCTCAGGATCAAAGGCAAAACTAATGCCAGCTACTTGAGGGAAACGACCCTCCAATTTGGGATATGATGATACGCCGTTTTCCAAAGCCTGCCAAAGAACTTGTCCACTTACTTCCAGTAGAATCAATGGATCCCGCATGGGTATCACATTGACAAGATCACCCATGGTAAAAGCACCAACTGGATGCACGCGATCCGAACGAAAAGTGCCACCATTTAGTATGACCACATCAGCTCCGACAGCTGCTAGGACCACATCACAAACCCAATTGCCCAAATTTGTCTCCTGGGTGCGAACCTTGGAGAATCGACCATCTAGTTCCACACTAAATACACCCATAACATCGGATAGTTTACTTTCAATGAATTCTGCAAGAAAACTATTATGAAAATATCTTTGATTTGAGATGCACTCTCTTTCTCTTACTGGCATATTTATCTAACTCCATTTTAAGATCCTTATCCTCGGGTATTTTTGCCGTAACATCCACACACTTTACATCCGTATTGAAGTGCTCTCGATTGGTTTTATCTCTTTCCATTGTTATAACCGAAAATTGTTGAAAATCTGTACCAGATTTAACAATCATTTTACCATTAATCTCGGTGACTTCCCTCACATGATCGTGTCCACCGAGGATAATGTCAATACCATTACATTTCTCAGCTAAATTAATATCGTTGGGTGTACGCATGTGGGTTAAGGCAATGATCAGATCACAGCCTTCGTTTCTTAGTTCCCGGGCCAGACGATTGCCCGCCTCTACATAATCGATATAGGTAACCTCATTGGGATCTATGGTTGGCAATGTTTCCAGCCATTCCCTCTCAACGAGACCAATAAGACCAATTGAGATTTGTTGGTGCAAAATGAAATGAGAGATTTTGCCACCACCAAGGGGACGGCCCGTTTCATTGTCCACCACATTCGACATAAGCCAGGGAAAAGTTGTCTTCTTAATCAATTCCACCAGTACATCAAGACCGTGATCTTTCGAAATAAGAATATGTAAAGATTTCATTCAATTTTTAGCTCAATATTCTCTTACCAAAATCATGATTGCCAAACACAGCGCAATGTGTGCCCACTGTATTCAGGACGGGAATCATTTGTTCACCCTGGGTAAAAGTACTCACTGTGGGAAGATGAAAACGACATTGATTTTTCATTAATTTAATCACAATAATACCAATACGACTTACGCATGCTGGGAGAAAAGGCATCCCCACTGAAGAGCACTAAAGGATTGAGATGGCCATAGCTTTTGATGGCCGTGGCAAAACGAGCTGCTCCACCAATTGGCTCTGTCTCGGCCATGGACTCAATGTTATAGACATCGTTGTAGTGTAGAATCGTTAATGGTTTATCCTCGCCCTCTGTCATTTTGAGCAATTTCTTAGTTTTCTCCAGCTGAGAGGATATCGAAGTGGAGCGACCGTTTAAGCCGGGTAAAAATCCGGAAACACTACTGCCCCGTGATCCACCGCGATGTCTCGGACTTTGTGGTTGACTAACCGAGGCGTAAGCACGTGTCGGTCGGGTCAATAGATCGCGAGCGTCTTGGGGAGTCAATGATTTGCTATCATAGGGATCTTCCTCTTGATCGGCGAGTATTGAGGAACCACTCAAAGAAGGTGGCGTTGATGTTGATGGTATGGCAGAGCTAACTCCCTCTGCTGCTGTAATACCACCAGCGGCGTTGGACGGCGTGGCCAATGCCGATAAGTCCAATGATCGAAAATTCGGATTACTACTCTGGAGCATAGACAATGTGCGAGTCCCAGCGTCGCGCACTTCAATGGAGGCCTGAAAATCAAAAGTATATATTCATATATACAAAATGTCTCGATCTATGGACGTAAACAACACTTTGGAAGGATTTCGAAAAGGCAACTTAAACATCAAAGCAAGCGAAAAGAGATAAAACTGTTGACTGTGTAAGAAAGGTTTAGTAGAGGGGGTGTTGGTTGAAAAGGGGGTTTTTTGGGTGGTAGGTTGGGGTTTTTGGTGCAGCACCACATCGGTTACATTCAATGTCAAACAGAAACCTGCTTCAGCCATCCAACTACATTGCCCATGGCTCCATTAGCTCCTCCAGATGAGCGTGTTGAGCTGCTTAGGCGACGATTTGACCCGGATCCGGTTGTCGCTGCTGCTGCTGTTCCCACTCCTGTTGATCCTGTCATTGCCGTTGCCGTTGGTGAGCTAGTGGTTAAGCCTCTATCGCCTCCTCCCCCCACCATCGCTTGTGGCATTGCTCATTCTACAGACGCTGCTTGGAAGGTGAAAGTGACAACAACACACAAAATATTTTTGGCCAACAAATTTTTCACATAGTTTTTTTTTTTTTTAATTCTTTTTAATTAAAAACTTACAAAACTTTTCTCAACAATTTCACACAACGTAAACGCATTTTTCACCAAAAATAATAACTAATAATTATTTCAAGGAAAGGAAAAAAAACAGAACTTTCGTAATTAGGAAAATGCAAATTGTTCGTAATAAATGTTTTCACTTTAGTCAACAAAATGCAAATGCAGCAAGAAAGTAAAATAATAAAATATAATGAATTAATGTATATAGATAAGATTGGAACAAATGAAAACGAAATGAAAACAGAGAGTGAAACGCAGAGACACAGAGAGAGAGAGAGAGCGGGAGAAAGGGGCAAATAAATAAAATAAACAAGTGCAATAAATAATTGTACACAAACAAGCTGAATTTTTATGCAATATTTGCCAAGAGTGTGTCAACAAGCATAACAGACCAACAAAGCAGAAGGAAGGAAACAAAACAATGATCGACTGAATCGATGACCTACAAAAGCTGAATGAAATGAATAGCAATTGAAAATGTGTGCCCGATATGCCCCATTAAACCTCTCGGATTGACATTGATATTGAAAGCCAACAACAGATTCTCCCTCTGTCTCTCTCTCTCTCTTTCTCTCTGTGTCTCTTTATCTCAGTGCTATGCTCTCAATGCGGAACGTATACGCAATGTTGGCCAAGGCCCAGAGAAGGTCAGTGTCAAATTCTGTTGTTCTCTGTATAATCAGTGACGGATCTATATATTCTTTAAAAATGTGGCTATCAAGGCGACACAAATGAATAATCAAAAATTGTATGAACAAAGAACCGAAATCAATAATTTTGAAGCTTTTTAGGGTCTAGTAAAGGCTTCTTTGAGGCCTCCCTAAAGACTTTGAAGACATCTTAAACGCATTCTTAACGCTTCCTTTCAAGACGCTTTTTCAAGACTCCTTCGGATGTCTTTAAAGTTTTCATAAGATGTGCTTAAGACCTCATTAAAGCGTTCCTAAATTTTCTTAAGGCATCCTTTAGGCGTTCCTAAAGACGTACAAAACGTGCCTTAAGGATTTACAAAGGCGTCCTTAAGGCGTTTTCTTAAGACGTCTTTGGCGCATCCCGAAAGCGTTTCTAAACAACCTTAAGGCGTCCTAAGGCGTTCTGAAGGCATCTTAAAGGCATCCCTACGACTTTGTCAAGGCTTTTCTTTAGGCTGAAGGCATCCCTAAGACTTTCCAGGGGAGCCTTTAAGGAAACGTCCTTAACGCGACCCAAAAACGTATATAAACTTGGTAAAGGCGTTTCTACTTTCTTAAGGGTATTCTTAATGCGTTAACGGATAATAAAACAGTGGAGTTAATTTTAGAACTACATTTAATTCATTTAAGTAAAGAATTTCCCTTTTAATGCTTAACTTCAATCCAGAATTTCCAATAAAAATAGTCAGTTTTGATAAGTTCTTTTAGAGGGTTATTTGAGGCGTTCAGATACAAAATATTTGCCTCATTCGTGGCAAAAACAAAATTCGCTTCCTTTTTATCATTGCGTCAAAATGCATATCCTTTTTTCAGTACAGGTTGTCAATTTGAACAGCATTAACAAGTTGGCCTGACGACAACAACGATGACGATGACGATGAGGACGACGAATAAGCCAAGCCAGGAAATGAATGGGCACAGGAAATGCAGAAATAAAAATAAAAAAAATAAAGCATTCGATTTACGAAGCACAGGAACAGGACACAGCTGGGGCAAATTTAAAATTTATTGCATTTGTAAGGACTAGAGAAATCCGTTTCGCCTACTTTATGTTATTTATAACTAAACTTAAAGATAATGAGATTTACCCATGCTGTTGCAGATTTTGAATCTGTATCAACATACATACAGCTGCGAACTTAAAAATAGCCCCACTTGCTTAGGAAATGTGTTCAAAGGATTCATAGTTTAATTGAGAGGTTTAAGCAACATGTGAATACGTTTTTGAACGTAAAATATTACCTACTAATGACAGCAAAAAAAATTATAATAATATGCAGCGTTTTCAAAGAACTTCTTGACATACTCAAACAATACCCGAAACTAAAAATAGCACCACTTTTTAAATATTTGCTTAAAATGCAAAAAAAAAAAAAAAAAGAGAAAACCAAAATTCATTAATAAGTTATAATTAGTTATTAAAAATACTAATAAATTATAAACTCAATACTTTGTTGTATTGCCAAATCTGCTTCACAACGTCTTGGCCATGAGTGAACCAGGTCTTGGCAGCGTTTGACCGGTATTTTCTTCCAGGACTCCTGGATTACTTCATATTTTTAGTTGGGTTTACAACAGCAACTGCTTTAATACCCGTCAGACCAAAGATTTTCAACAGGGTTTAGGCCCGGTGACCGTGCCAGACACTCTATTATATTGAGAGAATTCTCTGAGAACCACTGCTTGGCTCAATATTGTGGTGTGCTTTGGGCCGTTGTCTTGTTGAAAGATCCGTATAAGTGGCATACTATCCTCAGCGTATGGTAGCATCACCGTCTCCAATGTATTTACATAAACATGCCGATCCATAATGGACTTGAAGCACTATATAAGACCGACAACATAATAATAAACACAGCCCCATAACATGCCACTGGATCCGCTAAGTTTAACAGTGCTCAAGGTAAATTTGCAGTTCTGTGGATGCCGGAGGTATGGTCTAGAGCCTTTTCCAGCATTCATGACAACTTTACTTTCATAGCAGGTGTCTCCACTTTTGGACAGGCCAATTCTCATGATCTTTAGCAATCTTAAGACGATTGGCAATATGTCTCGCGTTCAAAAGTGGAACCATGCTTGGGGTTCAGGCTTTTAAATTGTTCTTCCGAAGGTATTTGCAGGTATTTGAAGGTATTTCCTAAGCAAGTGGTACTATTTTTAAGTTCCCAACTGTACATACATATATATGCACAATTGTGAATTGCATTACACTTGAAAGCAAAATGAAAATGAGAATGAAAATGCCACAGACACACACGGTAATCTGACAAAATGCAAAAACCGCAAAGGCTATAAACACATTTCGCTATTTTCACATGAACATACACACACACACACACACATACATATACATATATCATTCAAAGTCGTTGCCAGGATACAAATAGAACCATTTCATGGATTATTCAAGCAATTTTTTTCAATTCAAACTATGGAAAACCTCTTTAAATCTAAGCCCTTTGACAAATGTTCCACTAGATATGGGAAAAACTCGACAATTTCAAGCTGATAATTAATTTAGCATCGAAAACTAATCTTTATTTATCCCAAGTCTGCAATATTGAAACTTAAATAAACTAACACTGTTTGATTGTTTACTTGGGCAACTTTGGTACTTTGGATTTTGCCTTGTTGGCATTTATAAGCAAAGAATCTTGAGGGATCTACTCAGCACTTCCGACAGCCACGAAAGTTCAGAGTGGCAGACAACTGCATGCAATTTGTAAGTATTATCCTTGAATATTCATTCAGGATAGTGAACACACACACACACACATACTTACACATGGCCAAACACCTTTGAGATGTTTAGTCAAAGGTTCAAGGGTCAATTTTATAGAAGGCTTAAACATTTGAGGTCGAACTTGAACATGAAGTGAACATCAAATCATTTTGAGGGTTACGAGCAACAAAAGTTCATTAGTGCTAGTTGATTGCCTTGCGAAAAACGAAAATAATAGTAAAAAAAAAAAAACGTAAAAAAAAGGTAAAACGGAAATGAAAATCCAAATGGAAAAGCAGACTTTCATACCAATGTTTGAAGTAAAATTTAAAATTTCCCCAGCGGCCACAAAATAGGTTGGTAACCTAATTATTAATTTCATAACCGCCCCCATCTTCCTTTCCACTTTCCACATTTCCATCTAATTGCATATACTCACTTCCAGGCAGGCTCCAAAAATGGATACAACCGCACTCCTTAACGTCCTGTGCCTCCTCGTAGTGGTTGGGTAACCTCCTCCTGCTCCTTTTGAATTAGCTGTGTGTTGCCCTAGTAACTATTTTTAGCAGCGCAAAAGTGCGTTGGCGTCGGGGCTTATTTATCGTTTAGTGGCTTCAATTAGGACTGCAATTATTAAGAAAGAAAACAAAACTTTATCACAATATTGGAAATGTGTTTTAAGTTAAATAATTAATTTTGTTTAAGCTTCCCCAAAATGACAGAAAACTATCTAATTATGATCCAACTATCACTATATATAAATCATTTTCGCGGATTTCAATGGCAAACTAATTAAGAGCCTTCGGATTTAATCGGCGCTCCCGGAGATGGACTTGGCTGTAGATATTATTGCTTTTACTTTAATTTTGAGTTTTAAATATTTTTAGCGTAAATGGGAAACTTCGAAAATGACTCCTTACTTTACAGTTTGCTATGCATTTATAGTCATTACATTAGTATTTCAATTATTGAAGGAAATGACTACTTGGCCCTATGGTAAGAGGTGGTAAATATTTTAAAGCAAAGATATAAATTTGAATATTTCTAAATAATACATAATCATGAATAATCAGCAATATCTTGGTGATTTACCTTTGTGTTTATATTTATATAAAGTTTATAAATGTATTTTTATACCATACACCCAAAGGGTGAAATGGTATATTAAAGTGCGCACATTTCGTGTGTATAAAGATTTTGCCACGCCTCTTTCCGCCCCCCGAAATTCGAAAAACTCTCTCCCTTAATTTTCTACCTTGTGGAATCAAATTTGGCACTAATACCCAGCAAAATACCAAATTTGATGAAAATCGGACTTAAAATATCCATGCATATAAACGTTTATCCATAAGGCCGGAGTTGGCCGTTGACTGGTGGGGGCGCTAGGGTGCTCGTTAGCTTGAATGAGCGAAATACTAACAATAAGATATGCTTGGAAAAAGCATGTGAGCAGAATTGTATGGTATACCCAAGTCGGCGAGACGACTTACTTACTTCATTATCATACGTTATAAATGATTGGAAATTGAAAACTATTTCTAACCGTTTGATAATGTCTTCATTATTTTTTACCATAATTATCAATAACTTATCCCAAGAAATGCTTGTTAGCAAATGTTTACCTTATTCCAAGACAATTGCTGTCGAAACAACAACAATTAGTTAAGTTCTTGTTCTTAGTATTCGAGTAGTCTAAGCGGCCAAACACTTAGGCTCCTTGAACAACTAAGAAGGATACGGGTTCGAATCCTGGACTAATGTATGGATTGTCATTGTCATAAAAATAAATATAAGTTTACTTAATAAAACAATTATGAACCGCCATAAATTTTAGATATTGTCTCACGACGGAAAAAGAACTTCATCAAAAAAAAATTAAATAAATAAACAAAATTTGTAAATAGAAATATTAAAATGCTTTTGTTACTTTGGCTTTCTGTGTTGTTTATATAAGAATTGATTCATTATAAAAAGTCAATTTGTAGAAATTAATAATGAGAACAAAATTAATTTATAACAACTTCAATGAAGTAAGTAAGTCGTCTCGCCGACTTGGGTATACCATACACCAGTAAAACAAATATTTCAAATTTGTAATAACTAATGCATTTGCCTATTTTAAGAAATTCTGTTCACATGCTTTTTACTAGCATATTTCAGTATCTCGCGCACTTATGCATATAAGCACCCTAGCGCCCCCACCCGCCAACGGCCATCTCCGGCCTTATGCAAAAACGTTTATATGCATAACTCAGCTATTTTTTGTCCGATTTTGATCAAATTTGGTATTTTGCTGGGTATTAGTATCAAATTTAAGTGTGCCAAATTTGATTGCACAAGGTAAAAAATTACGCGAGATATTCGAGTTTTTCAAATTTCGGGGGCGGAAAGGGGCGTGGCAAAATCTTTATACATGCAAAATGAGCGCATTTACTAAGCAAATATACATACCAAATTTGGTGTATCTAGCTACAATAGTTTTTGAGATAAACGTTTTTTTTGAATTGCGGGGGCGGAAAGGGGCGTGGCAAAAATTTGAAATAAACTTGATCACTCTACATACTACATGAGCCTACATACCAAATTTGGTGGCTCTATCTCTTATAGTCCCTGAGATCTACGCGTTCATACGGACGGACGGACGGACGGACGGACAGACGGACAGACGGACGGACAGACGGACATGGCTAGATCGACTCGGCTGTTGATGCTGATCAAGAATATATATACTTTATGGGGTCGGAAAAGCTTCCTTCTGCCTGTTACATACATTTTGGCGACTTTAATATACCATTTCACCCTATGGGTGTATGGTATAAAAATCGCATTGGATTTTATTTTAGGCTGGTTAAACTGTTTTAGGGAATTAATGTAGCTGGCAATCATTGTTGAGAAATCATTTTTCAAATATATTGAAATGTTTATAAATAAATTCCCGCACTTTTTTTGTTGTTGTTGTTTTTGGTTCCATTTAGCATAACTTGAAGGTCAGACAGAAGAGAAGAAATATCAAGATTCGAGATATGTATGAGGCTCACTTGTTGTCACTGCGCAGTTGTTGTTGTTGTTGTTGTATGTAGAAGTCAGCTGAACACCAGGACGAGTTATATGTATAGAAATTACTATCAGCTGTACCAAGGAGATAAGCTTTCCACATTCTGCTCCAAAGCTTTTTCTCTCTCCCAAAATACCGCAGCACGTTGTTTGCTTGATAATTGTTACAGCAAAACGTTGTTGTTGTTGTCTTTTTATATTTTTAAGGTAATTTGTAAAAACGTGTTGAACGCAAAAGGCGTTAGCTTTTAGCTTTATTCTTTTGACCCCCTGACTCCCGCCCCATGCGTAGGTGTGCGGTGTTTGTGTGTTGGTGTGTGTGTTGTGTCTCTCTGTTGTATGTGTGTGTGTGTATGTATCGTGCGTAATGTTAGATTGCGAAGTTACGACTTTTTTTTTGTGCTCCCCTCACTTTTTGTACACTTGAACTTGCAGCTGCCTTAAGCCATATAAAAATAAACTGCTTAATGCAGTTAATGTCCGAGCCTTTTTTACCCTAGTGACCTAATATATATTTCATAAATTTCTACTGCTATGGGGCATGAATTATTCAAAGAACCTGCCGCTAACCCCAGCAAGAACAACAACTACCAAATTTATATTATGAATGGCAGAAAAATTTAATATACTTAGTTAGCAAACCCCAAGTGGAATATCCGCTTTTTGCTCTAATTCGCAATTATATCAATTGAATTTATTAGATTCACTTATTGTGCCCTACACTTGGATCGATGTCATTTCTTCAAGGTTTAGAGTATTTGTTTACAGTTGTAATTTGCATCAAAACTATTACAGTTTTCTTTTGTTCACAGTTTGGTTACCAATTTCTGTCAAAACCAACGTAAAAAGTAACGCGCAGAATTTTAACTGTTTGTTCTCGTTTGCAAATTTTTTTCTGTTTTGGGTGGGCGGGTGAGCTTTATTCACAGGCCAGAAACACAGCAAAAAACGATGCTAAATTTTCGAAATAAACGACTTTGCGAAAATATCCGCGCGCACAACCGCTTACCTTGAAAACAAAAGCAACAATAACAAAAAAAGAGACACAACAAAAAAGGCCAAAAAAACGGTTTTAGACACCCCCTATTTGGTTCCCTTCATTTTAAAGAAACAACCACTTTGAACCAGTATTTGATGACCGGCTCCCCCAATTAGTGTTACCAGCCGTAAAAAAAAAAAGACTGGAGCAAGTCTCACATTACCCAGTAAACATTATCGTTCTACATACATATTTTATAAAACTTCATGTTTTTGTTTTAGATCAAAATAAATTGCTCATTCTTCATATTGGATTAATTTTTTAATAGTCACACTTTTTAATGGTACTTAATACTTAAGGTGTAATAAAATGGGTTGGTTTTGAAACATGTACATCTATACGTAATATATACATAATGGCCAAAGCTCTCAAATTTCTCCGAAATTTGGAATTTTATTTCAGTTTAAATGATTTTTATAAAGTGGTTCTGTTAAAAATAAATACAAATTATATGGTTAGATTACCGCCTATTTCAAGAACTACCAAGTTCTATCAGCAGCAGACTTTGCTAAAGATCTCCGGAATTGCAAAAGCCATACCATGTCTTCAACGCTAGAATTAGTTGAGAATTACAGCAACTCAATGAAGCAGAAAAAGTTGGAAAAGCCTACAAAGTCTGCTGATGATAAACTTGGTAGTTCTGGAAATAGCTATACAGACAACCTGCTATAATCTTCTTTTGGAAGATTGACCTCGAGCTGGCTAAACTGCAAGGTTCGATTTAAATACAAATTATTAATTAGAAAATCTATTCTAAAATTATTTATTTTCACGTTATTTATTATTTTCCACAAAACAGAAATGCGACTCAAGTCTAAAACGGTTGGGAATTAAAACAGTCGAAATCGACGACGAAAATTGTTTTCCTTCTGCAGACCTTTAATGTTCCATGAGCACTAACCAAGAAGAGAAACCAGATTTCTTTTTGATTGTATTTTCTATTTTATTTAATAATTTTTTATTTTCATAGTACCTCACTTTTTAAAAATTACGTTATACCAATATTACATTAAATGTTTTTGCCATTGTGTTTTATTTTGTTTTGTTTTCTTTTGGGCCTGTTGTTATACATACATAGATTGTATTTTTTAAGGGGGTTTTTTGTTTTTTTTTTTTTTTGTAATAGATACAGTAATTTTCTTTACTTGATAATCCGAAAATGTGCTACAATATTGTTGTTTTTTGTTGTTGCTGTTGTGTGGTTAAAGTTTACTCTTATACTTTTAATTTTTCGCTTAATTCGTAATTTTTTTCATATTTTATTTTTTCATATTTTTGTTTCTTCAGTGTGTATATTTCATACGTCTTTCCAACTTTTTTCTTGGTTGATCTATTCTTTTCTTTCTGGTTTTTTTTTTTTTAATTGCTCTTCGGACAATTTTAACAAAGTTATTATGATATATTTTTGTTTTGTATTGGATTTTCTCTTTACAATGATATACAGTTGTTGTTTTAATTAGTTTTTTGTTTTTTTTTTTTTTTGGTTTCTTGTTTTGTTTATTAATAGTTTTTAATTTAAGTTAGAAGAAAAAGAAGAGAACGGAAATACGGGAAACTAAACGATAATAGGAAATAAGATTAAATAGAGTATAAGGCAGGGTTCAAACAAATGCGAACCCTGATTTAAGGTAAGCATATTGCATTCAGTTCTACGATGTCGGTGTATATATATACATAAATATATATATATAACACTAAAAAATAAATTAAGTGCGAAAACATTTGATTTTTTTTCTTCCATTTCATAAAAACTAAAAACTAGCAATTTCTATATACAGTTTTAACTTTTTTTTTGTTTGTCTGACCATGAAACCAAAAAAACGTTGAAGTAACTTCAGAATATATGTCAATCAAATTTTTGCGCACCTGTGTTTATATATACATTGATATATATATATATATAATAAATACATATGCTAGTGGAAGCTAATTATTTTCTTTGAGTTTTGTTTTTAAAAAAGTTAATTTAGAATAATTTTTACAATTTCATTTTTTTTGCTTGGTATTTTTCTAGATTAATCTGAGATATTTTTCTTTTATTTTACTTTTGATTTTCTTGAAAATTCAACAACCTAAAGTTGTTATCAGAAAAATAGCAATATTTCATAAATTTCTGTATACGGGAAAAATGTTGATTTTAATTTTTGTATATGTACTTTTTGTTTTTTGTTTTTTTGTTTTGTTTTGCTATTATACAGAGATAGAAGTTCACTTATATCTTAATTAGTTTAATGTTTGTTTAGTATTTAACATTTGCGGTTTCTTTGTTTGTTTCTTTGTTATCAAAAATACATATCCATTTCATGTGTTCATTCCTTGCATTTTCTTTTCAAAATATACATAATAAACTTCATGGGAGTTTGAAGAGGGGGAGGGCGGAGTACGGGTTGTTGGTTTTCAAATCAAATTCTAAATGAAAAAGGAGTTTTAATTAGTTAATTCATAAAACATTTGGTTTTTTTTACACTATTTTCTTTTAAGGTATTCTCCATTCAAAAATTATAAAGCATTTATAACTACTATATAAACGTATGTGTGTGAATTATTGCGAGTGTGTGCTGTGTGTGTGTGTGTGTGTGTGTGTGAGAAAGTTTGAATAGTTTTTTGTTTTATATTTTTGGAAGGGGCTTTCTTCAGTCTAAAAATTCTGCTAAACTCGTCTCTTATTCAGATTTTGTGGTATTTTAGCTTGGTTAAGGGTCAAAATGTATATATATATTAACAGCGAGACACACACACACACACACACACAAGGACAAACACATAGAAGAACCTAGTCTAAATCCAAATTACATCTTTCGAGCCTAGGCAAAAGTTTCATACGTGTCTCTTTCTCTATCTTTTATCTTCTACCTTTTCTTACATTCTTCAGCTTACATAGCTAGAACCGAGGACTTTTTGTTTACTTTTATTTTGTATATATGTATATGTATAACTATGTTCGTCTAATTGGTAGGTAAAGCATAATATTTTGTTGTATATAATATATAAATATATATTTATATATCTATTTACACTTCTTTTCTTGTTTTATACACATTCCAAACTTGTGTAATTTAATGTTTCTGTTATCTAGTTGGGTTCGGGTTTGGGTTTGGCCCACTGCCTGCCTACGGACAACAGCGTATGGAATTGTTTAAGTTTACGCTTCCAATGCTTTGAATTGAATCTAAACTTGATGTCCGCCGGCTTGGCCACGGCGGCAATGGCTGCGTCGTCGTCTTCAACGTTGTCCACTAGCGATTCCACTCAACGCTTTTGTTTGGCTGCTTTCTTTCGTTTGCTAGTGCCAGTTGAAGCTGATGTTGACGGTGGTGGTGGATGATGAGGTGATGGTGCTGCTGATCCACCGCTGACCAATGCTGATATGCTAGCAAAGGGTGTAGTGCTGATACCCGTTAATACACCAGGGCCACCTGCTCCTCCTCCTGATCCTCCTCCTCCACCTACTCCACCACCTCCTACTCCTCCGCTGCCGCTGCTGCCCATTAATGAAGCAGCATGCAGTGATTCTCAACTACGCTCTGGCGTACCATGATGCTGATAGATCTGTTGAAGCTGCTGCGGCTGGCCGTGCACCACTTGGCTACTTGAGGTAACCACATCCTGTTGCATATGACCCGTTGCCATATGACCCTGATGTGGCGACTGCATATGGACCACATGCTGTTGCTGCTGTTGCTGCATATGCTGTGGCGTTGGTGGTCCTTGCTGCGAGCTGCTGTGATGCTGTTGCGGTGTACTATGATGCTGGGGCGTTGGTGGATGCGGTGACGGACTGTATGGAAACTGTTGCTGCAACATATGCAACTTTGGGGTGTAAATAAAGAAAAAAGTTAAGGTTTTTGTTTTAGTGGTTAGTGAGAAATGCTGTCACAGCTTGTTAAACAAAATGTGTTAGCATCAGATCAGCTTAGGCATCAAATGAAGCACTTGGCATGCGTTCGTCCAATCATTTTGGCATGGCGCGCCTGACCTGATATTATATACCGAATCACCTACCGAATTCTCCTGACTATGCTCAATAATCTCAATGCTTCCAGTTGTATTGCCTGAGGTATTCAATAGCGAAACTCCGCTGGTATTGGCCACAACATCGTATTTGCCACGCTTAAAGCGCCCATAGAGTGAACTATAGGGCAGGTTATAATGAATGGCCGCCTGGTTGATTGACATTTGGCCAACACTGCAAACAAACACGAAAAAATGAAACCACAACACTTTTACTTATCCAAAGCTGGCAATCGTTTTTTTTACCAGACTTACCGAACTGAGTTCAGGGCCTCGTTCATGGCATCCTCAGACCAGGGTGTAGGATTTGAACGCGACAATTCAATCCCTTCGCGTTTGCAGCGTCCATAAAGAGTGCCTTCAAAACAAAAAATAAGGGAGCATTGCAACGAATAGGGGCGAAAAAAGGGTGATAGATTAGTAAGAGAAGGGGGAATGGAATGGAATGGACAGAAAGATTAAATGCACTTTTAGAGTGGCAAGAGAAGGGGAAGACCGACCACAAACTTGGAACTCACCTGTTGGTATGCCAAATTCGGCACTTGCTTTTTGCACCGATGTATTACCCGCTCGAATTGCCACCAATGCCCGTTCCAAATCCTCCGGCGTCCATGTTGTTGGTGCGGCATTGAATGGTGCTGCCAATCTGATGCCCTCACGTCGGGCAATTTTGTACAGTGTCGATGAGGGTATACCAAAGGCTTTCGATGCCTTATTGGCGGATATTTGACCCGCACGTAATGCCTCCAAGGCATTTTGTAATGCATCCTCGTTCCATGATTTTGTGCCGCCCTCCTTCTTGGGCGTTTCGATGCCCAGGCGATGAGCACGTTGCCAAAGGGTGGTCGATGGTATACCATATATGGCGGATGCTTTCGTCAGGCTCATGTTTTGATTCTTTAATGCATCTAAAGCTGAATTCATATCATCTTGTGTCCAAGCTTTGGGACCATTAAACTGACCTTTCTCGCCAGCAACACCACCAGCCACACCACCACCATTACCACCACTACCACCACCACCACCAGCACCACCCGGACCGCAAATTCCGCTGCCGCCAAGTATTCCGTGTTTCTGATCCAAATTCGTATAGTGCGGCTCCTTTTGATCGTGCGGTGAGCCGTTGGCAATCATCATGGAATCCTCGCTGGTATCTGAATTGTACATATCTGAATGTGGACAAGAGAAATGGGCGTTAGAAACAATGCAGGAATGGTTAATTCATATTAAACTTACCCATATGACCGGACGACATCATATTGACAATCTCTGGCGTTATTATCATGCCCGGTTCATGCTTTATCTGGCTCGGATCAATCTCCATGACAGTTGCGCCACCAATATCCCCATGCGTCACATGTCCACCATGCTGTGCATGTACCCCAGAAGCTGCTGCTGCTGCTGCTGCCGCCGCCGCTTGTTGTTGTTGCTGCTGCTGCTGCTGATGTTGTTGCTGCTGCTGTTGTTGTTGGGCTGCCAGCAATTGTTGCGCATGTATATGCTGCTGTTGTTGTTGCTGTTGCTGCTGCTGTTGTTGCTGTTGTTGCTGCTGCTGATGAGCGGCTGCGGCGGCAGCTGCAGCGGCAGCATGCTGTTGGGCCTGGACATGGGCATGCTGCTGATGTTGTTGTTGTTGGTGTTGCTGATGCTGCTGATGTTGTTGTTGCTGTTGCTGCTGATGCTGTGCAGCAAGCGATAAATGTTTCGCCTCAATTACTTCACTTTTTATATGCTGCACTTGCACCAAATTCGAATTACTCTCATCGCCCGTATGATGATGGGCTATTGAATGCATAGGAGATTGATCGAGCCGATGGATTTGTTGCGCCAAATGATTGTCAATGTCAAGCGGTTCGGTGGGATCTGGTAAAAGCAAGAAAAATGCAAAATATAAGTCACAATGATTCTCATAATTATCTCTCCTAAAGACCGAAAGTCAACTTCTTTAGTTATCAATTCATCTCTACACGCTACCATTTCGTTACACTCACTTGATAGATCTCGCGTATCTGTGCTTGGATTGCAGGAGATATCGACATGTTCCGTTACAGTGACTGGTGTGGCTGATGGTGCTGGTGGTTCGGGTGTAAAGTCCAGAAATCCCATGGGTACGCCCAATAGGCCGCCATTCTGTTTAAAATGCCGGAAAGTAAGAAATGAAATAATTTACTCTCTCTCTCTCTCTCTCTCTCACACACGCACACACACACACACACACATACACATTCTAGAAACACACACAGAGATAACGCCCTCGTGGATAGTAGAGTTGGGGCAAACGACCCATGTTACTGATTTATTTCTAATAAGCAGAAAATATTCATTTATTCATTCATGTGTTCACTCATTTGTTGCATCACTATTCAGTTATTCACTCACTTATTCATTTGCTCACTTACTTATTCAATTGCTCACTCAGTTATTTTCTACTCTTGGGAAAAGGATATACATATGTATTGGGATGGTTTCAGCTCTTTCCGGTGAATAAAAACTGAACACAGTGAACAACTGAGTCGCTGAGTAAGTGAATCACTGTGTCGACACCAAAGTTAATGAGTCACTAATTGCATAAATAAAGGAATAAAAAAGGAACAATTGAGTCAATGAGTCACTAAGGGAACAACTGATTGAGCAAAATAATATCAAATGTTCAAGTTTGTTCACTCCCTCAAAAGGCAACCCAAGACTACTTGTTACAAGGATAATGGGATGAGGTAGAAGGGTTAGGGAACTAAAATGTGTACCTCAAGTGTATGCACACACATACTCACACAAATACACTCACAATAGACACACACACGTGAGAGTGATGGAAACTGCTTCGACTTACCAATCCCATGCCTAAACTAGTCATATTTTTTGTATCTTTTCCGTCGCGCGCTACTACAATTTGTGTGACAATTGCTGCTTGACCACCACCGCCTCCTCCTGCGGATGATGATGCCGATGTTGCTACTGTTGTTGCTCCTGCTGATGATGATGCTGCTGCTGCTGATGTTGTTGTTAAGCCGCTGTTGCTGGTGCCGTTGTTGCCGCTCACCACGCCTCCTCCAGCTGCTGTTGACGCCGCAGCATTTTGTTGTTGATGATGTTGGTGTTGGTGTTGCTGATGGTGATGATGATGATGTGTCGACGGTGTATGGGACGAATTTGATGTTGGCGAGACAAGTGATTGTTCTGTTTTACAAATCTTATTTGGTTTACTCTCATGCACGTCTTCGTCGTCGTCCTCGTCGTGCACGTGATCGTGTTCTTGTTCGTGCTCATGCACGTGATCAAGTTCGTGATCGTTTTCCACGTCCGATTCGTCACCCGGCCCAGTGGCATTCACGGGTATATAATTTCCATCTACTGTTTGATATAAACTAACAATTGATGTTTGATTTTGCCCCTGAATTAAAATTGTCTGCTGCTGTTGCTGATGGTGTTCGTGTTGTTGCTGTTGCTCCGGTGATTTGGAACGTTTTGGACGAGTTTTTCTTGATGCCGGCTCACCATTCACTGTACTATTCGTACTTAACAATTGCCCGCCCAATGGACCAAACGCTGAGCTTAACTCCTGCTGATGACTTTGATTTTGTACCTGATGTTGGTGCTGCTGCTGCTGTTGTTGTTGTTGTTGTTGTTGCTGATGTTGCTGCTGTTGCTGCTCCTGTTGCTGCTGATGATGATGATGCTGATGCTGAGACTGTTCAATTGCGGTGGGTGAATTGGCTCCTCCGGGTACTATAGTGGCATTAACTATATTACCAACAACTGATTGTTGTATATTTTCGGATACTGTTATTGTGGCAGTTGCCGCATCATTTAAATCATCTGCATTTTCAGCTGTCTCGCAGAGTCCTTTGATTTTCAATTGTTCGGCGGTACGTAGCAGACCCTAAAAAAACAAAAATAAGAAAAAAAGGTTGGAAAATTGTTACAATTTTGTATATTAAGCTTGAGGTTACAAATTTTCCATGTTTTAAGCTCTTTTGAATCATTGAATCGAACTATTTCAATTAGATAACAAACAATTAATTGTTTAATCAATAATATATGTATATGAATTTATGTACATATTTCCAAACCTAATGGTAATGGGATTGAAAGAGTAACCGCACCCTTTTTAGCATACAAAGACAAGTTGGTGTTGCTGGGCTGGTCACCAGTGTGTCCACAAATAAAAAAAAAAATTAAATAAATATAGTAAGAGAGAGCCCAAAGCCCAGCCCAGCCCAACACTTTCGCCCAAACCTTAACCCAATCCACTCTCCCACATCGATGCCCATTGCAAATGGCAGTTGTCTTGGTCTTGGTCTTGGCCGTCGTCGCAATTGGACAGACAAATATTTACTTCAAAAGTTTTTTTTTTTTCTTCTTCCTCAGGAGCAGATCCCGGCCAAAAGTCCCTGCCCATTTTTATATGCTTCGCATTTTAAATTAAAAATACGGAAAGGAAAAAACAAGCAAACCCACACACACACACACACACACACACACTCGCACACTCACGTATATACAAAAGAAGGATGAAGAAAAAATTCTTATTACCGCCTGGCTGAGTTCGATGGCAACGGAAGGGAGTGAGTTGGGCAAAGAGCAAGAGGTGTGGGGGTGAACCAGAAAAGAAATTAAGGCAAAAATTGAGTAGGTTGAAATTTGTATACCCCACAGCCCCCTACCTCCACCCTCCCTACTCTCACAACGGCCTGCTTGGAGCAACCCTCAACCCATCCCAGTTGTCCAGTTTGTGTTTTTAAAAAAGAAATCTTTTCTTTTTCTTCTGCAGCTCACGCAAGAGAAGAAGAGCGAGAGAGATGGCAGGATGGAGCCAGAGGGGAGTGGTGATGGTGGTGGAAGGGAAAAGCACAGCATCTTTCGTTTTAAATGAAAGGAAAAAAAAATGTTGCTGCTGCTGTACATGCAAATGGCAAGAGCCGGAAACGGAACTACAGAGAAAGAGATGGTAAGTGAAGAGAGACAGAGAGAGAGAGAGAGCGAGAGGGGGAGAGAAAGTTGGAGAAGGGGCATTTCAGGGAGTTGTCCTGGGCCATGTCAGGCAAGGATGCATGATTGCCACTGCCGGGGCCAAAGGGTTGGCTGTGTGGTTGAGCATGGAGACTTGTGGTCGGTTGCTCAGCCTCTGCTCGCTCATCAACGCCAAGACTTACCTCAACCCATTGAAACAACCCACCAAACTCATCTCTACCTCCTCATCATCATCATCATCTTCGTCTTCTTTTATTTATTTATTTAAGTTTTAAGCAAGAACAAAAAACCGAAACCAACAACAACAACAACATCGAGTACATAACAAATTTACGCAACTTTTTTCGCAGCGTTTATTTTTTTCTTGGCCTTCTTCATTTTGTTTTAATTTTGTTTTTTTGTGAGGCACTTTATTAAAAATAACAAGAAAAAAATACGGGCAAGGGGGGAGACGGCAAGAAAGAAGCAAGAAAAGAGTTCGGCAGTGAAATTTAAATAAATTGTGGCCAAGGAGGTCAAGGGAGAGGTGGTTGGCAAGGAAAAGGAAATGCTGCTGATGGCCAAGCCAGCAAGTTCTTGGCACTTTTTTTTTCTTCTGCTTTTGACCAGTGCCTTATTCTCATTTTTAATTACGATGACGACGACGGCGGCGACAGAAAGACAGAGAGAGAGAGAGAGAGAGAGAGAGAGAGAGAGGAAAAAGAAGCGACAAAGAGGAAAGGAGCTCTAATGGCCCTGGGACTTATGTAAAACCAAACAAAACAAAAAGGTTTCTTAAAAAAGTATTGGTAGCCAGCAGGTATGTATACTTCCACTTTACCCCCTCCCGTCTCCACCCACTTCGAAAAAAAAGGAAAACCAAACGAAAAGAAATCACTTCTAGCCAAGTCAAGTCAAGAAAAACCAATCCAGTTCACCCAACCATTTTCAATAATCGTCCACCACGCCACTCCCTCCCCGCACTGTGAATTCCAATTAAAAAATCTTTCTTCATGTGCTGCTGTTGCTAAAGTCAAAATCAAAGAGCTTAACCTTCCCCTGAAATCCCAGACAGCTCATCCTCCCGGGCCCACGCTGCTTGCAAGGGGAGTTAGTCAGTGTCACTTTTTTCCATTTCAATTTTTTTGTTGTTTTCCATTGAAATTCTAACGCAATTAGTGCATGAAAATAAAGAGAAACAAACAGGGGAAAAAAACCAAAAATAGGAATATAGAGGAATAGAGAGAAAGAGTCGACACTGCGTATGAGTGATATATAGCTTAAAATGGCACAATGGGTCCTAGCAATTGGAGAGCCACAAAAGCCCCAAGTCCCCTTTTCTCTCTTTCTCTCTCTATCTCTATTTCCTAGTTCAATTCAACCAACCAGGCATAATTGAAAAGCGAGAAACAAAACAAAAGGAATAAGAAAAGTTCTATAGAGACAAAGTGTGCAGAAAAACAATAACAACAACCATTCTAGGAAGGAATGGTAGGAATTATGTCAACATAGTGACCCCATAGGCCCACAATTTTTCCATTTAGTCCTAATCTACATATAGCCAACCATTTCATCTAAAGCAGATTGGCTATAAGTAAACTATTCAAACAGAAATGAAGCCTTTATAAGCTTTTTTTGATCAACTTTTCAACTAATTGAATGCTTTTTGAGTTAATCAAAGTTTTTTGATGAGTATGGCTTAAGGATCAAGAAATTTCGACAAATTCTTTCAATTGCAGACTTCTCTAACCGATCTAGATACCAATACTTCAATGCCAAAACTAATTGAGAATTACAAATACCTAGATTAGACGAACTTCAAAGTACAAACGCATGTTTCCGTGCCCGAATTGTAACTAAATAGATAAATCATACAAATCCATCAAATTTAGAATCTCAAACACTTAAACTCCAACTAAAATTGAACAAAAATATTTCAAATAGACTATTTGTATCAATCCAAATAAGTATGCTATAGAATGTGTGAAAAATGTCTGTCTCTCTCTCGCCTCATCTTCCACACCTAAAAACCTCTATTCCTGCTGATTCTCGCCTCTCTTTTTGCTACTGCACAAACTGTACTGAAACTGAAAGATTTCAGAAAACAGAAGAACAAAAAAAAATCAATAATTACCAATGTAACTAAATACAATTAAAAAACAAACGAGATTCAAGCGGGCACAGCGAACGCCAGAGCCTCATGCAGAGACAAATGAGCGGAAGGAAGGAAGTACGAAAAAAAAAAGAAATACACAATGTAAAATAAAACGAAGGGAGAAAAAGGGAAAAAATGTTGAGAAAAAAAAAATGAGCGGCAAGCTTACTTACAGCCCAGTTGGCAAATGGGCAACGGAATGAGATGCTCGCGCTCTTTACTAGCAAATGAAGGATGTTGTGGGGGGAGGGGAAGAGAAATCTGTGGACCCACCTACAATCCACCCCCACACACACTGTCACCCACCAATCCCCGTGTCCTAGAGTTCCACCCCACTCTCAGTCACAGTCAAAGTTTCAGTCCTGCCCAGCCTGATGATGACTATCAAAGACAATGGACCGCGCACATTCAAGGGTTTAAAATTTCACCATTTGCATTTTTTTTTTCCTTTTCCTTACCATCTCATCTCATCTCACTCCCATACTCTGGCAAACTCCCTTTCCTTGCATCTTTATCTTCTCCACTCTATGTTTCGCGTAATTTCATTTCATTTAACATTTTTCTGACGATTTTTCTTTTCGGTGTTTTGGAGTCCATTTCACAGCTTGATTAAATGCCCATTGATAATAATGAAGATTTTTATAGCAAATTGCAAGGCATCAAGATATATATTTTAGAATGATATATATTCTTGGGAAATTGAAGTACATGTCACAATTTTGTTTTTTTTTTTCTATAAATTTCCCAAATGGGCAGACAAAATAATTGCATGCAAATGAGATGAGATGAACTTGGGATTAAAAAAGTAAGAAAAATCTATAGGAAAAAGGAAAATGAAAACTTGCTTTTGATACCATGAAGTGGGGGAGAGGGGCGTGCTTGGGGTTGGATAAGAGGATTTTCCGTGAGTTGGGTAAAAGGGATGTGACAATCTTTTTGTAATTTGCATATGAAAAGCTCGGCCCTACATTCTAATAAATGTAAATTTTTTGCATTGATCTTAGACCTAAATCGATTTGGGAACAAACTTTTCCAAAGAGTTAAATCACAAAAAGTGAGAAAAAAAATAAGAATGCACCAAGAAAATAGTACAATTTTAAGTTTAAACAAATTAATTGCATCTCCAATAATAACATCGACCGCATCGAAGATTGTATACCCTTACAACTGTTTTGGTAACTCTCTCTATTACCCATGGCAATCAAAGCAGAAAAACTTTTTATCTAAAAAGGCGAAAGAAACGGCCTACAATCTTGGCATAGGAAATAACGAAGATATTGACAAAAGTCACTGTTTTAGACCGATCATTCCTATGGAAGCTACATGATATAGTCATCCGATCTTTATCAAATTCGGCACAGTCGTTTATAGCTGTAATAAACTCACCAATATTAAATTTCACGACAAAAACTTAGAAATAACCGAAGTTATTGAGAAAAGTCACTATTGGTGACTTTGCCGTTTGTATGGGAGCTATATGATATAGTGGTTCGATCCGACTGATATACAACCTGTGCACTATATACAACTCTGTAGCTCTTACGGTCTAGAAGTTTGCGCTGATCCAGACGGACGGATAGACGGACTGGCGGACGGACGGACATGGCTATTTGAACTCGTGTCGTCGTGCTGATCAAGAATATATATACTTTATATGGTAGGAGATGCTTCCTTCTATGTGATACAAAATATCATTGGAGAAATCCATAATCGAATATTAAAATGAACCAAATTTATGTTGCAATTAATTTCCATCCAAATATCAATGCGATTTCAATATTTTGCATTTCGATATTCAAACTTTGAACATTTCGAATTAAGTATACATAAATTTTATTTTCCCCGATTAATTTACCTACAACGACAAGTCACAAGAGAGAGAGCGAGAGAAAGAGAGAGAGAGAGAGAGGGAGAGAAAAGAGAAAATTTGCAAATTAGCAAAAATGTATAATTAATTTGTTCACAAAAAAGCCAAGCCAAAGAAAAAGCTTACGTTTAGTATGTAGTAGTAATATTTATAAAAAGAATAACCATACACATACATATTATAAAGGGGAGGGAAGGAGGAGAAGGGGGTTTTCGAAAGCGGAACCAAACCAGTTACCAAATGGCCTCACAGAGGAGAGGAGTTGGAGGAGATGGAGTAGTCAGTAGTGAGATCGTCATTTTGGCCAATTTGATTACTTTTATTGACGGTGAAAATGATTCGAATTAAAGGTTGTCGCCTTGGTCGATCTGATCTAATCGAGAAAATTGACGAGATGTCTGAACAAGGAAGTGAAACTAATCGAGTAAATTACCACATTACTCCCAAAATGTAGAGAGGCTCTGTACACGCGAGCAAAAAAATTTGCCATGATAGAAAATATATAAGTATTTATATGTATGTATGTACCTATTTTTGCCGAAAAGTTCAATAAACTGCTTCGCCACATTTTTGTAGTCGTTTGCGATTGGGTTTAATGGTTGATGGACGAACTGGAGAGGAGGGGAAGTAGTACAATACGCGCATATTAATGAGATTTTTTTTGTATTTTTTGCCAACTGTTCGAATTGATCATTGGATTAATCGGTGGAATTGTTTCGTTTTAAGGCAAAAGGTAAGCTAATTAACACTTTACATTGTGGAGAATGAAATGTTAATTAAAAGTGGGAAAGAAGACTCCAAAACACAGAGAGAGAGAGAGAGATAGAAATGACTAAAGTTAGGCAGCCAAACCAACGACCTTCCATCATAAAAATAAAAACATAAAAAGAGCCCAAAACAAAAGATACAAATGCATCTTTTAGTTGACGACGACGAGCCGCTCTGCCGACTATATCTGTATATCCCCCACATACGACGCCGGCAGAGCTGGAGCTGCAGAGCAAACGGCAATAAAAACTCATGGAAAATGTATGAATGAAACGAATCTTCCCCGCCGTTGCGCCGCCCTTACCGCCGCCTCCCTTGGTGGCGGTGGCGCTCTGGCTACTTTCTGATATTGAAATGGAGAAGCGGCGAAAAGGAAAGGCGAGAAAAAACAACTTAAAAAATAAAATAAAAAACGAATTGATAGACTGAAGCAAAGTCAAGGCTAAATTTCCAGAGCAAAACAGAACACAGAAAAAATAATCAGACAAGAAAAGAAAAAGAAGCACACAAAAAAAAAAAAAAAAAAAGTAAAAGTTGAATTTTTCCAAAAGAATGTGCAGAGCAAAACACAGAATTACGCGAAAATAATAATAATAAAAATACAAAAGACGGCAAAAAAAAAAAAAAAAAACAAAAAAGAAGAAAAAGCAAGAGCAACAAAACAAATAACGTGTGGGAGCAGCAGCCAGAGATGAAGGTGAGTGGGTAAAGGAGACGTAGAGGGGGAGGGAGGCAAAGACGACGACGACGGAGCAGCAAAAGCATTTTTATAGCCCTTGTCTACGCGCGAACAAAGCAGCATAAAAAGGCAAACAAAATATAGAAAAAGGAAACCAAAAACGAATTGTGGACGTGGCACAATAAGCAGACGCTAAAAGGGGTGGGGGAGAGGGGAAGGCAAGACCAAGACATAGACGGTGATGGTAGACGGTTGTCTGAGACGTCAACGCCGCCGACGACAGAAAAAGTAAAGGAAGCTATGCGCCAAGGATAAAAGCAAGAAGAATAAGAAAAGATGTATGCGATGTATGTGGGTGAGACAGTGAGAGGGGGGTCAACATGTGCCAGAAGTTGCACAAGTGCCGGCTTAGCACACACACACACACTGGGAGAGGTGGAGAGCAGCAAAGAGAACGAGAACGAGAGCGAGAGCATGTTAAGCAGCCTCCCACTCTCTCACGTGTGTGTGTGAGTTAAAATGAGGTGGAATAACGGGACAACAGCACTCACTCACTTAAAGTGGCCCCAAAAATAAAACGTTTATCGGCCATGTCTTTATGCACATGTGTGTGTGTGTGTGTGTGTAACTTAAGTAACATTGCCAGATGGGTGAAGATGCAGCTTCTTCTACTTCTTCACTTGTTGCTTACGCTACACACACACAGGCAGAGATAGAGACAGCGACAACAGCTTGACAGGCAGTCAACTCTATCACTCTCTCTCTCTCTTTCTCACTCTTCTCATCCATCAAACAGCAGCAGATGGTTACCAGGAAAAGGCAATGAAAACTTTTTAGAAACAGATGTGAATTTGTTAGCAAGTTGATTTACGTATATATGCCTACTTCACTTTGATTTTTAGAAAACAAAATTTGGCAACATTTTTCAAATGCATCGACTTCCAAATGCTGCGCACTTTAGCGCCATCTATGGCCTAGTAAAACTTTTTACAAAGAATAACTTGGCCATTGTTAAAGAAATGTTGATTTATTTTTTCAAAATCGTAGATATTGATCAAAATTATTAATGTATTAAATTTCAATTCAATATTTAAAATATTAAGAGAGAAAATCAGATTTTATTAAGAGAAAGAGTCCGGCAGAGTCGCGAATTGAATTATTGCAGCATATACAGGATAAAAATGCATCCTTTTCATTGTTACATACCCTTTAGCAACATTAATATGCACTTTAACTATATGTTTATAGGGTATAACAAGTAAATATATTGGTTTACTTGAAATTAAAGAGTAAAATATGCCATTCGAAGTTGTCCCAGACCTGAAACATTTATATTACAAGTCTGTGAAATTGAAAACTTATGAGAAATCGAATTTCAAACTGAAACTTGACTGAAATCGAACTCAATGTCTTTTCAGAGACAGAAGGAGGTGGTGGAGGAGCAGAGGAGCTGGTTACATATACATATGCTGCTGGTTTAACTGACTCACACACACAGCACAGCACAGAGAGAGAGAGAGAGGAGGAGAGACAGCCGACAGTCAAATACAAATCGTGAGGCTTAATATGCATGGCTGGATAAATTGCTAGGCTGCCCTCAGTCTTCCTCATCGCTGTTGTCGTTGTCGTCGTTGTCGAGCAAAGTGAGCGACTGCCATCCAAACGGCTTGGTTGTAGTCAGAGTCGTTTCCAATGTCCGCTGCCGCCCTATGGCATGTTGTTCAATATCGGACAGAGCGGCGGATAGCCCTGACTCTTTGCCTTGCCTGCCTACCTCCATACCGAAACCTCCTCTTGTTTCTGCTCCCTGCCTTCCCTTGGCCACTCTATGCGATTCGATCTGCTGCTTCAATCAGACGACGACGACGATGACGATGACGGTGACGGTGACGCTGACGACTTTGCTTGATTGGACTTGGACGTAGCTGGAAACGTGCCGATTTCAGCTTGGATATATATGTATATACATATACACATACACATACATAATATATATGTTTGTATGTATGTATGTACATATGTATAGCCATATATGAGCATACGTACATAAGTATGACGATGTTTTGTTTGTGGCTTCTACCCATCCCTTGCCATGGGGTTAGGTTAATTTGCCATTTTTATGGTTTCATGCCTTAGCCCTGGGCCCTGGGATGAGCCTGTTGTTAGCGTGAGCCTGTTCTCGATTTTGCGCTTAAAACATTTTACAAATAAATGTATTCCCTTTGATTTTGTATGCTTAAAAACTTTGAAATTTCAATTCTCCCTCGAGAGGAGTCCAGCTAAAACAAAAAAGACACACACACACACATACGAAATAGTCATCATTTATGCAAATTTGCAGGCCCTGATACGAGAGTCCCATGAAAAGTTCCAGTTGAAAAGAAAACGATTTAGCTCCCTTTTACCCATTGAAAGAGGATCTCATCAGACTTCTGTGTGATCGATAGAAAAATGATTTACTTTTAATGTGACCCTCGAATGTTTCTCTATGTAGAAAAATTCGTAGATGTGCATAAATTTACATCAACAACAAGGGAAGGGGGTTAGAAATGAAAAAAAAAAATTGGGAGCCAACTTGAATCCCCATATCAACACACACACACACACACACACACACACATGAGGAAAAATGTTAATCCTGCCCTTCAAAAAAGTTTGAAGTTTGTTTGCTTTTTGCAATGCAAATTGTAGTTTTTTCCCCCTTTTTTTTGTTTTCTTAAACTTTTACACATAAATACATATACATACATATTTACATGTAAATATCTTTGGCAACAACAAAAAAAATAAACTTTCTTTCATTTCAGTTTTTTTGAAAGTAAAAAAAAAGTTCCAATCACTTTTTTTGCTGATTTTGTATAAACGATATCAACGTCTCTACCTATACCAACCAACAACACCCATGAAATATTTATGAAAAAGAAATTTATTTCAGATAGACACAGATAGCGAGAGCGAGAGGACTTTGACTTATCTTGGCTTGGGTTTTTTCTTTTCTAGAGCATGAGAACTGAGCGAAAAAAAAAAAAATTATAGGGTTAGTATAATCGAAATCGATTTCGCAATTCAACACAACAACAACCAAATGACACCTACAACAACTAACGAAGACGATTTGCCAAATTTGCTCAACTGAATACGGCAAACTGATGGGCAAGTCGTGATGGTTACTGAAGGGGATGGAAAGGGGCAAGGGGGCAAGAAGAACGGGGTTTGCATGTCTTTGTAAGTAAATTATGTTAATTGTATTCTTTGACGACTGTCGCCGAGCATTTCGTCGTTTTCGTCGACGTCGTCGTCGTTCCCAAAACAGATATTCGTCGTGTGTAGCTAAGCCAGAAAGTGGCAAATAAGTTTCTTTTTTTTTTTGCAAAGTAAATTTCTTGAGAAACGAATAAGTAAATACACTAACAATAGAAATATGAGTAGCTCAAGTTGCCAACTAAGAAAACAAAGATTTTTTGTGGTCAATCGCTGCGTATACGTAATAAAATGTAGTGAAACAAGTAAGCCAAAATAAAAATAAATCATAAAGGCTATTTTGTTGACTTTAATGTTTCTGATAAAGCATACTGGGCGTATACGTAATTTGCAATAATGCATTAAGTAATTTAAATATTGCGTTGACTTTTCTTTGATTTCACTGATAACAAAATAAACATAAAACTTTAAGCCTTTACAGACTTTTCAGCTCGAGCTGAAGATTTCTTTGTGTTTTAAATTCTGTGAAATTAAAACGTAAAGAAACACATGTTCCATTGGGATGGACCAGAAACACACAAATTTTGATTTGAATGCCGAAGTTTTTATACCCTTGCAGTCTTTGGCAATAATATTTTGACATTTTGAAATTTCTTTTCCTTTAACTCAATTCTTCAATACACAAAGAAAACATTCAAATTGTTACTCTTTTTACTATAATTTTCTCTTCTTACAACATTCCCTAAGCAAAGCACAGCACGCATACACATACAGTTCATGTAGCGTTGCATCTATCTGTGTATGCATGAGCTCTCTTGATTTGAGGATGACGTAGTAGGCAGCGCCTGAACCGATTTAAATTGTCTGTAACTTGTGTTCTATTTATCCGATCAGATTCAAATTTTGCATCTGAGATTTTATACCCAATACTATTCATGCGGATACTCCAATTTTTGCAAAAATGTTTGTTCTAGGGCTATATGATATAGTGGTCCGATCCCAAAGACTTTCATACTTTATTTGTTCCGGGTAATAAGAAGCTCCCAAAAAAAATTTCAGTCCGATAGTTCTTAACATGGCTGAGTAAAACGCATACGCACAGACGGACGGACAGACGGATTAAGAATATATATACTTTATGGGTTCGGAAACGTCTCCTTCTGTGAGTTATGAACATCTGAGCAAGGGTATAAAAACCAAATTAGTTCGGGTTTTTCAACTTGAAATTACTCTGAATTTTGGGTGAAATTTTATGAGGTGAGGTGGTGAGGTGCATGATTTAGGTGGAATTACTTAGCAGGCAGTTTGCCTTATCTTGAACATAAAAAGTTTGAAAGTATATAATCTTAGGCTCACCCTAAGCAGAGCCATTGGGACTAATAGTGGACCCCAAGGGATGTACCTTTTCAAATTTTTGATACCCCCTCTTTCGTTTTGCCTCCCTCTCTACGCCACTGTGCAAACGTATACTGATGTATGCAGATATCTTAATCTTACTCAAGAGAAAAGAAATATATTTAAAAAAAAAACATACATACATAAATTGAAATTCATTTGGTATTCTCAGGCGACAATCAAGTGAAACGACAACATGAATCGAAATCGTACTAACAGGAGGAGACAGGGGGGCCATTTGGCAAAAACAACTGATTTAACTGATACAAACACATACACAGAGCCACACACACACACGTATTTGCCTGCATGTGTAAGCATTTCCGTTTTTCAATAAAAAGACTTGTAAGAACTTTGGTTATTTGGTTTTTTTCTTGGACCTTTTGTTGTAAAAGATATTTCAATAAAAAACATTTTTAATAACAAAAACTCAGCGGAAACAAACATTTTGGTGTGAGAAAGAAGAAAAAGATATATATATATATATTATATGATCAGAGAGAGAGGGAAAAAAACGTGCGAACTAAACACAAAACGAGTAAGATATAGTAGCCGGCTATATACATACATATTTATATATATGTATGTACATATACATGTTTGTTTGCTAGGCTGAGAAACTTAATTTTTTCTTTCCTCGTTTTCTTTCTTTTTTTTTTTTGGTCGATGAGACAAGAAACTGGTTTCTGAAGCCGGCTACAAGACTGTGTGTCTCTCTCTCACACACACACACACTCTCACTGAATTGTGTGTGAGTGTGTTAGGGAGAGAGTCAGAGATGGAGCCACGCATGACTTCAGCAAACCACAAAAAAAAACCAACAAGAAGAAGCAGCTGTTTGTTGACCTCAAAGCTAAAGTTAAGAAGAGTCAGGGCCATAAAAAAGAAGCCAAGTTAATAATAGGCGAAAAGCAGGAACTCAAGAGTGAGAGAGCTAGAGAGAGAGAGACAGAAAATCAGAAAACGTGTATGGATGATATTTATAGCAGCATAAAAGAAAGAGAGAGAGAGAAAAAAACAGAGGAATGTCAAAATAAAAATAATAATAAAAACAAAAGAGCTAAAGAAGAAGAAAAGAGGAAAATACGTAATAAAAATAACAAAGCTCAAGAAGCAGACCAAAAAAAGAAAAGAAAAAGACAAATCTTCAAGGACGTATGCAAGGTAAACACTGACACACACGCGACGAGAAGCAGCAGCAGAAAGAGAGAGAGAAAAAATAAGTAAAAGTAGATGCAACAATAACAACAACAACAAAAACAATAAAAGAAAACGCGACCTGTTTGAGAGGCAGCAACAGCAGCAGCAGCCACCTAAAAAGGAGATGTGCGGTGGAAAAGTGTAGGGAAAAACTCGTTTCCAAGCTAAAAAGGAGTACCACACGGCGCAAGAAGAAACCAAGCCAAGGAGGCGGCAAAGAAGCTGCTGTGGGGGGGACAGGAGGGGGACGAAAAGTAGGTAAGGTAAGCCAGAAAAATGGGGAATACCAGCTACTACAACAACATAAAATTTAATCAAAAAAAGAAAAAGGCACAACGTTTGAAAATGTGCCAAAGCACTGCAAAGAGGAAGTGGCTTAAAGAAGTAGGCGAAAAAGGAGACGACGTCGACAGCGACAGCGCTGGACGACGACGTCGACGTCAACGGCAACGTATGCGTCGCGTAATGTGGAGTAAAAAGCCAGTTTGATAACGGCACATACATGCATGTAGTAACTCTGTATGTGTGTGTGTGTGTGTGTGAATGTCTAGCCTAGATTTTTCTTTACACATAAATTATGCAAGAAATAGAACAAGGAGAGAAAAGGCAAGACACCAAGAAATGAAAGAAGAAGCCAACAATAACAATAACAACAACAACTACATCAGCAAGGTCAAGGTCTGGTGTGTGTGTGTGAGTGTGTCTTGGCTCATAAAATTTTGACGTTTTTCCAGCGAGTTACTTGGAGAAAAAGAAGTGGAGGGGGTGGGGGGGGGCAACAAAAACACACACGCAAAAAGGGGGAACAACATTAACAAAAGGAAAAAGTAACTGAGCACTCTCTAGAAACAGGTTATTTTTCTTTTCATCCAGTGAATACACATGGAGGTCGCTCTTAGACACTTCCTTCATTCCTTTTTACCTGTTTTGTCCAAATCTGACGGGCGTCTCTGCTAACGTACTAACGTCTACCTTCTACCTGTTGCAGCAACAGAACAAAACAAAATTGAAAGTCATTTCCAAAAAAACATTCAAGAATATATGTATCAGGTGTAAGCCGCTTTTGGAGTCAATCGGCTCAGTAAATTGGATTTTAAGAACCAAGTAAATTTCATAAATCATGAAAATATTTTGAAAATAATCCCAACAACTGATGCAGTAAAACGTCTGTTACCCTTCCACATTGTTCAGACAAACAACAATCAATGACATACTCCAAGAACAAAAGGACAACGAGCAGAAAAAGGATATATATGTTTATTTTTACGAGTAACACATTATGAATATTCTTTTCTATTCTTTTTTAATGACCAATTTGCACAAATTGAGTATAGAGACAGTGAATACGTTTTGGTTACATTTTTGACACGCACTTGGATCCTTTTTAAAGGTAATTAAGGTAAATTTTGGACACACACTTGATAATTGGCTCAGGATCATAGAGAGACAGAGAGAGAGAGCTGTCTATTTACAAATTTTTGAACTGATTTCCAGCCATTAAGACAAAATCGACTCCAGCTGTTGATGCTGATCAAAAATATATATATTTTTTGGGGTCGGAAAAGCTTCCTTCACCCTATGGGTGTATGGTATAACAAGAAGAGCTATATAGAACCTTATACACATATTATATATACATATAATATAATATGTTTTAGCTCAAGATCTATTTGGAGTATATTTTCCTAATAGTCCCAATAGTATTATTCAAAGGTTTTGAGTGCATTTTTAAAGACTTTAGTCATTTACAAGTTGGTCAACAAAATAAAGCGTCAAATAATTTGTTACGATTTTTGAGCCACTGTGAAGTTGAAACGAATTCTCAGACTCTTGATAACATATCGGAAACTATTTTGCACTATTTTATTGTGAAATTTATTGACGAATGCATAGTCTATCCCATTTTAGAACTATAAGATTTGCTATACTATCTGCCATCTGAATAACACGAAACTAAACTATATACAAACTTATACAGTTTGCCTGCGAAGCAGTTAACAAAATTGTTTATTTCACATCGATCTAGATAATGTTTGTTTAAAAGAGAAAAAAAACAAGTAAGACAGACAGGCTTTCGATATCCATGATATTTTTGGGTTTCCAATGCGACACAAGACGCCATCTTTATATAACCAACGAGACACGTTGTTTTTTAGAAGAAAACCATTCCACAACAAATACTCTAACTCATTCTTAATTGTCATGGGAGTAGGAAACCAACCATCAGCCGAAGCGCGGCGAGTTCTTTTTGGTTTTGGTTTTTTATTTTTCCTCTTATTTTTTGTAATTAATTCTACGCACTTGCGCAACAATGTCGTTCGGCCAAACAAACACCACGCACCGAAATTTTCAAGGTCTAATGAGTTTGTTGGCACCACCACAAAAAAAGCCATTGAATATAATGAGGCAAGAAAAGGAATTATAATCATTGTAATAAATGATTAAATTGTAGTTCTTACACACACACACACACACGCACACAACGATCTTCAGCACCCCAAGGCAAGTTCAAGGCCTCCTCGTGCAGAGTATTTCAACGTTTCTATTTCTTCCATCAACAACAAAAAATTTGCCGCAGATTGACTTTTTCGTTCGTTAATTTTGCCTTTAGTTTTTGTTTTTGTTTTTTTTTGGTTTTGGTTTTTTGATTTTTTGCAAGCTTTTGTGATTAATTAGTGTTAATTACAATGTCGCCCATTTTGTTAGACATTTCGTAAAAGTTATACAACAATCTATGCAAAATTGTAAAACCATTACATAAGCATATCAAATCGTAAACACACGGATTTTTGGGGATGAGCTCATTTTGGTTTCAGGGCATATCATCATGTATGTGAAGATATATGAATATTGAAATATAATAGGGGCATTATTAATACATTCATACACAGAGACAGACGGACCGGACCAACCGTCAGACAAGACATAAAACCCGAACAAAACTCCAAACGACTCGACTCTTACCAATTGGATGTCATCATTGTGCTTCTTTTTTTCTGTTTGTTGTTTTTGTTTGTATCGTTTTTCTTCAGTTTTCAAAAGTTCTTTGAACTGAATTGCTTAATGGTTTAAGCACTTTTTTGTTTTTGTTTTTTTGAAAAAGTGTCGTAACTTTGGTTTATAAGAAATTACTTGAATTAAGAGAATTTTATCCTCGACAAAAATGAACGTTCTGTTGTTTACTTACTTTGTTGTTTACTTAAAAAACATGTCAATAATATTTGATACGTTCAGTCGTTGAGCATTTTAGACAACTTTTTGCATGTTAAATAAGAACATTCATTTCAAATGAGATCGAGAAGTTTGAGAAATCTAACTGGAATATTGCCTAGAGATTTTAGAGAAATTTCTTGTAAGAGAAGCACTTTTGAAATTTGTATAATTGTAATTTAAATAAAGTTATAAGAGCTTTTAAATAAATGAAATGTATCTCTATCTCTGTCAAAGTTAAGTGTAACTTTGGGTCCTAAAGTGTATCATCATGAAAAAGCATTTTATACAACTTGCAGTTCTCAGTATATGAAACGGTATGAAATAGGCCGATCTATCGATGAAAAATTTGTCATAAGAGCAAAGATTATCTTTCTAGAGTTAAATAAAATATTCCAGTTGAGGAGAATGCATCAGTATTTGATATTTAGAAAACCCAAAAGTAATAATTAATTCTACTTCTAGGTCTAGTAGTGACCTAAATATTAAAATGCTTTGGCTAAGTATTCTTGTTTCGTATTGGAATGAATGGAAAATGAAGATCTTTCTTGAAGTGTTAGTCTTGAAAGATTTTTAAACATTTCACTATTTCGTTTCACTATTTCATTTTGAGCAGGGGCTTGTCTTAATTTTTTTTCCACATTTTCCATTATTGATGCATGGCAAATCAAGCCAAAACATCCGCAAGCAACAAAGAGAAAGAGAGATACAAACATTCGTATAGTATGATAGACCTCAATAAGAAATAGAATGTGACAGGCAAACACTGAACATGTGCGTGGCCTCCTCAGATGTGTGTGTGGTGTGTGTGTGTGTGTGTGTGGATATTCCTTAATTGAATTTCGCGAAATGAAGAAAGAAACGCATTAGCAGAGAGCGACTTTGTTGCCTGCTAATAAGTTTATTATAAAATAATAATTACAAACACAAGAGAAACAGGAAAAACAACAACAACAAACTAAATAACGAGAAAGTCGTTGCACGCTGATTAGCTTTGTGGCTAGCACAAAGTCAGACTATGACTACGACGACTCTGACTCCAAATTGGCCAAGTTGGTGGAGGGGATGATGCTGTTGGTGTTTGTCTGTTACCTCTGATTACCCGGCACGTACACAAAAGTGTTAATTGCAAATGAATGAAACAAAAAGAGGCTATAGGAGTGCTGCAGAAGATTGAACCATGTGTGTGTGTGTAACCGCCGTTACGCTGTGGCGCATGCGCCTTTATATTTTCGCCATCGTTTTCCGATATTGTAAGTTGTGTGTCAATATGGTAATACATACTTCTCTTCTTGCAACATTCGACTTTTCCCCAAAATGAAATATATGTATACATACATCTATAAAAGAGAGTCTTTAACTAAAACAGCAGGGAGAGTTGCCACACGCAGCAGAGTTCCATCTCATCATCCAATAGCCAATGTGGCTAACCGGTTTTATTTTTTAAAGGGTCGCGCTTATATACGCGTCAGCAATAATTAATCAATCAATAATTGAGGCAATGCACACATACAAACACACACTGACACACACACATAGCACGCTGGCTTAATGACAGGGCATATACAAAATGGCCGACAACACCTAAGTCCATCGAGTTCAACAGATAGAATCACATCCGTTTTTAAGTAGATTTTCGTTTTTACCCTTCTTTTTTGAACTCTTTTTCTTTCTTCACACCGCACACAAACACACACAGTTCTTTTTTTTCTTAAACTTACTTTCTTTTTATTTCTTTCTTTCTCTTTTATATTTTATAAAAAAAAAACTTTTGCTCTTATTTGTAATCTTCTTCTTTCTTCACTCGTTTATTTTTTTTTTGCTTTGCACTATTTTTTTTATTTTTATGTATTATTCGCTTTTGTTGCACTTTTTCTTTTTCGCGACGTTTCGACAATCAACAAAATTTTTGACGAAAGAATCACTTACCCCCCGAGCGAAAGAGAGCGCGAATGAGCGACCGAGCGAGAGAGATAGAGTTCGTGAAAGTGGGGAACAAGGGGGAGACTACGCCGTCGTCGTCGTTGTTGTTGTTGCTGTCGTAGTAGTAGTAGGCAGCAGCGCGCGTCAGGTATATGTAGACGTTCCGTTGCGACTGTGCATAAAAATCGAACTGAACTGAAACCAAAGAAGAGCATGGAAAAAAAATTCCGAAACCCAACTTTTGCCGCTGGACGTCGCTGGTGTCGGAGCCACCGTCAGAGCTAGAGCCGCCGTCGTCGTCGTCGACGCTGTCCAGACGACGTCAAAGAAGAAGAAACGACAACGACGAAGGCTTTCAACCGACGACGACGTCGCCGGCAACAACATGGTTAACGCCGCCGGTGGAGCGGCAACAGCAGCTTAGCGTGGCTCGTTCAGCTTGGCTTGACTTGCTAGGCAGTCAGTCATTCAGGCCCCGCGGTTCTCTTTCTCTCTTTCTCTCTCTCTCTCTCTCTCTTTTGCTTCGCTCAAAACAAATACATATGTGTGTTTGTAGGTGTGAAAGAGAGCAGTTGATCGACAATTGAGTCCACGTGTGTGCGTGTGTGTGTGCGTCGACTAAATGAGCGCACAGGTAGTATGTATGTATGTACATTTGTGTGTGATTGTCCGTGGGTCCCTTAGGTAAGAAGAAAAAGAAAATATGCCCAACTTTGAGGTGAACAGGTAGACAAACGCCGGTTCCATGTCGGTGCTGGTGCCGGGTCGCTCGCTCGGCCGCTGGCTGCGCTGGTCTGAAGAAGCAACAACGAATTAACGTTGACGTCGCTGCCGCTGCCGCTGCCACTGCCGAAGTCTCTGCTGTCGCAAATGCTGACTTGGTTTTTGTTTTTTGCGGCTTAAATGCGCACACATGAACACACACACACACACACACACTAACACTAACATAAATATGGATACAAATGAGCAATACTTAGTAGGGTGACGCGATAGAAATTCCTTTTCTCCTCACGATGATAATTTTTTGTCAATCAGACGTGTTTGACTTTTCGAATTCGAATGATTTTGTTTTATTGAAATCGAAATATGAGACCTGTTTTCGTTCTGTATTAAATGATTATTGTAAATATTGACTTTTAGGAACAATATCAAGCAATTCTGAATGAAATCCTCTATTTGACATAAAAATAATTCAAACGAAATCACTCTTTGCGGGCTATTCAGTCAGGAGAACCTATGAAAACGTTTTCACGGTTGCCAATAAGCATAAAATGATAGGTTAATTTTAATGACATAAATCAAATTTTAAATGTAATATTTTGTCAATAAACTACACAAATTCGTATCAAAATAATTGCCAACCTCGAGAATCATGTAATCTGGTACAGTAGGCACTAAAAGAAAACGCCTGAAACTAAACTTTGTATGTTCATCACTCGAAAAAGAGTGCAACCAGTTGGAGAATTTCTATAAATTTAAAACTATTTGAAAAGGAGAACAGGCCTGATATAATTTTCATGAAATCTAATTTATTTATAAGGTCAAGTTTAATAAAAGTAAATAATAATAATAATAGTTTCTAAATTTATGTTTTTAGGTGCATTTGGCTTTGCCATCTACCCTCTAGCCAACCCGTTTTTCTTAAAAATCAGATTCATCTCCGCCACTTTGTATCACAGAGGCCACACGCCATGACATGGACTCATAGAGCTGCTCAATTTTGTCCACCATCTCCTGATCTGTGTGCCATACATTGTAGAGAACTTTACGGAACTCTTCAACATTTTTCGGTGGCTGCGGCAATTCCTGTATCTTTGGCTGAATTATGGCCATTAATTGTTCGAGGAGATTCAAATCATTGCTATTTTCAGCACCCTCGGGTCCCAGCAAGGTGTCCACATAGATTTCCTTACACGGTGAATCACAATCGATAAACTTGATGTCATCCATATTGAAGATGTTACGCCAATCATGGACAGTCCAATCCTGATGGGCTAGAGCCCAATCCAAGCGTTTTTTTTTGGCTTCTGCACTAAGATAACTAATTTCAAAATGATCTTCGTTTTCATCATTATCGAAAAAGTTGTCAAAGTTTTCATCATTTTCGTCCACGAAATCCTCCTCCTGATGTAGTGGCTGCTGTTGTTTTTGTCGTTGTTGTGGGTTTGGTTGCTTTCTTCCTTGGTTTGTCTTACGTTGTTTGGCACGAATCTCACTAATACGACGCTGTAGGGTACGACGACTTACACTAATACCATGCAATGATTGCAATTCCCTCTGGACATCAATGGAGGTAAAGTGGGGATGTTCCACAAGCATCTGTTCAATTAGTTGACGATTCTCAAAGACCTTGGGACGTCCAACCTCACGGCGTATGCTGGGCAAACGAAGCATCACTGTTTTACCACTATCACCCATTTGGCATTCAATGAAATTGTTAACTTTTTTCAAAGTCTTTGCTGAAGAGGAATTTGTATTCTGCATTTCGGCGACAAGAACCATGTTTTTTGGTTTGCTGATGTGATAGGTTAAACTTCTGAAACGTTTATGATTGTGATTCTGTCGCATACAGATGATTATATACACGACGATCATGTCGAAGCGCAGGCGACAGGCAGACAAAACATTTTTGGCGCGGGGTTCAAAATCTGGATTAGGGTGAATAACGTCGTCGTTCCAGGTAAACAATGTCCCTTTTTCTTCTTCGACTACTTCAAGGATTTCCTTTTCACACAGACATCTGCTGCGCTATTGTAGAAACTTTTGCGTTTTACTTTTAGGTAGCAAAAAGGGTGGATTTCGCCTTGGATTAGGGTGGGCAACAGGTAAAGAAGTCTATGATTTTTGTCCAGACGCCAAATTGCAAAAGAACTTTAATGTAGAAATAAATGGATATATAGTGAGGTACCCTTATAATTTTGTACGCCTCACAGGTAAGAAAAAAGACCAAGACGAAGCAACGCTTATGCATATGGCTCGACTCGGCTTGGTTGGGCTCTCTGAGGCCAAAGCCAAGTAAGGGGCCGAATTTAGCTAAGTGCAGGCGACTTAGCTTAGAGCTAGCTTAGAGATTTCGGGAATGAAAAGTTGAAAAGTTTCCTTCAATAACAAACCGATCAGATTTGTCTAAAAATCGACTATCTTTTCCGTTCCAGAAGTTGCCCTCATTTTATAAGACCGTATGAACCGTATGAGGCCTCCACTGCCGTCGAACTAGATCCGGCCCTGCTTATAGTAAAAGCAAACACACAACAAGAAAGCGCATACGTCATACATATAGTGAAATTATTTGTTTCGTCGTACATACATATGGAAAAGTACGGCGGCGATTTTTGCGCGTGAGTAATTTGTGCGCTGCTGTAGAAAAAAAAAAAAAAAAAACAAGGTGAGGTAAGGTGAGATTGGTTGTTGTCCAGTTTATTTGTATGTATTTATATGAATGTCTCTCTGGCTCTGTGTGTGTATGTGCGTCTCTTGTGTGGCTTCCGCTGCAGGTAGACACAGACACAGACAACACTACTGAGACGTTGTACAGCACATTTTGTTGAGGGTAATTATCGGTTTTCGATGCCATATGCAAAGAATAAGCCAAAGGGAATTGAGTACAAACAATACACACATTATCATCAACAAATATAACAAGAGCAGCTACATCATATCACAAGATACATATATAGAAAGAGATGGAGAACATATGAAGTAGAATAAGAGTTTAGGTCAAATCAGATTCAAATCCGTGTTCGAGTACGAGTTGGGCTGGTGATTTTTCACAAAGCTGCTAAGTAGACACAAAAAAAACTGCTCTTTCCAAATGTTGCCACTGCTAATGCCATTCACAATCAACATATATGTATTTCGATATACATATATACATAAATACATATGCACACTAACTTAATTAGCACTTGGCTGGCATATACACATATAGGAGAAGGAGGTGGAGGTAAACCAGAAGGGTGGACCTTGCCACAGTATTATGCCCCTTTTTTCAGTGTACAGTACACAGGAGCCTCATCAATTGCCTCAATCTCAGTTCCAAGAAAGCGACACACAAGCATTGGGGGGCGCTAAGGGCGTGGCAAAGGAGCTATATAAACTAAAGTCCAACAGGTAAATATTTTTTGGGCTAAACTGCTTTCATTTTTTCTTCACTTTTTTGTTATTTTTTTGACACGAAATACAAGTTTTGCGTCTTCTTCTTCGACTTTTGAGCATTGTGATTCAACTTGCATTTTATTGGCTATTTTCTTTCTGATTCAATCGAGCGAAACTTACAGTTTTTACTTTTTTTTCTTTTCTGTTGTTTTTGCAATTCTCTTGGGTCAGTCACGAATATTGATGCTTACCTGCAAAGAGAGTGAAAAAATCGAGAAAAATTAGGTCATTAGTAAAAGGTTTTATGGCCCGAAAAAGATTACGCTTTAAATTAGGGTAAATATTTAACTCAGCTGTATATACATATATAATTTAGGTAAATAGGTTTAATTTTAGTGAATTTTCCAAGGTGCACACGCACCGCGTCTTGCAGTTGGTAAATCTTTTGTTACCTGGTGCTAAATGATCTGGTCGTATAAGAACTGATGTAGACTAACATTTATGTAATCCCTTAAGCAGGTCATTTAGTCGGGCAAATTGAACAAATCTCACTTTTATTGCATTCTGTGATAGTTTATATATTCAGGAATAAATTCTAAAGAGAATTTCTCTGAGAGAAAGACCTCAAAGAACTCAAGATAAAGTCCACAGACAAAGTTGAAAGTGTTTGGTTTTTCTGCTGTCGATTTACACAAATGTGATAAACATTATAAAAATGAATATAATAATGTAAAAAACCGACATTGTGGTTATTTATTTAGTCGTTTTGGAATGTCATCTGTAAAATGGAACAAAAAGAGGCGAAAAACTTAAAAAGAACTCTATCGAAGCTATTACTGAGCAAGGCATTAAAGTTCCTATAGGCCAAAGCTATTTTGTGACTAACGTCTTGCAAAATTATACACATTTTGGAAAAATAAAATTGATTTTGAGGCAAAGTAGAAAAGTCGGAGATATAGTGTTCTCAACCTTCTGACATTTGTAGTAATCAAGAATATATATGTATGTATCTTTCTATTTTGAAAAGAAACCGTAGAAAATTGTAGTAAAAAGAGGAACAATTTGAATGTTTTGTTTGTGTATTGATGAATTGAATGGCAGGAAAAGAAATTTCAAAATGTCAAAATATTATTGCCAAGGCCTACAAGGGTATATAATCTTCGGCTTCTTTGATATTTATTTATTTAAAATGACTCAAGAATCTACTTTCCCCTTATGTTGGGAAATCGTGGCTGAACGAAAAGACGCATGTGAATTGCAAAAGGTTTAACTGTTGGTTGTCTCTTCTATGCTTCAAGAAACAACTATAAACATTTGAAGTTTTAGAAAAAGTCGCGACTAGCATTGACCGCCTTTGCTTTCCCTTTATCCTTTTTAATTTGTTTTTTAATTGCCTCAAATTAAAAATATGTGGTCTACTTTCAGGTGCAACAACAAACAAACACCACAAGAGTATTATTGGGTGAAAACGGGGAAAACCCCCAAGTAGATAGATGCACCACGAAATAAAGCACGGAGAGAAAAAAACGAAAAGTAGGAAACCCAAAGCAAATTTTGAAGAATTTTTAATTAAAATGCAGAGCGGCAGGCAAGTTTTTCTTATATTTGTTTCGTTTTTTTTTTTTGTTTCTTTATTTTGCAATTTTGTTAACTAAACAAAAGGAATGCAAAAGAGCAAAGGGGCGGTGGGTAAATGTTGTGGTTTTCCTCATTTTTCGTTCGTCTCTTTTATCTGTCTGTTTCTCTCTCGAGAACCAGCGCGTAAAAGTAGTTAGTAAATTACAAAAAAAAAACACACACACACACAATAGATAGAAGATACACATAGCCATGTATAGACCACTATATATACAGCTGGTGGACAACACCTGACCACCAACTTTAAGTCGAAGCTTGAGTGCGAGTTCGCGTCAAAAAAAACAACGAAAAGAAACCAAGCACGTAACAGGAAGCAAAAAACAGTCAAGATGGGAGGCAATGGGAAGTTGATGCCTGCAACTGGGCGGTCCATTTAACCTCTAACATCATTCACAAACATTGGCAGCAGGCAACACATTGGGGCATACATTGGAGGCCAGCCAGGGCTAAACAGCGGAGCCAAGCAAACTCCTGCCGAGCCGAATCGAGTCGAGTCGAGCCTGCCGCGTCTGCCAAGTGCCTTCCGTGTCGTTGTGACATTTCATTTCCGTAACTCAAACGTTACACAGTTTGCTAGATTCATGTGTGGAGAAGAAAATAGTGTGTGTGAGAGTGTGTGTGTGTGTGTTTGGGTGTGCGGTGTTAGTTTATAGCCCAGGCGGAGGAATCTTCATTTACTTGCAGTCTCTTTCCCTTTTTTTGTTAATACAGGGAATGAATGAAGTATTAACTATTCTACATTTAGGATCTGACATGTTTAAAATTTGCCCCCTAAAATATGCAATGCCCAGACAAAATTCATTTTTTGTAAAGGCGTATAGCTAAAAAAGTGCCTATGGACGAAAATGGTGCTTTAGTTAACAAACATTCCAAAATCTCTTCAGAATTTTCTAAAAAGGAAATTCTTCAATTTTATGTTGCATACTTTAGGGAGCAAAATCACCATATCACCGTTCCATATTTGCCACTGAATCTTTATAACTATTGATTTAATAACACATTAATAATATAATCACCGAAAGATTCCAGAATGTGAAATGGTGAAAATCTACGCCCTAAGATATGCAATATGTTTTCGAAAGTGAGGCAACAAATAGTTTTCTATTAGAACTTTCAATCGCATATCCTTTTGTTATCTTACAACCGTTCTCTAACTTTATTCTGCTCCTTAAATGCTACTGAGCTACATTTTCTTTGAACGGATCGTCAAAATTTCCAAGTTCTCTTAGGGTATTTCGAATTCAGAGTGTTGGAGTAAACTTTTGGGATACATTTTTTTGTTTTGTGTTTTTTTTCGCATGCAAAGTGCAATTTTTCCGGACTTTCTTTCTACCGTCTCTCTCTATATGCTATGTGTGTGTATATCAGCAGCATCATCATCATCATCATCGCCATCTCCATCAGAGGCAATGGCAGCAGCTGGTCCTGCATCTCCTAGTGTTCCTTCTATTCTCCGTCTACTACTTCTCTTGTGACAATCAATGTTTGGTTTAGCAGAAATTTTTCTCTGCGATGCCCCCACCCCTGGATGCCCCCTTTTTAGGAAGGGGTGGGTTAAAACAAAACATGGCCAAAAGCAACATCGAGAAATGTAACAACAAAAAACAGAAACAGGGGAAAAAAATGAAATTAATTTCTTTTGTGTTTCAGACCACTGCAACTACGACGACGACGACGACGACTATGATGATGATGATGACGAGGACTAGAGCGACGATGACGATGACGACGACGACGTCCCAGTTCTCTAGACCCAGTCCAAGCTAGCTCCCAAGTCCCAGCGATTCAACTTCCCAATGTTCATTTCCGGCATTCAAACGGCGCGCGTCCTGCAGGTTGGTTCAGGCTCAGGTGGCTGCCGGTGCTGCTGCGTTTTTTATATTTTTTTTCCGAACTCGAGTTTGAGTTTGAGTTAGTGGCACATCTTGTGAAAACCCCGCATTTTTTCGCCACATACATAAGCCCCGCCACATGCAATGGCTCCCAACCACCACCTCCTTTCGTTCGTTTTGCTTCTGCTCCTCCTTTGTGTATTCTTTTTCTTCTTCCTTTGCCCCCTCTGCTTCTTCCCTTTCTCTCTGTCGTCCCTCTATATGTCTATGCTAATGAAGCCTCTTCTTTTGCCTGGTTTCAATGGCTGCCTGGCTGGCTGGCTAGCTAGTTGGATGGTTAGATGGCCAAGCCCAAGAGCCTAAGCTCATGCCATTTGGCTCGCTGTTAATCCCTGGCACTAAAGACCACTACCAAAACTCAACCCAAAGCCCATACCATACAGATGGATTCCGTTCGCAGATCCTGCGCAGGCTCAGCTCCTACTATTACGCTACCCAAGTCCTTTTTCTTCCATTCTTTACTTTCTACTTTCCACTACTACTCCTGCAATCTGCACGCCTTGTTGCGGTATTAGTTTGCTTTACGTGATTTCGTTGCATTTTTTCCGCAGCACATTTCCTTTGCCAAGAAGGACGACCAGTAGAATGAGATGAAGGAGGTGAATAGTGTTGGTCGTGGGGGAGGAAAACCCCATAGATTTAATTACAGTTTTCCTCTCACAGATAATCGAATTTTTTCTCGTTTGGCTCTGTTTCTCTACGCATTTCTTCCTGCTGCTTCTCTACCTCAAACTTCCTTTTTAATCTGCATGTCGATTTCCTTTGCACAGATTTTTTCCTGCTACTGCTACAGTTTTCCCTCCCCGTCCACCTCTTCTCTGGCATTTTTCTCTTTCCGCATGGGGTTTTTTTCCAACGTTTTTCTTGGTCAAGTTCTTGTACATAAACTTCAGATGCAGTTGTAATTAAAAATTTGTTTTTTTAGGGCTTGGCCCCGGAGTTCACATTCTCGCACATTTCAAAATTAGTTTCTTTGATGAACACAAGAACTAAGGAGTTTTCTATTGACACCGTGATGCCACGAATTCATAAACTTTTAATAGCTTCATTCAATACTTTTGTCAATTGAGATTCCTATTTGTTTGAAAAGGGGCCTCTCTTGAATGCTTGGTCAATCTGAAATACATAAGTTAAATGTTGGCTTAAGAAAGTCGATGGTCAGTCAACATGAAAAACAAACTTTGAAAAGTTTCCAAACTTTTCGCGTCAAAAGCTGTCCAAGAACTCGTTTTTTGGAATCATCCAAAGTTTTTCCAAGCAAATGTCAATAAAAAACCATTTTGATATTACAAGGCACACGAAAATTAATAGATACTTCGCAAGCGCAGAGCATACTTTATGGGGCATAAATACGTTAATGACAGAATTTCTGCTACTTTTTGATCATGGTGTTCCGTTTACCTATTGGAGGGAAAATTAATCAAACTGAAGTAGAATCCGGTTATAACGACGCTCAAGGGACCGACGAATTCCGTTGTTATATCCGGAAGGCCCTTCCATATAAGTTTGTATTGGGACCAACCAATCACTCATCGAACTTTAGTCGCTATAACCGGACGGACGTTATAACCGGATTCTACTGTTCCGTCTATTTAGAGCCGAAAGCAGCCATTCAAACCTTTAAAATTGTCTAATGTAGAAAATTGCATTATAAGCCAATTTAAAGACTTAAATCTTTACGCATATTCATCACTCGATTCACTTGCAATGCAACTTTATGTTTAAGACCCATTTTTGAAGTTAAATATGTCAGCCAAAGGACTCAAAGTCAAGGCTATTAAAGCAAAGTTACTCAAGTTAAAGTTAAAAGCAAAGGCAGAGGCAAAGGCAAAAAAAACATATGTCTGAGAAAAGCAGCTGACTAAAATAGCAAAGCAAAAAGGGAGCAAAAGAGAATAAAGATGCCAGAAAAATTTTCGTGTAATCATGTGAGTGAACTTGTGTGTAAAAGAGTGTGTGTGTATGTGTGTGTGTGTAGGAGGAAGCAAGCAAGAAATACAGACATAAGAGAGACATGGCAACAAAACAGAGGAATCAGCCGTTAAACAGGCGGCAGGCCGGCATTTTTATTATTATTATTACAAGTATTTTTTATGCTATAAATTTGTGTGTGTGTGTGTATTTTCGCTTTGCTTCTCACACGCTTTACTTTTATTTACATGGCGAGACGACGACGACAACGACGACGACGACTCCGTTGACGTTAACGTCGTCGTCAGGCGCCAGCGTCGCTGTCAACGTTTTTACTATTTTATTATATGTTTCCCTCCGTTTTTGGTGGGTCACATGAGCCCTGTGAGTTTGTGTATTTTCTTTTAAACACGTTTTTCTCCTTTAATTCTTTCTTCTTTTTCATCTTGCTGTTCCTCGTGTTGTTCGTTTTCTACATCTTCTACTTATGCTTTGCGCGTGTGTGTGTGTGTGTGTTTGTTTGTTGTTTGATTTTCGCTTTTTTTTTCGAGGCTTTTATTTTGATTCCTCACAACTTTCAACAACTTGCTGTAGGTCGACAAACGACTCGTCGCCTCGTCGCGACGCGACATTACCGCGCTTTCGTTTTCATAATTTTCCTCATCTTTCTCATTCACACACACATTTACACACCTATTGCCTACTTTTAGGCGCATACGTTTCAAGACATTTTTATCTAGCTTTATGTGCATCAAACATTGAATTCCTTAAATCTACTAGTTACATTTTCCAAAGGATTTTGTGGCCTCTAAGGAGAATCTTTGACAGAGCTTTCATAACAAAAATTTTCGAAAAAAGGTCGTCAAAATATAAAAAAAAATTAAACTTTAGTTGATTTCAGTCTAACAATTTATCAATGAAACGAAATTCGTTCCATTTCTCTTAACCTTTCGAATTGGCTACGCATTTTTTGTGACTAAATTGGTGTTTTGGTTTAATTTTCAAACTGTGAATAAACTTATTCATAAATTTTCTAAAAAAATTAAATCAGTTCTTTTAATTTCCAAACAAAGAAGCCACCAAAAAGACGGTAAAACAAACATTTTGTATTTTTTTCGTCTGGTTTTACATATGTATAGTAAATACATAATATACAAATATCTATATACATACATACATATATATATAATTTTGGTTCCCTGTATACACATTTTTGAGCAGCCAACAACAATAAATGTAATCTATATCTTTGCAGTGTTTAAACGTAGCACCAACGAACAAAAAAAATGTCTACAAAATGCCAGGACCAGGAGAGGAGACCCCAAGACCGAGACGGAGGAGAAGGAGACACATTGAAGGGATTCACGAAATCACTGGGTGTGCCCATAGCTCTGGCACTGCTCTCTGCGGTGGGAGGGGTGTGTGGGATTAGTTGAGAAATAAAAACCCGAAGCCAACCCAAAAACAACAACAACACCAACAAAAAAAACTGCTGATGAGTTGGAAACGTTCCGAAAGAAAAAAAAAACAAAAAATCGGTTATTTAGTAGTTGTGTGGGCGGTTTGGGTGAAATTTCTCTTTTTTTCCTTTTTTTTTTGGGTGTGATTTGAACGAAGAGCTACAAAAAAAAAAAAAAAAAGAAGAGAAATTAAAACGAAGGATTTTTCCATTTGGCACTAGAACTTTTTTTTCTCGTTCTGTATTTATCCTTCTTGTTTGATGCTCTCTCTCCTTTTGGCCTGACTTTTATGTAATTATATAGCATTGTTCAATGAACAAAATGTACAAAATGAATTGGGGGTAAGAAAAAAGAAGAAGAAGAAGAACAAAGAAAGACAAGCGCGGCGGTCCGTTTGAAATTTGAATTCAAAGTTAACGTTTTTCTCCACATTTGTATCTAGCTAACCTGAGATGATTCCAAATTTGTATTCTCCTAAAGCTATTCAAATTTATCCAAATTGATTCTCAGGAGTTTTTTAGTTCAATTTCATTGAATATCCTTGTAAAGTAAGTTTCGTATAGAGAAAATCTAAGACGTCCAATCTGAACAGATCCTAAACTTTCCCACCTCCCTTAGGCCCCATAGTCTCAAATCAACTATCTGAAACATCAAAATAAAGAATTTCTAATGAAAATCTTGGCGATTATAACAAATTATCATATATTTCCAAGGTAGTTTTGCAGTCTTTGTTGTTCTGGTGTTGACTGTGATTGATGTTTGGCCCAAGTAAAAAAAAAACAAAAAAAAGTCCAAGCAAACAATCAATAGGAAAAAAAAAACTGCGTTGAAAACTCAAACCAAAACCTACCCTTAAGATGAGGGGGAAAAAAATCAAAATGTTGCCCAGTTGTTTTACATTTTGAGAATTTCCCTTTTTTTTCTTAGCTTAAATAAATTTGCTTGGGCGAGAACCTTTTTGTTAGTGGGCGAGGCGGGAGGGGCTGAGGCAGAGGAGGAGGGTTGTAGAACTCATTTAAGCCCTAAAAAGAAATTAAGAAAAAGTCCAAGAAGCGTAAATGAATGTAAAAAGAAACACAGAAGAAGAAGAAAAAGAGAAAAAAAAAACAAATTGAAAAATATAAAAATCACAGCTCGGAAATACCCTCTGATTATGCTATCTGTAAATGTGTGTGTGTGTGTGTGTGGGTGGGTGGGCGTTCGGAGTGGGGTGTAGGGCGGGCAGGGGGTTAAGCCACCGTTGCCGCCCTCTCTTGAGCTAGTCGCTCAATAGGCTTGTGATAAGAAACAGGCGATGCTTGAGCGAACCCACCAGAACATACAAATGAGTGGGTGGTGCAAGGGAGTAAGGGAGTGAAAGTGCAAAAGGAAGTGATTGCGGCGAGGGGAGCAAGGGGCAACTCTTGTTTGGACTTGATAACCCTCTATTGTATGCAAGAGAGAGTAGTGCTCCAAGCCGGCGCATAATCGTCTCGTCGGCGACGCTTGCCGCTGGTCTGCATCTCCCTATAGTAGTTTTTTTATCCCCTCTCACTGTCTGCATGTCTTTCCGTTGGCCCCCGTTAGCATCTTCGCCCCCTTCCCTTCGACCCAGGGCTCAGGTCATTTCAAAACGAGGCTGCCAACAATCATTGCCTTTTGCCTTTTGTTTTTATGTTTATATCGTCATCATCATCATCATTTCGATAGGCAATTTCTTTCCCTTTTTAGCTTTTTTTTGTTTTGTTTTTCTAGTTTACCAACACTTTTTTTCTGTCTTAGCAGAAAACTTTGTTCACTTCTTCTTGATGTGTGAACTTTTTCTTTCTCTTTTTTTCTTTCTTTCTTGCTTCGGCACTTAACAAATATCGATTAACCTGACGGGGATCTGAAGTTCCTCTTCTGCAGCTGGGGAACTGCAGCAGTCGACTTTGTAACGTTTTGTTCACTCAAGTGGAAATGCTTCAAGTTCAACTGCAACAGCAGAGGCAACGGCAAAGGCAACAACAACGTCATCAAACAGAGAGCCATGGCAAAGATTCAGTAAAGTAAAACTCAAGCGTTGGTCTCTGATCTTTGATTAATGGATGGTATACCAAGTACTAAGACTTGGACTATTGACTTGGTATCCAACAATTCACAGGATCCCATCGTTTCCACAGAAAGAAATCTTGGTCCCCTAAAGTATGCAATAGCAACTTTTGGAATTACATGGAGCTTAAAAATGGGTCATTATTTATAAATACTCAAAAGTTAAAGTGTTATGTTGCCTACTTTAGGGGATACATAATCTTACATCCTCGATCATTTGCTAAACAAGCGCCATAAATTACTTCAGTGATCAAAACTGATCAATAATTTATTTATTTAAAAAAAAAGATATATATGTACATATGTATAAGTAGGATACAAATCGTTGCTTGCTTTCAGAAATTTTCTTCACCCTCAAAAAGTTTTTGAGCACCAGAACTTTTTTTTTAGGTGTGTTCCCTTCCGCGGACTTTTTGAACTTTTGTTTTTTTTTTTTTGTTTGTGATGTCTCAGTATTTTGTCGTGGTTATTTTTGATGGTCGCTAATTGGCGGAGTGGGTGTGGTTTAGGTAGATAGCTAAGGTTAGGCCTGGACTCCATAACTAACTAATTAATGGTCATTATTTTATATAAGTATTGTATGTGTGTTTGTGTATAGAGAGGAGAGAGTGAGCCAAGCCTAGCCAAAAAAAAAAAAAACGTTTCGCCTTAAAGTAGGCAATGAATTTTTATCAAGTTGTATCTTTACCTTAATTTTATATGAAGCGTGTATCCTTATGTTCTTACTGATGACAAATTGTAGTAGACGACGTGACGGATTTAAAGATTTGAATTTTTTTTAATGTAGAAAAAATATAATAATTAAGTAATATATAACGAAAAACCATTTATATTATTAACACCAAAGGAAATACAAAGAAAATTGCAATTGAATTTGTCGTAACCAGAGTGTACGGTATCGAATTCAATAGAAAGAGAGAAGACACAGTTATTTGGAAATATCTCTGGCTACTCGTGGCTTTGGCTTTAGATTAACTTAGTATTATTATTATTATTATTATTATACTATTTGTATGTTATTCCTTTGTTTGTGGTTTTTTGATTATAGTTTTTTCTTTTAACAAAGCTAAAAAAAAAATAAATATTGAAAATTTATGAATTAATTTGAACTGTAATTGAGAAAATAGAGAGAGAAAAATAGGGACGGAGAGAGATTGAAGAAGGAGAGATAAAAAACCGGCGCGCGTAAATAGCTCAAGCTTCAGAGCTAGTTCAATAAACCGTTAGCGGAGGCGGCGGAGACGCCGGCGTCGCCGTTAGGAGCGTAAGCATTGGCAAACACACGCGAATTGTAAGGCAAAAGGCAATTGCACATAAAAATAAATACGAAAAATATCAAATAAAATAATCATAAAAGAAGAGCAAGAAAGTTACTCACTCTCTCTCGCACACAAACACACACAAACATACACACATATGCATGTGTACACAACCACGTACAAACATCAGACGAAAAGGAATGTGTTTTGCGGCATTGGCGACATGTGTTTGACGGCTCCCTCGACTTCCATGCGCCCCTCTCCTTCGCCATTCCCCCTCCGCAAACACTCTTTTTCACTCATTCTTTTACAAGGTGCGTGCATGTGCATATGTATGCGTACAAGCTTGTGTCTGTATGTTTTTGTTTGCCAGTGTGTGGGTGAGCAAGGGAATGCCTTTGCCTTTGCCTGTTTACTTCGACGTAAGACAAAACTACGTAAGACGTAAGCTTTTTTTATATGTAATTCTTATTATTTTCTTTTTTATTTTTTGAACTTGAGCAAACGACACAATTTAACGGTAAAAACACACTGTCTGATATTTATTTTTAAGCACTCAATTTTATTTGGCGGTTGTTGTAGAGGGCCGGCAACGGCCCAGTTTAATTTGATTTTGGCTAATTAAAAGGCAGACATTGGACGACGCAACGAGAAGCGAAGAGGGGGCTTTAGTGGGGGAAACGCAAGGGGACGCTGCATTGCGGCCCCATCAATTGGCACACGGCGATAATTACAAGCGGCGGCGGCAGCAGCGACGGCGGCGAGTGTCCGAAAGTCCGAGAGATCGAAGCAAGACCCACCGAAGTACAAATACAAATGTTGTCTGATGAAGGCAGGCCAAGCAGTCAGCCACCAGCAACCAGCAGCAGCAGCAAAGTTGGCAGCATTGACCGTCGCTGCCGTCGTCGTCGAAAAAAAAAAAATACAAGAAAAACAAACAAAAAAAAAAAAAAGAAATACAAGAAAAGGCAGCGAGCGGCTGCGGCGTCAGCGACACACATACACAAAGATAATGTGGGTAAGCGGGGGCGCGGTAACCAAGGGGGAGACAGTTACATACATGCGACAGAACGATGAACGATGATGATGAACCGAATTACAAATAAAAAGAATGATGCCAAAAGACGGCAGCGTCGACGACGACAACGACAACGATTAGCAGCAGCAAAGCAAGGAGCAAAAGCACACACATACATACATCCAAACACAAACATACATATGTACATATATACATACATACATATATAAGCAGCGTCGGCAGCGGGAAAAAAATCGCTAGCAATCGGAAAAAATTGCAGAGCCCCAACGCTGCTGCTGCTCTCTGCACATAAAAAAGAAGACGAAAAAAAAAACCATAAGCAAGCCCCAACTCACACACACACATTCACAGAGGCAGAGAAGTACTCAAGCATACAACAACATAAGCAGCAGCAGCAAGAGCTGGAAAAAAATGAGAAGAAACACTGAGCCTGAGCGCCAACAAGAAAGCCTTCAGTAAGAGACGAAGTCGAATAAACGAAAGAAGGGGGAGAGTAGGAAAAAAAAATTGCGCCACAACACGCGCACAGTGGTCTGCAGTTGCGAAAAAAATTTTACATTTTTCCTTTTTTTACAGACAACAACAATTTGCATTATTGATGAGCTGGCGCCAGCTAGCCAACCCCCTCCTCCGACTCACTCCACGTACACATTTCTTAACAAACTTGCAAAAGTGTGAGTGCGAGAGAGCAACGCGATATATGTATACATATAACGGTAAAGGAGATGGAGGGAAAAGGCAAAAGCAGAAGCATTCGCGGCTAGTGGTAAATGTGGGAGTGTATATGGAAGATGGTAAAGTCCTACCGTATATAACACCCTTAGAAAATGACCAACACACACTGACCAGAGTACGACACTCTGAAATACGTGTGGAGAAAAGAAGTGGCGGGGCAAGGGGCGTTTTGTGGGGCCTTTAGTACTCAGACTCAAACTCAAGCGACGACGACGACGACGCATTGTACGCCCTTTAACTAGAGACGAATATGGCCTGGCCATGATTTGTGTGTGTGGCATGGGTTTAAGTTAGGTTAGAGATCCTGGTGAAAGGACCAGTAAAAACAATGGGTGGGAATAGAAACCGACACGAAAAAATAAAAGAGGAATTGCAGCAATTGATGGACACTTGGTGTTGTTGTTATTGCTAAAAGCGAGAACAAGCAACATGGTTGTACATCCAAAAACAAAAAAAAAAGGGTGTAGACAAGGATATACGGCCAGAACCAACGTTAAATGGGTTACCAAAGAGCATCCACGCGGACTGAAGAAATATGCAAACAAATCTTTAAAACTTCTTGATTCATATATTTCAAGCGACTTCAAAAACATTTTTAAAAAAGATAATGTTCATATTTTTGAACGATTTTTTGCTGACAATGACTTTATATTTTTATTACAAGGATTAAATATAAGATAAATAGTTAAAACTCATTAAAAATAGACGAATTTAAATTGTTTTTAATTAAAACATAATAAAATAAATATATTTCTGTCTGCGGCTTCAATAGCTTCAACACACTGTGCAAGAAAAACAATGCACATTTCGTGAGCCGCAGAAAAAAATGGTTCGCTCTCCTGCAATAACAACAACAGCAACGAGGCCCAGAGCAGGAGAAACCAAAGACAAGAAGCAGGACGAAAACTTCAGAAGAAAAAAATAGTCGTGACGAAACTGGACAGACGCAGCGTCGTCCAACTCAGGGGGTGGTTAAGTGGTGGTGGGGGGTGGCAGCAGCGACTTGGACTGAGAATGAAAGTGAGCGTGTGTGTGAGCGTGTGTAAGCTGGGCGTCCCATTGTTGGTGGACTCTCACATATACGAGCGCAAAATTTTTTTCTTTGCGCTTCACTCAATTTCGATTTTTCTTTTATTTTACCTCCCTTTCTCGCGCTCGACTCAGACCAAAGCTTGGGTCCGGCTCCTTCAAAAAGTTCAAAGTTGCCAGAGCTCTCACTCTCTCAGACACACACACATACAATCGCACTCACTGAGACACATTGGCGACGTGCCGCGGGGCGCAAAAAAAAAAAAAAAAAGGAAAAGAAAAAATGCTCAGAGAGAGGAAAAAATTCTGCACAGAAAAATAAAAATTGTTTGCAAGAAAGAATGAAAGAAAAAATGGGAAAAATGCAAGCCAAGTGGTTGGCGCTGACTGTGAGAGAGAGTATTACCAGTGAATGGGGTAGTGGGGGAAGTAGCGGAGGTTGCTTCGCCACCCCATTAACTGATGTCCACCCTACTGCTGCTGCTTCTTCTTGCCCTCACTCTTTGTCTTTCTCTCTCTTTCTTTTGCTCTATCTCTTTTGGTTGGTTTGTGTTTGTGTCAGTTTCAGCTGCTGTTCACATAGTTGGCCCCAAAGATAAAGGTGCGGGTGCCCACACACTCATACAGTTATGCACCGACATGCTTATGCCTGCAATGAGGCCAAACGACGCATTGGGAAGACCCTCAACTGCTATAGCAGGCAAAAATACACAGGCCAATACACGAGACTTGTGCTGAGAAGGAGGAGGAGAATGGGTGGGGGTGTGCGTTGGGTGTGCCCATTAATTAACGCTTGGCAAAAATTGTATCTAAGCTCCAAACGAACAAAAAAAAAAGCCAAGTGGCAACGCTAAACTCTCAGACATATGTAAATGTTAGAACGAGCGAAAGAGACAAACAATATCCAAGTCCAGTCTGGACTTAACAACGGGCAGCCATCCCAAAAAAATTTCAAGGCGAAGCAGACGCGCCAAAAAAAAAAAAAAAAAGAAAACACACACACACAAAGCCAAAAAGCAAAACCAAAATACGCACCCAGCAAAGACGACGTTCAAGCTAAAAGCTCAAACACACACTCACACACACCCACACACTTACACAGGCAAACTCTGGTTTTGCTCTCACGCCATTGAAGTTGCGGTCGGCAAGGGCAGCAACAACAACAACTACAAAAGGGAAACAGAAAATAAAAATGGGCGAAAAAAATTTTAATACATAAAGTAGGAGCAGCAAGGAGGTAGCCATGGGGGAGACGAAGAAACGAGAAATGAGGAGGCAACTCCAAGAACATGTGCAGAAAGAGATACAAACAACAAACACAATCCTCCTCCCTGTGTCTCTCAGCGTAACTGTAGTTGTAAGCTCCCCCTATAAGAGTGAACAAAACATACATAACACAAAAAAAAAGAATTGGCAACTTGTGGAAATGCTAGCGGGCGAGTCACAAAGGGGGACACACACAGATGGCCGGCAAAACTTTTGCAGCGAAAATATAAAAATGGAGCGACGCGCACCCAATGTCTGTGACAAAATGCGAGGAAAAAAAATCAAACACACACACACAGGCAAGGTGGAGACGAAGAAGTTAAACTTGCAGGGGAGGCAGGCAGGCAGGCGAGCAGGCTGGATCGAAGGCGGGCCACAGGCAGCATGAATGGGAAGTCGTCTCGTCGGTCGGTCGCCGACGCCGCAAGAATCAGCAGCAACAACAACAACAGAAGCAGCTGAGGTTGAAGCTTGCTAAGGATGGGGGGCTACCGCGTTTCTAGAGATGAGCACAAAAACTGCTGCTACGGCTAAAAAAAGGTCAAAATCTTCAATCATCAGCCAAAGAATTTCAGTAAATCCAATTAATTTAAAAAAAAAAAAAACGAAATAGAGCCTTCGTTTAAACTTAGAACTCTACTTTTTAAGACTTTCAAATTAAAACAAGATGACTGAATGCAGTTCAAAGTTCCATTTTATTAGAAAAAAAACTGAGAGTTTAGTTTGTATCCTTCTAACACAACGGTTTACAAACGGTAACCGATTTAGTGATTTCAAGCCCTTACTCACCCTTATTTCACCACAGTACAAAAAGCTTTTTTCAAAATGGTTTTAGCAAAGCAAAAGCTGTTCCAAGCTTACCAAAGACGCCGCCAGGCGCACAATGGCGCCACCATATGTACACATATATTTTTAACAGGAGGGCGACACTTTCTACGTCTGTCTCAGCCTGTTCTGCTAGAACAGCTGATTCCTGTTATATTTCGCCTGTTGATCAATTTGGTATACCGTTAGCAAAATCCTTTACTTATTATTAGTATTTCAATCACCAGAGGTCTGATAAATCAGACAAATGTTTTTCAATTAGCAACATGAATGGCACAGCAACGTCTGCATAAGGAATCGATAATAATTATAAAATTTACAACAGAACCGCCCCTCTACTCCTTATCATTGGCATTCTTTATCAATTAACCTCGCTCTTCCATCTACATACATATGTATATGCACGCCGCCTTCGTTCTCTAGCTCCCTCGCCCTCTCTTGAATGCACAAGAGAACCTTCAATACAGTTAATAAAGCAAACGAATGACAATTACAATGGAGGGGGCAAAAGCGCAACAGTAGACTGGACTGGGCGAGGGACAAGGCAGGTGGGAGGAGCTATGCTAACTGTAATTGTATTTGTCGATCGTTCCATCTCACTCAGTCTTGTTTTGCTGGTTGCGTTCAATTTAAAAATTTAATATATGCATACGACATGTACACACTCACTCACACACACACATACAAGTTTCCCTATTGACAATCAGATAAGTAGGTGGAAATTTCGAGATATATGAAAACTTCTAAATACAAATAACATATATATAAAATAATATATATAATTAAGAGATATGTGAACAACAACAAGTAATAAATTGATAATGACAAAAAGTGAACGAACCGAACTCTGACCAAGTTCTACCACGATATGCGAATATGCGGCTGATAAGCGAGAAAAATGCAAATTAAAGGTGCAAAGGGTTAACAAAATATAAACGATTAAATAATGCTTAACACATTCATTACTTAATCAAGGTCATTTTTTTTCTAAATTAGTAGAAAAACGTTTTGACCAAATTATTTACCTTTTTCAAAGGTCCTCAGAATCAAAATGGAAAATCAAGTCAAGAAAATTTTCCATTTCCACATTTTAGAAACACAAAAATTATAAAACAAAATATTTGGTTAAATTTATTAATCTCCCAACATTTATAAAATTGAAAATTTTGCATCTTATTGCAAATTACTCAAAATAAATGTTTGCCTTTGCATAAAAACCTTTAAAAATTTGTTACTCAAAAATATTTACTATTTATCAACTTAAACGATCGGTCCATTATCTTTTTGTAAACATTTTTCCATATCGGAATCACTGATTAATAATAAATTCTTTAAACTAATTGATATTTCTAAAAATAACCCAACGGAAAAGTCACCTAGACTAACTTTTAAACCCTTGGCAGGTTAAAAATCTTTACATTGGGTTTTTTTCTCACCTGCAATTCCGATTCGGTAACATCAATTTCACCTCGATAAACGAAATCAATGATGGTTTTTAGATCCGTAAAGATGATATCGGCAGGTAATATTATCGTTGGATGCTTGCATGGATTTTCGAGCAGCAATTTTTGAAAATATGTCGAACAGGCGGACAGGACAACCTGTTGGGGAATGAAGAGGAGGAGGAAATCAAATGTTTAGTGTCATTTTCCTAAGATGGGAAAACGCGTTCTCTTACCTTGTGAGCCTTGAGTGAACCATGTTCACAGGACAAGGTCACATCGACAAAGGATAAATCCTCGCGTAACTGTTGAAACACTGAAGTCATGGTATTCTGATAGTTATTCCAGCGAAGGCTGAAATACTGATGATGTCGTACGGCGGCTGCCATTTTTGCAAATTTTCCTCTTTTTCGCTGTTTCTCTGTTTCGCTGTACTTTTTTTGCCCCTTATTTCATTAGTCTTCGTTGACTTGGTTTTTGAAAATTGATTTTCATTTAGACGTGTTCAACACGTTGCTGGAAAATAGAATAGAATAGAAACATATTACGAAAACCAAACCAACAAAAATTTACTTGACTTAAATTAAAGCTACCACGCCAAATGTCTTGCCCCAGGCAACTGAAGCAGCATTTCGGGCCTATCTCTCTCTTATTTGTTGTTCTTTATGGTGAACAACCTTCCTCCTTCCCATTGGAAGAAGCCAAGACGGAGTGGAAATCGTTATTGTCTCCATTGTACTACAAGTTAGCAGTCAACAGCAGGCAAAAGTAAAAGGAGCGACTAGCTTAGCATCTCTTATAAAGCGGACAATCTTCATTGAAATCTTTCTTCTGATATCATCCTCTTAAATGTCTATGTTAAGGTATTCTGCCATCAAAGATAATGACCTAGGTCAAGCAAAATCGGAGTGAAATCTTTCTAGAACAACAGTCCATTAATTACAGAAAACTGATGACTATATATTTTTATATATCCATATCAAACTGATATGCCATGTTTATTATAAGTAGAAAGTCAGAAAACATAAACAAGTTGCTGAATAATGTATACCCTGGCAATTCTTCATTGAATCTTGACTTGGATCTATAACATAACAAAACCATTTGAATACTATATTCGAATGCGATGCTCCAAGAAACATGCGACTTCTTATGCAATCAATCGTTTCTATGGAATCCGTTCAATTCAAGAACTTAGCCTAGCCACAATATCCGGCTATAGATAAGAAACTCTAATCGAAAATACACATATATATCTTGATGTCCTTTTTTATACCTTTGCAAAAAAGGGTATTTAAATTTGGCATTGAAGGAAGCATCTCCGATCATATAAAGTATATATATTCTTGATCAGCACGACGAGACGAGTTCAATTAGACAATCTCTCAGTCCGTTCGTCTGGATCAGCGCAAACTTCTCCTAGACCGTAAGAGCTAATGAAATTTTGCGTGTAGGCTTGTATATAGTGCACAGGTCTGGGATTCAGTCGGATCGGACCACTATATCGTATAGCTCCCATTACAAACATTGACTTTTCTCAATAACTTCGTTATTTTCTGAGCTATTGTCAAGAAATTTAATATTGGTAAGTTTATTGCAGCTATAAACGATTGTGCCACATTCGAGAAAGATCGGGTGACTATATCATGTAGCTCCCATAGGAACGATCGGTGGAAAACAGTGACTTTTGTCAATAACTTCGTTATTTTCTATGCCAAGATTGGAGGCCGTTCTTTTGCAAATATTAGCCTCTTTAGATAAAAAGTTTTTCCACTTTGATGGCCATGGGTAAGGAGAGAGTTACCAAAAATAGTTGCAAGGGGACACGGGGGACACAAGTTAGGCCCGGCCCTTTGGGTTTTTGCATATTACCCGCCTATCCGCGAGTGTATAAAAAGAAGCAGCATTTTGTTGGTTTTAGTTTCTGTTTTTCTGTGCTCGTTGCCAATGCGCCCGGCTCCATCTCCATCTTTGTTGGGGCTTCAATTCAGATTTTTTCTTATTTATTTATTTTTATTTTTATTTTTTTGTACTTTTTAAGTTTTGCGCATTTTCATGTAAAACGGGGCTGCTGCCTGGTACTCTGGCTGCTGCTTCTGGAGTTGGAGTTGGAGCTGGAGCTGGAGCTGTGCGGCTGAAACCAGTTTCCAGTTTTGTCTTGGTCTACACTTCTTTTTCCCTTTTTGTATTTCTTGGCCATGTTCTTGTTGTTTTTCTTGTAGTTCTTTTTTACGGTTTCAATGGCAAAAGAAATAAATTTAAGCACAGAGTAAAATAGTAACGTCCAAAAAAGGACTTCGATAGAGAAGTGGGGGGGAAGGTAGGGCAAAGGAAGTTTAACCACAAAAGTTGTAAATTTTAATATTCTGATTATTTCAAAAAGAAGAAAAGTTATTAAAATCAGAAAAACTCAATATGCGTGTAGGTATAAGGGAGATGGAGGAAGAGTCGTGTTGTTGTTTTTTGCTTTTGTTTGTCGCCAACTTTACCGCCTTTTGTGAATTCTTCTTCCTCTTTTTTTTACGTTGCCTCCCTCAAACGCCTACTCTTGGTCTTGTTCTTCTTCATCGTGTTCCGTCGGTTTTGCTTGCTGCTACTTGTTTGTTTGGCAAATGGATTTTCTTTTCTTTTCATTCTCTTTTTCACTTTTCAATGCTCTTGAATATGGCCATTGCCCGTGCCCTACACCATCTACATTGGGGCTTATCAGTTACCCGATTTATTACATACATATCTAAAAGTTAGATGACTATTATAATCATAATGATGGTTAAGGCCAAATGAAATACTAAATCTGCAATTTGGGATTTAATGAAAAACTTCATCATTTTGAATTAAATTTCCAAGATGCCCTGTGAATCCAGTATCAGAATGTTTTGTGCACCCTACAAGGGGATTTAATGTTTTGTTTTTGTCTGGTTTCTTGTACAGTGAGTCAAAGGTTCTCTAAAATCTTTAAATTTATTTTGGCGTTTTTTTTTTTTAGCTACAAACCTCGTTTATTTATAAATCAAAACGTTCCTAGTATGGAGAAATAAAGTTAATAATTATAAATTTAAACTTAGTAAAGAATTAACATGGATCAAGTTTAGCGAGTTGTGTCATTTTTGTAGCATTCTCTGTATTTCAAATGGGTAACTAAAATTTATTGTAGCCAATTCCTATTTTCACATTTCTAATTGAAATATTTGTTAACATCTGATCTTAAAATTTTAAAAATAAATCACAACACCTGGCCTATTAAAATCATGTTTCAGGTCACTGTGCAATCTTCGTTTTACCTTTGGGAGGCACAAGAGTAAGCGAGATAGCTGGTTGACCCATCCACCTACCATTCCCCACCATTCACATGTATTGCCTATTGTATGTGTGTGTGTGTGTGAGTGCGCAATGGCTAAGACAGCAAATGAGAATAAGAGAGCGAGAGAGAGAGAGAGAGAGGTGAAGCGGCAAAAAAGAAAATGGATTTTAAACATTTTTGTTTTGATTATTATTGTTCTGGCAAAAAAGATTGTGTGTGGCAGTGAGTGAGAGAAACAGACACAGAAACATAGAAATAGCACGCCCCCACCCCGTTTCGGAAAAGCTGCAACATAAACGTCAATTGAATTGAATTGAAATGTTGTTTGCTTCGTTTTGTTTTAATTTTATTTTTAGTTGTTGCTTTACCTTTTTGCGCTATTTTTATATGGGGTCTGCGCCTGCTGTTTCTGTTGTTGTTGTAGTTGCCGTTGCTGCTGCCTTTGGCGGTGCTTGTTTTTTGCATAATTTTGCCTGTTCTCAGTGCACGCACACCCAAATGGATTACGCACGTTGCCTTACGCTAAATTATTGTAATTGCAAATTGTTGCTTTTGTTATTGTTGTTGTTTCGCAAACACACAGACACACACACACATGGCATAGCACAGCACACTTTACACACACACACATGCGTAAATTTACCGCCAGCTCTATACATTTTTTCTTACTCCTTCATTTTATTTGGTTTTTCTTTCTGTTATTCATTGCTTTTCGTCTTTTTCGCCTTCTCTCTGTCTCAGTCACACACACACCGTTCACAATTCAACGAGAAACTCAATTGGCTTTGCCTTCTCTTTCCCCCTCCCGTTTCTTTTTTTTTTTTTTGCGAAAAATACCTTTTAATTTATTCTATTTAGCGCTCATTGCACTAAATTTTGCTTTTCTCTGCCTCTTCACTAGCGAATATGTAGATGTTGTTGTTGTTGCCGTTGTTGTTGCACTTTGCTCGTTTCATACTATTTTTTTTCTTTTACTTTTTCATGTTGTTTCATGAGAGCGAGAACGAACGATAATGGCTGGCAAAACGATAACGAGAATCGAGAACAAACGAATTTGGCTGGCAAAACGATAACGATAATTGCCGCACGTTGTTGGAACTGATCTACATGGCAGAAAACTACACTTCGCATGATCATAAAACTGGTATACAAGCAAATATAAATGTCCTACTTGTGATATTGGAACTGGTCTACGTGAGATTCTCCACGCTATCGGCAAATAAATTTAGTGTCCCATCTCTAAGGAGCCACTGAGAAATTACGTTATGTCTTACGTTATAACCTTCTGGCAACACTTTGAAACGAAGCAGTACTGCCACATGAATTTGTATGCTTTTCGATTGGGCGGCAAATTTAAAATGCTCAAATCGCGCAAGTGAAAGTAAAATTTTTGTTTAGATAATTCGCAAATAAATATTCGCCACCATGTTGAAATATTTACATATTTAGTTGCCTTTGATCAGGAAAATGTCTTTTGCTTGGGTGCGGAAATGTGGGAGGTAAAAATACATATTTATTTCAATTTTTGTGCTCTATTCGAAGCATACAAAGCGACTCATTTTAGGTGAGTGTTGCTGTGTTAGGCGGTGGTATGAGTCTACAGGGGGCGTCGGGTGATCGTTACGTGACATGGAGTAAATGCAATGAAACAGAAATATCACAACTAATTGACATTCATGAGCATCAAGGCTGAATATATTAAAATAATTGCATATTCTAGCTTTAACAACAATAACAAGAACGAGTTGTAGTTGTGTGTGCATAATTGAAGCATTTTTATTTTTATTTCCATTTTCCTTTTTTTTTTTTTTCGTATTTCGATCGTTAGCTTCCATTCCATTTGTTACATTTCCCCGCACTTTCCGCTTTCGCACACATACTCACACACATACATACATACATACATGTTCCACTTGCCTAATGGGAAAAATCGATCGAGCGACGAGGTCACCACACACACATCTACAAGAACATACACCTTCGTACAAATGTGTGTATATGTATGTGTATGTACATACATACATATGTATATACAGTCATATAATTATAGCTCTATACATAAGCCACAATGTTGTAGCAGAGCACGCCCCACTAAAATGCACCCCATACTCCATCCAGTGGGCCTTCCACTCCCCCTAACCACCTACACAAACAAACATACATACATACATAAGAAATATTTAGGGATGAATAATTGTGCCACGTGACACGAAATGATCGTGAATATTACAAGCAAATGCACTTACAAACATACAAAAATACATTCCCTATGTATTATTATTTATTGTTTTACTAATCTTGCCCACTTTGGCCATTAAATCTTTTTATGTGTGAAACTATCTTTATTGTGAATGTAGGGGAGCAACCCTCTGATACATATGTACATACATGTATACATAGATAAATATGTAAATACATACATTGTGCATCTCTCACGGCAAACAAAGAGACATTGTTATGTTGTCATCCCTAAGCAAACACTCCCTCTGCTTCTCCCACCCACACCTACAATTAGAGAAGAGCAAACAAACAAAACAAAAGATCCCCATACCATACATATACACCCTCACATATAGACACACACACACAAACATTGAAAATAGAAAGCCCAATGGATGGCGCCACCGATCCCAAAATGAAAATTCAAATTTATGACACACACGCACACACATGCACCGCAAAACTTCTATTCTAAGAATATAAAGTTAACAAATAAAACTAAGTACATACATATGTGTATTATACTAGGCAATACAGCAAAAGCGATTGACGTCATTCGGAAATGTTTTATGTAAGTGCATGTATGTATGTGTGTGGGTAGCAGCAGCAGCAGCATTTATTCTCTCCCTCTCTCTACCACTGTGTGTGTGTGTGTGTGTGTGTGTTAGTGCGCGTGCTGGGTAAGACAAGTGCATTGCAATTCTTGAATTTGAATGGTGCGCATGCACTCAATATCTCAATCTTCTTCCTTCTTCTCTCACTCCCTTGGTCTATTTTGCTTTCTTTCTTCCTCACTTAAGCCCCAAACCCCCAACCCCTATGAAAGAGAGCCGAAAAGCTTTCATGACGGTGTGTGTGCGTGTGTGTGTGTGTGTGTGTCATAAATGCATAAAAATTGCAAGCACATGATAGCCTGCTCTAACAATTATTATCTCTCTCCACCTTTTTTTTCAACTCGACTGATTATCTAATGCAACAATTTTTTTTTGGTTTCTTTTTTTTTTGTTTTGCCCTAGAACTTATGCACACATACATAGAGAGAGACAAAGTTTTAGACTAGCAATTGGTGCTATCTCACTCTATCACCCATCAACATCATCATCATCAACACCATCATCATCATCATCATCATATACTTTCAGTTGACGTGTACTTCACCATGAAGCCCTTCAACTAACCAAGTGCAATATGCAATAGGGGCCAGCGGCTGACTTACAAGGGGCTGGGGGGTGATTTGGATAAAAAATATTATCATTTGGTCGGTCATCTTATGAAATCAACTTGAATTCCGCTTAATTTTCGAGAACGTCATAGCACCCCACACTGCCCCCTTCTCACACGAAAAGCTGCCACTGTTTAAGTCATATGTTTATATGTTTGTATGAAAGCTAACGACAGGTGTTGGATTTTAACCACTTGCACTTGCACCGCCCTTAAACGTGTCATGGCATGCGTTGACAACTTATACATAGCAACTGAACGATGAAGAGCGAGACGAACGAGACATTCGAATAGAGAGTTAGACACAGAAAATAAAAGAAACAAGCTAAACTGCATGTTGATCTTTAAGGTATTTAAAATATCCAACAAAGTACAATCCTATTTACCTACTTGGTGGCTTAGTAGAGCCCTAATACCCTCCCCTCCCTCACCGACCACTTGTTTGACAACACTTAGATCAGTGGTAGATCCCCTGGAGGGGAAATTAATGAAATTTCCTCTTCCAAAATCAAAATTTTACTTCCTATTCCGTTTAATATACTTAAATTATTATTTGATATCCAAGATTGATTAAATCTCCTACCTTATTACTAGGAATACATAGTATTATTTGATATCCAAGATCGATTAAATCTCCTACCTTATTACTAGGAATACCGAAAATGAGAAAAACTTTCCTCTTAACCATATTTTACCTTATAAACTAATAAAATTTCAATATTCAAGACAGATTTTTCTCCTAAACTTACAAAGATCCGATTATTTTTGACAAATAATCGAAAAACTGCATAACCAGAGTGTCTTAATTTGCTGTCATCAGGGACTAACGATCCTTTTTGTAATAAAACAGAAAAAAAATGTGTAAAAAGATGTAAAAACGAAATTTCCATATTTATTTCGGACCTCCCTGGCTCCCCTTGGATCCTGTCATGCCCTTGGGCATTTGCTTCAACTATCCTTATTCCCTAAATCTAAGCTTGGATAAATTTCGGCGAAACGAGGAGATTTTATTTCAGTTTTGTTTTAAGTGCGATCTGTCTAAACAATAACTTTAATAACTTTAAACGAGGAAAATTCCTTTAAAAGGATTATTAAAGCTTAAGTATCTATGTACATATGCATTATGTACATATATAGGAATGATCATATCCGAGACACCATTTTGTTTCATGCAAACGATTTTCGTCGTGTTACCAACAAAATCATTTGGTTAAGACGGAAACAGTTAGTTATCAGTTGGCTTGGAATGCATCGGAACCTACCAAACCAACTTCTCTCAGACCTTCTGTTTAGTAACTAAAAATTGAGACTTTCTCATTGCCCTGAAAGTCTCCAACAGAAAAAGTTTTTGATTTTTGAATTGCAATTTCACATGAACGGATCCCCATGCTTTTCGCTTGCCGCTTTCCGCCTTTCGTCATTCACCCCTAAAAACCCTAACCCCAGGCGACCTCGCTCGATCTAGGGAAGGGAAGAAAAGCGGTTAACTCAATATGAAAGAGGGGAGTGTGGGGCGAGCGAAACGAGCGAGAATTTTAGGGTAGTTTCTGTTTTGCTGTACTTTGGCCCTGAAGCTTTATTTGTCTCAATCGATGTTGCCGACCTCCCGCCATCGCCATCGCCACCGCCGCCGCAACCCCAAATAACCGAACTTTGTTTCTTTAGGGGTGGAAATGAAATGAAATTTCGTATGTAGTAAGGCGGCGGGCGGCTGTGTCGTTCGGCGGGGATCAGCGTCAGCCTCAGCCTCAGCCTCGTCGCCATCATCAACGAGCAAACTGCGTTTAGGGTTTCAACATTTTTACTGTAGTTGTTGTTGTTGTCGATGTTGTAGTTGTTGTTGCTGGCTGACATGACAACATGAAATTTACTTTATTGTCTGTTTTGTCTGTAAAAGCATTATTTTTTTTTTGATGCGCCCTCGGGGCGAGTCAGTGAAGCAGCTCCAAAAGCCACAAAAAAAAAACAACAACAACATGTACATGTATGTACATGTCTATTTGGCTGTCGGTCTGTCTGTCTGTCGGTATATAAGCGCACCCACACCCAATTCCATTTTGCGCTGACCATGGGGATCGTTAAAGCTCGACTTGGAAATTATTTTATGTATAAACTTTCTAATGCAAAAATTGAAATCGTTTTGATTTTTTTTTTTTTTTTTTTTTTTGGTGGAAAAAGATAAAGAAAATATCCACAGAAAGAGAGAATAAGAAACAGTCAAACTAGTTTTTTTTTTCTATCCAATTTTGGCAAAGTGAAAATCCAAGCCGCACCCCGCAGATTCCAAAAAAAAACCCTTCAGTCCCCCGCCTTTTTCTTACTTCAAAAATTAAACAGTAATTTTCAAGTTTGCATAAGCTTTTTGTTTTTTGTCAGTTATAGGTGTGTTCGCGTGTGTGTGTGTGTTTGTTTGCTATTTCTGTACGCTTTGATTTCCCATTATGATTTTATTTGTTTTATTTTTGCGACTCTCTTTTTTTTCAATTCTAAATCAAGCTTCGTTTTCAATTCGAACTCGAAATCGAAAATACTTTAATTCTCTCTCGCTCCCTCTCACTAGCTGACGCTCATGCTAAGCTTACTCTCTTCTCTAAGTTTGTGTGTGTAGGTGTGCGTGTGTGTCTGTGTGTGATTGATGGGGCCTGTGCTTTTCAAAAGAATGCTCTTCCCCCACCGCCCCATCAAGAGAGACGTCTCTCTTACTCTCTTTCTTTAGCCAAGTGGAAGTCATGGAGGCTGCCAAAAAAAAATAAAATAAAAATATTTTTCGTTAATGGAACTTTCTGGTTTTCTTTTGCTTGGCAATTTTTGTTTCTTTTTTTTTTGGGTCAAAATCAGAGGAGAAGTGAAAGGAAGGCAGCATCAGCAGCATCCACATCATCATCATCATCATCATCTTCAATGGCAATCGCTTTTTGCTCGACAACTGCTCACATTTTCATTTCCTTTATTTTCCCGATCCGCCCAGAATTTATTGATTTTCCCTAACTCCCTCCCCTCCTACTCTCTAGGGCAAACGCAGGATGGTCGCCTTGTCCATGACAGCAACAGGACAGGGGGAGGTTGAAGGACGAAGGACAACGTTAGCCAAGCATGATCTCCCCTCCACATCACCACATCACAAAATTTCAACCCTCCTACATACGGATGTAGATGTTGCCGAGGCGTAGTTACTTCTATTCCGTGTCCCTTTTCGTGTGGGTTGTCCGTCTGGGGGCGGGGTTGGGGGTGAAAAGGAGCTTTTGCTTGGGATAATACCCTATCCGAAAAAGGGGGAGGAAAGTCTACTTTTTCGCATAAATCAGGTTATTTTGAATAAAATTCATAATTAGTTATACAAAATCTTCTTTCTCTTAGATAGAGCGAACTTTTAAAAGGGAAATTAATTCTTAGTATAGGTATTACCTGTTAGGTATTTCAATTAGTATCATCTACTTTTCAGGAAAAACTGAGGTGAACACTTTTCGTAAACTTTTGGACCGACTTTAGGAAAGGTTCAACCATTTTGGCAACTTTGGGTCACCTTTTATAAAGGGTCTTATCAAGGTACCAAACCTTTTAAACAGATCAAATATACACACAAACATCATACTAATGACTATATTAGCTAAAATAACGATTTATACATTAAAACAGATTCTTAGACAAAGATAAGACTTGTCAAATTATCTTAGGATATTTCTTGGATTTTAAGGGGAACAGTTAAGAAACATTGAGACCTTTAGGAAATACATATGTAAATATAAATATAATTAGGAAATTTATGAGTAAAACATCTTCTTAGGATAAGTATTCAATTCAACAAGTGGAAAAACTATGACGTTTAATTGTCTTATTTCCATATAAATCAGTCTTGAAAATCGAAATATACTTAAGTATGAGCCAAAAAATGGCTTTATTGGGGGTGACTTGCCCACCCTGGATCCGCCATTGTGTGTGAAGTGTATTCAAACTTCGTTTGAAGTAATCTTTTTTGATGATTCGGTGTCTGTTGTTGCTCTAACAAGAATTTGCGATTCATTTGGGATTTGCAACCCTAACTGTGGGGCAACAACAGCATCATCATCAACTGGCTCAGATCACACACACAGACACACACACCCAACAAGGGCAGCAGGCAGCGGGTGGTGGATATACATATAGGGTGCGAGGGTGTGGGTTCGGGCCCCTTTACAAAACCTAACAATTTATGTAATTATTTTTGAGATTGGGGTGGAAACTAAACGTCAGCGTTGATCCCTAACCCTCCAGGAGGGTTGGTCCCCGTTCCCCCAAAAACAGAACAGAAAACAGGAAAACCAAAAAGCGTCAGCTGCTGATCTTTACCATAAAGTTGCAGTTTACAACCCCTAAAAAAAGAGGAAAAAAAGTTCCAGTCGACTGCAAGGTAAATTGGATACACACACAAACGGGGAAACGGGAACGGGAAATGGGGAAGGGAAATGAACATGAGCCTGGCAGGACCCTATGCTGCAGTTTTTTGTTGTGCTCTTCATGTTTTTTTTTCTTTTGTGGAGAACAGCTGCAGGAGCTAACTGAAAACCCACCCCAAAAAATAAACCCAAATGTACCCATTGCATGGTTCTCTGATCAAGTTGATCGATCAATTTTTCTACCCCTAAGTTGGACCTTCGGGGCCAGGTCCTCCGATTGGGTCGCTACTCCATTAAATTCAATTGACAAAGGGAAATGAACATGAAGTGCGAAAACTGAGGGAGGAAGCCAGCAAGAGAGCGAGAGAGAGAGAGAGAGAGCAAAAGAGAGGGACAACAAAAACAGATTAATGGGGAAGCAAGAACAACAAACATTCGCTTCGACGAGGGGCTTCTCTTCGCATAAATGGGAAAATTCAAAAAACAAAAAAAAAAAAAGGGGAGCTGCCGAGCCGAAGCAGGAGCCGTCGCACATCTGCCTTTTGCCTCTCTCTTGATAGTGCGTTCGCTCTCTCACTACTACTCTCTCGCTCTGTTCCTCCTCCCTTGTTACTCGCTTAGGTTTTTTTTTGCTTTGCATTTCAAATTTTTTTTTTTTTTTTTTGTTTTTTTTTTTGCATTTGTATGCATGTGCAGCAATGCCGCCGAGCAGAAGCAGCAGCTGAAACCTAACAGCAACTACAACAATGATGACTTCAAGGTTAGCCCCCTTCTCCCCATTCCCCCGCTGTCTTTTCATCACCCATCAAGTTAATACTGTTCCCCAGTCGCAGCAGCAGCAGCGGCGGCGTCATCCCACGCAGAACTTTGCCTGCTTCCTTCGTTGCTTCGTTTTCTGTTCAATTTTCTATACTCTTCTATCTAATGGGTTACATTTAACTTGGCCAGAAGCTGATAGCTGATAGTTGATCTGCTACTTAAGTAAGATAAGAGCGTAGAATTTATGGACATTTTTTGATTGTTCATCAAACTTGTTTAAAATAGTTTTACTATAACGAACAGAGAGGTCACATCTGTTTGAATATTTCTGATCGTATCCTGACTTGCAACACATATCCTGTCTCGACTAGTAGTACATAGTATGTACGTGTATCTATATGCACATATTATGTATATGTATCTGCAAGTTCGTTTTACTATTTTATAAAGGTGTTTTAAATGTAGTTAAGGTGGCTAGTGGCTGATTTAGAATACAATTTTGGTAGGGCAAATTGGCCATTGTGTAGTCAATAATTTCGTGGAGTGCCAGATCGGAATATTAGAATTTTCGGCTGGGGAACTGTTTGTCAGTTTTACTAACTAACTAACTACTTACTTTGATTTACTAACAAGTAAACTACAGTCGAATCTCGATAATTCGTACCCTATCAAATCGAAAACCTATATATGTATATCGGAAAAAAATGCTGGTCCTCCCTTTCAAAGACGACAATTTTAATGAAAGTTGAACTTAAATTTATCCATGAAACATAATTTACAGTAGAAGATCATTATCTATGAAATACAATATCTATAATTCTAGTCAAGTCTGAAATCAAAACAAAAACAAAGAGCTATCACTTACTTAGACTTTTCTATCTACTATAACAGTTGTGATTCGAATAATATGTTAGTCTGATTTGTGTGATAGTTGTGATTTTAACATACCTATGTACATACATATAAGAGTTTGTATGATATAGTAGTCTGATCTGTGTGATCCATGTGATTCTTACACAATTATGAACATATTTATGTGAGTTTAGTTCATTGGAAAATATAGATTTTAAACTGGGGGGTCATTGTAAGCAGAAAATCTGTCTTGAATATTGAAATTTTTACAGTTTAAGAGACTTAAACCTGATCTGGAGTGACCATATTTTCCCCCATTTTTGCTACTGCCAAGTTTTATCTAGGATTTAATTACCATTTACAAGCGGTTCAGGTTGTCCCATCAAATTGAAAATTTATTGGGATTATTTTTAAGATACATAAGTCAAGATATTTTGAAAACTAGGCTAAGAGACCAAGTAAAAGCTGACCTTAGAAAACCATTTGCTTTGTCATTCTGTTATGGAAATGATCGTCCCCACAAGGAAAGGGTATAGAAACTATCGTTGTTTCCTAGAGGCTTCTGTTTCCGTCTTTCTTGTGCATGTAAATGAGGTTTTTCTTGTTGTTGTTTTATAGAAATAAAACATACATTGGGTATTTTGTTGTTGCTCTTTTCCTTGTGCAATTTCTGTTGCTAAAATTAACACAAAAGAGCGAGTAAGCGCAAGAGAGAGAGAGAGAGAGAGAGAGAGAGAGAGAGAGAGAGACGGAGGGAGAAAGAGAGAAAGCATTACGACCAAGAGCAGGAATTTTTATGGAACAGCTGTGAGCCAGTAATAGCAGGTAAATCTTCATACATACATATATTTGTATGTGTAGATACACAGAGTTTCCCCCCATTCACCGAGGGATAAGGATAAGGACTCTATACACAAGGATCATCAATTTGAACCATTTCATTTGGCGGGTTTTCTTTTATCTCGTAGAGACGAGGAACAAGGAAAAGGTAAAATATTTTAATGTTTTAGTCATGGACTTACTATTTGTATCAATAGGTTTCTTTTGGGGTCCAATTGTCTTTAATGAGCAGAATTTCACGGATAAATTTGGGTTTTATACCAATGGTATATTAAATCCGCAGAAGGAAACGTTTCCGATCCCATAAAGTATATATATTCTACAGCCGAGTCGATCTAGCCTCCGTCCGTCCGTATGTCCGTATGAACACCTAGATCTCGGAGACTATAAGAGATAGAGCCACCGAATTTGCTATGTATGTAGGCTCGTGTAGTACGTAAAGTGATGAAGTTTAATTTTAATTTTTGACACGCCCCTTTCCGCTCCTTTCCCTTTCTCCTGTCAATTTCCTACCCTGTGGAATCAAATTTGACACACTCAAATTTAATACTAATATCCAGCAAAATACCAAATTTGATTAAAATCGGACTAAAAATAGCCACGTTTTTCCATAAGGCTGGCGTTGGCCGTTGATTAGGGTGGCGCCAGGGTGCTCGAATGCTTGAGTGAGCGAGATACTAATGTAATGTCGGCGAGACGACTTACTTACTTCATTTTCTCACTTTAACGAGGGTAGTGCACCTTAAACTTTTAACCAGTTTTATCTGTGTTCTACTTTAAATTTAAATTTTAATGGCTAGTTGCACGAAATATCGAAATAAATATAGTTTTAAACAAATCTTAGTCCAGATCTCACTTGCCAAAAAAAGGGGATCTTAGTTAAGTACAAGTCTATTAACGTCCATATCTTGAAAAGTTTAGAAGTAATGTCAAATTTAACTAATTAGTTAGTTAGACCCTGTTCAGCTAATGCAAATATCATACAAAATTTCAAAACGTATGACAAATTGAAACAGTCCGAAATGTTTGGCAAGGAAATCGGAAATTGAGGAGGAAGAAATTGGCAGCTGTGGAGAAGAAATCTGTCATTGAGTTGAAGAATTTTAGCAGTTTGAAAGATCAAATCTAATTTGGAAAGGAAGATGTATCCACATTTTAAATATTCAATGAGAGAATATTAAAAGAAAAACCTTTGTCGAAAAAAAAATTTCTTAAACGAAGTAAGTAAGTAAATTAGTTTAAGATCCTTAATGTTCATAAGTTCACAACAAATTTGTTTTTTAGACTCTATAACATACATTAGATAAAAATATCCTTAACGAAAAACACATTGTCAATATTTCAGCTTAGAATTCTCTTTTAAGTTCTTTTCATCAAAATTTGCGTAAATTTTCCACGAACCAAAATTTTCCCAAAATTAACCCAATCGATGTCATTTAGTCACTAATTCTTTAAGATGATTTCTCACATTTTCCTCACACATAATCCAAAAATAAAGTTAACCTAAATATCAATGCAAAAAAAAACCCAACCGATCTTGGTTATGAACAGCATTTTTCAACGTGGCTTAAAGGTGGATTTCCAACTTTAATTGACTCATTTTTTTGAGTTTGTGTATGTGTGTGTGTGTGTGTGTGTGTTTGTTTTTATTTCAGTGAAATCTTTGTGTTGAGATCACTTCTCAAAAAAAAAAAAAAAAAAAATGCTCTCCAAGGTGTGGCATATAAATTTTCACTTTGCTTCCAGTCAAGACGATGAGGGGTAGAAGAAGAAGACGAAGACGGCAGACGTCGGACCAAAGAACCAACAAAAAACGGGGGAAAAAAATACCAAAGCAACCGAAACCCCTTCCCAATATGCCAATGCCAAAAACGAGTTTTGGGACTCTTGTTCTGCTTTTTTTTTTTTTAGCGAATATTTTCATCGTCATTTTCAACATTTTGTTGTTGTTGTTGTATTTTATTTTATTGTTGTTAATTTCTTTGAGCGCAGCGCGGGCGTCAGCGACGCTTCAGACGCTGGCAGAGACTTATTGTAGTTGTTGTTGTTGCGGTTTTTTAGTTGTTGTTCACAATTATGATTATTTCTTTCTTTTTTTTTTTGGGTTTTTTTCTTCATGTTGTTAAACAAGTAATCATTTATTTTTAATTTTTTTTTCTCTCAGTTTTTTATAAATCTTCAAAATCAAGTTTGGCAATTGTTTTTGGACAGCAACAACAACAATAATGAATAAAATGGGGGCGGGGGGAGAAAGATTTATATAGACAAGGTATGTATGTATATGTACATTTGCTTATTAGACATTCCATTAGAAAGTAGCAAAAAAAAAAGGAGAAAAATTAAAACTTTAACTTTTTTATTTTTACCTTGACACCTTACCTTGCCTTCCTCTCCAACCATCTCTCACTTGACATTGCTTGTCTCTCTCTCTCTCTCTCTCTCTCTCTCTCTCTCTCTCTCTCTCTCTCTCTCTCTCTCTCTCTCTCTCACTCTTTCTCTCTCTCTCTATCTACTTATTTTGTGGAATTTTAATTGTTTTGCTAAATATTTATTATCTGAAGATATTTCTATGTAAAGTTGTGCGAGTTTTGGCTTAAATGACAATCTTTTCCCATCGCAACTTTTCGATTCGCAATGATGATGATCATGATGATGATGTTGCTCGGATTCTATTGAGCTAAAGTTGCTTTAGGAAAAACTTATGCAAATTAAAAGACACAAATGGATTTTGACTTTTACGGTCTATTATTGGGTCTATAATTTGCATATCTAACGAAAGAAAAAACCAGAGGGCCGGGGCTAACATCGACCGCGTCAAATTTTGTATACCCTTGCAACTTTTTTGGTAACTCTCTCCTCACCCATGGCCATCAAAGTGGCAAAATGTTTTATCTAAAACGGCCCACAATCTTAACATAGGAAATAACGAAGATATTGATGAAAGTCCCTGTTTTCCACCGATCGTTCCTATGGGAGCTATATGATATAGTCACCCGATCTTAATGAAATTTGACAAAGTCACTGTTTTCGATCGATCGTTTCTATGGGGGGAGCTATCGGATATAGTCACCAGATGTTGATCAAATTTGGCATAGTTGTTTTTAAGTGTTATGAACTCACCAATATGAAATTTCACGACAAAAGCTTAGAAATAACCGAAGTGATTGAGAAAAGTAACTGTTTGTGACTTTGCCGTTTGTATGGGAGCTATATGATATAGTCTTCCGATCCGACTGAATCCCAGATATACAACCTGTGCGCTATATACAAGCCTAGCCAAGGCATGGCTATCTGATCAAGAATATATGTACATATATACTTTATATGGTCGGAGATGCTTCCTTCTATGCGTTGCACACTTATGACCAAAATGAATATACTCGTTTTGCAAGGGTATAAAAAGCTTAGAAGGTGGAAATGATGTTCTATGATTAACGAACAAAATGTATTTAAATTTAAAATTGGCAACTTTGTGCGAGATTTCAAGTCATTTTAAATTTATACACCAACTTTTAAGCAGTCAACCAGCAGCAACAAATATACATGCATAGGAAAATGGGAGAATTGAATTAATTTTAGAGATTCTTTATTACTGGAATGAAAGTTGACTTCAGAGAGAAGGGGTCTAAGTTGAGTAGTGCCGAAGTTGATATACCCTTACCCAACTTAAAAGTACCAAATTGACATCAAAAAGAAGTGAGTTAGCATTCTTTAGCATTTTCTACGATTTTTCCATTTTATTTCCAATTTTACTGTCCAAGAACGATTTTCCATTTAAAATTTCCCGATTTCGGCCACCAAAAAGGTTAATCTAGATCCGCCAGTGATGATGGCTATATGATATAGTCATCTAATTTAACTAAATTGTAACAGATCCTAATTTTCAATTACTCTAAGTAGAAGAAGAAAAAGTTAATAGAGTCAAAGAGAGTCAAGTCAAAGGACTAGAGGAAAATTGAGTTCATCCAGACAAAAGGATCATCAAATGTTTAGGAAATAGATTAATCAAGATTAAAGGAATAATTTTTGGTTTAACAATGATTCAATAAATGATGATGAAACACTTTAAATACAAGTTTGTAAGTTATTAAATAAAAATGATGCAAACTGGCTGAATGCAATAAATTTTTAAACAATTATACAAACTTAACTTTTACGTTCATTAGTTTTCATTATAAATAAATAACATCATTTTTTTTTTGGGTTTTATGACCTTATACATTCATACATATGTACATATGTATGTATGTACATGCACATTATGTACACATTTTGTTTGTACATAACTTTGTACATATCTCAGATGTACGCTTAATCACATTCGCGCAAAAAAGCTACAAACATTTTCTTTACTTTTTCATTTAGCAGTACTTCCTTCCTCCACTAACAACAAACGATAACCATCACTCACCAACCATTTTTCCACCCTGTACATCCCCGCTGACACCTACTTCATCCACATCATCAACATCATCATCATGTTTTCGCTCTCCATTTGCTGCTTTTTGCCAAAAACCCAATCAACTAAGTTGTCTCAACGCTCTCTTTCGTTCACTGTTTCTCTCTCTCTCCGTGTGTGTGTGTTCGTGTGCTTTTTCCAACTTTTTTCTTGATTCTTTTCACACGATCAGTAACAAACGGCAACTCTCAGGAATAGGAATTCAAAATCATTTTGTTGCTTCGGCTGATGCCTAAGCTTTGATTTTTCAAAAGACTCCTCCGCTCACATCACACAGGGCCTGTCCGCCCTCTACCACCCTCAGGCTAACTAAGTAACTAATTTGAAAGTGCAACAAAACGAACTAAAACCAAACAAAGTGAATAAAAAGTCATACCACACAGGAAAAAAAAAACCCTGAGCGAAATGTGTAAAGTGCATAAAATATAAATTATTTTAATTACATTTGTCAGTGCTGTGTTGCGTTCGTGTATGTGTGTCTGTGTGGCAAATGCAAAACAAAAAAAAAAGGTTCTACGTGACCGAGTTGCTGTTATGATGACGATAATGATGATGATGATGATAATTTCCCTACAGGTGAGACGAAACAACATGTATTATATGTACATATGTAATAAAGAAATATGCAACATTTCAGTATCTAGTTGATAACCCATATAAATACATAGGTACATATGCATACATACATATGTATGTACATATATCAAAGATGAACCAAATGAAAATGTTTTAACTGCTTCATGATCTTCAAAACACTCAATTTAATACATATGTATGTACATATGTATATACATACATACATATGTATGTATGTAATTGTCAGAGAATCCAATGGGCTTACTGTCACCTATGCACATATGTATGTACATACATACATACATGTACATGCCTACATACATACATATTAAAAAAAATGTATGTTTTTTTTCCAAGTCTTATAAAATTAGTATGTTTAGAATTTCGCATAAGAGTGTTAAATGATAAAAATCACCGTTAAAGATTCGGGTTTTACGCTACAAGCATAATTATTATTGTTATATAAAATATCTACATATGAAGTCATTTGTCTGGAACCTTAAAATAAAACACACGATCATGAAAACGAGGGAAAAAATAAAACAAATACTAAAAGCCATGTATGTACATACATACATACATACATACATACATACATACATTCATACATACATATATGCACAAAATACAATTTGCAATTATCAAAATGCAAGGCACACACACACACACAAAGGAGAACGGTGACAGAGGAGCTAGAATGTGAGAGAAAGAGAGCAACGGTAATATTGATGTTTCTGAACTCCTCCTGCTAGAGCATACATACATACATACGTACATACACATGTACATATGTAAGTAAAATTGCCAGAAATTATCAACTTACTAATTAAGGTTATTGTTGCTGCTCGAAAGCTTTCTGGTTTTGTTAGAATTTTTTTATCAAGCATACTTTTTTGTCCCCCCCACCACTCTTCTATTTTGAATGTGCTTATTTATATGATGGTGGAGGGAAGGGCAGTGGGGACCATAAAGAAGACAACGTCAACTCTCTTGTAAACGCGTCTTGTCATTTTTCTATAAAAGAAATATTTCACATATAATAATTGGAAAAATATATTTACATACAGACATATGTACATACCTAAACCATATCGATGTTGCAACTCTGATATGGTCCTGTTTCTTGATTAATAAATCAGTAGCGTTCATAGGAGTAGCTCTCTTTCTGTCGTACATCTTGAAATATCTAACTTTCCCTCTCGCACCACTAATACTTTGGGATAGAAAAGAGCAACCCCCAAAATGTTTGCTGGGGTTTTTAATGCTTCATTATTTGTGTGCTGGGTTGGAGTGTGGAAGAAAAACAAAAAAAAAAAACAACAAAAAATTTTGCGCTCTCCATTTTGCTCAGTCGTCATTTTCTCTTCATTGGCTCCGCTACGCGCGCTGCTACTCCGCAGCGGCAAAGTCTATGCATACTACATACACATACAAGAAGAAACAATTTTTAATAAAAATAAATTAAATTTTTATTGTGGCTCGCGCGTTACTTGGTGTTGTTACTATGTGTTTGTGTGTGTAAAATAAAGAATATTTTTGGAAGAAAAATCGAAAGATATCAAAAATTTCGACGACGACGACTACATATTTGCCTGTGATCTATTTCGGTGTGTATAAAATGAAGAAATAAAAAAGTATTTTTAAAAAATTCTAATGAAACATTAAAACATTTTGCATAAAAAGAACTGTACTTTCTAATTTATGACAGTTTATACATATATGTTTATGTATGTACATATATGTATATGTGTGTGTGTGTGCGTTTTAATCGGAACAATTTTTTCCCACTTTCATATTGATTTTTCCCACAAAAAGCTGACGGAAAGCTTTCATTTCAAAGTCTGCGTGCATAAGTGGTGTTGGTGTATATATGTATGTGTGAATGCATTTTTCTAACTAAAATGACCAGCAATTTTCATACTACTTTCCCATGCAAATGAGGTCAAGTGTTGCAGTTGAAAAGTCCCTGAGAGTGAAAGAGAGACAGAGAGAGCAAGCTTGCATTACATAAGCTTTTTTCCCTCTAATTAACATGTAAATTGTTGCTAGTTGATGGACAAGAGGGAGGGAGTCACCCACATTTCAAGGGTTTGCAGTAAAACAGTGCAAGTTAAATAAAGCAAAAAAAAAGTTAAATCTTTCAACGAAAATTGAATCACGTTTTCACTATGTCGTAGGCCGCCATTTTGATTTTTCCCCCTCTAGCGAGTCGTACACATAAAAAAAAAAGAGAGCGAGTTGATTTTTTCCTTCCACATATTATACTTATATATACATACATATATGTATATGTATGTATGCACGGATATATACATACATACATCTTTATTTTTTGTACTTACTCCCTCTCACTTTGGCTTCGGGTTGGCGCTTTTCGTTTTTATGTTTGTTCGAGCAGTACACACACACACACACAGGAGCGTGAAATTTTCTCTCTCACACATTTGGGGCTCTCTCTCTCTCTCTCTCTCTCTCTATCAACTCACCCTAGCCTAGCTGTAGCTGCTAGCTAGCTAGCCCACAACCACATATTTTTGTTTCCAATTCTGTTTCTGCTTCTTCTTTTCGTACATACAGACACGTTTACATTTTCATTTTTCACATACAAACATATATGGTGAAGTGTGATAGAAAGAGAGAGGGAGAGTGAGCCAGTGAGTGAGATGGAGACATTCATTTATGTGAGTTTGCATACTTCTGCTGCTGGTTTGTCGCAATGGCGCGCCTCTGTTTCGTTTCGCTATGTTGCCAAATTTCATTTTAAAATTGTTTTTACCTTTCCTTTCCTTTCCCTTAAGTCTTTCCATTTTGGCTGCAATTTGTTTACATTTTACGCACATGTGCAGAATAACAAAACAGAAAGAAGAGTCTTTAATAATAATAATACTAATAATAATAATAAGAAAGCTCAAAGCTTTTTTGCGCAGCAGCAACAAGTGCACAGACAGCAAAAGCAACGGCGCTGAATCGCCGAATTTTTGAGTCTTTTTTTAACCTTGCAAATTTATGTATTATTATTTTTACTGACCTACACACACACCCTCTCTCACACACACACACACCCAGGAATAAACTCTCACGCACAAAGGTGTATATATATTTAACTGTATTATTTTTGTTATTATTATAGTAAACAATAATAAACGACGTTATCGTTGGCTGCTTTTTGTTAGTTTCTTCGCCAAAAAAAAAAAAAAATCAGCTAGCCCATTGGCCAAAAAGTTCGTTGAACTTTTTTGTTGATTAATTTTGGTTTTTTTCTTCTTTTTTTTGTTTTGTTAATTCACTTTCTCCCTAAGTAAAAGTGTGTGTTTCGTGAAGGGTTTCTTCGAGTGCGACAAGTTGAAGCAATTGAACATAATTATTACAACAAGACAAAATGGGATAGTAATTTCAATCGAATCATCGTCAAATTATTGCCAAGTTTTTTTTTATTCCATTCCTCTTCACTCCTTCACACACACACACACACACTTGTATCTGTAGCTCTTTTTCTCAATAGAAGGCCCTTCACATTCACTTAAAATATTGCTTTTTCGAGAAAAACAAGTTTTCGCTGCCTTAATCGGCACTAACGACATATTTTCTGTTCGAAACAAAACAACAACAAGTAAGGTAAAAAAAGGAAACACGTACATTCATATGTACAAAATGAATATATAGAAAAACAACGAATTTTACATACCTCTAAAATCAAAATAAATATACATAATGATTAAGGGGAGCTTATTAAGTCTAGAAGTCTGAGATCAAATAGAAAAAATATGGAGGGCTGAGAAAGAGAAGAATATATTCGTCATCATAGCCAACATCTTCGCCCTTTTAGCAACCAAAAGGGACGTTAATTAGTACAAATAACAAATGGAACTGACACATAACAAGTTAATTTTTCTATCGATTGTCTAAGGTCGACTTCAATTCAAGGTCTCTGGGTTTGTTGTAGTATTTTTCAAGTGGTGATCGTGTTTTCGATTAAATTTTGATTTTCCATTGTGACATTGCTTGCCATCTAGCAAATATGCTCGTTCCCTTCCACTTCCCGCAAAAAAAGGGTGTAAAATTTAAATAAATGAGCGACAGACGCCTACATACACCGCACAACACGTCCATGGCGACGACGACGACGACGGTGATTTCTTTGGGGCTCTTTAGAGACTCTGTCTGAGGGGTTGTTGTTGTTGGTTTTCAGAAATAAAATTATTGAAAGTCACTGCCAGAGAGCCAGCAGCCGTTTCAGCCCAGCATCGGTCGGAGTAGCGTTTATTTTTACGTCGTAAATATATACAAATTCACAGATTCTGAGTTTGCTTCAGATTCTCCGCCACCATGCAGCAGGCCAGGCCGCCCAGTCATTTGTATCTGTGAGATAAAATTCCACTTTATGCAAATGTGGCGGGGGACTTTTTTTTTTATTATTATTGTTTCAGACTCCTCTTTCTTTCAGTCTTTCAGTTATTTCCATTTTAAATTTGTTTGTTCTTTGGCAATTTTTCTGGCATTTTGTATTGTAAACTGGTTTTTCTGCCAACACACATAGACACACACACACACACACACACAGAGTCTGCTAACCACATTAACAGGGCGAAGAATTGTGTATGAAATGGCACAGTTCTTTTTGTATTTTTGTGCGCGGAAACCGGTTTTTCTTTTGACTTTTTCAGAACCAGAACAGAAAAACGAGAAACGAGAATTTTCACTCGACAAAGAAAAGACCCCCCGCCGACCAGAGATCTCTCGCATCTTTCTCTCTCCCTCTCTCTCAGTGCTGCGCGCTTTGCAAATGTCTCCAATTTCCTGTGGAAAAGGACAACAGATGATGATGATCCAAATTTATCTATGCATATAGGGAGGAAGGGGGATCGTATACTGGCACCTCTTTCATTTAAGGGTTGATTTCATGTTAGATTAGGGGTTGCTGCTTTCTTTCCCCTTTATTTTTAATGGAGGACACGTTTTGAGTCTGGCTGGCGCGTGCTTGGACTTATCCCCTTTTTTTTATTTTTTTTTTTATCTCTCCGAATGTGGCACTCTAATTATAAAGCATTTGAATTGTATTATTTCATATGTTAGTACCGGATGTGCCTAGAATAAAGCAAAAAAGAGTTTTTTCGCTAACATTGCACGATAAAAGAAGAAAAACGTGCAAAGTTTGATAGTAGATCTCTTTACATTTTAAGCCCACTTAGGGCCTCTCGAATTTACAAGGACAGAGTATGCTTCTATATAAACTGTTTCTTAATCGAGATGCCCAGATTAAACCTAATAAGTAGAGATTTTCGCTAACAATGTTCCAATGCTTTTGGACATGGTTTGATAGTAGACCTCAATACATTCTTTCTATAATATTTGACGGCAAAAAGAGGGGCCTCGAAATTTCAATGACAGAATTGTTCTAAACAAACACAAAATGTTCTGTTTTTCATCGAGAGATGCCCAGATTAAAACCTACAAGTTGAGATTTTCGCTAACAATGCTCCATACATCATTGCTGCATACATTGCTTCGTTTTTGTATGTATTTGTTTTTGTGTATTTTGGACATGGTTTGATAGTAGACCTCAACACATTCGTCATTTCCCCTCATCTCTGCAGCTGACTGACCGCCCCACCAAAAAACATCCGGCTCCAAATCTCTCGCTCACAATAAATTCGCTCTATATAGAATATTTTCTTTTAGGGGTCCAACTGTACTTTTTCCGACCCAGAACATTCACAAGAACAAACAAAACACACATCGACTGACAGACAGAGCGACCGACAGGCAGACAGACCAAGGCGAACGACAACGACGCCATTGCGTAGGAAAAAGGATCCCATCATAATAATAATCCTCCACCATCTGCGCAAAAATAAAACCTTGCAATGTGCAAAGAGCGAGAGAGATCCTTTTTCGTCCCTTTCCCGTTGTTGTTTTTGTTTACCTACTATTTTTCCTCCCTTTCCGTTATTTATACCTACACAACGACAACTTTACTAATTCTGCTCTGCTCTCTCTGTTGTCACACTCCCTCTCCCTTCTCGTACGCTCTTTCTCTCACTGGTGCGTGCTAAAATGATGATGACGATGAGAGTTTTCGTGCCCTAGCAACAACTATGGGAAAAACATATGGCACGACGCTATTGCGCATGCCTTGCACCTTGGTTTTTTGGTGTGTGTATACTAGAAAAACTGATCCCTCACTAACCCAACTAACGGTACCACATTAAGTGTTTTTGTTGCTGTTGCTGCTGCTGCTGTGGTGGGTGGCGGAGACTATTTCTCCCTAAGTAGAAGCAGCAGCATAAGAGTGAGTGTGTTTGTATGTGTGTATGTATGAATTTTCGCCATTATATTGATCGAATGAATGTTTTGCCTTGAACAAAAAGGGAGTGCGTCATTTGCCAACGCCACCGCCACCGCAAAATGTGTTGCTATCTCTATTGTGTGCCTTTCAGTTAGATGGAGTACAGCAGCTGCTTATTTTGTGACTAGTTTTTATGCTGCACAAAATGAAAATGCATTTTACCGGGGCCGACGTCGCTGCAGATGGGGCTCCCATAATTTTTGTGAGATAAAACCCGTGCGTGTGTGTATGTTGCCGTTATATTTGCTCTGCTCTTTTGGCACGATTGCTGCAGTCTGGCTCCTTTTTTGGTGCAATACACCTTCGAAGGGAGTACATTGATTTTGCGGCATACAATCAGGCAGGCAAAAACGCTCTTAAAGGAGTAAAATATTTGTATATGATTTATGATCATCATTTCTCAGGTCATTCAGATCATATGTATGTGATCTGGCCAATAGTTGCTTCCGTTTCGCCGGCCAATTTATACGTGTTGGATTTAATTGACACCAAACAGTGTAAAATGTCGGCGGTACGGCATAACTGATCGATTAAAGGGAAAATGCTCAAGGGTATTCCAACTTCGACTTGCTGGAAGTTTTGCACGGTCCTCAGTTGGGTTTTTTTTTCTTTTTGCTACCTGCCTCTCTCTCTTTGCCGCTTTCTGTCAGTCTCATAACGTGCCCCCCCAAAATGTATGATGCTAACACGCTCACTCTTTCGTGCATAGAATATGCTTAATGCACTGCTCTCGCTCGCTCTCTCTCTCCTTTTCTCTATTCCTATCCCTCTCTCGCACAACAGGCAGCAGCAGCAACTTCGTTTAACTGAAAAAGGAGAGAGAGAAAGAGAGCAAGAGAGCAAAACCGAGCGAGTGAACGCGTCGCAGCCGCAGAAGCGGCGGCAGAGAAAAACGAAAAACTGTAAACTGTCGCTCAGTAGTTGAAAAATTTTGCGTCGTTCAGTTGCTTTCGTGCGCTTGGAGCTTTTGTTTGATTTTCGTGCGTTGTTGTGCGGCAGCGCGTGCGGTTTGCTGGCCCCCACAACTACTAAGTTACACACATACGTGCACACACACATACATACATATACAATACATACATACATAACTAAACGGAAAAAACGCTTCACAAAAACCTTTTTGCAACGAAATCATTTTCATAAGTAAGTGGAAAAGCAAAGGAAAAGTAAAAAGAAAAAGAAAAATTACATACTTGTATGTTGAAAAACATGGTGAAATTGTTATTGATATTCTGTGTTCAGTTTAGTTGGCGTTGCTGCTGCGTTTGTTTTGCGGGGGAAACGGGAAACACGGTCGGACCGGACCCCCATATCTATATTATGTGTTGTACATACATCATGCAATACACACACATACATATGTACATACATATGTATGGTATGTTCTGTTTGTGTGTGTGTCTCACTTCTAATGAAAAAATGTTCTATTTTTAAACAACGACAGCGAGAGTCGAGGGAGGCGATTGCTCCACACTTCCAACTTTAAAAATTATCAGTTTGGTTTCTGAGGCTAAAAGTCTGTGTTTTGTGTTTTTGTGTGTATGTGTTGGGGGGGAAATTGAAAATCATAAAACTTGTGAAATTTTCCATCCAGCGAGACATTTTATATGTACAGGCAGAAGCAAAACTTCCCCTCTTTTTATGTTGTTTCGTCGTCGTCGTTGTTGTTACGAAGTCGTCTTTGTCATCTTCGTCGTTTTATCGGTTTTCATCGATCTCCGCCATGACGAAACCGTTAGAGAGAGAGCGAGTGTCAAACGACACTGAGAGACTAACTGACAGAGAGAGAATGGGAGAGAGAATGAGTTTTCAAAAAGAGCAAAGTTGAACAACGAAAAAATGCAGTTTTTAGGGGCTTCATAGAGGGCGCTTTATAACACAAATTTTTTTTTCTTTCTTTTTTTGCATATATCAAAAGTACAACAAAAACAAACAATAATCTTGCTTCAACAAATTTTGTTGTTGTTTTTGCTTGCTGCTCGAACTATATATGTATATGTGAGTGCAAAAGAGATAGTCAGCAAGTGTGGTTGTTATTATTATTGTTGTTGGTAGGTTGAACTTGACCTTGAGTCGCCTGCATTATGAGAAGGAGAACAAAGTATAATAATCTATTAGGTAAAACAATAAAACTAATCACAATTTTGGTCTTTTACTATTTGCAGCTTAATTGACTACAGAACTTGGAAAGCAAAAAAAAAACTACAAAAAGCATTTGGAAAAGCCGCGCTTCGTTTTGGGGTTGAAGAAAACGTTTTTATTTAAGTTTAATATCACAGAGCTGCACCCGTCATAAATAAATACCTAATTCGAGGGAGAGAGAGCACAACCCGACAAAGGGTCCACCCAAAGTGGGTTAACTAACCCCTACGGCCCACCACCCACATCCATCCGGCAACATCATCATTAGCAGCATCCCCCTTTCTTGTAAAAGGCTTCAATATGGATGATGATCAGCAATTTTGTTTGCGCTGGAATAACCATCAGAGCACGCTGATTAGTGTATTCGATACACTGCTGGAGAATGAGACTCTAGTCGATTGTACGCTAGCCGCCGAAGGAAAGTTTCTCAAGGCCCACAAGGTGGTGCTATCAGCATGCAGTCCCTACTTTGCGGTAAGTTTTTTCATTATTGGTCAATATATGAATTTCGTTTAACCGTTTCTTTTTTTGTTGTTTTGTATTTATAGACCCTACTCCAAGAACAGTACGACAAGCATCCCATATTTATACTCAAGGATGTCAAATATCAAGAACTGCGAGCCATGATGGACTATATGTATCGTGGCGAAGTAAATATCTCGCAAGATCAATTGGCCGCTTTGCTGAAGGCTGCCGAATCGCTGCAAATTAAAGGTCTGTCCGATAATCGTACTGGCGGCTCATCGGCTGCATCCCAGCCAAAGCCAGAGGCCACTCAGCAACATCATCGCGGTGGCAAATTAAGTGGAGCGTATACCTTGGAGCAAACTAAGCGTGCACGTTTGGCCACTGCGGGAGCAGGTGCCGGACTGGATGCCAGTGCAGATATTTCCGGATCACGCGAGGGCTCATCGAGTCCGTCGCGTCGTCGTCGAAAAGTCAGACGTCGCAGCATGGAGAATGGTAAATATATTTTGAATAAAGAATATAAGTTTCGTTTTTCTTACAACTTTTCTTAAATTTTCTTTTTAGATGTCCATGATAATTCCAATTCGTCAGTGTTGCAACAAGCCGCCGCCTCCAATCAGTCACTCCTCCAACAGACAAGCGCCGGCCTAGCCGTCTCTGCTTTGGTCAGCACCCAATTGGCTAGCACCAATGCGTCTCCTGCCGCCGCCGCTGCTGCTAACCAGCCATTGACCAGCACCAATTTAACCAAAAAGACTGAAAGCGCTAAACTAACATCGACAGCAACTGCAGCAGTGGGTGGAGCGACAGCAGCAACAACAGAAACCAGCGATGCCATCAATACCGAAAATGTACAACAAGGCGGCGCCCAAGGCGTTAACGTGGAAGATCATGAATCTGATGCGGCGGCTTCAACTGGTGCTAGTCACACTGGTGTGGTCGTTAAACAGTTGGCCAATGTCATTGAAAGTAGCAACAAATCCTCATCAGCATCCTCGGCAGCAGCAAATCACAAACAGAATAAGAATAAAAACGATAATAGCGTCTCATCGGTGGGATCCGAAATGGTAATTGAACCTAAAGCCGAATACGATGATGATGCCCATGATGAGAATGTTGAGGATTTGACAATGGATGAGGATGATATGACCATGGAAGAGCTGGACCAAACGGCCGGCACCAGTCAGGGTGGCGAAGGATCTAGTCAAAGTATGTCTCCCCTAAATTTTCCAAATTTGAAATGTTTACTAAAATTATTTCCCACTAAATTTGCTTTATAGATTACGGAGCCTGGCAACATGACAGATCTCAGGATGATATTGGACTAATGGCCGCACAGGATGCACAGCAGCGGGATCCTCAAGGTGAGTTTTTGTTCAAAATTATTATACTTATACTACCAAAAAAAGAGAAAAAAAAAAAAACAAATATATTTATATATATATCAGAAGAAAAAAAGACAAATGAAAAAGATCAAATAGAAAAGATTAGCTTAGGTCAAGAATATGAAAAGATCGCAGCGAGCACGACAAAAGGCCAAAACAAAAATTTCTAAGAAAATCACAAAACATAACTTTAATTTTCCATAAAAATCCTTTAATAAATTTTTCATTTTTATTTACATAAAAAAAAAAAATCAAAATACGTCGTGCTCTTAACACAAAAAAAAAAAAACTTAAACGATCGAAATTATACAAAGAAAGAAAAAAAAAACAAGCAACAAGAAAGAACAAAGTATTTATTATTATTATTTGTCGAAAAGGAATTAACTTTACAAAACTAAACATGAACATGATAAAGAGTATTAGGACATTTAGGAATTTAACAATTAATTTTTGTGCAAGTTGAAAGTATTTACTTACCTAATTATTATTATTATCATTCTGATTATTACAAATTATGATTTAACCAAAACACTAAAACTAAACCAAAACAAAAAATTAAAAACTATATATTTATTTTTTTTATTTAGTACTTTTGTTGTGTATATATGAGATATGATACGTTTAATATATTAAAACCTATCGAAATTTTTTTTTAACACCAACTAAACTTAAAAAACAAAAAAAAAAAAAAAAAACTCCCTCACTCACACACCCAACCACAGAATCACATTATAGACGAAATATTTTACATATTTATTATTATATTATTAACCTTAACCACAAATTCATTACTCATGTTTTTGACATTTCCTTTTTTCTCATATCTATGTATGTATGATTTGTTACGCCGCATTTGGGTTATAAAAAAGAAACATTTTGTTTAAATTCTTTATTAACATTTTTCTTCACACCATCATCTCCATTTCTCAACCACCATCCATCTCTAAGAATTCTACATTACTCGCTCTTGCTCTCTTGCCTTTGCTTTCCTGCTCCTCTCTCTATGTTTCTTTTTGCCTCCTTAACCTCACATGAGAATAATCATAACTGTTCATTAAATACTCCTACTCATTCACACACACACAAACACACACACTTCATATATATGTACACAGACACAGCAGAGCGAAACACTAAAAAATAAAAACGCATATGTTTTTCTTTTAAGTTAGTTTTTAAATATTTTGTTTGAAGCAGTTACATATATTTTATTTCTCTATAAAGAGAGAGTGAGTGTTAAAAATCGATGGGTGTGCGTGTATGTTCGTGTTGTGTATGTCTTCTGCGTTTGCCCCAACACTCTATTGACCACCCACCCGCCCGCTCTTCTTCTCGCTCTTGCTCTCTTTAACTTAACTGTGTCTTTTGTGTGTAAGCTGGCTTTGTTGTTAGTTTTGTACCCAGTGTGCGTGTCTTTTTGAAATATTTCAAGAGAATGGGGTGAAGGAGGAGGGAAGAAGGGAGGGAGTACAGGCGCTAAAAAAGTTCAAATTTCTTCCAAAAATTCGTACAATTCTTAAAACAGTTTACACTCTCCCACACATGCATACACACTCGCAAAACACATACTATCCACACAACACACAAATTCATTTTACTCATTATTTGTGTCTTTTGTTTTCTTTTCGCCCTTCGGCGGCGTGCTAATTGTTTTCTCTCCCTCTCTATCTTTTTACTTTCTACACTCTTTTTTTTTTTACTATACAAACAAGAAGAATACGCATGCAGATTTAAAAAGAAAAAGAAAATCCTACCTATCCTATTTTCTTTTACTTTTTTTTGTATTATTATTATTAGTATAAAAAATTATGTATTTATCCTATACATACATTTATATATTATTTTGCTTTATTTTGGTTGACGGGACTTTTTTTTTTGTATTATATTTATATTGTTTATTTCTGTTTTGATGAGTAAATTATGTATAAACAAGTATTTTTCATGCTAGTTGTTAAGAAACTTTTTAAAAACGCGTCGCGCGCTTCGCAAAGTCAAAAAATTCTTTAAATACCAAAGCATGTTCTTTCTCTTGCATTCTTTTGGAGAGCGAGAGAGGGAGAGAGCACTGCTGTTTAGGTATATTAAACGGGTGTTTCGTCTACGTTACTCTTAACTTAATCTTAAAGTTTAAAAAGTGGTAAAAAAAAGTGCTGAAACAAAAAAGAAGACCAAAGATGCTCGCACGATCAACTGTGAATGCAGCCAAACTCTGGATCAGGGGGAATCATCACCACCACCCACCATATACACCACCGCCGCATATAAATACACACACATATAAAGCTCGTAGCCATTTTTAAAATGGTGAGGTACAGTTGCAGCTTTTGTTAAATGTCGATGTGTGCGTGTGCGTGTGTATGGCAACTCTTACCATCAAAGGACAAAAAGGATCTGAGTGTGTGTGTGTCTCAGGTAAGTATGCTTTGCCCCAACGGTATCGGTTGGGCAAAGGAACTCGAATCAAGAATGCAAAATTCAATTTGTTCCTCGATATTATGAGTTCATTTTTCATCCAAAATCTCCTTTTCCTACCTCCTATCCTCTTATCCTTCACTCCCGACCCGATATCTCTTCATATATCATCATGATCATCGTTGAATATTTCAGCAATTTTGTTTCAACAGAAAGGAAAAGGTAAAGTAAAAGAGATATCCAGCTTGAAAGATGATAATGAACGATGATGATGATGATTGGTTGTTGTCGTCGTCGTCCTTTGATTGATCGTCTATGGAGGGTAAGCTATATAGTGTTTAATAAAAGAAGAGAGAAATGGAAATACCCTCTTTCGCAGTTGGCCATAATGTTTAAGATTCTGCACACATAAAATTTTGTGTTGGTTTTTTTTTTCTTCCATTTGTTTATTTTGTTTTCTTTAATTTATACATACATATATATATTTTGCTTGACTCGCATTGCTTAAGTCGAACAACAGAAAACAAATAACTACAACAAAAAAAAAAAAAAAAGAAACCAAACCAACTTCTTCTTCAACAACAACAATACACAAAAACAAAGGAATATATATTCCTCCAACCCCAACAAAGCTCACCTCACCCCCCCACTCCAAGTCCAATCGACTTTAAACTCTAGTATGCTTTTTTTTTTATCTAAATAATGTTGGTTACTTTCAAACAACTTTTTTTTTTTTGGTTTTGTACCTGTCGTACCAGCTTGTTTCCTCCCCCTGCCCCCAAAACACCCCCCTGAAAGTCTTAGACTAGACGACAGACGACAAGAGCACTGAGAGTATCAGAGCATCATTTTGTTTTTATTGTTGTTTTTGTCTTCTTCTATTCCCACCCATCTCCCCCCTTTCCATCTGCTCTTCTCGTCCCTTGGTTTTCGTTTTCTTAATTGTTAATCATCACCTCACTGAAAGATTCGTTCAAGTTCAAGGTCGACTAAAAAATTTTGTTGCTTGGTTGTTTCATTTTCTGCTATCTCTCCTGTTGTGTATCAGAGTGTTGCGAGCATAGAGAACTGAGAGATAGAGAAGGTGTGAGAGAGGAGAGAGACAAGGTGAGAGAGGCAAACCATATAGAAGAACAACCGAAAAAAATATGTACATCTAATAATAATATTTTTAATAATCATGCTCTCTGCGACTTTTTTTCTTCTCTTTTTGTTCTTTTGTGTTTGCTGCTGTTGTTTTGTATATTTTTGTTTAGTTTGGTTATTGCAGTTTCCGTGACACTGAAATTTGTGTTTTTTTCTCTCAATTAAAAACACGTTTCTAAAATAATTTGCGAAGTACAAAGAAAGATAGAGGGTGAAAGAGCATGAGGTGATGCAAAATTATGTTCTATTCTCTGTGCTGTGTCTCGAAACATTTATAAACTTTGCTTTTTTTTGCTGACTCCAGTGACTTCTTCTTCCTGGCTTTTTACTTTTATTCACATGGAATAATATTAGTCACAATTTCCCATAACAAATTATGTGGTTTGAATGTATTGTGCGTGCCTTGGTTTATATGTTGGCCTTGACCCAATTAGAAGAGACCTTGTTTTTACCCCCAAAGAAAAAAAGACGTAATAATTGCAAATTTTTGCCATTTTGTTTGGCATATATTTTCGCTTATGGTTATTAGGTCGCTGAAATTTGTATGTATATGTATGCTGTGTGTGTGTGTCTGTGGCAAATATATATACTTTACTATAATAATTCTATCATAATAGTTTTTAAGCTTAAATGTAGTTGTATTTAGTAGTTGGTAAATGTGTTTTAACCCCCATCTACCATTTTTTGGGCTCTCTTCTTGACCTTTATCAATAATTTTCTTACAACTTGCACTTGTCGAAGGAATTAGGCGTTAGGCATTAGTTAGTCACAGGCAGTCACTGTCATTATCAATATGATTATCTGTTTCTTTTTGCTTTTTTGTTTTTTCGTTAATATTGAAGATGATAATGATGATGATGATAATGAGGATTCCGAAGTGGAGTTTTATCCTCCAAATCTTGTGCCCAAAATAATTGCCGTAAGCAGGAACAACACCAACAGACGAGGGCAAAGCCAACGCCAACGCCGGCGCCGATGCCTTCCTCCAATGAGGCAATCGAAGTCCTCCTCCTCCTCCTCTTCCTCCACATTGTTTAGCTGTTCGACCTGTAATCGTCGTTATCAAACAATGGGCACATTAGCGCGTCATATACGCAACGAATGCCAAAAGCCAAAACAATTTCAATGTCACTTGTGTGGACGAGCCTTTTATTATAATTTTAAATTAAATGATCATTACACTCACGCACACAAGATTCGGGCCTAAATTAAAGAAACAAACAAACATGGTCCACGAAATAAAGTTGATTAAGAAAATTAATATTAAAGTTTTGTATAAATTCTAAAGAGACAAAAATGTTTAAGGAATGTTTAGCTTAGGCGTTTTCAATGATATACAAACTAATGGTTATGGTTAAAGGATAGTTTCTATTTCGGTTCAAAGCTCTTGTTGCTTGTTGTGTTTAGTTTCGATCGTTTTTGAGTCACAGATAGTTATTTAGGCCGTGTGCTTAAGCAATGTTTTCTTTCTCTCTTTTAAAGAAGTTGAGGAGGAGGAGGAAGAGGTACATTTTGGCCATGATGCTTTTCTATCAATGCCACAAATTGCATCCGTTTCTGGTGGTGCTAGCGAGACTAAACTAAGCCCAAAGGAGAAGGTTGTGGTGTTTAAAGAAGAGGAAGCAGAGGAGCATAAGCAGAATGATGATGATGGGAATGACAATGATGCTTTAATGCTTATGCCACAAATTGCAAGCGTTTCTAGTGGTGCTGCCATAGGCAAACAGCGTCGAAAAGTAGCCAGAAAAAAACCATCATACCAGTGCCCAAATTTATCCACTGCAACTAGCGCTTCCACATCCTCATCATCATCTGCCACATTGAGGCGTAAACGTAGCACGTTGTCCTCGTCGTCGTCGTCGTCGATGTCGCGCAGGTAAATTGCCTAGTTCAAGTTCCTTTATCTCTCTCTCTTGCACTTGGAGTTTTTGCAATTTTTGTGTTGAGCCTTGTTTTCTCTGCTGTTCTCTCTCTCTCCCTCTCTTGTGTCGTTCTTGTTCTTTAGAAATAACAGCAGCAGCACCAGCAACAGCAACAATAATCAACCACAGCAGCAGCAGCGCCAGCAAACGAAGCAAACGTCGGCGGCGGGACAATCAGAGGCCCCCTATATATGCCAGACTTGCGGTCGACAATATCAGGTTTTGGGCACACTGACACGACATATGCGCAAAGAGTGCAATCAGCCCAAAAAATATGTTTGTCGTATGTGTGGACGTGGTTTCCATTATAATTTCAAGCTACAAGATCATTACTACTATGTGCATAAGGGCTCAGGTGCCCTAAGGAAGGATTAGAGTAGTAAGCCGCCAAGCTCAGGCTCAAGCCCAAGCCCAAGACGCGACAAATCCAAGCTATAAGCTTCAAATTGTCTCTCTTTAGGCCATAAGTTTGTACAATTTGTTGTAATCACATCTATCTTCCTTTTTAAACACACTGTCTCTGTCTCTTTCTTTCTGTCATATTTTATGGATCAATAAAACACTTTGAAGAATATTTTCGAGTGTTGTAGTAGGATTGTGTTGATTGAATGTTGATTTTGTTATGGTATATATACAATATATCCTTAGGTATATGAACAAAAATAACAATTAGTAGTTTTCATTTGAAAAGTTATTGAGAATCAGCTAATATTGTGTAGCGTTGAGTGCCTACTTTTTTTGTGAAGCTTAAAATCATTGAAAGATATTGTAAAAATAGAAATATATTGAGAGTAGGTGCTGTTTTTTTTTTTTGTTTGTTCTTTTAGAAGTTTTGTAAGCAAAATGACTTTGACAAAGGTTGGAATTTTGGTTGACTTTCTTGGAAATTTTGAAAATTTTTTTTGGAATTTTTGTCGTGACTTGTTGTGTGTGCGCTTATTAGAAGATATGGATAAATATATTCTTTTTCTCATTGTGTCTGTCTTTCTTCCTCCTGTGTGTGTGTCTCTCAATTTCTCTCTGTTGTCTCTGTGTCTCTCTATCTTTGCTTTTTGCTCAAAAATTTAATTGCAGGTCTGCTTGAGTTGAGCTTAAACCAAATGTTTTACTATGAAACTGCTGAAATGCTGCAACCACCACCATCACCATCAACTCAACCACCCAAAACATCATCACCAATACCAGCAGCAGCAACAATAGCACCACCACCCACATTAAATGCTGCTGCTGCTGGTACGCAACGGGGCAAATTGCGGGCACGTAACAGTAAGAGGAAAATCATGCCACCACCACCACCACCACAACCATCCACTACCACCAACAACAACACATCCACCAATACCACATCCTCCATTACAACCACAATACGTAGTAACTCGGCTGCCACATTGGCTAGAAATGCCATGCAACGGGCCGATGGTAAATTACAGTGTCCCCAATGCCCAAACTCCTATACCAGATTGTCGGCCCTTAAGCGTCACATTGAATTCGAGTGCGGAATGTTGGAGAACTTTCGTTGTGAGGTTTGTGATGCTGGCTTCAAGCGAAAGGATTCATTGAATCGTCACTGCAAGGTCAAGAAGCATATTACCAAATATTTATTTTAAAACAAACTATGAAATCAAAAAACAAAAAAACGAATGAAAAAATTATAAAAAACAAAGACAAAAGTGAAACCAAATTGAAATTTTTGGCAAGATAAAGATTTACCTATATTATATATAACTATAACACACACCTGCGTTATGCATATTACGAATATATATATATATCTATATATATTTACTCATGATGGTGGGTCTAAGACTGAATTTTAGATTGTGAAGGAGTCACGAGGAGTCGGAGAAGAAGAAGGAAAAGTTCCCATCAACCAAAAAAAGCTAGAAACCTTAGAACAGACCCCAACTATATATTCTATAACCATGTTTTCTATTCCACAAAAATTTCCAAAACTTGGCCAGAATCAATAGCTAAATCAAAGTGCTAAATTTTGCTTGTTTACCTTGACATTCCAATCGACTTAAATGTAAGTCTATATCTTATTAGATAGAACTTGAAATCGGCGATAGATTTATGTAGATTTATGTTTTTAAGGCATTTTTAAACTTTACAATCTCCTTAAGTTAGGAAAGAAATACAATTTTGTTCTATTTCTTGTGTTGGAATAATATTTAATGTGAATTTATTTAGTTCAAAATGTGTGGAATAAATGCAGATTTGTTCTATATTTAATGGCAGTTTCACTTGGATTCATTATAATTATTAATCTCCTTAACAATGATTTCTGAAACTTGATTTAAAACTTTCTCGAATTTTATTTTCGAAAGTTTTGAACTTTAAAATTAATTATAAGGAACAATTTTTTCTATAACCTTCTCGTTGATGGCTTTAAAAAGTTTTGAAACGTTTCCTAACAAGATATTTCGTTAGCCTCACACATTTTAAACAACATATTTAAATTTAGTAATATATTAAGCAATTCTACTCTACCTTAAATTGCTTAGAAAGTATTAAAAGAAATCCTAACAAGATCTTTAGAACCCAAAATATGTTATGAACAATTCTTAAAAGAAAAGCTTGCTTAAAAAGTATTCTGTATTTTTCCAATTTTCATCTAAAGCCACAAATTTTGTAAAGAAGATTGTTTAATGTTTTGGAAAGATTTTGTGCTCTTAAACTTGCAAACTAATATCAAAAGCCTTTTAAGTTGTTTTACAAGGAGTTTTGGGAGTATTTTTTTTCTGAAATTTTGTGGAATAAAGAGAAATGTGTGAATAGAAATAAAATTAGGTCCGTTGTTTTTAATTGTTTGATTGTTTAATTGATTAATTGTTTGTGTGCTTGAACCTGACCCCCAAAGATACACACACACACACATACACATACACATTTTACTCTTTCTCTCTTACTCTGTCGCGCTCTCTCTCTCTCTCTCTGTTTCTTCCCTTTTTCTTATAACAAAACAAACTTTCTAATTTTCTTCTGCCTAATTGTGTCATGCTGTGAGCTCTGCTGCTCTCATTTTTTGTGCATTTGTTTACTTCCTTTTTTTAATATATATTCTTACTGCCTGTTTGAAATTTGTTTTTGTTTGATATCAAAAAATGATAAAAACCAAAATTAATTTTTATTCATTTAATATGAAAAACAAAAGAAAAAGCTTACAAATAAAAGAAAATAACCCAAACAAATAACCAATATGATAATAATTTGCTTGCTTGCAACAACAACAACAACAAACCAACCAACAACAATCAAACCAAACCAAAAAGCATGAAATGAAACAAAACAATTAACCGAAATGAAAATTTTTTGAAAACGAAAAGAAAAACGAAATTTGCAAACCAAACGAAAACAAATTTCAGGGCCATCATCAACAACGAATCATCATCACTTGCTACTAGAGGATTCCTCATCCAATCAACAACAACTCAATGGTGGAGGAGGAGGAGTAGGAGGAGGCACCTCAGCAGCGGCCGCAGCAGCCACATTTGAGCATTTCCATAAATTAATGGGTGCGGCTGCAGTCAGTCAATTGCACTTACAACCGCAGCAGCAACAGCAACTGCAGGGACTGCAGGAGGAGAGTTTCACCTGTCCGCAATGTTATCGAACTTATCGCCGTCATGGTACACTGCGACGACATTTGCGTCAAGAATGCGGCAAGGGCAAAAGTATGGTTTGCTCTGTTTGCGGTCATCGTACCAAAAGAGCCGATCATTTGCGTCAGCATGTGCGTAAGAAGCATCCGGAGATTGCCATGCGATCCCTATTCAAAAGACAGCAGAAACAACGTGCAGCAGCTGCAGCAGCGGCAGCAGCAGCAACCACGACGACGACGACGTCGTCTTCTGCTAAATCGGGAGACATTGTTGATTTAGATGATGAACTTCTTCCAAAACAAGAGGACGAAACATTTGTAGTCGATGATGATGATGACGAGGATGTAGTGGATGATATTTTAGATGATGATGATTCTCCCCATCATCGGCAGCAACATCTCAATTCAAGTTACTATCAGCAGCAATTGCATCAGCAGGCATTGCAACAGTTGCAAATGCAACAGCAACAATTGCAGGCATTGGCAGCAGCAGCTGCTGTTGCAGGTGGAGCAGATGCTGCCGCTCACTGAAAGACTATATCGATCGTACCACCCAACCCCTCCCAGTAAATCTCTTTTTACCCTTTCTCTCCTCTCTCTCGCACTCTCTCAATTAACTAAACTGAAATATTAACCAAAGATTGCCCAAAGCATTTATATAATTTCTCTCTATCTTTCATTTATAATTGAAAAATTCTTTTCCAGCGCAAAAATCAAAACAAAAGTTGAAAACTAAAACACAAAATTAATATTTACTTATATATAATATATATATTTTGTAAATTATGATGAAAAAGAAAAAAAAATGAAGAAAAAAGTGAAAATTCAAAATAAAGAAGCAGCATTTTTATATATACATATATCAAAAAAATGTGTTTTCAATGCATGATCTATATAGAAACAGAAACCATGTTCAAATTAATTTAAAATCTATTATTATTATTTTTGGTAAATAACAACATTTTCTATATTATAATTTAATTACTTCTTTTGGTGTGTTTTAAGCCTAACTTCTTGTGTGATGATATGAGGCAAGGAAGAAAGAATCATTGTAAACTTTTTTTTTATACTTTCTCTCTTTTTTTTTGGCATTGGTTTAAACTAATAACTAAGTTATAAATTAGGTTTACACATTATTTTTCTTACGTTTTTTTAAGTGTGTGTGAAGCGAATAAGAAACAACAACACCCACAACAACAAACACCACTTACATAACTATATACACTCGCTCGCTCTCTATCTATATTTATATATATATGTATGCATCATCTCTCTGACAAAACAAAAACTATCTTTATCAAATCACTGGCAAATTTTTAGAACGACCAAAAAACCAATCAACAATTTTTACAGATTTAAGGACGCTTTACTGTAATTTTGCCACGGCAGTTGTCAAAGCAGCAGCCACAGCCAAAGTTGTCGACAACAACATTAACCACATCAGCAGCAGCAACACCCACGACCATGTAAATGAAATTTGTGAACCAGAAATAAGCATACGTAGAATGTACAAGTGTGGAGGAGCGGCGGCAACATCGTCACTAGCAGCAGCAGCAACCACAAAACCCCACAGCAACAGCAGCAACAAACTACCATGCAATGCCTCAAATTGCAGTGGCTGTCAAATGTCTGCAGCAGCCGCCGCAGCGGCGGCCTCATTTCAGTTGGCCAATTTACTCAGTAGCCAACAAGCAGCGCCACCTACTCAACCACCACCAGCAGCAGCAGCACCAGCATCAGGAGCAACACAAAGGAATAGCAGCAGCAGCAACTGCAATATATCCCCACCAACTTCTGTTCTTGCTGCTGCTGCTGCTGTTGGTGGTGGTAGTAAAAAACCCATGATACAATTTCATTGTGAATTTTGCAATTTCAATTGCACTTGGCGTTACGATTTGAAATTGCATTTGCGGCAAAAACACGGCATACATCAATTGAAAAAGGCGTGAAACGACCAAGGATAAACACAAAACACACACAAAAAGGATAAGCAATGAGAGAAAGATAAAAAAAAAACAAACCTGGCTGTTGTTCATCTATGATAAATTTGTTTAAAACTTAAGCAAGAAAATACCATTTAATCATAATTTTTTGTTGTTGCCAAAAGTTAAATATATGTGTACGAAAAAACAAAAGAGAAAAAAAGAATAACATAACTAAACAAAACAAAAAAGGATATTCATTGTTTCTGTGTGTGTGTGTGAGTGTGTGTGTATGGAGAGAATATTGGGAATATATTCTCTCTATAGATTGTGAGATTTTCTTCCAGAACACTTCTTCAAGAAAACACATTTCATTCTCTGTTTTAATTTTAATTTAGATAAATTTTGTAATTGTTTTAGTAAATTTATTTTTTGATTTAGTTTTAGTTCAACTGAAATGTAATTCATTTGTATTTATTTTGATTTTTCCATGTAAAAGTTGTGTGTAGAGACATTTGTTTAAATTTTATAACTTTAGAGAGTCAGTTCAAAAGTTGATTTGTTTATATATTATTGTATTTAATTGTTTAAAACATTTATTGTGTCGATTGTGTAACGAATTTTGTTTTCCAATTTAGTTTTTGTTTTATAAGTTGCAAAAATTGATGATATAAAATTTGATTTTCATTAAGTTTAGTTTTTAAGAGCAAAAACAAAACAAAAATGTGTGTTTATTACCCCACAACAACAACTAATATTGATCGAACAATCTGTCTTATGTTTATGATTTTTTTATTTTCTTTTCATTTTCATTTCAAAAAACAAACCAAAAAAACACAAATCCAAAAATACAAAATTCCACTTCATCACCATAAAAACTAAACTAAAACAACAAAAAACAATTAAAATAATAATTGAATAATGCTTGAAACAAAAACCAACGACAACAAACCCATCACCAAACCACATCCACACACCAACACCAACACACAACCAACCAAACTTTGATCTTGGTTCGATCTTGAAATCAGATATGAAATATGATTTTGGACATAGCGTTTTTGGTGGCGGCGGGGACGGAGAATTGGGCAAGGAACGTTTCCATTGCGCTGTATGCAACAAGAGCTATTTGAGGAAACGGCATCTGCAGCGTCATATGCGTGATGAATGCATCGGCATACCGCCGCGTTTCAATTGTGAATTCTGTAGTTCCCGTTTCCGTCGCAAATATCACATGGTGCGGCATTTGGTCTCAAAACACGGCATTCCACCGGCCATTGCCCAGCAGACGACGGGCAGTGGTTCGCGCACTAGTTCCACCAGTCGCGATAGTTTAGCCCTTGGACAAGGAGGTGGAGGAGGAGGATCCGTAGGAGGCTTGGATGGTATGAAATATAATCCCCAGTCAGGCATTGGCGGCGGCTTAGGTGGCGATTGTGGTGCCAGTGTGGGCAGTGCTGGTTCTCATAATGGGTGCGAAAGTCCACCCATACCCGAGAATCTATCGATGCGCAAAGAGAACTATGAGAATGAGCATCACAATCATCATCACAATCATCATCATATTGTGGGTTCACCGCGTTGCGAGTCGCCACATCATTTAATGCCCATACCCACGTATGGTTTAACTGGGGCCATAACAGCCATTTCAGCAGCAGCAGCCGTGGTCGAAGAGCAGGCAGCAGCAGCGGCAGCCATAGCGGCCGCCAAGGCTGCCAAGGACTTGTTAGTGGCAGAAGTAGGTGGAGGAGGAGGAGGCAAAGCAGCAGCACCAGCAGCTGGAGCAGAGGACGAAGAGTCATCGGCGGAGGCCTCAGGCGGTGAAATTGTTGTAAAACCAGAACCTGTTACACCCGGCAAGGTTCAACATTTGATGGATGAGGAGTGGAATATGAAGCTGGGCCTGCAAATCATATCGAATTCATTGCTCAAGGAGCGTTTGATGAATACCATGCCATTTGCTTATAACAATAATTGAACAAACAAAAAAACAACAAAAATTTTCTATTCATAGAGATATGAGATTGTGTGTGTGAACCAAAGTCAAAACAAAACAAAATTATATATATTTATTTTAATTTGTCGTAAAACAAAGTCTTATATATAATATATATATAAGTAAACCTATATACATTTATGTGTACTACTCCAGAGAATCTCAAAGCTTAGACATTCCAAATAGCAAGAACAAAAGACAAGGAAACAGCATAAAAATGACAAGAAAAGGAAACACAACTTTTTATTATTTATAAACTTTTATTTATGTGTGTGCGAAATGTGTCTTAAACAAGGAAAACAAAACAAAAACAAAAATATATCTATTACAATGTTAAAATCAAATCATCTCATAGCAGAAGATAAAACTAAAACTAAACAATTTCGAATTTGTATTATCTAAGTCTCTTGTACCAGGAAAACCATAAAAAAAAAAAACAAAACATTCCCAAAAAAAAGAAAGATTTGTTAGTGATGTAAGCAATAATTATTGTTTTTTTTGCTAAAACCAAATTGATATTTATATATATATGTATCTCACCCAAAAGAATACTCAACAACAAAAAAGGACAAAGAAAAACGCATGTAAACTATTCTCGTAATATTTTTTAAGTCCCAAGTCTCAATTCCAAATGATATATGACCAAAACTTTTATGTATGCTCATTAGGTTTTTAAGTATTATATTTATACTCAAAACAAAAACAGAAACCTATATTATTAATAAAAACAAAACAAAAACTATGCAACTTATTTATATCTATAGATATACATTAAAACGAAATATTGAATAAAAAACAAAAATCTCCAAAAGAACCAAGAAAGAGAAAAGAAACGGAAAAAACAAAACTCTTGAAAGAAGTTTTCACTTCTTTTTGTGGGGATTCTAGCAAATATTCGATTGAATTGAATTTGCTAGATAAATCGAATTTTTGCTAGATTCTTGTTAATATTTATTTACCAGACATTGTCCATCTCTCTCTCTCTTACTCTCACTTTCGCACTCTCCCGCCATTTGTCATCCCATTTTTGTTTTGCTTTATGTTTTTTCGTTATGCATTTTTCCGTTTTTTGTTCTCAGTCGTCGTCCTTTGTCGCCTTCGACGCCTTTTTATTATCATCTTGGTTTTTCTTTGCTTTCCATTCTTTTTTATTTTGTTGGTTTTTCGCTGCGCTGCTACTGTTTGGAGAATTTCACTAACCTATTTTTATTACTAAATTTCTTTTAGATAAACTCGAACTACTACAACACACTCGACTAGAACTACATAAGAGAAGCCTCTCAATCAGAAAAAAAAAGAAACAAAACAAACAAACAAATACTTCCTCTATCCACAACATCCTCTATCTGTCTCTGTGTCTATGATGGATTGTGTTTCGGGATGAAAGCCAAAAATGAATTGAAAATCGAGAATATGAATACAGAAATGACTAGTCAATCGAAACTGTTTTTTGTTTTTTAGATGTCGTCTATATGTGTGATCTCTTCCTGCTCTTCCTTCAGCTGGGTGTGTTTGTCTCTTCTCATCTTTGTGTGTGCGTGTGTATGTGTGTGTGTGTGTGTGTGTGCTTCTTGTCTAATGTTCAGATTGATTTTTGCTCAGCTTTATATCCTATAATCTATACATTTATATATATATTTAAATATTTATCGATATTGTATTTATGTGTGTGTCTTTTTAATAATAATCAAAATAAATTTATTTAACACTCGATGTTTTTCTTCTTCTTCAACTTTTACATATATATATATATATACATATATATATCATCACACAGCTTTTCTCTCTTTCTCTAAAACTTTTCCTCTTTTTTTTTTTTTTTTTTGGGGTTTTGCATTTAAGTGATATATCCTATACATATAACTATATATTATAGATTTTTTTTTAGTTTATAGTATAATACATATATATATTTTTTAATTTACCCGTCAAATTTGTTTTATTTTTGGAATGCCAAGTCATCTATAAAAATATATATTTATAAAATTTATTTATTTTCTTATAATTGTAAATTTCATTAATTTTTTCCTTTGTTTTCTTATGGTTTTTCTGTAGCGTCGTTCTTTTTTTTTCCTTTTGTAGCCTTTTTGACTTGCTCAAAACAGAAAAAATATAAACGAAAAAAACAGAAAAAAACAAATATTCAACAGTCAGTCAATATCATACAGTCATACCTGCCTATATAACTCTCTCTCTATATATATACATATATCAGTGAACAACAGATAAAAAAAAACATCTTTTACCCTTCACCATCAACAACTACAACAACAACAAAAACACCATCTCACCCATTACCAACACCTACGCGTTGTGTGTTTTCTCTTCTCTTCTCTTCTCTCCTCTCTCTCTCTTTCTCTTTTCTCTCTCTCTCTCTGTATCTTGGCAAATTGCTTGTTTGCTTTTATCCGCAGATTTTGTTTTAACCTGGTATCAACATGCCTGCGATCAATGCGGCAAATCGTATAAAACCCGTAAAAGTCTTAGCCGTCATCGTCGTTTCGAGTGCCGATTCACCACGGAGCGTCCAATATTCCAATGTCCAAGTTGTAATTATGCAGCCAAGCGCAGCGACAATTTGACCAAGCATATTAAAACTCACTTTGCCAAAATGAAAAAGGACTTTTTGCCATTGGCATTTCAAATGCAGGCCACCAATTGCCTGCAAACTAAATGGGAAACTGCTTAAATCAATCACCAAAAATTGAAATTTACCTCGAACAAAACCAAAAAAAAAAAACAAACTTGTCGTCCAAAAATTAAGGAAAGAATGAAAAAAAAAAAAATTAACTCTGTTAAGTTTAGGTTTTAGATAACTTTAAATATTCTTCGAATGCAATGCAAAATTTACTATTTTATGCTCTCTTTATTTTCATTTTATGTCTTGCTTTTACTTAACATTTTGCATAAATTGTTGTAATTTATGCAAATTAAATGCCATACAAAAACAAAAACAAAGTTAAAGGTCCAAAACCTGCGAACCAAAAACCATTTGCCAAAAAAGAGAAGAAAAAAAACTAATTTAAAATTCAAATTGAAAATGTGTTTTGCATTGCAATCGTTGTCGACCGCTCTCTCATTTTAGATATAAGTTCTCTTTGCCATTTTTTGCAAACATATAATATTTTATGCTTTAGCCAGGGCAATTTTACTTACTCATTATGTTTTTAAGTTAAATTTTAAGTGAAAAAAAAAACAAACAAACAAACACAGAAACGAAAGCAAATCAATGGAAACTGAAACTAAGTCATAATTAGGGTTTTAAGACTACTGAGAGTAGATTTTGATAAAGAAACTTTTGCATTCCTAATTTAAAGAAACAAACAACAAATTAAACATAGAGACAGTGAAATTAATTCAAGACTTAGGTTCTAGTCTAAGGCCATGCCAAAAAATAAAAAAGAAAAGAAAATTTCATATATATATATATTTAATATAGAGTCGCTACAATGCTACAAATAAGTTCCTTAAAAAGAAAAATAACCAACAGCTACAACAACAACAACTACGACTACTACTAACTTAAAGATAATCATAATGAAAGATCTCTCAATACAAAGTTTTCACAAGTGTTACAAAAGCAACAAACAGTACAAGAAGTTCATCTACACACAAATAATGAAAACAAACAAACAAAATAGTTCAAATATATACAAAATATATTTTTTATATAAATTAACATAAAACAAAAAACCAAGCAGCCAAAAAAAACCTACTAAAGTAAAGTAAAGTTCAGTTAAATATATAATTATTCATGTTTTCTTTAGTTTTCTCTATTAAAACAAACGAATTTGTGAACAAATTGTGTCAGTGAAACATGAAGCAGAAACAAAAGGAAAACAAAACTATAGAGAATAAGAATCAAAACAAACAAATCTATATATATATATATATATGTAAAGTTACATTTACAAATCTTTTGCCACACATGAATTTTTGACCCCCACAAAATGTAAATGTAACTTTTGATGCAACTATTTTTGATAACCAATTGAAAGATGAAATATTTTTTATATATAAACCAAATCGTATATATATATATACTGAGGTATCAATATTTTTGTAATTTGAATAAAAATGAATACTATACAAAGTAATTGTAAACCAATTTTTTTTTCTATTTTATTGTTGGGGTAAAATTTCTCTTCACTCTCTCTTTATCTCACTCTGTTTCTCTGTCTTGTGTGTTATTCTCTACTAAAAATGTTTCATTGCAGCTGCCGTAAAGCCCAACACCAACGCCTCATACAAAGTCATCATCAATCAATCAATCAATCAGTCAATCAATCAATCAATCAAACAAATCATCTTCACCAACTCAAATCAACTGCAACTCTCTGCCTGTAGCCTAAAATGCTCTCACGCTTCACCAAAAAAAACAAACAAAAATGCCCACAAATCACATAAAAAGTTAAAATTTAAAAATGAAAATGAACAACAACAACACCAACCACACTAACTGTAAATATCACCAATTTGTTTTTATAATTACTTATTACAAAAAAATTTATTTTTTTGTTGAATTTTTTTTCAAAAACAAAATGAACTAAACTTTTGGATATCTAAATTTTTTTTTTGTGCAATACTTTTAACTAAGTCTCTCTCTATCTTAACTCTATCTCTCTCTCTCTATCTATCTATCTTTCTGTCATTTAGTTTTTTAAGTAAGAAAATCAATTGAAAAACTCATGCAATGAATTTTCTCTCTTTTCTTTGGCAATTTTCTTGTCTTTTCTTTCGTTTTCTTTTTATCTTATAGCACCGAGCAGTTACTCCAATTCCAGCCAAACACCGCCACCCACTCCAGGCGGAGGAGGAGGAGGAGGATCGGGTGGTAGCTCGGCAGCGGCAGCCCAATCTTTAATACGTGATTATTGGTATGAGCTTAAATTCTCCGATTTGTTTAAATTTATCAATCCAGATGGACGCTATCAGTGTCCTCGATATAATTGCCTAAAGAGCTACAAAGATGCCAGTTCATTGCAACGACATATCAGGTGAGAGATGACTATATATACCTACTATATATGTTTGTATATGTGGGAGGGGTAAGGGGACACTTTTAAACCCAAATCTCTCTACGATTCTTTCTTCCTCTTGTTCCTTAGATATGAATGTGGTGGACAGAAAAAATTTCGCTGTCTGATGTGCGGCAAAGCATTTTCACAAAGCTCCCACCTAAAGCGACACCTTGAGTCTGGTGTTTGTGTCAAATATTACTTATGAGATAATGTTTTCTTTAAAATCAAATAGAATAAGCTTAGGCAAAAGGCAAAAGCAGATGCAACAAGAGAAGTAGCAACAGCAACAGCAACAAGAACAACAACCAAAACAGCAGCAGCAGCAACAACAACAACAACAACAAGCAACATAATTAACAATGAACAACAAAACAGCAACAAAGTGAAAATTAAATGTTGAAATAAAATGAGTAAAGGAAAATAGAACAATTCAAAAATTAGCTAAACGAAATACGAAACAAAACCAAAAGGAAACAAAAAAGAAGGAAACACAAGAACAATTACAAATAACAAACAACAACAAAACGAATTTATTGGATGCCACATCATTTATAACAAAAAAAAAACAAAAAACCTAAAAAAAAAAAGAATCAATATTGTTAAAACTGAGCATAGAAATGTTGAAAAAAGAAAACAAAACAAAAAGAACAACAAAAGAGCATAGCTATTAAAGAGAAAGATAAAAAAAAGTATAGATCAAGCATATATATCTATATATACATGCATATATATATGTGTGTGTGTGTGCAACGATCTATATGGTCTATATATACATACATATATATATACCTATACAACCAGCAGTCAGTAATGAAACATTTTATATAGAATTTTAGTAATTGTAAGAGAGAGGCAAACAAAAACAAAACAAAAAGAACAAAAAAAAAAAAAAAAACAAATATATATATATATATATAACAAAACAAAATAATGAACACACACACGACGCAAGGAAGCTAAGAGCAAAAACAATTTTAGTCAAACTAACCAAAACTACGTAATTTTAGTCGAAACAACAAGAACAACCAACAACCAACAAAACAACAAAAACAACTTAGTGAAATTAACAAAATATAATAGTAAAAACAAAAGAAAACCGAAACAAAAACATATATAACAAAAACGTACTGTGTTTATTTGTTGCCAAATATATTATATATATATATACATATATACAATATATATATATAAAGTAATAATATTAATAATGAACAAATATTTGTGTTGAAAACAACAGCAAACAGCAACAACAACAACATATATTTTCAATTTCATAGAAGCTAAAAAACAAAACTAATTTAAAAATGAAAGAAACTCAAGACTTTGGCATGCCAAAGCAGTGAAAAAACAAACATCCTTGCAGCAGCTGCTAAAGAACCAGGACAAGGGCCAAGCCTTCAGAAGGGGGGGCCAACTGTAAACTTGTGTAAAGCCTCCCTTGCTGCAGTATGATAATATATAGTATTCTGATCTTAACGATTCTGAACTAATCTAGCCATATTTTGGTTACAAGTGGCTGAGTGTAAAGTTTTTAGTCTGGAGAAGCTTCCTTTCTCTCATCCATCAATTAGCTCTGCAAGGATGTAAAAATATATGTTGTTTGAGATTTGAGAAGTGCAAAAGGCAGCTAGAAGATAGAATGTGTGAGAATAGAGAGGCCATATAAACGATTTGTTGGTTCAAAGAACAAACATTCAATTACAATACATATATATATATCATCTATATATATGTGCATATATGTATATATGCTATGTTAGCAAAAATGTTGTCTGTTGAAGAGAATGATGAATAATCCTGTGTTTATATTATTGTTGAAAGTAAGCCAATTGAGCAAGCAAGCAAATAATAGTCAAATATATACTATATACATATTCGAGGAGAAGCAGCGCCTCTCATTTGTGCCATCATCTTTTGAAATCAAAATCATCCACCAAACAAATGATCAAGTAAACTCCAAACTAAACCAAAAGTCCCCCAAGACCCGCCACGAAATGATGAATGAGAAAGTAAACCCCCCCCAGAGATCAAAATGATATACTCATCACTTATTATACATAGTTGTTTCTAACGAGAAAAGAGAAGGAGAGAAGGAGCAACAGAAGGATAAAAAAAGCTTAGGAATTAGAATTAACAAATATGTTGTTCAATTGCATACTAATACATACAAAGAATACTTGTGTTTTTAACCAAAACTAAACAAAACAATTGCTATGAGTGCCATTAAACAAATTTAAATATAATAAATTATTAAAAAATTGTATAACTTACAAAGTATAACAACAAGGACAAAACAAAAAAAGGAAGAAAGAAAAGATACAAAAAAAAAAACCAAGAATAATATATATTAGTTAGGGCAAAAATTATGTTATAGATTTGTTTTTATATATATACACACGTACATATACACATATACATATATACATATATATGTATGTATATATTGTTTGTTGATTGTTGACATATATTTGGTTTAAGCAAAAAGATTCAAATGAACCATAGATACATGCATATATACCTAGAGCTATATATGGACAGTACAATAAAAACAAAAATACCAATAGCAAAAAAACAAAAAAAAAACAACAAAACTTTAAAGTTAAAGCAACAATAGCATTGACAAAACTCGAATTATATACCTAACAAAAATCTATATACAGAGAGAGGAGGAAAGTAGCCGAGACAATTTAGCTCTAAACTACTAAAACAAAAACGTTTGCTTAGTTTTAATTAATGTGCAATTTGTTAAACAAAAAAAACTCACTCACTTTTTATCTTGTTCCAATCTAAGCCACCTTAAAGTCAATTTTGAAATGAAAAATGTTTGTGAATTCTTCTCCAATCCATTGAGAACAAGATAAATTGGATTTGGTTTTTTTTTTATAGTTGAATTTGAATTACCCATTTTTGTTTGTTTTTCTATTCTGTTTGTTAAACTAAACTGTAATAATAACTAGCTAAATTACTTTGTTTTTATTTTTGCGCTTTTCTGTATACATTTTTTTTCTGTTAAAGCTTTAGACTAATTTAAAAACAAAAAAATATAATAATAAAAATAAACCAAAAAAAAAAAAGAAAGAAAAAAATTTATTAGAACATTTAATGTTTTTTGTTTTTTAACATTGTTTTTATCTTATTAATTTGATAATATTATTAACTTGTTATTGTTATTATTATTATTATTATGATTATGATTATTATTATATATTATATTATATTAATTAATATTTATAACTAGAGACGATCTAGCAAAATAGCCTAAACAAAGTTGTAGTCAATAAGATGTTGAAGAAGGATGAAAGATGAACAAAATATACTCCAAAGAAACCAACCAAAAAATATATATACAACACACATATACATATATACAAGGACATATACATATACCTATATATATATTATATATATATATATATTTAAACTGAACAAAAATAAGAAATGGAAACAAGTTTTAGTAAAAGTGTATTTGGTATCAAAAGTAAACAAAAAAGAAAAGAAACAAACAAGCAACATATTGCCATATTTAGCAGACACATAAAACAATAATTACCAGCAACAACAACAACAACAAGAACAACAACAACAACAAAAACAAACATTATGAAAATTGTAACTTGTAACAGAAACAAAAACAAAAACGAATGTTGTTTATTTTTTTGTAGCGAAATATATATACATATAGATATATATATATATCTGTATATATATATTGAAAAGAACAAATATGAACAAAACAACCAAGTAAAGTGTTTATATATACATATATATACATTATAAACATATATATTTATTGTTAAAACAAAAAGAAGAGAAAAAAAAACGAAACCACGGAAAAGGCGAAATTATGAAACAAATTTATACACAAGAAAATTAAAAAAAAAAAAAAAAAAAAAAAAAAAAATATATATAAAATGAAGCTGATATTGTTAGTACCTTAACAACAACAACAACAACAACAACCAAGAAATATAAGAAAGAAATACCAATTAATATTATTAATAAATTGTAATAATAACAAAATATATAGTAAACACACAGGACACACACACACATACAAACACACTGACACACACACACACACACACACTGACACACACGTAACGAGCAAAAAGAAACATAATGAAAACGTTAATGAAATTAAAAAACAAAAAGAAAATGAAGAAAACCCAAAAACAAATTTGAGATTCAGTTTTTATTAATTGTTATATTATTTTTGCAAAATGAAAATTGTGAAAATCGTGAAGTCGTTTATATATATACACAATGTTTGAATGACAAAAACAACAAATTTGATAAAAAGTGGTAACAAAATTTGCAAGAAACAAAACCAAAACCCATAATAAAGATTGATATTGAAATGTTGAAACCCCAAAAAAAAAAAAAAAAAAAAAAAAAAAAAAAAAAAAACTTATTCATGTTTTTATTTCGCAAGGAAAAATTGGGACAAATTTAGGGCGGGTAAAATAATAATAAAATATATATATATATTTCTCATATATCATTTCAGATTTCAGCAACTGCTTCTGTCTATATAAGTTATTCAAGTTAAATTTCTTAATATAATTTATTTGTAAGTTTTATTTTCTAAGTTGAGTCAGGTCATTGGCTTGTCCCAATGCTACCGTTAAATGTCTTAGTAGACGGTACTACCTGCAACTAAGAGACAAACAAGTTTAAGCAATTATACAAATTTTTCTTTTTAATAACGAAAACAAAAAAAAAAAAAAAACCTGCTCTGAAATAAGCCGGTAAGATTTTACTTTATACGAATTATTTTGTTTACAACTATTTTCTACTTTATGTTTATTGTGTTTTAGTTTTAGTTATTGAGAAAAAACGTAAAGCGTTGTAGTTCGTTTTTGAGTAAGTAGCTTTTAGTTGACAAAACGGTAAATGGCTATATTATATGACTAAATATATATCCATTTCATCCATCCAACTCATTTTCCACTCATTTCCAACATTCAAGTTGATTGTGTTATTACGATTTTGTGTTCAATAGAGTTTGATTTAGTTACTTTTAGTATATATACTACGTATCATGTGTGTTTAATGTGTATTAACCTATTATGTTTTCTTTTCTAACATTTTAGAATGGAAGTCCATAACATCATTGAATCAGGTGCGAGAGATTACCTCAATATCGTCGGCATCGCCGCATATCTGTCCACGCTGTGATAAGGCCTACACGTACAAGAAGAATCTCTCAAGGCATTTGCGCTATGAATGCGGCTTGAGGCCAACTGAAAAGTGTCGCCATTGTCAATATGTTGCCCGATATAAGCATAGTCTTAATATTCATATTAAAACCCAACATCCTGAGCACTTCAACGATGACAATCAACAACAATTGATGGAACAGACACAAACACCAAGATCACCGCGTGGCCTTTTCGAGTCCAAAAATGGCAAAGAAATTGTTTGAGATCGTAGGATAAATACAGTAGAATCCGGCTATAACGACGGTCAACTAACCGGAGGCCCTTTCATATAAGTTTGTATTGGCAACAACCAATCACTCTTCGAACGTTATAACCGGATTCTACTGTATATTTTTTTTTGGAATTTAGTTATAGACTTGTGTGATGAAGTGTTGATATGATCTCTGTTTAAACATTATAGGCCTCAGGTGAGTTGCCTAAAGAAGGGAAAAGAGCGAATTATAAGGGATCTAAAATTTAATGCTAAAAGTAAAGTTTTTTCTCTTAGATTGTTAATAAAAACAAATTTTCTGAAAAAAAAAAAACGAAAACAAATTCTAAATGTGTCATTATTGAATTTATTTTAGAGCTTAAGACATTTTCTATATAAATATTTCATTTTTTTTATAATTTATTGGCAAGGTGTTTATATACATATGTATAAAGAAAATTGTTTATATCATTTAATGGTGTTATGTTTTTGTCCTTTAAACTCATCTTACCACACACACACACACACACACCCGTACACACCCACACATACAATTATAGCCGTAAGCACTAATTCTAATGAAAACGGGAAGAAAATTGTTTGCTTGTTTTTTTTTTCTCTTTCTTTTCGAAACGAAACTTTTCCATAAAAAAAAAGTGAAGTGTGTTATACAGATGCAGAATAGAGGAAACGTTTATGAGTTTGGTAATTCTTGTTTTTGTATACTAAACTAATCTCTACTTTCTCTCCAATCATATATGTCTACTTTAGCTTCCTCCTCCAAGCAGGATAAGGGCGAACAGACCGAAACCACACCAGATGAATTTGAACTGGATGATTGTCTGCTGGAGAGCAATGATATAGTCATAACACAGAACAAAGATGGTTTCGTTTTTGCATGTCAAGAAGCTGGGCAACATTACGGCTGCCAAATTGGGTGCCAATCAAGCGGAGGAAGATCATCATCATCATCAGCAGCAGCAGCAGCAACATCATTCGCATCAGCATCATCAACAAACAGCTGCTGTTACCGTCACCGGACCAGCTGGTCAACCCACACAGACCATAACCGAACTATTGAATGCCGCCGCCGCTAGCCATGCGGATGTTAAACCCACTCTAACTACCTTGACAACAACACCCATCAAATTGCCATCTTCGGAATGTGGTAAGTCACAAAAAATATCTTAGACAATTTCCGAATCTTTTATTGCCAAGTCTTTTCGATGACGTTTTCTATTGCTTACCTCCTGAAAGCTAGTCTAGAAAGTCTATAAAATCTTTAAGGGGGAACCGAGTTCATATAGCCATGACCATGTTCTTTTATCTAAATTAACTCAAACTCTTCTTGCATAGTTCTAGCCACAAGCCTGAATTCATGTAGATCTCTCTCTCACTCTCTGAATCGTCCGCAAAGAAGAACTTCATCAGATAGTTCCCATCGGTTTGAACCTTATGAACCTCTCGATTCATTAAACTTCTTATGCATTTAAACAAAAAACATAAATGCGCTAAGTCCAATGCTGGTAGAATCCGAACGAACAAAGATTCTATTTAGATAATTTAGGCAGATTTGAAAGAAAACATTTTATATCAAAATTACCGATTCAAAAGTTGAACAAATCAAAAGAAAAGTTAGCCGCAAAAATGTTGAAAACTTTTCTATTTTTCATTTAAATTAGCGGCACATTAAACAAAAAACTTTATATTTTCCATTTGAATTGGCCTAAGCGAATCTAACGGCAGTCATCACTTTTTGTGGGGTGGGCAAATGTGAGAACTAATCCTTTCTAGCAAATGTGAGAAATTATCCTTGCTAGAACATCGATTCTCATTTTTATCTTTGAAACTGAACAAACTTGGATGGCCAAGTTTCCAAGATTCTATCTATTCTAGCACGAATCAAAAAGAAAATTGAAAAAGAATAAGAAAAGAAAGAGAGAAAGTATAAGAAAGGTTTAGCTAAGTAGGAAGAGAGATAGATATTTTTAGTAGAGGAAGAGAAGATTCTACACAGGTTACAGGGCTGGGAGCAGAAGGTATAGTGGGATGCCTAGTTGGTCTACATGTTACCGACAGATTAATCCGAGTCAATAACTCGCCATTCAAAACATCTAGAAAATGTTTTGGTTTTTGTAAGCTTTGTTAATATTTGTATTTCATTTTCTAACTAATCCAAATGTTTTGTTTTTTGCAGAGATTATTGAAATCAAGAAAATGGTACCAGCTTCCACCACGATTGCTGCTCATCATCATCATCCGCATACAAGTGGCACCACAACCATAATACATCCCCATCACATAATACAGCATGTGCCACAGGAAGCCACAGGATCGCATCACCAGGAGCAGCAGCACCAGCAACAGCAGCAGCAGCAACAACAAATCCAAATCGAGGAAGTTCCACAAAGTTCCCACCAAACTCATCATCAGCTGCAACAATCCACGGGGCAAGTACAAAGCATAATTACAACACATCCTGGCCAGACAATTAATCTGGTTGGCCTGCGAAATGTGCAATTGGCCACGACCAGCGATCAGAAGGCAAACACCATTGGCTCGCGGATACGTTATTCGCGTGGCAAAATTATTGGACCCACCACAGTGAGCAATTTGCAAATTGTTGAGACCCATGAAGGCATTACCCATCAGCATCATGAGCTGGCCGATGGCACCAAATATGAGATCAGTGAAATTGATTTGAATAATCCAAATGCTTCGGCAGCCATTATTAGTGACCTTGTCAAATATGCGGAAATCGATGACATTGAATTGCCGGATGGCACCAAAATTGGCATTGGATTTGCTCCCTCAGAGATCACAGAGCATATGCAGACATCGGGCGGTGAGACGCACATAACAACGATAGAGCATGAGCCGCAGGAATTGCAGACAGTGCAACAGCATCACCAGGATCAGGGACAGCAAACGCATCATATACATGCCAGTCAATTGCAGACCCATCACATCCAAACTGTGGTCCAGACCGATGACCATCATCACCAGCAGCAGCAACAACAGCAACAGCAGCAGCAACATCATCATCACACCACAATTCATTTGCAGGAAGAAGATGGCGTCGATACCATCTTACCCGAAGAATTGGATGTTCATGACACGAGCAAAAGTTATACCATACTCACAACGCGACCCATGAAAGAGGAATCCGATGCTGGGGGCGATCCAAGTGGCATGACCTATGAGCTCTCGCTAAGTGATTCCTCCTTGGGTCCATGTGATGATCCCGAATCGCGTTATGTGTGTCGTCATTGCGGCAAGAAATATCGCTGGAAATCCACACTGCGGCGTCACGAGAATGTCGAGTGTGGCGGCAAGGAGCCATGTCATCCATGTCCCTATTGCACTTACAAGGCCAAACAGCGCGGCAATTTGGGAGTCCATGTGCGTAAACATCATCCGGAGAAGCCTCAACTGGAGAGCAAACGTGGACGTAAAATCTAAACAGACGAGTGAGTAGAGAACCAAAACGAAATTGGATCTACTGCAAGTTAAATGTTTAATTCTTATCAGTTTACAACTTTTTTGATTTGTTGATTATTTTTTAGTTTAAGCTTAAACCCTTTTGAAAGAAAAAACCTTTTCGCATAGGCTTTAATTTATCTAAGATTTCAATACAAAAACAAATAACAAAAATCATTTGTTGTAATTGTGCAAAAACTATGAAAAGCAGAGAGATATAGTTAAAAAAAACAGAATCACAAACTAAGAAAAATCGGAAAATTTATGTGCAAGTATTTTCATGGAAATTACACAAAAAGAATTACAGAAATCAATATACAAAATATCAAATATATATATATATATAAAGTACACACACATTTGATTAAACATAATTAACATTATCTTTAGAAATTTTAGACCTTACAAAGCATAAACACATACATATATATTGTATAATTATTACATGTGTCTCTGTGTGTGTTACGAACAAGAAGAATAAAACAAAAACCTTAACAATTTTTGGTGACACAAAGAAAAAGAAAAAGTACCTAGTAAAAATCATTGAGAATAGTTGAAACTTTTTGTGCAGAGATTACAATTAATTTAGATTTTCAAAGTTATATATACAAATGTTACAACAATAACAACAAAATGCACATAATTGTTTTTTTTTCTCCTTTTTTTTATACCATAAACAAGAATATAATCCTTTTCCATGTAACTTATGTAAGTGAAACGAAAACAAATTTATGGTAAAACTGTCCCAATTGGAGGCTTAAATAAAAATAATAAAAAAATTATATATATATATATAAAAATTTGATACAATAATGTTGTTTCTCCCCATAGTTTTTTCTTCAAAAAAAATTTAGCAAAAATTTATTGTAAATTTTTTTAATTTTTAAACAACATTTGTGTGTGTGTCTCCATTAAAAACCGCAATGGAAATATACAAATTGAATTAAATAATTAATCATTTTTTTGTGTGTGTATTTAGACACTTTTAATTGATGGAAAATAAACAGAAAAACAAAAAAAAAAAAACACATTTAATTAATATAATATACATATGTAAACATAAATATACTTATAGAAATTATATTTTGAACATAGTTGTATAAATAAAAATGTCGAAAAAATAAATAAAACCAAAAAAAAAAAAGCAAAACATTTTATTTTTAAAAGGAATCAAGATTTAGTAACTTGTAATAAAAAACTCTACTAATATATTTTTCTCTTTTCACAGGTGACTGTATATACATATATATATTTAGACCACTAAGAGCAGCAGATATATGGATTATTATTTGAACTTTACAATTTCTTTGACCCTGGACTAACGTATTTTTCTTTTTCTTTAGATCATTAACTCTGGATATGAGGATTGTTAAGGTGTGCACCCGTTCTTGGCCATGGAAATAATTAATTGTAATTTACCTTCCTTAATTGATTTATAATTAAGTGCAACGATTAATCAATCAAGCAATGTTTGTAAACAAAAAAAAGAAAAGAAAAAATGCCAACAAAAACAATAACTACAATTAAGCCACATATGAAAAAAGAAACAAATTTGCAAGCTCTTCCCCGTTTTGTCTAATGTTGTTGATACTAAAACCAAAAAAAAGCATCATGAACTGAACCCGAACGAATTATCCTTCCCGCAGCCAAATGTCCAAGTCCCAAGTAGGATGTGTGTGATTGTTGCCTCAACTCAACTCCAACAAACAAAAACAAACAAACAAACAAAATCCCCGCAGCAGCTTTTAATTGTGTTTAACTAATTTGATTTACTTACTTTTTTTTTTTGGTTGTTTTTTTTTTGTTGTTCTCTACAAATAAATATGTTTATTTTTATATATTCCTGCACCAAAAAAAAAAAAAAAAACTAATTGGCCTTAATGTTGCTCAGTTTTCTCTTTTATTTAATTAAGTTTTTGTATATACTTTTAATTCTAAAATATTTATATATAAATATTTAGTTTTCTCAACATTTTCCTCTCCTCATAAGCGTCTAACCCATTTAATTTCCATGTAATTTAGATTTTAAATTATGCTTCCACTAATTATAATGCTACATATATTTTCCCTTAAGTTCTGCTTTTTAAATGTGTGTGTGGGTGTGCGTGTGTGTGTGTGTGTGTGTTCATGTGTGTGTGTGAATGTTAATTTAGCTTTTCTCCCTTCATTTTTAGTTAAGTTTCAGTTTTTTTTTTATTCGTTTCGTTTTGATTTTTGATTTTGTGTCCAGTCTCGAAAGTAATGCTTTATTTATTTTTCGTTCTTCTTTTCTTTTGTTTTTTTATTCTCTTTTTTTATATACATACTTTATGTGCTGTTGTGACCACACCAAAAACACCAAACAAAACATACAAACAACAACAACAACAACCCAAAACCCCAAACCGATATTAGATTTGAGTATTACCCGCATTGCCGGACTCACATGGAATGAATGGAATGCCCGTTTGGCCATGCCTTTGGTTACCTTGCGTGAAGGTGTACGACCCTTGGTATTTCCCACAGATTTGTCCGTCGAAAAGCAGCAGCAGCAACAGTCGTCGGCAACAAGTGGCATCAAGACATCAGCGTCATCAATAGCATCCAATTCCAACGAGACCAGCGAACAAAAATCAACAACAGATTGTCCAACAATTGTTTTAAAGACCGAACCGAATGCAGCCTCCACGCCCAACAACAGCAGCAGCAGCAGCAGCAACAACAACAACAACAATAGCTCAAGTTCAAAGCAGCAACATCATCATCACAAAGGCAATAATAGCAGCAGTTCCACTGGCGGTGGCAAACTGAAACATCTAACCGAAGAGGAGGCCACCGTTTTGATGCTCAAAGCTGTGGCAGAGAAGCAAGCGGCAGCGGCTGCGGCTGCTGCTGCCGTTGCTGCCAATAGCAGTGCCGATTTGAGTTTTGGCGATGATAATGTCAATTCAGGTGGCAATAGTAGCGACTATCCCTCGACACTGAGTGGAGCTGTGACCTTTGCTGATGTCAGCGGGCCAGCTGGACTCTGTCACATAAATATATTGAATAGCATCAGCGCCATGAATAATCTTATAAGTGGCTCCACAGCAGCAGCAGCAGCCGCTGGAGGAGGCGGATCAGGTGGAGGTGGTGGTGCAGCTGGTTCAGGAGCTGTGGTCTCAGCTACAAATTCTAGCAACAATAATGGTGCTGGCTCACTAATTGACAATGGTGCTGGTCACCCATGCCCAGTCTGTGGACGCGTCTACAAACTGAAATCATCGCTGCGTAATCACCAGAAATGGGAATGCGGCAAAGAGCCACAATTCCAGTGTCCATTCTGTGTGTATAGAGCCAAGCAGAAAATGCATATAGGTCGTCATATGGAGCGCATGCACAAAGAGAAGTTCAAATTGGATGATGTGAAAAATTTCACAGGTGCAGATCTAGATGGAGGAGGAGGAGGAGCAACAGCAGCAGCAGCTGTGGCCGCGGCAGCAGCAGCAGCAGCCTTGGCTAGTGCGCCGGAATTGCATACGCATTTCTCCTAGAGAAACTAAAAAAACAAACAAACAAACGAAAGGCAAAGCAAAAAAGTCATAAAACAAACAAACAAAATGAAATCGTTAAAGTTGGAACAGTTATTAAAACAAATCAGGGATTATTAATTAATCACAATTGAATATGAAACGAAACGTAACAGAAAAGGATTAACAAAAACAACATACACACACCAAGCTCGGGAAAAATATAAACGGAATCAGTGTGCCAAATTAAGTTTAAAAACTAAAACACAAAAAGGCAAAAAAAAAAAGAAAACAAAACAAAACATATATATGTATATATATGAGAAAGATATATAAAGTTAGTTTTATAAGATTTTGAATTCGAAAACATTTCGAAACTACAAAACAAAAAGAAAAAGAAACACAATTTGTTGCAAAGCACAAAACAAACAAAAAAATTGAAGCCATTTTCATACACAAGAGTATATAAACAATTTTTATAATTTTTTTTTTTTTTTTGTTGTTATTTTTGTTATTAATTGTTTACAAAAACCCATAACACAAAAAGAGATAAATGAAAAAAGACAGCAAAGTGATCAGTAAAATGATTTTACACTCAAAAACTTAGAAATGCAGCATTCCACAAACAGAAAACAAGCAAAATGAAAAGACATAAAAAAGAAAAAGAAAATAAACTTTGTACAATTCAATCATATATATATATATATACATATATATACATTAGGCATTTAGACAAAACTTGTATTTAGATTTTTTGAATAGGCTTATATACATTATAAACAAACGATATTACATTTATAAGCAGCTCAGCCAACTCAGTGGATAACAAACAAACAAAACAAAAACCAAGCAAGCTTTCACAAAACTCAGACCATATTAAGATATTAGTAACACAAAAGTCAAACAGAAACAACAAATAGATAGATTCTTCTCCAGCAACAAGAAAAGTTTCAACAACATAATACCTCAAGACAAGAAAAACAAAAACGAAAAGGAAGGAAATTCAACAAAAAAAAAAAAGAATTAATTATGTTAGGCTAAAATTATGCTCAAAAATTTTATAAAAAAAAAGTGCCTTTTACTTCAAGCAAAAACAAAATTCAGCAAAAACAAAAAAAAACAAAATGTTTGGCATATGGACAAGAAACATTATATAGATATATATATATATATATTTATATTCGTAACAGCCATATATATACAAAAAACAAGAAGATAAATGTAGAATTAGTTAAAGATTTAAGTCAAAGAGTCAAAGAGAAACATATCTAAACACAGAGAAAGGAAATGTGAAAGAGCAAGAGAAATGTGCGAGAAAGCAAAACGGAAAAGATTTAAATGCTTAAAGACATTTTAAGTCTCAGGGGTACTTAGTTACATAGTTTTTCCACAGAATATTCAAAATGTAGCTGAGCTACTATTACTCTCTACACACACAGCAACAGCAAACAACAACAGCAACAACAAGATATATAAATGAAACAAAAATACGTCACATTGCACTAATTTATTATGATTATTATTTTTTTTTTTTGTAATTTATAATTTCCCGTTTCCTCCCCCCTCTTAATTTATATATACAAATACATTCCATTTATATATATATTACCTAGTAGAAACAAGTGTCAAACAATTGCAACAACAACAACAACAACAAAACTTTAAACATTCACACTAAATTTACAATATCAACATAGACGTAACTAGGACCATAGAATGGAAAAACTTTGCCCCCTAAAGTAGGCAATAGACCGTTCAAGCATGAAATTGTAAAAGCACACATTGTTTATAAACAATTTTTGAAGAAAACTTGTAAATTTTGTTGCGCACAATGAACACTTTAACAGTCTATGGCATACTTTAGGGGGCAATGCAGTTTGGCCAGTTATAAACTGGTCGAAAATTGGTTTCGCAAAAAGAAAGCAAACAAAAAAATATAAAAACTTTACGAAAATTTCTAAAATTAAACAAAATCTCGAATGCTTATAAATCGATTAAGTGATTGCAAAACTATATAAGTTGATATATATTTTCTATAAGAAAACAAAAACACACAAAAACAAAAAAAAACAAATTACATTGGTTAATCCATGCGGTGTTGGGCCTAAGGTTAGAAGCATTTAAAAAAACAACAAAAAACAGAAAACAAAAAAATCTGTTAAAAATTGATGGCAAAGCAAACGATAAAAACAACAAAAAATGAAAATTCCAAATTTTCTCTAAACACACACAAAATTTTATTATTATATATTTTTACAAGTTTTTCCTGTATAACGAAAATTTTAATTGTTGAACAATTTGGATAAGGAAAACAGGAAAACTATAGAACCAACTTAATTAAACAAAAAACAAAAAGTAAATAAAAATAACAAGCAAGAAATACTCATTAAAATATATATATATATATAGAAATATAAATGGATTACCACAAACAATAAAAACAACAGCAACAACAACTGTAAACATCAGATTAAGTTTATTATCCCCCACTAGCCCCCCCCTTCCCCCTCTCTTTATATATATTATGTATAACTAATATAAACATTTTTCTATGCGTCGTTTGTAAACTTCTTTTGTAAATTGATAAAAAACAAAAAAAAAACTAATTATATATATATAAATATATATAAACGAAAAAAAAAAACAAAAACAAAAATCTATTTCAATGTGAGAAATTCATGTAATAAAACGCGTAAAGCATAAAATTTGTTTGTTGTAAGGCGTTCAAATTAAATTTTAAATCGTTATTATTTTTTTCAATAGTTTTAGATTTTCTTCCCTCAGCTTTTGTTTACACTTTTTTTAATTTAGTAATGCTTGTAAGTATTATTATTGATAATTTTGTGTTTTAAGTTTCATTTACTTAAGTTTATTCATTTTTTTCACATAAAACTAAAAACTAAAGCTAGGCTCAAGCATTTAACAAAACTTGTTTAGGGAAAAACAGATACAGTCTACATTATTTATAGTTATTAATTTATGAAAATGTTAAATCACAATACTAATATAAACATTTGTTTTCTTTTTATGATATATTCATTTTTTCAGATGCCGAATCTCGCATACGTGTTCGCAATTGGTTCATGATGGCCGATCAATCCATTATTGAAAAGAGTTCTGATGATGCCGCTACAGGTATTTCTTAAGATAATTATGATAATTATTTATGTATTTTTTTTGAAACTGTTGTTCTTTTTTGTTGTGCCTATATCCGTGTTATGTTCTTAAAGTTTGTAAGATTAGATCATTTTACTCTTTTGTTCTCTGTCTATTACATATTTATCTAAAGTCCAAAACTAATTCTCATAATCTGAAAGAGAATAGGTATAACATTTTCTTTAGAAATGAGCTTTAATTTTGGCCAATATTTGGCTAAGCTTTTCGGTGTATTCCTGACCTTTTCATGAACTTAATTAAATGGAATGAAAACTCCTTTGAAGATGAAATTCTTAATTACAATGTCTAATAAAGTCAAAGCAAAAAAGTTATTCCAGTTAATATCATATATAAAGAAAACATATGATATATAAAGTTGAAAGAGAATACTTTGTTAATCCACAAGTCAGTTTCGATCAGTTTCGACTACTTTTTATAATATTTGGATTAAAGCCCAGATATTTTTCAATCAAAATAGTCTCATCAAGGTGATTTCTGTTCAAACAGTTTGGCAAATGCTTTAACTTGTTCAACTGTTATGACATTTACATCTATTTCTTGTAATTCTCAACTAGTTTTAGTCCTTTAAATATGGAACTAGGAAGTTCTTCAGCAAAGTCTGACGATAGAACTTATGGGTTCTTGAAATAGATAGAAAAACGAACAGATTTAGTCTCCTTTAGAAGAAGATTGACCCCAAGTCGAGTACGATTTCAAATTTCAAATGGTGCCAATTTACTAATCTGTACAGACATAATGGAAAAAAAGGAGAAAAATAACACCAAGATAATAAAGTTTAATTAATGCAGGGTGGGCCAAAAGAAGACAACCGGGCCAAAAGAAGTCATCCGATGTTGTTTGGCTCTTCATTGTTTATTTGACCAATCAAATTCTCAAGGTCTAATTTGGCATAATTTAAAAACAGAATCAAAGTTTTTCATTTAGATAAAAATGACAGCCAAACAACATCGGATGACTTTTTAAGGGCCACCCTGTATATATGTACATAAGTATTTGCCCCTTTTAGAATATGCACAAGGATATAAGGACATCAAACTTTGGCTTGCTAAAGTTAAATTCCTATTGTAAATGTTTTTTTTTTTTTAATATTATTTTATAGTTTATTAAGTTTTTATCTACTCTTTTGTTACTATATTCTCTTTGATTTCTTTTTTAAGTGTCAAATTTTTATATTATGAATTAATTTTTGTTTTCTTTTTACAGTCTTTTACACATTACACACACCACAGCCAAACCAAACATTATGATTTTTTATTGATTTATATTTATTAACCTTTTTTATTTTATTTTGTTATTTTCTCTTAGCTTTTCTAACCATTTAATAATTTTAACACCATGCAAATCAAATCAAAATTAATCTAACATTAACCTCTATATACCATTTCTATTTCATGACTAACCCAAAAAAATAAAACAAACTAACGAACATAAAACGTGTGTGCAGACAAACTAATAACTCAGAATCAGGCGAAAAAGTCACTCATAAACGATGCTAAAACCACTAACAATGCCAACACCGCCAACACATCGAAAACGACGACGGCGACAACAACAACAGCAGCAGCAACAGCAGCATCAATATCGACGGCCCAGAAGACGACGGAAAGAACAACGACGAGCAGTGGAACAGGTCAACATCAGATGGCTTCACAAACGGTAACCCGAATTGGTAGTATTGGACGCACAACCATCGCTTGCATTACCCAGGCGGCTTCTGCCACAGGCAATGGAAGTCACAACAACAACATTAGCAAGGGAGGCTCATCGGCCACCACTGTGGGCAATTGTAATGTGGATGCCGCATCGGCAGCAGCTTTGGCAGCTGCTGGTGTCGAATTGGATAGCATTGATGATGCCATGACTGAGGTTATTGTTAAAATTGAGAATCCCGACAATGTATCACTCAATGGTGACGATGAAGCTGTCTGCAATGAGGCCATTGAGGATGAGAATACATTCGATTATGATTTGAAGCTGGCGAGTCCATTGTCGTGGACCTATGATGCTGTGAAGATTGAGAATGAAGAGTTCGAGGATAGTTATCTAATGGATAACGATGATGACGATGATGATCTGCTGACAACAGCGGCGGCCACTCAAAAGCATGCCAAGCAATCGAATGATAAGCAGAAGTCCTGTAATTCTCAGGCGAAAAAGATTGTGTTGAGTGCGCAGCAGCAGCAACAGTTGTTGGAACAGCAGCAACATTTGCAAAATTTACAACTACAACCCACCAGTCAATCGTCATTGCAAATTAAATTGCCCACAATTCCGGCCACCATAACAACAATATCGGCATCAAAGCAACAGCAGCAACAATTTGGAGCTGCTGGCTCCAGCGGTGGCTCGACCATTACATCGGCCAATTCCACTTTGTTGGGCAACAACAAGCTAATGGGTGGCCTGCCATTAGATGCTCAGAACTTGCAGAATCTACATTGGTCGCATTCGGATGACAATCGCTACAGGATTTTGGTTCAAAATAAACGCACTCGCAAAGAATCTCTAGAGCATTCAGCTGATATGATCTATAATGCTGATATCGAGAAGCCATGGGTCTGCCGCAACTGCAATCGCACCTACAAATGGAAGAACAGCCTCAAGTGTCATCTCAAGAATGAATGCGGCCTGCCGCCGCGTTATTTCTGTAGTAAAATGTGTGGATATGCCACAAATGTGCATAGCAATCTGAAACGTCATCTGAATACCAAGTGTCGTGATCGTGAGAAGGAGGCAGCCGAGGAGGCGGCTGAAAAGAAACCATCAACGCAGCCGCAGCAGCAGCAGCAACAGCAATATCAACAGCAAAGCCAACAACAACAACTACACCAGCAGCAGCAGCAAATGCCAACCCTAAGTCTGGGAGTGGCCAATGCGGTTTCTAACCAAAATAGCAACAGTAACAGCAGCAGCACATACACTCTGGTATTCCAGAATGAATAAAGTGGAGCAGCAGAGTCCAGAGTGGGTGGAAGAGTTGTACAAACAGACAAACACAGACACACATACACACAAACACACACACATACACACACACATACACACACACATACACACACAAATGAAACCAAAGCAAAGCAAAGTTTAAAAGGCCAACGGCTGGACTTAGTACAAATTTAGTTTTTGGTTTAGTTTATAATTTGGTGCAATGGATTGAAATCGATGATGATGATGATGATGCGGGAGGAGTAGTAGCTTGTTCACTCTCCAAGACCAGAAGAACTGATTTGTAATTATACATACATACATATATACATTTGATTTCATTTAGAAAGAAGCCATCTCTCTCTCTCTATCTTTCTCTATATACATATATATATTAGTTCAGTCGTTGAGCCGAATTGTTGCAATACAAAACATAATCTCATTAGACACAATGTGTATTGCTTTAGCAAATTCTCATTAAACAAAATACTAAAAAAAAAAAAACTAAATTAAACTCCAAAAAAAAAAAAAAAAAAAGGAAACAAAAAATGTGTAAAGAACAGAAATGAAATTATGTCAACTAGTCAGAGCAGATTGTTCAAGTGTGCTATAAAAAGAGAAACTAAACCAAAAGACAAACCAAAAATAACAAACAAAAGACAAAACATTTTTGTATTAACTCTTAATTTTAAAACTAAACATATATACACACACACATACACACATATATGCTTGGCATGAACAACAACAAACATAGAGAAATAGCATACTAAAAGGCAATTTACACATAGAAAACAAGAAAACTAAAAAAAAAGATTGTAATTAAATTGATTTTAAAATGTTTTTTTTTTTTTTTTTCATCATTTTTGTTAAATTGAACATACCAAAGCAATCAAGTTTTAATTAGTTTTTGATTTATTTTCCAATTTTTTCTTTTTTTTTTTTTTTTTGGGCATGCCACATATAATCTAGTCAAAACGAAATTATGAGATAATATATTAATATAATTATAAATATATATATAAATATATTTTGAAATTCTAGACAAAAATTATGACTAATGAAAAAATACCAAAAATTATAATATTTATACAACAAAAAACAAAATTCGAAATATGAAACACACACACACAGACACACACACAGACACAAAGCAAAACCTTTTTTCAAATTGTCGAAAATTGTGGAAAAATTGTTAGATTTGCATAAGAAAAAACACAAACAAAGAAAAAAAAACCGGCACTATATAAAAAAACTCAATCTGAATTGTATGTAAACTTAACTATATATTTGAATATATATATATATATATATAAATATCTGTATATATATATGTATTCAAAGTATATGTTTAGTCAAAAAGATAACAAATACCTCTATGAAGTTACAAGAGAAAAAAAGAAAATGCTAGAGAAAAAGTAAAGAAGAGGAAAATTCCCTAATATATAACATTATAATATTATTATTATGTATTCATAATGAAAAAACAAAAAACAAAATCTTAATTATTGCCGGCTAAAAATATGTATTAAAACCAAAACAAACAACAACAAAACAAAACCAAAAGAAAGCAAAACAAAAAAAAAAAAAAAAAAAACTAATAAAACAAAGAAAATTCGAAATATAATTAAAAGCAAATGTCAAACAAAAATACCAAAAACAAAAAGTGTATTTATTTTTGTAGTTTTTGATTTTACTCCTCTGCGATCCCCTCCCCCCTCATGGCATACAATTCAAATTTCTCCCAATTTCCCATCACTTGAAACATTAAATGATTTTCCAATTTAGGCATTTAGATTTAATCAGTTGATTTATTTACTTAGAACCAATACTAATCAGCTTTTTATTTCAGGTGGATGGATGGTGTTGTCCTACACGGTCAAAATGATGTGATGAAGGAGAGAAAATTGATGATGATGATGATGATTGAATGAATGCTTCCATCTTAGAGGTCGATGACTGTGGCAGTTATTTGGTGTAGAGCCCTTAATACTATTGTTTGCATGTCCTAACTACCAAGATTATATTTTATACATATCTATCTATATACATATATATATATACTGTGCAACTATGTATTTACTTCTTAGACCCTATTAAATCATATATATACTATATATATATATATATATATGTATATGTATTTGTTAGAACAAACAAGGCAATTTATATAATTGGCCTTTACTTATAAATTTATCTAATCTTACTATTTATTGTATGAACTATATAATTTTTTTTTTTTTTTTGAATTTGTAGTTTGTTATTTTACTCTATATACCCAATATATGTATATATATATTTAGTATATATATATATATTGGATACGTTTTGTATTGTATTGCTAAAGGTTAATTTTAAGTTCTATATTCTACGTACTCCTTGCTCCTCTTTAGCTCTCCCCTCTCTCTCTATCTCTATCTCTCTCTCTTGATCTCTTGCTCTCTTTCTATATATGTATCTTATATAGTGTGTGATCTATTTCATTACACAAAATATAGTATTAAAATAGCTAAGAAAATGAAAAAACCAACAATGAATTGTTTTTTCAATCTTTCTTTTGATTCAAATATTCTTTTCGTTTACTTTTCAATATTTATTGCATGCGTATTTTAGTTTATATTTATATAATGTTTGTGTTTTTTTTTTAAATTGAGAAAGTGTTTGTTTAGCATTCACTTTCATCTACTTATATTTAAGTTGTGACAGTAATGTCCTTTCTTCTTTTTTGTTTTATTTAGTGTGTAAAACTCGTACTTATCTATTTTGTCACTAACCAACAACAATTTAATTAGTCATTTCTATATATATATATATACTTTTTTTGTTGTTGTAACTCTTTTTAATTCTACAAAATCTCAATGTCTGTTAAAGTTTCATACACTTTTTTTTTTTAATATTTTGTTTTAATCATAGTTTTTTTTTTTTTTGAAAAAGATTAACAAATTACTTTTGCAGCCCACTCACTCACACACACACACACCTACACCTACACATACACACTTTTTAAGACTTACATTTCCAAACGTGTCACTAAAGCTAAATACGAAGAGCCACAAGAAAAAGCATTTTTTAACACACCGTCCATTCACATACACTCACCAACAATCACACACACACACACACAACAACAAAAGTAAAACAAAAACAAATCACGGTAAACAAATTTTCAATATTTATTTAATCGTTACATTATTTTTTTTTTTTTATTTTGTTAATTTTTTGTCCAAGTATTTCCCAATTAGTTTTAGGAAAACTTTTGATATCAGATGATTTGAAGTGACTTGAGATGATATAACGATTTGTCATAATTTCTTATACATTCTTTTTCTCTATTCTCTCTTCTTTCTCTCTCTCTCTATTTCTCTCTCTTGTTGCTCTCATTCTGACAGTTTCTTCAACACATCGACGCTATAGTTCACTTGGCCTAAAGACAAGTCCCTGCACCAGTCCCATTGCCACTCCGACGGCTGTGATCAAATTCGAGCCCAGTGTACCGGGTTTCGATGACAATAATGACTTGCATGAGCATGAGATGCCAGAGCCCGAGCAGGAGCTGCGCATCGATGTGGATAGTGCTTGTGCCACGCCCACTCATTGTACGGGTCATCCGCTAATGTCAAGACATGGAAATGGCGGTGGTGGAAGCGGTGGCATCGGCGGTGGTGTCAGAAGCGACATCTATAGCAATGAGGATGACGATCCTGATGATGACGATGATGATGATGATAGTATGGATGAGCCATATGACTTACGTAAGGATTTTGCCAAAGCTCTGCTGGCTGTCACCCAAGGCACCGCAGCTGGAACTGGAGTTGGTTTAACAATAGGGCCACATACAACGCATCATCTGCACCAGCAGCATCATCATCATCTACAGCATCCGCAACAAGGTCGTCCAGTGCCGCCATTGATGTATCCAGGACCCAGCGATACGCCCACACGACGTTTTAGTAGCAGTAGTGGTGGTGTGGGACCCAGTGGTGGCAGCAATGCCACCAGCTCCTCCGTTGTCGTAGTAGATCCACCAACAGCAGCTGCCTTAGTAGTAGTAGCGGCCAATTTGGCAGCCAGTAGCAGCAGCAATAGCAACAACAACAACAACAATAATAATAATAATAACAATACACAAAGTGCCTCATCAACGAGCGGTGGAGCTTCTACATCAGCGGCGGCGGCGGCGGCAGCAGCAGCAGCGGCAGCCGCAGCCATTGCTGGTGGCGGTACACCAACAGCCACTTGGAGTGGTGGCGGCGGTGCCTATGCCTGTGACAGATGCGGCAATACCTATGCCCGGCCACATAGCCTCAATCGGCACGTTCGCTTTGAATGCGGTGTAGAGCCGAAATTCGAGTGTCCCATTTGTCATAAGAAATCCAAGCATAAACACAATCTCGTGCTCCATATGCGCACCCATCAACATCGATGATATAACAACAACAACAACAACACGAACCCCAAACGGAGTAGCAAAGGCAACAGCAGCAAGCTCCTCAATATACAAGCTAAAAACTAGGATCCACACGGCGGCGTCTGCAGCGGCGGCGGCGGCGGCGTCAGGCAGTGGTTTCAATTAATTTTCCAAATGATCTTGAAACATTATAGTCGTTTTTTTATACATATATGTATATGTACATGTCTATATATATATATACATATATACACTATATATAATATCAAAAAAAAAAGTACCACACTAACTCGCGTAACTGTAAAAGAAATAGGACGAGGTTTCTGCCAAAAACAAAAGAAAGTTCGTTTCAAAGTTAGGAACCAAAAAGAAAGATTAGGAAGCAACTTTGATGCAATGGCTAAGCCTCATTTTTTTTATTATATACTTTAGTTTCCTTCTCTATTATTATTATTATTATTATTATTTCTTTAATTTTGTGTGCAATGTGAAACATTCAATGGTGGCGCGTGGGAGAAGTGAAGTTAGTTGGTTGTGGGATGCGATCAGGTCAGATTAGGTCTGTTTTTTTTTAGCCTCTGTCTGTGTGTGTGTATGTAAGGGTGTGTATGTGTGTGTGGTGTGTGTGTGTGTGTTTGTGTGTATGTATATAGAAAATTCTATTTTTTTTTTTTTGTTTCTTAGCGAACTTTAATGATCTCAATTGAAAACAAAAAACCAGAACAGCAGAAAGGTAAAAAAAAAAAAATTGCATTTTCTTTTTATACAGTTAGCACGCAAATAGCAGCAGCAGCAGCAGCAATAACAACAACAATATAAACAATATAAAATAGAAAAACAATTTAAACATTCACATTAATTTTAGTAAAGACTCGCCACAGCAAGCAACAACCCAAAAAATAACAACAACAAATGAAACACTCTCACCACGCGCCAAATCAAAGGACAATGGGGCAATAGTTAAACTTAACAATTAACGCTTAGTCAGTCAGTCAGAAGTTTTAACTTACAGTCATTGATGGATCAGAGAGTCAAATCTAGCCAATAAGTTAGAGCCTAAAGCATAGCGAAAAGAAGAACAGAAGAGAAGAACTAAAGGAGAACAGAAGGAGTCGAGAAGAAGGATAACAATTTTGGTCAAGTGCAATATAATCTACTAAAAAAAAAAAAAAAAAAAAAACGAAAAACAAAAACCACACAAAAAAAACATATTGAGCTTAAAAATTAATATTTTAGTTTTATTATATTCAACAATTTTTATTCTTTCAAGTTTTTGGCACTTTTTTTTTTTTTGTTCTTGAGGTACGCGCCACCCGAAAAATATTAACAAATTAAACAAAAAACAAAAAAAATGATATAATAGGGGGATTGTAGAGCAAAAAACAAAAATGTGAGTTCCCCGTGTTATAAGTTATTTAGTTATAAAACAAAAAAGAAAACGAAACACAACGATCTCTAATCTTGTTTTTTTCAAACAAAAAAAAAAAAAAAACTGAAAAGAATTTTTTTGATTAATTTATATATTTATCTTGTGCTCATTCCATGCAAAACAAAACAAAAACAAAAAGCAAACACACAAAAACAAAGTTTAAAAAATAATTAAAAGAAATGAAAATGTATTATGATTTAATGAATTAAATTGTGAACACAAAATGTGATAGAGGGAATTTTTTAGTTTGAACCAAAAACGAAACGAAAACGACAAAATTATTTAAATTAAAAGGGTTAGGCGCGTCCAAACAACAACAACAACAAAAACACAACAAAATTTATTAAATAAAACGAGCAACATAAACGCATAAGAGGAGTCAACAAAAAGTAAAAGGACACTCGCATCGAGTCAAGGGGAGTGAAAGAGAGAGTCGTCTGTCAGTCATCAAAGTTTATGAAAAGAAAAGAAAAAAATATATAATTGGTATGTGATATAAAGAATATAGTCCTCATTGTAATTAATATATATATATAAAAAAAACAAAAATTTATTTACATATGTATAATTTCTTGTTAAAAGTAATTTTCAAAATTCAAACACACACACACACACACACACACAAATTGTTAAAAGAAGAATTGAAAGTGAAACTAAAAGAAATGTTGCAAAAAAAAAAAAGGTTTTTGTTATATAAATCGTTTAATTTTTAAAGAATATATATGTATATTGTAAAATTGTAAATGTTTATATAAGGCAAAAAAAAAAAAAAACGTTGGGTGAACGCTCCACACACACACACAGAGACACACTCACTTACACCCCATTAAATCTAAACTAAACACTTAATAATTGATAAAATTTAAAGCTAAAAAGCATAGAAAACAATGAGCTTAACAAAAAAAATAAGAAAAGAAAGCAAAACGTGAAAATTTGTTTATTAGAATTTTGTGCCACAACAAAAACAATGTGATAAAACAGCAGAGAAAACGAAATTGGCACAAAAATTCGTATGATAAAAACCTAAATAAACAAGCGATGATCCACACACACACACACACACAGACACATACACACACACATATATATATATATATTATTATAGTTAACCCATGCAATAACTAAGCGAATATTACAACAAACTAAACTAAACTAAACTAAAAAAAAAGAAATGGAAAGAAATGAAAAGCAAAAACAAAGGAGAAAACATTTTAATTTCAAAAATTTTTTTGTCGGTCAGTATTCGAATTACATAAGTTAAAAAGAAAAATGTGAGGTTTTTTTTTCAAATTAATTTTGTTATATTGTTTTTTGATCTTTGTTAGAATTGGCTAAACATTTTGTTTACATACATATTATTAATTGGCAAAAGAAATTTACAAAAAATGTGGATATATACATATATAATTCCTAGTCAGTCGGCGAAACGTAGAGCAAAGAGAAGAGAAAAGTGAAGAAGGATATAAAGCAAAATAAGGGGGGAATCTTTTTTTTTTATTTTAACTTGTTAAAACTATAATTTATATATATATATTTTGCTTCTCTCACTATATCACAAGCGTCTACTATACATATATATAAATATATATCCTTTTTTTAATTTAATTTTTTTGTTTTGTTTCGTATAAACAAATTATTCTACATTTTTTTTTTTGGCTATTAAGGTTGTGGTTCTTATTTATATAAAAACAAAAACAAATGGGAAAAAAAAACAGAAAAACAAAAAATCATTTTTTTACTACTTTTCTAAGCAACAACAACAACAAAAAGAAAGAAATTTTTTCTAATTTATCAACAGCGCGATGTGATGAAAAAAAAAACAAACAAACAAACAAATAAAACAACTCAAAAAGAGAAAGAAAGAAAACAAATTTGTCATTAGATGACTTGAGTTGAGTGTAGTTAAAAAGGAAAGAAAGAGCATGTGATAAATTCAATATAATTTTGATTAACAAACAAAAAAAAAAGAAACTACTAACACACACACATATACACACACATATATATACACACACTTTGGCAGGCAAATCTACACGTGAAACCTAACTAACTATCTTATCCAACTATCTAACTATCTATAAAGAAAACATATTTTTCGAGAAATTGTACCAACTAGGCAAAGTGAAACTATTTAACTAAATCTGTATGTATGTATATGTACGAGAAATGTATCTGTATCTAGCAATTTTTCAGTTTGTTTTTGTTGCCTTTGTTTTTTTTTTTTTTTGTTTTAAGCTTTTAACTCTTATAAATAACCAAGGATTTATATTGTAAAAACACACACACACACACACACACTTGACACCTACATATACACAAACACATTTAAGAAGTTGTAAACCTGGAGCTGTGAATGTAAAATTATATATATACCTACATATAGATACACACACACACATATATATATAAATATAAATCGATGTGATTAATTGTGATTGTTAAGAAAATGTTAAAACAAAAAATGTAAAGAGAATTGAGAGGGATAATTGTGAAGAGAACGGCATAGGCAAGTGGATAAGGGCAGGGACACAAGGACAGAATCAGAATATGCTATAGAATTGAATTCGAACGATATTTGTATGTTCGGCGGCTTTTGTCTGTTTAAACTCAAAACATGCATACAGAATACACAATAACATAATAGAGAGCTTGATGAATACATTCATAACTGTGATTACTTTTGAGTACTTATCAATAAGTATGTTTCAGTAAGAATTTCAATCAAAAGTCATTCAATGAGTGAATCTATCACTAAATCATTCAAAGTTATTCAAATAGTTCAAACTTCAGTCAAATGAATCAATCTGTGTAAAATACTTGACTCTATTCATTAGAAAAACTCAAAATAGCATTTGGAGTAGGGACAGAAATCACAGTTTCTATGCAATGAATGAATAATAAGTAATCCCAAGTATTCACAGAATTTTCAAACTATAAACATCAATGAATAATTAGTACACTGAGTATATATGAATAACTCATCCAATTAATGAATCTGTGTAACCGAATGAATTTATATCATGCGAAAAACTTCAAGAGTACTCAAACTATTCAACGAATATATCAATGAGTAAAATGTACTTATATTCACATTATCAAGGATTGAATACGTCAATGAATAATTTCAAAATATATCAACAAATGAAGACAAATACTTCACTTCAATGAATGTATTCATTTAGCTCTCTCTACAAACATACACACACACAAACACACACACACACACACATATATATATATACACTTGAAAATTTATTCTTTACTTTTCTCCTTTTACAATTAATAACTTTCTGTTTTGTGTTTTGTATTTTTTTATAATTTTTCTTCTAATAGCAAAAAAAGTAACTAAAATAATAAATGGGGAATTAACTTGCAATAAAACAACACACACTTAGACACACACACACACACACATATACAATGAGAACATCGTCTAGAATTGTAGGGCATAAGTGAAAATTTAAATGAATATATATTAAAAACAAAAGAAAAGAAAAACAAATTTATAAATGTTAATAGCTGTTAACGCACGCTTTAAAATTGAAACAGCAAATCGAACCAAAACGAGTAAATCAAAAAAAAAAAAAAAAGTAATAAAAATAAACATATTCACACACACACACAGACACACACACACACACCCATGCATACATATATTTGTAATTTGTAGCTTAGTTTTTGCGCTGATAATAAAATTTACAAAACAAAATGAAAGAGAAGAAATTTCTTTTAAATGAAAAAATAAAATTTAACAGAAAAAAATGTATAAGAATTATATATCTAATGACATTCGGACATTCAAAATGCCAGTTGTTAGTTTATTTTCGAAAATAAATAATTAAAATTTAAAAACAAACAAACAAAAAAAAAAATGTGTGCTTAAAAACAATTTTAAATGTGTGCAAATAAAAATTCTAGATTGACAAATATATTGCAATAGTGTAAAATGTATAATAATTAAAAAATAATTAAAAAACAAAAGCCGAAAAACGCCTTACAACAACAACAACAAAAGAAAATTTGTGAAACAATTTTATTAATAAAGTGAAAGCAAAAAAATAAAAACAAAATATATATATGATTATAAAAAGAAAATGCTATTTAATTGTTGTAAAATGAAAACAAACCACAAAAAAAAAAACCAACTAAAACCTAAAATATATATATATTAAAACGAAAAAAAAATGATGAAATCATAAAAAAAACCATTTGAAAATTGTTGTTTTGATGATTATTCTACAGACTTGCAGAATCTTCTTTCCTTCATCTTCTACACTACCTCCCTCCCCCGCCATTTCACACGATCCTAGCAGAGCAGATGAGAAATTTGTTTATAAAAATGAACTAACATGGAGTTTTCTCTTCTTTTAGGTTGAACTAGATGCCAAAAATGGAGTTCCAATGAGAGAGAAAAGGAGAGAGACTTGTCTTGGAAACTTTCCTCCTTCTGGCCTGGCTAATAATATGCATTAATTATAATTGTATTGAGCGAAGAATTATGAACAAGAAAATATATATGTGATAGTTGTATTTATTTGCTGAATAATTGTTGTAGTTTGGAAAGCACAAAACTCACACACACACACACACAGAGACCAAACAATAATCTTTATATACTTTATGTTTTACTATATATATAAACCTTTTACTTTTTATTTTTGTTTATTTAGAGCTTTTGTTTAGACCTAGCTTACGTTTAGAAACGCTTGAGGTGCTCTCTACTAAATGGGAATTTCACATCATCAGCAACGTCATCAAGATCAACCATCTTCATCATCATCATGATCATTTTCAGTAATCTGTAAACAAATATCAGTTCATCTACAGTGAAATCAGACACAAGATCATCATTCAACCATCCAAACATTCATCAAAAACAAAAAACTCCAGCAAGTTGTGGCTAGTAGATAAGTTTTTATACCATTTCCTTTTCGTTTTTTACATTTTTAATTACTTATTTGATATATTGATTTCTTAATGTTAAATGTGTTTAATTTATTTTCTTAATTTCGTTTCATATTTGGTTTTTTCTTTTCTTCTGTTCTATTTTTTGGTTATTGAACTTTGTCCAGCAGACATTTATCCCATATTGGGCAGTTTATTGGGTGTGGATACATCAACACCGACGGCAACTGCCAGCTATGATGACTATGGCTATCTGCAGCAGCAACAACAGCAACATCATAATAACAACAACAACAACAATAACAATAATAATAATAACAGCGCAACAACTATTAGTCAGTTACAACATTTTGATGATAATGCCGGCGTGGCCTCGGTTTCTGGTGGTAATCCTTCCCGGGACTCGTTTATGCAATGCAAACATTGCAAACGTTATTATAAATCGCATCAGAAATTGCAAGAACATGTTCGTAAATATTGTCTGAAACAAAAGAAATATAAATGCGTATCCTGTGAGTATCGTTCGCGACGCAAAGATCATGTCCTGCGACATGCCAAACGCAAACATTGTCTACTCTATGAGAGAGCACGCGACGATGAAGAGTCCTTGTATGTGATACGTAATGAAGATGCTCTAAGCAATGATGAAGAAGCCACTGGAGATGGTGAGGCAGATGCGGATGCCGATGCCGATGGCATTGATAGCGATGTGGCGGCTGCACTGTGTGAAATCAAATTTGAATTTGCTGGTCGTGATCTAACCATCACGGCTGTGCCCTGTAAGCAGGAGAGCGATGATGATGATGACTACGATGACGAATGAGAAATCCAATATGAATGAGTGAACTACAGAAGCAACTCTTGAGAGGCGTAATGTGAAATGTTTACCAAATGATTTAACAATTAGTAGCTACCTCCACAAACATACATACATATATACCTATATAACAGACAGACATACATATAAAATAACAACAACAAAAGTTAGAGACGTTGACACATTCCTGCACAAATTACTTAAAATCTTGGTTTTAGACTATATAATATAGGGGTCCCCCGTTACTATGATATTTGGACTATATAAAAATTTCAAAGAAAATATGTTCCTGTCGGATCTTTTACTAGTTTACCACTAATATTTGATAATTTTTTGTTTATTCTATGCATTCCGTATTCATCTTCTATCGTTCTATCTCTCTCTTTTCTTCTCTACACTTTGTGTGTATGTGTTTTTGCTGTTTTTTGTATTTAAGTTTTTGTTTTATATTATTATTATTATTATTATTATGATGGGGTCCAAGACCTTTTTCTATTTTTATACGTACAAGAAGGAAAGAAAGAACGAAAAAAAGGAAAAAAAAAACTTAAATATTTTTAGACCTTAAACCTATGGTTGGTGTTTTCTCAAAACTCAAATATATAAATACATATATATATATAAAACAAAAAACAAAATCTTGCCAGCAAATTATAGGCTCTTTCTTCTCTACCCTCTCACCCTCATAAATAAGACTTACAGCGCCATTTTTTTGCCACTTCAGAACATATAATATATATACCTATATATAGTACATACAATATATACACACACATACATATATACATACATATTCCTCAGTTATGTAAAGAAAACTTTGTGTTTTTTTATGGTGTAAAATTGCATTCTGTAAACGTAAATGAAAACAAGAATAAAGTATACAAAAGTAAATCTATATACAATATATGTATGTGAAAATGAAACAAAGATACCAAATTGGATGGGCTGTTTAGAAAAACGATGTCGATACCAACAACAAGAACAACAACAACATTGAACAACCTCCACATCGAACCACACTCACCACACTCACTTGTTATAGATACCTAAATACAAGTAATTATCCCTAAAACATCAAATGCTTGACTGTTGAATTAATCAAAGGATATTTTTTGTTTTGTTATTCATATTTTGCAGATGGCTATTGGACCATATTGGAGACGGTGCCCTATTCCATAGCCAGTACAGTGGGTCCAAATGCCACTTTGACTAGCAGTAGTCAGACGTTGAGCAATGGTTTAACAGCAGCAACAGTTGTGGTGGAATTGCCACCAGATGATTTGGGCAATCCAGTGGGTAATATACAATATACGATACCAGCATTGACTAAAAATGCAACAACGAATACAACAACGACCAGTTTGTTGCATAAACCAACACAGGGACAGGCCACAACTATACAGATTGTTAAGCAACAACATCATCATCATCCACACCACCAGCAACAGCAGCAGCAGCAGCATCAGAGATCACAGCAGGTGCCGCCACCAACAGCAGCAGCGCAACCACGTCAAGAGTTCATCAAAATAGATACATCTAGGCTAGAGGATAAAATGCTTTTACGTGATGTTATGCAATATGGTACTAGCATATCCATGGCCACCAGTACGGGCCATAATTCAAATGAAACTGTTGTCGAATCCGAACTACTGCTAACCGATGCCGATGAGGCAGAAAGAGAATTGGAATTGGCCGCCATGGGCAAGAGTGAAGAGCATCATCATCATCATCATACACATCATCCGCATCACGATGATCTGTTGGACGATGATGATTATATGGACAAACAAATGCATCACCATCATCATCATCATCAGCAACATCATCTTCATGACGAACAGCAAGTTGAGGGCGATAACCAAATGCAAATGGAAAAATTATATGTGGATTTGCATACAACAACTGGAACAAATTCGAATGCCACTGCCACTGGCACCACCATGACCCTACAACAAGTAACTAGCAATGACTTTACCCTGGATGAGGCGAAATTCGCTTGCAATGTTTGTGGCAAAACATATAAAATCAAAGGCTCCCTCAAGCGGCACAAGAACTATGAATGTGGAGTGGAACCCACTCTCAAATGTCCACATTGTCCACATAAATGCAAATATAAATCCGATTTACGTAAGCATATGAATCAAAAGCATGCGGAATCGGGTGAGAGTTTAACCATTATCCATATGGGCAATGGAAATTAATTACAAGAAGAGAGAGAAGAGAAATACTTGATTTATAATTAGTATTTGTTGGTTATTGTCATAACTTTGTGTGATTTACCCCCCCTATACATATATCTACATATATAGGAACTTTTGTGGTAGTAAATGTAATATATATATATATAAACATAGCCAAAATAGATGGATCTCTTTTAACTAAGTCATTATAATTAAGCCTTAACGAATTTCTCTCTACAAAAACAAAAGAAAGTTGCTCAAAAAAGTTACACATTTTAAAAACTCTCAAATTCCGCTAAACATACATAAACAAAAAATATCTAAGAAAAACCAACAACCAACATTGTAACATATACAAAACTATGACAAAGGAAACAAAAATTAAACAATAAAATGAATTAATGTTTACAATTAAGTAAAAGTGTATTGTGTTAAATTTGTTTTATGTATTATTATTTGTTGTGCAATCTACTTAAAACTTATGACTAATATGTTTTTCTTTTTTTCTAGGCAAACAACAGCAACTAAAACTACAACTGGCTCACTAAGAAACAAAAACAAAAAAAAAGGTCTCTGTCTGTCTCACTTCGTAATTAATAATCATAAGTAGTTAAAAGCATTTAAACAAAACAAAACCGAACAAAAAGCATTTCAATAAAACTGTGCCACTTGAACGAAATTTTTGTTGTTGTATTCCTCATCATTCAAAAAAACAAATCATTTCAAATGTAATATTAACTACATATACATATATTTATAGATATATTTTATAAGAAACCAAAAACAAATCTTTGTTTTCTCTCTTTTTTGTCTCTTTTTGTTTAAATCGAATGTAGATTATGTACGACATGGTCCCAAAAATCAACTATTATGCCAATGTGGACGTTATTATAATACCATGAATCGTCTGATGTTGCATCAGCGTGAGGAATGTCAGGATTTTAAGCGTTTTCAATGTGACTATTGTCTGAAATGGTTTAAGCGGCGTTCTCACTTGAATCGACACAAAAAACTCCATGAAGCTGAATTGGCCGCAGAAATCATATATAAGGAGAGGCAATTGGCTAGGTCTAGAGGTGGTGCTACTGCAGGAGAAGGAGGAGGAGGTGGAGGAGAAGTTGCAACTCCAACTCGAAGAGCTTCAAGTTGTAATTCGGATGGTTTTGAACCATTGTATCTCTATACATCGGAAATTAAAGTGGAAAATGAAGCAGATAATGTGGATCTCATTTGATTTAATTAATTTTCTAAAAGTTGATAAATGGCCAAGTTCTCGTTATTGCCAAAAACAAACACACACAAACAAAATATTATTATTTTTTTTTTTTTTTGTATATAAACTGATGGAATGTGCAAATGAAAATGAAAAATTTCTTGCAAAAATCTTGTGATTTTATGATTTTATATGTTAAATAAAAAGAATTGAAAAAATTTATAAAAAGAAAACAAATTTTATTTTTGCCTAAAACAAATGTATATAATATATTTATTTATGTAAATAACCTAATATTTTAATTAGTAATTTAATTTTATAATTTATTTAATTTTGATTTTGTCAATGTATTTTTCTGTTCTTTTCTTTTTTCCATTTGCAGTGACCCGTAAATATAATCTACGGCCACAGGACGGGCAAGTGGACTATTCCGCATCGGGCAGTACATCCGTAACAAAGCTAATGGCCAATAAATCAGTGCTAAAGGAGAGGAAACTATCGTTACCGGAAGCAGCAAGCGGATCAATTGGCAAAAGCGAAAATGAGGAGCCACTCACCCACAATCAGATTCACAACATACAATCTGCTGCCAATGATCATGCCAAGAAATCGATAGTCAATAATTCCGATGCGTTGATAGCTTTGCAACAGCTGGCCTCCATATCGACAGCTCGTTCCATGCAACATATTGTGCCGCATTTGCCTCATAGTTTGCATTTGGATGCCAATACATTGCTCCTGCCGGGACGTAAGCTTGGCCGGCAGGGGGTAACAACAAGCGTACACAAAATCCTCAATATGAGTCCAATCGTTGTCCCTTATGTGGTCGAGATTATCGTTCCCAAGCGTTCCTCAATGAACATATGCGTAAAGAGCATTCGGTTTTGATTTAGTTCGGGGCGGGTAGAAAGGGAGAATTACTCAGAGCTAAGGCTGAAATTGGATTCCAAGAGAAAAATTTGCCAAATTAGAAAAGCACAGACCAAAAAAAAAAAAAAAAAAAAACAAGAAACAGAATAATTGTTTATATATGAATAATAATTGTTATGATAACCCATCAAACATTTAGTTATCTAGAAAAATAATCGCCACATTTAACTAAGAAAAAAAAAAACATCGTCTCTACATCCTTCTGCAGCATTTGAGTTGCCTTTTATCAAGGGAAAATGATTAGTTACAGTCGTATCTGAAAATATTAAACTACATTTGGCAAAAGGTCCTGTATTATCGTTTCAAATCCATCAAACTTTCATGGTTCACTATATTCAGTGTCGACTGTACCTGTTTCCCTTCTTGTTTATTCTGTACATCTAGTTTTAAGTCTAGTTATATAACTTTCTATATCTGCTGAGTGATTTGATTAACTAATTAAGTCTTTTTTACCCAATACAAGCTAATAAAAAAAAAAACAAAATGAAATATCTAAAGCTAATGTCGTCCATATATTATCACGTCTCAAGAGTTGTTCAGGAATTAATTTTAATTCAATTGTTTATAATTTTTTTATTGTTTTTCTTCACATTTGTTATTAAAGGTGGGTTTTAATTTTAATTATTTATTTACATATGTTTATTAAAATCAATATGTTAATTAATATAAAAATTATCTTTTTATTTCTTTTTAAAGGTTCGACTTAATCAAAAGTTAATTTTCTTTACACTTGATTTCAAAAGGTAGGCTTTTCTTTATGATTTTTCATTATTTTCTTTTAATTATTTTTATTTTCTATTCTTTTTTTTTAGTTTTGCATTGTTTCGAAAAATAGAGAAAAACAGGTAAGTAGCAACCAAAAAATAAAAGAGTAAAATTTAATTTTTAAATCGAAACAAAGAAAGGACTCTTAATCCTTTCCAAACAGGTTTCCATCTAATCATTGTCAGGGCAGAGAGAAAGAGTGACTGAGAGGGTGGGAGAGTGAGAGCGAGATCTGCATTGCAAAATTTTCTACAAACCATTCAAATTCGGCCAACCACAAAAATTAACTGTACTAACCAGTTGACGAAACGATGTTTATCATCTATGTTTCTCTTTGTCTCTTTTTCTCGTACATATAAAACACCCACACAAAAGCCGAAAATGCGTTTCAAGCAATCTACATGGTTGTTGCTTTTGTTATAGCCGTTGGTGCCTGTGTGTGTGTGTGTGGTTTATTTTTCTAAAAATAAGTTTTCCTGTTTTTGCCTGCCTGGATGTGCGTGCGTGAGTGTGTGTATGTGTGTGGGATATATTTATCCTGTGCTTCCCACGTGATTTTCCTAGATTTTTCTGCTGCCTGCTTTTCTAACGATTGTCTCTATGATATTTCGGTTTCCCTTTTGTGCTTGGCCTTCGTAAAGCGTCCTACAAACAGCAACAACAACAACAAGAACAGGATGCATACAACATTTAAGTTTCAGGGGCTGAGCGACGCGACGTCGGCGACGGCGACGGAGGCGATGCATGTTAGAAGCTATTCCAGGAATTTTGTGGAAATAATCTCTGCCTGTTTAAGTGAGAGGAACACAGAAAGAGAGAGACAGAGGGACTGGCTAATTGATAAAGATAAACTCAAGTCTACAATTCATTGGAAAGTAACGGTCAAATTGTGATTTAGTTATTGGATTGTTTAGACAATTTGCTTTCATTGGAAGTCTCAATCGCCTTCCTTGTTCTTTGCTTTTATGGTGTCTTGACCTTGACATTCATTTTCTAGTTTTGTTAACAGATGCAACTGGAATAAAACACCACCGGAAGCTATTCGTAAACACAGACTCTCTCAATATCATTTCTCTCGGTTGCTCTCGCTCTCCCTCCCTCTCTCTCTCTCTCTATCTGCTTTCTAGCTACATACATATGTACATACAAAGTAGGAGAAAGTTTTCCTCATAGAATTTTTTGCCTGCAGCAGCAACAGCAACAGCAACAACAACAATACGATTCCATTTGCAGTTAGGTAGAAAAATGGGAAATGAGTAAAAATAAATCAAGGACCCGAGACCAGAGAGCTATGTACACTTGCTGAGCGCAACAGATACAGAAATGCAGGCAGACACGCACACTCAGACGCATTTTCCTGTATTTTCCTCTTTTATTTGTGTGTGTGTGTGTGTGTGTAAAGCAGCTGCGCAAAGGGATTTAGGATTCGGTTTTGAGTTTCGTGCTTTGTTTTTTTTTTTTTTTTGTAAGCTAGGAACAGAGAGAACCGATAAAGAAAAGATATTGCAACTAGTGCAGTTTTGATTGTGTTGCAGTGAGGACGCTTTACGGAGCGTGGGAGGAGTTGAAAGAAAAGGAGGAGAAGGAGGTTGAGTTAGAAGGAGTTGCATTTATGCAAATTACCGCGTGAAAAAGCTAAAGTAAAGCTTAAATTAAAATTAGAAAACTTCTCCTCCTCCTCCAAGCTTTAAGTCCAAGCCAAACCACATACAACACAATCAATTACTGATACTAAAAAATATTTGTTTAATATAATTTACTAATTTTATTTCTTCTTCTTCTTCATTGCAGGTTGCCCTCTAAAGCTTTGTGGTTTTTGTAAACTTTTCGATTCAGTGAAATTCACTAACCTATTTTCATTTTCTTCGATTTTTTTCTAGATGCTCCAGGTAAAGAAAACGAACAACATCTCAAAACACCAAAAAAAAAAAAAACATGATCAAAAAAAAAAAGCAAATAAAAGACTTCATCATCAACACGCACCAAACAAAAAAACTTCATTATCATTTACTTTGTGCTAATAAAAATTAAAACACAAAAAAAAACATTACCATTTTGTGTTCTTCATATAAAAAGTGTTTGTTTTATTATTTTTTTTAAATTAAATTAAAGTAATTTTTATTTGTATTTATTTTGCATGTTATTAACACTAAACTAACCGAGCAAACAAGGTCTGAGAAAAAAAATGTTCTGTATGCTTTTTCATTTGTCAAACAGCTGTCACCTGTCATATACATAAAACCTGATAAAGCTTATTTTCTGAGATCATCTGAATAATCAAAATATGCTTTCATTTGCAGATTTGAGCAGAAAAGAGAATACAGCTCCCGAAATCCAGCGAATTCATCCTCGAAGCATTTTAAATGGCAATCTACAGAGAGAAAATGACAAACAAATGGCTGCAACACGTCGCAAACGTTTATCCGTTTCGGAAGTATCGGATATGTTGTTTGAATTCTACAAAACCAAATCGGCAAAGGCTCCGAAACAACAGGATTTAAGTAGCGAACTAATTGGTAAATATGGCCAAATATCGCCTACTTCGGCGGAGACCTTGGAGCCCTCGAGCATTGCAGCCATTGCAGTTTATGGCGCTGCCTCTGAGACGGCTTCAAAAAACTTGAATGCTGATGAAATGTTGGGTGCTGCCGCTGGTAATGCAGCATTTCATCCGCGACTCAAGTACCAACTAAAGTCAACAGCGGCCGCCCCCATTGACCAGGTGGGAATGGTTGGGGGTGGTATAACAGCCATACCGACTTCGGTTTTGGTTTCGAATACGGCGGCTGCCGCCGCTAGGCCCAATCCTAAGCCACAGGCAGCTGCTATAGCAGAGGCCTTGATACGGAATGGCATGCATAGCTTCCAGCAACAGTTGCGAGCCCAGGAAATATTGCGTCAGCAGACTCCACAACGTCGTCCGAAAGATGAACCTGAGTTTACTGGAGTGGGAGGAGCAGCAGATATAACTCCAACAAAAATATTGGAGAATCTTTTACGCAAACAGCAAGAACGCGATTTGCGCAATTCAGAGTGTGAGAACGATCCTGGCTCCTCAACTGAGGATGAAGATGATAATCGATATCAGGCATTTGACGATATTCACCTAATGGACCAACAGCAACAGCAGCAGCAACAGCCATCGCTGAATCTCTTTGGTGGTTCGACCAACTCAATTCTAGATGCCCAGGCACAGGCTTTGCGGAATCTGGAGTTCACGTTGAGTGATTATGGCGGCAGCAGCAGCAACGGCAGCACCACAAGTCCCAATGGCATTGGCCTGGATGGAGAACCTGTCTACGAGTGTCGTCATTGTGGTAAAAAATATCGCTGGAAGTCTACCCTACGTCGCCATGAGAATGTGGAATGCGGTGGCAAGGAGCCATCACATCAGTGTCCTTATTGCCCATACAAATCCAAGCAGCGCGGTAATTTGGGTGTACATGTACGCAAACATCATACCGACTTGCCCCAATTGCCTAGCAAACGTCGCTCCAAATACTCTATGAAATGTGAACAGGGAATGGATATGGGAATGGGATTAGGCATGAGCATGGCCGTCAGCAGTGGCTCCATTTCGGATGATTCACAGGGCAAACTCATTATAGACTGCAACAAGTGAAAAGTAGAGAAAATAAGTAAATGGAATCTAAAGTGCGAAATGATACCAAATAAAGCTGAAAATGCTTAATCGGGTCTGGAACAATTCCAAAGCGTGGAATTGTCGTCGAATTTGCCATATTTCAAAAATTTTACAAATAATTTAAAATAAATATTCATTCAATTGCTTTTTTTACATAATACATAAATTTTTTTTTGACGGAATCCAGGAATTCGTTAGAATCAGACCACATAATTGTAGAGAGATTCCAAGAGATTCTTCCATTTAATATTTTGATGTTCAATTTTAATTTGTTTGTCTTACAACTTTTAATTATTGTCTACTTGTTTCTTGTCATTATTTTGTGTCATCCCAAATAAATAATTTTAATGTTTCTTATCTTATAAGCAAGTGCAAATACATCTAATCATGGCAACATAATCAAATTAATTTTTAAGAAAACATTAATCACACGAAACAAAACAAAAACCAAACAAAAAGAAAAAAAAAAATTTTAAAAAACATGATTATTATTTTTACCATTTAAGTGCCAGGAAATTGTCCTACTTAGAATTATAATGACATTTTATATATTAAGAAATTGTGTCAACTACTTACATATAGTTCAGAGATATCTCGTTTCAAATAATTTCACAAAAAGTTATTCAAATGGAAATGTAAAAGACTATCCCACCAAAAAAAGATCTTGCCCTTTCCAATCCACAAAAAAAGAACGATCTCTGAACTTTCCAAATCTACGATCTCCCAAATTCATTTTCATATACTCATTATTTTTGACTGATTTAGTTAATTAAGGGAAACGATTCACACAATTCCTCGATTCCCAATCCAAAAAGCATTCTTTTCGTATTTATTGACATTTTAAGACTGACAATTTATATATATCTTATGATTGTATTACAAAAAAAAAAAAAAAAAAAAAAAAAAAAAAAAAAAAACCAACAAAGATTATTGAACCCATTTATACAAAACAAAACAAAAGACTCCCAAACCAAAAAAAACCAAACAATTTTTATAATCCAAATGAATTTTATTGTCATATTTTATCAATTATTATATTATACATATATATATATTTATATTTATAAGATTTTAATGCTGCCATTTTTATGTTAACGAGAGCTCAAACTTAAGATGAGATTTTCCTACAAATAATGATCATTCAATTTATGGAACTGAAAGAAGGCAGTGAAACTGCGCCAAATGCAAAAATAACCAAGACAAGACACAAATTTTGTTGTAATAATCGTTTTATACACATACATATATACATTTAAAGTTTACATATTATAATTAAAACGCAATTTTTGTAACCTTTGTAGTAGTAATATATACTATGTATATTTTATTCTTTTATTTATTAGGCGCAAGAGATTTTGTACTGTTCGAGTGTGTTTGTGCGAGTTCGAAGGCGATTAATAGGAGATTGCAAAGGATACAGATTTAACACCTGAAAGATATATTGAGAAAAAAACAACAAAATGCCTGCAAAACGGAATCAAATTGTATATATAATGACTGTGTGTCTATTTAATGTGGATTGCACTCCGGATTGTGGGTCCCCCCAACGAGTTTAATACGAGCAACCAATGGCCACGGTTAAAAAGTCCTCGAATCCAATGGTAATGGTGCCATTTTGTTGGGTATCGCGTTGCCGGAAAGCCTCTGTGAAGCGTTGAACTTGCACGCACAGAACAATAAATTGGTCCACCGAGACTTCTTTGTGGCTCTGGGGATCGCTCTTTTTAACCAGGAAGTTGATAAACTCGGGCGTAAATCGGAAACCCATTTGGGTAAAAGCTGCGATAAAGAATAGTTAGTGATTAGCATTTAGGCAACTACGAACATTTGCTTATACTCACCCTGAGTTAGCTCGCTCTCTTCAATGTGTCCAGAGCTGTCTTGATCGTAAGTTTTAAAGACTTGGAGCCATTGATTGATATAGTTGTATAGCTTTTCAAATTCATAGATATCAATAGTTCCACTGGCGTCATTATCAAACATGCCTATAGGGGAGAATAAAGTTTGCCGTTATTGACTTAAGTAAACATATAAAAAAAAGTCATTAAACAAATAAACAAATCGCTGTCTAATGGGGGGGCATATGTTGAACACTCAGTCACAGAGTAAAACTATGCTCGCTGACTCACTTATCATCAGTTTGCAAGCATTGTCCGAAAAGTGTTCGCCACGCCCATTAACAAGAGCTGCTTGCAATTCCGTTGAATTGATCTTTCCGGAGCGATCCCGATCTACCATAGCAAACCACTGTTGCGCCTGTGGAGAAACTTGAGCATTTTGTGGTGGAAATGCTCCCGGAGGTGGAGCATATCCACCGCCAGGCTGTCCTGCATATGGATTGTAACCGCCGCCCTGTAAATAAGATGTGTCCCTTGATAATTGTTTTTTTATATTCAGTTGAAAACTTACGTAGGACATTTTCTAACAAAACTGTATGTATTTAATTAACAATTTCAATTAGAATTAGTGATGCAAGTACATGGAGCCACTATCGATAAGATCTACACGATGAATCGAATGGGTATTCGAAATATTCGATAATAAAATGCTTTAGTCGATAAGCATGCCTAAGTTTTCGATATACCACAAACAATAACAACGCAGACAAACAAAAACAAGCGGAAAATGTCGCAGGCTAATAAATTCGTCAATATGGATATATTTTCCAACTATCAAAAGTATATTGATAACGAGCAGGAGGTGCGAGAGAACATACGCCTGGTTGTTCGCGAGATTGAGCAACTTGCTAAAGATGCAACAATTCGGCTGCAAATTATTCACTCGGATCTGGCTCAAAGTAGGAAAGATGCCGGCAAAATGTATTAAATGTTATTTACTTGATCCTTTTTATTGTAGTTAGCAGTGCTTGTGGCCTGGCCAGAAAGCAGATCGAGGCCTGTGCCGAGAAATATGAAAAGTTGTCGGCTTTGGTTCGTCCGGGCCAATATTACAGGTGAGTCACATTTTGATCGCCATCTCATTTCCATGTGGGTAGTTGTTCAATTGTTTTCTCCATTCCACAGATATTCAGATCATTGGACATATATTACTCAGCGTTTAATCTTTTTGATTGCTTTGGTCGTATATTTGGAGGCGGGCTTTTTGGTAACTCGCGAAACTGTGGCTGAAATGCTTGGCTGTAAGTCAAAACTAGGAGTCAGATTGAAGGTCTCAGACGTGTAGACTAATTATCAATCTTTTACAGTAAAAACTAATCAAGTGGATGGATTTCATTTGGATATAGAAGACTATTTGCTGGGCATTTTGCAACTAGCATCAGAGCTCTCACGTTTCGCAACCAATTCCGTCACAATGGGCGACTATGAGCGTCCATTGAACATTTCCCATTTCATTGGAGATTTGAATACAGGATTCCGTTTACTAAATCTAAAGAACGATGGCCTACGCAAGCGTTTCGATGCCCTTAAATATGATGTGAAGAAAATTGAAGAAGTTGTCTACGACGTTAGCATACGTGGGCTATCAACCGGCAAAGATAAGGAGCCAGTGGAACCAGAGCCGATGGAATAATCCTAATTCGATTGGAGTAGGTTAAGATCGTAGACATTATAAGTGAAACAATCACATTGAAAGTGCATTTTGTTTAATATTACATAGTCTATCAAAAAACTCAAATGAATTCAGTGAATATAGCTACATATGTAAATATGTGTACTCGTATATCTGCCAAGACATTATATGAGGCCAAGAATGATCTGTTAATTAGCAGACTCAAAAATGAGTAAAACCATATGATCGAATCTACACATTTTTGTCATTGTGTATTAAATCTTCGAGTTTGAAAAGAGTAAACAATAAATAAGCTTCTCATTTTGAAAATTCGTTAACTTTAATATATGCTTTTGTTTCAAAATATTTGAAATTAGTTTCCATCAACGAGAAGTGTTGGCAACGCTTGAAGATCATATGGTCGAGCCTTCGCGCTTTTTCTCTGCTTCTCTTTTCAGTTGTTTTCTTACCACTGTCGCTGCAACACGTAGCGCGCTGTTTTCTTCTGTGTTTTTGTTGTTTGTGTATATTAGTGAACTGTGTACTGTGCCTGTGTGTGTATGTGTGTTTGAATGCAATTTGCAGTATATATTTCGGATTAAAGGTTTTATCGCATTTATTTCTGAACCATAGGAAAACGTAAGTGCATTCACCCTTCTCTCCAGAAATTGCCTCAGCAGCGACCTACTCGCTCAATCGAGGGGAAAAAAAGAGGCTGCAACTAACAACAACAACCAGTTCTCCCTGCTCTCACAAACTGCAATTGGGTCACAAAAAGTTTGCCTTCAAAAAAAAAAAAAAAACTAAAATAATTACCAGGCTAAGAAACAAGGAGGTGGGGAGAAATCAGATGGTCTACTTGACAAGGAAAACCCTTGCTAAAGGTTAATGACTCGCCAGAAAGGCTTAAACGTTTGCAAAACGGAGCCTTTAAAAATGGGTCAAGGCTGATAGCTGGAGTAGGGAGTAGGAGGTGAAAAGAACATAAAAAATATTTTACGACGTGGGCTGAAACAGATTGCATTTCATACTATTTATTTATTTCGTTTCGCTTTCGCGTTGCAATTGAATGTGACCCACGACCCCATCTGGACCATCGTTGTTATATAAGCCACCAATCAGATTGCGACGAGGCTGACTAAAAAACTAGTTTAGAAAAAAATTAGACACCAAAAGTAAATAATAATAATTACAACATACACGGCGGCCTCTGTGGCTAGCGAGTTGTTTTTTTTTTTTTTTATTTTTTCCATTTTCTGTATTATAAGTTTGTTTTTTTGTTTTTGTTGCTTTTGCCTCTTCGTTTCATTTACAAAACACGCTTTTACTGAACGCAGTTCAAAGTCCAGGTTTCTATGCGGCGGCTTGACTGACGAGGCACAGTAAGAAAGAGAGACAGAACCAGAGAGAGAGAGTGAGAGAGGCAACTTTTAAGTGGGAGTGAGAGAATGTGTGGGTGTGAGAGAGCGAAAACTGTGAGAATAACAAACATGCAAACACCTTTTGGTGAGAAAGAGATAAAATGCGACAGGTGGATGAATCTTCAGCTTCTCTCTCTGTTTGTCTGTCTGTCTGTCTCTGAGTCTCGGTCGCAGTGCAGGAGAGTTACATATATTTAAGAAAATATTTAAAGTTGATGAAATAGCATCGGCAACAAGTGGAAAGTCTGCAAAACTAATATCGCGTACACTATAAAAATGTAATTAAAATAATAAACAAAAAAAAAAGTATCTCACAGATACTCACTTAACCATCTCACTCACACTCTGCGCGCCTTAGTGCAAAGTCCAAAGTTAGGCTATTCATAATCACACACACATCACACTGATCATCTTGTTGTCGCTCGTGATCTTCTCTCCTGCTGATTAGGCTAATTCCTGACGAGTTTATAGGTTTATGAAATTTACCTCTTTTTAACCTAAATGATGAGGTGCATTTTTTTGTCTGATAACCTCCCACAACTAGACTGTGTTTCGTTCAATGCGTCACAAATTGTTCTAGGTTATTTGTATTTTTGGCCAACACTTGAGATTATCATCAATACCTCGTGCCTGCCGCAAATTGCGTTTTATATCAGCAAATAAAATTGCAAAAAAAAATGAACCCCCCGCGCTAGTTGGCAATTAAATTGGACTTTAAACTAATGTTAAAACCTGTTAAATTATTAGTTTGCTTATCGTTGGCAATTTTTATTTTTCTTTTTTGTTTATTGAATGTTTTTCACAAATAAACTTCTTATGCACTTATATCACACGGCGACTTGTATATGAGTATCCTCTAATACTTAAAATGAAGTAAACAAATGTGTAATTCCGTTAAAACGTGATAAGCAATTAAAAAAAAAAAAAGTATAATAACAAAATACTTAAGAGAGAATATGCCGTGTAAATGTTGATAATTGCTATACCCTTAAAGAGAGTGTTTTAAAATTTGTAAAATATTGGTAACGTAAGTATGTATATATAAAATATATATTCTTGAACATCTTTTGAAACCAACTTGTGTTCACTTTCCTACAGAAAAGTTCTAAAAAAAATATAAAAAAATGCACAATATACATATATGTATGTATATGTTATTTAATTAATTCTTAATCCTGTATGTGTGCATATCAAATTCTCCTGCTTAAATCATATCCTATTAATCAAGCAGGGTATATAAACTTCGTCAAGGTCGAAATTTTTGTTCATATATTTGGGCTCTCAGCTACATGCTATTTTTATAGTTGGTTAAATCAAAAACAAAAAAACAACAAAGAAGAGAGCGACAGAGGGGGGTTATGTATGTATATATGTATGAACATGTATGTTTATATGGGGGGCCCGCCCCCTAAATCGTGTGATAAGCTATAATCGTCTATCATTTTTGCATTACCTTGCTTTGTTTATCTAACAGTAGCGCATTTTAAGGGGGGCGATCTGTTTTTGAGTTTGTCTTAAGCATATTGGGATATGTCTGGTATACAAAGAGAGACATATGAGACAGTTAGTCTCCTCATATTTGAAGGGTTTAGTAATCCCCATAATATCCCACTTACTTTTAGCTCTTGGTTTTCTCACTCTCTATCTCTCTTTACATATGTACATGTCGATATCCAATTGCTAATTCGCAGGTTCTGATAAGATTATATCGATCTCAAGCAACCGGCATCGGTCAACACACATTCACTCTCTCTCACTCCCGCTCACTCTCTACCTCTACGTGGGGCTCTCTTAGCCCGAGCCCCCTTTATTTCACACGCTCTCATAGATACTTACACAATCTCTACGTATGTTCATTTATATATGTATGTATGTATATATGTACATACATATGTGATTGTCTGTCTTGCTATTTGTTTTTATACATTTTAAAGACCCCAACGCTGCGCCACGCAGTTGAAAAATCAGTTGACGCTCGACACTCAAGCGATCAAGTTAAGTTCCATTTTCTATTTTCGGTAACGGATGGTATTTGTGTTTTTCCTTTTTGAATTTCGCTTTACTTGTGTAGTTGAAATTGTCAACAGAATTTGAAGTGCAATAAGTTAAAACTAAAAAAGACAGAGTCCTCGAGATTCTGCCAATTCTTTTTAGCCATTCATCAGAAGCAAAACGAACAAAAGGTTTGTCGAATTGTTGTTGTTGTTTTTTAAACCCACACTCAAGGTCGTGATGAATGTAAATAGAGGGAAAACAAAAAAATTTACTAGTCAAACGACTTGATATCTTTACATACATACATATATTATATATATATATTGTATATAAAAATCTCCCGATAGTTTCTTCAATATGTGTGCACAAGGAAGTAATCTTAAGAGATTCTAGTTGTCAGTGGTTCTTGATAACGTTGAAACTCTTTCTCTTATCACTTGTGCTTAGTTTGTTATATAAACAAAACAGAAAAAAATGTCTGCCAAGGTTAAACCTTCTCCCCACAATGAAAATCTACAGAAATAATACATCAATTTATATTCACTTTGGCCAATATACGAGTTTGTATAATTAACACGATAAACCGTAGAGAGGCAACCACATCCAACCATTGAATGGCATTTGGACTTGGACTTTGTACCTTTAGCTTTGCTAGTTTGTTTTTTCTTCTTGTTATTTTTTTTTTATTTTCTTTAATTTATGTTTTTTTATTTTCTTGTTTTGCTAACAAACAAATAAATGCCGGCAAGCAAGACATTCAAAAATACATATTAAGTATACGACAACGGTGTCTAGTCACTGTGGTAGTCAAAACTAGGTCAAATGAAAACAAAATTGGTAAATTGTTGTTGTTGTTATTTGTATATGAAGAAACTACATAAAGTATAATAGAAAAAGGTCTTTTTGGTTGCATTCGTAGCCTTCAAGTTCAAGATCTAGTTGTATCTTGTTATTATCGAAGGTCTTTCCTAGAGTTTTAGTTAAAAATAAAAACAAATTCGGAAGTCACCCCCCTTTTCGATCTATGAAAGAAAGGGAGAGAAAGAAAAATAAACATTATTTACATCAGTCTCTTGCTTGACCACAATATTGATTATTAACAATTAATATGCATATAAACAAAGTATTATGCATATACACATATAACAACTGGTTCAGAACTCAATCTCAATCTCCATATAATCAAATTTCGAGGTTATAGAAATCCCAATTGAGTGAAAGATAGTCGCAACGAGTTTGAAGTTAAACATTTTTGTATTACCCAAGAATAATAATACATATGTATATATACCTACATATATATGATTGTCTAGACCTTTAGAGCAAGCAGCTGACAAGTCACACAATCAATCTCAAGCTTAAACTGTTGGGGTTATCATCGGTACAGTATTTGCATGACGTCAACAAAGATCGATTGATTAAAATCGATCTTCAAATGCATGGAAAAACTTGTGGGCAGACAATAAAGAATATGCTAGTTCTCTAAGAACTTTGCACGTAACAATTGAAGGAATGAAGGCTGTTCTAGAATGCTTAACAACGTATTTCATTTGAAACAGAGATAATCAACCATAAACAATAAACATTGTAGATACATACATATATATGTATTTAGGTGAATCATATAAAATTCGTCTGGTTATGGGTCTGGAAAATTTTATAGATACCTTATCAGTATTAGTAATTTATTTTTAAAGGTGATAATAAACGAACGATTAAATGCTTAAATAAATTAGGTTAATGCTTTGGTTGGTTGATCTTTGTTAACTGATTTCTTTTTTTTATTTTCTAGTGCATTGAATTCTAATATACATATATACAAATAAATCAGTGATAATCACTTGATTAGGTATGGCTGAAGCCCATGCTGCCGTTGCCTTTTCGTTTGCCATCACACACGATGGCTTCGATATCAACTATGATCATGAGGTGCTCAATTTGGTATGGAATTCCGGTGTGAGATCTTGGAAGAAACGTGTTGCACGTGCCAGGGTAAGTTGAAAATTACAAATTCCTTTAAATCACTTTGGTTTAATGATTTTATTTATACATTTATATAGAATGGCGTACGCAATGGCGTGTATCCGGCCCATATACAAAGCCTTTGGCTAATATCAGCCATAGCCTTGGGTCTACATTTTGCCGGCTATCAGGCACCATTTAATTTAACCAATCGGGTACTAGTTCATCTGCCCTCTAATACTATAAATTGGCAAGTCACTGCCTGTTTTGTGGCAGCGTTGATTGTTTGGCTCTCAATATGCTTCACGATGAGATATACTTTAAAACTTTTACTCATGTACAAGGGCTGGATGTATGAGTCTAGAGCACCAGGAAGTCGTGTCTCAGTTCCAACCATGTTGTGGGTGGCTGTTGTACGTGTTCTATCCAGTTGGAATAAGCCAGGATTGTATAGTTTTCAAGGCTCGCTGCCACGTCTACCATTGCCCTCGGTTGAGGATACCATGCGTAGATATTTAAGAAGTGTACGACCACTTCTGGACGATGCCAACTACACCCGCATGGAGGGCCTGGCCAAGGAGTTTCAACAGACAATTGGCAAGAAACTTCAATGGTATTTAAGGCTTAAGAGTTGGTGGTCAACCAATTATGTTTCCGATTGGTGGGAGGAATACGTTTATCTGCGAGGACGTGGTCCACTCTGTGTGAATAGCAATTTCTATGGCACTGATGCCATCTTTATGAATCTCACGAATAAACAGGCTGCCAGGGCAGCTAATGTAATATCTTTGTTGCTTAATTTCCGACGCCTCATTGAGCATCAGGAACTGCAACCGGTACGTGGAAATAAATATCATAGGTTTACATAACTCAATGTTGATGCATCATCTGTTTTAGATCATGGTCCAGGGCATGATTCCTTTGTGCTCTTGGCAATATGAGCGTACATTTAATACGGCACGTGTGCCCGGCTTGGAGACAGATCGCATCATTCATTATCGTGACTCCAATCATATTGTAGTACTGCATAAGGGTTGCTATTACAAAATGCTCATCTATTACAAGGGACGCATCCTGAGACCCTGCGAACTACAAGTGTAAGTAATCTAAACCTAAAAATGTTAATGAGATGTTAACTTTTAATCTCTACAGTCAAATTGAGGATATCCTAAAGGCCCAAGCCACGCCCCTTGAGGGCGAGGAGCATTTGGCTGCTTTAACTGCCTGGAATCGTACTAAATGGGCTGATGCGAGGAATACATATTTCTCCCGTGGTGTTAATCACGTGTCATTGCGCACCATTGAATCGGCCGCCTTTGTTCTCTCCCTTGACGATGAACCCTTTGAATTTGACTTGGCTCGACCAGAGCTTCTAGATAATTTCGGAAAGAAATTGCTTCATGGCAATGGCTACAATCGTTGGTTCGACAAATGCTTCACTGTCTGTGTGGCTAACAATGGCCGTGTTGGTTTCAATGCTGAGCATACTTGGTAAGTGCATAGCATTAACCTCAATTAATTTAATTATTGGAATCTCGATTCAAAATTGATCAAAATCATATTGAAAATCTGAAGGTCTGATGCAGCCATTGCCTCTCACATGTGGGAGAATCTTATAGTCGATGATCTAGCAACTGATGGGTAAAATTCAAATTTTCCTAAGCCACGTTGGCATCGGTGTTGGTCGTTTCAGACAGTTTATGGCCCATAAAAAGAATTCTTGAGTTTATTTTTATTTGATTTTTACTCTAACCCTTGGTTGTGGCTTAACAAATACTTATAATTTTATTATTTATAATACTCTTTTTATAGGGCCGATGCACCGGTTATGGGACATCTTTGGGAATATATATTTGGTGATGATATTTATGGGTAAAATCCTAACTAATTATATTAATTAATTCACTAACTTGATTAATTTTGTGCGTCACTCTCAACTAACATTCTCATATGGTTTCTATTGTTAATCATCCATCTAATACAATATTTTTGTCATTCTGTAGATACGATGAATCGGGCAATACTAAGGGTACACCAGAATTCCAACCACCGCTGCCCACACGGCTCAGTTGGGATCTCAAGCCGTGTCTGACACAAATTGAGGAGGCCACCATTGATGTGACCAAGCTAATTAATGAGGTCGACTTGCGTATTCTAGTGCACCAAGAGTATGGCAAAGGTTTTATGAAGAAATGCCGCCTATCACCCGATGCTTATATACAGATGGCTCTGCAGTTGGCCTACTATCGGGATGCCGGACGCTTCTCTCTGACCTATGAGGCATCGATGACGCGTCTCTTCCGTGAAGGCCGCACAGAAACAGTGCGTCCTTGTACCATTGAATCTGCTGCCTGGGTTAAGGCCATGCAGAATTCAAATACCACAAATGATGAGCGTGTCAAATTACTGCAAGATGCCTGTGATCGTCATCAGTTGGGCTATCAGGATGCGATGTGTGGCAATGGAATTGATAGGCATCTATTTTGCTTGTATGTAGTATCTAAATATCTCGAGGTTGATTCTCCTTTCCTCAACGAGGTTTTGAGTGAACCTTGGCGCCTGTCTACCAGTCAAACGCCTCACGGTCAGACACCCAAAATGGATCTAAAGAAGCATCCAAATTGCATAAGTGCTGGCGGTGGCTTTGGACCCGTCGCCGATGATGGCTATGGTGTATCCTACATTATAGCAGGTGAAAATTTGATATTCTTCCATATCTCAGCAAAGACAACGTGCCAACAAACGGTAAGAAACATCAAATACAACTTTGAACAGTTCATTTAAATCTTTCCTTCTTATTCCATTTTTAGAATGTTCATCGTTTCTCGGAGAATATAGTTCAGGCTTTAGCCGATATACGTAGCATATTCGAGCAGCATATGAAGGATCATCCACCGAAAGCGAAGGCAACATCGACCAAACCACTCACAAATGGTTCATCTACATAATGAAGCGACCTCCACTGTACTCACACACATACAACCACACCCACAATTAGTCCTATTCATGTATAGATATACTTATGTATATGTCTATATATAGATTATTAGTACGAGATTCTTGTTAGCATTTGTTTTTCCCTTTCTACTACAATCATCATCAACATATTTGTCTATTCTAACGTTTGTAATTTGTAAGTGCAAAAGTCCAGAAGAAAACAATGCAATTTTTTTTTTAAATATTGAACCAATTGTGACTTGTATGTTAGGTTTTTAGTCAACTTTTGCACAATGAATTACTACTGCTTCTCAATTAATTAGTTTGTAAGTTTTAGAAATATATAAACATATCTCTTAAATTTTAGATTTATACAAAGAAATTGAAACTTTTTTAAAACCCTTTTTTAATTAACTTTCCTGGTAAGTATAACAAGCCAAAATCTGTTCTAAGAGAATCTTTTTTCTTTTATTTTCTGATAAATCTTGTATAATGTAGAATTGCTGATTGTGCGCTTGTATGGAGCTAGTCCAGCAGTTTCTTTTTTGATTTTGGTGTCGAAATGGTTTGCAACGAAACCCGTCGTGGTGTTTTGGTTTTAGGCGTAGCTGGTTTTGGTGTGGTTGCTGCTGCTTTTGTGTCCGCCACCTCAGTCACTGCCTTTAATGGTGTTTTCGCCACTGTTGCAATGTCTTCCCCTACTTTTTGCTCCCCTTCTTGTGTATCCTCGTAGACCAAGCGTATGTCTTCAGTATGCTCTGTGGTTACCTCATTAAGGGCTAGTGGTGTTGCAGCCGTTTCCAATGTTTTTTCTTCAGTTTGTTTAATCTCCTTGGGCAAAGGAGCAACACCCTCATCCAATGGCCAGGCATCCATGGCCTCTTCAACCACAACTGGAGCATTCACAGGGGCAGGGAAATCGATTAGCACACGCGGCGTACGCCTTATCGCAATGGGATTGGCTTGTTTGGCGGCGGCGACGGAGGATTGATTAGAGGCTTGTGGTGTCAGTGGAAAGTTGCTGCTGCTGCTGCTACCAGGTGTTCGCGGCTGCCTGCGCACCTGAATGGGTGTGGCAGGACGACATTTCTTTTCAGGTGACTCGAATTTCTCCTCCGAACTAATGATCTGCTTGTCAAGAAGGCCCACAACTGGAGGCTGTACGGGTTTCTCTGTCTCACAGTTGGTCTTTCTCTTTATGTTTATGGATGAAGCTTCATCTGTTTTACGTGGAGATCGCCTGGTGGCTATTGGTGTGGGTGTGACAGAAACTTTACGCGGTGAACGCCTTATGGCAATGGGCTTCGGCTTGTCATCCGCCGGATTTGTGTTAATCTGTTTTGCCTTGGGGCTACCCGAACTGGATGAAGAAAAACTCTGGCGTGATGAGTCATTCTCATTGTCGTCTTCAATATCGTTTTCCTTCTCCTTAAGATTATTTTGTGCGGCCATCTTTTCCTTTAGCGGTTTACGTTGGGCTGGCTCATCTGCTGAAGGTTTTCTCATTGCTTTCTGTTTCTTTTTCTTTAACGGAGGAATGTTCTCTGAGGATTTATAAGCAGCTTCCAGCACTACTTCCATTTCCTCATAACGTTCACCCAGTTCATCGGCTTCAAAGGTTAGCAGCGAACAGAATCCATCGGTGCTGGAGACAATCAAAACATTACCATCAGCTGACCAGGTAAGATCAGTGAGTCGAGTATAATGGATATTGGAGACGATGCCAAACGGAACTTGTTGTTGTGTGTCATAAAAGAGAACCGAATTCTTTGTGGCCACAGCATAGATCATACGATAGGGTAATTTTATAATGGGCGGATTCTTCTCTTCATTGTACGGTCTAAGGCGGTACAAAACAGGAGAACATCGCACAGCGACAGCATATTCCTTGGGAAAGGGCAGCACATAAGCCGGACGGGATAGATCATATCGACTAAAGCCGTAGGCAGTATTCGTGGGTTTTAAAACGCCATCATAATCTGTGATTCCAGCCGGCGTTATAAGCAGTTTGCCATCTGGAGTAAAACTTAGCCGACGAAAGAAAGTCTGCAAAGTGCCATCATGGTAGAGCCTTACACTCTTTTCATGCAATTCGTGATTCGTTTTAACAGGCAGCGTCGACTTGCTGACTCTGTGGATTATCCTCTTGGTGTTGGCATCGAAGATGCGCAAGTGCCTGTAGACAAAAACATTTACAGATCAATTCTCTTGGAATAAATTATGTATGTTTTCACTCACCTGTCCGTGCTCATTGTGGCTATGTATTGATTACATGGATCCCAGGCTACGCCTTGGACATAGCCTTTATGATCATCTAATATTGCCAGGGATTTTCCCTTATGAACATCCCACAACATGGCTGTGTTATCCACTGATCCAGTCACCAGGAACAACGAATTTGGCGACCAACTCAAATCATAAATATCCTCACGGTGACCACGCAACACCTTCAAAGTTAGCCACACTTCCTTATCTTGACTACCATGACCATCAGCATCCACTATATTGATCACCTCATGCTCGGCCTTTTGTTTCCATATGAAGACAACACTCTCATCATCGCCAGATGCCAATAGCTCGCCGTTGGGAGACCATCGCACGGTGTTTACTGCCCGTTGGTGACGCGACAGATCAGCTGCCAGCTCTAATCCAACGTCTCCGTCTCCTCCGGACTCAACAGCGTCGCCCTCGCCCCCTTTACGACGATTCAGGTACCAAATTAAAACATGGGCATCGGTGCCACCCGAAGCCAAACGGCAAATGGTCGATGACTGCAAACCCGTTCCTTTGTACTGTATATCTACACTCAGTACAGGATCACGATTATGCCAAGAGATCTCGGGTATTTTGCACTTCATTTTTGTTTTCTGTTTTTGTTATTTACTTATTCTAAACGCAATTTTTTCTTGGACTAATGCAGTAGATTTGGCGCCTAAATAGAGCTGGGTGTTACATCGATAGTATCGATGGAATTGAGAACCTAATCGAAATACCAAAACTAAATGTGAGCAGTGTTGGAAAATGAAAATCGTAATGTAACGTATTTCAATTATTCGCTTTTAATTATTATTTTATTTTTACTTTAAGTTTTTAAGTTAAAGACCTAAAACTTGATTAACAAACTCTATGACGTGCGTATCGTAAGTTTTTAGTTGATTTGGCGGCAAACATGGTTTGCGAAACATTTGCTCTGCGCTGTAAATCCATTTTGTTGCCGCTGAAAATAATGAAGCAAGTTAAATATAAACAAATGAAATGAAATTATCAAAAAAGTCATTACCCCATTTACTGCCGAAGAGCACAGGACAACCAGAATGTAATGTGCTCGGATCGGGGTTAATATCATTATCCAAATTGCGGAAGATCAATGCCGAGCCTTTCTTTGGAAAATTCGTAATTCGAAGAGCTGGAAAAACAGTGGCTCCTCCTTGCTGTACATTTGTCATCTAAATTGATAGAAAATTGAGTATAATTAACGAAATATGTATGTATATATTATATGCTGTCATTGAACTTACGTAAATAAGGACTGTAACGATTCTATCGTCAACAATTTTGTTTGCGTTTTCCTTTAATGAAAATCAAAACACATGAAATACATGCATACCTAAGAGTCTAAAAGACTCTTTATAGCAGAGAATATGCATACTTACATCTCTTCCGAAGAAGTCGAAATGTGGCCTATAGTAACCACCTAAACCATAATTCATTACCTGCAAATCGTCTGAACTATTTTTAAAGACATTAAGATGTGTCATATCTGCTACACGTTGTCTTAAAATATCCACCACATAGCTGGCACTATTAGATAAAAAAACACTGTTGGAAGTACGAATATTCAAGGGCACATTTGCTTGCTTATCGTAATCATAGATGGTACTACGTGTTATCGTAGGGACAGCTAGACGTTTAAGTTCCTCGATTTCGCGATCATAGAGAATGTCATGATAGATTACCACAAATGGTAAGTTGTTTAAAATTTCAACTTTAAAAGGAGCTAACAATAGGAAGGGTTCGTCTTTCGAATCATAGTAACAACTCAATCGTTTTGGACTTTCGAATTCGCCACGGCAACAGCGCTGAAAGTTTGACACATATGTTCTTGCGAGGGACTTTTCCGGTTTGGTCAACTTGTAGAAATCTTTTTCGATTAGCTTCATTTTGAGATAATGCGGTGCATGCCATAGACCTTCTTCAACGACAATCCAAGCTAAGAATTTATTATCTACAGACAAAGAGAAATGAAACATCTATCAAAATTATTATACTTGTTGTACTTACTAATTTTTAGTAGATTCATGGCATAAATCTGTGACAATTCCATTTCATGCAAACCCAAAACCCTATAGTAATTTATCTGAGAATCTTCCCCATTCATAAAGTAGACACAGGTTAAGTACAACCAATTATTTGCATCCTTATAATATTTGTTTTTGAAAGCATATTGACCCAGTGCATACAGGTCCAAAGGATTAAGACTTGAGCTGGACAAACAATAACACCAAATCTGTAATTAAGCTTGCATTTTAAAACTTTTTGATATAGTTACTTGTACTGTTTGTCATTGAGCAATCCTTTGGCAAAATCCTTTGGCTCAATAAGATAAACATCCAAAAGAAGTAACACACTGCCCAAGGCATCGTTAAAATCATCAGGTATGGGAAAGTTTCGGCGCATTTTTTGAATATGTTTTTGAGCATCTGCAACAAGAAAAGCCTGGCCACTTTACTGAGATTCATATGAAATTACTTTATTCCCCCACCTGTTGCCACATCTTTTCTCATAAATTTTATCCACTGGGCCCAATCCAAATGTTGGCTTCTAAGACTTGCAAAATGATTGATCCCATGATATTCGTCATTCTTTACATTCACCTCTAAACGATTCACTTTAATCTCCAAATAATTGATGGCCCTACAAAAATTGTTTTTTTTAAAGGGAAGAAAATCTAACACATTTCACATTTAACTCACTTCTTCACAATTTCTAATTTGCTTTTCAGTTCTTTGGCATAAATTTCCAAATCGGAAATAAGTAAATATTTTAAACGTTGCAAATAAACCATTTCCGATACGGATGATGAAAAGTATATATCATAATCTTGCGATTTACAAAAAGATAAAAATAATAAATTCACAAAAACAAAAGTAAACTTCATTGTTTTATGTTGCTAGCTGAACTTAAACTGAATTTGTGTTAAAGGTTTTTCTACATTTTTAAGTGTTTCTGTAACCAATTGATTTGGAATTTGATTAGGGCATGAGAGAGTGGAACTTAAAAGAAAATTTTACTACAATTATTTGAATTTACAAGATCTCAATGTGGAAACTTTTACAATTAAGTTATTTTTTTTGGAAATGTATATTGAAAAAATTAGAAACAAGTAAACGCAGGTTAAGATTTAAAAAACATTCTAAAAATCTTACATTTCATTTTAATTCAGAATTCATTTTGTTCATTTCAGCGCTTAAAAATACTTTACATTTGAGATAGTATATAGGTTGTGGGTTTCCATATACGTCTACAGTTCGTCTCTAGTGTGCACTCCTGGGTACTCCTTATTTTCAATGGTCACACCTTTGCAGCGTTCTTGCTCCACAAGGAAATCTTTGGCCTCCCACGCCTGTTCGCCGTCCTTAAAGAGGAATATGGCACGATTGTCATCAACCATGTAGCGCTCAGCTTGTATATGATTGTTCCAGAGACTTGTTTGCCATAGTTTGGTGATTTCATCGGCTTCCTCGCGTGTGGGATTGCCTGTTACCGATACAAAAGTCATAAGGGTTCGACCTTTTTTCGAAACTTTGAGCAATTCCTCAGGATTCTTGCTATCCAAATTGGATAAATCGAGCTTAGGTTGCGGCCGCAGATGCTCGGGCAGCTCATCCGGCTCCAATGGTTCTTCATCTTCTTCCCATTGGTCAAGCAAACGCTCCAAATCGGCTTCACTGTAATCTCGTATATCCTTTTTAGCCCATTCCGGCTTATCCTCATCCTTGGTAAATTTTTTGGTTAATACCAACACAGGCATTAGGGCCAAGAGAAGAAAGATCCACCTTGCCAGCATGTTAAATTAATTTAATAAAAAATTTATCAACAATTATAAATTCCAACTGGGTTGAATGGCAAGCTCAGAGTTGCCTAGTGCTGTTTGTATAGCTGACGTGTTGAATCAGCTGTTTCTGCAGAAACGATGGCAGCCCTAGAGTTGCCATTCACATGTCAGTTTTTAACGCAAGCTAAACGAATACGGACGTGGAACCGCGCACAATTTTTGTCGATTTTGTTATTGTTATATACTGATAATACGACGCCAATGCCGCAGCCTTCCGAGCTGGTAAATTGAATAACTAATTTTGTTTTTTTTAAGATGGTATCAAAACAAAAACAATAGAGAAAAGAAAGTAAAAGTCGCCACTATACATTTTAATAACCTAAAGTTAATGTGAATGTAATTCCCAATAAATATTGTGCGATGTGCGTGCCTTTTAGAAGACTATGGATGACATCATCCCTGAGACTCATCATTGAGTTTTGTTTCGTCTCTCTCTACTAAATCCATTTCATCTGTTTTATATTGTTTCGTGTTTTTGCTTATACTTTATTTTAGATCAAATTTAACCCATTCAACGCGCGCGACTACCACTAATAATTGAAACGAAAGGAAAATCAATAGCCAGGCAGCTGTCAACAGCTGTTCCGCTGGTGACAAAATGGTCTTTGAGGCGCTGGTTGTCGATATCCTCAATAAGGTTCTAGGCGATTATATAGAGAACTTGGACCGGAATCAACTGAAAATTGGCATCTGGGGAGGTAAGTCGAATGTCAAGGGGGAGTATGTTGTACGATTGGGAGTTAATTACGGGGTCCCCAACTCCAGATAGGAGCCCCAAACACGCAACGATACGAAGAACAATGACCTTATCCTTCACATTTAGCTTTTTAGTTTGACTATGACCTAATTTCTGGTCAACTTATTTACACAGGCCAACATGAAACAAAAAAAAAAAACATAAAGTGTATACATATTTTCTATTTTTACTACAACTGAATTTCAAAATCATTAAAACGGCAAAGCCTCTTGTTTATATAAAACTCTTGCCAAAAAATTAATAATTTTAAGTGTTTTCCAAAACCTTTATGCTTTGTTTAATAATGAAAATTCCTCAACTTTGTCGACTAGTACCAAGTACATAGTCATCCATTAGCATCCGCAGAGAGAACAATTCTCACGCTCTCCCAGAGGAAACAAACTGTTGCATTTGCTTACTCTGCGATTTACACACCCACCGAACTAACGTTATCCCAGAGCAAAATTTATTGCGGTTTCGCTCTCTCAGCAATTCACACACATCTGGCAGAACAACAATGGATAACAACAACGGGTGATTTTTCATATGTATAAAACTACTCAGATTACAGCAACTGCTTAAGTTTGACATTTCATTTCTTGGTTTATGCTCCATTAACATCCTCTCTCTCTCTCTCTCTCTCTCTCTTGTTGGATATCAAGTTAAAAGAATGGAGTGGACCACCAACTGGTTTTCATTTTAAAAACCAAAAAAAAGAGTCAAACAATCAAAAGCCCGACTATTTTCTGTGAGCCTCTGAACTCGATGACATAATGTCGCCGCAATTCATGAATATTCAGTCAAATTTTCTAAATTGTTGTAACCGTCTGGTGATGTGGCCACATACGATAATGCTATAGATCGTAAACCTTTGTTTCTGTTTTACGCCCTTGCACAAAGAGTCTATTTATTTTGCTTAGGGCACAGGGCAACGCCTAGAAGAATGTATTTATCTGATATAAAACGTGTACGTATAATCTTGGAAAGCTCGATAAGACGACAGCAAAGGTCTGTTAACCTCCTCCTTCTCATAGAAGTCTAAAGCTAAAGTGCTAAATTCCTTCCTGCCTACACTATATATCTTTAATTAAGTAGGATCCAACTACTATATCGCATAGATCCAGTAGCAAATCCTCGGGCTTAGAAACGAGAATAGTTTCCTTTCCTCACATAATGACTTATTTTCTACACCAAAATGAAGTCCTAGATCTATCAACAACATTATCAATCAACAAAATAGTGAACTTGCAAGGGTATTCAAAATTCGTTGAGTCTGAAGATAGTCCCTTTCTTTGATTTACTTCTCAGTTTGATTCACCAATAAAGAGTTGTATTTGTAAAGTGTGATAACGTGGAGCACATTGATTTATATATTGTGCTGCTTGGGCAAGAGGTTAACCACACCACCACCAATGTGAACTAAGAAAATTCCCCTTATTTGTCATGACTTCAATATTCTAGCTATGCGCCACCGTTGGCTGCCAATTATTGACTAATTGACTAATGATACGTAGTAAATACATATACATAAATGCAAATTCTTATCTTTGTGTCACACATTTGTGCAATACATGCATAGGATGTTATCTTTTGTATACGCTTCTCAAATCAGGCAATTTCGATTAAGATCGATTGGGCTTATTATATATGTACATACATACATTGGCATGTACTTTATATATAGAATTAATTTGGTGGATTTTGTAGACTATACATTTTTACACTTATAATATTTTATCGTAAAATTATTAGCTACAATATAAATAAATAAATTCAAGCAAATATATCCATTCAATACATGTGTTTTTTTTTTTTTATCAAATTGTCTAGTGGTGCTATCTAAACATTTGTATCTTTTGATAATTGAAGTAATATTTTTTGATTATCTAATAGTAGGGCAATGGTGTTAAATAATTAAGTTGTTTAACTACACTTATCAGCGATTAAATGGAATTGTTTATATGTATGCAGTGTATATACATTGTCCAGACTTGGCACATTTCTTGATTTCACCTATTGCCAACTATGGGGGAGTGGCATTACCACACGAACTGTGAGTGTGCCTCACCAGACATTGGCTTCTCTTTAATTTGGAATTGAATTGATGTCTTGGCATTGGTATGAGTGTTTTGTTTTGTTTACTATTCACTCATTGACCATAAATCAATAGGTATTTGCTTTTTACCGCTATCGAAGTTGACTAATTACTTAATGTGAATGTGAAATGAGAATGTTGATGATTATTCCCAAACGTTGCCCTTAATTAAAAGAACATAAATAATTTTATTAAATATTTTGTTTATTTTTTAGGTGATGTGGTCTTGCAAAATCTTAGAATACGTGAAAATGCCCTCGATGATTTGGATTTGCCAGTTCAGCTTGTTTATGGGTATTTAGGTAAGATAATACTAAAAGATCATCGTAGAATTGTTAAGTAATATTTTATATTCGCAGGCAAATTGGTTCTAAAGATACCATGGAAGAATTTATATAGTCAGCCAGTGATTGTCGATATCGATAGTCTATATGTATTGGTTTCACCCAACAATAATGTTCGATATAATGCCGAGAAGGAAGCTAAATACGCCCTGGAGGCCAAGAAAGTGGCACTCGACGCCCTGGAAGCGGAACGCAAAAAAGAGCTGGAAAAAGGTAAAATGAAAGCCCATAAAAATATCACAAAATGTTTATTAATTATTGTATTCTATCGCAGATAAGCCCAAAGCTGATCCTGGTTTTGCAGAGAAATTGACTGCTCAAATTGTCAATAACTTGCAAGTGAAAATCTCTAATGTACATATTCGCTATGAGGATACAAGCACAACAGGAAGTCCCTTCTCCTTTGGCATAACGTTGCATGAGTTGGAACTCTATACCACAGATAATAACTGGGAGAAATGTTATATGGCCCAGCAATCGTCGCAGGTCTTTAAAATTGCGAATCTCTCGTGCCTTTCCGCCTATATGAATGTAAATGCCCGACTTTATTCGGGCCAGGAGAAGGAACAACTGGCCGAAACGTTTCAAGCCCATATTGCACACAAGGAATTTAAGCCAGCTAGTTACAGTTATGGTTAGTTAGTGACAAAGATTATGATTCACAGGGATATTTACTAAATACCTTTTTTCTTCTTTGTTTTTTAGTATTGGGTCCAATATGTTGTAATGCCAAGCTGAAACTCAATATGAATCCAGAATTTGATGACCCACCGTTCGAAATTCCCAAAATTGATTTGACTCTTGAAATGGAAACACTAAATGTGGGTCTAACCAGTACACAGTTTCACAATATTGTAAAGCTGGGCGACTCTATGAATCGAATGCAGCTGGGTCTGCCCTATCGCAAATATCGGCCGCACAATTTACGTAAGATAGATAATGATTAGTGTCCGTTTATATTTTATTGTTGTAATCTTATTTTCTGTTTATATAGCCTACAAAGGCAATGCCAAGACATGGTGGGCATTTGCCATTAATTCTGTTCTCGAGGAGGATGTCAGGCGCCCTCGACGTTGTTGGACATGGGAACACATAAAACAACATCGCGATCGTTGCAATACATATGCACAGGTTAGTAAATTCAAATAAACATTAATATTATGATATATTAAGATTATTGTTGGCTTTTTCAGAAATACAAAGAACGTGAGCTAAGCAACAAACCACCTGCTACGTTATTAGAGTCCTGCACTTTGTTGGAACATGAATTGGATGTGTTTAATTTGCTACTGATACGACAGCGAGTCAATATCGAGATAGCCAAATTGCGCGTTGCAACTCCGCCTGAGCAAAAAGGCTGGTTTAGTGGTTGGTGGGGCAGTGGCGGTGCTAAGAAAGATGAGGGCACCACTGGCGAAAACATTGTCAAGAAGTTTGAGGCCGCAATGACACCCGAGGAGAAGGCCAAACTGTATAAGGCCATAGGCTATCAGGAGAACGCCAATCCGCAAAATATGCCCGAAGGTTATGAAGCCATGCGTATGAACTTTAAACTTATTGCCTTGGAGGTGGGCCTCTATGAGGATGTGCGTCTTGATAATGACAGTAGAATCTCTTACGATTATCAGGACTTGCCCTCGATATTGAAGTTGAAATTTTCCATGGCCACTGCTAAGGTGACACAGCGTCCTGCTGCCGAGGCCATTAGCATAACTGCTGGCATGAAAGAGCTTAGCGTATTTGGCAGACAACGCAAGGAGAGCAACCATGTACCATTACTGGTGGAGTCCAAAATCACAGACGAATTCAATCTATTGGATATATTCTTCGAAACAAATCCCCTGGATAAACTGTGTGATCAGCGCGTTAAAGTTGTGGCCCGACCTTTGCAAATTGTCTATGATGCAGATACCATACTAAGTCTACTGAGTGTCTTTAAGCCACCTAGTGATGTTACGCTTTCCAAATTTGAAGATGTTGCCAGTGCCCAGTTAGGTAGCATTAAGGAGCGATCGGCCACAGGAATGCAGTATGTCATTGACCAAAAGTCCGTACTGGATGCGGATATTCTACTCATGCCCAACATTCTGGTAGTGCCCCATGGTGGTCTGTATGTGGCCAATGAGAAATCTTTGGTGGTTATAAGTTTGGGTCAGTTACATGTGACCACTACACCGCGTGAACGAACTTCCGGTCACATTCAGTCTTTGTATCAATCGGGCGAACATCAGCATGATATTCTTAAAAATGTTATGGACAATGCCTATGACAGATTTACCATTGAGGTTGATGATATTCAAGTTCTGGTTTCCCGCCCAGGTGAACCATGGCAACAAGCTCTGAACTTGGCTGTTGCCACCGATCTGCATGTTTTGAGACCCACCTCTCTCAAAGTTGTAGCTGCTCTCTGTGTGGTTGACGATGATCCGCGTTTGCCGAAGGTAAAGGTTGACATCGAACTGCCTTCCATACAAGTGAACGTGAGTGAGGATCGTGTGATCGATGCCATTGGCGTGGGCACAAGCATCCCTCTTCCAGAAAACTCTTCACCAGCTCAACCCTCGACACTTCAACGTTCGCGCAGTTCCTTGTCCAATTTTATCAACAAAGAGATTAAAAAACGTAACACCGAGTCCGCAGTTGCGATTAACAAACCATTGGATATTGATGAAATTACCCAATATACCAATGTGGAGGTGAACTTCTCCCTCAACGAGATTTCTCTCAGACTCTATCAGTCTCAAAGATTATGTGAAAACGATTCGGATGTCACGCAAGAATTTGTTACGCCGGAACAAGAACCTTCAACTTCGTTGCAGCATGGAGATTTGCTCAATATCGAGAATAGTCGTCGTGCCAAGGAAATCCTATCACTTCAGGTGCTGCAAGTAGAGACTTATTTGGCCCAGCGAACCTATGAAACGGTGGCCACTCTAAAGTAAGAAGCCCCCTCACTTTGATTTGAATATGAAGTTTAATTTTATTTTACTTTTGCAGAGTGGGCGGTCTCAATATAAAGCAATTCGACTGTGTGGGCAATAATGAAAAGGTGCTGGACATCATTGATACACCGGGCTATGCTAAGGATCACAACTATTTGTTCACTGTGTCTTATACGCTGGCGGACAAACTGTCACCTGAATTTACTACTAAATACAATTCGACAGAGCAATTGATTGTGGTTAATTTCGAGATTCTTAATATTGTGCTTCACCAGGAGTGCTTGCTAAGTTTGCTGGAGGTCTCCAATAATTTCCAGAGAAATTTAGAGGGGGTTCTGAAATATCATAAGCCGCAAGATCGTTTCGCTTCAGCCGGAGCCGGGGATGGTATTAAACATAAACTGGCTGTCATTATGGAGGACACTGAGCAAATCATGACGACAAATCAAATGAATGTTCGTCGGAGTAAAGCAGCCGCTTCGCGACATCGTCGCGTAGTGGAGAGCATTAAGATACGTCTGGTGGCAAATCTCCTCCAAGTGGGTCTGCAATTAACGTCACGTAATCGACCATTGGCTGAGATGAACGTCAAGAAATTTGTGACCAGACTTACCATGAAATCATCATACACTGAACTGAATATAGGTTTGAAGGATATTCAAGTCATTGACTTGAATCCGCATACCAAACACCAAAATGTAAGTTTATTTAAATACAATAATCCAAGCGAATCCTATTTTATTTCTCTTTAACTTTAATTATGTCGTTTTTAGATCTTAAGCATTGTGGGTCAGGATGCCTTTAATTGTCAAGTGGTGCTCTATAATAAGGATGAAACTCTCGACTATAATTCGGATGATATGAAAATAACCGTAGATATTGGTTGCATGAAAATCATATTTCTCAATTGGTTTGTCGCTGGCGTTTTGGTAAGATTTCTTTACATTATTTGATAAGTTTCTTTTACTTATTGTTTATGTGTGTTTCCTGTAGAACTTCCTTAACAATTTCCAAGCTGCTCAGCAAGCTTTGTCTGATGCTAGTGCCGCGGCAGCAGAGTCCGCCAGGCAAAAGGCTATGGATGCCTATGAAACGGCCACACGTATGAAGCTTAATGTGCGTATTAATGCTCCCATAATCATCATTCCAGTGGACTCGAAGAGCTGTAACGCATTGTCCTTGGACTTGGGTATGCTGGAATTAACAAATAATACTATCGAGGTTCCAGTACAAGATCGAGAAGAGCGAGCGATTATAGATGAAATCAAACTTCAGTTGAAGGATATAAAAATCACCAAGGTGACCATTTTGGAAGCGGACGATTCAAATGTCGATGGTAAGTGGAGAACTGAAACTCTTTGCATTGCTGTTCAATACCATTGACACCTTATTTTTAAAGCTGTGGATGCGGCTGTTGGATGGAGATCTAAATTGAATATGATGAATCCCATGAGTTTCAATCTTCTGGTTACACGAAATCTATCAAGTCAGTGGTACAAAGAAGTACCCGATCTTAATCTATCTGGTCGTCTAAAATCAATCGAGGTAAGAAATATTAAAGTTATAATAAAATAAATCCAATAATTTTTGATTTCCATCCATTGATAGCTCACACTTTTTACCGATGATTATGCTTTAATTATGTCGATACTGAATCGAAATCTAAGCGAAGGTCAGGACGAGTTTCCACCCATTGAGAGGGAGCCTCCAAAGTCACCAACGCGAAAGACGCTTGATAACCGTGGCATTGCACGTCCACTTTTAACCAAACCATCGACCCAGTCATTGGCGCGAAATAAAAGAATCAATGAATCATTAAAATTCAATTTTCAATTTGATGGCGTAATTATAAATCTAATGGAAGGTAAAACTCAAAGTTGTTAAATCATTCGAATCTGTTCTATTTATATTTATTTCTATACCTTCAAGCTGAGGATGCTGGTCTAGCCCGTTTTGGTATATATTTTCTGTCTGTAAAGGGATCCAAGCTAGTTGATAATACACTAAGCGTGTCTGTTGTGTTGTGTAATATTCAATTGGATGATACACGTAAGAATAACGCCAGTCAAATACATCAGTATTTGAGCCGTAAGGACTGGCAGAATCCTCGATTAGACACCGAGGAGATTATCGATGCCTGCTATAATGAACGCAACTTTATGGTGGATGTCACGGCCATTGTTAAGGAAAATGATACCTTTGGTAGGTTCTGTTTGTCATTGACTATGATTATTGACTTTTAATATGTTACTTTGTGTGTCCTTTCAGCTGAGGTTCATGTGCGTGGTTTCGATTTGATTGTTTCAATTGACTTTCTACTTAAATTAACTTCATTCTTAACGGTGCCCCCGGAGAATCAGGCGAGCTCTTCCATGAATGTAAATCCACATGAAATTTCGCAAACAGCTAACGATACTTTGACTGCGACCAGGGATTCTGTTCGTGGCGCGGCTGTGGCAGCAGCCAATGAAATAGTTGATAGAGATGGTAGCACATCAGCCGGAAGTAGCTTGGATAAAAGAATGCATCTAATACTCCACATTGATGAGCCGGATATCATTTTGGTGGAGAGTCTCGATGATCTGAATACCAATGCGATTATTTTCAATGTGAGTGAACCGTAATGTTAGTGGAGTTTATTTACCATATTGTGACTTTTAACGATTGCAGGCACAAGTACATTTAAATTATCGATCCATCAATGAAAAGCAAATTATCAATGGGCAAATCGATGCATTGAAGATCTACATGAGCTCTTTCTTGCCAGAGCGACGCGAAGCAACTCGTCATTATATTTTGCATCCGTGCGTCATCAGTTTGCAGGGTTCGACTCCTGAAGAGGAGGGTCTTCACATTAGCCTTAAGCTAAGTGACATTATAATTAATGTATCGCCGGCCACCATTGAACTGCTAAACAAGGCCATGCTTAGCATTAGCACTGGCAATGCATTGAATGCGACAGAAACTAACGTTCAGAAGGATTATTCAAAACTCTGGTATCCCAAACAGTTCAGCTCTCGTTCCTATTGGTTCACCAAAGTTGAGGAAGCTACAGAAGCCTTCCAATTTCTTGACAACGAAATCTCAGAATTGGATGGTAAACAGAAAACGGAAAAATGTGTAATTGAAATGCCAAGTATAGCTTTGGTAATTGAGTCCGGAATGGGATATTATACAAAACCTCTAGTTTCATTAGAGACCCGTATCACGGCCGTGTTTAACAACTGGAGCCGAAATCTTAGTGCGAATGGATCGATTACTCTTAATATGGTAAGTTGAATCTTTGTAAATGTTTTCTTTGAAAATGTTTGGAAACCGTTTCAATATTTCATTTTTGCAGAACTACTTCAATCAGCGATTAGCTGAATGGGAGCCGATAATCGAACTGAATGAAGTAGTTAACCGGAATGGCGTCAGTGAGTACGTACCGTGGGAACTTAAGTTCGATCTTGGAATGGAGAAGGTTCAAAGCGAGGTGGATGACTTCTCGGAGGAATATCAAACTACCAATATGAAAATACATTCCAATGAAAACCTAGAGATAACCCTGAGCAAAACTTGTGTAAGTCTGCTTGGCGAGTTGGGTGAGGCTTTCTCCCAGGCCATCGACCAAAAGGGACTGATCAAGCCCGAAATTGTGGCCCCCTATGTTGTGGAGAATGATACAGGATTCGATATAACCCTGGATTTGTGTCGCGGCATTTTTACTTTGCACGAAGTTCATCGAGGTGGAACCCAAATACAAGGTGTGGTCAACAGCACTCTATTGCTGCAGACCCCAACCAGCGATGATCAGGCAATAGTGGATCCTAGTTCTATACAGACATGCACCATTTCATCAGGTGGTCGGGCATATCTACAGACAAAGGACATCAGTGGCCTATCGGATGAGCAAGCAGATGATTATAATTTGTATGTGAAAGTTGGCGGCATTGATAAAGAAGTTATATTGCCAGTGTCCAAGGCGGATATTCGCTATTTTCCTCTACTGCGTGCAGTAGACGGAGACCCTTGGGGCATTATATCGGAGGTTAAATTGGATTATGGCACTACCAAAGTAAACATTCATGGTGTTGTGAATGTAAGTACTCTTCTAAGAAGGAAAACCAATAAGAAGTTCTTTTTTTAAAACATTTTTTCGTTTAGGTCCATAATCATTTCAGTACCTCCATTAATGTTTACCGAAGGAAGCAACCGGAGGATGAAGAAATTCTAGTGGGAATAGCTAAACCAGGCGAAGTGTTTCATGTCCCACTGCATGCAATCTACGCAGACTCCAAAGAGCTATATTTCTCCATCAAGGGATATAAAACCTCCGTACAGGGAATTTCGTGGCGAGCAAATCCTTCAGATATGAACTATTCACATCAGCTGCAATGTGATCCGACATCGACCTTTGAACCGCTTTATATCAACAGCATACGAAGAAAAGATGAAGTCTACTACGAGAATACCAACAAATTCAAATTACTGAGTGCCTTCTATACGATTCATTTACGTCCGCCGCTTTACTTACGAAACAGTCTACCAATTAATATCAAAGTTTCGGTGGCTGGTTGTTCAGTGCGCAAGGAGACACATGAAACACATGATGCCACGCAAGATTTGGTAAAAAGATATAATCGAGAGGAGTTCCTGGACTATGGAGAAAAGGTCGTGGAACCCGGTGATGTACTGCACTTGCCCACCGTTAGGATGTCGCAGAAGGGAAAAGAAACTAAAAGCTTTTTAGTTGTGCGAGTAAGTAGGCAACAGTTTGAAAACATTTCAAAACAAGCACAAATCAAAGTGTTTGTAATGGCAATTTTGTTATTCCCAACTTTCAGTTGATCCAATATTTGGAAAAGGATTGGTCATGTTCAACTGATATTGCTGAATGTGATGGTGAAGTTAGCATTTGGACATTTGCCTCTTATGATTCGGAAATAAAAATGGATATGGATCTCTATGTGCGGTAAGTTTGAAAAATATTAATTACAATAGCAAAAATGAATTTCTAATCGTTGATCATTTTATGGTGATAGATCGGAGAATCGCCATGGCAGTCTAGTTCTTACCATTTACAGTCCCTTCTGGATGATTAATAAGACTGGTCAGATGCTTACATACAAAACAGATGTTTCATCTTTGGAAGTTCTATATCACCCGCCCGAGTACACGGGTCCGATTCTGTTTACGTTCCGCGATAAGTTATTCTTTGACAAAAAGAAGGCTTCAATTCGTTTTGATAATGGCGAATGGAGTGAAAAAATTCCCCTCGATGTGGCCGGTTCAGTTGGAGAGGTTACCTGCCGAGCCAACGATCAGAAATATAGCATTGGCGTTCATAATCATTTGACTCAAAACTCACTGACCAAACAGATTACGTTTATACCATTCTATATCATTCGCAATCACTGCCGCTTCGATATCGAGGTGCAAGAGCAGACTCGTCCCGGCGATCCTTGGATGAGACTGAGTCCGGAGCAATGTGAACCGCTCTGGCCGAAAAATGAAGCCAACCGCAATCTGATTGTCCGTGTTGATGATAAGACAACGCCCGCCTTTGACTACACAGAGGTGGTGTGTACGCTGCTCAAGCTAAATGATAGCATTTACGGTGGCGTCAATGTCGATGTTCAGACAACTGAAGGTGGTGTCTACATAACCTTTACCGAATACAAAAAATCAGATGCTCCAGGTCTGCTAATCAATCATACCAGTCATGATATTGTCTACTCGGAGAAGGGCACTAAAAACGACCTTATACTGCGGTCGAGACATTCTATAATGTATGCTTGGAGTGATCCCGCCGGACCCAAAGTATTAATATTTGGCAATAATAAACAGGAATCAGATCTCCGGCGGGATAATGTAGGCGAAGTAACGTAAGTATTGCAGCATTCATTCATGGAACTTTTTGATGTTAGGTATAAACTTTTTTTTTTAGTTTGCAAAACGGCCGCAAAGCCTATTGGGTATCATTCTTGGATGGATTGCAGCGAGTGCTTCTTTTCACCGAAATTGAGTCAATTGCCAAGCGTACTGAAAGCAGTGCTGCTCTGCAAACTATCACACAGAGTATAGATTTGCGCATTCATGGCATCGGCGTCTCGGTGGTTAATAATGAAACCGGACTGGATATACTTTATCTTGGCGTTACAAGTTCCGGAATCATTTGGGAATCGAAGAAACCGGACAAGAAACGTTTCCGTGAGATGACCATTCATGATACCGAGCTAATCGAAGCGGATTATCAACGCTATTTAGTGCATAAGAGTGTCAACGATGTGCAAACATACAAACTGGATAACAAATTCCCCATCGACTTCAATAATATGATCATCAAGAAGAGTAATGTCGATCGCCAACTGAGACGCAGCTTTTATCCAGCTATTTGGGTTTCAAAGAAATCATCACCTTTCCAAAATCAATTGCATGTGAAAATTAATCGCATTCAGGTGGACAATCAATTCATTGATCCAATATTCCCAGTGGTCTTGGCGCCCATAGCGCCGCCAAAGAGTGTGGCCAGCACAACGACGCTCAAACCGTTCATCGAATGCAGTATGGTCCAGCGAGTTATGCCAAATACGACGGTGAAGCAATTTAAATATGCCAGCATTCTAATTCAGGAATTCCATTTCAAGCTTGACATTTTATTCTTAACGGCCATTGCCGAGATGTTTGCCAAGGAGGTAAACGACGAAGTGGCAGCCAAACAATTCCGTGGCGATGTGGAATCCATTGAATTGCCATTATCGACATTCTTTGAACAGCATTCGCAGCAAGAGCAAAAGAATTTCTATGACAATTTGCACTTGGGACCGCTTAAAATACATGTTTCATTCTCAATGGCTGGAACTCAAACAGCCGCGTTGCCTGGTTTCCTGGGTCCACTCGTTCAAGGTGTGGGCGTAACTCTCACCGATGTCAATGATGTTGTCTTCCGTTTGGCTTTCTTCGAACGAGAGTATCAATTCTTTACACAACAGCAACTCATCAATGAAGTCACCTCGCATTATACGGGTCAGGCGTTGAAGCAACTGTATGTCCTGGTTCTCGGTTTAGATGTCTTGGGTAATCCCTATGGTCTGGTGGTGGGACTAAAGAAAGGTGTCGAAGATTTGTTCTACGAGCCATTCCAGGTTAGTGATGGGCGGATACCAAAGAGAGACTTATTACAGTTTTTACTAAAACATATGTTTGCTTTTTGTAGGGTGCTATTCAAGGACCTGGCGAATTCGCTGAGGGCCTGGTTTTGGGAGTCAAATCGCTATTTGGTCACACAGTTGGCGGTGCTGCTGGAGCTATGTCCAAGTGAGCGATTAATTAATAGCTAAATAATCTCTTTTTATATATTTTTAATGATTTTTTTTTAAAGGATTACTGGTGCCATGGGCAAGGGACTGGCCGCCTTGACTTTTGATGAGGATTACCAAAGAAAACGCCGCCAGGGCATACACAATAAGCCAAAGAATTTCCACGAGGGATTAGCCCGCAGCAGCAAGGGTCTGGTGATGGGCTTTGTTGATGGAGTCACTGGAGTGGTTACTAAACCAGTCAGTGGAGCTCGAGAGCATGGAGTGGAAGGCTTCTTCAAAGGTCTTGGTAAGGGAGCAATTGGTCTTGTTGCTCGTCCAACTGCGGGTGTGGTTGATTTTGCCAGCGGAAGTTTTGAGGCGGTTAAACGCGCCACCGAAGCCCACGACGAGGTGAAGCGTATGAGAGCACCACGCTTCCAGCATTACGATTATGTCCTGCGTCCCTATTGTAATATCGAAGCCATGGGCAATAAGATGCTAAAGTAAGTGAAAGATCTGATTCTCATTCCGCTTATTAATAAACTTTCTTTCTGCAGAGAACTTGACAAGGGCAAGTATTCCAACACAGATAACTTTATACACTGCGAGGAGATAATACAGAAATCGGAATATCTGCTGGTCACCAATCATCGCCTCCTCTATATACAACGTAATGAGATGTTCGGCATCTGGACATCACTCTGGACCTATTTGTGGGAGGAAATCAAAAAGGTTGAAGCGACCAATCGTGGCGTCAAAATCACAGTGCCACAGGAGGGTAAAAAGATGTTGGGTCTATTCTCTACGAAGGAATCCCCTTGCAAGCTAGTGCTTCTTCCAGATGAGCGTAAACGCAATACTCTGGTAGAGATAATAGAATCTCATCGCCAAGATCGTACATCCATAACGGTGACCTCATCACCGTATGCTTCGGCAAAGTGAATTTACACACACATACACAAACACCCCACACACTCATATAAATGATGGCAAATCCTTAAACGGCAACTACCTCTTGACTATTGTTTAAGGATGCTTGCTAAACGGATGAATATCTTACACCCACATACATATATGTATATGTCAACACCCAAAAAAAAAACTCAAACACACGCGCATTACATAATGCTTTTTACGTATGGTTAACAATAATGTTTTCTTTTTGATATTAAAAAATTTTATGTCACTGTTGATGCTCGTATATAATAATCATAGGGGGAAGGAGTACAAGAGAGCGATAGAGAGAGTGATGATGCGGTCCGCCCACTCTTCAGACCTTCTTCAGGAAACTGCTGATGGGCTCGTAATTGTTGCAGTTATCACCCTCACAAAATGAAGTTAACGAGGCCAATGCATTGGCTGCCAATGCCTCCACACTGAACATTGTGGATAAATGGCCACTATTCTCAAATTGGTTGATGATCATGTTCACCTTGCTTTTGGCACAATGCGATGATGGTGTTGGAGATGGCGGTGATTGCAAATTACTCTCCCCAAAATCCAGTTCGTTAAGTAGATTTTCTTTTTCACTCTGTTTGCATTTGGCATTGGCTGAATCCGTAGATGCGGAACCAGATCCGGATCCTGTTGATGTGTTTGATAGCTTTATTCCGGCGGTCTTATTGAGGCGACTTAGAAACCAGCTGCGGGCCAATTTATCACCATCTTTAGCTGGCGATTGTTGCGGCGATGGTGGCATCTGAGACTTGCGTTGTTTCTTCTGCTCTTTGCTTGGAGTCGTTGGGGTGGTTGGTGGTGATGTACTTGTCAGCGAAATCATTTCCGCCTCACTGCTATTACTGCCACAGGAGTAGCTCTTCTTGACGGCCTTCTTCAGACGTTCGGGACTTGGACCAGTCGGTGATAATTGACTGGAGAGTTCGCTGTGAACGGTCTTCACTTTGGCTTGAAAGTCAGAGTGCGTTGTAGTGGACGGAGAGGTGGAGCAGGATTCTATTTCAGCTAGCGGCTGTGGTGGACACTTTGGTATATCGTACTCGAAACGCTTGGCCAAAGCGTTGGGACTGTGACTTCTTTCTGGAAGTTTAGGAGGTATATTAAAAATGGGCGTTGGCTCCTCGTAAATACTATCCATGGGTATGGATGGTTTTTTCGTCACCGGCGGTGTGGGTAGTTTTCGCTGTGTTGGCGATTGTGTGGCATTGTGGGCATCGCCACGTATGGCCGCCTCAATTGCATGAATCCACTCTTTGGCATCAACTTCATTATTGGCCTGATAGACGAATTTCTTGTTGGGATCGTCCGTTATAATTTGAAAACAAATATCTCGCCGTTTACCCTCGCCAAAGTGCTCAATTTCAATGGAAGAGCTCTTGAGATAAAGACTATTACTTGGTCGACAGGCTGTGGGTCCATCGGCATAGCTTAGCATCCAATGATTTAGGATGCCGCAGTATAACTTTCTCGTCTGATCGAAAAATAAACGCTTTGGAACAATACGTTGCAGTTGCCCATATTTTGTGGAGCGTTGCAAGGCCAAATGACCAGCCGGAAGATCTGCATATGGGCAATCGATGATTAGCTCGTGGCTAAAGGCCATTATGACTTGTTGCGTCTCATCGCCAGTATCTCCATTCTGTGTGGTACTCTGACAGATGTCATAGTGTTCTACGGCCGGCTCCATATTCTTCTGCGAGTAACGAAACGTCTTGTCGCTTTCCAAAGATCCCGTGCTACTAAGATCAATGTACTCCCGCGAGGCGGACACTGCAATTAGAGAGATAATTACAACAACTATTTTTGCTTGTTTCCTCCTGCTCCTCCTCCCTCTTCTTTTTACTTACATGAATTCTTTGATGATGATGATGATGGTGAGGACAACATTTCCTGATAGCAACCGGTACCAGAACCAGCCATATCTGCACACTGCCCTTTGCTATCAACACAATCGACCAAGCCCAATTTAAAATCGAAGCCATTTCCATTCGACTTAATGACAGGGACTGGAGACGTCGCCTGTTCGTCTCCATAGGCATAGGCTGCCAGCAGCAACTCACATCTTTCCAACAATTCCAGAGTCTGGTCGGCGGCTGTCACATGAAATAGATTCGATGTGTTCTCATATTCGGATGTCTCCAGTGAAGCGCGAAAATGCTTACGCACATCTACAAGAAAAACGAGAACGGAAAGTAAGTTTACGTTCGACACCAAGGTTCTTAGCCTTCGTTTAATGTTCTTAGGACTAATTGGCTAGTAGTACCCATGTAGTTAGCCTCAATTTTTGCGAAACGCATCATTGGACTTTATGGCATTTTCAGACTCAGATGGAGACCGACAATCCAAAAACCCAGACCCAGTTGAGTAACTTCCATAAGAATACATATTTTATGTACTATGGATTACAACTTATGAAATAAATTTTCTAAATATTCTAAGTATAAGCATTTTATCGGTGCAACAATATTCAAATCTCAAGCGCTATGCCCACTTAATCCGCAAAAACTGAAATTTTTGTAAATTGTTGGTTGCTATTTTTAAGTAATTTCCAATTTTTTTTTTTTATATATAATGTCGAGGTAAAGAAGAAGTTATTTAAATATGAAAATTAAAAACAATGGTTTGATTTTATGAGACATTAAGTCTCGTCTGATAATATTACGAATGCGAATCATTTTATTTTATTAAATGATTTACAAAAACATTCTCTAATCGTTTGTATAACAATATTCCAAAACAATTTAGATTGTTTTCAAAAGTTGAGAAAACAAATATTCGAAGCTTATAAGCTAAGTATATTCCCTTTATAATTCCATTTTTTGTAGTTTAATCGATTTCATGTCATAGAAAAAATAGTTTTAGCAAGTTTTTCAAATGGTTTTTGAAAGAAATTGAAATTGGCCCCATTTGGGGCCAAAAACTATTTAATTTCAAAATCAATTTCAGAACATTAAATTCTTAACTAAACAAATATTGCAAAATTATTTGACTTTTACAATTTAATAATTTGAACTCTTAACTACATTAAAACTTTTAACAAATTTAAAACAACTTTGAAATTCACAAATTTGCGGCAAACGACCCACTGTGCGACGATTATTACTTACAACTACATAGTAGTTAGCATGGGGCAATTAACTCTTCTTGTCTTCACAGCAAAAATGAGTCAGTACCAGTTTCAGCCCCAGATCCAAACCCAGACCCAGACCCAGCGCCAGCCCCAGTACCCAGATATGACCTCATAATGCTCAAAGAGTCAACTGCAAATTGACCGCAGCAATTAAAAAATAATAATTTCATTGGGTAAGAAAGTTTTCTTTGGCTTCTAAAACTTATTTAACGGTAAACAACCAAAATAAAAAAAGAAGAAAAACCAAAAACACCAAATTATTTTTTGCCCAAAAATTCTTATTAAATGTTTTAACACGCAAATGCTATAATCATAACTATATATGTACACATTTACTATATGCCATATAATGTAGGTCTGAAAACAAGAAACGAGAAAGTTGCAATTCATATGATAAAGCCGAACTTTGAATACCCAGGGAAACTTTGAACTAAATATAAACTATTATTAAATAATGTAATCCATAAGATAGTTAAATCTTACAAAGGAGTGTTTTCGATTTGAATTGTCTGAAAGAGCAGACTAATTTGTCAAAATTAAAACTTGTTAATATCTTACAGTTTGAAGATCATCTTATAGTCATGCGACATAATGTCTTGCAAGCCAAGGAGAGTTATTTAAGATAAGTATATCCTTAAAAGTAAGTATTTCGATACAAATTGTTTTTAGGAAGAAGTCAAAATCCTTAACAAACAAACTATTATATTTAGATTTCGCCATACACCTTATTGATCAAGTCTCAAAATCAAAGTTATGGAAATCAAATTGTTTTAGGGAAAGGTCTGAATTTGGTCTGAATTACGAGCCATCTAAGAACTTTTACATTAATAAAAATCATATCAAATAATGTTAAACCTTTTTCATCTGTCAAATTCGGCTTTGTTACAAACAAATTGGTTAAATAATCATACTCTTTCTTAGTTTATAATATGTAAGTAAAATTTAACAATGAAAGAACAAGAAGAACAAAAGCGTATTAAAAATAAAAGAAGAAACAACACCACAAAATTCGACCCGAAGACGGCAATGGGAAAAGACTTTAAGATGTGGACGAGGAGCAAAAGGAGGAGGATGAGGAGTAGGAGGTATGAGTCAACAATACGCTGGATGATTATTAATGGTTTTTATTGCCTTCGGGCAGTGTGTATTTTCTGTGTGTAAGCCCCTGGCGGGAGACAAGATTAAGATTCTAAATTAACAAAACTCTGAGATACATTTAAGTTAGTTGAATCTGCCAAAACTATATGTGTGTATGTATGTGTATATGTATGTAAGTTCCCTTGTATTAAAATACGGGTTCACACTTTTTGGCTTTACTTACCCAATAAAAATTGTTCAATTTCAGTGCTTTTGTTAGTTGCTTTTGTTGGCTTTGCGTTAGTATCCATGATATGTTGTTGTTGTTGCTGTTGTTGTTTTTTGTTTTGCGTTAATTTGAAGCGTTTGCCTTAATGATTGTTTATTGTTGTTGTTGTTGTTGTTGCCGTTGATGTAGATCGTTTGATTTGGTGCTCGAGGATTTTAAGAGCTGACATATTCAGCAACTGCACACAAAAGCACACAATATTTTTTCTTTATATATTTTTTTTTGTTTAAACAATTAGCAGTTTGCTGTCAAAAGTGTAGGTTTGTATATAGAGCAAAGCACACACATTTTATGATATTATCTAGAGATCACATGCACTATAAAGAATATCGAATTGGGAATTAAGTATCAAATGGAAATTTTAAACAAACACACACGCACACACGCATTTAGTGCTAAAGACGAGACACATTGGAGATAAAAACAACCTTGCCTGCACACAAAAATAGGTCCTCCCCCACTGAGTTTGGTTTAAAAAGTGCATTTGCCTTGTTGTATTAATAGAAGAAACTACGAGGGTCATACTAGAAGATTGTCGAAAAAAAACCAAATAGAAGAGATTTTGAATACTCTAGCCATAAATGTAATTACTCTAGTTTTATTTTTATCTCTGTCACTCTTAGGATCATGATAGTGTAATGTCTGTCCGTCTGTTTGAGTGCTGAGAACTTGATAACTAAATAACGTAGAGTCTTCATATTTCATATAAATATTTGTATAATATGTAAGCAAGTACAGATTGTATTAAACTTTTAGCGGCTCCTCTGCCAATTTTGAAATTGAATAAAAGACATATCGTAGACTTTTTCTCTTTTAAAATGCAATGTACATACATATAGTAATCTTATTTTGAATATGTAAATATTTGTCAACTAAACATATGTCAATGGAATTGGACTGAAAATATCTAATTTATACTTAAAACTTTTGGACGACAGGTGCGCTAAAGTACATATTATATTGTATTTTTGATACGATGGGTTTCTAAAAGGCATTTTTAACTAGAATACTATAAGCTTAAGCTGGATTCTCGATTTGCTTGTTGGTCTTTAAGCACATGTTAACTTTTTGCTTATTAAGAAAACGTCTTTAGTTCATTTGAACATAAGTATTTCCTACGACTTTACTGAGAATCCATCAATAAAGACAATTTTCTAATGCCGCTTCTATAAACTCGAAGAAGATCGATGAGCAAACAATATCATAGCGCCTATTGCGCTTGAATCTAGTTTCATTTTTTTTTGTTAAGTTTTATTTTGCTTTTCTTTTTATTTATAGTTGTTTAGATTCATTTTCGTTTTTTTTTTTTTTTTTTTTGTTTTGTTTTGTTATTTGGTTGCACGCTTCGTTTGGCGCCTGGGGAAGATACATACAAACATACAGAGATGATGATGACGTTATTTTGTTCACCATATATACAATAGATTTAATGTAGTATGTAGATACATTTTCATATAGATACATATATGTACGTATGTATGTATATACACAATGGAAGTTGCGACATTAAATGGTATTACGAAAAGAGCGTAAATTGGTGCCCTACCAACCCCCACCAACCCGGGCAACGCCTTCTTCTTCTCGGTCTCCTGTGATTCGATGTCTGTGTGTTGCACTTGTAGTGTCTTAAGCCTATCTTCTATCGGTTTTGCGGTTTCCACTCAAATCAAAGCACTGAAATACTATGCTCAAGTTAAAAATCGCAAACTATTTGATTTTTGATTGTGACTCATTGCAACAATCACCGCACAAAGAGAAATTCTTTGTTTTTGTCCACTCCCCACTCTGCGCCCACCTTCCTCTTTTCAATAAGATATTAATTCAATTTGCGCTGTGGCCACTGATAATTGTTGTTTATTTTGTTATTTGAATAATATTTTTCTTTTTCACTCGCCAAGATTCTTATCGGAACGTTTCTAAGTTTCTCTTGTTTTTTTCCGTATGCCTTTGAGGAGGCTCATTTTCCTGGCTATGCGTGTCTGCGTGTGTGTGTGTGCATTTCCGGTAATTTTCAAATGGTTTGGTTTGTCGGTTCGATTTCCTGCACCAACGGACACTCAATAATTACCAACTACGAATCGAAACGTCTAAACTTAAGCACTCGATTTTTGTTTATTTCAATATTTTATTTTCCATCCGGTTTGGTTTCATTTTCTACTTCTTTGTTGATTTTTTTTTTATTCTTTGCACTTTGCATTAAACTTTATCGTTGTCCGCACCAGAAAAAAACACCTTTTTTTCTTCTTCCTCGGCGATGTCTCTACCGCAAACGCGCACGTATCGCGACTGAAAACTGAGATCGAAGACCGACTTTGGGGTCTGTGTGTGTGAATCACTGGAACGCAACTGACAGCGGCAACAGCAACAACATTTTGCCTGCTTGCCACTCTCAGCTTAAACGAGAAGCAGTGGCGCATCTGGTAAGGGTAACCAGACGAAGATCTCATTTCTTCAACTTCTTGTTTGTGAGCGTATTCGGATGATTTCAAATTCGCTTTTGAGAGCAAACTTCTTAATCTGGACAAAAGAATTCTAAAAACGTATTTAAAGATATTTCAAAATTTCTCTTACATTTTTGAATACTTGGAAAATGTTTGGACATCTAAGTGGTAGAACTGAGAATGTCCAAGTTGTTCCCAAAATATGGTTTTTAGAATCAATTAATTTCATTAACAACAATTTGGCTTATATTTCAAAGTTTTTTTTGCCATTTAAGATTCTAAGATAATACATATTTTTTTCAAATACATCCTGTTATAATGTATTTTCGAATGAAATGGAATGAAATAAAGTCATAACATCACAAAAAGATAAGAACATTTCGAAAGTTTTGTTTTTTTCCTTCATATTTTAAAATTTTACCTATTTTAATCGATTTTCTTGTAATATTTTTTTATTACAGAAAATTTACATATTCTGCTTGTTGGTTAAAGTTGGGTCCCCCCTGATGGACCCCCCTCATTGGGAAACTGTGTACCGCCTATGAAAAAGTCAACGCAATATTGTCTGGCTTTCTTTGTAGAACGTAATGGGTTTTAGTTTTTGGATTTTTTTTTTTTTTTATTTTTATTTACTTCGGCCTTTTTTGGAGGAAACGACAATCACAGTTGGTCAGCCGGCCGGCTGTGAGTGTGTGTGTGAGTAACTAAATTGCATAAATCAACTAATGGCCCAGGCTTTAACTTAAACTTGGTTCCCGTAGCCAAAACGTATCTCTCGTTTTTTTTTTTTTTAAGGAGTGGAACAACAGAGGTGGAGTGGCAGGGGCAAGGATGGCCAGAACAGGCTCGCCAAAACCAGAAATCTTCTAATGTGGCCAGTCAAAGAGAGAGTGCAGCGGTAGCAGTATAGTGGCAGATGTTGTTGTTTGTAGGCAGCTGCTGGTGCCGCTGCTGCCAAAGAAATCTGAGAACCAAAAAGGAAAGATATCGACATCCCGACAGCAGCCGCCTCTGTCTGTGCGTATACAAGAGATAAAAATTCATGAAGGAGTTTGGAGCAGCCTTTGCCATTTTGGGGAGCAGCAACTTTAAGGACGTTGTAGTGCTGAAACAACTCAATTTTAATTAAACGCTTTGTTGGGCAGCAACCTTGAGACTGAACAGTGATAAGTCTCTCAGACGTTGCGTGACTTGATCAGCTTGTGGATAACAGGTTCTCTTTTTTTTTTCACCCAACATTCAGTTTGGCCGATTGTGGCCCAAGTGAGGCGGGAAACTAATATTCCCAACATTTACCTACAAACTAAATATTTACCGAAGGTGATAATTATGTTAAAATCTAGGTGGGACAATTGTTTTCGCTAAAAAAAAACAAATAACCCTTTCTAATCTATGAATGGATCAACACATACATAGACTACACAATTCTGGGCATATTTGATTGAATCGTTAAACAGGTTTTATTCTTAACTTGGTATTATGGGAGCAGCTTTGGCACAATCCATAGATATGATGACAAACAACTAAATAAACTAAAATGGTATTAACACTTTTGTACTTATTTTTTATTTATCAGTTCGGATCGAGCTACTTGAGAAAAGCTTGGAGACGATTTTGTGTCGTTTTGGCGGTGTCTTTTGACGCGTGCGCCTTTAGTTGTGCGGCTAACTGAAGCAGAGCGTTCTTTTTCTGCGTTTTAGACGGCGGCGGTGGAGTCGGGGGCGTAGCTTTCGTTTTGCCTTTTTGCTTTTTTGTTGTAGCAGTTGGTTTTGTTACTGCTGTTTTTGTTGCTGCTGTAACTGTCGGGTTCGGATGACTCTGAGGGTTCTTCTTTCCTTTCTTCTTTTTCTTACTTTTATTGACTGTAGCTACATCCTTTGATTCTATTGTTTTTTGTTCGACTTCTACTTCAGTTTGCTGTCGTTTCTTTTTGGGCTTTTCCAGTGGTAGCATTGTCTTGTGCCGGCAAAGGGAGCAGTCCACGATCTTTCAATTGAAGAACAGAAACGAGTGTAGAACTATGGATGTGAGTGAGACAATGCTGCAGTTCTTACCATATTGCTGGCCATACGCTTCTTTAGCCATTGGGCACGCTTTTTTGGCTCCTCTGCTGAGCTTCTGTGCGTCCTGCCCCTTTTGTTGTACTTCCTCCAGTTTGGCCACTTGTCGGAGTCTTTTTGGTGTCTCCGCAATGGAGATTGGCTTTAAACGAAGATCATAGTTGCCATCGCTCCATTGATTTCCACAACGAGCACACATTTGCCCCCAACCAAAGGTATTGGTGGGAAGTTGAACATTCCTTTTGGCCAATTTGCGACAGGTTGTGCTACAAGAGGGTTTTATGAATTAAAAGTTAATAAGTGGAAATATAAACAAGGCAAACGATAACTCACATGTAATAGGATTTAAGCATGCGCTCAGTGTGAGTTTCAGATGAAAGGCTGAGAGAACATTTCCATAGAAAATCCAACGTTTGTTTTTCAGCCATTGCACAATAAAGAAGAAGCATGTATTTAAAATACACTAACAGCTGTTACCCGAACCCCAGCTGTTCTAAGTCCCAAGGGCCCGAGTAAAAGTCCTAAGGGGGAGTAATAGTCCTAAGGCCAGATTAATAGTCCTAAGAGTGCGAGTAATAGTCCTAAGGGTGAGTTTGTTACAAGTAGTGCTGCCAGTGCTCTGCAAAAAGGCTAAAAACCATTAACAACAGTTTTCAGTGTAAATTAGTTTTATTTCTCAGTGGATCATGGGATACAGATTTTTACACCAAAAAAAGAGAACAACAAAGGAAAGCCGAATACACATAACATTGGTAGAAAAGAACCATAAATCACGTATAAATGATTTAGCTTTAATCCAGCTAGCTGCTAATTTTAATTTTTTTCCCGTCCAATATAAATAAGTTGGCAGCGCTAGTGGCAACTCCTATTTTGGCTTGCCAGATTGCGGTAAACGCTACTTTCAAAACTAACTGAAAAAGAAGCGACGCTGACGCGCGAATAACAAAGAAGCAAAGAAAAAAATACAGTTGTTGGGGCATTTTGGGAGCATTGGAAAAGACAAATTAATAAAAATAATACATAAAGGATTAATAATATATTTAAGAACGAGTGAAAGTTAATCTGGAAGGAAAAATAACTAAATGGATCCCTTTACCCAGGTACAAGGAGGAAGATATTGAAAATGAGGCTGCTGCTGGTGTTGCTGCCATTGTCTCTGCCTCCCTCTCCAACTAATTATTTTCTTTTTTGAATATTTAGCAGATGTTGGAGAAAGCCGAGCAGCGCAGTCGCGCCCTCGGCATCAGTAATACAAGTAAATTCCCCTTGGCAGAGTGCAGTGTGGACACAGATGCATCTCCATCAAATGTGAAGCCGACGCCAGCCGTCAGAAGCCACTCGCCTGGTGGAGGCAGTTCCTCTAGCAAGGTTGTGGTACTTGATAAAGCGACGCTGGAGGCGTCACCTTCTAAGCCACTGCGGCACTATGCCGCTGTTAACAAGGAGAATATGGAGATGGGCATCGAAATCAATATAACTACGGACAAACCAATTGGGGTGAGTTTTTTGACTGCCGTGAATTGTGTGAACGCTTTGCTTCACTATTCACATTTATTATCCTCGCGTTATTGCAGGTGCAAGTTGAAATTCAAGAGCAGGATGTGACCACAGATGAGGATGAAGCTCCTGCGACGGTAACAGCGCCAGTGCAGTCTCTGCCCGTTAATCAACCTTTGGCTCGTTTACGCGACACATCACGGAATCGTCTGCAACGCATGGGAGCTTTGTACTCCAATACAGATGATTTGTCGTCGCCCATTCATCGCACTGAGGCACAATTCCATGCGGGAGACGATGACGTCGATACCGAACAGCCGCCCAGTTCCCGTCAAGGGAAACAACGATTTGGCAAATTGGCCGCTCTGGCCGATACCATCAACCAGTGGGAAGATGATCTTAGTCATCATGATAGGCCAAAATCAGAGCAGGAGCGCCCAGTGACAACAGCGCCGCCTAAGCCAGATTTGCCCAGTCGACGTCCTGTGGTGCGACCACCGCAGCCACCAAAACCAGAAGAAGTGGACCAGGGGCTGAAGACAAAACAATTAAAATGGGATCCAAAGGTATTGAGCTCACTGGAGGCCCAGGGTTTTCAGCGTCGTGAGTCGTCAACAATTAAACATACCTATGATTATGCTAAACAGGAAGAAAAGTCAGAGAAGCCAGAGAAAGAGAAGACGACATCGACGAAGACGGTCAGCCAAGTGGCTAAGACATTTAATACGACCAATTCCAAGCCACCTGCGCCTGCACCACCTACTACTACTGGCGTTAAAACAGGCTTGGTCTCTGGACGGGCGGCCATATTTGAGAACAAAGCCTCATCTGGTGGCCAGTTGACGGGTCGTTCGAATCAAAAGGATCCCTGTGAATTGTCGCTAAAGGATCGCATGAAACTCTTTGAAACTGCCAGTGCTGTTGCCATGCTGCCGAAGGCACCGATTTCATCTGCTCCTAGTATTAGTCAAATCCGACCAGAAGAGCACAAAGGTATTTCCCTGCTTAGCTTAAAAAATAACCCTAATTCCTAATTATATAATGTTTACCTGTTTCTTACCAGCTGCTGCAGTGCATCCTGTGACAGCTGCCGCCGCTGTTTCTGTCCCTAATGGAGGCGGCAACAAGCCGGCTAAGCCGGAGAACAAACTTCGTGACAAAGTGGCTGCTTTAGTGGCCAATGCACAATCCACAGCCGAAAGTCGAATCAAAGATATCGATCGCCAACGACAAGAGGATATGCAGATAATAGCGAATCGATTTAATAAACAAAAAGATGCATTTACTTTAGCTACAGCTCCTCCTCCTCCTCCAGCTCCCATCCCAGCTCCCACTGTGGCGTCTGTAAAGATCAGCCGTCCCATGCCCCCACCACCTCCACCCCCTACAGCTGGCCTAGTTCATAATACCAATAAAATCTGCAGTATTACTAGTAGTAAACGGCGATCACGTAAGTCGGATTAATAGTTAGACGTAGGTTAAATTTATAATTTCAAGCATTGCTCTTACAGCTGGTGATACCGTTATTCATGCAAATGAGGAAGACCAGGAGGAGGCGAAACGGGCACGCAAATCCCAACCAGATCGACTCTACCCGGCTCTCTCAGACTTGGACTCCAGTGGAGACAATTGTTGCGCAACAGTAACCGCTTCGGCCACGGATAATGACAACGACTCCAATAGTGAGGAGCTTGACAGGTGCGCCGACAAATGCTATTCCTGCCTGTTATTTCTACTTTGCATTGAATAGGAGATCTTCCTTCCATTCCCGCCAAATGACTGATTTTAACCTTAAAACCATAGCTTTAGTTCTCGACTAGACAAGGAATAAAATCCGCTGCTTTAATTAATTATTAAATGATTAAATCTTTCATTTTTGTAGTTGCATGGATAATGAAGAGTCCCAGACTGAGACTGAGGCGGAGGATAGCAGTGCTGGAATGTGCAATGGCAGTTTGGGCCGCGAAATATTGAATGCCGTGCAACGCAATGAGGTGGAGCAGCAGCAGCATACCAAGAAAAAGGTGAGTCCTCTCATCGAGTCGATTATGGGATGGGTTTTAATAATTCAAGCATTTCAATTTAAATGCAGACTGTACACTATGCCGATCGTGACTATTACTATCATCATGAGGAAGACAGTTCGTTGAACTCTTCACAAGTATCGGGAGGCATTGATGACTACCTGGATGAGGCATTAGATGATGATGATGAGACAACTGATGATAATGCTGATCATAATGCCAGTGGCTTGTCCCTGAACGTAAGTTTACAACTTGCTTCAATTGAAATACAATAATTGGAGATAATCCTACATACATTTGACGATATTTATAGAGCAAGGGCACAACGGCGTCGAACAGCTTCTCTTATCGCAAAACTCCAGCTGCCGTTGCCATGAATGTCGATGAAGAACCTAATACCATGTATCAGACACCATCAATGGTAGTTACTGACAGTGGAAATCACCCAGTGCCTGTTAAATCTGAATTGAGCGTTAACCAGGATAACGATAATAATCTGGTAACCCTTGTCCATACAGTTAGCTTCTATCGGCGACAACAGAGCGCAAATGTAAGTCCATTACTAACAAAAACCTACTTATCATGCATATTTAATACATTTTCTTTATTTGCTAGAGCAACAATTCCACTCCAATGCGTAAGATATGTCGCGAAGAGCAAGTAGCTCGCTCGGCTTTGGCTGCAGATTGTCATGCAAAGCATAAATTGGAATATGATTCACCATTGCCAGCTGGTGCCACTGATGTGCGTAGCGAGGACGACGAAGATGAAACGGATTCTGAAGTGCAGTCAAATGATGCTGCTCAGGCACAGGATAAAATCAAGAAACTTCTGAGCGAGGTGTGCAAACAACAACAAGTGATTGGTCAGGCCAGTCAGGCATTGAATCTATGCGCCGCTACAGTCGAGTTCTCCGGTTCCACCGAGTCTGTAGAGGGCGAACGTTATCTGCTGCTTGCCAGTAAGTAAATTATTAGTTACAGTTGCAAACACTCTTAGAGTACTATGTTTCCCCTTTTGCCATGCAGCTCATCGTCGTCAGGCCTGTTTGGATGAAGTGCAGCGGTTACGTGTAGAGAATAGCCTTAGACCAGTGGGTGCGCCAAAGGAGAAGGGCTTATTGACGGTCAAAGACATTACAATTCCTCTACGACAGGAATATGTGCGCAAAATGGCCACAGGAAATATCAATGGCCATCATTTGGTATGCCTACTTAAGTATAATGAGCATGTGCTGGCCACCAAGACGGTACCAACAATGCCCGGTTTGCTATCGGTGAAGTTTCCCGATGTCCTCCAACTAAATAATGTCTATGCTGATTTTAGGGTAAGCCATTTTATAAAAAGCAACAATTTATACAGACTTCTTAAGAGTTATTTATTTATCCAGATCACCTTAGAGATCTATGGCATGCTGGCACAACGTGATCAACTGCCCCATGAGTTGAAATATCACATTAATCTAAACAAAAAGAGTTGCAGTGGCGTATTAAAGACACCAAAGAAAAAGTCTGGCGAGAATCGACTTGTGATGCCGCCCGTACAAAGTCCGGCTGGGCCGCATGTAGTTCGTACTCCGCAGCTGGTACAATATGGATTTGCTATCTTCTCATTGCGGGAAATTCAACGAACCAGCTGGACACTGACCCAAGTGCTGGGTGTCAGTCCCCTGGAAGGTGTGGTCCACATGAAGGTCAACTGCGAGTTGTCGGTATGTGTAGAATACAAGGGTTTCCTCACCATGTTTGAGGATATTTCCGGTTTCGGGGCTTGGCATCGTCGCTGGTGTTATTTGAATGGATCCGTTATTAACTATTGGAAATATCCTGATGATGAGAAGAAGAAGGCGCCCATGGGCAGTATCGATTTGAATACGTGCATTTCACAAAAGATCACCACAGCGCCAAGAGATATTTGTGCACGTCTCAATACCATGCTGTTGGAGTGTGAACGTCCGGCAAAGGATACGGATCAGGAATCATTGATTATTGTGCCCAATGGTCGCATGACCACAGTGCGTCATCTATTATCTGCTGACACAAGAGAAGAGCGCGAAGAGTGGTCTGCTTATTTCAATAAGGCGCTGACATTATTGCGCGCCTGGGGAACTAATTCCACACACTGACGTGGACATAACCATCAGTCGGGCAATTGCATCTTTGACGGGGTTTCCCCACGTTCTCCGGTACTACTTTTTTTTAAGTTTTTATAATTTTTAAAATTTTTTGTTTTTTAAACGCAAATTTATCTGTATTAACTGAACACTTTCTCTTTATGTCTGTGTTTTTTATGTTGTATGTATATGTTTCCCATATCGGCAAAGTATTTTGAAATACGTAAAATTCTTAAAAAAATATAAATAAATGTATATCCCAGTAAAATTGTCAAATACCCTTTTTTCTCTATACATCGATAAGTTTATTGAATACTTAATATTGCACAGTTGCAATAATTATATATATATATGTATATACGTCTATCCCATATTCATATATGTATGTGTGTGTATATTATATAAACTTAAAAAAGTTTCCTTTTTACCCTCAATTGACATCTATTGTTAGAAAACATCAATCAAACTATTCGTTGATCTGGCATCTCTCATGCTTTAAAATTGATTCATCCTGTCCTCAACATCTTGATCTTTGCGGCAACTCTGGTTTTCAAATAACACTATTATTTTCTTTTTCTCCTTCTTGATCATTCATCTGGCAACTCTTCTGCTTCCTTTTTTAAGTTTCGCCTTATATTTGATTTAAATTTTAAAGTGCCGGTAATTATTGTTTATTATTATATAATGTTAACCTTATGTTTTGCCTTATTAAGCAAAATTTAGCAAGAGAATGAGAACATTGGTATTACAAATGTCTTCCCATTAAGGTAAAAAGGAAACTTTTAAATCAGATCTGTGTAATTCATGCTCATTCAATATACATATGTATGTATTTATATTATACATCCTTTTGCGAAAAACAGGCATTTTTTGAAGCGACTTTGTCTCATTTTCAAGCGATTTGTTTAACAATTTTAAGGCTCACTTTCTTCAGTTATTCGTGAGCAATAGGCAACTTAAAACATAGCTAATTCAATGGAAGTTGCACCTTCATTCTTGGGTGATTAAGGAAAAGGACAAAATTGTCCTTTCAATTGACTCTAGTTTTTAGATTATTTATGCATATACATATATACATCATATATATATGTTTGTGTGTATATATATTTCTTGATGGATGCAAGTGTAGTATGCACATGGCCATTGGCCTAAAGGCTATCTACAAAATTCAATTCTAGTGTATATATATTTATTTATATATGTATGTATATGTATAGGTATATTATATATGTATAGTATATATATATATATTTGTTTTGTGTCACAACGGTTAACCAGATATCGATTAAATGTATTTAAAACATTTTCCAAATTTTCTAACATTTTCCCCCGATATGTTTTGCCACGATATAGTACATATAATACATATATTCGTCTGTATGTACACCTGGATATTGGGTGGGTTTAAAGTGTAGACAAGCCATGTATAGGGATATAGTAAGGGATATAGTTCACCTGATTCTTTTCCCCAAATTGCTTGAATTTCTGTCTTCCTATATACTGTCTCCCCATATACTAAATAGACATTGATTGCGACTAATATGCTTGGGTATTTGTGGGTATTTTTCTATGAAGCAGGGAGAAACAATGTTAAATATATATATGTATAGAAGTATGTATAACAATTGCTAGATTTAACAATATATAAATATATATATCGCATATAAATGTTTAATACGGAATTAATGTTTGGGGTAATAATACTGCAGAATATTAACTATATATTTCTTCATCGGTTTTGTTTTAAGTTTTGAAATTGAGAGATAAAGCTAATTTTCCATCTATCCTTATCTATTATTATTCTTTTTGGCCAATATAAAATCTCAAAAATAAACTTTCTAACTTATCTATAGTGATGTGTGCGTGTGTGTGTGTGTGCGTGTGTGTTTGTGTTTAATGAACATATTTTTTTGTTTGAAATCATTTTCAAATTCAACACATTTTACTTAAAATCTAAGCAACAGAACATACCATTAAAACAAATAAATAAATTAAATTTCCGATAGGCCATTAAGAGAACTTTCTGGTGGCAGATGGGAAACCTGTCCCTGCCCTTGTCCCTGGGCCTGAACCATCTGTCTTCGCAAGTCCGATTTCGTAATGGCCGTTATAATTGTACCAAGTATTAACATTATAGACATTGCGACATTAGCCGGAATATCGCCATACGTATAAAATAGCTCCGAATAAAATAGAGTAAAACAAATTCCAAAAGTTTGCGCCGAGGCATTCAACAATCCCGATGAAGTGCCCTCAGGTTCAGGGAAAGTTAACTCGGCGCCAAATTCAAAACCTACTGGCAAATAGCCAGTCATAAAAAAGCTGAGAGCAAGAAAAAAACAGACATACAAATTCGATTCTAATGCACTTGCAACTTTAACTCACCCCAGAAGTGAGGCTGTAAGATACACGACTGCAATGTGTCCCGCATCCAATGTGAATGTGAATATCCACATGCCCACCTATGCAACAAAAAAGAGACACGTCAATCATCAGCATAATTGGGATAATTAATCTAAACAAACTTACCATTGATAAGGCATAAACTGCCAAAGTCGTCTCCCTAATTGGGGAGAAAGTTTGAGCAGAAGGAATTAGCAAATAATCATTGACCTGGACCCAAACTGAATACTCACTTGAACTTGTGCGTTTTATCCAGCACAATGCCAGAAGCCACAGAGCCCAACATGCCAGCCAACACAATGCTGAGACCGATTCTCCCAGCGTCCACCTCATGGTTTGGATAATACCTAAGAACCACCTGCATAAGAATCATAATAAACATGTATTAAATAAGTTGTGATGGTTATCATTCAAGGCTTACCGGATTAAGAAGCGTTGAAATGGCATAAAACACACCCACATTAATGCCATAGGATATCAATAGGAAGACAAAATTCCTATTGGTCATTAGATTTTTAAGAGATTGAATAAAGTTTGTCTGCTCTACCGGGTCGCTGCCCAATTGCAGTGCAGTCTCCTGTGCTGCTGAAGGGGGTGTGGGTGGTTTATCCTGAAAGACTGCATGGCCAGGCAATGGCAAAAAAAATAATTTACAAAAAACTCATTAGGGTGAATTCAATAGTTTCAACTTACATAGAACCATTAGGACGAGTAAAACACTGGTGAGTCCAGCCACCATATAGAACATCATTTTCAAATCCTTGCCCACTGTTTCCGGATCCTCGGAATTGGGCACCAACATGGGTGGCAAAACAAATCCGATGGCCACGCCAAGCTGTAAAAAATTTAGAACGGAAAGTTTTGTCAAAAACAAGTTCCGCATCCGTTCCCGTTGGTGGCATCTGTTTCGCTGTTAGATTGATTTATATCGCAAGTCCGCACATATATGCACCTATCCTCCATTCCCCCTTCACCCAGGCTATATTTCAGTTCTTGTGCAAATAGTTTGCACTATTTTTGGTCCACATAGAAGCAGCTGTTGTGACAGACTCACTTTTTGTTTATCCTTTTTATTTCTGTTTTTTTTTTTTGTTTACCACATCATTTGGCCTATAAATCAGATTCAGTGCTTAATGACCACTGACACTTTTTGGGCAAGAAAAATGGCTTTTAAAAAATAAAAATAAACGCTGTCTCTCTAAAAATGAAGTGAAACTTTTAACAAAAATTCAATTACTGAGTTACATACACCTGACATAAAATTCACGAAAATTCACGGTTTTTGCATTCTAATGAACTGTCAAAACATTTGACAGTTAATTTCAAGAGTTGTAAACGGAAAAACAAAAGCATTGCATAGTTCTAGGAGCAAGGATAGACGAGGGAAACGGAAATGCCAGGGTAATACAATGGAAAACATTTATCAGTTCTTGCCATTCGCAAAGGCAAACAAAAGCCAACGTTAAGCTGAAGCGTTTTTAATATATAAAATCAATACAAATAAATAAAGAGAGAAATACCTCACACAGTCACCCCACACACACACACACACACACACACACACACACACACACACACAATGGCCGAGAAAGAACTATAAAAATGTGCAATTTGTTTAAATTGAATTAAAATAAGCCATAAATAAGATTTTCCAGTTTAATTTCATTTGTAATTTAATTGCAACTTTCGCTTTGATATATGTACAAAAAAGTGAACACAGCAAAGTGCAAAAATTTAAGTGAATTAAGTGCAATAATGTGAACGTAAATAATGTTTAAACATTAGTTTATCAGCTTTAATTTGAAACCTCTTTTCACAACAAACACTTGTTTTTTTCCATTAGATTTAGTCGTTTGATCTATTTACTTCTAGCTATATCGAAGCTCAAAATACGCAGATGTACTCATTCATTTTTGTTCATTAAAGAGAGAGAAAGTTCTACTAACGACACTCAAAAGAGTGATGCAAAAAAATAGAATACTCTTTTGGAAAAGTGCAGAATTTGCATATATCTACGTATGTATGCATCACAAAGTTAAACAAGTTGAAATGGCAAAGGCATTTGAAGCAAATTGAATTACCCTCGGAACATCGCAGCCTAGAGTCTCATAAAAACAACAAACAAACAACCAAAAAACACAAAAAACAGACGTCGTCGACGTGTTAACATAAAAATCGAGGGGACAAAAATAACTAAAAGTGCTAGAGAAAAAAACCAACGCACTGGTTAAAAAAAAAGAAGAATAGGCACCTCTATGTATATATGTATATAAAAAAGAGAAAAAGAACACAACGTGAAAAAGAAACTATGTTTGTTCAGCACTCTAAAAAGCCCAGACCCAAAACCCAAACCCAAAAGACCGCCTGACAGGATTTCAGCTAACCTCAGCGAAAGTGGCTTCTTTCTACGTTTAAAGTATAGTCTGTCCTTGCTTTCAGACCCCGTTCATCTCCTCATTCGCACACCCGACACTTGCCTTGCCTTCGCTTTGGCTTTGGCTTGGCCTGCCAGATGAGCTAAGAGAATGAAGGAGCCTGGAGGAGCTTGGCAATATTCAATGTCACACAGCATGTGCAGACAGTTGCCACCCGTTGCCTTTTATGAATATTTTCGTGCTCTTTGACAGTAGTACAGTAGCGTTAGCAACTTGGCATTTCGAACCTAATCTCTAGCTAGGGCTTTAGGACTCAGCCCATTTGCATTTCGCTCCCATTCTATCGCTTTCAGTGTCTTCTATCTGTATGTCTTTAGCTATTGAACAACTTTCACGCCCAACTACTTGACCTCCAATGACAGGGACAGGTACCTTAACATCATCATCATCATCAGTAGTAGGAGAAGGTGAATGAGAATCATAGCCATCATTGTTCCATATTGTCACATCCTCATCCTATTGTGACTTCCTAACTGTTTGTGTGTGTGAGTGTGCGGAAATTATAAGCCCTTTCAACTGCAGTCGAGCGTAAGGCAAATATGACAGAGACACAGACACACACACACAGAGAATGGCAAAAGACTGAAGGGGGATGGTGGATGGTTGGGGTGGTGCAGGATGCACCTGCACATCGTCAAATTCGCACATTTGCACATGCAGCCAGGCATTGAGCACACACCGACACACACACACATACAGATTAGGTAGTAAATCAACATTAGTTTACCTCCGCTCAGCTCCATTATCCCCCCATCATTACTATCACCAACATAATCATTTAATTGTTTGGGCCTATCCACACCAAAAGGGTACAAAAGCAGATCTATGACTGTTAAATGGGCCAACAATTGCTCCCAAAAGTATGCAATACACAAAAAATACAATGTAGACCGTATTAAGCATTAAAAATTCTATTTTATGTTCTAAAAAGGACTCCTGCAATTGCCTATTGCATATTTTAAAGGGCACTATGCACTGAATTGAATTATGTCTTGCAAAAATGAATAGTGGATCAGTGTCGGGTTTATTTGTTCTTTCTTTTTGGTCATTGGCAATTTATGTATGCACTTGCACTTTCACTAGCACCTTGCTATTGCAGTTCACATTCAACATTTCAGTGTCAGGAGTCGCCAACCACTTGGGTCATCTTCTCCTGCCACTTATTCTTCTCCTACTCTTGAGTGACCATGAGGTCAGTTCTTTTCCGTTTTCCGTTTCATTCGTTTCGATTCGTTTGTTTTTCCCAATAGAATAAATTCAACTTTGTCCTGCAGTTCTGAGAGTAGCAAATTGATTTCGCCCACCGAACCCCCCAAAAAAAACCCCGTCAGATAACCCGACCTCGTTTAAATTGCACTGCAGCGCTGCAATGTCTTCAACTTTGTGATGGGTTTGGGGCGGAGTCATGTTATGTCATGGCATCAATCTAGCCCGAAAATGTGGTCTGCCCTTTTCATGTTAATGCAAATGCTTTTTTCGGGGCAATAACTTGGCCAAATCTCTTAGTCGTAAGAAGTCCTTACATACCTGATTGCCAAAGACACCCACACTAGTGGCCGAAGAGCACTGATCGGGTCCAAACCAAACGGCAGCCAAACGAGCGGGCAGTGATAAAATGCAAACTTGCGCCATGGCCACAATCGATTGACCAATAAAGCTTACATAGAAAAGAGATGGTTCCACCGAGAATACCTTTATCCAGGCTCCAATACAAGTACCCACAATGCCAACCAAAGCGGTAATCCGTAAGCCCTGAAATGAAGTGTTTATAAAGACATTCTGCCCCTCTTAATAGTGGGCTTGACACACTTACCGCTTTATCCAAGAACCAACTGCCTGGAAAAATGAATGGTATATATATAATCATATATATCATCGATGTCCAATTCACCCATTCTTCACTAATACCATAGTAACTGCAAATGGGCAGAGAAAAGGTTCATTACAATCAATATCATTTCGAAAAGACTTTGCCTATAATAATTAAGGATTATAGAGCATAGAAATGGCAAATTTCGTTGTGCTAAAAAAAGGAAAGTACAAACTATTATTTGACAAAATAAAATTAATATCTCGTTGAGAAAAATTAAAAAAAAAGGTATTTTCTATTCCATTTCTTGAAGCGAAGTGGATCGTGCATTAGCTATTTAAGTTAACTTTTTCTTTATTAACCACATTTAAATTTGAATAATTCATATATTTTTTCTACTGGGTATATCCCCAACCATACTGATAAATATGAATTGAGTCCCTCTATCCCCTAACCACATTCCACACTTGCTAACTCTTTAATGAGCTTTATGCAAAACTTTTAATTAAATTTAATGCAGATGAGGCCCGATTCTCTTTCCACAATGTACCCCTTTTGCTCGAATTTAGCCCCCTCTTTTGTCTCACCGTGTGATTACGTTGTTAATAATGGTATATTGTATCCATTGCATGGCATTCGAGGCTGAGTATAATACAAAGAGGATGAGTACCACCCAGCGACGAGCATAGACTTTATAGCTGCCTGCAATAAAAAATGAAATGGAATAGAATAGAATGAAACACATGGTTCGGGAAGTGTGGGCGTGTGTGGGGGGAAAGAGGAATGTGAAAAACATCATGCAGGTAAAAGCAAAGCCACTTGAGTACGAATTTTACTATAGAGATTTACGCTTTCTTCAAGGATTTGCCACATGAGATTACCAGGATTAAAAGCGAAAGTAAGATGCCAGCCAAATGTAAAAAACTGTCAAAGACTTGACATATTTTCATTTTGCATTTAATTACCTAACTTAAATTTAACCAAAACTTGAATACTTTATATTAAGTTACAATGTTCTTTAGTATCCCTAAAGTATGCAATTGACTGTAGAAGAATTTATTATTTGAGAACTACGAAGAACTTTTTGTATGAACTGTAGCTAAAATATAGTTTTTCATCGTAATTATTCTTTGAAGAGAGTTATTAGCTACCGAATAATGTAACGATTTCAATAAAATGTCTTCTTGGATTAAATATTGACTACTTTGAATCAAATTTGAGTCTTTTTTATAGGCCTTCGAGCTTAATTTTATAGTACATTGAAGTGCCACAAGCAAATTCTTAGAGTAAGGTTTCCTTACTATAAATAGATTTAGTCAAAGTAAGTGAAATTTATCAAAGCATCAACTAAGTCTGAAAATGGTTTTATTTCTCTCCCTTCTCTTTCTTTTGTAGTCACATATTTTTCTATTTTCCTGTGGAAAGTTTTTGTGTCATACAATTTACATTTTTACGTTTCGGTTTTTGTTTGTTTTGTTGGCATTGAAAATCTGTAAAAACGCTTTGATGTTTGTTTTTTTGTTATTTTTAGTTAGCTTGAAAGTTGTTTTGTGGGTTGTGTTTGGCTTTTACTTGTTTGTACGTGTGTGAGTGTATTTCTGGGTATGTTTTGAATGGGTGCGCGTCTGTGTGTGAAAGCACACAAAACTATTGCATACCTCGGGGGGCAGTTAAGGCTAAATGTAACATAAACTATGCAAAAGATCTATCAAATGGCTTTAGCTTTAGTATGTTTTTGGCGAAATTTTACACATAAACAGATCAAATTTACCTTGTGGCAATGCATTATCCGCTTTGTTTGCCTTATTCTCCTTCTCCTTGTCCTTGTCCTTCTCTTTGGGTGTAATCATGTCTGTTGATTTACTAGTGGCTATATAGGAATCAGCAGTACTCTCAGCCATGCCGCTAGCACTATGTTTCATATCCATATTGAATCTGTGTGTGTGTGTTTGGTATATAACTTTCTACGTTCTACGTATATAAGTTTTATATTTTGGATTGGTTAATCGGTGGTTCTCGGTTAATTGTTGGTGGTTTTTCAGGAAGGACAAAACACTTTTTATTTCGTAAGATGTTTACGAATTTAGAATTTTACATATATCTGCAATTAATATATCAATTTCTGGGATCAGATTTGAAGTGTTTGGTAGTTAGAGCCTGAGAGTAGGCAACACTTTTTGTTTTTAATATACATCAAAATGTTAATGAGATTAATTAATTTAATTATATTAAGTTGATATTATAAATAACCCGATAACAAATTTGACAACATCACTTGAATGCTTTCCATTTTGTTCCACTACTGATGAGGCCAATTAAAAGTCTTTCGTTTGAGTTCAATCTCCATTAAGGCCATTAGCGGAACTTGTCACGGCGTTAATGACGATGTTATAGTAAATCAGAATACATTAACTTGTTAAAGTGCCTTTCCATTCACTTGTTTTTTTTTTGTTTTTGAAGTACCTACAATAATTATGGTATTGTTGCGGTAATGTTTCTGCGGCAATGGCATAAATAAAATCATTAAATGAACTTTTAAACTCAACCACTTGTTGGGGTTTCAGATTCTGTCATTGAATCTGTATCCATTCGAATGGGCACAGTTGAAATCTATATACTATATATAATTTCTTTTTGCATCGCCTCATTTGGCACGTGTGAATAATGAATAGTGGGGGGTTTTTTTTCATTTATGGGGTTTAACAAAAATTTGCATTGCACAGAGATAAAAAATTTATCGAGATTGATTTTGACAAATTTGTTGAAAACACAAGGTGCACTATAAAAGATATATAGTGTGGGAATGGACTGCGACCATTTTCCCTTATCAAATAATTAGATCTCACTCGTTCGTGTTCCCTAATGGCAATGAGCCTCGACTCAACTAACTTGTGTGTGTCCATGCATTTTCATTTTTCCAGTGGCTCTAATTGGTTTAACTCGATGCACTTTAATCAACTTGATTCACTGAATTAAAGATTTTTTTTTTTCGCAAAGGTCAAAGATGCATTGTGATTACCCGGCCTGCTAATTGGGCTTTAATGATAAGCTGTAATTTTTCAATTTTTTGTTTTTGAAAAGAAGGGAATTATCCATTGTTTGGCAGCTGTTGCTTAACAATTGGCGTGTGCCAACGTCATGGGAGGAATGGACTGAGTTTCAACTCACTCATCGTCAAGATAAATACTTTTTAGTACTACTCATATGTATATATACTATATATATATGTATATATTTGTATGTATGTAAGTATAAAATTTCATTGGCATTTCGATGAGTGAGAGATAAGACGAAGACCAAGAACGAGGCCAGATATCAATCCACCTGCTCTCCAAAAAAACAAAAAAATTTTGTTGATTAACTTAACCTCTTCTGCATGCTTCTACCACTTTATTTCTGTCTCTCTAACTCTAGGCAAGTTTTATTTACATTTTTTTTTTTTTTTGAAAAATTAGGCACGTACATTTTTGTTTTGATTATGTTGACAGTTACACAAAAAACTGGGTCTGTTGAAGGGGGAAGACCCACTAGCAAAACGTAAAAACGCACGAGCTTAGTGCAAAGACTAAGCGTTTTTATTTTCGTGTATTGAGAACTGGCGAACGGGCAAAGCGGTACTGAGACCCAAAAGCGCTCAGTGCTTCACATAAAACCAGCAGAATTGATTTGCAAAATGCTTGCTGTTTGCTTTGCTCGTGGAGCTGTTGCTGTTGTAAACAGCTGATTTGATGATTTAACTAGTAGTAATAATATTAAAGTACAGTGGGTGGAGAGCAGGCAAAAAACACAATGAACAGAGGCGCTTTAAGGATCAAAGGTCATATAGAAATGGTCACAAATTTTAAGCTTATCTACTAACAGAATAATATAAAAGGTTTTCTAATCTCACAGGCTTAGTCATGGAATATAGGTCAATTGTTTAACTAATGCACTTAATGTATTACAAATTTAAATTAAATATGTAATACATTTACTATTTGCAGGCACTGTACACTCTGAACTGTAATACGGGACAGACATTGACAATCGTGTCCCTTGTTCGAGACTCTTTTTGTTTCTTTTTTTTTTTTGTGACAAAAAAACCAGTTGAATTATATGAGTGTATAAGACGATTCTACAGTGTATATTCGCTACAACGTATGGTTTGATTGTTTTGATAACTTCTACCTAGATATAAAAGGCAGTAAACTTGCACTATTTGAGACAAGAATTTTTATGAGCACTCGCAGTGTAGAAGATTACAAGTTTTTAGTCTCTTTCTTTCTACTTTCTCTTACCTCTAACTTCTGACTGTGATTTAGTGCCTTCTCGACTCTCTCCTTCCCTCTCAACGCACTTTCAACTTGTCATGTTTCTTTATTATTCATTTGCATGGTATTTATATTGTGTGTGCGGTTTTTATTTTTGTTTTTTGCTGATTTGAATATTTTTATAGAATAATTTGCTGGAGGGAACTTCCTCGTTTGCCCCGTAATTCCTGGTGATCACCATCACACTGGCCAGTCAGTCAGGCAGACCCAGAGCCAGAGCCAGACAAGGTCTAACTATGCTCAGCACGCCAGCGACGCCATCGTCGACGATGCCTAAGTGCTTGTGGTTGTGGGGGGTCATTATTCGATTAAGGCAAATTATTATTTTTTATTATTTATAATGCAAATACTAGCAGACATTTCCACCCAGCAAGCTAAAAGATACAAACACTGGGCATTGTCTCTGTGTGTGTGTGTGAGAATTCTCGTGCTAATCTCTGTTTATACCTTGTCTCCCATGTGCCATGTGCGATTTGTGTCGCGCGATTCTGGAATATCGCTGATAATGACAGACGAGTTTCAAGTACTCGATAAGCATTTAACATGACATTAGTTAAGTTCGTTTATTGTTTTAGATGGCAACCTAATATTATATATATTAACTACACGGTGAAAAAAAAAACACAACCGGTTGATTATTTAAACAGACAATCAAATTGAATTGTGGATAACAGGTTCATAAAGCCATAAATTCTAGACAACTACTTACTATAGATAATTTTTGTTAGAAACTAATTGGTAGTGTATGAAAAATTTATTTTAATTCATAATATTTGCCAACCTAAGGAAGAGCATCACAGTTTTAATAGGTCAATAGCTGCCCTTTATGGCAGGTAATAAAAGGAAATGTCAGACAGTGGCAAAGGCGGAGGTGGAGAAAGTAAAAACTTTTCGACACGTAACTGTGCGGAGCTCAATAAATGTGAAAACAAGCTCATGCAATTTTAATGCAGCCGCTAAAGTTATTGATTAGCCTGAGACCGAGTGGCAGAGAGAGACAGAGAGAGAGAGAGAGAGAGAGAGAGAGAGAGTGGGAAAAATGAAAGTAAACGTAAAAAGTGGAAAAAGACTAGAAAATTGGGTCATATCCTCTTGCCAAAGCTGCACAAACTTATGATATCTTATTTCCTGTCCAGTAATAAAGTCAACAATCGCAGACAAATTAAAGGAATGCACTAGAGTGTCATTTGTCAGACTATGGAAACTAAGCAAGAACACTTGCAACAAACAAATCCTCGATAAAATGTAACCACTCGACCTTGTCTAGAAACAATAAATAAGACACTGCTGAAATTAACGAGCAGAACATAAATAACGAGCCAACAAAAAAGTTAAAGACACAATCTCTAGAAGCAGAACGAAACAAAAAGAAAGGGAAATAAAAGTCAATTGCATTAAATGACAACCGCAGGAATAGCAGGACAAATCAACCAGTAAAGGAAATGGCAATTGGTAGGTCTATATGTATGCATGGGAAAGAAAACAAGAAATTAGTGCAGATCTGGCTCTAAAGTTTCAAAGTTAATTACAAATGTCCAATTAGGAAACTGACAGAAGCAGTAGTAGGGAACCAAAAAAGAGCCAGAGGCCAGCTCGCTGGCTAGAATTTGATGCAATTAAAAAGGCATCTGACGATGAGAAGGGGATTCCCAAAAACTGTAACCAAAAACTGCATACTAATCGCAGATATTCATGCATTTGCTGCACCAGCACAAAAATTGCATAACATCAGCAGACGCAGCCGCAGCCGCAGCATCTGGTAAAAAGGACAAGAGCTGCGGTAAAAGTTCTTTCCTTGATAATTTGCGAATGGGCGAGCGCTTAAAAGTATGTTACAGTTGTTGCAAGTAGCAACCATCTACCTTGGGACAAACGACATTGAAACATGCAGTTAAATATATTTTAGCTCAAAAGCTAGTAATAAAGCGATATTTATTTTACTAATAAGTTAACGATCACGATGGGCTAGCTAATACCCATCCTTATTCATCAGCAATATATTTCAACGGGATCTACATCCCTTCTAAAGGGTATAAAAATTGCATGGTTTTTAAATAAAAAACATCCCACATATAGGCGGATCTAGGATTTAAAATGTGGGAACTTTTTTCCTTAAAGTATGCAATAGGCACAAAATCGTATGGATTGTATTCTAAAAATTGTCTAAGATCGATGGCTACTATGAAAATTATTTTTTATTCACAAATAATTACAAGATTTCTTGAGATGTTTGAAAAAGGGAATTCCTGGATTGCCAATTGCATACTTTTGGGGGCAAAGTTCGCCCATCTTACAGCCCCAGTGGCACTGGATAGTTGAAATATTAGTAATGATATGTGCAAGACTAAAAATGAAGAACCCAGGTACCAAAAGCGCATTCTTGTCCGGTTTTATAATACTTCAAGGTGCTAATTCATATTAGCCTCTAAAATGTTTGGTATTCGATTCGATCATTCGAATATTTTTCCATGAATTAAGGGTATTTAATTCATCTAATATGGACTTTTACTTTTGAGAACTCCGCTCACTGTACTGTTTCAACTTTGTCTTCTGGCTGCTTTGAAAGTTTTGTCATAAAATACAATTTATGATAATTAATCTAGCTTAAGCAAAACTCTCCAAGCCTCTCTCTCACACACACACACATACAAAACGTTTGGCCATTAAAGCGAAACAAATTTTTTTTAATTAATAAATAAATGTTGCGGAAAGAAAAGAACAAAAAAATTTCAATGGCTCCTTCTTCAATGAGGCCTCCTCTTGGCGCACACTCGTAATTACGCGATTTGCCAAGGATTAAGCGGGGTTTGACAAATGTCTCGCCCACCCCCAACACACCGTGAAGGAGGAGCAGAGGATATCCAATTTGATATCCTCCTCCATCCGTCGTCACAAAATTTCTACTCCTGCTGTTTTTTCCTGCTTGATGATTTTTATTCAGTTACATTTACATTTCATTTAATCGCAGCGCAAAAAAAAAAAAAATAAAATAAAAAAGAAGGCTCCTTCGTTCGCTGCCTGCGGCGGTCCAATGAATGTAATTTAAGGCGCTGCTTCGGATGTTGCAAGTGGGCAAAAGGTGCCATAATCGCTTGGGTAAAAAAATGTTACCGTTTTGCTGGCTTAAGCCTTAGGCAAATCCTTTGGCTAATTGGCTTTGACGTTGTCCAGCGAGAACGAATTGCATTTCGAATTCATGTGAAAGTGAAATCAAGACAAAAGCAAAGACCCAGGCAATTGCATTGTTGCTGTTGTTGTTGTTGTAAATGCAATTGTTTCTAACTGGCGGGCGAGTGAATGTGTGAAAGTGCATGAGAGATGTTGGCAATCAAGCCGCAGGCTTTAACCTACATCCCTACATAGATGCGATGAGTGAGTGGTATGACGGGTAGGGGACGACAGCGCACTAGCAGGGAAGGATGCATTAGAGGGATTACAAGGTGATGCTTGGGTATGTGGGATGGCCCAAAGAACCCATTAACAACGGCGCGTGGTGGGTGGGTGTGTGTGGGTGTGAGCATACATATATCCTATATTAAGGTTTCGGCATACACAATTCCACGCCTGACCTTTCATGCCTGGTCTAAACAACAACTATCGATGCAAATAAACTGCCTCAGTTCATTTCAAGCTTTAGATTCTAGGACATCGGGTGCCAGTGGTGCGTAACCAGAAGAATGGAATACTTGACTAGTTCAGCCAGTTTATTTTTCATGAATTTCAATTAGATCCTACAGAGAAGTACATATTTTCCATTAATGAACTAAATTAACGACTTTGTTGCAACTTTTGTCCTCGTTTACTCTTGGTTTGTTTTCTGCTCTTTAGGTGAGAAGTTTACCATGACTTTAGTATCTCTCAGACTATATTAGGGTTAAGGCATTCCCGAAATGGCTTTATGCTACATTCTCTCCAATAAAAAATTAAATTATTACATCAAATTATTAAGCCATTGCACATTCAAAAAACTTTAAACTTTTCCAATTAAAAGTGCTTGCTTACAGATGTGCACAAATTATACAAAATATTCTTGAGAAAGTGAACTAAAATATTGATTTTAAACTAACTAACGTTTAATGTTGGAAAGAAAGAAAACCATGTTTAAGTTCGTCTTTAAACATGCCAGGTTATTTAAGAGCCGCAATATAAACCACACGCATTTATAGGTACATAAATATAGAAAAACGAATTCAATTTTCTGCAGAAATGTCCTTAAACATCCATAAATTCCATGTGAATAGGTTTTTGCAAACAAATTGTCGTAATATTGACAATATTTATCTGTTTTTTCATTTGACGCAACCCCTTGAAATTTTAAATTTGTGAAGATAAAAAAGGCGCATGCACGAAATAAAACAATATAAAATCAAATTGAAATAACAAGCAAAGACTACCTTATTCACTCTCACAAGGGTCACCCATGTGCAACTCTTTAAATTTGGGTTGGACAATGGTTTAGTGGTATAAAATAACATCAAACAAAGATCCCTAAAGTGCAAACCACATCTTAATAGTCTCCTTTTCTTAACACGGACAGACAGGCAAAGATCACCAGATTGACCCGTCTCTTACTTGTGATCCAAAAACCAATTTTATCTTGTATTAACGGTGTAAGAAAGTTTCTTCTCAGCTGGGGCAAGTCTCAGTCTGCTTATGGTCGCCTTACAAAATAATTGATAAAGATGCCGAGACACGAGATTTACCCTTTTTTGGGGTGCAAACTCTTCCTCAAACCTATTCTTATCGGCTTTAATGTATCATTTTACTCAAATTGTTAAGGGGTATATATGTATATATTGTGGTAGATTATCCTGATCAATAAAACAAAACCTCAAGTTTAATGTTGCATCAATTAAATACATTATGCTTACTATTAAATGTCTTCACACTGCTACTCAATCTTAAAATTGACGAGAGAATTTATTCATGTGATTTATTTATATACGGACAACCAGTAAAATTGCATTTTAGTGTCAATAGAAAAACTTGGACAGACCTTGGGCAATTTATTTATTATGTTGCTTATTTTAAGGAGCTCAGCATCTTAAATATTCAATGACTAAATCTGTGTGTGTGTGTGTGATTCTGTGTGTGTGAGAGAGAAACAGAGAGGCTAGGTGTGTAAGAGAGAGGGATGAAAGAGTACTTCAGTTCAAAAACCTTCACACATTACGTCACAGAACTCAACGCCACACAGACACAGAGACACCGAAACAACACTGCGAGGCAGGCCAGACATTTGTCTGTGTGTTTTTGTGTGTGCCACACTCAGTGGCACAAGCTTTCGATTTTGTGGCAGCTGCTAAAGGGAGGAAAGCTAAAAGGATGCCAGTCGAAATCGAGGCATGGCCCCCCTCCGCCTGTGTTTTTACAATTGTCTAGCTTCGCTTCCATTTTAGGGTTCTTGGCTTTTGCTTATGTATTTAAGAGACACCTGGATTCCGGTTCATCTTATTTCATGTTGTGCCTATACACAAACATGGACAAAAAATGCAGGCGGAAAAATCAATTTATGGATTTTAGTTTCTGGTTTTTTATGCCCCAGCGATTCAAGATCAACAGGACTAAGTGTTTTTTGTTTCTTTTCTTTCCTTTCTTTGAACATCATTTTTATTCGCCAATTGTAAATTAATTGCATTGAAAATGAGTGGCGCCACACACACACACACACAGGCAGAGACCCAGTTGCAGCTCACTCACTCAGCACTCAACACTTACCTTATTTAATTGAAAAGAGTCGACCAGGAGAACGCTTTGTGCCTCAGCAGAAAAGCGCGCTAAAATGTTGCTGGCAGTCAGTAGGGAAACAAAAGCGCTAGGAAGAAGGCAACTAAAACTAACAAGAGAGGGAGAAAGAGAGAGAGAGAGAGAGAGAGTGAGAGTGAAAGAGACAAAAGGTAGCTAGACTTATTGTTTAGTATGGCTATGGCTATTCACACGACAAATAAAACAACAACAACAGCAACACTCTTTCACACTCACTCGTCAGCGTAAACTTTAACTGAACACAGAAGTGTGTTTATTAAAAGTGAAGGAAAATGCACACACTGACACACACACACACTTTAAATATAGGACTCTCGGACTGCAGCAGAATATTGCAACTTTTATTCTGTCTGTGTTTTCCTTTTTCTTTTGCTTTGCTTTGCAAACAATTCTGTGGAATTCGGTGAACAGGACTACTGTAAAACCTATTGCCATTGGCCCTTTTATAGCTAAAAACCAAAGTGCTCATTGGCATCCACAACAGCTGTTGGGATTCCTTGGATGCTGTGGAAGCTGAGCTCTCTCGCATGCTCTCTTCCCCATAGAGAACTCTCTGCGCAGGTACAAACAAGCCGAAAGACTTTCAAATAAATACAAAAGTAAAGATACGATAAGCCAAGTCACTGATAAGAAGTCATTTTTAATTAATAAATATTCAAAGTTTGTAGACAGTTACGCTCAATTTTGAATGTATACCAAAGTTAAGCCAAAAAGTATGCAGTAGATATTTCTATAACGCAGACACAGGGTGTTTACTGCGCATAAATTATAACTAAGGCTTCACAAACAAAACGTTAGCGAATTCCACTTGTTGCTGGTCGTGCTACAATGCAATGTGGATGATTCCAAAAGAATGTTATAAATAAACACAACAGTTAACAAGAAATTAACATAATATATTTATATATTTTTAAAATATTTATTAAATACCAATTCTTACCGCTTATCTCAATAACCTTGGGATCACTGGAATTCAGATGATATTGATTATAAGTTATAATATGATAAGCCATTTCTTTAGCCGTTTTTTGTTTTGGTCAACTGACTTGGTTAGTTGGTGTCAGGTGCAATGAGCTGCAAACTGTTGCCAAAGTTGGAAGACGTACAGAGTAAGCACATAAAAGAGACAGAGAAGAGAGAGAGAAAGAAGAAGGTAAAAGGTATCGTAAACTCTGACAAAGCTGGTTTCCGTTACCCGTCACACCCCGCCCCCTCCCCCCTGCTCTACCGTGTTACTCGGCATAGGTATTAAATTGCTTTTGTAGGTAATTAAACGCTTCCTATTCCCTGGCAGCAGCAACAGCAACTGTAGGGTACTGAGATCGGAAAGGGGTTAAAAGAAGAAGAAGAGACGAAACATAAAAAACAAGCTCTAGACAGCGACAGCACTTAGAGTGTAGGGCATTTGCGACTCACTTGGCCGGCACGAGTTCCTATTAATAGCACATTGGCTATTGTCTGTTATTTTCTTTACTCTTTTACCCAGAAAGGGTACATTTAATTTGCGAAAAAGTTTGCATTAAGTATGCGACATGGTGACCAAAGAAATTAAGTAGATTACTTGTTCTCCTGCTGGCTTTAAAGATACCCATTGAATATATAGACTGGTCCCCCTTCTGGAAGTGTATTCAAATTTCTATGCAAAATTCAATCAGTTTGGGTCTGTTTGTGTACATTCGCGAGGCTTCTCTTTAACTGAACTTGTGTAACCAAATCTGCAAGTACGACTTGTCCCCGAAAGTCTATTTGTTTGTCTCTTTTACTCTCTCTCTCTCTTTCTTCTAATCTAACTATGTATATGTCTCTGCCATGTGCCGTTGCTTCCTTTTATGCACACATGAATATGTGTGAATACATATCCCAAGTCTTCAGTATCTTCCGTCAATGCGTTTGAGCTAAAACAAGAAGAAGAAATGTATTTTATGTGTGTGTGTCTGTATGAGAATGCATTTCAAACAAGAATTTAAAGTTCTGTTAGTCGGAACCTAGAAAAGGAAGCATACCTGAACTTGAAATTGCAAAATCCATCTGGTCACGCTATCGCTCTCCCTCTCTCTCTCTCTTTGGCCACATCTGCCACTATTTAGAACTTGTTTTATCACCCTTGCAAGAGAACTTTAAATATTTGCCGCTAATCGCAAACATTGTTTGATCGCAGCTGTTTCGAGAGAGCGAGAGAAGCCACAGATAGGGAGAGCACAGAGAGCACCAAACAACAACTTCGTTGGACAAAGCAAAGCTTGACTCAGGTTTTCGACTCTTTCGCTCAGTCGCAATTCAACTAAGAGCTTGTGCATAGCCAGAATCGGAGAAACGGTGACAGAAAAGAAGAAAAATGTAATGAAAACCAACGGGACTAGACTAGACTGGAATCAAATGTTGTTGTTTATCAAAATTTCGAATTCGAAATCGTTCAAGCGCAAATTGTGATAAAATAAAAACAAAAAAAACAAAAAATAAACCTTCAAAAGGGTTGGCCATCAAAGTGATTTCTGTGTGTGTGTGTGTGTGTGTTTGTTGTGATCGCCCTGCACTGCACTCCTAGTGGGTCACTGGAGCGTGCGATATTATGAGCAGAGAAGTAAAAACAAAAACACGAAAAAAAAAAATGTCAGCATGCGGGGCCAGGGGTGATTCCAAATAGCGACAGGTGGACAGTCAGACAGACAGGTGTCAATGTCAGCTATGACCATGACATCTCGCCAGAGCATTGAAGGAGTGATAAATTAAAAGTATTAATTCTCACTTTAATTACGTAGAATTCCAATCCATGGGAATTGGTCTCACTCGGAAATGAACGGAAGTGAATTGAAAATAATAAAAAAAAAAATAAAAAAAAACTGTCTGCACTTTTCGTCTGGGTTTTGATTGGAAATTATTCAATTTTTTTTCTTTACTACCAAAACAACTTTTACATTTACAAAACAATTAACAAACAAACGAAAAAGAAAAAAATAATACCAAAGACTAACATTTCACCCGTAAACAGAAAAATAAGCAACAACAACAACAACAACAATGGCAAGAAAAGCAACCGAAACCAAAACCAAAACCAATCGAACCAGCATTGGTTAACAGTTATTAAACAGAGAGTGGGAGAGGGAGGGATGGCAGGTAATAGGTAACAGAGAAGGAGATTGGAGAGTAAGAGGAAGAGGGAGTCTGACTAACTGACTGACGTTTACATTACCAACTTCCGTTCATTTGTCCAGGCAGCCAGCAGCAGCAGCAACTTAAGCAGCTTCGAGACACTGTTTGGAAAAACAGAAACCTCATCTTGGCCTAGGCTTTAACCGATACAAACATACATAAGTATAATTTCCCAATGAATCGCCCTGCGGGCCACCATTACGATGGCAATTAAAAAAAGTTTACAGAAAAAAGCTGGCAAAGAGTGTGTGAAACCGTTAGTAAGAGTTAAAAGTTAAAATTGATACATCTCCGAAGCAGCCTCTGAGTAATTAATAGTTTACCCCAAAGACCAAACTCAAAACAAAACAAAAACTCTGATACCTCCAAGCCAAATAAAGATATATGCAAAAATATTGGAAAATAAGTGGCAAGATTATTTCGCAGTTAATATATTTTTACTTACAAGTTCTTAGCAAGTTTGTCGACAAAGATCTTTTGTGGTGCTCTGTTTTTGCCATGATGAGGTTGGCCCATTTTGTTAGTGACCCAATTGCATTGCAAATTGCTGTCATTGTTTAATTAATTATAAAATTAGTTTACTTACTGTAGTAGTAGTAGTAGTAGTAACGACTTAATTCCGTTGCCATCACAGCAGCAACATGGCATGCAATGAGCAACAATTGTGTGAACATTTGTTTGTTGCTTTTGTTTTCCAGCATTGAGCAATGCATTTGGATTTGAAATCAATTTTATATTGTTAACCAAAAATCCCTACAACTTTGAGCCCCCCACCCATCTCCATTACCATTTTAAATCTCCGGCATTATTTCGTTTATGAAAATGATATGCAAAATGTTTGAAATTCCCCGCAGTTGGGGGGAAGCGCCATTTGTCCAGCTCCGGCGGCAGTCTGTTGCAATTTGTGTTGTTCAAAATGCATTTTTAATTATGCTTCAACAAAAATAAAACTGCATATCATTGCCTCGAAAAACTGAAAATGAAAGAATAAGCCCCTCCGTCCCACCAAAAACAAAATCCAAATCTTTTCCATTCAAGAAATGGACAAAAAGAAGCAAACGTTTCAAACATTAATGGCGTTTTCACTTGGCTAGAAATTTCCATTGTTGGCCTAAAGAGCATGGCCAAAGACAAGTGAACAGTTTTAGCTTAACTTTGGACAACGATGAACAACAATGAACAGCTACAGAGACAAGCGGCAAATAGACAAACGTTCAAACAATCAACAAGTGCGTCCGCTGTCAGTTGTTGACGACGACGGACGACGACAACTGGAAATGCGATACAACAAAATCGTAATCATCTTGTTTTCTTGCTCGTCTAACACACATACCTCACACACACACTCATTTATATAGATGTATGTACATATGTATGACCATATCTAAATCTGCAACTCGGTCTCAGCCTTTAAGCTTAGAATTTCTCTTTTCCCAAAAAAAAAAAGCAAAAAAAAACCTTTTGAAGCATCTCATCTTTGTGGGATTTTGCAAATATTGATGGCCTCCTGCCCTGCGGGGGATTCGGTAAAATGGGCACATGGGTACATGGAGAATGATTAAAAGACAGAGTCAAGGAGAAGGAGGAGAACTGGGGGGCTGGACGGCTTGAGAAAGCAACTTCAAACTCGATGATGGATAACTAAGAGCCACTTAACCCATTACACATACCAAATATAAAAAAAAACCCAACTGAATTTTTATGCTAATGTGTAGAAAAAACTAAACTTGATTTGATGAACCTTAGACAATCCCGAAAAAAAGATATCCGATATAAGAAAACTGAAAGTATTTTCTCTTTTAGATGCCCATTAAATGCCATAAAATGGGTTAATTGGTTGAAGTTGCTGATGTTTCCGAGGGCTTGCCAATCGATATAAATGCAACACCACAAATGGTTACCCATAGGCGTGACAGATTCCATCGTGTGGCATGCAAAAGGGGTTAACTACCTTCAAGACTGTATTTCGTCAGATGAGTCTTGAGGATGATGCGTTTTCTGTTTGGAATAGAATTAGACTAGAATCCATTTTCATGGAATATTTATCTTAATCTAATCTTCAAAAAGGCATTTACATTTAGTGCATTTAGTTACACTAATAATGTCTTATCATCTAAACTTTGTATCATGTTTATCAGTGGCGGATAGTGCGCTCGAATTTGGGGTGTGGAAATCGAAGTCAAAAATTTGTTTGACCAAGTAAAATTTCTTAGCCAAACTCCGATTTTCTTATTCGACTTGGAGGTTTGGGGGGAAATTTATCCTATTTCAGCCCCCGTAGATCCGCTACTGTGTTTATATAATAAGGTTTGGGTGATATACCCTGTTATCAGTTGACATACCTATTGGTTGAAGTACATGGTATACTGTTTTAAGGTTTTGATTTAAAAAGAAGCTCAGTATTTTACCTTTTAGCATTATAATTCGTGTTAGGAGTAAAGAAAGTTTCCAGTTTTTAAAATATTTTTCTGAATAGAGAGTTAGTCAGCACTAAAAATTTGAAAAATTATTGTTAGTCAAGTTTCTCAGCAATAAAGTTATTTATAATATAAGAGTGATGATATTTTTTCAACGATTACTTCAAATATCAATATAATTATGTAATAATTGTGTTGAATATAATTACATTTTCCACCTTTGCTTTTTAAACAAAAGACGGAGGAGATTTAAAGGTATTCTTTGGTTGGCATTTGTATTTGTAATTGTATTTGTAGCTTTCCACTTTGAATTTAATCGTCTACCTCGATTCTAAAAGTATTTGCTAAGAAACTGGCAAAAATTTTCAAATGATTTCTTGTTGTTTTGTTACTTACACTTCAATTTTATTAATTATCAATCATTTTATTTCATGCTGCTTATCCATTTTGCGAATAGATTGCAGAAAAAGAAAAAAAAAAAAACAAATTTTATTTCATAGATCAATATTATTTTTTGCTATGCAATTATTATTACTTTATTCACCGACAACCTCTGTAAAAATAGTTTTCTTCTTCATATTTTGCAATAAACAAAAACTTTTGCTAAAGTGTTTTATTTTGATAGATTAATGCTTAATTATGCGAATCATGTTTGATTATCTTATGTAGATTTTTTCCAATTTATACTTAAGTACGAGCTATAATTTTTACAAAATTGACAGGGTTATCGTTTTAGTGTTATAGTTCATCCCTCTTTGAGTACGCCACTGAATGTATCTGAGTCCGATGTCTACGTGCCTTTCCACAACTTTGAGCCAAGAGTTGTAGCTGGAGCTATAACTGGTAATTTACATATTTGGGCGTGCAGTGTTTCGGTAAATGCATCTTTCATATTTCTATAATATTGCTGGGTGCAGCAAAATGACAATCGACATCATTTGCATACTCTTGTTTTTGAGACCAAAGCACAGATAACTATGTAGATGACAATATGTAATTCTAAGAGAACATCTCTTCATCATAATGTTTATCGTTTTGTATTAGAGGGGGCAGGGACTGACTGGGACTGGGTCTTATCTGCTGCTGCGACATTTATTTATTTTGCGTGTGTGTATGTTTTTGGCTCATAAAACAAACCCCGAAAATTCTGAAATTAATTTCGTCTTTTCGTTTTTGTGGAAACCTCACCTACATTCGCACCTGAAACAATTTGTATATAATTTTTCTGTAGGCATTCGCCAGCCACTCTCTTCTGATACTGGAGATAAGAAAAAAAACTGAGGCAAACTCAGGCAAACGACAACAGGCAAAAGGCAACAATTTTTCTCGGCGTAAGCAAAACAATGGCAGCCACCGTGGGGTATAGTAATTAACGCGTTTTATGCGAATGCGGAATGAAAAATAAAGAAGCGAATGAAAACAAAATAACGAACATAAACCAACAACAACACCAACATCAACGAAAAAGTGTAAACGAATAACGAACCCAAGAAGTGTTGCATGTGCTTGACAATTGAAACGGTGTGAGGACGCCTTCGCGGCATCCCATCAAAGATTCATTCATTGATTCATCCTCTGGAAAATGGCCAACCACAATGATTCGATTGGCAGTGGCAGCCCCGAAGTGGCAAGCAGTCCTGCAGGGGATCAGCAGCCACAGCAATTGAATCAACTGAACAGCAGTGTGGATAGCGGCATTGCCGTTGGATTGGATGTGGACTCTCCCAGTTTGAAGCTGCAGCAACGTCTCCAGCAATGCCAACGCATTCTGCAAGTGCTGCGACGCGATGAGGCAGCCTACCAGCTGCTACGCGACAGATTGAGGTGAGTTCTTTAATCTAAGCTCCAAAGCGGATGTTGTTGTTGATGGATGTCGACGGTAGCATCCATCAGCAGCAACACTCCTCCAGCACTCCATCTAACCATTAAGCAATTGGGTGAGGGCGTCAAGAGGTTGCACTTGATTGTCTCTCTCTCTCTAAGAATAATTTGTTTATACAAGAATTGGATTGGAATGGTCTTTAGTGTAAAGGGCTCCAAGTATATACGAACGTAGTGTAATAATGGAAATTGTTCAATGGTCTGAATTGAATGTCGCATTCCTACACATAATTTGGCAATGATGAATTTCCATTAGGGTTAATCAGCATTCAAAATAGCAACAAAGAGAGAGAGAGAGAGAGAGAGTTACCCCTGAGCGTTTTCATATCAATTCTCTATATACATACATAGAAGGCGAATCGAGCCGCCTATCTTATCGCCGATTTCATAATTAATATGATTAATGGCAATTAATTGCCTGACAAACAAACATAGAGATATATATTTGTAAGTACTCAACTTGGATCAGCCCAATCACTGGCGGCATGGCCAATGGCAGGGTCAATCGATTTTCAATTTTCAACCAAAGTCAGGCAGAACGATGCATGACGTATATAGAGGGTCATGTAGTTTTGCATTCTACCCAAAAAAAAGGGGGAAAAGGGGATGAGTCAGGGTTTTGCCCCATGAGGGGCATAACTAGTCGCAGGTATTTGCTTTTATCTGAGGGGATTAAAAATTGTTGCGCTTGTTATGTCTCTCTTGCTCTCTTTCAGCCCGTTTCAATGCGGCTTTGGCCCGTGACAATTGTTGGCCAGTTCCAATTTGGTTACTCGCAAGCAACGCACACAAAAAAAAACCCAAAAAAAAAAAAACAAAATTTGAAAAAAAAAAATATAAAAATTCGAACCTCGCTGACAATAGATAATCAAATAAACAAAGAAGAGACCAAAATTATAAAGAGCTATTAAAATAATATTTTTCTTGGCACTAAATAAAACCAAATTAATGCAAAAGTTTCTATACACTAACCAAGCTTAGGATATATTTTAAATACAATCTCAAAAGTGATTAATCAGGCGTGAAATGAAGTTTGTTTCTTTAACTTTTGACCAGAAATGAATATGCCCCTCTTCGGAAGTGTATTAAATTGAGAGTATATACTTTTTTGATTATATGATATAACCTCGAAAATTGTCTTTACACTTATCTGTGAAATTTCGTTTGTATTATTATATTTATTTATTGTATCATTGTGTGCAAGTGGAAATTGGAGAAGAGCCGAGTGGCTCGGCGACGATGACGGAGTATCTTATCACTATCACAGGCGACTATCTGAATCGGAATGGACAAACAAAATAAACAAATAAATACCGACCAGCCGACCAACCGACTGACTTATATCAACTAAGCAAAGCCCAAATATAATACTATATATGATATAATATAACTCAAACAAAGTCAGATGCAGAGAGACCCCTGCTATCGCAGTGGCAGTCGCAGTCGCAGTCACAATCTTCAGCTCCATTCGTTAACTTGGCTAAGATCGTTCACCAAGTTAATTCACTCGAGCGATCTGCCCTGGAGGCTCGATGTGAATAGCAAGAGAAGTGTAGACCCAAATTCGTGGCCCTTTTGTTTTGGTTTTACTACTCTTGCCAGCCACGTGATCTTAATCAGTTTGTGTACGTGATATATACCTATATATACCTATATATAAATACATGCAAATGTGTGTCTTTCGGGCATTGTTTTAATTTTATTTCATTTCTCCCCCCTTCCACTCTTTTAATTATCAAACATTTTGTTTTGTCTTATTCTCCACCGCTCAATGAAATATTCCCCCCAAAGTGATTAATAATTATCAATAATCGGTGTAAATTAAAAAACATAATTACGCAAAAAAAAAAGAGAAGCGAAAAAAGATCTTCACTTTTTTTTGGTAATTATTGATTGGCGGTTTCCCCAGTGAAGTGAACGTGAAATCAATAACAAAAACAGAAAACAAGTCTGAAATAAATACATATATTATTTTAAAACAATTGTGCACTAAATACAAACACAAACAAAACAAAAAACAGGCAATAATAATTAACCTGAAAACAATGTCAACCGAAGTGAATTTCAATCAGTTTTTACATTCAAGCCACACAAAAAGCCACTACACAAAATAAACCAATTTGAATTCTACTTATGCAATTGGATTATTCTTTCTTTTTTGTTATGCGTAGTTTATTTTCGGGTTCTTCGGTTCTTTCTCTCTAATCAAAAGACGGTACAGGAAAATAATAATCAAAGTTTTGTTTGATAACAACAGCAAACTGCAGGCAAAACAAAAATTTCGTTTTATTCGCGTTAAACATAAAGAAACCAAAGTGATTAAATTACTAAAGCTAAAAACAGAAATTGTTAACAAATTAGTTGATAATGGCCAGATAAGGAAAGGCCATAAGTATTTCTTTTTCCAGCGAAGTGGAAATACGCTATAAGATAAAAAAAGAGCTTTAATCTCACATACAAAGCGCATTCTAGAAGTCATAGACAGGGTCCATAGAAATCAGAGAAGTTCTAAAGAAGGAATTGAGTTTCTTTTAAGCATATGTAGATATTTCAGAATAAATCAAAAGAAATGTTGTTTAGATTTTACTATAAATCGACCACATGACAATGAAAAAGTGTTGCGTGTTCTCCGTTTCTAGTAAAAATCACAGGCCATAGATAAATAATATTATTAATAAACTTGTCCAAGAATAAAGAATAGATAAGAAAAGTTTCAGGGGGCAAAGTATGAATTAAACTTGAAAATAGTAAAACTTAAACCAATTCATTGTTAACTGATAATCCATATAAGAACTCATTGCTGATAAAGTGGGGGCCAACTAACAATTGATTGGCATGGCTATAATTCTGTTCAATATTCAGTTACTTAGTTAGCCATTGCCAATTGCAGAGGTGGAATTCAAATTGAAATTCCCAAATTTGCGTGTGGGTGTACGCTTGAATGGAGACTAAAGCTATGCGAATTCCCGAATCACATCAAAATTCATAATGCCAAACTCAACTTCACAGTGCTGCAAGCGTTTAATGCGCTTTCCTCCCTACATTCAACTGATGGAGTTGCCAATTTCTCGTGCTGGCAGTGGCAGCAGCCTCGTTCTCGGTTTGACTAGCCTTGTTGGCCTCATTGGTGGCGTCTACCTGCTGCAATGTGGTGCCCAGCATTTAATGGGGTGAGTAAGTTCGATGATGAACGAGGGTCAATTCCAAAGAATATGAAACTAGGTTGATAACTCAGGCAAATATAGGAATAAAGTTGATCCCCAAAAAGCATAAGTATCATTTCGAAATCTTTAAAAACGTCCCCTCGTATTGCATATGTACGTGAGTTTTAGTCCGGTTGATTAAGCTCACGTTGCACGTGCTGCAGCATCTGCTGGAGATAGCAAAATGGATAAACGGAGATGGAAATGGAAACTTACTTTTGGGGTTGCAGCTTCATTTCTCTATACGATTACGTGTTCATCGTTTGCGTGTGAAAAAGAGAAGCCGAAAAGTACAAAAACAAAAACACAGACAAAGTGCAAAAAAAAATACAAACTAAATATCGCATAAAAAGTGATTTGACATAATTGTTCGCCTTACACTCACTCTACGTCCCTCTCTCTCTCACTCTCTCTATCTATCTTCCTTGTCTTTCTGTCAATCATTTCTGCTTACATTCAGTTGCTGTCTTTGGTTACGCCTTAATTGACGCGCCTTGCGGCTTGCGTAATGTCTCCATATCCAAAAAAAAAATGCCAACAATTTCAAATATGTTCGATTTGTCGATAATTGTACCGTTAAATTTCATAACAATACCAACAGAAAACAGTTAATTGTCTATAGACCAACTTATTGACTGTCTTCGTTTGTCATTTTTGGCCAACAGAACTAAACAAAAAGAATTGGCAAAATACAATGACAAACGGAAATTGCCACCATAACCAAAATGTGACGCTATTTAAAGTGGAAAGCAAAAAAAAAATAACAACAACAACAAATGTGTCACGCCAATGTGTCTATAACAATTAGGCTAGTTCCGCCCTCTCAACTGTTGTGTTTGCCTTCATCAATATAAACTTAATTAGCCAAAGACAATTGTCACGATTGCCGTGTAAAGTAGTTGGCATATGCCAGACTTTTTTCCATCTTGTTAGCCATTTGTTTGTCAATCAACAACAACAACAGCATTGAAAAAGGAAAACATTTGACCGTTTTTCCCAGTTTTCTAGTCTTGTTTTTTTTTTTTTTGTGGACTTTCCACTAATGCTAATGTCTTCATAAATACACTTAGCTTCTCGGTCGGCCATAAGGCTTAAAGTGCTAACGAGAACTGACAAATATAATAAAAAAAAAAATCAACAAAATTCAACCAAAAACTGGTTCATATTCATGTCAAAATTTTGTTTTGGTTTTTTTCTTTTATTCGCTTGTCAAGTGAAAAGCCACAAAAATATCTCCAGCATATTTCTTGCGGTTGAAAGTGGACATGAATGTGGATTATAGTCACTTACAACATATATTAGCAATTTCATTCAGCAACAAAAACAACAACAAATGCAAAAATGAAAAGAAAATCAAATGTATACATTACACTGTTCACTTTTTCGTAGAGAAATTTGCAATTTGCCGGTCGAAATAATAAGTATTTGTTGATAATTTCATAACGTCCGTCCGTCTGGATCAGCGCAAACTTTTCCTAGACCGTAAGAGCTAAGCTGCAGAATTTGTATATCTCCGATTCAGCCGGATCGTACCACTATATCATATAGCTCCCATACAAACGGCCAAGTCACAAACAGTGACTTTTCTCTTTTATTTTCTCAGCTATTGTCAAGAAATTTAATATTGGTGAGTTTATTGCAGCTATAAAAGACTGTGTCGAATTTCATAAAGATCGGATGACTATATCATATAGCTACCATAGGAACGATCGGTGGAAAACAATGATTTTGATCAATATCTTCGTTATTTTCTATGCTAAGATTGTAAGCCGTTCTTTCGCCAACCTGAAGCCGGCTCAAAACCCAGTTATGATTAGCATTTTAGATAAAACGTTTTTCCACTTTGATTGCTGGTGGTAAGAAGAGAGTTACCAAAACAGTTGCAAGGGTATAACATCTTTGTCGCGGTCGAAGTTAGCCCCAGCCCTCTGGTTTTTCTTTAAAATATCCAAAAACTGACTGCATTAGGGGTTTGTAAATTTGAATACATTTTATCGGAAATCTTCCTTTGGAAGATTGACTTTCAACCCGCTTAAATGTAAGGTTTGGCTTATCGGAAACTATAGGAATTCTCCAATCCAGCTATATAAATATTACGTATACGTAATATATTAGCAAGAGGGAAAACATGAAGATGTTTGTTTTTTAATGTTTTCTATACCACACCCGATTAGTTTTAAATCTAAATAAAGTTTTCTCCTAGGTTTATATCCAATGTCTTTTTACAAGATTCCTCTCATGTTAATTTAAACAAATCGTCAAACTCTCATGCAAGAAGTTTCTATCTTTGAAAGTAGAGCACACAAAATTGTGTCAGGTAATTTGCATTTTATTTGTTATATCTTGTAAATGGAATGTTCAATAGATTGTTGTCATATAAAGTCAAGCTTTGAATTAATCAATGGAAACCATTGAAAACTAAAGTCAGCGGCGCACCGCTTCAAGTTTCAAGTGGAAAAAAGTATTGCCTATCTTGTGGGCGCATTTTATGGCTCGCTTTCGGGCTGAATAAAGTTGAATAGTTTTGAATTTATATAAGCACGACAAAGGTATTTATAACCTTTAGACTTTTTTTTATAAAATTTCAATTAATATGTTTTAACATTTGAACTTTATTCATTTTTTATGGTTTAATTTCCTTATTCATCTTGTGGCGCCATAAAAATCCTACAAATCGTGAAAACCGTCTAAAATTGATTAATCAAAATAAAACCGTTTAAATTTATGCATATTTTGGGATTTATATTTGCTTGCTTTCGGAAACAAGTTTGCGGAATGTTTTTTTTCTTCGAACAATTAGCATTTGGGTAATTAATGAATAGCCCAACCGGACAATCTGACAACCTGCATAGTTTCATTCTAACAACAAAATATATGTTGCAAAAAATTAAATAAATTAACAAACAGATGTATACAAGGGTATATACACTGGAAAAAACATTTAACTGCCACTTAAAATCAACTTTAAACAGTGATTCAATTGAGTCTACTTCTACCTTAGACTAATTACACCCAGAGTGTGAAAAGGTGTAGTATGTATGTATATAATTGGCAGAATAAGTTGTTATTTGATGATCTTATTTCACATTTGTATGTGTGTAAATATGTAGTTTGGAATTTTGCACCAAAGGCATTTAGTTATGTTTATAGACACATCGTTTATATATACATGTCTATAGGTATGGCTGGGTGGCGTCATAAAGACAGCTCATAGGTTCCTGCTTGACCAGATCTTTAAAAGGAGGAAAAAGCTAGGTAGCAAGATCATTAAAGCGGCAGTGTTTTGACAAATTTTTTTCTGCCAGGGAAGTTGAAAGGTCGAAGTAGTTGGCCAGTCATGTCGAGTCATAAATATGTAGAATTCAAAAACTTAATCAGACTTCGTCTGGCTGTGGTGTCTGTCAAAGATTCCGCTAATGTTTTATGCATCTTACGTTACGTTATGAATCTTACGTCATCAACTGGTCTGCCAAGTTGTCTGCGCATGCTCGGCTGGCTGGCAAGCTCTCTCTCTCTCACTATCTGTCTGTCCGTCTAGTGTGTGTGCCTGAGAAAACGTTAGACTCTCTGCTCAGCTGTTGACCGCCAGGTTTGGCACACAACAAGCCCGAACCTTGTGCGAGAAAGTTGTCAGTGCCGGAGAATCGCGTAATTTCAATTTCAATTCGTTTCAATAATACACAAATGTGCCATGCTACAAAACAATAACAACAACAGCAAACTACACGAGAGTAGTAGACGTTATCCAGAGCAACAACTAATGATCGAGGAAAATAAATATCAATTACTTCTATAATTCCCAACAAAACTTGGCCAGAAAAATGTTATTTAGTTCCGTGGTAATTTGTCAAGTAGAGAAATTACTTTGCTTGCCCATCAGCATTGCCGTATTTGCCTTTCTCTTCATGGCCTGCACATTGGAAGTGGTTCTACTGAGGCTAACCATCAGTGATGATCTCTTTCGACCGCAATTGGATGAAGATGGCCAACCAATTGGCATTGGCATGACCGGCAATGTCGACGATGATGCCGATGGCGAGGATAATATTTACTACGAGAATGTAACAAATAATTATGAATATTGGGCGAGAAGACGGAGAAGATTTCATCAGAGGCAGCAGCAACATGAACAGCAGCAACAACAGCAATAACAAATTCATTAAGAGACAGCTGAAATTTAATTATGGTTGAAATAATTGTTATGTGTGTGTGTGTGTGTGTGAGAGAGTGTGTGCATAGAAAGTGCAAAAAGCTTACATATTCTGTTTTTGTTTGTTTGTTTTGTAAAATTAATTTAAAAGCAATTCATAATAACAATTGATATTTTGGGCACGTTTTAAACAGTCGGACAGATATACATATCTATATATATATATATATATATATTTGTTTTTATTTATGTGTGTGAAAAATATGTTTGTGCCTTAGAAGACTTTAAATAAGTTTAAGCAACTAAAATATATATACTTAAAAGAAAAGCAAAAGGGAATGAAATAAACACATTCAAACATTTGACTGCTACAATTTAGAATGCTTTCCATAAAACAAAATAATCAGCTTTATGCACGTGCAATCACACCTTTATATGTACTATATGCAACATTTTAAGTTATCAAACAATTTTGCTTGCATTTATAGAAATACCCAAGTGACTGACTTAATTAAAATGGCATTCAATGTGCTCACAATAAAGTACATTTCAAATAAGTTAGATAATAACTGATACCTATGTATATATATGTACATATATGATATAAGATATCCTATAAATTTGTAATTATTTTTAGATGAAATAAACAATGAAATTTAATTCCTTTTTTGGCTTTTCTTTCTTTCAATTTGCTGACAAACCAGTTTTGGTTGTATTTTCATTTTGTTTTGTCTTCCGCCTTTTCCCAACTTATGCAATTGCTTTGAGAAAGAGTTAAAGACTATGACGAACAGAGAGAGAAGGAGAAGTAGAGACCAAAAGGGGGCGAATGGTGGAAGTGGAAGGAGATACTATAATTAACTATTTAAAAAAACAACTGTGAAGCTTCTATTTCCAGTTAATTAGTGAACGTTCTTCGATGAATTAAACAATACGAAAACTTTGGCCTTCTACTAAAAGTTGAATAAACTTGAAGAAAAAAAATAGCCATAAAATTAAAAAAAAAAACAAAATAAACAGTTATTGATGCTTGCAAAAATTTCTACATAAATTTTTGTTTTGTTTTTTTGCTGAGTAATCCAATGGAGGAGAAAGTGTCGTTTACGTTCTATATATCTATAATTCATATTAGCATATTCCAAAAAACCTGTTTCACAAGTTTGATCCACTTTTTCATTTCCTAATTTTGTAGCAAAATTTCAAATAAAAAAACCAAAAAGAAGGATGACAGTGAAGTGGTTGATGAACCACAATCAACTTGTAATGTCTGCTGTGGGGACTTGGATATAAGCAGTGCCAAAAAGTGAGCTTCAAATGAATCCTGTTTCTTAAAGGAAAAGTGCTAACTTCTAATTTGCTTTTATTGCTATTTCAGCTATGTTAAATGTCGCACATGTGAGAAGTCTGTTTGTCGTGGCCTAAAGTGCGCCGATTGGCATCCAAAGGATGGCCAATGGGAGTGCCAATTGTGTCACAACTCAAAGGAGTCGCTGGCCCATACTTCATCTTGGGTGGCCGAGCAAATGTCCTTCAATCAACACAAATTCGTTTATCCCATGCGGGCACGTAGCGAGGTCTACATACCCATTCAGCCCAGTCAAGACGGCCAAGATGTGGAAAGCACAATCCGTAAGTGTTCACGAACCATTTATTGACTTAATTCAGCTGCATTTAATTGTTTACATATATTCTTTCAGAATTTGAGAGTGTCAGTCAAATTGGCATTCGCAATCATATGAATATCGAAGAGCGTGCCAAAATACGGGAATATGTTGAAGAGATTGTCGCCGAAATGTTGGGCGGCAATCTAGATAAAATTAAAGTTGGGCAATTATCGAAAAGTGAAAATTGTAAGTAGAATTCAATATTAATAACTTCAGCAATTCTATAAGAGAAAGATCAGACTTGGCAACCTTTGGTTTTATGAATGTTGTTGGCAACATTTTGTAATCTTTTAGCAACTTTGTTGCCAGCTTCAAGCAAAAGCTGTGTTAAAATGGTTTTTGAGTTAGCTTAAAAGCTAACATGAAAGTTTGTTTAATTACCAATTTCGTTTTATGTTCATGAATTAACTAAACGTCGCACACACAAATACACATACATACACACATATGCAAATAATATAGATTTGCATCTCTTCGATAAATATCATGCGAAACTTAGTAACCTGCTTATCAATGTGGAGAATGGTTTATGTGTGCGTCAACTGAAAAGACGAGGAGGAGGTAAGTGCCCAAGCAAAGGATCAGAACGTACCGTAAATAAAGTTGTGCGTAATCTAACTAGTTGCTAATACTTGTGTAATGCACCAGTCGTAACAGTAGTCTTGGCGTATACGTAATATTTGTGTCAATGAATCAAACGATGCGACATAGCATTGAGTTTATTATTTGTTTATCAATATTAGGATCCAATTAAAAAAACCAATCCTAACATACACAAACACATTTATACACTCACACGTATAGAGTAGACATGGGCGTTCTATATATGGGGGCATATTAAAAACTACTGGTCTTAAAGATTTGTTTGGGCTACGCTCCTAAAGATACACACGCTGATACATACTTTCAATTTGAGCGTAAAATCGCGGTCACTATACACTGATAAGGTCTGGCTCATTCGGGAACTGATAATGATAAGGTGCAACCCGCTGATAAGACTTGTCGGTTATTGAAGTGCCGAAAACAGTGCGACAACAGGCCAACAACAATGATTAATAACAAAACGCTTTGTAAGCATTTAAGCAATGTAGCGACAGGTTGGCCTTAGCTGGATCCAGATGGTAGGTGAGATTGTCAACATTAATCATACGCACCGTGATACGGCAACTACAACTACGAGCATTTGCTTACTCAACTAAAATGTCAATGTGTGAAAAAAGGTGTAAAGTTTTAACATAGATGGTTATTGATTTCTTTAATGACAACGTCACGCTCTTAAACAATATCCTAGGCAATTTATTTATGTAAATTACCAAAGCCAACAGCATGAAGTTCAAGATGATTTAGGTGTTAGCCAAAGAAAAAAATCATATATTGCGAGAAGAACCCAAAAGAAAGAGAGGGAGTTAGTAGAGCTGGTTACCGATATGCCAATTGAGTGAGCGAATACCTCTCACACACTCACAAATACAGGGCCAAATATCGCAGAGCGTTTTAGACGATTGTCTCTCGAAAAAGCCGCTTCAGTTGGTGGACGCGTTGTGCGGCGATCGCAAGTGAAACGGGGCGAAACAGAAACGGAATCTGATTTGTAATCAGCGTTGAAAAAAAAACTCGCACAGCATTCACATAGATTTTGATAACATAAAAATATATACAATATAATATACAAAAATATTAAAAGAACAGCAAATAAAGTAAAGAGAACATCAAGTAGACAAATATATGTATATAAATGTATATCTTTTATATATCTTGAGTCTACAGATAACAGTGTCAAAAAAAAAAAAAAAAACAAAACACCAAACAAAAAAAAAAACCGAGTATGAAAAAGACTAATTAAATGATTAAACTAACCTTGACCCGTTGTGTTGTGGCCAAAAATATAAGTTTTAAGCCGTAAGGGCAAACAGTTTAATTGACATTAATCGATATTAATGATCAGCAAGCCTTTTTAAAAAAAAAAACCAACAAAATCAATGTGCCAAAATGAACTTTCAACACGAGTTTATCTCGGCCCATTTACTTTGCTTTGCTGGCTAGTCTAATCGTTGACCTTAACACGACTGATGCTGATATTGCTTACTTCTAATTCGAGAATACTTTTCGTTGAAAACGATTTCGATGATATAAGAATTCAAAATGAAAGCTATCAAGCACTTAAGCCTAATCGCTTAAAACAACGACATGCTTAATGTCAATGATAATTATAAAAAGAAAAAAATAAAAGCAAGTGATTTCATGGAATTTGAACTATGAACTTTGTGTGGCTAAACTACAAACATATAATATAAGTGATTTCTGTTGTTTGTTATTTTTGCCCGGCCAGAAACTGGTCTGACATGACACTAATGGCTGGCTGGCTGGTTATTCTCATTGATGACAAATCTACAACGACTCTTCCTATTGACAACAAATGTATTCATATGGATATATGCAAATGTTTGCCACAAATTCCTCAATTTTATTTGTTCTTTTCTGCACCCCAAAATGAATGAGTAACGGGCTTTCTCAATGGATAGGTAGAAAATGTCAGTGAGGTGTCAGAATTAAATGATAAAGAATTCCTAAAAATATCATTATGGCTGCCATTGAAGGTTACAAAAGATAACCATAGAGTCAGCCGTAGGTAAAAGACGGCTAGGCTATTCATTTAATATTTACCGCAAAAGTTAATAGAGTTAACAACATGTCAAAATAAAAGAAGGAAAAAAATAATAGATAGTCTCAAAGAGAAATACATATTCATGTATATATTCAGTATGTATGTCTGGAGCGGTTTTCGGCTTCAGTAGAGATTCAAATTCATCGATGGGTGGCGGTTGTCAAGCGTAAACAATGTTAAATTATCTATTGATATTAGGTACTCCCATTCCCTCTCTCTCACTCTCTGTTTCCCATATTATTATTATTATTTATGTATTTTGAACCCTTACGAAAAGGGTTTGCGTTTAAAAACAAGTTATTTGAGATACTAAAATAAATAATTATCCGTCATGCAGATAAAACAAATAATATAGTAGTCAATAAATAGTATATGGAATAGACAATTACGGCAAACAAATAAACACCTTTATTTACATATATTTATATATTTGAATGTTTAATATATAAAGCTAAAAATATACTCATATGCATGAAGCATGGATTTTACTTTGGGACTTGTAACGGGCATGTATGCCGTTATAGCTGTAATAGTGTTCTACGTCGTCTACGTCATTGAGGTGAAATTAGGTATGACTTATATTTCCACTCACTCACTTACACACACACACACTTACTCATTCACTTACATTCACACTCTGACACTTTCTTTGGCAAACTTTTCACTTTTTTTTGCCATTATTCGCCTCGAATTTGTATTGTGTATTTTACTTGCTAACTTGCTCTTTTTCCAATATTCTTGATTACCGCCCAATACAACTAACAACTAACTCTACTTTCAGATTTGCCCGCCATTGTGAATGGTCATAGTAATAATAATAATAATAGTAATAGCAACAACAACAATAATGGTAGCACCTGCAACATCAATGGCAACAATGAACAAAATGATGACAGCTCACAGACACGTCTACGCACTCTCATTGAAACTATCATTGCGGAAACACTCCGAAACAGTGCCTTGGGCTTCAATACCGGAGCATCTGCATCTGTGTCAGAAATTAGCTTGGATACGCGTACTCAATCCGAATTGAACGCCCTTAAGCAACGTCATCGTACCGAGCATTATTTTGAACCAAAAATCTATCAGGATCTATTGGCCACGGCGGTGCTAAATAAGGTAAGTTCCACCACCATTCGACACCTGTTGGCAGCACTTTGTCAGATATTGTCCAAGTCATTTTGCCACTTTTGTAATCGGCTTCCGATAGACTCAATCTCAACCTTGTTTTCACTCTCACCCCCGTCCTTTCTTCCATTCGCAAAGCATTTTTGGGGCTTCACCGTGCCAACTTTTGCTCTTCCGTCGTAAAAGTATGCTAATTAGTTGCAGTTCAGTTTTTCAACCATTCGGACGTCGGCGCAGATATAACTTTTTGCTAGTCAAACTAATTGATTAATCAATAAACTCCTTTTTATTTCCAAATTAACAATTAATTCTTCCCAGAAAAGCAGAAACAATGACGGACCAGGAACAGAAAGTAAATAAAAAACCTAGTCAAAACATAGTCTAATCAAAGAAATATATCGCATTTGAGCTGAAGTCTTCGATTATATTTGTGATATCGTCTTTGATTAGATATCGTACTCAATGAGTCGTAAATCAAATTCATAATCATTTCAACCCCTGCAAACGTTTAAATGCGAATCGATCGATCGATGCCAAGAACTCAATTTCAATTCAATATTTAGACCACGTTGCCGGCTTAGTGGCTAGTCTCTTTACAAGCGAATGAGGGAAAGGGAAAAGGGTTCAATAACTTGTTAAATTGCACAATGCCAAGGTCATTTTAATATAGATATTTATGGTTTTTGCCTTTTTTTTGCAGATTGCAGATACGGAAGAGAATTCCCGAAGACGGTCGCTAATATCGGAAAGTACACCGGACTTGAGTGGTCACAATAACATTGATGAAAACTACAATGCCGAAGCGTTGAGCACTACGTCCGGTAGTTCCATTGAACCGCGTAGTGATTGCAGTCTAACGGATAATGAGCTAGTATTAAATGTGAGTTAACCTTTTAAACAAACACTTTTCGAATTTATTTTATTTAATATTTCTAATTTTTTTAGACTGGCAAAACCGATTCACCTCTAAACTTGCAGGCAGCCCTTGAACGTGAATCGGTATTAAGCGATTATATAGCCGCTCATATGGTGCCATTGCCAGATTTTTCAGCCTCTGTTACCGAATCCGAGGATGGTCAGTAGCATAAGAGATGAATTTTGAAAGTCTATTTTGAAATGTAATATTTTTTTTATAGATAACGGCTCAGTCACCTCGAGTATGATAGCAGATGGCACTTGGGAGGACAATTGGCTTTTTAAGAAAAAGCAGCACAGCTCCTTGCAAAGTTCGGCTACACCGAGCAGCATTGGCATGCTGGTGCCGGCTCCCAGAGAAAATGTACGTGCCCAGATTGGTGATAGAACAGCCGATGAGGTCAGCGATCTCTCGGAAATGGGCTCAGATGTCGAGGAAACCTCTCTGGACATTAATGATCGCCTATTGAATAAACATTTGATTGGTGGCCAAAATACAAAACTAGTGCTAGACGAGCTAATCGATCGCACTAGCTTAATCTCCCATACATTACCGGAGGAACATGAACCGGCATTTACCGAGACAACCAATCCATTAATATTGCAAACACAACCCACAGAAGTACCATCACAATTTATAGAGCCACCACCTCCAACGACATTCCAAGATGATCAAGACATTGAGGAGCCAATCCTCATAGCAGGTAACTTTGATTATCTTACCATTTCTTACCTACCAATACCACAATTGACATATCGTACCCTATTATGCTAACCAATCGAAGACATTTGAAGAAAACCCCTTTATTGTATTAGACCAATATACAGCCAATAGTTATCCCATAGAATATTTGGTAGTTATCTTTCGAATTCCCCAACCAAAACCTTCGCGTATTTGTGCATGATTATGAAGCGATCGACATTCAGCAGTCGTTTGTGTTACAGACCAAAAAGAAATCGACACTGACGAGTTTATCGATGCCCTTGATGAGGGCTGTACTGGATTCAGTACCGTCGAGTACACTGAAGAGAATCCTCCCTCGGTTATCGAAATCTTAGCCGCCATGGCTCTGGGACCTATGCTGGCTGTTCCTGCATCCGAGCAGCAGGGCGTCATTACACCAAGTGAAATGCATACACTCAAGGAGTTGAGCGATCTTGCACTTGCTGAAATAAATTCCCGCACAACAGATCTCGAACATCATTCTCTCGACGTGATTGCAGAGGAAGAAAATACAGATTTATCTTTACAATCAGCAATAGAAACGACAGAGACAGTCGGATTTTCAATCATCGAAATTTCCGAAGAGCGACCATTCTTCAATGTAGAAACGGAAAATTCCGAAAAAACTTTCCTGGAATCGAGTCCATCTTCTATTCCTGATTCAGAAAACTCACCGAAAGAGGGGATTATAAGTTTGCCACCAAAAGCTGTCTCTGCAGACGCAACTTCTGTTAATCCAGCAGAAACTTCAATAGCAATACCGCAGACCGAAATTGTAGATTTGCTACATTCGGCAGAATCTGAAAAACCACCTACCGTGAAAACACCAGAAATCGTCACAGAACCGAAGACTGCGGATTCCTTACCAACAGTAGAGCCAGTATCTGAACATTTGTCTTCTATTTCTGAACAGGAATTAGCACCGCAAATGAATATAGATCTGCCACAACCTACAGAAGCTGTTTCTGAAAAAACACCTGTCGTAAATCCAGCAGAAATTGCCACAGAACCACAAACGGATGTTTCCTTACCACCAGCAACAGAACCAGAACCAGTATCTAAGCCTACTTCTTCTATTGCTGAACCGGAAATAGCACCACAAGTGGATAATATAGAATTACCACAACCTATAGAAACTGTTTCCGAAGCACCACCTACAGTCAATCCAGCAAAAAGTGCCTCAGAGCCTCAAACGGACGCTTCCGTACCACCAGCAACAACAGAACCAGTATGTGAGCCTACTTCTTCTATTGCTGAACCGGAAATAGTACCAGAAGTGGATATTGTAGCTTTGCCACAAACTGCAGAATCTATTTCCGAAGAACAACCTACAGCAATTCCAGCAGAAATTGCCGCAAAGCCCCAAGCGGATGCTCCCGTACCACCAGCAACAACAGAACCAGTATCGGAGCCTACTTCTTCTATTGCTGAACAGGAAATAGCACCACAAGTGAATAATGTAGAATTACCACAACCTATAGAAGCTGTTTCCGAAGCACCACCTACAGTAAATCCAGCAGAAATTGTCGTACAACCACAAACGGAGGATTCCTTACCACCAGCAACAATAGAACCAGTATCTGAGCCTACTTCTTCTATTGCTGAACCGGAAATAGCACCACAAGTGGATATTGTAGATTTACAACAACGTATAGAAACTGTTTCCGAAGAACCTTTAACAGTAAATCCAGCAGAAATTGCCGAACAACCACAAACGGAGGTTTCCCTACCACCAGCAACAACAGAACCAGTATCTGAGCCTACTTCTTCTATTGCTGAACCGGAAATAGCACCACAAGTGGATAATGTAGAATTACCACAACCTATAGAAGCTGTTTCCGAAGCACCACCTACAGTAAATCCAGCAGAAATTGCCGCAAAGCCCCAAACGGCCGCTTCCGTACCACCAGCAACAACAGAACCAGTATCTGAGCCTGCTTCTTCTATTGCTGAACCGGAAATAGCACCACAAGTGGATAATGTAGAATTACCACAACCTGTAGATGCTGTTTCCCAAGAATTACCTACAGTAAATCCAGCAGAAATTGCCGTGCAACCACAAACGGAGGTTTCCTTACCACCAGCAACAACGGAACCAGTATCTGAGCCTACTTCTTCTATTGCTGAACCGGAAATAGCACCACAAGTGGATAATGTAGAATTACCACAACCTGTAGAAGCTGTTTCCGAAGCACCACCTACAGTCAATCCAGCAAAAAGTGCCTCAGAGCCTCAAACGGACGCTTCCGTACCACCAGCAACAACAGAACCAGTATGTGAGCCTACTTCTTCTATTGCTGAACCGGAAATAGTACCAGAAGTGGATATTGTAGCTTTGCCACAAACTGCAGAATCTATTTCCGAAGAACAACCTACAGCAATTCCAGCAGAAATTGCCGCAAAGCCCCAAGCGGATGCTTCCGTACCACCAGCAACAACAGAACCAGTATCGGAGCCTACTTCTTCTATTGCTGAACAGGAAATAGCACCACAAGTGAATAATGTAGAATTACCACAACCTATAGAAGCTGTTTCCGAAGCACCACCTACAGTAAATCCAGCAGAAATTGTCGTACAACCACAAACGGAGGTTTCCTTACCACCAGCAACAATAGAACCAGTATCTGAGCCTACTTCTTCTATTGCTGAACCGGAAATAGCACCACAAGTGGATATTGTAGATTTACAACAACGTATAGAAACTGTTTCCGAAGAACCTTTAACAGTAAATCCAGCAGAAATTGCCGAACAACCACAAACGGAGGTTTCCTTACCACCAGCAACAACAGAACCAGTATCTGAGCCTACTTCTTCTATTGCTGAACCGGAAATAGCACCACAAGTGGATAATGTAGAATTACCACAACCTATAGAGGCTGTTTCCGAAGCACCACCTACAGTAAATCCAGCAGAAATTGGCGCAGAGCCCCAAACGGCCGCTTCCGTACCACCAGCAACAACAGAACCAGTATCTGAGCCTGCTTCTTCTATTGCTGAACCGGAAATAGCACCACAAGTGGATAATGTAGAATTACCACAACCTGCAGAATCTATTCCCGAAGAATTACCTACAGTAAATCCAGCAGACATTGCCGCAGCGCCCAAAACGGACGCTTCCGTACCACCAGCAACAACAGAACCAGTATCTGAGCCTACTTCTTCTATTGCTGAACCGGAAATAGCACCACAAGTGGATATTGTAGATTTACAACAACGTATAGAAACTGTTTCCGAAGAACCTTTAACAGTAAATCCAGCAGAAATTGCCGAACAACTACAAACGGAGGTTTCCCTACCACCAGCAACAACAGAACCAGTATCTGAGCCTACTTCTTCTATTGCTGAACCGGAAATAGCACCACAAGTGGATAATGTAGAATTACCACAACCTATAGAGGCTGTTTCCGAAGCACCACCTACAGTAAATCCAGCAGAAATTGGCGCAGAGCCCCAAACGGCCGCTTCCGTACCACCAGCAACAACAGAACCAGTATCTGAGCCTGCTTCTTCTATTGCTGAACCGGAAATAGCACCACAAGTGGATAATGTAGAATTACCACAACCTATAGAAGCTGTTTCCGAAGCACCACCTACAGTAAATCTAGCAGAAAGTGACGCAGAGACCCAAACGGACGCTTCCGTACCACCAGCAACAACAGAACCAGTATCTGAGCCTACTTCTTCTATTGCTGAACCGGAAATAGCACTACAAGTGGATATTGTAGCTTTGCCACAACCTGCAGAAGCTGTTTCCGAAGAAATACCTACAGTAATTCCAGCAGAAATTGCCACAGAGCCCCAAACGGACGTTTCCGTACCACCAGCAACAACAGAAGCAGTATCTGAGCCTACTTCTTCTATTGCTGAACCGGAAATAGCACCACAAGTGGATATTTTGGATTTGCCACAAACTACAGAAGCTGTTTCCGAAGAACCACCTTTAGTAATTCCAGCAGAAATTGCCACAGAATCACAAACGGACGCTTCCGTACCACCAGCAACAATAGAACCAGTATCTGAGCCTACTTCTTCAATTGCTGAACCGGAAATAGCACCACAAGTGGATACTGTAGATTTGCCACAACCTGCAGAAGCTGTTTCCGAAGAACCACCTATAGTAATTCCAGCAGAAATTGCCACAGAATCACAAACGGAGGCTTCCTTACCACCAGCAACAATAGAACCAGTATCTGAGCCTACTTCTTCTATTGCTGAACCGGAAATAGCACCACAAGTGGATATTGTAGATTTGCCACAACCTACAGAATCTATTTCCGAAGAAATACCTACAGTAATTCCAGCAGAAATTGCCACAGAGCCCCAAACGGACGTTTCCGTACCACCAGCAACAACAGAAGCAGTATTTGAGCCTACTTCTTCTATTGCTGAACCGGAAATAGCACCACAAGTGGATATTTTGGATTTGCCACAAACTACAGAAGCTGTTTCCGAAGAACCACCTTTAGTAATTCCAGCAGAAATTGCCACAGAATCACAAACGGACGCTTCCGTACCACCAGCAACAATAGAACCAGTATCTGAGCCTACTTCTTCAATTGCTGAACCGGAAATAGCACCACAAGTGGATACTGTAGATTTGCCACAACCTACAGAAGCTGTTTCCGAAGAACCACCTATAGTAATTCCAGCAGCAATTGCCACAGAACCACAAACGGACGCTTCCGTACCACCAGCAACAACAGAAGCAGTATCTGAGCCTACTTCTTCTATTGCTGAACCGGAAATAGCACCACAAGTGGATATTTTGGATTTGCCACAAACTACAGAAGCTGTTTCCGAAGAACCACCTTTAGTAATTCCAGCAGAAATTGCCACAGAATCACAAACGGACGCTTCCGTACCACCAGCAACAATAGAACCAGTATCTGAGCCTACTTCTTCAATTGCTGAACCGGAAATAGCACCACAAGTGGATATTGTAGATTTGCCACAACCTACAAAATCTATTTCCGAAGAAATACCTACAGTAATTCCAGCAGCAATTGCCACAGAACCACAAACGGACGCTTCCGTACCACCAGCAACAACAGAAGCAGTATCTGAGCCTACTTCTTCTATTGCTGAACCGGAAATAGCACCACAAGTGGATATTTTGGATTTGCCACAAACTACAGAAGCTGTTTCCGAAGAACCACCTTTAGTAATTCCAGCAGAAATTGCCACAGAATCACAAACGGACGCTTCCGTACCACCAGCAACAATAGAACCAGTATATGAGTCTACTTCTTCAATTGCTGAACCGGAAATAGCACCACAAGTGGATACTGTAGATTTGCCACAACCTGCAGAAGCTGTTTCCGAAGAACCACCTATAGTAATTCCAGCAGCAATTGCCACAGAACCACAAACGGACGCTTCCGTACCACCAGCAACAACAGAAGCAGTATCTGAGCCTACTTCTTCTATTGCTGAACCGGAAATAGCACCACAAGTGGATATTTTGGATTTGCCACAAACTAAAGAAGCTGTTTCCGAAGAACCACCTTTACTAATTCCAGCAGAAATTGCCACAGAATCACAAACGGACGCTTCCGTACCACCAGCAACAATAGAACCAGTATCTGAGCCTACTTCTTCAATTGCTGAACCGGAAATAGCACCACAAGTGGATACTGTAGATTTGCCACAACCTGCAGAAGCTGTTTCCGAAGAACCACCTATAGTAATTCCAGCAGAAATTGCCACAGAATCACAAACGGCGGCTTCCTTACCACCAGCAACAACAGAAGCAGTATCTGAGCCTACTTCTTCTATTGCTGAACCGGAAATAGCACCACAAGTGGATATTTTGGATTTGCCACAAACTACAGAAGCTGTTTCCGAAGAACCACCTTTAGTAATTCCAGCAGAAATTGCCACAGAATCACAAACGGACGCTTCCGTACCACCAGCAACAATAGAACCAGTATATGAGTCTACTTCTTCAATTGCTGAACCGGAAATAGCACCACAAGTGGATACTGTAGATTTGCCACAACCTGCAGAAGCTGTTTCCGAAGAACCACCTATAGTAATTCCAGCAGCAATTGCCACAGAACCACAAACGGACGCTTCCGTACCACCAGCAACAACAGAAGCAGTATCTGAGCCTACTTCTTCTATTGCTGAACCGGAAATAGCACCACAAGTGGATATTTTGGATTTGCCACAAACTACAGAAGCTGTTTCCGAAGAACCACCTTTAGTAATTCCAGCAGAAATTGCCACAGAATCACAAACGGACGCTTCCGTACCACCAGCAACAATAGAACCAGTATCTGAGCCTACTTCTTCAATTGCTGAACCGGAAATAGCACCACAAGTGGATACTGTAGATTTGCCACAACCTGCAGAAGCTGTTTCCGAAGAACCACCTATAGTAATTCCAGCAGGAATTGCCACAGAATCACAAACGGAGGCTTCCTTACCACCAGCAACAATAGAACCAGTATCTGAGCCTACTTCTTCTATTGCTGAACCGGAAATAGCACCACAAGTGGATATTGTAGATTTACCACAACCTACAGAAGCTATTTCCGAACAAATACCTACAGTAATTCCAGCAGAAATTGCCACAGAACCACAAACGAAGGCTTCCTTAGCACCAGCAACAGCAGAACCAGTATCTGAGCCTACTTCTTCTATTGCTGAACCGGAAATAGCACCACAAGTGAATAATGTAGAATTACCACAATCTATAGAAGCTGTTTCCGAAGCACCACCTACAGTAAATCCAGCAGAAATTGCCGTACAACCACAAACGGAGGTTTCTTTACCACCAGCAACAACAGAACCATTATCTGAGCCTACTTCTTCTATTGCTGAACCGGAAATAGCACCACAAGTGGATAAGGTAGAATTACCACAACCTATAGAAGCTGTTTCCGAAGCACCACCTACAGTAAATCCAGCAGAAATTGCCGCAAAGCCCCAAACGGCCGCTTCCGTACCACCAGCAACAATAAAACCAGTATCTGAGCCTACTTCTTCAATTGCTGAACCGGAAATAGCACCACAAGTGGATACTGTAGATTTGCCACAACCTGCAGAAGCTGTTTCCGAAGAACCACCTATAGTAATTCCAGCAGGAATTGCCACAGAACCACAAACGGACGCTTCCGTACCACCAGCAACAACAGAAGCAGTATCTGAGCCTACTTCTTCTATTGCTGAACCGGAAATAGCACCACAAGTGGATATTGTAGATTTACCACAACCTACAGAAGCTATTTCCGAACAAATACCTACAGTAATTCCAGCAGAAATTGCCACAGAACCACAAACGAAGGCTTCCTTAGCACCAGCAACAGCAGAACCAGTATCTGAGCCTACTTCTTCTATTGCTGAACCGGAAATAGCACCACAAGTGAATAATGTAGAATTACCACAATCTATAGAAGCTGTTTCCGAAGCACCACCTACAGTAAATCCAGCAGAAATTGCCGTACAACCACAAACGGAGGTTTCTTTACCACCAGCAACAACAGAACCATTATCTGAGCCTACTTCTTCTATTGCTGAACCGGAAATAGCACCACAAGTGGATAAGGTAGAATTACCACAACCTATAGAAGCTGTTTCCGAAGCACCACCTACAGTAAATCTAGCAGAAAGTGACACAGAGCCCCAAACGGCCGCTTCCGTACCACCAGCAACAATAAAACCAGTATCTGAGCCTACTTCTTCAATTGCTGAACCGGAAATAGCACCACAAGTGGATACTGTAGATTTGCCACAACCTGCAGAAGCTGTTTCCGAAGAACCACCTATAGTAATTCCAGCAGGAATTGCCACAGAACCACAAACGGACGCTTCCGTACCACCAGCAACAACAGAAGCAGTATCTGAGCCTACTTCTTCTATTGCTGAACCGGAAATAGCACCACAAGTGGATATTTTGGATTTGCCACAAACTACAGAAGCTGTTTCCGAAGAACCACCTTTAGTAATTCCAGCAGAAATTGCCACAGAATCACAAACGGACGCTTCCATACCACCAGCAACAATAGAACCAGTATCTGAGCCTACTTCTTCAATTGCTGAACCGGAAATAGCACCACAAGTGGATACTGTAGATTTGCCACAACCTGCAGAAGCTGTTTCCGAAGAACCACCTATAGTAATTCCAGCAGGAATTGCCACAGAATCACAAACGGAGGCTTCCTTACCACCAGCAACAATAGAACCAGTATCTGAGCCTACTTCTTCTATTGCTGAACCGGAAATAGCACCACAAGTGGATACTGTAGATTTGCCACAACCTGCAGAAGCTGTTTCCGAAGAACCACCTATAGTAATTCCAGCAGGAATTGCCACAGAATCACAAACGGAGGCTTCCTTACCACCAGCAACAATAGAACCAGTATCTGAGCCTACTTCTTCTATTGCTGAACCGGAAATAGCACCACAAGTGGATATTGTAGATTTACCACAACCTACAGAAGCTATTTCCGAACAAATACCTACAGTAATTCCAGCAGAAATTGCCACAGAACCACAAACGAAGGCTTCCTTAGCACCAGCAACAGCAGAACCAGTATCTCAGCCTACTTCATTACAACCAGCAAAAATTATTTCACTAGAAGCACCTGCAAGCGGGACTTTTTTGATATTGCCGAGTACAGAAAAGAATGTTGACAATTCTTCAATTCAAGAATCAGAAACTGTATGCACGTCAACAGATCCTACTAGTGCGGCTCTAGGTAAAACACCTCAAAAGTGCCTTCGAAGACAACTGAATATAGTCGACAAAACACCGAGCGATGGAGATGAAAACTCTGCTCTGATTGCAAAACCAGATTCCTTAAACCTTTTGGGGACCATTTGCAAGTTTTACATTAAAGACAAACGGCTTTTAGCTACAATTGAGCGCAGGCGTCAGCGATCGCTAATCATGCACAAATACCTTAGTTCCTTTGATTCCATGGACGAGACTGTAGATGAGGAATACTTAGTTAATGAGGCAACTCCCTGTCAAACCACCACCCTTGTGGAGGAAATGACTCTGAATAATAGTAAGAGTAGTTTAGATTCAGAGGATGCTAGTGATAATCGTTTAGAAGATAATTCTAAGTCAGATACTCCCAACCAGAACTTAGAAAAAGATAGCGAAATTGATTATGGCAGTGAGTTCCTTGTATTAAGTAGTTTGAGAGATATCACGTATCACTTCATTAATGATATTCTCTTCTCAGATCAAATAAGTACAGACTCAAATCGCAGCGATGAGAGTGCCCCGTCGACCGCCTATGAGACTTTCCATGGCGACGACACAGAACAGGAATGGGTTGAATTAAACGCAGAGACCCAAGACGAGAGGAGATCTATTAATCTCATCTCTCACAATGAAATAACACTTACTAATAGAACTAACACAACCTCCACCACCACCACCACACGTCGCACTAACGGCAAACTAACAAATGGTTCTCTAAGATGGTCGAATAAATTAGAATCAAAAACGCAATCAGAGTCGGGTCACAATCAACACCACCACAACACACAAAATGATAAGAATAATGATAAAGATCATGTTGATGATCAGAATGATGATGAAGATGTTGTACTGTTACGCCGCTTTGTGCCAGGTAACATTCATAGTTAGTTATGGCCATGGCCATTTCTGTCATCACTCGGTGTCTGTTGTCTCCTTGTTTTGTCTATAAATAAATACATGTGTTAATTATATACCTACCTAAAGTTTATGTACTTTTATTGCTTACGCTTAGTTGTTTTTTCGTTTCGCATTTTGAGATTGCAATTTGACCTCCTGATTCCCTGTCTTGGCTATATACTCACACCTTTGATATGGCATCTATTTCGCATTTACAGGTTCGATCGCAGAGCGCGAAGTCAAGAAGTGGTACAACGCTGTCGAAATGCCAAATAATCCATACGCCCCGGAGGCCCTGAAGCAGCGGATAAGCGGCACACAGGAACGTTGCATGGATGTACCAAATATTAGTCCCAGTGCCGAACAAAAGGCTCTGGCACTGAAGGCCAATGCCGATGATGCTGCAGACAGACAACCACAGTCACATCAAACGGACTATAAGCGGTAAGTACTTCGATAAGAGGGGGGATAGTAAAGATTACGTACCTTAAGGTATTAGATAAAACATTCATTTGGTTCCCCCTTTAAAAAATTAGTTATAGCCGCGACTATTACATCAACAACAATAACAATAGCACCACTCTGGCCACCAGCGAGAAGATGGATGTGACAAAATCTGGACCAGAAGATGTGGATATAGTCATCAATGAGGTAAATGCACCCAATGCACAACCACCAATTCAACCACCGCATGGCCGCAATTCAGTAAGCGCTCAAAGTACTCGTAATGTTGATGCTGCTGCTGCTACTGTCTCCGCTGCTGCTGACCTCTCTCATTGGACTTTATCCACGCCAGTGCGACGCAGCAGTTCGCTTAAATTCATTAATACCAACAACAACAGCAACAAACGTACTTCTCCCCCCCACAACCATATCAAATTTCAATGCCCACCACCACGTTGTACGTCGTCCTTCCACCTCAGCTTCGCATTATTGCGACACCAGCTTAGACGACATAGACGACTTTGACATACATTCGCAGCGCTCTTGGCGTAGTCTGAGACCGGCACGCTCCACTCTCAGTTTGCACAGCAATGCCAGTGGCATGTCCTTCGGCTCCTCAGTATCGAAGAGGTCACGGGCAGGACCCACCACAAGCGTACTGACACAATTCGAAAAGCAATTGTTGCACAAGGACCTGAAACGTAATAGTTTTCGTGCCGTATCGGCCACCTCGAAAGATTTCGTCATGAATCCACTCTTTGAAGGCGAAGCGAGAGCCACAAGTGCCAAGCTGACATTACGACCAGACACAACATTAGATGAACAAGGTGACTCGGGGGTGGACAGCTGCCTGAATGGCTTTAGTGGCACCGACACTCAATATAGTAATAATAGTCTGCTCTTTTAGTTGAGAAATCTTTTTCTTTTAAGACGGGGAATGAGTGGTAGAGAGGTATACTTAGTGTGGGTAACTTCTTCTTAAAATGTTTTGCCAAATTTACGCATAGCTTAGTCACAGCTTAAAACCTAAACACTAGTCAGTTGCATAGCCAGGCCAACAAGTGAGTGTGTGGTATATAGTGTGGGGGTAATTGAAATATCAGAAAGGGGAATCTCCATGTACTCCAAGTACTGCAACTTAAATTTTTCACTTCCAATGAGAGAATGTTAAGCACTAGTGTTCGATTCATATTATTATTATTGTTTTTATCTTTTATCTATTTCTATAACTATTCGATTTGTTAGTCATCTCCCGTAATGCTAATGCAACTCTCCTGTTTTTTTTAATATAATCAATCATATATCAATTATTGTAAAGTATCTGTATCTTGCACATTGCTAACTTTTCTTTATGCCTAGAAATATTTATTATGCATTAATATTTCCCCCTAATAAAATGCCAAAAGTTAAAAAAAAAAAAACAAACAAAAATCAGAACAAACCAAAAATCACGACGAATGAAACAAATGTTTTTAGTATGCAAAAAAAGTATAGTATATCCTATATATAGCATGGGGTGAGTACCAAAGTGACTGCATTATCCTATGGGTAACATTTTGGCTAATTTTACTAACAACATTTGTTTCGCGATCGGCCAATTCACGTATTTAACCACTAAGCTGAATGTTTGCATGATTTGCTGCCTGAGAGCTTTTTTCACGCCCACAACACACACAACGCCCCCGCAATGCCTACTACACCCATATCAGACCACACCATACCTCAAAACATCACACAACACCACACACATCCTCTATAAATGTTAACATACATCCTCTTAACACTTTTTTGACACTAATCAACAAATCCAACAAACAAAAACCAAATTCGAACCCAACACAAAAATGTTTTATCCAAAAAAAAAGGCTCAAAATGCAAGCAAAACTGCAGCAGAGCATCAGCAGGGTCAGGAAGAGCAACAGCTACACGATCAACAGAAGGCCACAGTTTATAAAGCCTTGCCAGCTCAGATTTTAGAAGATGCCAATCCACCCAGTCCCAGTCCAAGTGTAGAAACGCAATCGAATCCATCGCTAGCTACCACAACAACTAGTGAGGACTCGGATACGGTGCGAATTTATGACTTCAATAAACAGGAGACGACGGTTATCAAACAGCAAACGACAGTGGAACAAACTGTTGAAACTGTGGAGTCTTCTACGTACTCGACGTCCTCGTCGTATTCCATAGATTCATCTGTGGTAGCCAAAAAACGTGAACGTCCTGTTGTTCTTCAGTTTGGTCCAGGCGATTCGGCGCCCACTATTGGCTCACCCATGGGAACGCCGACTCGTGGTTCAACACCGCCAGCTTTTCGATTTTTGCAACCAAAACGTCGTCTTATCGAACCCAGTCAAGTATTGTCCTTTGATCAAGACGATCAAGATGATAATGGGGTGAGTTAATAGATAATAAACTCTTTTAACATTATCTTATAACAATTTTCTGTCATTAGCGAGAGCCAAATACCCCGATGGCAGATAAACCTGCTGTAGAGGATGATGTGGTTCATGCCATGCCCTCGGTTAAAGCCTTGGCCCAGGCTTTTTTGTTAACCAGCAAGCACACCCAACCTCAAAGACGTTGGCGAGCGCGAGTAAGAGAATAAATAGTATTCCACTCTTAAAATCTCTTTAATTTGGATTTGATAAATTTAGCATGTCAGGCTAGCAGCATCAGCACCAGAGACACCAGACAAGCCAGCAGATTCTCCTTCATCAAATCTGTCACGTAAACATAGATTAGAGCACGCTGTATCCATGGCCGAAGTAGCCGATGAGTCTACAATCGCCTCGGATCTATCATCGCTGGAAACGTAAGTTTTCATATAACACTCCGTTTGTAAGCAGCTAAATACAAGTTGTACTTCTTCCAGTGATTCATCTATACCCTCAGAGGGAGGCAATGCATTTGCCCCGCCAACAGCTAGCCCGGTGCCAGTACGACGAGGTTTCCTCAGGAGTAATATTGCTTTCTTTGAGAATTTAAAGTTTAAGTGAATATTATATGATCTGCTCGTTGGATGAATTGCTAGAAATGTGCATCTGCAACACTAACCATTGCTGCGAATTCTACCCATGGGAAAATGTCAGATAATGGCAAAAGGCACATTAATAAACAACAGGCATTCATCTCCACATATAATCGTACGTCACTTTGTCACCAAACAAAAATCATGTGCCATGGCCATTTCCAGTCAACAAACTATATAACATATGTGAAGTACTTTTACTTGGATTATTATAGCGCGCGCTTATTTATTACTAATATCCATGGATACTATTATTTATTTAGCTCTAAGGAAGTGCATGTTTTTAGATTTTTAGCATGTTGATTTTAGCACTTAAAGCAATTCAATAAAACTAATAGAATAAGAAAAAAAAATTAATCCAAATATGAAAACCAAATTTGAGGCCAAATTTAAGCCACGATTTGAAACTGTTTTCTATAGGCTAGAGTTGATAAAAAGTTTAATAAAAGAAAACATCGATAAATGAGTTTATATTTTGGGTATTTTATAAAAATGTTTTTTTTTTTACTTAAGTTCCATATGGTATAAAATTGAAAACAATACAATGAGAATGATATCTTAATTGTAAGTCATATAGCGCGGAGTGGCGCTGAATTTGGCGTAACTCTTGATGACCTTATTTACTGCCTCAAGAAAATCTTTTTCGGTGGCCACTTTGCGACGGGCCCTGATGGCAAACATGCCAGCCTCCGTACAAACAGAACGGATTTCGGCACCCGTCGAATTGGGGCACAAACGGGCCAACAGATCGAAACGAATGTCCCGCTCAACGGACATGGAACGGGCGTGAATCTTAAATATATGCGATCGTCCATCCTGATCGGGTAGGCCGAATTCCACTTTGCGATCTAAACGACCTGGTCTCATTAGTGCAGGATCTAGAGTATCGGGTCTATTTGTGGCCATGAGAACTTTGATATTGCCACGCGGATCGAAACCATCCAATTGATTGATAAGCTCCAGCATAGTACGCTGAACCTCATTGTCTCCGCCAGCACCATCGTCAAATCGTGCTCCACCAATGGCATCGATTTCATCGAAAAATATGAGGCATGCCTTCTTAGAGCGAGCCATTTCGAATAGTTCGCGAACCATGCGTGCACCTTCTCCCACATACTTTTGCACCAGCTCGGAGCCAATGACACGGATGAAGCAGGCATCTGTCCGATTGGCCACTGCACGGGCGCACAGCGTTTTACCAGTACCGGGAGGACCGAAGAGCAGCACACCCTTGGGCGGTTCAATGCCCAGATTTACAAATTTCTCAGGATGCAACAAAGGGGTTTCGACAACTTCTCGTAGTTTCTCGATTTGCTCCTTGCAACCGCCCACATCACTGTAGGTAACATCTGGTTTTTCCTCCACTTGCATCATTGTCACTGTCGGATCAATTTTTGGAGGTAATGGGATGTGAATTTGATACTTGGTCCGATCAACGCCTAAACGCATGCCCTCCTCTATGTCCGTAGGCGCCACCGTATCGGCTAGATCAACGACGAACTTGGCAAATTGCTTTACATTGATAATGTATTTGGGATCGTCCGAGTCGGCGTTTATTATCTTGGTGCAGCGTGCCACTTGAAGAGGCTGTTCATTCTGCAAGATCTGTTTGTCCGCCGCCAAATCCCAGAGAGCGGGCGGTGCCAGACCCGTGTCGCTTTCCTTGATGCCAGTTAGCTCGTTTACCTGCTTTACGGCCTTCTGTATATCCTCCTCTATGGATTTAATCGACTTGTGATAGTGGCTTTGCCCGTAAGTTTTCAGCAACTCTATGTCGCCCTCGTCCAGTGATTTGATCTCCTTTTCCTCAGTCTCCTCAAACTTCACCTTGCGTTGAGCATCACCCAAATAGTCCGGCATAATGATAATCCTTCTAGATTATTGACAATTCCTTTATTATACAAAAACAATGACGAACCAAAAATGCGAGTTCGATGTGGCCAAAGCAGTGTAAACGAATTTAATAAATATATCGATTTTCGATAATCAATGATTCCGCTCCAGCCGTTACACTCAATTTTAAAAAACTCTCCAAAAGATTTGATTAATTTCTCAAGCTTGACCCAAAGACGTAACTTTATTGGCTTCTGCAAATATATATTTTCATCTGACATTAAAAACATAGAAAATAAGTAAAAAAAAAAAATTGGACACAGTTTTTAAATGACTAAAAACAGCAATTTCGTGTATCCTGAACGAAAATGTGTTTTATTTCCTGGAAGATGCCTTATGTCAATATCAAAAATCCCTTTATATTTCCGCTTCTCGCGGACAACCGAGGTTTTGACACAAGTTTTGATGTTTCAAGAAACTCGCGGAACTATGAAGAATATAGCGATGCCAGACGAGCGTGAAATGGCATCACATATATTAAATCTTAGAGATGGGAAATCACTGATAAACTTCTTCAAGTTTTTGTTTTTAAAGTGACGGTGAGCGTGCTTGGAAGTATGAGACAGAGCTATTAAAGTAGAATAAAACAAGTATAAGAGCCATGCGAAAGTACCAGCAGTTATTCCTTTTGCTGATATCCTTTCTCAGTGTGTGCGTACTCCTGATGTACAAGAGTGAGAACAATCGCCTAAAGTATGTCTTGAAATACGTAAACTTTTTCGGCCGCAATGATGCGGCAGTTCTAAGACGTCTGGACAATGGAATCGGAAACAGGACTATGGATGAGGATAAAATGTTTCACCTGGCTCTATCACGTCCTTTGCCCGTATGGCAGTTAATTGGCAGTGGCGGTGATTTCTACGCTTACTCCTCATACTGGAAACGCAATGAGTTGATGGCCGGAGGACAAGCCCATGTTCTGGTTGTTGGTAGAAAAGGAGCCGTTGTTGACTTCCGCTGCAGCTTGGACATGGCCAATGGTCGCCAAGTGCAGGGCAAATTTCGTTTCCAACGAGACGAGGGTCAGAATCGTGACACGGAAGTACCTTTTACCACTTACCACTTTTTCTGCCAAGTTAGCCGTGACTTCGGCAAACCAGAGACTGTGTCCTTTATGGACGCAGGCACAAAAAAATCCCGTTAAGCTGCGCTTGCGCCATATGAAGACACAAAAGAAAGCGCTTAGATTATTACCGGCAATAGTTTGCGTGGATCTTGTGGATTACAATATGAACTCGACTTTTGCTCGCCGAGAAGATGCCTTACTACAGTTCTTTTTAATCCATCAGGCTTTAGGCGTAGATTACTTTGTCGTTTACAATTACGACGAACTGCCTCTTCAGATTATCCATATTCTGCAACGTGCTAACATCCACCTAAACGGATTGCCTTTTAATTTTCCCTTTGCTCGCCAGCCGTCGTCAAATCTCACTCACCAACTGATCGAAACAGATTGTCAAATGCGCAGCTTCAACTATGCCAGTTTCAGTATTCTTATGAAGCCCAATGAGATTATGTATCCAAGTGTCCGTTTTGAAGACAACGATGGCAAGCGCTCGCTGCACGAGCAACTGCGTCATTATGATGCAACCGAAACTCGCTTTGAACTGGCCACATTTAATGTATGCTTCGATGAACGCAAGAAATTGCTTATGGATCATGTCCAATACGATCCAGAGTTAAAGGCAAATTATAAAATGTTGCTACATCGTTTGGAATTGCCTCCCCCTGCACCGATGGCCGCAAATCGCCAAGTAGAATTGGCACTCTCGAAAGGACTTGTCCATCGCTATGTGGACTGTCTAAAAGTAGGCAAAGATGGCTTACACGACTGGCGCAACGGTATGCGTGAAGACTTTATGCAACATATCGACACACTCCGCAACGAAGTGGATCTACTCATTTAAAATAAATCTAAGATTTTAATTTAGATTTAGGAATTACGTTTATAAATGATAAGATCATGATGTGACAGCTTTAGACCATCTTTCCAGACAAAATGATCCCAAAAACTAGCATTAACTAATAGCTTAGCCAACATCTGAATTCAGCAATGCAGACACAAAACTTTGTTGTATATATAATAGACAATTATAGACTTCAATATGGCGGCCATATAAAATTAAATTAGGATACTGAATAATGTGGAACATGTTTTTTGCCTTTAATTTGGATTTCGATATATGGGGGAATTTTATTTAAGACGTTGCATGAGTGCTGCGTTCTTGAGGCCAGCCTTTTCAATGGTCGAACTATCGTCACTTAGTTCACGTGTTGGAAATGATGAAACTAAAACAAAGTGGCTCTCAGAGTACTGTGGACGAGCTCTGCAAGACGAAACGATCAAAAGTTAAACCAAAGTTTCATTATGTTATGCTTGTTGTTCTTACGTTTGAATAAAACGACGAATATCAGACACTGTGTGTGTTAGATTAAATTGAGCTGCGAGACGGGAACCATCCGCTAGACGTATCTGCAATGTGGTCAATGGCTCTGCGGAATTTAAGTTAATAGCGTTCCGAGCTGTAGTCTCTTGATTAGCGGCTTCTGCGGGGGTCAGAGCATCCGGAGATGGAGATTTGTTTGTCACTATATTGGCCACTGGACTACCAAGCTGTTGGCCAGAGCCTTTGAATGTTTGTGGCACAGGTTGGCGCTTGAAGTCCTCATGTCGATGATCCTCAACGTCGACATTAACCATGCGACCCATTTCCAAGAGTTCTTGCGGAATTTCACTAATGAAATCGAATTCAAAAATGATAAATCCAAACTAAACACGTATAGAATGTATCGAAACTTACCCACGCATTACAGTCTCTAGAAATTCTTTATTCTGTGGATCATCATAGTGACGCAATTCGCCACCATCAATGGAGAAACCTTGACTCCATAGTTTTAAGACCACTACTGGCTTATTTTCCTGTCCCCCAGTGGCGCTGCTACTGGGTCGACTGGCACCCACTGCCGTATGATCGTTTTCAGTCATGCCCAAACGCATCCCTTGACCCCAAACCTGACCGCCTCCGCCACCGGCGGCAGTGGCACTTGTAGATGGTCCCAAGCCAACTTCGGCAATATTTTGTTCTTGGGCGGCACGCATCATGTCAGTAAGCTGCTCACGAAAGTTTTTGCGTTTTGCCGGACCCAATACTTGTTGACCCGAACGATCCGATCCGCCCGCATAGAAAGCCTGGTGCTCCTCATCACTGGATGGTTGTTTGGACATATCACTCAGTGTGGCAAATCTACAAGAAGTGATATCAATTGTAACCAAACTACTATAACGAAATATGTATGACCACTTACTTTGGCTTGGTACTGGCCGGTTTTGGTGGCCCTGACCCTGTTGCTGATCCTGCTGAACCTGACGCATTATCACTACCAGCATTGCTTTTAGTCGATGTTGTCGTGGGCGCGGCTGGAGGCACAACTACTTTAGGATTGTCAGTTTGACCTGCATTTGTGGGAGTGGGTGGTGCATCAACCTGGGTGCTCCAGTAGTTTCCCAATGCTTGCTGTGTAATGCATAATGATGGGGGTAGGGGAAATTTGTAACAAAGGTCGAGATGCACATCAGCCGGTTCCTTATCATTCACTTACCTCGATGTCCCAATCACAGCTAGACAGATAGAAACTGGCCACGTTCTCGTCAGAGCCGGTAATTTCTATAAATTGTGCAATTAAATCGGCGTGTGCGGCCATAGTTCAGTTGATACAAAATGTTTTCTTAAAATGACAGACAAAAAAACATACGGTGTTGCCTGATCTGCATTTGCTCCAGTGCCAAGGTTGCCGGACACTTCAAATCAGCTTTAGTGCTGCCAGCTAATAAATTGTGACTGTTACACAGTTATCGATAAAGGTTCGATTATTTTGCGCTATCAAATTTAAATAATTCAAATAATACCTTTACTTGTTTTATATATAAAAAATCACTTTATTTTTATTATATTGCAACTAAATAACAATAACTATATTTAATGTAACGAAGTATCCAAAGCTTTTACATCACCCACCGATATGCGTATTTTGTGTTTTATATATACAAATATATATATAAAAGTATAAAAAGAATTTAAGCTTTTAATCAATTGTATTCCTCTGATGTCTGAAATATAAATTGGTAGATTAACAATCAAATAATACAAACTAATAACATTTAACCAGCTGCAAAGCATAAGCAAATTTCCCAAACATAGAATTCGGCCATTATTTTTGTTTTTTTGTTTCATAGGAGTAAGCCAATCCATACCTTTAGTCCAATTTTCAGAGTGTGTGTTGGGTGTGTTAAAACATAAAAGCCCCACACAAAACAAACTAAGACTACACTTATGCATTTATTGCAAAAACAAAAAAACAATTCCAAATATATAGATATTTATATATGTATATATATGTGTGTATGTATGTATTTATATGGAATATAAAACAATCCATATCCACTGGTATCCCACATGGTGCAAAAACGATTTTCGATTTGAGGATTTCATGCTGTCATCGTATAAATCTCTCCGTGGACTTCTAACGCGACAATTTCCCCTAAAATGATTCAGTTCGATAGCAGCAGGAAATAGTGTGTGCATGGATTAGGATATGTACATAAGATACATGTAAGGAATTAGGAGTTAATTTATGTAGACCAAATATGAAATCGACGATTGGCAAGCAGGTGGGCGTACAGATATGAGAGATGAAGATATAAATTTGTTTGTATTACATAGACGGCAAAAGAGAAGTATAATTTGCATATTTGGACAATGCCACGATTATGTACCTTTCTTACCTGTATTAAATAATTGACCAGCACTGATACACCCACACCCAGACCGAATGCCAGAACATACGGCAAATGCAGATTGGGCAATGGGCGGCGTTTACGCAGCAGGAAAGATAACAACGAACTCTTCTGGTCCGAGTAGGGTGGATAGCGGGCTCTAAAAATAAATACAGGTAAGAAATAACATCTTAAATTATTAAAATCTTGTATTCTTTTTCAATTTCTTTGTTCACTCACGAAGCCAATTTCTCGCCAACAGCAGCCAGATTTTTGCCAAGGCATGATTTTTGATGTGAGAATGTATCGAATCCATATTTGCCATGATAACTGCCCATTCCACTCATGCCAACACCGCCAAAGGGTAACACATCAACTATTAGGATAGTTAGGAAACTTTAAGTAACTTTCGACAGAATGGTTTAAACTAATTAGTTAATATAAATAATTGGTTTCTTGTTGTTAGATTTCGCACACCACCAAGCTTAATAGAAAATACAAAGAGTAAACCTTTTACCACAAGCATTATACAATTATTATATAATACATTTATCAATTTATATAGTTCAAATAGTTATACTTAGGAATCTTTTGAATTTTGCTTTATCTTTGAGTGCTCTGGTGTTATTGGTGCTAGGATATAAATAAATCTGTGTACTTTAGATTCTAATTTCAATTGTGCCAGCTACTGACTATATCTAATAATGGGAGGATACATGGAAAACCATCAATTTTAGGCTGATGATTTTGCATGTCTACTCGTAAATAAACATTATAATGATTAGTTTTTATTGAAGTAAATTCTATAATAAGCTTATTGCAAATACCTCCGCAATGCATTACAGTTTCGTTGCTGCTGAATCCGCCGCTTGTTGTATTATTCTTGAACTCTTTAACTAGCTTGCTCGAGTTTGAAAACACATAAATAACAAGTGGTTTTTCTCTGGTATAATAGGATTTTAATAAAAAGGTTGGAGGGGAGGAAAAAGTTGAAATCAATTTGTTAGCAGATTTTAAGTATTTTCAATTCAAAAACTAGAATTGCAAGACAAACACAATGAATGACATCAAGGGGGTAAACAAGTAAAACTGGAATGACAAGTGTATGCAGTTGGGTGGGGGTAATACGCTTGGGGGGGGGGGAGCAGAGCAAAAGTTACGCTTTAATTTTTAATTTAACCATCACCAAAAATACAATATAGAAATATTTACAATAGGAGATCTGCGAATAGGGGCTTATTCAAAAGGGTAGCTAACCGCAACCGACAGAGAAAGAGAGAGCAAAGAAAGGGAGAGGAGAATTACAGAAATATATGTACATATGTATGTATATACAACAGTTGTTGACCAGCCAATCTCTAGCTAGCTTTAGTTAAGGGGTTTAATATCGCATTGTATTTTACGGTTAACCCTTTTGCCGAAATTCCATTCATATCCACCATTTGATTCTTACCGGCATAATGCATTATTGTGTCATTAATGCACGCTCCGCCCGATTGTGTGCCATTAATAAACAGATTTTGAACTTCTGTTTCCGATGTGAAAATATATAGGACAAGTGGATTTTCTCTGCATCGAATTGGATATGAAAAATTATGAAAAACGACCGGAAAGAGGTTCGCGCGTAACAGACAATATATGTTTAGGTTTTCAGTGTGAGTGTGGATAAATGACAATGCATGATTTTGACCTCAAATTATTGGCCCACTCGACTGTCATACCTGGCATTGATAAACTTAATGGCATCATAGGCATTCTCAACTGTGAAAATAGGCAAGATTGGTCCAAAGATTTCTTCCTCCATAACAGGGTCCGTTGCTTTGACATCAACCAATATGGTAGGCTCAATAAAACGTTCGCTGGCATCATATTTACCACCCAAAGCCACACGACCTGATTTCATCAAGCCCAAAAGGCGTCTAAAAGAATAAGCATTTGTGCTATAGTTAATTAATCCCTTAGAAAGTCTTAACAACTTGATTTACTGGTAATTATTTTGATTGATGATGCGACTGAGATCCGGACTGCTTTGAATATTCTCTCCATACCACTCCTTTAACACATCCTTGGCCTCAACAATGAACTTCTCTTGCATTTCTTTCGAGCAGAGGACATAATCTGGAGCTATGCAGGTCTGACCACAATTGATCAATTTTCCCCACAAGATGCGTTTGACTGCTGTGCGCAAATTAACCGATTTGTCAATATAAACGGGGCTATAATAAAGAGAGAGAAAGGGATAAAAGGGTTTTCCCAAAGAAAGAACGGATTATACGGCTACTCACCTCTTGCCGCCCAGCTCCAAAGTAGTAGGCGTCAAATATTTATTGGCCGCAGCGTGAATAATTTTACCCACTCGTGTGGAGCCTGTGTAGAAAATGTAATCAAAACGTTGCTGCAACAACTCAGCAGTTTCGCTGGGTCCAGCACAAACAACTGGATAGCAGTCCTAAATGGAATAAACACTTTAAAATTGCTTTCTATAACTTTTTCGACTATGACCTTACATTATCCAAGTATTTTGGTATAACATCGGCAACAAATTTGGCACAATTGGCGGCTATCTCACTGGGTTTGATCACAACACAATTTCCGGCAGCAATCGCCGATGCCACGGGCACCAAAAGCAATTGCAATGGATAATTCCAGGCTCCAATGACCAGAGTAACACCATAGGGTTCCTTAAAGATTTGCACATCATCCATCAAATTGACAAACGATTTGGAGGGCTACAACGAAACAGAGAAACATAAAAATAGTAGAACAAATTGGCTGACTTTATCCTTAACTCACCTTCTCTGGTTTGACCCATTCATTGAGATGATACAGAATATGTTTAACATCATTTTTCAATATTTCTGTTTCCACAACCAAACTCTCCTGCTTGGGACGACGTAGATCTGCCTCCAAGGCATTGATCATATCATTCTCATGCTCCTCATAGCAGCGCAACAGATTCTCCAATTGTTTGCGTCTGGGAAAAAAGATACAAAAAAAATGAATTGAAATTAAACATACATATAAATATAAATATATAAATGTGATGACGAACCAGAGACCAAAACAAAATCAATGCTAATGTTAATGCCGATGCTAATGCCGTTGCCGTTTGTCGAGATGTCACGCCAAGTCAAGAGTGACGCTCTCTGATCTCAAGGTCAATGCTAATTTGCCACACGCCGAAAAAAATGCTATGCAAGATGCTCATCTCTGGCCAAGAGTGACGCATCCCATTCAAAAAAAAAAAGATGGAAAACCATTGCCGGCTTTTTGAAAGGACCCCCTTTAAAACTGATTTGCATATGTATGTACATACATATTTCCCCCAATTTCGATTTACTTCAGGGTTAACCATCATCAGATAAATGAACAACAATTATTTAAGCCATCAAACTGTGCAATGATGTGGCAAATTATTAACGTATGATATTCAATAGACAAGAATTCGTTTGAAATTATTAAGCAAATGTATTTAAATTATAGACAAAGCTAAACTCAAAACTCTCTATAACCAAGAACACGTCGCAACACAGCCAAAAAGACTTAAAGAAAAACACCAAAAATACAAGCAACAAAAACCAAAAATTTTAAAATAACCATACCGGAAGCTATCATTGGAGCACCAAAGTCTCTTCTACCCTTGAGGTTCTTTAAACGTTTATATGCAATATATATCAAAATGTTTCGCATTTCAAAAATAATTCTATGAATGAAGAAGCTAAGACAAATGTCTTGGAGGGAAACTGCATTCAGGAATTGCTAAGTTATTATTTAAGACTGTCGATAAGCTGCACCTCCTCACCCTCCCCCATGACTAAGTTAAAAAACTTCAAAATAAAAAGATCATGAAATTAAATGGCCAACAGCAGCCTTGGTCTGAGTCTAAGATTCCGAGATTCTTCCGTACTTCCGTTTCCAAACGTCAAGAGCGCGTGAGTAGACAAAAATAAAAAGAGATCAATCCGTTGTCAGTAAAAACCAGTTACTCTTGCCTTAATTATTGTTGTTTTTGTTGCTATACATTTGTTGCTACATTTATTCAAGAATTCGTGTAGAATAATTGCAAATTTCAAAGTACAAAAGGCAAATACAATGAAACAAAATAAAAAACATGGAAAAAACGACAAAGTTCGCTGAAGTTAATTCGAAATGTCAATGGAACACGCAAAACTAGGTACAAAGACTTTGTCCCTGGAAAGCCTACTACAATGGGATCAGCTGCTTCTGCTGTTGCTATCTGCAAGCGTTTTCCACATTCTTATCACTAAACATAAGAGAAGCCCCAAAGTTCAAAGATCTTTAGTTTCTTTCGTCTACTTTAGTTGCGTGAAAGTTGAGTTTGATGTAACAACAACAACAACAACAAAAAAGGCAATTAGCTTGCCACAAAATATTGCAGGCAACAAAAAAATATATATACATTTGCTGTAACCAGAGAAGAAGACGAATATAGTTAACCAACTACCTGGTGTTACCTGGTTACTGGTTACTTGGCCAATCTTCAGGTTTTGTTGTTTTTTTTTTTTTTTTTTGTTTTTGAGTTGCTTCAACACCCTGTATACACTTAAAGTCAGAGGGTATACAAGACACTACAGAAGCCAAGCTATTGTCATAATCATACACGATACCTCATAGTCAACAGGTAAACTTTTGATTACTTTTGTTTTGTTTATTTTATGTCTATATTATGAAAACTTACCGAAAGTTTATATCCCTGGTCTTGCCGCTGGCGAATGCCGAACGAGCTCGTTGCAATGTCTGATGAGGCAAAGCGGAGGGCGTGGGGCGGAGAGGCAGGCCAAATGTTGTTATTGCATGGGTAGGAGGAAGAATTGGGGGAAAAAAATTACAAAAATAAAATAAAAATAATAGTTAAAATCCAAACGAAATCAGGCAAAATGTTCATTACGTGCACAAATGCAGCAGTTACAGTTACTATTACGACTAACACACACACACACACACATACACAGCACTCACATCATCAAAAGTTGTCATTATGTCAATATTGGTATCGGAGGATAGCGAACTTGTGGGTGGCACTGGCGTTTGCGGGGGCAACGGGCGGTTTTGTGTTTCGCTTTCGGTTTCTGTGTCTGCGAAAAATAAAAGAATTTATATTTGAGTCACTCCATCTCACTCTCCCTCTTTCGTTATCTCCCTATCTTTGCTGACTAGCAGCATTCACTTGTTTGTTATTAAAATTATATACTTTTTGATTATGACAACAGGCGGGCGGAGGTGGAGTGAGGTCGACCAGCAGCGGAAAAATATTAAGCGTTTTTGTGTTTCTTTCAAAAATTTACAGCCGCACGCATCTGACGTTCACGCGCTGAGAGGAGAATTTAAACTGAGTTCGAGCTCGACAAGTTTGTTGGACTCACTTGTTGGACGTCCATAGGTTGATATTATTCAACCGGCAACCTACAATCGACAAAATAATCGACACAATAATCGACTAGCCGATATTTCCTTGCAATATGCGGGTAACTTGAATTGTCGCTTGACAATCGCTTACATATCTTTATGTTATGTGATTTTTAGATCCCAGTCTACTTTGGTGTCCTTAGAAATATTTATATGAGCTCTTTGTTAATACACACCTTTATCAACAGAAACGCCGGCTAGTACTGAATTAAAATTTACTTTGAGCTAACTAGAAATATCAACTGCTTGTTATCAGCTATACATACACATGTACGATGAGTTTATGATGATATGAGAATTTGTGTAATTTACTATAGGAAACGCACTGATAAGAAACCAAATGTGGCAAAAAGTCTGCCAAACATTTTATTTCGATGGGGCAAAGATTAAGGGGGATTTATATCGAATAATGTTTATGGATTATTTGCTTAAATATTAGCTTACTAAATTTCAGTTAATATGTTTCGTATTGGAATAGGTAAAATAGGTATTACAACATTTTAGTCATCCAATAATTAATGTTCCTACGGAATAAAATTTATCCGGCTATTAATTTCTTTAATATATTTTAAAATATTTTTGGATAGAAATTTGATATTGACATTTTGCCTGGTAACGATGACTCAAAAGCTTTCCAACTGATAGCGTCCTAACAAAATAGTCATCATGATGGGACATATTTGGAAATGATTGACTCTTACCCTGTAGTTTAATGTCATTCGACTTACCAATATTAATTACAGTAGTTTGATCATTGCCCACAACTGGAACTGCAATAATAAACGCCACCAATTAGGTTGCAACAAGTTTTGATTTGATTTAATGGTATCTATATACACATAAATTATTATTACTATTACTTACCATCTGATTTTTCAGGTTTTGTGTTGCTAGCCACAATAATTATAGGTGTCTGGGATGTAGGCATTTTGTATAAATAAATATTTTTCTACTTTGTAGCTATAAAACTGGGTCGTTGCTATTAATATAAATTGATTAGCAAACTTCCTTTCAATACGTAATCTATAGAAATACTAATTTAAAAACCACATTTAATTGCCATAACTATTATATCCAATCATTGCAAATATTCAAATTACACATAAACTTTGCCAATGTCAAGTTAATTTATTGGGAAAATCAATGACATGTCCAGATGTTTCTTCTTCGTGACAATTTCTGCTATTGTCCTTGTTCTTGGACATCTGTTTTATTTCACAAACAACATATAATATGACTAATATAATTTGAATTTAAACTTTATTTTAAGCACTATAGGCCATTTCAAAAACACCTGTTAGAGTCGATACACAAACTTATTCGAGGCTGATTAGCACTTGGTCTTAATACAGTGGTCTGGATTTAGTCGAAAACGCGTTATAAATAAAACAAACAGAGTAACCAGGCTAATTGTGGTCATGCCGAACTGTGATACCTATCCAATTTCTTGTGCATACATTCATACATCGCGTATACGCAATATATCATTTTTATTTTCTTAAGTTGAAAATATCTTAGCTTAATCACTATTTTTATGACTAAACTTCATAAAAAAAGTTATTTTTGTAAGAGTGTGTACCATTATCCCTTCTTCTTTTAATATATCGCACTCATGGCGTATGCGCAATTTTTTGGTCAAAAATCTATTCTTTCCCAGGTTATCTTATCGATTTTAAACTGCTAGATGTTTATTTTAGATGTATATTTTAAAATGTTATCGAAATATTAAAAATTTGTATAAACTACTTTCGACCAGTTTGTTTTTCAATTATATGAGTCAAAATTAAAATACAGATTAAATCAATTTAAGTATAAAGGACTCCACTTGCCATACCAAAAAGTATTAGATTTCTCGTTTTGCTACCACAATATTAGATCGAAAATGTTAAATTTTAACATATGAATATATAAAACCAAAATCGCAGTTCATTCACATCTTGAAAACATTCTTTTCTAGCTTTATATTTCGCACTTGTGAAGTGGGGAAAACATACTGTCCAAATATCTAAGGCCACTGATGTAAACATGTTTATAGTTCTTGTTAGTATACCCTCTTTTCTAGGGTATTACCCTAATCACTAATCACAAATTCACTCTCACTGATTAAAAATCCAAGTTAAGAAAAATTCTAACGATTCGCGGCAAACTTTCTGCATACTCTGACGTAGGATCACAATTCAAGTTTTTAGACATCACAAACAGAAAAAAAAAACACATGTTGGCCTCTAAAAAATACACTTTTTATTGCTTTCCAATATCACATCAATAGCATCTTCTAGTTGAAGTTGGGAATTTATATTTAGAATTTATGGTAACGGGTTACTTAGTACAATTCGTAATCTTTAATCTATCCGTTTTGATAAGACAGCAACAGCCCAATCAAAGGCCAATTGTGGACTGAATTGGTGTCCAGTGTCTGAAGCCGCGGACCAATGCACTCACTCGACAAAACAAAACTAACAACAAATTATTACATAGTGTTGGGGGCTCTGACGCGCTGGCTGGTTTCGGTCCAATTTGTATGCACATCGGGCTTCAAAAAACGTATTGAAAAAAATCTTCGAACGCACGCACGCACCAAATTCACATGGTTTTTGGTATCGGATTGCCAATTCGATTTTCGTATTGGATATTCACTTACGACGTTACGTCGCGCCAACGTTCAAAACACGTCTGTGGCTTATTTTTTTTTTTTTTTGTCTCTTTGGAGGGGGCAAAGAGGCGTGAACAGGTAACAGCTAATTCAAATCAAGCCTACCCCGCAGTGTCTCTCTCTCCCTTTCTCTCTCACTGTTGCCATAATTTTCATACTTTAGATAGTTTTCAATTGCACAAAACTGGGCTATGTATTGAGCGATTTTCCAGTTTTCTTTTTTAATCACTAATGGAATTTTAAAAAATTATACCAGTTTATCTGTTGCAGAGTAACATTCAAAATGTTGAAACCTTTTGCCAGGTAACATTCAACCAGTCCAATTTCTCATATTGAGAGAGGGTATTTCAAAAACCATCTTCATACAATTTTTGGTAATCATTTTTGACATTTCAAAGCAAAAATTATATGTTATTTAAAACAAATATTCTAATGATTGATGATGATGATGAACACTAAAAAAGCATTCATATACATATATATTTTCCCATTCAGAGGTTAAAGATGGCATTTTGTTTTATATGGTTTGTTTACTCAGTCAGCTGAGACTTTAACAGGCTGACTGGAGAAGTTAACAAATAATAATAATAATAGTAATAAAACACTAATACAAAAACCGGTTACTACCTAAAAATTTAACAACAAAAACAATACACAATATACGCGTACAAAGTTTATTTCTATTTAAGATTAGTTTAACATTGCATAGGCGGCAAACCCTGACCATGACCAATCCCCCAGACCTCCACTAGACCCCCAACAGTCATGCGATGACTCTGAAAGATCACATCGTGTTTGCTTTCAATTCCATCTACAGGTCCAGGTCATTATTTAGAGTATGTAAACACATTTGATCTAATCATAGGCAATTAGAAATATAATTAACTATATAGTGCTTTAGCATGGGCGTTGTCAGGGGTTCGCTCATAATCATCGTCATCATCAATGAACCCCCAAGCTACGCCCGTCTGGTATATAAATCCACTTTTATTATTGTCTCCCCGGAGTCATTTCAACTGTTGCTCATTATATATACATTCCTATTCCAGAATAGAAATGAGCTATTAGCTCATATCTCAGACAATAGCGTAGACAATACTATACATATATATGTATGTACTTAGTAACAATGCAAGTGCTTAGTGTTAATTATATGAATAGAGTATATGACTGATCATAATCATTATTTTTGGTCTAAGATTTGCTGTATATATATACATACATTGTTTTGTTGAATTCACGAAATTTAGTGAAGCGTTTGAAGTTGCAATTCCATATTAAACAGCTTTTCTTTTTCTTGATTATACCATGCACCCACAGGATGAAATGGTATAATATTGCCATCGACATTTATGTAACAGGCAGAAGCTCCAAGGACGGCAACAATACATGAGTCCATCTTCGATCTTGCAGACTGTAAAAGTAAGTGCCTTCAAATTTAAAAAGTAGACTCATTTAGTGCGTTTTAGTTTTAAAATGTTTTTGCCGAACTTTGTAAATTATTTCGACAATATTTATAGTCGTTTTTCAAAAGCTTCCACACTAAAATGCATTAACAAACTCTTTCAAACCACCAAATTTCATAAAAATCTGATGAATAATAACCAAGTTATCAGTACAAACGTATTTGGTTCTCCCGTACCAAATGTATATAATTGTCGGCTGGTGTACTAAAATGCTCATGTTCTTATAAGAGCAAGCGAAACGGTCTGTGTTTATTCCTTGATTTGATCTTACTTTTTCACTTCATGCTCGGTAAAGCAAAGTCGAACTAATGCTTAAGTTAATTATTTCTTATTTAGAAATCAAAGTGGTAATTAATAGGCAAGGTCTGAAAATGTTTATTAATGCTTTAACTAGATCAAGTGGAAACCAATTTAACCGGTTAGAAGTAACTAGATAATAAATACAAAACGCACATTGAAATGTTATTAGTGTATAATTTATTATTAAATATGTTATAAAATTTGTTTATCGTATAAAATATACTCTTACTCTTGTCCCACATAGAAAAATGACCATACATTATGTGTCTGTGTGTGTGTGTGTGTGTCTGAGTGAGTGTGTGTATGTGTATTATAGAAATCTTGTAGTTGTTGTTTGACAATTTGTTGCAACTTGCAACTGCAACTCGTTATTTAGTTTTCTTTTGTTTTTTCTTTTGGAATTATAATCCGTTGCTTGATCTTGATTCTCTTCTTAATATAGTTATGAATGTATGTATATACATATATATATGTATGTACATATGTATGTATGTGGGTGTGGATGTATGTGGGTGTACCTAGTACATGCATGAGTTGTTAAGCTTAAAGATCATTTCGAACTCGTATTTTATTGTATTCCGTATTCGTATTTTATATATGCCAAATTATATAAGAAATCGTAGAAGAAATTTTGGGTTGTTGCTTTTTTTATTCTTGCTCTAGCATAAGAGAGATATATAGAGTATATATGTATGTATATGTCTAATGTAGATATATATATATATGTATGTATATATGTATGTGTAGGTGTAACTATTTATGATGTAGGCATATGTATGTACGTTATGGTTAGATCATAAGTTTGCTATAGTATATTGTTGGTTTCGTTTTTTTTTTTTTTTTAAGGTTTTTTAATGCATAAATCAGTTTTTTCCAAATTTAACCGGGTATCCGGTTATAATCGTCTATCCGACCAGTAACTGGCCAAACATTTGTTAGATTTATTCAAATAAACATTATTATTATTATTTTTACCTTCTTTATTCTCTCTCTCTCTCTCTCTCTCTCTCTCTCTCTCTCTCTCTCTCTCTGTCTCTATCTTTTTTCTATACTTTTAGCTGATCTGTTGTGGTGTTTCTTTTCTTTTGTTTTTTGTTTCTTATCAATTAAATTTGTACTCTTTTTGTACTCAATTGCTCCATATAATTATTACATATGTAGGGGGGTGGCGGGGGGAGGTTTTTGGGAGGGTTAAAGGTTGGTAGAGGGGGTGGGGGGAGAGGTTTTAGAAGAGATGTACTGAACTTAACTTAAATTGTTGGAAATTAAATAATTAGCAGTTTTCGTTCTTTACTTTTTTGCTCCTTTCATTTTCTTGCTTTCCCTCTTTTTTTATGTAAAAAAATGTTGATTTTTTTTTTCAAAATTGTATTTTGATATATATATATATAAGAGTTGTCTGGGTTTAGCATCGTCAAATCGATTTATTAAGGTATATATATAAAAAATGTATGCATTATAAATATGTTGTTTGTTTTTTTATTTTTCTGCTGCTGCTGAAGTTGATTTTCTTTTCTTATGGGATTTCCTTTTTTCCTTTTCTGCTTCTTAAGGTCTAGGTCTAATATATATATATATTATTATATATACGACAAAAAATTGAATACCTGATTTAAGTTTTGGATTCGTTATTTTTAGTTTTGTTTGTTTTTGTGTGTGAGCATTTAGTATTTCCTTTTATATTCATCTTTTACTTCTGGGAAAGGTTTGAAAAATTCCTGTTGAGTTTTCTGTTTTCTTTTTTTGTTTTTGGTATGTTTTTTGTTGTTTAATTAACTATTAAGCTGAATGAGTGAATGTATTCGTGTGTGTCTATATGTGTGTGTTTGTGTGTGTGTGTGTGTGTGTGTGTGTGTTTGTGTGTGGGGGTGTATTACAATATTTATATTATTTAAATGTTACTTAAGCCTTTGGCAAAATTGTTCAGTATTCTCATGACTTTTAGTTTTTGTGTTAAACATAATTTTTTCTTTGTTAGTTTATTTGATTGATATAGATATATCTATATTCATCATCATCTATGTATATATATAAATCTGTTTAAATGCTTTTTATTTTGAATTATGGCATTGGTTTTCCCTTTCTTTTTTTTTTTTTTTTTTTTACACAATTTCTAAACTGTGGCTTTTAGAAAACGGCGCTCATTTTTAATGATTTTAGTATTTGCTTACTTTTGTTTTGTTTTTTTTTTAGTTGTTAGTTTTGCTTTTAGTAAATCTCACACATATATTTTAGTACAAGTATAAAATATGGCATTGTTTTTTTTTTTTGTTTTTGTTTTTTGCATGTTTTGTTGATAGAGAGGGAATAAAACGATTTTTGATGATTTGATAATGATTTGAATGATGATTCGAACTTTGAATTTGATTTTAGATTTGATTTGATCGATCACATAGAAATGAACGGCGCTTCATAAAGTAAGGTCGAAAATGTTGTAGAGTTTCAGTTTCAGTATTTCGGTATTGGTTTTTCTTTCGATTAAAAAAATGATATTACACTCAAGAACCAGAATGAGGAAACTTCACTTATCTTCTAGTCATCTCTCTTTTTCCCTAGGCTCGACTATAAACTAAAAGAATCAAAATTATTTAATTTTTGACTTGTTTTAGTGGTTCACTTATGTTCCTCATATATATATATGTATATATTAGTATGTATATGTATGTGTATGTATATATGTTTCTTTGTTTTCTCATATTTTTTGTCAATTATTATATTAAGTTTAATATTTTTTTTTTTTTTTTTTTTTGTTTTGTTTTTTTTTGTAGTTTTTGCGCATTTTATGCATGTTGCTTTTTTTTACGTGGAAGGAGTGTGTTTTAGCTACACAAATTTATCTCTCACACATATTCTGGTACTCTCTCAATCTTTCTCTCCATATATCTATATTTATATATGCCGATATCTTTGTAAAAACACAAATACACAGAATTGGACAAAAATTCAAAGCAAGATAATGTTAAGGTAAAATATGTATATATAAAAAAAAACATATACATACATATGTATATATAACTTGGTTGCTAATACAATTCATTTTGTGTGCATTTCGAACGCATTGCAACTTATGGACAAGGAAAAAAAAGGTTAATTGAATATATAGAAAAGGGTTTGCATTTCGATTGATTTCGTCATCTACATTCTATATACATATATAAGTATATATATATGAGTATGCACGTTTTGTATATATTGGTTCTATATATCTTTAATTCGGCTAATTTATGCATTGACTTTTTCTTTACATATTTTTTTGTTTTGTTTTTTTTTTTTTTTTTTTTTTGCTTGCGAGGAACATGTCACCTAAATATGTATTCAATACGTTCATATTGCTGCTGCTCCTTCCTCTTTAACTATCGCTCGATCTAGTTGCAGATCTGTGGATATATATTCATAGCTCTAAACTCTACTAAATGCTAATGAACACATTGAGTCGAAAAATTATGATAAATTTTCTTTCTTGTTGGTAATTTTTGCTAACCTTTTTTTTTTTTCTCTCAGGGAATGCAATCCATAACCGAAATGCAAAGGTTTCTATATTGAATTAAAAGTTGGTTGAGTTGTCTTGACTAACGCTTGCATTCGCCTGATAGTAACTAATAATCATAATTATAATAATAATAATAATGTTAATTATAAACAAAATCTATTCACGTTTTAGTTTTTTGTTTTTGGATGATGCATGGAAATGTCAGTTAAACTCGGTTTAAGCTATGCCCCATGAGTATAGATGAATCTGATGGCTGTGTCTGTGTCTGTGTGTTTTGTGACTGATGCTGATCCTGATCGCACTTTATGTCTATATATGTAAATGCTATATATATATGCTATATGTATTGTATGGTATATGCATGTAAATCTTTGTAAGTTTGATGTATGGTATGTAAGATGTATGAATGTAAGTTTTAAGCTACGTTACGTTAAGTTGTTTTATATCTCATCAATGTCAATGGCAATTTTCATATATTATTTTTTTGGCTTGCTCCGAGCATCCATCATACCTACATATATATTATATATGCATGTATAGGTATATATATATATATATCATATGGTAGATGTTTCAAAAATTGCCGCATTTCTTGCTTGTTTTGTTTTGTTTAAGTTAATACTCAGTCTTTGTTTAAAAGTTCAACCAAAAGTCAGCGGGCTTCTTCATTATATTTACATATATCCGGTTTCTTATTTTTTGTTTTGTTTTTTGTTTGTTTCAATCCTTTTACAAAGTTTCGTACTCTTGCTCAGTCTCAATCAATAATGAAATTCAGTAAAACTAATTATATATCAATAATAAAAAAAAAATCATACAACTAAAAGACCATATGACGAATACACAAAATGAACTTAAAAACAGAAAAAAAGAATTAGAATACGCACAACTATATAGGAAACTAATACGAAAAATTTTGTAATACCATTTTCTCTGTGTCTCTCTCTCTCTCTCTAAGCAACCCCATAAAAAACGCAAAACCTGCTTTCAGTCTAACTAACAGGTAATAAATATATATATCTATATATATATTCGTCTAGTACTTATTGTGTTTTTCTTGCTTTATCCTTTCGTTCTTTTACCATCATTTGTTGCTAAGTGTCTACTGAGAGCGCTCATTGCTTGCTAATCCTAATCAAAATCCTATGTCTATGTCTAATTTCTAGTGTTCCTGCTCTTGCTCTGGCTAATGCTCTGGTTGGTATGCTGCTAGTTGGTTGGTTTTTGTTTTGATTCTATATTCGCTAGATATATATATATATATTATACATATATACATATATATATGTATGTATGTAATTACCAAATTGGTTTCAAGTTTGTGTTTTGTTTTTATAACTCTTAAGCATTATCGAGGTAATCGTTGTAGCACTTATGCTAAAAATTTTTACTAATTTCTCATCATCGTTTCGCATAATGTTTTTTGTTTGTTGGTTTTGTTTGCTTTTTTGTTTCGGTCTCTTTAGTTTCTGTTAAATGTTTCCGTGTTTTGGATCTGGTGTAAAATATGTTCTAAAAACTGTTCAGTTTTTGCTTGCAACTACACACACTGACAGTCATCTTCAGTTGAGTTCTGTTTAGAATACATGCACAAACCTCTTATAAGGGTTAGACCCTTCTTTCGAGTCTGGCGACAGTTCAATGAGGAAAACAATGCGGCCATCTGGCATGAGGGCCACATCGCAAGTGCGATCCTTTTCATCCAAAGTGGGTGGCATTAATGGATTAATTGAAGGACGCACTTCGATCTATTTGAAAGGGAAATCAGAAATTAATATTTTCAAGTGCATACTCTTTATATTGATCAACTTACATCCCACATAAAGTCCAGATTCTGATTAAAAACCAATATGCGTTGATTCTTGGAATCGGCAACTATAATGCGACCTTCATCGTCACAGCATAGGCCAGAGGGGCGATTGAACTCATGGAAGCCTGAACCCTCATGACCTTTAACCGACAGAATCTGTTGTAAATAGATCAAAATTAGCAAATTCATTAAGCATTCGCAATTGAAATAGTCTCACATCATTGATATCCGGATCGATCAGATATAGGCAATGATTATCAAAGTCCGAGACTATGATATTGCCAGTTGGTGTATAGCAGACGCCACGCGGAGATGCAATACCCTTTGTCTGTCCATGATTGTCGAACACTATTTGGCGTATGAATCGTCCCTCCGAATCGAATTGTTGTATGCGATGATTCCTCGAATCGGTGACTACGATTTGTCGTCGTGAATTAACCGCCACATCCCAGGGATATTGGAATTGGCCATACTCTTTGCCATAGCTACCGAATTTTAGAAGAAACACTCCGCTGGCAGTGAAAATTTGCACCCGATGATTATCCTTGTCGACGACTATTATCCGATTATCCACATCCACACAGATACCGGCCGGCAGATCAAACTCCCCATTACCCACACCTTTGCGTCCAAATTTGAATTTCAGTGAGCCATCCGGATTGAAGACCTGCACTCGATTATTGCGACGATCGGAGACAAGAACATGTCCCATTTTGTCCACGCACAGGCCCCAGGGGCGGCTTACTTGACCATCTTCGTGACCCTCGGTAGCGAATGATAGGGATAATGAGTTCGAATTACGCACTTTCACCAAATCCATGCAGCCTGGAATAGCCTGAGTTGTACGTGGAGCACTGAAGTGTAGGCCAGGAGAACTGCGTAAACCATTTAGTTCCCAGTCCAGGGCAGCGCTTGACATACCACATGCACTTCCTCCTCTAGTTGGTGCTTGTGCCTGCTGTTGCTGTTGTTGTTGTTGTTGCTGCTGCTGCTGCTGCTGTTGCAATATAGGCGATGGAATGCGGAAGCTGTTGTCTCGCAATAGAGGACGACGCACTGAATTCGATGCCACCGATGAAGAAGCCGATGCAGTGGAGGCCACCACATTCAAAGGATTGGTAACCATGCCAGCAAAAGCAGATACTTCAAGGGGTAGACCATTGCCATTACTGGATACTATGGGCATATTCTTATCGTCCACCAGTATAACGCCACCTTGATTGCGTATATCCTGCAGCAGACTATAGTCTGGTGGGGCAAAGGCAAATACCTCCTGCTTGGGCTGCAAGTCCTTGTAGATGCCAGCGAATTGTTCCATCTGTCGCTGGCCGTTTGTCAGTTTCATGGCAATCTCAATTTGATCCATTTGACAGGCATTGTCGGCCACCTTGCTTAGCATATCCGAAGTTTCCGAAAGACCGGCCAATGCGGACTTTAAGCCAGCCATTTGATCATGTAGAATGGCCAGACGACGTTGACGCAGCTTCTCCACAAAATCCAACAAGAAACGCTCCCGATCCTCTATGGCAATGATGAATTGGCGGAAAGCCTTGCGTATGTTGTCGCTTAATTCGCTGCAATTGCGTTCGATTAGGCGTATAAAGGCCAATGCCTTGTCAATGCTGCCCTTGATGCATCGTGTGCCCACCTGACTGCTCTCAATGGCTCCCTCGAGCTTCTCCTTGGAGCCCACCATGAAACTTTGTATGGAGGCATAGCTATGCTCCTTATGCTCATGCAGAGTACAACACTGGCAAACCAATTTCCGACAATAATCGCACACATAGCGCAGCATCTCGTTGTGTATGTCGCATATGAAGTTAGAGCTGGCAGGCGACTGGCCATTGACGTTAGTGTTGGAATTGGGCATAGAGTTTACGCCAACTCCCATTGTGGGTGAGGCGCCAATAGGTGTGGGCAGTGAGACAATCGAATGGTTGGAGGATAGCGGACTATTGCGATGCTCACGTAGGCAATCGTTGCACATGAATTCATTGCATTCCAGACAACGTATCGAAGCACTGACCTCGCACCATCCACAACTGATGCTTGAGTTATTCGATGATTCGGGTGACATCTTTGGTTGATTGTGATTCCGTGGACCTCCGCTACCAATGGGACCTATTGTGAAATCACCATGGCTATCAAGGCCTCCAAGAAAATTATTTATAAAAAAATCTGTGCGTGGCGGTGAACTGAAAAGAACCAGAAAAGCCAAATTATAGCATTAGCACTGATTAGGGGTTGATATTTGTATACGATTTGCTTACCTTTGTCCCACATTCGGCATTAGGCTACCCACATTTAGATCCCAGGCGGGAAATGATTCTAATATTCCGGCCAGTAGGCGTTCTGATGAATTGCTGCCATTGCTGCTAATACTACCGCCACCACTGCCACCGTTGGCATTGGCCATGGTGGAGCCAACGCCCACACCTACTCCAACGCCAACTCCACCGCCGACTCCTACTCCACCCACATTCGAACTGGGCGTATTGCTGCTAGCCATTTGTTGCGGAACCGAATTGTTTGACAAGAGTTCCATCATAAGAGATTATTGAGATCACGTTGCTTCAGCTTTTTCGTCTGGTCAATGATGATGATGTTGATGACGACGACGACAGGGTTGCGTGATGATGGTGGCACTTTTCCGCTACGGAAAGAAAATTGCAAAATGCAAAATGCAATTTTTATTTTGAAATAAACTGCGTTTGTAACGCGATGTTGCCTGATGTCGAGAAAGATGCAAACTAAATACTTAAGAACCCGAGCTAAGCATTAAGTAGGCCAAAAGGAAAATTGGGTAGATGATGCACACACACACAAACAAACTCACAGACACACGCATAGGACAGCTGCATCTGCAACGGCATCTGCTTAGGTAGTCGGGGAAAATTCGATCCCTTAAGGAAAAGAAAAAAGGATCCGTCGTCGTACCGTCCCGAATTTGAGCGCACAGCAGGTCAGAATATCAAAGATTTCTTCCTTCTTGCACTATTAACAATTGCATGCTAGCATATCCTGCTTAAAGGAATCCTGGAATTTTGCAGTTATTTATGACCATTGTTAAGTAGAATCTCCTCAGCGAGTTAGCCATAAAACAAAATGGCGAATGATTCTTTGAATCAGTTGATGGAAAATCAAAATAAATACATCAATATGAACTACATATGTATATATATAAAATATATATACATACATACATACATATATGTATACAAACAACCCCCAACACCCTGCCCCAGCTCTACACCGGCCCCTTCCCCTCCTCTTAACGACAATGCGCAAGCGGCTTTTGGGTGGAAGAAGAAAGAAAAAACAACAAACTGGTTGCCATCTTCTTGAAGACGTTGCCCCCACCACCGACGTCGACCCCGACCGACCGACTTTCAACCCCTCACTCGATAACAACAGGACAAAAAGTGGATTTCAACACCGTTTCTCCAACTACACTCAAAGAAAAAACTAAAAACTGTCGTAGAAAGATCGAAAAACTTGTTTCTACATTTTGATTTTCTAATTCAAGTTAATTTCATAGCATAACTTAAAGGGAAGGTGACTTTGGGAGGTGGGAAAACAAGAATATTTACATACCAAATGTAATATTTAATCTCAAATGGAATATTTATCCTTAAAAATGGAAAAAGACTTAAACTTGAACTTTCTTCCTCAAATTTTCTTTCTTATATTTATCTGTTATTATGTAGGAGGAAATCAAAAATATACTAATTAGTTTACAGTCGTTTGGCTGAAATTATGCCCAATTTTACCTTACCGTGAATCCGTCACTTAATATCAAGGACGAAGGAAGCTAATCCGTAGTCCGAAAAAACAATTTGCCTTATCGCGTTTGGATTTGTTTCTTAGTTTTCAGTTTCTAGGATATTTTTTCGAGATGTTTTTTGGTGCAGTTAAAGAAAAATAGAGAAGAACTAGATAAAGAGGAGGAGGAGGAATAGAACCCACCCTTGTGACCATCGAATATTTCCATTGAAATGAGCCTGCCTCGAAATGGGAAAACAACAAAACGAAAAGGAAAAAAAACCCAAACGGCAACCAAGAAGTTGAAGTCCTTTTACAAACACTCATACACAAACACACACACACACATTGTGTGTATACATAAAAGATACGTGGCGGGGGTAGCAGGACAGGGGGATGGGGAGAGATATGTTGTGGACGTGCAGCTCTAAATACGACGCAAAACCAGCAAGGGATGAGGTTGAGGGTTGGTTGTATTTATACGAAAATGTAAGTAGGTGGTGTACACACACACAGGCACACATACTAAATAAAACTACTAGAAAACTCTGAGCAACATTTGAGACGAATTGCAAAAATCTTCTCTCACTTGACATTTCATCTTAAGGATGGAAGGATTTTCAAAATCAATATGCAATGTGTTAAATCTTTGGACCTGTATATTTATGATAAAGTTGTGTTGGGCTATATCTTTTAGCTTGTTGTTTGTTTTGGGGGCTTCGATTATTCTCTCGTACACACCTTTTTTTGTAGCAGCCTCATGCAGCAAGCGGCTGGTAACGGAACGGAACTGCACACCTCCTCTCCTTTTCGTCGTCTTGTTGTTGTTATTATTATTCCAAATATTTGTCGTTGTTTTTATTGTTATCGATATTTGTAATGTTTATGTATTTATTTTTTATTATTATTTTTTTTTTTTTTTTTTTTTTGGACTTAATCAGTTCTTGTAGTTTGTGAAATTCCTCTTTAGAGAGATTCGTCTTAGGCTTAATTCCGTTTCAGTTTTATTCGCTCTTCATTCCCTCGATGCGACATTCGTGTATCCCTTTTTCCGACTAAAGATACATTCGATTAAAAACACAACATAATACGGATACACGGTGTCTTCTCAGTGGCTGCGGTGCGTCTCTGTGTGTGTGTGAGTGCTCATCATATATGTATGTATGTACGGTATATGTATGTCTAAATAAAACAAAAAAAAAATTAAATAAAAACCCAAATGTATCTCGCAGTCAGTTTTTGATTTTATACTGCGCGCGCTCCAAACTCTCTCGCTCGCCTTTGATTATTCTCTCTCTCCCTAGCTTGGTCTCTTTTTCCCATGCACATGCACATCCATTTTCTGTTCTCTTATGAGTGAGCCCCCCCCCCTCGACCAAACAGAACAAAAGAGAATATTATTTTTAAAGAAAGAACGTGATATTTTGAAAAAAGCAACTTGGGATATTATATTTGATATCCAATTCATATATTGTGGATTTCAATTAAGAATTTCTAACGGACATACGAATCATGGCGCCAACAATTAACTTAAACGGTCACCATTACTGGTATTTATACAAAGAGCATTTTTCAACACTATTCACTCGAGTTGGATGTAAATAAATCCCAAATCGCATTTCGTTTTCAAGTTTTACATTTAGTCGATTATAGCAATTTAGTTTTTATTTGATGACATGCAGCTACTATAAGCCGGCAAAACCCAGCAAGAGTATCTGGGATTCATGATAGTCGTAGTTTGCTGGAAAGTCGGCTTTTCTCTCTCTCTACTTTTATCTTCTATTTATTTTCACTTATTAGCACTGCAGCGCACCCCTCACACTGACTTTATTTCCTCCCTTGATTTCTTCACACACTTTTTATTAGAACTTTCTTGTTGTGTTGGTCTAGTTGCTGTTGTTTGCGGTAAACTTTGCGCGCTTTTCTTTTTGTTGTTGCTGTTGATGTTCCGTTCTGTTCTTTTTACTTGACCATGCGTTTTCCTACAACATTTTTCTTTCACTTTTCATGTAAATTACATTTAACTAAATACGCAGAAACAAAATATTAGTCTGAGCGCACTTTTATTTAATATTACCCACTTTTTCACCAAATAAGCAACCTTCCCGCACACATTTACAAATTGGAATGAAAAACTGAAGCCAAGCCGAAACCAACAACATTGCTTTCGAGTTGATGAGGAGTCGACTTGTGCATACCCTGCTATAACATGCATTGCAAAAAAAAGAGGAATAAAAGTAACAAAACAAGCCAAAACTAAAGTTATACATGTATATTAGCACCTGGGCTCTCAAGCCATATTAAGGATATATATATATTAAGAGTTGTAAGATATGTGAAAAATATTGGGTGCATGTAACATACTTTTCATACCAGGGTACAGGGTACAAAAGAAGAACTACAAAGAATGCTAGAGAGCGGGAGAACGTGAACAAAAAGAGAACGAGAGAGAGCCCAAATTAATGGCGCATGTGGCGCGAAATTTGGATTGGAGTGTTTTTGTTGTTGTGATGGTGGTGCACAAAGGAGGAAGAGAGACACCACCAACAACACGGTGACAATCATCCCTAAAGGAGAAAAGGAACTTGTTTTCGTCTGTCCTAGAGAGCAGGATCACGCTCTTTTCCTGCTCTAATGCACTGACAAAAATTAGCAACTGCTTGAAAAATTCAATTCAAATTTTTAACGTCCCAATTTGACCATTTGCTCAGGTAGATTTAAAAAAAAAACGCTCAGGTGTGCCTGCAGGTAGACAAATGTATGTAGAATGTGTAATTATGCTGCTTCTTTTTATTGTGTATGCGTTAGTATGCCTACTTTCAGTGTGGGATTATGTACTAAGCCTGTATGAAAGCCGAATTCGGTGGGCGATATTTTGTTAGAAACAAAGTGTTTTCCAAATGTGTACATACATTTGTTTTTAAACAAAATGTCTTAATATTCAAATATTAACCGTAAAATTTCAAATACGTTTCTAATCTAAAAATCTTGAGCGTTTTAAAGCGTATCTGAAACGAATTATATCGTACGATACTGTTATTGAAAGAAAAAAAAAACAATTCAACAAAATCATTATATTATTTTAAACAACTTTAGATCTGTTATATTAAAAGTACAAAATCTATTTTCTTAGAGTGTTTAGGCACATTTTATAAAAGGTAGTTTTTCATAATTATTATAAGTTTAAAAAAAAAAATAAACTTCAACATCCTATTATTCGATGTTAACAGGTGACAACCAAAACGCCTGGAATGTGCATTTTTTCAGATAATTGATCCTGAAAGATTTATGTAGTTATTTAGTTAGTCAGTCGCCTTCTTATAATACTGTAAGCTATGCTTATGTATAATATCTAAACTTAGGTAATTCTTTTTTTCTGTTATAAATGTACCTATTAAGTAATCTGTATTCCAATTAAGTAAGTTCAAAGATCTTAGCCAAATTCCAACTCTTCGATAAGAACATTTTGTAGCTTCTGACGTACTCTAAGCTTACGTCGTTCGTCCTGTAGCTTCTGTAGAAATGGCATCAAACTGAGCAAAAACATACGATCGGCATCGTTATCCTCCTGTGGCTCGGTATTAGTGGCTGCATCCATGCTAATGTACTTAAAGGGCAAATCCGATGTGACTACGGATGTGGACGGTGGGCGGGATGCAATTGTAGCCGGTTTCGTTTCAGTATCACTGGTGCTACTACTATTATTGGACTTAATCTTGGACAGAGGCATTGCCATTTCCTCATCATCATCAAGCACTTCAATGGTGAAAACACCAGCATCTGGTGTAGTATTCTCTGAGGCGGCATCTTCATCAAAATCATCATCATCGTCTTGCTCATCCTCCTCCTCCAATTTAATACGTTTGCTATTGTTTTCTCGATCCTCTGACTGATACTGGTTTTCGTTCTCTCGATTCTCAAAGAAACAACTAATATCCGAAAAACTTGGTTGATGCATTTCCGAATCATAGCTATCGCTGAGTTCACAAATTGGTTCAGTTGCCAGCATTGCATCGTATTTGGCTCCACGCGTTATATTATTATTTTCGCTCCAATTGTTCGGTGGATACTTTTTGCTGCTACTTCGCGTCTGACGCATTATATTCTCATGGACAGCATGTTCCATGAAACGCATGTCATTGTAGAAGCGCCACGATGACGGTGTTTCATTTGAAAGATTATTCCGTATGTAGACTTTGCGGAAATTGTCACGCAAATGTCCCCACTTAATGCGACAAATGTCCGCTGAAATTAAGCAAGAACAATAGATTAGAAACGGCTTAAAAAGATCTGAGACGACATGTCTGTCTACACACCTGGAAGATTCACATCCTGACCAACTTCAAACCAAATTGGTGTAATATCGCTACGCTTTTGGCCGCTTCCATTGTTTCGCAACCAAAGGATGGGGCGACGCGAAACAGAAGCAATAAGACGTTTTACTGTTTCTATGGGCAACTTTGCAGTATTCGTATAGGCCATGGAGGGAACAACAGCAGCGGGCGACAAAGACGAAGACAAAGGCGATGGCGACGCCGATGACGATGACGCATGGTTGTAAGCCATCATCGCAACTACTGCTACTTCTGTGGGGTCTTTTCAAACTCTCTCTCTGACTGTGAGCGACTTGCGCAGCTCAAGCACTCAACCAGCACTGAGAGATCACGGGCGAATTGAAAACCACGACAGTCTCGATAGATATTGCGGTGGCGTTGTACGGTTGTGTCGGGTCCAACCAGTTTACGTGCCTTTTGGGCTAAAGAGAGAACGAGAGGGACAGAGAATGAACGCGAACACAAGCAACGGCAACAGACTTCTCCCTCGGTCTCTGTCTCTCTTTTGGTATTATCCGGATGTGAAGCTTCCGCTGTTGTAGTAGCCACAGAGTTGCTGGCTTCAGTTTCGTGTTTTGTACGTTGGTGTTTTTGCTCTTTACGGTTATTAACTTTACTTTGGGCCGTAACGAATTGAATATGCGCTGCTAAAACTAGACTCGACTCGACTCGAATCACTAGCACCTTTCATCACTGCGTTTCTTTGTGTATTTGTGTGGGTGTTGACGTCGTCTTCGTTCCACCTTAGCTAAAGAACCAATGGGATTTTCTATGTCCACCTTTAACAGGTAAACAGGTACATTGAGACAAATGTCCTTCTGACCTTCATATTTATATACATATGTATGTACATACATACATACATATGTATGTACATTTGTATTTACTTTTTGCAAATGTACTTATATGCTGTACACAGAGTACTGTAGCGTACTTGTTGCGCTTTGTTTATTTTTATCGAAAAAAAAACTGGATTTCACTACGGTCGGCTGGACTGCTGCCTTGGAGAAGATGGTGGAGTGAACGTAAAATATTCACGCCAGTGAAGCTCACATACCTACGCCTGCAGATGTGTGTGCGAGTGCTTACATGTGTGTGTGTGCATTGTGCGCAGAGACTTGAGCTCCAGTTAACTTTGTTTTGCACGATCACGATCGAAAACCAGCGATCCCCAGTCCCAGTCCCAGTCCCTACCTTTCTATCTCTATCTTTAAGTATGTATGGGTCTGTGCGAGTGCCTTGTGTGTGTGTGTGAGGTAAGCATTTACTGAAAAGAAAATTGCAAGCCAAGCAAGCATTTTAAATTCTACGATCGGCCGACTTGACATTTGATCCTGTTTATAAGCACACAGAGGAAGAAAAAGAGAGGGGTGTACGAGCCTACGCATACCTAACCTCAAATGCTAAGATAAATAAATTTCATACCGTAACTGTTAAATGGACACGAAGTTTTTTTCAGTAATGAGGATCGGGACCGTCCTTAAATTTAACCATTTCACTAAACTTTCTAGTTTTCAGACAACAAAATACACAGTTTTTGTTTAATATTTCACATTTTCAATGGCTTAACAATTACAAAAACTCAAAAATTACAGATATATAGCAAACATGAGAAATGTGTGATTTAAGAATCTGAATCTATATATGGAATAGTATCTGAACCAATAATTGCATTATATGTATGTATATATACTGTATAGCGGAATACTATAATGCCTTGCGCCTGCGCCTAATGATGTCCATCACCATCACTTCCTATATTTTTTCAATGGTCTCTGCCTGTTCAACTTTATTTTGTCCATTGTTACCATTATCATTCTCATTATCCTCTAAGGTCAAAGGTGTGGACGACCCTCGACGTTTGCGATTTGTTCCAGTTGCCGTCATGATCGAGTAACTTTTTCTACGCTCCTTCTCGTGACCACCCACCAAATCGGGGCAGTTACCATTGTTGCCATTGGTAGGTGATAGGCTACCATTACCATTCCCCGCATTGCCAGTTTCGGTTTCATTGATGAAAACATCCATGTGATCGATGGTATCGTTCAGGATAAAGCTTTGATCCCGGCGTTCGCTCTTCTTCCAGAGATAATAGAATTGCACCAATTCACGCATGGTTCGCGTGCGAACCTGATTTTGGCGGATCTGGTAGAAATCCTTACCGAATTTATGTATACCCTCTTCAAACTTTTGGCACTCCTCCTCCGACCATGTGCCCATTGATGAGCCGCCGTCACCAAGGGGCAATATATTGATACGTTTACGACGCAATGCCTCCTTAAAATCATAACCACACTGGACCAAAAGATGCAAGGCCTGCTCGTTATCTTTTACGACGGATTCCGAATCTGATAGAGTGGAAAGCTGAATTCGTGAGGATGGTTTCTGACTAGAAGAAGTAGTTTTCTCATCTGTGGAGGATACAGCCAAAGATGGTAATGGATCTGCTTCATTTTCAGTAAGCTCCCCGCTCCCCTCCTCAGCCAACGCTGCCGCTGTAAGAATTCGTGCCTCTTGAATTTTATTGAGATAATCCTCTACCTCCCTTTCGGTCACTTGGCTGGGTTCCCAGATCAACTGATCTTCATTCTCATAGGGAAGTATATCGCCATATTGAGAGAGTCCATCAGGTATATCAGCTTGATATTCGGTTCCCACCATAATAATCTTTCTGACATCATCGGAATCGGTATCTGTGTCTTCTTCTTCCTCTGGCTCTTCCACCTCCTCTAGGAGTGTATTAAGTGGGGTAACTGCAAAAGTTAACATTTTAACATATTATCATATGAAATGTTTCCCAATTGAAGCAAAACATACAGGTTTCTAAATCATCCTGCCGATTGGGCAATGGACTGCTGTCAAAAGATTCATCAGGATAGAGATCCATTAAATGGGAACGATGCTGTTTTTTTCCTTGTTCGACACTCAAAATTGCAGGCATATCTTCAACATCAGGTTCCAGTTTGGGTTCTTGGTCTTCATTATCCAATTCCATCTGCTGCTGCTGCTGTTCCTCTTGCTGATGCGGTTGTTGTTGCTGCTGCTGTTGCTTCCTTGCCCTCCGCCGTCGCCCGGCTGAACTTTTGCTGGTGCTAGGCTTATTTCTTGAACTACTAGAAGTGATTTCAGATTCTGCTGCCATGCCGCCATATTTGGCCAACAACTCCTCTATAGGCATTTCACTTTCCTCCCTCAGCCTGGCAATCTCATCCTCTGGATTGTTGTGTTCTTCCAAAGCTAAAGCTTCCTCCTCATTTAATGTGGCCTCGTCATCAAAATCATTAACCATCATATCGATTGTGGGCTCAAATGTGGTGTCTGCCATGGATGATGTTGGTGACATTGGAGCCTGGACACTGGTGCTGGTATTATCCGAACTGGTTGCCGGGGATTTACGTCTCTCCCGCTTTGTGGGCGTGATGGTAAGTTCTCGAGTTCCCGCCATGGCCAATTCGTTGCTTGCCATTAAGCTGCTTGTGTCCAAATCCACTGACGCCTCGCTAGCGCTCTGCAGTGAACTCTCTGCCATCATTTTTATGATCAGTTTAATGGTATTCTAACTATTTACGTCTATTTGACTTTTTTATATTGCCTTTTCTAATTGTCGCTTCTTGCCCGCAACTGACATAAGGCCTGGCCACACTAATCAAGCCACAGCCACAAGTATTGACATTAGAAATGAGCAACCATCGTCAACTACTAGCCAAAAGCTATGACGCTCATCTCTCATCTCTAAAAAGTTTAGCGGGAAGAATAAACTTATTTGGAAAATCTTTATTTGTAAACAATAATGAATTGGGAATAAAATTTGTATGCATGAAAATGAATGATGAATAATAATAAAACTAACAAATTCTTATGGTATTTTTGCCCATCACGACAATGGTGCCCTCATCCTGAACCTCTTTTAATGCATCCTCAAACTGCTCGCGAGTTATTAACTGAAACATTAGAAGTCAACAATTAATTGATAAAAAAAAATATATGGTTAAGTCACTTACAATTTGAGAGCCCTCCTTGATCTCTTTAAACAATTTCTGATATGGTACGGTGGGCACTTTGCCTTTTTTCTTAAGGTTCTCCTTAATTGCTGCCACCAGATCTGCGCGTTTCTTGCGGGCTGCTGTGGACAAACCTGTAGTGAGGATGCCCACATCAATTTTACCAGACAATGGATCTGTGGCCGATTGCTTAAGGGCCTCACGATGAAGGCGCCAGGCCTCTTCTACATCCTCTAGCTCCACTGTGCCGCTAAGTCGAACCTTTGCATGGGCCTCTGATAAACGAATCAAACTCTCCAATTGCCGAGGATAGGCAGAGATCTGACCGCGACCGGCACCAACTTTGCGCATATCAACATAGGCCTGAATCAGACGTTGTTGGGCTTCATCAGAAAGAGTGGGAGATAAATGCTCACGGGCATAGGCAATGTAATCTCTTAGAACACTCATATCCTGCAAAACAAAATCCGAAATATAAAAAATTAGGATAGGAAAGATATAAGTGTTTTTTTTCTCCTACTTACAAACATGGTGTCCTCCTCTTCGTGGCGTGTAACATAATAGAGAGATACCAGATGACTGGCCAAACGCTTATCGAAGATTTCATCCTGTGGATCCAACACCAGAAATATCAAATCAAAGCGGGAAAGAAGGGTGTGCGGCAATTGCACATTATCTATGATATTTTTGCGCTTATTCCACTGCGATTCGGCTGGATTGGCAGCAGCTAGAATGGATGTTCTGGCATTCAATTGGCAAATTATGCCGGCCTTGGCAATACTCAATGTTTGTTGCTCCATAACCTCGTGCAGCACACTGCGCGTGGAATCGTTCATCTTGTCGAATTCATCAATGCAGCAGACACCATTGTCGGCCAAGACGAGAGCACCACTAAATTGTACGAATTATAAAAAATGATGGTCGATGATCTTTGATATGTATTTAAGGTTATCTTACGTTTGCAACACTAATTGCCGTGTCTCCGGATCCTTGGTGACATAAGCTGTCAAGCCCACTGCGGATGATCCTCGACCAGAGGTATATTGAGAACGGGGCACCAAATTGTAGACATATTGAAGCATCTGGGATTTAGATGTACCGGGATCACCGCAAAGCAATAAATGAATCTCAGATCTAAAATTCTGTCGACCCAAAGTCGAATGCTTTTTCTTGGTACCACCGAAAAGCTGTAAAAGGATGCCCTTCTTTATGTCATCATTCTCATAAATCGAAGGAGCAATAGCTCGGGCAAGGCGATCATAGATATCCGGCTTCTTTGAAAGCAACTGCAGCAGTTCAATGCGTTCCGGAGGGAATATGTGGTCTTTGCTGTAACGTAATGTGCAAGAGTAGAAATAATTTAGGGATTAAGAATAATGAATGGCGAGACTTACCCTTCTTCCTCCTCATAGAGCCGCTTGTTGTCAACTTTACGGAAATGCACCACATCCACATGAGTTTTATAGACACTCTTTACATTCAAGCCTTTGCCTTTCAAGGGCGTAGCTCGATAGATACCCGTGACAGTCACTCGATCACCTGGCTGCACTTTATCTACTAAATCGTTGTGGGCATACAGCAGGACATTGTGTGGTGTTTGTCCGGCAGCCATGTCGTCAGGGGATTCTTGCAGTTTTACGAGCTGTTTATCCGTAAATTCGGAACGATTGTGTATGAGACGGAAACAGTGATTGGTGTTGCAATTTGAGCACAATGTGGGCTGAGCAATGCGACCGCGATCAACCTCGACGGTTGTGCAGAAGGAGCAGATGTTGCAGGAAAAGAAGGCCTCGCGCATCTCAGGAATGACATTTGAGGAACGTATGACCATGCCGCTAATACTGATCAATTGATCCATATCTTCAGGATTCAACGAACGCATATTACGCGTCTTGTCCGCATTGAAGGGACGCACTTGAATCTGATGCTCCAGCAAAGCGGCCGGATAACGTTCAAAGAACATCTCATTGATGGCCATATCAAAGCCTGGAATCACTTCCTGTGGATAGCATATCAGCTGACGGTACAAATCTTGGTCAAAGGTCTTCAAATGTGCGCAATTGAGATTTAAATAGGGCTCCTCCAGAGTATGAATCTCTTCAAGCTTCTGGAGATACAGTGGCTGATTGACATCAATGTTCTCCGAAATCTCATCCTGCTCGGCACTTGGATCAATGAATCGCATAATGAATGATTTAAACTTTGATTTACATTGGCTAACAACTACATTCGTGCCCCACACAACCAACTGGGGACCAGTTGATGCCTCCGAAACAGGATCGGTAGTTTCCGACCCGCCCTTCTCTGGTATGGGATCCAGCTAGATCAAGATAAGCCATTAGCAATTAAGAATCATAGTTTTTAATTTTACTTACCCCGGAAGCACCTCCAATAGCCACTTGGCGTATGCGCTTGTCTGTCCTGATATCTGGACGTGTACGAAGAGGCGTTCCACGTATACCTGAACGCGGTGTTCGTATAGAGCCCATGGAACTTGGCGTACCATAATTGAGGGGTGAGCTCAAATCAATTTCACTCATATTGGCGCCCAAACCACGAGCCGGGCTTGTCGCTGGCAAACTTATATTGCCCGGTGAAGTAGGCGGCAAACTGATATTGTCAGATGGCCTGGCTCCCACACGACCGGGACCCATTCGCATTGGGGTCTCCGCCTCTTGCGGAGCAATTGAACGCGTCGGAGTGGCGCCTCCATCTTGGCCCCCACCCTGTTTTGGATTGGGAGTTCCCTCACTAGGCGAACGGATGGGACTTGACATTTCAAAATTACTTATGTTTAATTTTAGTTTCCGCTACGAATATTTCCCTTTTTTCAACACACAACTAAATGAGATGCCTCACTGGATTCCCTGCAAGACAAAAGCGCGGGAAAATCTGACAAATGCTCTCAATAGTGTTGCCAAATATCACAAGGTACGTTCATAGTGTGACAGCATTCTTAAGTCCAGTGTTGTAAAGCTTCCGCAAGGCGAATATGCAATTTTACCGCCAAGGATTTTATTTAAATTATAGCCAAGCAACAAATATCCTGATTTGGTAAGATGCATAAAATCCAAATGACCAACCGCCAACACACCTTAAGCTCATTTTATAAGTGACTTTAATTTAAAAGCCAAGAAGTTGTTCAGAACTGTAGGCCCTTGGCAACCCTAGGCAAAGTCAGTAGTGAGAGGGAGAGAGGCAGGCCATAATAAATAAAAGTTCTTTCATTTTAGCACTTAGCAAGAACGAAATAACTACTAATGTAATGTAGATTTATTTTAATTCAAAAAATTTGCAATATTTATTTTATTTTATACTTTTCGGCTACAAAACCAAAATTTAAGTTAAAACAATGTACATCGAGTGAAACGTTACTAAAAAAAAAAAAAAAAAATAGCAAAGTGTTTGGCGAATCACAAGGAAAACAAAACCTTCGAAAAGGAAGAGGAAGGAAGCCCAACGTAACGGGTTTTTTTTTGTGTAGAGATCGTGACAGTTAGTGGGAGAGAGAGCTGAAGGAGTAGCTTAAAGTGGACCATCACCATCATGTCTAGCGAGGAGATGTTATATGCTAAGGTATTTGGCCCTTATTATAATTATTATTATCGGATGCCATACAAGTGCATTGTTGGCAAGAAGAGTCAGTCAGATGTTGTTTGCTTGGTTGGTGGGAGAATGGAGGGCGCCCGCCAATAGTGTCAAAAGCGGGTCTCATTCTCTCAGCGTTTATGTGTTTGTCTGTATATGTTTTGTGTTATGTGTGTGTGTATGTGCGTGAGTGTTTGACAGGTTGCCAAGACAGAAGATAGCAAAACTATTTGGCTCCTTTACGTCATCGATGAATTATTAATGCACTTACACTTGCAACTGATTAGACAATTTATCAATATTTTGTTAATTTATTCACACATTGAGTAAATAAAATCTTTTTTGCTTCAATCTAGCTTAAAGAATATCTAACGTCATTAATTAAAAAATCCATACAAGCCATGGTCTATCTTCTGTCTTTGTTTGGTGACCCTGTTCTTGATTTAATGGGGCAATTATTGATGTCACCTGCATATGCCATTTTTGGCAGTGAATCATTCGGCCGCAGCAGTGTCTTATCAGAAGAAGCGTTGTTCTGATAAGACCCCCTAACTGTATGGGGATGACTAAGATTTGAATTTTACGGTAATATAATTTTCTTCTTTCTCCATAGGGCGCCAAAATCTGGGTCCCACATAGAGAACAAGTATGGGAGAGTGCCACTTTAGAAGAGAGCTATAGAAAGGGAGCCGGTTTTCTTAAAATATGTACCGAATCCGGCAGCCTGCAGGAGGTGAAACTAAAGGCAGATGGCAGCAATTTGCCTCCCCTCAGAAATCCTACAATTTTGGTGGGTCAAAATGATCTCACCACTCTTTCATACCTGCATGAGCCGGGCGTTCTGTATAATCTGCGTGTGCGGTTCTGTGAGCGTCAGATTATCTATACCTATTGCGGCATTATTCTGGTGGCCATCAATCCATATGCCGACATGCCATTGTACGGCCCGAGTATTATCCGGGCCTATCGCGGCCATGCCATGGGCGAATTGGAGCCACACATTTTTGCCCTTGCTGAGGAGGCGTACACTAAACTGGAGCGTGAGAATTGTAACCTGAGCATCATTGTTAGCGGCGAATCAGGAGCAGGCAAAACCGTCTCCGCCAAATATGCCATGCGATATTTTGCCGCTGTCGGAGGTTCCGAATCGGAGACGCAAGTGGAGCGCAAGGTGCTGGCATCTTCGCCCATTATGGAGGCTTTTGGCAATGCCAAGACAACACGTAATGACAACAGTTCACGATTTGGCAAATTCACGAAACTTCTCTTTCGTAATCATATGGGTGTTATGTACCTTCAGGGTGCTACCATGCACACATATCTTCTGGAGAAGAGTCGCGTGGTCTATCAGGCGCAGGGTGAACGCAATTACCATATTTTCTATCAGTTATGCGCAGCCAGAGCCAAGTATCCCGAACTGGTGCTGGGTAAGATTCATTCCAAAGGATCCTGTGCAATCCTATATCTTTTTCTATTTGTGCAGATCATCAGGATAAGTTTCGTTTCTTGAATATGGGTGGTGCTCCGGAAATTGAACGCATCTCGGATGCTGATCAATTCAATGAGACAGTTCAGGCCATGAGTGTTTTAGGTTTCTCCATTTCCCAAATCGCTGACATTGTGAAAATACTTGCCGGCATTCTGCATCTGGGTAACGTTAAGGTTTCCAACAAATATACCGAAGGCAGCGAAGAAATTGACACTGAATCCTGTGAGATTTTTGTAAGAAATTAAAAGAATTTAAGTCTATTTAGTTTGGTATTTAATTCTGTGTCTTTATTTCTTTCGCTCTAGCAAAACGATTTGAATTTACAAATAACAGGAGATTTGTTAAAAATCAATTCGGATGATCTGCGTCGCTGGCTTTTGATGCGTAAGATAGAGTCGGTCAATGAATATGTGCTGATACCGAACAATATTGAGGCTGCCGAAGCGGCACGTGATGCTTTGGCCAAGCATATCTATGCCAAGCTCTTTCAATATATTGTCGGTGTGCTTAACAAGAGTCTCAATAACGGTAGCAAGCAGTGCAGCTTCATTGGTGTGCTCGATATCTACGGCTTCGAAACATTCGAGGTGAACTCGTTTGAACAGTTTTGTATAAACTATGCAAACGAGAAACTCCAGCAGCAGTTCAATCAGCATGTCTTTAAGCTGGAGCAAGAGGAATACCTTAAGGAGGGCATAACCTGGACCATGATTGATTTCTATGATAATCAACCCTGCATAGATCTAATTGAATTGCGACTGGGAGTGCTTGATTTGTTAGATGAGGAGTGCAGAGTGAGTATATGAAGATTTTAAATTGTATTCATCTAAATAAACGCTTTCCTTTTATGTTTTAACAGATGCCCAAGGGCTCAGACGAGAGCTGGGCCGGCAAACTCATTGAAAAGTGCCAAAAGTTTCCACATTTCGAAAAGCCACGATTTGGAACCACGAGTAAGTGAAATTAATTCATTATTTTCATTTGTATTTTATCATTTTTGCTTTATTTGTTTTAGGCTTCTTCATTAAGCATTTCTCCGATACTGTGGAATATGATGTTAATGGCTTTTTGGAAAAGAATCGTGACACTGTCTCCAAGGAACTAACGAATGTTTTGGCACTATCCAATATGTTGCTATGCAAGCAGGTTATGGAACTGGAAGAAGTCGACACTTTAAGTATTGATGCATCTAAATCGTCTACATTAGGAGGTCGTGTGGTGATCAGTGCTGGACGTAAACAGGTTTGCTACCAATCATCCAATTCAATTGCTTTAGAAATTTATTATCCAGATGCTTATTGTGTTTGTGTGTTCATTTGTAATTGTTGTATCTATTGCTAATTTTGTATATTCCATACGTTCTGTCACCTTTGTACTGTCACTCGCTCGTCTGGCCAACAAACAAACTCTCACCAACAACAACAACAACCATTTACCCAGCAACTCAATGAGACACGGCGAAGAGTTAGTTACCTTATATGCTATACTGTTCTTATCCTTCCATATCCTTGCAATAATTTGCTTTTGTATGTATTCTCGTCAAGTAAGGTGTAATAAGTTTCTGTAAATTGTTTGAAATTAATATGTTAAAACTAAACAGAATCAATTTGAGCAATCAGTCTGTCAAATGATTCCCAGTGTGTCTATATAATGGATATGGGATTTGTCGCCAGCCAATGATTATTTGCAAGGATATTAAAACTTTGGAATAACCAAAGTTAGGCCTCTAATATATTAACCCCTTCATTTTTTTGAGGACATGCAAATATATACATATATCCATTCCATTAGGTGGTGCCATCAAAACAGCATAGGAAAACGGTTGGTTCCCAATTCCAAGAGAGTTTGACTTCATTGATATCTACTTTACATTCCACAACGCCGCATTATGTGCGCTGCATCAAGGTAAGTCCGTGTGAATTACTTTTCGTAATGCCATTTATTTACATTCTCAATTTCTGTTGGACACAGCCCAATGATGAGAAAATTGCCTATAAATGGGATACGGCAAAAATAATACAACAGTTAAGGGCATGCGGTGTGCTGGAAACGGTTCGCATCTCTGCTGCTGGCTTCCCCTCGCGTTGGATTTATCCGGATTTCTATGTCCGATATCAGCTTTTGGCGCATCGTTCGAAAATCGACAAGAATGACATGAAGCAATCGTGTTGTAATATTGTACACAAATGGATTCAGGACGAGGATAAATATCGTTTTGGTAATACGCAGATATTCTTTAGAGCAGGTCAGGTGGCCTATTTGGAGCAGGTGCGGGCCAATTTGCGTAAACGATATATTACGATAGTTCAGTCGGTGGTGCGCCGTTTCATTCATCGTCGGCGTTTCCTGCGTCTACAACGTGTTATCAACGGTTTGCAACGCTATGCTCGTGGTTATTTGGCGCGCCAACGTGCCCAGAAGATGCGTGAAGTTCGCGCTGCTTTGATACTCTCCAAATATGCCAAAGGTTGGCTATGTCGTCGACGATATCTTCGTCTGCGGCACTCAATCTTTGGCATTCAGACCTATGCCCGTGGCATGTTGGCCCGTATCAAGTTCTTTGCCCTGCGAGATCACTACAGGGCTGTTCAAATCCAGAGATTTGTACGTGGTGTCCTGGCCCGTCGAGCGTATCAGCAGAAACGACGAAATATTGTAATTTGCCAGTCAGCAGTGCGACGTTTTCTGGCTCGTCGTAAATTCAAGCGCATGAAGGCCGAGGCCAAGACAATTTCGCATATGGAGAACAAATACATGGGCCTGGAGAACAAGATCATTTCCATGCAACAGCGTATCGATGAACTGAATCGTGACAATAGCAATCTGAAGCACAAGACCAGCGAGATAAGTGTCCTAAAGTCAGTGTGCTCCATTCAGTAGAGTTTTGTTCGTAATAATGATTAATTCTTTCTTCTTTGCAGAATGAAATTGGAGCTTAAGAAGAATTTGGAGGGAGAACTAAAGAATGTAAAGGTAGCTTGCATGGACAAGGATATGCTTATTGGTGCCCTAAATAAGCAATTGGAATCGGAGCGTGATGAGAAAATGCAATTGCTTGAGGAAAATGGCCATGCTCAGGAGACGTGGCTTGGCCAGAAGCAAATGTGGCGTCTGGAGAATGAGGAATTGCGCAAACAAATTGACGAAATGATTGAAATGGCCAAAAATGTCGAGGCCAGTCAACGGGATCAAAAGGAGCGTCTGCTCACCGAAATTGACAATAAAGAACTAAACGAAGCCTATCAACGGGCCATCAAGGACAAGGAGGTGATCGAGAATGAGAACTATATACTCAAAGAGGAGCTAAGTCGTTTTGCTGGCGGTGTGGGCAATTACTCTCATCGCACCCGTTCTGTTAGCAATGCTTCCAGCCAGAATGAAGAGGATGTGGGCTATGCCTCGGCCAAGAATACACTCGACATCAATCGGCCACCCGATCTACTCAATAAAAGTGGCAAGTGGCTTTGTACTTGTGGTCATCATATTGATGATAACTGCATCAGCAAAGGCGGCGGTGTCGGCAATGCTCACGGGGATGTTCAGGGAATGCAATCGAAACGTATTTCAGTTATGGTAGCAGTGCTTAATTTTCGTATACCCGTGGAGTTGCCCTTTTTGTATATAGGCTACGTGATAGTATTTATTTATTTATTTATATCGGTTTGCCGATATCATGTTAATAGATAAATGTACAAGCATAACAAAAAATTATTGAATTTACTTACATTAAGGAAACGGCAGACTTTGTTTAAAAAGAGTTTTTGCATTTTCTATTATGATGTTCGATCTCTGTCAACAAAACGGAAAATCTGTAACGGATTTAAGGTGGAGTTGCAAGAGGTACTAACTTAATTAAGTAGTTACTTTAAGACATTTTTTGTTTGGTTATTGGATACCCTTATATGTTAAGACGGTTGCATTCCTTGAACTTTCTAATTTTACATATTCTGTTCGTAGCGAATCGCTAACAATTGCTGTTGTTTTTTTTTTCTCGACAGACTCATTCATCGATACCACTAGCATTGTGATGAAGCTACGATCCATACTCGAGGAGGAGAAGCAAAAGAACAAGTATCTGCAGGAGCAATATCTAAAGTTGGCTAGCCGTAATAAACCCACCGAAGATTCCTTCCGGTAAGTACATAGTGTTAACAAAAAATGTTACAAGACGTCGAGACGGTCGAAAGAAAAAAACAAACACTTGAATACTAAATACTTTACTCTCTTGTATATCACTCCGCTTATCTACACACACACACGCCTCACTTCGGTTGACTTGACTTCACTTAACCACCGTAGCGTTTCCGAGTTGGAAGTTGAGAACGAGAAATTACGCGGTGAATATGATCAGTTGCGCACGAGTATTAAACACGGAGTTGAGATCAACGAGCTCAATGGTAACACTTAAGGGAAGCACTTAACTGACGTAATACTCATACATAACTCCTCCTTTCCTTCCGCCCGCCTTTTTGGTCATCCCCCATCACGCCCTGTGTTTTTTCCTCTTTGTTTTTATGTGTAATTGCAGCTCAACATGCGGCACTGCTGGAAGAAGTACGTAGACGGCGCGAGGAATGCATCCAGCTGAAGGCAGTGCTGTTGCAACAAAGCCAAACGTTGCGTTCCTTTGAACCGGATAGCCTGCAATTACGTGGCAATGATGTGCATGAACTTCTTGAAGCCTTCCAATCTCAGAAATTGGTCAACAGGTGGGCAGAATAATCAAATTTTTCCAACATAAAAACTGAAATATCTTTGTTTTGGCAGACAATTGGAATCGGAACTGAAAGCCATTACCGAAGAGCACAATAGCAAGCTGGTGGAGATGACACAAGAAATTGAACGTTTAAATACCGAGAGACAAGAGCTCCAAAATGTTATTTTCGAGAGCATTGATGAGTTTGAAAATGCCACTGTTGAGACTCTGAAGCAAAATGATCGTTATCTGCGGCGTGAATTGAAGAAGGCCATTTCCCAATATCTGCTGGTGCAGGAGGAACTTAAGCTGGCCAATGCCAAGTTGAAGGCATACAGACAAGATGATGGCCAGCTGGAGCATAAACTGGAAGAGGAAATGAGTCGTGGCAGATCCTCGAACAACAATTCAAAGGATGTTGACGTCGGTGCCAATGTGACCAAGCAAAAGTCTCAAAATCCACAGGGTCTCATGAAATTCCATAGCAGTGATCTCGATAAGATATTGCAACGTTTACTAAGCAATATGACACCCCGTACAGTGGTGGGGTTGTTGCCAGGATTCCCAGCTTATCTGATCTTTATGTGCATACGGTAAGAAAAATTTCAGTCCCATCTGAAAGAAAAGAAACTAAATGAATGTGTTTCTTTCAGTTATACCGATCTCACCAATGCCGACGAAGATGTGCGTGAGCTGCTGAGTAAATTTGTCATACAGATTAAGAAAATGCATCGTACCCCGCATCCAATTGAGAATCGTGTCATCTGGCTGGTCAATTCCATAACGTAAGAGAGCCCTCCCCTTTAAGGCCCCTTTTCTGATTATTGGTTTTGTGTTACAGATTGTTAAATCTATTGAAGCAATATGGCGATGTGGATGAATATGTCAAGTTCAACACAGAGAAGCAGAATCAACAGCAGCTGAAGAATTTCAATCTCTATGAATATCGTCGTGTGATTTTGGATTTAATTGTGAATTTATATCAAGCACTGATCATACAAATTCAGGGTTTAATGGATGCAAAAATTGTGCCAGCCATTCTGAATAACGACGAGATTCAACGTGGACGACATGCGGCTCATGGCATGCGAAGTCGAACCACTTCTATAGGTGCAGCAGCTGCTGCAGCATCCTCGCCAGACGGTAATGGCGGTAATGTACCAGCCTGGAAGCAATTGATTGGCCAATTGGAGCATTTCTATAAGCAATTCCAACATTTCGGCTTGGACAATTGCTATGCAGAGCAAATATTCCACCAATTATTGTACTTTGTTTGCGCCGTGGCCCTCAATTGTCTGATGTTGCGAGGCGATATATGCATGTGGGAGACGGGCATGATTATACGTTATAATCTTGGTTGCATTGAGGATTGGGTGCGGGATAAAAAGATGGTGAGATAGTGCAAACAAAAAAAAAAAACTTTAAATCTGTATTAATAGTTTTTCTCCTCTTGCTCCTTCAGTCCAATGATGTATTAAAACCTTTGGCTCCGTTGAATCAAGTTTCTCAGCTGCTGCAGTCGCGCAAGAGTGAACAAGATGTCCAAAGCATTGTCGATCTCTGCACTTCGCTAACCACGGCTCAGGTGCTTAAGGTAATGAAGTCCTACAAGCTGGATGATTACGAGAGTGAAATTACCAATGTATTCCTGGAGAAATTAACCAAAGAGCTGAATGCTAGAGACATGGTAATATTAACAAAATCCAATTATGATTCCAATCGTTGTCTAACATTTTCCATTTCTTAAAACAGAAGAGCAACAGCAGTGACGAATTTACCATGGATCAGAAATTTATACAGCCTTTCAAAGTGGTATTCAGATATAGCGAAATTTCATTGGAAGATATTGAGCTGCCCTCTCATCTAAATCTTGATGAGTTTTTGACCAAAATCTAAATTAATCGTATTTACCAACCCACTTCTCTTGCTATTTCAATTGTCATCTCTTTAAAATAATCTACTTGTTATTGTTGCCATTTCAAAATACTAAAACCTTTACCGATATTTATTGTGTATACCAATTTCATATATAATAATTATTTATAGAAATTAATCCATGTTAGTGTAGAGTCTTAGAAACGTAGAGTTCCTGTGCCTTTGCCTTCTGTTCTTTTTTTTTTTGTTTTTGGTTACAAACCATTAAGCATTATCCGTAAACATACATTGCAAATTGGAATGAAAGTTCAACTTACATATGTAATAACATTCCCAACCTGAGAAGAACCTTGTGTACCTAAAAACAGATGATGATACTATATAATGAAGAATTAATTTGGCTATACATACCAACAAAAAGAGAACTTAATAATTAGTGTACTTAAATACATATGTATAGAAAAGGCCGAAATGTGGCCTTTTAATGATTGCAATAATCGAACGACAGAGACTATAATTCGTAGTATAATAATATAGATAATTCTATAACGATTCCATTTAAATGTATTCTCATATTATTTTTTGCTATATGTATATGTGTGTATGTTGGCATTTGTTAAAATATTTATATGATCATATATACATGTTTAAAAAATAAGTACTTATTTACCATATACAAAAAAGGAAATATATATATATTATATTATATATTTATATGTTATAAAATCAGCTTGCCTGAGGACTATCGGCACGACTATTGTTTTGCATTTAGTCCTAGTTCGGTCTGCTATCTGAAGTATGCAATAAAGATCGCGAATTTCATTTTAAATCGTTTATAACTTGACTTTTTTGTTGGTATCTCAACTTTCTTTGAAAAGACGTTTGACCTGGGACTCATTTCACTGTGTAGATATAATGAAATACTTTTGGCCATTTTCAATACCCACTAGTGAATTAAACAAGTTTTAAGGATCATGTTAAGGATATTTATTGAAAAACAAAGAAAAAAAATAAAATAATCATTCATTGATTTCTAAATCTAAGGACTTATGTAATCCCCAAATATGACAACTAACAAACTAATAACTAAAGATTTAAAGTTCATGAGGAATTTTTGAAAGTCTCTGTAGCCAATTTTTATAGGATGAAAAGCTAAACCTTGTCTGTGTCTGTTCACAGTGTTAATCTCTAATCGTTCTCTTCCAATACATATCTAAAGGCCGGCGCTGCCTTGTGAACCATCCTGCGATGACGAGATAGAGCCGAATGGGAGGTAAATGTAGCATTACATGAATCACATTCTTTATCCCTGATATCCAAATGGGCCTTGATGTGATTGGTGAGTTCGAATTTCTTGCGAAAACTTTTGCAGCACAAATCGCAAACATAAGGACGCAAATTTAAATGAAAACCATTAATGTGATGATCCAGAAGAAGTTTTAGGCGGAATCTTTTGCCGCACAATTCGCAGACAAAAGGTTTGTGACCCGTATGACAAGCCCGATGGGCCATTAGGTCATTGTTGATGGCAAAAGTTTTGTCACAGTATTCACATTTTAGGGCATTCTCGCAGTGGGCACGCAAAATGTGACGATCCATGTCATTGTGACGATCGAAGCGACGTGGACAATACGAACAAACGAAGGGCAAATCGCCTATATTGTGCTGCTTATAAATGTGGACCCGCAACATATAGTCGCCATAGAAACGTTTGCAGCAGTAGTCGCAATACAAGATCTGGCCCTCGGCCTTTGGCGGCAAGAAATTGCACATTTTCAGATGGTTCAACTCCTGTTTGGACCATGCCTTGAACAGCTCCTTCGACTTGAGACGACGCAGGCCTTCGTAGGCCCATTTGCGTAATTTAGTTACGGCCAAATAGATATCCGTTTCATTGGCCTTTACCAGGGGAGCCATATCCTCGGCCATTTTGAGGTACGCCTGGGATCGTGCTTCAAGTGAACAAAACTCGGTTATCGAAGGATCATAAAGCTCGGGATGATTAGAATAAGAGTGAATAAATTTAGTTGTCAGCACATTGGGCTGCCTGAAGTTGAGCTTTATCACCAGCAGAGAGCTGTTCTCTGCCCCATCGCCGTTGCCATCTTCTTCGTCGTCCAAATCGCTTACTGCGGTATATGGCAATGATTTGAGAAAATCACATCTTTGATAATGGCAAGCGGCCTGACCTACTAGTTTCCCCTTCGCTGCCGACTCGCCAGCTAGTATATATTGGCTATGCAATTGATTGAGACATCTCTTTAACTCGGACTCGGTGAACAAAACATTGGCCTTGTCATCCATGCGTTTAATCATCTTCTTGTAGGCCTGGCTACGTGCTTCACGATTTTTATAATTGTCATCAGAAGGATTGTACAAACATGGATGCTCTCTGTATGCCTCAATTAAATGCAAGACTCGAGGATTACGGCGTATAAAATTGATTTTAAGCTGGAAATCAAAAATTGTTTTATACAATAAGGATCGGATGAGATTTTCTTAGCTCACCTTAAATACTTGTCCAATTTTATATCTCTTACGTGGACGTCCTGCTTTAAGCTTCGTGGGATATATATCAGTTTTCTCCTCCGGATCATCAAAGGAGGTATTATCCTCCACCGCATCGATTACACTCTCCGCAGTATTGACCACTTCCTCATTACTGAGGCCCAACATTTCGCCGATAGACGGTTCTCCTTCTATAATCTCTATAGTTGATTTTTGTACAGAATTTTCGAGATCTGCCTCTTCCATCACAAATGTTTCCCTTTCTACTTCATCTTCTTGCCAGAACTCGTCTTCTTCAATTATGTCCATGGGAAACACATACTTTTCTTGGAGATTTGTATCTTCGACGGCATCGTCTCCAGTACTCCAAACGACACCCTCGACACCTTCATCGACTTCCTCCGTGCAGTGTGAGGTGTGAACGTGGTGAATGAATAGTTCCCAATCCTGCAGTTGGCTCTCAATGCTGCAGTATAGGCATTTTAAACGGAACTCCGTGTATTGATTATTGACCATTACATTCCCGCACACCTCCATTATGATAGTAAAATCAGAAATTTATAGAATTTAGAGCTCATTATTTATGATATCGCGCTGGTTATTCCATCAGCGTTGCCAGAAAGTCATTTTATTGTTATCGATATATTTTTTAATCGATAGATTTATTACTTGTTAAGTTATAGTTTTGAAAATTAGGTTTTATGCTTAAATAATAAATTACAATTTCATTTTATTGTTTTAATTTACTCAATATCCACATCTTCTCCATCTTCTGTAGTCACATCTGCTTTAGGGTTGCGTAACAAATTGTGTGTTCGTTTCATATGCGAATTGAGTCCAACGAATTGGGCAAATCGGGAATCGCATAATTTACATGCAAATTTCTTGACCTCAGCATGGATTTGTCGGTGTCGAATGAGCGAATGACAACTTGTAAAACCCTTGCCACATGTGGTACAGATCTTATCGCGTATATTCAAATGACTCTTAATGTGATCCACCAGATGAACCTTCTTGAGGAAGTCCTTTGGACACATGGTACACTTAAAGGCCCTAATTTTGGTATGAATTGCCGTGACATGCTGCTTTAATTGAGATCTCAGTCGAAAAGCTTTGCCACAATGCTCACAAATGTACGGTTTTGTGTTAGTATGTGTCCGCATATGAAGCTTCAGATCCGATTGGACAGCAAAACTCCGATCACAGTATGAGCACTCGTGTGTCTTGCCAATGTGAGATCTCTTGACATGAGTAGCCAGTTCGCCTCGTCCCATGAAACTTCGATCACACAGCTGGCATTTAAAGGGCAATTCACCAATATTGTGGACCTTAAAGATATGCGCTTGCAGAACGTTATCCGAGCAGGTCACATGCTGACAAATCTCGCAAACCAATCGCTGTTTGAATTGCTTCGGCGGCAGGAAAGAGCAAAGGCCTTGGTAAAACTTTTCGGACGCATTGAAAGGTTGTTTGGTACGCTTGTAATACCATTTTCGTAGACATTGAATTGCCCGAAAGATATCATCGCTATTAATGTCTAAATTCTCCGGCACCGTCAAATCGTTGGCCATGCTTTCATAGGCTTGTTTTCGAGAGTTCATGTTCGAGAATTCACTATGCTGGGGATCGTATAATTGAGGAAATCCGGCATAGAGATCAATTAGTTCTGTGGTCAGTCTATTTCTTTGTAAAAATTCGAGCTGTATCTTTCCGTTTCTCTGCTCTTCTAGCTGATCCATGCTAGCTTTAAGATATGCGCAACTGGTATAATGGGTATAGGCCACTGAATTGTCTTTAATTTGGCCACACAGTACTCTCCTCTCCACTGTATTATACTGCAGATGTAGCTTTTTAATGGCCGCAATTAGGGAATGTTCAGTAAGAATAATAGACGCCTTTTCCTTCAAGTCTCTAATCATTTCCTGATAGGCCACTTTACAGACACTTGTCTCTTTGTAGTCAGAGTGGGCGGAGTCCCAAAGACAGGGATGCGCTTCATATAACTCAATAAATGTCAAAGTACGTGGATCGCGGCGAAAGAATGAAGGATTGAACTAGAAAACAAAAGAGACATTATTTAATATCAGTTTTGGGAATTCTTCTTACCTTGTATAATGGAGAGTTATCTGTTGGAGCATTGGCATCGGCATCCGGTTCATAGTCGCCATCCTCGTCATCATCCTCTTCTTCGTCTTCTTCACCAATTGATTCAAATTCCAATTCACTTACATCGTCTTCCTCATGTTTGGGTTCGTCTATTTCGACCACCTGATTCTGCTCCTCTTCTTCATCTGTCTCAATCAAATTTTCATAGGTAACATTCTCGTTCATTAATTCCTCCAGTTCATTAATTTCCTCCAAACTAACCACCTCCACATGAATTTCATTTACGGTAGCATCCTGGTCCTGTGTTTTAGGTTCAATCTCTGGTTCAGATGGAGGCGATTCCACCACGATATGAAGGTTTCGGAAATGCGAGACAAACTCCTGCCATCTTGACGCCTCCAAGTCAATGGAACAGAGGGAACAACGCATATAGAAATTCTCATAGTCCTTGCTAGCACAAATATAGCCGCAAGTTTCCATTATTCCTTTTGATTTTGTTCCATTTACGTCCGTCTGCAGTCTTCTCTCGATGCGATAACAAAATGCTTATCGTGCGCATATCGATAGACTTTCCTAGGCGATAACCGATAACTAACCGAACTGTGATTTTGATGTCAAATTCTACTTGTAATCTTGTTTCAAATTCCTTTTTGCAAATGTACAAGGCAAAACCATGGAGGAGCACAAGAGTCGACTGGGCTACACATTCTTTATGCTGACATTCTTCCTATGCGGATCTATAATCTTTCTCATTGGTTTTTATCCGGCTTCGTATTCATTTTCAGCTGAAAAGGAGAACTCTATTCCAAGTGATCGACCCAAAGTGCTCCATGGCCTCAAGTAAGTTCTTGGAGCGCTTATCAAACTAATTGATAAGGGTTTTGTTTTTATCTATGTAGATTGGAGCCGCCACCTCCTAGCTATGACTCCTTTATATTGTTGGTGATTGATGCCTTGAGAGAGGATTTTCCCAATGCCACAACAATGCCGGTTGCCTATGGACGGGCATGCGAGAAACTGAGTCTGCATGTGGACATACCGACAGTGACCATGCCACGTCTGAAAAGCATTACTACCGGCACCTTGTCAAATTTCATAGACATTGCCTTGAATGTGGGGCACACTGAGCAACTGGATGATTCGTTGTTACATCGCCTGAAGAAGCAGAATCGTGTGTCCACTTTTGCCGGTGATCACACCTGGATACAACTATTTCCGACCGAGTTTACGAGGCATCGTGCCAACAATGACTCGTTCTATGTCAATGATTTCTATGATGGCGATAAACGAGTTACCGAATCTTTGAATTTGGAATTGAAACGAACAGATTGGACTTTGATGGTTTTGCATTATCTTGGCCTGGATCATATAGGACATGTGGAAGGCCATGCCAGCCCAAAGATTATCCCTAAACTAAATGAAATGGATGAAGTGGTCAAACGTATTGTAGAATATAAGGTGACTGCAGAATGCAGTGGGAGGATGTTGGATACCAATGATAAATATATTTGCAGAATTTGACCAATTATCTGCTGATGCTAACGGGAGATCACGGTATGGCCGATGGTGGTGGCCATGGCGGCAATACTCCACAAGAGACAGCGGTGCCCCTTTACCTGTACTCGAAGAACTGCAGTCAATCCAAGTAAGACTCGTTTGAGAAATACCCTTACGTGAGATTATTATGACTTTCTTTTTCTAGATCCAGCTCTAAGCTGCGTCGCTACAATCAAATTGATTTGACCCCCACTTTATCGATTCTACTATCTGTTGAGATTCCCACAATGTCCATTGGTTGTCTCATTCCAGAGATGCTGCAATCTCTAAGCAAGGAGCAGCAATTGTATGCCTATTTCTATAACGCACATCACTTGATGAATCGTGCACGGGTAAGACTTGGCCATGATCAAGTGCATAACACTGATTACTATGGCTGGTATCAGGAGGCCACCCAAAAGCACAAGCAAGTAATTTTGGAGGAAACTGAATCTTCTAGCTTGGTCAATTATGAGACAGCAAAATTGAATTACATGCGAGTGGCCGAAAAGATTTCCGTTTTACTCTCCGAGTCGTTGATCAAATTTGATTATGGTTTCATTGCCCTAGGTTTGGGTCTAACTACAACGGTAGGAAAACTAAAGAAACCCCCTTAAGAAAGGCTTTCCATTAATTCTCTTTCTCTCTTGCAGGCTTCTATTCATTTGTTGCTTAGCATTTTATTCTTGGATCTCACCGATCAATTGCAACTGAACAACCTGCGTGCTCTGCAGCTACTTATTTCTATTGGAGCCAGCTTGATATTTCTTGTGATTGGTCATTTAATGGACATCATAATGACTAGCTCCATGCTGTACAGTATACTCTTGATCGTTCCCGTGTCTATAGCCTTTTACCTGGGACTGGACATAGTCAGAGCCTTGGTGAAGATTAGTTTGCCACCCTCAAGCTTTCCACGTCTGTATTCACCACGTCGCCTAAAGTTGTCACTACCTCTGCCCAAGATTTTGTTCCTATGCTATGCTATACGCACTTTCACCCTTGGTTCATCCTCTTTCATTGAATACGAGTACAAGACATGGTATTATTTGGGCAATACTCTTATCTTGCTCACCGCGCTGAGAACTCTACGACGACGTATTACCAAGGCAAATGTGGAATTGGATGGCCGGCATTTGTCAAAGATTGCCTCAGCTTGCTTGTGGCAACATCGCCGAATCTTTGTAGTGTTACTTCTGCTAATCCTAATGCGTTATGTCTACAGACTTCACGCCATTAAGAGCACGTTGATGATTTTCTCATTGTTTGTTCTCTGGGCGAGATTAAGAAAATTCAGTCAATTGCCCCAAAGTATAGCTACTGCAGTAGGCTTTGCTATTATCTATGCATTCCGTGGCCTCAATGGCCAAGTGCAGTTCATCGAAATGTCGGAATTTGTGGCGTAAGTTAGTATTGATTCCTAATAAACTTATAAATTTAACTATTTCTTTTCTCCGCTTTACTTTGGCAGCTCCCGCTTGGTGGTGCCCACTGTGTTGGCTTTTTGGATATGCTTCGCTTTAGTTTTGGTTTTGGGTTACCGTGAGGCTTTACCACAAACGAATCCGCCACCTCATTGGACTAGAAGTTTTGTCCTCCAACAGCTGATGCAAACGAATTTGGTGTGCTCTCTTATGGTCTCCGCTCTCCTATACAATGTCCGGAATATAGTTTTATTGCCCACGCTACTTATTACCCTGCATGAGACATATAAGCTCTGCGATGCCTTTGCCACTAGCAGCAGCTCCCACAAATTCTCCGTACGTCTGGTGCATGTCTATAAGATTATGATGACTATTTTTGTGGCCCGCATGTTTTATTTCTATCAAGGGAACTCAAATAGTTTGTCCACAATTGATCTGAGACCAGGTTACATTGGTCAGAGTAGCTATAATCCTGTAATTGTGGGTCTCTTTGTGACCATTCATACGTATTGCGCTGAAATACATTCCTTTCTCTACCTCATTATACACACACTGCGCACATCGGATTTGCGTGGTGTTGGCATCATGCAAATGCAACCGGCTTATTCTACTGCAGCGGATAGCTTGGTGGTTCCAGTCTATGCCACATTGATTATCCTACCCGTGGCATTCTATCTATGCCTGATGGTGGGCTTTCGTTATCATCTTTTCATCTACTCTGTGTTCTCACCCAAGGTGCTCTATGATTGCTACACGGTGCTTGTCTTTTACATGGTATTTTTAATGACGAGTTTGTACTTGAAATTGTTTAAAAATTACGGTTAAAAACAAATATATATATATATATGTATGCTTATTACAACAAATTAAACCAAAGAACCAAAAATTATACATAATCTAAGCTGATGAGGGGGTTCCTGGATTGCCTCTTGTGTGTTCTTTTATCTGAGCGTAATAAATAACAAAAGCTTAAGAACTAAAAAATCTCGAGGATTTGTTGAGTGGTGGTCAGTTTAGCAGACAGTTGTCGTCATTGGTTGCTCCACTCTTAGGGCGTAGTGTATATCATCGGTGCTAACATTCAACAGAATCTTCTGATAGAGATCATGACGCGATGGCTCGCTAATAAGCAAACGTTCGGCTCCCAATTTGGAGCACAGACGCAAAGCACGTCCAGGTGGTGGGAGAGTGGACACTCCCATTATTGCGGCAATTGTTTCCAACTGCTGATAGACACCCATAAATGTGGTCTCCTCAACGCCAGTGCGCGTAACCTCAGCGGCCACTGCTTGGAGGAAAATCTGCTCGAGTCGTGAACAATTCTTGATGGCCTGCACCTTGGCACTGGCTATCATCTCGGCCAGAGCCTGTTGGACGTGCAACATTGTGACACAATTTTTGGCAATTTCCGTGGCACGTCGACAAATGTCCAGAGCACGACGTGCATCACCCGATACGGCGGCCACTTTGCGGGCTACCAATTGGACAGCCTCCCCCTTGAAAGCCTCCGAACCGGCCAGACCCAGGCGGGCCGAGACAATCTCCTGCAATTGCTTGTGCGTATAAGGTTGAAAGGTGAGCCTAGTAAGACCCAAACGTGAAGTCACCTTGCCCATTAGCAGGCGTTCTGGTAGATCCATTGTGTTGGCTATAGTGATCACGACAAGACGGGCAGCGGATTTAGTTGGCCAATCAAGCAAATTGTAGACCACATCTTGCCGCCGATTGCACAAGATGTCAAGTTCATCGACCAATAACACGGTGGTGATTCGCCTCGGTGCCGGAGTAGTGAAACGCTTCTCCAGCAGAGTATGGGCTTGCTCCCAGGATACGGTTTTGCCTGTCAATTGTTTATAGATCTGCACATAGGCCTGACGGGGTTCAGTTAGTCGCATTCCATTGATCTCCAGGAACTCAAAATCTGGCAATTTGCGTTGCCTTGTCATTCCCTGAAGTGTGCGAATCACTCCGGATACTGTGGCCGTTTTGCCCGTGCCTGGCACACCGGAAACGTACATACATCCGCCGCATTGATCTTGAATTTTGCCCTCAAGGAAATTATAGATGTTATCGAATTCCTTCTCACGGCAGGGTAAACTTTGCGGCACTACAGAGACATGGAGTTGCTCTCGAGCCAATTGCAATTGTGATTTCCGGCCCTTATCTGGATTGGCCGTATCAGTCTTTCGCTGCTCCATGGTGGGACTAATCTCACCAGCGCGTATTTTCTTTAATTTCTGTGATGGTGTCAATGGTGTTGGTGTTGCAGGAGCCGAAGCAGATGCCGTGCTTAGTCGTCTTGAACGTGTTGGTGTCTTTTTTGGTGTGTATTCCTTGTCCTCCTCTGCGGTAGTTGCTTTTTTTGAACGTGCCCGTTTGGGTGTCGATATAATCTCATCATCTTGAAAGACACGCTGCTCCACAATATTCGATAATTGTATACTGCGTCTTGGCGTGCCCTCAGCTGCAAGGAAACCATAATGAAACCAATGAATATTCCTCTACCTGTTGAAAAAAAAAAACACTTACCCAAACGGCTGGTGGCTGATTTTAGAATACTCTTACGGCGCGTTGATGGTGTCAGATCGCCGACAGCACCAGGATTGACAGTCTCTTTGGGCTTTTTGGTGGGTGTGTGATAGATATCACCTTGGGAAACACCCAAACGTTTGCGTTGCACCGGTTGCTGTACTGCCGGCTCGAGAGCCAGAGGATCTTGAACATCTAGTCCATCTTGGGAAGCCAAACGCACTGATCTTCGTCTCTCTGAGATTCGCAATTTTATTTTCATGTCATTGTTTGGCGTCTTTGGGTCGGGAGTTTGCTGTACTATGGAATAATTGACACAGTCCGAGTCATTGGTAGAATTTAAACTTAGATTTAGGTTACGGCGTGCAGCAGATGCCCGTGATTTTGGTGTAGTCTCTACTTTAGAATTCTTCTCAGTCAAAGGCGAGGCCATCAAATAATTGGCATTAATCTCGGATGTAGCACCTAGCTTGGATTTCTTCTCCGACAAACGCACCACACTACGTCCACCTACAATTTTAATGGGCGATACTTTATTCTCGCAATCCACAAATTCCAGGGAAATGGCTGCTGCAGCGGCCACTGAAGCACGCCGTGGACGTCGTGGCCCACCAGCGTCCTGGCTCTTAGCTCCTTCATCCAATTGGATTTCCAATGGGACAAGACGATAGTATTTCTTCTCCTTGATAAATTTATAACGAGTCACAAACATTGGACAACTGGGCGCAGCCCTATGCTTAAGATATTTCCTAATAATCTCTACCGCACTGTGTTGCGATGATCCCTCCAGGACTATACACTTGCGATAGATGGCTCCCAATGCCACGTCGTTATCGTAGGGACGATGCTCCTCAATTACTTCTATAGAAAAATCAATGGCTATATCATCTGCATCGAATTCTTTGTGGGGTATAGCCTGAGGCCGAGAATACCACTGAACTATAGCTCGACAAGACTGACGATCGGTCAATTCCCGCAATTCGTAGAGATATTGTATTCTGGCTATATCACAGCCATCCACTGTATCCGGTTCAGCAGCATCTGCATTGGCCACCAAAATATAATCGCCCACCGTCAAGGTTAAAGGGCCATAGATGCACTTCTCATAAAAATACACGTTTTTGTGCTCCAAATTTTTAACACTTTGCTTTGGCTCGTTGCTACCGCTACCAATCCACTTCACCTGCTGGTCAAACACATTCTCTTTATTAACCATAGTAGTAATTGGTGTCGCGTAGTCGCTGTCGTCAAAAATTATTTTTTATTTTGTCAGCAAATATTCTAAAGAAAATAGGTCAATTCATCAGCTTGCCGCGCTGTTTATATCTTTTGGCGCGAATTCAAAATCTAACATTATGCAGCACTAATAATTCAAACGTTGTTCAACACTACAATAAATTTCAGCTGGTTTCCAGCTACTATTTTGTCGATTAGTTATCGACGCTATCTAGCGGGGTTTAGTCAATCGGAAGTAACGGTCAAAAAATACGCTATTAAATACAATGAATGGGGATAAAAATTTTTGAAAAAATTCGTTTAATAAATCATGAACAAGCTTCCTCATACATTTAATGCAATTTTCTGGTTTCTTTTATTATTCATGAATAGTAGAATATAATGTAGAGAGAGGGGGCACACATAATGAGTACAAACATCAAAGCGAATTCAATCGAAACATTTTTGCATCGCATGCGTAACAAATTATTTTTCTCTTGTTTTTTTTTTAATATATATAAATATTAGTTATAGATATATATGCATAACATTTATTCTGTACTTTCATTTTCTGTTTCGGCTGATCAGAAATTATTATAAATAATTTGAAAAAAAAAAAACAATGAAGCAAAGAAAACAAATCATAAAATAATTTTTGCATCTAATCTCATTTTTTTTGTTTGTTTGTTATCATTTGGGGGCATTTTGTGGGTATTCGCCAAAATATAAGGTTTGCTTACAAAATAAAAAGTCAATCACAATCTATATATATACATAATACTAATTAAAAGTGCCTAACAAATGAGTAGACTGACTGGATTTGGGATTAATTACTGGGGCATACAAACTAATGCGCGGAGAGAGAGTTTGTGTCCATTTTTTGTTTCGTTTTTGGGTTTGTGTAAAACTAACAGAGATATAACCATAGTGAATGAGTTCATTTATGATGATGGACTCCACACTCAACTCAACTTCCTCCGTCCGCCCTCTACTCGATATCATGGAAACGTAGAATGGCCCGTCCAGGTATTTCGGAATTGCACAATTTCTGTATAACTTCGGCGGCCTGTTCGCAGGGGAATACCGAATGTGGTGGTGGTTCAATCTTTTTATTGGCCACCAGTTGGACCAGATCGGCCAACTGTTCGGCTGTGCCATTCGAAATGGGTATGATTTCCTGTTGATATTCATTCGATAGACGTGAGAATTTCGGTAGCAATTTCTCAGCCACCTCATCGCTAATAAGAACAACACCGCCCTTGGATAGGCAATGCATGGAGCGATGGAGACTTCTCGAGGTGGTGCCAAAATCAATGACCACATCCACGGCGCCACCGCACACATCCTTGGTGCGCTCAATGAGCTGTGGTTCGTATAGACATTCATTCCACTGAACCACACTGACGCTGCAAGGAGAAAACAAATTAATGGTTAGTCGAGAGTCTCAATCACATTTCATGATTTTTTACTTACTTCTTGATCTCTGTGGCCAGACGGAAACCCTCATCCCTCAAGCTGGCCACTGTGATGTCCACATTATCAGCTCCATTGGAAGCAAAATGATAGGAAGCAATACGTACAGCCCAAAGGGCAAGTCCTCCGGTGCCGACAATCAGGATTTTGCATTTTCTTTTCGGCTCTGAGCTGGCTCGCTGTTGCAGGATCTGTGTGACAACCGCCTGAGCTTTGAAGACGGCATTCATGGCCAAAAGTGCTCCAGTTGGCAGCATGGCTGCCACTTCCATGGCCAGACTGTCGGGTATGGGTACAATGTGCTTCAAATCGGGCACCACCATAAGTTCAGCATAACCAGCTGGTGTCTCATCAAAGGGATATACAATAACCCTTTGTCCAATGCTCAGGCCGCAATTGTTGGCCTCTGTTATTTCCGATCCCAAGGACTCAATAACTCCAGCCACTTCGAATCCTGGGAAAAAGGAGCCCTCACGTATACCCTGATGGGCAGGCGATGATATCGATGTTATCGATGTCACCGATGGACAATAATCGCTCAATTCCGAAGACACCGATGACATGCTTGTTATTGAATTCGAACGTCCACGACGACTATAGCAAGCGCCAGCACACACAATCCTGATGCGGGCACCCAATGGCGGTGTATCCTCGATGGGTACAAAAAAGTTAAAAACGCAGTTTTTGGCACCCGGTCCGGGTGACTCAATTGACACTTGACGACACAATTTGTTCATATTGCTGCTGTGATGTGGATGATGTGGATCTGTCGGCGGCAAACTAGCAGCTGACGGCAAGGAAAACGAGGTATCTGTTGTTGTTTGTGTTCCGCTGCAAAAGGGATTTAAGAAATACGCAAAATTATTAATAACAATGACTTCTTCAAATGGTCATTAAACGGCCCATCGCAAAGTTAAATGAAGGTCATCATATCCCATTCCCACAAATATTCTCTGTATCTATATCTTGTTTTTGTGTTTCTATTGCTTACTTATCGTATTCTTGTTCTATTTGTTATTATTTTTTCAATGTTCAATGTCCCTCGTTCTCATTCCTATGTAAACGTTAATCTTTTACTTCAATGCCAACAACATTTTTTGTTGTTTTTCGTTTCGTTGTAAATATTTATTTATGATTTCTAGTCGTGAGGAGTGGAGGAGTTGCTCGAGTTAAGTGTTGATTATAGTGACACCAACTACTTAAATGAAAGGTCAATTTAGTTAAAGCTCCTCATATATATATATTTACTTGTACGTTTACTCTCTTGTATGTATATATTTACTATATATTGTAAATATACGCCGGATATAATCAAGAATTAAAAACATTATTCTTTTCTTACTTAGAAGTAACATTTGCAATTTTACATTTAAGATTTCGTTTCTCTAATTGTGGGAAAGTTGCATCTCATGGACTCTTCTTGCTGATTCACTCTGTAAATCTTTATAGTGGAAGTAATTTTATCTCTTTTTCGATCGAGGGACTAAAACATTTGTTATTTTTTTTTGTATATTGTATTAACTTAGTTAGGAGTTATTTATTAGATGACTTTTGTTAAATGTGATTTCACAGACTAATTCATTAAAAAACTCCCTTAAACTTAAAAATTACAGTACCTAGAAATGTTCGTTCATTTCGATGAAAATCTTGGAATCTATTAGTAGTCAACTCAACTTTTTTTGTGGAAAAGTCTCACACATAGACTTTTAATTAATTTAGGCTGTCATTATATGCCGGAAGTTACCTTAGTACAGGAATAATTAACTCAAATCAAGTTAAAAGAGATAAAAAAAACTTTAAAATTTACAAAAACTTCATTTGTCTTTTGATTGATAAGAAGTTCAAAACCAAAAATCTGGTTCAAAATTCACTTCCCTAGACATTTTTTCTTTTATAACAAAAGTAGAATGTAAATTTGTTTCAAATTTGTTTTCAAATGTTAAACCCAAAATCTAGTTTAATGAATCATTGAAGAAATATTTGAATTTTATGTTCGATGCACAAAACTTTTTGGAAATTACCTTAAATTGGAAATTATGTCGATTTTCCAATTAAAAACGTTCCGAAAAGAGATCAAATGAGATAATCCTCACATTATAGGCATAAAATTACTCCAAGTTAATGAAATGAATTTATCTTCGTTATACTTGCTAAATTAAATTGGTTTCTGTTAGTTTGAAATCGAAAGTCTTATCTATAAATATTAATGACTCATTATTTATTGATATTGATTCTATGGATCCTTTCACTTTAACCAGACTCTTTGGACTTGAAGTAAAGCATTGGCCCTTGGCCCTTGTCGGAAATGGCAATATAATTTACGGTTCGGTCGATATCGTATAGATAAAAAAAAAGATGTCTAGCACTTCAATTAAGCTGATAAGAACTCGAACTGGATATAAATAATCCCTATCTATTCCATGTCAATGGCGTCTAGCACGAAAATTCAAATCACCTGCTCACTTCATGTTAACTATTTCTCTTTTTTTGTTCCCGGGGGAAGCCCTACTAAGCAAAAATTTATGTCTTTATGGCCAGCAATTGGAAAACTCAATAAAAATCAATTAATTCATGATTTACCTTATTGAACTGAGCAAATTGTGCGGTTGTTGTTGTTGATTAAAAATTTCAACTGGCATATTGATCAATTTTGTTGTTTTTGTTTTTGTTCAATTTGAATTTGTATTACAAAAATGTTGTATTTGTTTATGACAATGATATCATTTGGCCTTATTCTTGGCTTATTTTTAGCAAGGATTTTTCGTTAACACACTTTGCTTCTGTCTCTTTTGTTTCAAAATTTGTTTTTTTCTTTCACAGATCTTTCTTTAATTGTGCTTCGTGCGTTTTATTTATTTATTCTGCTCTGTCTCGATTTGTTTTCTGACCAGCGCACTTCACTTCCAAAGAACAACTAAAATGTTTCCCCAGCGATGCGTCGCCTAAAAAGCAAAAAGGCGAAAAAATTGAAGCCGGCGAACGGCAACAACTACAACAAAAGCTCACAGATACAGATACATTTACAGTGGGCGCATGAAGTATATGTACATGAGAAATAATACTTTAACTGGAAATAGTTTGATCCATTTTAAAAATAAATAATTATTTACTATTATTTAGACCATGTCACAGAACTATTCCAAAAAATTTTCAGAGTACTATGGACAACAATTAGTTTAGAAAAATTTCAAAGCAATACAAATTTCAAGTGTCTTGTAACAAATAACAAAAAGAAGGATAATATTTACTTGCATAATCAGAAAGTGAGGGTATAAACAATTTTTCAATGTTATAATATCCACTATCTACCTCTAATTTATTAATTGGGAATATTATTTCAATTTGAAATGTTTCAAATATTCAAAAGTATCTGGGAAACTTTTAAAACTGAAAACTAAACTCAGAAAACTTAGAAGAAGTCTTTAAAAAACATCGTACAACGTTTCTTATGGTAACTTTTTAAAGTAAAATTGCAAGATTAACAATGAAAGATTTGTAATTTGATTGGTTTATTAGTGTTTAAATATATATACCCTTTATTTAAACTGAAAATAAATACAATATGAAACTTAAAAATTTCGCAGAAATAATCAAAAGTTTTGATTTTCTATACCTACGGACTGTTCCAAGTGCAACATTTCTGTTCCAAATTGTTTGAAAATTTAAATTTTAGAAGAGCGAATCGTAAAACATATCTCAAAATTAGCATTAAAATGAATATTATACGAGATATTCCAAACCTCAACTGGATGCAAATTTGCATATGCACATCGACTTTTGGGGAAGACTGTTCTCGCCACTGTTTATTCACACACACACACGCACTGGATGCGTGCACTAAGCGTGAACATTGAGTAACGGCTACACAAATATAATTCAGATTATATACATATACATTGGAATACATGGATATGTACATAAATTCATTTGCATGGCCAAATGAAATGAAATTTACAACAAGAAATGCAATTAAATTAAAATATTTTAAGACGCACAATTTATGACTATTTTTGGTTTCTTGAATTTTCTGTCAGTGCAGGAATGGTTCGTCTACTCATTGTTGTTTTGGTTTTTTGTTTACGAATCAACTTCAGAAGTCAAGTGGAACATGTGGGGCCTAGAGACGGTTGCGGGAGGCAGTGGGTGGTGAGGCGGGAATGGGGGCCATATAAAAATCATAAACAAATTAAAAGTATAAAACTCAAAAACAAAAAGGCTGCTCGAAAGGAAAACACTTTCATTAGACCAACGCGTGTGACAGATTTATCTGGTCAAAACAAAGTTCAATTTGGTCAAGAGAACATCCAAAAAAGACGTTGCCAGGCAGCGAAACGAAGGCCAAACAACATTTTCGTTTTTCTTTATTGGATGCTGCGTGTGGCGTATGGAAAATTGCCAAAGAGTGGGTGGGTCAGGTTAAAGAGGGATGTCCTATTAGTCACGTACCAAGCGATATTAAAGATCGAATCTAACTATCTATAAGTTTCCATTGATGAATTTGTAATTGAAATGCGTTTCGACGTTCGACGAAAAACCAAAACAAACAAACAAGCAACAAAAACTTACACAAGTCTCTTACTCACACTCCCTCTCTCTCTCTCTCTGTAAGTCTGTCTCTCTCTTACTCTCCAAACACACTGAGAGTGAGCACGTGTACACGGCATGATAATCACGCACACGTTTCATGACCTGAACCAAGAATCGAGAATATACACACTGAGAACAGGCAGGGAGAATAGCAAACCGGAGAGCCGGCGCACTGCAAGGTTCCCAATTTCCATTTTTCATTCTCTCTGTCACTCCTCATCCCCCCTAAACCCCCTTCATCCCACTCTCTAACCGTCCTCCTTTGTCCATCTGCCATGTACATACATATCTGAAGCTGGAACTGAAGCCGTTGCCCGTTGCAGCCACCGGAATGCGGAGATACATTGTACAGTTGGCCACAATTGTGCACGAACAGTTTTCAAATTTACAAGTATCTTAATTGATATAGTTTTTTATCTAAGTACATATATTTAACTAAGGAAGCTGTCTGATTCAAGACCAACTTGTAAGTCTTAAGTATTCAATTTATACCTCATTAAGATTTAAACAAACTGATACAATTCAATTTAGAATTGCCCTTAATCAATGAAAGTAGTTAAACCTAGGCATAAATACGTTAAATACCTGATATACACTAAGGAACATCCAATTGGAATCCACTTTGGCCAATAAAAGTTGGTGATACTACCAAGCTGGTTCAGACTAAGCTATAGCGATAAAGGACACCACAAAACTTAATCTATTTGAATATAAAGTTAAGGTTAACTATTTGGAATTACTATTGCTTATTTAAAGTAATTGCATTTCCCAACGAAGCGGCTTTACAATGCATTAAAGAGGTAAATAATCGGCTATAACTGAAGACACTCGGAAACCCATTAGAAAGCTTACTAAACTTACTTCGCGAATAACCAATTAGCACCGCTATTAGTCATTACAAGTAGTTAATTAAGTAATTAAGTAGTTAATTTGGTTTATTCATTTAGAAAAAGACCTCTTGACTTGAAGAAACTCTACTCTACAACCATTTGGAATGATTAGTCAAATGCTCCATGTATTATGTACATATATATAAAACAGTTAAAATCACGCAAATATTTTGACAAAAAAAGTTAAAGTAAATATTTCCTTGAATTAGAAGATATTAAGAATCGGTTAGAGTATTCTGAATACTTGTAAAGTAGCGTGGTGGATCAGTGATGAATCCATGTGTATCCTTAGGGGGTCAATCGTTCTTGGATTTTTGAATTTAAGGAATTTAAAGGTTAAAATACCGTTCCCCAGAGAAAGCATTGCTGGCATAATGCAAGAAAGTTTCAGGGTATTCACCCATGTATGCAGTTGAAGGTGAACTTAATCGATAGACTGTCTGTATGTATATGGCTAGAAAAACAATACAAAAAATTGTATCTTTCCTTTGTTTGTTGACGGAAATCGGTCTTTGTTTCACATATATGGATTATACGCATCTGTATCTGATATTTACGCAGTTAAAGTGATAAAATAAATCTTTTCTTGTGTGAGGTCATATTTGCTCATTTGTATATATAATCAGGAGTTAGCAGAGAACTGATAACTGATATGGAGAAACATCTGCTGTATACCAAGGAGTGGATAAAGTGAAAGTGCCATATAGAGATGCAAAATATTACGACAAAAACATTGACTCGATTTTGTTTGTTGTTTATCGAAAGACATAATTTAAAACAATTAAGGAGTTGCCTCTGGCTTGAATGAGATCAAGCGCGTAGTTTATTTATTTCTTGTTCAATTTTTGGCTTTGACATTAATTTATTTTGTCAATTGAAAACATTTGTTTCGCCTCACTTAAATGATCAAATTCCAGTCAATTGTACTTTTAAATTTTTTATTATTCTAATTTCAATTCGATTGTGATGATTGATTGGCAAAACGATTGTATACAATATGTGGAACACTTAGCATTAAATTTTATGATAATCACTTCTGCTAACTATTTTTAGTCTCTTTGTCTAACCAGTCACACACACACACACACACACACTTAGAGAGTCTAAGGGTGATCCCAATCCGCATGAGAATCTAACAATCTTGTTTTCTATTGATTAATTTATTAATCGATTCGCTTTTTTTAAAAGTAAATACGACAATAAATAAAATCGTGTTTTTAGGATGGGAGATTGGAAGTCTGTCGCTGGGGGGGAATCTCCAGGTGCTGATTTCAAATGTTTTGTGTTTAGTGTCGTGTATTTACAAGGTACTCTAATTGATATCAAGATGATGGGTTTGTTTACCAAAATCAAAATCAAAATTGTCAACTTTCCGTCTCTCTCTCTTTCTCTTGCTTTGTTTTTTTTCTAAGTTGGTATACATAGATGTTTGTATATACCGCCCTTTCACATATTACGCAGCAAAATGTCCTGTGTTACCTCAAGGACTACGTGCCAAATGCCATGCCTTGACACCTGATTAAAATATATACCCAAAGAAAGGCCGAAAGAATGCTTAACGGTCGTCCATATGAAAAAGTTTTCTTTACAAATTGCGTAACAACTTACCCTTGTATAAAAAATGTGTTAAAACTTTAGTTTTTATTTTTCCTTGCTGTCTCTCAAAATGCTTATTTTGCCTTTGTTATTAAAAAATTGCAATATTGTTACTGTTAACTTTAGTTTATTTATTTATTCTTTTATTTCAAGATTATTATGGTTTAGTTTTTATGTTCTTTCCGTGCAAAATTGTATGTTTTCACAATGTGGTTTAATTCTTATTTATGAAGGACCACAACCGCACCGCGTATTGAGGCAGCAGGCAGCAGGATACGTTTGACTTTGAAGTCTCCTTTGTAAATGCAAATGCTTTTCCTAACATGTAAGTGTAAATATAAGTAGCGAGCATGCGCATGCTGTAAGAAGGGAAATTAATGTTTGCTTTTTGAAATTGATTTAATTGCGCGCTATTGCAAAGTGAGTGGAACTAGTTTCAACTCATCGTTGAATTGTTATCGACTATCGAAATGACAATTTGCCAGAAATTGCTATTTACAGCCAATTTAACGATTTTATTTATTACAAAATTACATTACAAAATTCTTTAGTTCTAGTAGGTGTTTAATGTCGTTTAAGACTCTGATTAATACTTAGACACTTGTTCTTTTCAGTACGAAAGGAAATAAATTGAAAGAAATAGAGGTGAAGGGATGAGAAAATTAAAAAAATATATTTGTGGCAGAGAGAATTTTATGAGCGCAACAAATTTTGAATTAATTATGACAAAACAGTGTTGAGAAATACATATTTTAATTATCGATTAATTGCAAAAGGAGTAAAACTTGGATTCGCCTGAACGGGGCAAGTGTTGGTAGCACGAATTTGCTGCGCTTTTGATGCATACCACACACATTTAATTTGCTGGACAAGTGTTAGTCAACATAAAAACAACAAAAATAAAAAACTTTTTTCACACAAATTAGTCAACGCGCAACAAATCAACAAGTGATAGACCAAAAAGAAAATGTCGGCCGACGGACAGAAAACTTATACGCGTGCTGAGGTGGCTAAACACAATTCGAATAAGGACACCTGGCTACTCATACACAATAATATTTACGATGTCACGGAATTTCTGAATGAGGTGAGAACACATGCTGCCCTTCCCACACCTCTTGGCGTTCGATCCAAGAGATTCATCAACAACTCTTGGCGTTAGATGTGGAACTTAAAAAGTTGTCTTATCATTGCGACTTGACTAGTTATTTTTTAATAGGTCTGAATTGAGATCTGATACGGGCGAGATGACGTGACGACGTAGTGTGTGGGGAGAGTGAGAGAACGTGCTTGGATTAACCTTGTTTATGCTCTTCGTGTGTGTGTGTACTTTGACCTCTGAACCTGCCTGCATATGGCTGATAGCTTCATTGATTCACATTTTGCTATGGAAGTTTCTAGTAGTGTGCCACACACACACACACACACTTAGAAAGTCGTTCGTCGTTTTGTGCCGTGAAATTTCTTTGCTACGCAAGAAACGGGTCAAAATGGTTAAACATTTGCATATGACTTGGCGGCTTTCTATCTCCCTCTGTCTCTCCCTTTATTTGTCTTTCTATTTCTATCCCATTCTTATGTAATTGCATTGTTCTAAACGCATTATTATCACTTCCTTTGCCCCCTTCTGCAGGTCACTTTGCTTATCACAAAGCTCTAACACACACCACGCCCCCGCGCTCTCTACTCTTTAAGTGTTTGGGCTTTCTTCTGATAAGACCGCAATATGCCGGTAAAAAAACAGTCATCTCACCATTATGAGGCAAATTTCTATAATTAAAAAGAACTAATAGTAAATAATTCAAGACTAAGGATGATGTTTCTTAACAATGTTTAGTCGAAATTTCATGACTACTATGAAAACGCTAGGAACTTGAATTCTCTTTAGTCATGATAACAAACTGATATGATACAATTGTAATCAACGAATGAAAGAACCTTGCTGATTTAAGCAATCGAGGTTAAGAGAACCCTTGGAATAACCCTTAGCCATTTCGGTATGACCTTATTTTAAGAATAGGACAACCGATATAGGATTTCCAATGAAGTCCATTATTCTAGAAGAGTATATGAACACTTAATAACTGTCAACCGAAAGGAATAGATCCTACTTCAAGTAGCTGCTATACATTTCGGTTTACTTGCAGAGTTCATTCGCAAATGGATTGAAAATGGAACAACCGATATAAAACTTGTTAAAAGTGGAAAGAAGAGACACATTCAAATAATTCTTGCACATTTCGGTTTGTTTTCGGTCGGTTTCTTGTTCAAAGTTTATCAAAATAGAACAACCAATCACCGACTTGGATTCTACTTACTAATATTCGCGCTATTTTCCATAATAATCCGATAATAAGCGGTCTTAAATTGAACGCCTTACATTTCGGTTTACTTCTATGATAAGTTAAAGATATCAATAGCAATGGAACAACTGATATAAAATGAAGACGCTTCTTTATCAGAATAGAACAAATGATAATAGTTTCCTATTCAAAAAATCGCATTGAACAAACGTCATACATTTCGGTTTTGTTGCTATTTTTATCTGTTTTTTCTTTTCTGTCTCATTCCTTCGGCTGATTTGTCATGTTTTATTGATGTATTCCTCTTGAGATTTCACGGTCAGTCTGCCGATCATTTGCATGACGGCTAGACCAATCCCTGGTTCCCTCCCTCCAGCTTGCCACTCTCTCTAATCCAAACAATTATTCAATGTATTCAAGTTTTTTATTTGCTTTTGTTTTGTGTCTCTCCATCGTTTAGCATCCCGGAGGTGAGGAAGTATTGATCGAACAGGCTGGCAAAGATGCCACCGAGAATTTTGAGGATGTTGGCCACAGCAACGATGCCCGCGAAATGATGCGTAAATACAAAATTGGAGAACTTGTCGAAAGCGAAAGGACTAGTGTGGCCCAAAAGTCAGAGCCCACCTGGAGTACAGATACTCAGTCAGAGGAGAGTTCAATCAAAGCGTGGGCCTTGCCCTTGGTTCTATGTCTGGTGGCTACGATCTTCTATAAATATTTCTTTGGCCAGGCCAAGTAGGAGCAAGACACTAAGTGAAGAAGAAGGATATGGATGCGATGTTTTTTTTATATATACAATTTGTAGTAAATTTTTTGTTAATGTGCTAAGTTGATAATGTTCGAACAATCACAAAACACACACACATATACACACAGAGAATGTGAGTGTAATAATGTAATTGGCATTTCTATTTTCCATTTTTTTACAAATTAACATTTCGTTGTAATTCCTTTTTTTATAGACGGTGGGGCTTGATATTCTTAACTTTCCGATTAAATATATAAATGTATGTATATGAAAAAAGAAAAATTGTTCCATTATCTGTTTCATTCACCAGGATTTGGGTCTGTAATCCTGAGATCTTTGTTCTAAGTGCACAAGGCAGGACGAGACTAGAAGTAAATTCTTGGAGTTTATTACATGACAAAAAGGATTCGTTTAATTCTGGAGTTACCTTCATTTCACATGGTTCTCCCATCTTGATTGACCCTGTGAACGCAGTTCAAAAACTATAAACTGATATTGTGCCCAAATGGGATAAGATTAAGACGACCAAAAGTAAATTACAAACTTCACCATTTAAAACAAAATACTCTCACCTTTGGGTGAGTTTATTATTAGTTACTTAGCGAGAGAGGATACTAAAAAACGAAAGGACATATCAGTCAGCTAAAGACCACCGCCAGATCTCTCCATTTTAATAGAACGTGAACTATTTCGATTGCCCAGCAGCGAGAACTTTTCATTGGTGTGCATTTTGGCATATCTCAAGTACGCCGTATCGCCATGAACTACGGCAGACATTAGGAGAAGGAATTCGTAAAGATTTACCTTGCCCTGGGCATGGCAATCAATATCACAAAGGACATCATGCATCAAATCGACGGGCACTTCCTTTAGACCCATGGATTTCATGGCTTTGCAACAGTTGGAAATGGAGACATAACCCGTATTGCTCAAGTCGAGTTGTCGAAATTGTGCGGCGTATTTCTCTACTTGCTTAATGGACATTTTAATGGGAATCGTTAGATGGGGAGAATCTTCGGAATTTACTTGTCCCATTTGAGTGTAGAGAAAACGACGTGCATCCTGAATCTGTTGATTCCTTTGTCTGGGTGACCATTTCAGTTCCGCAGCCATAATCTCAGCCACTTTGGGTAGAATCTCTTCGGCTACCTGAACATTCAGGAAGGCCACACGTAAACGACGAGCAATCATGTCGGTCAGAGTGCAGGCATGTTCCCTAATGCCCTGATTGACCTCCGCCTCGATGTAGGGAAACTCTGTATGCAGTCTTTTGCCAATAATGGGCCAAGATTTGCCACTGCTGTCCGCATTGACGGCCACTCTGAAAGCATTCGAGCCGTAGGTGTTGGCCAAATGCTCGGCCACATCACGCTGCAAGCCAAAGTCCTGGACGAGACGTATAAACATGTTGGGTGACCAGCCGGAGGCGCCATCCAACTTACACGACATTCCAGTCACGGATTGTGGTCTCAGTGGCTCCAGATCACCATATTGAATGGCGGCATTTACCGCCTTCTCGGCAAGCAATCGGAACGAGGTCCAAGTACCACCCACAATGGATATCATTTGACCAGCTCCCAAATTAACGACATGATTTCTCAATAGTGTCCGCCGCAGAGAATCGGATTCAACGGGCAGCGGCTTAAAGCCGCCCCAGGCGGACAGGACATCACATCTGCGGACATCCCAGTAGTGAGGATTCACATAGTTTTTAATGCCCTCCAAGAGAAATTGCACTTCCAGCTCCGTGGATTGTGGCAATGCATGTGGATCTCGCATCTCTTCGGTGGTTCCCACTAAAGTGTGTCCTTGCCAGGGTAGGAAAAATATGGCTCTACCATCGTTGGTATGGGGATCAAAGAGGCCCACTTGCTCGGGGCAATAGAAACGTGGCAAAACTATATGGGAGGCCCAACTTTGAGTGCAAAGTGGAGCGGCTTCCGCATCCTCCATGTTGCGTATATCGTCGCTGAGGTGGCCGGTAGCATTGATAACCATTTTGGCCTTGATCTTATACTGTTTCCCAGTCAATAGGTCCACAGCCTTGGCTCCTATGATTTTGCCCTCCGGGGACTTTTTGTCCTTGACTAGCTCCACCACACGCATATGATTACAGACATCCGCTCCATAGCGGGCGGCGGTCAGAGCCACCGATAAACACATTCGGGCATCATCATGCTGTCCCTCATAGAAAACAAAAGCCCCACAAAGTTCACGTCTGCGCAGCATTGGAAAGATCTCCATGGCCTTGTCCGAAGAGATGTAGTGAAACGTTTTATTGCCCTTTGGAGCCAACATGTGGTAAATGGATAATTTTAACCAATAGATAGGAATGTGCCACCAATGATGCACGGGCAACATGAGTGGCACTAGCTGATTCAGATGCGGAGCCAAGTTGGCAATGAAACTCCGCTCTCTCAGAGCGCTGCGTACTCGTCGAAAGGCAGCCAAATCGAGTCTACCAATGGCCTGCTCCAAGTCCCGAAGGCCACCATGAAGCAATTTGCTCGATTTGGATGAAGCTCCACTGCCATAGTCATCAGCCTCCACCAGAGCAGTTTTTAAACCTCGTGTGGCTGCATCCAGGGCACAACCTGATCCAACTGCCCCACCGCCAATGATCAGTATATCGTATTCCGTACGGCTTAGGGCATCCAGACACATTTTCCTTGTCGGCAACTCACGTTTCATTTGCGGCGGTGGCTGTGGGGTGTCATCAAATTCATCTCTATTCCGAATCATAGACGGATGATAGCTCATGCGACATGAACCTACAAGTACAGCCATGTGATAGAACTTTGCCATCTTGCGCGATTTATCTAACCAAAAATTCAATTTACACCACTAAAATATAGGAAAGTGTTGGAGCCAAACATAAATTTTACATAAAACGAGTCATATGACAAAAGTTTCTCAGGTGAATACCTGAATCATTGAAGTAGAAATGAAATTTATTTTTATAGATGTAATTCCTGACTATAACTATTGAAAATTTTGACCGCCTATTTCGCCTTGCCTATGTACAGATTTAGATATTGACATTTTTCACTTATTTCCTCTTATTTTTAAGATCCTGTTTCACCCCTTCGATCTCTTTGCGTACATTATCTTTAAACAGATTTATGAAAGACCTGAAAAAAGAAGAATCCATTGAATGGAAATATGTACTATAAAAAGAAAGGAGATTACTGACTTGAAACGATCTGGCGTCATCTCATGGAGACCCTGTTCCCTGGCTATGCTCTTGCCTCGGTACATCATGGAGACAACTAGCTGGGCAGCTCGTCGCATGGGATAACTATCAGCCATGCGCTGGATCAGCTGCTCATTATTTGCTAAATATCTCATCAATAGCCTAAGAACCATATCGTCTGCTTGTGCTGCTCCTGATCTGACTAGAATTCAGTGTCCTTATATTTGCGTATCAGTTGCTGTTTGAGTTTCAACTGACTACGCAATAGTTCCTGACGCTGCAGTTGCTCCTCTTTGTTGTAATCGATTCCGGGCAGTTGTCTAATTTGCTCCCGTGCCGATTCGAAACGTTTTTGCAACTCGAAGATCTACGAATAGGTAAACAAAGAGTTTTTCATTATTCGTCTAATATTTTAAGGACAGGCCTACCTTGTGATTGCAGTCCTGGGATTCACGCAATTTCACAGCGTTCTCCAGAGGATCCTTCTCCACACTAAATGTATCAAATTATATAATGAGTTGGCAAATTTTGTTTTGGTACAAGAATTGCAAATACTAATTGCCCAATTTTAAGACGCAATAGAAATTATTTAAATTTCTTTTGTCTGTTGAGCACTTACCACCTGACTATATCGTATATTATTGGCAATATTTCAATCTCAAGCTGATCCACTGTCAACTGTCCGCTGCCACTGCCGCCACCGCTTCCACTGCCTCCGCCGCTACCTCCACCAATACCGTTCGATGTTTGCGTCTCCTGTGAAATGGCCGGCTCAAAGGGTGAGTTGGAGGTTTGAACCAATCCGTCGGCAGTTAATATAGGTTTCCTGTCCTCGATTAGGTTTTGATTAACCGGTGATAGTTCCATTTAAATGCCCAAAATCAACAATTTCACAAACAAATTGTATTTGCCGCTGATGTCTGGTAACCTTGAATTGCAATCAGTGCGTTGTCTATCGATAACCGTCGATACACCAGAAACATTCGATTACAGTTCGAGTGTTATCGTTGTGCTCGTCGCGCCAATTTCGAAATTGAAACCGCAAAGCTGGTGTTAAGTGTGTTAATTGTTCGTTTGGTGATTTATAAACAGGCGCTCACAAAATTAGCAAATCAATTTGCACTTGCAAAACTTTATTCAATCGATTGACGGGGAATAGACATATGTATCCTCCATTTACGACTTTTTTTTTTTTTATTTTTGGTTCATTTGATCAATGGTCATATAAAAATTCTTCGCTTGATTTTTGTGTAGCAAATGCTGCTAACTAATATAAATTAACAGCAATCGATGCGATGTTAATTAAAAGGCCACTAAAAATGTTTGTTCATGGCAGATTAATTAAGATGGGTGGGGGCAGGCAGACAATTTCATTTCATTTTATTTCATGTTTAAAAAAAATGTGCAAGAAAGATCGATAACTGTAACAACGAATTGCGTCTTTGACTTTCATTGTGCAAAATAAATTAATTTCACTTAAAAAAACCTTGCTATTGATGGCAATTTAAAAAACAATTGAAAAATATTTAATTTGCCTTCAATTGAAAGAATGCTTGTCTGTACATATAAGTAAAAACGTTGTACATACAAATACACAAATGATAATAAACTTTTTCGACTTATTCGGCAATTCTTAAAATTGGCCTTTGCTCAATTAAGACCTTCAATTATCACAAAATACCGCAGAACGCGTTTGGGGCGACACGAGCTAAACTTATGAATGAAAAAAAAAGAAGAAAAACAAAAAAAAAAATTGTCAAACTGACATTTTGTTAATTAATGCAAATTAAGAATTTCATATTAATTGGTTCCAGTGTATGAAGTACCAGACTAACGGTTGATCGTCGCCATATTTAGGCCAAATGTAATGCAGCCGCAGCAGAAGCAGCACCAGCTGACTCGCTGACCAAGAGAATCACCATCACCAAAAAAACAACAATAACAATAAACGAACGTCATAACTGCTCTCCCACGCACTTAGTTGCTCTCTCTTACATTCTCTCTCTCGCCTCTCTCTCTCTTTTGGAAGCTTTTCAAGTATGCTTACGCATACTTGCGAGCACCTCCTATACTTAATCACTCTCCCTATCTCTCTACCTCTCTCCCACTATTTTACACAACTCTCTTTCTGTCTCATTCACGCTCCCATGGCCTAAAGTTTATATTAGCGTGTGACGTTCCTTACCCAAATCAGTACGTTTGCTTCCATCGTCCATAATACAAGTTTCCAAATCAATCTCGCCGCGTTTTACAAAATCAACCAAGTCATTCTAAAATCTAGCAGCACAGTCAGCGCTTTCATTTGTTTATCAACAAAAAGAAACAACACAAAACAAAAAAAAAGTAGCTAAAGAAGAATAAATAAGAACGCGTAAAGCGTTTTTCAACTTTTTAGCCAACTTATCTACGTCATCGACGCGCGCAGCAGCAGCAGCTGCAAAAAAGCTCTATTCAGCGTGGGCAGCAGCACTCAGTGAAAGAGAGGAAAAGAAAAAAAAAACACACTCATCAAGCGAGCCAATAAATTTTTTTGAATTTAATTCAATTGCCAACAAGAAGAAATTTAAATCGAGGAAAATTTTGTCTTTATAACTGTCATACAATTGTAACAATTAATTTGTTGTTGTCGGCTGACAAAACAAAAAAAAAAAAACCAACCAGCAATAGCCAGCAGCTTCAGCCTCTAAAGTCAAGTGCGCATTACATCTATGTGTGTGGGAGTGAGACAACTGTATTAAACTGTGGCAGTATTTTGATAAAAGAAAATAAAAACAACAAAAACAGTCAAAGCAGAGTAAAGTCAGACAGAGACACAAAAACGCGATAAGAAAACGTGCAAAACAGCTGAGAGAAGTAACAGCAGCAGTAGCAACAAGTGCAGTAGCATCAACAACAACAACAACAGCAACAATACAAAGCCCTTTCAATTGTTGTTGCCACAATCAATTAGAGTGAACATTCAGCGTCAACGTCGCAGCATCGCAGTCGCAGCAGCATCCCTCCCAATAACATTTACTAAAGAGTCGGACTTCAAATTGTATCTGTGTCTGTAGTTGCTCCCGCTACGTCTCCGTAATCACAAGTCGTCGTCGTCGTCGATGTTATTGTTGTTGTCGTTGCCTTTTCTACTACCATCATCAGCAGATCAGCAGTAGCATCGTCGTTATAGGCTCGGGGCCCGCCATTCGGTTTCAATTTGATTGGGGTCTCTTCTCTTCCAGAGCTTCTGTGCCGTTTGCCGTCTGTGTGCGTGTGTGTGCCTCTGTTTAAGTGCGTTCAAATTCCGCGATTCCGTTCCGAATCCGAATCTGAAACTGTATCTGTAGTTTCCCGCTAACGGCGAAGAATTCTCACAACTCATTGATATTTTAACCTCGTGTCCGTGTTGGTTGTTGGATGACGCTCGTCCAAGGTTCTGGCCGCACAAAATGCTCGTCTCTTTGGGCTTTTCGAAGCCTCGCTTCGTTGGAGTAAAAGTGCTCCTTTAGCGCCATAAAAAAACAAGCAGAAGCAGAATATCAATCAAAAAAACAATTGGCAAAAAAGGACTTTTAAAGTTTTCAAATCAAACAAAAAATCAAGTGTAAAACAATATAAAAATAAATACAAACAAACAAACAAACACTTAAAATACGATATTGAATTGCCGTGTAAAATACGTTATTTTCTAAAGGATTGTTAATTAAAAATTAGCAAACGATATAATACACCGAAAAATATATACATACAAGAGTGAGAGCTAAAACCAGTTCAAAGAAAATAAATAAATAAAAGGCTCTAATAAAATCGTTGATTAAGAAAATATAGCACCACCAATACACATTTGAACAGAAAAAATAAAAAAATATTAAAAAAAAAAAAAAAAGCTCCAGCCTAGAAGACAACGGACTACTAACGGGTACGAAACGTCGGGGGCCTTCTATAAATAACACCCATACACACTCACATTTTATACCGACATATATGTATATACACAACTCTCCCGCCTTCTCACACACTCTCTCTCTCTCTTTTAAATTATATTTTGTCGAGGAGAGCGATTAAACTCAAACGCGCTAAAACAGCGAGCAAAAAAAAAGAAAAAAATTAAGAAAAATCAGCCAGAGTAAATTGGAAACGCGTCTGGAATAGTTGTGTGCACACGGCCTAAAAAAAAAAAAAAAAAAATTTAAATCTCAAATCAAAACAAGTGGAAAAAACCGAACAAAAAAATCTATCTACAATAAAATGTCAAATATCTGACAGAGCAACCCTCCGCCTTCGCCTTAATATATTCAAAAAAGGAAAAAAACGTCCTCTTCAACAAGAAGAAGAAGAAGTCATACAAGTGCCTAAAAAAAGAAAACTAACGCTAATATGTCAAAAATCTGACAGTGACATAAAAATAAAAGTAGAGCAACAATTTAAAACTGTTTGCATATATATTCAACTATATTTTATATAATATTCTTGTGAAGCGTTAAGCTATAAAAGATTGCTAGAATGTCAGCCCAAATCTGACAGTGACTTTAACCCCTCAAACCGAAAAGAAAACCAAGTGAAAACCAAACCAAAAGAAGCAAATCTGCAATAGAAAACCCATAGAACGTCACTTTCAAAGGACGTTTACACAAAAAACAACAACGAAAGAAAAAACCTTTTCTATCATTTCAATAACGTTCAAAGAATATTGCAATAAATGGAGAAATCTGATATACGAATGCAACGCATGTCAAATGAACCAAAATATTATAAATCACAATCAAGCTATATGTATTTGCGTAACAAAATGCTGTTAAAAATTGAAAATACCCTACTCCGAAGCCATCGTCAGCGTGAGACCACCGGTATTAAGAAACTATACAATTCGTTTTTTGTACTGTTTTAAATGTTGCCCGTTTGTTAAATACGGCCGGGCACCCCAACAACAACAACAACAAAATACAATAATCAAAAGTTGTAAAACGACCCTTAACGCACAACGAATTTGATCAATTCTACAAAACAAAATCAAAAGCAACAAAAAACCCCTAAAAAAAATTAAAACAAAAACTATAGATATTATTTGGTTGTTAGTCGAACTACGTCAATATAAAGAGAGATAAAAAGTAAAAAAAACAAAAGAAACTATTAATTTTTTTTCCCATGTGCTGTGTCTTCTTCTTCAAATCTTCAAATCTGAACTATCCTACATCTCTAAATATTCTATTCTATTGTCAAAATGTTAACCTAAACTGAGAGACAAACAACAACAACAACAACAACAAAAAAGAAGCAATAAATATTTGCATCTGTTTCTACTTTAAATACTCTATAAATATAATTAAAAAACAAAAACAAGTGTGGGGAATTATAATTATAATTGCAAGAAACTTGCCAAAATTGCTGGCGAAAACTGTCGAGTGGTAACATCCTTTTTATGAATCGAAAAATCTATATATAAAACCGCCGTGTTTCTCGTGCTAAAAACAAATATTGCTTATTGTGGTAAAACTCTAAAAATATCGGGAATTGTAACGTATTGAACGTAAATTTTCAAAATATACGTACACGAATGGCGCTTTCGTTTTTATCGCAAAATTCCGGACTGTTGGATTTACAAAGTATTTTTGATCCACAATATATACAACAACAACAACAACAACAAGAGGAAGAAGATAAAACAACAACAACACAAGTAGTAACATCACATAATAATAATAATCCAACAACAACAACAAAATTCGATCTAAACTTATTTAACAATATCAACGACGATCAAATGGAATACAATCAAAGTTTGAGTCGTACTCAATATCAAAATTCGAATAATAATAATAATAACCACAATACCAACAACAACAACAGCAACATACAAACACCTCAGATTAGCAACAACAACAACAACAACGGTGTCAGTGGAAATCTTAATCAGGTAAGCATATTTTTGTCATTGTTATTCATTATCATAAACTAGTCTAGGCTGAAAAATAAATTAAAGATTGGAGAAAAAAAGACAAATTTTACGTCATAAAATCAGAAAAAGCATCGACCAAGTGTAGTAAAATAGAAAAATTATATAGAAATAATCAAATAATCATCAAACAGATCTCTTTATAGTAGTATTTGGATCAATTGTCAACTGAACCACTAGGATCCGGGATCGAGTTCCAGGCTAGTGTATGGATATAGTTTTCGTCTTAGTTGCCATTGCTTGTAAATATAGTTAGATTGATAGTTTACAACTTTTACAATAATAATATTTTGGATCAATTAGCTGCCCTAGTTAAATCCAATTGCTAAATTTTTGATTACAACACTTATCTTAAGAACCGCCTGAACAGTCTCATTACAAATAAAGTAAGTAAGTCGTCACGCCGACTTATGTATACCATACACCAGTAAAACAAATATTTCAAATTTGTAATAACTAATGCATTTGCCTATTTTAAAAAATACTGTTCACATGCTTTTTACAAGCATATTTCAGTATCTCGCGCACTTATCCATATAAGCACCCTAGCGCCCCCACCCGCCAACGGCCATCTCCGGCCTTATGCAAAAACGTTTATACATGCATATGCATAACTCATCTATTTTTTGTCCGATTTTGATCAAATTTGGTATTTTGCTGGGTATTAGTATCAAATTTAAGTATGCCAAATTTGATTGCACAAGGTTAAAAATTACGGGAGATAATCGAGTTTTTCAAATTTCGGGGGCGGAAAGGGGCGTGGCAAAAACTTTATACATACAAAATGTGCGCATTTACTATGCAAATATACATACCAAATTTGGTGTCTCTAGCTGCAATAGTTTTTGAGATAAACGTTTTTTTTTAATTGCGGGGGGCGGAAAGGGGCGTGGCAAAAATTTGAAACAAACTTGATCACTCTACATACTACACGAACCTACATTCCAAATTTTGTGGCTCTATCTCTTATAGTCTCCGAGAACTAGGCGTTCATACGGACGGACAGACGGACATGGCTAAATCGACTCGGCTATTGATACTGATCAAGAATATATATACTTTATGGGGTCGGAGAAGCTTCCTTCTGCCTGTTACATACATTTTGGCGACTTTAATATACCATTTCACCCTATGGGTGTATGGTATAAAAACATCCTTAAAGATCGTGGCAAAAGGGCTTCTTGCGTCGTAGTGATTTGAAAAACTCGACGAAGAATTGTCTCCAAATATGTAGGCACATATGTAGCTCGTAATATATGGGTGAACCGTCTCAAAAAGTGAATTCACAAAGTAATTTGAGAATTTTCACGAAAAATAAACATGAAATTTATTCATGACGACAAAGTCTTGTAGTGTTTAAAAAAACTTGATAGACATTTATAATTTAAATGGTACATAGCTTTTATTACATACCACAACCGCTCAGAAAACTGGCGTTTGGCGTAGTCTTTCGAAAAATCATATGAAAATCCAATACAAAGAAATTGTTTTTCGACGCAAAGCGAGGGAAATCCGGATAAAGTTGGTACACTGAGAACACAAAAACAACTCATGATGGTAAACTTGGAATTGATCAAATTCATTTATGATCCTTTCTCAGACACGAGGCTGCAAAATTTTTTTTTTAATCCGAGGCTTGCTTGTGCGTCACACGCTAATGACTCTTTCTTGTGAGTTGATTCAATTTTTCTGCGTCACATCTAAGTATTTACGACCCTTTCTCTCAGTGGAGACAACCAGACCATCTTTTCTGAACCATCTAAGCCAAAACTTCTTCAAAGTTTAGCATTGTGGAGACTAGAAATATGATATTAGGGGCACTCCCGTACGGTTAATTCTTAAGAATATATGCCTCTTACTGCCTGGTACATAAACGAAACAAATTCCTTATTAATTGTACTCTATAGACAGCCTCGGAAACTGAAGCTATACACAGTTTATTTACTTTTTGTTAGTAGGTACCTTATTTCTAGTTATCTTTTGTTTATTTACATGTATGCTTAAAAATATTTAAACAAATGTTGTTTCAATAGTTTTTTCCTCTTAGTTTTCTGTTTCCAGACAAAGTTTTGTACAATATTTGAGGGGGCAGTCTACAAAAAAAACTTAGCCTTATTTTGTTAGGAAAAAAAGGTCCACAAATGGCCCCGGGCGGGCATTTAAGGCGAATTCGGCAAACAATTGATACAATTTAGTTACATTTGACGTTAGTTTATTCAATCAGCAGAGAGAAATGACAGCAAAAACAATTTGATAAATAGTTTTAAATGTTATGTAAGTTCCCACGTGGTCGCCTTACGATTTACGCCCCTTCCATAAGCATGAAGAATGCATGTAAAGAGTGCCTCGCCCCGTTCCTCCTTCCGCAACATATTTGGGTCGATTTTGAATTACTTTATATTCGATTCTTCTTTGCTTAGCTCTTGATCAAAATTCATTTTTTTCATACCGCATGGGCATATGAACATGGAGACTTGGTCCCGCGGGCCCTTATCTTTTATAAGAAATGGAATAAACAAAAACATAACCTAAAGCATAATCGATTTCCTGAGAAACCGGGGGATCAAGCGAGGGAGAATGTAAGAGAGAGCGACCCATAAGAAAGATAGAGAGAGAGAAATACTCTCAAAGACAGCTGTGCCATTTCTACATGTACACGAACATATATACTAAAATTGTATGTTTTTGTTGTACGATTATCAGCAAGGTTTCGGACCCCTATATGGTATTTAGCGATAATACTGACGATGATGATGATGAGAAGAGGGCATAGCCTCTCCGGCGGCTAGACGAGACGAGATGTTTTGTTAATTGAAAAAAACATTTGAATATTTGAAAGAAAAAGTAACAATATTAGCTGAGAAAGAAAAACTACGGATGAACCTAACTAATTGACTGGTAATTTTCCCCATTTTTCCGTTTCAGCTCCAAAATCGTCATTTTATTAGCGGCTATCATCATCAGCATATTGGTTCAGATTATGAGCAAGTGATTAACTTTGTTGATTCACCACCAAATTCAGAGGAATCTTGGACAGGTAAGGTTAAAAGGTTAAAGTCAACAGAAACCAAACAAACAACAATCCATTCCCATCATGCATCCATCCATTTTGAATATGATAAATGCCATAACACATACCATCCAATCAACGATCAGATCAGATTGATCACATATAGATCTCTACGTCACAGACGGACCAACGTCCAAGGATTCATCGCCAGGACCACAAATTATTGACGTGCAGACAATTTATTCACACTCGCAGCAGCACCATAGCGGTTCGCGCAAGAGACGAATGGATTGGGATTCATTGGATATTGGTCAAAGTGAAAATTCACCAACAGCCACGCCCAATGCCCATAAGGCGCAGCAGCAACAACAACATCAAGAGAAAGATAAACACAAAAGGGAGAAGCATTCAGGTGAGAATCTTCTTTATTTCCATGCGATGAACCAAAGAGACAAAGGGAAACCTTTCTTCTGGGTTTATTACCTAATAAACTTACAAAAGAAATGCACCGAAAAATGTTAACATAAATCGATAACCGGTTAATAAAACCTCACTTAACCTTTCAAGTTAAGTGTATTGAAGTGAAGTCTATCAAAAGATTCTTGTGCCTTAACAAATTGGGAATTACGACCTAAGTTTAGTTAAATCGATCGAAAATTGGGAAGAACTCAGTTTTACTCTGTCCTACTATTTACTCCCAATGGTTTAAGTAGTTGGGGATTATACGTTGAATCAAGATAAAATGGAGTTTTTGCTTGATGTTTCTAATTTAGTTGGGAACTATACAGAAAATTACAGAAAAAACCATATTTTTCATAGAGGATTCGGATTTTCCAATTGTGGCGTGTCTACATACATCTCAAAGGGTATATATCGATAATTTGAGTAGAGATTTCTTACCCGTGGATACACCACACAAGAGATTGAGATTCAATCCAAAGATCAACACGTTCCTCCAAGACACCTTGAGAGTTAGAGCACATTTTTTGTCAGTTTCTTCGTTTCGTTTCGTTATTTTTGGTGCCTCCTTCTATTGGAAACAAAATGTGTTAATTTCATATATAAATTGCCGAATAACTTTGCTAATTAGTCAATACACTTGTCTCATCCAACAGATGTACATATATATAAAGTATACCTTTTACATAAGTTTGTATGTATTTAAAACAACTTTTATGATCCATTCTGAAATATGAAATAAATTATCAAAGAAAAAATGCACAGAAATGTTTGTGAAATATTTTTAGCCTGGTTAATCCCAGTTTGGATCATAAAACTTTGTTTAATGTACAGGCGACTTTCAAACACCCTGCAAAAAATTAATAATTCTTTTATAATCAACAATTTATCAATGGGAAGTTTTTCTTTTAGAATGAAGGAAAAGATAAGAACAATTCACTTTTAATTTTCTAACTCAATGGGTATTTCAATGGGCAATCTCTCGATTCTTTTTTTTTGGTGTTTATTGAGATATGTTTGACGATGAAGCAAAGAAAAAACAAAAAACCGCTTAATGAAATTAACAAGTTTATTTTTTTTAATACACAATATTTCTCATATCCAAGAATAATTAACTTAACACATATGTGCCAGGCCAAAAACAAATTGTTAATTAATAGAGCAACTCACACACAAGAATAGAATATGAAACGACTCGACTCGAGTTGTAAAGACATAAAGAACTTCTCAGAGATATTAGGTTTATAGCAGTTTATCTACTGATGAAGTTCTGGGTACTTTTCCATACACCTTTTCTCTATTAGATAGCGGGAGATTTGAGCGATTTAAATGGGGGGGGCTGGTTTATGGCTATTTCTCTCTTATTCTTTCTCTCTGTCTCCCCATCTTTGGTTTTCAAAATCACGCAAACTCTTGGTTGTTCATTTGCCATTGGCCTAATTATTCAAAAAAAATAAAACATATGTGTCAGCCATATAATTTTTTCTCTCCCCTCTCTGTCTGCCACTGCACTTGACCATTGACTAACTGACTGATGGCTTATCATCCCAGCGACAACCACACGACTAATGTATACCGAGATAAGAGACTAAAAACTAAACTGAAAACAAATTGTTAACTCTCGCTATAGGAACAAACAAAAAAAAAAAACCTACAATTATAGCAATTTACTGAATTGTTGTCTCTATCTCCGCCCCTCCTCCACTAGACTAAAGAGGGCGAAGGCAATAGGCAAAAGCCTTTGTGCAATCTGAGAGAATATATTTAATTTACTAAGCCTTCATTATCATTAAATTTAACGTCCTTTGTTTTCATTTCCGAATTTATGTAACAGCTCTCTCTATATCTGTTGCTTGTAATCGATTCTCATCTGTCAATATATATTTAAATTCTATATATCTATATTGTATAATGGCTGGTGTTATTCTATTTCAGCCTCACCTAAACATTTAACCATTTATCTATCAATTTATCAAAGCAAATTACCAACTCGTGTGAACAGAGAAAAAAAAAACACATTTAGATCTGATAGGAAAGTTGTAAATTTTGCTAAAGGAACTGCATTATTTAAATTTTGAAAATATATGTAAATGCATCGATTATAATTATAGATGAAATTTATATTTAGTCAAATTTGGAACTTTATCTGTGCTTAGCTGGCTTGATGGTTTCTCTTTTAGCCATGGTTTAAGTACCATGAATTTAAGGAAATTGATGATTGTTTAGGTTTTTATTTTTTACACTTATGAGTGACTATTATCAAGATGAGAGTGGAAACCATCCTATGTTTTATTTATATGTAAGCCTTCTATATTTCTTATCTAAGCCGGCTAACTATGCTTCCAAAATTATCTTCAATTAATCTTATCTATATAAAAATTTTACAAATTTTTAATTGAAATATGATAAATTTCCTTGCGTAAAATAAATAAACCGTGCATATAATATAATGTCAACTCCTTCTACATAAAATTTGGAAAAAATATCATAAGCAAGATTTCGGGAAAAGCTTACATGATAACCCTCAAGTCCATATCAACACACCAATTTCAACTAGAGAGCACAGGATTCCAAGAATTCCCTCTGGTTTGTAAGAAACTCTGTCACACACAGTAATTTAAATATAACCTTTCCAAAGTCTAGGATTAAAAAGGATTTAGCGTTAAAATTTCCACTATCAATCTTCAACATTCTTCAATCTGATTGGTAAAAAAGATGGGATACCTTTAAACAAAAAGCCCTAAAAGCAATTCACCTGTTAATCTAATACATAATTTAAAATTAACTTATTTTGCAACTAAAGAATACAATTTTTAAATCTCATAAAAAAATAATTATCCTAGCCTTAGCTGCTTATATGAAGGATCTAAATTTTTCAATTAAAACTTTGTCTAATGTATTCCATATTTTATCTGGTTTTATAAATGACAGTTGTCTTTTAAATTTGTTGTTAAAGTTGATCAAATTATTAATTAGTTTCCATTGAAAATATATAATAGAATATGTACATATATAAACGTTCGATAGCCCAATACACGCATTTAACTGATTTTTATTTATATTTTTTCGGCCTTCATTGACGTCATTTAGAAAGTGTTTGGGAGCTAGTTTTAATAGATAAGAATTATCTAAAATTTACTACAAGTGGACGACATTATCTTGAGATAGTGGTCAATAGACGCACATGAGAATTGATTGATACATAACCTATATTAAAGTCAGAAGACAAAACGGTTTCCGTTTTTATAAATAAATCAATAAAAAGACTCTTTATGATCAAACGAATCTACCAAAGCTGAGATAGATCTATATTTAGAGACTATTTATGTACCTATATTTATTTATAAATCATTTGCTTCTATATTTTTGCAGGTCGCAGCAGTTGGAGCGATGATATTGGATTTGATTTGAATGCCGAATTCAATAGTAATTCATATTTGAACAAGTAAATAAATATCTCAAAAGTTTTCGAATCAAAACTTAATTCCACCCATTTTCCTTACTCTTACAATTAGTGAAAACTTTTTAACGTTTTCGCCTAGTTTGACGGCTCTTAAACAGGAACCGCAAACCGAGCAGCAGCAGCAGCAGCAGATAAAACCCAATGCCAAATTGCAATTGGATAGTAATGCAGCCAAATCCCCTCTGGTTGATGTCCAAAAGGATATCAGAGAGGTCAATGGTGGAGGCAAAAATGACGGTAACTCAGCTGCTGGACCCATTTGCGGTTGTGGTTCACCTCAGGGATCGCCTATCAACAATCAGGCCAATTATGGTGCTGGAGAAGTCGAAGCGCAGGCAGCACCTGAAAAGATCATCAAGCAATTGAGTGTGGTCGATGCAGCCAAAATAGAAATAAGCAATGGCTCATCATCCCACGGCGAGGATCACAAGTAAGACTTAACATATTTTGCAACTTTTTCTAGTACTTAAACTAAGTTTTTCTTTTCTCCAAAAGATTTCAGTACATTTTAGCTGCTGCAACTTCGATAGCCACCAAGAATAATGAGGAAACGTTAACCTATCTAAATCAGGGACAAAGTTATGAGATCAAATTGAAGAAAATTGGTGATTTATCTTTATATCGTGATAAGATTTTGAAGGTGAGTCAAGGTCTCCAGCCACATAGAGAGACAGATATATATATATATATACATACATATATGTTTTCTCAATCTGACTCTTTCCTGTTGACACATCCCGACGACGACGACCGAGTTCAAAGTAATTTGCAAAAAAAAAAAAAAAAAAATACAAATATATATGCACTGTATATATGAAAGGAGAAAAAAATTTCATTTAAATTGACTGAGTTATTGTTATGAGTTTGCTTTCTATTAAGACTTGATGTGGACAACACATAGTTGGGAATATCACTTCTATCTCTCTATCCTCTTCTAGCATAGACTATCTCTTTCTGGCAATGTGTGTGAGCGTGTGTGTGTGTGCCTGTGGCTTGTTTCCTTAATTGATTTTAATATGCCCCAATTAAACTTAATTTAGACAACAACAAGAACTACAGAACAAACTGTTTGAAATGCAAAAAATTTACATATATATATGTATATGTATATATTTTGTTTGTTGGCCCTCTTCACCCCTCTAACTTCCTTTTACTCTCTCTTGCGTCTTTTCTCTCCCCTTTTCGTAGAGCGTCATAAAAATCTGTTTCCATGAGCGTCGCTTACAGTTTATGGAACGCGAACAGATGCAACAATGGCAACAATCTCGTCCTGGTGATCGCATCATCGAAGTGGATGTACCATTATCTTATGGCCTTTGTCATGTTTCGCAACCATTGAGTTCGAATTCATTGAATACGGTTGAGATATTTTGGGATCCATTGAAGGAAGTCGGTGTTTATATCAAAGTCAATTGCATTTCAACTGAATTTACGCCAAAGAAGCACGGTGGCGAAAAGGGTGTACCATTCCGACTACAAATTGAAACTTATATAGAAAATACAACAACAACAAATACAAATTTAAATACAACAACTAATGCAACGAATGCAACCACCAACAACAGCAGTGGAAACAACAGCAATAGTTCTATAACAGCTTCATCATCTCCGATACCGGAACGCTCCACAGCCAATGGAGGAAACGGCAATGGAAACAACAACAACGGCAATGGCAACGGCAATGCCAGTGGCGCCACCAAACAGGCTGTCCATGCAGCTGCTTGTCAGATTAAGGTATGTAATATATATACAGTGGAGCCTCAGTTAACGAACGCTCCAAAGGCCAACCATCCCACAACGTCAAGCAAACAGGGAAAACCCCGAATACACATTACAGTCCTGTACAGTGTGACCGTTATAGCATTTTCCCTTAAAGAATGTATCACAAAACAGACAAGATGCTAGAACGAATTGTGTGTGAACCGAGGGTACTAAAAATCCGTGCTGAAGTTCGGAATTAGGGTCAATGATGGAAGGCGGCATTGTCTCTAAGTCCAGACCTGCTTATAGATCTCAAGTTCTCGTTTTAATACTTAAAATGGTATTTAGGGATTCTGGGAGGCTTATGTTTAATACGATCCAAATATGATCTAGGATATTAAATATATCAATTTGTAGGTTAATAGATGCACAAGCAAACTAGAAAAGATCCGAATGGAACGAATTGAAATAAAATGTTGTAGAAATAGTTCGCAAAACTTTACAAAGGTTTTGAACCTAAAAGAACAAACGCGTAAATTGGGAAAAGTATAAGAAGGAATTGAAATTTATAGTCTCAGAGAAATAAATCACTGAAAATATAATAAAATGGCCCTAAAATGAAGACACAAATCCGCCACTGATAATGATACCTATTAAAATATAAAGCAGAAACTGATTTGTTACTAAATTCAGAGATCTTATCAAAATAAAACCAAAGTAAACCAGATAGAAGCACTTGTAATATCTTATCTGCAAAAGCATTATCACTTCTCTTAGACGTATTGAAACACTATTTAAAGATTTTCCAATAGTCGTAGCTCGATACTCTAGGAGTCGAATGACTATTGGCTTACTACGCCTATGTGAGAGCAACGTTGCATATTACAGGTGCCACTTTATATCCATTGAATTCCACTTGATCGTGTCTTGTTTTACAGGTTTTCAAATTAAAAGGGGCCGATCGTAAGCATAAGCAAGATCGCGAGAAAATCCAAAAGCGACCACAATCCGAGCAAGAGAAATTCCAGCCAAGCTATGAATGTACGATAATGAATGACATATCATTGGATTTGATAATGCCGAATGCAAATGCAATTGCAACAACAACCACCACAGGCTGTTACAGTCCCGAATAGTGAGTATACAGAAATTTACATATGTATATCTTTTTCTCTCTTTTTATATATTACTGGGTTTATTATTGTATATATCCGGCAATTATAATGCAGTTTTCTCTCTCTCTCTCTCTTTGTGGGGTGCTTATTAAAAGATTTGTTAAGATTTATTTATGCGACTTCTAGGCTAGTTATGATTTATATAAACGAGATCTGATATGAGTCGAGATGAATATTTGCATAACATCAACCACAACAACAAGATCAACAATTACGGACAAGTTCAAGTGAACATTACATTATATCATTTCCAATTGCTATGGAATTTTCCAATGTTCCGAAACCCAATCAAGCATAAAGAAAAAAAAGATCAATACAAACAAAAAGACAGAAACAATTTAAACGAGAGCAATCAAACTAATTAAGAACGCACAAAAGAGGCCGGAAATTTGTGGAGAGGAGCCAGCACAAAAGGACTCTCTTGGAGAGAGAGAGAGAGAGAGAGAGCAACGACAGACAGACAAGGAGAGACAGACAGAGACAGTTGAGTGAGTGAGAGAGGAGAGAGCTTTTTCTTTTGGCCAGTTTATTTATAGTGCTTAAAAGTGGCTTTTAACCGGTTTTGCCAATTTGTTTACAGGGCTAAAATATGGATGATGTACGCTACCTTTTAGAAGGTATTGCAAAGAAGACTGCGCTCATAGGGGTCGGTGGAGGGAAGGGGGTCTACTCTTGGCCATTCTTGGCTGCCATACATATGCCATAATATCTATATACAAATATATTAATCGAAATCTATTTAGATACAAACGCAAATTCATCATTTTTGTATGCGAAATTCTTTTTAGACAAGTTTCCAGTGCTAATTGAATAAGCATAGCGAAGAGTTTTCTCGAGTAAAACCAATATACATAAATATTTTTCCGTTCTTTTAATGAAATTCTCATCGGTCGAAGTAATAAACCAAATATTTTAGTCGTTCAAAGTAGGTAGATCTTCTAATTATAAGTATGCCATTCTATTTGAATTTCTTCAAATATTCTCCAACAATATTCCGAATATTCAAAAATTTCAATTCTGTTAAATATATTAATTAATAATATTTATTAATTGTATAATATAATAAATATATGTTTTTGTTACTTGGAAAATTTTTAGGAAATATTTTAAACAATTTATTAATTGTTATTGATATTTTCCAAGAATTTCTTATACTTGTAAAATCTTTTCAAATTCTCAACTATTCTAATTCGAATTCTCTACTTAATTTTAAAGTTAATTTTTTTGATTACCTGCTAAATTTACTGAATTATACTAATTAATCTGCTAAATGTACTAAATTTATACTAATTAATCTATATTATAGTAGACACTTACAAATAGTTTGTAAATACTTACAAGTTTCTAATTCAATCAAAAATAATTATTATAATTATTTGAATACTAGTTAAAGTTTTTAACTATTTAATTTCTTAACATTAGTTCTATTAAAATTATAAACTAAAGTGTGTCCTGACCAACTTCACGTTCTATTTTTTATTGTATTAATACATAAATTACTAGCTAACTCCAAAATTAACATTAAATCTTTTACTTAACTTAAAATGTTCTCAACTTTAACTTATGTTTTATGATTATAATATGTTTTTATTAAGGCCTAAGTGAACTTCCTAAAACTTTAGTAACATTTATTAGAAATTGTTATCATTAACCGAGTGTAGAGTTAAAGTCTATTGAACTTAATTAAATGTCAACCATGTTGTGACATTAATTGCAATGAATTTTCCCTCTGCAGTTGCAGCTTCAGTTCATTTTCTCTTTACACTACAGAGTGAGTGTGCAGGGTATGCAAAAGGTTGCCCTGACCGAACAACTGAAGGTCATGATTTAAGTAAAACTAAAGAGAGAGATGAATTGATATATTGAATTTTTATTGAAATGTGGTTATTCAACCGCAACTAATGATATCAGATAACCGATAAGTGCCTGGATAACAAAAACAAGTACATCTTATTATATAAAAGTAGATGTTTTTATATATAAATATAAACTTGATTATAAGTATGTATGACTTTTAAGAGCAACAAACTAGATCGTTTACGGCCTCCAAAGAGAGAGATAGAGAGAGAGAGAGAGTGATAGAGAGAAAAAGCAACCACAAAACTGGCATTTGCTTTAGCTTCTTCGTCCCCATCGCATCCCATGGCAGAAACTATGCCATCTCGTTCAGTTTGTGGCCGAGGCAGAGGCATTCGTGAACATGCGCTTGTATCTGAAGGATCATTCCGCTTGTTGCCGCCGCTCCTACCTAAAGATATTTTATAGAATTTGTAGGCGTACATATAGAAATACATACGTACATACATAATCAATGTGATTTAACAACACTTCTTGTTCTTCTTTGTCTTTTAGTATGAAACTTTGGCCCAATTCGCCTGTGCATATACCAAAATATGATGGAATGCTGCCATTCACATCGAATGCATCGCCAGGCAATAGCAGCAGCAGTCCAATTGCCATCAATTCAGTGACATCGACCAATTCACCAACATTGAAACTAATGGATACCACCAATATGGTATCACCGCAGCATGTACCAGCGGATATTGATGATTATGTGAGTCCCCCTTCATCCACCACTATGAGCCTATTAAAAGAATGAATCTTTTCTCTTTAGCAGAATCAAAACATAATGCCGGATTCAACGCCCGCACAAGTGACACAATGGCTTACACAGCATCGTCTTACGGCCTATTTGACTACTTTTGCTCACTTCTCCGGGTCCGATATTATGCGGTGAGTAAGATTGAATTTGTTGGATAAAGAAATGAAGGAACTTTGTCCCTTAAAGTATGCATTAGGCAATTAGAATTCATTGTTTATAACTTTTCATTAGCCTTTAAAACTTGAAAATGTTCTGTAAACATTCTACATTCAAATATTTCATTACTTTATTACGTAATCGAGTTTTTTGTACTGCTTATTGCATACTTTAGGGGACTAAATTCCCTCCATTTACAGCTATGTTACACGCCACTACATACATTTCAATCATAATAGTATTTATAATATTTAATATATTCTTATTTTTAGCATGTCCAAGGACGATTTAATACAAATTTGCGGTCTAGCCGATGGAATACGCATGTTTAATATTTTGAGAGCCAAGTAAGTTAGAACATGTATGCCTTTTGATGTGATGGTTTACTAGATTATGTTTATATTAAATAGGAATAGCATTAACTTAGTAGAACTCATCAAGAAAGGAATTGCCTGACTTTTTTGTTATGTCTACGTCCGCAAAAAGAACTTCTGCCAACATTTTCGATTTTTTGAACATAGAAATGCAATGATACTAAATAAAAACTTTAATTTATTTCGCCTTGCATTACATAAAGCCTTTAACGATGCATTATGTAAGCTCATTAGCCCATTGATTCTTGATAGTGCAGTCCAATCTAGTCATGAGAGTTAGTTTTCTATTTCTTTTCAATTCGGATATTGTGATTAGAAACTCATCGAGAGTTTGCTTTTCTCTATGAAGAAGGCATCCCCACACATGAACAAATTAATCCTATCTGTAACCCGTAGACCTACCAGAAGTTTTATTCCTCTATTCTTAAAATACTATATTTCGTACTATTCTTTGCATGAACCTTTTTGAGTTCTATGCTCTGATTACAATCTTCTTTGTCCCGTAATTAGATCAGATGCCTCTTTTTCTCTATATTTCCCGCATTTAGCTGTAGTTAATCATATTTTGATTGTTTGTCCGTTTTATTTGTATGAGTTTGTCCACGCGATCAGGCCGTCCGATATACGGCTGCGCCCCACAGTCGGTCGCGCGAAACAGGCTGTGTCCTGGTGTCGTATGGGCCATTTGTAACTACGTCGCAATGTACGCATCAACGTCCAGACAATACATAATTTCATAGGGAATTTCACAGATGTTTGTCGTGAATTCTCATGGCAAAAACTAATGTTTCTGAAGGATTCGGCAGATTCGTGTACAGGGATATTTGCACTTCACATTATAATGGTAGAAGATCTGTCTATGATTTTCTTCCAGCCTTACACTCAATAAGTTTTTACGAAAGAAGATAGCTTAACTCTAGCTCTAATTCCAACCCTACGGCCTTTTCTCTTGTTGCCTTAAAGTTGCTGTGATAACTAACAAAAGTCTATCTCTTTCATCCACATGTTAGTCTTATGAAAAAAGTACAGGAAAGTAATTCTTTGACAAAGAACTATTAACGTCAATAAAACTGGCTTAGTTAAAAAAGTATTATTTAAAATATATTAAAAACTGGTTTTCTTGAGTCTAAAAAATGTCTAAGGATATATAATTTATGTATTCTTTCTTTATTCCAGAACAATTGCCCCCCGTTTGACGCTCTATGCCAGTATCGATGGATGCAGCTACAATGCCATTTACTTGCTCTCGAATACAGCTAAAGAGTTGCAGCAAAAGATCTACAAATTGCCAGGATTCTATGAGTTTATGCTAAAGGCCACTGCGAATGCAAATGAGAATGGCGGTCCGGCTGCAGCAGCTGCTTTAGCCCTCTATAACAATTGGAGTATGCATTCAAAATATTCGGGCAGCGGTTCGAATATATTCAATGAGGTCAACAAGAGTTGTGTCTATATCTCGGGTCCTTCGGGCATTCATGTCTCGGTCACCGATGAGGTTCTCAATAACGAGATCAAGGACAATAGCCTCTATGCCTTGGATGTGCAGAGCGATAAGGTTATTTTGAAGCTGATTAATAAACAGGACACAATTTAGTTTTCACACATTTCAATAATCAACCCAGCAAAAAAACTAAAAGAAAATCTAAAAAAAAAAAAACACCCAATAACAAAAAGTATAGTTTTAGCATTTATAAAACAAAACAAAACAAAAAAACATGTTTTTTCTATATAAATTTCAATTTGTAAGAGATTTCGCTTAGCAATTTTTGAACAAGTATAACCCCACACAAACACAAATTTTAGTGTAAAACAATATTTTATTAGATTTTTGTTTCCAGTTTTGTTTTTTTTTTAATCTGTTATACCTAATTTTTACTTTTTATTTTAGATTTTCATTGCTTTTGTTTGAATTTTTCTTCTCTTTTTGCATGTTTATACTTTTAAGCCATATTTTATTTTAATGTCTTATGTTTAATCTTATATATACATATATACATCATATGTACATCTCTACATACATATGTATACATATATTTGTTTAAAAACTTATTATTTTTATTATTACACACAAAAATGGAGAAAGAAAAAGCAAAATATGAAACAGTTGCAACTATTTGAAGTAGAAAAATCAAGAAACAGCATACACAAGAAGAAAAAAATCAAAAAAATATATATAAAAATGCAAAATCTTAGTTATCTAAACAAAGTGCAGTACCACAATAATAACAACAAGAACAAATGTTGGAGAGTTCAGCTAACAACCAAACAAAATCTATTGTTTTACAAAGCCAATAACTTTGTATGTGATAGAAGCAATAAAGTGTTATCCATAAAGTGGACTGTCAAAAAAAAAAAAACCTACAACTGCTTTTGATTGGGATTGAAGGATTAGAAAAATGTATGAACAAACACCAAAAAGTTTCTGCAGATGTTGAGTAATGATGATCTGAGCATTATCATCGCAATAATCATATGAAATGAAGGTATGACGTCTTTGTACTTCATCTGCATCTTCAATGGCTAATACGAGCAGCTCGGGTCAAAAAATTGTTTCGTTTTCGCCAAACACTTGCCAGGATCTCAATCAGTTGGTTTTCCTACACCTTTTGCAACATTATGGCGCTCTGCTTTGGGTTTTAATGGAGGAGGACCTGAGTTGCAGGCTTTGGCTCTCAGTTTATACTTATATATTTGCCCAGTTAGTCTTTAACATTTTTTGTGAACGGAGATCAAAATTCCTTCTGCCTGAAACATTCTTAAATAAACGATAAAAACATTTTTAGTAGTTGACCTATGTATGTATGGAATGAACCATCTGAACTGTGGGAAATGAGTTAAGGCTAATCCATATATTTTAGCTGATTCTAAAAGCAACAGATTTTCACATTATGTATTTTCAAACCAACAGCTGAAAATAATCACACGATTTGCTGCAATTTGTGATGGGCCAATTATATTCATGTGGTTATATAGACAAGGTTCGACTTACTGAATAATTAAGTATATTTATTTAACAGGACTGCCTAGATACTTAACAATGCAGTTAGCCATAAACAAGAGTTTTTGGCGAACACTGTACAAAATTTGGGGTAACGAATGGCACTTACCTTGCCACGAAATTTCTTCTGATTCACATTTCTCCTATTTTATACGTCTTGCATCCTTGATTATTCAAAAAGCAACAGATACCAGTCTTGGAAAACGAATTCACAGCTTGATCCCACTGCAACAATTTCAAGAGGTTTTTTCAGCTCTTCAAAATACACAAATATACATATAAAACAAAACAAGTATGTTGAAATATAATTGAAATGGAAAACAGGCGGCGAGAGTTGTTAGATCAACGATCAAGAAAGGACTCAATGAAATAGAGCCATTGGAAAAAGCAAAGATTTTTGTTGGAAAATATTTAAAGGTTAGAGAATTAACTATCCACTTAAAAAGAGATTTTCACAAGGAACGTAATTGTTATATACTGTATTTTTCAAATTATAATTATTGTTTTGGATTTTTATTAGACCAATGGATCATATTGAATATTTATCATTTTATTATATTGATCACAACTAATAATTGAAAGCTTCCTTGTATATCAATATAGTATCAGAAATAATAATAGTTTTTATTTATTTTTGTCCCTGGTATCTGTACATAAATTTATATGTTCGAAAATGATTTCTTGGTTGCCGTTTAAGCTGCCTGAATAGCCAAACATGCCTTTCTTGGTCCTTTATTCAACGAATATAAACATTGTGCAGTTTTTACGAGTTTCGATATTTCCAGCTAATGACAATTTAATTATCCCGACTTGAGAAACCTTTAAAAGACTGCGAAACCATCCGAAACGTCAACAGTTTGGTCAAAATGGTTAACAAAACGCCATCGGTGAAGTTGTTTTATGGTGGTCAGCAAAAGATGCTTCACATTTTCTCCGTGTGGCCGTCATCCCAAGTAATTGGCCACCGTTGGCTAAGACGGGCTTATATAATAAATTTTGTTCATTTTTTGGTATTTTGGTGTTTACTTTTCGATTTGATATTGGTTTTGTATGTGATTCTTAACATAAACGTTATGGATGAGGTCATAAAAGCATTCTTTCTGCTGGCTACCTGCATATCCTATACCTTCAAATTCATCTTTGTCAAAGCGAATAATATGCATTTTCTGCAACTCTTTCAACGTTTCCAAGAGAACGAAGTGACACATGGAGGATACAGTCCAGAGGAACAATATATATTTAATTCTGCCATCGACTTAAGTCGCAAATTACGGAAGTACTTTTCAAGCATATCACTATCGGCCTTGCTAATGATTATATTATCTCAATTTTACATTGATCCCAACGTATTGCCTTTGGACACATTTGTACCCTTTGATGTATCTGATTCCACATCGTTTTATTTTCGGCTAATGTATACCTATCAGTGTTTGGCTTTGACCCTATCGTGTATTTTCCATCTCACCCTTGATACTATGTTTACTTCAATCTTTATCTATGTGAGATGTCAATTGGAGATATTGGCATTAAGACTACGAAAAATTGATGCCAATTTTGAAGAGCCTGTGGAAATGCAATTGAAAAAATGCATTCAATATTATATGAACATTAACGAATTGAATCTGGCCATTGAGAAATTGGTCTCAAAACCCATTTCAGTGCAAATTTTGTGCTCCGTCTTAGTTTTAACGGTCAATTTCTATGCCTTGTCGTTGGTAAGTAGCAACATTTTTGTCTGAGGAACCTCAATTTTATTAGATTTATTGCAGCTTTCAGATAATGGTTTAGTATTCTTAAAGTATTTTTTATATCAGTCAAGCATGTTAGTTGAGATTTTTATCTTATGTTTCTTTGCGGGGTGAGTAATGAATTAGTATTATATCAATGAATAAGTATTATATATTGATTTTTTCTTTAAATACTAGCGAGATCAGTGAAGGCAATTTAGTTCTGGATATCTATAAATCGGATTGGGTACAGTGGAAAAAATCGGATCGTCGTCTTATGCTGATATTCATGCAACGCCTAAATCGGCCAATACGGATAAGGTCTATTAATCCCAGTCAAGCCTTTAATTTGGCTTTATTCGTTTCCGTAAGTTGACAGTTGAGTGTATGGAGGGTGGGATGGAGGCGGGGTACCCCCACATAGCTTATTATCCAACTCATTATCATGGCAAATGAATTTTCATTCTCAAGGCCTGTTAATAAGGTACATATAGGGCATAATAAAGCCCTTTTAGTTTAGTTAAAAACAGAAAGATGGATAATCAGCAGTCGGAAACGGAAAATTACTACAAGTATCAAATTGAATATTTTAAGTTTTTGGGTCTTTGGCGAATCTCTAAAGAGATTCCGCCAAAAGCTTTACGTTTTATACTCTTCTTTCTGTTGGTCTGTGTCATGTTGTTGCTATTTGCTCTACAAGTTATTTGCAATCTATCAGATATTCAGGAGATTTTGAAAGTCTTCTTTATGTTTGCCACCGAAGTGGCCTGCATGGCCAAATTACTGCATTTGCGGCTAGAGGAAGGACAACTTCAGCATTTGCCCATGCTTATGGAATCCGAGGATATTATATCCCGCAATGAGGAGGAGGGTAAAATCAAGGCAAAATTTATGTCATCGGCCGTTAAGTTAAGAAATTACTATGGACTATCTTCAGTGGTGGCTGCTAGTCTTATTTTATGTGCCTCGTTGCTTTTGGATGACATCGAATTACCTTTATCCATGTATGAGCCTTGCTCTTTGAAAGATCGTCGCTGTTTCCTTGGATTGTACTTGTTCCAGGTGGTTTCTTTAGAGCTAACTTGCTGGCTAAATATCGCATTCGATTCTATGATATATGGTCTACTCTGCTATTGCCAAGGGCTATTGGAAATTTTGGTCAGGCGTCTGGAGAATTTAGGTGCAGCCGCTAACCCTCTGGAACAGCGATTGCTAGCTAATCGCCTCAGGGATTGTTGCATCTATTACAATCGCATCACACGCCTTAAGGATCTGGTAGAACTACTTATTAAAATGCCTGGTTCAGTGCAGTTGTTGTGCTCGATTTTGGTTTTGGTCTCGAACCTCTATAGCTTGTCCTCTATGTCTGTGGCCGGGCAAGCTCCTTTAATGCTGAAAACTGTAATCTATCAATTGGTCATGTTACTGCAAATCTTTATGGTATGCTATGCATCCAATGAAGTAACCCTACAGAGTTCTCGTCTCTGTACTGCTCTCTACAGTTCGCAATGGTTCACCTGGAATATGAAAAACCGGCGCACGGCATGCCTACTAATGCTGCGATTTAGTGCTCCTCTATCGGTCAGGACTTTGAATCCCACATTCACCTTTAGTTTAACTGCATTTGGTTCTGTATGGGCTATACTGATATTACAAATTTTATAATCTAGTGCTTAATTTTTTGCTTTTTTCTTACAGATTGTCAACCTCTCGTATAGTTATTTCGCTTTGTTGAAAAAGGTTAACGGCTAATTTGAAGTCCTAGACAACTAATAATATTGAACGAAATGAATTATTTATAGCACAGTAATTGCTTGTAGCACCAGCTCATAGAAATTTAGAATTTGAATTTCATTAAAAATTCATTGAAAACACACAAAAAATACAAAAATCATTACATTTTGAATCTGGCGGCTTATCGCTAATAATACTGGGTGCCTGAAAGGCAAAATAGTGGTGCTTAATAGTGATGCCAGATAAAAGCAGCGCTAGCTTTGTTTTTAACTGTTTTATGTCGAACCCGCTGATTTACATAAAAAATTGTTTCGTCTTATTTAAACAGTTAATACACTGTAAGATTTTCAAAACGAATGCATTAATTGCATATTTAATGGTAAGTGGTAAGTTTTGCAAGTAGTCGGCGAAAAACAATACGAACAATACAATATTGAACTATATAAAAAAAGCCAAAATTTTTCGCCACTTTCGCATTACTGTTCATATCTTTTAGCCTCTAATGGAGTAGATGAACATGGACAAAAAGTTACAAAAATGTCTGCATTGTACAGTGGTCAATCCAAAATTAAAATACCATGAAATATTTAAAGGACTTGGCGCAGAAATTGGATTGGAACAGTTATTGTCAAATCATTTCCAATTTGAGGTCACCGAAGACTCGAAAAAGTCGCAGCTACTTTGCGAAGAGTGTGTCAATAGTTTAATTCGATTTTTTGACATCGATGAATTGAAACGGGAGCAAAATGCAGCCAGGTTAAAAACTCAGCCGACAGAAGCAGCTCAAGAAGTGGATGTGGAGAAATCAATCATTGATGAGTCCTGCATTTATGATCTTATTTTTAAATCGGATGGTGAGTTTTTATTTCATCAGACGAAACATGTATTTATACAAGGATTTGTTGAAGATGTTGCGCCGGCTGATGAGGTGGAAGAGGTGGAGGAGGAAAACGATGTTCCCAGCAATTCAGAGGAGGTGGGAATTGAAGATGTTATTGTGGAGGATCGTGTAACTGTAATCCGATTGCCAAATGATGAGGAAGCAGAGGAAGTGGATTTAGAAACTGAACAAGAAGACGAACATGATCTTAAAGAAGACAGCAATGTGGTAATCATAAATTTCGTGGAAATTAAAGAGAGTAAGATAAATTACTGTCCACTATTCATATATATTTGTAAATTGAAATTGTGTTTCCACTCTGCAGAGGATGACATTGTTGATTTATATGGTTACTTGGCCACTGCGGTGAAAACGAACTTTGAAACCTTATCCTTTGACTGGAGCACCAGCTGCAAACACTGCTCTTTGTCTTGTACGAATTATCAGCAGCTACTTAACCATGTGGCCCAAAAGCACAATGGTCATTCATTTGATTGTCCAATTGAGGGTTGCTTGACGAAAGGCCTACAGGATAAACAATATCTAGCTATACACTTGGTTACCCATCATGGTCCAGTCGCTGAGTAAGTCAATTTATTTATCCCTTTGTTTTATTATTAAGAGATTTTACTCTTCTCATCTAGAATACCCATCTATGGCAGTTGTCCGGAGTGCAAATTAACTTTTTCAAACATTCTGCAATATAATAAACATTCCTGTTCCCATGTGATTAAGAAGAAAAGGGGAATGCAGCTTTATTGCGAAATGTGCTCTATTGAGTTTCCCTCTTGGAAACGGTAAGATAACATGAGTGAGATTACAATAACTTTTCTCTATTGGCTTGTCTTTTCTTGGACAGTTTTAATTTCCATAATCAATTCCATTTGGAGCGTCATCGACCACGAGCGTGTTTTGTTTGCGATTATGCAGACACCAATATCGGCGAACTCTTTCAGCATTTGCAATATGCCCATGAACCAGAGAATACATTCTTTTGTAATCTGTGTGATCGCACTTTTCGCGATGAAGCTGTCTATTTGGAGCACAATAAATGTCATTCGAATGCCAATAGTAATACATACACTTGTGGTGAATGTTTCAACACTTTTGACACCCGAAGTCGTTTCAATGGACACATGGTTGGTAGCTCACCACTCAAACAGGATTAATTATTAAGCCCTTTTGTTTATATTGTTTTTTCCAGCGCTCGATGCATGGCACCTTTATTAGTTGCGAGATTTGTTCCCGTGAATTTGCCAGCGAAGCCACCTACAATGTCCATATGAAGAAGCATTTGATAATTGAACGAGATGTTCATATATGCAGAAATTGTGGTCAATTGAGTGAACATGAGAGTCGTATGCTTCAGCATATAGAAAATGAATCAACAAATTGTCACAATGCTGAAATCTACACTGAACTCTTACGAAATGCTTATATATGCGAAATGTGTTCATCTTATTTTCGTGAAAAATCGGATTTACATAAGCATCGTCAATTGGGTGTCCATAATAATGGTATATATTGGTGTCAGCCATGTGACAAAGAATTCACCGATATGAAAATCTATCGGCATCATTTAAGAAATTTTCAACAATTGAAAACGGATACAGAACACAGAAAATTGGAAATATGCTTATACTATATGTGTGATCAGAAGGTAGTTAGAAGATCTACTTAATAGAAAACCAACTTCTAAATTTAATATTTATATATATTTGTGCTTGACAGGATTGCTTTGAATCATATACGCATTGGAATTCCTTGTACACCCATAAGAGACGGACTCATAAAAACAATATGACGGCAGCTAAATTGAAAGATGACCAACAATCACCATCCACATCGAAATCGATTGGCAGTGAAAAGAAAAAGCAATGGCAATGTCAGTTTTGTGATAAGGAATGTCGTTCCAAAATGTCACTATCCGTGCATGTAGCACGCAGTCATAATAATGGTAAGGGGATTACAAAATAGATTTCCAATTACTTTAACTCATCTAATTTTGCCCTAATATCAGATAATGTGATTTGTTCTTTATGCAATGCATCGTATAAGAATCAGGAGGCTTTGGATAAACATCATGCCTATTGGCATGAACCTATCGAGTGTCCCAAATGCTTTAAGATTGTAAAGAATCGCCGCAATTATGATACCCATGAGAATGTTGTTCATTCCAATAACAAACGTTATACCTGTGAGATTTGTAACAAGGGTTTCTATCACAACAGCGAAATGAAAGCACATCAGAAGGTAGAATACCATTTTTTTGATTGCCTTTTAAAGGATTTCTAATGCTGTTTTCCTTGCTCTATTTTCCAGCTTCATACTCAGCTGTTTAGCTGTAAGCACTGTAGCTTTACCACACGAAAGAAAACTTCTTTATCCGTTCACGTTATGGGTCAGCATTTGAAGCGTTTTGCTTTTGAGTGCAAATTGTGCATGAAACGGTTTGGTCGTCGTCAGGGATTGACCGCGCACATGCAACGTGTGCATAGCACTAAACATATTTGTCAGGAATATATTACTGATGGCTGCAATCGTAGTTTTCCCTCAACATCGGCATTGAGTCAACATGTCAAGAGAGTTCACAAGGGTACTATATTTCTGCACGATGAAGACGATGAGGAGGAGGAAATGGAGCTAGAGCTGGAGGACGAGGTTGGTCCATCATCATCTAAGAAACGTTGTTTTCAAATAAATGATACCGAAATCGAGTTTATCGACGAAAGTGCATATGATAGTCAGGAATGTATGGATACAGAAGAAATACAGAATGACAATTAGAATTGTTTATAATGGTTTGTTTTTATTATTATAATTTTTAATCTTTTTTTATTATTGAAGTAGTTACTACTTATAAGTTTTTGAACACAAAATTATGTCATTCGAATTGACATTAAAATATGTTTTCATCTATAATTACTTTAATATGTTTTTGTTTTTAGGTATAATTTAAGCTAATTTCATTATATTAATAATTGCATTAAACATATAGATATTTTTATATGTTTATTAAATAATAGTTAACTACTAGCCAGAATCTGGCGGAAGCAAATTTGATTTATTAAGCGTTGTTTGTTGGTCATTTAAACTTTGAAGATTGTGTGCTGAGCTTACCTGAAAATAAATAAATTTAACTTGTAGCAATTCAACATATATCTGTATGTATTTTCGTTTAACTTACTGGACTAATTGGTGTTATAACAATGGCTGTGCGCGTGGCACACTGCAATAGGGCCGTGTCCTCAGTGGACTCATCACAGTCACCATCGGCATCTGCATCCGCATCCACATCCATTAATACATCATCAACGGCACCAATATCGCTATCGATTTCCCATGACGGGAAATGATCAATTTCACCCTCACAGTTCAAATCCTCCTCTTCGAAGTCTTCATATTCATCAATGAGTATAACTACATATTAGATGATTCAGAGTTTATAAAATACAGTTAAAATTATATGTAATTTTTGTTGGTTTCAGTAAAGTTAAATCTGTATTTAGTTATAAGAAGAATACGAAGTACTAAAACTATAAATGTTTCTTACTAAATGTATCTCAAATCATTTTAAGAGACTTCTAGGAGTATCTAGGCGGTTGAATCGAAAAGTGGGAGTTTTAAAATTCATAAAAACAACCATAAATAATAAGTGAAGGCCGTTTAAATTGAAAGGTAACAAAATGTGGCTAAATTCATTGATAATCTCTTTGAAATCCTTTGTAGAAAATCGACTTTAAAAAGCCAAACCTTTTTTGGAGCGACTTTAAACAGGGAAACTCAAAAATATATGGCATGTTAATACAGAATATTAAGCATTATTGATTTTGAGGTCCTAATCTTCCTGTTTCGCCCTACAAATTATGTTGCCCATAGGCAACATTGACTCTAAGAAGGTTTATTTAAAGAATTCCAAACTATTTCTCAAAGAAAATCTACTAACTCCCGAAGAATTACAATAAGTATCAATAACTAGCTAAAAAAAAAGGCGTTCCCTTAATATACAATTTTATTTAGGATCATTTCTAATATTAAAGTATTTTATCTATCAAGTTCATCGATACCTATTTGATAGGTCTTACTTGAACTATCTGGCGGAGGCATTGGCATTGTCTTAACACTGGCACTGGAATCCAATGATTCAGCAGCCTCCTCTGGTATGTTGATGCGTTGTTCTTCCTTACTATATGGCTCCGATGTGGATCTATGCAGGCTATAAGAAATAACAAGTCGATTAAATACATATACATATATCTATTAATGAAGGAATTGTTTCACTTACCTTAATGTAACTCGTTTTTTTGTTCTATTCTCTAGATCAGTCATAAAAACATCATTGTTGTGCTGCTGATATGAGTTAAGCATGGAAGACTATAAATCAGAAGGAAGAAAAAACATTGCCATTAGAAGGATATGCATATGTGTGGAAGGAGCAATCATTTATACCTTGGTATTGGTCGCTGTGTGTTGTGTGTGTGGTTGAGGCGGCATTTGGGTTTGTGTAGCAATTGCATCTGTGGTCGTTGTGGCTGTCTGTGTGGATGTTAAGGCCATTTCAGCTGCCGTTGCTGCTGCTCCTGCTGCGGTGACTTGCTCTGGATGCACACTCAATTGTGCTGTGCGCTTCCATACATCAATCATGGTATGATTTAGGCCAAGATGATGATGATGTGCCGTTGCCAATGGCTTGTGATTAGGACTAATGGAATGTATTTTGTTGCCAGTGGCTTTAGCTGTAACTACACCCGCCGCTGTTGGCGGCAAAGGAAGTGCTAAAAATCTATCACGATCCTCCATATAGGCCTTGATGAGCACATCCAGTTTCTCCTCAATGTCGGCGACCTAAAATATATCCTTACATCAATCTTCTATATATACCTCACACATTCTCACTCACCTGTCGCTCGACTTTAACTACTCGGGATGCTAAACTAATTTTGGATGCATAGACATCTTTGCCCTTGGAGCCTTGTTTGCCCAGGATTTGATCCAGGCTGTAAAGTATATAAAAGATTTGGCAAAAACTCGGATAAATATTTTTAATTTTCATACTCACCGTAAATGTAACATTTTCACACGGCCCAATAAGTCCACATGACCTGCGAAAATAAGAGAAAAAAAATGAAAATATTAAAGTCTCTTTCCAATTGTTTAAAGAGCTTTTTTTTACATTTGTTTACTATAAGTTAAACTTAAAATAAGTTTCCCATTTCTCAAACTGTCTGTTTGGCTCTAAGGCTCTATTGGAAGGCTTGCTCTTGCTCTTACGCACTCATTCTCTCTTTACCAACTTGCATTCCTTTGCTCCTTCTTGATCGTTGATCTGGCAACTCTCGCTCAAGTTTCCTTCTTCTTTAGTTTTTACTTGCCAGTTTAAATGTCGTATTTTCGTTTGGTGTTATTTGCCGTTGGTTTACCGTTTTCACTAATTAAAAACCAGTAATTTACCTGCGGGGACCCATTCAAAAACATTTCAATACTCCTTATATAAGATCCTATTTCAAATAAAATCAAGATGGATGCCTAGAAATCTACGAGAATACTTATAAACTATTCTGATCTTCTTATAAACAATCCTTAATAAAGTTCTTTTATAAATCATTTAGATTCGACATTCATCATTTAGTAGAAATATCGACAATTTACCTGCCGCATATTGCTCCATAACATCCTTGACATCGTACGGTTTCAAGGCCTCCTTAAATTTACGGCGTGCGACAAAATATTTGAGCTGCACATGGGAAATATACGATAGACGATGATGAAAGGGATTATCTTTATGTGTACATATATTGTTTCGATCTTACCTTGCGTATGAATCGTATGGCTGTCTTATGGCGATTCGTCAGCTGCGTGCAACGCGGCTCATCTTCTTCATCTGCGGGCAATTTGTGAATCAGAGATATGGACTTGTGCGTTAGGTTTTGGTTGCTTGCTTCGCATGTGGTTTAGTTTGATTTTTACGATATACGATTTTACGTATTTACGGTATTTACGTGATTTTTTGTTTTGTTTGGTTTTTACGGTTTTACATTGAAACACAGTCAAAGTCAACGTCAAGCCAAAATATAAAGTACGACAACACATACAATGGATACCGTTACACACACAGATATATATATATATAGTTAGGTATATATGTAGTTAAATGATATATTATGTATTATTTCAAAGGTTAGTTAATTAATTAAGTATTATTTAGTATTTGTTTAGAAATAGAAAATAGAAATCTTTGGGCATAGAAAAAGCAATGGAAAGCAAGCGGAGACTAAGGAATACAAAAGAAATATCAAAAATCATAAACATAAATGACGGCTGAGGTGAATTGGGAAAATGGTGGGGTCTAAGGGTAAGGGAGGAGGAGGTACCAACATGCAGACCACCTAGCCAATACAAGGGAGAGAGAGAACGAGCAGCAGCAGCCCCTAGCAAAACGTTTTCTTGGTTTGAATTCTTCACGCACTTGCCGCCCTTGCCCCGTCACTGGTTGCCGCCTGAGGATTTGGCATAAATCCTGTTTCCAGAAAATGCGAAGCAGCAGTAAAGAAGCGACCCGTACGGCCCCCGCTTGGACTATGTGGCGCAGGGGAAGAAGGAGGCTGATGTACGAATGTTTTCAGCTCAGCTGCCTCCACATCGGGCTCAGGCTCTGATTCCGGAGCCACACGAGGATTGCGTAGCGACAGCGAAGAGCCAAAAAAATCACCATGCAAAAATCCACAAAGTACTACGGGAATGGTTAGGGTTCTAGAGCTAACAGCCATTGATTTTGGCTGCTGATCCTCCTGAGATTTCTCTTGCTCCTTTGGCTCTGTTTGTTGTTGTTCGATATCACGTTTGGGATAATGGGCCAACGAGCCGGCACTTGATCTTAGTTTGGCTAAGTACGTTTTATTTTCACATTAGTTTTCCATTTTTCGAGTGTAAAAATCAAAAGGAAAAACCAAAAGTAATTCAAATGGCAAATGTTTAAACAAGGATTTTCTTTAGTTATGGTTTTCTTTTTTGTTTTTTCTCCAAGTGTGGTGGGTGGTGTGGGAAATGGGGGGATTTTTTTGTGGGTGGGGTTTTCGGTAGGGGAGGATGCAATTCACAAACATTGATACAACCACAACACTCAATTATTTGTTTTAGTTTTTGTTTTAATATATGTAATAATAATGCAATATAAAAATGTTGATTTTTGTAATTTTTCGGATTTTTGTTTTTTTTTTTTTTTTTTTTTGGGACGACCTTTGTGTAGACTTACCGTCTGAATTTTTAATATTTTTTAAGCAAGTTGTTTCAGCAACTGAATCTTCGCTAAAACTTGGATTCATGGATTTGCCATTTTGTACTACCTCTGAAAATTGCAAATCAGATCGATTAAAATCGGTTTTACATATATCTATAGCTTTTTTGTTTTTATTTATTATCGTATCAAAGTGCCAATTAAATCAAATAGACACACGGTATAGTCTATATTGGGTCGTACAATATAACGAACGAGGGCGGAATGGTAGCCAACAATAAACGAAATTAAAATTTATTCATCAAAATTAAAAGCATTTACAACAAATAAACTGAATTCTGAACGCAGAACGCAAAGCCAATCACAAAAGAAACTTTTTCAACACGCTACAATAATGAAATGGTTTGACTTGAATTTGAATTAATTGATCTTACATCTTCTCTCAAGATTCTTTATGATCTTTGGGATACTAAGATGTTAACTAATGCCAATTTAAAGAGGCAATAGCAAATTAAGCTCAGGGTAAGAAATAAATTTGTTAAGAACCAAGTTGGAATGTCGAAATTAAACTCTGTGACCTTGTAGACAGAGAATTGGCTAAGCAACTCGTAGTAACTTTACTTTAATTTATATTTTCCTGAGGTCACTAATTTATTTATGGATCTGTATCGAATGTCACTTTATACCCATTTATCGCCCTTAATGTGAACGCATCAAGCATTATGTGAGATCCTAGACGATCCTATGGACGATTTTGAACGTTTAAAACTGACAAACTAAGCCAAAATTGTAACTAGAATTATCAGGACATCCACAAATATGCTTTTTTGTTGATCGAAATGATTCTTAACTCTGCCTAAGCATAAATAAAGGGTTTCGCCTCAATAACCACTCCCTTTGATTCGTTTCTTCTTGTTCAATGGTTCCCAAGGTATTTAGAAATATTTCTATGAAGCGCTTTAAAACTGGCTTAACCGATTTTACCATCGTGTTCTTTGACTTCCATTGTGAAGGTTCATTTTTAATCTAAATTAGTATTATCTAAAAACTTTATAGCTTTCAAAATATTGATAATATAAACTCGGCTAGCCATTTCGCTTGGTTTATCACTTATCCCTTGTTATTCAATTTCGATTCGAAATTGGCATTAAAAGTATTTTCTAAAACTCTGAAAGGATTGTACTTTCCTATAAAAAGAAAAGATCGTCCATTCTCATTTCCAATGGGATCAAATAGGATTTTGCTTATTCAGCCCAAAAGACTATTAAAATCGGATTGGCGACAAATGATATAAAGTTTACATTAGCTTTAAAAGAAAACAAAGTTCTGCCTTTAAATTGAAATGGGCGAACTTTCTGTTTTATGCAATAAGCAGGTCAAGATTTTTGCCTTTTGAAACATGTAAAGAAATTTTGCTGTGTATAGAGAATAATCCTGGAAGCAAAGATTACTGAAGGACAATTTTAAACTTACAAAACATAAAATTGTTCAAAACAATGAAAACTCTTCCAGTATATTGCATACTTTAAGGGGCGAATTAGCCCCATTTTACACCCGTATATCCCCCTATGCTAAGAGGATATTTTTGGGTGTCCTGCATATGTTTAGTTTTGTAGTTTTGCATACTTTGGTGAAATGTGCTCACCATTTCTTATAAAACGACCAGATTTGCCACAGCTATATATTGATTAATTAAAAAGTCTTTGTGCACGATTAGTATTTCAATTATTTAAATTAATGGCAATTGGAATTTATTTCCCGTTGTGGCTCATTACTGATTGTTCAGAGAAATGTTTGCCCAGCTGTTGACACTACTTGAACTATCTATTCATGTCTAGGTAAAGCCAAAGCTATAAAGCCACAAGGTTTCGATTAATAACACATTAATGTGTGTGTGTGTGTGTGTGGGCGTGTGTGTGTGTGATGGGCCCCCAAGTTGTTCCGCACCCGAATGAAGTAATTTTAATTATGGCTAATTGTTTTAATGGAACACAAAACAAAAAAAAATTGACAAAATGAAATGCACATCTTATTGTATAGAATGGATGATTCTGGGGGAAGATTTTGCTTGGTTGTTTAACGGGAGGAGGAGTAAGCAGCGCAAGTAGCAAGAAGATATATAAAAGATATATAAGTATATATAGTAATAGTATGTGGATAATAGAACCACATGCATGGCATATGCCTCCTGTTGTCTTTCTCTGTATGGGTGTGTGTGTGTGTGCGAGTGTATCTTGTGTGTGTGTGTGCAGAACAGAAACTCGTAGAAAAGGCATGAAAAAAAACACACACAGAGATTTAATTTCTGTACGAACTTACCTAAATTCTCGACCGAAGCATTTATATCTCTTATGGTGCGTGTGTAGCGGGTCGAGGCACGCGAAGATCCTGGAGGCTTGACCAGTCCCCCGCCATCGCCGCTGCCACCGCCACTGCCACCGCCTGGCGTTCCACCCGGTGGTTGTTGTATAGTTTGACTCTTGTGGCGTCTTATGGTCGGCAGACGAGCCACAAAGGATGTATTGTGCTTAAAACTGGACGAAGCGCGTCTATGTTGGGGGAACAAAAAAAGGGGAAACCACATGTCGTATGAGCAATCTCTTTAAAAAATTACTTTAAAATCATATACATAGAGATAGTAATATCGGTTGAAGGAATAGCCAAAAGAAGTCAGTGACAATCAAATGTTGTATCAGTGTGTGAAAAAGTTTGTGAGTGTTTAAGTGTGTGTGGGGGTGTGGGTGTGGGTGTGTGTGGGTGGAGAAAGTATGTACATATGTGCAACATAAAGTGGAGATTCTTGCAGTTACAGTTAGAACAGTGCATTTTCATTGGGAGGGCAGCAGACTTGGGAAGGAGTCAAAAAGGACATCAATGCATACATATTTCTTTGATTATTTTGCCATAGGGATAAAGGAATAAAAGAGAAGCATTTTCTGATAACTTGGTTTGCTCATTTTTCAACTCACATGTTAATCACATTTATATGTATATATATTTATATATATTTCACGCATTTCGGTATTATTTTTTAATAGAAATAGAAATGAATGAGAAATCAATAAACTTTTTTAAAACTATTGATTAGAAAAAACATTTTGCTTAAACAATTAGAATAATCTTTAGCATAGAGATTAGAGCATTGATAGCGATAGGAGGAGAAGGAGAAATCAGACAGAAAAACACATAAAGTGAGTGGACAAAGAGCTTAAAAGTGGGGGAGTGAGTGGAACACAGCGAAGGAGAGACAGAGACAGAGAGCGAGTGCCGCAAAGCTGCAAAAAATTTGATCGATTCAATATCGATTTGTAGTTTTCGTATGTGTGTGTGTGAGTGTGAATGGAATTACAGCCAAATCTAGCATTATCAATGAGTGCTAAGAAGAAGTGAGCAAGTGAGAGAGAGAGAGGGAAGAAAGGCTGAACCCCTCTCTCCACCAATTAAAAACAAAAACAAAACTTTTTGATGACTTTTGCATTTTGCATCAATTTACTTTTGCTTAAATTTTTGTTTTAATACCCTTGCAGAGGATATTGCAAAATTGGTCAGATGTTTGTAACGTACAGAAGGAGACGTTATATATATTGTTGATCAGCATGAAAAGCTGAGGCGATATAGCCATGTCCGTCTGTCCGTCGGTGCGTATCCGTTTTACTCAGACATCTTAAGAGCGATTGGGATGAATTGGATTTGAGGTACTTATAATCCGGGTAAGGTAAAGTATGAAAATCTTCAGGATCGGACAACCATATCATAAAGTTATATAGGAAAAAAGGTGAAGAAATTGAAGTAAACATATGAAAATATGTAAAAGTATTATGGCCAATGACTGCAAGGGTATATAAACTTCGGCATAACCGAAGTTATTTTCTTTGATATTTTTTGTTTATTGTTTTGAAATGAATTTTTGGTGATTTTCTTTTTTATTGCTTTATTGTTTTTTTTTTTTTTTTTGTTGTTCACCTTTACCTATATTCGGTTATGTTTTTTAATAATCGCTCCCAGTTTTCAGAACTGAAAAATGTTTAATAAAAAAAATATATATACAAAAAAAATTATATTATCCATGTAATTGAAAAAAAAAAACACCAACAAAAAACAGAACATCACAAAAAATATTGAAAAATTGTAAATTAAATGGGGAAACAAAAATATTTATGTCACATTGTTGGGGGCGTAAAAAGAGAGAGGGAGAGAAAAGTGAATAGAGTTTACAGCAAAGAAAGAGACAGATGAAGGGATGAGGGAGAAGGGGCAATCGTTTTGTCTAACCATGCGAAGGGGGTTCAACTTTTTTCAAAAAGTGTTTATACATTTTCTTTTTTAGTTTCACACGATTTCAAATTGACTTTATTAGCTGCATTAAACAAATGAATGGAATTTAAAAAAAAACAACTCAAAATCAATTGAAAAGAAACCGATTTAGTTCGGTTTTATATTGATTTCGAACCACTGTACGAAAAGTTGAGGTCTTTTGGTATATGCAGCTAATAAAGGTTTTATCGGTTTTAGTTGTATACATAAAATTTTCGTTTTTTTTTCGATTTGATTTGGTTAAATGCACATTTTGTTTCATTTACTAGGCTGTAGGTATACTTTTGGTGTTCAGTGTACAAATATTTATGTGTGTCTATTTGTGTGTGTGTGTGTGTGTGTCTGAATGTGTGTGATTGGGTGGTCTGTGATTTATACAAAATTTGTTCCTGTTTTAGATCTGAAAAATCCCTAAATAAATGAATATTTTATACATTTTGTTGAAATGAGAAATTGCATTTTGCTTTGTTGTTTTTTTTTTTTTTTTTTGGCACCTAAAATTGTGATTGAGCACGAAATACTTACGAGGCAGGCGGACTGGGCAATGCCACCTGATGTATCTTCCAGGTGGCCACCGAAACGGAATGCTCATCGGCTGCATAGCAACGCCAAACAGCCTGGATAAGTGTCGCCGCTGGCTGACGACGACGAATCATGTGTTTTTGTCGTTGTTGTTGCTGCACTTTCAGAGCAAAACCACTGCCCAGAATGCCCTACAGACCAGAAAGAGAAGAGAAGAGGTGGCGATGGGTTTGGGTCAATCAACGGATGCGGTTCTGAGAATACAAAATGAAAAACTTACCGCAGGCAGAGCAAAAAAGGATATACCCAAAAGAGCACAACACGATGCAATCAATTTACCCTGCCATGTAATGGGCACCATATCACCATAGCCCACAGTACACAAGGTAATCTAGTTATAGAATTTTCGAATTAAAGCAGAGATAAATATTAAAAGTAAGTAATACTTACCACTCCCCACCATAAAGCCTGAGCAAAATTGCTAAATTTATCATTGACATCCTTCTCCCACATGTAGACCAGGAATGATGCAAAAATTAAACCTAAAAATCCTATATACATGGTCGTGATGAGCTCCTGAAGAAGACAAACAAAAGCCATAAGCAAAGCTCATTGAAGATCTTTGTTTTAAAGTCACCTGTCTATGTGCGTATACAACTGAGCCGAGCAATTTCCAGGTGCCTCCACGGCGATCCATGCGCACCATACGCAATATCTGAAAGAAACGTAAACCACGCAATGCACTTGTGGCAAACACCTGGCCGGAGGTGCCCATGCCTAATACTACAATTGAGGCTAAAATGGTGACAATATCTAACAAGATGGAAAGAAATTTCATTTCATAAGAGGCACATGGTCATTTTCTTCTTCTTTTTACCTATAATACAAAATGGCCGCTTTACAAATTTTAAACGCCCCAGGCAACCCTGGTAGCGTGATCGACAACCCGATGACCATAGTCGGGCTCCAAACTCCAGGGTAAACCAGATAACAACTAAAATTTCCATTCTAAATAATATATACACAGCATCTTCTTCGTACTCCCTGATGGTTGAAAACACGCTCAATGCGAGACATGTAAACACCATCAGAAATCTGCAAAAAGAAAACCAGAAATCCATAAAAAATTATTCAAGATTTGTAAAAAAGGGATAAGACAATTTTAAAGCTCAGGAAATAGAGTTTGAAAGATATCTGGAAATTTCAATTACATCATTTTGATCTCTAATATGTTTATGACTGAAAAGTTACCATTTCAAATGATTTTTAATAAGTTTTTTGAAAACATTCTCACAGTGTTTAATTGGCGCCAAAAATTCTCCAGGAACACGAATTCTCTTCGGTTTTCTTTAAAATGAAGTATAAAAGTGTTAAAACTAAATCTCAAAATATCTCAACTGCTTAGACACTTAAAAAATCTAAACTTTGAAACGTAAATACCTAGCTTTAAGCTAATTTTCATATTACAAAATGAAAAAAGTCGTTCTCGACTTTCAGAGTATAGATTTTTTGACAGTTTCAATAAATTTTGTGAATGGAAAAAATTTCTGGGTTTGCCAGCTGCAATAAGGCCATAAATTTAAAGTCAATAACACAGACTAACATTATTTTCATCATAAAAATTGCGATAAGAAAAAATTTGAAGAAATAAGTGATAAAATTATGTATTTATTTAATAAGCAAAAAGTCTGTCTGAGGCGCCGTGAAGTCAACATTATGACATGTTACACCAGAGGGAGAAAGGGATATTTTACGTCTCTCCAATGTTCTTTAGCAAATTGCTTCAAAAATCACTATAATCTGGCTAGATCGGGCTTAAAGTTTTCTCATTTTAACCATTTTGTGTCGATTTATTAGGTTTATATAAGATGTGTTTTTACTACTTGAAATAATGGAAATTTGATAAATTGTCCTAATATCCAATCTATATTGACTGTTATTTGACTTCTGTTTATCTGATCCTATTGAAACTTAAAGAAAATTTGTGAAACATTAAAAACTATCTAATATTAACTTTTGTAAAGTAAATGTTTATCTTTTGTATGACAATAAAAAAGCTTAAGTAAGAGGTTTTTTATCCGTTACTCTTAAAATTTGTGATATGGTTTGAAATAGACTGATAGATCATCATGAGCATTTTTAACAATCTGTGGCATGAAATTGCATAAATATGCAATGGAAATGTTGAAAATTTCCATTGCATATTATTATATTTGCTGACATGATCTCGACAAAGTTTTCTTTTAAAGGCTGGAACGAATTTAATATATTTTTTCAGTAATTATATGCAAAATTACATACAGTTTTGCATTCGTTTTGAAAAAAATTGCTAAAAAAATTGTTATTGTTATAGACGACAAACTATACTTTATTTTCTTAGAGATATACACAAATTGGAGTTGATTTTCATGAAAAAAAATATATTTTAATTTAGTTAAATGTTCAATATTTCTAACAAATTTATTTTTAAACAAAACTACGGTCAACTGAAGTCAATAAATCATACTAATTTATAAGATTATAATTCATAGGCAGCACAAAAGGTGAACTGGTTGTCTATACAGACAGATATGGTATGCCCTTTACAACTCTGAGTTCTTTCAAGAATCAGCAAGTTCTATCAACAGCAGACTTCGCTAAAGAATCCACAGTTGTAATGGTCATATCTTCAACGCTAAAAGTAGTTGGGAATTCAAACTACATGAAGCGAAAAGGGAATGGCAAAGCTTGCAACTGCAGATTCCACCTTTTTTATGTGCATACCTTTGGGCGCCATCAGAATTAGGGTAAAGGGCATCGCCTTAACCAACTAACCGTCGCGGTGAGTTGATCATTTTAAACGAAGTCCAAGTAATTCTTTAGTTATTTTTTAATAATAAATAAATTTCGGTATAAATTGTAAAAGAAATTGATTTTTTTAACTTTAAAAATTATTTAAAAAAATGTAGAATTTGAAATTTAACTAATTTTTCACTCAGATCCTCTTCAAAATAGTAGAAATAGTTCTTGACCTCCAGTATAGAGGCTGGCGACCATTCATTTTATTTATTTAAAAGTAACTCAAAGACCGTTTGACCTACATTTTGTCAAGTGAACTTGAAAATTTGCTTTGAATTGTTTTGAGTATTGCACTTTTGAGTGAGTTTTAGATTAGATTAAAGAGACATAGAGGGATTGTCTCACATAGTTGAGGGTGATGAAATGATTAGATAAGTTAGTTAGTTGGTTGGATTCACTTAATTAGTTTACTTACACCATCACATGATAAAATATGGCATGCAGGCCGCGTGGACGCTCCAAGAAGTTATAGAGACGACTTTGCAGTCGTCTATAACGGACATCGCGGCGTGTGCCGCGATTATATTGCAGCGGTTTTCCTAGAAGGGACATTCGCGGTTCCACAAGACGATTGGAATTGGGCCTGGCCGGTCTACATTTCCTGTAGAGAGAAAGAGATTTGCAATTACATATTAGAAAATTATTTTCATTCAATTGCCAATTTGCCCACTGCCCATGCCTACCCCTTGTATTCTCTTATATCATAGAAGGCATAGATATCATTATCCGGATCCATAATGATCTCAAACCCATTAAATTCCACTTCACTTCCACTAATATAATACTAATAAAATTATCTTGATTTCGCAATAGAGAACACACACGTCCGGCCCACTTGACAAGCAATTCACAACTCGATCGACAGTTGAGCAAATCGCCCAGTTAAAACCTTCCCACCTCTCCAACTAAACTAGACTTTCGAAAAAATAAAATAAAAACCAACCTCCATGTGTAAATTTTATTAATTATCTACATAAACAAATTTTTTTTTTTTTTTGTTTTTTCCACACACCTTGCATTTTTATGACCCCCTCTTCTAGGCTCCGTCTACACCTGCTTTGCCCCTCCTCCTTAGACAGAAGGGGTTTCGTAGACCTTTATTTGATTTGATTTTATATGCATAAAATACTTCTGATTTGTTTTTATATTGTTGCACCTCGTCATCATCTTTTGGCCCGGCCTCAGTCATAAAATTTACTTTTCGTATTCGTAAATTTTTCGGCATTTTTTTCGCACTTGTATTGGCTTTTTTTTTTTTTGGGTGGGTGTCTCCATAGTTTAGTCACGATCTGGTTTGGCACAACGTGCTATAGATGAGGCCTACGTCATTAGCATTATGTTGAAAGACCTCCTCAACCTCTCCTCCTTCCAGTTTGCAAAAGATAATGCAAATATGGGCTGGAACTAGACGACCGACGGGGTGTGTGTGCTTTTTTTTTTTTTGTCTTTCTTGATTTGTTATATTTGCAAAAACAACAAGAAACGGCGACAATAGAATTCTATGGAAAAATTTCTGCAACAAAAAATATGTCAGACCAGTTGCAGAAAAACATTTGACCCAGTTGAACGAGTAATTTACAGACTTTTGCTCCACTTTCAGCTGACAACTTGAGAATTATATTCATCAGGAATATGAAGTAAATCATTGGTATACATCAATTATATATTCTAAAATTGCTTTTTGTATTAGCAATTGCAATTGGCCAATTTTACAATCTAAAATTTGCTACTTGATGGACTTTGGGAGACAATTAAGCCTGTCCTTTAATTTCTTAGCCATTTTGTAAGTAGAAAATTAAACTAAAACAATTTGATATTAAAGCATGTGGAGAAATTAATGAAAATGGGTCTGTTTATTTACTTCTGGACTATTAAGGATTCAAAGAATTGTTGTGTAAAATGATTAAGTAAACAATGTCATTCATAATTTTCTTTAATGTTTATTAAATGTTAATAACAGTTTATTTTAGCCACTGGAAAAAAAGTCATTCGAAATACGTAATTATTTAACTAACATTAAGTCAAAATGTGTTTTTTTCGCAGTTAAAACGTGCCCCAATGCTTAAATTGAAAAAAAAACTATTAGCTAAGTTCGACAACTTAATAACAAATTTTGTGAATAGAAAAATGTGATTTGAAACTTGCACAGAAGTCAGTCGACTATTGGAATAAAATTATTTCATTTCGGCGAGGTAAATATAATTGTTTCGGTTCCAATCCGTTTGAAAGGCACAACTATATAAAAGTCTACATATGTTCTCGATCAGCATGACGAATCGAGTTTTTTTTATAGCCATGTTCATCTGTCTATTTGTCTGTTTAAATCAACGCAGATTAGTTCATTTTGTTGTCAGCTGTAATGCTCTATGTCTATTAATATATATATTATATAGATCTTTAAGAAAAAACACTAGAAAAGAAGGCTTAATAGATGAAATGTTCAAACGTTCTTTAATTTTTTTCCTCAATTTTTATATTGTCTTTTCTTTATGAAACAAGTAATTAGTTTGTTTGTTATATTTCCACGAACCGATGTAAATGATCTAGGTCTTCTTTGACCTCTGACCTTTCATTTTTGAAAAATCTCCATATTACTTTTAAACTTCCACAGCACAAAGACCGAAAGTTCTGCAAACAATTTCGGAACCCGATAGAAATTGTGAGTGTCACATTGAAGGTAATAAAACTAACTTTAGTTAATAATCTAGCCTGTATTAACCAGATCAATCACGGTTGGATTTAAACTTTGGCCAGCATAGAGGTTTGATGTGGGATTACTTTGCCCCCTGAATAATGCTATTGCCTAGCGTGTTCGCTATGAAAGTCTTTTTTGTATTCAACAAATTTGTTACTTAAAAATTGTCTTTTAACATTAAATGCTTTGAGGATAACTTTTTAATCTACAGACCCTTCCAAAATGGCTTAATATGTCATTAAAAAGCGACTTCTTGAACTACTTATTGTATACTTAAGGTGGCAAACTTGATGTGAAGAAAAACCTGAAGAAAATTTGAAACCATTTCGGCTCTTTATGACTTTATGCATAGCAGATTTAGATTGAGTTAGGTTTATTATCCTTTTGTAAGTATTTTAGATAAAAAGGTTTTAGTTTGAGTTAGTCTAGAAAACTAAGACTACAGACAAGTTAGCAACAATTCCGTGGAGGTCCAGGTAAGTTTCCAGGCGACCACTTAAAGCTTCCCCTAAAGCATTTCAAGATCCTACTAAAATTCCCTGTACACAAAAGAAAACTATTTTTTGGTTGCCATAATGATTTTAATTGCATTCTGTTATTGATTTTAGAGAATTTTTCCAAAAAATGTTGGTTTCCATAGTATCAAAGGTAATAAGTAATAAAAAAGTGTATACAATCTTCGACTCTTTAATATTTATAAATACATGAAACAATGAGTAGGTACTTAATGCCCATGCAGATAAATTAAGTTTTTGCTCCAAATTCTGACAACCTTAGAAAGAGTCCCCCCCTCCCAACCTGTTTTGAACCCCTCTAAATCTATCCGTTTACATTTACTGCGCATCAGTTTCATGAAATTACAAAAAATTATGAATTATATTCTAATACTCAAAACTCTTTGTGATCAGTGTGCTAATTTGTGTGTGGGAGGTGTAAAACGAGTTTCCCCCCACAAGTTCCATGCTCACTAGAAGAAGAAGAAGTCACACAAAATACATTTATTGTTATAAAAATAAATGCAAACTGAAAGCTTTTCACGAAGCCGCCAACAAAACGAATCACAAACCGAGCGAAACGTTAACCAATTCAAACTCTGGTAAATGAATCATCAGAAAAAAAAAAAAACAAAGTACTAATTGTAAGTACATTCGGCGCATTTGATATAACTAATTAGAAAAGTTTCCACAGAGAAAGAAAAAGACAATTTATGATTTAATTGTAATTTTTGTCAATGCGTTTTTCAATTTTTTTTTTTATTGTTGATTTTTAGTAATTTGTTGTTGTTGTTGTTGTCATCTTACTATGTGAGGCTTAGGTTAGGCAGTAATTAAAATATAAGTATATTATATATATATATATATGTATTTGTATAGTATGTATCTGTTGTATGCAAGTGTGTAAAGCTCGCTTGGCCTTGTAATGTCGTTTGTTTATGTTTTGTATGTATTTACATATTAAGAAAAATTAAATAAAAACATTTAGGGTTTATTTTGTTGTATCGATCATCAGTTTTGTGTTTTTTTTTTGCTTTATTTTTGCATTTTGGATGATACAAGATCACAAATTTGTAGCACCAGGCCTTAGGGGGGTAGGGGGTAGGGTATAGTTGTTGTTGTTGTGTTGGTGGGGGGACATTTCACTTCTTGGCATCAATTATAATCTCATCACCCGATTGTAAATTATAACTATAGAGCTGTTTATTAGGATATTTCATTTCCTCAGGCCCGAATTCCTTGTAATCTTGATCCAAATAGAAGAGACGCATTTTATTTGGCGCCAAATTCACAAGCTTCTCCAGCTTGACTTTAACATCGTTGACCGTCAAATAGACATCAACAAAACGACTCTCACTTTGCTCATTATAGGTAAAGATGACTTTGACACGTTTATCGGGCTTTAGATTGACGTTAACCAAGGGATCCAGTTCACCATGGAGCTGCAAAAGTTCCTCATACCGCGGCGAAGGTCTTTCACTCTCCGGCTTGACCATATAGTAGCGAACAAAGGCACGTTCGGCATCGATGCGTTCATCCTGAGTGATCTTACCGCCGCCATTCAACATGGTGACATTCGGGAGACGTGCTATCAACAATTGTCGCCTCTCGTGCTCCGACAGCTCTAAAGTCTCCCAGAGGGGCCAATGTTTCACACGCAGATTTTGCAATTCTCGGAATTTGGTCAATTCATCGATGGCTGACCAATTGTCGAGGTGTGCGGAACTTAGATTCAAAAGTTTAAGGCTGGGAAAATATTGATGAGACTCTTGTTCGCCATTATCCTGGGTTTCAGTCAGTGCCTTAATGGGACAATCGGCCAAGACTAAAGCCTCGAGATTGGGAAATAAACGTCCCAGGCGGCATATCTCTTGCCAATTCTCTATGGGATTGCCAGTGAAATGCAACGTTTTTAGCTCCGGATGAGCTTTGGTCAGTTTAATCTCTTCCTGCTCCTCCTTCGAGCCAGTGTCAATTGAGACTTTTGTATAGTTATTTAGACTCAAATGCAATTCCTGCAATACTGGCAAATTCTGCAATAGATCATCTATACACATCCAATCCAAATATGTGCCATTTAGTACTAAACTCTTTAGATTAACTGTTGGTGCGGGATTTTCCATTAAAGAACTCATTAGGCGATTTTTACTTAAATTCAAAAACTCAATTTTCGGCATATGTTTCAATATATTGAAAACTTCTTGCCAATCTTTTAGTTTATTTTGCGCCAAATCCAATTCTCTCACCCGTTGACATTTCTCTCGTATACTCTCGAAATCTCCCGCCGAATCGATGTCACAATCGTTGAGCACTAACAAAGCTGGCACACTGGTTAATGGGGATAAACGTGGTATAAATATTGAGAATTCCATGCGAGATCCGCATTTAGTTACAGTGAAATCGTTTGGCAGATCAGAACGTTTATGCAATTCCGGCGGATGATGGGCATTCTCGAATTCACATTCCGCAAAATATTTGCGCTCCAAAGCCTCGAGCAATGAGGGCATCTTGGCCGCTGGCAGCAGGCGAGACGGGGAGACGCGGTAGGAGCGTAATTATGTAAAAACAAAAAATTGATTTTTTTTCCTTTTTAGTTGTACAAAAAAGAAAAATTGTTGCTAGTTTTGTTTTTTGGTTTTGCTCTGGCAAAAATTGTGGGGCAATAATTTGTTGTTTTTTTTTTTGTTTTGTTTTAGATTTGCGCAGTTGCAGTCTTCATTGATTTTTGTTGCTATATTTCGTTGTGGATTTCTTGTTGTTGGTGTTGTTTAAACAAATTGTTGTTGTAATTGCGCACTTAGTTGTTATTGTTGTTGCTGTTGCCTTGATTTTGTTTTGTTGTTGTTGTTGTTGTTGGTAAATTCGAAACAAAGAAACCAAGAAATGCGTATATGAGGCAGGGGCTCCACTCAATCGTCCAGTAGTCCCCAAGTACCAAAAGCCAGGCCAAAAGCTAGTGGCTATCTTTGTTGTTATTAATGTTGTTATAGTTGCTACTGCTGTTGTTGTTGTGTTTTTTCTAATGCTCTTTCTCTAGTTGTTGTTGCTGTTCCACCACTGCCTTCTTCAGCCTTCTGCTTCTTCTTCGTCTTCGTTGTTGTCGTGGTCCGCTCGCAATGCATTCAAATGTTCAACTAAAAAAAAAAACCACTGAGAACCGCGCCAACTCCAACAATCACACACCGTTTGAATGCTTGATGGTGGTAGTATGTGTGAGATTCTGGCCTGTTTATGTGAGTATGGGTAGGTCGCTGTAGCTCGACATGCGCACTCGTACAGGAGCGGTTTTCGGTTTTCACGCGGTTGGGTCACAAATAGGGGATATTCTTTTTCGCCAAGGTTTCTATCTGGTCAAGCCATTTATAAACAGATAACAACTTATCCTACCCCAAGACCCAAAGACAAAAATTATTTAAAATTTAGAATTTGGTTCAAAAGTTGAACAAATTTGTACAAAAACAAATTGCCAACTGAATTATAAAAAACATTTTCATGGTTAATAATGTAAGCAAAGGTTGCTGATTTGAATTTTTGACGCCCCTCAAATATGTTTCAATTTACTCTGTCATGTAAATTTGTTTGAATTTTTTTTTTTTTTAAATGACCTTGCCCAAATAAAAATAAATACGCAATTGTATTTGTGTATGTCTGTCTGTGTGTGTTTGTGCTAGTCAATTACGAAATTTGTTCAACAAAAAAAAAAAAAGAAATAAGAATATTCTTTGCGTTTTTGGGTTTCTGGCCCACTAGAAAATAAATATAGCATCAACATTTACAATGACCTTGCCTTGTTTTATATTTTTTGTTATTATGTTTTTCTTTTCCATCTCTATATGCACTTGACATGGCGTGCGTGTGCCAGCTGTCAAATTTTTGGGCGCTCTTTTGGACCCCTCAAGTGCGCTTCTGTATGTCAGTCGCTAAAAACCAGTTATAAAGTCAACGGTCATGCCACAGTAAATACCCACTATGAAAGTCGCTTCCTCCTTTTGGTGGAAGTAATGTAATATTGAGTGGTATTTGACAATTGAAAACTGTGTTGGGGGTGGGTGTCAAATTTAAATATATTTTATAAATTTAGTTGTAACCTTGTTACATATTACAATTTTTTCACATTTGTTGTCACAACTCGATGGGGTTTCACTTTGCTTTTTTACGCTGACAGCTTGAAAGGTGCGCAATAAATTCACGAATGAGAGCGAACTAGCTAGAGAGAGCAATAGCCAATGAGAGAGAGAGAGAGCGAAGGTGAGAGAGCAAAGTGCTACAGAGAGCCACAATTTGTTAAGCTCTCACACACAGCTGTGCTTTGTTGTCTGTTATTGTTCAATTTACACACGCAAAACACGTACATACAGACATTCATGCAAAAGGGGTATGTATGGGAAGGGGGTCTGGGGAAGGGTGAATGAGGGGGGCCTACATATGTTTGTTTGGCTTTGTTGAAAACTGCGCAGCATTTGTTTTGGTTTTTATTTTTTTTTTTTACTGCTAAAGCTTTTTAGGTTTTACAGCTGATTATTGTTTGGCCATGCAAGCTTTCAATTTACAGAAGAGGCAAGTGGGGTGGCCATGCAAGCTTTTACTCCCACCCCCACACCCACCCCCTCTAACCATTTATCCATCAAATGGCAGCCAACATGTGCAATGCAGCCATCAGACAGCAGCAGCAACAACAATAACAACAAAATTTGACTGAAACAGATGGCAGCACTGTGTCATGCTTGAGCAGGTGGGTGGGCAGTTTGGGGGAAGCGGTGGGTGGGGTGGTGGCTAGGGCTCAACTAAGGCGACTGTTACAAATTTGATTTGTACAAGACATGCCATTTTGATGCTGCTCCATTTCAAAAAAAAAAAAAAAAAAAAAAAAACCAACAAATTCTGCATTTTTATTTGCTTATTCTTGTGCTATTCCCTTTTTTGCAATAAGCTTTGGAATAACAAAAATGGCAATAGATAAACATTCATTTTAGCCCCGCCGCATTTTTGATACCCTATCCCAATTACTTATAACATATTGTCTGTTAAATTTAACTTTGAACTTTAAGAGTGGACTCCCGTTTTTAAATTTTAGATCATTAAGGATCTGTGTTGCCTATGGGCAACAATTTGAGGAGAACTATCAACGATGTCAAAATTAATTTAAGTCAACATTTGTCATCAAATATTTTTAGTCTCCCAAATCTGAGTCAGTTCTAAAAGGTTAACTAAGCTTTAGCAATCATTAGTTAAAATGATCTTATTCGAAATATTATTGAAATTCCATAAAAAGTAAAACTTGATACATATATGTATGTACATATGTGCGTATAACTATGTAATTGAATCTCCACATAACCTGAGGGTTTGGAATCTTTACAGGAATTTTCCCTTTTATATTAACAATTTTATTTTTCAAAACTGATTTGAACTAAAGCAATTAAAACTAACTGATTTACAAAAATCCATTTTTAACTTTTCTGCAAAAAGCTGTAGAAAACTTGATATATTCTAAAACTTTTTGAAGGAAGTCTAAACATACTGTTTGATAAGTCAAAGAACGGTCTAAAATACGTTTATATTTTCCTATGTATTTGAATCAAATAAATATTTTAGAATAAGGTATATTGTTATTATGAAACTTTTCCTCAGCGATCTTGACTTTTTGGAAAACTTTCATTCATATTTCATATTACCGAACCAAGGAATAACATTTTTAATCAATCTTTTGTTTAAAAATTTAGAGCAACAATTAACAGAAATATAGATATTACTCCAAACAGTCGCCATAATAGAAAAGTATATAAATATCTTTTATGGATGTATATTAGGGGTTTTTTAATAACGCACAATCTAATGAAATTATTTGTTCATAGAATAAAAGCCTTAAATTCTCCCAATTGCTACTTACATACATAGAATAGTGCCCAAAATTTATCTCTCTGCTCTTAGAAGTGAGTCTAACCTTCTATATTTGTGTAAGGGTAAAACAAACTCAAACATGGCAGTAAGTCTCACTCTGAGGATGGAGTTCAATTTACATATGTAGATTTGATTATGACGTTGCTGAAATAACTTAATAAAATATATGCATATGGCATATAAACAGCAAATGTCGACGAATATAAAATTTTGATAAAACGCAATGCATTCTGTTACATGCGAAAGTTATGTGAACAATTCATATAAAAATTGATTGGTATATAGACACAATTTTCCATAATATTTGGTTAATCGTTCAGCCATTAAATTTAATCAACAGAAATTTGTGCTAAAAATATCTAATTCTATTCTATTTTTTTTTTTTTTTATTGATTTACAAGACTATTAAGTAAACTGAATGTCTATATATAAACCATAGCAGCAGATATAAAATTTAAACTGGCCCATAAATTAATTTTACAGACAACAATAATTTTTTATATTTTCAAGGAAATTAATTCTTTTGAATTTGCCTGGAAATACATATAGTCAGAAAACTATATGATAATTGATTAATTTTACATTTTTTTTTTGCTATTTAAAATTCTTGACCTTTGCCCAACTTTACAATTTGCTTACTTTAATATCGCTTAATACTATTTGAAAATTTGCGGATTTTGTTTATTTGTTTTGCACGATTTTGGCCCGTTCAATAAGTCAAACAGATTTAATGGGCAAATCCATCAATCAGTCAGTCAGCCAGTCAGTCGGTCTCTCCGTCTGTTTCTCTGTGTGCCAGGAATCGTCACACTTTGTTACTGTCATGCATTTCTCTGGCTTTGTGTATATATATATTTCTTAAATTAAGCAAAAACTCGAGAAAATAATAATCAATTTATGTGTGACTTGTACCCTTACCTAAATACCATCCCCCAAGCTTAGTCCAATGGTTCAGGTGGACAAGAACAACAACAACAGTTGAATAAGCCATTTGTCAATAAAATTTCTCTCGTCTTATGTCTTATGACATTAATATACTGCCCCATAAGTCATGTTTTGTTGTTCTTATAGAGTTATTACTTTTGATAGAATAACAAAAAATGTAAAAGAAAGGCAGGGCAACGATTATTGGATACCCTATAGTCAATCGGACAGAATTTTTATGACTACTCAAGTCATTTCAGTAAGTACCAAAAGGAAATGTTAATGCAACATAAAATTGTTCAATCGTTTAACAATCAAACCTCGTTATAGCAGGCTTGAGATTAATAAATCTTAAATACATTTTAAGTTTTTGTTCTTTTTAATTATCCTAGAACATCTCAAAGTCGGTAACTAAAGGACTACCCCTATATAGGATAACAAATGGTATTAAAAACGTCTATATACCCTTTGTTCGTCTAAGCCTAAAGGGTATAGAAATGCGTATTGATTTGCCTCAATTGAGTTGAGTCCCCCTTCTATATGAAGATCGATGTGCGTTTTTGTGTAATTAGAAAAATCTTATTCCCCCCAATAGAAATGAAAACTTTTATATATATTATCTGTGAATGTGTGAGTGTGTGTGTTTGTTATTTTCGGGGTTTTCATTTAATGAAAGCAGTTTTATAGAGGCCCCCAAAAAGCTTATATTTTTGCATTGTTTACAGATTTAATCGAGGAAGAATGGAATTGTATATATCAAAGGAAAGGCCCAATATAATCCATACACACACACATATTGAAGACACGATGCGGAAAATGAGAAATTTGAAAAACGATTGCGTCAAATCTAATATAAAAATGCAAAAAAATTAAGATGCTAGTCGTAAAAATTTGCCCAACCAACCGAGCGAAAAATGAAGAACAAAAATTTTGCTGTAATCGACGTAAACAACAACAAGTAAAAACCAAGACAGACGAAAATTCATGCTATGAAAATGTAATGAAATTTTTCATCAACATTTTGTTTTTTTTTTTTTGTTTCATAGCTTCATAGCCTAGAGAAAACGTCTAGACAGTGTTTTTTGCTTAAATTATTACACGACTCTTGCTTGTAAAGCTAGTGTCACATCAGAGAAAAGTTCTTTGTCTGAAAAGTGGTTAACCTTGCGTATGAGTAATTTCTTGTTTGTTGCATTCAAAATGAGTTCTAAAAGATCATTGAACATTTGATATATCTTTTGTCTATAAGCATATTTAAGTCTGATAAGATATATTTGAGTGAATATATACTTGTATATATATAATATGAATGTCTGTCTGTGATATTTGTCCAACAAATATCTAAAGAATCATAAATTCTTTTCAGGCCATAAAAACGTTCAAAGCGTAGACAAATAAATTTAATTTATATTGTATGAGGACTTTTGTGTTACTCAGTAATAGACAAACTTAACTTAATAATATTAAATAATTCTCTAAAAACCACGAAAATTCCTAATAAAATGTTAATCGAATTGAATAACTTTATTCAATTCAATATAGAATATTAACTCTTACATAAGTACGCATATTTGGTACGACTTATTGAAGCTTTAATTAATAGCTAATTAACTAATTATTATATATAAGACTAATTCAAACATATAAAAGAAATTATTTAAATATAAAAGTAAATTTAATAAAGTTAACATCTAAAAAATAAAACTTTGGAAAGTAAAGAAAAGTCTTAATTGTGAGCTAAATTCATATTAATGAAATATTATATTGAATATTTTGAATGCTATCGGCTGTAGATCAATTTTTTTATCGAAAATGTATTGCCATTATTTTTCCCATAAGGTCATCCTAAGAATGATAGTAAATATTTTCATTTTAGAAATCAAAGAGTTACCTTTAAGACTCAACTACTTGGCTTAGAAGTTCGTGCTGCAAGTCTTGAGTTGAGCTGATTCCAGTTTAATAGATAAATGTAAATATTTTTTATAGTCAACTACATTTTTAGGTTTGAGCTTGAAGCAAAACTCTTTGCTTAAATTAATGATAGATTACTTGAAGTTATACGTAAGTACTTACCTACATTAATACTTATAACTTTAAGTCATCATATTTATACCATTAAGTAATTATATTTTTATCTTTAAGTAATGAGTATCATTTATACTTATGTTTAGTCAAAAATTTAATTACTGTTGACAAGTATTTTGTTAATTTCGTGGAGTAGTTGATTAGATAGATAACTTTAATCGTTGAGGATGAGGATTCATAAAAGAAAATTGCCACGTTCAGAAAGGTTTATATCTAACTAAGGTCTAGTCTACCCGATTAAGTCTCTAATTGCTGGGTATACAATTAGCAATGAAATGACTTTAGAAATTTGTTCTTTTCACAAAAATTGACAGACTAGTTTGATAGTGCCAGCGTTGACAAGTGATTATTAGGCGACAAGAGAAGCTAAATAGAATACATCATATTTCCCAACGTTGTTACCGACAACACCTTCTTCCTCCTCCTCCATCTGCTCTTCCTCCTCCTCCTCCTTGTCAACGACAGCGCCAGATAAGCATTTCATTTTTTAATACCATTTTTGCTGTTATGCTGTTTTCTTCTCCTTTCGCTATCTCTTTTTTTTACACGCTTCAACTAATTTTCGCCTTGGTTGGCAGCGTTAATTTAATATGCGACATTTGCACTTTTTGGTCAGCTCACCCAGTGTACGACCGAATCCATCCAGCCCCAGCACCCCCTGTCCACCGACGCCGCCCCTTGTAGGGTTCATCGGTTACGCTATCATTGGCTTTGCTTTTGCGGTTGGATCAACCATTGCAAAATGGGGGGCGTTGTTGCAATTTGAGAACATCTGTTTCGCTCCCAGATTGTATTTCAGCAGTAGTTCAATTAAAGTGATGCATTTTAAAGGGGTGCAGGAGTTTAGCTAAGAGGAGGGGCGAGGGTAGTGGGGAAAGTATGTGACATAGTTGAAATTATCATTTCCGTGCAATAAATGTTATTAATTATTGAAATGTGACTGAAATAAATGAATTTGTAATGGCATAAATGTTAAATTTTTGATGGTTTTCAACTTTGGTCAGAAACTATTTAACTAAACCATAAACAATGGAAAACTTTGTCATCAATTGCAAAAAAGTTCTTCAAATCGTTCTAATAAAATTAAGTAATTATGTCATTATTTGGCGATATTATGCACCGATTGAGACTTTATTATAGTTAATTAAACTGATTCCATGTACAGATCGCGTGCTGATGTTAATAAAGATCGCTTTAAGGAATGAATGAGGAAGATCTCTATAGACTGTGAAGTGTATATTAAATCGGAATGCATACAACGATCATTGAGTTGAAAAAAATTAGAAATCATCGGGAAAAACGTCTATGTATTGAAACCAAAGGCAGTAGGCAAAAGCTTATAACTTGCGTTTTAATTTCTTTGCTAAGCCATCACAAATCTTGTGAATCTGAGTAAGTTCAAGAAAAGTTTTATATGTAGCTTTCATAGGAATGAACTGTCAAAAACAGTGACTTTTGTCAATAACTTCGTTCTTTCCTATGCTAAGATTATAGGCCGTTCTTTCGCAAACATTGGACTTTTTAGATAAAACGTTTTTCCACTTCGATGGCAGGAAAGTAGGAAAGAGTTACCAAAACAGTTGCAAGTGTATACTAACTTTGACGAGCTCGAAGTTGGCACCGACCTTCTGGTTTTCATTGTTAAAGCTCAATAAGTAATGTAATATGTATATGTATCTTAGAGGATAATATTCGTACTTGCTAGATATTAAGAAAACTATTAAAAGTCCATATTTTAGAAAAGTAGCAGATACTTCAACAAAATTTACTGTTTCCATGGCACGTAATTGGATTAGTTCCGAAGAACAGTCCAAAAAAACAAGGCAAAAATTATCTCTCTCTATATATAGAAGATTATGAATGAGCAGTTGGGTTTTATTTTTCGGGTTGGCTTTCCCATTGCCTAGTCATTTTGTTTGCCATTTGATAAGAAGCATTTTATTAGCCTAGACCAAAAGTTTGTCCGGTTTATGATCCTAATATGATGATATCGTTGTGTATATTTAGCCAATCGTTGATGATTGGATTGGAATGTTTGTGTTAAATTATTGAGCAAGTGAGAGATTGTTCCCATTGTATCTAATTACAGACAATTACTACAGGCATAAGAGAGAGAGATAGGGAGAGAAGGGTGCAGATATAGAGAGAGAGAGGCGGAGAAGGGAAAGCAGAGTTGGTCACATATGCAAAATGAATTATTCATAACCAAGTTGGACGTGCACCGTTCCTACTTGTAGAGACACTCGAAGCCTTTTGCAATTAATTTGCTGGCAATAATGAGATCTAGGACAAAATGTACTTCTAGGCAAAAAAGGGAAATTGTTGACAGTATCAAAACAGAGTGAGCGAGAGGCAAAGCGACATAGACTTGTTCCTTTCAGTTTTTCAATCATGAAACACAAACTTATTTTCTCTCTGCCAAACGTCTGTCTTATGGCCATGGCCTATATACTCAACCAGAGACTGATATCAAATGAAATGAAATGTGAGCGGGCTGGGAGGGGCGTATATAGATTGAAGGAAGCAAAAGTCGAGTGTAAACACGAGGAAGGAGAGGGAAGAAAAGTTGCCAAGGTGTTTGACAGTCACATATGCATATCAATTGTTCAGATAAGTACGAGGGATTATATCCCCCGACACAGTTTGGTTTTAATCAAACTAAAATGCCATGGCAACATGGCAAATTAAATCAGAGAAGAGAGGCTCTCAGGCTCATACTCTCTCGCTCTCTGTCTCTACAATAATCCGCTATACATCTCATTTTTTTATTTGTTTTTTGGAGTCGCCATTTAGTACACTTTTTTTATTTTTTTATAGAATTAAGAATATTTAATTCAAATCATAAAATTTATTGAATTCTGTAGATACTTTCCAGATTTTCGAGGAGAGAAGAGAGAGAAGAGTCTCTGTTTCCATTTCTGGTGTATTTCTGATTTCAGATCCACACAAATTGTTTACCAACACTGGTCGTTAAAGTACTCAGTCAGGCTTAAGAACTTATTGAATTGTCTCTAGAGATTTTCCACACTTAACAACAGATTTTGAAGACCTTTAAAGACTTGTAAACGAAATTGGGGCTAAATTTTATGACTATTTGCAATACATTTTCATTCCATGAGCTGAAATACCTAAAGCGACTTTGTAGTGTAGTTGTGAAAACTCATTTGCACAGCTTATTACAGGTAACAGAGAAATGGCCCAAATGCAACTAGGTCTAATCGCATTTGGTTTGTCGCAGGATTTTAAGAGCCACGCCTTTGCCGCCTCATTTTGGGTAGGTGTGATTAGACCCAATGATAATGCCGCCGCTTGATGATGATGACTGCTGGAAGTGATGGCTGGAGAGGCTGGTGGTGGGGGATAATAGTGTGATGGGCGGTTAAAGTGTGTGTTTGTGTTGATGTTGGCGTGCCAAAAAGTTATCAATGCCCTCCCCCCAGAACCATGAATCACTTTAAGTGAGCTAATTTGAGGTTGTTTTTTTTCGCTTTTGTTGTTGTTAATGTTGGGCAAAACTTTATTTCTTGTCGCTTTTCATGGTGTTGCTTGTTTGTTGTTGTTTTTGTGTTTTTTTTTTTGCGCCATTGTTTATTTTAAATTGTTAAAATCTTTGCCTAAGACTTTGGCATCAATCAAATGTCTGTCTGCAATTGCGAGTTTGTATTGTAATTTGTTTGAACAGCTGGCTGGATGGTTGCCCGACTGGCTGGCAGGCATAAAGTAAAAACAAAGAGTAATCCAAAGAAGGGAAAGGATCTCTTTGGCTTTGTTTGCTGAATGAATTAGCTTGGCTTACAGACACTCAAGACAGATGAAATGTTTCAACGATATAATCAAAAGAAATCTTTGAAATATGCAATCCATAATCATCATCATCATCATCATCATAATATGCTGAGAACAATATTATTCGACATTGGCCTTTCATGTTTTTTTTTTTTGCTTTTAGAGATGTTTGTTTTGAGTTTCCAGTTGGGATCCCTCATAAGTATCAATTTGACAAAAGGTAAAATAGATTAAAGTCATTCAACATTAATGCAACAGCTCAATATGTTCAAATATTATCTATATCTGCCTGACTTTGATCTATTTTACCTCTATATATGCACCTGCTCTTAATATATCAAATTAAAACAGATAAATACTAATTGAAAAGTATTTAAAATTTGTCTTTTGTTCTTTTATTTTCTAATTTCTGAACTGAGTTAATATGTTATACATAATTCAAATATTTTAAACGCATTTGTGGTAGTTTTAATGAAAATTATCAATCATATCGACTAAGAAGTCAAATAATCGAGAACAATCGTTAAATGTAGTATGTCAAATTTGTTTATATCTTCATTTGAATGTTCCAGGTAGCAGAATAAGTTGATATATCCATAATAGATGTGTCAAGAATCGTTACCTTTAGTAAATATTTTGAAATAAACAACATTTTTTTCAAAGAAATAAAAAAAATGTTCGATATCGTGAATCTTATATCTAACACTAATAGATTCTTAGCTCAGGCATTCGATTTATTTCCGTCGAACTCTTGAAGAAAACTTTTAATTCGACACATCTGACTAAGACATGGGACTCAGCCCATGTCTCTTCTTATCTTTCTTCTTCAATCAATAAAAACTTTTTCTTAGAGTTCAGCAAAAATAAATATTTTTAAGCTAATTGATTCTACGATTGAATGCTTTAAAAATAGCGCAGAGCTTCAGCAACTTGCCAAAGGTCAGAAGTATAAACATAAATTGATTAAATCGGAAAATGAACAAACTGAAAATGCCATAGGGGGATGGAAATGGGGTATGCGAAGGGTGTGAAAAAGTAACTCTTACTTAAATTTCCCTTCGACCATATACATATTCGAATAAATTTTTTTTTTGGCCGCCAACGTGACAATGGCGTAAAATGCAATTTATAAGCGCCATGAAGTCATGACACGATTGCCAGCAGCTAGTGCCCTGCCACCAGCTAGTACTCAGTCCTCCTTCACCTCAGGCCACCCATCACCCCAAACATCCATTAAGCAGGCAGCAAACATGATGGGTTTGGTGGTGCGTGGATGGGTGAATGGAAGTCAGGCAGTATGGCCCGACTGTGGTTGCAGTTTAATTTATGCACATCAAACTGTGCTATGTTCTTGCAGAGGAGCACTTTTACTTTATTACGTTCCACACCAAGTGGCAAGTGGCAGAGGCAGCATGGAAAATATGGAAAATATGAAATATAAACGCGAAATGCCATTGAAGTGAGTTAATTATTCAAAGTTGCTCATACGCAACGTTGGCTGAGGGACCAAGCGAGAGCAAAAGAATGGGAAACAGCGAGAGAGAACGATAGAGACATAGTGCAAGACCCTTTGCACCCTCAAGTGCACCTGTTTAAATAGGTTACACCCATCCACCGATCGACTGACTGACTGACTGACTAACTGTCTGTCTGTTTATCTGACAAAGTGACTGACTGAGGCACACAAGACCTCGGAAGTCATATAAGAACCTAATTGTCGGCAGTCTTGAGGTTCGTTTGCTGTAACCAATGCGCAACATGTTGCTGCTTCTATATATATTACCCTTGCATTCTCCATTCCTCTCCTCACCTTGACTGGACATATCACATAAATGTTAAATACGCTTAAATTGATTGACAATTAAGATATATTGCCTTTGTTTGTATGTCTAAAAGGGACGGCTGATGGGACAACAGGTTGCTTTTAACTACTTACTGACTGACCGACTGGCTGACTGGCTGGCCAACTGACCGCTGCCTCCTCCAATTAATTTGTCGCAAACAATTTGCAAAAGGGCACTCAATGAAATTCGAAACGAGCGGCTATTTTCAGATCAAAATGAAATCGTCATAGCCATAGAGACAAGTGGAGACACATTTGTCATCATCTTAGGCCAAAAGTCATTTTCAAATGGCTTAAAGCAACAAAGTTTTTTGTTTGTTTTTCCAGCCTGGGATAATCGATGAAAATCTATTAGCCCATTCAATGCTATTTTCATGCCTCTAAGGCATTTGAGAACTAAAAGTTGCCAACTACATACATTAATTACTTTGTAGAATTGTTAATGAACGGAGTCACAACGAATAAAATCTATTTGTACTTAAAATTAATAAAAATACCAATACATTCTATATATCCTAGGGTTAGTGAAAATACTTTATTGAACCAAGTAAAAGCCCCTTAATGCCGTTCTGTATTTCACAAAACGAACTAGTTTTAAATGGCGATTTGTTGCTGTGCCCCTTAAAGTATGCAATAGACAGCCAATAAGTCAGCTTTTTCGAAAACAGTGAATTTTTAAAATCTAATGCGTATAACTTAATCATATTAAAACAAGCCATGCAAAAAGACACAATTTTTAGCTACAAAATTTCTTTATTGCATACTTTTGAGAGAACATTTCTTTCATTTTGCCTTCTACAACTGTTCCTGCCTAGAACAGAACAGTCTATTGGCCAAAAATATATTGAAAATTGAATTAACAATTATAAAGATTAAGTTACAATTTTCTTACTTAAGAAAAAACCTTAACTTAAGGAAAATAAAAAAATGTTCTTACATAAGTCAGCGATTTTTTATTTTTGTAGGAATACAAGTTTTGGTGCCTCTATTAAAGCTTCCTAAATCGCTTGAATTGTGATTCCCGCAAGGACTATCAGCATTTTGCGCTTGAAATTATGCTATAAAATATGATTATCTTCTTATATCTTTTGCATTTATCAACAGCTGTTTTTAGTTTGCCAAAATTAAGGAAAAGGGTGAAATGCTTTTGAGTTTTCCACTGCAGTTTGATGAACCCCATTGAAACGAACGTTTGTCCCTTATTTTTCTTGCTATGCTTTTGACCACTTCAAATGAAAATCGCATTGCTGCTGACCCATTGACATTGACAGTTTTTTGTGTTATGTCGTTTTGCTTTTTGCAAATTCTTAAGAAACAGCATTGCAATAGTTATTATATATTTCGAAATATATATATATGTATTTATCTACATATACGGGGGCTAAAAGTGAATCGATATTATTGATTTATTTTTACAATGGTATTTACCATTTTGCCTCATGATCATTATTGCAATGGGCGGGTGCAAAAATATTTGCACACTTTGTCATTACAATTGATTGCCGTCAATCGAAGAACAACAATAACAATAACAACAACAGCAGCAACAACAATCAAATGAAAATGTGAAAGCGGAAAATTTGCAGACCTCGACAGCAAAGGCAATCGCTTTGAGTTAATTTTCCCACTGACCCCATGCGCGTTAGAAAAGACATCAAAGGCGCGAATTTAAAATGAATCAATCAAAAGACATATGCAAAAATAATGATGATGATTACTTCGACTCGTGTTCGTTCTGTTTTTGTTGTCTATCTTTCTCTCTCTCTCTCTGGTTTAGTTTGGGGCGTGAATAATTCCACTAAATACAATAAAACAATTCTTTCGTCATTGTTTTTTTTTATGCTTTTCTCATTTTTTGTTGCTTGTGGCCTTAAAAAATTTACATCTAAATGAAAGAGCCTCGACAACCGGAACTGTGCCAACAACAAAAAAGAGAAAATAGGAAGAGCAAGAGAGAAACAGAAACGAATCAGCAGCAAAGAAAAAAAAGTTGATGAGCTTCTCCTTCTTGTTCTTCATCGTCTTGTGTTCTGTTCCCGGTTCCCTTCCTTTTTTTTTTGTTGCTGTGTGGTTTGAGTTTGCTCCTTCGGGCCGCGGATGTAAATAATAAAAAGCACATTAAACAGCATTTTCTTTCATTTCGAAACGAAAACGAAACAATTCCCCCAGTTCGGACTAGGCCACACAGACACGCTCACACACACAAACACACACAGACACTAATACAAAAGGGACTGGCCGCCTGAAAGTATGCTACAATTGCTACAGCGGCTGCGACGACTGTATAGTAGTAATGCTTTGACACTTGGACACACAGAGAGTCTGCTGCTGCACTACTTCGTGAAGCAAAGTGAGTGGAGGGAGGGGCGAAGGGCAGTTGCCGCTGGCCACGGCACACTTTTTCGCCCCCCAAACACTCTAAAGTCAACAGAGGTTATATAAACTTATGGCAAAAGTTTGATTCAATTTAACAAAAAAATTCGTTCACAAAAGTCGTGTTTGCAAATAAATCTTTTTAAAAGTCTTTTTAATATCCTTGAAGACAAATGGTTAAAACAATATTATTTAAGAACTTTCTCTTATAACGTCAAAATAAGAATCTTGTGCTTCTATGAGGTCAAAGTCAAGGAAAGAGAAGGCATTAATTATAGTTCGTTGAATCTTTCTAAATCGCAGTGTTTTAAAATATCATTCATTTAAAAGATAGTGTTGGTTAATGTAAAGTAAATATTCGGTGGTGCGATTCAAAAATATGCAAAAAAGAAACAATTTGCTGTAACGATTGACAATTGTGGAAAGAAATCTTCATTTAAAGGCCAGTGTTGGTAAATGTTAAGACATTATTGTCATGTTTCACCGTTATGAAATAGCCAAAACACGTTTCACTTGTATAATTCACTAACTTCAAATTCTGGTACTGCTATTTTTCCACAACTTAACTTTGAAATTTTACTATGTTATTTCTATAGACAAGAAAAATTTTAAATTCACCTTGTTTTGGCCAGATACAGTTAAAATTTGTCCTAATAACACTATTTTTAGAGATAAATATTTTTAAAGTTAAAGAGACAGACTTACATCTTTAGCGAAATATTTCATCTTAATGCGATAAATTGACGGAAGTTAATCAATTTTAGCATTGGCTATTTTCTCATTTTAAGATAAAACTTTCAAAAAGTCGTTGCCATTGTCAACAACTTCCTTTTGCATGGCTGAGCGAACTAAAATTGAGAATATTTGCCATTCGGTTTTAATATGTTTTACATTAAGTCAGACTTTGGTCATGTTTTCGTGTTGGCTGTTGTTGTTGTTTTTTCGCTTGCTTGTGCTTGGCTTGTTTCGTGTTTTGCCACAAATTGTGGCAGCTGCTACTTACTTACGCCACTTGCTGGCATTAATGCCACGTTTTTTTTTTTTTTGCTCGGTTTTCATGCTTTCTTTTCTCTTTATGCCTTTCATTTTCATGTCCAATTTCATCCAAGATGAAGGGTCCGAGCCCAAAGAGAAAGGGAGAGATTCCGTACATAGGACTTGAGCCTAAAAGTATGCACTTGAAAATTTAACAGGCACTGCAGTAGTAGTTCTTGCTCCCGCTGCCTCTCTGGCTCCTCCGCCTACACCAACAAACAAACGGACCTGCCAGTCTGCCAGTCTGGCTTTTATGATGACCAATTTTATGATGACTCTCTCCATTGCTTCGTCTCAGTGTGGGTCTGGGACTGGGAATGAGAATGGGCATGGTCATGGGGCTTGGGCCTGTCGCTTTATGAGTCAAATGAAATGTGAAATGTAATCCACAGTGTGCCATATGCCATGTTTATTTGCCTCTGCATCTGGCCACGGCTAGTACCAATGGGGGCCGGATGCGGGACGGGAACCAGTGCCAATTGAGTTTAATTTGTTGAATGCCTTTTGACAGATTTCAAAATTAACTGATAGCACACTTGAGTGCACTGACAAAGCCGGGATAAATTCTCTTACTCTCATTCATTCTCTCAGTCACAGTCTCTTGGAAAACCAAATCACACATGTGTAAAATTTGAATACGGTTTCAGTTACAGTTAACAGCATACGATTTGGTTGTTGTTTTTGCTTTCGTTACGTTTTGGTTACGGTTTACTTTGGTTGTTCAGTCGTGCAGAGTGATTTGATTCATTTGATTCATTTATTCAACAGTTGACAAAAACTTTTCAGCAAAAAGGTTTCTTTGCGGACTACTTGATAATCATAGAGCTTACCACAAAACCTTTCCCAAAAAAAAAAAAAGAAACTCTGCCCAAACCCAAGGAAAACTTACCGAAACCCTTACACATTAAGCTGCTTAAATTTTAAGTTTACTTGTCCTCCAGTTAAATACTTGAGAAAAACAAGTTAAGCTGATTTCCATCGCTCTCTCTCCAAGCAAACTAAACACATAATGCATTTTCAGGCTTCACTTGATCATAGAATTTGCAATCAACTCAAGTTTTGCCTTTACGTCAAGAGGAAACTAACCATTGGATGCAAACAAATAAAAAAAATTCAAAACGGAAAAGGCAAAATAGAAGAGCGACCTAAGCTCCTTTTGTTCGCTTTCAGCATTTCACTTGATTTATAATTAATATAATTTTAATGAGTTGAGAATCATTGATTGCGGTTGCGCCCAAAAGTATTTTTGCACAGAATTAAGTAGTGCGAGAAATGAGAAATTCCATTGAATTGAAAATCAAATAATGATAAATTAACAAAAAGTCCTTAAAATTGAATGTCAACAAAAAGAAAGTAGCAGAGCAAAATCATTAATCGATATCAATTGCAAGCCAAAAAGGCAAACGACACAAAATCGAAAACTCTTTAAAATTTCAACCGATGCAATATTTATAACAATAGAAACCACTTATTAAATTTCTCGTTACTATCTCAAGTCATTAGATATCTGGTTTCTATACATACAAATATATAACTTTGCCATTTAATCAAAAAACTAATACTAAGTCTAATGTCATTGTTTTAAAACAGAGGGGCTAGCTATTGCCGAAGCCGAAGCTCGTATACCCTTGCAAGTTGTTTTTGTTACGCTTGGCTGCAGAGGTCAAAGCGGAACCAAGTTTTATCTAAAAATTCCAATTTCCGCAAAAGAAGAGCCTACAAATTCAAGCTGGCGCTATATACATGCATAGTTAAATGATATTTATAAACAATTTCAGATGTAGAGAATATTATATAAGCAATAAAGAAGTTTTTATAACCAATATTATTGTTTGATCGATAATTACCATGGGAACTATATGATATAGTAATCCGATCTTAATGAAATTTGGTACAGCCAATTAATCTGACAAATATAACATATTCCAACAATAGTTAAATAAGTAAAAAGCTATTGAGAAAATTCACTGTTTGGATTTTTGTATTTGAGCTATACGATATAGTAGTCCGATCGGGCTCAATTTGTGACATACAATATCTTCATTATATGGTATAAAATGCTTTCGTTGCACGCTTCTGACCAAAATGAATATACTCTGTTTACAAGAGTGTAAAAACAGTCAAAAATGATTTACAAGTTTACAAAACAAATTTGTTTATACATAATGTAGTTATTAAACTATAACTTTAACTAAACCATTTACATATATGGTAAGTTATTATCTAATGGCTAAATGGAAGAAAACATTGAAACAGGGAAAACATATAATAGGGTTAAATAATTATACCCTTGGAAAAAAGACATATTAATTTTGGTCAGAAGTGTGCAACGCATAGAAGGAAGCATCTCCGACCATATAAAGTATATATATTCATGATCAGCACGACGAGACGAGTTCAAATAGCCATGTCCGTCTGTCCGTCCGTCCGTCTGGATTAACGCGAACACCTTCTACACCGTAAGAGCTACAAAGCTACAAATTTTGCACGTAGGCTTGTATATACTGCAGGGGTTATATATCTCGGATTAAGCCGGATCGGACCACTATATCATATATCTCCCATACAAACGTCAAAGTCATGAACAGTGACTTTTCTAAATAACTTCGCTATTTTCTGAGCTATCGTCATGAAATTTAATATTGGTCAGTCTATTACACTTATAAACAGCTGTGCCAAATTTGAATGGATCGGGTGACATATAGCTCCCATAGCAACGATAATTCGAAAACAGTGACTTTCATCAAAGATTGATGGCCGTTCTTTCGCAAGATAAAACAGTTAGTTTAGATAAAAGTTACTAAAAAACTTGCAAGGGTATACAAACTTTGACGCGGTCGAAGTTAGCCACGGCCCTCTGGTTTTTTTTTAGAATTTTAAATTGTATGAGTCAGAGAATGCCAGCCTGATTTATGTGTATAGATTTTTGCATATCCAATAAATTTTGCATTATTTCATTGTTTTTTATTCGAAACTGGAGAATTATCCATATATTATTTATCATTTTGCTACTTGTAATACTCAACAAATATTCATCATCATGTTAGTCTTTATTTAAAGTTACAAAATTAAATTAAATAATAATATTTTATCTTTTGACACCAAACCAGATACTCATTTGCTATATCGATTTATCTATCAATTGGCTTTAATATTTCAAAAGCTTAGTGAAATAATAAAAAATATATCTAAATATGTAAATACGTAAATGTGTAGGTAAATATGCAATTTTGTAAATATAAATGTATGTAAATAACAAGCCGAAGGCCTTAGCCGCCAGCGCTTTAGTTAATAAGCTAGTAATAATTTTAATTATTATTAACTTTATTATAATAATAATAATATTCATTTTAGGACTAGCAAATCATAATTCTTACACTTGTGTAATACAAAGACGTAAAGATTCAAAGATTAGGAGTACTAACTAGCCCGATTTGTTTTAATGCCTTAAAGAAATTTGTTTTTTTTTTTTTTGTAGTGATTAATGACTTAACGATTAATGATTAATTATGTTGCTTTAAATTTTAATTCTGATTTTTGTCGAACGTTGATTTATGGTATTTTGCCTTAACAAAACCGAAATGATTTATATTTAAAGTGAACAAATTTGGGATGAATAATACAAAATTTTTAAATTTTAAATATTTTAGGGTTGTTAATAAATTAATAACTTGAATAACAACACATCTAAAAGTGAATGAAGTAGGCTACTAAAGGCAAATTGTGTACTTTTCATGTCACTTTTCAGACTTACATTAATATTTTCCATGTCGAGTGACGTGGCTAGTTTATCCAGACAGTAAAATAAAAAACTATATTATGGTCTTATTATGGTCTAGACTTTGACCATTTTTTGGCATAGAGTCGACCAAATTTGGGGATAAAGATAAAGACATTATAAGCTGGTAGATATATGTTTATAATTAAATCAGTCTTGGTCCCATATCACATCGAAAGTTGGCCTATGCAAAAAGACTAAATGACTTATGCAAATTAAATTCCATATGCAAACCGATTAGAAACCAAATATGGCCATGACAATATTCAACAACGATTCAAAACCTGCAGGATACAGGGGAAAAGAGGGTAGCAGAAGGTCAGAAGGGGGGCAGTGAAGGGAAGACATTAGCATAATCTCTAGTCCTTTTGCATTTGCATAAGCTGCTGCTGCTGCGGTTGTTGCGTCTGCTGCTTCAATCGCAGTGCAGAGCCCCGAAAAATCTTCCACATATCTGTAAAGTGAATTTTATGCCAAGTAGTTGGAAACTTCTCCCACTTACACTGTAATGGCCGAAAGAAAATGGGAATCTAGTGTAGATTTCCGTGTATCTTAACGCATTTCCGACAATGAATTTTAATGCCACGAACTGAGCTAAAAATAAATGTGGAAAGAGTGTTGAGCGGAGAGGAAGGCAAGGTAAGAAATATTGCAGGCAAAAAAATATGCAAATTAATGGTTGGCAAAGTGCTATGTTAGATTTCCTTTTGCCCTTTGAGCTATTTTCGCCTTTGCCAAACGAACATGGCTCTAACAATTGTTAGCCAAAAGCCAAGAAGGTGGCTCACAAACAAACCACTTGACACAAGAGTCGCAACAACCACACTAATAACTAACAAATGTTGCCGACGTTTCCCTTCCGCCCTGCAACCCTTAAAAACCTCTTCAACCTCCCTTCCCCACCCCTCTTTTGTCACAGTTCGCCTCCTCCTTCTCGGTTGGCAGTGTAAAATAGTTTCAACCAATAACTGCGACCGCATTGCGTATACGTCATGTATGCAATGGCAAATGAAAATTTTCGTTTGTTTTTCCGAAAAACGTATAAACACAAAATTTCATGCATTTTATTATTGTTTTCCATTCTTCTCGTTGTTATTGTTGTTGTTTGTGTAATTTTCACTAACTAGTCGTTGTGGCTGAGTTCATTTTACTGCGGCTTTTTAATTAATGTTTAATTCATATTTGCAGACTTCTCATTAAAATGATATACAACAATTTCTTCATTTATTTGCGTTTTTTCTCGTCTTACTCCCTTCCTCACTTTTTTTTCTCAACCCCCGCCGACCGTTTGGGGTGTTGATTATTTGTTTTGTGGTCATGCTAATTAACCAATTATAGAATTTGTTTTTTTCCTTTTTTTTTTTTTTTTTGATTGTTGCTCTATTTGTGCGGTCAAATAGATATTTATTTTTGCGTTTTTAAATTAAAGTCAGTGGTCAAATTTTATTACTGTCAAATATCATTTACTAGTAATTAAACTAAAATTAATTATTGGATAACAACATATTTCTTTATAATTAGTAAATGATTTGTTCATTTGAAATAATACGAAGGAATTTAACAATGTTTCACAAAAAACAATTGTTACGAACTAGAGAGCTGCATGAATGATAGAAAAATCAATTCGAGTTAACAACATTCATAACCAAATGAATGAATTGAATGACTTTGAAAATCAACTTGAAGTAAATGAGTACTTCAATTGAATGAGTTAGAAAGTGAGACAATGAGTTGCTATGATTCGAATACTTTCGAATCCCAATTCTATTTAGTATTTATTGGTATTGTATATTTTTGAACTATATGTGATTACTATACGAGTCAGTGGGGACCTGCTCACACCACAATAGTCTTGTTATAGGGTCGAACCCCTACAGAGATTAATTTTTTTTCTAACTAGTAAAGTGATATTAAAAGGTAGATGCATCGTGTATACGATGATGGATTGATGAATATATTAGATAGCCTTATTTATGTTTTCTCGGCTAGTGTCAACTAAGAAATCCTTCTAAATTAGATTTTCCAAGATTTGTCGCAAAATGTCCGATCTAAAACTAAACTAAAGTTTTTGTGTATAGCAAATTTTGCATTTTATTTTCCATACATTTTTGATAAAATAATTGGTTGTTGCTTCGAAACGTCTCAATAAAAATGAGACAATTCGAATAATTCGAATGATTCGAGTGCCTTAGTACTATTCGACGCTTTGACACTCTATTCATTGCCTTTCATTACACAGAGTTACGTATTTTTAGAGATTTGACAAGTACTAACTCACACTCATTCATTTCATTGTGTAGTTGTCACTCATTTATTTGAATTCAATTCGAATGGATTCATTTGACTTTGAACTGTCTCTCATTCATGCAGCTCTCTATTACGAACTATTTATTTAGCTGTAAAAAAAGTAAGTTTGAAATTTAACTTCTTGAAAAATTTGACTTTTCAATTTTGTCAATTTTGTCTTTTGTTTTTTTGTGGAAAAAGTTGTATTTGAAATGCAATAACAAATGTTTCTAAATGTCAATGAAATTGACTTTCGTTCTAAGAATCATTTTACACATTTACTATATAGAAACTTTTTTATTTAGTGCTGTAATTTTTATTTTTTAACATTTGCGAATTCTCTCAAATTTATATCCATTTAATGAATTGATTTATTGTTGTAAACCATTTTTCTCTTTGTTCAGCAATCAAGAATGGGTTGAATCAGTTTACAGATATTTTATTCATTTAGCTTCAGTTTTTTTTATGCTAATGTAAACTTGGAAAATAATAAAAATTAAGCTAAAAAGAGCTCAAAAGAGAAAATATTTTAACAATTGTACAATTGATTATCTTTTTATGACAATAATTTTGGTGCAATGATGTTCTTTTTATATCATTTGATATTAAGATTTTGTTTATCTTTACATTATTTATCTCCCTTAAATTGAAAATATAAAGCTGAAGTTGGAAATATAAAGCTTAAGAAGATAAAATTCAATAGATTTTCAGTTATATTAATGGTTAATTGTATCTTTTTACTTTAAGTCATAACATGGTCATAGTCTACCCATTTAGTTATTTTGGTTTAACTATCCTTAAAGCTTCTGAAACAATTTGTAATTTATGGTAGTCATTTCATTGCTTTACTTTTGCTCTGCTCTCATTCTTGCTTCTTAATGACCTTATAAATATGTTGGAAATCTAGCCATTATTATAGGTTTATCTCGTTTGCTTTAGTCATCATTTTCATAATGGATAAATGTGTGGAGCAGTTCCATTCTTCATCTATAGAGTTTCGTGCCGCTATGCGAAAAAAAACCGATTTCTGGTCATTAATATAAATCACTTAACACTTGGTCATCGCCCACGCCACTTAGAATTGGGCTGGAATTGGGTGGTCAGAAAATTCGATAAAAACTAAATAATAATGTGAATTACTATCAAAATTAGGTAAATAAATAAACAGTAAAAATTTTTAATTACATTTGTTACACACTCAGGTGGAAAATTTTGTATATGTATGATGTATATATAAGTATGATGACCACTAATTAATGCTAACTGTTAGCTTTAATTCTAACTTTTGCTAATTGATGGCACTGCCCACGCCCCAAAACTGATGGGTTTGGGTTGGCTACTTGGTTGGTTTGCACTACTGGGAATTAGGCATAAAATTGATGGTGCACGAGGCAGAGCGAAAGAGTTAATGAAAGTAAATTCCGCCTACATCTATCGATCGGCATAGTACTATATATCTGAATATATGTGTGTATATATAGAAACTCTGACACTGATTTGGCTTGAGCGATAAAAAGAAAAGGTTCCTTTGTGCCATCAGTTGTAGACCAGGCCAAGCATAACAGTTTAAATGCGAGCAGGGTCTATTAAAAAACAAAATGGAGTACCTGTAACACTCAAACACACACACTCACAGCAGCACACACACCAACACACACTGTTGGAGTGGAGCGACATGCCAACACAAAAGCCAACATGCAATTTATGAACAGCTTTTTAGCTAGCGGGGCCAAAATGCTCGTTTGAAGCTAACGAAATGCAAAAAGGTAGAGCGAGAGGGGAGAGCCAAAGGACACGGGCTATTACAGGTGAGAGGGAGGACTGTGTGTGTGTGTGTGGCTCAGACAAAAGCGAAAGCAAGAAAGCGTAAAAACAAAAAGAAGAGAGAGTACAAAAAAAGGAAACTACTAGACGAACAGGTGAGGAGAGTTGTAAGTGGTTGTTAAGGAAAAAGCTGCGGGTAAGAGAAAACTGGTGTGGAATTAGTATATGTGTTTGTGTGTGTGTGTGTTTCTGGCTTCTCCTGGGACTCCAGTTGAAGTTCCATTTTCCACCCACCCCATCTCGTTGATAGAATAATGATATTTTTTTCATATTTCACATATTTCTATATATAAACATAAAAAGCCAATCCCATAAACCTGGTTAGACTCCATTATGGTCAATTGAGGCCAGCTGGCAAATTTCTAGGCACTTAGCATCATCAAAGAGTGTCAACACGTTTGAATTTCAACAGCTTACAAACAAAAGTAAATTAAGAGTTTTAAACGAGAATTCTTATTTCCGATGTATAAATGCCTAATGAAGAATGTCAAATTCGTATCTAATTTCCATTGCCTACTTTCAGGAAAATGCACTTTCGCTCTATAATAAAATTTATCAATTTTTGATGGGTTAAAGTGAACTCATGGTTCTGTTCTTTCTATTTGGAGTCTTTATCTGCTTTAATATATAAGGAACTAAAAATTAAGATATTACTATTTACTAATCTATATGTTTTTTTTTTATACCCTTGCAGAGGGTATTATAAAATTGGTCAGATGTTTGTAACGCACAGAAGGAGACGTTTCCGACCACATAAAGTATATATATTCTTGATCAGCATGAGAAGCTGAGTCGATATAGCCATGTCCGTCTGTCCGTCCGTCCGTCCGTCCGTCCGTCCGTCCGTCCGTCCGTCCGTCCGTCCGTCCGTCCGTCCGTCCGTCCGTCTGTGCAAATCAACTTCACGCTGGCATCTTAAGAGCTATCGGAATGAAATTTCATATTTGAGCTACTTTTAGCCGGGAGATAATAGAGTATGAAAATTGTCAGGATCGGACTACTATATCATATAGCTCTAGAACAAATTTTTTTGCAAAAATTGGAGTATCGCCATGAAATTTACCAATATAATAGAATTTGATATAAAATCTCAGATCCCAAAATTTGAGTTTGATCGGATAAATAGAACACAAGTTACAGTCAATTCAAATCGGTTCTACGTCATCAGCAAATCAAACAGAGCACATGCATACGCACACACAGACGTAGCGCTACACGTATGTATGTATGTGTATGCGTGTTGTGCCTTGCTTAAAAATTTGTAGTAAAAAGAGAAATAATTTGAATGTTTTGTTTGTGTGTTGATGAATTGAGTTGCAAGGAAAGAAATTTCAAAATGTAAAAAAATTATTGCCAAGGACTGCAAGGGTATATAAACTTCGGCATTGCCGAAGTTAGCTTCTTTGATATTTTTTTGTAAATTTTGACAAAACGAAAGAAAGAAACAAAAAACTTTCACTTACAATTTTGAAGTTTTCAGAATTTTCGATAGTTTTGTTTTACTTATATACAAGCTATGAAATTGATTCAAAATTTATTACCTGGCTAATGTTTTAAATATTTACAAACTAAATTCCATTGCCTACTTTTAGGAGTTGAGCAGAGTGTTTAGACTCTACTCTCTGCTTAAGCAAATTCTAGAAATTTCTCTCACGGGAAATGAGAAACATTTTTACCAATTCAAAATTGTTTCTGTTTCTGTTCCGTTTTGCTATACATTTTCGTGTTTTTTCTTACATAGTTAAAAATTTTGTAAAAATTGAAAGCACAATGAAAGTTTTATATTGCATCTCTGTGTGCGAGGTGAGCCAAAAGCTATGAAAGTTTTATGCAAATTTCGTAGTATTTTTTTGTTTTTTATTCTTGATGCCAAAAAAAATTAAATATGAGCCAGGGCAACAGCTCGGACAGGTCGAATGGACGCGGTCGTTCTCATGCCTCCTTCACTCTTGTCGGCATGAGGTCAGGTAAAAGATTTTAACATGATATATATACATTCCTATACATATATAGTTATAGGTGTAGAGGTATTAAAATGTTGCATGGCAGACTTTTGCTGCATGCAACATCCCAAAAAATGCCAGCAACTTTTATGGCAAATTTGTGGATAATTTTTAGTTTAGTTAGTTTTCATATTGGTTTATTTTTAACGTCGAAATTGTTTAGTGGCTGTCGGTTTAAACGATCGGAAAATGTTAGAAACTTTAAAGTTTTTCAATTCCATTAGGGTTTATCCTTGACACGTATAAGGTAATATGGGTAAAAGTTTCCTTCCTCGAATCATTAAATTAAAACAGTGATGTTTTATTTTTTTTTTTTTTTTTTCCGGTGGATAAGGCTTGTCGCCCGTCATTTATGTTATTTGTGTCGTAAGTAATTCGCATATTTACCTTCAAGGCTCTCCCCTATCTCGCTCTCACTGCTAATAAAATCAAACGACTGAACACAAAAAAAGGGAGTAGCTGAATGGGGAAAATGGGATACAAGCACACACACACTCACACACACACACACATTTCATGCTATGGGCTAATAAAAATACACAACAAACTCTCGTCAAAAATTCGCCAACGTAGTTGTAATAGGCAAACCTCTACATAGACTCGGTGAGACTGTGTGGCAATTTTTGTGCAACAGAACGACCCAATTCCAGACGTGCCTTATCGCAGGTAATACCTCACTTTTGCTCTCACTCCCTCGGCCTCTGTGTCCGCTTCTCGCTGGTTCCATTCATGCCAAAAAGCAAAACAGACCAAACACAATAGCAACAAATTCTTATTAATGAACTCAGATGGAGTGTCGACTATTGATTTGACCTATAGCCAGACCAAAGTTGGAATATTTTTTTAGATAAGATCCATATTTGAATTGAATTAAACTAGATGTTAATACTAATAATCTTATAAATTGATTCGAAAAATGGTCGTAATGTGAATGAAACTGCCTTTATTAGAAATGTGAAATCAAAAGCAGATTTTTATAGCACGTTGAATATTTTAAATAAATCGACAATAATTAAAACTTCAAACATAATTTTGTGCCTTATTATAGTAAAATTTCGTTATGAAACTCATCTTTAGTCTATGTGTTCTTCTCAAATCGAGAAGATAAATAATAATAACCTTTTAAAATTAGAGTCTTTAATTTAATACAACTCTATAACGAAACTCTTTCCCATTTTTTTTATTGGTTAATGTAAATTCATTTAATTTCAGTCCTTAGGATATAAATTTGTATTGTATTTTAAGTGAAAATCTCAATACTTTGGTGGTGTGATAGTCAGATATGAAAATGATAAACATAAATCTACGGGAACTTTACAAGTAATACTTTCACTTCATAGGCATCACAAAAGGTGAGAAATTTTTTTTTGGTAATGAATTTAAGAGAAGAATTATCTCTGTATGACATATTTGCTCCTAAAGTGTTCCTTCTCTGATGCATTTAAAAAGATGCTATGCTTAAATTGGTCTTGGTCTTAGAAAACTATATCCTTTGATCTGAGCCAAAGAGCTAATTTCTTGGTTCTTGAATCTATTTCTTGTGGTGATTGCCCAGAATAACCTTTATAGCAAATCTTCCATTCAGCATTTTGCTTCTCAATAGACTTTGAACAATTGTCCTCGTCTTTTCTTTGCCTTTTGTTTTATATTTAATGCAAAAGTCATTAGAATTAAATGAAGTGCGATGAATTATTATATAAAACAAAGAGTATTTACGTATTGAGACCATACCAGTAATACGTAAAATTTAGGCGATATTTCTAAATATAAATCGATCATTTAGTTGGACAATTTGGACTCAAAGTTTTCTTACTTTATTATGAAAAGTTTTTGTTTTAATTTAAGCAATTGGTGCCCATCCTCAAATGTGTATACCCTAAGGTTCTATATTGCATGTTTATAGGGTATGAGAAAATATGTGTGCTAGCAGTGCCAAGGTAAAAGGCACAAATTATCATCCTCGTCATCAACTTCAATATAACTATATAATAACAACATAAGCCACGACATGGCAATTATATTTTAATAATCATATTGCCAAAGGCAAATGCCATGTAACAAAATCAAGAAAAGGGAAAGCTAAATGAAACCGAAAGGAAAAAGGAAATTCCAATGAGGTTTCGAAACGAAGTTCTCTGGTTAGGTAAATGAAAGGTGATTTCCGCCATAGCCCTAATCAATTATACAAATTGCAAGAAATTAATTGCAAATTCGCACACACACATACACCAACAACAAATTTCACGTACATGTGGAAGGGGTAAAAGTTTATGCCGATGCCTTATCAACGCAAAATGCTTTGAGTGGCGTCAATCTGATTAAATCATAACATAAATTTGTATACCAAAAACCTTATCAGACTGAAAGTATGAAAGGTGTACAACAAATTTGAGTAAATTTTGTTCGCTAATGTGGCATGAGCACGAGAAGCCGCAAAAAAACAAACAGCACCAACAAAAAATGCTGCACGTTGTTATAAATTAAAAAAGAAAAGTGAAAAGAAAATGCTCAACATAATTTGCAATTTGAGGACCAAATGGAGAGTGAGAGTGATAGAGGGAGTGGTGGGGAAAAAATGTTATTGAAAAACTGAAACTGAAACTTTAACGGGCAACAGGCAAAGGCAAAGGCAAGTTGAGGCAAGGCCGCAAAAGTAAAAACGGCAAGGCAAAGGAATTTTCTTCAACTTTCAATTTGTGGCCAAGTAGAACGGAAGAAAGGGTTTCAGTCTTATGAGGAAAATTTGTTTCTGCCAAAGTTGCAGAAACTAAACTTGAAACTTGAACTAACCTAACAACTGTACCGAACGAAACGAAACTATTAACTTGTATATGAAACATTATAATGTTAGAAGACAAAGTGAGGTCATAGATTTATTACGTATACGCCGCGTATGTTCATTTAAACATTGAAATGGGGGAGTTTGGCCTTTGTCATAAAAAAAAAAAAATGCCCCAACGTGTGTGTTTGAGGTAAGTTCAACAATAACAAAATCAACACTCGGTACACACACACATATAAACCTCAAATAAACACACATGCAAAACACAACCGAAAAAAAAAACGAAATAGAAAATGAAATGAGGAAAAAAAAAGAGTAAACAAACATAAAGTGTTGGAAGAGGAGGGTGTTGGTTGTGCGTGTGTGTGTGTGTATCTGTGTGTGCCATTCATTTACAAAATGCTGGCAAAAGTTGTGGCAATAAGACCAAGATGACGACAATGACATGTCGAAGAAGAAGAGAATGAGGCATCCAAGGGAGAGGGCACAAAAAGGAATTGTTGGCCCCTTCTTTTTCGCTTGGATTTTTAAAGTCTAACGCGCTTATTTACACATTGCGCCATATGTGTGTAGGTGTGCAGAAAACACATACAAACAAAAATACACATATAAACATAAGTATATATATGGTAGATATCTGTGTATATGTAAATATTAAGGCAACGCGGTGTAAACGAATATTTTCATTTGGAGAATGCATTATTTACTCAATTTATTGCTCAATCCCCAAATATCATCATTGATTCCACTTAGTCTATGAAATTTATCGATCCGCCAATACACGATATCAGAAAAAAACACATTTCATTGGAGGGGAAAATCATTTTGCAACGCTCAAACCCGGAAATTTAATTTAAAAAATTTAATTAAAATGTCAGAATTATTGATAGAGGAAAACTTTCCATCGAAATTCACCTTAAACTTTTTGTATAAGTGGTAAATGGCGTAAAAATAGCATAAGATAATATTAAGACCTCAATTCGATTAGAATAATTATTAATTATAAAATATAATTTCAAATATTAATAAATGTTGCTGAATAATGACTATTGGTTTAATTGGCATTCAAAAAACTGTTTAACTGGTTTCTAAAGTATGAGCACTGTTTAAACTTTAAAGCAATGCTGGCAACGCTGCAAACGTGGTGTGGCAATCCTAAAAGTCAACTATTCACAGCAAACACTTAAAATTACTAATAAATAATAAAGAACAAGTTTTACAGAAACACTCAAAAAGTAAAAATCATCTCTTAAAAATATAAGAGGCTGCAAAAACTAATGCAAAACAACTCTGTCAAAGCTAGAAACATAATGTGGCAACGCTATTACAACGGTAGTAAGGATTTCTCCTGAAATGAATCAGAAATTATTTTCTTCTATTTAAAATCTTCTGCAAAAAGCTATTCAAACTAAATTTAAAGCAGATCAAACGAAGAAATTGCTGCCAGACTGTTTTCATGGCGATCTGGCAACCCCGAATTAACACATTTGTTGCAACTGTTCAAAGCTTGCAAATTCTATACCAGATCTGAGCTTTGTTTTTGTTTTTGAAAGCGACAAATTTATACGAAAGTGAAAACGAGAACCGACTTTATGGTTATTTGATTATGTGTTTTAATTCGTCGCTAAATTCATTAAAACTTTTTTAATATTTTAGAAATTACATATTTGTGAGCTTATGAGCTGAAGTTTGATACATTGTCAGATGTTGCTTTAATTTTCAACATCTTTAAGAAGGGAAGCAAATGTTAGTCCCTTTTCTTGCTGTTGGCCTATTTCTTTTTGCGGCAATTTTCATTTTCAGACATTAAACATGAGTATTCCAACACACACACACTCACACCTACTCACATACACACAGCATATGCTTATGATCCTGCAACAACAATTAAAAAAAAATGAAGGAAAATAGAAGGAAAAACTCTTTCAGCTGCCAGGGGAAAAACTTGGCTTGGCTTGGCACTTGCCTAAGCGCTTTTCACACGAAAAATATCAGCATAATGCCAAAAGCATATACACCACATGTGTGTGTGTGTGTGTGTGTGTGTGTGTGTGAATGTGTGGGGATATTATAACCACACACTCATACACACGTAGAGTAGTATAAAGGCGACAAGTCTATTTTACTTTTACTTTTTGCCTCTAAATCTGCCTTGGCCTGGCTCTACTTCTTCTTTCTTTCCCTTCCTGGCCAAAAGGTCTGTCTGCTTCGTGGGCGTGAGCTCTCTTCTTCGCAATAAATATAAGTATACATACAATATGTAATATACTTATATATAATAAGTATATTTCTGGGTAATTGACAGCGTTGTTAAATGCCCAATGCTTAAGTAGATGTTGTTACTTTTGCCTTAAGACATTTCCTAGGTTTCAAAATCATTTTAACTTGCCCTATCTCTCTTTTTCCCATTCTGGTCGGCCTCCTTCTACTTCTTGATTCCTGTTAAATGGTGCATGAAATTTCACACTCAATTTGTGCCTCCTTTTATTTTGTATTTTCTTCGTTTTAAAAACTTTTTTTCCTTTTAGCTTGTGTTTGTTTAATAGATTTCGTGGTTTATTAATGTCAAATTTATGTGCATAACTCAAAATAGAAATTGACAGGCCTTCTGACAAATGTGAATTGGCCACCACAAGCATTAAAAAAACACAAAAATGAGAAAGGGAGAAATGTAATTTGAAATTTTCTTTCCTTTTTCGTTTTTTTTCCTAGTTTGTTTCACAAACAATAGAGAATTACTTTTGTGCAAACAAATTTCTAGGAAAATTATTCATTAAAACATTTGCCGGCCTCTCATCATCATCATCATCTTCATTTGTTGGCGCTCTGTCAAAGGTCGACGAGTAATTATTAAAACAGAAGGAACGAACGAATGAATGAAAGAAATGTTCAGTAAAGTTTCCGCATTCTCTTTGACAGATTTTCACTATTCTTTCTATGCATAAGTTATTTACACATACAATAAAACTAAAACTTTAAAAAATATTAAGCCTAGATACTTAAGCCTCAAAATCTTTTGTTGAATGGTTTGAACATTTGTCCTCTCGGAGGTTTTGAGAAACCTATGTAATTAATTTCTAAGAGTGTACAATTATGGCTATTGACCCTTTTGGATTTTACTTACGATTTTGTTTATTTTAGCAATTTTTTTTTGCCTTTCGAATTCATTTTTTTCTGAGAAATTATGCTGACTTTACGACCAGTCTTTAAGATTATGTTTATGCAATTTTGGTTTGTGGTTTGCCATCGATGTTCTTCCTATGAACACATCAAAATGTTTCTTTGATGTAGGCATATACAGAAATCCATAAAACACAGGGCGACAAAATTTTTAATACTTACATGATTCCGAATCAAGTATTAACTCATCTTGTGGTAAAACTAGACAAATTTCTACAAATAATTTTCATAGATTTACAATTTTCTCATTATTTAATGGTTCTTGTGAATATTTAGCCATAACTTCAAATTTTTTAAGGTAATTTTAAAGCGAAAAATTAAGGAAATGATAGCCACATGAAGATGGAATCTCATTTCATTTGAACATTGTGTGTTTACCTTAATTATAGATTTGGCAATAATATCAACTAAAGTGCTTTCAAGAATCTTAAAAAGGAAGAATCACCTAATCCAATATTGTCATCCTCAAGGCTTCAAATATAATTGAGGTTGCTTCTGACATAATCTCCCTATGATTGTTGCCAATTTTTGAATATAATTTGATTAAAAGTAATCATTTGTATTTACATCATTAAAGAACTTAGTTACTTTGAGAATCATAAAACGAATTTTCTTTATACATAACTAATAATATCAATATATTTCAATATGCTACTCTTTGGAATCAATTTTGAAAATAATTTTTTTGAATGATTGAATCTTGGGTATGCCAATAAGAATTGCTAAATGAAGGATTGCTTGTTTTATTCAAACAATTTTATATTTAGAACCTTTTTTTATGAATACATGAAATAAGAAATATTGAAAGAGCTAAGTTTGCTACAAAAAATAACTGAACTCTAATAGATTTTCTTTAGTTTATTTGTGTAAAGTTTAGGGACTAATTTGAATTTTTGAATTTTGAAGAATTTATTTTCAAGTTTTCTAATAAACACATTTAAATTCTAAAATAACTAAAAAAAAAAATAAAATAAGAATACCTTATGTTCAAATTAAGGTTATTTCAATTTATATTTAAATGTTATACATATATGTGAAAAACAATCTTATTGAACAAAACTTTCTGCATAAAAAATTAATTCTAATTTAATTAGTTTATTATTGTTATAAATTAGGGCAGTCATGTGCTCAAAACTTTTCATCAAATTTGTTAACTTAAATTCAATATGAAAGCAAAAAACCAAAAAAAGTTAATTAAATCATAAAAATCTAATGAACCCCTCAACTGGTTTTCACTTGAAAATTACTTTATTGATTTTTGTTTTGAGTAAGATTTTAAGCAATGTTTTTTTTTAAGAACTTTGGGCCTCATAACTCCAAGCTTAAATGTCAAAATTCATTAGCAAATGAGTATTAAACGCTTAGTAAGTTAGTTACAAAGTACAGAGCATAAGTTTTTCATTTTCTCTACCATTTTGGAGAAATTTATGAAAACTTTTACTGCCTTCTGGCTAAAGAAGTTTTTTTCTCTGCTTTTTTAGGCAAACTGGTTACCAGATTTAACCTGATGATATTTCGGCCCGCATATAAATATAAATATAAAAGTTGTTTATTATTTAAACGAATTCTGTAGGCCACTTTACCAGTTATGCTAAAAGTCAAATTGAATTTATTTCAATTCGAATTCTGACATATTGAATATATGCAGAAACTCAAACTTGATGGTAATGTATGTTTATATGTATATATATAGGTATCGTGAAAGGATTAGCAGATTCAATTCAATTGAGTTAAAGTGCATGACCATGTAATGGGAATGGCAACAACAACATTTTGGCTCATTCGTTCCAAAGACTTGAGGGCAGAGGAAACTGAAAACTATGTAAACGGTGGATGGATGGAAAGGTGGGTAGTTGGTGGTGGTGGTGGGGGGTCGGTTGTGTGTAGACGGTAATTGATTCACCAAAATGCAAAATATACCTTCAACACAGAATACAAACTTAAGCATACACACACTCACACACAGACACACTCTCACGTGTCCCCCAAATCCAATTGGGATATCACGATAGAGAAAGTAAACTCGACAAATTTCAGGCACGTATCAAAAAACCTAAAAACCCAGCCAGACTCTAGCCCCATGATGCTTATCGCCTGTGTTGGTTTAGATGTTGTTAAAAAATTTGTAACCAAAAGGGTAGCACAGGGGTATAAACGAATCGCCCGAAGAACTTTTAAGGACTTGCAAATATTGTCTAAGATTTCCATTTTAGATTGAAAGTATATGATGTTCCTGTGTTAAGTTGTATGTCTATATTACAGAAGAATGGCTTTTGATCTTATGAGGGAAAAAAGGGTCATAGAATAGTCATAGTCGCAGAAAAGCACGTTTTCGAGCTTGAGAATGGCTTATATTTATCAGTAAGATTCTGCTTAAAGTCTGTCTTGCAAGCCTAAGCTTTGGCATTCTATCCTTTAAAAGTATCAGGACTTCTTAGAATCTTTCCTCGTCCAAGATGTCTAATTCTAATCCTAAGATATGGGCTTCACTTAATGACTCAAAAAGTCTTACATATGCCAAAAATTTTCTGTAATTTAGTTAATCTTTTGCCTGAGAACTGTTAGGTGAATGAACCTGGAAACTATTTGTCTATAACTAAGTTAAAATAGAAAAACTGTGAGTTATGTAGTCGCAAAGTGTAGCTATCCTTTTAGTTAATCAATCACTTAAAAATGTTACGCAAAAACAATATATCTATAGTCCATAAAACTGGACTTGTATGGTCCTAACAATAACAGCTTACCTAAGCACTTCAAAATGTAATTCGTGGAAAATTGTTATAAATTTAAGTCAATATTGATCTTAGTCCATAGAACTGGTTGATATATGATCCTGGAAGTAGCATATCCCTTAACTTAAGGACTCGAAAATGTTGCATATGCTCTACTTCTACATATACTTAGCTTAATAAGTCAATTTTAAGGGTTTAGTTAATATATAAATTTAATATACAGTTCTAATCTTTAGCCCCTACTTTTAAGAAAGAAACCATTTCATTATAGTCTTTTTTTTCCCCACAACTTCGAGCTTCATTTACAACTACACTTTTAAGACATCATAAAGGGTATCTAAAGTCTTCATCTTACGATAAACAAATTGTTGGGCATTTTGTGTTATTGTAATTGGCATATCCTGAGCAATAGTTCTATGGAAAGGAAATTGGTTTTGTCACAAAGACCGCACAGATGGTTCATGTGGGCGGGAGAGTCCCCCAGCACGTTCTAGGCATAGGAATAAATTTCAAATGATGAAGTCGGCACGTTTTTTTTTTATTTTATTTTATTTTATTCTAGACATTTCTTTTACTTTTTGTTTTCTCCCAGTTTTCTTTGTTGCGAATTCCTATGAAGTGTTTTTTTTATTCTCTTCTTAATGATTTTTTCATGTTTTTTTTTTTGCTCGTTTTCAGTTTTTTGTTTTGTTTTGCGCGTTATTTCTTTTTTAAGCAAATTAAGCGAAAAATTTCATTTAGTTTTTTTAATAATTTGCCTTTTGCTTTTTCAGCTACTTACAATTCCGAATTGAACATGGAAAATTTGTTCTCTCTTGTTATGGTGCAATTTTCTTTAACGAGCCGTTAACAACTGAATTTTTTCAATATAAAAACTTATAAATCTGTTGTATATATTGAAAAGATATATAATGGACACACATTTATAGATATATATTTAGATATGTGTTTGGCCTAAGTATAGAAAACTGTATATTCCCCCCTCATAAAATCGGACATTCGCATGGTTGTTGTTTCCGCCGACAAAAGCGTAAAATTGAACTGAAATTGCCAAAAATCGAACAAAAATCCAACCACAAAATTTTGCATTATTTTTCAACAGGAAAAAAAAAGAAACACAAGTTTTTTGCAACCTTCTAAATTGTAATCCCTCTTTATTTCACATCTTCTTTTAATATCTATATAATTATTTTTGTTTAACTTGATTTAATATATATAAGTATATATATGTATATAAGTATTTTTTTTTGTTTAACACGCACCTTTTCGGGTTGTTGCTTATTTGTATTATTTACTCTTGGATTTTTGTTTAATGATGATTATTATTATTATTTACTGTTGTGGTTGTTGTTTTTATCACACAGATACACACAGATGAAAAACGCGTGCCGCAATTTGCATTTGTTTAGGTATTGCTATTTGTATTTTACTCTTTACTCTACTCTTTTTTACGATCAATTCTTTCTTTGCTTTTTTTATATTTCTATATATTTAGTTGTGTTGCTTCGTTTTGCTCACAATGCGGCCCAAAGCGTCTAGCCGCCGTATTGAACTTGATAATTTTCATGCGAGATGACGACGCCGTCGCCGACGATGCGAATATATAGCCAACTACGACGATGGCGATAGCGTAGATGATGACGACGACGACGATAAAGTTGGAGGAAAACGGAACGGAATAAGATACAACAAACAGCGCCGGCTTCTTATCCGCAACTGCCGTCGAGCCAACATAGAACCAAGTGTAGAAGCGGTAATAGCAGCAGCAGCAACAGAACAGAACAGAACGTTGCTTTTTTTGCCGAGATACAGAGCACGGCAAAGTCGTCGGCGTCGTTGGCGTCGTTGGCGTCGTCGTCGTCGACGTCGTCATTGTCGTGTCGTTGTTACTTGTGCAAAAATTTGCTACAACTACAATAAAAATACTCGACAAAATTTCACTTTCAATTGGTGAAGTTCATATACACTAGAGTTTAGTTTTCGAAAATATATAACTTTGCCCCTCTAAGTATGCAATGGGCTGAAATATATTCATTCATATTCATATTTCATTCACGAGACTTACCAAAAACTTTTCATTTCTTTAACGAAACACAATTCTTTAACAACTTATTGCATACTTTAGGGAGCAAAGTTTCCCATTTTACGACCGTAGATCCGATGGTGGACCGTAGTCGATAGGTCCAATTACGTGAGTAAATAGAAAAACGGTTCATTTTAAACCGTTTTCTTGGGACAAATAATATTGGCCCAAAAGTAGGCTATTGTTCTAAGCCAATGCTCACACTATTGTAACCATATTTTGGTAGTCATAAAAAATGAAATAAATTAATTAGTTGTAATTCGCAACTAGTTTCAGCGTTGAAGAAGTTTATTGAAGCAGCGTCTTCCATTTTTAGCCTTCTGTTGAGATAAACTGAACTCTTTTGTGATCAATTGAATACCAATATTTTTTTAGAAAGGGTATTTACGCTGTCGCTTTGTTTTGGTTTGTTGCATTCAACTTAAATACACTCAACAGTGTTTGGTTATTTTGCCTAACCTTTCTCCCCTAGCTCGCCCGTCCCGCTCCAACCAAACGACCGAATGAATACGTCATCAATTTCAGTTTGTCCTCGAACATGTTCGAGTTGCTCGAATTCTGCTCAAACGAAACGTTGCAAACTGTTGCTGTATGTCTATGTATGTGTGCCCCGTGTGTGAGTGTGTGTGTGGTTGTTGGGGGTCATGGGATGGGGAGTAGGTTGGTAGGTCACTCGCCTTGCCTTGTCTTGCCTTGTTGGTTGCCCTACCCTGTCTATGTGTGAGTGTGAGTATGCGTGTGAGCTTGCGTGTGTGTGTAAGTTCATTAACGGGCCGCCATTTCGCGTAAGAGTTGCCATATAACCCACATAAGTAGAAGATACCTTTTACCCACTATTGCCAATGCCTTTTTGCCTAGTTAACTGTAAGAGATATACATACATATATATATACACAAATTTCTAGTCAATTTTCTTGAACCACCACACACATACATACATGTGTACATATACACACACACCCACTGAAACATACACAAAATATTTGTAACTTAACTGTATTAATGAATAGAAGGGTTCGAGGCACCGTGGTTCGTGGTTTCGGTTTTGCTTTTGGCTCATTGGGGGGTGATAAATATGATTTGCACGTGCTTTGCCAAATTTGTTGTGTATTGTGTGTGTGTGTGTGTGTATGTGTGTGTCTTTCAAATTGACTGAATTGGGAATTTGTGGAGAAAGGATGGTGAATGGTCAAAAGAGCCCAAGGAGCCTGTACTTAAGGCAAATGAAATTTCTGGGAATTGACCATCTGCAAGGCAAAAATAAAAAGACAAAATATGTGAAAGGGTTCGTTCCTTACTCCTGGCTTCTTCTTTACGTTTATCTAACTATCTTTGTTATCCGAAAACAAAACAAGCAATACGATTTGTACTAACCTAGTTACACATGTATTCACTCGGACTTGAACGCAATTAAGGGCCAAAAAGCAAAGTGACATTTGATTTTACGTCGTCATTCTTGGCCCATTTTATGTAGCTACACGCCTTTTTCTCCTTTTTTTATGGCACTAAAACTGATTTAAATGAATTGCATACTTATTCGTTTCCATAGGCTTTAAGAATTCATTTAAGAATTGTTTCAATTTTACTGCTTATTTGATTTTTCTTTCTTGAAACTTTATCCATTTGGTTTAATTTAATGTTTTTTCTTGTTAGATGAAAAAGTTTTTTGAAAAGTTTTGGTAACAAAATTAACTGTCTTGACGACACTCGACACTTGAAATTGACTGAATAACAATTATTCGTAGGCAAACCTTTTTGAAGAAGTGGTAAAAAGGTCTAATTAACAGACGTCAACTAGTTTAAAAGTTTTTGAATGAAGCCCAAAGGAGTTCAGTGTTTTGCAAAACACTTTGATAAAGTCCGTTTGTGGTCGACATTCAGTAAACTTGGTGTCAATCTTAGGACTTGCTTGCATATAACCCAATGACTTTCGAAAACAGGAACCACTAGAACCAAACTTTCCAATTTTGTAAACTAAGACGGAAACATTTTACTTAGTATTGAAATGAATGAACCAGAGTCCTGATAATTGAACGCCAGGCTTTAGTTACTGTAATGAAATAATGCTTGATGACTCTACGAAGTTCGTTTTTTTGACCACCTTGAAATACAAACTGTCCAACACAAACCAAATGACGCTGCTGTTTTCGAAATGTTATGCATCAAAAACATTTCTTTTCACTTTTCTTGTACTACTAAGACTAACTTGATAGCGGATGATTCCTAGTCATGTGTTTCTCTCTTAAAGTACTCGAAACGCGAAATACCAAAAACTTAACCTACCTACCAATAAAACACCAAATTTTATCTTAATAGATCTTTAACTGCGAGAAAACGATGCATTTAAGACGACAGACGAACAAGCATAACCTCAACTATCCACACTGATCGAGAATTTATATTTCATGGGATCAGCAACGTTCCCATTTGTGCGTTTCCTTTCTTCCTAACGTTTACCTAACAATATATTTTGAATATTAAGTGCTTCATGCCTAAGAGGGTCATAAAGATGTATAAACAAGATTCATACCAAATATTTAAGTTCATCAAACAATTAAGTGTCAAGTGTTGAAATTTTTTGTCTACAATATTGAAAAATTGACATAAACGCGTCCTTTTTAACGAATTTTTGAAATGTTGTCATTTAAAATAAGCCATTTTACACAAATGAAATGAATAGTCAATCTGAGAGTTTTCTATCTGATTAAAATGATCATAAATGCGCTCATTATCTGATCTTAAGTGACTCATTGCAGTTTTTCTTGACCTACAAAGACTTTTTCTAATCAGTTTAGACTTATATTTAAGTCATATTTTCATCCATAAGTAATAAGGACTTATAATATCAAAGCATATGAAAGTAATTTTTGAGTTTCCTTAAATGCAAATGAACTGACTTTATTTTTTTTATATTCCGATATCTCTTCAAACAATTGTTTATATAAAAAATCCACAAAGTTCTTCAATCAGTTTGTGGTTTCAAAATTACCTGATGCTTCTTTTGAAGGAAAATTTTCCTTCTATCTACCTGAAAATGATGAAAATGGATTAAGAATATTTAATATGTGGCGGGCTTTTACATGAAAGTGTTTAAAACACAATTATTACCTCGTTTACAATATTTGGGGACGTTCAAAAATGTTATATAAAGAATAGGATTCTTAAACTAAAACAAAATAAACATAATTTTCTACCAAAAAATAAACATGTGCTAAATTGCTTAACAAATACTGAAATTGCTCTTTTAATTTGAATATTCCATAGTTTTATTAGATGGCAAATAAAATTATATAGCTACATTGATTTCGTTTACTATTTGATGACAATTATTATGCTAGAATATTACCAATTGATAGCTATGCATATATATATATATGTAGGTATGCATTAATTTCAATATCAAGTTTATTTATTGAGTAGCTCTGAGGTGGAACATTGATTGGAATTTAAATGTGTGTGTGTGTCTGTGGGTATTACGATTGGGTACTTCATTTTGAGTAACAAAATCCTATTTAATTGCTTTTACTGTAAAAACATTCATCTATAACTAATTGATGTTGTTTTCATTGTTGTTGTTGTTGTTGTTGGTCACTGATTTAAATAAGGTAAATAAAATGTGTGGAAGGGATTTGTAATTTAAATGTTGTGCGTTTCGGTTGGCCCGTAAAATATGCAACTACTAGCAAAATGAAATTCGTAATTAATTACTGGTAAATTGCGGCTGCAGCTGCTGTTGCTGCCCCTGATGGTGTCGCTGTTGCCGCTGTTGCTGCTGTGGCATGTCCATTTTTATGGCCATCTAATTTACTGTGCTTAAAGCCCAAATCCCAAATTAATTGGGAATTAGACACAGGCCAGCCAATAAATAGATATACATATATACTTCTCTCTCTATATAGATATATATATATATAAACATAATCAAAAGTTGTTTCTGAATGGTATGTGGGGCGTGGGCGTTGTTGCCTATAAAAACTAAAACAAATAATAAAGTAAAAGAATCAAAAAGAGTCAAAGACAAAAAGTCATTATTATTGTTCTTATTGATTCTGTCATCTTCTTCTTCAGCTCGTAAAAATACTTATGTTGTAAAAACAAAAGCAAAAAAATCTATATGTATCTAAAGGGACTGAGAAGGAGGGTTAAGCAAAAAAAAGGGATTGATAGAGGTTGGGTTAATATTTTGTACTCCTGGGTCAAATCAAGTCACGCATAAGTAAAATCCTTGGGGCTAGGTCTGGTCTGGTCTCCTGCTCTCACATATTTTGCTTAGCCTAGACCATGCATTGTATGTATTGCCCCATATTTTATGTATATGTTTATATGGGATTTTGTTTGCTTAATTTAATGCACAAAAGTCAGCAAATCTCAACAAACGCTTCCACTCCATGTTTGCATTGCCAAATGTGTCCACTCGAGACAAATGTCCTCAATATTACTACGAACGATGAGAATGATGCTGACGATGTTTGTGACGATCCTTGTAAAGTTGTCCAATGCTTGCTTTACTTTCCTTTCATTTTTACTTTTTTTCTGTTTGGTTTTGTTTTTATATTTGGCCAGTCATAAAAAGCCAACAAATATTATGGGCGACGAAAATAATGTCTGTTAAATAAAAAACTCACAGTCAAGACCAGAAGTATAAGTGAAAGTAAAAGCTAAAGGAAAACTATAATAGTTAATAATATTGCCAATCAATATTCCAAGTTGAACAACATATTCTTAATGGAATAATGGAATAAATTTTTAACGGCCCTTTGAATTGTTCAATTTAAACGAAATTTATATATTTTAATATTGAGAATTCAGTTGTTGAAATAATTGTCATTAAATTACTTATTCCTAAATTTCATTATATGTAGTTAAGCAAATATGAATTTTGCACCCTTAAATATGCAATATCCAATTAAAAAATAAACTGATAACTCAAAAGTTTAGTCAAAGCTTTAAAACCATTAACTTATCGAATGACTATTGCATACTTTAGAGGGCAAACTACGATTTTACATTCCCATTTAAAGCCAATATCTAATATTCAATTCAATAGCTATTATGTTAACAATAGAGTCTATTTATTAGTTAACACATATCTTAAAAGTTTATACAAAATTTTAGAAAAGTTAACTCTTTGACTTATTATTGCATACTTTAGAGGGCGTTATACTACAATTTCATTCCCCATTTCAGCCAATGTCTAATGAATTCAAAATTGCCCATAAATAATGTAAACAATGAATTCAATTTTTTAGCTAACAGATATGTCAAAAGAATTTTCTGAAAGTGTTTAAAAAGTTAACTCTTTAACTGACCATTGCATACTTTGGAGGGCAAATATCCATCATTTAACATCCCGATGTCAAGTCAATATCTTAAGTTAAAGTAATAATCATAAAAAACTCAAAAAAAAGTTTTGTATATCAGTTAAATATATTGTTCTCCCTATTAAAATTTCTTCTGATTTTACTTCACTGCTTCATGTGAAAAAAAAAATAAGCAAACCTTAACTTTAAGTAATAAATATTTGTTCTTTTTTATCAGTTTTATTTCTTTGCTAGAGGTCAGGAGCACTAAAAAAAAAACTTGCTATAAAAATATGCCCATAATCTAATCTCACTCTCCCTCATTTAGCCATCAGTCAATGTACATAGATCTATATAAACCTCTTTTCTGTTTATCACTAAGTAGCCGAAAAGTAGTTTGTCTAGTGGCTTTCATTTCCATCTGTTGGAAACGATCCGCCCTCTACATCCCCTCATCTGTGGCCTTACCTGTTTGCCCCCTACATGTATTTGGCTCTCATTGTTATGCTTGCTATGCACAAAATTTTCTCGTTTTTTCTCGTTTTGCGATTTATTTACTGTCGCCACCAAAACATAAACAGAAAGATATGAGGCTCAGGAGGAGGGTGAGCAGGAGACATTCGCACCATAGTCAGAGAACCATCTCTGACTCTCGACCACAAATTAACCCAGGCACGTAGTTCGCTTAGGCGGGCCTAATCAAATAGAAGCGCCAAATTAAACAAAACAGCCAAACAGAGTCAAGTCGAAAATAGCAGGCGAAACGCAAAAACCCAAAGCAAAAGCCAAAAGCAAAACCAACAAACAAGAGCTAAGTAAATATGTACATGAAGCTTGACACCTACCACAAAAAAAAAGCAACAAAAAAACCCAAAAAAAGCCAAATAAGGACTTGGTTGAGGCCACACGAAAATTTGAATGTCTTTAACATGCATGTGAAGCATCTTCTACAGTGAAAAGTGGGTGTTTATGTGTGTGTATTTGTGTGTACCTGTTCCCCAACCCATCCCAGAAAGTGTGCTATGATTTTCCCTTAAGCCGCTTGAGAGCATTTCGTTTGTCTCTATACCCTTTAGCTGTCAGCTGTGTTTGGCTACCAGTGGGGCAGTCAATAATGTATTAAGAGCTTAAATATATTTGCTTGTACTTCTCACTGATAAATAACTAATGTTATATGCAAAATACCACTCGAAAGTATTACTAAAGAGCGGGATTTTATTGATACTGTGGATCAACATTACATTCATTACTTACTTCTTGACTTGATCTACATACATTGGGATCAGTTATTTTCTACATCATTATTTTCAAATTTAAAAATAAATAATCGAATAAATCATACATAAACTTAAGCCCATTTTAGATTTTATTTTGAAGTATAGTTTTTCTAAACTAAAAACAAATTTTTGGACTAAGAAAAGTAAGTCAAAGTTGGTTGGAAATACATATGTCGAAAACATTTATTTTTTGAAGCAAATTTCTTTAAACTTTAGATTTTTATAGCAATAAGGAAGATTAAGGGTTTGAAATACAATTTTAATAGTTCTCTCTCTCTCTCTCTTTGTACTGAAACAGCTGTATTTCGATCCGGCAACAGAACATTTAAATAAAGCTGAACACTTCGAATAGATCTTTGTTTCCTTTAGGATTTTTGGTAGAATTCAAGTCCCAAATTTAATCAGAAGGATAAAATAGCCAAACTAAAATTTAAAAGTTATTATTGAATTGCGACCATCTAGAGTTGTGAAATGGGGAAAGTTTGCCCCGTAAAGTATGCAATACGCTGGAAAACTTATAACTTTTCGTACGCCTTGTAACTTAAAAGTTGTCTAACAACAGGGTTTGCTTTGATGAATTCTTTGTATCTACAGAACATTTCGAAATTTCTTTTTATGATTCAAAAAGGAAGCACTTTGACTGCTTATAGCATACTTTAGGGTAAAAAAAAGGTCCCCAATTTCGCTGCTCTACATCCGCCACTGTTTGCTATAGAAGTAGGAGTAACATTTTACTGTCGAGTTTTTCGGTTATGATTGGATTCCAAGACTTATAGGACTTATGTCTCTCTTTCTTGTTCTTGTGTTTGGGTATCAAAAAGTCTATATGTTTTTGTTTGCTCTGTTGTGTCATGTATTTGCGTGTGTGTGTGTGTGTATATATGTGTGTGTTTGTTTTTTTCTCCTTGCTAAGTTGACGTCATATATTAATTACATGCGCGCCATGTGAAAGCGATTTCACTTGGCTAAGCTCCAATTGAGCGGGTACACAATTGTACGTCTGTGTGTGTGTGTGTGTAAGTGCTTGTGTGAGTGTATGCATGTGTGTGATTGTGGTAAGCAAATTGAGTGGCTCTCAGCAGGATGAGTGCTTTTCCTCTACGCTCTCTCCGTTTGCCCCTCCACTCTTACTTTATCTCTCTCTGTTTCTGTCTTTGCTCTTGAGTGTGTCTGGCAAATGAGCTATCAACAGCTGCCGCCCCTGGAGCTGCAGCAGCGACAACAAAAACAAAAACAACAACTCTCTGAATATGCTTGGCAAGTTGTTTACATTGTTTTTGCTTCTTTTTTTTGCGTCTTCCTCGTCTTCACAACATTTCTGTTTACTATAGACAACGGCCAGCACGTGCTGACAACACAGAGGGAGAGAGAGAGAGAGTTAGAAGGGGATTGTGGATAAAGCGTGCGGGGGTGTGAGGCACCTAAGCATGCATATTTCATGGCTTTGGCCCACTGAAGGAGCTGTCGCAGAGGGCCGGGCGGCATTAGACAACATTTCGCGTATTACTTGGCGTATTTCTTGGCTTTTGTTCTTGTTGCTCTTTGCTTCATTTATTTATGCACACAGCAGCAGCAGCAGCAGCAACGGCAACAGCAATAACAACAACATAAGAAACACAAGCAACAGCTGGCCATGTTAATTTCAATCAGAATATACCTACTTGTGTTTTTTTTAAATTTTGTAATATTCAATTTGTGTGGCAAACACAAAAGCAAAACTTCATTATCATTATTTGCAGCATCATCATCGTCATCATCATCATCTTTCCCATTATTGTCACAGTTGCGTCACGGTTTCGGTGAGTTGCCAATTTGCATTGACAAAGGCTTTTGATTGATCAAGTCACTTTCAATTCTCGAGGTTAGACCTCGATTGATGTTTAAGTTATTTTATTAAGCAAGACAGTTAGAGAAAATCGGAATAATGACACAAAAAACGGTTTCCAAATCTTTAGTTTAAGAAATGCTTAGTTGGTCAACAAAACAAAAGCCATAAATTTGAGTAATTAACAAAAATTATCGGTTCAATTTGAGAGAACCATATGAATTATATTCCAAGCTCTTACATTAATCTATTCTCTATGAAAAATAGAAAGTTATGAAATTCGTCTCAAATAGAAAATATTTTCGACATTTGTTTGAGCAAACTATGGCCTACTTTTGCGAGTTCAAAGATATATTCTTACATTTTCTGAAATGAAAATGTAGACTTAATCCATGAAACTTACTTTTATCGAAGATGAGGTTAAAAATGAAGCGAATTTCACTTAATTAGAATAGAATCGTAACATGTTTTCATGAAACTATTGCCTACTTTTGGGAGCTAAATCATTTATATTTACTTTTTGTACATAAATCATACGAAATTAAATTTTTAATGTTAAACTATGGCCTACTTTTGGGAGTTGATATAATAATTTTTACTTTTTCTTGGCCTGAACATAAGGACTTACTCTTTTTAATAATAAAACACAAATTGGATCAAATGTGCTTGAATTGCCAAAAGGTTTACAACTTTGTTTCGAAAAAAATTGCCTACTTTTGGGAGTTTATGACAGTATTTGGGCATTGAGTTTATGTTAAACTCTTAAACCTTCTTTTGTTAACTGCTTTAAACCACAAGCAAGTCACGAAGTAGATTGGAATTGGGAATAAAACGAGAATGTTTTAAATTCTGCTTAAATATAATTTTTATTGCACGAATAAGAACAGTGACAAATCACACCCAGTTTATATAGTATAGCTGCTGCTGTCTCGTACTTATTTTGGTTTATATATATTTTGTTTTGTTGTTTTTTTTTTTTCTGTCTGCGTTAATTTGCATAAATTGTATTTCATTTGCCTTTTGCCATTTCCATTTTCATTTTCATTTGGAAATTCCTGCTGGGCTGGCTTTTCCTTTTTCTTTTTCTTACGTTTTTACCATCTACTTCTTCGACTTCGACTCCGACTGCGACACCGTCAACAATAACGGCAACGACAACGACTCAGACTCAGACAAAGGGATGCCGCGTACGTCTTTTAGCCTTGATGGGATACTCGTAACCCTCGAAATCGTCATCAAGCTCATCCTCCGGATGATTATGGTGCTGATGATGATGATGATGGCTGCTACTGCGACTGCTATGATGCTTTTTCGGCTCATGATGATGCTCCTTGACCGGCACGGGTATGGGTAGTGGCACTTTCTTAATGACCGTTTTCGTATGGACATGTGTGTGATGTTTCACTGGCACATGAATGCGTATCCTAGAGAATGAGAAACGTATAAGTAAGAGTCAGTTGAATAGGAAATGTTCTTTGGCAATTTCCGCGCTTACTTTAGCTTGTCCTTTGATGGATGGCCGTTTGTCAGTGCAAACATCATGCAAGTGATAAACAGCAAGCTTAATGCCTGCAGAAAATAATAATAATAAAAAAAAAACAAAAGATAAAGACCAATAATGATTACACAATTACGATGAGTAGATATGATACATATATCTATATATAGGTATATGTGTTTAAAGATAAGTAGTCCCCATAAAGGGGAGAAAAAATGCCAATACAATTAGCATAATTTGAGTACTTTTATGATTATGATTGGCTACCAAATCGCATTTTGATTGAATCTGTCCCGCTTGGCTGAACAACAACAAGAAAGATAACTCCCCCTCATTAGGTTAAAGCTTTTTATAGATTTTTAAGTAAAGAACACAACAGGCCTTGCCATGCCCCATGTGGCATGGCAAGTCAATCAGCCTTGATGTAGGCAATGAAATGATTTTCTGCCATATTATGGCATGAGTTCTGCTTCTTCTTCTTCGTTTCTCTTAGTCTAATGTGATTATCTCTTAAAGCTGTTAGCCAAATATTTTGCCATACGACTTTATTGGATAAATATCCTTAAAAGTCCTCAAATAGAATACATATATCCTTGTTTGTTCTTTAAACTCACTGAAAACAAAAGCTATTTAAAACCCTATCGATTGACATTGTCAAACAAAAGTTTACATATTTATTTGTTTTACTGTTGTCCTTTAGTTGTTTAATGCGAAATCCTCGTGAGAGCACTCGAAAATTAAAAACACAGAATATACAATTAAAAATTATGTTTTTTTTTAATGATCAACTTGAGAGTCCTTTTTAAACGTGAATCATAAAACTGTTGACATCAACTTGTTGTTGCCAATTTGTAAATTTCGTTAATGTAAATTGTAAAAAAATTATGTTTGTATGTGTGTGTGTGTGTTTTTTTTCCTTTGTGGTTTTTCATTCAATTCAATTTCACGCGCGAATAATAATAAATATTGCATAAATTAAGCCACATTCAGGAGGTTATCTTTTTTTTGTTTTCCTTTCATTTTTTTTATTGTATAAATCTTTTGCACTTAATTATGTAAATGTTTGGTTTTTTTTCTTTTCTAAGCTGTTGATTCGCCATGGCAAGAGGCCCAGAATATTTTAGTTAAATTTTCCTTTTTTTCCAGATTTTTCTCAATTCTTTGGCGCGTTTTTAATGAAAATTAACACTTACTCCACGGGGAAAATGCATTTTCACACTGTGTGTTATTTAATTAGTTTTTTATTTGTTTTATTTTTCATATATATATATATATATTTTGATTGTTTTTTTCTTCTGCTTCTTTTGAGTTTGTTAAACCATCAGCGATGAGTGTAGGATATGAAATGGCTTTAGCGCTTGTTGCTTGCCATGGTTTAAATATGGAAAAACAAAACTCACTTGCTGGAAATGAAATGAAAAACTTGCACACAGATAGTAGAGACAAAGACAGCGATAGTGAGATACAGAGAGAGAGAATGAGACAGACCGATAGAAGTCAAACTCTGTGGTAATGACATGAAGTTGCTGAGTTGGAAATAAACAAAAAGCACACAAAAAAACATAATCAACTTGCCACCGGCTTAACAGTTAAGAAAAGTGGTCACAAGTAGTAGCTTGGCCAAGGAAAATCGTGGCAAAAACCACACAGAAATAGAAAGAGAGAGAGAGAAAAACAGTAGAGGGAGTAGTCAGGCCTAACTTGTTGTATTTGCAGAGTGCGACAAAACAACAAACGAAAGAGAAAAAAAAAAAAAGTGATACAAAAAACATAAAACTTGCACTTGGGCAATGGCAAATGAAAATTTTAATGAAAATGAATTTGTTGCGGCTATAACTAACTTGACCAATACCCTGCAATAGATATCTCTAAACTTGGTTAAGTTAAGTAATGCAGGTAAAACACAGACAAGTGTTTGACCAACGAAATTTTAAATGAAATTCAAAAACTAATCTTGACTAAAAAAATTCAGAGAATTTCCAAAAATCAAAATCTCTTTTCTGAAGGTTAAGACAACTTGTTATAGTCTTTTGACCAGCTTGCTCGGTACATAATCATATCACAAATAGAAACATTGAGCACAATGAGCTAATTTTAATCTACGTTTTATCTAAGCGAACTGAAATATCTTGTCAAATCGTGTGTAGAGTGCTTTCACATCTCTGACTGTTGAGTGAAAATGCAACAAATGCTGCTGCAATAGCAACAACAACCTTAGCAACATCAATTATTTTTTAAAAGCCGCTAGTCCAGAAGAGACTTTGAATAGACATGACCGCAGAAACCAGCATAAAATACAAACAGAAGCAGCAACAACAACATCAACAGAAACTAAGTAACAACAACAACAATTGTTGCAAATAGCAATAGGAGTAACAATAACAATAGCAACAACAACAAAAACACCGCAACAATAGCTGAAAATAGCAGCAGCAACAGCAGCAGCAGCAACAGCAGCAGCAACAACAGCAAGTGTAACGGCGACAACATCCATTCCAGACCACGTTTTGAAAAGCCACCAAACATGAACTTAGTCTAACATAAGAGGGGCAAGTGCGAGGGGATGTGAGAGGGAAGAGGCGCCAACTTAGGTTAGCCATAGCCAAAGTCAAAAGCGTAATTGAAGCTTTTGCCTCAGTTAAATGCAGGCGATTATGTCGGTTGGCTTTCATGGCAAGCCGCAACAGCAACAGCATAAACAACGACAGCAACATCACACAAAACTCCAAGAGTTAGACAAAGATAGATAGAAAGACACAGACAGAGATGGAAAGCGATTGCTAGTGGTCATTCCAACAGATGCCAGTAAGGATTTGGATGTTAGTCGGCGTCGGCTTCCTGGTTAAAATTTTGGCTAACGAACTTGTCGCAAATTGAGTTGTTGCAGGCGGTCAACCCAAAGACAGAGAGTTCCTGCAGCAATCAGTTGCCGGTTGCAATTTAAATGTACATCACACTGAGGGCAATTCATTTGATTGCCCAGACCCAGGGCCAAAAAGATAGACACGCCCCACCTACCTACCTACCTACCGTTTGGGTCAACTTATTTTCCATGCAGGAAGCGCTCCATTTCACTAGCTAAATGGCTGGAACTGAACGGGTTTTCTTTTTTTTCGGGTTGCATAACAATCACAAAAAAACTGTGAGAATTCTCTCATCAGCAGCAACAGTAACAACATTAACAACAATTTCGTTCGTTACGGTTCCGCCTTGGCAATTGGAAAATGATATAACATTTTGTATTTTTTCTTTATTTGCGATTTATTGTTATTATTTATTTATTAGCCTCCTCTGCAATTGCTGCAGGAAAGTTGTTTATGATAGGCCAATTAAAATTGATGATATAATCACAAAAAAAGCAAAGATAAACTCGGCAACAACCAGTTTACTTTGACTCGCTTTGCTGCTTCACTTCACTTCTATTGCCATCATCGCCAACGTCTTTGCCTTGGTATTGCATCTTTGGCTCAAACGAGAGAAAAAGTGTCAAAATATCACAAAAGTCAAAATGAAAGATATTCATTATGGCCAGCCAAATCGCTTTAATCGATTTGGGTGTTAGGTCATTAGCTCCCCCAATGGAGGCACTAAAAAAGAAAGAGAAAGAGAAAAAAATAAATGCAAACCGAAAGCCTTTCAATCAAATATCATGTCAATATTTGCCGGAAAGTAAAAACAGAGGAAAAAAACCACACACACACACACACACACATACACAGAGAAGAAAAAGTGGCACAAGGCCAAGGATTTTTTCCATTTTAACGGAACAGGGCCGGTTTTGTACCCGAGAGACTTTTCTGTCAAAATGATTGAGTAACTTTTTCTTTGAATTGTTTCAATCATTGAAAATCCTTTGAGGTAAACGTGGTGAAAGAGAGATACACCACAAAATGCCAACCAATCAAGCCAAACCTTTCGCCCACTCAGTAAACAGTTAAAGCAGTTTGCTACTTACCAAACTAATAGTGGCAATAGAACGAAAGGAAGATATTTGCTTTCCCTTTAACTCTAATGTGGATTTAACTTATTATTACAGCTTTAACCACTTAAAATTTGTACTTAGACAGTTTTTATCCATCACTTAAGACTTTTCCTCTGCCCATTTATCAGATTCATTGAACTGCCTAAAATTTTGAACAACTTTAAGCGAGGAATACTCATCGTCTCCAGAGAAATCAAAATCAATCGATACTAATCTGTTTTTCGCAGTAAATTATGGTAGACGTTTTGGTTACTTGCATTGCGTTTAGGCAAATCACATGAAGCTAATTTAATTCGATGATTTCATTCTTTCTTCTTCTGAAATTTTATTAAACGATGCAAATTTTCTGATCGAAAAGTCGAAATTGACGTAAATGATTAACCTGTTAACAATTAATATTTTGATTAAAAAAAAGGTGAGGAAATCAAATTTTTAATTGACACAAAAGAGAAAAAACCTACCAGTTTTAATATTCACATAATTAAACTTTATTACTTATTGGATCTTCTATTTTAACTACAACTTTTTAAGTTTTCAACAATGATATTTACATAAAAATGATTAATTAATCAATTCATAAATTTAATGTGTGGTAAATCTGAAGCGATGAAGGACTACAGGGTAACACTCCTTATGACTCATAAAGTATTTCTAACTTGTGTCCAATTTACCAACGTCTGAATTCCTTTTAATTTTATTGAGATACAAGTACATATATCTCATATATATAACTCAATTTCCTACTGTTTCTTACCATCTTTTATTTTTAGTTTCCATTTTTTAATATGTATTTTAGGCAGTTTTTTTTGTCAGTTTCTTGAGGATATATACATATCGTATCTTTTCCGTTTCCACAGGGAACCTTTTAATTGAACTTTTTTTTTAAATATTTTGACTTTCTGAGTTCTAAGATATTTATTTATTTACAATCATTCTTCAATTGGACAAGATGTTTGGTCATATATTAAGCCCCCATTCCATTTGTTCGGAAGCTTCGGCCTGAATCGAATCTTGATTCATTTTTGTTTCAGTTTTAATAGTTTTTGGATTTTTTAGGAATTCGTATTAAAACTTTGAAATAAGACTGAGACTAAGACTAAGACTCTTGACTCCATTGAGTCCAACAGAATGTTAATACAAACAAATTTCTCGATATTGTAGAGATTATGAGATCATCTAGCAAAGGAACGCACCTTTTTCTTGGCATTTTGTTGAGTTGAACCGTTCCTGTTGGCTGGCTAATAATAATTGATAGGTTTACTGCCTTAACCTGTTGGCCTTTCACTAGACCCACGCTTTTTTAATCATCATCATCGTCATCTTCGTTGTAATCATCAGCTTGTGCTCCGCGTGCTTCTCCTGCTTTCGGCCTCTCGCCTTTTTCTCCATCTTGATGGAGCTGATCTCTCTGTGTGTCTTTCTTACAGGATTATCCAACTATAGCCGGAAACCAATACATCAGGCTGCGCATACATTTCCTTTTACAATAAATTTTCACTTAACTATGTCGATTGGTTGACAGGCCAAAAAACACATTCATGCAACATTCAACATTCCCCCATTGTTGGCTGTTGTTGTTGTTGTTGTGAGTGGGGTGGGGAAGGGAGGTTGGCTGGTTGAGGAGAGAAGGATTTTGGTTTCAGTTTCGGTTTGGGGTTTCGGTGACACAATTTTCCAGTTTGCCAGTTACTTACTATGCCTCATAAATTGAATTGACGGAAGCGGGTTGTAACTGCTTGCTGAAACTCCTGTAAATTGCATGTGCAAATATTTGTGCAACGCGAAAATTTATTATGCATTTTGCATATAGAGTATTGACCAGGGTTCCCCATTATCGCAATAATAATTTATGGGCCAAAAACTCACCAATGACCTCACGCTGGGTCTTTAAAGAGTTGTGTGTGTGTAGAGTTTCCATAAAGTTGTAGTTCCCCTTTGACTTGGTCAAGTGGTTGGGCTCCTTCTCTGTGTGTGGTAAATTGACTGACCATATGCTTAGTTAGAAGCGGTCAAGTGGAATGGGTTTGCTGTGGGGCAAGGTTAAACTGGTTTTTGGTTTGATTTTTATAACCATTTTCTGCTGACATTTCTGCCAAGTTCAGCAATCGTCCAAGCCAAATGGTCGCTCAATTCACCAACATTGGCTACTTGCCTCCAATGGCATGACCATAAATTAATGCCTCACCCTCCACCCATCTAGAGAAGGCTCCCTGGTTTTGGTCGTAAAACGTGCTGCATAGTTAGAATCTTGTTTGTTGGCTGGACACCTGCTTGCCCCGTTAAACGCAAATCCATGTTGCTCTCCCGTGTGTGTGTGTGTGTATAGAAACTAAAAGTTTTGCTCCACTTTCTGTTGCCTCTCTAAAGACCACCACGAGAAGATTTATGTATCAACAACAAGCTTATATATCTATTCATGTGTGTGTGTGTGTGTGTGTGTGTGTGTGTGTAGCAAGGTCATTTGGGCTTAATGAAGTCAGCATAGTTTACCTTTAAAGTTATTTGCTAGTGTAGCACATCAATTTTATAAGTTTCAATATTTTGAATAGTTTTCAAAGGGTCTTCAATATTAAGTTCGAAGGTCAAACACTTTTCTAATGTTTAGAAAGTTTTCCTAATGAAACATTTAATGTACAAAATAAAATATCAGCACTTATTTGCTCATATTTAAACTATTAGCTTTAATTTTAGGAATTAGACGTCTTACATTGGAAGAATAAGAAGAACAAGAAACATTCACCAAAAATTTTATGAGAAAAATTGAAGTTGATAGAATTTATATAGATTTCTAAGCCAGAAGATTGGAATTTAAAGTAACAGAATGTTTTTGGAAGCCGAAAAGAGTCAAAATAAGGAGAATATTGATTTCGAAATCGTTTAGAAATATTCTGGAAAACATAATCGAAAGGATTATGATCCCATAATCGAAAGGATTATGATCCCAACTCCATAACATCTTTAACATTCCACTATACATTCGATATTTAAATTCATTTGTTTCAAATATAAAAAGTTCTGGTAACCACCAGATATGTAAAATGAAGGAAATTTCAATTCAGTCGTAATGTATTTACGGAATATAATCAATATTGTTTTGGATGTTTCTTGTGGTAGGTGATGAAATTGCGGACGTTGTCCCTTTTTGTTGCTAGAGAACTGGAAAATGAATTTATCAAATACATTTGCATACTTTTGGAAGCTTAACTTTCCATTCCTTCGCTGGAAATAATACTATAGAAAAATGATTAAACTCTAATTTGGCGATTTACTTTAGTAACTTATTTTATAGTTTTCAGTTGTGTAAGAATTCAGATTGCGATATTAAGTAGAAGTAAAATCTTCTTACTGATCTGGTGGCAATTCTTTCTATAAACTAAACTCTAGTATAAAGGGATGGACAAAGGGATTAAAAGATTCCAAGATCAGCATAAGCAACGACTTTAAGCCAACTTTATGCATATATTTATCCCCCTCTCAATATCCTTTTCCTACTGCCCTGCTTTTCGTCAACTTTATGTCAATTGATTTTCTTTTTGCCATTCGACGTTTGCATTTCCCTGGTCAGTTCAATTAATTATGTGCAGGTCATAATTATTAAAAGAAATATATATCCACTTATGCATATAATGAGCCATATGAAATTTTCATTGTTGTTGTCTTAATTGTTTTTTAATATATAATTGAAAATCGGTGGCTGAAAGAGAAAAAGGCATGAAAATGAAAGACAATTGCTGGAGATTTTCTTCAATTGTTTTTTTTTTTGCGTTTTATATTTTCTTTTATTATTATTTTTGTCTTGTTTTTCGTCTCTTTGTTTTGTTTGTTTCTTGGTTGTTTTTTTTTCTTTATTATTCAGATTACAGTTTATTGTTTAAGAATGAATTGAATTATATTTTTTTTTTTTGTCTTGTTCTTTTTAGTTGTTGCGATTTTCATGTTAAAGGTTCGTTTTTCTTTTTGTTTTTCATTTGATGCTTGCCATTTTTTCACCATCTTCTTCTTCATTTTGATGCTGTTCAGAATCAGCATTATATATATATATATATGTGGATGTGTATGTGTGTGTTTTGTATGGATGTATATGTATAGAGACACAGTTTATATATATATATATACTTGTATCTGTATATATATATAATTCGATTTACCTAGAAAAACAATTTACAAATATATAAAAAACGAATTCATCTAGTAAAACTAAATTTATATATAATAAATATATATATATAAAGAGATGTGTTTGTTTAGGTGTTGTGTTTGTTTGTGTGTGTGTGTGTGTGAGGGTAAGCATATAAAAAACATTGTTTTGTTCAGTTTTTTGTTATATTATATATATGTAGTATATATAACATAAAAATTTTGTTGTTGTTGTTGCTGATGCTTATTTTGTGTGCGATTTCTCATTCTTTTGTCTGTGTTTATACAAACAGTTTACCCAATTCCCACCTATTTTTGTTGTTGTTAGTCTTCAGTTCGTAAAGCATTTTAAAAACCATTAAACAATTCAAAAGTAAACCAAATTGAAACATTTGTTGGATCAAATAAATATATATACACATAGAGTGTACATATATACTTGAATGAATGACTAAATTGGATAAATAATAAAGAACAAATACCTAGATATTAAGCATACGCCCTGTGAATTGACCGAAAAGCTTTAAAAATTAAGCATACGCCCTATGTTTCGCTAAAGAATAGATTTCATTGACTAACTTTTTGTCTATTGAAAAGTAATTACAAGAATTTCCAAAGATCTTTGAATCTTTAACTTTTCGTTTTTACTCGTTTTTGAGCTTTGAATATTTCAAGAGTATTCATTTGCATTCTATTTAAGAATCAGTTAGTTATCTTTCAATGCCATAATGTTAGCTATTTATTCGCCAGCCAGTTAAGTTAGTACACAGTCAAAGTTAAAGCCTTTTATTAAGTTTTGCTTGCTCGTGTATGAAAATTATTTAGTCTGAATGAAAATTCAAAAAGAAAATGCCCAACTTCTTGCAATTTGTCCAATTTGTGTAAGGTTTGTGTAAGTTTAACATCAAAATCTAACATAAATTTAAAAGTGAAATAAAATCGAAAATTTAAAGTCCAAAATTGAAACATTTTCCTCTTCTTCGGCACCTCAATCACAATCAGCAGTGAAAATGTCTGGTTGTATGTGTATGTGTGTGTGTGTATGAGTGTGTATATCCTGTTCACGTGTCTACATCTGCTTTGGCTCTTTTTTGACAGGCTTCATTGCAAATTGTAGCCCCGCCCTTCTTCTCACTGGCTGCTGCCTCCTTTTTGTTGTTGCTGCTTTTTTATTGCTTCGTTTTTTTCTTACATTTCTTGCTGGTTGTATGAAATTAAAGTTTTCCCTTTTTTTTACCCCCCACACCCCAAAGGGCATGATGGAAGGAGAAAAGGAGGAGTCAATAAAAAAAAGAAGGTATGAGAGTTTTTGGGGCTTTTCATTTATAACTGTCATATGCAGGCCAAGGATTGTTGCTTTCCTGCTGCCTTTTGCATTTGTGTCTGTGTGTGTGTGGCGAGTGTGTGTGTGTGTGTGTGTGTGTGTGGCGAGTGTGTGTGGTGTGTGGTGTGTGTTTGATGTGCAACAGTCGGTCTACATCTACTTAATCATATGTAATAATTAATTTTCATTCTGCTTTTGTTTTTGGGGAGTTTTTTTCTTTTGTGTTTTTCAAGTTTAAGTTCTTCTTTCTATTTGGTTTCATCTTACTTTTCTTTTGCTGTTTGTTTTATATAATGAATTTCGGTTTTTGGTTTTTTTTTTTTTTGTAATTTTTTGAATATTTTATTTAAAGTCATTTCATTTGTTTTTTCGTTTTTTGTTGATGTTGTTATATGCGGGGAGAGTTGTTGGTTTTTTCCATGTTCTCATTTGTTTTTCTTTAAGGGTTTTTGTTTTTTTATATATATATATATATGTATATGTATATGTAAATACGATAACATAATTTGTTCTATGCTAAATTTAAATTTAAATTGTTTTACTTTCATTTGTATTATTTATTAATAAAAATGTAACCATCTTTTGCACGTTCTTCTCCGTTTTTGTTTTTATTTTATTATGGTTTTGTTTTTTGTTTTCTTTCTTGCACTAAAAACTTAGCATAAAAATTTAACAATATATATATATATGAATATATATATATATGCATGTACATGTATATATCGATTTTGTTTTATCTTGTTTGTATATATACCATTTATTTCATTAATTATCTCAATCAACTTAACTTGCTTGATTTATATTCTTCTTTTTTTTATGCTGTTGCTAACAAAGATTTGTTTTTATTTATATTTTCTATTACATTTTTTAATTGTTTATGCCAAGTTTGAAAGCTGCTCCCTTGCTTTTTGTTTGTTGTATCATTTACGGTTTGTTTTATTTATTTTTCTGTATATAAATTAAACCTAAAGTTTTTAATTTTCTATACATATATATTTTGTATAGTTGGTGTATATATGCTGTGTGTGTGTTTGAATGGAGATGTGTGTGTATGTGTGTGTGTGTGTTGTTTGTTAAGGCCAAAAATCGTAATTTGTAAACTTATTTTATTACGTTCTTCCCGTTTAAAGCCAAATAAAATGCATCAATTTTTTTGTTTAGCAAAATGAATTTGAATTTGCTAATGAACTGAACAGGGGGTCCTTGAAGGGGCAGAAGGAAGCAATAATTATTATTAAGTCGATTTAGGTCCGACTTTGTTTTGCTTGTTACTCTAATTCGGCTGTATTTCTCATTCATCTCAAAGGAAAAAAATATATATTACAGAAGTTTTTCAAGTATTTTTGATTCTATTCAATAGTCTTAGTTAGGATTATATAGAAATCAAGATCTAAAGCAGACGAGAACAGAAGAAAACATGCAAAAAGATTCATGTTATAATTGTTGAAAACTTATTTAAAAGCTTGAGAAATTTCCTTATAGATCTAAAAAGAAAAAGGGGAATAATCCAAATGACTAACGAAGCTAAAAGATCTTTCAAATCAAAATTAAAATGGGCCAACTAACTAGTATTTGATGGCATATTAATAAATATTCAACAAAATGAAATTTGCCATCCTAGATAGCCCGAGTTGCTTTCCATAAAATATTGAACAAAGGCAACATTGGTCCTAAATGAGTCGATATACAATTTAAAATAAGTTTCAAGGACTTTAACTATTCTCCTGCGATCTAAAACAGACAATTAGTAAAAGAGAAATGGAGAGAGAAAGAGAGAGAGAGGGAGAAAGAAAGAAAGGAAAGGGAGTTTAAGTAACAAAGCGGAGTAACAAACCAAATTGAGAGGATTGACAACTATTTTTATAAATTTTGTTTCAGTATTCAGTTTGTGTTTGTTTTGGAATTGCAAATGGTTTTTTTGTTTTTTTTATTATAAATCATTTTTCAATTATTTTTTAACATTTGATTTCTGTTTTATTTGCATTTAAAATTAGAGTTTTGTTTAATATTAAATGTATGACCAAAAATTGTTTGCATGATTTTTGTTTTATTTTTGTTTTGATTTTTAATTTAGTACAAAAATTGTAGCTTTAGCTTAAATGTGGGGGGGGAAGGGGCGATCCAAGGGCAGGGTTAACAGGACCTGGGGATAGGGGGGCGGGGGATATTCATATAAGACACACCAATTATCACCTACTATCCAAATGTGTTTTTTTTTTGTTTGTTTCATTTTTTTTTGTTACTTTAAGCTAATTAAACTAAGTTTATTTTGTAATGTACGCATGTGTGTGTGTGTGTCTGTGTGTGTGTATATATATGCGTATGTGTGTGTGTGTGTGTGTGTGTAACGTCTTTGTATAGTCAGTCGAAAATTGTAACCAGCTTCAACCAAAAGATACATTTCATTTGCCTTTGTCTTTCTTTAAATTTTTAATTTTGTTTACTGTTTATTTAAATTTTTTCCTTTCTTTTTTTGTTTTTGGTTAGGTTGAAGGTCCAGGGTCAGTCCGTCAGTCTGTTTTTGGGAGTTTCCTTTTCTTCATCTAAATTTAATTTTTTTGTTTTTCAATTTCCTTGTTTTTGTTTTTGTTGTTTTAAAACATAAGTTTTAATTATGCGTATATCAAAAATGTTTAATTTCTTTTTACTCAAAATTTTTATTTTCTACAAAAAACCTTGGAACCGGATTGGGATTTGCCTACCATATATATATATATATAAATGTTTATATATATATATATATATATACCATATATATATAAAAAATTAATAATCGTAATCGTAATTGTAAATTGTAATCGTAATGGTAGTTATAATTAATAATAATAATAATAATAAAAGTTGTGTTTTCTTTTTCTTGATTTTTGTAATTTTTGTTTTATGTAAAAACAAAAATTATATATTGCATACTTTTATGTGCTTGCTTGTAAAAACGTAACATAACATAATCATTTTGTTTCATGATTTAAAGAACACATTTTCCGAGATATTCGATATTTTTAATGTTTACATAAAAAGATGATAAAATATTTATATATATATATATATATATATATATGCATATGTATATATAATACACATTCCTGTTGATGAGGCAAAGACAACCTAGGCAAAGGATTTCTTTAATGAGGAGCGGAAACGGTTTGAAGTGTGAAAAAAGACTATGAAAAAGATGTTGAAAAAGTTGATTTGTTGGTTTTTTTCTTTTGTTTTTTGTTTAAGTACTTAGTGTGAAAATATGAAAAACTATATATATATATATATATATATATATATTTGTATGTATATATACCAAAAGATATTTTGTATATGCCCTTTCCTGTTTTTGTTGTGTTTTGTTTTGTTTTGAAAAATGCATTTTCATTTGCTTAAGATTTTCCTTTGAAATGCCTTTAGCATGCATGATAAATGTGTATGTGTATGTGTGTGTGTGTGTGTGTGTAAGTGAATCCTTGGCCAGGATCACATCCTTGGTTGTATGCTAGCTTAAATGATGATAAAGTTGTCCTTTGTTGTTGTTGTTTGATGTTAAATTGTTTTGTTTTTGTATTGTTATTCCTTTTTTTTTTTTTTTTTTTGCTGCAGTAGATGGGATCCTTTTAGTCCTCCAGCTGCTGCTGCTGCGGCATTAAGGTCATCTCCAGCGTACATCCCTCTGTATTAGGATTCACATCCATTACATCCTGATCTGATGTTGATGTATCCATGAACTGCGGCTGCTGCGGCTGTTGCTGCTGCTGCGACTGCTGCTGCTCATCCTCTTGCTCCTGTTGTTATGTCAGATCCTGTTGTGAATCTATCGAAAAGAGTTCCTTATACAGAGCCGGAAAAACAACATTCGGATGCTGTTGCTTAAATTTGCTCAACGCTTCCATATGTAAAATTGAAATGTCGCTGGAAAGAACACAAATAATTAAAAATTCGTTCTGACGAGGAGGTGGAATTCAATAACTCACCGGAAATTGGGTATATTATTCAGCAATGTGTCCAGCACAGTGACATCGCCTTTGAGCGGCGCATGATTCGTTTCCAGCTCTTGCCGTATTGCATTCATGCTTAAATTGAAAAGCCTCTGTATTTCCGTATTACCTCGAACACCATTGCGCTCTACAAAAGGAGATCGATTATGTATTGCAAATATTACTTCTAGCAAGAAGTGATGACTAACCTGGCCAGAGTAATACAAGACTCTGATACAGCGCCAGTTCAGTTTCAGTCAGTTTTAGTTCGGCTATCGATTTAGCCGTTTGGAAAATGCGCGACACTAGACGCATCTCCTCCGAATCGGATGTATAGAATGCCTCCTGAGGCAGCAATACATCACCATATAGTACAGCATTCTGTGAGAGATCTAGCAATCTGGACATACGGACAATTGCCAGCTCAAATGAGCCCGTCTTTAGCAGCAATATCTGTAAATAGAACAAATATAAACATTGATTACCATTTACAACTGAGCTGAGATCTACATACCTGATCATCCTGACTCAGTCGCATAAAGCCTGGTATAAGCTTAGCAAATTCGATTATATTTTGTATCATTTGTGTAAGCTTCTCGGCACAGTCTAACCAAAGTTCCTCTTGCCCCAGATTTTTATAGTAGATAATGCGTGAAAGGTCCTGCATGAGAGTAATTTTATTAAAGTCTACTTTTAGGCCCACACCTTGGAAAGGACAAAACTTACCTGCGGCTTTCGAAACATGTCATGCACAGCTTCCAGTTTGGTATTTGTGTTGGCATGCGCCTCAGCCAGAGTTTTAATCAACACATCATTGATATCGCCATCCGCTATACGGAAAAACAAGAGAAAAGCCGATTAGATTCATGGATTTGTAAACTTTAAAATCAATGGATGAAATTACAAACATTTAAATCAGGAGGAGAAATGGAAATCTAAAAGAACTAAATCTCAATAGCTTGAGGAGTAAGAAAGGAAAGTTGTTGATTAGTTTGTCTTTATCTTGTCATGACTCTTGATAAACCTAACACTACATTTCTCTAACAGTACTAGAAGTGTACGAACTGGTTTTTTATACTGAAACAAGTTGGAAATTCATCCCAAAACCAGTTGAGAATTGTAAGTGGCTAAAGTTAAACGCCCAATAAATGCATGGATCAATTTTTTGAAAGCCAAGTGGTTGTCAATATGGCAATGCGTTCTTTTCTGAGTCTGTATTGATGTCATTATAGAAAAGTCACAACATTCTTTCTTAAGCTAGTTGAGAATTATAAGTGGTTTAAGATGAAAACACGAAGAAATGACAGAAATGTGAAAAATATATGTAGGTCTATTGAATATTTCCTTTTCTTAGAACTTATTATTCTTGATTTCTTGTCCACTTACCATGACTAATAAATTCGGGATCAATCATTGTACTGCGGGGCTCATATGTAGTACTATCCACATAATCGGCCGATATATCATATTGCATTGTCTGTTGCGGCGTTACCGACGCCGAATAACCATAAGGACTTCCATAACCCACCTCATTGTTGGAATAGCCGCCGCTGTAGCTGAGTGAGAATTGTGGACAAGTAGGAGAAACCAAAGTGGCCGAGATGATGAAGCAGAAGGAAGAGAATGCATAGGGAAAAAATGAGGGGAAACATAAAAAATGGTAATTAGATAGAGCAGAGTACATTGAATTGCAATTGGATCATTTTCGGTCATCATACTGCACCTATTATAATTATTATGATGCAACTGATCGCTGCTCGATGGCGTCTGCGTATCGTAGACCGAACTATCGGGCGCTGCATCACTTTGGGCTCGCATCTGGGCACGATGGAAACGCACCTCATCCTCAACCTTTTCACGTTGCTTCTTGGACATCCTGCCGAATTTTACAGCTGCAAACACAAACGAAAAGCCCCCAATTAGTGCAAAAGCATTGGTCATACGAAGGGCCGGGTTATTGACCCTCCCCTTCCCACTTAAAACATACCATCACGACTCATTCCCAATTTTAGGCACTTTTGCAGTCTACAGTATTGACAGCGATTACGATTCACACGATCCACAACACATTGTTTATTGCGCGGACATTGATAATTCACCACAGAACTTTGTGATCGACGAAAAAATCCTTTGCATCCCTCGCATGTGATGACGCCGTAATGTACGCCCGATGATTTATCGCCGCAAACTTTGCATGGAATTATTTCAATTTGAGCTGCAAAGAAGACAAAAAAGAACAAAGAAGTTTTAGAAACTGGGAACATCAGCGAACAGTTGCTTTGCCATTGTCTCTTCTGAGATAGCCTCTTGAGAAACTATTGCGCAATACATGAGAGTTCTAATGCCAGCAAGACACTTGTCTGCCCCTAGACAATGAATGGTGTAACCAACCAACCGACTGGCAGACGGATAACAGACAGCAGCTGTTTGCGTTTCTTATGCACTGCGAATCCTTTACAATTTTATGAGGCAAAAGCAATAGCGATCTATTCATCGACCATTGATTCCAAATAGGCCTACAAATATACACTAGACTACGTGGTTTTCATATTAATGATTATCACAATGCATTATTTTAAACCGTATATATCTATATATACGGACAGTTCTTTATAAAACATCTTAGGGATGAAATATAGACAATACTACATTGAAGTTGGTTATATTGAGTTTTAAAAGTTTATACTCAGTGAAATTTTCCCAAAACTTACTTTTCCTTTTGACATTATTTGAATTTTATAAAAATTTGTAACCAATTCAATAAATATTATAAGAAGTTTAGCTGATTTTGTAATAGAAATATATAAAAATCTCTTATAATATTCCCATTTTCCCATATTTTTTTCAAAATCTCTGTAGATTCAGTAACTATCGGTTATAATTATGATGACAAAGCACTTTGAATTATACACATTGTGCACATAGTTTCATTAGAAATAGTTGGTTAGAATTGATGTATTGCAAAGCCTGAAGACAACAAATATTGAACAATAAATTGTAATGATACACCTTAGGAATAATGTCCTAAACTAAACCTAACCTAAAACAGGTTGGATTTAAACTACTGCAGAACAAGGTATCTATTGTGAAAAACTGTAAGTTACGGTAAAAATAGCATTAAACGAAACAGATCTTAACTGATTGTGAGACATATGTATGAACATATCTGAAGAATTGCAGGTTTTGTTGCCCAGTGTTGAAATGTTATGTGTAAGAGAGAGTAGGAGAGGGAGAGCAAGTACGAGAGCAGCGTATCTGTCGCAGTCGTCTTCGTTGCGTCGCTGCCGTCTGGCAAAGCGCTGCTGCTGCTGGTTGCCTGCTGTTAGCTATTGTGTAATCTAGGCGCTTTGCGTATTTACCCACGAGGATGAAAGATGCGCGCTGAACCGAAAGCAGACAAACATAGACGCAGCAGCAGCAGTCGCAGCAGCTGCAGCAGCAGCGCAGCCAACGCCACAGCCAACGCAGCTTGAAAAATGTGCCAAGCCGCCGTTGTCGTCGTCGTCGCAATGGGGAGGAGGTGGAGAAATGTGTGTGACAGATGATGAGCGCACAACGGGAATGAGTAACTAAAGAGTTTGTTCCACTGTATGACTGCTTGTCTGTCTGCCTGACTGTCGTCTGCTTCTATGTGTGAGTGAGTGAGTGACGGAATGAAATGTTTTTCAAGTGTCAATGAACTTTTCCAACACGGCAGTGGCAGTATCTCACAGCGGGCACTCACACACACACACATACACACCCACAGAAAGCATTCTCAGTGAGTCAAAAAGAAAAAAAGAAAATAAAAACATATTCAAAAGAAAGTTCTTACTCTTAAGGTGCTTGCTCTTAAAAATTTCTCTCCCTTAATAGTGTTTTCTCTCACTCTCTCGCTCTCTCTTTTCCTCTCTGTGAGCTGCCTCGCTAATTTTAAGAGAAACGCTATGTGAGGGAAATGCAACAAGAAGAAAATACAGAGAGTAAGAGAGAGAGAGAGAACAATCGGGAGAGAGGTAAACTCAGACAGATACAATTCAGTTGCAGTTGCAGTTGCAGTTGTTGTTGCTGTTGTTGCGTTTTTCAAATGTATGTCGTCACCACAGTAAAGCAGAACCGAAGATGGCCTGTGCGAGGGACGGGGATGTGGGGTTTGTGAACGCAACTTCACTTCACTTAAAGCGCATGAAAGTTTCTTCAACGACACAACGTGAACATAAATCTTTATCTGCTTAGGCCTAAAGTACAGCTATAGAAATTGTATGTGATAAGACGCTTAGGAGCCAACAACAACCAAAATGCATTTAAATGCACTAGAATGAGAAGAGAGCTATGAACAGACAGACACAACACAACGAGCGAGTGAGAGAGTGAGTGAGGAAGAGATTTACCGCTACTCACTGCACACTGCCTTCTAACCAATCAATAAATTGAACTTAGCTAAATGAATTAAACAAAATGCAATGGAAAACTAAATAAATACTACACATACGCACATACATACATACATATGTTAATATTATTCAGGAAACTTTGTTCTCCCCCTTTTCGTCAACATATTAAATATTTATTTAGTTTGCCAGCCATCAAGTTAAAAAAAAAATTGGGTCAAATTATAAATTTTATTTACATACAAATGTTTTAGTTGAATTTTTTGTGTTGTATGAAGACAACAAATACCTTTATGACATACTTTTAAAAACTAATTTGCTTCTCACTTTCATACTTCAGTTGTTGTTGTTGTTGTTGCTTTTAGTACCAATGGCAAATATTTGTAGAATTTTGTATTTGTCTAACGCTTTAAGAAGAAAGATATCATAGACAATATGAAGGAGCATTTGAAAGATATGTAGATATATCATTTGCCACAGCAGCTACTACAGTAGATTAAACCTATGTGGGTTTTTCTCTAACATTGACGATTTCTGGATATTAACACAAAATTCATGTTAAATAGAGTTTAAACAAGGAAAAACATCGATCACAAACAACATAGGAGTATGTAAAATTCTTTTAATTTACTAAACGACCATCGTAACATACAGGAAAATATGTTTTTCTGAATACATTATAGCTAACAGTAGGAAGTTCATAATTAGATCAATTAATTAATTCAATTCACTTTAAAATTTCAATTACTTTGGTGGTCTTGTAGAAAAATATGGCTCTCAAGTCATCGGCAAGTGTTGGAAAACGTCTTTTAAGTGGAAGTGAGTAATAACTAACCCGATTTAATAACTTTTATCAAACAGACACATGAGTTTTTATAAATAAATGAACATTTCAATTTTATCATAAGACTAATTGTGACATTTTACTCAATTAGCAAAAATGCAGAAAAATAGTTGACGAAATGCATTAGAATATAGTGAAGAGGCTTAGAAACTATCTGTCTTGATTTTGACTTGCTTGAAATTTATTGCAGCTACTCTTTAAGCTTGAGGTGAATCTGAATGAAACAACATTCTTAGACTTTGTTAAAAAATATTTTTAAGTACCAAAACTAGTTGAGAATTACATTTAGGTGAAGCAAAAAAACGTTCACCAATGATTGAAATGGTTGTAGTTTTCTTTTTTTTTTTTTGTAAATAGAAAGAAGAAGCCTTTGTTTAGCTATATTTATCAACAATTAATCAAAAATTTAGTTTCAGATTCAAATTGAACTAACTACTGATGCTGGCTTGAAACTGAGAAAAAGAATACACCCGCCCTCTCCATCGAATCACATTCATTCATGAACAAAAACAAACGAAAAGTTTTTTTGTTTTAGTAATCACATAAATATCAAGTATACGCCTAGGTTTTCGCATGAAACAAGTTACTGTGGCGAATATGACTACGTGTGGAAAAGCCAAGCAGCAAATTTGCCAACACATAAATTATACACTGAACTGAACAATAAAATATATATACCTACATATGTATGTATGTATATATATTCAGAATGGGGAAAACGTTGAAATTTGTATTTCTTTCTTTTTCTGTTGTTGTTGTTGGTTTTTTTTTATTTGTTGCATTTTTGCATATGCAATTCATTTGAGTGCCTGTGGGGCTTTCTTTTTGCATTCTTTCTTTTTTTTTTTTTTGCGAAGAAGAAGAGGGAAAGGGGCGAAGAAGGGGGGTTCAGCAATAACCAGAAGTCAAAATTAATATGTTCTTCTTTATTGCAAATGCAGGCACAAAACGAAAAGCAACAACAACAACAGCAAAAATGCATATAGATATTTACACACACACACACTAACACACGGAGAGACAGGCAGACAGACACATACATACATATACACGAAAATTAATATGCAACGACATGTGCGAAAAAAAGAGATACCCAAATACCATTGGATGGAAGAGAAGGTAAAGGAGTGAAGTGCGGAGTCAACAGAGAGGAGAAGTGCAGCGGCCGTGCTGCATATGATTTGCAGTTTCTTTTTTTTCGTTTTGTTGGCACTGCGGCGAAACTGAACGGCAAAGTCAAATAAAATAACAATAATAACAGGCAATGTTACAACAAAAAAAACAACAAAACACCAGTAAAAGATAAAACCTACATAATACCTCCAGGCACATTGGTTTCATATACAAACAAAATGTGCGCACAATTTGCACCTTTTGTTATGACTTGACAGCTGTTTACATAATTTCACAGTGATTTAAAACATTCAATAGTTGTGGATTTAATATTTTAACAACTTTTAGAGAGCTGCAAAAATGATTTCAAAATGATATCTGAGACATTCAGTCTCATAATGAATCGATTAAACCAGTCAAAAGAATTGATTAATTGTTAAACTTATTCATTTATTCAACTCTTGTGTGAATTGAATAAATAAATTACCTAATAACAAATGAGTACGTTCGATTAAATAACTAGAGAAGCGAATATAAGTGATTTGAATAAGTACATTCTATTAAACTTATTGGAAATAAGTGAATAGATATAGCAGTTTAAAAATTATGAAATATTCAAAGTACTTTCATTGGTTATACAGATATATTCATTTACAAACATTCATTACACAGATTAATTCGTATTCCGATTTAAATATAATAGGAACTAATATGAATTTTAACTATTTTGAGTGTTTACACGTTCTTATACTTATTGCTAATTAATTCTCATTTATAGTATAAATAACTTTTTATAAATAAATTAAATTGAAATAAAAGTCGAATTAGTTAGAATTAGTTAGCGATGTATTCGACTTAACTCAATTCGAATGTATTCATTTTAAAGTATCTTTTCTCTAAATGTATGGGTAATTGATTTAAGCTCGTTACTTACACTTATTTATTTCTCCAAATTTAAATTGCTTGAAAAAATATGCCAAATTTAAGGATACATTTTTGTTTAAATTTAAACCACGGTAACTGCCACTATTGCCGCAGAAGCCACAGAGAGACGAAAGCTTCAAGCCAAAATGAAATCAGCCAGCAGCCAGAGCAGAGCAAAGCAAATCCAACCAAAGCAGCGCTGTTAACGTAGCAGCTGCTGCTGCTGCTGCCTCTGTCTCTGCCTATTGCACAAGTTGTTGTTCGGCACGAGCTCTGTACGAGCTCTCGGCAATTCGCATTCGCAAAAAGCATTCGCAAAAAGTGGGTCAGCTAGCTAAGGGGTCAATGCACCAACATATGTGTGTGAGCGAGCGAGAGCCCAACGAAAAGAGAGAGAGAGACAAAAAGAGTACAAGAGAACACCAGCGAGAGAACTGCCAACGCCAACACAAACACACACATACACTAAGAGAGAGGGCAAGAAGCTTTTTTGCTCTCTCTCTCTTCGCTGTGTGTGTGTGTGCGATTCTTTTGCCGCCAAGTTAATGCTAATATAAAACCCGTTTTTAGCTTTCACAAGTGAAAGAGGGAAAGAGAAGGAGAAGGGAATGCTTTGGTTTGGCTAGAGGGAAGGAGGGCGATTGGGGCTGAAGCCGGCTGTGCAAAAAGCAAAAAAAAAAAAAAAGCAAAAAATGCCGTTAGACTCAGTTGAAGCATTAGCATGTTTTGGCTACGTAATGTGGCGCTTTCTTTTCTTAGTTTCCCTCTTCTTAATTCCGCTATCTCTGCTAGCTCAGAATTTGCCGTTAGAATTTTGGTTAAAGCCACAAATTGTTGTTGTTTTTGTAAATTTCATTCAAAAAATGTTGAATAAAATAATAATACATAATAATAATAACAATATTATAGCTGAATTTTTGTTTTTTTCCTTTTACGCCAAGTTATGCTAACGGTATGCTCTGGTCCGGTCACTGCTCGATTCTTTTTTTGGCCATGTCGAATGACGATGATGATGTGTAATGTTTACATTTCGCACTCGCTTGCTCTCGCTCTCTCTCTCTCTCTTTCTCTCGCTCTCTCACTCACTCTTTCTCTTTTGCCCATTCTTTCTTTTATTGGCAACAAAAGAATCTCGTCATAAACAAATTTCTGGGGGCCTCAACTCGCCGCCAGAGTTGATTGACCCACGAAAACTGAAAACGGAATGAAGCCCGAATGCAGAAGTTCTTTTTTTCTCATGTCTCATGCCAGACAGAGACAGAAAGATACAAAGAACAAACAGAGGCTGTGTGTGTGAGGGAGAGTGAGAATGTGAAACATTTCACACAAATGATGTAATTTGTTCTCACTTCTCCCTACGGCTTCCCCTCCCAACCAACCAACCGCATGTGTCAGTGCGTGTTTCTGCATAAATAAAAATTTATTAATTTCTGCAAAATAAAACAAATGAATGCTAACTGTAAATCTATATAGGTGTATACACGTATGTATGTATGTGTGTGCACTCATCGTAGAGATCTTTATAGCCTGCCTGATTTCACTTTACATCCCACATGACGTATGCGTAATTTACTATATTGTTGCGCGAATATCACGTATACGTCGCTCCCTACACGTGACGACGTTGATGAAAGGCAAATTGAGAAGATTTACAAAAACAAAAAACAATTCATTACACAAAACAAAAAAAGGCTCACCAATGAATCATTTTTTTTCGACAATATTTATTAAAGGTAGTAAATTGTTATTATTAGGAATTAAAGGTGTAATACAAATTGGTGTGTCTCATCCAAAAATACAAAATATACAGCAGAGAAGCGTGTAAATACTTAAACTCCATTGTATTGAATATATTTGTTGTGTTCTAGCATCGTCTTGGATATCGAAATTCTATACCCAGTTCAGTCGATTCTTTTTTTCATTATGCCTGGTTTGGGAATGAGTTAAACAATATTTTTGATGATTTTACATTTAAACTGATTAAAGTAAGATTTCTATGATGTTTAAATTGTCTAGAGACAAAAAACAGTACCAAATTGACTAACTAGTTACTAGTTGACTAGTTACTAGGTAGATCATCTCCTTTGTTTATATACATATTTTCCAACATTGCCAAAATAATAAACATTTCAAAGTCACAGAAATCGAAACCATAAAATTTCCAATGCTTCTTTGTTTAGGCTCTATTGAATGTAATTCTAAGGTGGAAAGTGTATAAAAAACTTCGTTGTTTCTTTTGATTGAATGGGAAAATCCATTAAAACAAAGTTTGACATTCTAATGCAAAAGTCCATTAGAACAATGAAGGGAACTACATATACATCAATATGTATGTATATAAATATATATATATGTATATGTAGAAGTAGTGTTTAAGTACATATATCTATGTATGTATGCAAGTATTTTGCACTTTGTAGTTATGCATGTCTGGAATGTAAAGCTTCCCCTCCCTTAGATTTTGTTTTTGTGGATGAAAATAAGTAGGCCTAGGCATTATTTATGCACGCTTCAAATGCAGCAACCAACAACAATAACAACAACCACATTGAGTACCCAACATAAATGCAACTCAACTCAAAATGCAAAAATAAAAAAAAAAGAAATACCTTGACAACCTCAAAAGCCACACACAAAGCAAGTAAGTTGACTCTTTTAGTTGGTTTATTTTCTATTTTTTTGTTTGCGCAACATTTGCACTTAAATAGCCAATTATTTATGGTATTTAAGTGTATATTTTGTTTTTGGTTTGACTAGCAGCACAAAGAACTCGGCATCAAACTCGACTTTTTGGTGCATATTTTGTGTTTTGCAGGTTTTTTGCCAACCAAAAATCAAAACAAAAACGAGATTTTTTCAAGTTGAGCCGGGGAACAACACAACAACAACAACAAAAACTAAACGAACTTTGCCTCGAAGCCATGTAGACACACACAAACACACACCATACATACATATATACATATATGTATATATGTAAATGACGATATATCAGTAACTGCATCTGCATCTGTATCTGTATCTTTGTGCATTGGTATGTGTGTGTGTGTGTCTCTCCGTATTAGAATTCTTAAAGAAAAATCCATTCATTGTCGTCGTTGTGGTGGAAATCAAGTAAAGTGGAAAAACTCGTTTTTCCAAAAGCTGCTAATTGATAGTGTTTTTTTTTTCTTGCAATTTTGGCAGGCGTTGCATTTGCCACTGACAAAATGTTACTTAAAAAAGACAACTCCCCAAGTTTTTATGGTGCTTAAGGATGAAAAACACTGCAAAAGATTCGACTATACAACATGTGGATGATTATGACCAAGTTTAAGTATTGCCATTTTGTTTTTGTTTGAAACTTTATGTTTTTAGACTCTTCGATTAATTTCTGTGATTATGTTTAGACATAATCATTGTATTAATGAAGTAATTGACATTAATTGTTTTTATGTTTTCCTAATTGTAAAATTTTCAATAAACTTTTAAAAGGTAAGAAGATATATAAAATGCAACACAAAATGTCTTTGCATCTTAAATTTATCTATTGAACTATGTATCTGTCTTCTGACATATACACTGAGAGAAAAATTACCAAAAAAGCTCACACATTGTATATTTATATAAAGGCTATGTATGTAAGTCTTACACATTATTAGCAAGAACATTTTAGTTCTTTTATTATTTGAGAATTCTTTTAAGTTAAATTCAAAGCATTCACACTAATAAAGATACAGTTTTTATTAAATATTTTATCTTGCTTTTGGCTTTTTGCATTACACTTGACACAATTTTATCTGAAACTTGCAAACCACAGACAAAATTTTGCTAACTAACCCTAAACCAAACTAAACCCCAACTTCATATAGTCCTAATCGAAGTTAGTTGTAAATAACCTAACTATCTATACAAATATCTAGAGGAACCTCAACATTGGGAACTTATAAAGAATTCACTTTCTGGACGCTCTTTAAGGATTTGGATCTCTTTAAGATCACACTACACATGTTACGTATCCGCCATGTAAACCATGTAATATAAAAATCTATATATTTTTTAAATTCAACATTCTTACCGTTGCTTTAATTGCAATGTGTTCCTATTCTGTACCTAAATTGTTAACAATCTTTAACGTCTTTATTGTCTTTATAATTTATAAATGACATATTACACTTCCTAAGATCAACAATCAAATGAGGAGAGCCTGCCTTATCCTTTCTTACAAGTTATTCAAGGCAATTGTTGTTGCTTAAAGTTAATAAATCAAATATATTCTTTATAAGATTGTCCTAATGTGGTCAAAATCCTATATCAAAGTCCCAAAACGTTTTAACTGTTATAGAATTCTCTACTTGAACCTCTTTCATATAAATTTAATACATTATTTGTCCTAATTTCAATCAATCCTTTTAATCTTCCAACTCACTTTTAGATAATTTTGAGATAAACTACCAAAAATTTGTCGCTTAAAGTTTATCTAGAGAATTCACCCAACAAAGTTTCTGCCAAAGGGGTTTCTTTCTCTATTTTGGCTTAAATTTAGCAGTGTAATAGCAACAACAACAATAACAAGAACAACAAAAATCAACAACAACAAAATGCAGTATTCAACTTTTGTTTTTCCACTTTATTTTTTTTTGTTTTTTGTTGCTGCTGTTGACTTCGGCTGGCTGGCTGTTTGGTTGGTTGGTTGGCTTGGTTGGTCGTCTCATCATGCAATTCAACTCTGTGTGGCTTGTGTGTGTGTGCTTGTGTGTGTGTGAGTGTTGTGTGTACTGTGTATGAGTGTGTGTGTTTGCCGCGGCGCACTAATATCCGTCCTTGGCTCGTCTGTTCAACTTTGTCCCAGTTTTTCGCATTTTGTTGGCGCGCTTTGCCTCTAACTTGGCGTTGCATTTTCATGTTGCTGTTGTTGTTGGCGTTGCTGCTGCAAGAGTGTTAGTGTGCTGCGGAGAGCTATACAAATATACTTATTTTAGTTGTATGTATGTGTGAGTGCGAGTGTGAGTGTATTGCTATATATTCGTCTATTCATTTGGCGACGCGACTCAACACTACTCAACTCAAAATGCATCTCCTCTATGTCTTCCCTCTCCCTCTCTGCGTTTGTGTGTGTATGTGTGTGCGTCTGTGGGGTCTGTTTGTGTCTGCATTGTGGGGCATATGCAATCTTTTATTTGCCACACACACACAGAGGTATAGAACTCACGCACAAAAAAAAAATATATATACTTTTAACTATTCGAAGAGTTGCATAGATAAGATACGCAGCTGCCATTCGATGTAAGCGATGAGAGGGGAGCGTCGAGGGAGGGACTGCAGGGACATCATCTCACTCATGCATTTCATTTTAGTGTCTACTTTATAATTACTAGAACAACAAAATATTATTGCATTATTTTCTATATGCACACATAATAGAAACGTTTGTCATTTTGGTTAATATTCGTTTTTTTTTTCGTTCATCATTATGGTCATTAGTCGAGTGGTCTATGCCGATATTATGTATTTATATACACATATATATTTCTCTGAACGGATGTGGACATTATATGCAATTTATTTTCTATGTGCAATTAAATCCATGTAACTGAGACTACAATCAAACAAATTGTTCATAGATTGACAACTGTTTTAAATACAAAATGGAATCGATCTGAAGTGAGGTGTGAGTACAAATAGTTAGGATAAGAATTAAGTGAGCATTTCAGTTGTCAAAAGATTTGGCAAAGAAAAGGGGAATTGCCTTAAGGTAGCTTTTAACTGATTCCAGGACAAAATACCAACCCAAAAAGGTATATCCTGCCTAAAAATGAGTCACGTTTACATTTTGTCATGACCATTAAAACTTTCAACAAATAGTTTTAATCAAATTCTTTTGACCTTTTCAAAGTTTTAGACTTAAAACGAATTCCTCAAGAACTTTGCCTTTAGGAAAAGATACTTGGCTCAAAATTTGCCAGGAAAACCCCAGGAAATTTCTTCAGCTTAAACTTTTACTTATAAAAACAAACCCAAACAAAATTTATTAATACTTTTCATCCAAGTTTCCTCAAAAGGTAAAACAAAGTTCTTTTAAGATTCCTTGAGAAGTTTTCTTAATACTTTTTAGATGTTTATCCAAAGCATAAACTATTCATCAGTTTTAGCCATGTTTTTGGCTTAAAAGCATAATTCTTTGTGGATTTTTTACATTTTAATGCCCATTTTCCTTTTTCGATTAACACAATAAATGTAAACTTAGATGAACTTTTTGAAACAAACAAAAAAGAAATTAAAATTTATAGGAAGTTGAAAAATCTTTAAATTTAATATTTGCCAATACATAGTCAAATAGAAGGTTTGTAATTTAGGCAAAGTTTTGAACAGAATTTAAACACATTCAGCTAAGAAGACAACATTTAGAAATAACTCCTTGAAGAGCATCATCAAAGGAAGAAACATAAAAAACAAACCGAATGTCATGTGTTTTCCATTTAAAAGGTTAACAAACAAAAGTTTAGTTAAATACAACCAATTTGGAATCAAAGAGTTCTAATTTTTGAAATCTTGGACTATGACAGCTTGTATGTTGGTCAATGTTGGGAAACTGTTTAAAGGGTTTCTCTGCTGGCTATGTATGACTTCAAGGTGGCTAAAATAAACTTATCTGAGATTTATTATTAGAAACTCTAGAGTTTCTTAAACTATGCCAATTAAAATTTAAATTAAGATGAACAACTAAATGAAGCAAAAGATCGGTAAATCATCTCCTTGTAAAAACAGGAAAACAGACAACTCCTATTCCTAAGTTGTCATGACTCTGTCTTTCATATTTCATTTAATTTAATTTTCCTATTTTAGTGTTGTTATCAAATTCTTTGTTTTGTTTTTGTTTTCGCTTTCTGTTTTCTATTTAGTAAGTATATTTATTGTACATGCATAGTTGAAAGTCTTGTCTATGGCATAGCATTGAAGTATTGGCCTTATGACACACATTCTGTGGTTAGTAGTAAGTGGTCTGGGGGGCTTATCTCGCGATTATACACTCGTAGACGTAGTTGTAGTTGTCTAGTTTTAGTAGTAGTAGTAGTCGTAGTTTATTTATTTATAAAAGAGACTGTAAGAGACTTTGATTTTCTAGAAGTCACACAAAGGAGACAGACACGAAACATGAGGACAACACAAAGTTAGTAATCTTAAATTACTTTTTATTTTGGAGAAGTACAGTATAAAAGTAATTAAACTATGGCTTATCTTTATGATAAGTTTGGTTTCAAAAAATCAAATGTATAGTTCATTGAACTTGTGAAAAATCATAATTACTCATGCGTATGTACATATTTACATACTCGTATCTATGTAAGTTTCCATAAATTATCAACGAAATAAAACAAAAAAAACCCATTTCAATGTGGTTTCTGCATTGTTTTCTAGGACAAATGCGAATGACCTGCCCATTCCGTAATACTCCCAGTGGACTGGAGTCTATATAGTCTACGATAGTCTATTTGCTTCCAGCCCAGACAGACAGAGAGATATACATACATATTTCTCCAAAAGAATATTTGCATGTTCCATATACATGAAACCACACAGAGACAGAACGACAGATAAACAGACTTTGGCTATATTCGAATTGGAATAGGAATTTCCATGCCAAAAAAAAAAAAGCACTAACAACAACAACAAAAACTTAAAGTTTGTATTTTAATGAGTTATGAGTGCGAAATGTGGGGGGATGGGTAGAATGATATATGTATCGAAATATATATGTTTGGTTGTATTTGATCATCTGTTTGTATATTACAAACATCTGTCAAACTATTGAGCTCAAAAGAAGAAAAAAAATATAAACACTTCAAAGTCAGAAAATTGGTTTCCTAACAGAACTTGGCAAAAGTTTTTTAAAAGTCAAACCCCTTGTCATAGTATTGAATACTTTTCGTCTACGCCAATGATTTTAACCGCAACAATCATCATGGGCAATGGAAATTTTACGCCATAATTGTCAAACAAAGAACTGGCCAAAGAAGTTTTCAGTACATAAATGAAAAGTCATACACTGTGAGATAGGCAACGGTTAAATGAATATAATTAACTTTGTTAATAAATGATATTATGATTTCTACCAACGGACAGGGGAGAACTTCATTTGTTTCTATTTTGTCTCTGTGTTTGAATCAGTAGCAAAACAACATTTTCAATAGTTCTTTTTAACTATTTCCCAATTATTATTTAAATAAATTGACTTCTAATAAAACGAAAATAATTTTAGCATTTTTAGTTTTGTGTCTTTAAACTGTTTCTGAACAGTTTTTAAACCATTTTCTAATAATAAGAAAAGATTTAATATTTTTTATAATTTTAATTATTGTTTAACAACATTTTTAATAGTTTTAACTTGCCATTTCTCTAATGTTTTTTTTTGTAATAAATGGAATTCCAAAGAGAAGATGACAATTTCTGCCTTCTTTCCTTTATGTGGTCCAACTATTTTTCAGCTGTTTAACAGTTTGTTTTTTTTTTTTTGTAGTTATAGTAATAATTATTTTCCAAAGTAGGTTTTCGTAGTCTATTTGATTAATTCTTTAGGCACAATTGTCTAAAGAGTAAAGGATTTTAAAACAATTTTTTTCTTTTTGTCATCTTTTAAATATTTCTTAGGAGTTTTAAAATCTGAAAAAACTTCTTTTTGGCATAATTTTAAAACAGAATTTGCTTTTTATAAGAATATATTAATAATATTCCAAATCAAATTGGAAAAGCTACTAAAGAAAATAAACTTAAAAATGTATATTTCTTGCATTTATCTTAACAAATTTTTTCGCTCAGTGTATTATTTGTTTGGACCAAATGGTGGAGGGGGGAAGCTCCGGGGCGTTGCTGAGGCAGTCAGCAGCTAGTGGGGCGATAAGCTAGCAACAAAGTAAGAAATCCACACAATCTCTCACTCTAACACGCTCGCCCCTCTCTCTCTCTCAGGGTATCCGCCTTCCCTCTCTCCGCCATCAAGTTTTCTCTCTCTCTCTTCGGCTGCCCACTGTTAGTGCATAAATTTGTGTGTAAATAATAATTTCAGTTTGGTTGAACGAACAACACAAAAAAAAATGAAATAAAAGCCATAGAAAGTCTTTCATTGTGCGGCTGATGTTGTAATGTGCGTGCCTCTGCTGACGCTGGCTGCGACGTCGCTGCGCTCCCGCATAACAGGGAAGAGCAGCGGCCGCGGCGTCAACAGCAACTAACGCACGCATTCCCACTCTTTCTCTCTCTCACTCCCGCTGTTGCTCTCTGGCGTATCTCTGTGAGTGAGTGTGTGAATGTATTGTGCGTGCCGAGTTGAATGACCCCCGAAAATTAAATTTTTTGTCGATTTTAGACTTTTACTCTATGTTGACGTTGATGATGATGATTGCGTGTGACTGTATGTGTGTATGTGTGTGTGAGTGAGTGTGGGGGCTCACTCTCCCTCTATCCCTCTCAACCTTCCCATTCAGTCATTTGCTCTCTGTTTCTAGCATTTTTGTAGCTTTAGTTTTAGTTTATGTATGTATCTCGCTCCCTCTCTCTCTGTTTTTCCCTATCGCCAGACCAAATAGTGAAGTGTTGTAGGAGTAGAAGAAGTTGGTGGGGTGTTGCCTATGCGGTGGGAGGGAGATAGAAGAGAGCGGGGGGCAATGTTTTTTCTGTCTCTCTACGTGTGTGTGTGTGTGTGTTTATGTGTGCCTAGACTTTACAATCAGCAGGCAGCCCGCAGCCAGCAGCAGCGAAAAGCATTTCACTTCGACAACTTTTTTTCGGTGCTTCTTTCTTTCTTTTCTTCTGTCTTTCTTTTTTTTGTTTTATTTTTTTTGTGAATTTATATTGTTGCTGCTACTCCTCCCCCTTGAATTCTCCCCCTCACTCAATCTCTCCTTCTCTCTCTCTCTCTACCCGTCCCTTGGATATAGGGTCGATCGTCACTCATCGTTTTGCTTTCGTTGTCAACTCTTTCGCTTTCTGTTTACTTCGCATTTCTTTCACTTTACTTACCACTTTTTTTTTGTCTTTTGACTTTTTGGCAAAGTGAAAATTTTCATAAAGTTGATTTCTGTTTTTTTTTTTTTTCGACCATTTCTTTTTTCGTTGCGGAAGTCATAAAGGCAAATTGCTGCAGACCACAAAAAATACAAAAAAAACACACAAAAAAGGGAAAAAAGAAAAAGTCCAAGCAACCCTCTCGATCAACCCCTCTTAGCACTTCCCCAAGCCCCCCTACGTCATCAAGGTGTATATTATGACTTGGCATTAATTGCCAAATATTAACTTTTTGTGCTTTTTATGGGGCCAGGCAACAACACGAAACACGCAACACAGATCCAACAGATTTGTGTTTTAGGGGTAAAACTATTAAGCGGTAGAGTGGGAGAGAGAAATTAATAGTGAGGGGTTAAGCGGTCAGAGGGTAGATTTCCTTTTTACCATAAGCCTAACAAATCTTTATTAATGATGAAAGTTCTTTGAACTCATAGAGGAAGCTAACGCCTCCTATTAAAAGGGTCTAAAAACAGAACAAAAAGTGGTCAGCGATACCAATTAGGAGTATATAAACCTGGTCTATATATCCCAATAACCCTGTTCTGTCTGTATTAGGCTCTTTGTTATGGCTCTAAGTGAAATGTATGTTTTATTAGTTGTTAAAATTCAAAAGTTAAATGTACAGTGAGAGGGTTTGGCTGCTAAATTCAATGAAACATTCTTCAATCTCAATGGCTCAATAAGATAATATCATTGATTTTGATTAACTTTTCCAACTTAAATACTTAATTGGTCTAAGTAGCTAATATATGTTTGGGTAGACGTTATATTATATAGTCTGTTATCCCTTTTTATATACCACTCAGCATCTCCCACACGTTTGATCAATACTTATCAATCCTTAACTGTAAAGTAAACTTATGAAAAACTCTTTTTAACTTATCCTTAAGCCCAAATACAAAACAAGTTATCTTTATAATAATCTAATTAGTCCTTAGTCCTTAAGTTTTAATAATCAAAATTGATAACGATATGCGATCACTTCGTAAAAGGGTTATTAGTTTTTGAGATTTGTGAGATTTAATCAACTAATAAGAGCTGACAGTCTTTCCAAAATTTAAAAAAATCTATTCAAGTTGAGATTAAGTGAATGGAGCCTACACAAATCATTAACAATTGTCATTACTAATGATTTTTGTTGTCCATATGTGCCCTAAGAAACTTTCAAGTGTTAGAACAAACAAAGGCAAAACAATTATCTAAGGATCTTGAATAAATTTAATTGTCATATAGATAAGTCAAAAAGGTGTTTCATACATTTTCCCATAAGATTACTACATAAATTGAAGCTAAAACGAAATACTTTGACTTTTAACTCCTGAGGAATTTCAGTATATACCCATATATACATACTTATGTACAAATACATATAGTTTCGCATATATCTTTAACAAAATCTGTTTTTACGGCGCCCCGTCATCGTCTTGGCCAAATAACTGATTGCCATGTCAAATTAGTTTAATTGTCAATGCAAAAATTCAACACCAATGCAAATACACATGTTCACCTGTGTGTGTTTGTGTGCGTGTGCCATAATGTTTCGTAATGTTGCTGTTTTTTTATATTTTTTTATTGTTGTTATTGCGTCTTTCTTCATTTACGAATTTCATGGATTTCCCTTTAAAATCATTTTGTTGAGAAACAAGCAACTGAAGAGACTTTCACTGCCAACAAACCAAACCAACCAACCGACCGACTAACCGACCAACTGACTGACTGACTTCCATTATATTTCTTTTATTTTTGTCTTTTCATTTTGCTTTTTTTTGGCTCTTTTTTTCGGTGAATGTTGTTAACTTGATAGTATTCAATTAAAAAAAATTTAAGCAAACATTTTTCGTATGCAAAAATTTGCTTGCTTTGAGCAACTTTTTATTATTTTCTTTTTTTTTTTTTGGCTGGTAACAAAAGCAAATGTTTTGAATGGAAATTAGGGATTTCATTTATGACCTTTAATGCATTAAATCTTGTTCTTGTAATTGATTTCGTATTTATTAAGTATTGAATGTTACGCTCTTTGATTTCAATGATTTGATTGTCAATGCTGTCAAAGAAGTAAAATTTATCTCCTGCCAAAGGAGCTAAATTCGCACTTTTAATACGGCATTCAAATTATTGATTCAATTTTGAAGGAATTATGTTTTAAGTTTGCAATTTTTTAAAACAATTCAATAGACCTAAAACAGGCTTTCGATATATGAAACTATGAAATGGAATGAAAGTATAGGACAAAACTTCAATCGCCTTGGCTATTTATTGTTCAGTTCTTGTGGAAAACATTATACAGTCGAGTCTCGACAATTTGAAATGTCACGGGAACAGAATTTCTTATGAATTACAGAGGTTTCCCCAGGGACGAAGTTTTATCAAGGAACCAGCTGTTTCTTACGAAATATTGAGGTTTAGGTTAGCGGTGTAAGAATTATCGAGACTCGAATGTAATTATTAGCGGGAGGATAGCTAAAACTAGCCTTTTCCAGCTAAAGTAATGATGGCATATATATAGAAGTAGTGTTGGATATTACAAAAATAATATTGCCATTCAAAATTTCTTTTCCAAAAGTTTAAGAAATTCGACAAAAAACAAAATAGATGTTTAAGGACTCAATCTCCCCCCACAAAGTTAAATTGATAAACTCCAATTATGGAATCATTATATCCTTGTTGTTGAATAATCCTTTTAATCCAAGTGTGTTTGAGAAAATGTTGTGAGAAGTTTTAGAGATTTTTGTTTGTTGTTTTTGTTGAATTGAATTTTGTGTTACCTTTGATGGAACCGCTTGAATTATTTTGTCCAGCTGCTGTTGGGGATTGGACGTTGCTTTGACCCAGATTATTTGCGTGTGCTTCCAGTTTTGAAGTGACGCTGCTCCACATGTCAAACATACGTTGCGTATACATAATTTTAGATCAATTGCCGTATAAAGATGACGCTGAATGATGATAATGATGATGATATATAATATATATATATATATCTGTTGTGTGTGTGTATATAACTCGTATTTTATAGTATTATTCTTATTATTTCACTTTGCTTTCGATTATGTTGTATTTTAACTTTTTATGTGTTATTCCTTATTATTTGATTATTAATTAAATTGATGTATACAGGGCGTATGCGTAACTTTTTTTAACAATTTGTTTTTTTTATTTTTGTAAATATATTTTAAACGATTTTTATGTTTTTTTCAGAAGATTTTTCTTTCTCTAATATTGCACTTGGTCTGCTGCCTTTATTTTTTGTTGGTTTTAATCCTTTTTTTATTTGTGAAATTGGTAATATCACAGTGTGTGTGTGTGTGTGTAATGCGAAGGGTGAAAGTGAGAGAGAGAAAGGGGTTGACTGTGTGTAAGTGTGAGATATAGAGTGAAAGAGAAAGAGATAGTATCTATATGTAGTTGCAGCTATGGGAAAGAATGAGTGAAGGAATTTGCCAATTCTTTTGTTTTTGTTGTATAAATGTTGTAAACTTGTTTGTTTTTATATATATATATATCGTAAATATATATATAAATGAGTTAAATGTATGCTATATATATATATATATGTATATATAACTAACGTTGTCAGGCCTGTAGGTACTAAATTGTTGTCGGATCTGAATATATATGTTGTGTATATATCCTATAGCTATATGTATATATATATATATTGTTGCTGCTATGTTGCTGTTGTTGTTGTTGTTTGGTTTTTGTTGTTATAACTATTATTTAATAAGACACTTGATCGCATATATTTATTTATGTTTTTTAACTTCGTTTTAAAGCAATTTTTGTTTAAGGTTTTGTCTTGTTATTTATATTATTTTGTTATTGTTAGCCCTTTTGTCGAATTTGTAATTGATTATTGCAGGCTTTTTGTTGTTGTTTAGCTGATTGTTGTTTCTGTTGTTGTTGTATCACTTTCACTGTCTTGTTGCTGTTGTTGGAGCTTCTTCTTTTATTTGGTTGCTGTTGTTGTTGTTGTTGATTGCTGGAGTTTTTGTTGCTGTTGCTGCTGCTGTTGTTGTTATGCTCATTGTTTTGTCGATTTCTCTGTTTTGTTTGATTCCAAATCAAAATTTCCAAAAATACGAAAATTTCACGACAATTTATTCCGGAAGACATTTAGACTTAATTGTTTATTCTGTTTCAGCTTCTTCTTCTCCTTCTTGTGTACTTTCCTTTGTTACTTTGTTTTAACTGTCTCTTTATGTTTTTTTTTTTTTTGTTGGTTTTTAGTTCAATAATTTAAACACTTTAATATATAAAATCGTTTGGCCTGTAATGAAAATACTTTTGCTACGCATTGTCAACCAGGGCCAAGGCATGTTGTCTAAATGAGGGAGAAAGAGAAGAGTGTAAAGAGGAGGAGGAAAAACGAAAAGAAAACAAAAATGGGAATATGTATATAAAAACTTCCTTGCACATGGATAATCCAATCAACCAATTTTCATTGGGTAGATGGAGGCATCCATCATACTTGTATGTGTGAATGTGTGTCGATACGTTGGTGTGTGCCCCTTTTTCTAATGAGTTTTTAAATGTTTGCTAATTGAATTTGCCTTAAGCAGAATGAGAAAAAAAGGGCATTAATTGAACTTAAGGCATGGGCAATTAAATACCCTATACTATGAGAAAGGAAAGTTACTCAAAGTAATGAGAGTACTTACTACCCTGTACTACCAAAAGGGCATTCAAAGGACCTCAGAGAGAAAAGAAGTCCCTTAAAGTGGGCTTAGACTTCTGGATCCTTGTATTAGCAGAGGGAATTCAAAGGACCTCAGGAAGAAAATAATGTCTCTAGACTCTTGGACTTAAAGGAAAGAAACCTTAGCTGAATTGAAGCTGCCCAGAGATCAAGTTATCTTTAATGAAAGAAATAAAGTGTTCCTTAGATTCCTTCAAGGGATACCTATGAAATTAACCTGGTTTTTAAGTAACTAAGAATTAAACAAACTAGGATGATTTACTAACGAAAGGAGAGCTAGGTTTAGGTTTAGTCCTAATGACTTGATATATATTCCCCAATTTAGCCTAAATTTTTGTTTCTTTTGGTCTTTCAAGAGAGGGATATGAAAAAGAACATCAAAAGCAGTAACTGGGTTGAATTTCTGGCTCCCCCGGCTTCCCGTTTATGCCAATCCCCCTACATTCCCGTACTACTTTGTTATTTTGTGGTGATTATGGAAAATCAATAAGAAAGAACTGGGATTTAAGGGTGACCAGACTTTAGCCGGTTTGTGCCGGGTAAAGGGAGGAGGGGGAGGTGGGAAACAGAGGAGTCTTTTAGTCATTTTGTCGTCGTCGTTGTTGTTGTTGGGGCGTATAGCTTGATGGGGAGGGGGAAAAAAGTGCAGCCAAACTAAAACACGAAACATAAATCTCAACACGAAGCATAGTTCGTTTCCACTTGGCTGTGTGTTTCTGTGTGTGTGTGTGTGTGGGTGTGTTGGTGTGTGCTTGTGGGTGTGTTCGTTGCTTGTAGGGAAAAAAAGTTCTATGACCCAAAGCTCATAGAGTGAACCAAACGACAAGCTATAGCCAGTCAGCCAGCCGGCGAAAAACCAATGAATACATATATATAAACCAAACACATTTTTACTTTTCTCCCCCACACCCTTCCCCACCATGCCCACCCCTCTTTTCCTATCTGTCATTTTCTCTCTCTCTCTCTTTCTCTTTATGGGTTTTCATTCCGTTTTTTTTTTTTTTTTTGCTTTCCTATTTCGATTTTGGGGTGGGTGGTTGGTGGCAGAGCTCCCCATGCGGAAGCCTAAAGGGGGATTTAGCGGCAGATACGTCACCAACAAAATGTTGCTTGTTGTCGCTGTTGGTGACGACAGAAATTGTGCCAGCAGAAAGAGCGAGAGAGACAGAAAAAGAGAGAGAGAGAATTGAAAATTTACATATAGGAAAAATTACAAATAAACAACAAGGCATGAAGAAAAAAAGGTTAAAAACAAAGCTTTCAGGAAAAACACACACAAAAATTGAAAATGAAATTGAATAGGCTTCAAGTCGGATCCCTATACACAGAAAACCAATATCATAACGGGAGAAAACAAGGAAAGATGCATTTATTTTCAAATAAACTCATGAGGAATGGAAGACAGAACTAACAAAGATCCTATATAAAGAATATGCAGCTCTTTCTCATATACTAAGTTGTTGAAAGTTCATTTTCCTTGAAGTGATATTAAGAAACAACTTTTTGGCAAATCTGTATATAACTTTTGCCAATTGCATCAAATTCAATAGCTTTAAAAACTGGAAAGTAACCTTTTCCCATACTGCAGACAATGAGAGACTTTCAGGCACTATCATATGACTGAGCTATATAATAAGCAGTTACTAGAAATTTAATAAAGCAAATTGAGGAAAAAATCCATCTAAAGAAGTTGTGGATTATAGGAAAATCTTATTACCATAGAAGCCTTATCTTTTCAACTTGAAGGCTGAAGGCTATCTTTTGCAAAGAACACATTAATTCTACATCTATTAATGGTAAGAATCAATAAGATTTATAGCATATTGATTAAAACTTCTATTTTTGGTTTTAGATTGTTTGAAATATTATTATTCTATCAATGCATGAAAGGATTCTGAATGCTATTCTCTGAAAAATTAATGATTCTTTCTATCTAATTGAATATAATAAGAAAGTCTAGAGTCTAAGAATCCATAAAAACGGTTTTTGAAAATCTCTAACATCCATCATATATCTAACATTTCATATTTACTTTCTTTGATTTGTCTAAATTTCCCTTTCCCTCCAAAGAATGTAATAAATTAATTTTAAATTGGTTTATATTTTACTTATATTAATTTCTGTATGTAGTGAGGGATTTTCCGAGGTTTTAGTGCCCAAAAATATATATATATTATAGTTGCTCGATTCTAGGGGTCTCTGTAGGGTGACATCTAAAACGTGATGACAAATATTCTCACAAAGCGACAACGAACCTAATACTAACGGTACTGTAACTAACGAGCCGGTCAAGCGTTCGGCTTGGTTAGTGCAAGGGATGGGAGGGGAGTGGAGGGGCAGTGGAGGCACGGTTACAGTTACAACGCTTCAGCCCTAGAGAGAAGCAGCAGCAGCACCCAAAAGCAGACGACAAAGCGATGTTGTAAGCGACTGCGACGCGTGCGTCGCTGCTAACGTCGCAGTACGTTGACGCCGACGAAAAAGACCAATGACCTATGCCTATGTGGCCCCCCTTCCGCCCGCCCGTTCTCTCTCTAACACTCTAGCTCTCTGCCTTCCTCTCTCACACTCTCTTTCACTAGGCTCTTTCCGTTTGCTGTGTGAGTGTTTGTGTGTGTGTGTGTGTCGTTGTTGTTGTTGTTGTTGTTAGTGTTGCTGTTGGGCGGTCTATGCTGAGTCTGAGTCTGGGGTGGCACACTTATAGACGACAGCAACAACAACAATAACAAGAACCACGACTGCGACGACAACACATGGAGGAGAGCGTGGCATGTGCAAGGAGTGGAGGAGCAGGAGGACAGTTGGTTAAGAGCAGGGGAGTAATGTTAGTATATATGGCACTGCTTAGCCATGTTGTTCTACTAACGGTAATGCAAACAGTTGACGTTGATGTTGCCGCACACACACACACACACACCAGGAACAAGCAACAACAAGAGGAAGTGGTAAAAGCCAGGAGCAATAGTATGTAGGGAGCAGTGTGGAAAGAAGACAGAGAGAGGAGACTGGGTAGGGTGGTGGGCAGTAGCTGTTAGGCCTAAATCCAAACGACCGACTTCTACTTAGGTGCTCTGAACTCAACTGAACTAAAGTCACTCAGTTGCTGCGGTGACTTACGGGTTACAGCAGCAGCAGCAATACTAGAAGAAGCAGCAGAAAACTGCTTAATAATAATGACAAACTACATACCAACAACAACAATAGTAAATGATAATCATTGTGAGGCACAGACAATAGGCAAAAAACGCACACAGACAGACAGGAAGGGAGCGAGAGAGAGAGAGAGATGGGGAGGAGGTAAACCATCCGTTAACCATTGTGCAGAATATGGCCAAAAGACAATAAGTGGGCGCACTTTTTCTCCCTCCTTTTTTTTCTTTTTTTTGAAAGATTATTATGAACTTTCAACTGACAGACCAGATTAAAAAGGAAACTCGGCATTATAAAAGACACATTCAGACTGTTTGAAAACAAGAAAATCAAAGTTCTATATGGGTAAGTAACAAAAGTGATAAAATCTCGCTAAGAAATGCTATTAAGAAGAGTACAAATGATTTATATAGAAACAAATGGTATTATTTTACGATGAAAGGTAAAAAAATATACTTGGAATGCAAAAAGGCATCACCAAAAAGGTCTTCAACTATACTTAAAAAGAAAATTTAGGAATGGGGATATAGAAAAATGAGATGAGAAGATAAATATTAAGTAAAACCAGTTGAAATTTTGATTGATTGAAACAGAATCAAAACAAAAACTAAAAGAATCTGAGGAGCTAAGTATTAGTTCCACACAAAAAAAGTTGATACAAGGATATAAAAGAATCGAAGGAACAACTTAAATAACTACTATTTACTAGTATTAACTCCATGAAAAGATCCAGAAAACAATTTTAGGGGCTGGCCAATCAGCAAACTAAGATAAAACGGCTTTTAATGGTGTCCAGAGCCCACACTCCCCCGACCCCCTGCCTGTGATAAAACGCCTAAAAAGTTTAACAACTGCGAGAAGAGACAACAATTACTGCTAATTGAGGCGAAGACTTCACTAATTACATAATGTAATTATGTATGAAAACTATCTAACAGGTTTCTAAAGGACTAATTTCTGTTTTGATGATTTGCAAGCAAGAAACCTTATGAATGGAATCACTTTGAATTCAAATCTTAAGACCAGGTAGTACAAATTGTTTCCCAACTTCTTCCTAACGAATGTCTATTCACTTATAGACAAATATAGCTCCTATGGTATCCATTTTCTGACTTTTCTGCATTCCTCTTATTATTCTATTCCAATCAAAATGTTCATTTGGGGACTTTGAGATCCTTGAATTGCTTGAGGTTTTTGAGATCTCATCTAAGAAATCTTATTATCCAATATTGAATTATCCGGTTTTTTGACTAATAGTAAATTGACTTTACATTTTTTTCTCATTAGTTTGTTTGGGCACACACACACAGGCACACTCACGCACATACAGGTACTTTTTTTGTAACTTTTGGTTTTTTTTTTAAATATTTTTGTTATTTGATTTTTTAAATATTTTTTTTTATTACACAATCCAATCTGTGTGTAGAAGTAGAAGGGGTCCGGGGCTGAAGGGGAGCGATGCTGCCGATATATATCCAAGTTTTGATTTCTCTTTTTGTTTTTGTAGTTGCTTTTCTTTTTTGTAGTTGTTGTTGTTGTTGTTGGAGTCTGTTGCAGAGGGCGAAGTGTGAGGGACAGTGGCAAATGGGGGGTGGGGAGGAAAATTACGTCACTTGCACTTCCGTTTTAGCGGGGGTGTTGGCAGCCAGGAGGCATAGGGGGCCCGGCAGGCATTGCAATGGCATTTGCATTATAAATTTTCTTTAAGCTTTTTTTCTTATTTTGCTTGGGGAGGGGGGTGGTTGGTGGTGGTTGTCAGGATGTGTGTGTGGGGGGTTTTTAGTTTTAGGCACGATTTGGAATAGATTTTAAATGCACACGTTTTGAGTGAACAATTGTGTTTTGCTTTGGGTTGTCTTTTTTTGTTTTTGAAACCGAATCGAATGTTGTATCAAAAACTTGAAATTGCAACAAATTGGAGACACAAACTCACACACACACACACACGCACACACACAAACGCACGAGAACGCCGCGGCGAGGTGTTGATGTTGTTGTTGTTGTTTTCAGATGCTGTTGTTGTTGTTGTTGCTGCTGATGTTGCAGTTGCTAATGTTGCAGTTGCAATAGTTAACAGTAGTTGAAATAAATACACATACACATACACACACTTTTACATAATATACATATATGCGTTTATATATATATATACAGAGAGATAGATTCAATAAAACAACAACAACAAATAATTAATAATTAAAAATACAACGGGCAACGTCGTCGAACAAAAATCAACCGCCGTCCGCCGCGAAACGCTCAATACGAAATGTAGCTGAAGACTGCCTCAAAATGTTATCGAGTTCGTCCGCTCTACGTTCCGAAAAGCAGCCCCCACTCCACTCCAAAACGCAGACGGGCAACTTGCCGCGTCGCACGGCGGTGCCCCCAAAAAATCAAGAGAATGAGAGAGAGACAGAGCAACAGCAAGCAAGCAATGGGGGAGCCGTGTTACACAAACGAAGAGAGAGCTGCCAGAGAGAGAGAGAGAGAGAATGGGAGAGTGAGAGAGCGTGGTTGTTGGAGCCTTTTCAAGACAACGCCGGCAGCGCAGCTGAGCTGAGTGGGTATATGTGTCTCTGTGCCGATGACTTCTTCATTTCTTTTTGCGTTATTCCGTTTTGGGCCGTTCATTCGCTATGGCAACCGCATACACACACACACTCACACAAACACACTCTGTGTGAGAGGGGGAGCATAGTCGGACATGTAAGAGAGCTTTTTGTCTCTCGTCAGACATTTTGTAATCAGCTGTTTCATTTCTCTTTATTTTGGATTTATCCGCTCTTGGCCGTGTGTGTCGGTGTGTGTAACGAGCTTTGGCTTTGGCCAAAAGCTGTTGGCCAACTGTTTTTCCAACATATTTTGCTTGCATATTTCCTTCCCTTTAATTTTCTTCTTTTTTTTTTTTTCTTTTTGCATTTTTCTTTCATCTTGTGCTTCTGCTTCTCTTCTATGTGTATCTCAATTAGCAGGTCAATTGCTTTTTAGGCCAAAATTTTGCCGTCTGCGCTGCGCTGCGGCTGCATTTGACTTATTTTTCCTATTTGCCTTTTGGGCTCCTCTTCTATGTCATTTCCATCCGCTTCCCCTTTAATTACACTTTGTGTGTCTGTGTTTGTTTTTCTTTTTTTTTTTTGGGGGGGGGATGGAAGGGGGCTCTTTATACAAATGACTTACTCTGGGTGGAAAATTGTTTTCAAATTGCCGGGGAAATTGCGCATAAAATGCATATTTTATGCTCACAATAGACCTACGACCATATGATATTTTTCCCATATGTATGCAACTTTTGCAGACTTTACAATTCAATTAGGAAAATAATATAGGCACTAAAATAAATTGAAAAGCCTCTTGGTAATAAAGTGAATCATTTCAATTAAAAATTACGTTTTTTGCATTAAGCCATAATAACTTGAAGCTCCTTAAGAAAGTCCTTACAGAATCAAAGCTAGACTCTATCCCGTACAACTAACAAAAAAAATTTATAAAAAAAGCAGGCAATAAAAGTAAGATTTGTTTTTTTATTATTTTTATTTTGTGAGCGTAATTGTATAATTCTTTTCAAAACCGGGAAAACTTCTAATCACCAAAGAAAACTACTTCTACCTGCATACATATGTATTTACATGAAGCAGATATAAATAATAACTAAGAGGTCACTAATTTTAAGAAAGGTGTTTAAAATTACATTATTTGATACAAAGTTGTTAACTAAATAGCATTAAACTGCGAAATATTGTCAAAAGTTGTAAGAAAATATTAATGAAAAGGTCTTTTGCCGTCTTCTTGGGATGATTGACCTCGACCCGGCTTAAAGACAAGTTTCGATACATTTGTCAACAATAAACAACAAATTTATACATATTTTTATAGTCGATTTCCAATAGATTTTTTCTACTAAGAAGAAGACTTTACAACTGTTAGCTTTTTTCCCTTCTTTAAGTTGTAATTCACAACTAGTTTTAGGTTTTTCAAGATAGAATATGGACATTGCAATACTCTTTATCAAAGTTTTCCTCTTATAGTTCTGGAAATAGTTAAACAGACCACCTGCTCACCTTTTTGTGCTCTTTTTGAAAGGATCTTTTTCAGAAGTTTGGCCTCGATCATGCTTAAATGCAAAGTTTGATTTAAATTTTAAATCAATTTAGATAGATGCAAAAATTGTTGAAATGACTAAGTATATTTAAGGTACATCTGTCCTAGTTACTTTGGAAACTATCTACAACCAACCGAATCAAATGTGTCACCATATCAGAGGATTCATCAATTCTAATTCTTAGTTAATTTTTTTTATATCTAAACCTGCCTATAACTATAAATTTATCATAGTTTATTTAATAAATACTTTGTCATTATAGTACTAGGTCTAATTTCACAAAGAGATTTAGCTAAACGACTTCGCTACAAGTTTTTAGATACCCTTCTTGAAGTAACTTAAAGTAAGTTCCTTATTAAGCAACAAGACTAAACTTTTTATTTTTTAAGAAATGCATTATAATGAACAATAAATTTATAATTTCATAGATGATTTAACAGATATTTCCAATTAAGAGTCTCCACCAAGACCTGACGATGATGTAAAACCTTGATTAACAAAAGGCCCCCCCAAAGTATTAGTTAGTTGCCCCATTTAACTTGTTGTCGAAAATCTTCACTTTTGATATATTTTGTTTTCTTTAAATAAATTATATATTTTATAAATTAATTTATAAATTGGTTGCCAAAAAAAAAAAACGCCAGCCAAGGTAAACTGCAGTCAAAGTTCGCCAATTAAAAATGTTAAAAAATTAGAGACACTAAAACACAAAAATTTGGCAATCGAGCTATTTTTTTTTTTTTACTTCCATTTTTCCCATTTTATTTTTTTTTTCTTCGACATAAGTCTGTTCAAAAGTTATAAATTAATATTTCTCTTTTAAACCAATTTATGTAGTTTTTGCATACCATTAACTAACACACACAGCTAGTCACTGAAATGTATCATAAAACATTGGTTGATTACAACATAGCCATGAAGTTTGGCAAAAAAAAAAAAAAAACGAAGTTGATATATAAAAAGAAACTGAAAAAAAAAACGATAGCAAAAAAAAAAGAAACATAAAAAGAAACCAACAAAAATCGAAAATATTATAATGAAACCTGCCAAGCTGACAAACTCTATACGCTCGATTGGAGAAGAAACTTATAGCTAAAACTTAAAACCTAAAACCCGATTCCCCAACCAACCCCATGCTGGCCCAATACTAATGATTGTGGAAACATTGAAGAAGATTCATGCATGAAATGCAAAAAGATTGTTTAACCAAAAAAACAAAAATTATAATGAAGTTGGCCTCATACTATTGCCGATCACCTATCGAACGACCACGTCATTATTATTATCATCAGCAGCAGCAGCAACAGCAACAGCATTGGGTTAGGGGAAAAAGTGATAGTGTGAATCCCAAATCGAATAGACACAACTAAGTATAGTTAGTATCGTAATCTGCATGTCGTCTCTCTGTCCGTGTGTTGGCCTGTTGCAAAATCTTGACGGGCCACCGCCAAAAACCAAGTCCAACGACCATGTTCAGGGTCGATTACTCACGGATACACACGTATGGACACGTATTTATGTGAACAGAAAACCTTTACGTTGAAATTTGCAAGAAAACTGCACAAAAAAGAAAAAAAAACACTAAACGATGTGGCTCATTTCAAATTATAGCTTAAGTTTATCTCCATCTATATGATAGGTAGACAAAATTTAACTAATAGATGCAGAGATATACAAAATGTTAAGCCATTTGAAAGCAATAACAATTTAGATAGGTATTCCAACGTCCTTTCACAAGCCTATGTAATTAAAGGGCTTCTAAATGTTAATATAATAGAATTTTTTTTTTAGAATCCGTAAACCCGATCTTAATAACTTTGCACTAAATTTTTAACAATCTATTTAAAACTTGTTATGTTTGCATTATTTTTAACATTTAAGAAATCTATTATATTTCATTTAAATTTGAAATGTTTCTAAAACTGCAAAAGCAACAAAAATCCAAGAATAATATACAGTATTATTGAGGTACATTATGTTGACACTTTCTGTCCTTTCGGTCCTAATTATTTAAGGAAAGACAGCTAAAAATAAACAAAAACAATGAAGATGTCTGCAGTTCTCCATAAAAGTCAACCGAGAGTAAAAATTTCAAAGTTAAAAAAATGTTGTTTTATTTTTATATTGAATGCTTACGAATGTTACGTTCGACAGTAGAGAATTGACCAATATATTTTTTAATAAATAAATAAATAAAGAAACATTCTTTTAGATTTAAAGATTCAAAGAATTTAAGAAACCTCAACATCTAAATGTCACTAAACGTTCTTTTGTTTTTCCCTTTTTATCAGGATATATGTGTATACTGAACCCAGATATCCTTCAAATAAGTCTAAAATTTGTAATTTTCAAATTCAAATTCTTATTGTCGGAGAATTATATTTACCACAAGAAATGCTTTATAATTTACTCTACTATAACTAATTGATATTGATTATTATCAAACCTTGCAATTTCGGTGTTTTAGGCTTTACCAACTTTTTTAGCTTCACTTGGTTGCTGTAATTCCCAACTAATTCTAGCGTTGAAGACATGGTATGGCTATTGCAATTCCGAAGTTCTTTAGCAAAGTCTGCTGATGATAGAACTTGGTAGTTCTTGAAATAGCTATACAGACAACCTGCTCACGTTTTTGTGTTGCCTTTGAAATAATCTTCTTTTGTAAGATTGACCTCGAGCCGGCTAAATTGCAAGGTTATTAGATTAGTTGATCTGTTCTATTACAAAAATCTACAAGTTTCGATTTCGAAACTCTTCTAAACCCAATATATCCTTAAAGAACATAAACATCACAACTAAAAATATTATAAAAATTAAAAGTTGTTATATTTTTGTCCTACTAAATGTAATCGATCTTGCAATCTGCCCGAGCACATAACTTGAAAATGTTTCTCGCAAAAGTATGTAATAATTTTAATAAGATTGTATATTTGTCCTTTAGATTTGGTTTTACTCTTATAAAAATCCGACCGAACGTATTTGACCTTGAAATATCTGAGTGAATACAATATCTCCAAACGTTGTTACCAAAAGTATGCAATATTTTTTAACAAATTGTTAATAATGTCAACGTAAAACAGTTTTATTCAAAATAAAACCCCATTGAAACCAATTGAAAGTATAATTTTCGAATACAAGCAAAGTATACTCCCAAAGGTATGCAATTTTTTTGGGAAAAATTGTAAATTCCTCAAATATAACATTACATTGATATACAGATAGACATAAATCATTTAAAAAATGACATTTAAACAACGCCCCAGTCAAGTTAACAGACTAATGAGCCAGATGTTTGCTCCTAAAGTGCTCTCCCCCGCGGACAAAATATATCAACAAAAGAACTATAAAATATAGATCAATCTTTGTGGCTTCTTACAAACCAGCAAAGTTGTTGCCTATTTGTAGTCAGTCATCGGGCACATTAACTGGTTGCCTTGAGGCGACTGCCAAATCAATTTTCAGCTTGCCGTAAACCTCCCTCTCCCTCTCTCGCTCTCCCTCTCTTTTAGCCCTCTTGCCAGTCATTTGGGGCTGACTGTTGACTGCTTGACTGCCCTCAGACTTTAATTCTATTGTAATCAAGTCAATCTATGTTGTATCCCTCTTCCTCCCTCGGTTTCTTTGGCGTTTCGTTTGTTACTTTGTTCTTTCGTTCGTTCGTTCGTTCATTCAACTAACTGTATAGTTTGTAGTTGACGTTTTTACCGCTAAGGTTCGTGCTACGGTAAAAAAAAAATATGAAAAGTAGAAATAAAGAAGCAAAGCAAAACCACCAGCTAGCTAGCTAGCCAGCTAGATAGTTGGGTGCCGGCTCAGCTCGCCGCGCCTCGCTCTCGCCTTGGCTTGGCTTGGCTTGGCTCGGCTCATTTGTGCCGCAAGTGAGTCAAACGGCAAAAAGAATCGCAAAAAAAAAGAGCTAACAGAACCTAATGATAAAGAACACCTCTAGAGCACACTACTCCTCTAGCCACATAGTAGAATCCAGCACCAAGCATTTGCTGCCGCCTAGCAGCGGCTTATTTAGTATGTCAAAACATGTTTTTCTGTTTGGTTTTGGTTTTTTTTTTTTTTGCCATGGAAAGTGGGACACATGCCCGTAGTCGTTGTAGTCGGCAGTCATCGTGGTTTGTTGTAGTTGTCGTCGTTGTCGTCGTCGTTTGGCTGCAGCAGCAACTCTCAAAAGGTGAATAGCCAATAAATCGAGGCTTGTAAATTAAAATTCTTTTTTTTTCCCCGTCCTCCTCTTTATGTTGTTGTTGTAGTTGAAGCAACGGGGTGTGTGTGCACAATATATATGTATATATATAGATACACCTGTTGTTGCTGGTATTCTTGAGGTGCTGATGGCACAGACGACGTGTCAGTAGTAGCCAGTAGTAGTCGTCGTTGCCGTTGTTGTTGTTGTTAATTGTGGCTTGAACGCTTGCGCAATACTCTCTGCCTGCTACTTGCCATTTGCATAACTGAAATTCTTCTTCATTTTTGGTTTGTTTTTTCTTTGGCTAGAGTGAAAGCTTAAACACTCACAAACACACAATTTGACTGAAGGTCTTCTTCTTTAAACACCTTCTAAACTAGTTGAAAAGGGGCCAAGAGAGAAGGGGAAAAGAAATGACAGTTGTCGCCAAAATTTACATCAAAAAATTGCAGAAACTTGCAATTTAAGTCACTTAGTTCACATATTTAAGTGAATGCGAATGAGGGTGGCAAAATTTCGAAACAGAAAAGTTTTAAAAACATTGAATATTATGGACGACAATATGGAATGACTTATATAACAAGATACGCGTCTTATTTAGTGATCCTACAAATAGAATAAATAATTTATGAAACTTTGTACACTCAAAAGTCTCCATATGATTAGAGAAATTCCTTAAAATGTCGAATAGTAGACGAAATATTCTACGAAAGCGAAAAATCTTGATGCTTTCCTTTTGTCAGCTTCAAAAGTAGCTTCAAAACTCTCAAAAAAAAAAAAAAAATGGAAAATGAATAAGTCTACAAAGATTTAAAGTACTTCCAGGTAGAATCGATATTGCTTGGAAATATAATTTCTCCTCTGCAATGCTTCATGAGCACTGCAACTTTTTCACCATTTAGCCTCTATTTGGAGACTAAAACTCATATATGAAAAACCCACATATGAAAATTCATTAAAGAGTCCAAATCCTTTAAATATTTCTTTATTAAAACTATTTCATTTCGTCTTCAAAAGCTGTTCAAATAAGTAGATATTCTCTATTCTATGACTTATACTTTTAGAAAATCTTTTGCAAAGCGCCAGTAAAAACTCTCCAATATTCCAACAAAGTAGACCTTCAAAACCTTAAAAGATTTCCTTATCTCCGAATATTTCCGAATCGGCAAAGGTATATTTAATCTCCAAATAGTTTAATTTGATTGCGTTCTCTCTCTCTGTTCTATAAAGATTTGTATTCTTTAAGGACACAAATTTCAGAGGCAACATGAAACCAAATAACCAATCTCAATATGTATACAAAAACAATAAATATCTTTTTGGCTCTCTAGATTTATTGAAAAGTTTTCATGAAACTGTTTAAAAACCTCGTTTAATATTCCAAAAAAAAACCGCCAGAATTATCGTTTAAAAATTGCTTTCACATGTTATGAAATTCTCTGAAGCTTCCCATATAAATAAGAAAGACCCAAGTCCCAATCACCGGTTCTCTCCACAAACGCCTACTAAGAAGGCCTCCAAAAAAACTTTAAATATTATTGCCTTAAATTTTATTTTGAAATAGCTCCTAGATTGCATTTTGAGATTTAGAGTGTCTAGTACCTATCCGAAATCCCTCTCCAATAAGCTTTGTTGGAGCCTTTTGAGTGACTCGTAACTCTCCCGTCCTATAAAGACTTTACATGATATTGTCGGGAGATTTTCAACGAAAAATACAAACTTTTCGAAGTATTTAGTAAGTTTTATAGATACCTATCAAATTTTAGGGAGATATTGATCATCCCTTTAGTAAATGCATTAAAATTTATTGAAATCTTCAGAGTTCTCCACTTCTTGGGTTCATTTGAAGATGTTTCCCTTAGTTCCCACAATTGTTGGATCCGTTGCTTATATAATTTACTATGAATGTTCGTCTTGTTACTGACCTGTTGTGGAAGTTGAATTTGTGTTGGCTGTTGTTGATTTCTGTGTGGTTGCTGTGGCTGTAGCTGAAGTTGCTGTTGCTGTTGCTGCTGCTGCTGTTGCTGTGGCTGCAGTTGCTGTTGCTGTGGAAGTGGACGTTGTCAGCAGCAGCGGCGGTGGTGTTCGATCCTTAAGACGTTCTCTTCCTTTAATGGCGCTATTGCTGGGTGGTGTGTTACCAGAATTGCTTTGATCACTGTTGGCCATATTCTTGCAGACGCTGCTAATATTGCTCAAGCTGCTAAAACTGCTCAGACTGCTAAAGCTGCTTGAGCGCACCAATGCTGGAGGCTCGGACATGAATTTGGGTTGTAGTTGTTGTTTCTGTTGCTGATGTTGTTGCTGCTGCTGCGGCTGCTGTTGCTGTTGCAGATGCATGGCCAATCTTTTGCGTGCCGGTTCTGGTTCTGGCTCTTGCTCGTCTTTGGTCATTTCTTCAACGGTTACCTCTTCCTCGAAACAAACATCGAGTAGTGTAGGAGCACCCACATCCCCTGCATCGATGCCCTCACCACCAGTTGCAGCCTGTAGGCCGGCAATATCTTTGAGATCAATCCAACTGGCACCCAATTTATCAGCATCGCTAAGGGGTAAACTCAACACACGCGTGTCGTGCTCATCGACAATATGAAATGATTGTGTTGGCTCGATTTTAACAATAATCGGTTGATTGGCCAATATATGGGACGGTGGACCACCACCACCACCACCAGTCCCAGTGGTGGCACCACTCAACAGGCTGGCCATTTGTTCGTCCTCCTCGTCGACAGCCTCCAATTCACTTAATTGCTGCTCAATCTGCAGATAAGTCGTCGTCGTTGTTGCCGTCGAATTGGTGTTCTTTGGTGTCCTGATGGTGGTCAGACCGGCTGGTTTAAGGACATCCAATTTAAGGACCGTACATTTATCGGTCTGTTGGTATTGATGTTGCTGCTGTGGTCGCATGTGGCATGTTGCCGTTGTGAGACCAGGCGATACCACACGTTGTAGAAAGGCCAACGGTGGCGAGGTGGCCTTATTGGACGTACGCACATGTGTCAACTGTGGCGGTGAGGTCTGTGTGGGTGTCGTGGTGGTGGTGCTGCTTCCACCACCAACATTTGCTGTTGCTGATGTCAGTGTTGCCGTTCCTGTTGCTGCTGGCAGCGGTATTATTGATATCGAGGGCACTTTGCTCCGCAAATTGGCCACAGCAGCAGCAGTGGCAGCATCCGCATTGATGTAGGTGGTGGTTGTGGTGGTGCTGCTGCTTGCACCGCTGCTGCTGCTGCTGTTGTTGTTGTTGCACTTGGCCAGCTTGCCGCCTGCCTGCTGTATCAGCAGGAGTTCTCTTGGCCTATCCGTTGTGAAGGCTTTTAATTCTTAACGGTTTAAATTTTAGTTTTGTTACTTTTAGTTGTTTTTGTGTTTTTTTTTTTTATGTTTTATTTTGTGCGTTACTTGTTAATTGTTTGTTTTTATTAAGGATTGTTTTGGTAGAAGCACAACATCAAAATAAATTGTAATTTTAAAAATCAGCCTTCTAAAAGTGCACTTAAAATCGTTCAATTTGAATTCATAATATATATATATATATATATAATATATAAGTATAAGTAAATTGCTTTTCAATTGGTATAGATACTTCTGGGAGATACCGATTCACGGAAATGCATTGAACAAGGAGCAGGGGCAGGGCAAATGGGTGGTGGAGAAGGTGTTGGTGGTGTTGTTGGCTATGGAGTAGGGGGACCTATGCACCTGTGCGTTTTTACGTTTGGCTGGAAATGCGCGGCTTTGTGCGAAAATCTTGCACTGAATTTGCATTATATATATTTTCTCTCACGTTTTCACAACTATTTTTTGTATGTCTTGACTTGATTTGGTTAACGTTTTCTTTTGCGTTTTTCTTTGTTTTTTTTGTTTGTTGTTTTTATTGTTTATGGTTTAGTTTATTGTTTTCTTTGGTTTTGGTTTTTTTCTTTTCACATTCACAATATTGTGTTAAAATCCTTGCTGTATCTGTATAGATAGATCCCCGTGACTAAATGTCGTCGTCATCATCATCGTTGTCGCATTCGTTGGTGGTGCTGCTGCTGCTGCTGCTGATGTTGCTGTTGTTGCTGCTGTTGCTGCTGCTGTTGGTGCTGCACATGCAACGACAAGGAGCTGGAGCTGGATGTGGATGTAGATTTGGATGTGGATGGCTGCAAGGCGCCATTGGAACTTGACGACGTCAAAACAGTTGGAAATGTGTCGCTGTTGGCGTCGCAGTCGATGCCTCTGTTGATATTGCTGCTACTGCTGCTGCTGTTGTTGTTGTTGCTGCTACTGCTGCTGTTGCTTCTGTTGATTTTCCACATTGCAACCAAAACCAAGCAGCACTTTAATAATCGATTTTTCATTTTACACAAATACACTCACATTTTTTTTTTTTGTTTAACATGTATACACTCTCACTAATACACACACACACACGCACACACAAACACTTAATTGCAAATCCCCAAGCAATGGGAATTTGCCATTTCACTTTTCACTCGAATTCGAATTCGTTTTGCCTCTTTCCATTTGCCGTTTTCCCAAAACTGAATTTTCGTTTCAATTTTATTTACGAATTTCAAACTGCATTCAAAATCCTGTGTGTCCTTTACTGGAATGTGTCCCAAATTCAAGTGCCACAAAAACACATTTTGTGTGTGTGCTCTCCTTTTGCTGACACTGCCACTTCTGCTGCTGCTGCCGCTGCTGTTGCTGCTGCACAACTTTCCGTTTCGCTGTTTTTCAATTTTCTTCTTTTTCCTTTTTTTTTTTTGTATATTTTTTTTCATTTAAGTTTTTGGGGGTTGCCTCAGCTGGCTGAGTTGGAAAAAGGACTTGCCTCACAGTTGACTCTCTCTTTGTATGTGTGTGCGTATATGCGATTGCCACCGTGTTAGAGTGTGTGTGTGTGTGTGCCTTTTATATATGCAAGTTGAAAAAATGGGACTCGTGTGCTGCAAAATAGGGTTAGTAGGCATAATGCCAAGTGCATAGCCAGGAAAAACTGGAAGTGGAAATGGAAGTGGAAATGCGAGTAACGAAACGCGCGCCTTTACAGTGCGCAGTTTTTCCCACCCTTAAGCTTAGCCAAAGACCACGGAGAGACACTCAGAAAGAGAGAGAGTGAAAAACGCAGAGTGAGAGCTAATGGAAATTATTTAGGGAAATTTTCAGATTGCTATGAAATTCTTGTTGAAGCCGCCAAAATTTGAATTACAAATTTCTTTAATAAACTGAAATTCGAACTTGAAACTGACGTCCTTATGATGGTCTGTTCTTTTGTTGACAAACAAATAGAAAGTTATTAGCAAGTATCAAGACCTCTTTATGCCATACTTTTGCCCTTGAAATATAATCTTTTATCTTTTTTATTTTTTTATATATGTATATAAAATTCTCGTGTCACAGTTTTTGTTTTCATACTCCTCAGAAACTGCTTGACCGATTTTGATGTAATTTTTGTGCTTATCCGGTATCTATGAGAATCGGCGCACAACTATTTTGTATGTCCAAATCATACTGGCGAGCGCGAATAAAATGGGGTTTACATCGATCGCAGCAGGCGGGGCATGCATTAAATACAAATTCTCCTGTTTCAGTTACAAACGAAATAATGCCTCCTAAAAAAGCGAATGAAGAAGAGCGGGAATTGTTACGGGAGACGAAGCGGCTAAGGCAAAGGCAGAGGATTGTTATGAAACCAGCCGTAAGCCGTAAGCATAGGGGAAGGGCAGCTAAGTCCCGCGCACAGACCGCGACTAGATCGACATGAGCAAGATGTCTACAGGTGTCACTTTTGACTCAGTAAACATCCGTTGGCAAAACGGAGTTCGCCGGGCTTACTAGTTTTTTTTATAAATATCTAATAATTAGAACATTTCGTTTCTTTTCTAAATGATGGAATAGGAAACTATACCTGTTTATGCTTCATAAATTATCGAAAATTATTGACTTTGATCGTTTGTATGTTAGTTCCATCGGATATTATATAAAGTAATTGCAATTGCATGTCTACATTACAGGCGATCCTCGGTTTCAAATCTGAGATGATCTGAGAAGATAGATGCAATATCCACAATTTATCAGCAGATGCCAAATCTTCATTTGGCAAAACTTGAAACGAAATACACCTTACTTAATTTGAAATTTTTCGGTTGAAGTAATGCTGATAACTGCTCATTTTTCATTTAAAGAACAGCAATTCAAACGACAGTTATGACCTAGGTAAACCCCAATCAGCAACTGGAAAAAAAAGACTACCAAATAGCATCAGTCAGAAGAGAACTTCTTTGACCATTACTCAACTGAAAAGATAGATGGTGGAAGGGGGACTAATCATCTAACTGGCCCTTTTGGATTAGACCAAAACTGAAAGAGCTGAGCTGACAACGCATCATTAGCCACATGCGAGTTCTTGTGGCAAAGGGTGGGGAGGAGGGGTGGAGGTTTAAGGGGGAAACGTCACCAGCCACATTAATATTTCATGTTTTTCCGTTGCTTAAATCATGTTAGATTTATTTGTGCTGGTTTTGCTGTTGCTGCCGTTTGCCGCTTGCGCAAGACCTAACTGGTTCTTGGCTCAAAGCCTACAATTTGGCCTCAGACTTTGTGAAAAGAAGCCGTTGGTTCTAAACACAAGAAGAATAAGAAGAAGAAGCAGAAGAAAATGTGTGTCGACTCACCGTTGTGTCTATTCTTCTAGTGTTTATACCCAGTAATCAGAAGTTGCCAAATTCATCGGGTATATTAAGTTTTTAAGAAAGGAACTAGTAAAATTGGGAAACTTTTGTCTAATCATGATCCTTATTTGTGCTTATGATGATAGAATAGGTAGAAACCATTTAGATGTTCCTTTGACTATGTTGTTCTAATTATATATTTCATACTAGTTAAATCAAAACGAATAAGCTTACCTTATAACATGTAGGAAATGTTAAATTTAGAGTTAGAATAATATCAGATAAATAGATGGATATGAGTTTGGTACTATAGAATGTGTATGAGGTTTTGAATTGGCAAAGGCTTTTAAAGATTCTTAAACACTGTACATCTGATAAGAATTTGTCATTTACCCTTTCACAAAAGAGACAAACTAAACTATTGTTTTAGTTTTATGATACTTTTTTCAGGATGACACAAATCTGATTTAATATTGAAGATTGTCCTAATAATGGAGCAATTTAGTAAAAGTTTAAACAATAAAAACTGCCAATGAGAATGAATGAATTTTAATTACGGACTTGTCTTTAAGGAGTTATTTAGTTTGTTGGAGAGAGAAAGAGACATACATATATAAATCATTCCAGAATTTAGAGGGTAACTTCAAGTCATTGCTAAATGGAATATTGGTTATAGTTTTGGTTTTTTGCAGTTCAGTTGTTGCTGATGTTGCCGCTGTTGTTAGCTACTGCTGCGGCGGCTGCTGTTGCTGTTGGCCATCATCTATATAGTTGCAGTTAGCTGGTCTTACCAATTCTAACCTGTTTTCTTTCCCTCTTTCGCCGACTGTCTCCCTCTTTCTTGTGGTCTTTGTCAATTCCTGTTGTATCTTCTCTTTCTACGTGCAAAAGTCCCGTAAGAAAGTCCCAGTTATTCAAGAGGAAAAACCTGTTACACGCAACTGGCTCAACTTGGCTAAGAACAAACCACAACAACAGCAGCAGCAGCAGCAACATCGGCCAAGAAAACACGTTAGTACCGTTGCTTCGGATTCTTTGTTGCGCAACTGTGTTGCAAGATTAGCTGAGACTCTGCTGGTGCCCTGAACCTCCTCCTACTTCTCTACTACTAGAGCTACTCCTCCCCCTTCAATCACAGACTGGTTTATTGCAATAAGTGACGACGACGACGACTCTGCCTATGAGGCAACTTCTTCTGTTGCTGCTGCTGCTGCTGGTTGTGGCTGGGCGCCTAAGCTCAGCTTAGCTCAGCTTGGCTGTTTATCTTTTATTTTTTTGTTAAATTTGCTTTGTTATTTTTTTTTTTTTTTTGCTTCTCCTTCTCTTGTCTAGTTGGAAGATGTTGCAAAATCCAAAGTTTGCCTAGAATCGGAATTGTTTGCTTTGTTGCATGTCTTTCGGCCTGACTGCATTTTGCATCTATGGACTTTGTCTATTTGCCGTTGCCTTTAATGATCAATTAATAGTTTGTTTTTTATATTCTTTGTTTAATGTTAAAAATTGTTTTTTTTTTTTTTGTTATGAGTCTGTGCAAGGTCTTGTGATTAGGAATTATGCAACTCAACAAATATCACCAAAAATATTTTGATTGCAAGTGAAACGTTTCTTCATTGACGAAATAGAACTAAAACCATTTTTTATTACTTTGTGTAATTAAATTATTGCTCAAGTTTAGATTTATATAGTTGGATAACCAAATGGTTTAGAATTGGTCAGTAAAATAAGTGATTCTAAATTAAATGTACATTCTCTTCTTTCTTAGATAACTAAAACTTGTATGAAGTAACTTTTGTAGTTATTACTTTTGATATAAAATTTTATGGGTTCCCAACTATGTAGTTTTAGCATTACATGTCTAGTCTTTGCTTAGCTGAAAAATTTCAAGTGTTTTGAAACGTGAAATGATCATCAAAAGTTGCAAAGATCTTCGAAGTGAATGTCACTTTCATACATATATGTAATTTTCTTAAGATGAAAGACAACTAATTTAATTTTTGTATTCTCTGATATAAAAATATGTAAATAATGAATTTCCTAACTATAGTTAGTAATATATTACTTAAATAATAAAATGTTTGATAGAAAAATGTATAGAAATTTGAAAATTTTTAAAGATTGAATTAATATTAACTTATAAATAAAGCGGTTTTTATTTAATAGATTACTATACTTCTGATTCTGAGTAAATCAGTTAATATTAATGATTCTTAAATGATTATTGGGAAAAAGGAAACAAATAGTAACTACATTAATTCATATATTAGAGGCAAAGGCAGATACTCTTGGATTAAAATGAATCAAATGTTTCTGAGGGAACTTCGTTTCGAACCCAAAAGTTACCAATTTCATTCCCAAATCTAGATCTACCACAGATTAAAAACGATCTTTACATACCTCTTATGGTGCTTGGCATGTTATGGAAATTGTTTGATCTCATCTAAATGTTAGATATGGTTATATAACTATATAACTTGCACACAAACAAATCACATATAAGGAATTGTTATTTGAATCGAAATAGAATCAAGCTACGATGGCATCATGATTACGATATACATTTGCTGTTCCACTTGGTCTTCATCTAGATGAAGTTGAAGATGATGACGACGACGACGACGACGACTCGCGGATGCCTAAAACGGATGCGGAAGTTGTTGTGCACAGCTGTTTGAAAGTAGACGATGAAGGTAAAAACCGAATACACGGACTGGATGTATGGACAAACGTTTGCACACTAAATGGCAAAAGTAAGAAGAACCGTTGCATTTGCCTGCTACGCGGTGGCGGCGGCGGCGGCATCATCATCATCATCCTCATCATCCTCCTCCTCCTACTTCTCTTCCTCTTTAAACTCTGTCCAAGTCCGAGGCTGAGACTCCAAGACCCAAGTATCAGTACTCGGATGTGTGTAAGTGAGAAGCAGCAGCAGCAAATCGAAAGAAAGGAGAAAGGAACTGCAAGAAATCTCAACACACACCTGAAAAAAAAAACACAAAATAACGAAATACAATAAAGATACAACGAGAAATTCCCGCTAATTAAATGCGTGATCATTGCCCAAAAAATCAAAAAACAAAAAAAAAGAAGAAGAAGAAGTATCCATAAGACAGAGTCATGCGTGCATTTCATCAGAGTTAAGAGTCAGAGACCCGCGCGAGTTTGCTTTGGGGCCCGTCATCGTCATCAAAGTGATCATCATCATTGTGATCATTATGATGATCATGATCGAAGCTTGTGCTCAGTTGCACCTTTAATCGCTGAATAAACAGGAAGACTTCTACAGTAAATACAACACTCACTCACACACAAGAAGACACAGAAAGAGAGAGAGAGAGAGAGGTACACATACACATACATATATAGAAACAGGTTGAGAAGTACCGCTAAGCGTAGCCCCAGTACCCAGCAAAAAAGGTCAACGAACGTTCTTAGCGCTAAAGCAGAAGAATGAAGGAATCAAAACACACACAAAAAATATGCGACAAGCATATAGATGTGAGTATGAGTAAGGGAGCATTTGTGTGTGTGTGTGAGCGAGGGAGCACACAACTAAAAGAAAGCAGCAAAGAGAGAACGAGCAACACAGAGAGAGCGATCGAGAGGAGCGAAGAGAGTTCGGACAGGTGATCATGTGCTAGTCAAAGAGAGAAAGCAAAAGTAAGAGAAAGGTTATCAAACAAAAGAGTGATTGATACACAGGAGAGTGCGAGGGAGAGAGGTAATTGCCAGGGAAAGCAACAAGTAAAGAATGAAACAATTTGAACATCTTTATGCATTTTTACAAAATAACATAAATAAAAAAATTGTAAGCAAAAAAACCGCAAAAGATAATGCAATCTATTTTTAGTCACAATTAAAATTATTTTTTTTTAACAATACATATAACAAAAAATGGAGGAACGGAACAAAAGCCGTCAAAAGAAACTGAAATTCTTTTATTGCTCAATATTTGGTAATACACACACACACACAGAAAGAGAGAGCGAGAGAGAGAAATAAAGATAAGAAACAGACAGAGAAAGAGATAGGTTAAGGAGAGAGTAAGGGAGAGCCAACTTATGTACGTGCAAAAGCCATTGAATTGTAGCGGTATTCTGTCGAAATTTGTTTCTGTTTCTGTGTGTTTTTTTTTTGTCCAAGTCTCAAGACGAGTACCGCGCTCGCAAAGCAAAGCTCATTGACCTCCTCCGCAGCAGCACCACCTCCCTTCCCCTACCCCGCCACCCAACTGCCTGAAAATCCCCGCCCAAATGCTGAGAGTTGTAACGAGCTTGTAATGAGCCAGCAACTGACAAAGAAAAGGAAAGACGGGCAGGGGAAAAAAGTATTGAATAATTCTTATTACTGTTGCTAAGCCAAGTTTAAACAATCATTTTTTTTTGGGGAAATTTTCCCTAAAAGCATAATAAAGTTTTGTAGTTTGTTTCGTTTTTTTGTTTTGTTATGCAACTTTTTTTTTAAATGCGATAAAACTTTTTGATATTTGAAGATTCAATTAAGTAAATAAAAGGGATTTCTGCATTTTTTTTTTTTGCAGCCTGTTGATCCCATTTGAGTTTGTCATTTATCTCCCTTGACTTTTTGTGTGGGTGTCCGAGTAATTGTGTGTGTGTGTGTGTGTGTGTATGCCTACCCTCTGGCCATTGGTCGAATGCAAATTTAGTCAGCCAGGATATTCGCTGCCATTGGCTGAAATATCTTTACACTATCTCTTCCTCCCTAATTGACTCTCTCTGTCTCTCTCTTTGTCCTCTTTACTTGATTTGCTGTTGTCCCTTTCATTTTGTCCTGCCTGTTGCTTGATTCGGTACACTTTCTAGACCTTGGGAGTACATTAATAAATCGGTTATTTTGGTTAAATCATTTTTGGAATAATTGTGAAATTCTTTGAAATGAAGCTGCGATTAGTTAATTATATAAACTAAAAACCGGAACCATAGTGAGTTAGGACATATCTTATTTATTAGTTACACAAATTTTAAGAATTTTAGTTCATTGCAGACACCAAAATAGTTAAGGATGCCTGAGAATTTCAAAAAGATCATCCAATAACCCTGAGTATCCCTAATATCAAAGGATCCCAAGCACTTTAGGCTGCAAAATATGGAGAGTAATCTCTTAGAAACTGCTCCATATAATGAAAACTCATTCATTTGAACAAATTTTTAAATTTATTAAACTTTCTATAATGTTTTCTTATCTATTGGACAAAAAATGGAGTCATATATCCTCTAAATATCTTTAAACAAATTGTTTTTTTTCTCAAGTATGACATTTAGCAACATTTAGTTTTTAGAATTTCCACTATTTAGTTTATCCCGATTTGTCCTTAACTTGAAAATTCCATAGATTTTGAATCAAATTGGAACAATTTAGGAATTTTTATCATTATGTGTAATAAGATTTGATTGAAATTTTACTAATTATTTGAATTTACTTTTATTGAATAGTCATCTAGAGTATCATCTCTTAATTAAAAAAAATGTTTAAATCATTACAGAACTGTTGTAAAAATAAGTATGCAATATTTAGTTAGATTTTTCTACAAATATCTTTCTTTAATAATAATCATTTATCATCTTGATGATAAACTAGGAAACGAAGAGAGATTAGAGCGCTGGACAAGGTAAGCTGACATTAGAAAGGCAACAGACCTTTTAAATACTATGTCTATGTAAATTTAAATATTTTTAACAAAATAAAATTATGTCTTTTCTTTTCTTTAATCTTAACATTCTTAACTTTTCAACAAAGTCAAGATGCTATAAGTCATCAAGAAATTCGTGTCTATGATTGTATAACATTCTTAAAAGTTAATGACAAAGAAAAAAATTAACGTTTCATAGATAATTTGAAAAAGTGTCCTAAATTAACTGTTAATATTTGAAATATCTCAACACAATTTGACTTTTTTAATTGATTTTCCTAGATAAATCTTTCGTAGCACTTTCTCTCTTCAATTTGGAGGCTAAAAAGGGTATTGAAACTTCACTAAAATAACTTTTTTTTTTTTTTTCATTCCTACGCACATAATTCCTATTATTGTTGCTGTCACTTGTTGTTAGACAAATAGAACAGCAGCAGCAACAACAATCAAGGGCACATCCTGCTGTTTAATGGCATTTTCATTTGTTGCATGGTGGAAGGATATGCCTTTGGTTTGCCCCAAGTATAAATAGATCCTGTCTAGCGGCAGTTTCAGACAGTCGAAATCTGATTGCCAAATCAGACAGACAAAAGCTGATTGTGAATATTGTGAAGTGAAAGGTGTTACAGTGTGATAGTGAATATTGGAATAGAGTTTTGGCAAAATTATTATTTTTCAACATTATTTTCATGACAAAATGCAGTTCAAAAACCCATTTGACATATGCATGCTATACCTATAAGTTGAAAGTTGTTAACAATGTCGAAAAAGATTCGAGTGCTTAGATAATGTTTAACAATTCAACTTTATAAACGGAATTTTGTTTAGCCGATCGTATCGAAATATTTCATGTTGTTAATTAATTTTAATTCATTGTCAGTCCGGAAAGGGTTTAACTATAAATAGAGCAGCAAATTGGGTCCTACCCTAAAAGGGAATAATAAGTATTATTAGTATATTTATTTAGTGACTGACACTGACACACAATTTCTAGTATTTTTACAAGTGGACAAAATTCCCACAAACAACCACGTCGATAAAGAAAGAGAGAGAAAGCTACCCATTCCAAGACCCATTTTCATTTCCAATTTAGCCAAAAGTGAAATAGAAGAAGCCCCACAACGGAAATATATACATTTCGGTTGGCTATTTTATTTGATTTCTTTCTGGATAATATATATGCATATATAATGGCGTTGAACTGAATCAAATTAAGTACAAAACGGGATTAGTGTAAAATAAACAGGATAAACAAGTAAATTGCTAGCAATATCAGTGGAGAAACGCTTTTTGGCCTGGATTATGGACTTTAAGGAATATCGTCAACGGGGTAAGCCATAAAATTCACAGCGGGCTGTCTGCAATTGTCATTCACGCACCCCCTCCCCCCGTTTCTAAATGGCCAGGCAAGGAGATGGTCGACTACATAGCCGATTATCTGGAGAATATACGTGAACGTCGTGTCTTTCCCGATGTAAGTCCGGGCTATATGCGTCAACTGTTGCCCGAATCGGCACCAATTGAGGGTGAACCATGGCCAAAGATTTTCAGTGATGTGGAAAAGATTGTGATGCCTGGCATAACGCATTGGCAATCGCCCCATATGCATGGCTATTTTCCAGCTCTCAATTCGATGCCTTCACTGCTGGGTGATATGTTGGCTGATGCCATCAATTGCCTTGGATTCACTTGGGCCAGTTCGCCCGCCTGTACAGAACTGGAGATCATAGTGATGAATTGGTTGGGCAAAATGATTGGTCTACCCGATGATTTTCTTCATCTGAGCAATAGCAGTAAGGGCGGCGGGGTCTTGCAGACGACAGCAAGTGAGGCCACATTGGTTTGTCTACTCGCTGGCAGGACGAAAGCCATACAACGTTTCCATGAGTGTCATCATGGGTTTCAGGATGCCGAGATTAATGCCCGATTGGTGGCCTATTGCTCGGATCAGGCTCATTCGAGCGTAGAGAAGGCAGCTCTGATTGGTAAGCAGCTTACCACCAGCTCGCCCTTGTTGCTAGTTGTTAATTTTTCTTTGGGTTTCTTTTTTTTTTGTCTTTTTAAAGGACTCGTGCGTATGCGTTATATTGAGGCCGACGAGCATCTCTCAATGCGCGGCAAACTGTTGCGCGAGGCCATCGAGGATGACATTAAGCAGGGCCTGGTACCCTTCTGGGTGAGTTCTGATGCCTGTCAAAATTAATTGGCTCGACTATAAAAGCCAGTTGTTGCCGCCAGTGTCTTGATTCCCGTTGGGAGCCAATTAATAAGATAAATTCTTGTCGCGGTTTTTGCTTTTTTCTATGTGTCCTTGCAGGTTTGCGCCACTCTCGGCACCACGGGCAGCTGCAGCTTTGATAATCTAGAAGAGGTGGGTTTGGGAGCATTGACGTCAGCCCAAATCGCTGGTCCCCAAACAGTGTGGTCAACTCCTAATCACTTTTTGTGTGTACTTTTCTAGATTGGCATAGTCTGTCGGGATCACAATCTTTGGCTACATGTAGATGCTGCCTATGCTGGCAGTGCTTTCATTTGTCCCGAATTTCGGACTTGGTTGCGTGGCATTGAGCGTGCCGATTCTATAGCATTCAATCCATCCAAATGGCTAATGGTTCATTTTGATGCCACAGCATTGTGGGTGCGGGATAGCACAGCTGTGCATCGTACATTCAATGTGGAGCCGCTCTATTTGCAGCACGAGAACTCTGGCGTGGCTGTGGATTTTATGCATTGGCAAATTCCCCTGAGTCGCCGTTTTCGGGCATTGAAAGTTTGGTTTGTCCTACGCAACTATGGCATTAAAGGGCTGCAACGTCACATACGCGAAGGTGTGCGTTTAGCTCAAAAATTCGAGGCTCTTGTCCTAGCCGATCATCGTTTCGAGTTGCCTGCGAAGAGGCATTTGGGTCTGGTTTGTTTTCGCATACGGGGGGATAATGAGCTCACCGAGAGATTGCTGAAACGTCTGAATCATCGAGGCAAATTGCATTGTATACCCTCATCACTGAAGGGACAATATGTCATACGATTTACCATCACTTCCACTCACACCACCGTCGATGATATTGTCAAGGATTGGATGGAAATACGTCAGGTGACCACCATGGTGCTGGAGGAGATGAATATAACCATATCGAATCGTGTCTATCTGAAGGGTAAACGCAAAATGTTACTCGAAATTAAGTCGTAGAGCAACAAAACCCAAAAACTTAAACACAATTTGCCTGCCTTTTGTTTAATTCAGTTTACCTTTTTGTTTATTTCGTTTCGTTATTTTTTGTGTTTCATTTCGTTTGATTGTTCTATTTTTAATTTGTTGTTTGTGTTCTTTGTTTCTTTTGTTATCCACCCAAATATATATAAACTGATAAAAAAAACAACCATGTCATTTTCCCCTTTAAGTAGGCTATGGAAATTCCAAAATTTGTCAGAAAAGCAAATCTGAATAGATTCTTCATACTTTTGTATGATATAAATTGTAATTGACTTTTAAATATCTAAGAAATTAATTGTAAATTAGCCAACGTTTTAATACTCTTGCCTTAAAAAGTCTATATGTTTCAAAGGAGGCTTCCTCCTTTGGGAAAAGAGAATATAGAGTTCAATATGCCTTTTCTTTATGAACTTCCTCTCTTTTGGTTTTAAAGCAAATATCGCTAGCCATTAAGCCATCAAGCTTAGGACACACTAGCTGAAATTAAGCCAATTTTTAAAACAGTCGAGAAAAGTTTTGTGCTATGTGATAGAGATAACACTTGGCAATTCGTTATATATAAGCATCTCTCTATTAGGGTAATTGGTTTGGTTAAATATGGTTTTTAGACAATATCTATTTGTTATAGTGGCCCGCATCAAAGTAAAAACTTAAATGTTAAGTTTTTTATAAATAGCGACTGAGCGACTAGCTTATATAGAAACAGACAGACAATTCAAAATAATTTTGACAAAAGTCTTGGATATTTGATCGTCACATTCGTCCTTTATATATTTTGATAGATACAAAGGAGAAGAGCGAAGCCTTTGGTTCCAGTCTTCTGCTCTCAAATTCGCCGCTGTCACCCAAAGTGGTAAATGGTTCATTTGCAGCCATTTTCGATGCCGATGAGTTTCTGGCCAAAACCTATGCTGGAATACGAATAGCGGTAAGTGATGATGGACTATGTAAAATGTTTTCTCTCATCTTATGATTGATCCAACAGCATCAGGAATCACCTTCAATGCGACGACGTGTTCGCGGTATTTTAATGTCGGGCAAACAGTTCTCACTGGATTCCCACATGGATGTGGTAGTACAGACCACTCTGGATGCCAGCAGTTGTGAGGTGACTGCGAATTCTGTTGACTCCTATGGCAAGACCACTGTTGGCGGTGGAGGACCGCCGGGTCAACAGGCCAGCATACGGGAAGATAATGAAGAAGCGGTTGCTGCTGCGGAAGGTATGACGGCCGTTAACGTAAACAGGTAGTGTAGGTGTTGCCAGTTTTAGATAATGCTTAATGCTCGGAAGCCAAAACTTTGATCTATGATTTGATACACTTCTTAAACACTTGATCTCTCTCTCCTTCTCTTTTTCTTTCTGTGTGTGTGTAGAAACTGAAGTTGTACAACTTTGCCAAACACCCATCAATCATTTTCGACCCATTACCCTGTACACTAATACTACGACAACAACTAGTATTGTGACTAGTCCACACAATTACTGTCCCACTTCCAATTCTTCACCCATTAATCGCGATATTACCATATCCGTGAATAGCTTATTTACTCCAGTGACGCATTGTGTTGTTTACCATGGGAAACGTTTTCTGGAGCCTGTCAATAGTCTCATCGAGAATAGTTCCTTCAGCAGCAGCGTTTTTCATCAGGCCACACCAATTACAACGCCCACGGAACGAGAAGAGGACTACGATTGGCCAGCTAGGACATTTAATCAACTTCTAATGGAACGCTATTCCAATTCATCGACAGAGAGCAGTAGCTTAAGTTATCCTAGTGCAACTGGCGGCCAATTGGATGCCACAACACCCACACCAAGTCTCAATGATGATGAGTTGGCCTCGCCATTGTTGAAATCTTTCGAATCTCTGCAGTCTGCACGAGATTTGTCCGGGCCAAGTCAATCGGATGATGCCACCATATGCTCGGCGGCTTCATCACTTGAATCACTGGAATGATGTAGAACTATTGAATCAAAAATGAGAGAAAATTCACTGCTGTGCAATCAATAAATAATAAGTACTCTTCTACATACGTAATTGTATACATATATCTATGAATCAACCAATCTATATATCTATGTAATATATACTTAATGCAAAATGGGACGATACTTATCGATACTTAATTAGTTTTGAAATTGATGTAAAAAAATATTATATATAGATTTAACATACTTATGACCCGTTGAACAGCTTAGAATATCTTTAAAGAACTAGTTCCAATTTATATAATTATCCAAAAATTCACTTGAACTATCATTCAATTAGCTATTACCTATGAATATTGTTGTATAATCCTCAATGTTTTATCACTAATGTATGTATGTATGTATTGTCAATGCTTCCCCCCTCAATGTGATTAAAGTTTCTGCGTTAAAATTTGTTCAATAATTTGACTTTGCCACAAGATTTTGGTGCATTATGGATAGCACTTCCGCTCTAAAGATTAGTAAGTTAATGGACTTAACTTGTTGGAGAAAGCAATGGAAATTTGTATTTCACTCTTACTACATTGAATTTCCGAGATGATAATGCAAAAAGTTCACTGAGACTTTGTTTTAAACTAAAATAGTAAAGTCTACTGGGCCAGATTTCAAACCTTCTGCTCTTAAATTCGTTATTATGGGCAGCACTAATATAATCTAATCTAATATGATCTTCTGTGTTTTACCAAACTCTTTCCTTTTTGCAAGGGTATATTAATTTTTGGTCAGAAGTGTGCAACGCATTGAAGAAAGCATCTTTGACCGTATAAAGTATATACATAGATTCTTGATATTGGTGAGTTTATTATACATATAAACAACTGCGCTAAATTTGATAAAGATCGGGTGACTATATCATATAGCTCCCATAGGAACGATCGACGGAAAACAGTGACATTGATCAATATCTTCGTTATTTCCTATGCTAAGATTGTAGGCCGTTCTTTCGCAGACATAAGCCTTTTTAGATAAAACGTTTTTCCTTTTGATGGCTATAGGTAAGGAAAGAGTTACCAAAAAAGTTACAAGGGTATACAAACTTTGACGCAGTCGAAGTAAGCCCCGGCCCTCCTGTTTAATTTTAAATGTCCATTAGACACAAATTCAGTTCCCAAATAATTTAATACGTTTCAGTTTATTTCGACATGCTTCTGCTCTGTGGACAGTTCTAGATACCCTTCGTAATATCAGTAATTGAAGAAACTTGGAATTAGTTGTGCGATATCGATAAATCCTCCACTTGCAACCTTGTAGAGCTCAGGCGAATCTTCTGCATTATGGACAGCACTTGTACGAACTATTGCTGCTGTACTGTACTGTACTCAATTGATTCGATGGGCAGCACTAAACAAACAAATTTGACGATGGCGCCAGAGTGAACTATTTTGCAGTGAATGCTGCATTGATTTATCTTCTGAATGTTCTGAAATTTAAATGGTTCATGGTCACGGAATCAGATTAAACATTAACTACAACTACAACGATTAAAACGACTGTGAACAACTTACTTAAATAGAAGATACAAACTTTCTGATAGGCTTTGAATATAAATATATATTTTTTTGTTGGGTTTTTATTTTGCATTGCGATATCATTTTGAATTTTTTAAAATAACATTGAAATTTTGAAACATCTCTTTCTCTCTGTCTTTCTCTGGCAAATAAATTAAAAGACGAACTATGGTTATGGTGATTTTGCGGCGGCTGTGGTTGTTGCGATAGTTGTTGTTGCGATATCACTAGTGCCGGGGATATCAACTGAGGGAGTGGTTCCTTTTGGCACTTGAGGCAGATCTGTGGTTGTCGACAATCCTTCTGAGGCTATTTTATAGGTAATTTGGGCATAGAAAGTTAGCATAAAGATAACGACAAAATCATGGAACAGTATAAGTGAAGCCAAGAGGTAATCATCGAGACGCATTTCAGCAAATCGCCCACCATTGATGGTCTGGGCATGATACATTACAAACTAAAAAACAAGGAGACAAACAGATATCAACCGAGATATATCAATCGGATATATCGCACTTACCAGCAGGACTATAACTGTAATAAAGATCTGGTAGGCTATGAAAGCATATGGCATGCCCACCACAACATGCATCATGATGAAAAACACAGTAACAATGAGGAAAATAAAAGCCAGCACAAATAATATAACTACGTCCAAAGTTAAGTCGTGCTAATCAGTTAAAAGATAATAGATTAGAAACAAATTAAAGACTTTGTGACAGAACACTTACAGGTATTATAGATCCAAATAATATGAATAGGAATGTGAGTAAAAGGCATAGGGCAAAGAACATTAATAAATCTGGCCATTTTGTGTAAGCAACAAAAGAGAATAGGCCAATGGTCACAAATTCCACCTGATCAAAATAAATTGAATGTAATTAGTTTGCCATTTTTATGAGCTCAAATCCTTTTTGAGACTCACTATAAGTACACTGAGAAGCCAATTGACACCCGTTATGAAACGTATCTTCTCGAAGAATATGAAAAATGTGACCAGTGCCATGGCAAGAACAAAAAATATTACACTTATATAGTAATAATCTGCAAAGGCATTGCGTACATCCTTTCTAGAAAATAAAATTAAGAAGAATTGTGAGAAAAAGGATACACATATGACGTTTTGTGGGGGGACACTACTACTTACACTAGACATACAACTAGCCATTGCAATAGAGCCACTATCATCCAGGCTATTGATACCAAATAGACAACGCAGGCAAATTTACGTCGGGCCCGACGATAGGCCCTCAATCTCTGACGACGTTCATCCATAATCGTCTCAGAGTTTCTCTAATGACATGAACTACAAATTTAACAAAGCGGTGTCCCTTTCTTTTTTTCAATTTCTTTTCGGCTCGGGACACCGACAAAGAAATTCGAAGAGACTTGCCTTTTTTCCACTTGTTTAAATTATTGTTCATGAAACTATATTGAATACAACAAATAGATTTCAATGCTGTAACTGAATAATGTATATTGTAGATTTTGAATACAACTTTTTGAGTTAAGAATCTAGGCCCTACACGTTTTTAAAAACACACACAAATTTCAATCACAATCACATTCCATTTTATTTATTAAATTCACGAAAATCAGTGCTATAATTTTTTGTGGGTTTAACTTTCCAAAATTTTTATATTTTTTGGTTTTTTTATGAGGAAATCATTTCTGTGTGGATTTTTTCCTTTTTCTATTGTGAAGTTTAAATTTCAGCATAGTTGGCATTCTGTTTAGTGATATAATTAATTTTTATATTTTTATTATAATTTTTTTTTTTTTTTAAATTCAAATTATAAATGTAAGAACAAATAAGCAAATTATTATCCAAGTTAACATCTTTTACATCTGCGCGCTTTGAGCCCTTTGGGTTTGAGTTTATTTCAAGGACTACTCCCACTGCTCCATTCCATTGACTCTAAGTTAACAGTTATGCCGGACGATAGTGACGATGAATATATAGCGAAGAAGTTGCTATGCAAGACCTACATGGTGACATGTGTAATGCTCCTCATTGGCCAGATACAGGTGGCCGTTGTAATGGAAATGTAAGCAATCCCTCTCTCCCTCCCATGTAATCACTCGAATTAACTTTTTTTGCTTAGAAAACCTGTAAAAGAATTTCTGAGAGAGCATTATTATGTGAGTCTTGTGCAATTTTTCTTAAGTTTTATATCGATCCAGTTGTATGTGTTCTTCTATCACATTATTGTTCAAAAATCGGCATGGAAAAGAATCTTGGCCGGCATATGGACGGTGAGTTTTTGAAGCCCAGTAAAAAAGCTTTTGTCAATAATTTGTTCTGCAGTTCGAAGTGAATACAATATCTATTATGAAACCGGCCAAAAAGGCGCCATATATCAGTTTATTGGTATCCCTGGTATTGACCTATTTCATAATGTTAGTTAGCCTGATCTATGGCAATTTGGCTGTACGTCATCGACGTGGTCTTTTTGTAAGTTTAAGGAAACATTCGTTAATCATAATCATCAGTTAATCCATTCATATACTCTATTTAGATGTCCCGCCATAATATCATACGTTGGAGTGAACGTCTTTTCGTCCTGACCAGTTTTGGTATCATTGTCGCCTCAGAAATGAAACGTGTTATTATTGAGTTTCCCACTCTCTTTATCTACACTTTGTTATCAAATGTGGTATGTGGTCATATCCTTAGATAAATCCCTCACTTTTCCTCCATATATTATATGTACACAGTTTGTGATCATTTTTGCTGCCTCGATGAGAAAACCGAATTTCTATCATATTGACATGAAAGCTGATAATATCTTAATCGGACAATTGTATTATCTCAATTTCTATGCTCTCTATATGGGTTATGTGTGGACAACGGCAGCGGGAATCGAATTGATGGGCTGGAATGTTAATCTCTTTTCCTAACCCCAAACCCGCCAGGGTTGTCAAGTGTGTACCAGAGACAAGATGAAACAGCTGTTTTGTTAAGGGTCGTCGGCTATTTGGGCGCCTGCGCCAAAGAGAAACATCAATCCCCCCTCTCCTAAACCCCACCGCCATGCAACCCCATTCCAAAGTTATGTCACAAGTCGGATACGGATACTACGAATTCAAGAGTCAGTCTGTCTGCCATTCAGTCAGTCGTTGTCGTGGTCGTCTTCCTAGTCGTCGTCGTTAGAAGCAACTTGGCTGGTCGGCCAGAATCATTTCCAGAATGCGGCACATCTCGTCGTTGTGCCTCGTTTAAAAATCAATAACAGTTGTGTTTTTCCATTTCATGCAAATTAAACTAAAAACAAATGGCTGCAATCCTTTATCATTATCTTTACAAGATTTCTCTGCCTAACTCTTGAGTTTGTTGTTGTGCCTGTGCGGTATGTAAAATCAAATCTCTCACTTATTTACAATTTTTCTCAAACAGTATATTAGATATATATGTGTATATATATATATATATGTATGTATATATGTATGTGTGTATGTGTATATAAATATTTTTGCTGTGCGTTTGTTTGCTTTTTCCTTATTAAAAAACAATTGTAAAGTTTAACATTAGTTATTACATTTTAGTTTATCAAAATATACGTTTTTTTTTTAGACACAGTTTTCTTTTTTTTAGTTTTACACGCATAAGGCCAAATACATAAAGGCATCTTAGTTTTCTTTTTGGGTTAAATGGGATTTCTTTGCAATAAAATGCTCCTCCAGTGATCCATTCGTCCTGGGCTTAATGTGGATGCTATTTTTTATTGAGGCTTCTCAGTGACAGCGGCTAAACGATTATCGCTGTTGCTGCTGCTGCTACTAGATGGCAAAATTGATACTGAAAATAGTTGCAAAGCACAAGAGATTAGCATATAAATTTCAACTATATAGTATAAATTTTACAGAGCTTAATAGTAACTTGCTTAATGTATCTTATAGATCAACTATCTTTAAATTCATGAATATAAATCGGGTCTCAAAGTCACCTTGAGGATTTCTTGGCTTTTACACTTGATTTTCATTTGATTTTGATCTCATTTCCCCTTTACATAAATGTTGGATCAGACTAATATATCCTTTTAAGGCTGTTTCTTGTCAATTAGGCAGGTTCTTGGACTTATCTTTTAGTGTCATTTCATTAGATATAGGTTAAATCAACCTTCTATACTATAACTTTAAGTAGAAAGTTGTTTCTTGACTTTCTTGTGACTTGGGTAGGTTTTTGAAGTCTCATATCTTGATTGGATATGGGTTAAATCAATCTTCTATATCTACTTAAAGTTGTTTCATGGCATTAAAGCAGTTTCTTAGACTTATCTTTTAGTTCTTTTGATCGTACATATATCTCTTTTGCATATAGGCTAGCTCCAACTACTATTGCTTGAAGCTATTTCAAGCCATTTAGCCAGGTTCTTACACTTGTCGTTCAGCTCTCTTGGCTTCTTATATCTTTTAGGCATATACTTAACAGCTTTTAGTTGGAGCAAACTTCTTTATCACATTATTAAACCTTCGAGACATTTAGATAATCATTTAACTTTGCTTATAATTAAACTTATTTTCTTGGAATTTTAAATGGAGTCAAAAAGGTTTACATATCTAGAAAAGAGTATTCTAAGTTGCTTCAACAAAGTTTACAAAGACCTCTACTTGGAAATAGTTCCTAAAGAAACATTCTTAAGAATATAGACTTAATATAAATCTACACAAGAAAAGAGGACTTAATAACCCATTTATGCGTTATAAAAACAAAGTTTAATTAATGTAAAGATTATTTGGTAGTCTCTAGTAAATAACTTAGCATGATCCCAAGTCATGATCTATAAATAAACTATGACGTGAATGTTTATAAACTTAGCAGTAATTAATATAATTAACACAAATTAAAAGCAACAATAAGACGACATGAAAAGCATTTTCAACATTTACCTTTTTAGAGTTTCTGTTTTTTTTTCGAGTTGTGCTTAGCCTAAACAAAACCTTTTTATATATAATATACAATAATAATGTATAAATCTATATGAACATCAACTTTGTTGCTGGATTTTGAGGGGATAATATGGAATTGCTTTATAGATTTATTGATTTTGTTTTTGACTTTTTTCTTTGTGTAATTTATATTTGTTTTTTGTTTGTTCAATTGAAAAGCGACACTGTAAATAAAATAAAAGGTTGGCAAAAAAAAATTTCATCATCAGTTTTGAGTTACAATTTTTTTGTATGTTTTGTTTTTGTTTTCTTGTTGGTATTAGTTACGCCAAAAAGCCACATTGATTAGGATTAGTTAAAGCAAAACCACAAGCCAAATAAAGTTTTTTTTTTAGATACTTAATCTGTAAGTTAAGCCCAGTCACCTAAAAGCTAAGCTAAGGTTTTAACCTTATGATTATAACTAAGATCTTTGTGGATCGTTTTGCTTAAGCTTAGCCACATTTAGCTTACCTAAGATGATAATGAGCAGCACAACGGCAATCACTCCCAGAATGATCATCATTTTCATATTGGCCCACCATTGTTTACGTTTCAATTTGCCAGCCTGCTGTTCGAATTGTGAGGCACCCTGTTCCAATTGATCGGCACGTTCACCCAATTCCGATAGCTTCTGATCGCGTTCCAATACTTTTTCCACATTTACACGCATTATGCCAACGACTTCGTCGACTTTGGCTTGGGTTTGTTGTAGACGCTTTTGGGATGCATTGTTGTTGCTGGGATTGATGTTGTTATAGTTGTTGTTGTAGTTGGTGTCATTGGGCGGCGGCGGAAGTATGGGAAAACTGTATAAATTTATTTTTGTGGAGGACATATATATATATTGATATGAGAGGCACATTCAAAAAAAAGTACAAAAGCACAAAATGCAGTCAAATGTTTCACATGATATGACAAAGATAAAAGGACAATGACATCGATCTCAATGAGATGATGATGATGAGATCAAGTGGGTCGGCACCCACGACTCTTTTCCTAAATTTGGCATCTGACCCAGCATAACTTTGGCTGCTTATGATATGATATCTTTGATGCCATATGGAAACTATGTATATAGGCAAGGCCAAGGTGAGGCCCTAAATCTCTCCATTTTAATAGTAAGGGCAATATCATGACAAGTGTGTAAATGACGTCATTGGTTTCATTTTAGTTTGTAGTTAATGGCTTTTCTGCATACATATGTGCGATGACTTTTATGTGAATTGCTTTCCCCTTAAACTTACTCATTAGCATTCGAACCGGAGGGGGCAGGGGACTCGTTGTTCTCCATCGTTAATCTGCGTTAAAGAAAAGAAATTAAGTAGAAGAAGAAGAAAGGCATTCATTGTTTACTTTTCCCACTTGTCGTTTTGCGTTTAATTTGCCTTGAAATTGAAACAAAAACGACAGCTACATCTTATCTATGGAATACCCCCAATTCCCCCACCCTGTTTGTAGCCTCAATCAGCCGACTAATACCCGCTCCAGAGCAAAGTCTATGAATCACTCTCCAATGGAGAGTAGGCAAAAGGCGAAAAGAAAAAAATAAAACTTGTTGCATGTGCCAACGCATTGTGTTTACCCCTCCCCCAAAAACATTCTTCCGATACCGACTCCACCCAGATGTAGGACTCACCTTGTTACTGTTGTGCGTTTATGGATGTTAGTTTTATATTTTTGGCAATATTTTTTTTGTGTTCTTTTTCTTTTGCTTTGTGCCGATTGCTGCGATCAAACTACAAAAAAAAATATTATAGCTGTATCGATATTTTCAAAATTTGGAATTATATCGATTCGATTTTTTCAGTATCGATATATCGAAAAACTGGTGTAAGGTCACCCTAACAATAATCGATAACATGCATAGAGATGAGCTATTAAATTTTCAGTCACTGTTTTAATCACACAAAAAAAATATTTGTTTAATTAAAGTCACAAGTGGAGAATGGTCTCTTGAATATTTATATCTTAAGTAAAAGACTAAAATTCAATAAAGCATTTATTAAATTAAATTGTAGACAGATTATCTATTTAGCAGAGTAGCGACTTATCGATAGTTATCCAATTATACAAGGTGTTGCCAGATCCATTTTATTTCTTACTTGGCGCGTAATACAAATTTTCCTGTTTCTGTCTTTTTTACAGCTGATAAAATAATGGAAAATGCATAACTCGCTGGCTTCACGATTGCTAGTCCGTCTTCTTATGCTCTTTGCCTTGGTGACAGTGGTGTCAATAGTTATACTAACCAAGTGCGGATTCGATGAGTTGACAGCACAGCAACAGCAGGAGACCCAGCAACCGCAACCGCAGGCTCAAATTAATGAGGTGACTTCCGGTTATAACTTTATTATAAGCGAGCGGGATGCGGAAATTGAGAGACTTAAACATGAAGTGCTTACCCTCAAGGCTCAGTTGGTACTAATGCAAAATAATCGAAGTGGAGCAGCAGCAAGTGGAAGCAATGTGGAGACAACTACTAGCACTGCCATTTCATCACCCCTGGTGACCAGCCATCACTACGACTGCAGCAGTTATATACGCAAGCAAGTTGGAGCAGCCGAAATACTCCATGGTTTACCTCTCAACAATGAATACGAATTGATACCCTATAATCATTTCACCTTTACACGTGTGTATCCCATCGATTTGGGTCTGGGCAAACGTGTGGTTGAGAAACCAATTGGCTATAGAAGGCGCGATCTGCTGGAGGCGGTGAATAAGGCTCTAGAAAGCCTTAATCGTAATCATACGGCTAGAATGAGAGCCAAATCTTCAACTGGCAATTCAATAGATGCAGTGAAATTTACCCTGGATGATTTCATTGAGGGCATCTATCGTACTGAACCCACCACTGGAACACAGTATGAACTGTACTTTAAGAGCATTAAACATCCCATGCCTTTGGTGCGTAAGGCTCTGATAATGCGTCCATTCGCCCCGCTCCAGACTGTACAGCTGGCAGAGATGGCCACTGCCTCGCCTGAGACAAAAGATGTAGAAACTATTCATATCATATTGCCTTTAGCTGGACGTTTGCATAGTTTTCGTAGTTTTCTGAAAATGTTTAAACATCTCGATGATCCGCATTTGAGACTAATTGTAGTCTATTTCGGAGAGCAAGGACTGAGCCAGGCCAAGCAGTTGATTGGTGCCAAAGGACATGTTCAACTGTTGGCCTTGAATGAGACTTTTAGCAGGGGTGAGTTTTCATAAGAATAAATTTAGTTACTCTAATTATTCCCTCTTTGGTTCCATTTTTTCAGCTAAGGCTCTGCGTTTAGGTGCCGAGCACATTAAACTGCCCAAGGCAAAGGATAGCAAGGACGCAAATGACTCTGATGCTTTGCTCTTTATGTGCGATGTGGATATAGTGTTTACTAGCAAATTTTTAGAACGTTGTCGTTGGAATTCATCGCCGGGTAAAAAGGTCTACTATCCTGTAGTGTTTAGCCTCTACAATCCTCATGTGGTCTATACGCTGCAAGGCAAACCCATGCCCAGTGATCCGGAGCAATTGATCATCTCCAGAGATACGGGCTTTTGGCGGGACTTTGGCTATGGCATGACCTGCCAATATAGATCGAATTTCCTGCAAATACGTGGATTCGATGAAGAGGAAATCGTTGGCTGGGGTGGTGAGGATGTAATGCTCTATAGAAAGTACATTAGATCGAAAATAAAAATCATACGTGCCACAGATCCTGGCATATTTCATCGTTGGCATACTAAGGTAAGTTACGCTCGAACTGCTAATGAACAACACATAATAATTTCTAACTAAATATTTGAATAGATATGCTCTAATTCCCTGACTGCCGATCAATATCGAGCCTGTATACGTTCACGCGCTTTGAATGAGGCATCCCATGCCCAATTGGGTTTCCTGGCATTCAGAGATGAGATAGCTGCCGCCCAGAAAGAAGCCTCCAAACCATTGTCATCATCCATATCCATATCATCGTGATCTAATACTTCTCTCGTTTTGGGCCTAAAATTGAGACAATAATCTGCTTCTTTAGCAGAAAGCCGCAAAGATATAAAATACATACTTATTATATATATATATAAAATATAGAAATTGTTAAAAACTTAGCTTAAATTGTTGAGTCACACAAAAAATTGTTCTTCCATGAAGCAAACTAGATGCAATCGTCAAATCAAGTATCTTATAAACTAAGCCCATATTTAAGAGAGCAAAAAAAAAAAAAAAAACTAAACTAAACTAAACTAAAAACAAAAAAATTATCTTTTGCTGTATGGAAAATGTAAATTAAATGGTTTAATTAAACTTGTCGCCGTTTGGTGAATTACGAAAAATGCCAATGACCTCGCCTAAACAATTTTTCAAAAGGTTCACTGATTTGTAGACAAGACAAGATTTGTATTCCGCTTAAAACTCCTTTTCATGGTCACGCTTCTAGGGTTTATGGTAAAGACGCCCCGCCCCACTTCTGACTCATTTCTTATTTGACAGGAGACAAAGTGTGAGTGGATATATTCTTAAGGCATTACCTCATAGACTCGTAATTAGTCGGATTAATGACAGGCTGTTTGTGGTTTTGGCACATCCTCTTTTTGGCTCGGTCTCTCTTTCTCACCCTCTCCGATTCCGTGAAAGCCAAACTGACCATGAAATGATGAGCAGACCAAAGCCCAACCCACAATAATAATCAAGGTGTTGCAGGTGAAGTGACAAATCGTCGACCAACACCTCAGAGACCTAGCTTGCTCTCAACGCATATGCCAACACCACCAAAACACACCACATTCGGCGGCGACGGCGCCCCATCAAGCTGATCTCGCGGTTCAGTGCCTCGGATTCTAAATAACTCTAGCTCCAACGATCTTGGTTTTTGTGTGTGTTTTTTTTTTTGGAGCTCGGTCGGTATTCAATGGAAGTTTTGAATAAATACCTGTGCTTGCGTTTGCCGTAGACCATTCGTGAATTGAATTCTCTGACAAGTGGAAGGCTTAAGCCAAATTGAAACGCAGATCAACGTTTATATAGAATAAATAGTGTGTAAAAGGACTCTTTCAACACGTGCCAGTGATTTACATAAGTGACTAATCAAAAATGCATGCCCTGCTCTGGGTAAGTTTGAAGTCAAGTGTTCAAAGTGATGGAAAATCAATCAAAGGGTCTCTTTCTCTACCTCTAAGCTTTACAAATCTGTGAACGAATCATTAAAGTGTTGTGAAAAGCTTCGAGCCAACGTTTAAAATTTGAAAAGGGATAACCCTGATTAATGGATTTAGAAGCATCTCAAGAAATAATCTAACAAGACACTTCCTTAATTATCAAAAGAACTTTATTCTTTTAGAACTTAATCCTAGACTCTCTTCTTTAGTTGGATTTTTGTTTTCTCTGAGAAAGAAGTTACATAATACTTATGAACATTAATATACCCACCTGGCTATATAGAGATATTTCTGTCAACTTCTATATATATGTTCTTTGCATAATTGATTTTAAAAAACTTTTATTCTATCATTCTTGAGTTTCTATACTTTCTTAATGATCAAGTTTTTATGTTTTCCTTGCATTTTCAAACTAGTGTTTAAAGCATTCTGTTTAACACTACTAAAAAAACAGAAATTAGCAACACTGGCAATATTTATTGAATCAAAACTAGTAGTATTTAGGTATGTCAGCTAAATAAAAACCAATGATATAATATGTATAAGATGAGCAACTCTACAGAATCGTGTGACCCATAAATTTATCAGAAATTGACAGTACTCTGATTAATAATTCTAAACTTAATTTTAGATAAACAACTTGATCAAGAATGTTTCGTAAATATGGAGATAAATGTGTTGGTAATTCTTGATCATTAAACGTTTACTAACACTCTAGATTAGCCTTACACTAGTTAAAGGTTCCAAAAGTCAATCGATTTTTGTGAAATATTTTTATAATACGCTCACAAGTTTTGAACTTCTAGACAATTTTTCGAACTTAGGTTGCTAAATAAGAATGTGATTCATTTGCTGAGGTTTTTAATGTGTATCACACTCAATTGTCAAGTGTGTAACAATTTGACTTCCTAATGATCTTCTCAACACAGTAGATTTAAAAACTGAATCGAGTAAGGTACAAATGTTTGCATTTCGCAACACTGCAAATTAGGGCTACCTCAAAATTTGTTTCGAAAAATACACAACTCCAGATATGACATAGCTCTACAAATGTTTATAATTTATTCTATGAAATGATATTAAATTCTTATGCGTAAACATACATTACATAATTGCTTATATAATTCAAATTTTTCTAAAATTTCTAAAGACCAACGACCCTAGCCTAAATTGACAATCAAAATTTTGCTACATTAATTTTAAATCCATCCATGAAATAATAATTATTCTAATGAAGTTGACCACACCAGCACACCAGGGGATCGGCACTTCACCCCTCAGCTATATATTTGTCTGATCCATATAGAGAGGGGAGAAGATTGACCAATGCTTTGGCACTGTGGTGCGATGCGAGTAAATGTGAACCCCAAGCGGAAGTTGTTCCTGATGCTTGATTAACAAAGCGTGGCGAGTGGCTAGCTAGCTAGCTAACTAACAAAAATATTTGCTTTTGGGTTTTGGCCTTTTGAGGCTTTTCCAAAGGTTCATTCATAGTGAGCGTTATGATTCTGCTGATACCGAAAACCAAAAACCAAAAACCAAAAATTTTAAATTCATTCAAAAAATGATGTCAATGCTATTTTCTGCATATGAATGGAAGTATATGGAGAGAGAGAGTGAGACAGTTGTTGAGACAGAGAGAGAGAGAGAGGGAAAGAGAGACCCAAATCTATGCTCTATCTATTGCATAATCGGGGGAGGGAATAAAAGCGGGGAGCTCGATCATATTTCACGGCGGTTGGCCACCAGGCCCAAGCCCAGCATTGTTGTACTCATTGGAGTGTCGTCCATTTTTAATGATGATTTTGTACTTTGTACTGCTTTCGTCAATTATGATTGGAGGCTGTGGCCCTATGTATGTGATTGTGGCCCAAATGTCTAGCCGTGTGTGAAATATGCGGTCTGTGTGCGGCGGCAATTAACTAAACTCAAATCTAATGATCGTGATTAACTACCATACACATACACATACAATATTATTATTTGCAGCTACTAGGGCTGACCATATTGGTTTGCGCCCAGGCGGCAGTTCAAGTCACAGGACCAGAGGCCAGATCAATAACCACCAATTCGAATTCGCAAGCCAATCCCAATTCGCAGCAGGCCTCAACAGGAGTTGTTGGTGTCCTGGATTCGGTGCTGCATGGAAAGAGCCGGCAATCGCGCTGTGTGCGCTGCTATGAGGATCGGGAACGTGATCGTTATTATGGCGGAAGCTATTCAAGTCGATCTGCAGGCGATGATTATCTGAGGGGCAGCAGTTCTTGGTACTATTCGGGCTATGATGATCGCAGCTCTGGTCGTGATCGCGACTATGACAGATATTATGATCGGAGTCGCTACTATGATGATCGGTATGCTCCACGCACCTACGATCGTTATGAGAGTCGAGGTGCTTATGATGACTATCGCAGCGGAGGGTTAAGAGATCGCGGCTATGGCTACGACAATCGAGATCGCTATTACACCGATCGCTATAGCGATAGTTCGCGAGGTAAGTTGAGTACGACTATGAACAGGTTGGGTGTTATTATACATTTATTATTCGTATTCTAGATCGCTATTATGATCGTTCACGTTCCAGCTATGATCGCTATGATCCCTACGATCGGTATTATTCCAGGTATGATTTTCGCAACTATAAACCTTGGGATGAGACCTACAGGTAGCGATTAAGAATTTCCATTCTTCTTTGTGTATATACTTTTTCGATGTTCTGTTTATATACCCTTACAAAGAGTTGTCGAATACTTTATTGATCTAGTGATGTATTTGAATATATATATATATCAGTTGATTATAGTTTGATTGTGACGTGTGACGATTTCGAATTCATTGTTAGATCACTCAATATAGTTAATACAAAAACCTGCTGGTTTATGTCTAGGATAGTAGGGACATTCTCCTTTTCTTTAAGCTTGAACCAGTTGGGAATTACCAGTCGAATATGAAGCTTTTTAATGGTATAGAACTAGAATAGAATAGAGAAATATCTAGTATTTAGTACGTGAAATCTCTGTAGGGGTATATAAGTATCGGTTCACCGATTTCCTGTGTCTATAACTCTATTTATTTTTCAATTGAGCGTTTTACAACTTTTTACTTGCATACAACAACAACAACAATACAACAACACACGAACAACAACAACAACAACTCGAACAACAATACACAACACAATCAACAACAAACCTGGATACTCTACGCCATTTGGAAAACAAATTTAAATGCACTTAATGCACACCACTTCCTTCTTCCAATCCAATCACTGAAAAAAAAAACTGCAAAACTCCCCCACCAAATATCCAAAATAAATGCACCCACTTTGCCCAGAGGACAATCGGGCTTCGATAACTCTGGTCGTGGCTATTATTTCGCCACCGATGAGGACTCCTATTCCCCACGGCCCCACAACAATCGCGATCGTGGTCAGTCTCTCTCATCCCAATCATCGCCAGGCTGCGGTAGTTGCTCCTACGGCAGCGGTACGAGAGTCTCCTCCGCTCACTTGGGCAGCAATAGCTATGGGTCTGAAGGCAAAGGTTGGACCTATTTGGGCGGAGAACAGGACAAGCCGAGCTCTGGCTCTGGCTCCTCCTCTGGTTCTTCCTCCTCCTCGTCATCATCGTCGTCCTCGCCGTCGTCATCTTCATCACCTTCTTCGAGCAACAGTAGTGGCAGTAGTAGGGATAGAGAGCGTGATCGCGAACGTGATATGCAGAGGTAAGTATTCAACCAACACTCCTCCTCCTTCTTTGGTCCCCGATCCCACCAACTCTCCAACTTTCTTCTCCTATCACACTCACTGTGTGTCTGTCTGTGAATGGTCTGCGCACTCGATGGCTTTCGGAATTGGTTAAAAGCATTAAGCCTAGGCTCGCCCTCTTATCGCCCCTTGTAGCTCTCCCTATGGTGGCCGAACACGTCCTCTAGGCGTTAGCTATCTTATGGAGCGGGACAGCAACTCGGTTGTTGTCTCCGATGGACAAACTGTTAACGGTGGTGGTGGGACAACAGTGATTCAAGGTGAGGGTATGCCGGTCCCAGCGGCTCAAACGGCCTCCGCTTCCGCCGAAGGTGATTCTCAGCTAAAGCCGATGGACGATGGCAGGCAATGATGACGGCGTCAACCGGGACTATCTCGCCCTCTGCTGGGCGTGGCTGTCGAAGAAGTAGTTCTAAAGTTTCTATCTGTATTTAATTCGTGCTAATTATAAGCTAATTAAAACTATTTATGTATGTAATCCTTGTGTGTCTTAAAGAACAATAACAAATTTTGCTCAAAATAAAAGTAAACCATTTCAAAAGATCCTCAAAATAAAAGAAAAACACAAATTTGTATTTCAATGCGGAAAAGTACAGCTTTATTTTTATTTAATTAAAATGCAATGAGAGCTTAAAAAATTAAATTACATTTTTGCTAAAACAAAAAACTGAAAATGAAATCTCAAAACAAAAAAAAAAATAATTCAAAACAATAAAGAAATAAAATTGTAATAAAAAGAAATATTTAATAAATTAAACAAAAATTTAATGATAAATCCAACAAAATAAATGAAATATTAGAAAAAGAATGAAATTAATAGAAAATTTTTGAATAAAAACAAAAAATAACAAATGTGAATATAATACATAAGAATGCATAATTAACACAATCTTTAACAAAAAAAAAAAAAAATAATTCAAAAATAAAAAATTATAAAACATATAAATTTAATGTATTGGAAATCAAAATATAACATAAAAAGTTAATTTTTAAAAAATCATTAATAAAAATAAGGAATTTTTATTTCAACAAAACACAAAAAAAAAAACAAATTTATAAAAAAACAAAACAAAAGATCAAAATTTTTGGAAATATGTAAAACAAAAAATTTAAATAAATACCTAAAGTACACTAAAAACATTAAGTTTCAATATGAATGTGATCAATTTGGTAAAAATTAAAAAGTAATACAAAATTAAATTTGAAACAAAATAAAGAAAATATTTAAATAAATAATAATAATGTAAAAAAAATAATAAATAAAAAATAATAAAAATAAAATTAAATTTAAAACAAAATATAGAAAACATTTGAATAAAATTTATTACTAATAATGTAAAAGATAATAAAATAAAAAGTAATAAAATAAAAAATTATAAAAATAAAATTAAATTAAATAATGTACAAAAAATAATAAAATTAATTAAAAAAAAACAAAAGAATTTAAATTGATAATAATAAAAATTAAATTGACAGAAACTTATATAAATAATAATAAAATAAAGAAAAAGATTAAAAATCAATTATCATTAAAAGAATATAAAAAAAAAAAACAAATAAATCAAGAGAGAAACAATAAAATAAATAGAAAAATGAATAAATAAACAAATAAAATTACAAACAATTTAATTAAATAAATTAATTAATAAGAAATAGATTAAAATCAATTGACTTTAAAAAATATAACAAACGAGAAGTTTAAAAAAATTGATACAAATAAAAACAGAATAAATAAACTATTAATAAAACTAACAAAAAAATAAAAAAAAACAAAAACAAGAAAAATAATTAAAATTCTAAACTTTTAAATAATTTAAAGAAATAAATAAAAAATAAATAACTTAAATAAAAATGTAAAATCAAATGGCAAAATAGTAAAAAAATGTTGTTTAAAACATTACTTTTAAATAATTTAAATAAATCAAAAAATAAATAATTTAAATAAAAATGTAAATGGTAAAATAATAATGCAATTTTAATTTATTTTATAATTTTAAATAATAATACCATAAGAAAACAAAGCAAATAAAGTACAAAATAAAACAAGAAACAAATAATTAAATTAACAGAAAACTAAAAAACAACAAAAGTAATTTCAAAATAATTTAAATAATAAAAAATTAATTAAAATAACTTCAATTAAAATCGAAAGTAAAACTTAAATAAAATAGTAACAGAAAATGAAAACTTACCAAAATTATTATTCGAAATGAAAACTTTAAACTTACCGGAAATGAAAAGTTTTTAAAATGCAAAACAATAAAAAGAAACAAACGAAAAAACTTAGTAAAGTAAAAGCTCCTGCGGATATTGTTTAAAGTTTAAAAGTATTGTAGGATAATTTTAACTAGCATAGATTTTTAACAAAAACGCGCCTGCTATTGGCAATATATGTTGTCAAACATTTCCACAGGTGAGACTGTACAGTGAGCACACAATTTATGGGAAATATTCAACAAGAATATTGTTAGACCAACAAATTTATGGCTTTCAAATTCAACGAAAACAAATATAACAAAAGGACAAAAACCAAAAACAAACACAAAAAGGCACAGAAAACTAAAAAAAAAACAAAAATTGAAACATTTTTATATTTAAAATGGTGTGGAAGCAGATTCTTATTTCGATTTAGGAAGATTTTTTTTGTAGACTCGGTAATAAGCAGTTCTTCATGGATTGTTTGTCCTCCTCTGGATGATGGTTTCTATGAGTTTTAGAGATGATTTTTCAAAGATCATCAAGATCTTCAGTTTGGTTTTGGTTCAACATCTTCAATATTTAGTTATTACTCTTTAGTAAGGGCTTTATTATTCATTCTTTAGTTTCATAAGAAGTTCTATTTTGATCTTCTTTTAAATTTTTGTTTCTTTGATTCCAGAACATATTCTCAAACTTGTTATTTTTCATGTGCAATTCCAAAATATCTTTCGAAGGATATTATTTTCCTGTAGATCTTCTTTTTGGCGGTGAAAAGTTATCTCAAATTATTTCGAGTTATGATATAATTTTCAGAATTTTCTTTGAGTGATGACAGAATGATTTGAGAACTCTTTTTTTAATTGATGGTAGATTTCTTTTGACAATTGCATAATTTGAAAATATTCAATTTCCTTTTTTGTGTATGTTGAACAATTTTAGAACATCTCTTAAATGATTTGAATCCTCATTTTGAGTGATGGTATTTTAAAACTTTTTTGAACTATTTGTTGATAGATTCTAGAGTAACTCTGAATAATTTCAGAAGTCTTCTTTGATTACTTTGAATGATTCTAGAACATCTCTTAAAAAATTGTAGATTACTTTTGACAATTCCAGAATGTTCTTCGGATCTTCTAGATTACTTTCCATATTTTCAAACTGTTCTCGAACTTTTATATTGATTTCAGAACAATTTGTCAGCGGTGATGGGTTTTGTAAACGATTCCAATATATCTTATATACTTTAAACGATTTCCTAAATTTTTGTTTTTCGAACAATCACTTTTTATACTTTTTTGGTATTGAAAATGTTCAATAATTGTAGTGCATTAGCTGGTTTTGGATGGATCTGAGAACATCTTTGATGAGTTTTAAGTGTGAAAAGTTGTCTTTGATGGTTTTTTGAGAGTGTTTCTTTTTAGTAAACCATTTTTGAAACTCAAAACCATTTAAGGACTGTGAAATAGAAATAAACGTGTTGTTGTATTTCACAAATTTTCACAATTTACACTTTTTTTACTTACCAAGAATGTAGGAAATTTAATTAAGTTTTATTCTATTGTCACTTGGTGCTTAATAATTTTGAATGTTCTTTGGCTGAGGCCGCCCAATTAGGGAGACGACCTCGCCTCGATCTTTAGTCTTTAGTCGATCTTTACTTTTTGAAATTCAGAATGAAACTGTCTTGTTGAAACGATCTCTGACGAGTATTTATAGTAAAAAGAAAAACCCACCACCAAAAGCAGAAATAATTTCCCCCTCCATTCGCCGTTTGTCGGTTTCAAAAAATAGTTTCGCATGAAATTTTATGAAAAACGCAGGCGTGCCGGCTCTCTACCATGGGCATGGAACGGAATGGAGTGGAGTGGAGTGGAGTGGCATGAAGTGTAGGGGAACCCAATTGAGACAAAGAAGGCAACCACCGGCTGCGTGCCTTTGGGTAATAACAACAATAATACGAAAACGAGGGTTCAAGAATATCTATAGATATATGTGTGTGATATAAATGAATTGAAATGGAAATTGTAAAATGCTTTTATGCTGGTATGTGCGGTTCAAGATTGTCCGGAGGATTTATGTGCGGAGGGTTAAATGGTCGTTGCCACCCTTGGCTATTTCTTCTTTCTTGACTGCGTTTCATGGGAAACGTGAGAGTCTAGATCTATTTATGAGTCTACCAGTTTGCTACCAGTTGAGTGCATAATAATTAGTCAAGATTTCGCTGGCAATCTTGTTCGCTTTCTCACGCTCCCCTCCGCGAAAACTAAGCCAACGAAAGAAAGGTGAATAAATGGCACAAAAAGATCGAAATCGAAATTGCCGTACCCTATAACCTATGAAGATCTGCAAAAGACTTCCGAAGAGAATCAGGTCCATATATGATGTGGTAATTGTTATTACTTTCCATTATTTTTACAGCCTGATTATATTATATTATATATGTATGTGTATATGACTTATATATAACTTTTCCTTTAAACATTCCATCTTGAGTTTTCTTTAGTAAAAAATATATTCTAATCTGTATATGTTCTAGAACGGTTATATGCAAATGTCCTTTAAGTGGATTTTTTATTAAAAAAGATGATAGTTTATAGTTCTATCTATTTTATCTTTCTGATATAGAAGATCTATCGTTGACTAAAACATCTGTCTTTGACTGAAACTTTATTGATATAGAAGATTTATGCTTATTTTGGATCTGTGAGAAATATATATAAGAAATGAAGATCACCACAGTCCTGAGACAATAAAGACCGACAGTCCATCTTCTATCTATTGCGTTTAGTTTTGAATATCTACTAACGGTGTGGTTTTTTTATCTACAAATATTTTGCTATTTTTACTATTGACTTTAAAATTTTGTGAGAAGAGAAGTTCTAAAGTCTCAAATTATGTGATCCTTTATAAGCATTTTAGCCGCCGTTAAAAAGTGATTAAAATCTGTTTAAATGGTATGCCAAGTAGATAAACGTAAACACGAATTCGATCAATTTGTTAGAATGCCATGAAAAAGGATCCCGAATGTGTGTGAATTGTGAACGCAGGGTGAATTAAGTTTGGGGTGAAGTTTTTTGCTCATTAAGAGGGTTGCCGGTACGACTATTTGGCAGCCAGCTCCCTGTTATGTCATTTAGTTAGCTACTGGTTGAACATTTGGAATTATGCTGGTAGAGAGAGCATTTAATTTCATTTAAATCGACTCTTACTCCTCACCTCCTCACCTTGACGATCATGCGGGCACTCTCGCTCTCTGTTCCATTAGAGGTGCAGCTGCAACACTAAACGGAAAAAGAAGCATTAGTTATTACTGATAAAATGACTTTCTTATCTTATCTTATCGATTCCACTGATATGATTCATAGCTACATACATGCATAGTCAATAGAAAGTGGTCAATGGTATCAGTTATTGATAGATACCCGTTCAGTTCGAGTCGCGGGCCAAAGTGCCTTAGGGCTAAAGTGAAAATGTTTCGTATGAAATGCTTTCATTGCTTTCGTCAAAGTTTGACACTTTTTTGCGTTTTAATGCTAATTGTTTATATATTTCTGCTCTTTTCCTATTCCCATCTGCATGTGAGTTTTTTTGCCTTCCTAATTGGTTGGGATATTATTTAAATTGAAATTCAAACGCAATTAGAGTGCCTAATGAAATGAGAAATTGAGAAATATTTCATTTTCTTTGAAGTGAAAGAAAACGACAAAAAGAAATATGAGAAAAAAGGTCCCACAAGTGGTCAATGCACAGTGGTACAAAATAGTGAAAAGAAAATTGAATACATCGTGGAATTAAATCAAATATATACATCGAATGGAGACTTTCTACTGTTTACCCAAGGAAAAATATGGAATTTAATTAAAACAAAGTATCGTAATATAGTATTTGATATTACAAAGAAGATTAGGTTCAATAATAAACTGTACTAAGACTTGGTTTAAACTTAGATTAGGTTAAATCCAAGTGGAAAGTAAAGGAAAAGTATAATTACTTTTAAATAATTCGTTCTTCTGAAACTGAAGTGAAATATGTGTAGAACAGAAAACCTCATATGAGGTTTCGATTATGTACAAATGCAAATCTAATGCAAAACGTAGAAATTTGCCCTCTAAGAAGAGAAGAGAAGAGAAGTGAAAGAAATTTTTTTCCAAATGAGTGACTAAATTATCTCTAAACCAAGTTGACAGCGAGACCATTAAAATTCTTTCTTATTTTTAAAGAACGAAACCACTCGCTTTCTATAGAATACTTTGAGGGGCGGAATTCCTTTTTTTAGATTCGCCTCTGACTAGCTAAATAAACCAAAGAAGCTTCTTATTTTGGTTTCATTTTCCGAAGACCTTTTTTTAGGTTTTCTCATATTTGATGACTTTATTTACTTTATAATTCTATGAATTTCTTTATATTTTTTATGTTTATGTTTTTTCTATATAAATGTCGCAGTTTTAATGTTTCAGAGGAGTGCCCCAGGCATAAAATATTGTGAAGACAAATGCTTAGTAATTTTTTTAACACATATTTTTACCTTTACTTCAAGATTTACAAAGATTAAAAAATAGTTAGTTCATTAAGTTTATGCTTTTTTATTGTTAAAAGTTGTTATTCTCTAATTTAACTGATAAGATAATAATTTTTGATTAAATTTGCTAAGCACTTTCTTCCCACTGTGTTGTTGTTGTTCTTGATGAATTGGGGCACAAAAGAGAATAACACATCAAGTGGAATTCCGTCACATTCATTTGTCTGTATTAAATGTATAAAATATATATCTGCCTACATATGTAGGAACATACATAGGGGAGAGGGCCCAGTTGTGACGCAGGCCCAGTTATGTCATTCTCAAATATTTTTGAAATGCGGTATTGAATGACAGTTTGAGCCCTGTAAATCATGTTTGTTAGACGTTCTGCAGTTTTTGGACAGACCCCAACGTTAATAATCGTATTGTATATACGCGTACCAAACATCGTGTTGAAAATCGCGCGAAAAAGTTTTTTTTCATTTTTTTCAAAGTACCAAAATTATGTGAAATTAACAGTGAAAAGGTGAGTGTAATGCATAAAAATATTGTATTTGCCGTATATTTCGTGATTTTATAAAAATTTATGTGATTATGCAGTGTCTATAAAAAATATACATATAAACTTTAAACTATAAAAAGGCCCGGTTATGACTCAGCTGGGGGCCCAGTTATGTCCCATTTTTTTTTTGCACTTGGATTATGTAAAATTGTCAAATTCCAACATTTTTGTTGTTGTTTAACAACAAGGAAAGGAAATTTACATATTGAGATCAGTTTGTCCGAGAATATTCTGGAAGATCTCGATCGGGAATGACCGCTGCCAACTCTATCCATTGCAATGTATGCAAGCGTCCATTTCATTCAAAGTGCGCTAACATGCAAGCAAGTTATTTTACATGCAAAAACTGCGAAAGTGACATGGACGACGAGGAATAAAAATCGTTGTCATTTATGGTCATAGGAGTCCATTTTCTTTTGTGTTTTTCATTGTTTTTGCCATTGAAGGCCCACATAATAAATAAACCATTAAATTACAACAATTGGTGTGGCATTCCTTTCATATTTTCTTATATTCAGTGAATTTCTTAAGGTGAGTCATAACTGGGCCACTTTTTTTTTGACCCCAAAAAAGTTATCCAAATTAAATCTGTTCCAAAATTTTTTGAGTAACTCAAATAAACATACTTTCTTTGGAAAAAAGTTGCGTTTGGTTAATATTAAAATGTTAGTCTTCTTAATTTTTCAATTTCCGGAACTGAAGAAAAAATTTCGATGTTTTTCAAAACCCGCGTCATAACTGGGCCCTCTCCCCTACATATATCTATACAAATATAAAGCTAAAATTTGGAATAAAAATTAATGTTTTTTGCTGCTGTTTTTTAAACTAAAAATAGCTCAATTTGATGGCGAACGAAAATGAAAGGCGGGGGTGAAACGCTGACTCACTCATACATTGACCCAGAACCAGGAACCAGAAGCAACCCAGCTAGGGACTCCAATGTAGAAACAAATAGACAATTTGAAAAGTTGTCCAACCCCCCAATCCCCCTCTAGGTTTACAAAACCCCACACTTGTGATGTGAAGTGCGTTTACAAGGTCCATGTGCCTCACCCACTCATACAAGAGAACTGCGCTGTCATGGACAGTGGGCGAAAAGCAACGAAAATGAAATGAAATTCTTTTGTTGAAACTATGAAAGGATACTTCTTCATTCTAGTAAACTCTTTGTGTTAGAACTCTAAAGTTCCATTTTTCAAATCGTCATGAGATGTCGTCCAAATATCTCCAAGTTGTTCTAGTCATTCTTCAACAAACAGTTACCTTTTTGTCGACTTTTGGGTCACAGTGCTCTGTTGCTGCGGTCGCTGCCCGCGGCTGATGACAGTCTAGTCACCAGTTTGGCGCCAGTTTCATGCGAAGCGTCTGTTGATTAACTTGTTGAATGCTCTGTGCGTCCTGTGACTGTGACCGAGTCCTGGCCCTATATTGAGTGCTGCTCCTATTCAATTGCGTAGTGTCAGGTCAGCCGACACAACCGCAAAGAATGTCGTGGAAAGAGCGAAAGAGGGTTGGAGAGGGGCGGCGATGATGACACTGAGAGACGCCTCCACCGACAACAGCAGCACCTTGCCCCACAAGCAATGTTATCGTTAATCGATGGTCGCCCATCAACTAGAACTACGCTAAGCAAATAAGCAACAGGAGCTGCTTTTTGGGGGTGGTCTGAGACGCCACAAGAACGCCTCGACGAAGCCAGCAACAACAATAACAAGAACAACTACGACCGACCGCAACGAAATCGACAACGACGACGACTAGAAATAAATAAACAGAAGCAGCTTTAGTTGCTGGCGGCAATTCCTGACGAGCATGTCACGCGGAGTCCACCTACTCGAGAATAATTTCACAGAAAATTCAAATTAAATTCTTCTCACAATGCTGGCTCCCCAAGAGAATCGTTTCCAGTATCTTTACTTTACCCTATCGGGTCTGGTGGCTTCCACCATCTTGATTCTAGTTTACATTTCTATGCGCACAAGTCTTGTGAGTGAGGCAGATCCACCAAATCCTCCGATGATCCCGACTGACTTTCTCTCTCTCTTAATTACAGAATGAACGCATGCGCCTTGATCTCGATGGAGTGCAACGACGTTTGATCTATGAGAAGCCGAATCCTCATTGGACCTACAACAACAGCTGGAGGCGAGTAGGAAACGCCTCCCTCAGACATGAAATCTATTCGGCGTACTTCGATGTTAGAACGAACGTTGTAGGTGAGTCTTCCGTGGAAAATAGTAAATATTTTAATCACCTTTGAAATCATAAAGTGTGTGTTTGTTTTTGTGGCCCGCGATGCATTAATTTAATGGTCACATTGCTGTGCTCCGAGTTCTAATTGGCACTTTCTACATTATTTTACAGGCAAGGTGGTATTGGATGAGGAGCAAATTACCATTGGATCGTTGCGTTTATTTGCCATATTGCCGGAACGTCTGCGCGACTCCCAAGTGAGTTGCATAGTTCGCTATGCGGACTTTAGCAGCCATGAAATCGTGGCGGAGGAGGCAGGAGCCATGCATGATGTCCACAACAATAGTTTCGCGGCCTGGAGCATCATGTGTCCGGTGCACGTGTCGAGACGAGAGCCCCTCCGACTGCCCCAGGCGGTGGCCTTGAGTTATGCCTCCAACAGACTGAGTCACTTGAGTCCCACGTTCATACAGATAAGGTGAGAGGGTTCTAGGTGTTTGTCCCACTCTCTTCTAGTCCTACCACGCTTCCTTTCTTCAGCTACCCCCGCAATATATCTCAGCTATTTGCCAAATCTCGACCCACGATATCCGTGTGTGTGGGTCCTCTGCAGGAGAACTACTCGAATGTGCTGCGTCTGGTGGAATTCGTGGAGATGTATCGCCTCCAGGGAGCAACTCACTTCTACTTCTACTATGTCGAAGCCAGTGAGGAAGTGCAGCGAGTGCTGCAGCACTATCAGCGTATGGGATTGGCCGATGTGTTCGAGTGGAATGTGCAAAACCATCTGCAGGATCTCCACTATGCGGGAATAGTGGCTCAGTTCAATGACTGTGTCTATCGAGCGAATGTCGTGGACAATCATCGATACGCAGCCGTCGTGGATCTGGATGAAGTTCTGATGCCCTTGAAACACAACACACTCAACGAATATCTGCGCCAATGCGATGAGGGACGAACAGCGGGTTTTGTCTTCCGCAATGTATTTTTCTATCGCAAGGACAGCAACGACACGTTCAATGCCCCGCCCCATGTGGTCAATCGCCTGCTTTACACTCAGTCGAAGGTGCGGCGAACCCTGGAGGTACTGCCAGCCTACATGCGGAGCAAAGTCGTGGTGAATACTCGCGCCGTTGTCGAGATGGGCAACCATCAGGTGTATCGCACAGCGCCGGGATTCGTGGATCACATTGTCCATCCCACAGTGGGGCTGTTGTATCATTATCGGGACAAGTGCATCAATTGCAAGATGGTTCTGATAGTCGACTACTCGGCGAGACGATTTGGATCATTACTCTTCGATCGCGTGGATAACACTTGCCTGGAAGTCTTTATGGAACGCAGCGGCATCTGTCAGCTGGCGTAACCAAGCTGTCCCTGCGGAAAATTCTATCAAGGAATAAGCTACCAACCCGCCGACTTTAACTCAACGTGTGACCAAAACTGTATGATAGGTTAGTGAGTAAGCTATTTAGGTGTCTGTTTTTCGGCTCTTGATTGTAAGTGTTAGGTCACAATAAATTGTGGCTATAAGTGATATGTGATCAAAGTTCACGGAGTTTTCTTGTTTGAAGGATATCAAGCTGCTACCAAGTTAGTCACAACGTTAACGAGGATAATGGTATTTAGCCTCGAACAGGTAAACAAAAGGGAGGGTAATTTTTAGACCCACCAAAAGTTTGTGCCAATTGTGGTAAAACATTTTCCGCAGCGCAAGAATGACTCTGCTGGTTAGCAGAATTTCCCACGTAAGTGGAATATCATTAACACGAATTTATGCAAAGCCTCTTTCCCGAGGGTTTCCTTTTTGAATCTGTTGAACCTTGACGAAAGGGCTGGAAAAAGCCATAACTAAACTACATACAATTCGAGGGTGTGTTAAGTCCAGACGAAAAATGAACATAATCTTTTGAGGGCAAACTAATCGAACACTCGTGTTTAATGATGGGATATTAATTTTTTTATAGTTGTGTTGCAATTAATATGTTACTTACCTTGTTTACACATTCTTAAAAGCGACTAAATTGAGGTGGACTATTTTCAAACCGATCAGAAATTGATAGACTCATAAAATATAGTTCTACAATTTAAAAAAAACACCTCAAACATGATCTTATCGTTAAGGGATCTCTTAATCTGAAAGAAATTTATTTCAAACTTTATAGTATGAGAAAAAAAAGTATGTCAGTATAGTATGTCAGTGAACAAGTGAATGTGTGAACAAGTTAAACTGTGAGCAAATAGTGAGTGATCATGTGAGTCAGTATTTGACGGAGTAAACAGATCAATAGCTCTGATTTTTGGGATTGAAAATTCATATTAAATTCGATCAGATTCCTGCGGAGATTTGAGCAAACAATCCTTATTTTGTTTACCTTCCGAAGACGATACGAGTGGTTTTCTATGAAAGTTCTTGATCAATTCTTCTAAACTCTAGCAAATAGGGGAGCTTTGCCCTTAAAAGATGCAATAGGCCAGAGAAGTAATCATTAATTGCAACAAGTTTACACAATTAACAAACTTTTCCATAACTTGTAACGTCAAAAGTCTTAAAAGCAAATTGTTTATTATCAACAGAATATTTCAGAACTTCTTTATTTGGTTTAAAAATCGAATAATTGCATACTTGTGGGAGGATTTTCTCATTTGCCCTCTAGATCAATTTATATCGCTAGCATAACACCAAGAAAGATTTCGTATAAAGATGAATGGCATGAATTTTCCTATTCAATAGATTTTATAGGTCCAGGTTTTGCTAGTCAATGTGGATAAACAAGGAATAGCCGAGTTAAAATTTCAATCAAATTAATTAAATTCAATACTAAACATTTCATAATTATTGTGGGATAAAAAAAATATATTGCATACATTTGGGTATATATTTAAGAAGGTTCATCCAATCTTTTGGGAATTCTATAAACGATTGGGATAAAAGTGGCGACTCCTTTCATTAAATACTACAACACGTCATAAAAACAACACATTAGACCACAGCGAACTAGATATGAGGAATGTGCAATTTTTCAATTTTGTTACATACTTTTAGGCGATTAATTATTCACAAAAAAGTTGATTCGACTTACATATAAATATGTGATACTTTTTTCTATCTAGAAATCGTTTAGCAAGACCTGATACATTACGAATGAAGAAATTTATTTACTATTTTATAAGTCGTACCGTAAAGTTATACGAGAGTTCTCGGAGTGTTCATTTACTTAAACTTAATGTAAAAAAAAACGATATCCAGAAACGTACAAAAAATTTACCTATCTACAACGGATATATTATGTGTTTCTTTGACGGCTTCGAGGCGAAGGAGCCACCTGTTGAATTTCAAATACTTATTTCCCCTTGTTGTTGATGTCTTTGGCCACAAAAGAGAATAACACATCGAGTGGAATTCCTTCACATTTGTTTGTCTCTATTAAATGTATAAAACATATAAATATCCAAATATATAGCAACAATTTGGAATAAAAATGAAATGTTTTTGTTGCTATTTTTTTAATTTATAAATAGATCAACGAAAATTGTTGGCTGGTAAGGGGAAAAGGGGAGGCGCTGACTCACTCATACATTGACCTAGAACCAAAACCAGAGCCAAACCAGCTAGGGACTCCAATGTAGAAGCAAATAGACAATTTATAAAGTTATCCAACCCTCCATTCCCCCTCTAGGTTTACAAAACCCCACACTTGTGATGTGAAGTGCGTTTACAAGGTCCATGTGCCTCACCCACTCACACAAGAGAACTGCGCTGTCATGGACAGTGGGCGAAAAGCAAAGAAAATGAAATGAAATTCTTTTGTTGAAACTATAGAAGGATACTTCTTCATTCTAGTAAACTCTTTGTGTTAGAACTCTAAAGTTCCATTTTTCAAATCGTCATGAGATGTCGTCCAAATATCTCCAAGTTGTTCTAGTCATTCTTCAACAAACAGTTACCTTTTTGTCGACTTTTGGGTCACAGTGCTCTGTTGCTGCGGTCGCTGCCCGCGGCTGATGACAGTCTAGTCACCAGTTTGGCGCCAGTTTCATGCGAAGCGTCTGTTGATTAACTTGTTGAATGCTCTGTGCGTCCTGTGACTGTGACCGAGTCCTGGCCCTATATTGAGTGCTGCTCCTATTCAATTGCGTAGCGTCAGGTCAGCAGACACAACCGCAAAGAATGTCGTGGAAAGAGCTAAAGAGGGTTGGAGAGGGGCGGCGATGATGACACTGAGAGACGCCTCCACCGACAACAGCAGCACCTTGCCCCACAAGCAATGTTATCGTTAATCGATGGTCGCCCATCAACTAGAACTACGCTAAGCAAATAAGCAACAGGAGCTGCTTTTTGGGGGTGGTCTGAGACGCCACAAGAACGCCTCGACGAAGCCAGCAACAACAATAACAAGAACAACTACGACCGACCGCAACGAAATCGACAACGACGACGACTAGAAATAAATAAACAGAAGCAGCTTTAGTTGCTGGCGGCAATTCCTGACGAGCATGTCACGCGGAGTCCACCTACTCGAGAATAATTTCACAGAAAATTCAAATTAAATTCTTCTCACAATGCTGGCTCCCCAAGAGAATCGTTTCCAGTATCTTTACTTTACCCTATCGGGTCTGGTGGCTTCTACCATCTTGATTCTAGTTTACATTTCTATGCGCACAAGTCTTGTGAGTGAGGCAGATCCACCAAATCCTCCGATGATCCCGACTGACTTTCTCTCTCTCTTAATTACAGAATGAACGCATGCGCCTTGATCTCGATGGAGTGCAACGACGTTTGATCTATGAGAAGCCGAATCCTCATTGGACCTACAACAACAGCTGGAGGCGAGTAGGAAACGCCTCCCTCAGACATGAAATCTATTCGGCGTACTTCGATGTTAGAACGAACGTTGTAGGTGAGTCTTCCGTGGAAAATAGTAAATATTTTAATCACCTTTGAAATCATAAAGTGTGTGTTTGTTTTTGTGGCCCGCGATGCATTAATTTAATGGTCACATTGCTGTGCTCCGAGTTCTAATTGGCACTTTCTACATTATTTTACAGGCAAGGTGGTATTGGATGAGAAGCAAATTACCATTGGATCGTTGCGTTTATTTGCCATATTGCCGGAACGTCTGCGCGACTCCCAAGTGAGTTGCATAGTTCGCTATGCGGACTTTAGCAGCCATGAAATCGTGGCGGAGGAGGCAGGAGCCATGCATGATGTCCACAACAACAGTTTCGCGGCCTGGAGCATCATGTGTCCGGTGCATGTGTCGAGACGAGAGCCCCTCCGACTGCCCCAGGCGGTGGCCTTGAGTTATGCCTCCAACAGACTGAGTCACTTGAGTCCCACGTTCATACAGATAAGGTGAGAGGGTTCTAGGTGTTTGTCCCACTCTCTTCTAATCCTACCACGCTTCCTTTCTTCAGCTACCCCCGCAATATATCTCAGCTATTTGCCAAATCTCGACCCACGATATCCGTGTGTGTTGGTCCTCTGCAGGAGAACTACTCGAATGTGCTGCGTCTGGTGGAATTCGTGGAGATGTATCGCCTCCAGGGAGCAACTCACTTCTACTTCTACTATGTCGAAGCCAGTGAGGAAGTGCAGCGAGTGCTCCAGCACTATCAGCGTATGGGATTGGCCGATGTGTTCGAGTGGAATGTGCAAAACCATCTGCAGGATCTCCACTATGCGGGAATAGTGGCTCAGTTCAATGACTGTGTCTATCGAGCGAATGTCGTGGACAATCATCGATACGCAGCCGTCGTGGATCTGGATGAAGTTCTGATGCCCTTGAAACACAACACACTCAACGAATATCTGCGCCAATGCGATGAGGGACGAACAGCGGGTTTTGTCTTCCGCAATGTATTTTTCTATCGCAAGGACAGCAACGACACGTTCAATGCCCCGCCCCACGTGGTCAATCGCCTGCTTTACACTCAGTCGAAGGTGCGGCGAACCCTGGAGGTACTGCCAGCCTACATGCGGAGCAAAGTCGTGGTGAATACTCGCGCCGTTGTCGAGATGGGCAACCATCAGGTGTATCGCACAGCGCCGGGATTCGTGGATCACATTGTCCATCCCACAGTGGGGCTGTTGTATCATTATCGGGACAAGTGCATCAATTGCAAGATGGTTCTGATAGTCGACTACTCGGCGAGACGATTTGGATCATTACTCTTCGATCGCGTGGACAGCACTTGCCTGGAGGTCTTTATGGAGCGTAGAGGCATCTGTGAGCTGGCGTAGCCAACTGATAAGCTGCGGCTTTAAAAAAACGCCCCTCAAATTCTAATTCGAATCAGTTCATCTATACGACTGAAGCTGGCAACATGCTTAAATTCTGTTCACTACGTCGTTTTAAAGAACAATCCACCCAACCACCGACTTCAAGTCAACGTGTGACCAAAAGTGTATGATAAATTAGTTAGTTAGTTAAATTTATTTCTGTTGCTCTCCCTTCTCCTTTGTAATTCTAAGTGTTATTTGATAATAAATTGTGGCTTTAAGTGATTTGTGATGCAAATTCATAGAGTTTTCCTTCTCGTCCATCTCTCAGTCCTCCTTGCGGCTGCAGGACATCAAGCTGAGCGATGCCCAGCTGCTTGAAGTGCTTCAATCGCAACGTCAAAGGGGTCCTTTGATTTTAGCTCTGAGCAGGTGAGTGAAAGGTACAAGCAAACTGTTACCGATTAAAGCCAAGTGGAATTATTTGACATTGCAGCGGGAAGCCTTTAGACCAAACGAAAGTTTGTACCAATTGTGGCACACCGTTTCCGCAGCGCAAGAATGACTCTGCAGGTGAGCAGAGTTTCCCACGTACTTTAAGATAACAGAAAACTGTTAAGTTAACAGCATGAACTACAGTAATATAACATATGCACATACATATATTGGATCTGAACAATTTACATACAAACTCTGTCCCTTTGAGATAACCCTCTCATTGAGAGTGAACCCCGTCTATTTTTCGGGAAGCCTATAATAAGTCTCTGTGTCTGTTGGAGCTTGACGACATATTTGAACGCGTTGACAACAATGACGCTAAGGCATTACGAGCATTATAAATGTGGATAAAGGAGGGGAAGAGGAGATGGAGGTGGAAGTGGAGGGGTCACAACAAAATTGAGGGTGTGTTATGTGTTCGAGGGATTGAGTGTGAGTGAGTAGAGTGGACATTGCCTAAAGTCGGCAACAGGCAGTTTGTGTTCTCATCTACATACATACTTAAATGCGAGGGGTGCTCGTGCACTTGTCTCAATTTCTCACTACAATATTAACTATAAATTACCAGTCAATTATCGCCTTGTGTTCATGGAATGAATTCGTTGCACTTACTATTTTGAGTATCACAACTCAATACCTCTTTGATAAGGTGGTATGAAATTTCTATCATTTGCTAGTTAGAATATGAAACATTCAAAGTATAACTAAAATGCCTTGTAGTTGCATTTTCTTCAGAACAATTCGAATACATATTTGTATTTGTTTGCCTTTTTCCATTACCAGTTTTTTAGTGGGGTAGAAATTCAAAATTAGAGTGCTTGTAAACTGAAAAGGTTTAAGCGCTGATCCCAATTTTTTAGCTGGGAACTTTTGACGAAATCCCTATGAAGTTTCTTCATTCCTAGTTCTCTCTTTCTTCATTATATCGACATGAAACAAATTGATATTGATATTGACACAAATTTTCGGAGAGTTCCCAAGAACATTCTGAAAGTACTCAATTTTCAATTTCTCATTAATTTTTGTACTCAAACAAATAAAATATATTATTTTGTCTACTACTAAATATAAAGTAAAAAAAAATTACTTCCAAAGGACGTTCAGAATCAGAATAAATCAAATGAAGGACAGCAAAATCAAATACAGAATCGAATAGAACGAATTATATATGAATCAGTGGTCATTTATGGAAACGGATTCTCTCTCGATCTTAAATGAACTGCTTAGAAATTCACATCAGGGCCGGATTTAACGGGACCACGGAGCTCAAGCAAAGAATAGGAGCTTTGGAAATGGAAATTCTTAGCCATTTAAGATCACATTTCATGTATAACATTATGCCTCCGACTCCTCCCCTCTATTTGTTAATCCATTACAGATTGCCATAGCTTACTAAAGCAATTAATTAAGCTTTAACGATCTGTTAAGTTGAGTTTTAGTGCTGCCAATTTAAGGCAAATGTTATTAAACTCACCATGTGAGATTGTCAACTGCCACCAGTCACCCGGCATGTCGTCATCCTCCATCCTCATTCATCGTTTGTGTCTCCTCCTCACTTCTCACTCCACACTCACTCTACTCCACTCCAGACATGTGTCTCCTCCGCATTTCCCTAGCTAACCCACCCCCCCTGAGCCCCCTCTGCTTGCCCCATTTGCCAGATGTGCACATGGCTATGGACAATGATTGGATTCTTTTGTTTTGTTTTTGTGTATGTTTTGTTTTGCCCAAGCAGCCTATCCCCTAAACCGCCTCTATTCTAAATACACTGTGTGAGTCTCTGTATATGTGTGTGTGTTTGTTGTTGTTGTGTGTGCAGTTGTGTGTAAATTTATGCATACAAATTGTAAAATATCGAAACTGTGGTTCGTGCTCAACAAATCGTCAACAAGTCACGGCTATAAGCCGGCAACAAAACAACAAAGACAGCAAAGATACACAGAGAGAGAGAGAGCAAGCGAGAGAGATGAAGAGAAGCCGACCCCAGACAAGTTGCCCTAGCACCCACCACTTGCTGTTAACAGTGGCAGCGAAGTCAACGTCAACGTTAACGGCGACGTCAGCGTCAACGTCCAACGCTAATCAACAGGCATGTAGTACGTATGCGAATGTTAAGACTCAACGCATTGACTATGCCGATTCGCTGATTCGCTCTGCCAGCGTCGCAGTCGCCAAATGTGTGTGCTGTATACGATATACCGTAGGCTCCGGCTTCCCCCCTTTGTAGCTATTTAGTTACTATAGAGGTTCTGTAGTCGTTGGTTCGTTCATTCGTTCGTGTTAAATCTATATAGGCAAATCGCTGGCGGGACGTCGCGCAGCGATCGTACAACAACAAACTTAACTAACAAAAAAAAAATAAATAACAGTTAAGAAGCGAACGTGAAAATTTTAGTGAGTGAGAGGGAAAGAGCTTGGAAAACCAAACAAAAAAAGAAAAAAACAACAAAGTTCTTCCGTTTATGGCTGCAAAAAATATCTTATAGATACGCCAAGTGAGTTGCAAAATGCTTTTACCATAAAACAAAAGACAAGAATACCCTTCCCATAAAGTTCAGAGATTGAGTTTGAATTTTGGTGCAAAAAAATCAGTAGGCGCTTTGGCTAAACCTTTTGGTTCATTAAATATTTAAATTGGTAGATAAAATGACGAAATATATTTCTCTAAACATATTTATATCTATTTTGTTTTTGAGATACCATATTTGGTTTAATTGTGTCATCTAAAAATGGGTTGCGCTCTATTGTCTATATAGACAAAATCTAGATAGCACTAACCATGTGAGTGTGTGTGCTAGTGTACTCTCTCTCTCTCAGGCTGTGTGTGTGTGTGTGTTTGTGATTTTAATTCGTTTTAAATTATACAGTGCAACCTTTCTGGTTCGGATCAATTAGGTTTATATGGTATATGTATTATAATGACCGGATGTTTCGGGTGCTTGGTCTTGGACTGCATGCAAATGAAGTTCATAGACAGAGAGCAGACACAAGTCCGCACTTTGAGGGTTCATTTTCATAGATTTCAATATATCAAAAATCAATTAATTAATTACTTTTATGCCCTAATCGAATCTTTGTTCAAGTTAATTTAATTGGCTTCCCCTTTGGCCCCCTTCCCATTTCCCTCCACCAGCATTCTATGCTTTGCATGATTAATTAAACAAAATTCTTTTTTTTTTTCTCTTTTTGGGACTTTTTGTTGTCTCGCATTCTAAAATTTTGTTTGACTGATTTCGCCTTGAAATTTAGTTGCGCTAATTTTTTATATATTATTCTGGCTCTTTTTCTTTTTTTGTTTATTGCCAACAACAGCAACAACAAGAACATAAAAATTCAAAATTTGTGATAAGCCTCAGCTGGCATGTCTAGTTTATGCTTATACCCTGTATGCATGGGTAAAAGTGTATATGGCTAAGTTCAAACAAGTTGACAGGGTGACAGAAATAGAGTTCCATAAAGGATCTTGAACATACATATCTGTACTAGAGGGTTAAAGTCAGCTGTAGTACTGGAAAGGGTCAAAGAAATCACTTCGTTTTATTCTTCTTGGCAGCAGCTCCGATAAAAACAGTTTATATCTTTGAAGCTAAAACTTCGAAAATTGAATATACACTTGACTTCTGCTTCTGCTTCTGCTACAAATACATTTTGTATTTTTGAATAGCATGATTTTGAATCCTTTGAAAGATTAAACAAACTTTGAATTAAGATAAGATTTAAACTAAGAGACGTATGTGTATAAACTTTTTCTGTTAATTAGTTCTTATTATTTCATAATTATAATTTTTGAATTTATTTTTTCAAATATATACTTATATTTCAAGTATTATAATCATTCTGACAAGCAGGCTTAAATCTGACACCTTTAGATAAGGTAAACTCTAAAAAGATTTTCTTCTTTTGCTTCATCCAATTGTAATTCCCAACTAGTTTTGTAGCGTTGGATTAGTGGTAGAGTAATACGATCTTTGAGTTTTAAGCCAAGTTTTACACTTTTATTTGACCTTAAAACAATTAGATGTACGTCGTATATATCGATAAGTTAAATGTTAATATTGTTCCCTTTTGTTATATATCTCGTTCCGAACCATATTAAACTTGTTCATATTTCTGGCTAGTTGTAGAAACATATGTACATTGGCAGGAGAGCAAATGAAAGGTCAACCCAGCTTAGAACAGATCCTCTAATATGAACCTCATATTCATGTAATAACCCACGTCGTGCAGCAATTTGTTAAATGTGGCTTAAACTTTTCATACTAGAGATTGCAGTATCCAAGTCAACCTTAAAATCGCAGTTCCTCTATTGCAATCGATAAGTTTTTTTTATTTTTCCCATTTTTTATGTCGGCTGTAATTCCATTTATTTATAGGGTATTTAAAATTTCGCTTTATATGGGTTTTTTCTATGCATTACGCAGAGAGTTGGAGAGTAAACCAACAAAAACAACAAATATTGTCAATTATTTTGTGCGATAGCGTAAAGTGGTGCTAAAAACTATTTGCCCACTAAAGTATATTATAAACCCAAGGGAAACTTTAATGAAACTTTAATGAATATTGCTTTTTGTTTCTTTCTTTACGCTTATTGATTCTCCAGCTGAGTTTTAAATTGTTTATGTTTTTGTTTTTGTCAAGTTTTTTAAGCTGCACCTGTTTAAGTTCCCAAATGTTTTTCTAGGCCAATCAATTGTTCAATTTCCCATACATTTTCAGAATCAGGCCAGACCATGCATTATATATTTAACAGTGAGTCAAAAATTTTGCGGTCATTGGCTTTTAGGCCACATTGGGAAAGAGAGAGGGAGAGAGAGAAAGAGAGGGAAAACCCTTTAGCCGGTGGCAATTTTTATTGTCATCGATGGGTTGACGCTTTGGTTGATTGTTAATGATTCATGTCTCATATTGACATTGTTGCGGTTTTTTTTTTGTTTTGTCTGCCCCGTGGGGGAAGGGTGCCAGATGTTAATGCTATTTCTGTTTCTGTTGCTGTTGTTGTTGGCATAGCGTTACACCAATTTGTTTTTCGAGTGTCACTTTAATGACACTTGCCACATTGATTAATCGTATCGCATTCTGCGTTTCAATTGCCTTTTGTAATTGAGCTCAAAAAACATATCGATTTGAATACGACAATTGATTATGGACGCTATCATGCATTGCGATTAGGGAACTTCATTTAAATGGCTTATCGATTTAGTTAGTTAAGATTATATACATACATGAAAGAGTTTGCTTTATACATATATATGTATATCCAAAGAATCAATTACTGGATTTTAGTTTTTATATAATTTTAAAAACTTATACTTTATCAAGAACAAATTACCAATTTAGAAATTGTCCTCGTCAAAAATAAAGCCCATCGAGACATGAATAGTTAACACAGACTTAAAGAAAAGCTGTCTTAATCTATCTATCTATCATTTTATCTATCTATTTTTCTATTTATCTATCTTTCTACCTATATATATCTACATATATAGCAAACTAGCAAGGCGAGACATCTTTTTTATATAATAATTTAGAAATTGCCTAAACTATAACTTAGTGAAGCATAAAGAAAACTCCGCATTTGATGATGACAATGACTAATATCCCCCAGTTAAAGTTAATACAGTTTGCTAGGGTATTGAACTTTAGGGCTTAACAAATTTACAACTTACCATTTCTTTAATTTTGAATACCTAATACAGCGCCCACACTTGTCACCATAACCGAATCTCATATAAAAGTTGACTTTTAGAACTGGCTATTATTCCATTATGATGACTTCTTTTGTTCATTTTGCTTCTATATACTTATATATATTGTTTGGCTATAAAGTTGTTATTCACGTTGTGGTTGTTGTTTTTTGTGGTTTTTGGCTCGAACGACAGCTGATCTTTTGTTAATAATATTAGCCAAAAATTTCTATTTCAATGTCATTGCAATTAGCAACATTTTTTTTTTTTTATGGGCGGCAACCCAAGGTCTGTTCTATTTGTTTATAGTTTAAATTTATAGAAATAACAAAATACACATTGATATGAGAATTTATATATTATAGTTGCAAATTTTGCAACTTTATCGCTGTTGTTTCCGATAAGTTAACATTTTTATCAGGGGTCTGTTTCGTTTTTGTATACTATATTTATGCTTATGATTTCATTTGAAATCAAAGATTACCGCACTTAATTGACGTTTAACCAAAGGTCCCGCTAATGTTAAGTGTGTGTGTGTGTGTGTGTGGGTGTATGTGTGTGTCCAAGTTGGAAGTTGCCTTCGTTTCCAGTTTCCCGAAAGTTGGCTAAATGCCAGAAGTTTTCTATTTGCTTATACCAAGTGCTCAGCAAAAATCAAAAGATAAAGCTTTGAAATCGATTTGAGAGAGAGATAGAGGGAGAGAGACTCGCAGATAAAGGAAGTAAGAGATGGAGAATAGCAGGTAAAAAAGACAGTGGAAGAGAGAATGTGAGAGCAGAACAATTACAAACAGTTAACGACTTTGGCTAAAAACACACACACGTATTAAACAAAAAACACGGTAAAAGAAAAACTAACTTTAATTATGACAAAGTTTTTATACTCTTTCATATTTGATATTTCTAGAATGCATTAATTGTTAGGGAAATGTGGCATTTCCTTATTTTTTGAGAGATTTAACGAAAAGAAACCCTTCACATAGGAAAAATATTTTTTTAGTCATACAGAATTCGTTACATTACACTCTCATTAAACTCTCAGAAAAAGTTCTGTGATCGTTTTAAAAATGTATCTGAAACCTTTTGAAAATTTTATTCCGAAACCAAATAAATTTTTAGTTATTTACTTTCCAAAACTATATATTACTTCTTCGTAAACAATATATGTAAGAAACATACTCGAAAAAGACTTAAAAAAAGTTTCGTCAAAGCGTTTTATAATAATATTTGAAATAATTGCAATTAATTTTAAAAAATCTATTTTTAAAATGGTTTAAGGAAATGTTTTTCAAATTTTTAGCACATGTTTCTCAAAGTTTTTAAAAATGTAAATCAATCTTTAAGTTTGTTCACATTCAAGGTCAATCTACAAAAGAAGTCCAATGGCCACACCATGTCTCGCTAAAACTAGTTGAGAATTGCAACTAAATGAAGCGCAAAATGATCATGATCTTATTTTAAATGAAAATGTGCTCTACACTAAAAAGAACAAGTAAACTATTTAAAAAAAACTATGAAGTAGATTTTAGATATTTGGAAGTGTTTAAGGTTTTTTCTATTGTTTGGAAATGTATTTGAAAATTAAAAGCTTTTCCTTAATAAATTAAATTTTGGTATATTGACTTTAAGTTAGAGTAAGAAAACCCACAAAAAATATGGTCTCAGCTTAAAGAATATCGTTAGAAAAAGATTCTATTTTAAATCAAATTCAACCTCATAAAAACAAACAACTTTATTGTGTAGAAGTAGTGACCCCTTTCAAATCAAAGAGTATATATACAAAAATACAACAACTTATCATTTGATTTGCTTGGTTATTGTTCTTATTGTTGTTGTTGGTGCTCCAACTGCCAGGTGGGTGACATACGAGCAAACCACATAAAAGCTTCCGCTAAAGCTTCAGTTTGGCATTAGAACTTCGACTTTGACGTTGTGTCCGATCCGCGTCCGCTTTCGCTACATTACACTGGACTACAGAAACAAGATTGTAGTTTGATCAGTTGCTAATCGATCGATCGGGTTTTGTGGCCGGTTTAAAAATAATATATATCTTTTTTTCTCTGTTCTATTACAAAAATGTTTGTGTACCTTTCCCTAACCACCCTCCCGCTCACACACACATTCGCCAAGAGTGTTGTTTGAGTGTGTGTGTGTTTTTTTGTTTTTTTGTTTGTGTTCGAATCTGACGCAATTTTGTTGCCCGACCTCCCCAAAAAAAAAAAAAAGAAGCAAAGTTAATTTGTTTGTTTATTTTCGCGAGGGTGGCAAACTTTTGCAATTACGCGCTAAACTTGCAACACTTGGATGCTAAAGGGCAAATTCGAATATGAATGCCAAATAGAAAATGATACAGTAAAAGGAGGGGAAGAAGGGGGAAAAGACAACAACCAAATTATATGAGATCATTATTCGATTTTTAGGCCTGGCAAAAAAAGATAAGACAAGAGCCAGAATGGACAAACGGAAGAATGGGAGCAAGACCGACACATGTAGTTAGATATGATAAAAAACAAATCAAAAGAGATTGGCCCCACTGTGCCATAGAGAGACACAGTGAGTTGTCTTTGTATTTGGCAGGCAACTGCAACTGCGGCCCCCTTTTTCCATTTTTTTGCTCTTTTTGGTTTGTCAGTCGGCCCATGTCAGCGGCACTTTAAAGATCGCGCCGACTGCGTTTGAATATTGCAAATCAACTGTAGGTACATTCATACATACATATATAGGCTGATTTTGTTAATGTGAACGTGACGTCAGCAGAAAACGAAAAGAAATAAAAACGATTCCCCTTCGATTACTACTGCGCTTGCTGCTGTCGGTGGGTGGCAAATTGAGGCTCGCGCGCTTCATAAATTAATTTACTAAACATTATATTTGTTGTCTGTCTTAGTGTGTGTGTGTGTGTAAGACAAATAGAGAGAAAGAAAGAGAGTGAGAGGTGGAGAGCCAAGCATAAATATTGGCTCTACCAAGAGAGACCAAGAGAATGTTTTCCAAAATAAATTACGTATACGTAAACATGACTAAAGAGGCAACAACAACAACAACAACAACCGATATGCCAACAAAACATTCAAAAATCTATGCTAATTAGCTACAACAACAACAAACAGTACAACAACATAAGCAAACCAAAACAGACAATGTGTACAACAAAAACAAAAAACTGAATCTAGTTAAAGAACCGAAAATTTTCGCCTAAATAAAACGACAATTCAATGCCCTAACTTAAGGAAAAACTATCTCAAATTTTTAGTCCAATGAAAACCAAAAGGGAAAACAAAAAAATTTAAACAAAAAGTAGAGTAAAAAGTTTGGTTAGATAAATTAAACGACAATTTAAGTGAAATTAAAATTTATTCAAATATTTAAAAGGGATAATCAGTTTTCTAAGCTATTCGAGTAATCGAAACTTCATGTAAACGACGTTTTGTCGGGAAAATTTCAACAATTGTAGTTAGGACTGAAAATTTGCACAATTTTTTTAATGAAATTAGACAGAAACACACAATAATTTTTAGTTTTTGAAAACTATTTCCAAGAGGACTGCGTAACAGATAAATTACAACGAATATAATCAGTCGACTCTTGCTTGGATAAAACGAAACTTAACAAAAGAAAATAATTGGCTTATACCAAATATTATTATTTCCTATAGTTCGAACTGTAAATTCGAAATTTATTTACTTTCAAGAGATTAGCTAGATTAGTTCCAAAAGTCGATTAAAAACAAACCCAGGGCTTTTTAAATCAAAAATTTGACCAGAATTTTGGTAAACTAAAATTTTTGAAAATAAAAAGAAAATGTGTACAAAATATTGTATTAAAAATAGAGTTACTAAGTTACATTTAAAAACTGTCATTAGATCATTTTTCCCAAGTTAGTTGTTTCTATACTTAAAAAGTAGTTACTATAGTTAAAAAGTAGTTACTATATTAAGTAGTTGTCATCCTACATAACAGTTCTTAGACACTTAGTAAGTAATAGTTGAAAATTAACAGATTTGTTTTGACAAGATTGTTAAAGTTTCAATTTGTGGTTTGACATACATTTACATAATATTTCTATAAGTCTCAAGGAAACATATTTCATTTTCTTCAATCTATTCCTCTAACACATTTTCGTCATTTTGAACAACAATTTCAATGACTTTAATATGCATTCTTTATCTCAATTGCAAAAATCCATTATCAAATTTTGAGCATGAATATGAGAGTTTAGAGTCGTGATATCAATATGTGGTTAGGGTATGATTGACGATCTATAAATAAACTGCCTAAGCAAATTTAAAAGCACTTAAAAAAAAAAAAAAAAACAACAAAAACAAAATTCAAATAGTTAAACATATTCTCAGTTCCTCCCTCTTACTTGCTGTCTCTTTCTGGTACTGTTTCTTTGGTTGTTAACCATTCAACTGTAGAGAAAAACCACAAAAGGTGCCATAAAAGCAATACTGGGTGATGGAAAGGGGTGGAGAGAAGGGGTGATGGTGGTGGGCAAGTGTTGTGGCGGGAAAAGTAAACGGAAACCAAGCCAATTCTGTCGACAGTTCTATGTTTGTCTGTATGGGCAAAGGAAATTGCCGTTTTAATAGGTTTTTAATTAGGTAGCAAATGTTAAATCTAACGATAGATGCGGTTTTTTCCAATGTGTTGTTGTTGTTGGCGTTGCGGTTGCATAATCGGTTGCATCTACACACAAACACATTCACATATACATACATGTATTTGCCTCATTATGCATCACGTGTTGCAGAGTCTTGAGACGCAATCGTCTGGCACCTGACACAAACTTCACTCTCACTTTCTGTCTCCCTCTCTCTCTCTCTCTGAGTTAGAAAATGAAAATTGAAATCCATTAAGTATCTTTTTTAAAAATATAAAAGGCCAAATACTACTAACCGCATGGCCCAGTATACACACACTCACACATAAGAAAATCTGCTATATATGCTGCTTCAATTTCAACTCGTAATATGTATTCAAGAGTACACACACACATAGAGACAAACAAGAAAACAAAATACAAAAAAAAGTAAAACCAAAATCAAAAGAAATTACGCACGAAAAATATCTTGAAAATGCCATAAGTTATACCTCCCTCTCCACCCCATCCACTGCCCCCGTTTGCCTCTTCACCATCACCTACCATGCCTCCTAGACAAAAAACTCAAAATCTCGTACACTTTAAGACTATTTCCGTAAACCGTTTGCTCTTTCCCCAAATGCCCTGCAAAGTGAGGTGCGTTTTTTTATATTTCTTTTTGGGCATATTTGAAATTGGATATAGACTGATTAGTTCGATGACTGATATCGAATATATAAACAGAGAAGCCCTAAGCTCTCTGAGTGATTACTGAACTGACAGAGAGAGAGTCAAATTGGAAATCCCAAAATATATATCACTCCCTCAAAATGTTTCTCCTATTTTATTGGAAAAAAGAATTCTGAAAATTTAAAAGAAATTTGATTCAGTAATTTATTATGGCGCATTAAGAAAAATATAATAAGAAAATTAAGAAATCATATATTTTCTAAACACTTGAAGAAATGATTTGAACTTTAGAATAACTGTCGATTATTGAAAACTACTATAGAAAATGTTCAAAGAAAATCGAATACTAATATGGAAGCCTTTTGAACTCCATATCGTAGTTTTTGATACAAAGAAACGTTTTATTTTGTTTTCTTTTTTTGATAGTTTATACATAATACTATTTACTTTATTCGTTAGCTTTATTTTTGCTACGTTCCAATTGCTAATTTTTCATAGAAAAACTGCCGAAGTCTTAAATATTTTGATTTGGACGAACTTTTCTGACTTGTCTTTCATCGTTAGTTTTCATATTCACAAATAAGGTGTACAAATTTCTAACTTATTTCAGTCCATTAGTATTTTGAATTGTTTAAAAAATCATTGGCAACATTTTGAAAATATAAGTAGAAAGTAATTGAAATACAGCTTAATCTAAATATGGAAAGAAAAATCCATAAATTTAGTTAAATTGTACCTTAATGTTTCTCATATTTTGTTCAGTTTTCTTAATTTGATTTTTAGTTTTGGGTATGAAAAAATTAAGGAAAAAATACCCAAAAGTTCAGCCTTCACACTGGCATTAGTCTTAATCATAGCATCTCTAAATAAGTTCTAAGATAACTCAAAATAGATTCAACGAATGCCCTTCAATTGCATTTGTCATCGAAAATTCTTTGATTTTTCCAAGTGTATATTGTGTTTATTTCAAAAAACAAATGTGTTTTTGTTTCAGTTTCAATTTATGAATGTTTCAAAAATATACGAATAAAAAGATCTAGCCAAAAAATCAGAATTATTTTTCGCAGACATATTCATTTTCAATATTATATTGTTTTTTGATGTTGTTTTTCGAGAATTGCATTGACCTAGAGGCAAAGGCGAAATACCCGAAGCACACCCTTTTGGTTTGTTTAGATTTGCATTCTACTCACACATAACGACAGGGTGTTGCCCCCTTTTCCCCACTATCTTTCAGCCGTTCCCTTTCTCTGTCAGCTCCTTGAATTTCTCTTTCTCTCCTCCCTCGTACTCTCAATTTTTTGTGTATTTTTAAAATTGTGAATCGGGCACGCCAGCAACACCAACAGAAACAACAGCAGCAGCAACATTATTATGAATTCCCCGATTTGTTGGTGTTGGTGTTGCTACTGATGATGTTGCCTGTGTAACTCATTTGGGTTGCAGCTTGTTGCTGCTTCTGCTCCCAGCTGCCCTGGCCCATTCCTTGTCCGTCAGTTGCCCGAGTCAAGCCGCTAGGCGAAAGTCGAGTAAACGGAAAACCGTTCAAATAAATAAATATATTGCCTCAATGAGATCAAATTGAATGAAAAACGAGAACTGAGAAAATATAAGGAAATTCAAATGAATATGTCTTTTTGACGAGAGCGAAAGTTGTGTGCAAAAGTTGAAACGCAAAATAATTTGGCCAAACATTTTCAAAAACCAAAAATTTTATTTCGAACGCGAGTTTTTATTTGATTGTTGTTGTTGTTATTTTTATTCTTATTTTGGTGTGCTGCAACGCAAAGCGCGAGCAACGGGCAAGACGCGTGTCAATATTTTTATACATTTTTTGTTGGTTGGTGGGGGGCGGGCGGCGTTGGGCGGTTGGTGAGGCGGTGCCAAGCGGGTCGGGGGTGTCCGTAAAGAGCGAACGTTGACGGTGGCGCTGAATTTTTTGTTTTTGTATTTTTGTTTTTTATTATTTTGCCGGTCGTCGTCGTCGGCTGGTTGGTTGGCTGGCTGGCTGGTTGCTGACGGCAATTCAGTTCAGTTTTAGTTGTGTTGCTGGCGACGAGTGACACACCGTAAAGCAAAAAGCATTATAAGAACGAAAGACGACAATCGAAACAGAGAAAAAAAAGAGAAGAAACAAAAAGAAAAGAAAAAAAAAAAACACGAAATATAGCAATAATTTAGTTCTAGACTGGCAACCGGGTCGTATGCGTAATCGTTCAAATAAAACACACACACACAAACAAATAGAAATACAAAAATCTGCATTATTAGTGACCTTAGACAATGCCCAATAATCGTAATCGTAATCGGAACCGAAATCGCAATAAACGCAATCGAAATCAAAATCAACAGCAAACGAAACAGCAGGCACAGCAGGATCAGGAGCAGGAGCAACTAGAGCAGCCAAACGAAGAAAGGGATCAACAAGAGGAAACGACGCCAGCATTATTACCTACATTAGATGAAAATGAAAATTCTGGCAGCAATTCAAATGGGTCGAGCAGCAGCAGCAGCAGCAGCAATACTTCTAATGCTCAGCAGGCTCTAACGAAGAAGACCCCCAGCCACGAAGAGGCAACGAGAGTGACAGTTGAGGCGGATGTGGTGAGTGCACAACAACAACAAGTCATCAACAACAACAGCAGCGACGACGACGACAACAACAACAACAAAATGGGTGCGAAAAATTCCAAGCATCAAAAGGAAAAACGTGAAAAGTCACAGGAAAAACTAGAGGAAAAGCACGTGGTACAATCATCAACAACAAATGATAAACCACCAGGTAGTCCACGACAAGTCAGGGTCATAGTTCATCGCATAGTAAGGGAAGATGAAACAGACTTTGCACGAAATGATACTCAACCGCAACAAGAAGAAGTTGAGGCACAAAAAGTTGCAGCACAGAAAGAGCAACTTAAAGATGAGCAACAACAGCAACAATATAGTCGAGAACAAGAAGAAGTGGATTTGTTAATTAAGACATTACAGCAACCTGAGATTAAGCAGCAATTAGTCAAAGAAGAGGAAACCCCTCAGCAACAGCAATCAGAGACTATCTCACCAGAAAAACTGCAGAAAACTGAAATTGTTAAAGAAACCCAAGAGCAGCATGTGCAACAAAAGCAACAGCACAAAATTGTACTACATAAAATACAACTGGAGCAAGAAAAGCCACTAGAAGCATCTCAATGTTCTGAGTTTTTCTCAGAAGAGTCGGAAAAAGTAGAGAAACTGCAACAAACTGAAAAATTTGAAGAGCATAAACATCAGCAACATATTCCACTGCAACAGAATGAAGGACAGCATAAAATAGTACTACATAAGATACAACTAGAGCAAGAAGAACCAAAGCAATCACAACCAAGTCGTGTCCAGCAACAATCAGAGTCTTTTGAAAAAGAAGAACCAACACAAGAGACGAAAAAATTAGAAAAACTGCAACAAACTGAGAATATTGACGAAATTCAAAAGCAATATGAACAGCAGCAACATATTCCCCAGCAACAGGAGGAAAATACAACGGAACATCATAAAATAGTACTTCATACAATTCATCTAGAACAACAAGGAACGCAGCAATCACCACAAAGTTCTGATCAGGAGCAAACAGTAGTTGACTTAAAGGAGTCAAAAGATGAAGAACAACTGCAACAAACTGAAAATATTGAAAAAACCCAAAAGCAAAAGGTTCAACAGCAATATGTACACCAGCAGCATGTACCTCAGCAGCAACAGGAGAAGGTAGTGCATCATAAGATTCACCAGGAGCAATCGCAGGAATCGCCACCATTGCAACGTAGTCATAAGGTGATCATACATAAGATTCACATTGAAACTGATGCCGAGGAACGTGAGAGGAGAGGTAAGCCCACAATTGAGGAGATTAGCAGCACCACAATTGGCACCGCTCAGGCGACAGCACCTATTAACAATACGGGGGGCACTCTATCACCACCACCGCGATATCTAGTGGAATCTCCTTCGCCAAAAACAACCAAAGACTTGATACCTGCTCAATTTTTGAAATCCTCCTCTAGTGGCCTACAAATTCAAGAATTAGAATTCAATAGCGATGCCAGTTCAGGAGAATTCAATTATCCACCACTGCAATCGCCATTGGTTAGTGAAGTTGAATCCGAAACAGAGGCCACAACTCCCACTCAGTTGCCAAAGACAACTTCTTCGCCAGATATGTCGTCCATTAGTCGCGCCGAGCAGCAGGAGCAATTGCGTCAGAAGCGCGCCCAGAAGCGTAATGCCCTGGAGTCGCACTTTTTGCCGCAGTTGCTGAGTCCGCGCTATTTGGACAGCATATTGGAGGAGAATGGCGATGGTTCGACAGCAGCAGCTGCAGCAGCAACAGCCGAACAATTGCATGCCAAGAGCAATCAAAATGGTTCCTCATCCTCCTCGTCATCTGCTCAACGTATTGCCAAGGCCAATGAAATGTTTCCGAAATCTCAATTGGATTTCAGTCGTCGTCATAAGCGTAGAGAGGAACCGGTAGCCCTAATGCTAGAGACTCGTTTGCTGGAACAATGCACAGATGATTTGGAAAGTTGTACCCGTCTCGAAAGCACTCTATCGCCCCAATCAGAAGATGCTGAATTGGTCTATTTAAGCTCATCGGCATCGAGTAGTATGTCCGATTTGGAGTTGGAGCTCGAACTCGAACAGGCAGCTGCTTTGGCCGAACGTACACTTGTCGATTTGGATACAGATGCTACCAAATTAATGGAGGGTAGCCAAAATCATGCCGATGCTGATGAGATGAGTAGCACAACAACAACAGAACCGGCAACGGAAACTGAAACAGAAACAGAAGTGGAAACCGAGGACGGTGGCGGCGATGCCAATGAGAGTCGTGAGAGCACACCTGTTAACCAGCAGCAGCAGCAACAACCGACCGAGTCTCGGTCCCAAGCAGATGGCTCTCTCTTGAGAACGACGCCTACGCCCACCACCACCAACAACGGCGAAGAGGAGACGGTGGCGAATGTAGCTAAAGAAAATTCCGTCAGTTTGCAGGCTGCTTCATCGCTGGCGGCCACGCGCGAGCATTTCGTACGGAATATGGATAAAGTGCGCGAATTAATCGAAATGACGCGACGCGAAGAGGAAATAATCGATAACGAAAAATCTGGTATTACACCACAACGTTCACCCTCACCACCACCCCGGCCACCGCCACCGTTAGCCCATCCACCATCCTCGCAGACCCCGCACAATGTTGTTGTGACTAACCAAAATGTAGCACAGCTTCCATCACTAATTTCCGGTTATGTGTTTAATCGTCAAGAATCAAATGAATCACATTGTTCTGATAGTACACAGCACAGTCAATGCACAGCTATTAATATGGCTTCACCACCTCCACCACCGACACCTCCAACCACCGAGCAGCTACAATACCCGCCCATACCACCACTACCCATCCAAGAACAACAACAACAAGAGAAACAACAACCAACAGAGGAAAGAATTAATCTAGTTGCAGATAATGGTCCTGAATCGGATTCTATAAAGAAATTACGTCTTCTATGCACCGAAACATTGGCGTCTATGCCATATGGGGAACAAGTCTTGGAAGAATTAGCCAATGTGGCACAAAATATATCAAAAGATCAAATTGCCAATAAAATGCCATATCCCATGCCAGATTTGCCCCACATTCGGGAATTGCAATTGTCAACAAAAGAGAATGAGAAATATACAACTACAACAACTTCATCCGCTTGGCTTGGTCTACCCACAGAAGCTGATCCAAAATTGTTAGTATGCCTGTCACCCACTCAAAGGGAATTGGTTGAACAACAGCAGCAACCTAAAGCCGATCAGCTGCTCGATGATCATCAAAAGTTTATGGAACGTCGTGGCTATAATGAACTAAGCAAAGAACAAGTGAGAGTCATCGACAATGAGAAGCAAATGGAACAGCAACAACAAATGCTCAATATGGCAGCCAAGATGCGAGAATTGCGCAAGAGTTTGACGCCCACACCGCCGCCAGTGCCGAAAAAGAGTGCCGAAACGGCAGCCAAGGCAACAGCAACGGCAGCAGCAACATCATCATCAATTGAAAATAAACCCAAAAAGCAAACAGTCGAACAGCAACAGTCGAGTCACAGCACCACCAGTCAAATGTCAAGCACAACCACAAGCAGCACAACGGCCACCACAAACAACGGCCACAATGGTATATCTAACAAATTTCCCTCTTCAATGGAGAGTGAATTGGCACGCATGTTTCCTAGTCTCCAGCAACAGGGTGACATATTTGCCGAGCAACGCAAACGTTTCTCAAATATCGAGAGTGAGAGTAAAAATTTTCCAGAACTAAAACTCAATCAAAATCAAAGTAAACGTTACTCCAATATAGAAACCAAATCATATGAATCGAAAAAACGTACAGAGAATGGTCAGGTGATCTATGATATAACCAATTCCTGTCACGAGAAGCAAGCCGAGGGTGACAAGGATCTAGCTAAAGTAGATGATGAGGTGAGACCGCCACCAATACCACCGCCACCCATGATGTCAGAGACGAAATTAAATGGTAGCACTCAGGCAAACACTTTCATTAAGGATGACGTCTTCATTAAAAATAGCCAAACTAAAGATGAGAGCAAAAATGCTGCTTCCACCTATGAGGAATTTCGGCAACGTGCCAAGGCTGCGGTTGATGCCATTGGACAGGGACAGAGTGGCCCTGGCTTGGATACAGACAATGTGTTCAAGGACTTCGATCGTCTCTCACAGCAATTGAATCAGGAATTGCAATCGACGCGAGAGCATCGACAAAAATCTGCATCACTCTATGATCTCAGTGGATTGACACGACAAACGAGTTGCCAAAGTCAACAGCAGTTGAATCAGCTGAAACAACAAAGACATGCCCACATGCAGGAGCTAGAAAAGGAGATAGAACGTTCGGCTAAATCACGTATGGAGCGTATGTCATCGGTGGAGCCAAAGACCTATCAAATACCCATTGAAATGGAAGTAAATAATCGTTCTCGTCGCTCCGAGTCATTGTGTAATCTAAATGAGGTGCCTAGACGACCGCATACTTCGGCGGGCGTATACAAAGAGGAAGATGATTGGTCACGGTATGCCAGTGACTTGGGTTATTCGGAGAACATAGCTCGTCCGTTTGCCCGAGAAGTGGAGATTTGCTATCAGAGACAGAGACCCAATCATGGTGGCATTAGGGCACCACGTCTTTTATCGGCCAGCTCCAATGATTTGAGTTCCTTTACTAGCTATGATAGCTTCAATGCCTATGGAGGTCGAAGGACCCATGCTCCCATGCTGAGTGAAGCTCCTCAGCAGCAGCAACAACGCCCACAATATGCTAGCTGTTATTCCCTGATTGAACGTAATCCCAATCCTACTTATATAAGCACCACCTCGAGAAGAGGCACTAGTCCAGCCCCACCACAAGTAGCACCACCACCACCACCACCCGCCTATGATCGCCAACAACGACGCTCTTCTTTGCCACGAGAACTCCATGAACAGCAGCTGAAATATATTCTCTCCAAGGAGGAAGAACTCAAATTGGAGGTGGAACGTTTGCAGCATGAACGTCGTCGTCTAATGGAGGAAATGCAAAGAGCTCCCGTTATAAATCCATCGCAGCGTAGGGAAAGCTATCGTCCAACACCAAAGTTACCCACATTGAGTGAGGATGAGGTTTTCCGTCAACAAATGGCCGAGGAATGGATGAACAAAGTGGCCGAGCGGGATGAGAGGAGACATCAAAAGATCATCAAGATATCAAAAATCGAAGATGAACCCGAACACTTGACCACAGAGCAAGCAAATATTAGTGATGAGTTCCTAAATCGTGTCAAGGAACGACGCCATAAACTGGCAATGCCAGCGGATAGCGATTGGGAGAGTGGGGCAGAGTCTCAGCCTCAGGGCAAGGCGGGTCAAAGTGGTCCTGAATCAGAAACGGAAACATCAGTTCACATACTCGAAGGCCAAACGGAGGCAAATCTACGTCAGCTACCCAGACATTTGAGAGAATTTGCCAAGTTCTCAACCCAAGAACAATTGCCCGATGGCGGTCAGATGGAGCATCATGAACAGCAGGAAAAACGTGAGGACTTCACGGATAATTCGCATTCGAGTGCCACCAAAAAAAGCAGCATTATCAAGACGTACAAGGTGTCCCGTCTGCCGCCTTCAGTCCAGGGTGAGTTCCATGAAGAGGAGTTCAAAGAGCCGAGAGCTTCTACACTTAAGCGTTATCGTACTCGCTCGAATACAGCGAAATTGATAAGTCAAAATGTATCATTAATTGAAGATGCCTCAGCTTCTGCAACTAGTTCCTGCTACTACTCCTCTTCCCCATCCTATTCCTCATCCAAATCGCCTGATACTGATACTCTAAATGGTTGTGGTTCCCCTAACAAAGGTTTATCAACCTCATCAACATCCTTAGCTACACAAGAAGTTCCTCCCACTGCCAATGAGAATTCCTCTGCGGCTGGCAGTATTTTGGGTACTGCCCTTCTAGTGGGTTTGTCCTTGCTGACAGCCTGGAATAAGTTCAGTTAGAGAGACCCACAAAAAAACACGAATTTTTGTTGAAATTAAATCTCACTACACATCCTACTTCATTCCCCTTTCTTCTGTTCTCAACACACTCATGGGTAAATGGTTATTAAACTATGTCACTATCTTAAACACATTCGCACACATTCTTACTTTAATCTCTATAATTTAAACAAAATTTCGTGTCTAGTTAAAAAACTTGAAGTCCTTTCTCTCTTTCCTTTCACCTTAATGGTATATGGTCACATATTTTCATGCACATTCTCCTCCTACTTTCCCTCTGTATATACTTGATGTTGTCTGTTGTCTCCTGTTTTCTTTTTTTTTTTTTGTATATTTCCATCTCTCTTTATATCTATATATTGTGTCCATTGTGTGCGCCTACAGAAACAGAAACAGATTGCCCACCAGACAACTCCAACTCCAACACCAACTCGAAAAGTACCAGAACAAGAACAACAAGCACTTCAGAATCGACGTCCACAAGGCATACTATTAACGGAGATTCACCCATTTCCAGCAGCTTTAATGACCACTTCTTTAGTTCCCCATTTCGTTCGAAAATCTTTGAAGAGTTTGATAAATATTGGCGCAATTTTGAACCCAATCAAAACCTTTGCTAATACGGAACCAGATCAGAAACAAAACAAAACAAAAAAATGCTTTAAAACAAATTTTCCTTTTAGTCTATTTCACTTAATGCAGCATGGAACTTATATATTATACTATAATTTCTATCTTTTGGATTAAATCTTTAAATCAGTCTTTGTTTATGTGAAATTGTTTGACATCAAAAAAAAATATAAATATATATATTTAAAAAAAAATAATGTTGTTTAATGTTTAATAAAAATTAAAAATTTGATTAACCAAGAAAAAAAGAACCCAACATGAAATTGTTTGTTTTTGATATTACTGCATGTACATATATATTCATATATTCTAGTTTTTTTTCAGAACGAAAATACTAACCCAAAAGAACTGATCAAATTGTCTAACTAAATCTATCTCGCTCTCTCTCTATAAATATATATATATCTCATTATGAAAACGTTTCATTAACAAATTGTAATAAATGTTTGTCTAATTAGTAAGCTTTAAGATTAATGCCTATGAATTACACTAGACAGCATAAAAATGCGACCCCATTCGACTATAGCGACATGCTTATAAGAATACTTAACCAATTTTGTTGTCTAGTGTTGAGACATTTGCTTTTTGCTTTAATGTTAAACATGCATACGTATATATATATTTTACTCACTACTACTCTCTACGCTCAAATGTCTAGAAAATCGGCTTTTCATATAGCAAAAAGACCCCTTAAGTGGCCTCTTATCCCCTTGTGGTTTTTATTCTTATACGGCGAATTTGTTCTACTTAAGGCAATTGAGTCCATGTTGGTCCGTCGGCTTATCTCATGACTATACCGGGTTCTCTCTTTCCATAAGACTGGGAAGCGGGAGCGGATTGCAAAAAAAAGAAGAAAAATAAAAGGCACAAGGCGATTAAGCGGAAATTTTAATTAATTCCAAGCAATTGCATGTGGCAACAGGGCAAAGGGTTAGAAGGGGTTTCGGGGTAGAACAAAGTGCAGTGAACAGACAAGTTCTCTGATGATGACAAAATCGCAGAAAATAAACAAAAAGCACACAGAGACAATTGAGCGGAGAGCAAAAATGCATGAACGAAAAATATAAGAAAATTAAACTGTAGAAAGAGAACTAAAAACTAAAATGAAAATGCTGTAATTTAGCGCATCTGCCTGCCACAACGATGAATGTGAAAATGCGACCACGCCCACAGAAGCAGACGAGATTTCTGCTCAACCAGCAGCCTAATCATCATCATCAGCAGCAGCAACAGAAGCGACGCAGCTGGTCCGAAAGCGATCTGCTTAAGGAAATTGACAATGAACTGCAACTGGCCAAGGGTTTTCTCTATGCCAATGGTGTGTCTTTTGCAAGATCCCTCCCTCCCACCATTCACCCATTGCCTCCTGCCTCATGTCTCCTGTCTCTGTGTGTTGTCCTCTAATTGTTATCTACCCTAACAACCTCAAGAAAGAAACCGAATTTATATTAATTTAAACGAGCGCAGCTGCTTAAATATTGTTTTCCCCTTGTTGGCTGATTGTCTGTTTATTCAAAATTTTATAACATTTTCTATTTTTATTTGGTTTTGCGTAGATTTGTGGCATTTCTTTTTTTTTCGCAGGGCCGCCAAGAAGTATGCTATACCTTTTGGATTGGCCATTAAATTAAGTATACGCCATGTGTAGCAAGCAACAACAACGAAAAGTCACTGATATAGGGAATGAAATATCTATTTTTTGGTCAATTTATCTTTTATCTTTAATTTATAGACCACTTGAACAAAGATTTTACTCTCACACTCGACCACTCTCTTTCTCTCACTCACTCTCCCTTTCTCTCTTTTTTCCTGTCTCTGTTTACCTTAAAGCATAAGATTTTTTTGTTTATAGTGAGAAAACCAAAAAAATAGAAGAATATGTATAATTTTTTTTTTTTTTTTCTTGAACTAGAACATTCAACAAATTTGTTGTTTGTCTACTCGCACACAAATTGAGATTTTCGTTTCGTTTAAAATAATTTTTTTTTTCTTTCATTTTTGTTGTATTTTTTTTGGCCCAAAAGAAAACTTTTTCAGCAAGTTGAATGAGAAAATTTCTGACTCGTAGTCGTCGTCGTGTTTAAGTCGTGTGAGCAACGTCAAGGCGCATGAAAAACGAAAAATATCAAAAGCAACAAAAATTTTTGAAAAAGTATTAAGAGTTCAGTTCTCAGTTCTCTATAGATTTCCATTTTTTTCTATCTAAACGAGCTGACAAAAAATGGGGCAGGGTTAGTCGAGCATTTGATTTGGTTTGTTCTCTTTTAGACCAGACAAGAAAAGTGTGTGTGTGTGTGTGTGTGTGTGTCTGTGTGAGCCTCTTACACTTGTTTCCTATGTGTAAAAGTGAAGCGGCAAAGTAGCAAAGTGCCAACAGATTTCGTGAAGTTCTATTGTTTATAATTATTTCAGAAACTACACCAACAACAACAAGCACAACAATGTTTGCACCAAAATTTAAAGCACGAGCTCCAACGGGTTCAGGTAAAAATATTTCATGTTGCTTTTTCTCCCCCAACAAAAAATCTTGTTGGTGACATTCATAAATGGCAAACATGACGTTTTCAAAAAGAGAAAAAAAGTCTTTGATATGACAGCTTGACGAATTCTTTGAGCAATTATAAATTACATTTACAAAAATTTATAATAATTTTTTGTATATATATTTCTGAATTGAATCAGCTTTTGCACCTATTTCAAATCTGTTTGGTCTATAAAGTTCTCGCTGGACGCGAGTTTTTCACTTTTGTTTATTTAAAATATTTCGTATTAGTTAATGCTAATTGAGGCAAATAACAAAATTTCCACATGATTTAAGCAAACAACAAATAGCTGGAAATTTTCTGCCTGGCTAAATTTATCAAATGACGTAAAATTCAAAAATTTTCTATGGTGAGCAATATTTATTACAATATTTGCAATGTGCTTTTACTTTAGGAGGCTACTACGAAGACGCCCCCGCCAAAAAGAAAAACCCAAAAGCCTTTTACAGTGTCCAATAAAAATGAACAATAAACTCAAAGCAGATGTTGCAAGCAGATGGAAAGTTGTTCAGTTTATGGAGAGGAAAAACAGAAGGAATGAAAGGGGGAGCACTTTGACCATGTCAGCATTAACAAATACTTTTGACGGTCAGGTTGATTTCGGCGTCGTCGCCTTTCTTACTCATCAGGCTAAATCTAATCCATCAAATTAATGGCGCCGATATTCTCTTAATGTTGATTTGTATCACACTTTTTGATTGGGGGAAGCTATATAGACCTATGTATAAGTATATATGTTCCTATAGGTAAACTTTAGTTGCTGTCTTATATGATATAATCTTTTTTTGATTTTCTTTTTGGGCCCGATAGAGATGTTGTCTATGTAGGCGCTGCTTTTATATTTATTTAAAGCATTAATTTGTATGTTGTTTTATTTTTAAAACTGCCGCCTCGTATGTTTTCTCTCGCCTTGCTGTGAACCGCCAAAAACAACAGCAACGACGACAACAACAACAACTACAAAAGATATAAATGTGGTGACTTTTTACTGACTGGACATAATTTATCGTTGTTCATCCTATAAAAAAAAAAAAAAAATACAACAAGAACAACAACAACATTTCGTTCAGTTGAACTTGAAGAAAAAACAAAAATCGTAGGTAATATTTGAATGAAAACTGATTTAAAATTGAATTTCTGGGATTATATTTACTGTCAACCATATCTTGGGGATTTCAGTTTATTTTCATGTATGACGTATTCAGCAGGAATTAGCTATATATACCTATATATACATATACGCAAGATGTTAAGAGATTAATTGGCAAATTAAATTGTATTATAATCGCCTAACTTTATTAGAATTATTTAAATCGGTTTATTCCATGTCAAATTTCGATCATAAATCAATGTGGTTTTGGAATTTTTTCTTATTCCAACCTCATAATATAGCCCTCGGTTTACAATGGGGGCAATTGGGATGATAAATTTCCAGAAAGGGATTGAAAATTTTTGGTTAAGTCGGTCTAGAGAGCAACCTTTTTACAAAGGGCTTAAATTACGAACTTAAATAGTCTATTTTAAATAGTATTGTGTTGTGAATAGTTAATTGAAGGGAAATGATAGTATATGCTAATTACTTGGCCCTAATAGATAGGGATTGTAAGATATTAATAGATAAAAACAAGTCACAACTAAACTGTTATAATCATATCTTGATTCTTAACATACATATGTATGTATGTATCAGATAGTCGGAGTCTTTTATGTAGCATTTAAATATTAACTAGACAATTCTGTTCAATCTTTGAATACTGCCAATTGGGGACTTACAATCCTTCAATCCTTAAAGTTTTCAGTTGATAAACGTTACGATTGTAAATGAAATGACTTTAAATATTCTCATTTTTCAATTCTTGATTATAATCGGTGCACTAAAAAGTGCACATTTCGCATAAAGACTAATTCAAACTTGGTTTATAAAAGTATAAAATATGCAGTAAACCCTATTTGTAATACCTAAAGCAGTTGAGGAATAATGAAAAAAGTTTTCTCTACGTTATTATACTTCGTATACTGCTAAGATTTTGGCATTCAAGATCGATTTCCCTACTTAAATGTTGAATTTCTAATTCCAAGACTATTCTGAATATTTAATTTTAAGGATTTATAGTCTAATATAATTTTATGGAACATATAGCTACTCATAATTGTCAAAATCATCGAATTTGTCGTTCTTCTTAACAGATATTTATGGGCAAAATTCTGCTAAGTGGTATCCAATTTGCTTATTTTTAGCTTTCCATCAGGTTTTCGTTTAAAACTTTTGTCATATTGCCATACTTTCTTTTAATTCCACAAACGCTTTTGGTTATAATTCGAAATATACAAAAGCCCAACATTTTTTTAGTGGTACATTCAGCCCTAGAGATCTTTAAATAATTCGGAAACTTTGGGACAAGTCTTTATTAATGTAAATGAATAATTAAAAACTGAATCCAATGGCTTACTATTTCGAATCTTATAAACAAAGAGTTGATTCAGTTCCCTAACCAAAGTAGTCATCGATTTGGTAGTGTCCGTAATTAAATTTTAGCTCTCTTGTGTTTTATTTTGCATCTCTTCTCCACTTCATAAATTCTTTAGTTTTCAGTCTGTGAATGGAGTGAAGCATTCCATATAAATCACTTCGATGAATGCCTCTTAATTTGCTGGCAAACAATGCCCACAATGATGCCACACCCTAGCCACGGCCGATCCATACCCTCCTGCCACTAAAAAAAAAAAGTGCCTTCTCCCTTCACCATTCCCTCCCCCATCCAATAGCAAAATCAATGACAAATGGTTGCACGCACCCAGGTCCAGGTCCAGGTTCAGGTCAGGTTGTTTCCATTTCTAATCTACAGCAACACCCACTATCTTTCCCCCACTCTCTTTCTGTGTGTGTGCGAGCAAGGCCATTCATTGAGATTGGTGGATGGGCGGTGAGGGGAAGGGTAGACATTCTTCGTGGTTCGTTCCGCTATTTGAAATGCTCACTCTTAGGGCAGGTTCTACTCATACCGCATCTAAGATTCTTTCTAGTTTGCAAATCAATAACAACAAAAACAGCAACTATATTAAATTTTCAACCAATTTGGGACACTCCTTGTTTTTTTTTGTTTTTGTTTTTGTGATGGTGAGACACACCCAGAGATTTACCCCTTTCGGTCTCTGTCGAATCTCACTCTCTTTCTCTCTCTCTCGCTCCTGCCCCTTAACATTTTCTCCGATGGCGAATTTTCCATTCGATTTATTCTAAAATGAGCAGCGGCAGCGGCGTCCACCGGAAGTGCCAAGCCAAGCCAGAAATAAATATCGCACAATTGTTATTTTCGGTTTTTTTTCAGTTTTTAGACACACACACAAAACAAATGAAATCATTTTGATTGACTTTACGCTTTTTTCAACTGTTTTTTTTATTTTTACTTCTGTTGTCTTTTTCTGTTGTCTTTTATATTATAGCTAGTTTGTATAGTTAGTCCGCGCACATCCGTTCCATTTCGCATTGCACGCATAATTGGCGTTCCAAAGAACCCAACTCTGGGCCAAAGCCCCTTCCCCCTCGCACCCCTCCTAAGCGACCGCTATCTCCGCTTCATCGAGCACTGCTCCCACATTTGAGCATATAGTGGATATATATATCTACATATATAATTGATCTTCTATTTAAATCGCTGAAATGAAATGGGGACGGGACTTGGGTGTGTTTAACAGTCAGCCAGTCAGTCGCTTGTGATTTGGTGGCCTTTTGTTTCTCTCTACTTTTTCTCTACTCTATGCCTTTTCCTCCAAATTGGTGAAAAGGCCATCGTCATCTGCCTGCTTGACTGCCGTGTCACGCAAAATTCAGTCGCTTCGAGCCGTGCGCGGAGTCAGCAACTCACCTAAGTAAAACGCTCCAAAAAAAATTAAATCATAAAGATCCTTTTTGTGTGTGTGTGTGTGTGTGTATATCCTGTGACTAAAACTATTAGGTAAAATCTAATACAAAATAATCAAAGCAAAATTACGAGTGAAAATTTTGTGTATGTGTGTGTGTTTTTTGTTTGATTGACAAGTCTAAAGAATCGTTTATATATCTGTTATAAATTCCATTTTTGTATAATTCAATTAAGTGCTGATTGAAATAAAGACGTCAGCGCGCCCACATTCAATATTATAGGAAAAGCTGTTGAAAATCTGCAGAAAATCTACTCCATATATGTGTGTTCTCTTGTGTGTGTGTGTGAGAGAAAAGGAAATTTCAGACTGAAAATTAATGCTTTAAGAAATACGTGTCAATGTCTAAGGGGGGAGAGAGAAGGCAATGCGCCCTGTTTGTTCTTTTCTAGTTTTGTTTTTGTTTTTGCCTTTTTTACAGGTGGCATATAAATCTGTAGAATCAATGATTCTTTATTTTTCTTTTGCCAATGCAAATGCTGCATAGTTAGCGAGAGTTGTTTGAAAAGTTTTGTGTGCAAATTAAATTAAACAACATTAGAAAAAGGTTGATTTTTTGGTAACTTCTTCTATTAGAACTACTTCATTGCATATATCACTTAAAAACAAGAGATGACTTTTTACATTTTGAGAATCGAAAGATGATTTATTCATTTCACTCTTGCTTTATTTCCTTGATTATTATATTAAGCTTAAAGCTAAGACTATAAATTTCATGGTGTAGACTTATTAAATATATTCTCTTCTGAGATTCGATAATGTTAAGGACGTTATGTGCAGTGACTTGTATTTAATTATTGTAACCATTGCAATTTCTTACCATTTTGTAAAGAAGAAAACTTATTAAGTGTTTTAAGATAATCGATATAATATAAACAAATTGGGGTATGACATGATTTTTGAAAAGAAATTTGATTTGCTTTACGATCTTTAACTGCAACTCAATTATATAATCCAAAAAACAAAAAGAATAAGCAATTTGTAAGCAAAAGTTTTCTAAATTTTAGGCTCTAACCACAAGAAATTTCAAAATACCAAGTTTTCCAGTTATTCCAATCCTTAAAGACCTCTAAGAAAAAAAACTATGATCCATAAGATTAAAAATAAATAAACTGAAATGCATTTATTTTTATATTAGCCATGTTAAATTTGGAGTCCTCTTTTTAAAGACTCATGAGAAAAACAACTATGAATCGAGATTCAACTTTTATGAAGGCTTAATTGGCCTATAAAATGCAATTAATCTTATATTAAGCAATTGGCATTTGAAATTTTATTCTCTAACCATGAATTTACGGTATATAAACAGAAAAGAGGCTATCTATTAGTAGTTTTTGTATTTTTAAAAGATTAAAGGAGATCTTAAAGACTTTCAAGAGACCTATCTACGATCAGTATGATTTATGAAAAGACTCTAATACTCCTTACAATTTTTAGGCCAAATATATTTAAATGGTTTTATTGATTAGTTTTTAAGCTAATCAAAATTGATAACAGTTGTTTGTTTGTGTAATATCTAAACGTTTTAGGGTCTATATTCTCAACAAGAAGACTTTCTAATAAGTATTTTTAACTTTAGAATCTATTACCGGAAAATTTTGTTGATAGGAGTGTCTAAATGTTTAAAAGATTCTGAAAATACTTATATTAAAGATCAATTAATTGGGGGGGTTCTCAGAACTGATATTTCTAAATTGTTTACTAAATTGTTTAATGACTACAACCTTTTATAGTTGGGAAACTAATTAAACACATCTCGTGTTTATGTTTTAACTGTATTTTTATATTCTATATTATCTATTTGTGTGTTTGTGAATTCTAAACATGCGCCAAATGCCATGACTCATCCCTTACCTCATGTGTGCTAGTGTGTGTGTGTGTGTGTATGTTGTGTGTGCCAAATTTTGAATGTCTGCCAAATGGCGGCGGCTTCCTTGGTCGTATTCGTCGTATTAATTATTGCTGTTCTACGTCGCTATGTTTGTTTGTCCAATTTGTCTTCTTTTTTTGTGTTTTTTTGGTTTTTTCTTGTTGGTTGGTCGTGTCTCTCTCCTATTATTTTTTTTTTTGGTTGAGTGTAAAGGGAAATAGCATTAGAGCATAAAATTTGTTGACAAGTGTAAATTAAAAGAGGTGCACACCAATCAAAAAACTCAATCTCTAGAACTACTTTGGAAATGTCATGTCTGTCAGCACAAACGTTCCCAGCGTTTCGATTCGTTTGGTTCGAAACCTAAATCAATTCTGATTCTTAACAGGCGTGTGGACACCAAAAAGTCAAACACCTTGCGGCTCAACAAACGATCTAAATTTTGGATCCTCCTCGGTGGGTGCACCAACACCGCCGCCACCGCCCACTCAGCCCGTTTGGACGCCACAACCTTCACCAGCTTTAAGTGGTCGCAAAGAATTCCGACCTGTGCGCTTTGAATCGCCCACATTGCCACGACGATATACGGCTCTACAAGGACAACCTGCTGCTACTGTCCCTCCTCCTTCTGGGTCGTATATCAATAACGGCGATTATCCATTGCCGCCACCTGCTCCACGTTCGGTGAACTCCAATTCGGATTACGCGGAGACCGATTGCTCGACACAGCAACACCAACAACAACAATTTGGCTTTGGCCCTGTTGCCCCAAGTGCCAGTGTTTCGGATAAAATTAAAAGTATTTAATGTTTAGCACAGTTTTCACTCCAAAAAATTTTGCTTGATTTCGATAGAATTTTTTTCCTTCTCTTTGTTATTTTGTTAATTTTGCCATTCTCATTTTAAAGCATTTGAACGCTCGGCTTCCACATCGGAGCTGCAAAGGCCGTTCATACGACGTCAACTGTCTGATACTAGCCGTCCAGTCTATAGACCCAATGAAGTCAGTAAGTATCCAAAAGACGGATTAAGAGTGTGAGAGTCAAAACTAAATAATAGACAATAAAACAAATTGACCAAAACGAGGCACGTTGTTGTTGCACTACACTAGGCAGAATATGTTTTGTGTTTCTAAACCTTAAATCTACCCAACCCCACCATAAACTCCCCCTTTCCCCTTTCAAAAATCGAACTAACTTTTAACCCAAAACGGTTTCCAGTCTACCAAGTCAAGCACGAGTATATGAGCGAACCGGAAACGGAATACGATCGTCCACGCAAAATGGCACAATTAGGTCGACGGCAATATGAGGGCATCGGTCCAGTGACAAACGATGGAATGCCCATAATCCTAAGATCGGTAATGCACTATATACAAATATAGAGGAACTATTCCATATAGCTTTTCCAGTTGCTCTAATCTTCTATTCTGTTGAAAACAGGAGGTTCAGGAGCCGCATCAACATGAATGGTATAAACGTCTCTATCAGACCATACATAAGCAGAAGAATGGCGGTAAATGTTGAAAAAAAAAACTCAAACTTTAAACTGAAGCATATTCCATATATATAAACCATATAACACCCATCCAGAAACATTTCCCTCTCCCAAGAAACCCCAATCCTAGTTCTCTTTTCCTTCTGAATGCTTCAGTTTTCTCCTTTCTCTCTCTCTCTCTCTGTCGATTTATTCAATTCGATATTTCTTTCAATTCTTCTCTCTCTCTCTGTTTGCCATTCTCACTTGCATTCGCTTCTTGTCTCAGATGATTTTGTGATACGCTACAAGTGTCCTCGAGGTGATTCTTTTGAAACTATTTTACATTTTAGAACTATTTTAGACCTTCATTAGCTAACCCCTTCTACCCGATCTGTTATCTTTGGCTATCTTTGCTTACATCTGCATATGGCTAAAACGCTTTGAAAAGTGATGCTATGTATCCTACTTATAGTTGGTAGTTGTATAATATATATTTATGATTTCATTTGTTATTATTTTATTATCCATTAAGCATGCAGTACAATTTCCATATGTATTTTTTTTTGGTTTATTTTATTCGTGTCTATAGCTCATTGATCAATTGGAAGCTTTAACCACTACTAAACAAACTATCCTACTATTAAGGGCTTAACTACTACTTCTACTACTCACCCTGCAAATCCAATCCAATCCAAATAAAATATAAATGCTAACATCATGTGCGCTGAACAAAGTAATAACCCAATAAAAAAGAAACAAACATACAATTAGCATGTAGAACTTTTAGTCTATGAATCGATTCTAATCTTCTTTAATGCCATTCATCGATTGACAGCTCGACCATCCTATAAGAGCAACGGTTATGTTTCAGAGCCCGAACCCAATTACGATTCCGATTACTCAACTGTAAGGTATCGCACACAGAATCCTCATCGAGTGCAGTCAGTATCATCGGCTGTTAATGTGAGAAATCTCAATCAGGACGAGAAGTGAGTGAATTTAATAACTATAAAGACTTAAACGTGGCTCAAAAGAAGTGTCAGAAGCTAGTTTTACCCTTAAAGTATGCTAAGGGAGAGTTGAAAATCATTTTGCTCCCTAAAGTATGCAATTGCTGTCATAAAATATACTTTTTGGGCTTATAAAGTGTCATGCAAGCAGGAAACGTGTCACGTATGATCTAAAATTTATATTTAGACTATCCATTGCATACTTTAGGGGTAAAAACTTCTAGTATTTCACCGCGAAGAACCTTAAACTAAATGAAGTAGATCTTTAGTTCTACTTTGACTATACATTGCATACTTTAGGGGTATAAATTCCCTTTTATCACGTACTAGAGCCCCAATTGACAATTTACAGAATAAAAAAGAATTTCGAGTTAATAATTGATATATGAATATATGTTCTTTCTCAGATTATATGGTACTATGCCAAATCCCATAAAATCGGCACAGAATTCATATAAAAATCAACCTGGTCGCATTGAGAACTATACCACAGGTCACTCATCCGTTTCCGAGAAGGAGAAGAAGGAGGTAAGTACCCAGTAAAACAATCAAATTGCATCATTACATCACTGAAAAGCACATCTAAGAGCTTACACATTCCTCGATGGGATAACAGCCATAGACCATCTCCCTATCCCACAATCACAAAAACAATGCAAACGATCCATGTCACCTAAACAAATTCATACTCACAAAACAATTTCACCTATTAAATATATTTCTAACTCACAAATCCAAACGAAAAAAAAAACTGATCTTATTCACAATTCTAGTGGTGGGACGAAGTGATGGACATCTTTAACGGGGTATGATCTATATAATTTTATTAGTTTTTTAGTTGTTATTTTCTTTAATTTATGGTTAGCCATTTTTTTTTTTTTGTTTGTTTTAAGAAAGTTTATGTTGAAGTCAATTTTGTTATCCACATACGATCTGCTGTGATCTATATAATATCCAATCCCATAACCACTTATTCTCTTTCCCTGCCTACCTAAATAAATAAACCTACTATAATTGCCCCTTAGTGGCTTAGGGAACATACACGCATACCGCGAATTATAATAGAATTCGTCGATGATTTTCCTGTAAGTTTTTAAACTATATCTAGAAATATAAATCTAGGCAGGCATCATTGCAAAAAAAAATGATTAATAAAAACAAAAAAAAGGCACTCAATAAAATTACTAAAATTCAAATCAACCTGTTATAAACTTAATATGATTTTATGTTTAATCTATTTGTATTTCCGTTTTTGTTTTAACTAGAACCTAGAACAATCGAAACTATCGCCGCTCTACACAGAAGGCAATTTGTCAAGGTAATTTAAAGCTAGAAACTGATACGAAACGATTTGAAAGATTCAAAACCTCATTCATTTTTATGTTTTCCAAATATTTTAGAGCTTTGGCCAAAGAATCTGGTTATACCAGCGATTCGAATCTAGTCTTTCGCAAAAAGGAGCTATCTTTTGGTAGTCCTTTGAGTCCTGTGGAGCAGAAGCAAGCCTACAAAAGCTTACAGGCCGGTGGAGAACCGCCCTTGCTTGGCTTCCGTAAGCCGGCACCCGAGAAACCCAAAGGTAAGAGTCGTTTGAGAAATTAATTCTTAACAATTAAATAATAACTAACTATATTTTGCTGGCGACTAATTACTAATTGATTCTACTTAACGGTGTTGGTTTCTACTTCCCCCTTTTTTTGGGATCTTTTTACACACTATTTTTTGATATTTAGCACCTCTTACTAGTTTGACTCTCTCAATGAATTCTACAAATCTTTAGCACACACACTGCCAACCACTTCAGAATGTTAGACAATGCCAGAGTTGTTAAAGGTTCGTACCAGCACCAACCACCAAGAAAAACCACAGAAAACCCACTGGGCACCTTCACTTGGCACAACAAAAAAAAAAAAAAAACGGCACAGGTTAAGCGCCCAATCGAATAAAGTTTCCTGTCTTCCTGCAGAAATTGTCGAAGAATTCGAATTTATACAGATAACACCGACTCTAACCAAGATACGAGTGAGCACTAAGGAGCTTAAGGAAGAATCAGAAGAGGAAGAAGAAGAACCAGTAGTCCCTAAACCGCAGCCACCGCCTCCTCCTCCGCCACCACCACCACCGCCACCACCGCCTCCAACATCTTCAGTAGAGAAAGAGAAAAACCAAGCAAAAATGTTTACCAACTTCTCCAAGAATTTGCCCTCATTTATTCCTTTAAGCAAGAAGCAGCAGCAGCAACAGCTGGATCAGCCTCCTAATCCTCCTGCCCCACCAAGTCGTAAGTCTTCCTGCACCAAGAGCACAGTGCGTGTGTCGACTAAGTCCCGGCATGAGCAATGCTTCCAACCTCCTGGAGGCAATGGTTCTACCATCACGCTGCGTAAGGTTACCTCGAGCAGCTCGTCGCGTCGAGAACCCATTTGTCGTTCAAAGTCCACGGGAGCTGTCTCAACTTTGTTGGCCACTCTAACGGCTACGAAGGAGACGCGTAATAAAGATGGATGCCTAACCCGAGTCCAGCATCAGCACTCTCGTTTACGTTCCGTGAGTCCCAGTCGTCGTCGACCGCCGGCACGTATCCTGTTGGCTTTGCGTCAATCGAGCCGCAGTCCAGTGGCCTTTGGACGCAGCATCTCCAAGGAGCGTAGTTTTGCCGAAGAGAAGAAGCGTTTGGAGAATACTCTGCCAGCTAATCGAACAAATTTCGAAGCAAGCACTAATATCTTGAGAGATCCTCTGCTGAAATCTCCACAGGATGTACGCGAAGCGGTGCGTTCGTATGCCACCTGTAAGGCCCAGCATACGCGTAGCAAGTCCTTGCCCCGTCTACCTCGGCATACAAACTCAACCGTGAGCACTACTACGCGTCACACCATGTGCTTTCCTCAGGTGCGTCCACAAAACTTACTAGATTGCACGCGTGCCCTAAAGAAGACTCCGAAGAAGGGTAAAAATCAACCCAAGAGGGGATCGAATGATAGTCTGCCGAGAAGCAATTCAACTTATTCTATTGACTCAATGGTCAGAGAGGAGGAAATCATTTCGATAGCTCCACCCAAGACTTATGTGAGTAAGCCGAAGACCTCGCCGGCTCCCAAGTGTCTAGTGGGTCCTGTTCCTCTGCAAAGCAGTCGGAGTGAGGGGCATGTGCCGCGAAAGCAACGGCAATCGGCCAAGAAGCAACCATTGAGTGATACAGTAAGAGAGAAAACCAACTTCTGGAATGACTACAATGCCAAGCAAGCCATGTCTCTGCCGCAACAGACGACTTCCGCAACTTCTGAGTACAAATTCTGTTCCCTGGAACCAGAAGATGTCTATGATTGTGTTCTTCCACCGAATAGCGGTTGCATTGAGGATCTCGTCTGGAAATATGAGAACAAAAATGTGGGCGAATCTCAAATAAAGGGTATAACAGATATAGCACGTCCTGTCTCACCTCATCCGGACTATGAGACTAAGTCTCTAGATCGTCGTCGTTTCTCACCCACCCGAGAGGTGAGAGTACCCCAACGGGAAGTGCGTTCACCCTCTCGTCGTCGCATTGATAGCCTACGTTCCAAGGAGCAGGTAATAGCCCGTGCCAGCAGTTTAAGCAGTGCCGATGATCGGGGCAAAAGAGGAGCAGGTGCAGGGTCGTCGGGAGCAACAAATGGCACAATCTATCAATGCGGTGATCTAGCCCACAGTGCCACCTCATTGAATCAGCACTTGGAACGACATAGTCCCAGTTGTCGGTATCGCAATAATTGCGAACGATTCACCGAACTCAATCGTTTCTATAGCACTTTGGAACGTGTCGGTCAGCTGGAAAGGGCCACCTCATCCAGCAACTTTCATCCGTTGCGCAAGGATGCCGAACTCTTAGATTGCGATGAATGGCGGAAGGTGCGTCTCCATGAGCGTGCCGAAAAGGAACTACAATATTTGGTGGGTAAATTGCAAATGGATCAGCGTGAACGTGATTTGCATTTTCGTTCCAAGGATATCAACGATTTGAAATGGCGTCACGAGGCCGATCAAGCTCTGAGTGCTAAGAAAAAGTCCGTGGAAGATTTACGTGAGAATTTTGAGAAATGGCAAATCCTAAGACAAAAACAGCAACAGCAATTGGAGGTGGAACAACCACAACAACGTCAATGGCGTCGCAATACAGTGGCTGACTTGGCCACCACTTTGGAACATGAATCGACTGTAGGATCGTCATCGACGACTACAACAACTGAGCGTCATCTTAATAATGAGCTGGTAAGCACTTTGTCCAAGGATCAAATAAAGAAAATTACACAACAGCTGAACGAGATCTATGCGGGAGGCAATCGTGGTCAAAAACCTGCTATAGATGAGCAATATATTGTAACTGTAGAGAAGACTTTGAACCAAAATCAACCGCCAAATACTCTGAAAGTACGTTGCAATTCAAGCATTACCAAGGAACAACTCTTGGAACCAGTTCTACGCAAAAGAGATGAACAACAGCCGCGTGCCACACGCAGTCAATCGCCCGTGGTTATAGCCAGAGAAACTCGAGGCGCCATTGCTGCTAAGAATGCCGAACTTACCCTAACTAAGGGAGCACCCGATGTGCCGCCAAGACCCAAACCGATAGCCAGTTCAACTGTCATTCCTTCAACGAAAGTTGAACAATCCGAATCTCGAGAAGCTAGCGAAAACATCAACGAAAAGATTCAATACTTTGAAGAACGACAATATGATGAGCCGCCCAAGACCATTTATCATGCCCGTGAGGACTCTTCGCCCGATGAGGCAGAAGTTATGCGTCTGATCGAGCAGAATATGCAGGCACGAAGGCAGCAGGCAAAACACATTCAAAGCCAAATACAGATTCAGAACCAGAGTCAGAATCAAATTCAAAGTCATGTGGAATTGAGCAACTCGCTGACCGATTTAAGTGGCATCTATGGCGAAAGACCAGCGGCAAGGGTAAATTTTCACTTGCACAGCCCACCCGTGAGGCCACCCGACGACGGCGAGCACGAACTAGTCAGCTTCGAGAATGGTTCTGTGGAGGAACCTCATCATCCAAGCGGCAGCATTGAGCTCTACGATTCATATTATCGTTCTCGCAGTCTTTCACCCCAATCTCAGGTGTCTGCTTGCTCTTCCAGCTCCTATCTGCAGAGAGTCTACACAGGAGAAGTGCAGAAAATGAAAGAAAAATTTGAAAGTATTCAGAGCGAGAAACTTACAAATGATTTTTTTGGGCTTAGTTCGCTGCGGAAGGCGCGCAGCGATCCTGAATTCAATGCAGGATCAAAAGACGCCTTGGCTTCTGCAACGGAAACAGAGCCACAGAGGAAGACGATAATCAAACAAATCTCTCATTCACCATCGCCCACATTGGACGCGTCCAGAGGACGCCGACGTCAACGGGCCTCACGCCTAATGCCTCACATTGATATCATTAGCAAAACGGCGGCTCTGAAGAAGGAATTACCACCACCACTACCAAAAGTGGTTAGTCCAACGCGTAGTCTTAGCAGTAATAGCAACTATATAGAGCGTCTTAAGAGTCGCTATGAATCAACGAGTGAAGCTGCCACCCTTCATTATCTGTCCACTTCCCATCCAGATCTGAGAGATGTCCATGAGAGTATTTCTCCACACCTAAGTGCCAACTGGGTGGCTCACAAGCATCCTCATCCCGAACGTCTAGCTCCACCACAACCCAAGAAACCTCAACGTCTAACGCCAGCGGCGACAAGGGCCAAGTCTACTTCCCCACCACGACCAGTTAAATCGTCGCTTCATCAACAAAAGAACTCACTGCGTGACGACATCTTTGCCAATCAAAAGTTTGATCCACAAAAGCATCGCCCCAAAGCACGATATGTTCCCGATGGTGCCCCCGCTTCCGCTCCGGCTCCGGCTCTGGCTCCCAAACCAGCGACTACTCCTCTACGTGGTTCTGGTGTTGGTACCTTGGAACGCCTCAAAAAAGCTGGCATGGCGGTAACATTTAAAGGTGATTTATGGCATTGGGTGTGTTAGCGGTTAGTTAGAATTAAGCGAGAGGGGGGCGAGAGAGGGAAATCTTAGTTTTATGCTTCGGTTGTTGTCACGCCTAATCCTGTAGAACTACTACTGCTGCTCCTGTTGTTTGCTTATAATATTGGCCAAACTATTCTCTAAAACACATTATATGTAACACTATTTTTCCGGGGCACACACAGATTATGATTCGAGTGCTCCTCCCATACCGCCCCAGCCGCCAATCAAGGGTTTGGTGTCACCCCTATTCGATGAGCCAGGTGAGTGATGATGGTCCAAAAAATGTACTAACTTTCTACAAAACTTTGCTGCAAATTTTTTTCCAAATTATTGCCTAACGTCAAATATGTTTTAATGGTCCTATTTTCCATAGGTGAACATGAGGGGAATTTGCACCCCAAAGTATGCAATAAACAGTTCACGATTTCGCTTTTTTAAAAATGTATAAACACTTAAAAAGCAATCATTGTACACATTTTTTAAACTTCAAGGATGACAAAATGTTAGAAATTTGTTGCACATGGTGAATTCTTTTCCAACCTATTGCATACTTTAATGGGCTAAATTTTTCTCATTTCACAGTCCTAGATCAGCTTTTGTACTTTCTCACTGTGTAGAGCTTCTTTTTTTGGTTGCTGTCATCTTTGCTCTAGTTTGACCCCTCTTGAACGACCTTTAAGGAAAAGCGTTTCAACTAACGCGACATAAGGAAAATTTCCGCAAATTGCAATTTCCTTTATTTAAGCTGGGTGTGTCGACTGAGGAATTAGTAGTAGTTGACCAAATTAATCGATATCGCGCAATAGCACCTGCCTGCTGCCGGCTAACTGTCAGTGTTGTGTGTTTTGTTTTGCTGACCTGCTTACCACCCCCTTTTACCTTAGCCCGCTCAATGCCGGTCTGAGGGTTGGCGTTGCCATGGCCAAGACAACAAAACAAAAAAATGGGAAAAGAACCTGTCACCGTATTGGTTATTGTTCAGTTCAGTTAGTTAGTTCCACTTAATCGTGCCAAAACGTTGTCAGAACGAAACGCGCATCCCATTCTAACCCAAAACGAATGGATTATGCAATAAATGAATGAATGGATTTGGACTCTTAGCACAAAAAAATGATACATCAAACTTTGGCCCCGCGACCCAACAATCATTCCATGCAAAATGGAAATGGACGCATCAGAAATCGAACTGGACACAGTGTTCACTGGCGTACGAATCCTCCCCCAACCACTTCGAATACCAATTCACATAATAAAAAGTTACATCGTAGTTGCGATGATTTGGAAATGACGCAGGAAATAAGCCGAAACTATATATATCGTGACGTCTATCCCCAGCCACCACCTCCTCCTCCTGTCCATTATCATGGGAGTATTTGTGATATTGCGAATTGTGGGAAAATCCTTTGGTTGCGACGTCAAGATGATGATTATCCAGCTCCCATGGTGCCACCTCATCCTGCCGCAAGGGAAATTGGTTATCATGTGATAGGATTACCCCATACACCTATGCCACATCAGAGGCAAGCCTATTTGGCCAATCAGCATGCCATTGGAGCCTCCATTCCCCTTATAATGTGGCAGCAGCAGCACCAGCAACAACAACAAAATCCTCACCTCAGCCAAAGCAGTTAGTATTTTCTTTCACTCCCCTCCTTCCCCTATCACCAGTTCCTCTTCTTGGACTTTCTCATTTGCATAGATCGCGAGCGTCGCCCCCCGCCACCTTTTCATGATTTTTGCACTTTCTCACGAATGTTAAAAAGAAAACTCGTTATCACTCGTAGTGTTGGCCAAAGAGATAAGGTGTAAAGCGAGAGCGAGAGAAAGAGAGAGCAAACGAGAGAGCTTACTCTTGGCACATGCTAGCTAGCTTTTTGCCACACTTCTCACGTTTCTTTGATAAAAAGCTTCAAGCCAGAGAGCTTAAACGATCTTGTGTGAAAGACAGTGGGACTAAAAGAGTCTTTACTTTGCTACAATTTTACACAACTATATCTTGAGCATAGAGAACATTCAGGGAAAGTTGAAACTGGGGAATCTCCCTCAAAGAAACTTGTAGGGCAACTAAGAAGACTTTTTCTTTCTCTCCACCTACTACTATTTTTCTCTGAAAGAAGTTCCCCAAAAATTTGATCACTTGTAAGTCACGTCACATTCTTGCTTCTCTGTTTCTGATCCACTGTAGCCCCACTGAGAGCAACCGTTCAACAATTAAACGTGACTTTTTCGGCGCCACAACGGCACTCGTAGTACTGATATTGTTCCGAGTTACTCATCGCCAAGTCTTCGCTCATCGCTCTCCAAAATCTTGTGTTTCGCTTGGGGTTGGGGGAAAAACTTTTTCATTCAGTTTCGGTTTCAATTGGATTCAGTATCGGTTTTTGGGTTTCAGTTGAGCGCCAGGCGAGCTTCGGTGAGTGTGTGAGTGACTGTGAGCGGGTTTCGTTTGGTGGTTTGCCTTTTCCTTCCTAGCTTTTTGTGTGGCAAGTCGAGCGTTAAGTTGTCTGTTTGTTTGTTTGTTAATTTGCGTCTGTGTCTCATTTATTCTGGTTTTATCAGGCAATTTTCCTTGGCCTTCGAATTGAATCACATTTGTCTACTGATTGATTATAGAAGTGACTAATCAGCGGTAAATTGGAACAACAGAAGAAACGTTTTATAAACGTAAACAATTATCAATTGAGAAACGTGTGAAATGAAAAGTGACAGCGTTTCGTTAAGGAAAAGTCTTGGAAAACCCGGCTTATGTGTGTGTGTGTGTGTTTGTGTGTGAAAGATGAAAATCGGCAACGCTTTCAAATGCCTTGGTCATGGCAAATCAAGTGAAAGTGAAAAATCTCTCAAGTGTCAATTAAAACCTTTTTGTACATAAACATGACTACAACACAAAATGCTGCTAATTGTTGTTTTTTGTTTTTTTCTTTACGTTATTGTTATTGTACAAATATTTAACCAAGTGCCGCTCCCCTGAAAAAAAAAAAAAAAAACAGTTTTCTCTCTTAGAAATTGTTGTCTCTTGTCGTCACGCAAATACATTTAAGGTTTTTTCATTTCTTCTTTTTTTATCAGCTGCGCAGTTCTATTAAACAAATTCCAGATGAAAAACATTTCAATGTAACTCAATTAAAATGATATTTTATTGCCTATATATTATGCATGTCGAGGCCAGTTCTATAAAGCTAGCACAGCTTGGTTAATATATTAGAAGGGAGATAAGATATCTGTTTAAATATTCAATTAACCATTTGAAAAATTAACTTCAATTTGAGTCTCATTTTCTATGGAATTAGACCTAATTCAATTTGTCCCACTCAAAAGAGCGAACTAATCAGGGGCGGAGCTTCTCTATGGTGTGTCCCCTTTAGTATGCAATGAATAGTCGAAGTAAATGTCTCTGAGACAAATAAATGACCAGAAACTTTGAATTTTTCATAGAAAAAGACTTAATTGAATTTGAGTTACTCGAAAGAGTGTTTTAACAAGAGGCGGGGGTATCAAAATCCTATCTAATGTGAGAAGTGTTTAAAGAGCGCCCCCTAAAGTATGCAAATTAATGACCATTAACTTCAACGAGCCTAATTTTCCTCAAGAAAACAACTTATTTTAACTTGAGTCACTCGAAGAAGAGTATTAAACAGGGGCTAGAATCTAAACGTCCAAACTAGGACCTTAAATATGGAAAATTTGCGCCTTAAAGCATGCAATAACATAGTTTTATCAATGAACAACATTTTTTTGTTTAGATAAGATCAGAATTTATGGAAATAGCACCCTGCTACTCAGCTAAAGCCACACCGAATCATATCAGATCACTTTTGCTGTCGCAACTACGTCCTTGTCCTCCCTTAGATGCTTAAGGGGGATAAGAGTTATCTCTCACACGATTGTTGAAGAATTGTTTATTTGCTTAGCAATTGGCATTGTGGTGGGTTAGCGACCCGATCAGACAACCGACACTATCGTCTTAGATAACCCTCCTACCCAAAGGTTTCATAACAGCAGCAGCAGCAATTTTTTTTTTTTTTTTGTGGTTAGATCGTATTACACTTGTCTCTCGCCTATATAGTCAGAGTTTATTTTTAAAATATAAATAAACAAAGTCACACACACACACACAGATACAGTTTATTAGTCAAGTATGATGAGACAGAGGAAAGAATCTGTCTTATCGCCCAAAACGGGGGACGGAACCAAAACCAAATGTTGAGGGTGCTTTCTTTGAATCTAATCAAGATCTTTTCCTAATTAGAATCTCCTTCGAATCGTTATTATTATCAAACAGATGTCAACATCCATTTCAAGACACCCGTAAGGCATGAATATAAGCAAAATATAAGCGAAGAGGAGTTAGCAATACGTCAAGCGGAGCATATGCAAAAACTATATCAAGAGGAAAGAAGACGCAAATATCTACAGGAGCTGCAGGACATGAATTCACGTCGGCATACAGATAACTTTACACCCTCACAGAAATCGCCCATAGCCCTGAATCGCTATGACGATTTTCCCACAGACGTAACACTTAAGTCTCTAGTGGGACCCAAAACAGTGGCCAAAGCCCTCTACAATTTCCAGGGACAGACCTCCAAGTAAGTAAACAAGATCAAGGATCCTCCTGAACCAAATATCTAATGAATTTTCTATTCTCGTAGGGAACTTTCCTTCCGCAAAGGTGACACCATCTATATAAGGCGACAGATTGATGCCAATTGGTTTGAAGGTGAACATAATGCCATGATTGGTTTGCTGCCAGCCAGTTATGTGGAGGTAAGTCCAAGTACAAAGCATTTAAAGGGCGTTTAACTTAGAATTTGTCTTTTATTTCCTATAGATTGTGAGTAGAGATGGTGCCCGTACTCCAGCCAAACGTCCCTCGGAGGGCCAGGCCCGTGCCAAATATAATTTCCAGGCCCAATCTGGCATTGAGCTATCCCTGAACAAGGGCGAATTGGTAACACTCACACGACGTGTCGATGGCAATTGGTTTGAGGGTAAAATAGCCAATCGTAAAGGCATCTTCCCAGTGTCTTATGTAGAGGTAAGCTTCATAAGCTAAACCAAATAGAGATGGGCTTAAAAAGTAGTTCTTATCTTATACTAGATACTCACCGATATTGGAGCAGAGGATATAGCGGCTAGAACGACAACCACCGTGATTAACAGTCATAGTACCACAAATTTGCGACCCAATTTAGATGTGCTGCGCACAAATATCAACAATGAGTTCAATACTCTGACCCAGAATGGTGCCCAACCACCGAATGGCATACTGAAGGATACCCGAGGATTGCACAAAACCGATGCCCTCCATGTGGATACCACTTCCGAGCCAGTGGCGTAAGTTATCAATTAGAAACTGAGTCCAAGTCGATAGTTAATCCCCCACTTTATTTCAGTTATCGCGCTCTCTACAAATACCGGCCACAAAATTCCGATGAACTGGAACTGCTGGAGGGTGATCTAGTGCATGTTTTAGAGAAATGCGATGATGGCTGGTTTGTGGGCACCTCGCAGCGGACAGGCTGCTTTGGCACATTCCCTGGCAACTATGTGGAACGTGCCTAATTAAATTACACCCCGGGAACCGAAGGATATTGAAATTGTCTGGCCTCGTCGTCTCATCGTTTCTGCCCTTTAAAATAATAATATTATAAATGTTCATCTCTAATCTTAAAAAGAATTTGTAGTCTAATCATATAATTTTGAATATTAACTAGAACGCTTTGAGCGATGATGGGTCAAGAAAAAAGCAGCTAAATGGAAAAAAAAACACGTTATAATTTAATTATTTTATGTTGTTGTTAAATTCTTCTTCTTATCTTCATTCTCTTTAATTTAAAATAATGTAAAACTATTTATTTATTTTTAAAACAAAAGCAGAGCATTAATTATATGAATGTTGAAATTATATTTAACCCCTTCTCTCCACCACCTCTCCTCCATCCACGGAACCGCGCTCCTCCAACACAAAACACAAAAACACCCAAGAAAAAAAAAAGAAAAATCGAACTCAAACAAAAAGAGATCTAAATGAAGTCTCATTTAAACAAAAATCTTTCCCGTTTACCTACTAATTTTAACTAGTCACAGCTAATTTCCAAAAAAAAAAAAAAAACCATTAAAAAATCCCAAAAAAAAAAAGTTTTGAAAAACATTTTGAAAGAAAATGAGAGCCATTTGTAAGTTTTTTTGTCAATGCTGAAAAGTGCCTTAAACAAATGTAACTCTATTGACTTGAAAACGAACCAGAAGTGCCCTTTGTTGATGATTATTAATAATAATAAAATATAATATTTATAATAAACACACATACACAAACACACACAGAAATACACCCTGTTGCAAGCGTATTTAGTAAATAAAGAAAACAAACTACAAACAAAAAACACAAAAAAAACTATTTTTGACTTTAAACTGGGTGAATTATCATATAAAATATCTTCTATATGGTTATAGAATTTTTCAATTATTTTGATCGAAATGAACTGCCTTATATAAGCACATTTACCGGATTAGATCGAGATATTCCTAGTGCGATCTTTATGATGTACAAAGTATCAAAATTTGGAAGGAAAGAAAAGAGAAAGAGGCTTAGAAATAAATTCCAACGGATTATCATGACATTTTGATGCTTTTCATTATGTTATTTATCAAATGAAATCTCTTCTTCGGATTATATCTAGATTTTACTATGTCCATTTCAGATTTCTATCTCATTGGACCAACTTGGCATTGAAAATGTAATATTTTCAAATAGCAAACATAAATCAGGCAAGCTATATAGCTTAATTCTTTAATTCATGGTTTTTAGTGCTGGGCAAAAGAGTATAGATAGAATATGCAATAAAATAAATATCAAAATTCAACAGTTTATGTTTAAGATATAGTGAATATACAGTTAGTTAGCTTAACTAAACGTCTCTTACTGATCTTACCTTTAAGAAGAAGATACACAACATTAGTATATCGGATTAATCAGGATAAGCTTAGCCTATTTTATTAATTAGATGCTACGTTTCGGCCAATTTGCGTTTCCTCTCCTGTTTGAGTTCCCTTTTCACAGCTCGCTGTTCCAATTCTTCGGTATATTCCGCATACATGGCCATTAGGGCCGGGTATAACTTATTATAATCTTGCAGATCTTCAAGGGTAACCTGCATATTGTCAAAGGCAATGGCCACATGCTTCATATCATCCACACTGGGCAGACGAGGGCACTTGGCATAGCGTTGAGAGAAATGGGTTAGAATTGTGTGCTTGGCCTGCATGTCACGTCCTTGCTGAATGGCCTGGGATATGGTGCTGTGTGTCTTGATGCGCGCTTCTTCCTCCAAATCATCCTCCATAGTGGCCTCGTGTATAAGGATGGTTGAATCACGACCCAGTTCAATGAGATCCAGGCAAGGCATGGTGTCGCCACTGTAGGTTACCTTAATGGGCTCATTTTTATGTTTCGCTTCCAGAGTTAGGCTAATGCCAAATGCATTGGGACAATGGCGTACCAGGCAAGTGGATATTGATGTTATGCCCAAGGGTTCAAGCCTTTCATCACTCAGTGGCTGCTGTAGAAGATCACCATTGGCCACCAGCGTGTAGGATTCAGCTATATCTTCAATTTGACTGTGATAGAATTGCAACCATGGTTCAATTTGACGCGGAGCCAGCAAAATCAATGGCGGCGACTGGGGAAAGAGCTGCTTCCGTTCTCGAAGAAGTCCAATAAGACCCATGTGATGATCGGCATGCAGATGAGACACATAGATTGCTTGCAATTGCTCCAGTACCTCTTGAGCTTTTGGTTGACCAAAGAAACGTATAATCTGGCCATAGGTTCCCTCACCGCAATCCAAGAGAATAAAACCTTTCACAGATGTTTGTATCAGAATGGAACTAACATTTCTGGTTTTGTTGGGTATACACGAGCCAGTGCCCAAGAATATGAGACGGGGATAAGTATTCGTAGAGGTTGGCACGTTCTCTGATTCATTTTTCAGTTGGGCCAGCAACTCTGTGAAACCAGGAACCGCATGAGTTTCCTTTATATATTCTTCGGGTGTTAGTTTTACCTCCAGAGAACGATCCAAACCTGCAGAAAAAGGAATTTAAATAAAAATTTCATTTTAGATATTCCAATCTACTTACATTTTCTTGGTCGCAAATGAAAACTGGTCATTGAGACGACTCCCGCTTCATCTCCAGCTCCATTTTCTGTCACTCCTTTCTCTAGTTTTGCCTCTTGTTCATCCTCTTCCAGTTTGGTTTTCTTCAAGTTCTGACTCAGTGGACATGGCACTTGCTCTTGGAGCAGAGGAAATATCCTAGGATTCAATTGATTCAACTGATGTTGAATCCTATGAGCAGCTGCATATCCAGAGAAGCCATTTTGTGGTGAATTTAAATATATGTTCTGAGTATCTTGAGAGAAATTGTTTGTTAAAAACTTTTGGTATTCCGGCAGACTGGATACTTCATGGGGAGTAAAATGAATCACTAGAGCTACCACTCCGAGCTTGGTTTTGCCCAAATCCTTAAATATATTGGCCTGCTCCTTAAGGGAAGGCAAAAAATCGCTATCTGGTAGATCAAGAAACACAAAAGACAAGGCCGTCTCGGCAGGCTCGGTAACATCTGCAGAGCGTACTACCCGACCATCGGGCAAGGTGACATCTTGTCCATTTTTCAGCTGTCCCATTAGAGGACCAGGCTTAAGACCCTGTTCTACGCATTTCACAAGATTAAGGGCTCCTGGACGGGGTTTCATTTGGCAGATATAACTCATGACGACTTGGTCGACACCATCTTTTGTCTTTCTTATAGGCACCGCTTCTACTTTCAGAATAGAATCCTCAAATGTTGTGCCTTCAGTGCAATCTTCTGTTTGCATTTGTAGATTTTTGAGAACCACAAAACGTCGCATGGATTGCAGCATGGTCGAGAGATGAGCTGGTCCATGCAGACCCACCTGTCTAACACCAGCATCCTGAATCGTAAGGGCAAGGCCTGGCAAGCCGCCCACCGTCGACCACGTGTTGCGCGTCACAAAGATGTGCTCCAATCGCGACAGACGCGTCCGATGCTCATGGGCTAACCGCTGGGTTCCCTCGCCACAGTTGAAAAGATAGCGTGATTGGTCGGTGAACAGGTAAACCGAACTGGGTGAACCATTGGCTCCGTTGCCCAGCACCTGGAGATTGACGGTTCCAGGCACAACTGAAGCCAGCTTTTTACGCAATACATTGGGCTCTCGTGTATACTTGGCGGGCAGTGGATCAGAGGCAGCTGCAGCCACCACAGAGCTACTCATATTGATGAGGCGATGGATTTGCTGACGACGACGAAGATGTTGTCCATAAAGCAATGGTTTCGGGAATTTCAAAAAAATCATTGGCAATTGACTCAGCTGTGCTGCCAGAAACTACAACATTAACACTCTGGCAACACAGTTCACGGTGCAAGTAGTTTGGTCACCCTACATTTACCCTACTTCCCAGTATTTTGCTCGAAATTGAGTTGCCTGCACTGGTCCACCACTAGAAATGCCCACGTGCGTTTATGTTTGAATTTGTTTAATTGCCAGCCGGTTCAACAGAATGGTCTTCTTCACCTGTAATATCTGCGGCGAGAGTGTTAAGAAACCCGCTGTGGAGAAGCACTACCAGCAACGATGCCGCGGCAACCAAAAGAATGTCTCCTGCATGGACTGCCTCAAGGATTTCTATGGTGAAGACTATGTGGCCCACACCAAATGCATCTCGGAGGCTCAGAAGTATGCCAATCAAAATTCCAACTTTGTGGCCAAAGAGCCGCGTAACAAAAATGCTCAGAAGCAAGAAGGCTGGATGGACATCATTCGTGCCATTTTGGACAGCACGGATTACCAGTTGACCCCACCGATCCGTAACGCCTTCCAACGTCTGCAATCCGTCGACAATGTGCCCCGCAAAAAGGCTAAATTTGAGAATTTTGTAAGCAATTGCATACACATGCCCAAGGCACAGGCCAGCCAGGTGTGGGACATTCTCGAAAAGGAGCTAAATAAAATGAAAGCAGCCAAACAACAAGAACTGGCCAAATTGAAGGAACAAAAAGAATCCCAGAAGCAGCAGGAAGTAGTGAAAGAGGAGCAGCCGCCTAGCAAAAAGGCCAAACTTGAGAATGGCCACGACATTGAGGAATCTGCCGAATCCAGCGAATTCGATTGGGCTGCCCAATTAATTAAACTTGTGGCCAAGCAATCAGATGGCAGCATTTTCCAAGAGAAACTGAAGAAGAAGCTACTCAAAAAGTATCTCAAACACCTGACCCTCTCGGAGCTAAGCGAGAAGCAAGCCAAGAAGTTCGATAAGAAATTCGACAAACATTTAAAAAAATGTGAAACCCTAAAACTTGAAGGGGACCTTGTTAAGCAGTTGTAGTTTAATTATCTTTTATATATATGTATGTATGTAGGAAATAAATCATATATAATTTATATACGTTTGCTTGAGCCATCAATATTTCACATAATGCATACATTCCCGCAAATAGTCTCTGCTTGTCTTGCACTGGGGACTCTCGCGGAAACGATGGGCTGGGCAATTCAATATCATTTCATTGGACACACATTCCATGACCAAACCCGGATACGGATGACAACCATAACGTGTGAGGCGCTTGGCCAATTGCTTGACACTTGCGCGAGGCAACAAGGAGAGGGCTAGAAAAGGATTAGGTTAGAGGATAAGGGATAATATTCTCTACTACTTACCATGTTTATCGCACTTGATATATGTCTGGTAGAGAAGAGCCTCATCCGCATCATCAGCCAGTTCACTTTCCAAATGCTCTCGCACAGCTCGAAGATTTAAAGATTGGCGATTTGGTCTTAGGAAATCGGAGCTATTGAATGTGCATTCAGAGGTACACTGACAAAGATGAGGTTCTTTAATATTTTACTTCAACTTGAGTGTATGTATGTTAATGGATGACTCACAAACATATAGAGTTGCTCCTCCTGATCGTTGGTATAGTGGATCTTTTCATGCCAATCGATTTGACATTCCGTAAACTGACGACTCTCGTCATGTAAGTCACAGCAGAAATCGTGCTATAAACAAATGTTACCTCATTTAACTATAGATATAGAAATTCACTTGCCATACCATGGTGTCCATATTATTAAATTCGCAATCCTCATTCATTGGCACTGCAGGATTGGCTGTCACCCTGGAGCCAGTAGTTGCTAGTAGAATGATTAAGCAGAGATTAAGCCGCATTTTACTATATACGGATTTTCCATGAACTTCAACGCTTTTATATGGTTGGTGGTCCCCTTACCCCAAAAAGCGATTCAATTTTTGGCTAATTTTGCGTAACATTTAATGGTTTTTAATTACGAGCTAAATTTAAGTTGATATTTATTTTTTTTTGGCGTTGGTTAATTATGGTGATCATCATCATCAGCCCGCTTTCCGACTCTTGCAGTATTACTGGAGTTTTGGTTCTGGACGTTCTGGGAGAGGTCGTTCTGCTCCAATTCCTGGAATGCATTTCCACGTGCAATGATAAATGATGGAAGGCCCATGGAGGCATCCATCAGACATGATTCCAAATATAGCTAAAAAGATATATAGAGACCATAAAGAGAGACAGAGATGAAGAAACGAAACACGCACTTGGGCATGGTCATGCGGCTGATGTCTAACAAATGCATGCGGAAGCATTATATATCCCACACCCATTCCCCGATACCTCGCTGCCGAGCATTCCCTTTTGCATTCAGCTGCAACTAATTAGCCGAGAAATACATCATAAATAGTACATCCCTTCCCGTCTCTTCTCTTGAACATCATCAGTCAAGTCACAGACTTTGAGTCGCTCCAAAAGAAGTTTCCATTTGTTTATTTTTGACTCATAGTAAAGGGAACGAGGGGTATGCGGGGGTGTGTGTGGTAGGTAGGAGATGCAGTTTCTTATGGCGGCGCTTCATGGTGGCATATGGCCATAAGACAGATATAGACAAGGGATCATGTTAAAGGTGTAGCTAGAGCAATCAAGCGGCACGTGCCCCTACATCTTTGCCGATGAAGTTCACCATCTAGAAGAATTGGGAACATTTTTTTCCCAACGCCTAACTAGATGAATTTCTGTTGAGAATGAGATTTTGAAACCCAATCGGAAACCCAACCCAATCTAGAAAAACTAAATTATATCACGCAGATGTTCATATTAAATTGAAACTTAATTTACAATTTCTAATACGATATATTTCAGACTTTTCATTGGAGTTTAATGAAGTTTTATTATCATTATCTTTAAAAGGAAATTCCTTGTTTTTATAGAGTGAAGAACCCTTTAGTAAACTTCTGAAGATTCTAGAACTAAATGCTACTATTTTCTTAGTCTAAAACAAAAGAAAACTACTATCAAAATATACTCTAATTTAAATTTTTCCTCTTGCAAGTTTTGCATTGGATCAAAATGGCTAAAAGCGATAATTTTTCTATGTCATGAGAAGTTTCTCATTAACCCAATTAATTACAAATGAATTTCTCTTTATGTACTAAGATATTTCTCAATAAATAACGCTCTACGTTTGATGGTTTCTATATGTTATAGTGGTCCGATCCGACGAGTTGTCAAATTTAATCTTATTAGGCAACAAAATTCTTAAATACAAAATTTCATTTGAGTAGCTTTCTAATTTAGGACGTAAAATAATCAACGGACGGGCATCAGGATACGATTATGGTTATATGGACATGGCTTTTCATGCTGTTCGAGAATATATACCTATATATATATGGGGTCGAAAACGTCTCCTTCTCTACGTTACAAAACAAAATATTTAACTTTGACATAAAAACATACATATTTCAATTTTGCTTAAAAACAGACAAATGTTCCCTAACGGTTTGAAATATTTTCTTTAAGTTTAAAAAATATATAATATATGTATATTCTCCTATATCATTTCGAATTTGTAAGGCTTTTTATGTTTACAATTGTAGAGTCTTTTACATTAAAAGTTTTTAAATAAGTTGAAGATTATTTTGAGCCATACACTGTACTGCAAGGTTTGAGTTTCTATGACAACGAGAGAACACCGCACAAACATTTATAAGTTTACATTTTAAAGATATCAATTTAAAGCAAATTATAGAACGAATTTTCAATTTCGATTAACGCGCTGTTCTTCAGAAATTCTTAAAGAAATATTTATGTACATATATACATATACAAGTAACAAATATGTATGTACTAGCCAGGAATAGCCGTTCCTAAGTTTACTATCCTTAAGAAATATATTTACATATGTATGTATCTATAGTATAAGAATCCTTTTATGTAGGTTAAGGTTTAATGACCCAAATGAAGTGTGAAAAAGTACAAACACATGGCGCCGACATAGCCAGAATGGACAATATCCGAATTAGCCATAATATTTGCTTTTGCCATTTCAAAAACAAAATAAGCAATTTTGAAAAGGAGACTGCCACTTTTATCTCCACAAATCATCACATTTTTCTCTCTTTGTAGTTCATGTGGATGCTATGTGCATGTGAGACAATGCAATCTTATTGACTCCAGACCACTCTCAAGAGAAAGGGAGAGAGTGAGTGAGAGGTGGAGGGAGAGAGAGAGAGGCAATCCCATACCACATGCCACACATACGAATTCAAAAAAATATGAAGTAAGTAAGTCGTCTCGCCGACTTGGGTATACCATACACCAGTAAAACAAATATTTCAAATTTGTAATAACTAATGCATTTGCCTATTTTAAAAAATTCTGTTCACGTGCTTTTTACAAGCATATCTTACTATCTCGCTCACTCAAGCATTCGAGCACCCTAGCGCCCCCACCCGCCAACGGCCAACTCCGGGCTTTTGGAAAAGCGTTTATATGCATAACTTGGCTATTTTATGTCCGATTTTGATCAAATTTTGTATTATGCTGGGTATTAGTATAAAATTTAAATTGCACAATGTAAAAAATTACGTGAGATAATCGAGTTTTTCAAATTTCGTGGGCGGAATGGGGCGTGGCAAAAATATGAAATAAACTTGATCACTCTACATACTACATGAGCCTACATTCCAAATTTAGTGGCTCTATCTCGTATAGTCTCCGACATCTACGCGTTCATACGGACGGACAGACGGACGGACATGGCTAGATCGACTCGGCTGTTGATACTGATCAAGAATATATATACTTAATGGGGTCGGAAAAGCTTCCTTCTGCCTGTTACAAACATTTTGTCGACTTTAATATACCACTTCACCCTATGGGTGCATGGTATAAAAACCCAACCGAACTGAAGAGAATCCACACAGTAGCAATAGACAATTCAGTTGAGAATTTGTTGGCAAACCGTGCGGTTCGTTTCGTTGCTCGAAGTTTTTGTCGGTCTCTAAAGACCATTTGGAAGAATTCTTCTTCCGTAGGATTGTTGAGTAGGAGACAAGTTTGGAGGAGCTGTGACAAGTTCCAAAAAATTTCTAGCAGAAAATAGTTTTACGTTTGGCATTTATTTTTAAATTCAACTATATATATATAAATATATATGTACATATATATATTTATTCTTAAATCAACTTTTTCGTGTGTTGTGAGTGTGAAAAAAATGCCAATGGCAATAATATTGTGAAATATTTTTGACAAAATCCAAAAGAAATATATATATAAAGTATTTAAATATATATATATATCCACATCCAAAATGAGAAACTTTAACATCAGCCATGTGCTGATCGGCCTGTTAAGCTGCTTCATTCTGGTGGCCAGTGGACAGTACGAGCATTATCTGGATAGCCTGAGATCAAACGAACTCTATGAATTCATTGAGGGACAATCGGGATCTATACAATTTTTGGCTAAGGGCGATAGTGAGCAATCTCTGCTGCAATTGGAGCATCCAATCAGTTTCTATGGCGAAAAATATGAACAGCTTTATGTGAGTATCATCTGAACGATCAGCATCAATTGCTGATAAGCTGACCCACACCCCCGTCGTCTCACCGGGCAATCATTATGCAAATATTTCATTCTCTAATCTCTAGCAGCATTGGAGGTACAAACATTGTAATATTTAAATGTAAATTTTACTTTGTTTATTTATAGAATTTCTATTATTTTATTTCGGCAAAAACATGACAAGACATCGATTTCTACACCCACCCAAAAAGAGACTCTCAAATGTGCCATCAACTTATTTCGCACCCTCGCGAGGGGTGGTCTTCCCCCGACGCCCCTCTTCCCTCATGACAATCCATTGATGTGGTCTTCTACCCTCTAAACTAAAGGCCTCTTTGGCCAACTGCCAAAGTTTATTTGGCATCAAAAAATTATGAGAGCTCTTTTCTTTTTTGTTTTAGTTGGTTTTTTAGAAGAATCGAAAGTGTCGTCCATTTTGGTGTTTGTTTTTGTCAGCTAATTAACTAAATTTATGTGTCTGACGTGGAAAAATAGCACGCGGCACAAATGGAACATATATATACATATTTTTTTGTGTAGAAAAGAAGCAAAAATGTGCATAAATCTTATCACAATTTTGGTTCCAGGAAAAAAAAAGAAACTGTAAATAGAACAAAACCATAATTTTCATTCCATAAAATGTCGAAAAAAAACTTGTCTTATTATTAAAAGTCAACAACTTACTAGAACAAAGTCATAACTTACATTCTATAAATTGTGTGATCTTTAATTTCAACAACGTTAAATGTAATAACTTAAATAGAAAAGAAATTAATTTATTTTTTATAATTTGTGGTATTTGTATCAGTTTATATAGGACAAATCTCATACATTACAAGTATCGAGACTTTTTACTATACAGAAGGAAATTTGCTGGAAAAGCTTTAAAAAATATCCTTTAAAATGCATAGCTCTTTATACTTTTGAAACTTTCAAAGAACGAAATTGATGAAATTTCAAATTTAACTAATTTACACTCGATCGACTTACAATCTATGTTATATTAAACATTAAAAAGAGAAAACAAAGATATTCTCTTTGTAATGATGGCATAACTATGGTCCGCAATATAAAATTTGTTGGCACAAACGAAAAAGTTACACAAATTTTGAATTCAAAATAGAAATTTAAATGTACGAAATGAAGTTATTCCTCAGAGTTGCTTTTTGGTTGATTGGAAAAGGCTCTATGTATGTAGTAAATCTCTTTTAAAAAATGCCGAGTTCTTCAAAGCATATTTTTGGGTGATATTGTTTCTTATTAAATTGGTCCATAGAATAGCTATATAGTAAATTCTCCGATTTCGTATTAATATTCTTAAATTGTTAGTGCCGAAGAGAAGTTTACACTCTCTTAAATGTATTATTTCGATTTCACTGAACCAGTTACAATCCAATCAAACATATTTAAAGTCATCTAGTTGCAAGTTTCTACCCTTGAATCTTAGCCTATAATACATAGGAGAATCCTTCTTGGAATCGAATATATTTGGAAATTTTTCAAATAACCAATTGAAACACATTGACAGAAACAATTCTGTTGTTTGTAGTTTTCTAATTAGGATAAGTAAATCTTTTATTGTTATCCTAGTTAGAATACTACAAACAACTAAGATTAAACCACAGTCGCGTTTAAACTCATTAAACTTAATTTCAAAAATTTATGAAAACTAATTTTATTCACTTATTAATGAGCTTGATACTCGAACTTAGAAGTATTTCTGTTAAAAAAAAAAAACAACATGAAATTGAACTTTCAATTCATAATTTTTATGTACCAAAAGCATTTTTTCGCTAATTCAAGATTTTTTTGAGTTAGTATAGAAAGATAACACGGGCCGACATGATTTTTGGTGACCTTAACTTCAAAGGTGTTCTTAACTAAATCGAGTACGCTGATTCTCACTGGTTTTTGGCCATCACGTCCAGATTCTGTGAAATTAGCACCCAAAAGTACACTATAGAAAGTTTAAAACAAAATTATTAATTTTTTTAGCAGATTTCAGGATATTCTGTGTAAGAAAATTAGCTTTTGCATAAGAGTTCCATAATTCTCTAAAACTAAGAGGCAGACAATTCTTGGAATTCCTATAGCATGCTTTTTGGTTCAAATTTAAATCATTGTAGAACCATATTCAAAGTGTTTGATATTATGCATTATAGCAATGATGTACCTCTTTGATATTTTGTAAATTTCTATTAAATTATACTTGATATATTAATAGGTTAAAATAAAACTCTTTTTAGCATAATATTACGTTTATATTATACAATAAAATACTGCAAAAATGAGGTCAATTTGAATAAGTTCAACACACTTTTCTCGAAAATCTGATAAAATCCGGATAAAAACTAAATACAGGGCCGTGATCAGCACCCCTCAATTGAACTTAAAACACTTTTTCATGCCCTTAAAAATGTTGGCCTGTGTAATTAGACGAATTCCTCTCCGAGTATTCTGTATTAAACAAACTTTTTACCAAATTGTTTTTGCCAAATTTTCTACTAAATCACTCTTATTTTTTATGGCATCAATTATTGTATAATTTCAACATATGTTAATGTTTCGAAAATATTTTGGAATATCTCAACACATCTATTTGTTATTCCATCACGTAGAGTTTCAAATTGTTTAAGTGGAAATTGATTTATGTGCGGGTGATCATGTTGGCATATTATGAACACCTGTGCTCCAAATTCCACTTTAACCGAAAATAATAGGAATTCCGAGCGACCGCCCGACCGACCGATCGACAGTTTATGTTTATTCAGAAAACATAGGAACCACAATGGTATTTTTGGGTGAAACGAAGAGATTTTCAAGTAGGAAGCGAACCAGTTTGTGCTAATTATAGATGTGTGTGTGTGTGTGAAGTTGTGTGTGAAAAAAGGGAGAAGTCAATTAAGGGGAAGATAAAGATCATTTGCCGTCTTATGTTAATGATTTGTTATTGTTTTCTTTCCGCCATTCGCATTCTTGAGAGGAAAATGCTTGTTAAGTGGCCCGTTAGCACTTCAAACTGAAGTGCCCCTTATGGAAGGGAGTCGACGCCGACATTGTCGCCGTTTCCTTTTCAAATGATCCTTCTTCTCGCGTACTTATTTTCACTTCCTTTTCATTTTGCAGATCAATACCAATGGCATTTTGACATTTAATGTTGAATTTTCCGAGTACTTGAATCAACCATTTCCTTTGGAATATCCTTCCATAGCGGCCTTCTATTCGAATGTAGATACCACAAACAGTGACGATGGCACTTCCATTTCTCTCTTTGTGACCACAGACGAGGCCAGCTTGAATAAGGCTCAGCAATTGGTCCGTTATGCTTACAGCGAGCAGGCGGAATTCGAGGCAAAGCAATTGATTGTGGCCACTTGGCAGAATGTGGGCTATTTCGATTCGAAGACGGATAAACTGAATACCTTCCAGGTGGCTTTGATAGCCAATGATGAGCAGACTTTCGTACAGTTCATCTATCCCGATGGTGGCCTCAATTGGTTACAGGGTGAAGCTGGTGTTCAGGGACTACCCGATATACGTGCCCAAGCTGGTTTTGTGGCCGAAGATGGCAGACATTATAATCTAAATGGATCTGGTTCGGAAAATGTAAGATCAGAAAACAAATCCCTCTTTGGCTCCTTTGTCATCCTAAAGTGTCTCTCTTTAATTTCAGGCTCGTTTCTTAAGCGAAAGCACTAATCTAGGTGTTCCCGGTGTATGGCTCTTTGAGGTGGCTCCTCTCAATCCCGATCAGAATGTTGTGCCACCAAATAATGCAGAATCACGTACTGAATCGCCAGCCTTGGCCCAGACTTGCCAGGCCAGTGGCCATCAGTGTGATACTCATGCCCAGTGCCATGATAAGGCTGAGGGTTATTGTTGTGTGTGTCAAGAGGGTTTCTATGGCAATGGAAAATCATGTCTGGCCAACGATTTGCCCATACGTGTAACGGGTAGCCTGTCAGGTCAATTGAATGGCCAGGATGTTGACTCCTGGAGCGCAAAGTTACAATCGTATGTGGTGACCACGGATGCCAGATCCTACACCACAATTAATCCTTTGACCGCCGAACAAGGCGCCCAATTGAGACTGATTTCGCCATTGTTGACCACAATCTCCTGGCTATTTGCCAAGTCCATCAATGGTGTGGCTGTGAATGGTTATCACTTGACGGGAGGACAATATCAGCATATATCTAGGATACAATTTGAATCGGGTGAAAATCTTTTGGTCAATCAAACTTTTGAGGGTCTGAACTATTGGGATCAGTTGTCGGTGAAAGTGGATCTGTATGGTGAAGTGCCCACGGTAGATGTTGGAGCTCAGCTCCATTTGCCCGACTACACGGATGAGTATCGTTTCGTGAGACCCGGCGAATTGGAATCCGTTCAATCGCATCAATTGGAAATCAACGAAGACGGACAAACCCGTGTGATTGGCTTCAAGGTGGATCAACGTATTGTCTATCAGAGTTGTTTGCGCGACGATGAGCCCGATCCCACAGAGACAAGTGTCCTGGAGAAGGTCTCGAAAATTGCCCTGGACTATGTGGCCAGAGATCAGGCCTTGAGGAGCAGCGCTTTGAGTAAAATTGGCGTTGATACCGAGTCGAATGCTTGCACTGACGGCTCTGCCCAGTGCGGTGACAATGCTGTCTGTGTTCCCTATGAGGATACTTATCGCTGTGACTGTCGTCATGGCTACTCTGCAGTGGTCGATGAGCGTGGTCTTGAGATTTGTGAGGATATCGATGAATGTGCTTTGGGTACTCATGTCTGCGATCCGAATGCTTTCTGTGCCAACAGTGAGGGAGGCTTCACCTGTGTTTGCTACGATGGTTTCGAGGGCAATGGCTATCGTTGTCTAATCAATAGCTCTGCTGCTGACAACATTGAATACTCTACCCCAGCCCAAAGACCAGAAGAGCAATATCCACCAAATCCAGAACCCACTGAATCACAACCAGACTACAATGGCCAGGAACAGGAGGCACAACAGCCACAACCTAAACCCCTACCACCGCATCTGGATGAGTGCTATGTGAGTGAATATCCAAATATAACAAAAGTAATGGACTAATCGTTTCTTCTTCTTTTCTTTAGCGCTGTTCCCCCGATGCCGATTGCTATGAAGGTCGCTGCAGTTGCCGTGACGGCTTCTCTGGCGATGGCTATCAATGCGAACACATTTGTGGACACGATGAGGTCTGGGAGCAAGGTCGTTGTGTCCCGCTTCTTTTGTCCTATGAACTCGAACCCGAATGCAATTTCCTGGGCGAATGCCATTGCATCGAAGGCTATGAACTGACTGATGATGAGAAACTCTGCAGATATTTGGGTGGTTATGAGGTCGAGAAGAATGATGATTTGGGTAAGTAATTGTTTCATGGATTATTATCTATTTGATTTATATATATATTGTATCTAATCAGATATCGGGCGGGAAAAGCCGAGAAGGGATTCGATTTTGAATATCGAAGTTTTGAAGATAATATATTGTTCCTTGAGAAGGAATCTCATTTCCACCTCGTGGATACGTCACGAGTTCTCCGTCCATATAAAGTACATAAATAAACTTATATTCGTAGTAGCATCAGTAGCATCCCCGCAAACCTGACCTAAGCCTATTTTCTATACAGAGTTTAAAAGCTTATGTATGTATAGGCTTTGAGACTCTGCAAAGAATCTAGACTAGAGGAAAAAAATTCTTTTGAGAGTAGAGAGATTTGAGAGATTTTTTATTTTGCCTTGAAGAGTTTAGCAACTTTAAAAAGGGGAAAGTTCTCGACACAATATAACTGTTTAGATTCTGGGCTTTGTAGACATTTTAATCTACTCTGGTGGGAATTTTTAGAACCCTAAGGGAATGGATGAAAATGGAGTAACCCAAAAACCTGCAATGGTATTTCTGTCACTCTAATATATATTTCTTTGATCTATTTACCTACAGTGCCCTGCGACGTGGATGCCAATTGTCATATCAATGCCAGTTGCAATTGGTTTGAACATGAGTTGCGTCACATTTGCACTTGCATTTCTGGCTTCAGTGGCGATGGCTATAACTGTGAACCCATCGATGATTCTTGTGCCATAGTAAGTTGCCCAATGAAGAATTTAAATTAGAATTAAATGTAATCACTATCCCCAATAGAAACCGGAGATCTGTGATGCCCATGCCACCTGCAGTTACAGTGAGGAACTGGGTAAATCGGAATGCATATGCCAGCGTGGTTATCACGGCGATGGCTATCGTTGCCAGCTGTCACCGGAATGCCAATCTTCGGAGGATTGTGGTGAGAATGCCTATTGCGACGATGGCGTCTGCCAGTGCAATGAGAACTTCGAGAGGGATGTAAGCGACACATGTGTACAGGCTGGACGCTGTGGCAATGATTTCTGTGGCTCGAATGCCATTTGCAAATGGGATTCATTGCGTGATATTCAGTATTGCGATTGTTTGGATGGCTATCAATTTGATGTTCTCTCTGGTTGTACCAGCAAACCTACCTACTGCAATGTTAGATATAATTGCGGCATTCATGCCACCTGTGAGCCAACAGAGTAAGTACTAATACCTGTCAATCAAAGCATAATGTATAGCTAACTAATTGAATTCTTTTTAGGGATCCCGCCATCTATGAGTGCCAGTGTATTGCTGGCTACCGCGGTGATGGTTATGTCTGCATTGAGGAACAAAATTGCCTAAACAATCCCACACTGTGCGACATGAATGCCAAGTGTCATTCGACCAACAATGGTCTGGTCTGTGCCTGTAATCAGGGTAAGTTACCTTTGGTTTTTCTTATTGTTTCTTGGGCGTGACGATATCATCCTGCTTGGGCGGCTCACAAGGGGCACAAGAATTGAAGAAACAGAATCCAAAGATGGCCAGAGTTAGCAAGACATTCAAGTAGCCATTATTTCGATCCCAGGTAAGGGGATGCATGAAGAATTCCCGCATCGATTGCAACATAGTAACACGCCGATGTGGATCATCTATTCTCGCACTAAAGTGTCGCCTGGTCTTCAAAGCAACAGAGCACTCTAATCGTGGAATAGGACGCACTGTCAGGCGTGTTACTCTTCCAAGCATATTTAGTGGCAAACGCATCTTTCTATCTTTGTACGAAAAGAAAAACTTACGAAATTTTGAAAATTAGCACTAGAAAATTTTGACATGAATAACTGCTGGGTAGGATATTTTATTTTCTTACGTGAAATTTTGTTAATCAAAGCTTACTGAGGTTATACAATGAGACTGCTCCTTGCGGTATGCAATAAAATTAAAGTTTTAAAAAATTATCCTTTTGAAACATTGTGGACTTATTTTGAAGGCAAATTTTTAAAATGTAAGCCCAATTAATGTTGTTGATTTTTGTGGCTGCTCCTTATGGTATGCTACAAAATGAGGGCTAGTTAATTGCACCACTTAATTTTCTCGCAACCTTTTGTAAGCTTTTCTAGTAGCGTCTTTGACTAAATTTTGGAATTCTCTTCAGGTTTCTATGGCAATGGATCTGTTTGTTTTGAACGTCAGCAACATGAGGCTGATTTCCTTATCGTTAGCCAGGGAGTGGTTATTGTACGAGTGCCCCTAAATGGACGCAACGTCATTCCCATATCGGTGGCCTCCATGGCAATTGGTCTAGACAAGGATTGTGTGGAGGGACGTGTCTATTGGGGTGATATATCAGCTAAAAAGATAATGAGTGCAAAATACGATGGAACCGATTCCAAGACATTCATCAGCACAGGTAGTAAATGAATACAAAAGAGAAAAAGAACTTTCTGTACATTTCAATCTAAATGTTTTAGATGTTGAGTCACCTGAGGGTATTGCCATTGATGTAGTATCCCGTCGCCTATACTGGACAGATTCTGTGAAGGATACCATTGAGGTGGCTAGTTTGGATAATCCTTCATTGAGAGCTGTAATTATTAACAAGAATTTAGTCAATCCTCGGGGTATTGCCATCGATCCGTATAGAGAGTGAGTAGAAAGATATTAAAATGCTTGTGAATGCTTTGAATTACTACTCTTTTTTGGCAGAAAACTCTTCTGGTCCGATTGGGATCGTTCGTCTCCCAAAATCGAAATCTCCGACTTGGATGGCACTGGACGGGAGGTTTTGCTTGGCAAGGAAGGTGTAAATTTGCCCAACTCCTTGGTGGTTCTCGAACATAGTGGAGAACTGTGCTACGCCGATGCTGGAACCAAGAAAGTGGAATGCATTGATCCCGAGAGTCGACAAGTCAGAACCATTTCCAACGAGCTCAACTATCCATTTGGTCTCACCTTTACCCATGATCAATTCTACTGGACCGATTGGAGCACGTATGTATAACTTCCATAAATAAGACAGTTTTTTATATTTTTCCTAAATTTCTTCCAGCAAAAAGTTGGAAATTGTCGATAGTCTGGGCACCAGACAGACTCCTATCCAAACTCCCTTCTTTGGCAGCCATAAAATGTATGGAATGACTGCAGTGGAACAGAATTGTCCTCAATATCAGAGTCCATGCCAGAATAATAATGGTGGCTGTACGGATTCTCGCATTTGTTTGGCCAATCGTAAGGCACCATCTGGCAAGAGTTGCAAGTGTACCAGCTTATCCACCAGCTGCAGCCAACCTGTAGGACCGTTTCCTCAACTTTAAAGGGATACCTTGAAATTAAAATCACAAAAAAATAAAAATGAAATTATTTTTGGATAAGTATACAAAGTACATAGAAGCAGCAGAAGTCGACTTAACCAAACCAACTAACCGAGTGCCATTTTTTGTGTATGTAAAGCTACTCAACTTAATAAAACAAGAAACACTTTACTATTATTTTAGAAATTGTTTAATTTTATTCAAATCATTTGATATTTCATTTCATAAAGGACTGCCAGTAACGTTTAAAGTTTTGAATTCGTATTGACTCGGGCAGCGCTGTAACTGTTACTCTCCATGACGCCAAGTGGCACGCTCCAAGCTTGCTGCATTTTCTGGCAACACTGCCAATTTTTCCGCAATTGTTCAAGGAGCCGGCCGAGTTGCTTTAAGAGCGCGAAGTGAATTGTCAAAGTTAAACGGCGTAAAGTTTAAGTAATTAGCTTAATTTAGTTAATCATATTAGCAATTAAATCGATGTGGATTTAAAAAAAATAATAGGAATAGAATAGAAAGAAGCAAAGTTCAAGAAGCTAAGCGGACGCCGTCGAGTCTTGATTTTGTTATGGAAAAACAAATGCAGAACTTTCTCTGTGTCTTTGTTGTTGTTTTTTTGAAGTGTCACAAAACATAAATAAATACTTAACTAAAATGTGTACGTGGAAAATCTCATCACTTTAAGGTAACTGAAATTTAGATTATTTAAAATTTAAAAGTAAATATTTTTCACTGCCCCTCCAAATTAAGTGTTGAAAAATTGACAAATATGGGGAAATTAAAACTTTCAACACCAATATTTGTGATGGGCGCCAAAAAAGAATGTTTGAATTCAAATTAAAGTTTTGTTAAAGGGACCTTTATTCAGAGTTGTTTTTTTTTTTTTTTTTTTTTTTGCTGGTTTTAGCTAGTGTTTTTTATTTTGTTTGTTGTTTCCTTGTTTCATTTTAAATACATTTTGTAATTAGTTTTGTTGTTCTCTAATTTTACAATGTATTTCTATTTGTACATTGAGACATCAATTTGATCTATTTTCGGTTGCTGTTAAACTTAATCTAAATAGAATAGTATACATATATAAAGTATACCTATTATATATTATTTCCTTTTGTGCTGCTAGCTTATTTTTAACTTAGGTTCATTTTTTTCTTTTTCATTATTGAGACACTGGAATGCGTTTTTCTTTCACTTTATTTTACCTTCTCTTTCTCTCTCTCTCTCTCTCTATCCATCTCTTTCGATAATTCTACCTTTTATTTCTCTAATTCCCTCGTTGAGTAAAATGTCGCTTATAAAACTGAGTGCATTTCTAATATGTTTTAAGGTGATCTGATCTCTATATATATTTTATATGTAGGTACTTCTAATGCGAACTACAAAATTTTATTTGCTCTTTTGGGTTTTCTATAGCTCATTGAATTTGGTACAGTTTAGTCGGAACCAACTACTTATTTCCGTTGTTTTTTCAATTTAGTTCACTAAATTCACTAGTTTCTAATTACTAATATATATACTTTTATTTTGTTTCCATAATTGTGGTTTTTGCGTTGTAGTTTTTGTTAAACTAATAGTTAGTGAGTTAGTTTTAATGCAGATAGCAGTTGGTTCTTAATTCAAGTTTTTTTTTTTTTTTTTTTTTTTATATATATACAAATTATTTGTGTTGTTGTTGTTATGTAAAGCATTAGAGTATACCAAAGCCCGTTCCAATATTATGAAAACCTTTTCACAATTTTTGTTTCTTGTGTGTTTTTTTTCCCGTTTTTTCGTAAAGTTACAAAAATGTATCTGATATTTTGTTAGTTTGCAATTTTGTGGGATTTTTGTTTCGTTTCGTTTGTGTATAGTACAAAGACATTAATAGCACCTTTTCATTAAACTAAAACAAATGAAGTGAAATGAAAGTAAATAAAGTGAATTTTTGTGGTTCCTTAGTTAGTTCTTAATTTAAGTTAGCTTAACTAATGTTTATGTCTATATGCTTTGAAGCCTGGAGAAGGGGATATGAATTGGTTTTAGCTTAGAATTATTTGCCGATATTGGAGATGTATATATGTATATGTATGTGTGTGTGTGTATATATATAAGTATAGCTAGCTATATTTTATTTCAATCCAATAGTTTAACTACATTTGTTGTTCCCAAAACACATTTATCGGTTGTTTTTTGTTATCTTTTTGTTGTCTCTCTTAATATACTCTACAAATAATGAATGCTAGAATTACAAAAAATTAGAGAAACAAATTTTGCCAATAGGGGAAGAATTTTGTTAATTGGTTTTTTTAAATTACGAAAGTCGTTTTAGGCAATTGGAATTTGATTTTAAGAATTTCCCTTATTAATTTTTTGAATGAAAAAAAGAACAAATTGCATTTTGATTCACTAGATCTACTTTCTATATAACTACAAATATCTTATTTGAATATTTATCTATTGCCATTGCACAGCCACGCCACAGACAGTTCAGGGGAGGAGGGGGATTAGGCAGGAAGGATATCTCTCAGAATTTATCTCTTCGTCTGTGCGTGCTGCTGGCCGTATTCTATATCCATTTGTTCTTCGACATGGATGAGCGGAGTCGTCGACCCCACATAAGGTTGTATCATACAATCGTGCCCTGTAAATGCTGCGGCGAAGAGACTTGCGACGATTGTGTCAGCGAGTCCTGTGCCTGCAGCGAGCTGCCTCCTCCACTGCCTGAGGTACTTGGTCCTGGACCCAGATCAGCTGTATTGATGGCTAGGGAAGAGCCGCCACTGCCACCGCCACCGCCGCCGATTCCACCACCACCTCCGCCCAAGGCAGAGGGATTTATGCCACCGCCAGGACCACCACCGACCACACATGGTACACCCAATATAGGTGTTGGCTCCTCCGGTGGTGTGACCTGTAGGGAGATTTGATTCTACACGGAGAGTTACACATTAGTATTGAATGATTATTAGATTTTATCGCCAAAACCCACCTCCATTCCAATGCTACCATTGAGCGAGATCTTGATGGGATTACTGTGATTGGTTGCCTGCATTAGAGTGGTAAAATGGCTAATGCCGATTTCCTCTAGCGAGGATTTTCTGCGCCCATGACTAACGCCCACATTCGGCAGTCCTTGACGCAAGGATGAGGACCGTCGCAGTAGTATATCATTGTCAATCTAAAACGGATCCAAAAAAACAAAAAAACGGGGGGAATGGAAATGCCACCCAGTAGAAGAGGAATAATTTGAAAATAATTATCATCTTTCAAATATGATCGATTCGAATTAAATTCAATCAATTCACACACAATAATGCACACACATTACCACACACAATACAAAAATACAAATTGGCTAATTGACAAATTAAAACACATTAAAAAACAAAACAAAAACACATGATGAAAGGGGCGTGGGGTGGTGGTTGGGGGGCGGGCACCCCATGTGACCCATGATGATAGACAACGAACGAGCGTAACGTGATGTTGTGGTTAATCAATCCTTTAGCGTGCGTGCTATTGATATGGAATGGCTCTTGTTGTTGTTGTTATACTGGTTGTTGTTGTTGTTGCTTGATTGTTGCTGTGGTTGCAGCTGCAGCTAGTTGTGGGTTGTTGTGGCTGTGGCTATTGTTGTTGCAGTTGCTCTTATTTAAGGGTTTTTTTGAGTGTATTTGTGTTAGGTGATATTTTTTCTAATCATTTTGTTTATCATCATTTTTTACAGCCAATTTTTTAGTAAAATCAAGTAAGGCAAATTAAATATTAATTCTGGGCGTAGCAAAGATGGTTAAATTAAAAAAGAGGCTTAAATTATGTCGTCGCTAAGTCAAACATAACTTCTTCAAGTTGACCAAACAATAGTATAAAATCCCACAAAGCGTACTTTTTTTTTTAAAAACATATCAATCTGCCTGATGTAATAATAATATTCCGATCATGATCTGAAGATTTGTTTGACAAAAATCAAAAATTTTCGCACTAGGGAGATTTAAATTATGCAAATTACAAGACCACGTTGAATTCTCGATAGATGATCGTAAAAATATAAAAAAAAAACAAGTCAACACTTTTTATAGAAACTGATTTTAAACGGAGCAATCTTCAGATTCGTTAATAAATAGTGGCCATGGAACGAATTTGCATGGAAATCTCGGTTTTTGTAGTTTGCAAACAGCTCAAGACCTAAGACTTAGTTTATTCGAACTTGAAATTGCAAAGCCTTAAAGATTTATGTCTCAAATGGAAAGAAAATATGTAATTTAAAACCCAAATTGCTTATCATTTAGTCTCATTCAGTCTCATTTGAGTTTGTGGCACTCTCTAAACTAATTAACTGGCTGTGATTAACTTCTTACTTCAAACGATATGGCAAAACCATTATCTACGAACAGTTTCATCTTGGCGCAAAATTAGGTTAGGTCTTTGTTTAGGAAGATCCGTCAATAACTTCAAATAATCCTGGCTACGCCCATTATTTGGTTTATAATTAGTTCGTCACTTGGCTGGAAATTCATTTAAATTTTTTGGATATTCGTTTAACTATACATTTGATTGATTTGAATAAATTAGATATGACAAAACATTCTCATTCCCAGCCAAATGCAAATGCAAAATATATATATATCTCGTGTATGGGTGTGTGGGTGTATATGTGTATGTGTGTGTGTGTGTGTGAAACAAACGAACGTGAAACAAACAAACAAACAGATAGACTTTGGTGGAAAAACATGTGTCTGCTTATGTGTGTGTGGGTGTGTGTGTGTGTTGGTGGGTGTAGGTAGGTAGGTAAGTAGGTTAGGTAGGTAGTAGTAATAATAGCCAACCCGCAATGAGTTACTCCTGCCGCGCTGTGAGCCAACCACCGTCGGACTGTCGGGTAGAGAAAGAGAATTCGATTTAATTTGCTGCTGCATCGGCGGCGTGCGCTGGCTAGTTGATCCATACCCGGCCAATGTTTGAACACTCTGCATTTGCATGGGATTCAAACCGGCAATGCCGGAACCACGTCGCGAACCAGCTCCGACGGCGGTATTGGTCATTTGGCTCATTTGTGGCCCACCCAAATTGATATTGGAACAAAATGAGATGTTTGATTTGCGTCGCGAATTGTGACGTTCGAAGGTTTTTTGTGCCGAAAATGGTGAAGGTCGTACCAAATAACTGGCCACATAGAAAGAAAGAGAAGAGAGAGAGAGAGAGAGAGTGAAATGAAGGGAGAGAAAGTTAATTAGGTTTTTCAATTTCATTAAGTTGTGGTCTGAGAAAATGCAACCAAAATGTAAACCATGTTACACTATGTTTACACTTTCTTTTTATACTCTTGCAGGGAGTACAAAGAAGAAAAGGAGACATTTTAAACACAATATACCCATTAATATACCCATCTCATGCACTCCATTGTCAGACGTAGTTCAAATTCGCTAATTTGATTGATTGACCATAATCGGTCAAAAAGTTGGAGTTACTCTATCAAATTTAGTATTTAAATAGTTTTTTATGTTAAACATAGTTCCAAATAATTTCAAAAAGATCGGATTAACAGAACGTTTAAGATCAGAAGTTATAGCTTTGTTAAAGCACTTCCGCAGCGCTGCATCGTATTTCTTGGGCACGGCACAAATGGAAAGAGACAGAGTGATGATGAGTGTTTGTAGGTTATATAAGTATATTGAAACTCCGGACTGCAACGGTATATAAACTTCAAAGTAGCCGAAGTTAGATTGTTTGATAGTCTGAATTCCTTTTTCTTAGCTTACATTAGATCGCCTTCTTCCAGCTTGAGATCACAGCTTGGATTGATTATCACATAGGACAAATGATTTCGTTTCTCGCTAACATCATCATAATCTATAGTGGGCAGATTAAGTGATTCCATTCGACTACGCACCAAATTAGCTATCTCAGCGCGCTCAATTTGCTGGGCATGATTATCACGAGCCTCATCTGCCAAATTAATCGAATACTAGAAATAGAGAAAAGAAACCCAAAAAAACATTCACATCAGATGAGTAAAAACTAAAATAAAAACATAAAATTGAATGTCATCAGTTCTAGTCTAAAATGTTTAGTTAGTTGTTCTTGTTATGAATAGAATATTTATGTGCAGCGGATGGTGGGATGACAACGATTTGATGGTGGTTGTGGTGGGTGGGGGCCAATCCCTTTTGAATTGCATTGGTCATCTTCATCATCGTATTTCATGCTAATTTCATGCTGTAATTAAAAATAAACAGGAAAAAGCCAAACACTATGTTGACCTACCTGAGCTAAAGACTCTCACTCTCTACTAAATGTATTTGATCGTTTGTTTTATAGTAATTTATTAAAATTCATGTTGATATTTGATCATCATATCATTGGGGCTACTTACGGATGATCCTTTACGCTCCGATGTACAACCAGCCAGACAGTTGACCGATTTCTGTCGCTGATGTTGATGCCGAAAGCTGCTGGTGCTGGCACCTGCTGTGGATGAGGGTGGTCGATAGGTAACACCACGCAGCATTTCGCTGCTATCCTTGGTGGAATCAGGTGTTCCAGTTTCCTCGTCATACTGGGCGTATGAGTAATTTTTCGTTGGTTGATTTTGTGTATGCAAATTTCGATGAAATGATTTACATTTTTAATTGATTTTTAATTGAAATGGGCAGATGTGAGAGTATTAGTAAGCATATAATGAAGTAAAATTCTTCTCAGTGTGCGTGTATCGGTGTGTGTAGGTGTGAGTGAGTGTGGCCATAGGTTAATGTAAACATTTAATGTGTATTGGTAGAAGAAAAAAAACATGCGGTTACCGAACTAAAAGCAAAAACATGTAAGTATACAAAAAAAGTTTACTTTCTTTGTCTTTTTTATGATTATTATTCTTTTGTTTGTTTCTTTTTCAAAACAAAATCATACGAAAAGTAAAGGCAAAATAAAAATTCAGCTTAAAGCTGCACTAAATCAAAGGAAAATATTAAACACAATATATATAAAGCTATATATACTTTGAAAATGTGCCTTTAGCAAGCTGTTGATAGTAAAATCTAATTTTGTTTTCGTTTTGCATTTGCAACACCAAAAAAGTTTCAAAAGTTAACAGAACTTTTTTTAAATGTAGTTAATTGAATGTACCAATTGAATGTTTGGTTCAGTTTCAGTTGAAAATTGAAAGCAAAACACATTTAAAACAAGGCAAAATGCGAAAAATTTTAGACCATTTTAATGGATAGAAAGGTGACCTTGTCTCAATCCTTTTTTGGTACACAACAAGTAAATGCAATCAGCTAATTAAACGAATTGACATGCAAATAAGCTACAAAATTAAAAGCAAACATGCATCAGAATCACGCAGAGAACCAATATGAGGGCAGTTAAAGGGGGAAAATGAGGAAGAGGGGACACAAACTATTACAACTACTTGGGTAGGGGTGCTGGCCGGGTAGAGGAGGGAGGAGGGTGGATGGTGGTAGCAATCTACACACACATTTATCTCTAAATCAAAGAAAAAACCAAAACCCCAAAAAGAGGTCAGAAAAAGAAAAATCACATTCAAGCATATGAATAATTTTTTTTTTTTGTATGAAATGTTTTGACTTTCTTTTGATTTGATTTTTTTTTAATGTTTTTCTTTTTGTTTTTAATTAGTTTTATTAATTTTTTTTGTGTTTTGTTTTTCTCTGAAGGGAAACTCACTGCGTGCTGCGTGTGCCATATATATATAGATATATCTCTCTCTATATATATAAAGCGTAGGTCAAGTCCAATACAAACGCAAATCAATTAGCTTAATTTTTTATATATCTCGGTCAACTGTGTTTTTTTTTTTTGTTGTTTCTTTTAATTTGTCGTTTGATGAATATGCGGAAGGATTTGTTTTTTTTTTTTAGCTAAGAGTAAGATTAAGCTTAAATGAAAACCCGTTTTTAGAGAAAGGGGAACGGCGGGGTAAAGGAAGTATTTGTTTTAACTACTTTGATAGACTTTCAGTTATATATGTATATACACAAATCGGAATCGAATCGGAAATTGAAATCGAAAAGGCTACTTATTTGTTTTTGGTTTTTCGTTCTTGGGTTTAAAATTCTATATATTGAGAGAACCTTTAAAAGTTTGGAGAGAAAAATAACGTATATATGATATATAAAGTGGTATGTATATATATATGTATAAAGTTTAGTTCGCGCCAGACTCATATGCAGTTAGTAGATACTTATTGAAATCGAAGCGTAAGCGTGTGATATAGAAATCAATTCAAAAAGGAAAGGAAAATAAAAACAATCAACAAATTAAAATTCAAATCAAATCTCAAATTAAAATGAAAACTATAATCGAACCAATTTTGTTCAAGTCTAGGCCTCGAGTGGTTTACATATCATTTTTTTTTTTTGTAGGAAATTTTTTTTGAATTGAATGTGTACCTAATTGAAACGCAAAAAGCGTAACTTAGAGAGAACAAGAGAAAGAAGTTGGTATGTATATTTATTTTTTAAAGTAAGAGTTAATAGTTTGAGACAGGCTAAGAGTTATGTTTGATTTTTTTTTTTTTTTTTGTGGAAATTATGTGAGAGATAGAGAGACAGACAGAGTGATGTGAGTTAAGAGTTAGTTAGTTAGTTTAGTGTTAAAGACAAAACTTTCGAAGTTGAAAACCTGAGGCCCTAAACGCAATTGACATTTGCCTTTTGTTTGTGTTGGACTCACCGATGGACGCAATCGCACACAATGCCTGCTGAAGGCCGAGAAGGGTCCCCATCTTTCGATCGGCGAATTACTCACATGTGATGTATCCGCATTCGATGTATCTTGAGTGCGATAAATGCCAATTGGTATCTCACAGGTTGTTGAGCACAATTTCTGATATAAACGCCCATAGGTGCGAATCCACATGTCCTCTTTGGTTATACGCATCTGTGTAGAAAGTGAGACTAAGACTCATGCCAAGTAGTCATCATCTAAGGTGACACATACCGAGGTAAGGAAACCACTGCCCGGCGCCTGATCAATGCCCAGCAGTAAACGGACAAATGTGATAACATAATCCTTGACAAATGCCTGATACAGCAAAGTGTCCAGCATGGAGGCACTGAATACCGCTCCGGCGGCAAAGGGTAAACGAAACATATAGGATATATGCGAACCGCGTTCCTTTTCGCGCTGCGTGTAAAGTGAGCGACAAATTAGCTTACACATAACTGGATACAGGTTTTATGGGTGTAAGTGTAACTACTGACCTTTTCCATTTTACTCAGATGCAGGGCATACTTATCGTGAGCTCGGAATTGCATAAATCGCATATTAGAACTCTGTGATAATTCGGTAATACTTTTAATGCTGGGAAAGAATCTAAAAAAATAAGCAAAAGTATGTTATAGTCATGAATAATGACAAAAGTAATTATAAATGCACTTACTTGAACATATTCTGAACTGCTACAATTGTATTACAATCGGATAGAGAATCTTCTTCCGCTGAATTGGACAGCTCTTTATTGACTACCACTACGCTTTCGGCCAGCGTAATGCCAGCACGTAAAAGATCATCTAGGCAGTCAATTGAACCTAGCATCCAATAGACCTAAAAATGCATTCAAGTTTCAATTCGTTTTTTAGTACATTCATTTAATAATACAATTTTGTATAATTCATATTGTGGTTCATTGTTAAATGAATTAATAAATGCATTCTTTAAATGTTCCGACAATGTTAAGGTCAGTTTCATTCTTTTTCAACTACATACCAATGGAAAATAAGATAGAGCATCTAAAAAGGCCACATCGGGTCGTCGTTCTAATAGCAATATAATGGGATTCAACGAGGTCTTTGAACGAAAGTGCGCTCGCAATGGTATAATGAAATTATATATGCCATTTGAGGCATAATCGGCCGCCAATATGATGGTCTTATTCTGCCATTGATATTCCTTTGCGTTCCTATAACTGCAATGCTCGCATACCTGCAAATTGAAATCGAAAATCAAGTACCAGGTAATGGGAATCGCTATATACAGACGAACAGAGAATGCAGAATGCAGCCACTTACCTGTGCCAACTGCAGACAACAGAGGGGCTTCTTCTCTTTCAGTAAATAGCAAAGCGTCGGACTGACACCAATGAAAGGCGAAACTGGTGGGAATCCCTTGACAATGCTGCAAATGTAGAAGGTGTAAACACATGCGTTCGTTACTCTGGACAGGTCTTAACGGCAAGGAGGACAGAAGGATAAAAGGTACCCAGATGGAAGGAACAAATAAAAGTGGGGCAAATGACAGGCGCGTGTGTGTTGGTCTAAGTAAAATTGAGACGGAAAAGCAAGTAACAAACACAACACAACAGGCAAAAGAAAACGCAAAAGATTAGCTTCACAATTGTATGAAATGTGAAATTGAATGAAACTGCTATATTCAAAATGAAACTAATGGATATATAAATGTGTAACTGAAAAGTGATTAAATTATGATGAGTTTTTACGAGTGTAGAGATTTATATTTCTACATGTAAAACAGTTCTCATTTGATATATATACATATATACATTCTACAGATCTCAATATGAATTGGTCAAACTTTTAATAAAATTTGCTTATATTTATATCCTGTCAGTTTCTATTTAAACAAAATTTAAGACACACAGAACAAACTACGACTAAAAAGTATTACTATAACAACAGCAATATGGTTAAATGTTGTTTTTCTTCTTTTATTTTTGTAGGAGTTGGTGACAAAGTGTGGGTGTGGTTGGCGGTGGGCTAATGGTTGGCTTGAGAGTTTTCACATGCAGTCAATGCGAGAAAGAGAGAGAGAGAGAAGAAGAATAGACAGAACATTTTCCAAAGTAGTAGTAACCCCTTTTCGTTGAAAAGGACTCTAATTGCACAGGCAAAGAGCGACCAAAAAAGTTTATCTTTCTTTTGCTTGGGGGGTAAACCAAGACGTGGAATTGGAAGTAGTTTTCTGGAAAAACAAAAAAAAAAAATGAATGCAGAACAGGAAAACCAAAAAGTAAATAACAAATATAAGCAAAAGCAGCAGCAGAACAGCAACAACAACAAAGACAAATCTCAAGTAGTGACAGTTTTGTTTCTTTTTTTTTCTCCCCATTTTCCAGCAAGGTACACGACGTCAGGGCCAAGCATTTAGACCGCGCCTTGGCCAAGTCATTAAAACATGTCCTGCGGGCTGAATGCAAACAAAAGCAACGGCAACAGTAACATTGCAACTGCAACAACAACATGAACATCAACAATAACAACAAGTAGAAATAGGACAACTCTTTCAATGATTGATGCCTATCTCTTTTCATCTGCCTCCCTTCTCCATCTTCTTTTCTCTCTCTGTGTACCCAACTTACCCTGAATAATCGGCGGCCCAAACCGGACGCAACTTTCGATGCGACTCAAGAATCGAACTGCTCGATGTAAATCCACAATTTTGTTGAGACTGAGCCGCCGCCGCTGTCGCCGACATTGTTGTAGTGGTTGAGGTGCTGGTGCTTGTGGTGGAGCAACTGCATGAGCAACACCGTTGCAATTGTCGCCTACGTGCCGCTAGCATGGCCAATGCACCACCACCCAAGCCCAAGCCCAGACTCCCCACTCCACCCACTACTGGACGTTGTTGTTGGTGGCGACTCTCACTGTCGCAACTGTAACTTTTCTTCATTGCTCGACGTCGCATCTCAGTGGGATTGATAGGAAGCGGTGGTGCAACAGCGGTGCAAAAGGCGCAGCCAGGCGGCGTTTCTTGCGGTTGGGTTTGGGTTTGATGATAAGAATCTTCCGAAGAGCTCATGATGAGCGAATAAGTGCGCGATTGTGGAAAATGCCCGCCCAAGCAACTGAGGCGAGAGTGGTGGAGTAGGAGGAGGTGGTTTAGTGCGGTTTCAGAGGGTAGGTTAGTAGGTATGTGTGTGTACATAGAGAGGGGGGCTAAGTGAGGGTATTAGGGTGGTTGGATAACTAGCTAATCACTATTTAATTATTGGTTGCTGGTGCTCTAGGACAACATTCAATGAAAATTGATTCAATCTTTGAATGATCTGTATAATTAGTTTTCAAAATCACAAAGAACATTCATGAGGTTCATTTAAAGGATCAAACAGAAGTTGTATATACTCTCCAAGTTAGATATATGTAAGTATATGTTATATGTATGTACAATCAAGAGAATGTGGTTAAACGTACAGTTATAGTTTTAGTGAGAGACATTTATTTAATAAGTAGATAAATAGTAGTTAGCGTTACGCACACACACACAGTTTGGAAATTATGTGGATAGAATTAAGGTCCAGATTTATGTACAGAAATGTACAAGCTGTACACACACACTAACAACACTTATACATATACATATTTATATATCTAGAGTTTGTGTGTGTCTAATTAGGGGGACAATAAGAGGTTCTTGTAGAATATTTTGCAAGAGTGTTATAAAAACTTACGCAATTTTCTCTGAGGGCGAACGCCAAGGCATTTCATCGTCAATCTCATCATCGCTCTCGTCACCCTCTTCGCCATCATCATTGCCGGCGATGCTAAATGATGAAGATGTGAACATATCGGGCACAGGCAATATAGAAGGTCGTCTACTTCCTATTGACGTGGGGGAAAAAGAAATAAGATTAGAAAAGAACATTGATGTTATTCCGAATGCAACTATTATATATAAATATTTCTATAAGAAACAATCAGATCAGATCGTACTTTTAATTCCAAATAAATTCGTCGAAAACTCAATCGATCTATAAAAAAGTTTCCTGCAAAACGATAACAGGTCATAACAAGATCGAAATTTCATAGTTATGATACGAATAATCTTCCGATAAACAACAATCGATTATTTGTTATCTATTAAATCTTATATACCAATTATAAGCCGAGATGGGTGATGAATTATTTGTTTTCAATATCTTTTGTAATATGGAATTATTCATCGTTAGACTGGCCTTGTTCACAGAATTCCATAATCGAGGAATGACTTTTTTTTTGATACCTTACTTACCTCTACGTTGATTGAGCACATCGGGACTGAGTAGATTAGGATTATTGCCAAAGGGTACATCCAAATGATTACCCGTGGTAGTTAATGTGGCGGGATGAACGGTTAATGAAGTACCCATACTATGACCACCACCTACTCCTAGCCCACCGCTAGACCCACTGGGCATACCCGATCCACCTAGAGTGTTGCTCGATGGCACTGCTGTGGTGGTTATTGTGGTTGTGGCCATTGCCGTCTGCTGCTGCTGCGTCACTGTGGTGTCCTTAAGATTCTGTTTTGAATCGGCTATTATCACAGCTGTCGGTGTATCGCCGGCTGAGAAAATTGAAAGAAATCGAAGCGTTTTTAACATATATTTGTAAATAATTTGGTTAAATATTTTTCATAATTAAAAACTACTTTTAAGAATATTAATTTTACTTTGCTATACAAAAAAATTGATTCAGAATAATAGGGAAAAAATCGGGTTAAAGCTAGAGTAAAAGTGCTCATTAAAAGTCCTTTCATTGTTCGGCCGGCCAACAACGGTTTTTACTTCGGCTTTTTTTGATTAGTTGGTTAACGTGCAGGTATTAACTTTCCTTCTAATTACAAGCTCAAAAGAAAAGGTCGTTGGGCGGAGAAGGTTGTGTTTATAAGAAAATTATTCAGCATGACGCAACAAGCTGAAAGTTTTTCTTTTTAGCTCCGCGTCTTTGCTCTTGTATCGTTAGTTTTCCGTATTTCCTTTTTCCGTTCAGGGTTTCATTTTGTTTTTGTTTTTTTTTTGTTTTTGTTTAATTGTTGCGTGAGCAGAGCATATCATTTACAATTTGACACCGACTCTGAGACACTGAGAGATAGAGAGAGATAGAGACAGACATGCACACGTGGTAGAAGGAGGAGAACAAGAAGGAGGGAAACAACAACAAGATAACAAACAAAGTCGAAAGATATAGAAAAAGTTAGAGATACATCTATTTACATTCACATAGAGAAGGAGACAGAGACAAAGACAAAGACAAAGACAAAGACAGAGAGAAAGTGAAAGAAATGCAAAGCGGCAAATGGCAAAAAGTAAGTAAAATGAAGCAAACACAAAAATAGCAACACTCTGAAAAGTTAAAAGAAGAAGAGCAAAATAAAAAGCATATACAAATGGTGTTTGTATGTAAAACATATCTATGTACATATACATATGTATGTGTATATATACATACACATGTATAAGTGTGGGAAAAAAAACCAGGCAAAGTGGTTGCCGGATATATGCGCCGGATGTGGTTCGGGTATATGTCAAGGTGTGGTTTCTATGTGAGAACATGTGTGTGTGTTTGTGTCTACACTGTGTGTTTCAAAGTGTGAGTAGTAGCGGAAATGGTTTTTGATGGCAGCGGAGTAAATGCATAATAAAACTTAAAGAGAGACAAAGGGAGTGGGTGATCCATATATAATGGCAGAAGAAAATAAGAGACAGAGAAAGAGTCAGAGAAAGGGTTAGAAACAGAAAAAGAGACAAAGTGAGAGAACCTTAGAAAGTCATACACAGAAAACGTTTTACATCTTATATCGTTCACTTTGTTGATCATAAAACTTATTTTTCCAACTTCCAACTAAAAAGTCTTTGCTGTAAAAGTACTAGGCAGATATGAAAAACTACATTGTGTGCTCCATTAAAGATACATTTTCAAAAGCTAATAGCTTAAATTCAAAAACTTAAGCGATCTTCTTTAATTTTTGAAAACTTCTTTAAGCAGACGATTATGTTCTTCTAAATTATGTCACCAGAGACAGAGTGGATCGGAAGTATATTATGAATAAAAACTTTTCAAAATATTTCTTTACATATATTTTTTTAACAATTGAAACTTAACTCTTGAGCATTGGAATTAATCTCTGATCACTGACTGATATTTGGAAGAAAATTTGAAATTTCAACAGAATACAATCAGGTTTTTTTAAATATAAATGAAAAATTTCATTATTTATTTTGTAATGAAGTGATATTCATTCAAAGTTTAAACTAGTTGTGAATTATAACTAAAAAGTGAGTAAAGTGAACAAGAAAGACAAAAAGATCTTATAGATCTTTTAAGTCAATTGCAAGAGAATCAGTATTAGGCATTTGTCCTTTTAATGATTAATATGTTAACCTATATTTCAGATTTTTATAACCTAAAAATTATTTTCTGTGTAACTCTAGGTGGGAGGGTTTAGTGGCAACTTTCGTGAAAATAAATAAGAGTAAAGTGGGGTATAGAAAAAAAATATGAGTAGGTGATATTTTTGTGTGTGTTGCTTCATTTTGTTTTATTTTGGAGGAGATCTCTGGGGGGTTTCGGGGTTTGGTTGATGTGTTGGTTGGTTTGGATGGTGTTCTACACTCACGCACAAATAGTGATGCAAACTCGTTACTCTCGTTTGGTGTTTGCATAGGCGGATATAATTGCGGATACGGTTGCAAATTCAAAGGTGTGCCACTAACTGAGGCGGTGGCAGAGATGCCGCCATTCTCATAACTGGTTGTGGGACTGTGGGGCACACGAACACAAACAGATGGCACTGGTGCAATTGCCGTGGATGCCGCTGTTGTTGCCGATGGTGTTGCTGCTGTTGCTATTCCTGCTGCTGCTGATGTTGCTGCCATTGCCGCTGATGGAGTTGTTGCTGTTATTGTTGTTGTTGATGTTGCTGATAATAATGTTGATGATGTGAAAGTCGTGCTTATTGTTGTTGTAGTTGTTGGTATTGTTGCTGTTGGTATTGTTGATGTTGTTGTTGTTGTATTGGCTACATATTACACATACATATATGCATATATATCGATCACGATATATATTGGTGGTATTTGATAGGTGTATTGTGTGTGAGTTAAACTATATGAACTAAGACCCACGGAAATGTAAACCTTATGAAAAATTATTCAATTTTTGCATTTCTAACGTTTACATTCCTCGCTGGAACTCTAAATGTATTTAATTCTAAGCTGTATTCTTTAGAGTGAGTAGTATATAGTCAGTTTTTTGGATTCGAACTAAGAGTTTCTGCTTAGAAAATGTCTACAACAAAGAAAACAAAAAGACCAAAAACGAAAAACATAACAAAGCGGAGGTCCTTTCGTCAAAGGGACTAATTTCTTTAATAATTTTAAGTAATTTTCCAGAGAAATAAACTCAAACAAAAGAAGGCAAAACACATTGAAAGCATTTTCGTTTTTACGTTTTTCTTTTTTTGTTTTGATTTGTTTGATTTCATTCAAGAACAAAATGGAAAGAGAGTTTAATAAATTAAAAGAAGAAATGTATAACCTCAAAAATTAAACAAGATAGAGGGAGAGAGAGAAAAGGAAAAAGACAGGGACGAGAGAGAGAGAGAGAGAGAGAGGGAGAGAGAAAGTGGGAGTAGAGGGAAAAGCAACAGCGAATAACTTGTTGCTAAAAGCATACATAAAAACATCATTCAACACAACAAGCTCGTGTGTCCCCTCTCTTTCGCTTGATCTCTCTTTCTCTCTCTCTTTCTCACTTTTTAAACCACATTCATTTGTGTCTTACCAGTTGCCGCTGCCGCTTGAGAAGAGGCTGATGTCCCACCTCCACCAGATACGCCGCCACTTGTTTCCTTAGTTGTGCCCGACATTGGGTCCGCTGTTTGATTTTGATTAACGACAAATGCCGAATTCTCCTCCTTGGTTATGCTCATATAATAACACGTGTCATCCTTTTTCATTATATGCCTTGGTCCTGGATTCAATAGAATGGTATCCTCATAGAATTCTGGCAGCTCAGCCGGCCTGACACCCACCAAGGCCACGCCATATCTGAGCAGTAGCATAAGTTGTATAGAGATGGGAGGGGGCGGGGTAGCCGTGCAAGAAAGAAAACGAAACCGAAACGAAATTGTAAAGTTTTGCATAAAATTTATGTTTATAATTTTATGTATGTTTCTGCACGTGCCATTCAAAGTGAAAAAAAAAAAAACTTATTTTTTGTATACACAAGACTGGATATTTTGTGTCCACATTTTCATTTTAACTTACTTGCGATGTGAATGAAAACTCGCATAGGTGAAACTTTTACCCTCATATTCGCCAAAGAAACGGCTGTCACCAAGAACAATGTGATAGATCTCATTGCCCGAACATTTTCCATAGAGACGATGCCACTCCTCCGGGGATTGTTGTCCTTCCCTGTAGCAAAAAGATACAGCTTTGTCATTTAAACTTATAAATAGCTTTGATAAAGGAAATAGTCATGATACATTCTATTTATCAGGAATAGCAAATCTCGGATTATAATTGAGACTTTTTTTCAGAAAAATATTAAAGCGTTGCAGACATATGCGATTCATGGCATACAGGTGAAAATTTTTTGATTATCCTTTAAATGAGTCTTGAATTCGTAAATTTGAAGGAACTAAGAATAGATCTTGATCGATGAAGAAAGGGTCGCTTTACTCTCTCTGCTTTTTTCTTCTATGATCTAAAATTAGTCACAATTATTCATTAGCTTGCCCTATGCACATCTTCATTGTGTAATTTATTTATTCTTTAAAACAAATTTGTTTATCTAAACAATTCTAACAAATGACATTGACACTAATTGTAAGTTAAATTTTAATCCTTTTATATCCCTTTTGAGACTTAAAGTGACAAAAAGTTTTTCGTCTAAACAAAGTTTGGCATTGTTATTTTTTGTATTTTTAGGGCTCTCCCTTTAAATGGGTTAACTACTCTTGGGGTTTACCCCAGCGCGTATTTAATGCTTTCGTTGAAATGCCATTTGAAATGCTAAATTAGCTGCCCACCATCGAATGACACAGCTGAAGACTACTCAACAAACAAGAAAAAAAAAGCGAATCTAAGGAAGGAAAGGAAAAAGTGTGACGCATCTAACCCACATGACATGAATGACGCAAGAACATCAAATTTCAGTTGATTTCGTTTTCCTTTTTCTCGTTTTTTTTCACTTTTAACAGTTGACCTGGCAGCCACTGGGCCATTGATAGTGAAAGAGTTTTAGTTAGAAAAGAGGGGAAAAAGAGGGTGGGGATGGTATACATACTGTCCGCGGGATGTGTGCAGCAAAAGGGTGACGAGGGTGCTGGCACCCGGGCAAGTGCAGTTGTTGGCCAACAGGGCGTACTTGAATTCATCCTCGCAGACGACATGCTCAGCGAATTTCACATGCAGCTTGTGTTCCGGCCTGTCAGATTGAATTCGATTAAATTCAAATTGCGAAACAAAGAATGAAAAAAAAGAAGAGAGTACAAGTTTTGACGCTTACCTAAAAATTTGTACATATTGGGGAACATTTGGTGCAAAATCTTTAACAGCCCAAGATCGTAAAATTGTATGCTCATCGGCAGCAGTTTTATCAGCATAATTGCGTGCAGCTAATATGAAACAAGCCTCAGCCTCATTCATTCTGGCTCGTGCCAAATCGCCATCCTTGAGACACGAGCCCTTGAAAAGAAGAAAAAAACATGCTGGTTATTGATGGTTACAAATGGCCCCAGGGCATATTGACAATTAGCTTCAGTTTGTCTTAATCAATCTACTCCATGTGTATATGTATGTTTTACCTGTATATAGATCACACGTTGAGCCCAAATTGGCACTTGCAGTATCATTCGCATTGTTGTATCCAATTCCATGGGACTTAATAGGACCACATAAAAATCCTGCAGCAATGGATGGGCATAAAACTCATTGAGGAAGTCCATTATGGTGTCCGCATGCAAAGTTGTCGAACAGACCACAACATGCTTTTCGCTCTGTGCCCGATGAGAGGAGTAACTGCCACCCAGTTTTTGTCTCTCCATCCAGGTGAAGGCCAACTGCTCAAACTGTTGAAATGTGTGGAAAGTGTGACGGGGGAGACATTAATAATTTCAATTAAATTTAAGTGCCTTCACATTTCCGGTGTGTTGGTGTGCAACAATTTAGCCAAAATTTAGTCAACTTGTTGGTCAATCCTAAAATCCCTCTCTACCCACACCTGCCCTTCTTTTAGCCTTTCTCTCTCTTAGTCATAAATTCTGCAACACATTTCAAAGTTTTAGTGCAGAAAAACCATTTGATTGATGCTCTTGTTGTGAGTTTGCTTGGCCCAGAGCACCCTACCTCCCATTGTTGTGTATACATATGTCGCGAATCTCTAGAACGTTCCAGGCATATATATATTTTTTTTTGGTCTGTGTATTGTTTGCTTCGGTTTATGGCAGTTGACTTCAGTTGTTGTTAGTTTTTGCTGCGCTGATATAAAACAATTGTTTTGCAAATTGTTCCAACATGGCAAACACACACACACACACACACACACACACAAAGAGAATGGATGCTGATGTGTCCCTCATCCTATGCTGCCTTCATATTAATATCGATTGATTGATTTAGTCTCATCTATTTTATGTACATACAACAATTTTGATGGATGGCTGGACATAACTAGTCCTAATGGTAGGTCCTAGACTGAATGACTGACTTTACTCACTTAACTTTGTATATATGTATTTATCTACATACAGTTGGAGAAAGAATTGATGCATAAATAAATAATAAAGAAGAGGAAAATTCCTTGCCAACTGTGCATAGTTTTTCTCTCAGTGTTATGTGTGTGTAAATATTGATAGAAATTAAATGTGATAGTAGGGTTGTAGCTTGAACTTACCTGTGTGGGCAACACAATCAGCGCCACACAAATCATAATGACCATATAAAGTTGTGAGGGCCAAATGTCTGGAACAAAATCACCATAACCCACTGTGGAGAAGGTCACAACCACATAGTAGGTACTCTGAAAGAGATTCAAATGCCGATGACCAGCTCGCTGAAAGTGCTGAATGCCACAGACGCTGAAAAAGAAACAATAAAAACACAGATGCACACACACACACACATACAATTTAGTTGTTGAACAAATGGACTAAAAACTTTACACTCACCTAGTGAAAACTAAACACAAAAGAGTTGCTGATAAAATAGTCAATTGTTGAGATAAGGCTGATTGAGATTTTTGCATGGCTCGATGGAGATCATTCTACAGAAGAAGAACTTTATTAAAAATAACCGTCCAATAAAAAATATCTCTAATAACTTACAAACATATTCTCCAGAGAACGTTTGGCCAGCCAGCAATTAAGGAAAATGGGTATAAATAGATTACGTAATGGAGGATGAACAATCTAATAAGAAAATGTATTAGAAATATTCCGGAAATTTCATATTTATAAAAAAAAAACTTACCGTTAAAGCAAAAGGTATTGTCGTAACTAATTCTAGTATAAAATGAAATGATAGAATTTGCTGCCAAATGTTGCCCTGCAATGGAAAAGTTATGATATATAACTCTGATTCACATATGGCATTATCTTTTACCTTATAGCCTAGATATGTGAGCACCAAAGATTGCGTTAAGGAGACCATGGCTAAGAGTAATTGCAGCACCCATAAAACAGTGGGTCGATTAACCCATAATATGGCATCCCAATTGATAATGGGATTCTCTTGAAATTCTTCTTCAGTTAACTTGGCTGAGATGATGAACTCTGTCTTATTGGCCACTTCGCAGCCATAGCTGGACAGAGACAGATAACGATAGAGAATGAGAGAGAGTTAACCAATCGATAAAGTAGTTTTCTTCATATTTGTTCTTACCATGTTATAAATGTTGGATTTTTATCCAATATCACACGTATTATGTAGAGAACACACGACAGTAACTTAAGGAATAAATCGGCAATTCGTATGCGTAAGCCTGTTCAAGAGAGAAAGAAAAGAAAAGAAAACGAAAAAAAGGACAAGAATGTAAGGAAAAAAGGCACGAAGGAAAATTGGGTCAGGTAACTAAATTACTATGTGTCTGGTTAACCAAATGTTTACACAAACGAGTCCCCAATCAGCCCTCGTTTTTCCCCCAACACTTTTTGCCTCTTCAATTACATGTATTTTCTCTCTGGCTGGTCAAATCAATATTTACTTAAGATTATCGAAATTCACATTTCTTGTAGTTGTTGTTATCGTCTCTATATATGAAATTCAATTAAATTCTAGTTCTCTTCACAAGTTTTTGTTGTAATTAACATAAAAGTGAGCATGTTGAAAATATTATTCTTCTACTTACTTGAACGCTGATTCTTAATGAAATACAATTGCAGTCTTTCTTTAAATGTGTTTTCATTCACATAGTACTCCACACGAACTCTGTAAAGATAAAAAAATAAATCAAATTTAACATTTATTTCGTATAAATTGATATCTAAGAACTATCAGTTGGCAATTGATCAGCTTATATAAAGATGGATAACAAAAAAAAAGAAAATATATCACCATGGCACCTGAAACTCCGTCAAAAGCTGTAATGCAATTTCTATTAGTGCGTGCGGTTCGCAGCATCTTGCAGACAAGTATTAAAATGTCAGAGACCACCCAGCACGTTGCAACGAACGACTCCTGTCTCCTCTGTCCTGCTAGAAGACACCCAACTTGTTACGACCAAGACACGTGATAGGCAGCCACGTTATTGCCATTCAACGACACAAAAGACATTTTGCGCATACATAGGTACATACATGCATATGGCAAATATCACAGGAAACACATTTCACATTTCGCTGAGTCGAAAATGAGGTAAACATAGACCATATAGCGCATTTATTTAACTTGGCGTAAATAGAAGTTAAGACCCGTCGTATATTCAAATACTTGATACCCTAATAACAGGCATGATTGACTGGCATAATTAGCATTTGTAAAGTACAATAAAACAAGTTATGAGCTGCCATTTAATACAATAAACTGAAACCTTGTTCTGCATCTTACACCATTCAGTCTAGTTTATTTAGATTAAGCTTTTAATGTTTCACAGGATAATGAGAATCTTGAAGAATGTACCTTAAACTGTCAGCACAAAAAATAGCATACTTTTCTAAGCTGTCATAAGCTGGGTTTTATGCATATTTTTATCAATGACCCAATACTTAAAATTTGCTTATGCATATTGCTCTTTGTATTTCTTTTTATCGAAAATGAAGTGAACAATGTTTTTTGATAAAAGCGAAACAAAAAATGTAGCATACTTTTCGTTTCTCAGGACTCGTTTATGCATATTTCTTTCCACATTGACTTTGAAGTCAATAAAAATTTATAAAGAAATCTTTTTAAATTTAAACAAGCTCATCCATTCCCATTTTTGCAATAAAAATAAATCTCGTTCTGTTGCTGAACATTGTAAATCAAGCAATCAACAACGAAATGGATGCATTTTATATATTTATTTTGTTGCAATTGTTATTGGCTACCATCAAGAATCAAAGGACGAATTTTATTCTTTGCAGTTAACTCAAATTTCGAGTGCTCAGCAAAGAAAAAGCCAAAAAAAAAAGAAAAACACACAAAATGAGAATTAAAAGCGTTTTCAGTCAAAGACTTACATTAAACACTTGACTGCACATGACATGAATGGATTTCAGTAATAGATTGTCTGAGAAGAGCAATTGAAGTTAGGGGCCGGGGTGTTGGAGTAATTAAAAGAGCCTTGGCCACACTTTAAGTGGATGATGTTGTTCATCGTTTTGGTCAAGAACAAAAGGACAATTCAATTAACTAGTTTTTTGTGTTGGGTCACCTTTCTGATGTCTCGTTTCGTCTGCTGTTTGTATGTGTAAAATGTCTCGGCTTATAAGTATAAATGTTTAAGTTTAGTTTTCTCTTGTTGTCTCATTTATGAGCTGTGAATATTCATGTCAAGGTTAATGCACGCCTAGACACAACAGCAATGAGCAAAGTAGTTGTGCTCCCGGCAGTGGCTCAATGGCACCTCAGAGGCTAAAGAAGGGCAACGACTGCTGCAGCGCGTGGTGAAATTAACGAGCAGCTTTTTGCTCACTCACACACACACATACATATACATACATACAAGTGACCAATCAGTTATAGAGTACTGGCTAAAACTCACAACGTGCCGTTGCATACAATCAACTCTGACCTCGGAAATTTTTGGTGGCGTTGGAAAAAGCTGCGCACTTTGCGGTTATGCCAGGGGTCATTCATCTCCCACTTTGCTTCGTTTCGCTTCACATTTTAGTGACTTTATTTCTACTATTTTCCAATTAAATTTTGGGTGAGGAAAAAGCCATTAAAATGTAAGTGAATAAATATAATTGAAACGTTTTCCAAAAGCCATAACAAATATTTTGGCACACTTTTTTTTTGCCACTTTTCTCGTCACTTTTTGGCCTGTTTGCTTATTTCGGCGCTAACAGAGTCAGCGCTAATGTGTTTTTGTTGTTGCTTCATGTTCATCATCTTGGCCATTATGATCATCATCATCATTGTCATTTGATTATCTCAAAACAGTCAAGATATTGAATTTAAAGCCCTCTCACCTTCTCTCTTTCTCTCTGTTAGCTCTAAGCAATTTTTCCTGAAGCTACTTCTACACATTGTTCTTACCTTTTTATTGATTTTCTTAAAAATTTGATTTTACTTACTCTTGTGCGTCTCAAATTTCTATTAGAAACGCAACAGATTTGATTACAAATTTGATTAAATTTCACTTAAAATGGAACAGCTTAAAGGCCCCAGAAACATTGAAAACCAAAATCAAAGAACAACGTCACTCTGGGGTACCTGTTCGCAACCTGGAGGTCCATTGTTAGGCCAAATACAATGTAATCTCCAACCCCCCAAACCCCACAAAAGTGTGAGTGGAAACAAAAACGAAGCTAAAGAGTTTTGCTTGCTGTTTGCTAGCTTTTTTCATATTTATTACTCGCTTGATGAGGCCGACTTCTACTACCGCCGCCTTCGTCTTGTTGGTCATTAAACACTTTTCGTCTTATAGCCAGTTATAGCCTTCGCTTTGGTTGTACCCATGATAGCTTAAGTGCTGGCTTGTCTTGATTGCGGGTCGTAAAAAAATTAAGAGCTCCTTAAAGAAAATGCTCCAGATATATCATATAATCACGACAAAAACCCAAAATCTTTAAGTAAGCTTCTTACTATCCATTTTAAAGGTAATGGACAACCAAGTTGGTCTTTAAATTCCAACAAAAACTAATGAAATTCGGGGGAAAAAAAACAAACGCAAAAGATAAATGTGACATTGTTCTTAAATATTTAATATTATTTCATATGAATGCTGAAAGGATTTATTTTAATACCCACAAAAAATAAAGGTGATTAAAATTCAAAGCAATTATTTGTATGATAGAGCAGCTTGAATTTTTTATAGCAGAACGGAAGTGCCACAAAATGGTAAACCAATAATTGTACACATAAAAATGTGTAGCATAGTTTTTAGAGCATTATTTTGAAGTTGTGTTTAAATTTCATTTGGGCGTTGTGGGGCAAACTTGGTAAGTTGCTAAGTTAAGTTCTTTTTGCTTTTACTATCTTTTCTCTATGAGGACATAAGCTTTTAGTTCTCAACTTGATTCGATTAGAGCCGCCTCCGTTTGCCGTTGTCTGCCGATTGCTGCCTTCTGCCGGGTTGGAACTTCTTCACTTGCCAACGCAATCAAGTTATGATAGCTACTTAAATGCTTCTCCGACACATTTCGAGTTATGTGTTGTGTGAGTTTTGAAACAAAAAAATAATCAATAATATTAAAATTGAGTTTTCTTCTAGAGTAAATCAATTTGAACAATTTCTCTTACACACTTTAGCGTTTTATGCCTTACCTGGGAATGCGATCATAAGAGTCCCATGACGATAGACAATTATATGATGAATTGCGACTATTGCCAGCCATATTGCATAATAAATGATCCATTGGCTTGTATTTAACTTTGATTTAGCTTGTCATTCATTGAATTGTTTAGTATTTTATATAAACTGGAGGGCTTTTTTTTAATTCGTTTAATTATTTGATATGTATTGGTTAGTCATTGCTCTTGCATTTGCCTTCAAAAATAATTAAAGTGAGTTGAGGACTTTAGCTGACAGTTAGCCGAGTTGTTATAGACGCTTCAAGTTTAATCAAAATTGATTGCTTTCTGCAATTAATTTGTTATTTGAACACGCAATTGAGGACAGGGACACACACACTCAGACACATTCAGAGAGTCACACATGTATAGAAAATACATACACATTCTACCATGTTTTACATGATTTTTATTCCAATTTATGTGTATGTTAGTGTGTGTGTTCAACAGTGTGGGTATTGCCTGTTTACCGCCTTTTGTTTGTTTCTACTCTGGTCATTTAATAAATTTATTGGCTACCTTGACGAATACAAAAAAAAAAAATAACACACACACAAAAGACGTATGGGGTGTGAGGATGAGGTGCGGAAAAGACACGGAAAATTGGCGTTTTATGTGGCCATTTTAATTTCATTCACTTGCACTTTTTCTTTTGTTGTTTGTGTCGCTTTTGCACTTTTAATTCCTTTTTAAAATTGTTTCGAACATGAGCAATTAATTAAAATGCATGAATTCATGTGAGCTTTAACTATAAATTATATTTTTTGTTTGTTTTTTTATATATTTTTTTTTCATACATTGCAAAATTTCCATTAAAAGCGTATTTGTTAATCCCCCGCTGAGTATTGAATAGCGATAAAAATCATTTTGATGCCCAACAACAGTTTTTAATATACAAGCAGAAAGACAAAATGTTTTTTAATGGCCTTCGTAAAGCTACACAAAAGAATTGTATAGACATTCATGTAACTGGTCTTAATAGATTTTGCAACAGCAGAAATTTATGTATTTTATTTATCTTAATATAATAACTTGTCCTAATTAGACTCATGAACAGTTTCCACAAAAACAACCAACATAAAGTTCTTAACCTATTTTAAGACAGAGCCCCAAAGCTTTTTGAACATAAATCTTACATAAAATGTCATCATTTTGACTTTGCTTTTTGTATTATCAATAAAACAATTTGTATATTTGATATGATTATGTCATGACTTCTGAGATTTGATGTATTCTGTTGTGTGAAAAAGCCCACAAAAAACATAAGAAAAGTCACCAACAAATTTAAGTGACATGAATGATGAATGACAGTTGAAATCAGGCAAACCTAGAAAGTCGAGAGTCCATGAAATTATCATTTGAAAGGAGAGAAGAGGAGACAAAAAACAGCATAGAAATCATGTTTAAGCCTTGTGGGGTTATCTCAGTTTCAGAGTGCTTAAGTGTGGCTAGACTGAGCGACTGACTGGACTCACTCAATTTGTCTGCCAGTGTTTCTTTCACCCAACATTTTCTAATTTAAATTTGTCTTTCTTGCCAGGGAGCCCTTTGGCTTCAGCAGCTGCAATTTATTGCCTTTGCTTCAATTAAAACAAAGGAAAAAAAGAGATGAAAAACACGGGAAAATAAAGAGTGAAATGTATTCTTTGGGCGCTCTTTGCCGTGACATTTGAACTTCTTTGAGCAGGCGGACAAGGACGCAGTTCGCAGATTGGAGGACATTGATTTCTGTGTTGCCTCATATTTAATGCAGGTTTTTCTTTCCCATCTTATGAACTTCTTGGTGTTTTCTTCTTTTTGAATGCAATTTGCATGTCAATTGGCTTTGATGGAATAATTTAGGCAGAATTCGCATTGATTAATTAAATCGAAAGGATTTTCTGATAGATTATAAAGAGAGAATACAAAAGGTATAGTAGACTTTTCTGCTGAATACATATTTGCTTTTCTTGGAAATTGTTAAAGTCTTGGGGCTTTAAGCAAATGTTTCAATCTCCTATTGAATTATGCATATAACAAGTATACGCCCAGTTAGACATTGAGTTGTCAGTTGACTAAGGTAATGATGCAGCACAAAATATGTATTTCCAGTTAACAATTACTTTAATTGCTTTGACGCCTTTTTGTCGTTCAATAGGCTTTAAGCATATATGTAAGTGTATACATATTCCATTGGCTTTTTATACCATACACCCATAGGGTGAAATGGTATATTAAAGTCGCCAAAATGTATGTAACAGGCAGAAGGAAGCTTCTCCGACCCCATAAAGTATATATATTCTTGATCAGTATCAATAGCCGAGTCGATCTAGCCATGTCCGTCTGTCCGTCCGTCTGTCCGTCTGTCCGTCTGTCCGTCTGTCCGTCTGTCCGTCTGTCCGTCCGTCCGTCTGTCCGTCTGTCCGTATGAACACCTAGATCTCGGAGACTATAAAAGCTAGAGCCACCAAATTTGGTATGTAGGCTCATGTAGTATGTAGAGTGATCAAGTTTGTTTCAAATTTTTGCCACGCCCCTTTCCGCCCCCGCAATTCAAAAAAGACGTTTATCTCAAAAACTATTGCAGCTAGAGACACCAAATTTGGTATGTATATTTGCATAGTAAATGCGCACATTTTGTATGTATAAAGTTTTTGCCACGCCCCTTTCCGCCCCCGAAATTTGAAAAACTCAATTATCTCCCGTATTTGTTTACCTTGTGCAATCAAATTTGGCACACTTAAATTTGATACTAATACCCAGCAAAATACCAAATTTGATCAAAATCGGACAAAAAATAGCTGAGTTATGCATATAAACGTTTTTGCATAAGGCCGGATATGGCCGTTGGCGGGTGGGGGCGCTAGGGTGCTATGCATAAGTGCGCGAGATATTAGGATATGCTTGTAAAAAGCATGTGAACAAAATTTTTTAAAATAGGCAAATGCATTAGTTATTACAAATTTGAAATATTTGTTTTACTGGTGTATGGTATACCTAAGTCGGCGAGACGACTTACTTACTTCATCTCAATATAATCCATCATATTGCACTTAGGAAATTGCAATGGAATATTTTTTTCTTAGTGACACTTTTCCAAGGAAATCCTTTAGCCATATAAGAATATATTTTTAACTTTTACTAAATTTAAGCCATGTCTGTGCTCACAGCTCATTAGGTTTATCGATTGGGCCACTTTCCCTTCGCCACACCAAATTCATTCCCCCAAGCTCAGCATCGTCATTGTCACTCTGCTTTGCCTTAACAGACAGTCAGACAGACAGAGACAAGGGTTTCTTTTCTGTTTTTCTGCTTTTTAAATGTATGCAAACATTTGCCTTAACAATTGCTGCCTGCCACCATATGAGCTTGAAACCCTCAAAACGTTTAAACATTTTCCGAGCATTGAACTACTACTTGAAAATAAGAAAAGAGATGAGAAAGTAGAAAAAAGGTTCTTTCACTCGTATCCAGCAACCAAACAAATCAATTTGACTAGCATTTGATTGCCATGTTGCTGCATAAAATTTAAATAATTTCTTACTACCATTTCACTCGAATGACTGCTTGCCTGTTAGCCTGCTGCTGCCTCACTTGTCCAGACATTGTTTTGGCCTTTGTTTTTGCCTGCCATTTGCATTCTGGAAATATCTTTATTCATCTTTTGACCAAATGCGCTGACCTTTGAACCCCGCTATCGTAAAGTATCAAAATTGTGGCACGGAAGTACGTCACAGTTCTATGAACTGCTTGCCTGCCCACCCCAAATATTTTATTCTATGCGATTGTAGAAATATTTAAAGTGTAATAATTCAAATTAAAGCCCCTTTTGTCTGCATATGCAGTCAAAGAAGGAGCTAAGGCAACATTTAACTTCCAAATGAACAGAAATTCATCTTTTTGAGAACTAATACAAGTTTTGTATAACCTCCTTAAACACTGCAAAAGTCATTTATAGTTTTATTTTTTAGCTGGCCTCGGCATACTTTAGACGACAAATATCGATGGTTTCATTGTGTCCCTAGATCCGCTTTGAACGTTAGATGATTGATCAGACCATATGAAGCTTTTGACCTTTGGTAAAGGATTTACTCTCTCCCAATTTTTCGTATTTAATCCAAAAGGGGTTGGCTGCTTATTTTGCCTCTGGACTCTTAAATGTTTCCGTTTTTATGATTTACAGTACATTTTTTATGACCCTGGCTGGGTTTATGGGTTTTTCCTTTTCTTTCTGTTGTTTTTTTTTTTTTGTTTGTTTGTGGAAGAGAGCTTTATAAACCTGCGTCTGAAATACGAATTTTAATGCGCTTATAGTCGTATTTCTTGATTGCATGTATACACACATAAACCGACACACACACACACACTCATCTCAGGAAATTATGAGAAATGCGAAATGTGGCTTGGCTTTCAGTGATTTGGAAATTCGCTTTGATGTTTCTATCAATTCATTGGGCCAGAGAAGTAAAACTGAATTAGCCTCACAACTATTTTAGTTAAAGACATGTTCGGCACGCAATCGACTCATCAAAACTTTCCCAACACACACACTCACGTGAGAAACTTGTTGATTAAACAATTGCTAAGGCGTGCCTTTGGCTCTTGGCCAAATGCGCAACAATTTTCCTTTTTTTTTTAACTGTAAACGCAAATTATAGGCACAAACAAACTGTTGCTTGTCCTGCAATGCCCACTCCTTTGCCTTTTGTGGTTGGGTTTAAATGTACGGAAGCAATCGATGCCACGTTAAATGGGCAATTTGCCCTAATGACGTCATTACTTGGCGGGCCGAGAACCGAGATGGAAAAGCCTCAAAAGTAAAGGCTAATGTCCAATAGTCCATACCAAAAACGAGCGTGTGGTCTAAGCTTCTCGACGCATAAATCAAATGCTAAAAAACTTCAACCAAAACCGCACGCGACCTTTTGTGTTTTTGCAGTTTGAAAACGAAAAAGAACAGAAAAAACGAATAAAATTCTCAATTGGGCAACGACATGGATATACCCTAAGAGCAGCTGGAGAGATAGACGTCCTAGATTTTTCTAGGATGTATTTTGACTTGGAGGTTTTCTATGTATAAAATAAAGAACCATTTGTAGAAAACCTCTTCAATCGATGTGTGCCTGTAATTTACAGGGTGTCAGATGCGAGAATAATATTTTTCCTTTCTTCTTTTTTTTTTTGCAAAACTGCGCATCGGCATACAAACTTGAGTAGGCAGCAAATTTATCACTTGAGCAGCTTAATGGTACTTGGGCAAATAACAACAGGGCGAAAACACAAAAGCGCATTACAAAGCGTTTAGCATGTTGTTTTTCCTCCTCTCTTATGCTTGCTTTTTTTTGTTTTATTTTTTTCGTTGGTTTTTCCTTTACTTTTTTTTTTTGTCTTACTTTATGCCTCTTTTGTGGCCTTTGTGCGTGTTCAGCTACATATGTAAAATAAAATAAATATATGTAGAAAGCAAAAGGAGAAGAGTTTGGGAGGCAGCTGATGGGGTGGCAATGCCTAAGTGAGACTTTATGAACTAAGCGAAAATGAAGTCATAAGTGAATGAACAGAACGTCCCTTGTGTCCTGCCCCTGCGTCAGTGTGTCCCTACGAATTCACAAAGGAAGCAGCTAAATAGATGAACTGAAAGTTTACCTCAAATTCTATGCGGGTGTGTGTGTGTGTGTTGGTTTCTGTATGTGTGTATTTTTCTGGTAAAGTTTTAGCCTTTATAATTGCTTTTTTTTATTTTGCTAGCACAAAATTGAGAAAACATTTTAAAGCAACAGCTGACCAAAATTTAATTATAATTTCCATGTGAAATTAATTTAATATGCATTTTCATCAGTGTGAAATTTACTTGCATAAAACCAATTTGATTTTGAATTAGCTCTCGATATATTATAATCAGTGACGGTTGCCTAAGTGGGAAATTTTCTTCTCTAAGTAGGTTATTTTATCTCTTAAGCCTAGATCCGCCACTGGATGTGTGTTATTTCCACAAAGTGAAACGAAACTTTCTTTGACTTATGTTTAATGCAAATCAATGATAAAGCCTAATAAAGAAAGAGAAGCCATCTTTCTATCATCTATTTTTGTGTGGAAACCTTAGAACCAATTTGACCTAATTTTAAAGCTTAGGAATTTGTCTAAAAATAAATATCTATTTATGTTTCATTAAAGTGAAATTTGTATTATTTTTGAGGGAGACATGAAAAAATATTGTTCTATTTGTTATACTGTCCAAGTTATTGTTATTTCTCTTCTTAAAACCGTTTACTTAACAAGTCTTTGGCTTTAATTGCCTTTTGTTAAACAAATGGTGGCACTTCTATAACCTCTCTAAGTCCTCTTTCTGCCTCTCTGTTTTAGATGTACATATATATATATGCAAATATTTAATAATTTTCATATACTTCAGTGCCAGAAAAGCAATTTGCATTTGCGTTATTATTTTTTAATACTCACGCACGCACACAGAAAATGAAAATTGGCATTTTCTGTTTGTCACACATGGAAATTTTTTTGGCAGAACTGGATTACAAATACATATACACACATGTGTGTGTTTGTATGTGTGTGTGTATGATTTGGAATTAGGCGCCAAATTAGCTTATTTGACATTTCAATGTGCAAATATTTAGACAAATGCGTAGAAAAGCAAAAATATGCTGTTAATGCTTGACTGCAGGCGTTAAGTGAAAGCCACTGACAAGGCCAAATTGAGGATGAGAGTTATATATGTATGGATATGTAGGTAGAAACTGAAGCTGGCTTTAAGGATGTTTTAAGTGCGTTGAGTGCCTTGGCACAAAAATATCCATGAGTTGTCAATGGTATTTATTTATCTGCTGCTGTCAGTTAATTTCCGTTCAAGTAGCCATTAAAACAATCATTGCTTCGCTTAGGCGCCACTCCAAAACCCACACATATACACACACACACACAGAAACACATACAAGGAGAAAAGACTCTCACTTTCTCTGAGCTGTGACAAACGTCATTTTTATGGCCTGCCATTAACAGCTTGTTAATAAAAATGGCAAAATCCAAAAAGCGAAATAACTCAATTACATGGCCCAGTTGGAGCCAGACAGAAGAACCAAATGCGGACCACCGCGTCACCCTGTCTATCAAAGCGCCATCATCGTGGCCTTCACCATCAACACACCCCCTTAGACAACCGCACCCACCCGTCCCATCATCTGTTGTGTGGCCCATCCCATTGGCTAATTACAGACTTTTTCTTTTGGCTTGGCCATTCTTTTCCTTGTTTGACATCAAACTTGGCCATTTCTCTTCTCTCTTTTTCTCTCTCTGTCTCTGCCTCTCTTGGTTTTCATCTTCATTCCATTTTTTGTTTGGCTTTATTAATATTGAAACCAATTAATCTGCTCCTCACCATTTGCGCTCCCCTTCCCTAGAGCATAAGTGATGTCTCGCACGTGTCACAGTTTATCATAAATATGCGGATTTTGACTTGTTGTACTACAAACTCAGTAGGTGTGGGTTTACGCGGTGTGTGTGTTAGCCAAGTTTGTGGTAAACTTTTTGCACTTGTCTTTAAGTTTACCCATTTAGGGCCTTCTTACAAGTGTGGAAAATTGTCAAGTTAATTTAGCATTTTTGCTTAAATGAGAAGATTAACTAACAAGATTTAAAAACTTTATGTTTGAGATTGTTTAGGCTGATACTCTTGTTAAATTAACAAAACTTTTCTAAAAGGATTAGCTTGTTTCTTTACGTTTATGTTTTCCTTCAAGTTTACTTGTATTTTTTTGTCTTTATAATTCTATTTAAAGAATTCATCAGTATGAGGTATCGAGTTATTATCTCTTTAAGAAAAGCTATATTTAATGCTTTTTATTCTCTATCCTTTTTTTTCCAATTTATTGGAACTTCTAAGGATATTCATTTCATCATTTGAATCAGTCTCTTATATTTTCTAGAACTCAAAACTGTTTTTGATGCGTCAAAAGTCACAAAACTATTGCAAATTGTTTAAATTTATTAATTTATACTTTTCCATATTATTTTTGAAGTACTTTCAGTGATTTTCGGTGTCTATTTTAATTTATTATAATTTTTTATCTTTTATTATTTAGAGTTTTAATAAAATTTATTGTTGGTTTGTCGGAATTCTCAAATTAAATTTTTGATTCAAAATTTAAGCATTTAATAATTTGTTTTAGTTATTATTTTTATGATAAATAGTTAAAGTTAGCAGAATTAATTTATTTTTATTATTGAATATTTAGAATGGGTTATAAAATATAATTATGCTTATTTCGTTTCGATTTAGAACTTTTATTAAACTATGAACTATTTTCGTTGCTCAGCCTCCATTCAACCACTCACAATACAATTAGTTAATTCACTTTCTGATAGATTTGACTATATAGTCGATTTTGCGTTATATTTCACAACCGCAATCGTAACGGAATCGAAACTCTTTGAATCGAAATGCTGCTTCGTCCGGTCGTTATTTGCTTTCGTTTGCCGTGGCTTTAGTTGAACGACTAAAACACGAACAGTTTTCGTTTGAAGAGGACTGCCAAGGAAGTGGCGCAGGCTCGCACAAAAGGACACCAAAAATATATATAGGAATTCCACCACAGCTTTATATGTGGTGAGTTTCGTTGGAGGGGAACACAACAGCTGAGCCACAGACATAGACAGAAACGGCGCCAAAATAACTTGGATGCCGGCTAAGAAAATTCTTGTTTATGTTTTTCACAGTTGAAAGAGAAAATCTAAAAAGCTCAGACACAAGGGATCCAACGATTGTCACAGTTAACAGCAAAAGAGAGTGAGAAAAGCTTGACGGAAAGCTTAATCAACAACTAACTGAAATTTTTAAATCCTCTGTTAATATGTTTATAGTCATGGAAATTTAGTTTAGGAAAAGGTGCATAAATTTTGAAACTAATTAAAACTTTTCTATTGACAAATTAGCTTTAAAATATTTTGATGGAAATTGTGGAATATTTATGTGGAGTTTATCTAGGCTAACCTTTTACCTGTTGACGGTTGGTTTAACAATTTAACCTTTTTACTGATGCTCCTGCTCCAGCTCCTAGTCCTCTAGTCATTGCGATTACCGCCATCAATCATGGTGGGCTCGAGGAAACATTTCAATTTCATTTTCAGGAGCTTCTTCTTAACCAATTTAACCAGCTTAACCTTTAGTCTGTTTGCAGATAAGGCCAAACCCGCAGTACCCACAAACAAAACCTCCCCCCATGGAAAAAAATTTGATAGTTGTAGTACCGACTTTTAGGTATCCTGGAAAAGCAATGAGAAATGAATTTCGTTTATTTGAAAAATCAACATCATTTGATGGTTTTTATGGCCTGAATCAAATTTCTTTCAGCCATGGGCCTTATATACTCTTTCTTATTCACCTTATTCATTGATAGGGGGCAGAGTTGTAAGAAAAACCATTTCTATCTTTAGTTATGCACAAGCGGATCCACTCGAGCCTAAACCGCAAAATCATGAAATATTTATGCGGATATGCGGATATGCGTGCGGATGGATGGCTCGATTGAAATGCGAGTTCATTTTGTATTTCAGCTTTAGCTCATTTGTTAAACGTTTGCGGTAACTGTGGGGAGTTGACGAGTTTCTCCCCGATAATCAATCATAATGAAAGGTAAACCTTACATTCCCATCTCATCTCTCATCTCATTCTCATTTTCCCACGTGTGAAGCATAGTGAAACAAATTTGAATTACCCTTTCTCATCCTCTCTTCTGTCACCCTCGAATGCATGCATGTAATTATGTATACAGCGATGGCTTAGCTCTTTGCAAGGAAAACCTTAAAGTTTTTATAGAAAAGTTGTCTTAACTTGTGTTTTTTTTGGGGAAAAACTTTGAACTTTTTGGCAAAAGTTTTGCCAAACTCCTGACACATATATTTATGTTTGTTTACCCACAAAAACAAAAAACGACAACGCAAAAACGAAAAAAAAAAACAAAAGTGGGAAAACTTGCCTTTCATAAATGCATTGAACTTGACTTGAAACTTTCAGCCGGTCTCTCTCTGAGAAAACTTCCATTGGTTTTGATAAAGGTCCTCGTGGGCCATAAATATAAATTGGCAGTTGAGCAGAAAGCGCATAACCCTCCAAACCAAAGCAGAAACCTTTAAATTCTCGACATTTGCGAATGATGTCGGTCTTATTATCTTTTGGTTATAAGTTCAAAAGAACAATTAGGAGAAAATGCATAACAAATCTTTTCACTTATAATTTTGTTTTAATTTGCATTCATTTGATTTCTTTACTAAAAATTTTTGACTCTTGGGCTTAGTTTTTAATGTTATCCATAAGTATTCCTGTGTGATCTAGGAGGAACTGCATCGCCGACATACAAACATGCCCATCAGGATGCCGAAACCAAAGCAAAGCAGATGACTCATCTTGAGATATTTACTTCGTTACACTTCAATTACTATGGAAAAAAAGTTGCAGGAAATAAAGTAATTACAAAGGAATTACCATTCACTTACACGTGTATTCTTGGCAATAAGAAATCCAACTATTCCTCCCACCAGAAAGGTCAACAGACGCTGCATTTTCTTTTTAGAAATGAATTCCGTTAATATTACTAAAATTTAGTTTTATTTTTTACCAGATATTTCTTGTTTTTTCAATTTTGAGTAAGACTGAAATTTATATTGTTGTAATGCTGAACGCCAATGTTTAATTGTTTAGACAGAGCCAACTTGACAAACAGGTAAACTATCTATAATTTTTGGCTATCAAATAGCCAATAATACAGCCTACTATAAATGTCAAAAGCCACTCCATTACCGCACAACACAAAAAAGAAATTTTATCACTATGAATTTGTATTAAACTTTTACAATTTGTTTTAGCTAAGCTACCATCCACTTTGAGCAACACTGTAACAATGAGTAAATAAGGAATTTCGAAATGGCTTTAATTTTTACGGCCTACTCTATGAGTAAAGAAAATTTACTTTCAGCCTTGATTGAAGTTGTTGAAATTGGTGAAGTTTGAATTACTTTTAGTTGACCAAAAGAAGTGCTCTAGAATGTGAAGTGAAAATATAAATCGATTAATACTTTTGTAGGATCTTTTATCTACTTAAGATAGTTTTTACTTTTATAAAAAAAACCGTTTTTCGCACCGAGTGCGAAAGACGTTTCCATTCACTTTTTTGCACTACAAGTAATTACGTTTTCATAGGTTTCCGTAAAGGTTAATCTAGACGAAAATGTCTGGAAAACTAAAATTCTGCAAATGATCGCCAACTTTTTTCGAAATCCAATAAACCAAACGCATTTGACCTTTTCTGGGACTTAAGATTGCCACCTTAAAGCTCTAGTTTGCTTAGCAACTTAAATTTTATGACCCTTCCACGAATTCATTTGACCGCACACAACCGTTTAGTAGGAATTTACTGCTTCTTTCACCATCTCTTAACCAAATTATACCCTCTTTTATGCCAAACGAATTGTGTAGAAGATGAACTTGAGAAGAAAAATAGTTTGTTTGAAGGCACGCCATGCCGACATTAAGCGCATTTGCCTCTTTGTATCTGTCTACAATGGCAATCCACCATCTCCCCAGCAATGTGTTTATAGCAAATATATTAAATGTTGCTTCTAAATCATTCGAACTCTTGGCTAATTAGTTCAGAAATCATAACCTTAATAATTGCCAACCAAAATAAATATTTCAAATGCTAATGTATACTAATACAATTTTATTTTCTAAATATTGCCATTTCACTTATAATTTTTTGGAAAATTCTTCATGATTTCCAGGATCAACAGTTTCGTCTGCACATCATCATGCCAATAATGACGCCCAAGGCAAATGAAATAATGTGAGTCATGGTGAGTTATGATCCTGTTTTGGTTTTTGCTATTTGCTTACTCTAAGGAAAAGGATTTTTTGTATTAGCGAATACTCAATCAAGCTTTTTTATGCCAACTTACTTCAATTTTTGTTTGCCTATATAAGGATTTTTTTTATTTCAAATGGAAAGTTGAACTTGCTTCAACAACCGACCGACTGAAAATAAAAATTATAGTTTAGGACTATTTTGAAATTTCAGTTATAGGGCTAAGGTTACTTCGGTTCGACGAGAATTTGGTTTTACGTATTCTTGCCTATTAAGTAGCCCACAATGCACCCTACAAGAAATGTAACAATCAAATCGCCATCCATTTGCTATGAGTTTCTTTTATAATTTTTTTTTAAATCTTTTCACTTTAAATAAATATTTTATCTATGTATGTGTTTATTGAAAATAGATTGACTTACTTTTAACTGCCTACTTGTTATTGTTGCTTTTATGTATTCATGCCAATTAAATAGCCTACAAAAACACCCAAAAGTAGAGGAAAAATCCACGAATCATCCATTATTCAAGTTATCGAAAAATAATGCGATTTTGAGTTTACTACAGTATAGACTGATATTAAATGAAAATTATTGGCGAACAGCCATTCAAAAGCCTACTTTGTATGAAGCTACAGCGATTAATATATACTTTGAGACCAATTAACGTGGTCGAAAGAGCTAGCAGGATAAAGGTTTATGGCCAAGAAATTATCTTAAAGCTTGAAATAATCAACTAAAGAAAGTTATTGTGTAGGACTCATTTTCTAAAACTGTTAACAAAAAAGGATTCTACAGTCCTATACATTATATGCGATTCTTCCGTATCTCTCGCTTTAACCCTTCGACTTACGTTTTTACATTTTTTTGCCAATGATATAGCCAAGAATAGCGCCCACAGCCAAAGTCAATATACGTTCCATTTTTAGGGTAAAAAAAAAAAAAAAATATTTTGAATTTATGGATTGACCGAGTCCGAAAAAACTTTATAACCGAATGATTGATAGTAGATCAATAGGTAACTATGTAGTTTAACTCTGAAAAATTCGTATTCCCTAGACATTTGGGAGGAACAAATCTTTTCTTTTTCTAGACATTGCTTCTAAAGTCACACCTTAAAACAAAAACAAAATTTCAGTACTACAATTTGTGTAGTTTTTTTCGGATTTTTTCGTTAAAAATTTTTTTCTTTAATACCAAAGTTTAGTTAATTTTTCTGTACCCTCGTATCTCTTCGCCCGCGAAAAATGTGTGATGAAAGTTGTAATTGCGCTTCGAAGCAGAAATCAAACTGCCCGCATCAACAGTGTCCGCAGGGTCCGCCGCCGCAATGTCCACAATATCCTCAATATCCACAAAATCCTCCCCAGCAGCCTACGTGTCGACCTCGTCCATCCCTATGGAGTAAAATCAATTGTGTGCCATGCAATCGACTCTTTTTCTTCGTAGTGGGTGGAGCAGTTGGCCTGTATTATGACCAGCTTAAGGCAAAGGCCGAAGAAGCTAGGGAAGCGGCAACGAAGGATGCTAGTAACCAAAAGGGCAAGGACAAGAAGAAGAAGTAATATGGACAGCTGAGGAATCAAGAGATTAGCAAATTAAATTTTTTTTAACGAAAATTATACTTTAAAATTATGCCATAGTTTTCTAAATGAAGCCAAAATTTCTGCATAAAGCTGTGTAATATTTATTTTTAAGCATTTTTAAGTTGATATAAAAGTATCAAAAAAACTAACTTTGGCTATGCCAAAGGTTATTATATAAGGACTGCAAGGGTATATAATATTTTTACATTTTGAAATCTATCAAGGGTATAAAAATACAATCCATCTGGAAATTGTTTGCTTATTGCGATTTGTATAATTTGAAGGGAACTTAGAACTTAGTCGCACAGGAGCAAATATTTTATAGACAAGGGAATTTATTTTCTATTTCAGGTTAAGCAAATTTAAACTGAAGCAAAGTCCTGGATAAACCTTTTGACTACTAACAATAGCTTATCACTGCCCAGTTTTTGAACTATGGAACACACCAATTAATAGACAAAGCACTTGCAATTTGTTATCTTTTTGTAGTTGCATTTAATGGTAGAATAAGAAGAGGGAAAGAATACATGGGGAATACGTGATTCCTTCCATCTTTCTATGCTGCCTTTCATTGGTGCCACTTTTTGTGGATGCGGTCCTGTCTTCCTTTTTTCATTTCGTTTCGGGGTTCGGTCGCCCTGAAAGTCCCAATGTGCCGATGATTTAGCGCATTAAAGACGTTGCCACCAAAGCAGCTTGGCGTATTCTTCCCTAGTAGCATCGACTTGCATGCACAACCCACCAACCTCACATTGAGACTGGCCTGGACTGGACTGAATTAAACTGAACTGAACTGATCCTGTCCGCGGCTTCGTCTTCGGCCGCTTCTGCTCACTGCTCGTGGATGGATCCTGTTAATCGATTGTCTACTTCTTTTTCTTGTCACCGCCATCGTCCTTGGGAGGCTCCTGGCCCTTATTGTCCTTATTGCGCACCCAGACAACACCAAGACCCACACCGATCACAAAAAATAGCACACGATTGCATTGTGGGCAATTGAGTCGCGATAAGAACGAAGGCTGGGGCCGGCAAGTTCTGCGTATCTCAGTTCGCTTGCAACAAGGCATCTTTAAGTTCTTTTATAAATTAATGTGTATTAATATCGTGCAACTCAATTTCGTTGTCCAACTTTAAGAATTTAGAACTTAATTTTTGTTGCCTTTTTTCCAAAATAAAAAAAAAAAATAATAAATAAATGAAATGTTTAGCCGAAATGTTTTTGGAATGTTGTGCCGTAAAGGTCTAGTTATTGAATGATATGTAGCTCATACCGAGACTGGTACTTGGATATTGAGATTCAGCCAAGCCAACTAGATCAAGAAAAACGAGAAAGTTTTTTGAATTTGAAATTTGAGACAGAAAGTCAACGCCTACTTTGTTTAATGAAAAAATTTGATGTCTCAAACACTTACCAGGTGAGATATTTGTATCTTTGAAATTACTTCTTCTCCTTGTCTTTACCCTTGTCCTTGCCTTTTCCCTTGCCCTTGTCATCAGGAACAGGCTCCTTCTCCTCTTTGGGGAAAGTCTTGGCATACCACATGCCCACCACAAGGCCAGCAAAAACGGCAGACAAGCGCTCACACATCATCTTCATCTTGGCTTTTGTGCGTTTTCTTCTTTTCTCTCGGCTTTTCACTCTAATTTACTTTAATTTTGAACGAAATTTTTAATTTTGTTGGATTTTTTTTCCAGAATAATTTTGTTGTAAATTTTATTTTATTTTTCTCTCTCTCGAAAGCAGCCAAAAAATGTGTGTTAATATGAACAGATGAGATATTCGACTGGGGTGAGTTGGTGTGGCAAGCCAAAAACGTTAGTGCCCCCAGCCTACTTTTCGTTTAACAAATCTGTATACTGATTTTGACAAGAGAGTGAGAGGGACACAATGTGAGAGAGATGGCGAGATTATCTAACTAATTGAAATGTGGCAAGGACAAAAGGACGCCAAAAATTCTGTGCTGTAGAGTCAAGAGTCACGGTCGTGTCGTGGTGGTTTGACTGAGGGGGAAAGAAACGTTTCTTTGTTTTTGTTGCTAAAACTAAGAGTTGAGAATGTCGTCGACCTTATAATACTCTGGCATGATTCATGAAATGGATCAGACATAACACCGTGTCGCAAAGGAGAGAATTTAAGTCTACGTCATATTGGCTGAGCTTCCTTCCTTTAGCTTTAAACATTTCATGAGAACAGATCTAGCAGAAACCTAATCCCACTTCGCCAAATAACTAAACAAATAAAACCCAAAAAAAATACTTTGTAATAATCCAAGCAATGGCGGATCAGGGTGATGATTAAAGTGGAGTAAAATCGGTTATTCTAAATGAAAAATATCAAAATATCGTCCTTGGAAAAAAAGGAAATTTTCCCTCACTTCCAATGTTAAAGTGGCATTTAAATCTACGTCATTTTGGTTCAAAAAAACCTCTCCTTTTTAGAAGTTCGGAGGAACAAAACATGGAAAAACCTAATTGCACTTGGCCATTATACTAAACGAAGAAAACTTATGTGAATGCTTTGAATTGATCCAAACCAATAGCGCATCTAGAAGATGATGTAGTTGAATGAACTCGGACTTTAAATATTGTTTTACTTTCTTCCCGACGACACTAGTTTTTCATAGATCTAAGTAACGTTAAAAGAACCATTTACCAATAGAAATTTAATTCAACCCAAACTAAAACTATAATTAATAACTTTTCTTCCCTTCAACTTTTAAAATCTAACATTTTCTCATTGAATTGTTGCGATTTATTCTCATTCATCGTATTTGGTAAATCTCAATTGCCTATTCTTTGGTTTCTTTTTCTCGTCTTTGTCATCAGGTTTTCCCTTGCCCTTGCCTTCATTTGTGGCTTCTTTATCATCTTTGGAGAACGTTTTGCCATACCACAAGCCCACCAGCACACCAGCCAATACAGACGAAATGCGATCACACAGCAACTGCATCTCGGCGCTTGTTGACTTACCCAAAGCTTAAATGATAAGCCTTAAAGAGCAAAAAAATAAATTGGAAAACTTTAAATTTAGTACGGAAAATTTCTGTTGTTTTTTTTTTTTTTTTTTAAGGCAGCCAAAAATGTGTGTTACTTGAAACTAGTCTGAATTTATACTAATGAGAATCTGTGACAAGTTAAAGACGTTAAAGACGGCAGAGGACGCCTACTTTGATATTATACTGAAACCAAAGTCGGAATTTTTCGCCTGTCATACTGAAAAGTTACTTCATTATTCTTATCGATAACACCAAACCTTGAGATGCTTTCGATAAATATTCAGAGACAAGGTAAGAACTAAAACAAGTGTAATCATAATATGTCTGTCTTAAAGCCTCCATGCTGCTTATGTACACCATCCTCTTGTTAGAGTATACACAAAGCAAAACACATTACAAATCGACTTTAACCCGAAACGAAAAAGCATCTGAAAAACAAACGAATCGCAATGCGGCATTATTTTGTCTTTACAGCCAATGCCTAAAAGTATGCCACATTGTTTTGTTTTTGTTTGTGTGTGTGTGTGTGTGTGCTCGCAGATTGCCCTCAGGTGAGAAAACAATCAGAGAGAGATAGGTACAATACATACACACCAAAAAATAAAACTTTTTGGCGTAACAACTATGTGTGGCAGTTTCCCCCTGTTTATAGGATGGCGAGGGGAAGTCTCCCCGGCACTACTCACCTTGGTATCTGTAGAGCAATCTCGTCCAAACTATCCGACGGACTCATCGGTGTACGCTCAAAGAGGCGCGATGGGGCCAACGTTAGATGGCCGGTGGAATCGCTGACACATTTGAAGACCTTGGCGCCGCGACGTTGACGTTGCTGCTGGCGCTGCTGTTCAACGCGCTTCTTGCGTTTATTCTCCTCGGCGCGCTGAAGATTATGCAAGCGAAAGAAGAACATTGACATTCTGCGGGTGGTTGGCCGTTTTGCGGGGAGTTGAAGTATGAAGGCGAACGGATGTGGCATGTGGCATGGTGATAGTGGATGGTGCAGCAATAATTTCAGAAAATTTCCATTTGCCATATTGCATTTTGTTTTTTGCATTGCGTGCACAATTTGCGTTTTATTTATTTTTGATTACGATTTTCGGTTTCGATTTCGGTTTATGGTTTTGTTGGTCAATTGATTAAGCATTGATTATGTTCGTTACATTTCAGTTTCAGATGTTTTGTTTGTTTGGGTTTTTTTTTTCGTACGATATTTTGGTTTTTCATTAATTATTATTGATGGCATGAAATATGGTAAATAAGCAAAGAATTTTAAATCTGTTTTTGTGTGTCTGTGTATCTGTGTGTTTTGTTTTTTGGGAGCTAGTGAATGTAAATGTTTTCACATGCAAACAAACAAACAAACAAAAAAAAAAAAAAGAGAAAGGAAAATTGAAATCTGCCCCAAACTTCCGTGGCATCAATCAAATTTAAATTTTACAACAGCTAAGCTAAAAGGGAGTATGGGTAAAGAGAGAGTGAGGGGAAGTGAGAGAGGTGCCAGTGGGCACCAACTGGTCTTGTCAGTTGTTACGCCGGAAATTGAAATATGAACCACATTTTGAGCGGGTTGAAAATGTCCATTTCTTTGCCTTAAGCTCCGTTCCCAATGTCATAACAGGAAATCTTTAAGCGGAAGTTTTAAGCCAAAAGAAAAGAAATTTTCTCCTCCTTTTGTATTTGTTTGTGTGTGTCACTGTCTGTGTCTCCTGTATCCTGTCTCTATCTCCATCTCTGTCAGTATATACTCTTCTAATGAGCTCGCCTAGTCAATGCAAATTGATTGATTGATCAGCCGCAATCAACTGATAAATTAAAATCAAATGTTTCTTGTCATCAACAGCACCAGATTTCCGTTCAATTAGCAGTAGGCAGCAAACTTAATGACAAACTCTGATGGCTCGTGTCAAAAATAAATTAAACGAAATTTACATAAATTTTCCCTTTTTCCTTTAGCTCGACACACTCAAAATGATGATTGTCGAAGCAATTTAATTATAAATACGTCTCAGAAGCAACTCAGACTACAGACAGCAGACAGATAATTGTCCAAGAAGAAGCAAAAAAAAAAAAAAAAATAAAAAAATCATTAATGGAACATTTCAGACAATTTTGCTTTTTGTTAATTAAACCTAAAGCAGACAAAACTTTTGCCTAATGCCAAAGTTTTTCTTGTGTCCTTCTCCACATGAAAAATCAATTTGAGATGAAGTGAAATTTATTAGCAAATATAAATTAAACTTTATCTTTAATACACTTCGATCGATGTAGCTAACATATTAACAAATTTGTTGCCTGCTTTTAGGCATTAATAAATAATAGAAGCAGCTGGTGCAACTAATTGCAATTTCTCATGGCAAATTCTTTTATAAATGTCATTGGCAAATGACCGAGATTATATCAAAACAAAAAATCCAATTTCCATGATATATGGAGCAAAGCTTGGCCAAACCAGAAGCAGAATATAATTTTAGCTCATTAAGTTAAATGAATTTATAAAAAAGAATATTAAATTTTTAAATGGATCACACCTGTTAATTTTCAAATGAAACCACAACGCAATGTTAATGCAAATTACAGTTAGTGTGTGAAATGTGGATGAATAGAAAAATATTATTTATCATTGTGTTGCTACAACTGCTTGAGATAGCCAAACAGTCAGGTAAAGTTATTTACCACATTTACAATGAAATTTAGTAACTAACATTACAACTTCTCTGCCACTTATAGTTGACCTTTGCCACATTAGAGTCATAATGATAAGAATGATGTGTCACCCTTTGCAACATGTTTGGATTGAACGTAAAGGCAGATGTGTAAGGGGGTTTCAATGTGTTAAGGGATATACCCAATCGGAATGCGAAAAGAATTGTTTGAATAAACAAACTACGACAACTAAAATGACTACTCAAAGGGCGACATTTATAACCACAACTGGTTCTCCCTCTGGAAGCCCCAACACTACAGCCATTAACGATTTGGACCCTGATATAACTACACGTCGTCCGCCTCGAACTCGAAGAACCCGAGAATTCACAGTTTTGCAGTAAAAACAAACAACATTTTTGAAATAAAAATTCCCTAATAAGAGCTCGAAATTAGCTAAATCATTTAAATAACTTAAATACCCCGAATATCGAATAGCGGCGGCTTGTCTCCAGCAAAGAGCAAGTAAAGTGGAGACTTAGGCCTGCGGCGCAGATATTTTCACGCCCATTGAAAAAAAGCAAACAATGGAATGCCCGCTGTATCTCTCGAATCCCCCTCCTCATTCTCCTCGAAGGAACAATAACGAAGCATGCAAGAAAAAAAAAAGAAATATAAGAAGGGAGAGGGAGAGCGCGACAGAGACAGAGAAAAAACGCAACGCAATAATCATTAGGCCCCACAAAGCCCTGGGTTTGGGTTCCTGGGCTCTTGAAGCGGGTTGAGTGCCTTGTCAACTGCTGACCAGGCAGCGAATGGGGGTGGGGGAGGTTTTGTGGCGGAGACACAAAAAGAATATATAAAGCAAAATGCCAAAATAAACACTTGTCCTAAGGGGTATAGTGGGTGGAGTGAAGTGAGATGAGGAGCAGGTGGGGGAAAGTGGCAGAACGAGCCAGCCACAAAAGAGAATATTTTCCAGCTCAGCACGCGTTGGGCGGTAAAGCGTAAGCGTAACACTAGGTTAGACAGAGGAGAAAGAGTGGAGGGAGCAGCAGCAGGCACACACAGGACACACATACACTAAAACACACAGGACAAAAATCTTTTCACGCTCCAGCAACAAAAAAAAATAAACGTAATAAAAATGTAGACAATTTTTACGACACGCAACAAGAAGAACAAGAAAATCCGAAGAACGACAACGACTACGGGAAATGTATCCACGTTTTATTTCTTCATTAAAAACCAGTATTGATTGCCCTTTTTTGGTTTCATTTTTTTCTGGTTGAGGCCACTTGAGGCCTATCAGAAAAGAAAACGTTCCTTAATTGTCTGTGTGCCATAGTTTTTTGCCGTGATTTTTGATTTATTTACCAGCAAATAAATATTAATAAAAATGAAGTAAGTAAGTCGTCTCGCCGACTTGGGTATACCATACACCAGTAAAACAAATATTTCAAATTTGTAATAACTAATGCATTTGCCTATTTTAAGAAATTCTGTTCACATGCTTTTTACAAGCATATTTCAGTATCTCGCGCACTTATGCATATAAGCACCCTAGCGCCCCCACCCGCCAACGGCCATCTCCGGCCTTATGCAAAAACGTTTATATGCATAACTCAGCTATTTTTTGTCCGATTTTCATCAAATTTGGTATTTTGCTGGGTATTAGTATCAAATTTAAGTGTGCCAAATTTGATTGCACAAGGTAAAAAATTACGCGAGATATTCGAGTTTTTCAAATTTCGGGGGCGGAAAGGGGCGTGGCAAAATCTTTATACATGCAACATGAGCGCATTTACTAAGCAAATATACATACCAAATATGGTGTATCTAGCTACAATAGTTTTTGAGATAAACGTTTTTTTTGAATTGCGGGGGCGGAAAGGGGCGTGGCAAAAATTTGAAATAAACTTGATCACTCTACATACTACATGAGCCTACATACCAAATTTGGTGGCTCTAGCTTTTATAGTCTCCGAGATCTAGGTGTTCATACGGACAGACGGACGGACGGACAGACGGACAGACGGACAGACGGACGGACAGACGGACATGGCTAGATCGACTCGGCTGTTGATGCTGATCAAGAATATATATACTTTATGGGGTCGGAGAAGCTTCCTTCTGCCTGTTACATACATTTGGCGACTTTAATATACCATTTCACCCTATGGGTGTATGGTATAAAAATAAAACACAAAGGCATTGCCAATTGAATGGGTTTTTCTATTGTCCTCTATTCTAGCTTTACACCCTTACTTAGGTTCGATTGTCTTTTTTTATGTCTAGTTTATCAGTTTAGTAGATATTTTCATACACCTCAATTTGCTCAAAATTTTGCACAAAATCTCAATGAGTTGGAAAACACTGAACTTGAAACTTTTTTTTTAACACAAAAAGAGTTTGAAACAAATTTAATATTCACTGACTGTAAGGGTATACAAACTGCTAGCACAGTTTAAGTTAACTTCTTTTCCATTATTTCTATTCATCAGTTTTGTTGAATGGTTTCAATTTCATCTACTTCTTTCAATATGAAGATTACGCATACAAAAGCCGCTTAACCAATACAACAAAAGTCATCTTCTTGAGAAGATTTGGTAGAGCCACATGACTCTAAAGCTAAAGCCATTAAGTAGAGTATATATTTATTGCAGGTAAAATGTTGTCTCTTCTAATGGCAAAAGCAAGGTTAACCAACCAATTCGTTAAATGGAATTGTTGATTAATAATTCAAATTGACCATCATTTGTTTTCTTGTTGCGCATTGTTGCTGGTTTCCTCTTTGTATATTAAACTAGACCAACTATTTTCAGTTGCAGTTACAGCAAAGATGGCTTTCGATAAGTTTCAATTGTACGGTTTGCTCAGTTGGTTTATGATTCTAAATGGCCTGCATCATTTCTATTTCAATGTGAAATCACAAAGGCTAATTAGTGATGGGCTTATTAAATTTTATTGTTGCATACACCATGGTCTATCTATATTGGCAATGGGGCGTATGATTTATGTGTATCATGACAATCCATCGATATGTGTCTCATTCCTAATCATAGCATGTGTAATGACTTCCTGCATGTACAAATGTTGGGAACGTAAAATGAGTTTAAAGAAGGTCATGAAAAAACTGGTCTTCCTGGAAACGCATGAATTTACCGGCTTTAAAAGTGGACCTAAATTACGTTTACGTTTTTACATTAAAAAGCCTGTTTGTAGTCATAACTCTAATAAGGATACACTTCTTCTATCCTACCTATATGAAGAAATTTTCTAAGGATTTGTATATATTGGACATTGGTTCGTATTGGTTACTCTACAATATGCTACTAGCTGAGGTATTTGCATATTATTGCGTTTTGTGGCAAACATGTCGAGGATTTTATATACTTAATCTTCAACTCTCAGTAAGCAGACGGAAGAAGAAACTTTTAAAACTCTTGCAAATCTATGGCAAGTTACTGAAACTGAAACAAATGAATGAAGAATACGAATTTAGTGGAGTCTTTGCATGTGCTTCCAAGTGTTGGTATCAAATTGCTTTTGGCTATGAAATATTTGTCATTCTGGCATTACCTAAATCGTCGTTTAATGCTAAATTAAGCATGGCCATGAAGGTGTTTATTATCTTGACTTTTATTCTCGATGCGATTAATTTATATTTGGCCACAGACTTGGCTGATGAATTTAATAAACTGAGAGAGCAAACCAGGCGCATATTAAGGGAAAGCAGACATTTCAATAGATTGGTAATAAATCATTAAATCAATCAAATATTATTGATATTGTTTGTTCTTTTCTTCGCTTAGGTATCAATTTTCAGTCTTCAATTGTGTTTATATCCTGAACGTGTTATGTTTCTCAATGTTTTTGCCTTTGATCGCCGTCTGACGTTTACTTTGTTAACTAAATCGCTTTTGTTCACAATTTGTTGGTTACAAGGCGATTATGCGAAACTTAAGGAATAGTCAAGAGCCAACTTTGACTTGGACGTAAACGTGGTCTTGGCATCTAGTTAATATGCACAAACTTTGTTGCCAGCTAATTAAGACACTCAAAGGCACAAAAGTTTCCACTCAACAAAACACACACCAACACACACACACACACAGAAAGATAAAGAGTACATCATGCAACTGCAAAATAAATAATAAAATATATACTACATATACATAAATATATAGGTTGTACAGTATGCTAAATGAAGACTTGTGGAACTCAAAGTATGTGAGTGTGCATAGAAGCCATATAGAAGAGCAACAAAACATTTCATAAATGCAATTCCAGTTAAAGTTTGAAAGTTAAACAACATCAGCAGCAACAAGAACCACATAACAGAAAGCAAACCAATAATAATAAATATGTTAAGAATTCTCTAAAGAGTTCAGAATTCTGTAGACTTTACCCAAATTATTAATAATTCTCAAAATAGTCAAACTGTTTGAGGTTTAAATATTTCAACTAACAACTCGAACAAAAGGTTTCCTTTAGGTGTTTTTGATTTCTGTAAGCTTTTTATTAAAGTTTAGATCGCGACCAATTATTTTGATTGATCCACTAGCTTTTATATTTATGACTTTTGCCGAAAAAAAACAAAAATAAACAACAAGGGGTGGAGAGCCATAATTGAAACCAAACTACTGGGAAAACTAATGTTTGACCCAGTTTTTATAACTTTTCTAGGAAATGTTGGTTGAATTTCAAATTGAATGACTGAATCTTCTGGGACTTATCATGGGTTGCAGCTTTTCAAACATCTCTCTATTTACTTTTGTTTCTATTTTGGTCTTTTTCATATGTGCACACATCTAGTTTTAAATAGATAGACGGATACTAAAGATGGACTGACAAAGCACTTGACTTCCTTTTGATTCGAAATGGAATGTTCCATTTGGGTTAGAAGTTTAAAACTTTTTTCTTTGAAGAATTCTTTTCTGAATGGATATGTTGGTAGCTAATTAGGAGAAAAGGAAAAAATTTATATAAACAATTCTTTTATGAAATAAAAGGGGAAAATTAATTAATTAAATTACATTAAATAATTGAAGTATTTGTTAATTAGACTTTAATCTTGTAAAAAAAAGTTTGATTGCTTATGCATTGGAGTGCTCAAGATAAATCCTATGAAAAAGATTATAAGAAATAAGCACACAAAAGGTGAAAAAGTTGGAGCTTATTATAAAACTGGTTGAGAATTACAATAGAATGAAACCAATAATAACAGAGTGAGCCAAATTACCAAAATTACTCCAATTTATCCAATTTAGCCCTAGCATAGATTGGATCTTTTAAAGTATTAACTTTCTTCTATTAAAATTGAATATATCACAAGCTTAACAGTGATAAAAATAACTGAATCATAGGCTAATTCAAGTTATGAAGAGTTGTTTATTTCAATTTAATATTGTGCAACAAGAATAAATTGGACAATTGATTGATTTCGAGAAGCTTTTCCCTCTTCTCACACTTTGTCTTTACTATAAATTGCCACTTAGAAGCAAACAGGTAAATTCAACAAAGAATAACAATAGATTAGAACTTTGTGTGCATATATTTATTTGTATAGAGTATATGTATATGTGTGTCTGTGTGTGTGTGATTGCGTGTATATGGTTTCTAGTGGCTCTCAGCATAAATACATATATAAAAAGGATTGAGAATTTAATTTGATTTCCGTATGATGGCCAGAAAGTGTGGAAATATGAGAAATGTTTAAAGCGTTTTCCTCTTATGGTATTATGGATAACTGGATAAGAAGGGGAAAACGGGAAGAAAACAAAAAGGCAAAAGCGAAAACAAAACGAAAAGGAAAACCAAACAAAAATTGGAAAAGCAAACTTACTTGTGGCAACCAATTGGCCAAGTTGAAGTTATATATGTGAGTTATATGGTTATTATTGTCGTTGTTGTAGCTGTTGTTGTTGTTGTTGTTAGGAATGTTGTTGATGTTCCCTCGCATGCTGTTGTTGTTGCTGTTGCTGCTGCTGCTATTGTAGTTGCTGTTATTATTGTTGCTGCTGCTGCTTCTGCTGCTGCTCATCATGATGCAAAAGGTCATAGCTTAAGAGGCCAAGGGTTAGTGTTTGGTTGTGGGTAGTGTGTAGTTGTGTGTGTGTGTGTGTGTGGGTGGGGTGTGTATGGGTTTTGAAACAGGCAGGTTAGATAGACACACATATACACAGGCACAGAGAAAGAGATAGAGAGATACAGAGGGCGAGCGAGAGAGAGACGGCTAAATACAATTAGATAAAGTTTAACCAGGATATTCTCATTCTCACTCATTTAACAACATTCAATAAGCTCCCAAAAAATGTTTGTTTTAAATTGTTTTTTTTTTCATTGCTTTTTACCTGACTATTATTTTGGTTTAAATTCTTTGTAATTACAAATTATTATTAATTTTTCTTTTCTTGGTTACAGTCTACACAGTTAACACTTTCAGTTACACAGTTAACAGATGTTTTTCAATATATATATATAGATATATATATAATATACACAAAATTTTAACAAATTTACAGCATAAAGTCATCTATGTATGTCTTTTTGTTTAATACTAAATTTTAAAGCTTTTACCAATTTGCAAGTTTCATTGTTGGTCATTTATATTTACACTTAAACCGTTAAAATTTTATAACTAAGTTTTTAGTTGATTTTTGTTTTGTTCTTGGTCTCACATTGAGGTTACACAGCATTAAGATTAAGTCTTTATATATAGATATACGTTCTTCTTTTGGTCCATAGTTAATTTACACACTTAATCATTAATTATAGATTATTATTATAATATTTTGTAGTTGTATTTATTTAATTGGTCACTTTGTTTTTATTTGGTCACTTCAATATATTTTATGGTTAAAGCTGTTGAATTATTTATTGTTGTTTATGTTGTTGTTGCTATTGTTCCTGAAAAAAGGAAAACTATCCAATTTGGTTTTCTTTTCCACCATCTTCCCTCTCCAAACATCACGACTCAAGTGTGCACCACCAAGTAAAGTCATCACCAAAACGAATGAAAGCGATAATAAGAAACACGTAAAGTTCTGCCAAATGAAATTATGACCGACCATAAGACAATAAAACTGTAAGAACTAACAGGAATCAACTTTCATTTAACGAATTTTGTATACCCTGAAAGTATGCAAATTACTCTGTGTTTGAGTAAAAAATGTTCTTCCTAAATTAAAGTTAGTTAACAATGTTTAAAGTCAAAATGAACCGCCCAAGAACAAGAGTTCAGGGTGGCAGATAAGGGAGATCAAATTTTAAACAGCGTCAAATTTCAAAAAACAATTCGTCTACAACAACTTTGAAACAATTTTTAAAGGCGAATTTAATTTGCAACCATTTTATAATCTCTTAAAAACAATTTTTGAGTATTTGCCCGAGCCTGGCATCTATAGAACACCCTTATACATATTTGCAATTAATAAACCAAAAGTGTGACTAGATTTCCAACTTCTTAAAATTTATAAAATCTTGCATTAAAGCCGTCTCCAAGTGAATCCTACCAAAAAGACTATTACTATTACTATTAGTCAGTACAAAAATGTTCCATTCTAAATTATGAGCAATGTTTCGGAAATGCTTAGTTTTTCCACAAAGCTAATAACTTAATATGAAAGTAAATCAAAGTTAATTAAACCCCAATTTCTTTTTCCAAATTTACACATTAAACTTAATGCATATAGAAGAATATGAAATATAAAAAAATATTGTTCGACAATATTCAATTCCAATTGCCATTCACTCTTACAAATTATATAGAATATATGTAGATGATTGAATTATAATTCCCTAAAGGGATTTTATTTTGCAGAAGGACACTCTGTGTCATTTGCATATAGAAAATGAAATTCATTTAAAGTATATCACATTAAAGTGGACACCCGTTGAGCATTTTGTGCTAAGTTCAAATTCGTGCCAGAGAACTGTTTTATTATCTTTTCTTCTTCACCCATTTCATACCCCACATTTACCCCCCCTTGGAACCCCTTGGAATCCAGCAAGTGCTATGGCAGATATAATTTGATTTTCTTTCAATGGCCAAGAGAAAATTAAAATAATAATGGGCAAATATATGTATAAGCTTTTGTTAGTCAAACATAACAAAATACATTAGCTATATTAAATCTTTAAGCCATGGTGAAGATGACCAGCTTAGGCTAAATGTACATATAAAGGTTTATTTATAGGATCAGACAGAAGAAAATCGATGAAAAACAATAACTAAATATGATGATAATCATAAGAAAAAGGAGGTGTACGAAAGGTGGAAAAGGCAAGCATAACGAAAACTTGCCACCAATTTTTTGTGACTTGACAAAATGCAATATGACACTCGCACGCAACTCGGTTGTTGTTATCCTGTTCCTTTTCCCTTTTCCTTCCTTTTAGTTTTATTTTTGTCTTCCTGCAATTTCATACAGAAATTGAATTTATGACCAGCTGCTGGTTTGACAGTTGCCACTTTATATAAAAAGGGCAACTTTTTGGGCCACCCATAGCGAGTTTTCAACTCTTTACCCACACTCACACACAGAGAGAGAAAGTTCAAAGCAATTTTTAAAAGATCAAATGGTCAATAGAGCAAGAGAAGCCACAGGGAAGACAGTCCAAAAAGGAGAAGAAAAGGAAAAATCACTTCAATTTACTTTTCGATTTTTCAATGATTTGTGGTTGCTTTTCTTCTGTTTCTTTCTTTTACTTTTACTGTTGTTGTGTGACTCAAATTTACTTTTGTCATTTTCACACCAACCACAAAATGTGTATGGAATCCCAAAACAAAATTGTCTCTGGCAAATATCTGTGCCAAGTCAGCAACGTATACAATTACTTTTCGTACATCCTCTTCCAGGATGTCATTGTATATGCCAATGTGTCTGTGTGTGTGTATCTGTGTGGTTGTGTATCTAATCACCATAATGAAAGGACTTGATTCCCAATGAAGCATAGCTAATTGGTTTAAGCCATTGAAAAAAAAAATTATATATATATAATAATAAATAAAAAGGAAAAGGAAAAACTTCAATCAAAATTGTACAACACATTGTATTTATTTTATATAAATAAGTAAACCAAAGGAGAACAAGGATATATTTATAATTTAAAGAAATTTGAAATTGCAGTAATTTTTTATACAAAATTAGGTTAATATTTCAAACAAAATTTAATAAAACTAATTTTCGCTTAGAAAGGGCGCAGGAAACTAGTCAAGCCTCTCCTTAGGCATTGAATTCTAGTGCCAAATAAGTTCTTAAAATGAGGAAAAATCTTTATTTCAAGATATTGATTATATACCTTTTGCAACATGATTCATTGTGGCTTAATTTGATATATATATATATATATATATGTATATATATATGTATATACATATATATATTCCATTTACTTGTAGATTTCTGCCAACTGGGGACAACCTTCTTTTAATTTTTGCCTTTAACCGGATTACTTATATATGTACTACATATGTAATGGGTAAAAAATACATATTATGTATACGTCACGTTGCCCGGCCATGTTTCGCCTTGGGGTTTCCATAGGGAAAACTTTATATAGGCACGAGAGCTGGACAATATTCTGCAGCACAATCGATACACTTTTTCCTGTTAATTAAAGTTTTCTGTTAACTGAATTTACATGGAAAAGTTACAGAAATTGAAAACTTTCGTTTTCTGTTTCTTTTTTTATGATGGTTTGTTATTTAAACATTCATAAACTTGCCGCATCTCGCCAAGCTAAATGGTAAAGTTACAAAATGGTCGGCACTTATGCGTGGCGTGGTAGAGGGGGAAAAATACAGGCAGATGCGGATGTGTAGCGACAACATGTGCTGCCAATTTTGTGGGCAGCAAAAATTTTCACTTTTCCGTTGCTGTTGTGTATATATCAATATAAAGTATATTTTTGGGACCCCTTGTGGGTGCGGAGGAGTCGTTGTTGTTGTTGAGTTAATGCGCTCAATTAAGTGCCAAAAACGTTCACAAAGTTGAGTGCATGAGAAGCTGGTGCTGTTGCTGTTGTTGATGTTGATGATGCTGCCACCATTTGGGGCAACTTAACACCCGGAGAGCTGGCATAAGGGGAAAAGGCAAAGGCAGAAAGCTTGGCATTGTTGCAATGAATGCGAGAAGCTTTAATTACATGAGCCGCTACTCAGTTGGCCCAAAAGCCAACGTCGAGAGAGTAGAATTCTGGGAGGGCACTCCTTTTGTGTTGTTTGTGTAGGGGAGGGCAGAGTAGGGCAAGGCAAGGCAAGGCAACTTGGCAGCAATTAAAGTAAGTGGCACCATTTTCCATTCTCTTGCTCGCTCTCATCTCAGTTTTTCGTTGAGTTATTTTCTTCATAATTTTGACAAAGCTTTTTTGGTCTCTGGCTTCGTTTTGCACTATTCCCACTTTTTAATACAAACAAAATTAAATGTAATATAAAAGTATTATTACACGGTTTCCGTTTGCGCATTTGCTTTGTGACAAACTTATCTCTTGCGTTCACACGCCAAACGTAAGAATCAAATCAAAGTGTCGCATTTTTTCTTAGTTTGGTTTGGCATCTATATGGGGGCATCTGTGTGAAATGTAAAACTCCTTCAGAATATCAACTAACAAGCGAAACGGAAGGCAAAATCCAGAACGTTGTCTGCAGCTTCACCGATTAGCAGCTGGAGAAGGAAATGGTGGAGCAATGTCCTGATGGGATTTAGCGAATGGAGGAGAAGCAACCCAGAGAAGAGCATAAAAATGCAAGCTATGCGTGTGAGAAAATGGACAAAAAACAAAAAAAAAAAAAAAAAAAAAAAAAAAGGGAACGCAAACGAACTAAAGGACCCATCGAGGACACTCGAAATGTCGACTTTAAATAGAGAAATCGCTTTGGCATTCCGCATTGGCATTTTGGCATTCGGTTGTAGGGCGAAACGTGCCACTTGGTTTAGATTCAGTCTCTTCTATCTCTCTACTTTCTCCACCTTTCTGGCGACTGTCATTGCTTCAAGTTCTAAATGAAGTTATGCAGCATTTTTTCATTGATTTCATTTTTTCTCGTTTCCCTCTCTTTTTTATAGTCTTTTTCGCTACCAATAAAGTTAAGTAGAGTTTCAGAGTTCGAGAGAGTGTTAGGTGTTTGAGAGGAATGGAGTGAATTAGGTGACGCTGCACGCCAATTAAGTGCAAGTGGGAATTGTTCTAGCTGCACTCAGCTGCTGCACTTGCCCTCAAAAGTAGGCAACGCCATGCACTACTTATACAAATTAAACAAGCAAAACAGGAATAAAGGGAGACTGAATAGGAAATGGTGCATAAAGGGGCGTATCTGAATTAAAGTGGGTCATTTGACTTCCAGAGATTGTTTTCACATCGATAAAAGTGTTTGAATTAACTAATTGAGCGTGTTACGGCAAATAGATTTAAATTAAAGACAACTGAGTGACAACTCTTTATAGAGAAATAGCCTTAAATTCAATTTGAATTCGCTCCTGTAGTTATGGTGTGGTAACTATTTGACATATGCAAATACTTTAGTGGCACAAAATGTTAATGCTGCCAGCCAGCACACTTCACAAAAGAACCTCTGACACTATTTTACTCTCCCCCTCTCTTTTTATCTCCTGCTGACAAGCAGCACAGATGCGAATGAGTTGAGGCTAATGTGACGGGGGCAAAAATACAAGTGCTTGTCGCTCACAGAGTCAGGATTTTATGGCTGATTTAGTGCAGGTAAATGCATTTTTACCCCACATATCCAAACCTCTCTCCATCGGCCCACACACACACACAAAAAACACGGTAAAATGCATTAAGCCTCGTAAACTATTTAAGCCAGCTACGCTCTCTGGCGCTTTCACCGCCCTTCTCCACTCCCCTGTATCACTCACTTAAGCTTTATTCTACTCATTCGCCATTAAAGCAGCTCATTAAATATTGAAAAATTTTATGGACAAAACATAAACAAATTTCCACTGCGTACGAATTGCAATTTGAATTTTTTTTTTTGCTACTGCTGCTGCCCCTTAAGGGCACAAAAATTTGCATGTTGTTGAATTGCAGACAAATATTAAAAAAAAAGAAATAAAATATTCTATAAACAAAAAAAAAAAGGAAAGGAAGAAGAGTTTATTAAAATAAACAAGAAATGTATATGCGAAAAAGAAATTGGGACAAAAAGTGGCCATGGAATCTGGCTGAAGTGGAAGCATAAATTCAATCAAACTTGGGCCAAGAAAGGGCAAAAACAAAAACTGATAGAGAGAGAGAGAGAAGATATATGTATGTATGTATGCAGAAACCAAATTGAATCTCTCGGGCAAACGTCGGTACGCATATTGCCAGTAATAAATTGAATTTATTAGGAACGAAAATTTTTCACGCCTCATGAAATTGACTTTGACTCGAAATATGAACAACAATTAATATTAATTCCCACAAAACTTCTCACTTTTTGTTGTGCTCGGCTTAACAAAATGTACTATCCATTAATCAACGGGCTTACTTGGCTAAAACGACTTGATGCAAGAGTTTTACTCTTTTAATGGCAAGTTTTTGGTCACAGGGTATTAAGCATGTCGTTAGATGAAATCATATGGCCAGCATTAATTTTTGTTTTTGTCATTTAAAAGCTTTTCTCTGCTTTTCCTTGCCATTTTCATTGCCAGTTCTGTTGTTATTGCGGCATTTTCAGTCAATTATCCAGCTGTCAGTTAACATTAAGCCGTGGCCACATATGAGTCGAACCAGCATAACTTGTCCATTTTTCAATTGATTAAATTGAGAAAGTTTTTTATTCGTTGTTGTTGTTGGTGCTGACTTTCTTGTGGCCTAATTATTTTGTTTACCTAGAAAATGTGTTTCTATATCGACTTTTAATTACATTCCCAAGAAGAAGAGAAGATAAAATTTAACTAGTTCTTAAAGCGTAAATTCATGTCAGACGAGGGAAGTTATAAAAGTTGCTAGAACCTCTCGGCCTAATCAAAGTAATCAAAATGGTATTGTAGAGCATAAAAATTGCACTTTTGCTTAGATTTTAATTGAATTTTTCTCTTTCGAAGAAATAATTGCGTTTTAGTTTGCAAGAACATTTTGATTTGCCCTTGTTGAATGAGGGTGGTGAGCAGCTGCTGAACAAATTGAAATTCGGTTAAGACGGAGAGTCTGCCTTTGCCTTTAATTATAATGAATTTTTGGCCAATTTGCATTAAGCAAAACGTTCATCATGATGATCATCAACGACGATGATGATGATTGTCATTGTCTCTTGTTGATTAAAAACTTTTGTCGATTATGTTAGCAACGAAATCGATGATGAAAGTGAAAGTAAACAATCAACAAAATGAATGAATACAATAAGTGTAGAAGGGATGGTTGGAGAAAGGCATACTACAAGATGGTATTGGTTATTCAGTGTCCTCGTCGTCGTTTGCTAAACAAATATAGCAACAGCAGCTGTTTTGCTGCTATTCACACGCAGCTTTTTGGCTTCGTTTTTTGTTAGGTTGTCAAATACAAACAGAAAGTGAAAGCATTTTTGCGCCTTATGGCCAGGGCACCACCAACAACACCACCTAGTGGTTAGGTAAATTCATTTCGCATGTCCCCGCTGCTTTGCTAATAAAATGACTAAAGGGAAAAATATATACGTACAAATATTCTTACACTGAACGAAATGAAATTTAAGCGTAATGTCAAAACGTCTCAATGTATGAAAATATCATTTTGCCAAAAATGATTCAAGTGTGTTTTATTGGCTTATGTAAAGCCAGGCAGCCTGTTGCTTTTCCTTTTCTTTCTGCAACTCATTCATCGCTTTTATTGCCTCCTGTGGCGTCGGTTTTAGGTGGCTTTTATGACAAAGACTACGTTTGTCGTCATATGGCCAAATAGTTTTCTTCTCCAAAAAGAAAAAAAGAAAAGAAAATTGAAAATGCTCTTAGCAGCTGGCAAATGAATTACTACATAGACTTTTGGGGCTGAGCGTGTGAAGTTTTTCACTTGGCTTCGTCTTCTGGGCCTTCGGCAGAAGGTGTTAAATATATGCATGCATAAATTATGAACCTAAATTATACAAATATTTGACAAAGACTCGGCGAGAATGTTATGAAAATGGAACAGCAGTTGGGTCAACATAACATAATGTCGTCGTCGTCGTCGTCGCGGTCGTTGTTGTTGTTATGCGTTTAAGCCAAGATTGTGACATGGAACTTAAGCTAGCTCATAATATCGTCGCATGTTGGTGTAAATAAATTAAGCAGCTTATCGAATTATCACTGGGTTGGTAATTAAAAGGCTTAACAAAGACATTAACTTTGTCTTTTCAGGGTGTATGTGCGTGTGCTTAATAATGTTGTAAATATTAGTTTAATTTAAATATGAAATTTGTAACAGAAAATATGGAGAGACGTTTAAGCAGTTTCTCTTATCTAGTAAATCACTAAATTAAGTATGTATTATAGTATTGTATTATGTTCAAAGGAGAGGTAACCGCACAAAGTCAAAAATATGCAACATAAGCTGAAAACATTACTTTTACGCTTCGTCAGCAAAGAGAAATCTGCCGAATTTCAATTATTTGTAAAATTATTTATAAAATAAATTTAGTATTCACTTAATATATATTTTAGGTTGTAGCTCCTATTTCTGTCGCTCTCCGTGCCTCTAATCAATAATCAGTAAAATACTGCAAAAAGGTCAATGTAAATTCATAAATGACGCAAAAAAGTATGCTACAAAAAAATAAAAACATTACGCATACGCCTCATGGCTGAAGAGAAATGTGTCAAATTTCAATTATTTATATTTTATTCACAAGAGCTGAAGGAGTGGAAGAGACGGAGTTGGGGTAAATGCCATTATGCTGACTTCATTTCAATTTTCGGTGTGTGGCATAAATTATGCAGAATGATGGTTAAAGTGCATATCGATGGCAGTTTTTTAATTGAAGAGCTCGCTCGCGACACTCAGACAGAGAAAGAGAGAGAGAGAGAGAGACAGAGAAAGAGTGTGGGGAAATTTAATTAAATCAATGTGTTGATTTAATTGAAATGCGGGTGAGACCACTCAGTGTATGTAAAGGACATGAACATACTCGTCATCATCATCAACAACATTTCCCATTTCCAAACCCATTTTGCTGCAGCCAATTAATTTACATGTTAATGCACTTAAAGCAACAACAATAACAACAACAACAAAAACAACAAGAATTGGCATCAGCAACACTTACTGCAAACATGGATTATAAAAAATGCATGATCTGTTCCCGCTCTTTGTCTAGTTTTTGAGCTGAGGCATTTCAAGGAGTTTGACACTTACTCAAAGGATATGCATATCCTTGCATGCCATATCCAAAGGCATCCACAGTAAATTCTATAGAAAAATTGTGGCAGACAGAAGAGACCGACAGAATGACAGCCTGTCTATCACCATTTGTAGTTGCTGTATGCACTCTGTCATTGAGTTTGTTTGTTGCAATAACAAACGCTTCGAATGGCGTCAGGACACATTGAGCAACGAGAACTCATGCGCTCATTCGTTGGCCCCACTCACCCTGAATGGGGTTTTACGCCATCTTCTCTTTTATGACATGTGTGTGTGTGTGTATGTGTGAGACTTTACTGAAGCTTGATTTATGGTCAACTCTTTCATCATCGACGAAAAATTTTCAATTGAATTTCGCCATGACTTTTTGCTTATGCACAGAATGGTAAAAATGATTTTTTTCCGGATTTTATTTGATGAGATATTTGATATTGTATATTTAACTGTCGGACTTTTTATTTAATATATTTTTCTTTCATTCTTTATTATTTGGTTAGATTTAAATGGAGGAAATTTTCGGCGTTTAGCACTTGGCTCGTTGCTCTTTTTTGACTGTTTGAGCTAGTCAAATATTTGACTTTAACGGAAACTTTTTAGCACTTGCACAGGCACACCCACAGACACATCTATATGAACATACCCACTCAAAGGATGTGCAGTTTTGCCTCAAAGTCTTCTGTAGTTTTTCACACATTTTGCTCTACTCTCTCTCCCTCTCTCTCCCTTACAACCTTAGGGCAAGAGTCTATTAAATCTGCTTGAGCTGCTGTTGTTGCAGCTGCAGCTTGTTCTCATTTTTATTTTAGTGCTGGACTATTTTTAGTCCAACTGCTCTGGTGTATCCTTTTCTTGTGTGAAACTTTAATGGACTTAAACGACCAAACTGTAGATACACAAATCTTCTTAAATTTAGCAGAAAATATGTTAAATTAATAACTAATTTTTGTCAGTGATAATTTTTGAAGTTTAAAGTGAAGTGTATCATTTATCTATGAATAGAACTTATCTATGTTTATACCTATTTCTGTATTAAGCCTTCACAATTTGACTGCGTTTTTCCCTTGGGTTATAAGTTATAACCAAACCAATCAAAATCATTTCAATGTCAATCAGTAAATCAACAAAAATGAACCAAGTAAATAGAAATTATTTGAATTGATTTCATATATGTATGTACGTTATTTATGCATGTGTGTATGTACAAATGGCTATAGAAATGCTGATTCTCTCACGATAAACATTATACACGGGCAAACATTGAAGTTTTAATTAAATGATAAATGCAGAAAGCGCATCGAAGCGAATTCAGCCGCAAAAAATGTGAGGGAAATGCCACACCAACACACACGCAGTCATGGTTATATATCCCAACGATTTTCAGTTTAAACCCCGGAAAAAAGGCAACCCTAAAGGGTTTAAGGGGTCGGCGGTGGGAGAAGTGTGAGTTAATTTTATCGAAACACAAGCACTCATGCATGTTTGTATATATAACGAGCTTGTGTCACTTTCTTTCTTCTGGTATTTGTCCTGCAGCGTACATTGTGTTTTTTCGTTTCATTCCTGCTCCTGTTTCCCTTCAGTTTGGTTTTTGGGCCTGGCTCTTATAACCATTCCTGACGTCAATCGATTGATTTTTTTTCGGTTTTCTTGCCGTTGCCCCCCTTTCGGTTCTTTCGGGTTTTTTGGCTTATTTACTCGTTTCTTCTAATTGCATGTGGGTATCAAGGCGGCACGCCTGGCTCATCATTATGCTGATAATTAACGGTCTTGTTGTTTCAATTGTCATTAAATATGATAGAAATCGAAATTAAAGCAGACAGTATATATTTATAATTATATTTTTAGGTCTAGCTCAAGGTCAAGGTTATTAACTAGAGCAAACATGTGCTCAACATTTGAGCGGATTCCCATACCCCTCCACAATTTAAATGAACAACTTTAAGCAGAGGAGAAAATGGTCGTCAAATTTGATTAAAGTCAACAAAGTCTTATTTGAGTATATTAAGGTGTTGACATTTGACTATATTTGTCCTAATAAATTCATTTTAATTAAGGAATATAAATTTAATTTAAAATTGTCATCAAATCAATCAAATATATATATATTTTTATCCACTAAATCTTCGCTAGTCATGACCTAGTGATGTCTACATTTTAAGTAATCAAAAACTGTCAAAAAGCTGTTTAAAATTAAAATTATTATTATATTTTTAGTTAATTGTTTACTTTGCCAAAGACAATAAACATAATCTTACATTAGCTCGCTCAATCAAAATAAAGATATTAAAAAAAAAAAATAGGCTTTGACCAACTTAAAAATTTTTGCTCACAAACGAATTAATAATATTTTTACTTTATTTTAAATCCACATTTAATACCCTCTATAGGCAAAGGATAAAATTTAATTCAATTAAAATATGAATTTTCATATCAAAAGATTTCTTGACAACTGAAATCGATACAGATTTAACAAAGTTATGACCTCGAGAAGTTGCGCCTTATTGGTATAGGGTTACGCCATTCCCTTAACATGGCATTTATATACATATGTACTATTATGTGTGAGTGTATGAATTTGTGTGTGTGTGTGTGTGAGTGAGCACAATGTACTGTGTGAGGCAACTTCAGATTTTGAGCAGGGCTCACAGTAGACGTCAGTCGGCATATCGTCACATATGTCATTTGTGCTTCAATTTTTTTTTATGGCAAGCGTTTTATTGACTCGCTCCTCTGTTGGATTCGCACCCCTTCCGTCCTTCCTTCCGATTCTCTTATCAAGCTAAATGATAAAAATTTAATGACCAGCACAGACAAACCAATACATGAGCATACTTAATGGTTGGTCGAAAAGAAGAAAGGACATCAATTTGATATACATTTACATTATTTAACTTTAGCTTTAACAAAAGCGATTCACTTGACTAGAGTTATCGATAATTATTAAATGGTGTTTACTTTAGGGTAATGGGTCGATTTATCAAATGAATTCAAACAAATGTATCGATTTTTACATTTGTAAGCTAAGGTCTTGGTATTACTCATACGACTTGTTGTATTACACTGATTAATATTTTAGAAAATTTGCGGTAATTGGATTTGGAGTTCTTCAGGGTTAGTTAAGGTCTTTTCCACAATAAATATGACGCATACGCTGTGATGTATTAAACAGGCTGTTTAGTGCGTTGTAAGTTTTTTTTTGCTGTTATGGCGCGTTTTGATATTAAAATTAGCTTGAATATAAAATGCTTCATACATTTTCGCACCACTTAAATATTTAATTAAAGACAAGAGAGACGAACGAAAGAGCATATGGGGCCACACCACGCAAATGATGTCTTCTATATGGAGTAGTTTGCTTTGATAACATAATTCTTCTACTCGACTCTCCTCCCTCTGGTACTCTGGCCGACTGTGGTGTGTTGCTTTAAGCCTCTTCCTGCTTTTGCGTTAAGTCTCTTTTGCCTTATATCCGTTGTCAGAGTGTCATGTTTTGTGTCGGTTTTCGGAGGAAGTGCAGTCATTTCATGCGCAATAATGTCACTTGCATCCAAATCCTTCTAACCACAACACTCTCTAGGAGGGAGAGTAAAGAATGAGTGAGCGCTGGGGAGGGGAGGAAAAGAAAGAGCAAAGGGACTTGTGGCATTTGTTTTGTGGTTTTGCATGTTTTCTCATAAACTGACAGCAATTCATGTTTAGAAAGAAACTACAATCTGCTTTAAATAACATAAACTTTTTATTAAGCATACAAAATGTTATAATGATGCAGTTAATTTGTTTATTTTTCAGTTTATCCTCTAGTTGAGTGGGCAAAGGAATAATATGCCACGCAGATTTCTATGAGAAGCAGGAAACAACTCATTGCCTGACCCAACAGTATCAAACGAAAAGCATACGCTATATGATCTAATATCAATGGTTCGAAATTTTCCCTCATATTGGGTGTCGTCTGTGGCTTAGCCGCCAATAGACTTTGAACATTTCCACTAGACCAATGCTTGGAAAAACCATATTCATGGATATAGTAAAGAAAATCATTAATTGCCAATTCATAAATGGAATTCTGTTGAATATAAACGCTTGCCGGTATCTGAGAGACTATATCCAAATGTAGAGGACGACAGAAAATACGTCGATTAAAGAACATTTGATAGCTATTGATGGCAGCCCACGAGGTAGCTGTCACCTGATACGCATTGCTAGAGTTAAACGACAAAGCTAAGTCGGACCAATTCTTCAGTGGGATAAACCGGGCATTCGGCAGAAGAGCTGCAAAATGATTTGCACCTAAAAACGTTTCAATGATTCTTTGAGAGTTCAGTGGAAAAAACACAGGCATTTGACTTGCACGTAAATCCATGAAACTTTCTATATCCGAATATTCTGGCGGTTTAGTCATTATAGCACTCAATTTGGCCGCAAAAAAAAGTACTAAAAACCAAACCAAAAACACTCATTGTGATCACAATTTGACGAAGCGAGAAAGAATGACGTCCCCGCCACATTGTTGCAATGCCCAACATATGACCAAAAACTCTTAAATTTATTAGAAAGTTACAAATCACACCACGATGTTCGAGATTTTCCCAGTGATGCGATAATTTTACTAGCAGCGCTTCCATTATCGAAAATATCAGATACATAATTATTATGTAGAATAACCAAATGTTGCCAAAAAATAATGTATAAACTTTTGATATATTCACTTTGTGGCTGCAAGGTACGACAATGAACAGACTAGCTATGTGATAATCCCGACAATGAACCATACGACTTGGCATCGATTTCATGGCGAATTCAGCAAAATCCAATTCACCAGTCAATAATTTATCAGTTAAATCTTCGTTGTTCATACGTGTTCCATCGGCCTTCCAGACATCTTGATAATATTCGAGAGTAATATTATGCTTTGCGGCAAACTCTTGAAAATATATGGCCACAGGACTCATTAGGGAGATCTTTCGTGTCATCACATCTCTGCCGAGAAATGCTAAAGTATCATATTCATTTGGCAAAGTAATGGCCACTTTTCCTTGATAATTTGACCAATATTTTGGATAGATCTCTATCAAGTCACATAGATTTGCGATTAATTGGAATTTACCCTTGGGAAATGGCTGCCATTGATAGATTTCAATTTCTTTGCCTTTCACTTGAATTAGGATTAGTTTGAGGAACTTCATTATTCTCACCTTTTCGATTATGAGAGTTCTTTTCAATTGCTTTGAATTCAGCCATAATATTATTCTTCCCTCAGGCATTCGCTTGAAATTTTTAGACAATGTGAATAACATTTGTATGTCTGGGTAAGAATTCAAGCAAATCAGAGCTACAAATAGCTTATTGTATATGAGAGAGAAATGAGTCTTAGTCTCTTGATGCATTTGCAAGATGGGCCATTCAGTAGTATGAAATTGTCTCAAAGGACATTCGTACAAGTTGGTTTTTCTTTGCATTATGAGAATAGTCGAAATACTTTGCTCTTTATTTATTCTATCCAAGAGTTTTAATAGCTGTCGATTATGATGTTGATTTGCTTCTTCTCGTGGATTAGTTAACGGAAAAAACTGCATCTCACTGGCCACTAAAGTCAAAGTAAAGGCCAAAATGAGGATGGAAACGAATCCGCTCATCTTTGGTGACTTTTTGCTTTCGTTCTTGATTTTCAACTAACCAAACTCTTCTAATGGATTTTCACATTAACTATGATGGGTTTTAAAATCTTTTCTCCATCTCTACTTAATTGACTTAAAAGCTTGAAAAATCTCACTGCACTTTAGATGGATTTAACGATTAAAAAAATGCGCAAATGTAATGACTGAGCAAGGAAAACCCTAATAATTATGATTGAGAGTTGGCACAGAAAGGAAATATGAGGAAACGATGGTGTATAAAAGGAAGTAAGGTACAGTGGGTAAATAGAATCACTTTTTCTTCTAATTCTATTTTATAAAAAGTTTTCATATTGGTTTCAATTTATGTTAATATTAATTTTGTGTAGGTTATTTAATATCACTTATATATTTTATGAAATCCTTCATTAAATTTTTTAAAAATTTACCCTCAATCCAAATATATGTATGTAGATATGCATGGGTACTTTTAGATACAAGTCAAATATGAACACTTGAAATGTATAGCAAACTCTGATTCTCGTTTCTGGAAGACTCGATTTTTTCAAAATTTCAAAGCCTACTGAACAAAGAGATTGCAAAAGTCGAACGAATCATGTAATAATTTGTACTCGTGATATAAAAATCAGATAAATGAAATGAAATCATTAATGAATGATGCTTCTTAAACAATGAAACACACATGTGTTTCCGTTTAGCGAATTTCGTGAAATTTCCTGTTTGGGCCTTAAATAATACTCAGATGTAACTGAAAGGGAGTGTTTTGGCCCCTCCCTGTAAATATCTAGGTTCCACCTACATATATACCAATTGGAGGAGAGTTGCTGAAATTGACACACGTTTGGCAAACAAATTGTCTGATGGTCGCTTTTGCACGCAAATAAAACGACGACGTCGACAAATAAACAAAAAACAGGGAGAAAGAAAGGAAACAAAAAAAAAAAACGAAACATATCGGATGGTTGCGGATATATGCGGATTCATTCCCGATTGCACACTTGAGTCGATGTTGCGAAGTGGGATTGGACGCCCTTCCTTACCTTTGTTTTGTTGTTCCGCATGCCTGAAGTTTGCTTAGGAGTGGAAAGAGGGAGGAGGGATGTTAAACGGTGCCCTTAGGACTAGGACGGCCGCGCACACGCAATAAATTCACGAAAATGAACTTTGAACTTGGCACAGTTTCTTTTTTTTTGTTTCTTCTTTTTTTTGTTAAGTTATTGTTGCGCCAGCGCAAAAAGTTCATAAATTATGTCTAACGGGTCAATTGGTTAGTTGGTCGAATGGACCTGGTCATACCGGTCCCCGCAAAGAAAATGTGAAGAAGAAGGGGAGAAGAATATTAGAGTGAAAAATGCTGTCGCAGTTGATTTATTTGTTTATGCACGGAGACAGCAAACAAATTCGCACGAATATTTTTATTGCCACTTAAATGCAGGTAAGTAAATTAAATATTTAGGAACCTTATGCCTTATATTCTTATTGATTTATGTGTGTGTGTGTTGCTGTTGTTGTGCCCGTAAGATTTCTGTTATTTGTAGGATAATTTATAACGTTTTTTTTTTTTTTTGTAATTTATTGTTCAAGCAGCTTGTAATTAAAATTTAATACGCTACACACATTACATTTTCACTATATACACTTCGATTTCCGTTACAAATCTCAACACGATGAGGCGACCCAAAAAGGCGGAACGAACAAACGAACGAAACGGAAGAGTCTAGCAGCAGCTCTCTACGTATGGGAAAACTCTGGCAACTCAACTCTCAACTCTCCGGCAGAGGCAGAAAAACAGAGGCAACGGCAAAATTTTCACATGTGTTTCATGTGCAAAGAATAAAAACAAACTGAAACCGAAAACCGAAACTGAAAGCCGACACAAACGTTGTCTTGCCCTCTAACATGTATTCTCTCCACCTATTAAGTAATGCCGACTGATGTCGACTGTCGTTTGTCGTCTTTGTAGTCCGCTGCCGAGATATTACTGTTAAATTTTACAGAGAGAGTGAGAGTGGGAAAAAGGACCAAAAAGCTCACCACTTCAGTAAGAGAGAATGCCGTAAAAGTTTTCCTTTTGGACCATGTTAACAAAAAATCTAACGGTTGCATGTTAGACAAAATTCTGTTAAGTTACTTTGCAGGCATATCAATACTTGACTATGTGTTTTTATTCGCAGATGGTCTACATTATAAAGATCTAAAATGAATAAAGCTCCTTTCATTTGCTAACCCCAACTAATTTTCAATACAATTTGTTTTTAGTGATAGAAACTAAAAGAAGTCATTGGGAATGAAAAGTATAGGTCGTCGAAAAGATCTACTCTTAAGGTGAAAAGTTTCTTCTTCTAATGGTTAAAATAAATATTACTTTTCAATTCTTAAATTAAAACTGATCTTTAAATATCAAGGTCTGTTAATTGGGAATGTATTTCTTTCTTCCTACAGAAGCAAATTCATAGACCAATTGATTAATTCTTTGGAATTCCTTTCCATTTACTTTTTGGTGTATTTGCAAACTAGAACATCCACAAAAGTAATTATAAAGGAATTTGGTTGAACCAAAGTTCCAGAAAGTTCAACTTACCCCTTTCTGTCATTAATTGTCAAGATTTTTACTTTGACTCTGGCAAAGTATTTACACAATGACTTATTAAAATCACAGTTAACTTAACATACTGCAAACAGCTCACATTAGCATACTAATTTCCTCATTCCCCTAGTTTGGTTCGCATATAATTTAGAAAACCTCAAACAATTGTCAACGACATGTTTATGGCATGTGGTTAAGCGTTTATTTAGAACCGCTAGGCCAACTGTCAGTTAGTCAGTTAGTGCCTCAGTCACCCACTCATCCAGTCAGTCAGTCAGTAAGCAACCCTAGACTTATTAGCAGCATTAACGACAACCGCCAACATCGCAAATCATTAAATGTTTCCAGCACTCTCTCTTTCTATCTATCTAATTAAATTCTAAGCATAGCAACAAGTGACGATTCCTAACCATCACCCGCACATCGAAACACACAGATTCTCATGCCTCACCCTCACTATCCACTCAACCACAATAATAAATGTCAAAAATGTCAGACAAAAAACAAACAGTGAAAACAAATGTAAACCAGTTTGTACTAACCACGAAGCGAATGGAATGGGGAAAGGCAACTGGCTCAACCAATAAATCAATTCCAAGGGCTAAAACTTCTAGATTTTGCCTCTGAATTTCATTACGAATGCCAAGCACAGGCCACTCCACTCCACTGGCAAGGATATGGGGACATCAGGACATTGAGGCAGGGACAGCCAGGACAGAACAGGACGGGACAGCAGCTGCCTCAAGTCAAGTTGGTTTATGTTGATAGGAGTCTGCCTTCTGTCGTCGTTTTGCCTTCTGTCTTTACCGTTTTACCATTGCCCTTGCCTTGGAGTGTTAACATACTCATATTCACTTTGCATCTTAATCGTTATGGGATGAGGTGAATGGGATGGAACGAACTTAGTTTTCCTTTCTCTAGTATGATATTGAACAATTTCGATAGCCAACTGTTTTTGATATCATCATTATTAACATCATCATAATCATCGGCATCATCGTGTCCTTCATCATTATTGGCATATTTTGTATATTTTCATGTTGTTGGCCAAGTTATTACAAAGTTATTTGGCCTCGTTTATTGGCCCAACAATTTTGGTTCGTTTTCTCGTATAAATGAATAATGTAAATATTTGTGAAACTTGTTAAGGACAAAGTTGATACGGGAAATGACGTAGAGATAAAAGGTAAAAATAATTGATAATTAATTTACACTTTTGATTTGCAAAAAAACAACACTTTTACTTTAGTAAGCATCAAAGCAAATCTTCTAATACATACATCGCAAAGTTTGAAACTTTTCAACCGAAGTTCATGATGCCCTCTTTTAGAATTAATAATTAAGTAGTTAAATTTTGCCGCAAGTTTGAATTTTTATTTATTGATATAATCTTCTTTAAACCAATTTTGTTATATAAGGAATCATTTCAATAATTTGACTTTACTTTCTTTGATTTCGAAGGCTTCAACTAACTTACAACACAGTGGTGCCATCTGTTGTTCATTCTGGTCATTTGTTGTAATCAGAAAAGTCTACACAAAAAGCTCTTTTACTTTAACCAAATATTTGCACACTTAACAATTTCTCTCATTTATCCTGCCGCAAAACAAATGGCAATGCCTTTACAGTTCTCTCTCTCGGTCTCTCTCCTGACGTCTTCCTAGTATTTGCTTACGTCCTTGCGCGCTCTCTCCATCTCTCTTTGGAACGAATAATAAGGCAAAGACATAAACAGCGCAAACACGTGGCTCGAACTAAAGAGAAACTAAAAGAACCAAGACACAGAGACGAAGAGAGTGTAAGAGCGGCCAAAAGGCAGAGAATAGAGTAAACTTCAGTCTTACATCTAATAAGAGGTCTAGTCCTCTTCCCCCACCTAATCACTCCTCACTAAATAAATTCGTTGGCCTCAAATGAACCTTAAGTTAATAATGATTTGGAGAATGATGAGTAAGCCAAATTTGTTAGATTGACCAAGATTTAAGCATGGAAATTCTTAATTTAATCGAGATTCGGATTTTGACTTGTTGCATTTACTGCAATTGTATGATGCAATTTTCTGATAAGTGTGTGAAAGTATGCTACATAAATTACATTACATTGCATTTGTGTGTGTGTGTGTAAATAGTTTTTACCTTGAACTATGAATGGTCTATATGAATGGCTTTAACTTTTTGCTACTAGCCAGATGGAGTTAGAAAACTTGCCCGAATTTAAATATTTTATTTTAGTTGACTTTTTGCGAGGACAAGTTGGTCTTTAGGGAAATCTAAGCCACAAATGTGATAAAATTTTCTGCAGAGAACATATACAGACAGACACACACAGCTACACAAATAGATTGCTCACACAAATAGACTCACTCATACACACAGAGAGACAATTAGTTGAGGCACTGGCACCAGCTGTCAGAGCATAAACAAAAGGTAACATTAGGCATAAATATATGTATGTATTTATGTGCCACATGGCCATATTAAGGCAGGTAAAACTCAGGTAAAAGCCAAATGGCTCATAAAGCACACATACTCGCAACGCACACACCATATGTGTGTGCGTGTGTAATTTCGACCCAAAATTGTCCTCTTTTTTTTTGTTGGCAGAGGATTTTATCGTTTATTAAATGCCTAAAGCAAGTTACTCACTTCCTTCCTTCTTGTCTTCCCCCCCTTCTAACACATATCAAAAGTGTGTCTTAGTGCGTCTATGCAAATTTTATGAACCGCAAAGTCGGAAATGACATACGGAATTTTATTCCATCCGTTCCAAGTTAGATATATATATAAATCAAGCTTATTACTCATACGCACCGTTTAGAGCGGAAAATATCTATAAATGCTTCCAGTTAGCTTACCTGAAAAGAGACAAGACCAAAAAATTTGTATAAGTAAAAGATAAAGTGAGTATGATGATGACTCTGCCTCTTCCTTTTCCGTGTTCAAAGGTGTTCAAGCAAATAGTTTAACTTACACACTCAAAGTCAAAAGCAGAAGGACGAGTAGAAAAGGGCGGAGGAGCGTATCAGAGAATAACAGAGACATAGGAGATGGGGTAAAAGCCGTTTAAGACTCAGACTGTTAATGTTTTCCAATAGAAGCTCCTTGATATATGAGCTATGCAATGTGAAAGGATGTGAGTTTCCCACATGTGTGTGTGTGTGGGTAAATCTATGGATTTATATAGGTATTTCTGTGTTTCGTTTAGGTTATACTTTTTTTTCCTTTTCTCAGCTCTTAAGTGTCTCTGGCTTAAGAGCCACTCAATAAAGAAGAAACTGTGACTGGTAAACCAATAAGAAACACATACTAGATGGTGAGTAAAATTAAAGTCATATGCTGACATTTAGACAGCTTAGGCAATTTTCAGAAAATTATTTTGGATTTACTTGACTTACTTAACTTAAAAAAATATATTTCAAATAAATACTTAGACAAATGTTTTAAATCCATAAAGCTCAATATGCTCCCCCAAAAGTTATCGTAAATAAAGATTGTGTTAATTTTTAGCTACCCAGAGTATTCAATAGAACACACTTAACTGGCACTTATCTTTCAGGTTAATTAGTTTTTGAGTAAGAAATTCATCAGTCTTTAAAAATGGAGCGGTAAGCGGTAAAATTGATCATAGAATAAGTCTAAATAAACTTAATTGGAAACGCAAGAGTTAGCTCGGGAAAATTGCTATTTAAACTTCCTTTCGCCGAGGGAAATGCATTTCAATTCCAAGTAAATGGAAACCCTGTAACCTCATTTGGATTCATTTATTGTGGCTGCAATGCGCTAAAACTATTCATTTCCATTAAGTTGGCCATTTAAGTGCTGTGGCTGCTGTTACTGCCTGCTCAGTCAGACGTGTAATGGAGACACGAGACAACACAGCAACAGGATCTTAAGCATAATTAATGTTTATAACTGGCAGCTAATCAATAACTTTGCCAATTAGCCTTAGGGGCCTGAAGCGAATCAGAAAAGGTGTCGATGCAAGGTGCTAGTCAAAGAAAAGAAAAAAAAAGAAGACGAACATAATTGAGTTATTTACGCTAATTGGCACACACCCACACAAACACACACACACACTTCCTTTGTTGAAGGAAAAAGCTTCTGATGAGAAGACTGAGACTAACTAAAAAGAAAAAAGAAGGGTATGAGGCTTAGCTGCAGGCCAAGACCAAAACCACAAAAGTTTGCTATGAGCAAACGTGCTCGGCGCCAAAAAGTAGGCACGCTCAATGACTGACAAATTGGCACACTGACGAACCGTTGGCCTAGGCCTTACAACAAAGAGAAAGCCTACTTTCGTCCCACCATATTCCCGTTCCCCTCCACCATCATCCCCACTTCATCCTTTTCCCTTCCTGTTTCCTCATATTACATTCAAAAATGTTCGTGCAAAATGCAGCCAATGGTGTTTGCTGTTTTGGGGCTTCCGCTTTTCCTGTTGCTGTCTTGATGTGTGTGTGTGTAGGTGTATGTTTTGGGTGTGTGTATGTTAGCATGTTAAATGCAATTACAAATATTCAATTTGCAAACCTGCCAACAATTGTTGCATGTTGCACAAATTATTGATCACATTTATGATTATCCAAGTTGTATGTACATACAGAAGAAGTCATTATTTAATATCAAACGTCATCAAAATGTTTCTAGGTCCAGGTAAATAATTGATGCTTTCTCAAGAGTTGTTGAGATTAAATTGTTTAAGATAAAGTTAAAAATGAATACTCTTTCACAATAAGATTTCTACTTCTAAATAACATGTAAAAAAGATTTCAATCTTTCAATATAACGCAAAAACAATAAATAAAAGTCAAAACGTTTCATATAATACCTCTATTTTACTTCCCATAACTTCCCATACTTCATAATTGATTGAAAGAATAGATTTTGATCTTTTTTAAGATCTTACGAGCACTCCAGCTCTTATAGTCTCCGATATCTACGTGTTCATACGGACAGACGGACTGACAGACGAACGGACGGACGCACAGACGGACGAACAGACGGACATGGCTAGATCGACTCGGCTGTTCATCCTGATCAAGAATATATATACTTTTTGCGGTCCGAAATGCTTCCTTCTGCTTCCTTCCTTTCTAAGATGAACTATTTTACATTTTTTTAACAACTCCATTATAACAATTTGTTATTACAACGTTCTATTAGTTCTCTAAATTATTCCTCAAACACTAAGATTAGCATCTTAGATTAACTGAATTTACACTTAATTTTTGCAACTTTAGCTGCTTTTAAAAACCATGTTCGGCTTAATAATTATTGAAAAGCTGCTATTCCTAATACTGGGATAAAATTAGCTTAGTTCAATGGTATTTTCCTTTCTCTATCTGCTGAGCAAATTGTTTGCAAATCGATTGCAAATTGAAATTTCATGCTGGTAGCCATAATCGTTTCATCTTTAAACTTAATTTTCACTCGTTAAAATTAAAACCAATTAGCTTTCAAAACAAACACCAGCAGGATAAGAAAGGATAATAATTAAATTTAAGTGCCTAAAAGTAGTGAAACTTTTAAGGCCGCCGAGCTGAGGCGCCATTTTTGAGTGGAGTGTCAAAATTGATATCGGAATTTGCAGAAATATTTGTGGAACGAGAACAACATTTTAAGAAAGTTGTGGTTCGAGTTGATTACGTGGCAAGAGAGGAGTAGTATCTAATGTTCTACTCTTGGGATTTCAATTTAGCCAAATGCCAATCAAAGGGGGTTTGTCGTGGCTATTCTTACCTTTCATCCAAACGCATGCTGCTTCGACTTATGTCACTCCACACGGACATGGAGCGTGGCCTTTGAAAAATAGACTTCGAGAATCTTCGCACTGCCGTTGTGGCTGGCAATTGCTGTGGCGGATAGCCATAGCTTCCAGCCAGATCGTTGAGGCCATCATCATTGAAATTGACATTACGCTGCTGCCGATGGCTGGGCGATGATGCTGCCATTGAGGGCATCGAGTAGCTGCAGGTTTGATTATCGTCCGACATGCCCAAAGCTGTGTAACTCACTTGAAGATTGTGGGTCATTTCCTTGAACGGCACCAACAAAAATTATTCCGAAATAATTTCGATTTTTTTCTTTTTTGCTTCTATTTAACCGTCGTGTTTTGGGAAGCATTCACATAACTTGGTTGATTCATTTTTAATTTGCACTGCACTCACTTGTGTGGTTTGGTCAGCTGTTCAGTTGGTATTAATTGCTCAAGTACGCAGACTCATTTATATATACATATATATCATTTTATATATAATTTTCGCGAGATATCAGACACTTCATTAAGCACAATTGAATCGCCTTGCTCTCATCTTCTCACTGTCTGTTTGTCTATTGTCTTTCCTCTCTCGTTCTGGCTCTAAAGTGACAATGATAAATGAGATTTCTTTCTTCCCCCCTCAATGCCTTCTTGACTTCGTCTTCGACTTGGGCATGTTTAATTGACTGCACCAAATAAGCAACAACAATAGCAATAACAACTACTACTTCTACTAGATAACAAATATTGTCCACAGTTTAAAAGTTCAAATGGCAGAGTGATCAATCAATCAATCAAATGGAATCCTTGATATATGTTAAGCAACTTTAACATGCCAAAAATTAGCAATCGGGGTATAGCTAATTGGAACACTTTAAAATCCTGTTAAAATATTGTTTATTTCATTTTTATTTAAGGATACAAAACAAAATTGTATTTTGCTGAGTAGAAGAATGTTAAATGGAAATTTTTGTTTGGCATAAAAATGTCATGAATTTCATATGGGGGACGAGTGTGCGTGCGTGTCTCTTTCAAAGGCGTGGCATGCGACGATTTTCCTCCCACCCCTCAAGATAATGAAAAACAATTTCCACAGCATCATCACAGCACACAGAGAAACACGCCCACAAAAAGCGAGAGCCAAGTTGCAGTAGCAAAAAGAAGACACAGAAACGAAATTAAAATGTTTTACGCCTTGTTTACTCCCTCTCACAAAGCTTCCCTCTGTCTTCTATCTCACTCTAGTTCACTCTCTTCTTCTCACTCTACTCCAGTCCACTTCAAAGTCCTCGTTCTTTTTCATATCCGCCTTTTATTGCTGCAATTCGGCATTATTTTTGAACCAATTTTGGGGGCAATATAAACGAAATTTTTATTACACTTTGAGAGGGATAAAAAAAAGGAGTACTAGTGTCTTAAAAGCCCTGCATAAACTGGTTTAAATTAGTAGTATTTCCCACCTCTAATAGTTTTACTAAGTATATAGTTGTCGCCTTTGTCTTGGAAACTAAACTTGAGTCAAGCACGCAAACTGCTTGGTCACACGGATTATCGGTTTGGCTATAACCAAGACATTAAATGGGCTGTGCCAAGGTCATGATTAGAAAGATTTTATGGCCAAAGCGCCAAACAAAGGGCTGATGAGGGGATGTGATATGGGGGTGGCGGGCCACCACTCATCTCAATAATTTCCTGGCAACAACTTTAACCTTATCAATTAATGGAACTTGTCAACCCTGTGAACTTCGCTCTATGAACTTCCGTTTTTGTGAGGCCAGCTCAAATGCCAGGAAATTTCCTTCCCTTTCGAACAGAAAAACTAAGCACAGAACAGCTGTTCGTTGGCCCAAAACGGAAATGTCTTTCAAAATGTTATATACATTTGTTTACTCAAGCAACATATGGAAAATCCTTGGAATGGGGGGAGAGGTTAGGCTTGGAGCTTGGGGAATTGGGAATTTGTTGCTGGCTGCCATAAATAAAAACAAAAGCTTAGAGAAGTAGACAGAAAATGTTAATGTGTCGACAACAATTTATATGCCCGACATATGCCTAAGTATTCATGACAACTCTTACGGGATATGCTGATATTCTTATATTCATGTGACCAGAAAGAGGGGCAACCATAAAAGTTTTCTTCATCAATCACACAATGGAGAGAAAATCATGAGGTTTTTCTACCCTATCTATCCATTACATTGATCCATTATCAATGAAGGTAACACATAAAGCTCTTATCGGCGTTATATATTTTTTGATCGTTCTCTCATTTTTTTCGACTCGCACGACTTCTTTTCTTCTGGAACGCTTTGTATTCTCTTTAAGTTTAAAATATATGATCAATTTTTACTCTGAAAAGGCATAAGAAGGATCAGATATCTTCAAATTTCGTAGTAAAGATTCTTATCAATCCTTGACAATCATCGAATATGATATAGGCGACTGTTTTGATTTTAAAGGTTAAGATAAGCTCAAACATAACCCAAAAAGGTTGAAAGATTTAAATTTAAGCCTTCTTCACAAAAAAAAATACAACTTTAAAAACCACCCTCGCATATCATGGTACATAAGAGGCTAAGTTAAGCCTTGGCCATCAACAAAAAAACTCGTTGAAATCCCGTTTTCAACCTTTTTTTCATTTCACTAGGCAAATGAAATAAATTTAAAAATTTTAACCTTCAGTTATGCAATGAGACGTATGGGACGGGTTTTGGGGTCATTCTAAGTAAGGAAATAAGTAAGTAGAACTTGTCAGCAGTCTGTATAACCCTCATCATAGAGTTAGTTGACCTTTCTTTAGGCTTAAAACAAATGCTCAACTAAGTCGTATGCCCTGAAAAGTGTATCTAAATAGATAATAATTCTCTATGATTTATTAGGCGTTTTTATGAAAAACATTTTTACTTATTTAATTTTGCGCTGATAATTCTACTTTCCAACTTTTATCATCATAAAAGCCTTAAATCTAACAAAGTTATAAATCAACTTTGGTGTAAGTACTTTCCTTATATGTATAAGTATTACCTTTATACTCTAGTTATTCGATTATATATTTCTATATGTATGTTTATAGCTACATAATCTTTAGCAAGGCCAAAGTATTCAAATCATTAAAGTGAAATCATCATCTTATGAAAATTGTTTTATTTTTTCTTCCTTTTTTGCTTAATTTTTCTTGGCTGCTTGCCATAAACAAAATTTCCCTTTGCCAAGTTTTTGTATTTGTTATCGTTGTAAATTGATTTGTGGTTTCAGTTTAGCAAGGCTCAACTCGAGTTAACTTTTTGTTTTCTCTTTCTTTCTTTTTTATTTTGTGGCTTATTGAATGTTTTATTCTTTGAGGCTAAAATATGATTGTTCACACCTGGTAAAAGATAAGGACTAAAAGAATATCAAAGTCAAACATGAAATGACCAAACTTTTTCCCCAAAGTCTTAAAGTAAAAAAGTTGAAAATTTCAAATTTCATTCTCCCTTTTTTTTGGCTAATGCTTAAGGATAATTCAATTTGGTCGTCTTCTTTCTTCTCCTCAGCCAAAGAAATTATTAAAGTTGATTAAAATTTGTTACGAAATTCACGCCATTTTACGGCCGACAAGAGTTATGCGGCCAAAGAGGGCAAAACTTTTTGGCCAAAAACAATTTGAAAGAAAATCGACAGAAAATTTGGTATCATGGGTCTGGGGCGGAAATAAATGATAATGGAAGGCCAACATAGACAAAGAGAGAGATAAAGAGAAAGAAAAGTAAAATAATGGCTCAAATATCTGGACAAGTGAGCAACAAATCAAATAGAAAGGGATATATATAGGGTTAGTTGCTTGTCTATTTTGGTCAGTGTTGAACATTTGTCTAAGGCAAAGAAAAACATGTTTTAGCCCAAGCAAATGTTGGTTCACACAAATGGTCAATCACTTATCACACAGAGGCCAAAACAAATTGCCAGTGAAATGCTGCTACATCCCATTCATCCGAATCATACAAAACTTTTTCAAGTTCAACAAAGAACAAGAAGAAAACATATATAAATAGCCTTTATTTTATATATAGTTATGATCAACATAAAATTAAATTTATGCGTTTTCTAGTCTCTTTGTTGTGTTTAAAGCTAAGGCTTTTCTAAGGATATCCAAATCTACTGCTCCTTTTGTTGTAAAGTAAACGAAAGTTTAATAAAATTTGTTACTTTACTGACTCGGCAATTTATGTACATATATATTGACCATATGTGTTTATAGGTTTATATTTGTTTCGCTTTAACAAGCGAAAAACCCAAAATCCTAACAAAACAGAAAATGGTCAATTAAATCACAAAATTTATGAAATCGTTTGCCCTATAAAAATACCAAAAAAAATATATAAAAAAACAAATTATTTTTGTTATTAAAGTATTATTATAAAAGGGAAAGCCGGGGGAGAAATCAAAAAGAATGAAACCACAAAGAGGCTCATAAAATAACAAAAACAAGTAAAAAAGAAAAAAATGAAGAAAGAACAACAAAATCAAAGCGAAACATAAAAGACAAACATACAGAGACACACACACACACACACACACACACATAGAGAGACTAAGTTGTGCCCACACACTCTTAAACACACACTGGGCGTATACTTAACTTTATGATATGTTATACGATTTGATGTGGCTTTTTTAATAAAGAATCATAACTATATATACCAAAAGATATTTACCATATATGCCATTTTCTTTCTGTCTGTGTTTTGTGGTTGTGACTGTGTGTGTGTGTGTGTGTAAAGTAAAATAAAATGTTTGTGACAGAATCAAAGTATTATTCATGTAATATCTCCCCGCCCACTTTACTCTTTACGGTTCCCTTTCCACTGTGTGACTGACTAAGCTGGCCTGAAAAGAAATAAAGCCAAAAGTGAAAGCTGAACAAAACAAAAAAAATATACAAAAGTTTTTCTCTTTTTCCACTGCCAAAAGCAAAAACCAAAAAAAAATAGATAGACAGGCTAAGCTAATCCCTGGCTAACGCCCCAAAAAACAACTGGGAACAGAGAACGAAATGGCAGGCAAAAGGTCGAGTTAATCTATGGATCTACCCAACTTGGCCACACGGCAAATTTGTTTGCCCAGACCACAAGCGAAAGGAGAGGGGTCGGTCAAAAGGGGTACAAAGGAATGGCATAACTTGCCAAAAGGATAAATGTTGCTTATACTACAAAAAGACATTTACATATATAATAAAATTATCGTCTTACGTCTCTCATGCTGTGGCGCAAGAAACTTTTCAATCAAAAAATATACACAAACATTCAAGAGAAAAATACTTCACAAACGTTTCAAATCAGTGAGAAAGCCAAATAGAAAAATCTATTTCTTCTTTGACCATTTAGCTTGACTAATGATAATGATGATGATGATATCATCTGATTTTACCATATATAAGAACTTAAAGCTGGCAATTAGATTGATGACTTTGACTTTTGTCTGCGGAACTGCGGTCAAGGAAAACAAATGGCAAGAACCTTTTTCTTTAATTAATCGTTTAATAAAAACAACTGACTTCATTAAATGATATGTATATATTAAAAACTAATAGTTTAATAAGTTGAAAATTATTGAGAACTATAATTAATTGTTTAATAAAACACTAAATCTACTAAATCACATTTCTTTACAACACACAAAATTATGTAAATAAGAAAGTTTATACTCAATTTGTAAGCAGAATTAGCAATGTCTTTCTCATAATTAACAAGATTATCTGCTGTAAGAAACCCAAAACTGTTAAAATTATTCCCACGGGAAAGCCTTTATTACTTGGGCAACCATATAACTTATATTGCCTTTTCATTTTGTAAACCTATGGGGTAAAAGCCTTAACTAAAAACCATTTAAATAAATAATAAAAGACAGATGAAAGGAAATCCTCTATTTCTCATCCTCCCATGAAATGTCTTGGCCAACTTAGATAGCAATCAGCCGAAAGTCCATTCTAGTCTAGCACTTTCATAAATTCAAGAGTCAGAAATTAAAACAAAAAAGGTTTATAAAGTTTATTTAAGTGCATAAATTTAAGTAAATTGAAAGTGACTGCTACAAAACTGACAGTTAACGCAAACTGTTGTTGCTGTTGTTGGTTGTGTTGGTTGTGTTGTGTGTGTGGGAAAGTAAACTATGAAAAATTGTTTGTTAGAGCACAGATAAGAAACATACATTCACACACACCCGCCCCATACACACACACCGAGATAAAATGTGTCAAGGCAAAGGAGGAAACAGCAAAATAGTAACAAAAACTGCTGCTTCAGTAGATGAGCGAAAGAGAGAGAGAGCGAGAAAGGGTGAGGAGAATCTAACATGACAGACAAGAAAAGTTTTTTAAAACAACAAAACAAATTTCTATGTGAAAAAAGGGGAAATGAATCGATCATAGAAACGGAAATCACTTGGAATTTAATATGTTGAAAGCTAAGGAGCTTCTAAGACTCTGCGCACAAATGTATGCTATGAAGTTTTCTTTTATGGCTTAACACACGCACATAATCGTATAAAGCAACAAACACACACACTTCCTAGCACCCACACACACACACACAAGTAGCACATATTATACGTTCCCATTCTTCCTTTTGTTTTTTTTTTCAATCCCGATGTCCCTTGATTAAGTTTTTTGTGAAGTCCTTCATGCAAATTGAAAGTCGTTCGCCTTGCGACTGAAAAATCATTTCCCCTCAAGGACAATGCAAATGTGACATTCTGATGTTTTTGTTGTTGTTGTTTTTGCTGTTGTTGTTTTTGTTGCTAGCATTGCTATGACATTTTAGGCTAATTAACAAACACACCCATACAAACACACACCCATATACACGTACATTCCGTAAGTACGGCCTTGAGCATAATTTTTCGTTAAATAATAATTTGTTTGTTTTGCAAAAAAAAAATTTTTGCTTGATTTGTTGTTTTAGTTGTTGGTGTTTTTTTTTTTTTTTTTGCGGCGCACCAATGAATTTAACTTGACGCGCACACAACTTTGTATTATATATAATATTTATTTCTATATATATGTGCGTATATCCCGATATCTTGCCCGAGAACGTTGTGAACATCCGTCGCGCTGTTCTGCATCGAACTGACTGCTGCCTGATGCCACCAACTGCCAATCTTTTTGTTGGTTAGCACAGCAAAGCGAAGCAGAAAAGCAGCAGCACGCCGGCAGCGTCAGCGGCACCCAAACGAGCAGCAGCAGCAGCAGGAAAAGGAAAATCAGAAGGAGTCACGCACCAGCAGCAAAAACCAAAGTGAAAAAGAGTCTGAGTCCGAGTCCAAGTCAAGTATTTTTTTTTTTTTGTTTTAGCCGCCATAAGCAACCTGCCACATGAAACTTCTATCTAGTGTGGCTCAAAATTTGTCTCTCTTACGCAGAAAAAGAGACACACAATTCTCTCTTAACTTTGCATTGCGTACAAAGGCAACTAGAGTTGTCAGGGCAACACTTTAAAAATTTCAGAAATTAGAAACCAAAGAGTCCAAAAAATATAAACGAAAAATATTATTAGTCGTAGTATCATTTTCATTTAGTTTATGTATTTTTCTCTATGCCGATTTCTAAACTAGATTTGATATTCCTTTTAATTAATCTAACTAATTAGCATGTATCTCGAAAATATAATCAACTGGTTTTTTGAAATTGTCTCTAAAGAAAAGTTTGAGTTCGAACCACTCCGAACCGGTGCCGTTTGGTTCCATTATCCTTCAGGTGTAATCAACTTGTTATATAACGAAATGAATTTCACAAAGAAGCCAAAGAGAGTTTCGCTCTTTATCACTTTCTCTTTCGCTTTTGCCCTCTGTCTCCTGCTCATTTGTCCTCGTAACCCAGTAGAAAATGGACAACAAAACAAAGATTGCCAACTGTTCATACATATCAACAATTTGGCGCCAAAGTTGGACACAGAGAGACAGAGAGAGAGATAGACACGTGTTTCGTGTCTACTCATTGCCATTGCGAGTTCATATCCGTTTTGTTTCGTTTCTACCTCTCCCGAACTGTATGTAAACATCGAAGCTTTTCTGTGACGTCATTGCGAAACTTTCTGACGTCATTGTCTGAGTAGAGTCTCCAAATATGAAATGAAAAAGGAGACTCCATAAAGTGTCGCCATCTGTTAGTCAATTATAATAATTAAAATATTTACCTGCAAATAAATTGAACAAATTTGAAGAGGATAATAACTGTTTATTGCTTTTATTTCGTATAAGGCATAGATAAAACTACGTTCATGCCATAATAAAATATTTTAACCCAATATAGTATTGAATATTAATTCGTTCTGTTTTAATTGATATACCTAAATTTAGTGCTGGAAACGAATATAAAAAAAGGTTAATTGTACGACCAATGTTGGTAAATGTTTTTTACCTTACGAATAATAGAACTTTTTAAAAGGCTCTTTTCATTTATCCTATTTTCTTATACATAAATATTTATATTTATTTATTAATTTTATAGTTCCTGTTGTGAAGCCATTTCAATAGGTTGACTTCTTCAACAAGTAACCAACACTGGCTTCAATTCATCGCCACTTCAACCTTTCCTCCCACACTCACACTGCGAAGGTTAACGCACTTCTTGAGTTTCACTCAAAGCACAGTGTTCTATATAATGGAAATGTATTGATTTCCATAAATGATTGATAGCCCGAAATATTCAGCTAAAGTACTCCTCGCTAGCACATCGAGGTTTATGATAGAAACAAAAGGTGCGACTGACAGCCGAGAGCTGCCTTCCTCCCACCTGCTCCATACAACCGCCTACTTCTCATCCTTTTGTCCCACTCATCCCACATGCAAATCCCCCTGAGCATCAACAGCCACTACAACAACAGAGCATTACGAAATTAAACATGAAAATGCATTTCAAGCCGCCTGAAAGTGAAATTTAATACCAACTCTGTTGGAAACATGAGAGAAATAAAAAATTGAGGACATAGTGTGTGACAAAGAAAACGATAACGAAAGGAAAAAAAAACTTTGATTTTACTGAAACTAGCGGAAAAGAAGTTAGTGAAGAAAATTACAAACTTTATTTAAAAGTATCTTACAGTAATTTGAGGAAAAAAAGTTGCAAAATGATTCACTGAAATTTTAGAGAGTTCTAAAATAGAGGAAAATGCAGCAAGCATTTCTTTTTTAAACTCTCACAAAACAAAAAGTGTTTAGAATTATACAATTGCTTGTTTATCAACTTTTGTATAAATTTGCGTTTTGTTCTTTTGCTAAAATAAAAATTGTCGAATTTCGGAGACTTGCTTAAAATTCAGGTCCAAATTTCCAACTGCCCAATTGATATGCCAAACAGCAGACGGACAAAATGCATAAAAGAAAAAAACCCCAAAAAAAAAATGACAACCGAAACCTGAACAAACAATGTAAAGGATATATGTATATATATATACGATATACATATAAATGGGTGTGTAAATGTGTTGATTAGTGTGTATGTGTGTGTGTGAAAATTTGTGTGAGTGAATTTGTTGTCAATTTCCTGCAATTTGTCGTAGGCGGCAACACAATCATCATCATCGTCATCAACATATAGCAGAGGAAAGGAGAAACGATTCTGATACTACCTTCCCCTGTCTTGCTTCCTAACTACTCTCCCTCCCCCACCCCCACCCTCTCACTCACTGTATGTAATGGGATACGCGGCAAAGACACAATCAAGACAACATAATATAAAAATAAATTAGAATGTGAAAATATGCCAAAATGACAAGAGATGAGATGAAATGAGGTGGAGGGATGGGAATGAAAAGAGTCTTTAGTCAGCAATTTGTTTTGACGCTAAACGACAGTCGAAATCAAGCAGGAGGGAAGAGTGAGCTACGTTGATGGGAACTAGTTGGAGAGCCTAAATTGAGTGTTTGACAGCTTACTGGATGTTGCCTGATTGCTTAATTCCTGCCTTACTCATATGCATTAACATGTCGGCTAGGAATAATTAAAATGTCAAGGCATTCCTTTGCAGTTGCCATTGTCAGTCAGTCAGAGGGAAACAAACCCCCATTTGATCTATTCTTTAACCTTGCCCAAAAGAGCCTATCAATTTCAGCCAACAAAATGGAAAAAAAAAAACTACTACAACAAACAACTATAACGCACAAAAGAAAAGGGTACAAATAAAAATGAAAATAACTGTCAGAGAGAAAGCATTTATGAAAGGTTTTCCTTTCTGGTTTTATTTTTCATTTATTTCCTTGTCTGTGTGTGCGTGTGTGTGTGTGTTTGGGGACAAACAGCTGACCGACTGCCTCTCATAAACAGACAACAAGCAAACAGCCATTCCCATATCAAGAAAATTCAACATTTTGCCTTCGCTCTATGGAATTTGAAAAATTACAGAAAACCCTACAATGAAAGTATGCGACGATTTGATGACCTTTTAAGCATTGCCATACATTTATCGCCTTACAACTTGGCCACAAGTCCAAAACTCTCTCTCTCTCTCTCTCACAAGTTTACCCTCTGAGGACCCCCAAAGAAATAAAATGTAAAATAAAACAGCAAAGAAAAACAAAATAACTGAAAAGATAGCATCATCACATCGAAGTCTGAAATCTTTTCAGTTCTCTTGCTTCTTCCTGTGGAGGAAGAGAGATATGGTAGACTTGAGGCGAAGGAAGACCAACCCGCCTCCCTGTTGATATGGGCAACCAAAATCATTTGGGACATTAATATAAATAAATTGGCATACAAGTTACAAGAAATGATAAGAATAAAGCAAACAGAGAAGAAGATGTTACAGACAGTTACAACACGTGCGGTTGCTGATCAGCTTGAGAATGCATCAAAGCAAATACCATTACATGACTGACTGACCATCAAATAATTATACTCAACTCTCATACACTGGAAAAAAGAAATAAAGATCCCAATGATCACTCTCAATAAGTCCCTACTAATTTGCAAAATTTTTGACTTTACTTCTGACGCTTTAAACAAATTCATTTCAAAAACTTTTTCATCCTTTTTCCATCGTCCGATGACAAAATTTCATATCTACATACATATTTCTGAATATATTCTTCAATGAAAATTGACCTGTTTAAAAATGGTTTCTCTTATCTCAATACTATCTCTTCTTTATTTCTTAATGTGCTTTCAAAAATGTACGTATTAAAAGCTTCAATATTCACAAGCGTTTCTAAATCGGTTCATATACATAAGAAAAATTTATTAAATTTCAATTATTTTTCAAAATTTTCAATTAAACAAAAGCTTTTAATGTTATCTCTTTCCATTCTGCCACTATGTGTTAGTTATTTACAAGGAGAACTATCTAAAAATAAAATATTCTTCTATAAACTAAATACCAACACTTTTTCCCTTGGTTATTGCAAACTTTTCAATAAAATTAAATTAAGTTAAGCCTCACACGTATAAATTTTGTATTTCCATAGGTAATTCATTTACAATTTCATGACAATGCAAATGAATCTAACTTGCTTCTATTCCCCCATAACAGCCTATCCTCTTTCTTCTGCTTCTCCGTTTCTCTATACATATGCATTTGGCAGGGGATATGCAAGGCCAAGCCCACTTAAAGCGTCACGGAGCCTTTTGATATGTCGAATATCATGCAGCGCATACGAGTATATGGATATATATGTATATATGTACATATGAAATCCCTGTCTCTAAACCTGAATATATTTGCTTTGCAGCTCACGCATTCAGACAGTCAGTCATTCGGTAGGTCGGAGAGCTAGAAGGGGACAGACCCCTCAAGGCTCTACCCGTAGCCTTTTCATTTATTAATACACACTTTGCCCTCAGCCGCCATTTTGGGTGAAATAAAAAGCACAAAAAAAAAAGAAAAAAAAAAACAAACAAACACAGCCGAAAAACGAAAAGTACAACAAATATAAGTAAACGCCAAAAAGTCAGTCAATGTATAGTAATCAATATGCCAGTTCCCTCCCAATGATAGCCTCACCATCCGGCTGCAGCCCCCACTTGTCGCACATTTATATATATGTATGTATTGACTATATAGCATGTATTTCTGTTGCTACAATTCGATTTTTTCGTGGTTTCGGCCACCGTTTTACGTTTATTCAATTTGTGCACTTCAATAAAAATATATATGTATATGTACCCCACATATGTATGTTTATAGATATGTACACAAATGACTTTGTGGTTGGCCAAAATGTTAAGTACATTTTGATATCATCAGGTGAAATGTAATATCAAAATATTAACAAATTTTATGTCTATGTAAACATATATGTAAAAACAGAATCAAAGTTGAAAGTATTTAATTGAATTCCCTTGGAAAAATAGCTGGTTATACCACTAAATAGGGTTTATATGGAAAGTATATATCTTTATATAGAGGGAACTTTGCACGTTTGGGTGTATGCCTCTGTCTATCCGACTGTCAGCCATCACCTACGTACCTGTCACTTGTCACCAGCCTAACCTATGGTATTAGTGGTTGCAATCTTCTCCTGTCGGACGTCCAGGTCAAGGTCGCAAAGTGTTACGAAATTTTCACTGAATCCACTGGAAATCTTGTAATTTTTCATAGCCTATCATTGGGCTGAAGTAAAAAATCTTTAAGTTTTCGAATACGCTTTACCTTTTTTCATTATTGAAGCAACAAATCAGAGAGCAAAAGCGATAAATATAAACAACAGCTGCGACTGTTTTTCATCTCAAATATTGAATGAAAATCAAAATGCCAAAACTAAAAAAAGCACACCAAAGGCGCGTGATGTTGATAAGGGAAAGAGAAATGGAGAGATGGGAGTGGTGTTACAGAAAGAGCAATGGTAGCATTATATAATATTCAATGATTTTTTTGTTGTGATGCCATTTGACAGGCAGAGAGACGAGACGGCCCGCGACAATTGCCAAACGTCAGCAATTTTTTTTTCATTTCTTTTTTTCTGGTAGATTTTTTGTCAATGTGTCAATATTTATACTTTTATTATTTTTTTTTTTTTTTTGAGTTTGAGTTTCTGCCTGGGGAGTTTTATTGGTTTGCATTTTGATTGACGCATTTTGACTGCGGCATGAGGAAATATTTTGGTTTTTTGTGGTCTTATTTTTTTTGTTTTCTTTCTTTAATAGTAGGTAAATCAATTAATTGAGGCTTTCTCCTCGAAAAACGTAACAAATTCAGGGAAAAATCAAAAGAAAAATTAAGCTGAAATCCAGCCCTAATCAATTATGCAAAAGGCAAAATACGTGCCATGAACTTGTCTGACTTAAATGTACTACGAGTACTAGAGCATTGATAACGAACCAGGGAAATTCAATGAATTTTCTTCTTATTTTTTTCCTCTGGCTGTCTTTCTCTTTAATTTTCTTGATACCCTGCAGGTAAAAATTGTGAGAATATAGGTTAACAAATTCTTTTTAGCTTGGCAAGAGCTAAAACTGTATAGTCCAATAGACATTTCTTGTAATTAAAGCCCAATTCGAATGTGTTTAATTAGTTTAATTAATTGACTTGGTACTAGGTATATTTCAGCCTTGTACATAATGATGTATTGAATTTTGTTGAATTTTTTTATTTATTTATTTATTTTTTGATTTTGTTTTATTGGAGACATCTATTTAACGTGTCCCCAAGGATATAGCCTTGATATTCGCTTGAGAGAGCTAATTGAACGCCATTTGCTGGGACAGTAATTGATGTATGACTTAGTCCAACTGTCTCCCTAAACGCTCACTGCCCTATTCACCACCTCTGACTCTCTCTCTGTCTCTCTCTCTCTCTCTCTTTCTGGCTGACTCACTCTGATGCTCTTTCTGGCATTTCTTGAGGGACCAAAAACCAAGCTCAAATGTCCTACACAAAAAGCCAAACGAATTCAATTCTTTCTCTATTATCTGTTTCACAATGCAATTTTTTTGTTCATGATTTCAAATGGCAGCAAATGCTTTTGTATGGCAAGCGAGGAGAGGAAAGTGTGGAAAGAAAGGATAGGAGAGTAAGCAGGAAATTTAAAACTTTTTGTCCATTAGAAAATTGCGTTCGGTTACCTGTCGCTCTTCACTCGCTCTTGTGTATATGTATATAATAGTGACCCCAAATGAAATTGGACAAAAATTGAAAGACAAATGTCAATGGGGAAATTGCCACATTTTGTGGCACACAACAACAACAATAAACGGAACGGAAAAGAAAGGAAAACTGTAAATAAAAACCCCTTGATGCACTTTGCCAGAAAGTTTTTACTCCTTTTAGTATTTGCTTTATAGCTGTTTTCTATCACATAAACAAATTACATATATATATATATATACATTTGTTCCCCTTTTCAGTTGTAATTGGATGAATGACATAGCCATTCCGTCTCCACGCACTCTAATTTTAATTTAATTAAGTAAAGTGTCGTAATTAAAGCGGAAGGCAATTGTCAATGTAGTTGAATCTCAAGCAGATGACTAAAACAACTAAAAGAAGGAAGACTCTCGCCCAAATGTTAGTCAAGCTAATTAGGCAAAAAGAAAAGCAATTCAAATCCAATAGAAAACTGCTTATTTAGGGGACTTTTGCTCAGCATCTAGTCTCAGTGTTATTCATCAATTTCAAAAGTCTTTAGAATGTCTGTGTTTTCTCCTGTGGCTAGCGAGCTCTTTATGTTGGAAGTTGTTGGCTGGTACATTACGATTTTGTATTATTTTACCGTGATGAACGTCATGAAAAGTGCAATGAAAATTCAGAGTGAGCAAAACGTTTTAAGAGCCTTTTTTTATCCTCCAATGCCATAAAAAGAAAATTTGCATAAAATGGCCGAGACAAGAAAGACACCAGCGACTTTATCAGGGGCAACTTTTTGGATTCGGTTCAAAACTGGGTGCTCGCTGAGTGGTTGGCCAACTGAAGCGATCCGCCATTGTGCTTGTGTCTGTCATCATTCCGTGGAAAACAGACGCTCAAATAGTCAGTGAGTCAGTTCTTCAGTATCCTTCGCTTCCACTTGGCTTGGTTTGATTCGTTTCGGTTTTCAGTTTGATTTGGTTTGATTTTGTCATTCACACAAAAGAGGATATCCTCTTTGGCTATGCTTCGCTGCTCCACACACAAACACACACACACACACAAAGGCACAGAGAAGTGTCCTTTCCACCTGCCCAACATGATGTAGTAATTGTTAAATATTGAAAAACGCCTACTAATTAAATATTTTGTTACCCAAGGAAATTGAAAAATTCCTAAAAACAGCTATCAAATGCATCATTGACCGAATGGTACTTTAGGGAATTCCAACCTAAAACTTTAAGATTTATTTCCCCCTAAAAAAAAATAAAAACCAGAGGGCCGGGGTTAACTTCGACCGCGTCGAAGTTTGTATACCCTTGCAACTGTTTTGGTAATTCCTTCCTTACCCATAGCCATCAAAGTGTAAAAACGTTTTATCCAAAAAGTCTAATGTTTGCGAAAGAACGGCCTTCAATCTTAGCATAGGATATAGAGAACTTTTTGAGGAAAGTCACTGTTTTCCACCTATCGTTTCTATGGGAGCTGTATGATATAGTCACCCGATCTTGACCAAATTTGGCACATTTATAGCTTCAATAAACTAACAATAGCTTAAAAAGTAACGAAGTTATTGAGAAAAGTCACTGTTCGTGACTTTGACGTTTGTATGGGAGCTATATGATATAGTCACCCGATCTTGATCAAATTTGGCACAATCATTAATAAGAACATAAAACTGACAAATACCAACTTTTATGACAATAGCTATAAAATTAATGAAGTTATTGAGAAAGTCACTGTTCGTGACTTTGCCGTTTGTATGGGAGCTATATGATATAGTCACCCGATCTTGATCAAATTAGGCACAATCATTAATAAGAACATAAAACTGACAAATACCAACTTTTATGACAATAGCTATAAAATTAATGAAGTTATTGAGAAAGTCACTGTTCGTGACTTTGCCGTTTGTATAGGAGCTATATTATATAGTCACCCGATCTTGATCAAATTTGGCACAATCATGAATAAGAACATAAAACTGACAAATACCTACTTTTATGACAATGGCTATAAAATTAATGAAGTTATTGAGAAAGTCACTGTTTCGTGACTTTGACGTTTGTATGGGAGCTATATGATATAGTGGTCCGATCCGGCTGAATCCGAGATATACAATGCCTGCAGTATATACAAGCCGACGTGCAAAATTTCAGCTCTGTAGCTCTTACGGTCTCGGAGGAGTTCGCGTTGATCCAGACGGACGGACGGACGGACGGACGGACGGACATATTTGAACTCGTCTCGTCGTGCTGATCAAGAATATATATACTTTATATGGTCTGAGATGCTTCGTTCTATGCGTTGCACACTTCTGACCAAAATTAATATACCCTTTTTGCAAGGGTATAATGAAAACAAAAACAAAACTGGAAATGGAAATGGAGAGAGGTAGAAAGAGAATGAGAACAACCGAAACCCCAAGGAAGAGGCAACTGTTCATGTTTTACGCCACATTTAGTGCCGAAGGGTAAAAAAGTTGTCACACCTACACCCACACACACACACACATACACCCTGAACAACACATACAGGCATGCATATAGCGTTTTGTCAAGAACTTTGCTTGTAATAGAATTTTGAAGCATTTTTACTGCTCAGCATATCCTAGTATCAATAGAGTTTAACGAGTATGATGATTTTTCAAACAGTATCAAAAAGGGTTGCAAATAATCGATATGTACTTATATATGTATTTGTGTTTGTGCTCTTTCTACTAAAGAGCATAGGTTATCTAAAATATCAGATTGATCGCTTCAAATTTAAGTGAAAATGAATATATAACAGATCTGTGGAATATAATGCTTTCATTGTCCCATAGTCCCTGACAAGGGAGTGCCTTTTTGTTCTAATACCTATTATTCTACTCTAGGGTATAGCACAGTTTTAGCAACTTTTGTAAGTGTGGGTGTAATTTTTATTGTTGCTCCTTTAGTTGCTCTTGCCTCTGCTGCTTTCTACAGAGAAAAGAACCACAAATTGCCTTTTTCGCACATTGATTGATTTTTTGAACTTTTGTTTCCTGCTCATTTTTTCGTTTTTGGTTGATGGTTTTTTATGAGCTTGAAATGTCTGCACTTTAACTTTTGCGTCTGTTTCGCCCCCTTCATCCTCTACCCGAACAACCCACTCCGAACAACGTACACACAAAAGCCATCGCTTTGAACTACATAATTATTTATTTATGAGTTTTATTTCATTGACGGTATTCAAGTTGCTTTCGTCGTCGTCATTGTTGCTGTCGGTTTTTTTTTTGTTTGCTTTTCTGTTGGCGAAAATGTTAGAGGTCAGTATTTTTCTTTTTTAGTGTTTATTTGTTTGTTTGCTTTGTTTGCTGTTGCCAGGTGGCGCCAGTGTGGGATGGGCAGGTTGTGAGAGAAATAGCCAGTGGCCTCTTCTCCACAAGTGGCCTATAAATAGAAGTATGCCGCTTATGACGTAGCAACAGTTTACAAATAGAAAAGAACATGTTACAATCAAGGATATAGATAGGCGGAAGTCAGATAAAACGAAACACAAAGAAGAGCCATAAAATACGCACAAAAACCAAAAAGGAAGAAGTGAGAATGAAATATAGAACGTTTAAGTTAAAGCATTGGAAAAACTTTAGCAACTTGTATTTGAAAAACTAATTGAAAAGAAATCAAATGGAACGAAGGTAACTTTAAATGTGCCGACTACACGTCGGATACGTAATAATTTTTCTTTAGATGGTAAATTTAGTCATTTTCATGCTGTTATATCTTTAAATTAACACTTATTTCATATTCATAAGTGAATACGAAATGGAAAATAATAATTATTACTTTCCATTGAATATGAACATGAATATGAATAGCATTTACAAAAGTGAATTAAATATGAATGAAAATAGTTACAAATTGATTACTTTTTTCAGATGTAATTCATAATTAAATGCTTTGTACAGTTAAAATGCTTTTTAATACATCATTTGAATATAAAAAGTATTAACTTAATCCGGAATTGTTAGTAGTTTTATTATACCTACAAAATCAACTAAGTCTTGAAATTTCTTCACAAATTTTGGTAATTAAGAATAAATATATTCTATGAAATTTTCCATCCATTGATCCAAAAAGCTTTAATGGAAAAATAGAAATCATGATTGAAATCTTTTTATTGATTAAAGTGCAAAATTATATCCAATTTTAGAATAAATTGACCATTACAGAGAAGCTTTTTTATAGAAAATTGAATATTTCTTTTGGTAGGTGGAAACATTCATGCATTAAACAATAAACAATCGCTTACGCTGTTTATGGCTTTCACCTTGATGCAACCGCAATTGCACAGGAGGGCAGCAAATCGTTTTACATGCGCACGAAATGTGCCCGGGAAGAGAATGAAATGGGAAGGGGTGGTAACCCTATAAATAGTCCTTAATGCATGCATAATGCATAGACATGACGACCCTGCACTACTTACAGTGGCTATAATCCATCCGTCAAGCGGGAAACTGAGGAGAGGGGCTAAGGGAAAGGAGGATTGGGAGCTGGGAGCTGCTTATACAACTGGCCACTGCGATTTTAATTATAGTTACCAAGTCCAGATGCAAAGAAATGAGAGAACCTGTGCCAGAACCTGACTGACATTTATGTTTGTTGCAAGTTTTTTTTTCGCATTATGAGTGTCATGTCAGAGAAAATGTCCGAGAAATGTTGCTAATGAATATGTCAGAAGACAAGTCGCACATAGCAAAAGATAGAGAGCAAAAGAGTGAGAGAAAATTCTCTTTTAAAGTCGAGTTGAAAGCAAATTTTTCTCAGTTCAAAAGCCATCAAAAGCAGGCACAAAACTCTCCATTTCTCTACCCATTTCCATCCTCATTGTTTACAGAAAATTGTGTTAAATGTGCGAAATAGCCACAAACAATTTTGGCCTGAAGAAACGGCTTTACTTTTACCTGTAATAATTTGGCTTCTTTTCGTATTTTCTTTTTCTTGATTTTTTTTTTATGTAATGAGAGCAGAGCAAAGCAAAGGCGAAAAAAAACCCTTTATCCCCACAGGGATAAAATTTTCGTGGTCCCTAATTGAACATTTTCACTCATCTTACCAAGAGTAAACTTCTCCTTCTCGTTCGTCTCGTTTCCAAATGATTTCAAGTGCGTTTACGCAGAAAAGAAAATAACCCAAAAATATTTGCCATATAACACTAAAATCGTTGCCGGCTAATGAGCAGCTCGGGGAATGTAAGTAAGTGAGTGGAAGTCTTTATGTTTAGGCCATCACATTTGACCTTTAACGAAAGGATTCCCAAATTTTAGGTAGGCATATACATAAAATGAACTTGTTCGACGGGAACATTTGTCACCAGTCCCAATTTCCCTACTAATAATTCTTGCCCTGGCTAATTTCAATCTGTTAACGAGTGTCAAAAACAAATTGCCAACTCTCTCCAGCCTTTTCACCCTCTTCAGCATTTTCTCGCATTTCCTTTCGCATTTTACTTCAGCATTTTCACCATTTCCTTCCTACGTGTGGGCCATTAAAATCTTCTTAGCATTTGGACAGGCAATTAAATGCTTTCGCCACATAAAATTGTTCTAAGTATTTAAGGCCTCATAAATCTTGATCCTCCAAAACATGGGGCAAACATATTAAAATATTTTGTAAGTAAGTAAGAGCGAAAGGAAACAAAACGTAGAGGCTAAAAAATAAGAAAATGCCATCAAAGAGGTAAATGTAAAAAACAAAAAAAACCTTGCAAAAAGCCTTTAAGTTTGAAAATTTTTCAAGAAATCGAGTCACTATGAATATTATATGCTCTGTATAAAATATTTGTATAAAAAATTAATAGCTTATCGATTTGTTGTGGCTATTCAGAGAGAAAATTAAATATTTATCGATTATTTTATGATTTTTGAGACCGAGAAAGAGAGCAATTTTTGAGTTTAGCTCCAAGTTTAACAAGTAACTATTACTACCTAATAAGTTTTAATTGATTCCAAAATTATTATTAATAGGTTTAAACTGCGAAAGTCGATCAAGTTTATTGAATGTTTTTCAATAAACCTCGACTAAGGAGGAGTTTTGGCTTCAACAAGTGACTATTTTTATAAAGTAAACAAATGATAATAATTCCTACAGCCAAGTGAGACACCTCAGGCGTTTCCCTATACCTTAAGCAATATAATAACTTTTGGTTAGAGTAGTGGAGGCCTGCCGTGACACACTAAAAACCGTGGGTATAGAGTACTTTAGGGAGGACAACTGAATGTTGGAGGAGGTTAAGGCCTACGTGGCAAATATAAAAGCATCAGACACGGCCACTTGCGCACGTCGTGGGCAGGCAAGTCAAAGTAGGGGACATGGCAGCGGCAGAGGCTCAGTGAACTGGGCTTATGAAAAATTTAAAACATTTACGCCACATTAAATGCAAAAACGGGGCAAAAAAAAAAGAAGCGAAAAATAACAAAAGCAAAAAAGGGAAATATGATTTTGTTAGCAGAACACACGTGGCTTCCGTCATCGTCAGACCGAATGGGTCCTTGGGGGATTCTGGCAATGGGTAAAAACAAAAGAAAAGGACTAAACCAATTTACACTCCAACACCAAGGAAATTATTTTCCGTTTTTCTTTTATTTTTCTCCATCTTCTCTCTCGCTCTCTCGCGTAAACAGTTTTGTTTTTTTTTCCATTCGCTTACTATTTCAGATGGACAATGTTATATACCCAAAGCATTTCCATGACCATTTGAGGACCATTTTGCTTAGTCATTTTAACGCGCATTGTTAGCTGATAGCGTCCAGCGGGATGGAAACCAGGCAACATGGCATAGGATCCTTCATTCTTTAGAAAATACACCTGAGGCTTGATGGGACAGGAGAAAAAAGAGCCATTGACCACTAATTGACGATAGATAGTGCCGAAAACTTTGTGCATTACAGGATTATTGAGGAATTGACAACCATTTAGATTTTCAATTTTGTACAAAACCCTCTGGGTCTTTAGCACCCTCACATGAATGTCAATGGTAAAGGCTGGTGCCGTCTTGGCCACACGAAACGTATACAAATTTCGAGAATCGGGCACCTTATGAAAATATGTCACATAGTCGTGGTCACAATTCGTTTGCAGTGTTTCCAAAATGAATTTATATCTTCCCTTGACGAAAACATCTTGAGGCTAAAAAGAAAATACATAAGCAACTTCCTTTACATTTGTATTGAGTAATCTATTATGTAATTTACCTCAGGTTTCTGAGCTCCCCATGAGTTGTTAACGAAGATCGTTTCGAGAAGAATTAACCAAAGTATATAGCGACTAATCATAATGATGAAAATAAACTAAACCCAATTTATGGCTTGTACCGGGCATTTTGTTCATGTGGAAAATGTGTTTTAATGTGAAATTAATTGTCATCTGGATTGAGTCATATTCAAAGAGAACACATGCGGAACACAGATCAATTGATTGTAAAAAAAAAAAAAAAAAGGAAAATCAGCTAAATAAAGTATCATTTAGAATATAATGATGACATTTGCACTATTAAATAATGCCATTTTTCATGAAAATCGAGGCCACAGCCATTTAAAACTTAGTTCAATCTATGAGTGATGGGGACATTAGGCACATTTAATCTTCAAAATATTATATTTAAAAGCATCTAACAATAATCAATGATAAAAACAGTTTTACCTTTCCATTGTCATTCCCAAAATAATTTAAAAGCTGACAACAAAAAATTATATATGTATATATTAACGTCTTAATTGCCTCATTTTAATTGTCATTCCAACAATAACTTTAATGTTAAACCAATCAACCAATCATTGGGTTATACTTATATTATACACGAGGGCGGCTTTAAAAGAAACACATGTTTGACAAAAATAAATGTTTATGTTAAATATTTTTTATGAAATAACTTAATAAATAATAATCGTAATCAATTTCTTGTAGATCTAAACAAGAAATATGTGAGAACTTATACAAGTCTCAGGTGAATGTATAAAATTTTGCTATAGAAAGTCCCAAAAAGGGTTAAAAGCGTTTGACAGAAAGCAAATGAATGACTATTTATCATATTGTTAAGAGACAAATAGATGAGAAAAACTCACTAACTCATTGACCCACCTTCGCAGTAGTTTGATGATTATAGGATATCAGATATACAAAGTGTCACTTCATTTTTAATAAGGTGCATCAATGCGAAATGCCACGAAAGGCTTTTCTCTCACTTGACATGAAAAATGTAGTAAGTTTAAGGGAAATTGTTTCACACTTGAACGCAAAACCTTTCATCAACCATTTACCTAAAATATTTACCAAGCTTAAAGCATATTCTTGTCATTGAAATTGAGACTTAATTTGACATTGAAATGCACTTAACAATCTTGGATTTAAATCATGCACTTGGTAATGATATGCTTATCGTTGATTATTATACACTTAAATGCATTGCAATTTAAATATATATACCGGCTCATCATCAATTTTCAATCAGCAAAATTGTATGAGCCTCTAAACCCGTATCGAAAGTATGTGGAAAGCGTAAGAGGATTTTGAAAAATGAATTCCACATTCAAATGTCAGTTCAGTGACACGTGAAACCTAAAGAATATTACTGCAAATTGTTCTCTAAAGTGCCATCAATGTCAAAAAAACAAAACTCTAACAACAAATGGATAAAAGGGAGAATAGAATAGAAAAGGATAAGGGGGAAAAAAGAGGTGAAAAAATTTATTTGCGCGGCTTGAGTGGATTTTCGTTTTCATTTTAAATTTCAAACGAAAGCCAGCGTGAAGAGAAATAAACTGCTGACGATTTATCGAAAATCAGATAATTTTCATTTTTATGCGATTTTAATGGGTTTTTTGGGCAATAATCATCAGTATCATCATATTGGGAAATTTTAATGCCAAGCAGAAGAAATAAAACCATTTGGCCCAGTCAGTCATTAAATTTGTATGAACCGATTATGAGTTTTCTGCGCATATTCTTTTTATGGTTGACTCTGGCAACGGTCATCATTTTGGCCAAAGATACGGTAAACTATAAATTTATTTTGCATAAAACTTGCCATAAATGCCATTCTCTTGTTTTTTTTTTTTTTGGTTTAGATAAAAACCCGAAGTAGAAAGACAACTTTACTATCCATTGACACACACTGCGATGGAGAGAATGTAATAAATTTTAAATTGGCTGGAGAACAGGCTTCAAAAATTTTCAGTTTCAATTTAACAACAATGGCAAGAAGCTTTCGTATCGATATACGAATCCAAGCCATGGATCGATCTGTAAATGGTTTCTTTTATAAGCTGGAAAATCTCGATGGTTGTAGATATTTGAATAATCGGCAAATGAATCAACTCTTTACACGTTTCTACAATGAGATGATTGTGAATAATACACATTTTAAGTGTCCCTTTAAGCCGGGCATATATTATCTACGGAATCATGTGACTGCCAATGTTGTTCCCGACTTTCATCCATTTGGTAGCTATCAATTGATGGCAACGATGCGTATGAACAATTTCCAGACAACTACAATGCAAATCGTATGGAAATATCGTGTTGAACGTGTTTAAGTAGTATCGAGTGGTTAAGATGGATCCTGAACTGCAATCTTATTGAATCGTTTATTGATTATTGTGAAGTTAACCATTACATCTTTTACTAATACTATTTTTCGATTTCGTATTCAACAACTAATTTTATGTTTTTAGGCGATATAATGCACATATTCAATATTAAAGGCATTGAAATTAGACAAATATCAAATGCATTGTCTTAGCCATCGAAAACTGACAATTAAGTTCAAATATCGATTAGGATAGTCACCAAAATATTCGAAAATCCATGAAAAAAGCTAAAATCAAAAACAATATTTCTAAAAATAAACAGAAGCAATTGTTGTATCAGTCTTAAAAAAATAATCCTTGAAATATATGTAAGTATGTAAAGGAATTGCATACATAATCTACATGCTACTTAATCTATATATCCTTAACTTTCAACAGTTTACCACAGAAACTTTTAGAACATGAAAGTTTCCTTTTCTTTTGCCACTTTGCAATCGAGCATTGACCTTTAAAACTAATCAAGGTTGTTACACCATAGAAACTTTTTTGGAATATTTTATACACGACATTTTTTGTTGTATCCAACTACTTTGATTTTAACCAATGGCAGTTTTGCCAATTGCCAATGCACTTCATTAGATATTAGCCCATTAGAGCACTCCTTACTCCATCAATGGTTGGATGAAGAGACCGCACCTCGACAATTAAAAGTATCTTGTGGTAGTTTATTTAATATAAAACATAACATGTCCAGCCACTGCCCAACTATTCATTAGGATAATCCAAGAACTAAACCCAACCAAATCCCAAATCCCCTTATTTAAGACTGGGTTAATTGCCATTTTCATTTCAGTTGAAGACCATTCAATTTTCGTCTCACATATGTATGTGTGTCAAATTTTTAATTAACCCGCAGAAAGAGCAAAAACAAACAAAGAGAATATAATCCTTTTTGAAACAATCAACCAATTTGCTGTCGCTTCAATGGACATGTACAATATGTCAAACCTTCATTTCACATTTCCCATTTTCTATTTTCAGTTGTTTTTTTTTTTTTTTTTGTTGCTTCTGTTCATATTTCCTTAGTCAAGATTGGCTAACGAGTTTTTAACCTTATCTCCTTGGACCTTTTGTGTGGATTAATTATTCAAGCAACCAAAAGGACCTCTTGTATACCCTTCAACAGACCCACATGGAACCCACCTCCCCCTCACTTAACTATTGTGGAAACCATATGTCAAGTGAAAATCGATTAATCGATTTGTTGGCAAAAGCCAAAGCCAACCGTCTCCGTTTCCATAAATTATGCAATGCCAAAGTAAGTAGTTGGCAACGCAATTAAAATTTTCGATATACCCTTTTGATCACCAGTAAGGGTATATGCATTTCAAAGACTGCAGCGAAAAAGATTCTTCGTTTTAATCGTTCTGCGATATACTTATGAAATGTCAGTAAGCTGGGTGAAATGTTTATAATGAAGTATTAATAATTGCGATTTGCATAGGACAATATTATAATTATTCTAGCTGAGATAAGTAAGTGTATTCAATTTTTATATAAAACACATAACAATGAATGATGTTTAAAAAGTTAATTCCCCTGTAAGATATATTCTCGATATGTATGTACTGCTTTTAAGTACTTGCAGCTGAAGGGCATTTAAAACTTGATTATGGCCAAAGTTGGAAGTGGTCTCGCTTGGCTTTTTATTTCTAGTTTTCCCACTAATTGCAATTAAAAACGGCTGAGCCTGGGCAGGAGTAATAGGATAAAGCTTTGCACCAGCTGTGTGGACACTTTGGCGGATATATAGAGTATGGGATATATGACAGATTGCACTTAACTTACCTTTCGCCATCATCGTTAAATGAGAAATCGCCCAAGAGTAGATCACGAAAGCGATAACGTGGCTGAATGATGCGTGACATATTGTTGCTTGTCGTCTGAGCTGAGCTGATGTTGTTATCGTTATCGTTGTTGCTGCTAATGTTGCTGCTGTGTGTGCTGGATGTTGTCGTCGTCGTTGTCGTTATTGTTGGCACTTTCAATGTCGTTCTGTTGGTGGTATTGATGTTGCTGTTGCTGTTGGTGTTGATGGTAATGTTGCTTGTGGTATTATTGATGATTTGGTCGTAGGCCGTTTCCGTTTCAGCACTTGCTTGAAAATCACTAAAGTCTGTCACATTAATTAAACACTCATTGGCAGTTATATCAACTGCTTGAACATCTTGTGTCCGCCGTCGTCGTCCTTCCACTGACTTTGCCACTCTAACCGCTGCCAACTCATCATCATGCTGGGCACTTGTCCCCGTCAGCAAATAACCGCCACTGGCCCGATTGGGCCGTGGCGAACGTAGACGTGTCCACAGATTGGCGAATGTCCTCCTAAAAGCCTAATGCGTCGTTTCCTTTGTTAAACGTCCTCGTTGCTCACTACTCTTCTCTTCTTTAGGTTTTCGTCTTGCAATCAATTATTCCACACAGTTCCTTATAATTATATCATTCACATAAACAAGAAAGATCATCACGCTGCAATTAAATAGAAATTTAAATAGGATTTAATGAAGGACTATAGTGAAATGGTTTTGTAATTAGTTTTATTTTTTCTACATATTTATTCTGTTTAGCTTTAAATCCTTACAGCATTCCATTCAAAAAGGGCGGCAACTAAACAGTTTACTTGTGTATTTTGCTTTTTCTTTTCCAATCAAAATGTAGTGGGAAAAACATCGTCTGTCTCTCTATAGGTAAACAAACTGACGAGAAAACCAGGTTGAATCAACAGAAAAGTTAACCGAAACAGAAGCGCTCATAACACAGACACACATAGGCACGTGAAGTGGTGGCAGCATGTGAAGTGACAAGTGGAGGCTGCCAAAGCTGGCTAGGAGATGAATAGACCTGGACTTGGGGTAGGCATCATATGAAATGCCTGTATTTCACTTTGCTGCTGTGTGTCTACCTGCTCGTTAGCTTATTATTTACAGTCACAGAGACAGAGAGAGAGAGAGAAAAAGCGGCGGTAAAATCAAATCATCTCACTGGCAACAAATTTCTGCCACTTCAAGATGGCTGTGCCACTTGTTGGTGCTGCCTGTGAAAAATTTCACGCAATTATTGCCAGAAACCGACCGAAATGCGAACTCTAAGGACCCAGGTGCAAAATCCTCCAACGTTAAATAAATTCCATTTCGAAGTTGCTGCTTTCTCTGTCTCACTCTTCCTCTCTCTCTTTCTCTCTGAGACTCTCTTTTTCTTTCCTCTGCACACACAAAAACATTAATTAGATTTTAGCTGGTCCACCTAACATTTGCTTTAACATATTTATACACACACACACAAACACACTCATTCACTTTGTATATAATTTTATTTTAAATTTATAAAAGTGTTTTTAATTAGTTCCAGCAAATTGGTTAGACATGCCTGCCTGCCTGCAGGAGAAGGTAGGCCTTCTCCTCCTTCATTCCCCTCCCCATCTTCATCTTTATCTTTATAATTAGGCACGACTGGCAAATTAGTTTTTCAATTAGATTTATAGTGATTTTTTTTGTTTTTCCACGCTATTTGTCTAGCTAGTTGGAGGGGAGCGGCTAAGAACCTTGAAATTTGAGAATCATGCCCACACAAGCGATAAATAAAGTTCCTCAAGCCTAAAAGTAGACAACACAAAATCTATGTGTACCGTGATAGTGAATGAATGTGCAATGAAATCAAATTAAAAAATTTGTTAGTTCTAGAAAATTTAAATCAATATGTTATGGTTTTCCTGAGCCATGGCCAAATATTGAACTATTTTTGGAATAATCATCTCTGATGGGCGTATATAATAAATTTAAAAATTAGTTGATAGTTTATCATTTTCAGCAGTCACTTAATTGACTTAATTTGTGCAACTGTTTGAAATCATTTCTTTTAAAATGAAATCATTTAAATTTGTGGCCGTTTTAAATCAAATGACAATTATCCGACCTGAAATAGATTTACTATATAGATCATAGTTGGATTGCCGGGAACGAAATGAATGAATTTTGAACAATCTCATAGAAACATAATTACAATCTTTCTTATTATGAAGTCGTATAAACTCTGCTGTTTAATTCCATTGAAACTAAAAAGTGCCCAAAATGGGGTGAAAAAATGAGAAATATTGGTTTTATAGTTTTCGATCACACAAGTTGGCAGTCCATGCACTGGTCCATGCAAATCCTATATAGAAATGTTTCTTTCTGAATCAAACCAAATCGAAGCCTAAAAGTATGCAATGACCTATTGATAAGAATTAAAAATTCATTTTTCTGCAATAATAAAAAAGAAAAACATTAATTTTCCATATGACCTAAGAAGTATTTCAACTGGACGATACCCGTTTTAAGCCTTTTTGTTTAAGCCAGGCCGAAAAAAATATGCCCAAACAGAGCCAGACAAGCCAAACAAACACATACACACACACACACATCCACACAAAATAAACAAAAGCAATAACGAAACACATTTAAATATAATTTTGAGGCTTATCAACAGGATTAGCAAACAAAAATAAAAAGGAAATGAATTGAAAACTAAGAGAAAGGGAAACCCTGCGAGTAAGAGAGAGATCGAAATTGAGAGAGAGGGGGATCTCTTTAATATTTATAAAGCGCTTAAGCAAACTTTTTATTTCATGAAATGTTAATTTTAATTAAGCGACAACAACAACAACAATGACAACAGAAAAATGGCAGCAATGATAAAACAATAAAGTCACCGTGGAATGATTATGTGATAATGATACGGATGATGATGATGATGAGCAGCAGCAGGTGAAAGGGCGGAGCAGGAAATGCGAATTTGTTCTTCTGGCTGCTGCTGGTTGTAGCTTGTTGTTGGTTGGCTGCATGAAAAGCAGGTCAAGTTTTTGTTATAAAATATTCCAAGTGCCTAACCAAAATACAAAAAAAAAGAAGAAACAAAACAACAACAACAGAAAAAATAAAGAATACATAACAAGGACAGAAACGGGAGCTAACGCCGCGTATAAAGCGCAAGAGGTAAAGCTTCTGCGAGAGGGGAAGAAAACGAATGTTATCACAATGTTGATGGATATCTACAAAGTAGTGTCAACTTTTTAATCCACCCTCGAAGATGTGACTGTGAATTGTTTAGTTGACATGCGGACAAGGTGGGGGAGGGGAATGAAGACGAGGGTTGAGTAAGAACTTGCGACCACTTCTTGTGGGACATTTGAGAGACAAAGAATAATAAAGAAAGTGCCAGGCAAATAAAAACAAAAGTTCGTTCTTCCACAGCCCTCCCCATTCTTTCAGGCACCTCACGCATCTAACCTGTCTCGCTACCTTTTCCCCCTCCTCTCTAGGGCAATTATTGTTGATGAATATAAACCAAAAATATGAGTCCTCCTGCTTTGCCTGCCTTCCTTACTTGTCTAGGCACGCGAAATGAAACTTTTCTTCATTAAAATTACAAAAAAAAAAAAAAAACAGATAAGAAGAAGAGAAGAGTAGTAAAAGGTCTAGTCAAATAATGAATAGATGAATTGGTTTGGGTTATGCGAATGGATAGCTACAATTCCTTGTCTGCTCCTCCTGTCTGCTCCCTGCATGAAAAACAGTAATTTGTTATCTCTAGACCCCGTTCGTCCCTGAAACTGGACTGAACTGAGTGACCTAACCAGCCTAACCTAATCATCCGTTTACGTCCAAGTCTATAAATCACAAATATGCGTAGGCTAAAAACCATTTCTTCGTGTTTTGTATACGTGTGTGTGTGTGTGTGGTGGTTTTGGGATATGTATGTGTGTGTGTGTGTGTGTGTGTGTGGTGTGCAAAAACATAATTAAGGCATTATGTTCTCTACCGATATGGGCTACATTGTATCGAGGGGAGAGAGAAGATGTCCCATTATAATGATGCTATTTGCTTCACGCAGAAAAAAACAAACAAAAAGGTAGAGAGAACAAAATTAAAAAAAAAAAAAGTAATTTCCATTTTATGTTTAACATTTCGCAACATAAATAATGATTAGAAATTAAATATTGTATTTATTTCATTTTGGTTCGTTCAATTTGTGGTCTCTGGACCACAAACCCAAAAATGTTAAAGATTTTCATTTTAATTTTCGTAAATTGAGCATACAAATAATAAATCAAAGTCATTTTTCACCTCCAAACGCACTTTATGACACTCTAACGGAAATGAAAGATGTTTTGTTATTATAAATTAGAGAGAGAGGCCGAAACAGAGGGGAGATAATGGAGACTCTGTTGTTATTATTTATGTTGTATATATGTATGTACATATTCAATTGGAAAATGTTTTACAATTTGTTCAGGTTCCTACGTTAATGAATATCTAAACAATTGCATTAGACACTAAAGTAAATATTTAATTTCTATTCACTTGTTTTCTATTTGGAAATTAGTTAGCCTTTTTAAAATCTAGTTTTGTATTTTTGGAAATGATACGACCAAAGAGTCAAAAATTTAGTCTCATGTTTAAGTAGTTTGAGTTTTTTGCTTTAAGGCAAGAAATCAGTTTATTAACTTTAAAAGCAGACAGAAGAATGTTTGAGAAATGCCCTTAGAATGAAATATTTTATCAATAAAAAGTTATCACAATAATATAATATATAATCAAGACTTTCCAATTCTAAGTAACAGGCATAAGAAAGGGTTTTCGCTACCATAAACTTATATCTATTTCTGGTCACATAAGATCCATTCGTTTTTCCTGACTATAAGGGATAGAGACAATAAATATTTTTTTATAGAAATGTAAGCAAATCAAGCTGCTATACTATATAAGCACGAATTTTTACTCTAATTTTCGACTTTTCTCATTTAAACTTGTTACACTACAATTTGTTATCAATATCTATTATTTCATCAAATTTTATGAAAATCGTCTTAATGAAAGCCAAGTTATGAGTATAAAGGTTTTTTATTCTGTGAAGCAAAACGGTGGAAATTGGCACTACTATAGTCCTCGTCTGCCTACGTAAGAGTAAGCGATATGGCAATAGTTGGAAGTACACCACTTGAAATGAATTTGGTATTAATTTGATATACTTAGTTCTTTCAAATAATTACTTTATTTACTTATTTCAAGATATAACAAAGTCTACGCAGCGACGTAATTACTTCAATAAAAATTTGTTTAAGTTTAACCATTTTTTCGTTTGTTCGTCTTTTTTTCATTTAAAATATTAATAACACCAAACTCCGAAAGTTATTGTCAATTTGGAAGTTCTTGCATAATTTTTTGTTTATTGCATATGTAAGGCATCTGTTAATGCTTCATGACATGGTTAAACAAATGGGGAAAAGTTATGTTATTTCGACATGAGTCTGAAACTTTGCCCACACACACTTTCTCAAGAACTAGTGCTAAGCCATCAATTGGCATCACACTTGGCTTAGAATTAGAGAGTTTAGTATGCCGCTTCTCGAGGAGATAGAGACCATAAACTGGCTATGGTGGAATATAGAAGTCACATAAAATGTTCATTATTCAAAATGGGTTGATTTTCGGCTTGCTTTACCTTTTGGCCAGCACTTTAACACTCTGAAGGAGGTGGATGCTTGGGGCAGGATGCTAAGATGCAAATGGCTTGGCATATTTTATGAGTCATCATCCAGAAAGTAGACAAAACTTTTAGACCCACAACAAAAAACTTTTCGCTTCTTTAGCTGGTCTGCTGGTTGATGTTGTTGTTGTTGTTGTTTTAGCTGCATTTGCTGCATAGACACAAAAACTTTTCTGTCTGAGAACATGCACAAATTGAGCACTTAAAGTGATCCCTGATCACGTTTTGGTAATTTATTTTTGGGCCTAATTCACATGCTTTTCAAACACACACACACACATACACACACTTTATACACACACACAAACTACTAACAACAAAGAAAAAGGCTTAAGACTTAGGACTAGCAGAAAAAGTTTGATTTTGTTTTATTGTGTTTTCTATTTTTTGTTTGCCTCTCGAAATGCCGAAATTAACTTTAACTTTAACTTTGATTCACCGTTATATAGTAAATGCCCATAGAAAAAAGGCAACCGCACGCGCCTTTGGCTGAATTTGAACTGAACTCAAGGGGAAGCGCCAAAAAGCAAAAGCCGACACAAGCAGCAGGAGCTCCATGACCAGACGATGGTGGAGTCCATAGCGGCATCTATTCCAGCTGATTTGCTATCAAAAGCTTTCGCTTATCAAAAACAGCTGTTGGCAAAGCAAAGCAAAAGCTTTTATTTAGCAAGCTTATACAGTTGAGGTTAGAATTATTCCACAACAAAACAAGAGACTTTTGAAAGTATTTAAAATTAATTCAGTTCCAATTTATTTAAATTTTCTTTGGATTTCTAAATATGTTGTGTGTATGGCAAATAATGAATAAGAAACGGTCCAGAAATTTTAATAGTTTTCCGTGGTGCGAACATAATTAACGCCCGATGGCATGGACACCTTGTCGAAGCCCTTGGGGAACAATTTGTGAGCCTCTTCATCGGTGACAGTCGGCAGGATCATGACTTTGGTGCCGGGCTAAAGAAGAAACAAACTGTTACTAAATCTCAATTTAATAATGGACAAGGAAATAGTTGATGCTTACCGTCCAATTGGCTGGAGTAGCCACCACTTTCAAGCGATCGGTCAGCTGCAGAGAGTCAATGGTCCTCAAAATTTCACTAGATTTCAAAAAATAATAATATTAAACTCATTGCAAGTTATCTTTAAACTGTTTTGATGTACTCACTCTACATTGCGACCGGTGGACATGGGATAGAACATGGACAAGCGAACCTTGTGATCAGGACTGATGATGAAAAGAGCACGGATAGTCTTGGCCACCTCGGGATCCTTCTTCTGATCTTCATCCAACATGCCCAATTTCACGGCCAAATCACGGGTGGGATCGGCGATAATGGGATATGGGAAGTCGCCGGGAATGTCCAGGCAATAGCTCTTGATGTCGTTGACCCAGTCGACATGTGAATTCAAGGCATCCACAGAGTGGGCCAGGCACTTGGTGTTGCGCTTGGCGAACTCAGGCTGGTGGACAGCAATGCGTCCCAGCTCAGTGGTGCAGACGGGGGTAAAGTCGGCGGGATGGGAGAACAGAACTACCCAGCTAAAAGAGAAAACGATCAAGTTGATGATGCTATCAATGGATCATTAATTAATGTGAAACTCACTTCTTGCCCTGCCATTCATGGAAGCTGATGGGACCCTTGGTGGTCTCGGCGGTGAAGTTAGGCACAGTTTGTCCCAGACGCATTGTGATTTGATTAGTTTGGTTAGAAAACTCAAAAATTTGTTGAATAGCTGTTTAGCTGGTTTGAAGCACTCGTAGCTCACTGAATGCCAACTGAGCGGCGACTGCTGCTTTTATAGTCGTCGGCGGATCGCCATGATTACGTGCGAGAGTGAGAGAGTGTGAGTGAACAAAGTGTGTTCGCCTTATCTGGTATGTATGTATACCAACTGGGCAATATCGTATAGATTTACTTATATACTAACGAATAATAAGCAATCAACATCAAGTAATTTAAAAGTTGGTTGCTGGGGGTTTGGTGGAGGGTTCCAAGGGGCGACTCTTTGACAAGGCTAGGCATATAAGTTTCGCCATATGCATATGCATATGAGAACATGACACGATGGCCTCGCCCCAAACAAAAACTAGAAATTTCCAGTTAAGCAATGAAAATATGATGAAATAATTGCCCAAGTCCCCCAATTCCTTTATAGTTCGAATAAGAAAGGATTTGGATCTGCTAGCAGCTGATCGAGACAAAAGTTTGCCGGCCACAACGACCTTCCTTTGAGAAACGTAAACAGAGAGCGTAGCAATCAACTGAGCGCGTTGTCTTGTACATTAGTATTGGTAATTGCCATACAATCTTCAATACTAGCAAACGGTTCGTTCTCATCGGCGTAACAGAGTACCACATACAGTGTGTGTGTGAGTGGCGAGAGCGTAGAAGAGAGCCAATCGATGTGAGATGGTAGTGGTAGAGCACATGCGTTTACGCTCACACACATGCATTCCGTTCACATATATGAAACGAGCCTCCATATCAACAGGTTTCGAGCGAGAGAGCGACTCTTTGTGTAACTGTGTGGGTGAGACTGTGGCAAATCTTCAATACTAATGCAGAGTTACGCTCAGCGATGTGTACATGTAGGCAGAATTGAGGGTAAATTCAAAATTCAGTTGTAGTGCTGATTTAGACTCGGAAATGCTGTCTTCGGGAAAGGTCTTAAGTTTAGCTATGGAAAGAATGACTGGATGACATTACATGGAGGATTATCGGATACGCTAAGAAAGATGTTCTAAAAGGTGCAATTAAGGGTCATTCCAAGGTGATTGTTATAAAAATCTTGTTTATTTCTGTCACGTTTGTTTTCAAGTTCTAGAGAAAAGTACAGTCTACAGTTTGTATCAAATAAAACTAAAGTGGCAGCTGGTTACAGTTGTAAATATTTCAGTATTTTTCCACTTGATCGTCTGGCTTGTTTGTCGTCGACACAAACAACATGAATTCAGGGTTCATTTGTATGTATTTGACGTACACAAAATACAAATCAAACTCGTAGAAAGAGAGGGAATGAGAGAGGGTGGGAGAAGCATCAGAAGCCTTATCAACAAATTCATAGAAAACCAGTATTCCATACAGGGTTCCTTTATTATTTGACGAAGTGGACCTGATACATAAGTGAAAAGTCTTGCTAGTGCAAATTCAAAAATATCAAAGAAAACGAGTTCTATTTCGATTTTAAGTTATAGTGTTTTAATATCAAAAATTAATTGGCATCCCAGTTAGACACCCTATGTAAATACTGTTATTTCCCCTATTTGCCGCCATTGCTTCTCCCCAACTACCTGCTTGTAGCTCATAGAAACCGCTTATCTTGGGTTTGGTTGTTGTTTTGTATGCGACAAACTCAACCATCAACTGTATGTACATACATATATGGGAAGCCTTGTTTTTGCGATCGAATGGAAAATTACCAGAGAATGTTTACAGTAACCAAATCTTATGTGTAGGTTTTTACGTCTTAATCGTCTACTGTGATGGAATCTAGTTTCTTCCATATAACCAATGGGATAGACTGTACTTTATACTGAACTTGTAAACAAACGTGACAGAAATAAACAAGATTTTTATAACAATCACCTTGGAATGACCCTTAATTGCACCTCTTAGAACACCTTTCTTAGCGTATCCGATAATCCTCCATGTAATGTCATCTAGTCATTCTTCCCAGAGCCAAACTTAAGACCTTTCCCGAAGACAGCATTTCCGAGTCTAAATCAGCACTACAACTGAATTTTGAATTTACCCTCAATTCTGCCTACATGTACACATCGCTGAGCGTAACTCTGCATTAGTATTGAAGATTTGCCACAGTCTCACCCACACAGTTACACAAAGAGTCGCTCTCTCGCTCGAAACCTGTTGATATGGAGGCTCGTTTCATATATGTGAACGAAATGCATGTGTGTGAGCATAAGCGCATGTGCTCTACCACTACCATCTCACATCGATTGGCTCTCTTCTACGCTCTCGCCACTCACACACACACTGTATGTGGTACTCTGTTACGCCGATGAGAACGAATCGTTTGCTAGTATTGAAGATTGTATGGCAATTACCAATACTAATGTACAAGACAACGCGCTCAGTTGATTGCTAAGCTCTCTGTTTACGTTTCTCAAAGGAAGGTCGTTGTGGCCGGCAAACTTTTGTCTCGATCAGCTGTTAGCAGATCCAAATCCTTTCCTATTCGAACTATAAAGGAATTGGGGGACTTGGGCTATTATTTCATCATATTTTCATTGCTTAACTGGAAATTTCTAGTTTTTGTTTGGGGCGAGGCCATCGCGTCATGTTCTCATATGCATATGCATATGGCGAAACTTATATGCCTAGCCTTCTCAAAGAGACGCCCCTTGGAACCCTCCACCAAACCCCCAGCAACCAACTTTTCAATTACTTGATGTTGATTGCTTATTATTCGTTAGTATATAAGTAAATCTATACTATATTGCCCAGTTGGTATACATACCAGATAAGGCGAACACACTTTGCTCACTCACACTCTCTCACTCTCGCACGTAATCATGGCGATCCGCCGACGACTATAAAAGCAGCAGTCGCCGCTCAGTTGGCATTCAGTGAGCTACGAGTGCTTCAAACCAGCTAAACAGCTATTCAACAAATTTTTGAGTTTTCTAACCAAACTAATCAAATCACAATGCGTCTGGGACAAACTGTGCCTAACTTCACCGCCGAGACCACCAAGGGTCCCATCAGCTTCCATGAATGGCAGGGCAAGAAGTGAGTTTCACATTAATTAATGATCCATTGATGGCATCATCAACTTGATCATTTCCTCTTTTAGCTGGGTAGTTCTGTTCTCCCATCCCGCCGACTTCACCCCCCGTCTGCACCACTGAGCTGGGACGCATTGCTGTCCACCAGCCTGAGTTCGCCAAGCGCAACACCAAGTGCCTGGCCCACTCTGTGGATGCCTTGAATTCACATGTCGACTGGGTGAACGACATCAAGAGCTATTGCCTGGACATTCCCGGCGATTTCCCATATCCCATTATCGCCGATCCCACCCGTGATTTGGCCGTGAAATTGGGCATGTTGGATGAAGATCAGAAGAAGGATCCCGAGGTGGCCAAGACTATCCGTGCTCTTTTCATCATCAGTCCTGATCACAAGGTTCGCTTGTCCATGTTCTATCCCATGTCCACCGGTCGCAATGTAGAGTGAGTACAGCAAAACAGTTTAAAGATAACTTGCAATGAGTTTAATATTATTATTTTTTGAAATCTAGTGAAATTTTGAGGACCATTGACTCTCTGCAGCTGACCGATCGCTTGAAAGTGGTGGCTACTCCAGCCAATTGGACGGTAAGCATCAACTATTTCCTTGTCCATTATTAAATTGAGATTTAGTAACAGTTTGTTTCTTCTTTAGCCCGGCACCAAAGTCATGATCCTGCCGACTGTCACCGATGAAGAGGCTCACAAATTGTTCCCCAAGGGCTTCGACAAGGTGTCCATGCCATCGGGCGTTAATTATGTTCGCACCACGGAGAATTATTAGAACTCTTTCCCAGCTTTGCATCTTTTGTTTTTCATACATTCGTTTTAAGACAACTACATATACAAAAAAAATTTAAATAAATGGAACTGAATATTTTTAAATAATTTGCGAGTTGTTGTTTGCATATATTGGAAATATAAATATAATATCTGGTAAGATTACGACCTATTTAAAATTTTAATTGACCCTTGCAATTTAGCCGGCTTCAGGTTAATCTTCCAAAAGAAGATTATTTCAAAGGCAACACAAAAACGTGTGCATAATAAACATATGCATAAATATCTATATAATAGCCTCGCTGTTATAATTCAAAATGTAACGTCTTTGCCATATCCCAACGTCCAGCTGAAATTTGTTAATTGTAATCGATAAATCTGGCTTGTGAATTAAAAGTTGGCAGCTCCATGTTATTGTAAGGGTTGCCAGACCACGTAAAATAGTAGTAAAAAAAAACTTAAACACAAAAAAAATACAAGAAATTTGGCTAAAGAAAAGTGCTTAGCAACTGATAGAAAAAAGGTAACTATTTGTGCTTAATAAATGCAATTAATTGCAACTTGACGGAAAGAGAAGCGAATCCTTAGAAAATGCAATACAATAATGCAATTCAATAGCTGTTTTCTGCCCTTGTGTGTTTATTGTGTATGTGTGTGTGTTTTTGTATGTGGGTGAATGTTGGTGCGTGATGCGTGTGCTTGTGTGTGTGTGCACAGTGACTGAGTTGGAAAGGAAAACAAAGAAAACTTCAAAAAATATAAAAGCAACGACGTAAAATGTAATTTTAAAACGCATTTAGAAAAAAAAACAATATTTTTGTAATCGATGAGGAAGAAGTGTGTGTGAAAAAATTAATAATAACAGTTGCTTTTTGATTGGTTATTGATTTTTTGCTTGGCTGCATTTGTGCATGTAGATGTAACTGTTGTTGTTGTTGCTGGTGATACTGCTGCTGCTGCTGTTTTTTGTTGTTGTTGTTAGTGCTGCAGCTGCGCGGTCAAACAACCGTAAACTGTTATGTTGTTGCTCGTGATGTTGTTGTTGTTCGTGTTGCTTGTTTATTAGATGCAATAATTGTTGCTGGGCATTTTAGGTCAGAGGGGAAAAGGGCCTTGACCGCAGAGACCCCAAGAAAGTGTGTAAGAGAGCGAGAGCTGGGGAGAGAACAAGACAAAGGACATTGGATTGCATTTTCGAGGTTTTCGCTTCTTCTTTTTGCATTTTCCCCAGTGCTTGTTGTCCTCTCTTCTTTCCATTGTTTATGTATATGTGTGTATACACACAGTATACAGTTATCATTAAAATTGGCAAAGAAAAAATATTTAAAATATTCATATAGAAGAAGTACAAATTTCAGTAATTTTATTTTAACTTCATTAAATTATTTTTAAAAATCTAAATCAATGATCATGGGAAATTGATAGTTTTAATTAATTAATGATTTTAGTCAATCGATTTGAAGATTCTCATCAAGTAGATCCCACGGGGTAATCGATATCCGATCCTTATTGCTAGTAACTACATACATACATACATACATTAATACATACATAGTACATGCTAATGTAAATATCGTAAATGGAACCAAGTTAATAAAAATTGGTTAAATTGGTTGAGGGTATTATCATCGATCAGTTTGATGTATTTTTTTGTGGTGTTGGCCAGGATTTAATTGATGTCTCTTCTGTACAAATTTCTTTTTAAACTAAAAAGATTTCATAAATAAGAAAAAGTTGCCCAAAGAAATTTGCAAAATGGATCCGAATTTGAACTCGGAAAGTAACAACACTGGCGGCAGCGGCAGTGGAAGCAGCAGCAACAGCAATCCTCCGCCTCTACCAGCAGAAGCCTCAACCTCAACAGCTGGAGGAGGCGTTGGCTCCACGTCGTCGTCCTCCTCCTCCTCCTCTTCCTCCACCAATGAGCCGAACACTATTTCAATCATTACATCCAACCCGACTCCCGAATCCCAACCCATATTCCATCCAGATTCTCATGCCTCATCTTTATTATTTAACGTAGAAGGAGATAATCGTGATGAATATCAATCTCATACGCCTCATGATCATGAACACTCTCCCACTCCTACTTTTCACCAGACTGCACCGCCACCCACAACACCAGCACAACAACAAGGTGGACCCGATCAGCCCCAGCACCCAGAAGTGAGTCATCAGCAGCAACAGCAGCCGCAGCCGCCCGAAGAGGAGGAGGAGGAGGCAGAAGAGGTGGTGGTTGCCGCCCATCCAGAACCGATCATTGACGCCAACGCCATTGCCGATACCATTGACGCCGGGGCCATTGACAACGACGCCGTGGAGCGTATAGACGACTACGACGAGGACGAGGAAGACGACCTCACCGATGGTGATATTGTCCAGCACCCCTATCATCATCATCAACACGACGTAGACAACGACGACGAAGACCAGCGAGCCCAAGAAGAGCTGCTGGAAGAGGAGGAGCAGCAGCAGCAGCAGCCGGATCAGCAACAGCAGCGTCTACATTCGGTGGCTGTTTTACCTAGCTATTCAACAGCACGTGTCTCACTGCCACAATTGTTGCGTGCCGGGAGACATACTAGCTCCAACAACAACAATAACGCCAGCAGCAGCATCGGCAACAATAATAATAATAATAATAACAACAACAACAACATAAGCACCTCTCCGGCTGCCTCGCGTCGTACTCGCCATTTTTATAGCAACAACGGAAGCCATTTCAGCAACGACATGTTTCCCGGCTCCTCGCATCATCACCACCACAATAAAAGCTCCAATCAGAGCTCACCAAGGACCACCAATAGCAGCAGCAGCAGTGGCGGCAGCGGCAGCGGCACCACTCGCCATCATCATTCGCAGCAGCTGCATCAACATCATCATCATTCTTCGTCCTCACATCAAGGCTCATCATCGGCAGTGGACCCATTGCGTCTCCTCTATCCGAATGTGAATGAGAATGAGACACCTTTACCACGCTGTTGGAGTCCCCATGACAAATGTCTCTCGATTGGTCTATCCCAAAATAATCTGCGTGTCACCTACAAAGGCGTCGGAAAACCACACAATGATGCCGCCTCAGTGCGCACTGCCTATCCCATACCATCCTCCTGTGGATTATATTACTTTGAGGTTCGCATCATATCGAAGGGACGCAATGGCTATATGGGCATTGGACTGACTGCTCAACAGTTTCGCATGAATCGCCTGCCAGGTATGTTAATACAACAGAAATCATTTATTTGTCCGAACAATTATACTTCTTTCTCCCACTCTCAAGTAGGTTGGGATAAGCAATCGTACGGCTATCATGGCGATGACGGGAACTCCTTTAGCTCATCGGGCAATGGTCAGACATATGGTCCAACATTTACCACCGGCGATGTGATTGGTTGCTGTGTGAATTTTGTGAACAACACTTGCTTCTATACCAAGAATGGGGTGGATTTGGGCATAGCATTTAGAGATTTGCCGGTGAGTTGGGAAAACTCACAAACAAGATCGAACAAAAACCCTTATGTTAAACATTTTGTTGGGCTTTTTCAGACCAAACTCTATCCTACTGTGGGTCTACAGACACCCGGCGAAGAGGTCGATGCTAACTTTGGCCAGGAGCCATTTAAATTTGATAAAATTGTCGATATGATGAAGGAGATGCGGGCAACTGTCTTGGGTAAAATCGACAAGTATCCACATCTACTGGAAACACCTGAGAATGTTATGAATCGGTAAAGAAACTCTCAATTTAATGGCTGATGAACAAAATCCTTAAAGTGTTTATACTTTATATATTTTTCTTAGACTGGTTTCGACTTATTTGGTGCATAATGGTTATAGTAAAACAGCCGAAGCCTTCACAGGCTACACAGACCAACAACTCGATGAGGAAATGTCTTCCATTAAGACCCGACAAAGTTCGTATAATTAGGTCACACGCGAATTGGCACACAATAAATAACTTTATCTTCGTTTCGCAGAGATCATTAAACTCATACAGACTGGAAAAATGGGCCAGGCCATTGATCATACATTGCGTTCGTATCCTGGCCTTTTTGGAGAATAATAAAAATCTTTGGTTCTCGTTGAAATGTCGACAATTTATCGAAATGATCAATGGGGCTGACCTTGAGGTGAGCAGGAGTAAGAAGTTGATTTCAAATGGTTAACCATCTTTGTCTCATTTATTACAGAATGCCTCTAATAAAGTCACAGCCACTACCCAAACCATGCCAACAAATCAAACATCGGTTATACAATCGACCAAGACCTTCAAACACAGCGGCAGCAACAAGGGAGGAGGAGGAGGAGGAGCTGCTGCTGCTGGTCAGGGACAATCCCAAAATAATACTGCAAATCCAGCTGTGATAAAGCAAAGTGGCGATAAACAGGATCTAAAAGGGTTGGCTAATATTTAATATCTACCTTAAGGGGACAAACATTTAATTAATTCGAAATTTCCCTTAAATTTAGCATAATAATTGATGATAATTCAAACAAATGTGTGGATGAGGAAGAAGATCAACAGCATCAGAATGACTCATCAAATAGCATGGATGTGGAAATGGAGCCAATCAATAGTCACTCAAATGGCGATAATGGTGAAGGCGGCAATGGCAGCGGCGATCCCCCCTCTACTCCTAGCGGCGGTGACTCCTATTCCAATGGTAATGCCAATAGCAGCGCAGTGCGCAATTCTTTAGATGCCATTGATGAAGAGGAAATGGGTATGGCTATATATATATATATATTATAATTACCTGATTACCCAAATTCTAATGCTAATGCAATTTACCTTAACAGATGTCGATATATCGCCCTCGTCGCGTAGCTATGGACGGATTATAGAGAAAATATTAGAATTTGGCAAGGAACTATCTTGCATGGGCCAACAATTGGAAAAGGAGAATCTAATGACCGAGGAAGAGCGTCAAATGTTGGAGGTCAGTTCAAGTCAAGAGAGAAACCTAAGAGAAGAGAAACTTATAGTCTTTTTTCCCCCCAGGATGCATTTAGTTTGATTGCCTATTCAAATCCCTGGTCCAGTCCCCTGGGCTGGCTATTGTGTCCATCTCGACGTGAGAATGTCTCCACCACACTGAACTCAGCCATATTGGGTAAGAACATGCCCTGATGCTCATTTTCACTCTCTAAACTTTCACTTTGTCCCTTTGTAGAATCTTTAAATTTCGAGCGACGTCCACCTTTGGAGTACTTGGTGGCGCATGCAGCGGAATTAATCAAAATTATTGGCCAGCATTCGCTGGGCGAAGATGCTTTCGTTACCGTCGATGATATATTTCCGCAAAATTGACCCAGTTCGCCGACGCTGCTGAAAATGTTCGAAACGACGCTGACCTTGCCGCGATCTAGTGTAATGACCGATGACCAGCTGCCAGGTGGCAGCGGCAGCGTTATACCCTCCACCTCAACAGCCGCTGTTGGTGTCCAGACCACCAGCATTGCGTCGTCCACATCGATGCAGAATACAAAACGCAGGCGCCGACGACGTAATAAGCGTCGACGCAAATCCTCCTCGCTAACCATGAGCAGCAATGAAACAGCAGCAGCAGCGGCGTCGGCATCAGTGCCTTCGACTTCCCGCACTTATGATCCTGTGATGACGGGCAGCTCTTCTTCTAGCCTGGGTGGTGTAGGCGTGTCGGGTGGCCGAGCTGTTTCCATGAATGTTTCCACGGGAACAGCTCGTCGGGGTCGTCATCATCAACATCAACGCTCATCGGCAGCAGCAGCAGCGGCAAGGGCAGCGGCATCAGCAGCAGCATCAGCAGCGGCGGCCTCCCATAGTCCATCAGAAATGTATGTCGATCCGCAGGACTATTTCGAGACGCTCGATTAGATTTATTAATTAATACAAAAAGCAAAAGGCAAAAAGAAAAGCGAATTCATCGTAGTAGTATAAATTTTGTTGTTACTTCAGATATATATATATATATTATTTCTTTTAATCGCGTTTCATTTCGGGCCCCCTTTAATTTTCGTCGCTAATGATTTTAGAGTGAGTTTTTTTTATAACCTATAATATATTTTTAAGTCGAAAAGTGTGTAATATTATCTTTGCAAAAAAGCTAAAGTAATAAATAATAATAATAATAGTTACAACTAAGATTAACGAAATATTGTGCTGATCCGATTGATCGGTCGAGATGCCTCTTCTCCTTTCTTAATTGTCATTATGTTTCATTTAAGCAAACAACAACAAAATATACAATACAATCCATTAAGAGATATATTTTACCAATTCTTTGATGATGGCCTTCTTGACTATTTTATATCCTTTTTGTTTCTTTTTCTTTTATTGTAATCTGCCTATTCAAACATTTTTATTGAATGAAAGACTAATTATAAACGCAAAAGGGCAAAAACGAAAATTTCTAGTAATATTAAGCATATTAAACAAAATTTTACGCTCCACATATATATGTGTATATACATATATATATAATTACAAAAAAGATAAGATATACACATACTTCATATATTGAAATAATTCATTATAATGATAATAACCGGCTAATCGTTTCAACAACAAAATATATTGTATGGATGTGTATTTCAAGGAACAAATCCTTTTGGACTTTTTATTTGTCTTTTCTTGCCTAATGGTAAATTTGGGAAAATTCATTCACGGAATTAACTTTATGAATCAATTTACATTTCTCTTAAGTTTTCGTCTTAAAACTTATCATCTTTTCATATCCAAGGCAAATTATGAATGAATCGTTCTTTTGTTGTCCATATTCAATGTTGAATTGGCAGGAGGAAACCCATGGGGAAACTTTTTATTCCTAAAAGTGCCAGAACTCGGAAATTATCCCTTGACCCGAATAATTAACAGAATCTGCTATTAAAAAAATTAGACAAGTTTTAATTTTAAAGCTTATTTATGTAGATATATTTATTTTACTAAAACAGTACAAACATTTAAACACAGATCTTTACGAAATGCATTTTCTTCCGTTGACTCAGAAACTTCTTTTTACAAATCGGGTTGCCTTATGCGCTGGACACGTTCCTCGTTTTTAACATGTTGCTTCAGCATTCGCATTATCTCGTTATCATATTCCGCTGGAGTGGCTTTCGTTTCCGTGGCCCAATAAAAGATATCCCAGTCATTGCTCACACCGTTTATCAATTTATCGTATTGAGCCGTTTGATCCGCATTGAAATCCCTCAGATATTTGGCAACAAATGTGCTTAGCAGTAAATCATTTTCTAACATTCCCCGTTTCCGCGATTGATAAAGCAGTCTGTAAGTTATATTAAATTAGAATTAAAAGTCTTTGCTAAACGGTTAACATGCCTCTGTTTGCGTGTTTCCAAAGGTTCATCGGGTCTTAGTGGATATTCCGGCACAGGCAAGTGCGTTGGATCGTCATAGTCAATGATTTCTCCCGGAGTTGTGTATTCCGATTTGTCCAAGTTGCTGGCCAAGCGGTTAACAGTAAAGGACAGGCCTCGTGTCGACTTTGCCACTGCCGAAGACTATATAAAAATGTCTTAGGAATGTCTTCAAATTTTAATAAGCATTTAATTTACCAAAATTTGCCGCAACATATTGTTTTTGCTTAAACAAAACAGATGATATAACTGTAATCAGTAGGGCAACACTAGCCCAGAGCGATATGGCAACACCGTAAATTTCAAATAATTGGGCCAACATTCAAGAAAATTATATACGTAATTTGATTGTGATATTTTCTAGAGTTTTCATTGGGCACTTAGGAAGAGTGACATTAAGTATAAAGTTTTTAAAAAACAACAATAACAACGACAAACTACAAGTTATTTTCCACGCACATCATCTGCTGTTATAGTGTCTCCGTGCAGGCCTTTGGTCGCAAGCATTAATTCATAGAGCTGGACCACTTGGTCATCTTTCAGCATTTCTACCGCCTTTTCATCCAGATGTTCACCAATCTCTCCCTTAGGCTTTCCTCGCAGCCCCAATTGTTGTGTAATGGTTGAAGCATAACGCTAAAAGTAATATACAATATAGCCAATCTCATGTTCATATAAGAGAGTAGATCATGTCTAGTAAACACTTACAGCCCATTCTGTCATAAATAGTTGTGCTTCCATAGGATTGCATTTGAGATGTCTCCGAAATTCGTCTCTTACATAGTTATCACCTAATGCACGTAGTTCTGTTGGCAATCCTGTTGCATGTGAAGATTAGGTAAGTATTGAAAGAAGGATTCATTTCATTCATACCTCGATGCAGCCGGAGAATAGTTTTGTAGAGTAAACGCACTCGTTGTGGATGACTTAATTGATTCATTTGCATGTTTGGATTTTCAATTGTTATAGTCTGTTTACGATAAAATAGAGATGCCTTTGAGCTGCCTCTCTAAAACCTATCGCAAAAAGTTTATGATTTCTAAATTTTGAATTAATGGTCGAACCTATTATTTTTTATTAATTTTTAGACTCCAATTAAAGAAGTATTTGATATTTTGTTAATCAAAGCTCTTTTAGTGTTAATTTCCAAATAATTTTAAGGCCTTAATATGCAAACAAAAAAGAGCTATTATTCTAGCTATTAATCGATGCTGATGTAGTGTGACAAGCGCGCCGTGCGATGTGCTATTTCAAGTGTGACCCAATTTTTTGGTGGATGGTCGTTTTACCAGCTAAACAGCTGACCCTCCAGTTTCAGTTTGAGAGAGGAAGCGAGAGAGAAGCAGCAGCAAAAAGTGTAATTTTCGCACAAAACCGAAAATTTAGTTTAAATAAAATTTTCAAATTAAGCCAAATAAAAAAATCAATTAAAAAGTGCAATAATAATTAATTGCCTATAAGTGTAGCGGTAAATATTCCATCCAAAGTGATTGGCGGAAAAATTGTGTGAAACCGAATAAGAAAAAAAAGCCTGTGGAAGAGTGAAAGAAGCAGAGCAGCAGGCAACTCAGCTCTGCTTGTGTGTATACGGCGCTGCACTGGAAAACTAGGCGGTGGTAAAAAAAAACGCTGAAAAGCAGAAGAAAAACGAAGGAAAATTGTAGTGCCTCCCTGTGGGTGGTGGTGGATAGGTGGGTGGGTGGGTGGTGGTAATGGTGGTTGATTGTGCAGCGCGCGAGAATGCGTAATGGGTGCGTAAGTGAGTGTGAGTGAGAGTGAATGAGAGCTTGCGTGTATATGCTTTCTATGTGTGTGTTAGTGAGAGTAAACTAAATGAAAATTTATTCCAGAACCTGGACTATATGAGATTCTGAGGATGAGGATTTTGGGGTGGGGCGCCGCAACCGCCGCTCCCACGCTTTGTGTTTGCATAAAAAACGCATTAAATTAAACATGTTTTTTTTTGTTTTGTTACTTTATTTTTCTGCATAATTGAATTGATAGCACCATAGTGCCTATTGCTCTACATAGATCTCTCATCCCTTTCTCGCTACCCATTTCCCCTCTCTCTTTCACTCTCACTCAGTTGCTCTCTTTGCCGGCAACCGTTACTTTGCGCCTACGCCCACGCTGCACATACACACAGTCAAATAACAAAAAAAAAGAACCAAAAAAAAAAATACCTTATATATACAGGCGCGTCCTTATTAAGAAGGACCTTTCCCTTTTTTTTTTGCTGTCGGTCGCTCCTAAATCACTTACATGATAAATTACCTTCTCTGTATTTATCGATAGCCATCGATACCGACCTCACGACCCCACCAACCCACCAAAAACTTCGCCATCAGGCGAATGATAAGATAAAAGAACAACAAAAAATAAATTTGATGGATATTCTTGTTCCTCATTTCGGCCATATGCAAATTGTCTGGCTATCTGTTAGTATTATTTTGTTTTTGTAGCCATTGCTGATAACAACAATAACAACAACTTAATTGTAAGTACACTGTGCTCAATGCCCTTCCCCCTCCCATTGGACAGCATGAAGGGGGGACAGACACAGTAGACACTCAAAAAATTAGTCCATTCTCAACACCTGCAGGCTGTGTTACCTATCTCTCTCTTCCATTTGGAAGTTTATTGCATTTCTGATAAGCAAATAAAAATCATAAAATACATTTACCTTAAAAGAACTCAATTTGTCCTTTTTTGGAGAAGATAAGACCCACCATGTAACATCCATCCACCCAGCCAGCACTAAAAATATTTCAAATTGTGTGCATTTCAGTTTAACTGTAAAAATATATTGTAAATAAAACACGGATAACCCTAAAAACAAACCCAATAAGTTAAGCAAAAACAAAAACCTCGGAAAAACAACCAACCAACCGAAGATCCCACAAATTTTGTTAATCTAAACAATAAACATAAACAAAAAAAACCATTCGTTAAAAATGGGCTGCACTACCTCCGCCGAAGAACGCGCTGCCATACAACGTTCCAAACAGATTGAGAAGAACCTGAAAGAGGATGGCATTCAGGCGGCCAAGGATATAAAACTTCTGCTACTTGGTAAGTCAAAAAACGCGGATGTCATTTATTTCCTTTACTCCTTAGCTAATGCCAAAAATGTTTTCCATTTCCTGTCTGTTATCAGATAGGAAATGGAGTTTCACCACTTTAGTTATATTTTTGGAACGAAATGAAACAATGTCAAACCCTGAGCCTCAACCCACTCTCTCTCCCTCTGTCCCTTTCTCTCCATTTGGATAGCAACAGTTGCATCTCGTTTTGCACCTCGTGGCCCTAGCATCTGGCTAGAAGATAAAGGCGAAGAGCCTTAAGTGTGTGTGTGTGTGTGTGTGTGTCTCAGCCTCCGGTTTTTGGTTTTGGTTGCAAGAGACGCCACTTGACATTGACTAAAGCAATTGTGTGTGAGTGTGTGTGTGTGTGTCGGTCTGTTCAACCTGTCGATGGATGGGACAAGTTGCAAGCTATTAGTCTATAAAAATAAAACAAATGGTTAACCACATTGACATTGAAAATGCCAGTTAATCCTATTTACCTAGCCACGCGCCAAATAAAGTAAATGAAAACTGAAGTGGAAAATGAATTTATGTTGGCTTTAACCTTCACCACGTGCCACTAACCAACGACCGACACCCCTCCCAACCCTTTTCATTCCCTCTCAAATAGATTGTATTGGCAACAGTCGATGCACCTCCAACACACAGGAGGAGGCAGACAGGAAACAGGAAACACTAGGCAAACAATGCAGGACACAACTTGGGTGTGGTTCACTTGTGTTCAGTTCAGTTGGGCCTTTTGCAACAACTTTTTTCCTCTTTTTTGCTTGGCCCGACCAAAGTGCATAAAACTGAAACAGCGGAAGTTCAGCAATGCAATGCAAAAAAAAAAAAAAAAAACCAAGAAACAATTCAAACAACACTTGAAACATAATTTGAAAGCAAAGTTTATTGAGGAAACATTTGAACAAGAAGCAAATGAAAATGTTGATAACATTTATTTTGTTGTAGTATACTTATCCAAAGACAATTGTCTTTAAAGAACGTGTGTTTCAAAAATATGTGCTTCAACATGCTGATTACAACCAATTTCAATTTAACATTCTTCGGAAACTGCTTTGTAGCTAATTTGAACTATGAATGAATAGACATATCTCACTTGATATATCTTAAGTTCAAGATTGTTTTTTTTCTTGGTTTTATCTAGTCAATTGTTGAGCTAATCTATAGAAATTATATGGAATTTCTTATGGTTTTATACATTTAGCTTGGACTTATAACTTTACAACTTTAAACATATGCAACTCTATATGGAAATATAATGTTTTGAAAGTAATTTAATATGTTTCTAATACCTAACATGGCATCTATCATGAGGTCTTCAAAGAGGATGACCTCTTTCGATAAATTTCTATACCAACAAAATACTGTCACCTCAATTATATCTTATACTTAGCTTCGTTAGTTACTTATCAGAAATTTAGGGATTTCAGTTAGGATGCTCCAACTTTGGAGCAATTACTTTTCGTTTCAGACTAAGTTGAACTTCAAGAGTGTTTCCTAAAGTTTTTCGACTAAAGTGTCATCCATTCTTAAGAGAGATATCATCTTGTGATGCGGCTCAAAGCCCTTGACTAAAATGACTTAAAAGCGAGAGTAATAAGAAATAGAAACTGACTGATCAGATGGCCACGTAAATAGTTGGTCCGCAAAGGATATCCTGCACTTTATGCATCTGTATGCGGCCACGAATGATCTCAACGTACTCTAAATGTGATTTTCTCGACTTCCTAGCAATTTTTTGAAACATTTTTTTCTTAGTAATTTGTGGATCATTCTATTAACACCATCCGAGTTTGGATTGACGTCTAGATCTGTCACTGGGCTACTGTACTAACTGGGCTTTGCTTCTATTCCGAACTATGTTATATTCTATTCAATTTGTGTTTAAGACTCTTTTATTGGTAAGATCAATTTCAAAAGCTAGTTTCCTTTCTCGATGTTCCCCTTTGTTTACTACGTACCACTAGATACCACTTGTCCCAGTTGATGAACTTCCTTGTCACTGAAACTTGAACAAAAGAACTCAAATTGAATATATGTAATGTAATCAAGCAATTAAATTGACTTCTCGTGCCCATCTAGTAGCTACCTCTGTCTATAGATATCTTTTCGTTTCAAGTGTCTCAATCTCACTCCATCATCTTGGATGTCTGATTGTAATATCAAATCAGCAAATGCAAATAAACAATCCCGTTAAATAAACTATAAAACTTGTACGAAATGTTCAACACAAATCGAATTTAATTGACTCAAGTCAAATGTCGCCCAAGTGCCAAAAGACCTCGGAGACCCCCAATTTCCCTCCCTCACTACGACAACGGGAAAAAAACGGCAAATGGCAATGGACGGACGGACGTACGTATGTATAAATGGTTGAATGACTGTGCCTAGATGGCTGGTTGGATGGATGGATTGTTCCATCAACTGCACAAGTGCTCCAGTTTGCATGAGTTCGCGTGATAAAAAAAAAAACACACACACACAGAGAGAGAAACAACAACAAAAAAATGAACCCGTCAATTTGTTTGTCGTTCTGTCGTTTTGCGGTGAGGTTTTTTTTATTTTTCTCTCGGTTTTCGGTTCAGTTTTGGTGTTCTGGTCTGGTCTAACCCAATTCATTCAATAATTTCATTTGCCTTCTGTTCAGGAGGGCATCATCATTGTCATCATGATGATGATGATGATGGGAGCCCCCTCGTTTGGTTGCTTTTCTGTTTATTCGAAATATGTGCAAACTGATAATTCAATTAAACTTGTCGTTTGCCCCTTCCCCTTTTACCCTTTTTTGGGGACTAACACGCCATCTAACGCTCCTATTAAAATGCTTTTCTGGTAATTCTTAGTAACAATTACATCCTCGCCATATAGAAAATAGCCAAATGTTAATTAACAGATTCCTGGACAAGCTTTTCATAAAAGTTTCCTGGAATTCATAGTGCATAAAGTGTAAATCTCATTTCTAGGAAATACTCGTTGGTTAAAGTAAACTAAGGTAAAAATGATGCATTTGGGAAAAGTGATTTTTAATAAAGAGTTCTTGGAAAATAAAAAGGAAATTTCCATAGAGTAACAAATATTATTTGGGTCGATGGTTTAAAAATGAAACACGCAAATTTTCCATTAACTCTCAATTAAACTTCTCAGCTAACGACCTTAACGAAAGAGACCTGAATCCTGAATGAAAAGATCAAGAATAATGTATACTCGGCTTACAGGGTGCGTTACTCTCTTGAGTCTGCAACAGGCAGGCATTTGGATGTCCTTTATATGGCCATAGGGCATTTGTAGGTAATAAAGTGTCCTGTAATTAAAGCTACACGGCAACTCGCAACACGCTTTTTAAATATATGTATGTATAAAGCCAAGTCCCATGTAGTTAGTAACAATAACTAAATGGCCATAATCAACACATTATGGTCGATAATCAATTGACTTTTAGCATAATTAACTTCAATTCGATACGATTTCATAATGTACTTTTATTGCGCCATTGTGATTATGGAATTGTTGCTTGCAAGAAGTGCTAGAGGGCATTGATTTCAGAGTAAATGGCATTAGTGAGGGATCAATTAGCTCTAAAAAAAAATAAAAACATAATATTGTGCTAATGCGCTTTAACTTGGCCCATAAACGTGGTAAAGTTGTGTGAAGCCTTTTTGGCTTAACTAATTGTTTGGCATGGGCATGGGAGGAAGGAGAGGCTAAAAGAGAAGCCACTTTAAGTAGCCTTTAAAATTCGCGTGGGCTGTGTGTGTGTGTGTGAGTGTCACTCGTCATTCACTCACTTGGTTTTTCTCTTTCGGTGAGTAGAAGATGTCCTTGTTAGTTAATATATATTCGTTATTATTTCGTTACTCGTCACTCGTTACTTTTGGCACGGCGCAGTCGCGTTGAATGAAAGCTCTGCTCGCTCTCCCTCACTCGCAGTGTGTGTGTATTGTTAATGTGCCCCCAAAAGCTTGCCACGCATTGCGTTTCAGGGCGGCTCCATTTGTCCAGTTCGCTCGCTGGTTCGTTCGCTCTCCTCGAGTCAGTCAGTCAGTCAGTCAGTTTGGAATTGGTTAGTTGTGATCAAAAGTGCTAGGAGAAACAAGAAAATCCGTGCAAAAGAAAAACGTACAGAACTCTATGTTCTCTTGTGTTAAAAATTGTGCAAAATATTCTGCAGAGTGCATTCAAAAATTTCAATTAATCTAATACCAAAAATCATGAAAGATATCTTAAGAAAATTTGTCGAGAAAAATTAATCGAAATTCATAGCAAAATTTTTTGTGGAAAAAATTTACATGAATCATGCTTTTGCGTGCTGCAAACAACAAGAACAACAACAGCAACAACCATAAAAACGTACAATTCTATGAAAAATTGTGAGAGGGGAGGAGGAGAAAAAACCAAAGGAAAAAATGAAACAATTGCCTCCTGTTTTTTTTTTTTTTTCTCTTTTTGCTAGCTGCTTTGCGTCAGCATAAGCCCATTTTAGCTGTCCCTCTCTCTCACACTCACTTGCTCAGTCATTTACTCACTTGATTTCCCACTCACTCGCTCGCTCGCTCGGTTTTTAGGCTTGTTTATGGCCACTTGTAAGACAATTCAATGGGAAATGCGCGTGGGCGTAGAGGAGAGTGTCAGAGAGCGGGGGCGGTTGGGCGGTAAAGGATAGCAAAGTCTTAATTGTATATAATGTGCAATAATCATGCAGAAAGTGCAGAAACTGCTGTCAATATTCCCGTGCAAAACAATTAATGAAAATATTAAAAGCCTTTGGATTTTCCCCATTGATTTCTCTGCGTGTTTTCCTAGCATACGATTTGCCTGTTCTTTCCGTATCGGGAAAAAGTATATTTTCCGTGATTACAATCAAGTATATCATATTTGGTAGTTCAATTATAACTTTTTAGACCTTTTTCATAACTCGCAGGAGTTTACGCAAAGCTCTCTTTGCCGCGAAAGCTCGCTCTCTCTCTCCGCTCTCTTGAAAGTTTTTGCAAGCGAGTGAAGTTTGGTTTTTGTTCTTGTTGTTGTTGTTTGTCACTTCTGTGCAAAGTTTACAAAAGAATTTACAGTTGGAATTTACCGTTAGGTGAGGACTCGTTGCTAAAATCGCCAGCAGCAGCATCCTTCGTCACCATCGTGCTTCGTCGTTTACCGTTGCCGCCGTCGCCAAAAATCCCGTGCGATTTTGTTTTTTTTTTTTTTGGACAAGTAAACAAATTGCGCAGGATATTCAAAGGAAAAAAATAACAAACAAAAAGAATAACTGTTATATAAAAAAAAACTCAACAACAAAAACAAAGGAATTTCCAGAAAAAAAGTGAAAAAAGAAAACTACTTTCATTTTGTTAGTAGTGTTTCTTTCACTATTTTTTGGTTTCGCTTAAGTTCTTAGGCAGACGTTTTATTTTTTTTTGGTTTTCTTCGCTGGCTCTGTTTTCGGCCATTCAATTGGCCGATATTCAACGACCTTCAAAACGTTTTGCGTCGAGGCAATACGCACCATGGGCTGCGCACAGTCTGCCGAGGAGCGAGCAGCAGCCGCTAGGAGTCGTCTAATTGAACGTAATCTTAAAGAAGATGGCATACAGGCGGCAAAGGACATTAAACTTTTGCTACTGGGTGAGTGTGTGAATAAGCCGAGCAAAACAGTAGTCTTCTTCTGCCCCCTTTGGGTGTTTTTAGTGTTGCCATCAATTTAATAATCATGCCAAGATTATTTGCGTATATATACAAATTAAAAATCGCTTCAGAAAGTGCCGAAAGTTCAAGGTCAATTGTGGGAGGTGGGAAAAAAGGAAAAATACTGTTTATTAATGTAAATTACATTTGATCGTTTGTATATCTGTTTACTCTATTCTATCCTCCTGTCTACTGCCCACAGCCCAATGGCGAATTCATGTTAATGCAATGCATATGCCAGAAGTAGTTCAATTTTCCATACTTTTCAATTTGTTTACGTTTTGAAGCTTCCAAGGTGTTTTTTTTCCAAAGAATTTCAATCACTTGCAGTGCTTTGGGCAAAGTTCTTTTCTTTTCAAAATAAATATAAAGATATTATTTAAGGAAAACAAAAAAGAAAACGACTATATAAATTACTGATATGCAAATGATTTATCCAGAATCGATTGTCGATGATTAACTTTGCCAGTTTACAGCAATTTCACTTCATTTTGAGTGCTACGAACTGAAAAAAATGTGATTATTTATGCAAATTTCATGATTCTGCATTGAATTCAAATACACAGAGAACAGAAATTCCTTTAATAATTATGTGTGGATATTTTTTTTTGTTTCAGTTTTGATTTCCATTTTGCTGGGATTTGGGGTCGTATGAGTAATATTTTCGTTTCATATATTTTGTTTGAAAGATTCTTAATTTTTGCTGCAATTTTACTTACAAAAGATTTTTCAGCACATGAGTTGCTCTGCAGAGACCCCCGCCGATGAATACAGAACACGGATGCCTTCCACCCCCATCCCCAACACCACCATCCCCATCCCTCTCGATCTTAAAGCCATTTTGGCTTTTGTGTTTACATTTTTTTGTGTATTTCATTTAATTTCCTCCAGTCTCTTCACCTCTCATTCATCCCGCTCTCTCTCTCTCTCTCTCTCTTTCTCTATATTTCTATGTGCTGCTGTCCGATTTGCGTGTTTCGTATAAAATGTAAATTTTTTTGTTGTTTTTATTTTCTGATTTTCACACTGGAATTGTTTATTTAAGAAAAGTTTTTCCGTTTGAAAAGTCGAGGGAGGAATTCATAATAATAATCACTGAGAGGAAGCCAATTGTATGTCTCTCCGTCTCCCTCTCCCACTCTTTTGCTCTGTTTCTCTTTCCACCTCTCTTGGGGTTATATCTCCCCCCAATCAATTCACAAAAACATTAAATTCTTAAGCACTTACCTTCAATTCTATAGACAAACAAAACATTAATTTCCAATTGCAAAGGAAAACTCAAGAAAAATTTACTTCCCAGATATGAGTATGATTTTCGGGTGAAGTTTTCATTTCATCTTCCTTTTTTTTGGTGGTGTTGGAGGCAAACCAAATCACAAGTGTTAAGGGCACATTGAACTCTACTACTAAACAGAATCATATAAATTTGTGTGTTTCTTAATTGATGAAAAAGAGCGGGGAAAAGTATCAAGTTTATAATTAGACATTGTTTAACTTCGGAAACTTTTTAACTCTCTCTCTTTCTCTTATAAAAGAACTCCAACCAAATCCATTATTTTACTTTGCTCTATATATTACATGCCTAAACAAAGAGTAGAGACCATTAGATGTGTCTAATTTCTTCTAGAATCAAATGTAAATAAGGGGAAAAAATGTAAACACATTTTTTATAAAAATTTAATAAAAGTAAAAACATTTCAAGGAGTAACGCTAAGGAAAATTTCCTACTACAAGCGAAGGATGAATTGGACAAAAACTTTAGATTCCTAAAACTGTTTTATTGACAAGTTCTTTTACGTAAAAACTATTAAATGGTTTCCGCATAAATCATAAACTGATATTATCTTAATTATTCACAAATTGATTTCAAAGATGCTTTAACAAGTTGCAGCAATGATGGAAAACCAAGGAAAAAGCATAAATCTGACCAAAACCGTGGGGGACGGATAGAGCTGATGACAAAACGCAAGAGCCAACAATTAATCCTTTGTTCTTTCCCTATTTCTCACTCGCCCTGAGGCCCGTGAAGTGCAGTCCAAGCAAAGATGCAGCGCTCATAATAAGCAGGAGCGGATTTGAGTAGGTGAAGGTTGCATGTGGGGACAGATTAGAAAGTTTCGCTCACCAACCTGAAAGGATTGCAGTAAAAATGACTCCTTTAAGTATGCTTTCATTTCTAAAAAGTTTCTTAAACTTTACATATGAGGACTATAAAGGAAATGTGTTGGTTTGGGGGCATATAAACCGGCCCTGATAATGATGATAATTGTGGTGTATGTGTGTGCGGGTGAATGTGTGTGGGTGTGTGTGTGTGTTAAAGGCCATTAAGCTCTACTTGTCGAATACAAAGCATAGACATTTACCACTACTGAAAAGAAAAACTATGTGTATATAAATATTTGTATGGCCCTTTTACCCCTTGATTTCTTCCTCCCTCTCCTCGGCCCATTTGCCCCTCCAAGTTTACGCTCTTTGCGTTTTGCGTCAGTGCACATAATCAGGCGCAAGTCTGTTTAGCATCTTTGCCAAAGGCATTACATATACATTTTTATACTATATACATATGTAATACTTATAATCTTGATTTCTTACTTACACTTGGCAATTTGTTTTTTCTCTCATTTTTTTAGGTGCCGGTGAATCGGGCAAAAGCACAATAGTCAAACAAATGAAAATCATTCACGAGAGCGGCTTCACTGCGGAGGATTTCAAACAATATCGACCGGTTGTCTACAGCAACACAATACAATCATTAGTTGCCATATTGCGAGCCATGCCAAATCTTAGTATTCAGTATAGCAATAATGAGCGAGAGGTAAGAAATCAACTATCTGAACCGATAAATTCAATTCTAAATTCGATTTCGATATTTTTGAATTTCTTTTATTGGTTGTAGAGTGATGCAAAAATGGTCTTTGATGTTTGTCAGCGTATGCACGATACTGAACCCTTCTCAGAGGAGTTATTGGCTGCCATGAAACGACTTTGGCAAGATGCCGGCGTCCAGGAGTGCTTCTCGCGCAGCAACGAATATCAACTGAATGATTCCGCTAAATAGTAAGTACCAGCATTGAATATCCAAAAGATTAGAAACAAATCTATACAAAATACTTTATTTTAGGAAAGGTTAACATTTACTTTAATTCAGTATTCAATTGCGTTTATAATTGGGGAATCGTGATTAAGAAATTGCTGATTCATTTTACGAGTTAGTTTCAGTTGCCCTTGCATATTTATCGCTTCAATTAATCATAAATCATATGGAAAAACTTTTATCTAGCCCCTTTTTGGTTTGATTAATGAGAAAGTGAGAAAAAAAAGTAGAGTATACTTTTAGGCAGGCTGCTATTTTATTTATGCCAAGCACTATGGGTGAAAATGAGTTTTTTTTGGTAATTGTTATGACTTTTGCTTTCTGCAAGGGAATCGTAAAAACTGCCAAGAAACCTTTGTTTTTCGCCCATAGTACATTGTGAGTGTATATATGACTTTCACATAAAAAAGGTAACTAAGTAGCTAGATATGTACAGTAAATTGTTTTGTTCCCAGACACGCAGACAACACACACACTCAGATACATTAATAAATAAACAGTGTGTGTGTGTATGTGTGTTGCGTGTGTGTGTCTGCTTTTGCTTAATTAAAAAACAACTAAAAATATCACTTATACGCCATGTTTGGCCAAAAGCACCCATAATATTCACTCCTCTCGCATAGTTAATTTGAAATTCAAAGGCGACTGCGGTATATACGTCGAGTTGACACGATAAACAAACTCTCCGGAAGTATAGGAAACTTTGTATTTGCGGAAAATCTGCAAGAATAGATAAAAATTGTAATAAATTAGCATCAATAGAGAGAGAGAGAGATATTAGGGTTTTTTATACCTTGGCCAATAATGTGTGTAGTTCGATTTCGGCAAAACGTCGACCCACGCACATACGGCGACCAAAACCAAATGGTAAACTGACAAAGGGATGTATCTTTTGACCAGCATGAGGACAGCCTGCTCACATATAGAAAACACAAAAGTCAATGTACGTTCAAATTAGAGTCAAGAAAAATCGACTAACCTCCAGCTTGTTCATTTGGTTGCTGTTTAAGCCATCTTTCGGGTAAAAAACGCTTGGGTTCAGGAAAATAGGCAGGATCATTCGAAACCGTCAAGTGTGGGAAAATCACATGAGTCTTTAAAGGAATTTGTTAATTTACAATTGACTGAACGAGTATTAACTTCAACTTACCCCTTTGGGTACATGGTAACCATTGATTACGGCATCCGATTGAAGACTTCTGCCATTGGCTATGACCACCGGACGCATTCTATATAAAAGACGGAATATATTCATATCTTTGCTTAAATTATAAATGCATTTAGTTTACCTCAAGGTTTCCTTAACACAAGCACGCAAGTAAGGCATTTGTTCAAGTACATTTTGATTAATTTCCGCATCCGTTTTGGGAAATATTTGTTTCAACTCATCAAAGAGACGTTGCTGCTTATCAGGATTCTTGGCCAGTTGATAAATGGTCGACGAAGCAGCCACTGATGTCTGAAATAGATGGTTAGCAAAGATTCCTGATTTATTTATAAATTTTCACCTACCGTATCAACGCCCACTAGGAACAAATCGAGAGCCAAAACCGCAGCTAGTTTGCGATTTCCGGTTTTACGCACAATTCGCTCTACAATTGATATATCTGAATCGTTTTTGACTAAACCCTGCGATTCATCAAACTCCGCCTTATCCATTGTCTTTGAAATGTTTTTCATGCAAATTCTATAACATTTAAGAAAACTTTTCATGAAATATGACTGTAAGATTAATTGAGATTATCTACTGACTCTGTAAATTGATCGAGGGCCTTGACAAAACTGCGATACGCCTTGGTGGGATAAATGCGCCAGAGTGGCATACGTAACTCTAGTTCGGGAACAGCCCAAAAGAAGGTATTTATGGCCTCAATGATTTGTTTGGCCTCTTCGCTGCCCCGGGGCGATAAACAACCCAAACGAGTATCCAAAGACACACGGCCAACAGCTGAGAGAATAAGACGAGTTAAATCAATTACAATTATAAAAATTACTTTAATTTTCTTGGCACTACTCACATTCTAGCGCCCATTTGTATAGCTCATGCAGAAAGTTGGCTGGCAATTGTTCATTCACATCGCGCATTTGCTCAATGCTGCAATATATAATATGTATGTACATTTACGTAGAAGGATTGTATGATTCATGATTGCATAAGCTGTTACACCCACAACGTCAACTTACCGGCCCATAAACTCGCTGGCAATGTCATTTAGTGGTGGAATATATTTCTTTGCCGTCTGCGGTTGCAGTAAAATGTGTTGAACCTCTTGGCGAAAGGCCTCCCATTTGGGTCCATGTCTAAAAAAATAAAAGAGACCTTTTTTGTTTTTTTGGCAACCATTTCGTCGTCTTAGATTATACAATCAAACTTACACGCCAATTAGGCCAGCTGTATTGCCAAAGAATTCACCTCTCAGGTCGCCCTTATAATGACGCAGTGAAGGCATTGAGGGTCTATTTGAACAAAGACAAAAATAACAGCGAAAAAATATGATATTTGTAAAGAATATATGTTTTTGTAGACAGGTAGGTAGGTAGGTATACATGTAGATAGGTACACACACAATATCTATGTAAGTCCTTGCGTGCAGACTAAATGTCGCCAGTTGAATACCTCAAACAAAACCAGCTTATGACATTTAATTGGGCTCCCAAAAACATGTTGTCTGATATGAGGGAGTTTTTGCTTTCAGGAGGCTTTAAATTAAGTTAGATATATACATTTTAGAGAGTTCTTAACAAAGTGTTAGGCAATCGTTTTCACTAATCTACACTAATTTTAGTATCCTACGGTCCGCAAAATACTTAACTGACTAGGCCAAACTCACACAGCAAAAGTAATTTAGGTTAAAATTGTCACTTTTCTAATACCAAAACTGTTAGTAAACACAACCAACTCGTTTTTTTAAAGGTAAAACAAAGTAATGACTATGATTAATGGCAATTTAAAGCTCAATTGTCAGTACAAAATTGTCAGAGATACTGAGATAGAGATAGATAGAGAGAGAGAGAGAGCAGCTGGCTTTCACTTTGCAAATTAAATTAAAGTCATAAATACCCAAAAAAAAAGGTTCATATATTTATAGGCCTAGACAACAAAAAAAAAAAAAAAAACTTAAAACAAAATTCACAATTTTGCATTGTTATGGAATAGGCTGAAAGTCAACACTCCAAGATCGGTCACACATATAAGCATATGTACATATATATGTATATATATATATTCATAACGAGATAAGCTTTCTTTTATTTAAACATTTTGCGCCCACCTTCTGTTTCTTTCTCTCCTACACGGCCCTGAACCAAATATACCAAAGAGTCAGACTGACAAACAGAAAGACTGACATAGAGGCATTTGGCAAATAAATTCAGCAAGTCATCACATCATTTGAAAAAAAGTTTAGATAATAGATGGATATTTAGACAACATTAAAGACCATTGAGAGATTGATCAATAGAATAGCCCAACGTGTGCGATTGAGCTAACTGAGAAACTGACCAACTGATGAAGAGCAGTTTTTTTTCTCTTCTTTTATTGTTCAATTTTGTTTGTAAACAATTTCATGGGCGTGAGCAAATTTTTTTATGTCGCAAAAAGCCATAAATGAAGACAAACCATAAGAAATGTCTCTGTGTGAGAAAATATCTGAAATATCTAACAAAAATTCCCCCCCACCAACGGCAACAGGGGGTCAAGTATGTGATGTGATGTCTTTTAGGCCGGTTTTCTCTCTGTCTACGTCCATTTTTTTTGGTCATGTCATCTAATTTGATATGCACAAAGTCAGCCGAAAGCTAAGGCCAGAGTTAAATTTATTTGCTGCATTTCTGTCATAAACTAAACCCGGCAAAGAGCTTAGATGCAATTCAATTAGTATGCTTCAGAAACACACACACACACACACACAAAGCGAATTGTGTGATCCACACTCAAAATTGATGCAAATTAAATTAGACACGAACAAAAGTGTTTTGCGTAGTCGTTTAAACTTTAAACGCGCCGCCGCACGACACTAACTAAATGTGAGATTTTAACTAAATGAAAGTGTGTAATAGAGCTTAAGCAAGTTTGTTTGGGTTGATAAGACAGACTTAACTAGTACTTAAATAGTCTCTGCGTTAGTTATTGAGTCAAGTCAAGTGTTTAGACACATTGTTAAACATTTCTTTCATGTTGAAAGGAGTTAAATATTTGAAAACTTCTAGAAATGTTACAAAATTGTATTTTTTAAGCCTAAATAGTGGAACCAATACATTTTTTCTAAATATTAATAGATATACGACTGTTGTTTGCTTACTAAATTTCATAATTGCTATAATAAATAAAATGATAACTTTAAAAGTTGTAATTTTTGAGTCAATAATAGTAACCAATTTAACGAAAAATCCGCTTTGTTTATGTGAAATAAAAGAAACAATAGTAAGACAACAGTTAACACATTAGACGTCTTACTTGATCTTCCATTTGGTATCTACTCAATATACTAAACATTAACCGAAATAATCTCCAGACACAATGGCCTGAAAGTAATTCATCACTCGAAGCTTGAGATACTTTCTATAAAACTTGAAAAACTTGCAAACATCTAAATAGAATAGATTCACTTATCTCACTTCACTTTTTGTATCTTTTTGACAATCTTTAAATGTTTTTTGAACAGTTTTGAAGCTACGTTTTAGCGGTTCGTAAATGAATTCAGTTTCATTTAATTATTAACTTTACTCCTAATAATATACATCATATCATATACGATTTTACCCGTTATCGTTGACAAAGTTGTACATAAGCTTAACTTGATCAATTAATTATTTAAATGCAAAACTAAGACTCTCAATAACAACGAAAATTGCATCAGAATGCATTTAAAGACTGCATAGCTATCTTTTGGGAAATCAAGCAACAACAAGCAGATGTTTTTTGGAAAAATATTTTGCCCAAATAATGGCAGTTTGTAAACAAAATGATTTAAAATAACCCATGACCCACAGTAAAAAAGGACTCTATAATGAAATGTAACTGACAAGACCCATCATTTGTCTGTCTTTCACAATTCTGTTGCTGTTTTTCATAATAATGGCAAGAACTTTCGAACAATCGTTCGTTCGTTCGTTCGTTCATTCATTCTTACCATGGCCTGTCCATCAGCAGCAATAATTTAATTAAAAATTAAATGCCATATGCTTGGGGCTCTTGGCCATAAATAAATAATTAGGCATTGCATAGAGAACAACATGGTGTGTGAAAGGTTGTGAAACGAGGGTGGGCGGAAGGGGGTCTCCCCCTTCATGTGGACGTGTATCCGGGTTATGCACGAATGCATAAGTGAGTGGCAGCCATTAAATACAGTGTGCACCGGCAAAATGCACCAACAGTTTTTATGTTCTCTCACCTGTGGGGCATGGTCTCTTCCTTTTTAAAGATATTACGTATCTCATCGCCATCAAAGACAAAGAGTAAATCTGGATGACCAATGAGACCACCAACTTTGGCCATTTTGCCATAATTCACATGCAGCTCATGCATCACTTTATCCAAATCGCTAATCTTGTAGGTACCTAAAGGGAAAATACCATGAGAAAAGGAGAGACGAAAGAGACCAAAGAGGAAAATCTTACCAATTATGGGTGCAAAACGCCAGGAATTGCCTATCAAGGGTAGAGGATATGGTCCTGGCACCTCAGAATATGGACGCACTGCACTCGAAACATTTGCTGTTGCCATTGCTGTGGATGTCCTGAGAGTGGCAGAAATAGAGAGTGGGTTAGCTGCCTTCTATCAAGGGAAAAAAAATGAATTAATTCACCTGGGGGAGGAAGATTTCTTTACGCTTTGCTGCTGCTGCTGCTGTTGATGCTTTTCCTGTTGCTGCTGATGCTGTTCCTGCTCTTGCTGCTGTTGCTCCTGTCGCTGATGTCGTTGCATTGCAATTGATTTTTCAATTTCCGTTGCCACGCCCAAGCCATGGGGAGTAGGATTGGGTAAAACTGTTGAGGTTGCTGAATATGTTGAACGTCTCATCATCATCGTCAGAGCCAATGTGGCAGAGGTTCTACTGAAGCTGGTCATCTTGGCTCTCAGAGGATTGTTCTAAAAGTTAAGGGGAAAATAAATTCCAATCAGACACAGTTCACATTGTGTTTGTTGAGTTAAATTGTTTCCTTAAATGAAAATTGCTGTTGACAATTGACAAAGTCCTTATGTTTTATGAAAAGGTGATGAGAATTCTATTTGTTTCTAATATTTTTTTTCACACTAGAGCGAGACAAATAACAATAGGCATTGAAAGGTGTTGAATGGTAAAGCAAATATGTCATAACTATTCACATTGTTCATCTCTCAGCATTATCTCATGTTGATATTTATTAGGCCCAGCAGTTAGTTAGTTCAAGCAAGTTGAACGATAAAACAAACAATTCACAATTAGCAATGCCTAGAGGCCTCTCAACGGGGGAAGGAAACTGAAGTTTTGCTGCTGAGGTGAAGGAAAGTGGCTTGCTCGGTTGCTTAGTCAAATAAGACTTTAGTTATGGTTTATTTGTTCAAGTCAAGTAGCTCTGGTTAGTTTGGCTGCTGTCATTTTACTCAGTAAGTGATGCAGCAGCAGGCAAACCCAAAATCAAGTCGTAACGAATTCAAAGTCGACTTTGGTTTTGCTGCCTGTTTTGCTTCTCTCTCCTCAAGCGTGAAATTTGTGCGGAAAACTGAATAAAAATTATGCGAAGACTTATTGCATTTGATTTGCCATTGAGGTTGTGTGTATGTGCTAGTGTGTGTGCGTGTGTTTGCTTGCGGCCAAGACATAGATATAATTTGCCTTATATTAAAGTGAAATCTCTTTGCCAAGTACTTTTTAGTTTGTAAACCAGAGTTTTGTATATTTATTTTGTAAATTGTTTAAGGAAATCAATTTGAGGCAGCTAAATTTAACGTTTGAAATGATTTTGAAGATTTGTCTACGAAACTTTTAAGGCAAATAGTAATCTCTGAAAATTAAAAGAAATATGATAAACTTTTGTGGGGTTTTTACCTGAAAAGAAAAGTTTGCTCTGTGTTAAAGTCTTCTAAATGGGATAAACTATATTAAAAACTGAAAATAAGTAGTTTCAATATCTTATTTGAAACCCAATTGGTCTGTAATTTACACACTTATGGTCCTGCATTGATTTGATATACATATGTATATCTAATAGATGTATTCGTTAAGTGCTCAACAAAGGAACAAAACAATTGAATTAGTGCTTTATTTACAACTATTTACACGTTTGATTGCAGCTAATAACTAACTAAAAGGACAGCAATCAGACTTACTGTGACATTTGAATGACTTTTAGACTAAATGCATAAATTGAATATGATAATTGACATGTTAATATGCAGCAAAAGACTGTATTATTGACTAACTAGCTAAATAACTAGTAGCTAACTTAATCCTATGGACTAAATTGGAATATTTAAAGGTTAAAAAGACTTGACACTTTGTGTATGTATCTAAATGTCTTTAAAAAGAATCTTTTTTAAATCCTCCTTCTGATTCAAACACTCATAAATGAGCTTATTTTGTAATTAGAAATGACTCCCAATTCGGTTGAAGATTGTACTCTAGCCATGATGTCCCTTGACTATAACCCTTTCAGCACCTTATGGCACTTTATATTAAATCACATTTTGAGCACAAGGAAGAGCCATTTTAATGTCTTTTTTTATCAAATATGAAAATAATCATTTTTTAATTAACAAGAACGCTCAAAATAGACTATCCAAGGTGCTTTCTGTTAAAACAATCTTCGCAATGGGCGGGCTTTAACTGACACATCACCGCCAAGCTCCTTTTTATGGGAAGTCCTTCGAAATATCATCTACAGAAACGAAGCACATAATTATGTTTACAAGGTCGACAAGTTATAGTTTTTTGTTTAAAGGCAATTAATTAAAGTGACCATCACTTTTAATTGACGAGTGACTAGCTTGGTTCTTTCAGCGAAACGTCATACTCTTTATATTCTTTTGGGGCCCATGTGTAATGTAAGTTAGAGGCCTTTTTTCTTGGCCAATGCCAAAATCATGCCATTTGCAAATAAAAGTCACGAAAGACAGACAATGCATTAAAAAAGCAAATGCTTGGATAAGGATAATTGTTTAGATCTAAAGAGCTCTGTTTAACAAAGTAATAAACCGGCTCACAACATTAAAGTTTTATGCACCTATTAGCTTGAATTAGTAACGGAAAAAGGTAAATACTAAATATTTAGTGATATTTATTCCTTCCTTCCTATCGAAGCTTACTTTAAGTATGTTCGCTTAGCTTGAGAAAAGCAAAAGCGTTGAACGATAGAGATATGTACTTTTAAATACAGAGAAAGGAAGACAAAATTGATAGGAGGAACGACTGGGTGGGAGGGGGTGTGGTAGTTGGTTAAGGATGGCGGTTGGACAAGTGTTCTTTCCATTTTAACAATGGCCATAAAAGTCAACGCCAAGAGAGCTGCTTGACATTCTCGTTTCATTTTCGTGTATGTGTTTCTTTTTTTGTCGCTAGGATTATCATTCAAGTTCATTATAACCAACTCGCGATAAACCACACACTTACACACACACTAACACTCACATACACACACACTCGCACACAATCATACATATACATTTATAGTTTAAGTGCTGCAAGGTCGCTTCAGTTGCGGTGTAGGCAAGGGCAAGGATAAGCCAAGTGCTTTTTGTGTCCTTACACAATACACACACACACATAAAGGAGAAGAAGAAGAAAAAAAATCTTTGCTGTATATGGGTAGAAATTTCATCAAAAAATTTTTTTTTTTTTGGTAGGCATTTAAATTATATTAACACACACATACACACACATGTAGACGCACACGCACACGCACAAAGAAAAAGAACAAGACCGAAAAAAACGGAGCAGGCGCACAAAAGTCGAGTCGAAAGTCAAGATAAATATAAAGCAGAAGCCAAAAGGAATGAAAGGAAAGAATGACAAACCAAGAGAGAGGGCCGAAAAGAAGCTTTAACACACAGAAAATGAAATTGTTCAATGAAGAAATAAATGGCTAGCGGGGCGTATGAGCAATCTTGAGCAGTCGTCCTCCTCAAGCTCAAGGCGAGGAGCCTGCGCGCTGCTCCCACAAAACACACACACACACAAACACAAATACACATACACACACTCACACAGTGTGACATTGCTCATACACAGCCTATCGAAAGATTAAAGGAAAGAGATGAAGGATGAAAAGAAATAAAATCAAATCAAAAGGAATGTGACTTTAAGTATGTGTAATATAATCTATATTATATATACATACATATGTACATAGAAATCTATATATAACTATGTAGAATAGAGAAAAACCTTTGATTGATTGATTTACTGAAACTTTTCTAAGCCGACAAGCTTTAAAAGCAGCCTGATAATGTATACTAATCTTGATATTCTTACTCTACTCTAAGACCTTCGTCAGTCAATTCCCTAGGAGTCTTTCATTTTGAGAACATGAAATTGCCAGCCTCATTAAGTTTTAATTAGAGTAAAACTCTTACAAAACCATCCTAGAAAAATATAAAATAATCTCACTAAAAATCTTCTCCAAAAACTGAATATCATTTAATAATAAATGTCTTTCCATTATAAATTAAATCTTTTACCTTCTATTTAACTTTATTATTGGTAGGTTTTCAATATCCAATATAAAAATGATTCGCTGCATAGAAGAGTCTTAATTTTTTGGCTAACAACTTACAAAACCTTTCAAGAATAAATCCTAGAAGTGTTTTTGTCTGATTTCAATTTCTTGAAACTCTCCATCACTTTTAAGTGAAAATTCGTAATGAAATTTCTTTTCGGCCCTGACTTTTCTCAAATGTCCAACTGATTTTCGCGATTATGTCACTCTTTTTTCCCATAAATCATCTTTGGTTATTTCATATTTTTCTGTTGTTTGTTTGCTGTCTTTTATCTATATATATATATATACAAAGATAGATATTGCAAAAATTTACGATTATTATTATTAAGGGGTGTGGCATTGATTTTCGAAAAAATAATAATGACCAACACATAAATTGATTATACAAATTTGCCTTTCACATGCCAATAGCAGTGACCACAGCATCTTTGGCTAACTAAATGCAACTAGTTTAGTTTTTTGAAAAAAAAAAAAAAAAACAAATGAAACTAAAAATAAATATCAGGATGGGCGATTGAACTCACCGTAAGATAACACAACGACCGTAACAGCTCCTATTAAAGTTGATATTGAAAACTAAAGTTGAATTGCTTTATGTATTTTGTTGTTGTTATTTTTTTTTTTTTTCGCACACTATAAACACTTTAATTCACTTTTATTTAATTGCAACTTTTATTTTGTTTACCTGGCTTTTCTTTTTGCAATTAAAACCACTTTTTATGTTGTTTCATTTCGGATTTCTATTGTTGTTGAATCACTCCACACACCAAATATATGTACATACATATATACAACAGGTATCTGTATATATCAGTTAAAAATATATATATTTCGCACGCAATAAACCAAACGCCACAAAAAACAGCACAAAACTTGGCTGTAAACCGAGCAAAATGTTTGAGCTGCTGCCTCATAGACCAACCGCGACGTACTAAACACGATCAGCCGGCTTCTTAGTCTACTTATACGCGTCTTCCCCTATGTCGTGCCACTACCTCTGGAGCTGCCCCCTCGCCCTGCGAGGCCATTCGAGCATCTCACCTGTGTTTAGGCTACGTGCCGCTTCAATGCTGCCCGCTGCCTCTGCCTCCGCCTCAATTGGTTGTTGGTTTTGCTATTTAAGATATCTTTGCTAATTGTGTCAGCTCTCTCAGACGTATTTTGATATGAAATTGAAAGTGTTTTTGTATGCGAGAAAAGCAAAAGTTATCATAATTTCCATTTGATTGACACTAATCGTGAGGAAAATGAGGTAACCAACCAACCAAACAACCAACTAGCCAACTAACTAGCAAGAAATTTAAATAACTTTAATTGAAATGCTCTTCAACAAGAATACAAAGACTCTCGATTCACAGTCTGTTGATGAGTCGAGGTCAGTCAGCCATGGATGCTTAGAATAATTACTTAATATATTTTTTTATTTTTTGCACATTTTTGCGCATTTTAAAGTGAGAAGATCGCACATTTAGATAACTTTAGATGGGGATAGATACAGACATTGCCTCACATTTGCCGTTAACACAAACAAATTTTCCGTGTCAGATGAGACAAAAATCGTTTATGATGGACATGTGAAAAGAGAAATATATATATAAGGATAAAAGGTGGATTCATAACGAACTCTTAATACACTTTATGAGTTTGTAGTGGTTAAAAGGACACAAGTATTAAGTACAGAAGTTGGAATACTACGAAATAAGAACAAATAAGTAAATGTTGGTAGGTCTCGTATGAGGATCAATAACAGATGTGAAAATTTCATTCACCAATGGATCAGAATCAGGGTCCAGGAATACATGTACTTGAAAACACAAAACATGCATATTTAGTAGAGTCCTCTTTACTTTGCAAGCTTCTACAATGAATTAGGATAGATATAGCCGGACAGAGAGATAGATTCTGCAGCAAAGTTTAGATGCTCCAGCGTCTTCTGCTCATAATTACAAATAGAAGCCGATTGCAGACCTAGTACGGTTTTGATTTTAGGTCTAAAAGTAATACCCTTCCATTTAGTTAGGGTATAAGATGAAAGAAAACAAAAAAGTGCTAACTATAAGATTGCATTTAGCTTGACTTTCAATTGTGAAATGTTTCCGAATCTCATCCCATCTCATCTCGACTATATAATATATATTTTGTGGTCTTTCAATTAGCATTTGGCATATAAATTGTTATTAATATTTAGAGATTATTGCATTTGCTTTTCCGTCTCAATGGATTTACGATGTTGGAGTAGATGTCTTTTATTTTTTTGGAGTTATGCCACAAGCCACAAGCCTAGCCAAGCACTAAGGCAGTCAGCGTGACTTAACAATTTCCTTAGAGCGTTGCCAGATTGTTTAGTGGTTTTTTCTTGGTTAACCCATTATGATCGATGGGGCGGTTACTATAAATTTCTTGTTGATGTTGCTTGTCTTTTTGTTTTTTGGCGACGCCACCGCTTTAAGTTGAGCAATGTGCGTAATTAAGGCAAAAACCAACCTAACCAGTTGCCCAAGCCGAAGACAAAAATCAGCCCAAGTAATTGCTGGTAAACAAAAAGATTCCAAAAAGACAAAAAAACAAAAAAAAAAAAAAAAAAAAACGTTTTCATTGTAAAGTTTTGTTTCTGTTTGGGGTTTAGAGTTATTTACGACTCTTCAACTTGCCACCTGAGAGAGCAACAAATGAATCTGTGTTTTTTTTCTTTTTTATATTTAGTTAGCCGCCCTTTTTTCTACCTTCCGTCGCCTTTTGGATGTTTTGGCAAATATATATGAACATACAATATGTCCAAGTTGCGTGTCTAAGGTTAATTAGAGCCAACCCACAACTCAGACAAATTGTCGACCAAGCTCGACCTACTTGGAGTTGAGCAGTTGACGTTGTCGTTGGCGTGGTGGTGGTGGGGGGGAGGAGAATTGCAGTTCAAGCCCTTTCATATGTTCGACTTGAGCAACCAAAATCAAACTAATTAACAACTAAATACACACACTCGTGTGATGAAATCGAATCGGTACCCCAATATTAGCTCACAATTTGATAGGTTACAAGAGATAGAAAGGCGAAATCTCTTACCGGGTTGTGTGATGCAACACTCTGACTAGGCTAGCCATCTTAGCCAGACTTGCCTATAGTCGCCATGTCCATTTATTTGAGCCATGTCCTGTTTGTATATATTTTTAACTGTTTGCCAACGGCTTTGCCTGCCTGCCTGCCTGCCTGCCTCCTTCGAAGTTGTTTACTTAAGAGCCATGAACCCTATGGAAAGGGGAAGAAAAGAGGGGAAATGAGAGTGAGATAGGGAGAAACTAGGGTTCCTAAGTAAACTAACTTTTATATGTCTATATTTGTCTAATGGTCTGGCCTGATGTCAAGTGAATGCAATTAAATTCATTGTTGCTACTTTCTTTACAGTTTCCTCGACGATTTGGATAGATTAGGCGCCAAGGACTATCAGCCAACTGAACAGGATATTCTACGTACTCGCGTCAAGACCACTGGAATTGTGGAAGTACATTTCTCCTTCAAAAATCTCAACTTCAAGTAAGCTAAAAATAGTTCTATCTTATATAAGAATAACTAATTCATTTCGTTTTATATAAACTTAGACTATTTGATGTGGGCGGTCAGCGATCAGAGCGTAAGAAGTGGATACATTGCTTTGAGGATGTCACAGCGATTATATTTTGCGTGGCCATGTCGGAATATGATCAAGTTTTGCATGAAGATGAAACTACGGTAAGTATTTTCGTAAAATATTGACTATATAAAAGGCATTAACTGTACTTTCTACTATCATCATCATATTAGAACCGCATGCAAGAGTCATTGAAGCTGTTTGATTCGATTTGCAATAACAAATGGTTTACGGATACCTCGATCATTCTATTCTTAAACAAAAAGGATTTGTTTGAAGAGAAAATACGCAAAAGTCCATTGACTATATGCTTTCCCGAATACACAGGTACGTGAAAACTAAAAATATTTAGATGAAATTGCTCTAAAAGGCTTAAGGATTAAGCTCAATCTATCTAAGAGAGCATCTTTTGTATTGTAATTAGCTTATTCTCACATGATTTTTTTTCTTTCTGTTTCTAGGTGGTCAGGAATATGGCGAGGCAGCTGCCTATATTCAAGCTCAATTTGAAGCGAAAAACAAATCAACCTCGAAAGAAATTTACTGCCACATGACGTGTGCCACGGATACCAATAATATTCAGTTTGTTTTCGATGCTGTTACCGATGTCATTATAGCAAATAACCTACGTGGATGTGGTCTATACTAAAGCAGGAGTAATTATAATAAAAGATAAACCTACAAAAGAACAACAAAAAATTCAAAAAGAGGTGAAGAGCTACCAACGAGATGAAAGAAGGAAAGCATTACCGTAACGGTATTAAAAGAATTAAAACCAACCAAGAGGAGGAATAGGAGCAAGAAAAGCAGCAGCAGCAGCAGCCGCTTGAGGAGCAGCGACGCGCGGGAGCACAACTAAAACCCACCAGGCAATGATCAAAAAAAAAAAAAAGAAGAAAAAAACAAAAAAAATGAGAAAAACCAAACAATATATAACAATGATTCAATTCAATGATGACAAATGAGAGAGAGAGAGATGAGATGAAATGTAATTGATTGAATGAATGAATGAAATGAATGAATCAACATACTTACATAGCAGACAAACAGAAAGCAGGACATCATCTAAGCAAAAAGCCCAAAGAACTTTAATTTGTTTAACAAAAACATGAAAATGAAACTAAAACCTATAACTAAAATGATGAATCGAGTTGCAAATGAGCTAACCATATAGATGATGATGAACGCAGCTGAGGAGAAAATCAACAAACAAATGCAAAAAGAAAATAGTTATTTGAAAGCATTTCCTATATATGTATACATGCATACACAGACAAAACATCTTCTCTATACATACATTTTTAAGGGGAGGACAATGGAGCTCGGATGACCAATTCGATCCAGAGTATTCCCCCCTCTGCAGCATATACCACATATACACGCACACAACTACTTACAAGAAGCCTTGGCACAAATCGTCGTTGTTGCTTTTCTTTGGTCTGAATAATTTTTGATAGAAACGTGTATTGTCTCGATCATATTTAAGTTTAAGTTTAGTTTTCCAATCGAGTATATATTTATATATATATATACGATATTTGTATATTTAATTGTTGCAATCTCTTTATCTCTCTTGCTTAACTAACTCTATTTACATACAAATATCTCTCTACCCCCCTCCCCAACAAAAGCAAACTAACGCTCTCTATAATAAATTATTCATGCCATGTCCACATCCTCTCTCTCCACACACACACACACACTCCACTCGAACATACAAAACAAAAAACAACTTCAAATCCAACCAACCAATGAGAATGATGCACACAAATTTTGCTGCATTTTTCATCATTTGCTTGTTTTATTGTCGCCTAGCATTAAGTTGAAAGTAAAAGTGTTTAAACAAATAGCAAAGAGAGCAAAAAAACATAATAATAATAATAATACACAAAAAAAAAAAAAACAAAACGTGTTGTCAGAGCGCAAGCAGAAAAGAAAATATTATTTATAAAAACAACAAAACCGAAAGGACACAAAAAATATATTAACAAAAAATGCAAAAACACAACAAGAACAAAATTTTAATAATTAAGTCTAATTTAAACAACAAACCATATAAATCTCTATCTATTGTATTTACCTAAAAAACAAAAACAAAAACGAACAAAAGAAAAACTAAAGAATTTTTTGCATAAATTCAAGTAGACCGGGCCACTTGAGTAAATGATTAATCAATTGATTGATTAATGGTTTTGATTGATTAAAAGTATATAATGTAAATTGTAATTTGCCGTGTATAGAGAGGAGAAATTCACACCGACACACACACACACACACACACACAAATATCCAAAAAACTGTATGCATAATTATGTGTTCTTTGTTTAATTTTGTTTGTTTCTTATTTTTTGTACACTAATTTTGAGTATATATATTAAATATGCAAATCAATGGCATTTACTACTACATACTAAAAGCAAAGTTTCGATATATTTATATATGCTACATATACAAACATACATATATTCGTTATATACATGTATGATTTTTCCATTTATCAAAACTGAAATCAAACGAACAAACAAAATACATAAAAATTAGCTTACAAATCTCGAAAAAAGTATATATAAATATATATATTGATTGATTGTAATATTTATATATAAACCCTAACAAAAATTGTAACATTTTGATTGTATTTTAGTGAATGGCATTTAAACGCACACACAGACATATAAACACACACACACACACACAACACGCACATAGATTTTTTTGATAAATGCATACCCTTTGCCCATTGGAGAAGAGAGTAAGAGTATATATGTATATATATTCTTAATCTAGCTATGTCTGTTTGTCGTTAGTAGCTAAAATTAAACGATAATTTGTGAATAATAAGTATTAGCCTGGAAGAAAGAGTGTCTTGACTTCTCAGCAATCTCCTGAAACTGGGTTTAGGGCATTTGGTAGTCGGCTAGCCGTTTACGCATACAAATTTTGTTCAATTTAGTCTTATTGATTGATTATAATTATGTTTACGATTCCTATGCCGATGATGTGTATACATATTTGTATTGTGTTTCATGATTTTAGCTGCAATGAATTTATATATTTAACTTAACGAATTTGTTTTCCTCTCTCTCTATAACTGTCTATCTATCTCTCTCTCTCTATATATATATATATATATATATGTAGATCCTCTTGTTTTTGTGTGCTCTTTGCTCTTGAGAAAGAATATCCAAAATTTATGTTTTATAGTTTTTAAGTTTAATTTATCGAAAACAACAAATAAAAAACTTAAGAAACTTAAATCACACACAAAACACGAACATAAACAAACCACACAACAAAAACAAAGAACTTAGTAAGGTTTATTAGCAAAATAATAATTAAAATAAATATTATTTGACAAAAATAAAAAGAAAAACAAACAACAACAAAATATTAACAAAAAGCAAGGAAAAGTAATAACAAAAATTATGAAACCAGTGAGAGATCGAATCTATAACCGATTTCAGCATAATGAACACAACTAATCTAACTTATAATGAAAAACAAAAACCAAGTCATGTTATAAGCATTTACGTCTCGAACCTCCCCCCTACAGATCCCCTTCTCGAACCCCTCAACTCTCACTCTCCTCTACCCTGTAATATTTAATATTCCATTCAAACAAAACAAAAACAAAAAAACTTGTAAAATTCTACCTAAAAAACAACAAAAAAAAAAACACAAAAATACGAAGAAAAACCAATTTCAAATAAAAACTATTTATTCAAAAAAAAAAAAAAAAAACACAAAAAACAACAAAAAAAAAACTTGATAAACTTTTTTGAATTTCTTAATTTTGTTTTTTTGTTCATCACTCTCATAATTAATAATTTTACTTACAGCGAAAATTGTTCGAGTGGCCAGGCTGCTATTTGAATAAGAGATTTGGCATAGATATATGTAGATCATATATATATATGTATATATCCATATATATGTATATGATGCTCCTGCATTGCCCCAGGCAAATATGTTGGGCATTATAGCTCAGAGGCGAGACCATTTTTACACAAAAACCTAAGTTGAATAATTGTATGAATTATATATGTATATATACACATATATATATACACTATATACATATATGTATATGTATATGATATGATAAAGAGAAACAAGTGAAGTAAATCTATTTATGAGCAAATTAATTAAGCAAGACAAAAACAAAATACAAGTTATTCATTTACCTAAAACAACAAAATCTTCTATATACATATACATATAGAAATCAAGCAAATAAATTAACTAACATTTCTACAAACACACACACACACATACATAGATACAAGCATATGTACTATATTTTTCTCGTCAAAAAACAAAATCTTAAATAAGAACAACCTCCTCTACTCTCTCATTTTTTCACTTCAACCTCAATGATAAGAGCAAAATACGAAAGTAAAGATTAAAAAAAAAAGAAAGTTAAAGGCATTCATTCCATACATATATATATATAAATATATATAAAATAGTACTACAAATCTACACAAAACAAAACTTTAGCATATAATATTCGTAATAAAAACAAAAAGCAAAACAAACACACACATATTATACATTCTCCAATCAAATCAAATCAAATGACACATAATGCATACATATTTTTCTAAAAACCCAAAAACTTGAACAAAAAAATGCTCATACAATAACTAAATCTTTGTTCCGCTCCCCCTCCAACCCACTCTGAACCCTTCTCCTACTTCGCCGCACTTCTAAAATATAAAAAAATCATTCATTAAACAAAAAATAAATGGGAAAAAGTAAAAACCACTATTACTTTAATAGCAGTTAAACATTTATAAGTGACAAAAACTACATATACAATTTATGATGACAGGATAAATATATATGTACATATATATTATATATATGTTTACAGAGAGACAGAGGAGAGGATTTCAAGCTGGTGGAGAGATATTTCCAAGCCTAAGACAAGACCAATTCCCACATACATACATGCATTTTTTTTGTTTATTCGTTAAAAACTTCAACCGAAGATTGTTGAAATCCTAGTCGATATATCCTACATCCATGCATAGCTCTCAAAAATTATAGAAATTGTATGAATCGGAACCAAAACTCATATATAGGTAGACAAAACTTTAGATGTGTGTTGATTGATGAACTAATGTCAGTTATTTTTTAGTTTGTTATTTTCTGTTTTCGTTTGTAAACTCTATACTTTTCAACCATTTCCCCGCACACACTTTTCCCTCCCTCTCTTCAACACATACACAAGAGTGGAAAAATAAAATCGAAAATCCAAAGTTTTCACATTTCTATATAAATGAAAATTGCAAATGATATATTGGGCAAAGACGAAGAAACCAAAAATTTAACTTTATTTTAGAAACTTTTCTAAAATTATAATAATGATAAACCGAGAGAGAAATTGAATCGTTGATTAAAAAATTTAATATACATATAATATAATAATAACTATATAATAATAATAAATGATATGAAATACAAAAGCAAATCTAAAAAAACAAAACAATGTTTGTATGTAAAAGAAACTCAAAATGTTAGAGATCATCTAAAATTTAAATAAAATTAAACATTAAAAAAAAAAAAGAAAATCTTCAGGTTAAATTTGGAGTTTTGCTAGAAGACTAGTCCAAGAAATAGAGAAATTGTCTTTGAGGTTTTTGTTAAACATTTATTTGAGGTAATTCTATCTATGTGTCTATATAATGGGCTATTATGCGGCTAAGGGATTGGCATGTATAGTGACTCCATTGATTTTCTTGTCCACATGCGGACGATAGTTTTTGGGATTAACTGGTAGCTTCTCCAGCTCATCCAAAGCATCGAAACCATCTATAACACGGCCGAAAAGCGTATACTTTAAATCTAAATTGGGTTGGGCGGCATAAGTTATAAAGAATTGGCTGGCATTTGCATTGGGTCCATTGTTGGCCATTGAAACCATTCCACGATCTGTGTGCTGAGAGAGAGAGAAATGTAATTAATCTAGGCATTTATTCTAAAGTTAGAGGTTTTTTACCTTAATAGTCTCCTTGAACTCATCATCGAATTTGGTGCCCCATATGGATTGACCATTCTTGCCAGTATTGGTAGGATCACCAGTTTGTACAATAAATCCCTTAATATTCCTGATGAAGACGCAGCCGCTGTAATAGTCGCTGGCACACAAGGCAAGGAAATTTTCACAAGCCTTGGGACACGCCTCGCAAAACAGTTCGATCTTTAGGTCACCAACATCGGTGTGTAAGGTTACAGACTAAAAGAAATTTAATTAATAAAATTTCTAATTTTCCATGAATTATTGTTTGTTTACCATTTTGCGTTAGTGCGACCAGTCTAACCGGCTTAGTGTGGTTGCTAGAGATGAACCACATTGCGATAAAAACTGTTTGCTTTCACTGGTTCTGTAAAGTGGTCGCAGAACTGCAGAGATTTGGTTCAAGAATAAACATTTGTTTTTTTTATCTAAAAACCGATTCCTAAAAAAATACCTATTTAATACCATAACTATATTTCAAATTATATTCCGTTACTATTTTAGTCAACAAAAAAAAAAATTGAACCAGTTCTAAGTCCTATTTAGTATATTTTTGGTTTTGTGAGATTTTTAAATTATTTCGAGCTCCAGCTCCTCTGTTTGACCTTATAGCGGGCAACATGGCATTCTTAACCCTTCATCAGCCTAGCCAACAGGTGCTAGGACTAATCTGTCGCTACAGCCATAAAATGTCATCACCCATTAAAGCCAAAATCGGGCCAAGCATTCTAAATGCTGATCTGGCCAATCTCTTTACGGAGTCACAAAAATTGCTGGACAATGGGGCAGACTATCTCCATTTGGATGTTATGGATGGAAGCTTTGTTCCGAATTTGACCTTCGGCCATCCGATGGTCAAGTGTTTGCGAAACAATATCAAGGTATGTAGAGTGAATTGCATACATAAATGGCAAAGCTGACTTATCATCTTTTCTTCTTTTAGACAGCGTTCTTTGAAACTCACATGATGGTCAGTAAGCCAGAGCAATGGATAGCTCCCATGGCAGATGCGGGAGTGAATCTGTATACCTTTCACATAGAACCTGTAGAAGATGTTTCCAAGGTCAGCCGTCTAGTTCAGGAAGCTGGCATGAAAGTGGGACTTGCCATTAAGCCAGGCACCAAGGTATATACACTTTTGATTTGAGGTTAGGTTGGAGTTTAATCTACTCATATGGCTTCACATTTCCGTGCAGGTGGAGGAACTTACTGAGTACATGAGCATAGCGGATCTTGTGCTTGTGATGACAGTGGAGCCTGGCTTTGGTGGCCAATCATTCATGGCTGATATGATGCCAAAGGTGGAGTGGCTGCGTCAAAATTATCCCAAAATGGACATTGAAGTAGATGGCGGTGTGGGACCTAAAACCATTGAGTGTTGCGCCAAAGCCGGGGCCAATATGATCGTTTCTGGCACAGCTGTTGTCGGTGCCTCCGACCAGCGCAAAGTTATGGACGAAATGCGCAATGTTGTCCAAAGTTATTTAAAGTGAGGCCCATGGGGATTATATTAAGACGTAAAGTGTTCTATCACCTAAATTACGTGTTTAAAAAGACGATAAATTATTTACTAAGTGCATATTAAAGAATTTATTAAGTTGTTTGCATTGCTTTTATTTTTACCAAGCTGGCTTTTGTTTTTATTTTGTATATCGTAGCGGAACAGAGATAGCAATAACAAACAAACAGTTGACAGTAACTAGTTCGCTATTGCGAACCGATATCATTTGCAGTCTTTAAGCAATATCGATATCTTTACAACCGATTAACAGACTGTGATCGGTAAATGCAGCTTTTCTTTCGCGAAAATTATTTAAAATGGTTTTGATTGTGATAAATAATATAATGAAACTTAGTTAAATTATTACTTAATTAATGGTAATTATGTTATGGCGTGACTGAATTCTCTTCTATTAAATTCCCAATTCGCTGTGAAAATTGATCCCCATTAAATGGTAAGTTCCGTTTGATCGTTAAACCCAAAAAAATACAAATTATTGAGTTCGGCAACCTTGTCCTTTATTATTTTATAATTCTAATTGGCTAAAAAAAAATGCAGCTACGGTTTAATTAGTAGGGAAATTTTGTAGGATCGCAGCAAAAAGTGTAACCTGCCCAATCTGGCAAATGTAAAGGACATTGCACTGGACTGCAAATGCTCAAAACTTCAGGTCGTTGCCTATCAAATAAACTATTGTATGTCAAAAAGACATACAATCCATTGCCATTGGCATCTTTGACCACTTTGTATGTCCACGCTGGCACGGGAATTTTGTTGGTATCGTACAAGCAAGCAGCTCTATAATTTCCTTGTTCATCTGTTAACATGAGCGTACCGATTCCTCCAGTTTTTACACGAAATGGTGAATTTGCCGGAACCATACGACGCACCCACTCTTCGATAAGCTTCCAATTGCCATCATTGATCGATTTAATTTGAGGCACAATATTGAGATAACGAAAGGTGCTGCTCATTTGATCGATGAAAAGGAAGTCGGCCGAGGCAACCATATGACCGCGATTTATGATAAGAGCTCCAGGACTAGGCAAATATGACTGCGCGTTGCCAAAGATATAACAAAAATTATTGTAAATCCTTTGTTTCATATAAGAAGCTGCCTCGGCAGGAGTGAACATTTCATCGGTGAGAAATTCCACCCACGGACGTCGGGGAACTGCTAAATTTTCAGAATTCTGTTATACTAAACCTTGGCTTTCTTTATTATACTCACAAAATGTCTTGTAATAGACATCACTTGTAGAGTAGTGAACCCTTAGAGTGTTTGAATCGAAGCACGTTCTGTAAAGTTCCAACTGTTGACTTTGTATTACATAACCGACTGCATACATTGTGGCCGGACATTCATTATCCTTTATGCGTGTCAATGAAGTGGCCATTGGATTATTGCATCTCATGGGTAAAGGTTCGGAAAATCGTCCATCATCCTGACATTTAGTTTCTATCACATCTGAAGATGAACAGAACATGTGGAGAGTGACTCCCGTGGGCACAGTTTCCAAGCGTTGTAGTTGATACTTTCCGTTTGAATCGAGATAGGTGAAAATGCGATTCGTATCCTCCACCATAATTCGCGAAATTGTGCAGTCGCCTAGACTAGGAGGAAGAACTTATGGATTTGTGGGGAAAATTAATAGTATTTTGCTAAATGAAGTACTACGTGGTTTACCTTTAAAACAAATTACCATAAAAATGATTATCCTAAAATTATCCATAACAAAAAAAAAAAAAAAAAATTAATTTAGCTTAACCTAAAAATTTTGAATATGGACCGAAAAGATTAAACCTAACACTGATTTGTCATTTAAAGTTCGTACTTAAAGAAAAGTATCCACATTTTTGGGGAAGCCCCGTTTAGCAGCTGCTGGGTTACATCACTAAATGTTATCGATTGGTTTATCGAACAGGAACTTAAAAATTTAATTTTTTTTACTAGACAGTAACTTCCTAGGTAAAGTAGCTTAACTTATGGCAAAATAAAAAAAAAAAAAAAACATTGTGGTTCTCGTTTGTATTGGCTTCTCTACTAATTTTTTAACCAAATTTTCAATATGTAATAAATCATAGTCTAGTTTTTCATAATTTGATAGCCTTTTTCATTAAATGAAATTCTCGTTCATTTTTTTATATAGTTTTATACATTTATTTTTCCAACATTTATATATGTAAGTATATAGTATGTATGTATATATTGTATGTGTCTGACATGTGTGTGTGTGTATGTCTGTGTGTATGGCATTTTGCTTATAGCATTTAGTTTAGTTTGTAGCTTAATATGGTTATCAATTGTCAATGATCAATCATTGTTCATTCGGTGCTTTTCCATTTAACTATTATTATTGTCCTGGCAAGGTATCGCGAATATACATATAATATATCGGATCAGTATATAATCGTATATTCCCATCGATTTGAGTCATCAAGAAAAACCTCTTAACAATTTGTGTTTTTACTTCAATGTTCCATTTGGTAACGTATTTACGTGTATGTTGAGTGTTGTAAAACGTTTCATAAATTCTCAATGTTGTTTTTTTTTTAGCTTGCTTTCGCTTTTAATATGTAAGTATTCTTCAAATTTCAGGAAAAAGTCCGTTACTTTCTATTATATGTAGTTTTTCATTTTTCTTATACATTTTTGTTTTTATTGTCATTTTGTAAATTCTTCACAAGGTTCAAAACTTTATCATATCAATTTCTTCAAAAAATTGTATCCATTCTTTTGTGTGCTTTTTCTTTTAAGATTTTGCTGTGCATAAATAACAAGTGCTGTATTATGGTTTTCCATTTGTTTAAATGTTTCTGTTTGTTTTTATATATGTAGTATATATATTCCGATTCGGTCAGTGTGTTTGTGTGTGAATTCTTCAAGTGACACATAAATTAAATTCAACTAGCTTCTGGAATTTTTGCTACATTTACATTTAACATTTCGCTACTTTTGGTTTAAGTTTTTTGTTTTTCTTTTTTTTTTTTTTTTTTTTTTTTGTTTGTCTTATCAAGCACATCGAACAGTTTGAGCATTTAATCCTTAACATCTGGATGGGTTTTCTTTTTACCTTCTGCTATATGTGAGTCTGTGGTATGTGTGTTTGTGTGTGTTGATTGTATGATTTCTTGTACTTATCGATTAGGTCTGCTTAGGGAGTTCTCTTTGAGCTGATCCGACTACATGCTTTCGATAGGTAATCGATCTTAAAGAGATCCCCATATACATATATATATTTAGTATAATTGTATGTAGTATTCTCTAATTGTTATTGTATTTCACTCGCTTTCTTCTGCTTTTTTCCACTTTGCTCTTACCAATGCTAAGCATTTAGTTTTACATCTACATATAAGTATTTTGTATTATTATTTTGTTTTCTGTTTACGCTAAATATACATAAAGCTAAGCGTTTTCTGATAGTAGCCTGGAGCTGGAGCCTGCAGTTTGTGGATGCATATAAAAATAGGTGATATATGAGAAAAGGAAATACACAGAGCAATGAGAAATGAGTTCAGCCATAAGTCGCTCAATCCTATCTATGACCTAGTTTTAAGTCTTGACATTTCACAAATCCTTGCTCTGTGATAGAAATTAAAGTTTTCAGCTTTCAGTGAAGTATTTAGAAATTATTATAATAGATGTGTGTATGTATAATTATTATTATAGTCCTACCGATTTATCGTTATCGACCGATTTGTCACCTGCTCCGCCGCCTTGCACATCATTTACTTCCTTTCGTTCCCTTTTTGTTTTGGTTTTGGAATATATGTATATAAATTTTAGACACCATCACATCTGCTTACATGCTACATTCTACATAGTATATATGTGTATATATATTTTCGATATATGTATATTTCTTGTATATATTTCAGTTATATATATATATATAGTTTTCTTTTCATATGTGTGCCTTGTGTAATATGCGCTTCATTGGCCTCTTTGCCCGTCATATTTTTCGATTTTTTCTCGTTTTTTTTGTTTATACTAATAATACTTTTTCTTGTCCTTGTTTGTAAACTGATTGTACAAAACATGCATACATATAATCGAGTATATACTCGTTTGTATATTTCAGTGTATATATAAATTAATTCTAAATTAGGAGCACTTTGCCCATACCTTATATGAATGTCTTCTAAAGCAACAGGTTTTGTGGTTTTTTGTTTTTTGGCTAAATTGAAACAAACAAAAGCTGTACATTTATTAGATAATAGTTTCCATCATCTTTTTTTGGGGGTGGGGAATGCAACCGAAATGCCATAACCAAGAGCAGATAGAAACAGAAATAATTTTAAATATCATAAGAAGAACGTTTCACAAAGATCAGATCAAAGTTTAGATTCTGTTCTTTGACATATTTAAAGCTCAACAGATTTTTGTTTGAATTGTAAATTTCGGTTGCATTTCCTGCAGTTTTTTGTTCTTTTTTTTTTTTTTTTTTTTTTTAAGTATATCGAAGCTCAACTGTGTTGTGTTTTGTCTGTGTGTATATGAATTTCGATAAATTTCAATACTTTTCAATTATATATATATATATATATTTATATATATATTTCTTGTGCTAAGAACAACAACCAATTTTGAGTCTTTAGTTACGGATATTTTATACATAATACAGTATCGATTTCTTTATGTTTTTTTCTTTGGTTTTCTTTTGTTTTCTCTGTTAGCAAAATAGTTGTAAAAATTGTATTGTACATAGCACATAGGTAAATATTTTAGTTAGTTACACTATATATTGTGTATGTGTGTGTGTGTGAGTAAAACCAAATAGTATTTTTGTATAATGAAGATATGTATCCATGTATTCATTTTTGAGCTTTTTTTTTTTTTTTTGTTTTGTTCTCTAAATTGTTTTAATTTCGATTTTCGTGTATTGTGGTTGTTGTGTATAATATTTTTAGTTTATAGTTAAAAAGCATGTATACAATTTTCAACATATTTCATTATTTAGTTTTTGTTTTGTTTGTTTAAAGCTGAAACCCACGCATTGTAGTTTGTATTTTCATAATTTGTTTTCTTTTCTCGCTTAAATTTAATTTCATACATTTATTTATATATATTTGTCTTTTGTTTTTAAGTTATTGTCGCTAACATTTACATTATCATTTTTTCATGCATTTTTTGGTGTGCATTTTTATTATTGTCATTTGCACATTGTATTTAGTTTAGTTTTTTCTTCGGTTTAAAGTGTTTTAACTTTTTATTGTCTTTTAATTTATTTACTTTTTATTTTCTCTTTTGGTATAGCAAGCAACATCCATGAAATGCTTTAAGATCAGCAATGTTTTCCTTATTTATAGGTACATATATATGTTTATTTCAACTATTTGTGTTGGTTTTTGCCTTTTTTCTTATTTTAACCCTCATTTAGGTTATTTGTTTGTTTTTCATCATTTTTTTTATAGCTAATTTGGGTGTACTTTTTTGTGTTTTTTGCGGCAATCATACATTTTTGTATTGGTTTTTGTTTTGTTTTTTGTTTCTTTCGTTTTTCTTCTTATTGTCCAAATTATTTCACAATATATATTTTTTAGACACACATTTACCATTTGGTTACATATGCATACATTTTTCCTCTAAAGCATATATATATATATATGTATATATATATATATATTTCGCATCGTGTAAATATACAAATATTATTGACAATTAGTTCCGCTTTTGCTTGATTCATTTTTCTTTGTTTTTCTTTTTTGTTCAGTTGTTTTTTTATTTTTTTGTGGTTTTTTGGGTTCATAGAAATCTCTTGGTAAAAAAATTGACAAATAAATTCGGCAAATTGACACATTATGATTATGTTGCCCTCAAATCTCTCTACGTTATTGATGATACTCATACAAAATAGTTGTCTATGATTTTCGCCTCCTATTAGTCACCTCTTGATAAAGATTTGGCATGCGTATAGTAATAAGGTTTTCCGTTCCGGATGGGCCCGGTGGCCATTTTCGATAAGATATCTGGTCCACCGGGGTGTATATCGTACTTGTTTACCCTCTCCTCGCTGAGTGGACGTGAATGCTTTGACATCTGTTCGTGTATCCAAGGAGAATATTGCAAGACATTCGCATAGACTCCTGGTAATTTTGGATGGGCACACATAATGCCCCAGGACACAATTCCGCCCACGAACCAACGATCCTTTTCCCCCGGATATGGACAGAGAAGTGGACCACCCGAATCGCCCTATATATAAGTACATTTTAATTGATTTTTTAGAGATTTTCGAATGCTCACATTCTTACCTGACAGGCATCCTTGCCCCCATCTTCAAAACCGGCGCATAACATCCCTTCGGAGACAGTCAAATTGTCTAGCCATTCATCGCATTGATTACGCGGTATAATAGGTACCTGGACTTCATTGATGATGAATTCGTATGTGGATTTGGCTACAAGATGGACCCCTCTTTAGGCAATGTTTTCTCTCATGCATATGATAATGAGTACTTACGATCTTTATCTTCCCGTTTACCCCATCCAATGACTGTACAGAGAGTGCCCGGTGATAAATTCTTGATTGTTGGCGGTGGCAAACAGACAGGCAGAAGATGCTCATGAAAAGCCACCCGAGTGGCAAGCTGGGAAACGGGAAAAGGCGTTGCAATTAAAACTCAAGAGGAATGGAAGGAAACTTACCTGGAACAGGGCTATATCATTGTCATGGGCAATGGCTATGTTATATTGAGGATGTGGTATTACTGCTCTGACCTTCACTTTCTGGCCCGTATAGGTAAATGAGTTGCGCCTCGTCACGCCCAGTTGTATTGTCCAATCCTCGAGATCGATAACCGTGTGACTAAGCAAAACGATAAATATAATACTCATCGATATATAAAAGATTAACCCCTCAACTTACTTGCCCACGCAATGCGATGCGGTAAGCACCCATTGATCAGATATTAAGACGCCAGCACAATAGAATATTTTCTCTGGTCCACCCAAAATGGCAGCTAAAAAAGGCCAATTTCCGGGATTGGATTGACTTCCACCGATGATGCGTCTAGATGGCTTATGACGGCCACGTTTAACCTTGCCGCACTCTGGAATAAACAATGAGAATATTTCAAAATTGCACACTAAATACTTTTGGAAAGAAACCCACCGTAACTAGAACAGGTCAGCTCTGCTATGGGATAATCTTCAGATTGCTTGCAATTGGCGAATTCCTGCATTAGAGTCGAACGACGTTTGGCATACATTTTCCAGATATCTGTCGAAACATTAACCGAGGCCAAGAGCGATCGATGTGTGTGTTGGGTGACCACACTAGTGGCATTTACCGCCGAGTAACCGAGAATAGAGCAAACCGCACTGGGGGAAACAGCTCGATCCCAGTTCTTGACGCAAGCCGGCATCCATTGACGCATCCCATAGCGAAACACCTCGAGTACACCGGAGCCCACGTCACCATTCCGTTCGCTAAGACGTACTGGAGAAGAGAGAGAGAGAGAGCAATTGCTTTTAGGTTCTTTTGGGTAGGAGGATGATATCAAAAACTTACAGCAATTTCGTTCATCCTGCCCATAGGGGCAATCAATAATGCCGTCGCAGACGTGCTTGGTGCCAATGCAACTATCGTCGCCGCAATAGATCTCATCCTTGCCACACCGTTCGCATTGGGCCTCATCCGCTTGATCCATGCAATCCAAATGTCCGTCACACACATATTCCTTGGGCAGACAACGATTCTGGTCACACTGGAAGCCGTCGCATTTGGGATTGGAGGCAGCTATCATCACATCCCGCACTTCATTTAAACCCACACAATCCTCTGCACTGGAGAAGTCCTTGAACAATTTACAATTCAAATACTCGGGCAAACTCAGTCCGAAAACGTCGAAAAAGAAGCCGCACCGTCTCATAGTCTCCGTGCAGAGAGTCTTGCAAGGTGGAACAGTGGCTCTAAGTGAAAAAAAGGGCAATCAACGATGGAAGAGTGAAGCGAGACTCATCACTTACCCGCTCTGTCCACACTTTGGCATGAACAGGGTGCATAGGAAAAGGGAGACAAGTTCATAGCAACGCACATCGACCAATGCTTCGTACGAGTCCAAGTCCGTCACAGCCTCCAATTGGCCAAAGTGTCCAATGTAATTGGGAAACACTGTGTAATTGTAGGGTATCTGCTGTCCCTGACAGAAACGAACAATAATGGGCACACAAGTGCCTGGTGCTGGATTCTTGCCAAACGTCGAAGCATCCTCCACATGAATCGTATTGATTATTGTTTTGTTCACAAACTTGATGGTCGGATAGGCATTGAAATAGGCAGCCAATCCTCCAGCAATGGCCAATAGAGCAAAGGCATTGATCAGCACTTGGAATAGGCGGAATTTCAAGCGTCCATTCGTTATGTAAGGGTTGGAGCTCTTGCGACGGTTGTTGATAATCTGCTAAACATAAACGTTATGGCTATTAATTCTCATAAGTGATGAATGCTTCTTACCTGATGCTGCAAGGACATGGTGTGTGGCGCTCCATTCTGAAAGCGTACAATGGTCTGCAAACTGCTAGGCGTCACACTGGGTGCCTTTGTGAGTGGCGGCAAGGTGGTTGTTGTCGGCGATTTCGGTTCCAATTCCTCGAGGGGAATAGCTGGTATACCCTGACGCAAACTTATCGGAGCGGGTCCTGTCATTAAGAACAAATATGTGATGATTAGGAGAATAGAAGTGGCATCCCTGGACTTACCACTGCACATACGCTTGGATGTTGTCAGGGAGGGCAACAGCGGAGCCTCCATTAGTTTTGGATTGTAGCCTGGACTCGATGTTTGACTAAAACTATCACTCGATATGGTTGAATCCTGTCGGAAATTCATTTTTCCTCTGCCCATCAACGGCAATTGACGTTGGGCCACACCAGGCGGCGGCGGCGGAGGTGGTTGAGTTTTACGTCCGCCCTGTGCGGCCGACAATAAAGGAGTTTCCATCATTTTCGAATTATATCCAGGACTGGAACTTATCGAATAGCTATCGCTGGACAAGGTAGAGTCTTGACGCTGCTGCAATTTGGGATAGACTATGGGCGGCGGCTTCTGGCGATTGAATTTGTTGCGAACAGTCAACGGCGGAGGTGGAGGATTGCCATGTATCCGCGGCGTACTCTCTGCCAGGCAATTCGAATTCATGTTGAACTGTTGCCGTTGTGGAGGTTCTGGCGGCTGTTGTGGACGTTTCATTGGTGCTGGAGGCGGAAGAGTCACTGCTGGCGTAGACATGGATGACATTGTGGCACTGGATAAAGTGCTCGAACCAGCTGAAGCAGCCGACGAGGTGGAAGCCGATGCGGACACACTACTGCTGCTCTCCTTGGCGCAATCGCTGGAAGAGTCACTCGGATTTGAGACCTTCAATGGGGGTTGCTTGCGAGCCGGTACCGCGGGTAGCTTACTAACCAAATTGTTGTTGTTGCTGGCCGCACTTAAGTTGACATTGTTATTAAGTTTATGCATCAGCGTCTCTTTGGCCAGCGGTGAGTCAATGGAACTGGCCAGCGACATGGGTTTCTCATCTAACGAGGATTGTGTGTCCACCGATGAGAAACGACTACGGAAGTCAACGCTGGTCGAACTGGTCGAGGCAAAGCGTTCCGAGTGACCGCCAGATGAACCATAAGCGGAGTCCACCGTGCTGCTTGAGGAGCGCTGGGCCCGACTGCTCTTGGCCATGGCCAGGTGGGCATAGCAACGACTATTCGGAGTGCCTCCTGTCTGATAGGAATAACTGCTGCCATTGTTGACCTTGACCGGTGTCGAGGTCAATGACTCGTCAAAAACCGAATTCTCTAGGCTCATGCGGTCATCATCGGAAATGCCATCGGCATCGGTGTCCACCAAGAGGGCAGATCCACCTGAAACTGTGCTCACTACATTTGCTGCTGATGTTGTTGTTATTGGCTGTGGATAAACAAAAACCGTGCCCTGGCCATGGGCCATTTCCTGTGCAGCATTTGGCGACTGCCAAGAGGATTTACCTCGCATTAAACGACGTGGAATGGGTGGCGGGGGTGTCACTGGCGTGTCCACGCGTATCAATTGCTGCTGACTTTGCTGCTGTTGTTGTTGATGTTGATGTTGCAGCAATGACTTGCCGTATTTCGTTTCCGCCATGTTTAACTAAGGGATAGAAGAAGGCAGACGGTAAAGGGGGTTTCTGTTGGTAAACTATCAATATTCCATGCAGTTTTAGCCTAAGCTCCTGCCTGAGCTCCTTACCTCCCCTCGCCCACTGAGTTGCCTTGCCGCTAAGCCGACAAATGCACGGCACAAAAAAAGGAAATTCTGACGCAGCTTTTTTTTCCTACGAAAAATGTTTGTCTATATCCTCCCTACCCTCTCCTCTGGCTACCATATTCACCTCCTTTGACGACCCGGCAGGCCAGGCCATGATGATGACAAACAAAGCATTGTGCATCTCACCGCACCCATTCGATCTAATAAATCATGCCAAGTCAGGAAAAAGCTAAAAAGTTTCTTAAAAAAAGCAGCTTCGTTTTATCCAATAATAATGAGAATGAATTTGCAGGAACGGATTAAAGGTTAGTTAGGAATCAAAAAAACATTCTTGCATTACTTAAATATTTATAATTCGGACTTTTGAATGTAATCTTCTTTTGTTAAAAGATACTTCCACTGGTTTAATCACTATGAGGACATCAAAAATTGGCACGAACCGGCCCTGTGCGTTCTGATATCAAGGTCAGATTTATTGTTGTTTTCCTTTCCGATTATTGGCTTCTTTTCTCATCGTGAGGAGAGGGGAGGGGATGATCGGAGGGTCATTTCCCGTTTTGCGTTGGGTTGGTAAAACTCACCAGCATTTCGGTGGCTGCTTGAGGTAGCAGGTGCGACGGCGGTTTTGGCTTCGTTTTTGGTTTCTGTTTATTATCCTCCAGCATGGGATAATAGTGAGATGAATGGCGACGTACAATGCTGGAGCTGGTATTGGAGCTGATATTCGTGATGCCAGCACTGGAGCTGGGCAGAGGCAAGAGGGTAACTGATTTGCACTGCTCCTGTTGCTTGTCATAGAAATCCAAGAGGGAATTATTGAGGGGTAAAGCCAAACTTGAGGCACGCTCCGAACTGCAATTTATTGGGATTATAAATAAAGGCTGATGCCTTGGTGGATATCGAATAAATTTAAACTTACCGCGAACGATTGCGCTGGTCATGCTCCTGGGATACGCTTAAAAATTGTTTATTCATATCAAGTGCGTTCATTTTTCTGTGATCCGGATATCCCCAATCGAAATCTGCAATTGAGCATTAATTTATGAACTGAATGAAGTTAAAGTTATAAACTTTTACAGTTGTGCATGTCCAGAATCACAACAGTCAGATTCATCGGTGAGGAAATAGCAAAGTCATGCAAATCAAAATCAATTACACACAATGAAGCACACATACACACAGCGAAGCGAACCATGTAGGGCCATGGCATACAATTTGGCCTTTTGTGGCCTAATGGATGCCATTAGCTGGCTCTGGTTTCGGGGGGCTTATAATGTAACAAAACGGCGCCATCAGACAATGGCCAATGGCATTGGCTCTTTCAATAGAACGGTGCGAACAATGCGGCATTAGTTTGTAGCCAAAATGGAAAGGAGTAGAGTAGGGAGTTGAGCATAGAAAATGATGGGAGGAAGTGTGGGTATTGAACTTGTGCTGACATTTCAAATTACAAACAGTTTAATTTTGTTTTGTCTAATCTAAAATTTGTAAAGAAATAGAAAGACAAATCAATATATCGCCAAAAAGTATGCTACGATTTGAAATTTCGCATTGTCATTGCTAGCGTATGTACATAAACATCATGGTTATAGTTCATTAATTCGCCATATTGTTGCTCGAATATTTGGTCAAAGGCCGCTGGTCGACAATGGGGAAATAGGGTTTTGGGTCTTACGTCTTCTGTCAATAAAAGTATTGTCCAGGCTTATCTCTTGACTGTGATTTGTTTATACTGACAATGAGTGAGAAGGGCAACAACTTACTCGTCTCTTCCATTTTTCTATTTAGAGAAGATGGGTTGATATATATGTGTATTTGTCTACTGTTATCGTGCTTAAAAGTCACAATGATATATTTTTGCGCTGATTGTTCGCCCGTTGAATGACTGTTAGAGAATGAAGCCAACAAGTTACAGGTACAGCAACTATATAGATGATGAATATTCAGTTATATTGCCGTTTAAAAAAGCCTGACCCACTTAAATCGGGAACTTCCAGTTTCCACTGCCTGATTCATGATAATGATGATAATAATGACGATGGCGGTGATGATGGGGCAAGAGGATACGGCAAACCAGGTGAACCGACACAACAGGTGAGAGACATACACACACAGCTGCATTTCCTACTCTCTGTCATAGCTTATTATATGTCAAGGTCGAAAATTGACACTAATAGGATGCAATCAACTTTGATGGGCAACAAGAACGGGGTGTGGTTGATGGTTGCCCATGCGTTTAGTTAAGTTTCATCTTAAAAATCCTGTAGTCCATATGCGATCGCATAAAATGATGACTTGATTCTTTTTGCCTTACATCTTCTAGACTAATCCATGTAAAAGTATTTGTCTTATAAACTTCTATATGAAAAATATTGTGCCGATTTTAGAAATAGTCGATTTGGTTAATAAAAGCTAACAAAAATATCTAGGAAAACAAAAAAACAAATAATACGACATTCATCTTTAAAACATTAAGTTCTTTTATAGTTAGCTTCTTTTCAAGTCTGTTTTGTTTAATAGATCCTTAAGAAATTATATATCAAATTCTTATTAGGTATGAATTTGATTTAAATTGGATTACATTTAAATGCAGTTCAAGTGATATTAAAAGTTTTAATTAAAACTGTTTTGTGGAAGTGTGTATATCATGGTTAGAATGTATTATTTCGTTTAATTTTCCGCGTAAATCCCCTCCCAAAAACCCTTTGATGGTATCCTGCTTATGCATGGTTATGTGGGCACACACACACATACATAAACACACGCGCGTACACACACACACACTTGATGTTAGCAAATAAAAAAGTGAGCGTAAATGTGAATGCATATAATTCTCGTTTGATTAATGTGAATGCACGTTCATGTCCAGGCCAACCAACTTTCTAGCACTGGCAGCTCGTGTGTGCGATGAGCTCGTGGTGTGGTGAGATAAACATACAAATTTTATTTACTTGGCATTTACCCAATTCCAAACTCATATGAACCATATAAATTGTTTGCTTAACGAATTTTTGCGACGCAAAACCAGTCAGCCATGGCTAAGAGCAGAAACTCCGGGATGAGAGGATGACTAGGGAAGGACAACTTGAGGGCGGACATGGGACATTATTGCTTCCAATTTATAAATCGAGTAATCATAACTTTGAAATACCTTTTACATAATCAAAGTGAACGGTATATAAGCTCGCTTGGGTCTAAGTTGGCAATGAAATTTTGACCAATTGTATATACCCTTGCCTCTATTTTGTATACCCTGTATTAGGCATCTTATTGAACATTAGAATTTGACAATGCATTCGACCGTTTTGAAGCACAACCACACCTTCCCCCACCGCCCACATCAGGACACACAAATCACAGAGTTGACAAATCAGCAATGTGGAAGAGAAGAAAGAGGGAGAGAGAGAGACAGAGACGTACCATTGTCAACTTGTGATTGCGAAAAGGTTTGAATTCCAACACAGCAGAGTCCATCTGTCTGTCTGTTCTATCCTATCTAGCAATTGTAAGTTATTGTTGCTTTTCACCCAACATTACGTATACGCCTGGCTGGCCCCTTGCAAAAGTATTTGCTACGAAGTTAATGGTGGAAAATTTGATTTTTGTTGTAGTTCATTTAGCAAAAATTCTTTACAATAATCCCAAATGCGGGCCCCGTCCCATCCAAGCCCACTTTTCTCGCCCTAAGACCAACAGATGAGCCCATGGTAAAGGTATGCAAAAGGCCTTTGCCAATTACCAAATTCTCACAATGCCCTTTTGCTTAATTTGTCCAACTTTTTTATACACATACATCCATACCAGAGTCCTGTCCATGACATGGGTCGTATCCATATGGGATCCATACAAATTTAAGATATACCCTGTGACCCGATGTGACTTACCATTGTGTCAATGGTCACTTAATTTATTTGGGTGGAAAAAAACCAAATCAGACAGGAGTTTAAGCAATTGGTGGAAGGAAAGAAATATTACACATACATACCCACGTAAGTGGAGAGTGGCATGACTTCGGAGGAACTTGAATTTGAATATGGAAGACTTGTTACAGGGTACATTTAGGTTGTGTTTTGGCATAACATTGGCTTCCGTTTCAGTTTTTTTACTTTGCTTTGCTTTGCGGCCGTGCAAAATTCTTGGAATTTCATTATTTGTTTGGTTCTGGTCAACTCTGGAGAAACTGACAGCTTAGTGTGTCAGTGATGGTGTGTGAGTGTGTGTGTGTGTGTGCGTGTTTATGCGTGTGTTTATCATCTGACAGTTGTGCAGAGAAGCCAAGCAAAACCCGAGAGACCTACATAGCTAGCCAGCTATGCGTCAAATATTTCTCTAAAAAATTTTTTGCACGCACTTTCAATTTTTTTTTTTTGTTTTGCTCTTGGTTTTTTATTTTCTTTTTCCTTGGCATAATTTAAATTTATGAGCCCCGCCTGCTCGAAACTTGTGCTCGTGTGCTAGTTACGTGAATTTTTTTTCGCCCAGCATGTTTGCCTGCGGCAAGCATAAATTATCCTTGTGGATTTTTTAATTAGTTTTCTGCAGCAGGTGGAATGTGTCAGGTCAACAAGAAGCAGCTCAATGGATGGCAAGAAGGGGAAAGAAACGCCTGCCAACACCATTATCAGATAATGTCTAAAAAAAATGTCACAGCCCATAAAAGTAGGCAAAAACATTTCGCTTTTTGCCATTTTAGGTTGCCCACATAAGTAGGCAAGAGATTTTATGATTTTTCTCATTAAATTATTGAGAAACTACAAGTTTTTCCGCAGACTCATTTACTTTTTGTGGTATCTGTGTTTGCCTTATTCTTGGTGTTGAAAGCTTCTGGCCACAATTACTTTATACTGAGAATATCTCGTTAGCGTTGGTCTTTATTGGTCCTTGTGGGTTTGATTTAGTTGCATGTATACATACATACATACATATATGTACTTGTACATATGTACATACATATGTGCATCCGCTTTCAGTTCCTGGCAGTTTGGTTTTGCACATTTCAACATGAAAATATCATCATCATCATTCAGTGCCATTCCATCTCATCTTATTTCCGTTGAACAAGAAATCAAATCGAATGTTCAAAGTGGACAAAAGGCTATTCGGTCACTCACACTTAACTAACACTTTGATTTGTTTACCCTTTATCATGTAACCCAATATGTATCCATAATTTGCTCACTTTCACCCCAATCAATAAGTCGTTGCCATTACTTATACTCAAAATTAGCTATTAACTATGCCATTATTTCTGTCTTAATTGGCTCAGAGTCTTCAATTATTCGAAAATGATGTGAATTGATGTTGTTGTTGCTGTTGTTGTTATTTTGCTTTATTCTCATATGTAATTATGGCCTAATACCCTCGACAAAGGGTATAGTAATCGACTTAAACTGTGCGCTTGTATGTGTGTGTGTGTGTGTGTGTGTGTGTATATATGGAGCAGGGTACAAAGTACTGTGAACAAATAACATTTACTGTCATCGTCAACGCGCTTTTTGTTGCTGCTGTTGTTATGTTTTCTCTCCGTCTGCTTCTACTGATTCTAGTTGTCATTTTATATTTTGATCATCGACACAGTGGAGAAGAGAAAAGCGGAAGAGAGAAAGCGAATGACTATGAGGAAGAGGAACAAGTAACGAGAATGGCAGCTTTACTTTCATTAGTCAAAGCGGCAATGTTGACTGACGTCGACGTCAACGTCTCTGCTACTGCTTTGTTTTTGACGTCTCGTTGGGCGCACGTGGCAAGCTGCAGGCTGCGGCTTATGCGAATGGATGCCCAGGCTCTCGTGTTACTCTCTCTCTTTCTCCCACTTTCTTTCTCTCCCTCGTTTGCCCATATTACGCTGTGTGCGTCGAACCGTTAACCGAGTGAAGAAGAATGAGAGGTGAAGGTTGGTTAAGTTGATTTCTGTGTGTGGTCACATGCGACTTCGACTACAGTTATCAGTTATCACTGCTAAAATGATGTCCCTTCCTTTCATGTCTTCCTCTTCCTCCTCTCCTCTCTCTCCAGCACCTCATCTTCTCCTCGACATTTCAATTTCAGTTTTGTTGTCTGACTGTGTTTTAACGGAAATTGATTTTTGTACTTCAACGCCTTCTCTTTCTCTCTCTCTCTCTCCATCTCTTTATATCTTTCACACCCGCTCGGGTAATTTATAGCGCTGAATTCTTTTCATTCTTATAGTCTGACAGAATCCCACGAAATCAGATCCAATCTAAAGCACGAACATAAATTTCGTTTCAATTGCATTATTTGCACTTCAGATTTTATTCCAGATTTGAATTCGAACTCCAAACTATCAAAGTTTTCAGTGCAATTGATACAATTGAAGAAAAGTTCAGTAAATTGCGATGGGAGGTTTTATATCCTTCTTAGTACTCCAAAACTAATTGGGTAACTCTTATGAATAAGCTTATTCTTGAATTATTCTACGCAATGCATTCCAAAGGAATAACTGCGGAAAACAAGTTGGCAAACGGCACCAAGGACAGACACAGTAGTCCCGCCCCCTGCCCACTCCCTCTTCCTGTCTCGGTGTCTGTCTCTTACATGCACTTTACTGAGCTAGTGGCTCAATGCGCAATTCACAATCAAATTGTCTAGTTATTAAATCTCTCTTTTCCTACAGCCATCCCGCCCCGTCTCTGTCCTGTCCATGTTGCTTATTGGTTTTCCATTTACCATTTAATCTCTGCCTCTGGTCCCCAATCCCCACCACGTCTACGTCTACGTTTCCTCCATTTACTTCTTCCACTCCTGTTCTATCCATCGCGCTGTATTGAATTTGTCTCTTTCATTAAATTTAAATATATCAAAGTATTTTAAAATGGAATTTACTTCATTTATTTAATTAAATGTCAATGTCGGCTTCATTGGCAAATATCTATTGATGATATTTAATCATTTGTATACATTATGTCTTGGATTTGTGTTACTTGGGCAATTTACTTTGAAAATTAATTACAATCAAATAATTAAATTGCAAAAATAATTGAAAGTGAAACTGTTAAAACAAACACCATCTACTTGGAGTGGCACTTATGTATGTGCCTGAAGTTAATACTTAGTATAGATTTTGTAGAATTTTTTCAAGGACGTTCTTGTTAGTGACTTAGTTCGACTTAGTTTTAGATGCAACTTTGCCGTCAATTAAGTAAAAAGAAACTAATTCTATTTATCTGCCAAAGTCCTCGAACTTGAATCCCGTACATCTTGCATTTAGCTGGTGCAAATGCCTGGCAAAGGACACTTTTTTAATTGATTTTCCATTAAGGGAAAGGGAGATGGAATGGGATGCTTAAAAGTATGCTATGCAAATTTATTTAGTGTGATGAAAGCAAGGAGATAATAAAATGGACAGGGTTAAGGATGTGGGAGAGGGGAATGAATGGGTGAGTGAGAGGGGTGGTTAGGTGGTTCAACTGCATAAAAGCGGCTTACACAAATTTGTGCACAAAATACAGCAACAGCAACAACAACAAAAATGTGGCTTTTCTCGTTTCAGTTTCAGTCTATTACATTACATTTTCAATTTTCGTTTGCAAGGAGCATAACAATCGATTTTTTTTTCTTTTTGTAGCTTTGTCCTGCCAATTTCTGCCGGAGTCTGTGTGTGTGTGTGTGTGAGCGTGTGCTTGCGCCTAACAAATTGAGTTCGAATGCTGTGTGTGCGGCGCGAAAGGCCAGCACAACTTGATACAACTTGGCGTAGAACTGTTCCTTCTTGCTTGGTGCTCTCTGTATCTGAATCTACTTTTTTTGAGTGTGTATGTATTTGTGAGTGTGTATTTGTATATGTATTAGTTTGTTTCGGTGTCTCTCGCTGTGTGTGTGTGTGTGTGTGTGAGTATGTATACGCCTTGTTGGCCTGTTTGTTTTCCACTTCAACTTCTGCCTGGGTTTTAGGTTCAACAAATTCACTCGCTCTCCCTCACTGTATATCTTTTTCTCTCTCACTCTCTCCCTTTCTCTCTTTAACAGTTTTAGGCCCCTCACTCTTTGGAGAAGAGGCTTAGCAAATAAGGCGCTAACACATCATTTCACACTTAAATGCTGTAAAAATATGCATAAGGCTTCGTTCGTTTCAGTTCTTTTTTTCTTTTCTTTTTTTTTTTATATATATGATTCGAATGTTTTACTTACATATAACTCAATCGTTGACGTTGTCCTGGTCGACGTGTGTGGAGCGGGGGCTGGGGCTTAGGCGAGGGGAGGCGGTGGCTGTGTGTGTGTGTTTTTGTCGAGTTCTGGGTGACTGGCGGTTGTCGGCTGCCGTTCAATCTTTGTCCAGCATTTGTGGAGGCGGCGGAGTGTCCCTCTCAGTGTTTGAGATTGTGTTTGTGTGTTTGCTTTTGGGCCTTGGGCCAATACACCTCAGCTGGCAGGCAGCAGCAGTAGCAGAAGAGCAGCAGCGGCGGCGACAGCAGTCGTTTGTTGTTGTTGTCGTTGCGAGTTTATTTTATATTTATTTCGTGCCTCGCTTACAAATTTAGTAGGCAAAGGAAAAAAAGTAACCAAAAACAAAAACCGAGAAGAGAGCCGAAAAAGTCTTCAACAAAAATATGAAGCTCTCGCACTCATGCACACACACACTCGTTCGGGTGGGAGAAGGGGGCTTAATACAATTTCAGTTGAGGACCAAACACCGGCGACTGTGTTTCTGTTTGTGTGTATATGTATATGTATGTTTCCCTTGATATTTTAAGTATCCTGTTTGCTTTTGCTGGTTTCTGTTGCCTACTTTCAGGCACCGTTGTATTTGCCTAAATAGCAGTTGTTTTTTATTTTTTCTTTTGGTTTTGATTTTCCACACGTTTCTTTGTGTATAAATAAATTAACTTTGATTGGATGCTTTTACTCTCACTTAATATTTTCGTTTTTTTATTTATAGTTTTTATTTTGGGTTGACCAGGTGCAAATAACCAAGTGCAATTGGAATTGCTTACAGCTAATTTATTGTCATAAACGCGCACAAACACTCTGCACACACACACACACACAAGCATCAGAAACACACATACACACACATTCACTTACACAATTATTTTTAGTTACTTATGGAATGTCCCTCTTGTTTCTCTCTCTCTTTTGTCATAATTTCCTCCTCCGTCGCTCTCTCCCTATCGTCTTACTCTATCTCTCGCCTCGCTGGCTGCGTTTACAAACGTTTATCTTTGCTGCTGTCGCTTTGTTGTTGTTGTTGTTGCTGATGGTGCTGTTGTTGGTAGCAACAACAGCTGCTGCTGCTGCTGCACGCGCGCCGCCCTACTCGCTCGCTTTGTATGTGTATGGTTAAGCACGTGCTGCTCTGCTGCTTGCCAATGGGCCACGAGACGACGACGTCAGTCTACGACAACCGCCTACGCACTGCAAGCAACGTTTCGTCGGCACTGGAATTTCAATTACGACAAAAAACTGTTTTCTAAAGGAACCAACGCGCTTCGCCAGGAGCCTAAAGCTCTTCTCTGTATGTGTGTGTGTGGGTGTGGTGAATTTTGATACCCTATATCTAATACATTGCGGCATTTTGGATATGTAAGAATGAATTCGCTACATGCAAAGAAATCTAACTACATTTTTCTTAATATTTAATTTAATAAAAGAGCAAACAATTTATCTAAATTTGCAGAGACAAATTTTTAATCTTTGGAAATTATATGTAATTCTAGAAATAATATAATTTTATATTGTGATTTATAGACAGTATTTTGGCGAGCCCTTTTTTGTCCTAACGCTCTCTCTCTCTCTCTGTTAAGCCTTAAGAGAAAGCAAATAGACAGACCATGAGAGAGAGTTTTGGAACTCACCACAGATTCTGCTTCTGTTGCTGCTGCTGCTGGTGGTGGTGCTTCACTTAGTGCCATGAAAGTGAAAGCATTTCGCTAAGGACTGGGAGTTGCCTTGGAGCTTGGCTTGCTTTTGGCTTTGCGCATTGTTTCAGCCAATTGACAATTGTTGATTTTATTTATTGCTTTAAGTTTTGCCAAGACCCCTTCTACCTACCTACCTACCCCTTCTGCAGCGCTCTCTTAACCTTTTGTACTTCTATTGCTTATCGTTCTGGTTGCAGCAGCCAAACAAAGGCAAACTGCAGACAATGGCAATAACTAGAGGAAATAATGCTTTACGTTTCCGTTGTGACAACCAGGAAGTCATAAATATTCCATCTGTTTAACAGGTGTGTTTGATATGCCCCCCAACCCGCACGGCGAGCTTCCCATTTTATTCATTGTGGGACTAGCTCACCGGTTCCTGCTCAGTTTGCCTTTCCAGTTGAAAAAATTCTCTTTAAGAAATTCTTGCAATTTTTTTTTTTTTTTGCTCACTTACCAAATTGAGGGGTAGAAATATCCTGCGGAATGTAGCAACGTCTACTGAATTGCACTGTCAGGAGTCGAGTAAAGCAAAGCGCCCTAGTCAAGAGGGTCTAGAACGGCTGGCGTTTGCGTGTAGCTTATAGAAATTCCGCAAAAGTTGGTTTTTTCTTCAATTTATGCTGATTTTGTGAGTCAGCGGAAAATTGTTGAAAAAACCAATTCACCCTCTTTGCGTCGAGTTGCCTCTCATTTTCGACCTTGTTCAGTGGCACGCCTGTTGCATGCCCCTGAGTGGGGGTATTTTGTTGCATTTATACATTGCAATTTCTTTGGTATTTAGAGAAGATGATGAAATTCCTACCAGTAAAAACCTTAAAATGCCAGGCAACTGAGTTAAAGCCGTGAAAATTACTATTAGTAAGGTCTTTATTCGAGTCTCATCGTAGTCTTTTTCGCTAATCGGATTAAACTTAATTAGTTGGACCACCTCAAAGGCAATCAAATGGCTGCAGCCAGGACGACTGAAGGACAATGCCATCTATGCAGCAGTGTCAAAGATATTACGAGTACTCGCACCTGGCCAAATGCTTAGAATAGAAGGTACACACACAAACACACACACACATTCACACACACACACCCACACAGTTAGACATTGAGTTAGTTTTTAAGAAGAACAAAAAAAATGGTCGCATCTTTCATGGCAAATTGTCAGGTGCTAAGCTTTGATAAAGTGCTCCAATGGCGAAAAGTTACACACACAGAGACACAGTGAAGCTGGAGTAGATGACACAGACAGAGAGAAGAGACATTGGCATTGGCATTGGGTCAGGTCAAACTTGTTACCACCACGCACAGTGGCTTAAATGTTCCAAAAAGAGTCACTTCACTTTACGGAAAATGTACTCATCGATGAATGATCAATTGAACAAGTGAATAAATGGGTTTATTCACTCCTCAAAGAGCACATCAGTGAACAGGTTAATTTGATTATGATCAACCAGTTCACTCAGCCGTTGTTTAAGGATTGAATAACCACATTTATTCAGTCACCGACTCAATCACTCACTTTGAGTTGTTCACTTACTCACTTCAGAACACTTGGATTAAAGTTGTAACCACTGTACAGCGACAAGTTCTTTCATGTGGACCGTTTCGTATGGAAAATTTAGCCAATTGCCAGAGTTGGTATTTATTTGAGGTAAGGGAGAGTGTAGTTGGAGGCTGGTGGGGGGTGTTGGGTGCGTGGAAGTTTTCTTTTTGTTTGGTTATGGAAAGTGTTATTGTTTGACTTTGAACTTTTCGCTTGTTTGCTGTCCATGTGTCCTGGGGGTCCCTGTATGTGCGTGAATGTGTGTGCTTTAGACCAAACTTGATGATGGGGCCTAAACAATATCATAAAATTTAATGCTCTCATATTTCATACGTGGAGAGAGAAAGGGGCACGGAAGAAAGGGCATACATATATATGTGTATATGCATACATATTCATGTTCATGCCAAAGGCCCAGACCAAAATAAATCATGAGCATAAACTTTATCACTTCATTCCTTTCAGTGTTTGCCCCTTACCCTACTCCTTCCTCCTGTGAAGAAGCCTCATATCAAGAATAATAGCAAAGATTTTGCATAAGGGATTTTCACGTAATTGTTAAAGTTCAACTGTTGAATGGATGATTTTTAATATAAATAGAAATGCTAAAGAAAGCGATAAGAACTAACAAAAATATCAATATAGATAAATATAATTTCCTAATTGATGGGTATTTAATTTTTTTTTGTCTCAAGCAAATGATAAATTGAAATAACAATAAAGGCAAAAAACAGAAATTCCAAATAAACTAAGTAAATAATAATTTGACGTCGTTAAAGCAAGGCTAACGACTTTTCAATACCCTAAAATGAGTTTTAGAGTTGCCAAGAATTGCCAAATATGATTATGGCGAGCTCCATTTGAACAATCTCTGTGTTTGTTTAGTTACAACTCCTCCTAAAACAGCAATCAATCAGCTAAAATGCAAAAATATTTCTTTAGTTTTTAAAGACAGTCTTGAGTCTTTTGGAATCATCATAAGTAGTTCTAATATGCCCGAAAAAACCCGGCATAGATTTCTAATAGCATGAAATTCCATTTCAATGAATAATATTATTTTGGACATGTTTACCTACTTACGACATGAGCTCCGTCTCATATCAATGCGCAGCTTCCGTATAAGCTTTGAAGAGCGGATAGCAGTATTCCAATTTGTTTATCTTAAAGAATTCTTCTACCGAATTTTAGTATGTATGTATGTGCTTAGAGTGTTTTAGAGTAGATGTACATATATGTATATGTATGGGCACATGTATTTATTATTTATTTCCATTTTTCTAAAGTTCTACAGTTTCTTTGATAAGACTGCGGATTTACACAATTGATAGTCGAGCGGCGAGGCGTAGGCGGACAACACGGCGGAAGATGTGAACGGACGCGTCGTTTTATTGTGCTTTTGTGCATTTAATAGGCGCGAATGAAAACCAACTGCACTACTGGGTGGAATGAAATCAACTGCTTACCATATATATCTGGAAAGTATATTTTTATATGCATTAGTTTATTTATAAGCTCATGTTAGTTAATTCGGGTTAAATGTTTTAAAAGTTAACGGTCCTCTTTTTTAGAACAAGTTCAAAAATGTTAAGAACTAGTTCATTTGAATTAAAGTTCAATGTGTTTACTGCGTTTATTCTGCTAAAGATTATATAAAAACAAAAAAAATATTAATAACTGATTTGAATTTGTATCGATTTTAAAACGGAAACGTCTTCGCGCCACTACAACCTGTTATCGGTCTGTTAATTGCAGTCTGTTAACACACTTTTGAGTCTGTTCTTTTATTTCGACATCTGGCAACGCTATTTCAGTATTTACAATTTATCAAACTTTTGTGAAATCTTCAAAGCGGAATAATGTCGAATGTGCGATGCTTGCACAAATTGATACGTTTTCGTAGACTTCTAGTTCCCCTGAGTAAGTTGCTAATTAATTAATTCAAGTTATCACAACAAAGTGTTGCAATTGTCCTTCAATTTAACTGATTACGAAAGAGACGGCATCGTTAGAATCGAAGAAAACAGCTGTTTTTGTTTGTCAGTTGAAAGTGTGAGTGGGTTTTGGTTGGAATCAGTAAGAGGAAGAACGAATCGAGAGAGCAAAGGAAAATTTGCCGGGAAAGGCAGAAAATTTTATTTAGTTACAATTGTCAAAATCAAATCTTATTAATTTGATCGTGATTTTAATACTGTGTATCTGTTTATGTATACGGAGAAAATTTAACAAGCCTAGATATGGAGCAGCCGCCTTCAGCTAGCGAGGAGGCCGCTCGCAATTTTCTAAAACTTATAAAGCAGCTGCTGCAGGAGAAGGCGTACGAAGGTGTGAAAATGCTTTTCCAAAGCCCTAATGAGGCGGCAAGGAATCTACAGCACTTGCCCCTGATTGCTATGGACATATACGAGGATATTTGTGTGCCTAGTCTGGAGGATGTGGTGAATGTGGAGCAACCCGAACTTTTTGATTGTGCCAATGAGCTGCTACGACTGGTGGCTCAGTATTATTTCTCCCTGGAAGAGTTAATGCTGGAGTTGATGGAAAAGATCGAAGAAAGCAGCAGCATTGCAGTATTTTCTGCCTACATGAGGGCTCTGCAGGTGGTGCTTCAGCGTCAGGGTGACCAGAAACCGCAGGCTTCGGAATGGTGTCTGCAGAGTGTTTCATCCCGCTTGAAGGAGTGCCCTTTGCCAGAATTTCTCAGCGAGGGCTACGACGAGGCAGCCGGACGTCTGCTGGAACAGAATCAACAAGTTGAGGACTTAATGGCTTTCTATATAACAATAGATCTCTTCTACCAGCCGCTATTGGCAGAGATTCTGACCACAGGGGCTACAGTTCCCTCCATTTTTCGGAATTGTGGTCTCACGCGGCGAAATGCCTTCACTTGTTTCTACGTCCAGCTCATGGGCAAGCCGCTTGCTCTTCTGGAAATGGGATATGTACGCGATGAACTCCCTCACAAATATGTCCACCAGGTGGTAAAGAGTTTGACTCAAGCTGTCTGCTCTTGCCTAAGTGATCCATTCTATTTACTGGGTCTGGTCGAGCAGAGGGCCCGTTGGCAACGTAAATTGGATGCTGAGAAGGGTGTCTACGAGATGAGCAGTCAGAACATGTTTCTCATTGAAGAGAAAATGCCTCTCTATGCAGTCGGCATGTTCTACCATGCTCTATTGGTTGGCAATCTCCTGCCACCGAAGGCTCCGAAGATCTACCAGCCACTCTATTTATTTGAGACCGGTTTATATTTGGTCAGCGTCTTGTTGGAACAAGTTGAACCACCTCTCCAACACTGTGGTTTGCGCTTGCTGGAGCATCTACTGTCCAATACTTTGGCCAACTCTGGAGTAATTGTTCCTTGCTCTTCACTTCAGTTGGATGTGCACAAGCGACTGTGCGAGTCTCTTTGCAAAATTGTGGGCTACTCCCCGCAAGTATCCCTGCGCCAATTTGGTCTCCAAGTACTCCGCAAATACGTTCTAGCCTTTGATCACGAAGGCAAATATTTCGTCTTGAAGAATCTAATAGAAACCCTGCAGCATGATGGACTCCTGGGCTACTTGGCCAGCATGTACAAGGATCTCGTCGACAAGGCCATGCTGTGCACTGCCTCTGAATTGCCTTTAGTGTTTAGCGGGAAACAATTTCGAGAAATGTTGCTGCTTTGCCTCTGCGTTTTGCCACAAGATGTCAAATCTGATCTCCTGCTTCATTCCGATCGTATATGCAATGCCCTTAACATTCTTCGCTACTTTGCTCTCAAGGATCTGGCAAATAACACTGGATTCTGGCATTTTCTGCCAGAGATTGAGGAAAGACTCATACAGCCATTGGGTAAAGCCCTGGACTTCTCGTTGGCCCACTACAAGGCTTACAAGGAGCGTGTGGAGAACGGGCAAAGTTCCTCGGATGATGCCCTCATGCAGAAGCAATTGAAAATGCTGGCGGTGAACATCAGCAACAGTGGGATGGCCTCTGGTGATGGTTTGGATAACAATTTGCCGGACATTGGGCGCGAAGAGAAACTGGATGTGCTCTGTAGTTCCATCACGAGTCTGGAATCGCTACTGGGACTCTATTTAAGGGCAAACGAATGCATCGAGCAATCCCTTCGAAAACGCCAACAACAACAAATATCACCAAGCTCCAATTAAGAACTTTTTTTATATTTATATAAATATAAAGATGTATATATACGAATATATATATATATATGTATATATATATATAGGTATATTTGTAAAATCAATTGTGTCATTTCTCTCTGGGGGCGAATTGGATAGATCTAAGGTGGAACAAAGGTTCATGTGTATGAGTGTGTGTGTGTGTGTGTGTGTGTGTGGTCCGTCCTTGAGTTTTTGCATTTTGGGTGCTAATTGTTCAACTAGATTTCGCTAAATAGACCAATAGTTGCTAATTGCTGGTTCCATAGACGATGTCGTTGTCTCTCCATTTGTGTGTTTGCAGTGGCAACAACATTTTGTGTCATGGATTTAGTTAATTGAATTATTTTTCTCTTTGCAGACGCTCCAATCCGAAACAATAGCCATCTACTGTCCCCCCTTGGACAGAGCCGATCTTATGCACAGGACTCTAAGGATAAAACGCATTTGCAAGATTTTCGGTTACGCGAAGAGCAACGTGAAAATGAACGCGATGCAGCGGAGGCAGCAGCAGAAGCAGCTGCTAAGCACAAACAAAATGACTCTGGCGGCGGAGGACAGCAGAATTTCCAGGATGCGGAGCAAGCAGCTAAACAGGCTAAAGTAGATGGCATACGGCAGCAAATCCTTGATGCTGCACTCGAGCATGTCCCCCAATTGGGTTGGACGCGGCAGTCCATTGTCAAGGGTGCCGAACAGTGTGGTTATCCTGGAGCTGTGCATGGCATGTTTCCAGAGGGAGGATTTGCTCTCGTCTCCCATTTCAATAGTCAGTCCAATGCAAAGCTAGTCCAAATCTTACAAGAGCAAACACAGAATGGCCAGCGGGAAGTCACAGATCCTTTGGACTTTCTTGTCCAGGCTGTACGCCAAAGATTGGAGATGATAGTGCCATATAAGAGTCAATGGCCACAAGCCATGGCTCTGATTGCCCAACCGCAACACGCCTCCACGGCATTGGCCCAGGTATTAACCCTAGTCGATGACGTTTGCTACTATTCGGGTGATCGGTCTGTGGATGTAAGTAGCGGGCGGACGAAAGCCAACAATAGAACCAAATAAATGACTTTTTCTTCTTTTTTTTTTTGGCAGTTTGGTTGGTACACAAGGCGCATAGGTCTGGCTACCATTATGAAGATGACCGAACTATATCTGCTACAGGATTCGTCACCCGATCATGCGCAGACTTGGTTGTTCCTTAAACATCGCATGGATGAGGCTGTTCAATTGCAAATGATGTTGGCTCAAACCGAGGGTATGACACACACATTTCAACGTTCCTTTAATTCAGCCTTCATAACGGTAAAACTAATCATTTACTATATCTTGAAAAGTATTCTCAAAACATTGCTTATTCACAGGCACGTAATATACTGGGCCTGGGCTACAATCGCCCTTAAAAACCACCCGTAACCAAAGGAAGGAGACTCAAGGTATAGACCACCCGATCTACTGTATACATCTAGACACATATATATATCGAATTATATATATCTAATTGTGAACTTTTCTAATAATCTGTTGACAGCATCTTGTAAAGTTCGACTCGCGATTCTTCAAAATTTAAAGATGATAATGTTTCCCTTCTCCACCCTATATTTAAGCTAGTCTCTGTTTGTTCAATCGAAGCTCTGCATATATGTATGTATATATATATAGAAAATGTCTTGAGTTGTTCCGATATTATTATTTAATACAAGAACTTTTATAAGACCCGATCATTTCAATATTGAATTTAGGACGTTTCGATCAATTTTATTTGAAATTTTGGATCGTTTTCTGATAGCACAACTATGAACACACATTTATACATTTAGTCCTCAATCTGAACCACCCCTACAGCAATCATAGGTTCCACCCTTGCTGGGGACCACTATTGTCGACGTGGGTTGTCCAGGAGAAGGATGTAAGTACTTTTATCAACGCATACTGCTCCTCCGTGAAATGGAGCTTGGCCGTCTGCCGCCAAATGTGGATGCAAATTCAGTACCTTCAATTAAGGATCTTTCACTGCGTATGGACATAGTATCACGCATACGACTGAGTCGAGCCCGTTCCTCCATTGATCTATAGCGACGCACGGGTTCTGCGCCAATGGTACCATCTCCCATCAATCGTTTTTGTTGTGGCATTCGTGATAGCCAGGTCCAGGGTTTGTCTGGATTGAATGGTTCATGAAAGGCCAATGGGCTTTCTCCATATATATATTTTTCTTTTCCTGGTCCTATTTTTTTCCTAACGGATCCTGCCGATTTAGTTGATACTATCGACTGGGCTCTTACCCTGCCGGAAGCTATCGAGGGAGATGAGGTTGTATTGTATGTGGAGTCAAGAAGCTGGGATATCTCTGGTGGTGGTGTTTGTTGCTGGTTATCAATCTTTGATATAATGGGACTTGGAGGATTTTCAGCCGCCACTTCGGAGTAGAGATCCGAAATGCCCTTAAGGGAGTTCGTGTCGTTTCGTTGTGCTTTGCCTTTTTGAAACAACTTATCCAGATCCAAGTCGTTTAATACTCGAAGCAACTGTTGCATGGACAGGGTACCGTTATCATCGCATAAGCTAGAGACGCTGCATAGAAGCTTCAGCAATTCGTCCCGCTCACCCAGCAGACCCATAAGATCGCCCTTGTCCAGTCCATTGTTAAACCATTTGTATTTGCGATTTAGCAATTGCATGCGATGCAAATAGTCCTGGATTAGACGGAGCAATTTCCCAACTGAATCCGGGTGCATGGGTTCAAACAGATTTCCGTTCTCGTCTATCAGAGAAGAAGGAGAAAAAAATAAGGCCTGGCTAGCCATGGGCACATCGTAGCTGCGTCGTCTTTTCATAATCCTCATTACTTTGCCATAGTTGGCGTGTAGCAGACGCAAGAGGATATAGTGAGTCGCCTCTGGGGATTGTTGTAGCCGGCGGGCGAGCTCAAAGATCACATTACGATTGATGTCCAGCCAACGCGGTGGAAGCGTGTGGCATACACAGGGATTCTTGTATCTTTCCCTCTTTCGCGCCTCCATGTACCACATGTGCTCGCTGTCCATCTGGTTTCGACCTCGAACGGAACAAGCGCTGGCGATCTCATGCACCGGACAGTGAGGACATGCGTACGGTATGGGCGGACAGGGAGTGTGACGCAGGCGGCAGCAGTGGATGCACATTTCAGATAGAAGATAGTTCTGTTATTAGAAATCAAATGATTTTGCCAGATGTTGTTTTCCGAATTTTTTTGTTTTTTTGTAATAAATTATAAAATTATCAAATGTCCTAAATTTTAGTGTGAATGTAACAGCTCGCAAATTTTAAATTTTTTAGTGTGACCAGACAGAGTATGATTTTACTCTGCAGCCCTGTGGACTCCGAGCAGCTGTTTCGCACAATCGCGTCATGCAGACAAAGAAGAAGAGCAGCAACAAAGTGTAACATTTTTAAGTATTGCGAAAAATTGCAAATTTTTGAAATGAGTTTCATGCAACAGAGTCCTGTAAAATATGCCTGCTCCTGCGGCATTTTGAATCCAATCAATAAGTTGTTCTTTTGTCGACATTGTCCCAAACTGAGATGCGGTTACTGTGTATGCCACGAGATAGAGTCGCACTTTTGTTCCAATTGTCTGGAGAACATACCCTCGTCGGAGGCGCGACACAAGAAAAACTGTTGTGCTAATTGCTTCGATTGTCCATGTTGCCAGCACACTTTGTCTGCCCGTGCAACTACGGTGGCGGTTGTGAAAAAGCCTGATGAGGCCAAGGACAAGGAGGTGCAGAGTGGAGCGGGAGGAGAAAGTGCATCAACCACACCCATCAAACCGTCGAGTGTACCCACAACTAAGAAAATGTATTATTTGTCATGCCTCTCCTGTCGCTGGACCACACGAGATGTGGGCATTCCCGATCAGGGTGTGGCAACTGGAACTTGGCCGGACAACGAATGCTTGTACCAGCTTCGTTTCAATGCACTTCTCGAGTATTATCAGTCGGTGGTGTTGCAAGAGAAACAGGACAGGCAGGAGTTTCTGCGTCGCAAGTCGCCCAAGCAGCATAAATTCCCAAGCCTGACAGATCGCACAGGCCTAACGGTATCTCTAATTCGACGACAAATCGGTTGGAATGAGAAGACTTTGCCGAAAAGCAAACCCATTAGCATTACCCCAACTGAGGCCACAGCTGATGTGGAACAGCTACCGTCGGATATCTTTACGGAGCCTTTGAATTTGCGTCAAGTGACGACAATTTCTCAACGGCTTAGCCAGCCAGGGGATCAGCCCACAGCCGTGGGAAATTTGTATCCCCAACGCCGTTCGCTATGGATTAAAAGGTCGCTGAGATGTCGCCAGTGCGAGCATAATCTAATTAAGCCCGAGTATCATCCGACGTCCATTAAGTATCGAATTCAGCTCTTCGCTAGCCACCATGTTCCCGAAGTGGTGATGGTCCGTTGCGAACAGCCTCTGAAGCCGGGTCAAAAGAATGCAATTCTCGTGAAGATCACCAATCCAACCATGTACGACATGACCATAAGGATTCTGGATGCTCTCCCCGAGGAAGAAGAACGTCTCACAGCAGAAATGTTGCAGCAGGCCTGCAAAATCAAGGAGGAGGCGGTAACCTCCTCGCCTCTTTTACGGGCAGCCGGCATCACCTTATCCCGACAGAATTCTACACGGGAGATTAAGCGAGAGGTTAATGAGTTGGCCAACACACTTATTGAACCACTGGAAAGTGAATTTGTACTGAGCCAACGCGACGATTCCAAGGAGTTCGACGAGGACATCCAAGCGCGTAGCGAGACCGAAGAACCCAAATTTATAGCATGGCGCAAGGGCAACAAAGTTTTACTGAGACTACAATTTACCCCAGAAGCGACCTCAAAGGTCTCCGATGAAGTCGTTTTGAGTTTCTACATGCAATACACTTACGTCAATACGGTAGCCAACACCACGGAAAAGAAGGAGCCAACCACTCAGGCACTCTACTCACGACTATTCATTCAGGCGGGCGCCATAGAAAAGCAATAAGCAACGAAACTGGCTTATAAAATGAACAGCTACATTTCCCAATAGGATGGATGGATAGTTGGAGACTATCAAAACTATTTAAACACATAAATTATGGATTAAACATACTAATTTATTGTCATAGGCAAATGCTATTATATCTAATACTAAATAAACCTCTAATCCGACTTGCTAGTCCACTTCTCACTCTCTGCCCAAAGGAATTTGCCAACTTTCTCATCCTTGGCAGCAGGGGCCACTTCCTTGGGCTTGCAATCGCTGAAATACTGGCCAGACACGTTGACCAAATCGGGGTCAAGAGCTGCATAGAGACTAGTTTGTGCACCACTCTTGGGGGTCTTCAGCAAAGGCCACAACATTGGTTTCAAGAAATATCTGCCACAACAAAAAATTGTTAAAATCCACAGTTCACAATGAATTCATTCAATCTCGAATTACTTACTTTACAAAGTTTGTTTGGAAGAATTTCCAGTTTCTGGCCAGCTCTGTGTCCACAACACCTGGATGCAGGGCATTCACAGTGACTCCAGTGCCTTCCAGACGCTTGGCCAGTTCGCGAGTGAACAAGACATTGGCCAATTTACTCTGAGAATACGCCGAGCCCTCGTCATAGGACTTTTCGCTATTCAAGTCATCCACATTGATGGCTCCACGTGTGTGGGCCAAACTAGAGACGACTACAATACGACTGGGAGCAGATTTCTTGAGAACGTCCAACAACAAGTTGGTAAGCAGAAAGTGACCCATATGATTAACACCCAACTGAATCTCAAAGCCATTTTTCGTCAGGGTTTTGGGGCAACGCATAACACCGGCATTATTGATTAGAACATGAAGTTTTTGTTGCTCAGCTTTGAAACTGTGTAGGAGGAGGAGGCAAAAATGATAAAGGATTCGACACCGAGAGAGAGAGAGAGTCCAACTTACCCTGTAACGAATTTACGTATGGAGGCCAGAGAACTTAAATCCAATTCACGTGAGAACACATTCTGATTATTCGTTTCTTTGACAATTTCTAGGCGAGCTATTTCACATCTGGTCATATCCCGACAGGCCATATAGACTGTGGCACCTCTTCTGGCTAGTTCCTTCGCTGTCTCCTTGCCAATTCCTGTATTGGCTCCCGTGACAATGACAACTTTGCCCGTTTCATCGGTTTGCTTGGTGAATTGGCCACCCTGCATGTAGTCCCTGTGATTTCAATTGGTGGTTAGTAATCAGTGGGTAATTCTGCCCAGCGTTATCTTACTTCAGAAAGTAGACTCCAATGCCGATTACTGCTGACCAGATGACGGTTGGACATAGCAGACAGTCTACGAATATGCACATTATCGATATAAACTAATTTGCAGGTTGTGATTGCTTGACGATGTTTAATTTTGAACTGAGAAAGCAAAGCAAGGGCTGCATTTGTTATATATACTAGAACGGAGAGCGCAAATCGGACGGGTGTGGACAAGAGAGAGCGAGAGATAAATGAATAGTGATAATCATGATGATATGCCAGACCGCGTTATGGTGAGTGAGGAAGAAAGCAGACTGGTGAAATACACTTCCAGAAGGTTCTTACACATAGAAAACCATTTGATATACATATGTAAATATACTTTAATCATATTTGATCACTTAATGTTTCTGCCTCTATCCATGATAATACTCCAAGCTTAAGAGATGAAAAGAACTTATTGATATGGTGAAAATTGGAGACATTCAAAGTGTATGATCTTAAGATGTATTTCCTATCAATTGTAAGAGTATTTAAGATAACATTCTGTTTTTCATCATTGAGGCAATTGAGTTTCTTCAGACATTTGTGCTTAAACTTCTCAATGAAGGAGTTGATAAGAAACTAGTAATGTTTGGGGTTGAAATGGATTGGATTTTATGAGCTATTACTAATTTATATTATTGCTTTTTTTTTGTGAAAGGTTAAACGTTTTGAATGAATGGTGAAATTCAAGTGAAGTCTACGGGTCGTATGCGTGATCGTGACTATTCTCTTTTTTTCGCCGATTCATGTGTAGTTATAATGTCCACCCTATTCCTTGGATTATCAATGCTGTGATAAGATATATTTAGGTAGCAAAGAGTTTTATATACCCTGCAATGGTAAAAATATTGACCCTTTTAAGTTTTATTAACACAAATTTTATTGCTAACCTCAACATTTAACTTAAAACTTGACACCGAAACTTTTTTAATGACTTGTTTACTTAAACTATAAAGAATGTGTAGTTTATTAATCGGACGGATTCCCGATTCCTGTCAACTTTTCACTCTCTAGCCAAAGCCATTGGCCAGTTTTCTCATTCTTGGCCGCTGGTGATGTCCATGTTGGTTTGCAATCGCTAAAATACTGTCCAGAAACGCTATCCAAATCGGGATCAAGGGCTGCATATAATGTAGTTTGTGCTCCACTTTTTGGTGTCTTAAATATGGGCCAGACAAAGGGCGTAAAGAAATATCTGAAAATTGAAAAAATGTCTTTTTTTTGTGAGATACAATTACTTAGAATACCTACTTTCGGAAAAAGTTCCAATGTCTTAGAAGTTCGGTCTGCACTACCCCAGGATGTAAAGCATTTGTGGTGACTCCAGTGTCCTTTAGTCTTTTAGCCAATTCTCTGGTGAATAATATGTTGGCCAATTTACTCTGAGCATAGGCAAAGTCTTGACTATAGGATTTTTCGCTGTTTAAATCCTCCTTATTGATTCGCCCAAATATGTGAGCCAAACTGGAAACGTTGACAATTCGACTCGGAGCCGATTTCTTGAGATGATCCAGCAGTAGATTGGTCAGTAGAAAATGCCCCAAATGATTCACACCAAGATGCATCTCAAAGCCATCTTTAGTTAGAGATTTTGGGCAATTCATTTGCCCGGCATTGTTTATCAGTATATGTAGCTTATCCTGTTCCTGCTTGTAACTAAAAAGTAAAAGGACTAATATTTATAATAAACCCGATTAATTTAGATCTTCTTGATTACTTGCCCCACTACAAATTTCTTTATCGATTCTAAAGAACTCAAATCCAATTCTCGAGTATAGATATTTGTGTTATTTGTTTCTTGAACAATTTCCCGACGAGCTTCTTCACACTTTTCCAGATTCCTACAGGCCATATAGACTGTGGCCCCTCTTTTGGCCAATTCTCTTACAGTCTCTTTACCAATTCCTGTATTCGCTCCGGTTACAATTATCACTTTACCTGTTTCATCGGTTGGCTTAGTAAATTGGCCTCCCTGCCAGTAGTCCCTGAAAGTAAATTGTTTATTAGTTTGTATTTTGTTAGTTATTCAAAGTTCAAAGTTTGATGTCGCCTACCTGAGCAAGTGTATAGTAGCAGCTATAATAGCTGGCACAATTACTACAGGGCTAAGTAGATAATCATAAATGAAACTCATTTTTTCAATTCTTTGTGTTCTCTTAGCTCGAGGCAGCTGTTAACAACTATATAAAGTGACATCTAAGGCGAGACTGAGTACAACAAAGACTCGTGCAATAGTTTAAACATAAAAATAGCTTAATTTAATTGAGAGTGAGAGTAATTACATATACACACACATATATTATCAGCATTTTATGAATCTTGTTGGGGTCATTTGCTCTCCATTCACGTAGTTTCAGATTGATTCACAAATAGTTGAAACTCGTTTTCCATAGTCACGGTCAGTAGTCAGAGAGTTGACTTAAAATTATGAGAGAGAACCGGCTTCAATAATAGCATTATAATAAAGTTTACTTTGTTTCAAAAGGACATTACTTGGTTTGCCATTCAAGAAGAAAATTCTTTTGTATATTTTAAATTGTTTTATTGTCTTTTCTTTACTAATCCCCGTATAAGAAATTCAGTTTTCTTGCCTCTCCCATTTGATCACCCTTTTATAACTAATCACTTAATAACTTATGCCTGTCCATTTTTCACTCTTTGCCCACAGCCATTTGGCCATTTTGTCATCACAGCCAACAGGGGCAACCTGTTTGAGGGAACAGTCGCTAAAATATACACCCGACACTTGATTCAAGTCAGGATCCAATGCCGCAAAGAGAGTGGTTTGGGCTCCGTTCTTTGGGGTTTTCATCACCGACCAAAAGAGCGGTTTCAGTGTGGTTCTGCTTAGAGAGAAAAGGGTATACTATTAGTCCAGACCTATTCAATTGATTAACAAGATCAATAAACACACTCTGCTACATACTGGGCGATGGGAGTTTGAAAAAACATCATGTTTCTTGCTATTTCCGTATCGGCAATTCCTGGATTTACGGCATTCACCGTCACTCCGGTGCCTTTTAAGCGTTTAGCCAACTCTCGTGTGAATAATATATTGGCCAATTTGCTTTGGCAATAGGCGACGCCTTCGTCATAAACGCAATGATCGCTATTCAAATCTTCCACCTGTATCAGTCCACGTTCATGGGCTCGACTAGCAACGACCACAATGCGACTGGGAGCCGAATTCCTGAGCACATCGAGCAAAAGATGTGTGAGAAAAAAATGACCCAAATGGTTGACCCCCAGATGCATTTCAAAGCCATCTTTGGTCAGTTGTCGTGGTGCCCAAAAGACGCCTGCATTATTGATAAGTAAATGCAATTGACTTTGCTCGCGTTTGAATCTAAAAGAATGAATACATTAAAAACGTCCTTCCTTAAGGATAGAAATTCACCCACTTACCCGTCCACAAATTTTCTAATCGAGTCCAACGAAGCGAGATCACATACACGAACGTAAATATTTGGATTATTGGTCTCTTGAACAATTTCATTGCGGCTTCTTTCGCCTCGTCTCTTGTCGCGGCAGGCCATGTAAACGGTGGCTCCACGCCGCGCCAATTCCCGCACTGTCTCCTTGCCCAGTCCTGTGTTGGCTCCGGTTACAATCACAACTTTTCCCGTCTCATCAGTTTGCTTTTTGAACTTTTGGGCTTGCATATACAATCTAGAAGATAAAGGCGCCATGACTACTACATAATCAGTTGCAGATTGTTGTTACTCGGTTATTGGTGTTCATTTCCATACCTTAAACAGTAAGCGATAAGGGCCACTAGGCCATGTGTCAGAAGAATGGGTACCAAGCCATGCAGTATACTGGTAATAACTCCCATACTTCCGCACAAGAGTGAGGTCTTTGCCTAAATGTATGACGAAATGTAAATGCTTCGACCGCGATTTTCTGTGCTTTATTTTTTGGTGTATTTTTTTGTTAAGATTCCCGTAACGATTAGTCGACGACAACTGATAAAATTGATAGCTCGACTTGTGGCTATGACGATTTTATGAGTACCCTGCAAGCGTGAAATCACTTTTCGACATTGTTTTGATTTTTTGTTCAGAAACCTTTGAGATTCTCCCCATGAAGCGAGGCCAAGTATTTGACCTGTGGTCGGCAAATGCATACAACACACCGTATACATATATCTATTTTAAACAAATGATGTATTAACAAGTAACCGGTTTTTGGCAGCAATTAGTCATTCAGTCAAGCAGTGAAATTTCTATCGAACATGGTGTCATATGAAGAAGATCCATAATTGGGATACGCATTTCATTGGATTACAAATGGCATGTCAATTATGATTCCACTCCTCCTCCTCGTCGCATTAAACAAATGCAAATGATGTTGGGGTTTGTCTTCAGTTTTTGTAAAAAAATGTTTTTTTTATTGCTCCGTCGCTTTAGGTGAATTAACTTTTAATAATTGTGAACTTGTCCATTTCTCGCTGACTGCCCAAAGCCATTTGGCTGTTTGCACATCTGTGGCTGCTGGTGCCGGTTGCGTTAATTGACAATCGGCAAAGTATTGGCCAGTTACTTCCTCCAATTCGGGGTCCAGAGCGACATAGAGACTAGTTTGTGCCCCGTTTCGGGGAGACTTGACGAAAGGCCAAAACAAAGGTTTGAAAAATAATCTACGAAGGGATACAATCTATAAAACGGCTTCCTAATCTTGTAAAAACATTATACGAACCCAGCAAAAAAACTATTAAAGAAGCTCATATGTCTAAAGATTTCAGTGTCCACAATGCCAGGATGCAGGGCATTTACCGTTACACAAGTGCCCTCCAGACGCTTGGCCAGTTCGCGAGTGAACAAGACATTGGCCAATTTACTCTGATTGTATGCCTTGCCCTCGTCATAGGACTTTTCGCTATTTAGGTCTGCTGTGTTAATTTCGCCGCGGGTATGAGCCAAACTGGAGACATTTACAATTCGACTAGGAGCAGATTTCTAGAATACATGTGGTTAATATAACAATCCTACGGACGAGCAGCACCATTAGTACCTTTAGTAGATCCAATAATAGGTTGGTCAGCAAAAAGTGTCCCATATGATTCACACCCAATTGCATTTCGAAGCCATCTTTTGTCACAGATCGTGGACAACGCATCACACCAGCATTGTTGATCAGGACATGAAGGTGTTCCTGCTCCCGCTTGAATCTACAAAGGAAAAAGAATGATATTTTAAAAATAATACCCATTCTCTGATTTGGTAATATGGACATACTCTGCAATAAAGCGTCGAATGGAGTCCAAACTGGCCAAATCACATTGCCGGCAGTAAACATATTTGTTTTGCGTATCTTTAACGATTTCAGCTCTAGCCTCTTCGCATTTATTCATGTCCCGACAGGCCATATAAACTGTAGCTCCTCTTCTTGCCAGTTCCCATGTTGTTTCCTTGCCAATACCCGTATTTGCCCCGGTTACAATCACAACTCTTCCAGTTTCATTGGTCTGTGTGGTGAATTCACCGCCTTGCATAAGATCCCTAAAATGATAAAGCCGGCAAACTTTAGTTGGAAATTTAAGAAAAATAAGATTTCAATAATAACTGACTTTATGCCACATGCTAAGCCAATTGTAGTTCCAGTTACACTAAACCAAAATATTGGACGACTTTTTAGGAAGGTAAAGAATCCCATAATTCGGTTAGCCTTTCGTTTGCCACGGAAAGAAGACAAAAGATTGCGCATTGTGACGTCAGTGATGAAGTTAAGTCCATCTAAAGCAAATATGATCCAAAATTTGAAGCGCAACTGTTGTTTTAATAGTTTTTCTACCATTTATTTTAGTTTATATAAAAAATGAATAAAATTATTAAAAGGTATCAATAAATTCGGCTGACATCTACGATTATTTATATTAGCCCACAAGGTAAGAAACCACATAACAATTCAAAAAATAATTATTTCTTAAACTACTGCAAGCATCCTTGATAAATAGAATAGAATCAAAAAAGATAATTTCCTTGATATTCCTCATTTTCTGATCTATCATATGTCTTTGCGCCTTGACTGTAAACAACTACTTTAGCAACACTGGACTACACTGGCCTATCGATATGTTATCGATATTTTAGTTCTAAGCTTTTGTTTCAGGTGTTGTGGGCTTTGTTTTGATTTAACACGTAAATGGTAATTAAATTATTATTTAAAAATTCCAAAGCCAACCGCGTCAACTTGAGCAATCCTGACAATAAACAACACTGAGGCAGCAAAGAAGAAGCAAGCGTGACATTAAAAAAAAACAACAATGCGACGCAATGTGTAAGTCAACGCCAACTCGACTGTATCTGGTGGCTGTGTCAACAAGTTTTAGACACGAACGTAACGTGATGTCTTCCGTTTCTGATTTCAGGCGCCAGCACCAACAAGACGATGGGGTGGAGGAGATATTCGGCCGAACAGAGTACGATACCGAAGAATTAATGGATCTGGACTTAATTCAGATGTCAAACAGACCGAGCACACAGTCCAACAAGCTGGCACGCTTTGAGAACACGCTGGAGGTGAAAGTGCAGGAGGGCGATACGCTTCAAGCTTTGGCCCTGCGATTCCACTGCTCTGTGGCGGACATTAAGCGCCTGAACAAAATCGATCGAGAAAATGAGATTCATGCGCGTCGCATCATCCGCATCCCTGTTACAGTACACAATGTCCTGCTGGGCAACGGTAGCATATTGACGCAGCAGGACTCACTGCCAGCGGTCCACAGGAGCGGCAACAACAGTCCGCGGCATAATGTGGAGCCTTCGCTACAGATTGAGCGCAATCCCCTGGAGGACGCTCGTTTAATGCTCGATGAGAGGCTTTTAGTTGCAGCAGTCAATGCATCTGGAACTGTAGACAATCAGCCTACGTCGTCCTCAACATCTACAGGAGGTGCTACTAATGGGATTCTTGGATTTCCGGATGATGAAGGTGAGTAAGCTCCACAGGTTGCTGGCAATACACGGGTTTGGTATTTCGATAGTCTTCCTTGGGTCAATTTTACCGATATTTAGTACTTTGATTTTCTTGTCACCTTGAAAAATGCTAAAAAGCTAAATTGGCTGTTTTAATGGCATCTATCGAAACTCGATATATTTGCACAGTTCGGTCACACTACACTAGCAGATTTAGTTTAGTCATTCTATCGTAAAGTAAATGGAAAAATAAAGAGAAATTGCCAATTTCCAAGGCATTAGTAGAAAAACAAGCAAAAAGTACACAAAAAATCAATATGCCAGACTACCTGGGAGACGATCAGCGCAAGGTGAAACACGAAGAGAAAGAGGATAAGGAGATAAAATCCCTGGACGAGGGCGATATTGAATTGTTGAAAACCTATGGCCAGAGCCAATACCACAAATCGATTAAGGCTATTGAGGAGGATATACAAAAAGCAGTGAAGCAGGTCAATGAGCTAACTGGGATCAAGGAAAGCGACACAGGTCTGGCACCGCCCGCTCTCTGGGATCTGGCGGCGGACAAACAGATCTTGCAAAATGAACAACCCCTCCAAGTGGCAAGGTGTACCAAGATTATTAATGCCGACTCTGATGATCCCAAATACATTATCAATGTGAAGCAATTTGCCAAGTTTGTGGTAGATCTAGCCGATTCTGTGGCCCCCACCGATATCGAGGAGGGCATGCGAGTTGGCGTTGATCGAAATAAATACCAGATTCATATCCCATTGCCTCCAAAAATTGATCCCACAGTGACCATGATGCAAGTGGAAGACAAACCAGATGTCACTTACAGTGATGTGGGCGGTTGCAAGGAACAAATCGAAAAACTACGAGAGGTTGTCGAAACCCCATTGCTGCATCCTGAGAAATTTGTAAATCTTGGTATTGAGCCTCCAAAAGGTGTGCTGCTCTTCGGTCCTCCCGGTACTGGCAAAACGCTGTGCGCCCGTGCAGTGGCCAATCGGACAGATGCCTGCTTTATCCGTGTTATTGGCTCCGAGTTGGTGCAAAAGTATGTGGGAGAAGGTGCACGAATGGTTCGCGAACTATTCGAAATGGCTCGCTCCAAGAAGGCATGTCTCATATTTTTCGATGAAATCGATGCCATTGGTGGAGCACGATTTGACGATGGTGCTGGCGGAGACAATGAAGTACAGCGTACTATGCTGGAGCTTATCAATCAATTGGATGGTTTCGATCCGCGTGGCAATATCAAAGTTCTCATGGCCACAAATAGGCCTGATACTCTAGATCCGGCACTGATGAGGCCAGGTCGTTTAGATCGTAAAGTGGAATTTGGCCTGCCCGATCAGGATGGACGATCGCATATATTTAAGATTCATGCCCGCTCCATGTCCGTTGAGCGGGACATTCGTTTCGATCTGTTGGCTCGACTATGCCCCAATTCGACTGGTGCCGAGATTCGATCTGTTTGCACGGAGGCTGGCATGTTTGCCATTAGGGCGCGTCGCAAAGTGGCCACCGAGAAAGATTTTCTTGAGGCGGTCAATAAGGTCATCAAGAGTTACGCCAAGTTCAGCGCCACTCCGCGCTATATGACCTACAATTAATTAAGCATTTGCATTATATTCTCTGGTCTTTTTTTTGAGCAGCTGGAAAATATTAAGTAAATAACTATTAGTAATGAAAACAAGAAAATAAACGTTCATAAATAACACAATTCTCCAGTCCTTGAAGCTAATTTGTGGGGTTAATTTGAATAATGTTATCAAAAGCTTTTGCAACTCTAATGGAAACTTTTGTTTCTCTCCAGCCCATACGGAGCGATCTGCAAACGACGACAATGCGCCACTGCTGAGCGAAATGCTTATGGACAGACATGCTCCATTGGTTCGCCCTATACCCGGGCCTTCCTTGCGCGCCATCGATTGGTCTGGCTCTGATTGTGATATGTCCTGGATATGCCTCCTGGTGTTCATACTCGCTCTCTGTGTCGTTATACCGCTGGTCTATGTCATCTATCTCGCCGAGCATCCACATCATCACATATCACAGTAATTGAATTGGCAACAAAACAAAAATAAGACCCATTCCAAAAAAATTTACTGTCTGCTGAATTTATTTTTCTATGCATATATAACCTAAGGATTTCTATCGTACATGACATCTCAAAGTCGTCTCCCCCATTGTGTCTATGTCTGTCTCAAAAAAGCTGTATAGAATCTTCCAAGCATTGGATTGAAATTAAAGCTGGCGCAGCTTTATTTTTACCTTGTAAATAGACCTGTGTCGTTCATAATAATTGTAGAAAATAGAAGAATGCATATCTTAGAGATAATAAAAAAATAATATAAAAATAAAATTACGAAACTTGACAACCTGTTAAGATGAAAATTGTCCAAGTTAGAGGCTTATGCAGCACCAAAAGGAAAGGATTTGATCTCTGAGGTGTCCTCGATGATTCTTTTGGCTTTCTGAAGGACATTTCAGGTGATATTAATCGACGGGTTTGGTTAAGGACATTTGTCCAAATAATCAATTCGTCCTTAAGTTGGCCGAGCTATAAGCATTTTTTTTGTTTGTTTTCTTTTTTTAACTTTTTTTCCCAAATCTCAAACTTTGTCAAGTGGCCAAAAAACGGGAAAATTACAAAGTTCTAAATATCATAGCACTCCGCAGGACAATAGAGAACTTACTTAACGATTTTCAAAGGACTTGTGGGATGTTTGACATTTTAGGAGACAAAAAATCGGTCAAAAACTTATATCCTCTTACGGAAGATTCCAGGATCTGCTAAGGCTAGTCTAAGCATCAAAAACTACAGACTGACAAAAGGATATTCTGATCGTCCTTGAAATGCCTGAGTTATAGGCACACTAATGTGTTTCTTCGCGACTTTTTCTAAGCTTTCTAACTGACGCCCTTACGAAAATGCGAGCGGTTTTCAGGAAATTGAAAATTCTTGAATGAATAGTTAAAGTTGATCCTGGAGGATCCAAAAAAGGAATCGACCAATGTCCTTCAATGACCAATGTACCTCTACAGATTGGCACCAAAATTGATGTGCTATCTAGACGCGTCGATTGACTTAGAAAGCTTTTTGGCAAGCTAATACCAATTACATTTTTAGAAAATTTCATGCCAATGTTAATGAATTGTTTTTTTTTTTGATTAAACCAACTATTTTGAAATCAAAAGATTTACTTTTCCCAATTCCTTAATATACATAGAAACAGAATACAATTATATTTTTGATTTCCGTTTAATTTGAATTTCAATACATTACAGTGAAATTTGAATTGCTTAGCTATAATGAACACGTTAAGTTTTTTCGTTATTTATTCGTTCGATTTTGTTAAATTTTAATTCTTAGTAAAGTTGGAATGGCAAATCCTTGGAGAGCCAACTATGGGAATCGTTTTTTCTTTTCCATTCGGCGGTGGTGTGGGTGGTGCTTTAGTTGGGTTTCTTTGGGGGATCCGGTTGAATGAATTGATTCTGGGTTGGACTTGTGTGTTGGATGGTGCATTCTACATAATTCCTATATATTGAACTTGATCAGCCACAAATACTGATAATTTTTGTATTGTAAATCCTTAAATGCATTCATAGCAATTCGGAGTTGTGTCTTGAGTTGCTTAGACTAAATTGTTAACTTTGTTTTGAGTGACAACTAACGTAATACATAATAATAAATGCATCGAAACGGATTGTCCTTGTAATACTAGAGAAATCAAAAAAACACGAAAAAACTGAAAACTGAACAAAAAAAGAAAAAGTCTAAGGAGTTGTCCACGATTCAGCCAAATATTCGAAACGATAAAATTTATTGTTTTCCTTTGCACATTTCTATATATTTTAAATGAATTAATTGGAAGTTGTTTTGTTTCGAATATTTGGTGTAACGCGGATTTGGATCTCGAAACATTTTCAATAATTATTAATGTTAATTTGTTTTGTTTTGTTTTCTTGGAAGCAGTTATAAAAAATATTGTATTTCATTTAAATTTGTTTAAAGTTTTAGTTTTAGGTTTAGATTTAAAGATACGCGCAATTTACTTAATTATCCAAATGGCATAGGTTTTTGTTCTTTAATCGCCATTGGATCTTAATTGCGTTATCCATAATGTTCTGTTAGTTTTTTTTTTTTTTTAAACGCTTAGAATACATAATTTTTCTTTTGTTTCTTTTGTTGTATATAATTGGCACTTAACTCATTTGTTTAAAAAAAATATATATATAACATAAAATATAGTACACACAAAAACGATCATTTCGGGATCAAAAGGGTAAAAAGTATATATATATATGTATATATATATATATATAGATGTATGTATGTATATATATAGAATATAAATAAATAAATCACGTTCATTCAGTAAAAAAGAATTGGCCAAATGAAAACAAATACACAAAAGCGCCAAATTGCACATAAAATATTAATTAATCATTTCCCTTTCTCAGTACGAATATATGTATATATATATATATATAAGTAGGTGGCAACCTCCTCCTCGGTGTGGAGATCAGTGATCCAAGATGGTTGCTTGATCAGAGTGGTGGTGGATGGTGTGAAGGTGGTGGAGGGTGAGGGTTGGGAATGTTTCTCTAGACATTTCATAACTCGACGACATCCTCTTCTTGCTTTGTGTAGGGCGCAGCTGTTCTAAAGGATACACGCTCCGAGTCGTCTCGTTGCAGACCCTTAACTAATGTCTCCTAAATGGGCGTAGGGACGGTAATAAGAGAAAATATTTGTTAGTTGGAAATTAAAATCTTATGGAGTTGGTACATTTACATGACATGCAAGCAACAAGGAAACTAAGCAAGCAACAGAATACAAAAGGCTGATGCAGATGAGGATGGTGAAAGGACGACGACGACGACGACGTGGCCAATGGAAGGAATGAGAATTTGTGATGGTTTTGCAGCAGCTGGCATCAATCAAACCTCGAACAGTGTTGAGATCTCCTTGCCAGCAATGCGTTTGAGGGCTCCACTTTCGGCACAACTGGAGGCGGAACCATTGCGTATACTTAATATTTCATTGCTAATGAGGCTAGCACAGGCTCTGCTCTGAGCTGAGCTGCTGCTCATTTTGCTAGTTGTCCTGTTGCCTGTGCTGGTGATGCTACTCGTAACTGACTCCTCTGATTCAAACTGGCTGCTAGTATTTAATACTGTTGTTGTTGTTGAGGATGTGGTTGAAGATGAGGAAGAAGTGCTAGTGGTGGAAGTTGATGAGACTGAGGTGCTGCTGGAATTACTGCTCGTGGAACGCAGATTCGATGTGCCCAATATGGTTCTTGGCATAACAGGTGGCTTGAGGGGAAGTTCTAAGTTTTACAGGCAATAAAAATCAAATTAAAATAAATAAAAGATAGCAAAATCAATAAGAAACAAAACAAAAGAAGTCAAGAGCAACTAATAGAGTACTACTACCTACAAGCAGTCGGCATGCATCATTGCGAGCTCCATCAAACTTACCCAGACGATTGAGACCTGCGGCCAGTTCGCGCACCGATTTCTTTTCGAGAGCTGCTCCCGGGGTGATGCCCACAATGCTGCCTCCTCCACTGCCGCCAGCTGCTATGGCTATGCCAGGTGTTATGCCAACAATGGAACCACCGCCGCTGCTCTTGCAGAAGGCAACCACTTCGGGAACATCTACACAAATGGAGAAAAGATATTTGTAATGACAGCAGATGCCTCTTCAGCAGCTACTCACCGTCATCCAATTTCTCTGGCGTGGTCTTCTGCGAGTCACTTGTGGCCTGACCATTGCCCAGCTCGGCAGTCGCATTTTTGGGTTCACTTGGACCAACCACCGACCAGGGGCGTGGCTTTTGTAGGACAATGGGAGTGCGTAGTATGCCATTGCCTGTCTTAACAATGACACTTCCATCTCCGCTGCTCGTTGCACTATTTCTAATTGAATCGCTACTTGGTGAACGCATCTTGTCCTCGCCTCGTGAGCTTGCTGCCTTTAGCAATCCGCCTCCAGCGGCTGCCTCCTCACCGGAGCCGGAGCCGGCGCCCCCTTCTGTTCGCATCTTGACCAGCGGTGATTTACGTCCAACCAAAGGAGAATATTTCTCCAAGTTGTCGGTGGAACGGGAACGTGTTGCCCAAGAAGCGCCTGAGGAAAGAAATGCAAAATATACATCAACATCTGATAATGGATTTCATTATCTATAATACTTACTTTTCAGCAGAGGCGATTGGCGTTCCAATTTGATTGGTCGGCGCTCTTCCAGAATGGGTGTGGTCTCCTCTGATGTCATGTGTCCATTGCCATCCCGACTCATGGTGGGGCTATCGACAAAGGACAATGAGCTGCACTCCTCCGATGTGGGCGAGACAAGGGGCGTCAATGTGGTTGGGGTAACCGAACCGGGACGGAAAAAGTGTTCCAATCCCTCGCCGATCTCCCGACCTCCCAACCCTTCGGCATTGACCAAGGGACGGGTGGGTGCTCGCGTCTTGGCCCGTTTGGGCCGTCCTTTGACCAAATGCTGCAGCTGAAATGAAGCGCTGGGCAGCTCAGTAATGGAATCGCAGCATTCATCGCCACCTCCATCATCGGCGGTTAGCAGGCTACTGTCGGTCATATTGCTATTGCCAATGGCTCCGTTTCCGTGCCCCGACACAGCGACTACTCCTCCGCCTCCTCGAGACAAGGCTCCTGACAACTGATGCGAGCTGGATGAGCGATGCGACGAGGGTGACTCCAAGAGATCGGGTATGTGGCTCAAACTGAGATTCTCCACCACCGACTGTGGACGCACCTTACGGCCAACGGATCGGCGTTTGGTAGGCAAATGCGGTGTGGCCTAAAGGAATGAGTTTACACAGAGAAACGAGAGCGAGACAGAGAATTGGGATCAATCTTGCGGGGAAAACGGGTAATTTATTTCAAATGGAAATCAATGGAAAATGGAAACAGGGAAAAGGGAAAACAAACAGGAAATGAATACTAAGGAATCAACTAAAACAAAAGAAAGAAAAAACCAATTTTAAATTCTACTACATACATATAGAGTAGAGGGGGATATAGTTGACAAATTGGATATAAACTATTCAATTTGCATTGAAAATTAAAAATTTTTTTTGTAAAGTTTACAAAGATGAAATTAGAATGGACACAAAAACAACTACTTACAAGGTTCAGATATTCCAATTTCTTTTTTTTTTTTTTGTGTGTGAATTTTTAGTTTTTTAAATTGCATTTTTTATATGTAAATGATTGAAGATAAGGTTGGAGATATATATAGTTTGATTTTTAGATAGATAACACATATACACATATACATATACAGTATATAAAGAGCGATTTGTTTCGTGATCAGATCGTGTCAGGAGAAGATGCGCAGACGAAGACGAGAATGAAATAATGAACATGAGTGACGAGTATATATAAATTCTATAGATATATATATATATATATAGTATTGTGAGATTTCTTAGATATATGTATATATTGGATGATATGATGATTATGATTGATACTTTTGATGGATGATATTTTATTGTAATTTGGCACTCGATCTGTTTTGGTTTTAAAGATTATTGCATCCATTTGGGTAGCGACAAATTTTCAACACTTACAGTGGGTGATTCCAATCCCGATTTGGATAAGATAGAGCCACGTCCTGGTCGTATTATTAGACCATCAGTATCCTAAAAACAAAAGTATGACAACAGAAACCAAAATTACTTAAGGCCGTACAAAAAATATTTAATCAGTTTCATGCTGATAACAGACTAAGCGACGACAACAGCATGAACCGATTTCAGTTCAATCGAAGTACACAAATGTTCCAAATTTTTTTTTTTGTTGGGTTCGATTATTTTGTGGAACAGAAAACGAAAGCGGCTTTCCAAGGGGCTTAAGGCACGCTGACATCATCATCATCATAATGAGTGAGCACCTCGTCGCAACTTACATGGCTCGATCGACTGCGCACAATGTCGGGGGTCTGCGGTTCGTCCATTAGCAGCACCGATGGCGACTCGGCAATGCCCAGGCCACGGCGATAGCGTGTCAAGGCCTCAAGCACTTCATCCGTAGCTCTATCCGATATGGCCGATGCCAATGATTGCTCAATTTCACTGTAACGACAAACAAGAAAGTCGAGTTATTATTAGGTTTTCTTTGAAATTGAATTAATTAGTAAGTACTTGTGATTGTTTGGTGATTCTAGTGATTCAACTTTTGAGTCTGTTTCTGGTTCCAACTCTTCATCGGGACACTCTTTATAGGCAGCCTGCTGCTTGGCTGACCCCTTATTGCCAAAGCAACAGCACAAAAAACAACCCAGACCCATTTTAATGGAATCCCACACAGAAATTGCCGACGAAGGAGACGGCGGAGAGACTGGTCAGACGTTTGACTCCAAATGGAACTGCATTCAGCTGTTCAATTTCAGTTATGTGTACCTACATATTTTTGTTTTTCTTTTTTTTTTTTTTTGGTGTTTGCTTAATCTTATCTAAGAGTGTGGCTTCCTCTCTCTCTCTTCGACACACACCTACACTAACCTACCCGTCTATACACATACGAACAAACAACTGTTCTCTCTAGCAAGTGCGGAAATTGTCATTTCGTGTTTGCATAATGAGAGAGAATCGGAAGATGGAGAGAGACAAAGCATAGAACTCAATCTCGAATATTTGCAAACTCAACATTTTTTGGTTAAGCAAACAATTACAATGGCTCTCAAACTCTAAGTAATGCGAAAGAACTTTTGTTTGATCCATGCCTGATCCCAACTTACCAAACTTTATTCATTATCTCGCTGCCAGCATTGTTGAGCAAACAAGTCTGAAGAAATTCCTCGGGCACTACTAGCCGCTCGGCGAGAGCTTTACGCAAATCCTGGACCACAATCTGATTGCCCAGGGTTTTGGGGCATTGCTCGATGCCAGTACGTATCATGGTCTCTACAGTTTCCTCCAGATAGCTCTTGATCGTGTAGCTCAGCTCGCTGGCCACACGGGTCAATTTCATTTCGATGGGATGCGAATCACTGCGCACTGCTTCCTGCAATTTGGGCATCAACTGTTTGCAGTTCTCGGCGTCGGTTATGAGACGTTGGACAGCCGACACACTGTCGCCGCCCCCGCCCTTGGCTATGGAAATGGTATCCTGAGTCTCGGCCACAAGTTTGTCCACCAGCTGGTGAGTAGAGGACAACATAAAGCCATGCTGCAACCGAAATGCTTGGCCATTGCTGCGCTTCAATCCATTGCAATTGCGTTGCAAGAGTTCCTGCATTTTGCGCATCACAGCATCCGTCTTGTCCGGATGATTCTTTAGATGCGGGGCAATATCAAAGACGGGGAATGGTATGTGGCGCATGCTGTGATTATGCTCCAGGGCATAGACTATATCCGCATAGCCCTGCAACGTCACATTGTTCTTGTCCATGTAAATGGTACGCAGACGATTGTTAATCTGAAGAGCCTTGGCCAACAGACGAGCTCCCACATCGCCCATGAAGTTGCCACTTATATCAAGTTTCTGGAGACTCTGATTGCTGCCCAGGGCATTGATGAAATCGTGGAGATCATGCTTCAGTTTATTCTCCGACAGCATTAGCTCGGCCAGTGGGAAATCATCCTTCTGTATCAGATTGACCAAGGCGTCCATTACGGGGGGAATGTGTTTGGGTTTCATGCCCGTCAAGCTGCGACACAAAAGGAGTGTCCGAATCGATGGATTTTTCGAGATGGCCGTCAACACGGGAGCCAATTCTGCATCCAGTTGATTCTCACTGATGTCCAGACTCTGCAAAACTCGCACGCCATGTATGCAGGATTCGAGAACATGGGCACCTTGGGTGCCCAGCGTATTGCTGCTTAGGTCCAAGTGCAGACCTGCCGTTGACTCATTGCAGGCTAGGCCGAGAAGCAGATTCTTTAATGCCTCCATGGGAAGCTTACAGCCGGCAATATTCAAATGCTTTAGGCTCAATGAGCTGGTAAAGAACTGCTTGAACGAAGGAGGTATCTCCTTGCCCTTTTTGGTGCTAAACGAATTGTGCGACACATTCAGATGGGCCAAATGCGTGGCACAGCCGCGCAATAAAGCTCCAAACAACTGAAAGAAAAAGTGGATAATAAGGGACGTAAAAATGAAACCATTTTAGCATTTCTACTCACATTCTCCAGTATAATATCAGTCGATGCCAGATCCAAGTGCTCCAAAACGTTTGGCTGAGCCAGAAAGTTGTGCAGGTTCTTGAATAAAACAAAAGGATATCAAATTAGTTTCAATTAAGTATCAGAAAAAGGATCCTTGCTACTTACCGTTATGTCATCTTTGAGACTATTGCCACTTAAATCTAAATACGTGAGCGAATTGGCTATACTTTGATTGACCGTCAGGGAATGTGACATCTGATTGACACCTTTCGAGGTGAGACCACAGTGAGCCAATGCCAGCTTACAGAGTCCCTTGGACACCTTGGCAATGGGTGGGGCCAGGTGAATGGCTCCTAAGGTAGAAAAGTACAGAGATTTATATTAGTAAAACGAAGTCAAACAATGGCTGAACAATGATTTGAAGAAAATGAAGCAATGGAAAATGGATCTGAGAGAATTTTCATTTCGATTATGCCAATTGTGTTTGTTACAAAAACAAGCAGAAAAATAGCAAATGATATCCCTCTTGGTGGCCCTTGTCGGTAAAGTGAGTTAGAGCGATGAGGGAGAAGAAGCAGTGAGACCAATTCAGAGAAGATTCATTTGATTCAACCGACAAGGGTCACACCAATGGGGGATCACAAATATTGATGATTAAATATGCATAAGAATAACAAGAACAACAACAACATCAATAATAATAACAGTAATGAACAATGAACAATGAAAATGCATAGCAAATGTTTATGTTCTGATGAACTGTGACTAAAAAGGAACTGCTTAGGATATATTCTTTATCCCAAATATTTTCTTAATTAACAAATTTTCTTTTGGAATTGATTTTGGGCAGTTCTTTTTAAAGGCACAGTCCTAAATATATCATCTATGTGGCTCTGTCAAACCTTGTACAATCTTTCCGAGTAGGGCGCACAGTGAGCTGGCTCCTACACACACACACACACGCACACACAAGTGCATATATGTGATGGGTCAAAAGATTAACAATTAAACAAAAACATTGGAGAACAGAGAGAGAAATGAACAACAAAAGTGAAAGACAATATTGGATTAATTGGTTTCCACAAACTAGACTAGACTAGGCAATTAAGGGTGGATCAGGAAGATTTATCCATTTGTCCATAGTGCGGGTTGTTCATCTGTATTGTCCATCTATATACGCACCTTTATCCTCTATTATATTATGACTCAGATCGATGGTGCGAATGGCGGGATTGCTATTCGAGATCACAGATGTCGATAGTTTGTTCAGAAAATCACCTCTGCAAAGGATTCACAATTAATATTCAATAAAAATCTCGAATCACAACTAAACTGAGGTAACCTTAAACCTAAGGCCTCCAAATGCAGCTCCTCCAGCCACATTGAACGCTTGAGCACATGTAGAATGCGTTCCAAAGTCTCATTCGATAGACGCATGTGGGCAGCCTTTAGGCCACGAAAGAATGTATTATACTCCAAGGCGGAAACAATGGCCATCAAGTCTCTGTAGAAGAAGATTATTATTAATTAGTGTCTCTACTTTTTGGTTTCACTCACTTTGGTTCCAAGTGATCAAAGTCTCGCAAATTGAGAACTCTTGTGTCGTGCGATAAATAAATCGTATCGACATCCCAGGCAACCTCCTCACGATAGGGTACACCATGGAAATCACACATGCAGGCATATTGAGCACTAAATCCACCGCAAGGTCCTACATTACGAGGATCGGAGGGACGAAATTCTTCAGAGAAAATGGTTTCACGTTCCGGTGGTTGGATATCGATCTGTAAAAAAGAAAACAAAACATCAATTGAAAGTGCAGAGGGTTTTTAGGTTTGTTATCTCTACAGTTTTTATTACTACAACAAAAAGGACATACTACTTGCGTGTCCTGTGACAATTAACCACTCATGTCATTGTCTCTTTTCGCTAATTGGTGATAATACTCGTAAAACTAGCACTCTATATGTTTCAAGACTCCAAGTGAAGTGATTCACAAGGCGACCCACATTGAAGTTGGTAAAATTATAATCATTAAATTGTGAAAACTATGTTTAATCGGTCTTTGGATCAGCATAATACATATGCATTGAATTCTCAACTCCATGCAAAGCAGATAACATGACAATGAGTACAGCATTTATGCATTTAAAGCTTAAATAGCTTAATTAATGAAGGCCTCGTACCGAGGGGCTCATCAAATGGGTGAAATATTATTGGTTGGGAAGGCAGACAGCAGCAGCAGCCACATAAAAACAGCAATTCATTAAATATTAAATTAAAACTTTAATTAAAGTCACCCGCAACCCACATGCAGTTGCCGTTTAGTACTCTCAAGTGTCATGCAAAACACACAACGAGTTTAAGATTTAGAACAAATGTATAATGTATGAGCAAATACTATATATATATATAGGAGATCCAGTCATCTAACATCTGACGGATAGCTTATGTTATATATTATATATACGTACCTTTTTGATGATATATTTGAGAGGAACTGTTGGAAATATTTGCTTAATGGCCGATGCCAAGTCGGTTAGTATGACATCAGCATTCTGAAAAGTAGAATAATAATTTTAAGTGGTCTAAAATTATAGTAAATTGTATACAGAGATAGATAAAAAGAGAGAGAAAGAGGGAATGAGAGAAATATGGGTGGCACCTACCGAACTGAAATTGCCCGCATCTCCGGTGGTTGCAAACGAGTATGGCCGATCGCTTGTGACAATGGAAAAATGCGTGGACTTTTTACTCTCGACACCGACAATATCCAGATAGTGGAAATGGCATTCGATCTGTGAGTGAGTGGATGGATGGAGAACATTTTAATTGGATTAACTTACTCGCTTCTGTCTGTCTGTCGACTCGCTCTTCTTATACTCACCTTGGTGGGCACTTTGGCACTAAGTAAGTAAATGCGAACTGGCGTAAAGACCTGGGAAATAAATAATGTTATTAGTGGGTGAGGAAGACGGAGACAGAAGGAAAGATTCCTTTGAGTAGTCCATCTCTTTGATTGAAAATCAAAGTGAGGGCTTTAATTCATTTAGGTATTTAGTCAAATGCAGAAAAAAAGATTCCTTTATCGACACTTTTTGCCCCCCTCTTCATCTTTACTTTGACTTTGGTAATTGGACACTTTGTCTCAGTCACCTTTTAAGCGGCTTTTGCACAAATCAATTTTCCAGTCGGCCAGCCAGTAAATTAGCATACAATGGGACAGGGTAAAGGGCAGACGCCGCTAAGTATGCTATAAAATATCAATTACAATGAAATTTACTACTAACTCCAAAGGGGAGACCATCTATTCTGAACTTTCAGTAGCACTTTTTCAATTTTAATTAAGTTTAAAGAACAATATCTGGTCGGTATGATATTTAGCTATGACCCTTTGGGAGTTTCAGGCAAAGAATCTTTAAAACAATCTGGTTTATGTCTCATTTATTTACACCAGGTGGCCCGGGTCGTTACTCCTGACCAAATAACAAAAACAATACAAAGAATTGCTTCGGGAAAAATTTAATTTATTTTTGATGGAGAGACCTCATCTTCTGCATCTCTAGTGGGGCATGCCACACGCACATGACTTGCGGATGATGATAATTATGATGGGAGAAGCTCCAATTAGCAGATGATATACACTTACCAATACACGATTTTCTGTTTTATCGCCTTTCGTTTCCAATTTAACCATATATTTCACGAGTATCTTTGTATGGCGACCCAATAAGGATTTGACGCTTTCTGCAAACAGAGAGAGAGAGTGAGATAGAGAATGAAATAATCGTCGTGGGGAAAGCTTAAATGAGTCATATTCAATTCTTGATTATAATTATAACAACAAACAATTGTCTGACAATATTATATAGATATGTTAATGTATCTATGTATATCGTTTTTAGCATGCACAATTCGTGTTTTATATCATGCGAAATCAGTTTTCAAACGAAACACGTAGATGCCGGCCCCGCTCATATGAAGGCAATCATCAAATGTCAACGACAATGCCCACCTCCAACCACCAAGCAGTCAACCCATCCTCCCACATCCTCCCTGTGGCCACCTTTTTATTTTCATTGCAGCAGCACCAACAGCTACTTAGCATACCCTCACACACATATACACAGGAGCGCATCTATAGAAGCCCTAGGCCAAAGAAGATAACAAAAAACTTAACAAACACTGGCTTACCATGAGTTGAAATCTGGTATATACATATATAAATACATATTCAAGGCAAATCTCATTTCGGATGACGAAAGAATTACACCAAAATAGCCAGACTTTAAACCCCTTGCATAATTTTCCAGAAATAATTCCAGACATACATATATCTTAAATATTATTTTAATGTTGTCTCTAGGTAATTTACTAGAATTAGTATTAGCAGACAACCAGAAAATTATGTCGGAAAAACTTATAGTCAGAACCGGAACGAAATTAACTTGTTCTCGATTCATAAGGTTCTCCATCGTACTGCCTACAAAATACGTAATGACAAATTAAAACGATAAACCTTCGAGCTTATTATGGTTAGTCTGAACTTAAGAGTGAAATGGATAAGCTCTGTATCGTTTTGGTAGTATCAATATTTCGCCCTGTTAACCTATTCTAGAATCCGTCCCTGTGCAAACATACACAAAGAGATTCCCCCACGCCCTAATGTCTTCTTTTACCTCTATCTCTCTTGCTCCCCACGCGTTCAAACGATGACGAATTATTCAGAGTGAGAAATTTTGCAGTCGCAGTTGACAAAAGCAAGACACAGAGAGAGAGAGAGAGAGACACAGGAGAAGGCGATAGAAGGAGTTGGGTTAGAGGTGGGTTATTTAAGGGGGTGAGGTAAAGGAGAAGGCATTATTATGTCATGCGACAGGCATGCCAAATCTCAAGTATGCTTACAGTTATGACTCCTTGTCTAAGCATGTTCCACAACGACAACAGCAACAACAAAGCTTAAGAGAGAGGGAGGAGTATAGGGAAGGGATATAAAAGAGGACGAAATGGAATTGAAATGTCTGAAATATCAAATGCCCTTCCCCCTCTCCGAAACCCCAACCACACCCTGACATAGGGGAAGAAGACAATGACAAAGTCAAAGCTCTTGGGCAAAAGTTTTTTGCCTACAGCGCAACACTTGAAGAAAATTGTTTTGATTTACAATTTTGCAGTCGTAGTAGTAGCCAAAAGATAGTTTGGATGACTTTAAAAACATTAAATGTTGGTGTGGGGGAAAGTAGATGTTCATAACAAGTGGATTTGCATGCCAAGGAGACACTAGACACCTGACCACCAAACCAACCCCACTCCACCCCCTTCTTCTTGACCACTCTCACCAAACAGCGACACTTGCCTTGATGGCTTTATGGTTTGAGACATGTTAGGACATGTTGGCACGCATCAAAAATCAAGCAGCACGAAAAGACAACAACAAAACATTTGACTAACTGACTGACTGACTGACTGATTCGCTTAATTGCAGACTTGAGAGCTTGCGCGTTGAAATGTGAATGAACTTGGCCTCCCACCACCCTCCCCAACTTACAATCTCGCCATCTCATCAACTTACACACACACAGAGACACTCTCGCTGTCTCTCATACTCCGTCGCGCTCTCGTTACATAGTAACGGTAGCTTGAGTGCCGCTTCTCTTTCTTTTGATATAGCGGAGCACTATGACAAGAAAATGATGACAAGTGCATGACAGTAGATCAACAAAGTCTTTGTACAGCTGACAGAATTTAAGGAATTTCCAAGGGTCATCACGTACAAGAACTTTTTGTACATACAGTACTGACGACAGTCCAAAATCCAAATTACCTGTCTGGTCCACACACCTATCTCATCTATACCCTCTCTCTCCCTCTTACACTCTTTTGTCGTTCTGTCGGCGGCTCTATTTCCGCCTCGGAGGAAATTCGACTTTAATTGAAAATTGTGGTTATCTTTTTCGATTTGTGCGGTTCCACCTATGTATGTATGTATCTGCCCGAGTTTTTGACCCCGTTCTCTTCTTACACTCGCTCTGTCGTCGATAATCTGCTTTAGGGTCAAAGAACCAAATTCTAACAAGATTGTCAAAAAGTTTCTGCACACATTTGGCCGTTGCGGATGTGGCTGAGCATACATGGTGTAGGTGGCCTGTTGGGGGGATTTGGCAACAGGATCTAAACTGGCCAAAAACCAACAATAAGGTTTGAGTGTGTGACCCAATTTTGAATGAACTTTTTACTGCAGCAACAGCCGCAAAGCTCAGCACAATGGAAGAACGAGAAGGATTACACGAGTTCAAAACACTTTATATCCTACAACAAGAACTAAAAGTGCATGTGCTAGTGTGCAGAAGCAGTGCCGGATTTGCTTTAAGACCAGAGTAGGCCTAGGACGGAAAATATGTACATAAATCGTAAACACTGCGAAATATTCTTTTTGAGATATAAAATTTATATATCCAGTATTACTTTTAAATTTATCGGAACAAAAATATTATCTTTTCTGTCATCATTCTTGATCTGTACGTTTATTATTATTGGAAAACAGTGCGTATACGTAATTGCTAATTAAATGGTGGAAGCCAAAAAAGAGCAGCTGACCTTCCAGGGCGACGACGCATGCAATTCCGTCACTGTGTTGAGTTTTTTATAATAACGTCCGTTTTGTAGTTGCAGTTTGTTAAATGAACATTGTCTGTAGTTCGCCGTCGTCATCATCATCGTAGTTATTGTTGGCTATGCAAACATCACACACACATACACACACACCCATCTGCACCCGCTCTCAGTGAGTCACAGGCAAACTTTGAACCCTTATAAAAAAAAAAAAAAAAACAAACTGTGTTCAAACTTGTCAACAAATGCAATATGCAGACAATGGGAAAACTGTTCTACAGTTTGACACTCACACTTAAACTGGCATTGCCCCACCCACCACCTGTATTTGGGGAGTAACGTAGCCAGAGTCAGATAAGCTCTAAGGACCATAAAGGGCGCCAAAATCTAATCATAGTTTGTTGAGATCATAAATGTATATGTACATATGTATGTATGTATGTATTTTATTAACTCAACGGATAATCGGACAAGATTACAGTGCGTCCGAAAATTTATGGGTTTACTCTATTTTTTCTAGTTCAGTAAACTCTGCTAAATAATTTTAAAATGTGCCAATAATCCAAAGAAATATTTCCAAAAATTTAACAAGTAAAATGTCCAAATGTTTAGTTATCTTATATTGATACCCTTGGGAAAACTTGTTTTATTAGTATAATTAGGTAGAAGATTGACATGTCTTTACTTTCTTATCATTATTGCATATTTAGTCACTCATTATTGTATCTGTTAAAGTCGAGAAAGATAAATTCATTCAGTGTGTATTGCATAATCTACGCGGAAATAGTTGTTCCCATTTTTGATCCGTACCAACATCCAATAATTATATTTTCTGCCTGCTCCTAGGCATTTATTATAAGATCATCGATTAAAATTGGTTTTTAATTTATCTGCCAAAAATTATAAATTGCATAGAAATGAAAAGGATTCATTTAAGATGGGCAACTTGTAACTTATTTTGATTTTCAAAACTTCCCCAAACTACGAAAGGCTGATTGACAGGTTCAGGTTATCAGTTTGTTTATTTGATAACGTATTTCCCATCTTTGGCATCATTAGTGGGGAAGAAACTGTAAGATAATATCCCGAAAATATGCTGATTAACAATCGCGATATTGTTAATAAATACTTTCTTTATGCAGTCTAATAATTATTGTGTTTAACCCGATTTAGCCTCGGGGCGCCAGAAGAATTGACTGCGGATCTGTAACGAACGTGCATCAACACGCACACTCACACAGAGAGAGAGAGAGAGAAAGATACAAGAAAGCTCGCTGAAATATCAGCAAAAGACAACAACAACAAAAGCAGACAACCAAAACAATGGCAAGGTCTTTTTAACTCTTCGTCTTTTTCGTCTTTCATTGTGTGGCTCCCCATCTACCTCTCTAACTCTCTTTAGACAACAACACAAAAGAAAGTTAAACGAACAATTTTGATTTTCGTTTTTCTTTACACAACTTTGTGATTACTTTACGTTATGTTAATTATTTTTGCACAAAGAGTGAAGACGACGTTCACGATGAAGAAGAAGAAGGAGGGGTGGAGGAGGTCTTGAGTAGAGATCGGGGGAGAGAAACAGCTGACTTGAACTGAGGCCACAGCTGTCTCTGTCTCTGGTGCTATTGTAATTAAAACTGTAATTGAAATTGTTTAGTTCAGTTTTTTTTTTTTCCGTTTTTGTTCCGCCAACACCTTTTTCGCCTTTTTTATAGAGCAATCGAGGCTTAATCCAAATTCATTTGACCTCAAAAACGCAAGCAACTTATGTGAAGCGCAATTTTCGTTGTTTAGGAATGGAAGGAGAGATGGAGGGAGGGAGGGAGACAAGTGTATGTGTAATAGAAAGCGATAGGTTCTTTTCAACTGGCCAGAGCAGCGACGCGTCGTCAGCGTTGGCAGCGACAGCAGGTCAGGGATGCGTCTTTGTCAACGGCTTTAACATCATCGGCACTTGCTGCTGCTGCTGCCTCTGTGGCTGGTTGACACAATTTCACCCAAAAAGAGACAGCAACCGAGAGAGAGAGAGAGAGAGATGGCTTCATAATGGGAATAAAATGGAGCAGCAAAAGATTTTTTTTTTTTTGGCTGTTGCTGAAAGTTCTTTTTGCCTGCTGCTTTTGCTATTTCTTTTTCAAATGTTGCCAAACTAGTTTTCACATAATTTCTGCCTTATTTTTTTGCCAACTTTCGTCTACTCCAAATTGTCTGGCATAGATTTTGGAGTGTGGCATTAACCACTAATGAGGCACAAGGATAACCAACTGGAGCAGCAGGTGAGAGTAACAGAGAGAGACAGCGAGAGAGAGATTATGAGAGAAAGATATACATAATTTAATATGTTTGCTAATTGCTTCTCTCTCAGCATTCATTTATTTTGCCATTTAGTTTGCATTATTCACTTAATTGCTTTGCATAAATTATTGAGCAGCAGCCATTTTGATTGGGCCATCCACACTCATCTGAGTGTGTGTGTGTGTGTGTGTGCGTGTATGTAGGTCAAACAGGAGGTCAAAGCTTTTATTTAGCTGCTGCTGCAACACAGCCAACGCCAACGCCCATTAACAAACAATATCAAACGTAAAACTTAAAAATTTCAAATAGTTTTGCATTTTTTTCACACGCAGCCATAAATATTGGCTTTAGATTGCAACACAACATTTCCATTCCATTCCAACCCATCCATAAAGAGCTTGGTCAATGGCACAGTGGCGCATGCCTATAATGAAATGACTCCTTATCAGTACTCTATATCTTATCAACACTAACATCAGTTGGTTGGCCTTTTGATAACATTTACCAATTGGGGCTAATTATGGGAACAAATTGAGGTAAGCAATGGTCATTCAATCGAATTGATTGATTTTCATGCCTCAGAGATTCCATCAAAGGGTAATACTTAACACCATTTCAGGGTACGATAAGCGATTGACGGCATTGCCAACCACTGAACACAAAAACAAACAATGGCAAGACCAACAACAACAACGTCAGCTATAAACTTTCAACAAGTCAATTTCCGTTGAACTCACAACAACAAAAACAATAAACCAAAAATAAAGAAGGTGCGGTCTCCTCTGCTCTGATCTGGTCGGTCGTCCCGCGGCCATCGTCGTGGGGCAGAAACGTTTCATACAGTGCAAAAATAAACCGCTAGAACTGTTGTATCTTGGTCAAATGCATGACGCACTCCCAAACACCATCGCTCCACCCACCCGCCCCCACCGTGTCGGCTCGTCTCATCGTCATGTCGGTTGCTCTGTCTGTCTCACCTTCATCGACGCTGCTGCGTCGCAGTTTGGAGGTCTTCTTTAATACATCGCGTATCTGGTACTCCATAATGCGCCGCAAATACTGATCGATATGATTCATCATCTCGTTTGTGTACATAATGCTTTCTTTACCCATTCCGTTGCATCGGCACTAACAAAACCAACACTATCAGCGATTAATAGATTGATAGCCAACGCGGAGAGGCCAAGGAGCGTCGACACGTTGCAATTCCTACTTGATTTGCAGTAAATTTTCTTTTTCGCCTTAAAGCCCGTTGCCATCAATTTTCAAACTGAGACAGACCCAAAGACTACAAGCCCAAATAGCAAACGATCGCTTCTTATCAGTTTGGCATTGTGGTGGGAGTATTATCATTGCCCCCCCTCTTCCATGAGAGAGAGAGCAAAGAGTGCGAAATTATCAATCGTCTTAGAGAGTGTGAGAGAGAGAGAAAAGCTCAGCAAGTGATTTACTTTGTTCTGTTCAGAAATAAACAGGGTGATTCGAAATTCATGAGGCAAATCCATAATATAAAATAACTTTTGAAATGTTTTTACATTTCCAAAAGGTTCTAAATTCGTTCGATTGAGTTTAGCATTCAAGACTTTTGAGAACTTAAATTTATACCAATATTTTTGATTTCCCTATGTCATCTGTAGAGTAAGTATATATGTGGGGTAGGTTAGGATGATAATCAAAAGAAACTTATTAGCAACCAATTTTATTTCAACCATTCCGGGACTGGAGATTATTTTCGGGAAAACAAAATATGAGCAGATTGTCTGTATGTAACTCTTTTTTAAGAGTTATCAGTCTTATCAGTCGAATTGCTAACCACTCTAAAACCAGTTGGGAATTGTAACTGGATATACACTATATACGGCAGATAACTTTATAGATACGTTTCACATACAAATGAATTGACTTGAAAGCAATTGCAAATTCGGTTTAAAATTTAAGAAACTTTCAGACTTTTTTGGAATGATGATATATAATGCTTATAAGACAGGCCGATCAGGGGTTGGCCTCATGTTTCTTGTGTTGGTCTGTGTAAATAATATACATATGTATAGACTCTTAAGTAATGCCAAATTCACGATAAGACTATCGCGATTTGCTTTCCTGTTGCCACCACGCCTTAAATTTCTGTTTTTTTTCTAACTTTTAAGAATGCGGGTTTGAAACACTTTGAAGGGGGTTTAGTTTGGTATTGCATTGGCAGGTGGCAGGTGTCTAAATACAAACAGATCAACCAAAGAGGACTCCACTCTCTACCCCCCACCCCTCCTACATAAATCACAAGCCCAGCGGTGTCTTTTTTTCCATTCGTTTCAATGCCTAATTGAGTTTCGGGTGCAACCAGAAACAAAACAGCGGCAGCTAACCGAATCGAGTTTATTTTGGAGCGCTGCAACATCAACAACCACAACAACAACACCAACCAGGGGAACAACAACAAACTATATCATAAATAAAATTGTCAATGCTTAATTGGGCCAAAGAGCTTGAAGCGTGAAGCGATCTAAATTCCTGCACAGTTGGCCGGTAGCCGGTCAAAATAAATTGAAATCTGCTTCTCTTGCATTACAGAGAGAGCGGCGAATTATGTAATAAGAATAACCGATTAAACATTAACTGATTAACCGGTTATCCCGTTAACTGTGGGTAAGATGATCTCTTGGGATTACTAATGATGCAATCCACCCATCATTCCACTTGATGCATTTCGGTTAGATTCCTTAATTACGGGTTTAGTTAATGCAAGTTTAACAGTTTTCTCTAGAGCAGGCTAATAGGCACACAGAGAGAGAGAGAGAGAGAGAGTGAGCGAGGGGGATACAAACGAACAGAGGCAGGAAGTAAGTCAGACAGCAAGAACAACAAATTAGAGATGTAGATAGAAAAGGAGCGAGAGAGAGAAACTATTGCACCTGGACTAAAGATGCAATAGTCTGCTCTCTCTCTCGCTCTCAATCATCCTTCTGAACTAACCGAGGAATACAAGTGGAAGGAACGGCAGCATGAGCAATGGTGGGTAAAGAATTATGTCATCTTACTTGGCCAGAATCTCCTCTCGGGGGAGGTCGGGAGATTTTTGCACTCAAATCAAATTAGTGTAAAACGGAAACCAAATGACAACAGGCCCACACCAAGAGGAGGCACAGTGTGGCAAAGTCCTTTGAAAATGCAGCATAAACACAAAATTAATCAAAAACCGTCATTCTATATTTACTGATTCGGCCAACCAGTCAGAATCGCAGAACTTTCTCTGCCCCGTCCCTCCCCTCATAATTAGGGCTGTCATGCGTTAAGCGATTTCCGTTGAAAAATAACTTTTTTTTTTTTAAGTATTGATAACAAGAAATGTGAATAATATTTATAATAACAAAACACAAAAAAAAAAAATGACTAATAAACATTATGCATGTACGCTCGACAAGAGGGAGTCAGAGAGAGAGAGAGAGTGTGAATGTTTGCAGTTTGCGAGTCACTTGTTTGAAAACTGTAAAATAACTGCAAAAGGGTGTCAAAACAAAAACGAAAGGAAACCAAAATACAGGGGATGCAGTTGCATTTTGGTTGCTGTTGTTGTTATGCAAAGCAATAAACGAATGGGACATAAAGAAATAAAGAAGAGGTAGATAAAAAAAAAACAGGATTACTCACCATTCAGGTCCTTGGTTAACTGCGAACGCGTCGACATTTTGTAAATTGATGCTTATATTTTTTGGGGATTTTATTTTTGTTGTGTTTTTTGTCAGTGGCGAAAGTGGAGAGGATCCAACGATTGGGCCAGAGAAAATGAAGTCAAACAGGAATAACCACCAGTCGATAAAGATGATGATGATGAAGAAGGAGGGAGATGTGTAGCAGAGAAAAAAAGGGCCAATTCGTTGTTGTTGCTGCTTAATTTGACACTGACACGCCTTCGCCTGGCAACAACAACAACAACGCCCCAAAAACTGGATCCGGGCAGCTGCGACGCATCCGTATCTGCATCCCGTACCGGGCAGGGCAGTTAGCAGGAGCAATATTTGATTTCAAATCTTGGAATTAATATTTATTTTTTCTTTTCACACACACACGTACAGAAGTTTACACTTGCACGCACACACACACACACAGCTACAAACACATTCACATTCGGTTTTTCCTTCTTTTTCACGCTTTTCCACCCTCGGTTTAGGGGTCGGGCAAGAACCGAGACGAGACGCCGGAACTGTAGAAGATGAAAATTAAGATTTTCCCACTTTTCACTTGGTAAGATCTCAAATCCGATAATTGCTCGGTATGTCCTTCCAGTTGGCAAGGGAACTTTAATTCAATGTTTTTTGCATTTTCGTTTTGTATATTGGATTTTGCGAATTTTTTATTTGATAGCGAAAATATGAACACTTTTCTTGGCGGAAAACAAGGAGAACGAGGAAGGGCAGTGTATAATCGAAAGATAAAGATCTATAGCGATATCTTATCCTTGTTTAATTTTAGCAGTAGTTTTTTCTTTTTGATTTGGCGCCGCACTAAATTTTCTACTGTTTTTTTTTTTTTTTTTGCTATAAATAAATTATTTTACATGCGCGAAACATCCTAACTTTGCAAAACAGAAAAAAACACTGACTTTAAAACGTCTGGTCACACTACGAAATCGATAAATATAGTATTTAATCGATAAAACGTCTGCTCACACTACGAAATCGAGAAATCTAGTATTTAATCGATTATCGATTAAATACAGTTTTTCGATTTATTTTGCCATCCCTAGCTTAATTTCCAAAACCGTGTCGTCGACATTTTCCCATTGTACTTGCGTAACTTTATAGTACTGACGTTCAATTTGGTCAATATTGGGAGTGATGCTTTTGTTTTTGATTTTCAAGATGTGTTCAACAGAAAAAGCATCATTCTGTTTGAATATATTAAAGTTGTCCGGCAATTTCAATTTGCTAAAAAAGCTGGAATTCCCGCCGCCCGCTGTTTTCAAATCTTTCTGGCTGGAAAAAAGCTAAAATGACATCAGCTGCTTTTCCGACTTTTAAAACGTATGGTCACACTACGAAATCTATTTTGCCATCCCTAGCTTAATTTCCAAAATTGACAATAGGTTTTTGTGGCAAAAATAAATTCAATTGCTGTACTTACGTGTCTCAAATTATAAAAAACAATATGGTCGACGTACCATCATTAGAGCCATTGGAACCCAGTTTGCAAAATTTGATTGATCAAGAGTCGTTGAAATGGATCTTTGTAGGTGGGAAAGGAGGAGTGGGCAAGACTACATGCAGGTTAGCAGAATTTATGGAAGAGGAAGAAGATCGAACGAGAACAACAATGACTAACGAAAATCCAATTACAGCTCCAGCTTGGCCGTACAATTGGCCAAAAGGCGTGATTCGGTGCTTATTATATCAACAGATCCGGCTCACAATATATCAGATGCATTCGATCAGAAGTTCACAAAGGTTCCCACTAAGGTAAAAAGAGACTTACTGTAAGCTCAACCGATTGAGTTAAAATGTTGTTACTTGTCCACTGTTAGGTCAATGGCTTTGACAACTTATTTGCCATGGAAATAGATCCAAACGCTGGTCTCAATGAGCTTCCCGAAGAGTATTTCGATGGCGAGAGTGAGGTGCTGCGTGTCGGCAAGGGTGTAATGCAGGAGATGATTAATGCCTTGCCCGGCATCGATGAGGCCATGAGCTATGCCGAGGTAATGAAACTGGTCAAGGGTATGAATTTCTCCGTAGTGGTCTTTGATACGGCACCCACTGGTCACACGTTACGCTTGATTGCCTTCCCCCAAGTGGTGGAGAAGGGTCTGGGCAAGCTGTTGCGACTTAAAATGAAGGTGGCTCCACTTCTATCGCAATTCGTATCCATGCTGGGCATGGCAGATGTCAATGCAGACACCTTATCCCAGAAACTGGATGATATGCTGCGTGTCATATCCCAGGTCAATGAACAGTTTCAAAATCCGGTAAGAAAGAAGAATTTTAACCCCTTGAAGCAATTTAATTCAGTGTCCTTTTGCATTTTCATTTGGCAGGATCAAACCACTTTTGTTTGCGTGTGTATAGCGGAATTTTTCTCCCTCTATGAAACCGAACGTCTTGTCCAGGAGTTAACCAAATGCAACATTGATACCCACAATATAATTGTCAATCAATTGCTATATAATCAAAAGGGCTGCTCCATGTGTAGTTCCCGCTTTAAGATCCAAGAGAAATATCTCGATCAGATTGGCGATTTGTATGAAGACTTCCATGTGATTAAATTGCCACTGTTGGAGAAGGAAGTTCGTGGACCGGACGGCATTAAGGCATTCTCCGAGAACCTCATCACCCCCTACAAACCTCCAGCAGAAAATGACCAGAAGTAGCAAGAGATTTAGTTGAAATATCTGAAAAATGTAAACTAAATCTGTGGAATCCGTAATAAAACTCTATAAAACTGTCTATATAACCCGACCTGACCCGATTTATATCTACATATCTAAGGTTAATTGGTTCCACACAAATTGTACACATTTATTGACAGATCTTTCAATAATCGAAACTGATAAAATCAATTTCAATCAACAATTTAGTTTAGAAACTTTTCATAGATTAAATTAAACATTTTTTCTTTTTTGAATAAAAAGTCGAATATTCTTATATAAAATTATTTTCGACTTTGTCAAATTAAAGAACAATATTATTTATTTTTTCATCTTAAAACTAAAGAAATCTTAAAATTTATGTCATCGAAGTTGGGTGTGAAAAATTAAATATTATAAATTCAATTTGGCAAACAACGAACATTCAATGTGATTGTGTGTGTGTGTGTGGACGAAACTCAAGTGATGATTTATATATTTACGATTTATATATATATTTAGTTAATGTAATTTGCGGCAATTTTGTTTGTAGTTTCTTTCAGTAACCAGTAGCAAAATAGTTTTCTCTCTCTTTAAAAAAAAATAATCAAAGATCTATGAAGTTTTTTCTGTTTCCTTACCTAAGTAAAAGTTTTGTGGTAAGCAAAATTTATTCACTCTGCCATGTTTTGAGGGGCAAGGGGGGGAGCAGCCGTATCTAGATTAGAGGATCCATTGGATGCTGCAACTCCAACTGCTGCTGTTCCTCCTGCTGTGGCTGATGATGTTTTAGTATTTCTTTTCCGTTTGCCACCCCTTCGAGTGGCTCCATCACGTCTCTCTCCGCCCCCAGCACCACTTCCTCCTGCTCCGCCGCCGCCACCATTAAGATGCTTGTCTTCCCCAGTGGCCGCCGCTCCAGATGAGCTGCTCCCCTGACCCTGTTGCCGCTGTTGGTTATTGGTGCCATTGCTGCCACCATTCTGTTGTGACCTCGATTGCATTTTGGCTGGCTTGGGGCGATAGGGCGAGGCTGCAGCATGTGGCATGGGCTTCAAAATATTGCCCACCGCCTTGGTGCGACCCTCACGGAAAACTAGACGCTGTCCTGCCCTTATGTACTCCGGCTGCTTGATGAAACGGAACTTTACATGGGCCTTGTCGCCGGTGCGCAAGCAGTCCCTGGACATGTGGATAATGGAGGCTGTCTGGCGAATACTGCCGCAGTGCACCATGGCCTGGTATCTGGCCGAGATCGTTGTGGGATGATGCAGCACCAGTATCTCTCCCTCGAATTCCCAACAGGCTTGAGGTTTGAGCTCTGGGGAAACCAGAACCATGCCCTTCCTCAAATAGGCTCGCTTGATTTTCTTCAGCGAGAAGCTTGCCGTTTGCCCGCAACGTACCCGGGTGACATTCATTCGTTTACGATGTATACTCTTAATGGTGATGGGCACAAAGGAGCCCACTGCATCGGGTCCAAGCATTAGGGCATCATTCAATCGAATCGTGCCCTGCAGACAAGTGCCCGAGACAACTGTGCCCACACCTGGGACCGAGTAGACATCATCGATCTGAAATTCGGCTGGTAGATTCTCCGAACCTGCCATTCGCGTGCTTAGCAGATTGAGGAACACCTTCAGGAGATCCAAATTATCGCCATTGACATTGGACACCTGGAAGATGGGGCACAAACGTTCGCTAACAAAATTCGTGGCACTCAGGACGACATCATCTTGGCTGCGGACTACCACAGGAACTTTGCGGCATCCCTGGGATTTGAGCATTTTGAAAAGTAACTTCATATTATCCTGCAATACATTTGGTGGACACATATCGATTTTGGTCACAACCACAAAGACGGGCACGGCCAAAGCCAGGGCGAGACCCAGATGCTCCTTGGTCATGCCAATGATGCCAGCATTTGCGCCAATCTAGAAGACAGAATAGCTCATCGTAGATTCGGTGTCCCATTTGGGATTTCAGTGGCCACTTACCATTAGCATGCCAAAGTCTGGAGCATGACCAGTCATGCCAAAGACTGTGGTCTTCAGGTAACGCTCGTGTCCTGCCAAATCGATGAAAGTGATCACTTTCGATGATTTCTCACAGATTTTCACCCAATCGAGATGGCCATGATCTGGTTTATTCACCACATTGCCAATGCCATCAAAACCGAGTATATCATTGCCCACGGAGCTGGTGCGTCCGCTTTCGATCTCATGCTTATGGCGGAACAGCCGTTGCCTAGCATGACCCCGACCATTATCCAATTCGCCATGGGTCAGAACGCCCAGCAAGGTGGATTTACCAGCATCCACATTGCCCACAACAGCCACACTGAAAAATTTGGTTAAAGATTAGACATGGAATATAGATGGAAAAAGAGGAAAAATTTCTCTCTCACCGTATCTCCATAAAATCTGTAGTCTCAATGTGTTTTCGTATTAGGACCTGAGCTGTTTGTCCCTTCTCCGCTCGCCTTTCCCTCAATTTGACCACATCCGCATCGATTTGAGAAGCCAACTGCTGCATGGTCTTAAATGAGGCAGCAAATTGCTCGGGATTCAAGCCACTATCACTGCCATCTGCAATGGGATTAGGTTAGGACATATATTTCCACAATTTTTCCATCTTTATCTTACCCTCGCCCACTCCAATCTCATAGATGGTTTCGCCACAGTTGTCTACTATGCGATCCAAGATGCGTTTCTGCAAGAGCTCCATTTGCTCTGGAGTCGGTTGGACCAGCACATCCTTGGCCCTAATACTAGAGTAGTCCACAGTGGATTGCTGTTGTTGTTGCTGCTGCTGCTCCTCCACAACACCATTGAAGATGTTGTTGCTTCTTGTGGACTTAATGCCCACGCCCACTGCCGCAGTAGTGGGCGCATTTTGTATATTATTCATTGTAATTTGATTCAGCTATTGGCTTTAGTTCGGTGATTAATGTATTCTGGTAATCATTTGTGGTGTGACAGAAGAGATGTTGTGCGTGATGTTTTCTTCTTCTGGAAGAAATTTGCAAAATTATGAAATTAAATGGATCTCTCAGCCTACAGCCATTTGGTTTTCATTGATTTTCTTGTGCTTCTGATGCGTCGATGGCATTGCGTTATGTCAATAACTGAAGAATAAACGAAATCACCGGCTTATATAGAGAAGGATGATGAAATTCTCCAGGAAACTTGCATTTCAAAATGGAGTGAGAGAACGACAAAAGAGAGAAAGAATGGAAGATGAACAAGTGCAAGAACGCAACAAGTCGGGGGGAATTTCATTCGAGTGCGTAATGACCGTTAAGTCAGTTATCGTTATCGATATCGATGGCATAGCTTATAATCACTTTGTATTTTTTTTTTGTTTTGTTGCTCAACAGCTGATTGGTTTACATAATAAAATTTGTTGACGTGCCCACATATGTGAAAATTGTTGTTGTAGAAATTCAAAATTAATTTATTTTTAGCGCCATACACACACATCCATATCTATGTATACACACAGACACACTCTTATATAGAATGCGTTCGATTGTGTTTGTGTGTATAGGCAAAACCAAAACAAAATCTGTCACAAATTAATGTTGTTTACCACTTTGTTCACGGGGAGCAAAAGGCATTAGGGGACTGCCATTAAATAACAAAATCATCTGCTCATTTTAGCATATAGCAGGTACATCTGTATTTACATATGTATGTATATAATGCAATTGAAAGTGAAAGGTGAAGTAAAGGGATGTTTTTTTTATAGTTTGCCCGAGGCGGCTGCATCTTGCACTTACATTTCATTTAGCCTCTGCTTGTCACTGTTGTAATTTTCTGGGTCTGTGGATGTTGTTTAATTACACTACGGTATACATAATTTAGCTTCTACTACAAGTGCCTCTTCATTTGTGAATTTCTGTGAATTGTGTTTTTCCCTGCTCTGTCTGTTTATTCGTAGCCACGTACATAGCGAAGGGTGATCAAGGCCTTAGCACTAGTTCGCTCATTGGCGAAACGAACTAGATCCGTTTTAAAGTAAACGCAATTTCTGAATCTTATTAATAGGCGCTTTCGAAAAGCTTTTTATTCAAAACAATTCGTTGAACAGTTAATACATATATAACAAAAATCTAATTTTCTATAAGCTGGAACTTGTTGCTGTGGAACCAATTATGAGAACTAGCTACAGGGCTGCAAAGGCTCTTTCATTTATCGATAATATTTATGCTGCGACAAATTTGCCGCAAAAATTTATAACTTATCCATAGAAAATTTGTTTATGTTTGTGTTGTAAGTTAAAAACCCAAATGGAGCAGGAAACGGTCTTGGCGATAACGTTCGACGAGCTGGAATGCATTGACCAAGACGATGTAAACCTACTGGTTGACATAGACACAGCTTTAAGGATCTCCAAAGAATCATTGCAGGAGACTCAAATTGTGGAAGTTTTGAGTTTGTGGCTAAAGAAACTACTGCGCGCCTATGTCAAGGAAAATGTCTGCTGCCACATGGTTTTTCTAGAGTTGAAGGATTGGGCTCAAGAGATGGTAAGTTGCCTGATCTCTTCTAGAGGTGCTCTTACTAATTCCATAATCTTGAACAGATTGGAGCTGGCGGAGATTTGGTGGTCGTGTTGAATGAAGCTCGTGATTTTCTTGTATCAATTAAGGATGAATTGATCAATTCCAGCGAATCGCAAACGCAGGCTACCTCAAACTTTCTACTAGCTTTAGTCCTGGGCGTATTGGATGAGGAAAGGTTGTAATTGGCTTGGATTCCTCTGAAAATTATCACTAACTAAAACCTTTTGTGTTTTCAGGGCAATTCAACGTAGAGAGGATATTCCATTGGCCATAGATTTGCACTTAAATGTGCTGTCATTGCTGCAAGGGACTAGCATTACACACAAATCACCTTCAATGCATTTATTACCAGGTGATTCATCATGTCTTCACCATTTCTTTCCTTATTTATGCCATCTATATAATTTGCAGTGGTGCAGCAATTGAATACGATATCGGGTTTCTTAAGCTCTAGAATTACCTATTTGGAGGCATTTATCCGAACTAGCCAGACAATGACCCAACTCTGTTTGGATTATAAAAATCATTTGAATTCTGAACAAACCATGCCCGAGTACCTGAAGGAAACAATTTTGCATTTATGTGATACAATAGTCAATCACTATGAAACCATCTATATGAAAGTAAAGTATTTCACGTTTGTTGAAAAAATTTGATTAATTGAAAACATTTCTTTCAAAATTCAGGAAACCCTTACTGTTCCATTGAAGAAGATAGAAGAATATCTGCAAGTAACTCAACAATATTTTTCTATGCTTATAAAAATATTTAAAACGGATATAAATCCCAAAGATAATGCCGTTCTAGATACCCTAATTGAGTTGCTGATGGGTGGCGAAAGGTAGCCTTTATTTCTTGAATCTATAAACAAATCTCTTTATCTTTTCCTTTGCTTTAAGAAAACCCTTGCATGATTTGGGTAAGGATCTGAACCGACTTTTGGCTGAATATGTGCGTCCCTGTACCTTACGACTATATGAGATAGTCTATAAATTGGATAGTTTTCAGAAGGTTTGTCTTAATCGTACGAAACTTGTCTTAACTTTCAATCTATTAGCCAATTTAAAATTTGCAGCACCTTATTGATTCTTTAAATGATCACGAGGATAGTGATATTGATTATTTTAATCTTTGCTTGGACTTTATACATGTTATCATAATAGATGATACAAAAATTACTGCATCAACGTGTCAAACATTGCAAAATATATTTGAATATATGTTTAGGGGTAAGTTGAAATAATTTATTTACAACCAAGGTAAATATTCATACGTTTTCTCTTATACAGATTCACGTAATTTTGTAATAGCCGATCGTTATGATCATATAATCGAGGCGTATGGAACTCTTTTATATATAATCGATTATGAACCATTACAAAGTTATTTTTTGTTTACATTATTTCAAAATAATTTAATGATGTCACAAGTCTGTGGCGATATATTAAACATATGTTTTCGGTTGGTTTGTGATTCGTTAAAACCCAAAAGAAACTTAATAATATGAATTCCATTCCTTGTAATAGTTTGCGTAAATGGCCCAGAAATTCATTGGCAGAGACTAAGAACTATTGGGAAGCAATGAATAACTCATATGCGATGTGCTCTCAAAATGTTAGCCGTTGGCAAGTTAAACGTTTGCTCAAATACTTTCAAGGACTAATGCACATGCAGGACACTCCTGAGCAGCAGATACTAGAGCGTGTGCTAAGTATTAAAGATGAAGCTCAAAATCGCATTGGCTTACACTACGAGCTGGTAAGTTTATGGCTTAGAACCAGGCGGATAAACCTTATGCCTCTCCTTTTTAGGTAAACCACTTGCAAGAATTGGCTGAAAGACAAGTGCAGTGTCCAAAATGGTTTCAACAATCCCTCGATGTAAGCCGTCAGTGGCTTAGCATGGAGAATTCTACGGCATTTGCCCATGCCTATTTTAGTTTAGCTTTGGTCCAGCAACAACAAGCCACAAAATTACTTATCCTAAGAGGCTTAAATCCCAAGGCTATTGGTTGTAAATCGTGGCATGCCCAAAAGTTTCTATACAAATGCCAGCAGAGTCATGATGCTCAACTCAAGGCCTTTAGTTCACCTTATGCCCTACTCCCGGAACTTTCAGATTTGCTAGAGCTAGAGAGCAAAGAGTTTAAATTGGACCCCAATCCAGAGAGGTTTGATCATGTCTTTGCCAGTTTTCTCTATAAGCCACGTCAGCATAATTGTAATCTTAAACGTAAGTTTCCAAATGATGAAAGAGATTTGAAACAATTAATTGAGCAACTCTGCGTAAACTCTCAACAATTAAGAGACTATGCAAGTCAAGTAGATTCTTTTGATTTAGAAAATGTCAAAAAGATTATTAACAATCTAAAGAGCATTGATCCGTCCTTAAACTGAATACATATGATTAAAACAAAAGTGAAATTTGTTGCTTGTTTTGTTAAGAAAGTAATTGAATTGTTTTAAAAATAAATAACATTGATTTTATTCGAAACTTAGTGGGACTAAAATTAAACTAGAGTGTTATTTCTACGACCCAATTTTTCGAAAATTTTATCATAAGTAATTTGCGCCTCCTCCTCTTGGATTAGTATGCCTAAAATATATATAGAATATGGATTTGCTTGGGCTTAATCTCGTCAACTGAAACTCACCTGCAAAGCTGGCGGAAATAAAACACACAATGCTGCCCACCACAAAGGCACGAAACGCCACACTGGTAATGGTGGCACGTCTGTGTGGTGCCATCGCACTCAAAGAGCCAATGAGTATGCCCAAGGAACTGGGATTAGCAAAACCGCAAATGGCAAATGTGGCTATGCCGGCACTGCGAGCCTAATGGAAGTAACAGAAACAAATCAATCAAGCAGTTAGAGCAAAGTAGTTGCTTGTTAGCGAACTCACTGTAATCTGTTTCGCATCGATATACTCGCCCAGCCGTTCGTAGGCAACAAATTCATTGATTATGGTCTTGGTGGCCACCACTTTCGCTATGATATCACAATCTTCTTTAGGTACACCCATGGCCCAAACGAGAGGGATGAATAGCTTAGAGAATATCCATTCGAAATCAATGTCATCCAGACCCACCAGAAAGCCAAGCCAATTGACAATGCCATTGAGGAAGGCAACGAAGGCAACAAAAGCCACAATATTCGCTATAATGCCCAGAACAATGGGTATAGCATTTGTGGCTCCACTGGAAGCTGCATCCAATAAGGAGGAATCTTGTCTGTTTGATAGGAATGAAACAATTAATTAAATAATCTACAATTTTGTTTTTGATTTGAACTTACGTCTTCTCCAGCTCTATGGACTCGGATGTAGTCTGACTTACTTCCGTTTCTGGCATATATAGCTTGGATATGGCCAATGTGGCCGGAGCAGCCATCACCGAAGAGGTTATTAGATGAGCTGCCGAAGCACCAAAGGATAAATATGCCGCCAACACTGTTCCCGATACAGTGGCAAATCCTGACACCATTATGCTATGGATTTCACTTTTCGTCAATTTATTAATATACGGACGTATCAGCAATGGACTCTCGGACATTCCCAGAAAGATATTTGCTGCTGCTGTCACACTTTCACACACTGTGGTGCCCAAAATGGATTGGAGAACCCAACCCAATTTAATGACCACCCATTGCATGGTGCCGAGATAATAAAGAATCGATATGAAGAAACTAAAGAAGAATATCACCGGTAAGATGGCAAAAGCAAAGACATCCGCATCAATTAGGAAGTCGCCGAAAACAAATTGGCTACCCTCTTTGGCATAGTTCAAGAACGTGGCCACCTTATTGCCCAGGCATTCGAATATCTTGCGTCCCACCTCCCAACGGATGCAGATGACACCCAAGATAAATTGACATGTAATGCCAGTGATGACAATCCTCCACTTGATGGCACTACGCTTTGTGGAGAAAACATAGCCACAGAATATAAAGAAGCAAGGAGCCACCATCGAAACCAATTTCTGTGGCTCATCTCGCGTCTCAAAGTACAGGAATATGGCAAGAACTGCCAGCAGTATGCCAATCATGACCAAGGAGACAACACTGCAAAATCAAAAATAGTTGTTTAGCAAGTAATATGGATTCCAAGAGTACATCAAAACTAACGTGGTGCGGCTAAACTTCATCCATTTGTCTAATAGTGGCACTAAAAAGTGTCTATGCAGACTGCGTCCCACTTTTGGCTTGAAAATATAATAGTAAAACAATCCCAAATAGGTAAAACTCATAAGCAGGATGAGCATTCCAAATCCCGAACAGAATTGTATGCCACACAGCAAATGACTGCTATTCCAAGTGCATTCATAGTGGGCTAAACGAAATGAATAGAATAACGTCTTAAAAACTGTTCAGTGGCGGATCCAAAGCTGTGATATGCTGAGAACGTTGCCCCCTAAAGTAGGCAAGAATTTTTTTTTTGAAACATGTAAAGAACTTTCACAGCTTTAGATCCGCTTCAAAATTCTCCTTTAATACTCACAAACATCATGATAATGATAGGCGGCATATGAGAAATATCCAATAACTACAATATGTATAAAATATTTAAGAAATGTTTTGATCCATTGCTTAATTTTGGCTTTATTATCCGGTGCTAAGTCTCCATTTTGTGTGGTCAAAATTTCCACTGGAACATCAGTCTAATAAATTAATTTCAAATTAATACAAATCTTCATCATGACAAGAGCAAAGAACTTACCTCATATACATCATCATTTTTTTTCGTTAGATCTGTCTGTAAGCGGAAATTATATAGTTTTGAGTCATATTTTTGAGAGTCTTTCTGCTTACCTGATCCAATTCAAAACCATTATTAATGGTGCCCTTCTCCATGGTTTATCTACAAAAACAAAAAACACAATCGCAAAAATTATATATATACTAAATTTCTTAAGACCATAAACTACGTAAAATCCTAATCTTTTATTCACAAAAAAAAAAAAAAAAAAAAAATGCTATAGATACGTATCTCAATTGAGGAATCAACTTTGTTGGAAACACATGAATCGAAATGAAGTGGGGGCTAATACATCGATAAGAACAGTTTTTGCACGTGGAATCTTTGGGTATAGGAATCCAAGTTGAAGGCACTTAGCACTTGGTAGAGGAATCCAAGTTGAAGGCACTTGGCCTTATCATGAATCAGGAGCAAGCGGACCATATGCCATAAATTCAGCTATACGGATACTATGGGCCTTGGCTATATACGAAATGAAGAACTTTGGAATAAAAGTTGAAAAGATAATACAATCTAATTTCAAGTTAAGAAAATGAATCGGAACACTCGAAACCACACATACACACACACACACACACACACACACACACACACATTTTACTAGATAATGTCCATAGAAATCTGGTCTGGACTAAATCATACAAATCACTTTAGTTCCAGTAATGTTCCAATTATTTCAACCCAAATTGGCGCATCTTTTTATCACAGAGAGAGAGAACTTCATTAAAAATAGCCAAGATTTTTGTCACTTCAATCAAATCACTTGTGTAAACAGAGAGCGAGAGAGAGAGAGAGGGAATGATAAAGATATATACCGAGAGAGATAAAATATAGAGTTTATATATAAACTGTTTTGTTTTGTTTATTTTTTCCGCCTCATTACCAGGTAATTCACCTTTATTTACAAGTTGGTTTTGTTTCGGATATATTGGTTCATTAATTTATGTGCAAAACACGTTTTTATAAATCCCAAATTAGTCAAAGTCACAACCTTCAACGGGGTTTTTCAATTTTTTGTTGTTGTATTGTTATTCTAAGTTAGTTAGTTTTGTTAGCTAGTTAGTTAAGGTTGAGGAGCTGCTGCCATTCTAACTTCTAACTGGCTTGAATGCCGCAACAAGACTAATAACATTTACCTGCCCTGGAGTCGACGAAAACAAATATTGTACGCGCGTTCGTACGTAAATTAATAAGCAGTTAAATTACACTGGCAAAAAAATCACAGTCATTAGTGATATCGTATAATGTTGGTAAAACCCAAATTGTATTAGTTCAGTGTATAATATCAAACGAAACCTTATCTCTCATTGCATTTGGTTGTTAAATTCGTCGAAAAATTTTACATTTTATAAGGAACAAATAGCGAAACGTGTGGTGATCGAGAGCTTTCGGTGGGGGTCCTTCATCGTAATAAATTTCACCATTGATTAATCTACTAGATAGGCCCTGGGCAAAAAAAAAGTACACACTAATCTTATCGTAATTTGATAGCTGCCCACTAGATCTCTGATTCGAGCCCCTCCTCATCGTGTTAATCATATATTTAGTTGACATTTAATCACATTTTTGAATACTTTTGGAAATAGGGTATAAGCCTTTTGACTGGAAGTATTCAACGCATAGAAGAAAGCGTCACCGACGTTAATAAAGTATATATATGCTTATAGATTTTACCACGAGATTTCAGACCGCAGCGTTTCGTCAACTTTAGTCAGAACCTCTACCCATTACACCGCCGAGCTGCTTGAAGTCACAGAAGCTATAGCTTTAAACGCGATTTATAAGGAAAATATAGAATAGTGCGCCGAAATATTTCACACAGCTTCAAATGACGGGGTATTCTATAACATATCCAAAATTCATCCAAATCGGTGATTCGCATACCTGAAGATCCCCTTGTTAGATCAATAACTTCTTTGTTTTAAACTTTATACTGTTGTGTTAATTATAATAATTACTAGTTTGATACAGTAAAATAATTTCAAACATTCCAGAATCCAGTTTTTGATCCAAAAGTTTATTTTAAGCGATTATCATACAATAGGATATATATAGTCCAGGAAAAAAAGAAAATCTGCTCCTAATATTATGCAATAAACAGTACAAAAATTCGCATTTTGAAACATTACTCTGTAAAATAAAATAACCTCAAGGCAAATAGAAAATAGTTTTTGAGAGATTCCGATCAAAGAATTTAATAATGACTTTCAAAAGACATTAAATGGACCCATTCGAAGTCGAAGAATCGAAAATGATATATTTCTGTGGTTGACTTTAGTTCTCTTCATGGTCATCATATAAAAATTTTATGAAATTTAAATTTATCTCTTCGAGATTTTCTCGCTTTGACACCTGTTGATAAGGATAGAGTAAGACGAAAACTTGACAAAGGGTATACAAACTTCGACATTACCGATAAAAGTTCTTCTCTGGGGTTTTTGTTGTTTTGTTTTACAGTGCTTACATTAGTTTTCGTTTTGTTTTTCTTGTAATCGCTTTGCAGTTTTATTATGTTTAGGTATGTAATATTATAGCCTAAACGGTTTACAAAATGTTTTCAACTTGGTTACACTAGAGGTAAGTAATATGTATATATATATTTATGATAGTTATATATATAAGTATATATAAATGTATGTGTATATGGGAGATTGAATGGTTTGATTGAATGTGTGTGTGTATGTGTGTAAATGCGTTTTCCTGTTTTTTGCCCAAAATTTTAATTATTATTATATACAAATAACACTCTCAACAGTGTCGAGATGAAAAGGAGATTGAAAATTTTGTAATTGGGCGAGAAAATTTTTCTGATCTGGAGTAAGTATGCCTAACACAGGAAGGCACTCTTTAACCTAGTGACTTATGTAATTTAGGAAAAAAAATGGAGGTGTGTTCATGTGTGTGTGTGAGTGTAAGTGTGTTTGTGGGGTCAATGCAAAAATTCATTTTATATATCTTATATATCTTAATTGTGGTTTACATATCTTTAGATTTCCTCATAGGGTGTTTTGCTTTTTTGTAATTTTATCTTTTGATTTTGGATAAGGCTTTGCTTTAGATTCTGTTGTTTTTTTCTTTCTTTTTTGTATAAACTCGTATTATTCGCATTTTATTCTAAAAGTTTTGAGCAGGAAATGCAACCAAAATGATCTCAAAATAGTTACAAAAAAAAAAATTGTAAAATTATAATTAAATTATAAACAATTCGCAAAAATTGAACCACTTCTAAATCACAGACTCCTAATATAAGAGAAAAAATAATTATAACAAATTTCGATCAAATTGAATTTGTTTTTTTAAACTTAAGAAATATTAGTTTTTTTCCTTTTTTGTTGTTTTGTTTTGTTTTTTGTTTTTGTTTATAATTTAAAAAGTAAAAAAAACTAATAAACTAATTAAGTCAATTGGCTCTTGAAAGATGCAAAAAAAAATTATAAAATAAAAAGGGGAAAAGAAGAATTGGATAAGAGTGAGAGAGACGGAGAGAGATAGAGAGAGAGAGGGGGGGAAGGTTTAGAAGTTAGGGGAATTTATGAGTTAGATCCGATTTGGATTAATTATCAAGCGATCTATTCCTGTTGTTGCTGTTGCTGCTGCTGTTGTTGTTGTTGTTGTTTGTGAGCCAATACATGATGATGCTTATGATGATGATGATTATATTGATTATGATGATGATGGTGATGATGAACTGGTGATGTTGTTTCCCTTTGGCTATGATTATGACGCCTGCGATGCTGCTGCGGCTGTAAGTCCAATCTATCATATTCAGTGATCACCTCCGTATCAAGATTATCGGCATCGAGCGTATTATCAATTGTGGATGAATTGTTGCTGGAATTGTTACTCAAGGATGATTCATCCTTTGATTCTGATGCCGATTCCGATTCCTCGCCTGCTAGACTAACAAACTGTGCATCGCCGGTGAAACGTACATCTAACCTTGGGTATCTATCAAAAACATATCGATGGTTTAATAAAAACGCCAGCTAAAAAGTATGCTACACTTCACTCTCTATTACCTTGGCATCGTGCGGTTTTCCATACAAGGCAAAGGCGTTTTTGCTCCGTATACGGTCCATGGGACTGCAGGATCTATAAAAATATATACATATATATGTTCCCCATTAGCAAAATCAACTTCTATCAACTGCACGACAAAGCCATGCCAACAATAAAGTAAAGTCAACTAAAAAACAACATGCTCAACTCAAAAACAAAAAAGGGAATCAATTGAAAAGCTTTAACACACAATAAAAAATTAACAACAAGAAATTGGCACAACAATCAAAGCCAAAGGCAAATAGCACAACGGTGCGTATAAGGCATATTTCTGTATTAGTATATTAGCCAAGAGGAAGGCTATCGAAAGGTGTTTTCTTTATATTAATTTGTTTACTCTTTCGATTACATTCTCAGGTGGGCAAAGCGGCAGCGTTTACTATTTGAAACTATTTCTATATGACATCTTACCCATCCGATAATAACAACAACAAAAAAATACAACAAAGAACTAGGAAAATTGTAAATTCAAAATATATGTATTACTTCCGTTTAGCTCAACAACTTTTTTCTTGCATAAGTTATTGACAATGTTGTGAAACGAGCTCGCATAAATTTTCTACAATTTTAGCATATTTTTGTTTTTTTTTTTTTGGTCTGTTTTTCGTCTGTTTTTCTTTTTCGATTTCGGTTTTTTTTTTGTAAATATTTGCTGAGCTATGCTCAATATTTTGCTACATATTGGACGATGAGGAATCGAATTGAAAATTGGCAAAGGGTTTTAGTTTACAATGCTACAAGATATGCACAACAAGAATATATATCTATGTTGTCAGCATTTATTTGTCTGGATTGTGTCCGGCCCCTTTTAGCTGAATATTGACCTTTTGCGACGATAATAAATAGAGGAAAAAACCTATTGATTGGTAGGAGGAGGATCAAAGAAAGTTCAGAGGAAGAAGAAATGGTCCTATCTCCTATTCAAATTTCTATTACTGATTGGGGGGTGTTAGTTAAGCCTGGCAAACAACACGCTTACCTGCCTGATCGCATTTCGGTTGCTCAAAGTAGAGACCCGGTTTCAATTGATTCTCCTCATCATCATGGACCTCAATCATCAGCATTCCCACCACACTGGCTGGGAGTGGAGAATGCGAGTGTTGACACTGCTGTTGTTCCCAGTAGTTAAGGGCGCACTTCACATCGATATCGACCCAACCGATTTTCGAACTGCTTAGCATTACGGTATTGCAAGTACGCTTCTTGCGCTCTAAATGGGGAAAAAAAACGACAAGAAGAATGGTTAAGTGATAAGCCCTAAATGCATACCTATACCCTTGCAAAAGCGTGATCGATCGATTCTTGTGAACAATTTTGAAGCAACGGCAGCCAAAATGAATCTTCATATACGTACATATATATTCCTCTTTGCAAGGATATAGCCAAACTCACCTAACTTACGTTTCTTCTTCTGCTGATGGACTATGGAGACGGTGACACGTATCTGCGAGTCAAGTAGATCGGGTTCGGGGCAAATTGTAGTCTCAGCTGTGGCTGTTGGCTCTGCGGCTGACTTATTATTAGGATCTATCTTATAGAGACGCAATAGGGCGCTATCCAAGCTCAGACTATCCCCGGCCGATCTCTGGAATATGCTGCTGGCAAATTGTAGAGTAACATTCGTTGATTGTTGCCAATTTAGAATGCTTGTCTCGGCATTACAAATGGGAAAGCCCGCCTTCTCGTGCAATGTCTTCTGGCCATGTGTTTGGGATGCTGATGCCCCAAGTGAATCTCTATTGGTAGTTCCATCCGATTGATTGGTCACCGCATTGCGTATAAGATTAAATATTTCATTCACACTGCAAAGAGATAGAGATAAAGAGAGATAGAGTGAACTGAATTCAATCTACAACTACATATACAAAACTGACTAACTAACTAACTAATTTGGTTCAAGTGTTTATGTAAAATGTCCACTTAATTGACATTTCAGCATTGTCATCGTCGTCGTTTTCGTTGTCGCTGGGAAAATGAAAACGTACTAGTGAATTTTTTTTTACGCTTTGATTCAATTTAGAGACAACAAGAAAATCAAATAGGCAAGTCTCTACCGTCTGATTCTTTATTACCTAATTCATTTTCTTATGGAAATTGGGTTATTACTTATAAACTAGGGATCACCTAAACACAACTTATAGGAGACATCATGGATAGATCTTAGATCATGGAGCATTCAATGCGATATGGAATAGGTATGGATATGGTTTTTAGTAGACGTTAAAAGTGATTTTAGTATTACAATCTCAGAAGCAATAGATCTTAAACAATATGAAGCGAGCTTCAGCTTATAAGACAAGACATTTTAGATCTTATAACAGAATAGAGTTATTAAAAAAAAAACTAAGATTCAGAATTTATGAGGAAAGGGATATGAGGAAAATTGGGTTAACTGAGTAAGAAGTGTATTTCAAAAGGCCTTAAGCCTTAACCTTAACCTTATCTTAAAGCGAATCGGTTCATTTCAGCTTCCGATTAAATTTTCTACTGCCTACTCAGACCCAGACCCATTAGTAGGAGGATGCATTGTGGATTATCGTGTCTATTCAAATTGAGACCAGACAAATGTTTTCTGCCATCTCTGTGCTCAATCTTGACATCGTGTTGATGGTGATTATGACGATGATGATGATGATGACGATCATGATCATCATCAACAATAGTTAGCTATGTGGTGGCTCTAGCTATGATCTAATCTGGCAGAAATTGGACAATTGTTGTAGATGTCTGGTTGGGTAATTGAGCCAGCAGCAGCAGCAGCAGCAGCAGCAGCAGCTACACACTTCAAGTGTATTGTGTACGAGTCGGTCGGTGCGATTAATTGTTTTGTGCCAAAAGTAAGACCAAAAAACCAGAGTGACAAAGGCGAAAAGGAAAGAGGGGGGACGGAGAAACAGAAGTGATACAACATTTATTTGGCCTGCGGCGTAGTTTGTCTAGCCAAAATAATTATGAAACATGTGTCTCCGTCTGCTTTTGGGTCTGGGTGTCTGCAAAAACCTGCCTTGGGGCTTATAGTTAGCATACAGACACACACACACATGTGTGCATATGTATATATACTTTGATATCTGTGCGAGCATTTTCTGATCAAGGAGTCTGCAGCAGTTGGAAGCTGTTTGGCTTGACTGTCTGAACTTGAAAACTTGTTGGAAACCACTGTGAGACTGAGATCTGAGGCTAAATCTGAGGCTGAGACTGAGACTAAGGTCTGAGGCCTGACTCTGACTCTGTCTTTCTGTCTGGCCCCTGTCTAGACCAAAGTCTAGAAGTCAGTGAGTCACTGGCTGAGAGATCGAACGGATCGACTGGGCATGCGCAAAGGCAGAAGTCAGAGGAATTCATCGCAGTCACAGGTGAATCTTCACATTTGCTCTGCTCTGGTTTTGTTAGAGGCCCTAAAATCTTTTGCCTTTTATTTACTTTTGAATGCACTTTTACAACACAAGTCTGCGGTCTGGCCATTTGCCTTTGGCTTTGCCCAGCTTACAGCTTCCATGTTGCATGTCTGCAGCAGTTTGGCTTGCCTCTCTCTCTCTCTTTCTGACTCTGTCTCTCTGACTGTGGCATAGACAATGCGAGCGGCTAGACAGTGTCTAGCCGGCTGCTGCACTTCATTATCATATATGCAACGAAATGAAACGATACGAAACAGTAGTAGTCCGTAGTCAGTCAGTCAGTTAGTCAGTCAGTCAACACACAACACTCTCAGAGAGAATCGCCTACAACTGTTTGCACTGTTTGGCATTCCGTCAGATGGAGCGCAGACAGGCAGGAGCAGCAGCTGGAGAAGAAGAAGAAGAAGAAGAAGCTGTCTCTGTCTGTTTCAATATTATTCATACGTCATCATCAATGTTTCATGGTGTGTCTGTTGAATGATACCCCTTCAAAATCGGGGTATATTGGCTTTGAATACCGAGTACTGTACTGTAGGTTTGTTTCTCAAAAGTGTTCTAACATTGGTATTAAAGGCAATCAATTCTTTTTATATCGATTGGTCGATCTACATATATCGATCTGCTTAAACAGATCTTTGCCTTGCCAAGGCTCTACCCATCATAAGCGATCGTCTACGGTATTTTAAGGTCGATGCCGATTGAGGGACACATTTTTTTTTGCGGAAGATGAAACAATTTAGATAAATCAAAGGCTTTATTTATTCGGCCAATCTGAGTTTGTCGAGTTTGAGTGGAAGCTCTTCTGGACCCCTCTTTTCGCTTCCTTCCCCACCCTGATAGGTTCTATCTATGTATCTCTATCTCCCTCCAGCTTATGCTAAGGCTGTGGCATAGCAACGACCTACAAAAAGTTCATTAACGGAGACCCGAGACTCAGACTAGACATGGCCCAGACTGTTACCAGACATTTGTCAGACAGGCGGCCGCCTCAACCGCCGCCGCCGCCGACGCCGCCGACGCCACCGCGACGCAGTCAGAGGAATTTCGTTGCATTTATCGTTGCGATTGCCTCAGTCTCCGTCTCCGTCTCCGTCTCCGTCTACATCTACGTCTCTGCCTCCTACCTATTCATGGTTCTTTTATTTTTGTCACTCGAGACATTCAGACAGAGAGCTGGTCACTTGTTGTTGTTGTTGTTATTTGCGTATTCTGTCTTTTCTTTTCTTATTTGTTTTCGATTTCAATCCTATTTTTTTTTTTTTTTTTTTTTGCTGAGGTTTTTGGAAAAACCCAATTAAACAAAAAACCGAAAAAAATTATATATCAAAAATCAAAAGCATAATTAAAAATCTTGCACCAAAACTCAACACGTGTGGAAATTATTGTATTATTATTATTTTGTTTTCCGAAAATTAATTTTGTTTATTATTTGTTCGTGTTATAAAATGAATTGAAGCGCAAGATATACAAAGTACATACAAGAAATACAATCGGGAGAATCGGGAAATATATATATGTATATTGAATATATATGTAAGTAAGATAGCTACATATAAGTGAAAATTTATTTATCTAGGAAAAAAGTATTAAACGGGGGGTGCTTGACCATATTCGAAAATTGCATATGGTTTTAGCCTTGAAGCGATTAAGCAGAAACTGACACAGTGATGCTTGACTAAATGCGCCAACCGAAACGGGTCAAGTTTAATTGAGCAACGAATTTTTAATTTGTTTTCAATGTAATCAGCTAAAGAAAATAAGATTTTTCATATGGCAAAGATCCCATTTTCTTCATCTTTCACGTCGACTTAATGCTTACAAATTTCCTGAAAACTCTTTGATTGTTTATAAATAATACAACATTTGGATTGTTGATTCGCTAATGTTTTTTTCCCCAGGACCCCCTTTCAATACTTAAATGTCCTTGCTAGCTTTTTTCTATGCCAATATAGAAGTTCAAGATATAAAGATTGTTAGCCCTGTTTAAGATTAAATTTCCTCATTTTGAATCATGTTAAGAATTTGGACCAAAAATCATTAAATTGCAATGTTTGCCGCAAACAAAAATTTCCTTCTATAGTTTCAATTTGTTTTTAGTTTAAATCTAATCTTAAAAATCACATAATAAATTCTATGTCTAATAATATATTTTTATGTATTGTTGATAAAAAATTTGCTTTGAAATCGTAAAACGACTAAATACTAAATAATTAATAATTATAAACATTTCAAAAGTTGTATATAATAATTATTTTTAGAATTTACCATAAAAAAAGTCAATAATTTCACTATCACTATTAATAAAAAAGGCTTAAAAAAATAAAGATAATGAAAATTAAAAATCAAGACTAATTACTATAAATAATTACAATTAAATATTTATTTTCTTAATTTCCTTAATTTTTTATCTTTTTTTATGCACTTCCTAGACAAAAAATGTATCATCTTTTGTTGTTATTTTACTGTATTTGTTCAACAAATTAGTTTTATTGTTTAAACTTCCAACAAAATATTGTGCTTATAAAGCAAATTTCATAGTCCATTTAAGGCCACTTTACGGCCTTTCTGCAGTTAATGAAATTTGTCTAAAAAAATGTATATATGGAAACTATCCATCACACTAATTGACGAGATGAAACAAAGTTTCATTTATAGCTTTTGCCTAGTCACTCAAGAAATGTATTTTTAGGCCTTTCTTTTTTAGTAAAGAGTAAAGAGTTTTTACTTTTGCTATTCTGTCAAAATTTGTGACAATATTTGTTTATGTATTTTTGACTCACCGACGCGAGGCAACATGCTGCAGATGACGATGGCTCGATGTTTGGGTGGTCTCGTCTTGATTGTTGGGATTTGTGCGGTTTTGTATGAACCGTACCTGGGCATCGGTCAGATTGAACATGCTCCAAATCGTACGATTATTGGGATCGACCACAACCGAACGCACTTGGGCATTATCGTCCAGAAAGGCCGATCGATTGATACGTCCGCCACTGCAGGACTTGGGCATCAGCAGGACAAGGCACAGCAAAACGAATAGCAAACGCAGCAAATGCCGACAGTAACTCTTACAGCACAAGGCACCCGACATTGTTTCAGTCGATTGGACAAACAAACGAAATGTCAATCAAACAAAAATTTAAGTCAAGTAATTAATCTCACTGTTTTTTTTTTTTTTTTTTATTTTGCTCTTTAGATTTTGTGTTTTAATTAACGTTCTTTTTGTATGTTTTATTTACTTTTTTTGGCATTTATTTTGACACTATTTGGTACATTGTGAATTTTGCTTTCTTTCTGTTTTGTGTGTGTTTATATGTTTTTGTGACGTTTTCTTTTTATTTTTTGTTGGATTTTTTTTACTACTCGATGTGCTCGGTCTAAGAACCAAGTATGAAGTGATTTGCCCGAGTCGGTTTTTTAGTCTTAAATAAGAAAAATATTTGGTTGTGCTGGGGGCATATCTACTTTGTTATGGTCGTAAACGCTACGCTGCGTTCGGTTTGTGTAGTACACTGCAAGAAAAATTGGGAATAGAGTCGATTTTTCAATTGAAAAGCTGAACACAAGACTTTACTTGGTAGTGGCAAAGCAAATAACAAGTTTTTTAAGGTTTTATAAATTTCTATAGCATATCGTGGGGCACTTTAATGAAGAACAATTAATATTTCCTTGCACTCATTGTTGTCTGGGCGATTCAAGTTTAAATATTTAATGTTTAGGTAAGTTTAAATATTTAATTTAATAAGTTGTTGCACTGCTATTAACAGCTTCTTAAGCTTTCCCTTATTTTTATGGCATACCTTCGGGCACTTTAATGAGATTTAATGCAATCAGCTTTATCTGTTTGATTGTGTTCCTTAAATTCAATGTGAAATATTTTATATTTTGAAACCTAATTAGCTTCCAAAAGGAAGGCAATTAGATAACAATTAAGGTCTGATCAATTTCCATAGCATATCTTGGGGTACTCAAAAGGGATAAATTATTGTATTGCTCCAATCATTGTAGTTTTTTCGTTTTTTTTTTCCCTTAAATTCTATATAAAATACTCGAGTTGTAGGCACATAATAATTTGTGCTTTAATTAATCATAAGTATTAAGTATTTTACTATTTAATTAAAGTATTTTACTACTCAATCAAAGATTTATTGTCATCTTATAGCTCATTTATCTTCGCTGCGACCAGATGCATTGCTTGCTTTCGTGCACAATTCACATTTGCAGTGTACGTCGGTCGCGTGAGCTTCGTGGCTGATAGTTCGGATATGCGTTCGGTTCGGTGCTGCTTTACTGGCCAGCCGACCAATCAACAACGTGCTGCCTGCTGCTGTAGCAGCGGGCTGCTTGAGGATCTGCGTCGTTGTCGGCAGCAGAGGCAGAGGCAGTCCCAATGTTATTGTTGTTGTCATACTCTCACACTGGGCGTATGAGTATTTACGTGTGTGTGTGTGTTTAAAGTGTTTTGGGCGCTTTGGCTTTGGCATGTCGCTGTCAACATCATCAGCATGCGTTATGTGTGAGTGTGTGTACGAGCATGTGTGTGTGTGTGAGTGTTTGATAGGTGGATGTGCGTACCCTTATCGTAAAGTGTCAAAGAAAGTGAGATTTCTTTTCTTCACCTCGTCGAGTATTCCGTGTTCTTTTGGGGGGCGTCGTAACCTAGCCAGCATAGAGGTAGGTAACTGCCTAATTGTATTTCGAACTAAAGGTAAAGGGTGTACACACATACTATGTACTATATTCATTTATATAGATAATGCTATAGTAAAATAGATAACCCTAAACTATAGTGGGTAAAAAGTTATCAGTTTTCTTCATTCCACAAACTATACATACTTAGAGAAAGGACTTTGTATTTTTAAGTGAATTGCTTTGCACCTGATTTAAAAATACTATTCCCATGTACTCACTTGTATGTATATTGTCACTCCTCATTAATGCTAGCATTTGGTTAAAACCATTTCGGGTTGGGGTGCGTAGATGATTAGATAAATTTGAAGTGATTTTTATTTATGGTATGTAGTTGGAGTATAATCAAATTGTTTTGATGTCTAATATAGTTGCAGGCACTTTTGTTATCACTGATTCGCCGTCTGTGTTTCCACACTAGAAATTTGGCAAAATTTCCTCATTAGTTCACCATATCTAAATTGACTCTTCATACGTGTTTGACTTTGAGTAGGGTCACGCGTGTTCGTCAAGCTCCTAGGACCTCAAAGCTGCAAGATCATCAAAGCTCACATTGTACGGGGGCGTACAATGTGCGAATTTTGCGTACGTGCGTGGATAATGTGGATTAGATAGTGCGTACATCGTTTTTGGCTTTTGATTAAGAAGAATAAAGAAGATATTTCGGCGGATATAATCTATTATGAAGTGCGTTTGTGTGAATTGGTGCCTGGTACAATAGATATAGCGTCTTTTTAGAAAAAGTAACTTATTGTTTGCCATGCCAATGATATTTAAATGGTCCTTTATATATAAATTTTCAACAAAATGACTTCTCTTCCATTGAATTTAATGATTATCTGTTATAAACTCATGTTTTTAAATAATCAAGCCATCTATCAGAGTTTAAGTTAAGTTTAATAGTTTTGCTTTGTATCAACCCTCTTCTGTAGTGTTGCTAAGCAAAGACTTTATGCAAGAACTAGTGTTGAGAAAGAGTTTGTAAGCCTGAATTATTGCGTTGTGGCAACTCTATTCAATGGTGTTACTTTAATTTACGGACTTTGCTCTATCACCTTATACGTAGTAACGAAGAGACTTAAAATTACTTTTAATTTCAGTTGCCCTATCATTGATTGATTGATTGGGCTACACAGTTTCTCTACAATGCTTTTGCTTTGCCTCTTTTACTACACTCATCACTGATAATGAATCGGCCCTTTAAATAGCAGTTTTAATAAATAATTTCTTAACAGTCTAATTTGTTTAGTAGCACACTTTCTTAGACAAGTGAGAACGTATATTTTGTAGCCTCTAATCGCTTTTTTTTATGCCCATAATTTGATAAAATCAATCGCGTGGTCGATAGAATTTACTTCTTATACGCGATAAGCCCTCATTTCTGAAATAATACGTCATTTTAAGATAGTTTTTCTTGGTCGCAACTCTTATCTTTGGTGTTGGTCACGAAATCCAGTGTTGAGTAAGAAGTTCAAGTAGAATTCTCTTATCTCTTTCCAATTTGCGGTACATTTCTTTCGCACAATTTCAACGGTACTTTTTGTGTTATGAAAATGTTTGCATACGGAAATCAAGATCTGGCATTTTTTCAAGGACGTTCTTGATATATTTATTTATTTACTTTCATTTAACAAGCTTATCATCAACATCATCATCAACGTTGACTTTTTTTTTAATCTTTTATTTTTTTTGTTATTTTTTTTTTTTTTTTTTTTTTTGGCTGTCTGGATCAAAATTGAATTTCAAAATCATTGTATAATTTGAAGCACTTAACACAAAAAAAAAAAAACACAACACACGAAATGAGAAAAAAAAAGTCTGGATTTCTCACCGTGTTTGTGTCTCATCTGATATGTATTTTGTATGTCTACACAACGTTTAAGCTAAGCAATGGCACGAGGGATGGGATCGGAATCTGGATTTGGATCTGTTTCTGTATCTGTGAGCGCAGACGACGTCGGTTATGCAAAGTTGCAATCGCATCATAATCTCATAAATATACGAAAAAAAAAATATGTGGCCAGAGAGATAAAGAGGCGCACGAGAAGTTCTTTTCAGACGACTTTATATAATAATGTTTATTTATTGGACTGACTGGATTGACAGAGTGACTGCCTGTCTGACTGACTGACTGACTCGTATATGCGACATATTTGCATAGAATTTGTCCCACTTTATAAATCGTCAACAAAACACAAACACAGACAAAAAAAAGGAAAAAAAGAGAAACAATTGCCAGACTATGTCAATTGGAATGCCAAATTGTGAGTCAAAAACTAAAAGAAGCTTTCGATTTTCTATTCAATTTCAAGGCCTAGAATATTTTCTTCTTGTCGCGTCTGTCGCGTCGCATAATTGGCATTTTAATACCCTTTAGATGCAGTCCAAGGAAGGTATCTAGAGTTGAGCATATGTCAAGACTTTGCAAGGAACTCTATCCCCACCAGCAAAACGGTTTTAAAAAGTAACTACGATTCTAGGTCTGCTTGATCCAAGTTCAAATCCCACATCATTCTGAAGTAGGATAATATTTGCTAGCCTATTAAGGGTCAACGAAGAAAGTTTCAATTGTAAACATAAATGTTTGCATAGTTTCTACATATTCGAGTGGTTCTTTGTTACCCTTTCCTTTACAGAGTATTTTAAGCAACATACATCTCTTTGACATTGGTTGGATATGTATTTCTTTTGATCTAGGTGGAGACAATTGTCAACATAGAATGTGCATGCTTAATTCTAATTTTAGTCATTTCATTTTTGGACCCGCCTCGAATGTCTCACACGCTCGTGCCAGTTAAGAGTTGAGAGTTAATTTTAAATCGACTGAGACTGAGATTGACGCTGAGGCGGCGGCAATTGGGCTTAATAAAAACATAAATTTAAACTATACGAAAAGGGAACAAAAACAACACGTGGAAGAAAGCACTTTAAAATAATATACATACATACATATATATAAATACATTTATTTACCACTTTTCCACTTTTGCGTAGGTGTTTCGTCCACCTGGTTGAAATCAGAGCAGGTAGAGAGAGCATAATAAGTAATTTTTGTTTTGGCTACTGTTTGGCGCCCATATTGATAAGATTTTTTTTTGGCCAAGGTTGTTTTGAGTGGGCTCAAGAAAAACCATATGGTGTGGCGAAGAGTAAAGGTTTGCCAAGCAATTGATTTCTAAGTGACTTAACGACAAAGTAAAACACTTGATCAAAACTTAAGTAAATGCGACTAACTTTTACCTATTAGTTAGATGACTAAAATATAGATTAGAAACCTCTGTTCAGTAAGATCTCAACTAGTTTCATCCACTATAAGCCACATAAAATAACAACACTCCAAACAAACGAAAATTCAAGATTTGAAAAGTTATAAAAAAGCAATTAAAGTCTTTGTGTACTTGATTGGGCGAAAGTAAATCACTCAATCACTTAACAACATGTTTTCCGGTTCGTACTTAATAGTTTCAATTGATTTGCAAGCCATTAATCCGAATCTATAAATAGTTCATTGTGTCATATTCATCCAAAGTTTGGACTATTTCAACATTCGAACTAAGAACCGATAATGACTGTGTGATGTGATGTGATGTGATGATAATGATTCGCCTCTTATCGGACAAATGGGTTTATATGTAGTAGGGGGATGGCCAATGGGGTGATTGAACCAATCAACAAACAAAATATTATTAACTATAAAAGGTTTGATAATCTATTAGTATGTTATTTAGGTGCAACAAAGTTGAAGTTGATATTTATGTGTATGGGACAAATTGCATAATAACCGACTATCGGGGAACCTACCTGCTGCCTGATGAATAATACTACCATACATTCTATATACAATACGCCCAGTGTATTCTGCGGATTTTTCATTAATTATGTATGCATTTTCATGCCAGCCAAGTGCAAGTACCAAAAATTTATTTAAGCATCAATATAACACGTAATTAACATAATTGTGCCTTGACTTGGTCTTGAACGTTCCCCCCTTTACGATGGGAGGCGACAGAGGAATAGTAGGCAGAATGCATGAGATCAGCAAAGGCCCCAAAAGAGTGGCAAAAGGGAAAGAAGAGCGGTAGAGAGAGAGGGAGAGAGAGAGTAAGTGAGGGGAGTGGAGGGGGAGAAGGTGAGGTCTATTAAAAATACATCGACAGCGAACCAGACGTTGCAGACCAACCGACCGACCGACCAGTCCCAGTCCCAGCCCCAGTCCCATTCCCAAACTCCATCCCAGACCCAGTCCGGGGTGTTGCCAATGTTGTTGCTGCTGCTGCTACTGACACTGACTTCTGTTGGTGCTTGTTTGGGCTTTGCCTTGCTGCTGTTGGGCTGACTGGTTGGTTGCTTGGTACTTGGTGGCTGGTGCAACCGCCGCCCGAATGCAGTTGTCGTGATTGTTGTCTCAGATTGCATGTGGAATGCAAAGACCAGGAGCCAATTTGTTATTGTTGTTGTCTGCCCGCTGGCTACCGGCCGGCTACCGTTCATTGCGTTCGTGCAGCTGCTGTTGCTCCTGATACTCTAAACGCCCCGAAAAAGGTATCATAAATTTATGGATAGAGTTGTTACAAGCTGCAGAGAATGCATCATTCCCTAAGAATGATGCTTCTAACTATAATATCTATAAATTTCTAATCTTTTACATAAAATCTTTTATAGTAGATATATCTATAAAGTTAATTCTACGTAACCTTTTATATCATGTATAAATAAAAGTAAGCAGGATGTTTATATATAAGTACATCCTAACTAATATTATAAGAATTTATTTCAATTTCTTGCGTATTAAATAAACTTTTTAGTTCTGAATTAAGATATGAAACTTTCTAATTGAATAGAATAGATAAACTTTTAGTTCTTAATTAAATGATGAAACTTTTTGAAGTTTTGGCGATATAAAAAATTTGATATAAGGAAAAGGTCCCATTTCAAATTGCAAAGGTTTTAAAAAAATGCATATAATATAGAATTTATACATCAAATCTAATAAGAAGTTCTCTAATAAGAAGTAAATCATATCCACTCTAATATAAAAACCTAATTCAATTCTAAACAATTAGACAACTTGAATCTATCGAAAGAGCATTTCAAAGTTGTAAAGTAAAATTGTTGATTGTTTCTTTTTGCCTTCTTATTATTAGTTTTCGTTTTACTTTAATTTTGCTGTTGTCGTATTTTTTGTTTTTGGTTTTTAGGTCTTTCGCGTGCCGTCGTTTGGCTTCTGTGTTGCTGCTGCTGCTGTTGCTTCTGGTTGATGGTGGCTGGTGCAGGGAACTGGGAACTGGGAACAGGCCCAGTCCAGACTCAGACCCCATGAGCCAGACAGATCGTCGCACTTTTTGCAGTCGAGACATCCACAGGCCAAGTAAATGTTGTTGCCGTTCTTTTGCTGTTGTTGATTGTCAAAATTGACAATGAATGCGTTCGGGTTTTGGTTTTCGTTTTTGGTTTTGGGGTTGGAGAGTTGGGCTGACCCATCCCCATTCCCATTCCCAGTCCCCCACTCTCCACCTCCATCTCGAGAAGAGACAAGTGCAGCAGCCGCATGGTCTGCTGTTTGTCTGGAGGCCGTTGCATGTCAATGATGTTGCTGCTGCTGCCGCTGCTGGTCCTTAAGTGATGCATTCAGCGCCTGCATCCCCGATATGGCAGGTGAATAAGGCAGACCAGACAGATAAATAGTTTTGCTCTGCTACGGCGCACTGCAGCCGTTTCACACTTTAAATGATATGCACAGAGAGGCCAACAGACCAAGTCTGTGGCCAAGTCTGTAAACTGTAAGCTGAGATGGCAATGGCAATGGGAATGGAATGGAGGAGGGAGACAGACAGAGAGAGAGAGAGAGAGACGGCTAGCAATTATTACTCTGTCTGTCTGTCTGCAGGTTTTACCATATTTCTTCTTTTTTTTCTTTTCGTTTTTTAATTATCTGTTTCCAAAGAAGAAAATTTTTTGATGACTAAGCACAAAGTAAACGATGGCAAAACAAAATTCAATTCTTTTGGTAATAACACTTTGATAAAGATATAGAATAAATTAATTTACCTAGTTATTCTTCCCTCTGTTGTGGTGATTTTGTTCTCCTTTCTGTCTATATCTCTTTTGGTGAAGTAGAAAAACCACAGAAAAAAATAACTCAAAAGTAGTAAAAGTGAAAAATTATTCTTCGATTCGTAGTCCATCATCACATATGGGCACCTGTTGTTGTCCACACACACTCACACGCAGTTAATAGACTGAACAGAGGAGTCCGAGTCCGAGTACGAATTCAAGTTGTTTGTCTGGAGTCTTTCTAGAGTTAATTTCCAGGCATGTCAGGCAAATCAAAAAGGCCATCATCAAATAAATGAAGACGCATCCTCGGACCTTAAATGGCTTAAATATCTCCCATACTCTTCAGCATTCTCCGAATGACTACGTGCATAACGAGGACAATGATGATGATGTTTCTGATGATGATGACAACGACGTCGACTGGTTGGCTGGCTGGGCTGGCTGTGCTGGCTGTTTGAATTGTTTCCTTTCCTTACCTTTCCTTCCTGACTGTGGAGATTTTATTTATAGGACAGGCAAAACGGCGCGTGCCAGCACGTCAACTGTGTAGCAAACAAATAAAGTGCATAGACCACAAGACCACGTGGTTGACAATGAATTTCACATTCATTGTGAAGCAACAGTAGCTCCAGTCTGTCAACTACTTCAGTTTCCAGTCTGGTCCCGTCTAGGTCTGGTCTCTCTGTCCATGTCGATGACATATAAATGAATGAAATATCGTTTATGGTAATTTTACCCTTAAATGTATGCTGAAAGTTTTCTGCTAACTATGCTAATGAAAACACACTATGCCACACTATACAACAGAATTGCGGTCTACCTATATGTAAGTGTGTCTCTGTATACTATGAATGCCAAATTGGCAAAGTTGGATAGCGAAAAAAAAGTGTTGCAATTCAAATCAAACTTTTTGATGGCATGAATATGACAGCATTTAATTGACTCAGTTTATCAACCTATAAAAAGAGCAGAAAAGTTTCTGCACAAACAAAAAAAGTGGGCCATGTCCTCCTCCATTCTGTAAAGGGGAAGAGGAAGTGGTCTATGTATATATAGTTATTATTCATAACAAAATTGTGTCTTATATATTCTATATGAAAAAGAAAGTTTCACGTAAATAACAAATAAAAAACGACAATCATACAAAAAGAAATGTAGTAGCTGGTTGGGATGGTTTGGCATTAAAATAAACAAAATATCACTATAAATAAAAATATATTTACTTCAAAAACGTTTAAAAATATTTTATATTATTTTATTTTTATTATATAATAATATTGTTTAAATTATATGATTTTGAGGTGAAATTTTTTGAAATAAAACTACTACTTGAAACTTTTTAAGTATTCATCAACATTCTACAAAATAATTTTTTCATAAAACCAAAAGTTAAAATACAAAAAACAAATCTTTGAGTTCTTTAAGGGCAAAGAGGAAATCTGTAAAAGACGAAACAATTTGGTTTTTAAAGATTTTTGAGAAGAGCTAAAATTAAAAAAACAATGAAAAAAACATTTTATTTAAAAGAGAAAATATTTTTACACCCTTGCAGAAGATTTGTCAACTATAGAGATTCTTTTGAATATTTTTAACGCCAAGAATTTAATTTTTTGAAAATATTCAGTTTGGCTATATAAACATATTCAAATATATATAGTATCTAGTAGGTATACTTATTCTCATTCAAGTACTAACATTGAAGTAAGAACTAAGCTTATAATAACAGCAAATTTGGCAAATATTTTTAAGGAAAATATATTAAAAGAATTTATTTCGAAGTGATTGGTTTCCAAAAAGCTGAAATTCTAGATTCTTATTAGTCTTATACTTTTTATGTTTTTTTTTTAGGAAGGATTATTTTTTAACTAAGTAAAAATAATATAAGAATATAAGAATAAGTTACACAACTTAATTTGGTGTAGGCAAATAAATACATAATATTTAATTCAAAATAATCTAAAATTGATTATTTGTGCCTTTTTTTTAAATCAATTCAAATTTTGGGTATTTGTTAATTTCTTTAATTACAACTTCATTGGCTTGCTTTTTTTTTTTGTTCAGTGTACAAAAAGATGACCTAATCTGTGGTTGTCTTTTAGCTTGCATACTTTTCGGCTGAGCGCAAAAAGTTGCTCTCTGTTTAATGTCACTGACAAAGTCAGTTGCTCGTTTAGTTTCACTGAGTAGTTTAGTTCAAAATTGTCGAAATACTTAACCTACATTAACAAAAACGATGTGCGACGTTGGCTTACCTTGTGATTATGATCCATGCTCTTGCCCCAAGCCGCCTCCTCTGCCGGGACGCAAGTTCACCACATTGTTGCTTCACTGTTGGCAGCGTGAGTACGACAAGCGGCCTTATAAGAATTTTCAATTTCGTCGCTTAGACTTTGAGGAGCGTATGAATCGAAAATATCATTGCCTACGTGATTTTCGTGTTATTGTGAGATATCTAACAGAATGTCATAAAATGCATTCGGTATCCATTTCGAGTATTGTGATAAGCAATTGGGAATCCAGACTCATGAGGGAATTTGTTCGTGCACTTCGAAAAGTAATGCAGATTGAGTTGAAACTTATGAAATTGCCATATGAATTCTTTGTGATGATGCGTATAAGTGCGTCAGTATTGAAAGTGACGGAACTGAGTCTGGAGGGTGAGTGCCATCCCACATTTCTTCTGCTCTGATCTGATCCTTATTGTTAACCCTAGGCACACCTTTATCTGATTTGGATGTCGGTATGCTACGTGAATTTCTGCTGGCCAGTGAAACATTGCTCTCCCTCAACGTCAATCATTGCGGCTTAACTCAATATAATTTTTGTATTATTGCCGATGGAGTCTACAAATCAAAGTCAGTACGTTGTCTGAATGCCAGCCGTCTGTTGGGTCTTCAGCTGAGTTTGGATACCGAGAAAATGGTCTCAATTATTGGCTCACTGTTAATGCAAAATGGCCTTGTGGAGCTGACCATGCAGCAATGTGAGTTTAGTGCCCAGGACATGGAGGTTATTGGCGAGTATTTGGGCTCTAAGCACAGCGTCTTGCGTAAACTCAATTTGGCAAGCAATCTCATTGCAGCGGATGGTACTCTCTATCTAATGCGAAACATTGCACGTGGTGTCCGTTTGGAGCATTTGGATATAAGCTGCAATTCCATTGGCACACATGGCGGTGAATGGATAGCCAAGTATTTGAGTTCCTGTCGCTTGCTTCAGCATTTGTATATCAATTATAATGAAATCGGGGCGGAGGCCATTAACCTCATACTCCTCACCCTAAAGAAGCCCTGCAAAATGAAGCGTTTGAATATTTATGGAAATCACTTTGATGCACGCACGGCCATGATTTTGAGACGTTTGCTCGACTCCGAAGTGGTTTTGCATGAGGAAATTGATGTTAGTTATACCTTTGATGAAGATCTCAATGACTATCGTGTAGTGCCTTGGCGTTAGTTTGACTTAATTTACTGAGCTTACATTTTGTTTTGAATGAATTTTAGTGTTCCAGCCCAACCCACCAAGTAAAGGTTAATAATTAGGCAAAAACCATGTAATCGTAATATTTGCTAAAATAACCTCTTTTTTTAGAAGATAATTATCATACCAAAGCGACTTAACTAATTTGAAACTTATTTCTCCAAATAACCCGAAGCACCTAGTAACTTTAACTTGTTACTGTTCAAGAATTCAATCTAACTAATGTGATTTTCTTAGATTTTAGTAGCATCCTACTCTAATGGAATCCTACTTAACCGTTATAAATCCAATCTACCGAAGACAAGTTACTTATTCATTACAATTCATACTTTTATTTGGAAGTCTTGACAATCTTATTACCGAAATGGTTTACACGAAATTTGAACTCTGGTCTTAGCTTTGGACTTTATACATTTGCATGTCCTTTTCACATTCTATGAAAAGCTTAGTCGATTTTCAAAACCTGTTTGCCAGCTATTTACAAATCCAATAACTGTTATTTGTAAGTAGTTGTAACCGGTTAAGCAATTCAATAAGGCAATTACTGTTTATTCTCTCTTCTTATTCCATGAAAAGCTTTTGAAACTATTTAATCATGTCGTAGAAGTTAATTTCCAAGTAATTTTTCTCATGAATTTTATAAAAAACCTCTAAATTTTGAGTTCAGTTCGATGTTGTATCCTTTTCATATCCTTTAAAAAGCTTTTGAACGTTACAAACTGAAAGCTTAAAGCTCTGCTGATGTAGCCTTTTTACGTTTTTGTATATATAGTTGTATGTGAAAGAGTTTTGGGTTTCAAATAAATCGTATCCTTCAAAATTCTTAATTATTTCATTAATGAAGTAGAAATTAACTGATGTTCAAAAGACTCGGCAAAGCTTTTGTCGAGAGAAACAGCTGATTTTGGCAAGTCTGGTAACTTTCACTTTTGTTTCCGGCTTATCTCTCTCTCTCTCTCTCTCTTTACTTTTCTTGCTGGAGTGTTTCTGTGTGTGTGTGTGCATTATTGTTGGCAATTTCAAAGTCAAGCAACAACACTAACAACATAAGCATTGAAATGTGCGCAGCAAACAGCTGCTAACCATTGAGCATTGAGAACTTCCAACAACACACGACGAGGACAACGACGTCGAGGAACTGCACGAAGATGCCAGCCGATTGGGCGATAGGACATTGGCAGGACAGCGCCAACGTTATCCTTGTTGAGAGTTTCGCAATATAATTTTTATTGCAGCGCCAGTCACAACGGACGCTTAGTCGCAGGCAACACCAAGAACCCGCAACACCTAACAAGCAAAAGAATAAAAGAAAAAAAAAACGATTAAAGAGTTTCCCGACAGATAAAAAAAAATAAGTGAGCTGAAAAATCGAAAAGCAAAAAAAAATTAATGAAATCCAGAGTTCAAAGAGAATATGAAAGAGACTAAACTCTTAAGCAAAAAAAACTATTATATAATGAACAAAGAAGTTTGAAAGACACATTTGTTTTGTTTGCCGTGTTGTAGCTCGGCTCGATTAATGTTATTGTTTGCTCCTTTTGGCCACACACACTCTGCACACCACTTGCTCACTCGTGAAAGAAGAAGGAGCAAATCCTTGTGTGTCTTCTGTGACAATGTGTCGGCAATTTATGCAAAGTGATAGTGTGAGAAGGACTCTTGGGTATGCCTAAGGAGCAAACAAATTGTTGAAATTTAATATTATCTCTATTATATACATATATATGTACATATATATCTTCCAGGCTGCTGTGACTGTGACTGTCTATCTGTGTGTTTGTGTGTGTGCGTGAGTGTGTGTGTATGTTTATTAGTGTGCGTGTAAATATTTTAGCCATCTACCCACCTAAAACGGCAACTAGCAAAAACTTAAACAAAACTTCTCCAACTAAAAGACAAACTATAAAATCTTCATCGACAACGAAGGAGACAGCAAAAAAGCTGTTAAAACTTTTCTCTCCCCCACAATCCTCATCCTCTGTCGAGTAAAGCCCAAAAATGAATGACAGTAGACGCAATACGGCCACTGAATTTAGTTATATACTACAGCGGCAGGTGAGTTAACAAAAATAAGTCAAAACTTCAAGTAGCTGTAATTAGAAGCACCTTTTGGTCACCCTTTTATCCAAGTCCTTGGCAAACACACACAAAAAAAAAAAAACCAAAAGTAACTTCCGTTAATTTTCGCTTCATTGTTGCACTTTAATTACTGCTCCACTGCCTCCACTCATTAGCCACGATTTTCGTTTTCACTGCTAATTGCACCCACATAAGCAGGATAAAGCAAATTTGTTGCTTAGCTTTTAACCACTCCAGTGGCCAATTTTTTCTAGCCACAAAGTAGAACAATTTCCGCAGAAAAACAAAAAAAACCACAACAAATAGTTCAAAATTTAGCTTAAACAATTTGCACACATTCATAGAACTTATATTTAAAAAGAGATCAAGTTGTATAAAGACGACCTTGAGCATCTTACTCAAAGAAGCTGAGACTTCATTTTAGGCAATAAATGACAAAAACTTCGTACTACATAATTTATCAGACTTGTTTTCAAATGATTCTTGGGCGGAATCTAAATTGAGACCTGTTTTCCCATCTCAATTCCAGTTAAGTTAAGCCAAGTTTCAAGTTATACTTATTAAAGTTATACTTATTAAATGTTTTTGTTTTATTCAGCATCAATATTTTAAAAGACTGAATAAATTTCGTGTTGAATTCTCGAGAATTGTTTGTCAGGCAAGTATTAAAAAAATGAAGTTTCAACCCCTTTGGATCTGAATCTTTCAATTCTTAATCTTCTTTTGCATAATTATTTAGACATAGAACTTTTAATCCCGCTTAGCGCGGATCTATGTTATTCCATTCGTATTTCCAATTGCAAGGACTCGACTGTATTACCGCACTGAATAAGAGTGTTTAATGTAGCATACTTTGCAGCGCAAAATGTTAATTGTTTTTATCAACATCATCTCCAACGAAATTACCCTGGAAAAGGTTTGGCAAGTCATTTAGATTACCATTTCTATGTGTAGTCATTCTAAACCAACTATCAAAGTTATATGATACGACAATGAAAATTGTTTCTGAGCTGTGTCCATTCTTGTACTTTCTCTTAACTTCTTATACCAATAGTAGTCAAGTGAACAAAATGATTTTTTTATATTAGTTAGAGCATCTTGGCCAAACCTTTAAGGCAGTTCACAACTTTAAAGTACCTCATATGATAAGACTTAAAATAAATAAAAAATATATGTAAAATAAAGGTTAATTCAATGCAATGAAAAGCAATCAACAATTTAACGTGTTGCGTTGAATAAATGAAAATTTGTTTGCTGTCAATCAATCAACATTTTCATAGATTTCTGCACACATCTCGCCTCATCAGTCGCTTGCCTCTCTTTACCTTCATTTAACATTCAATGTCATTTATTTTGCATATGAACTAAGACCCTTTTGGTGGTCATTTGCATAATCCGGACAACCATAAGCCATAACTCAGCCCTCTCTTTTCCCTCCCTCCCTCTCAATCTATCACTCTCCCAATTGAGGGGGAGGTAAACATATTTTCGATTTGTAGATTATATCATTTAGCAAAATTACCTTGCATGTCAGTTGACTTTAATCATGAAGATACGAAATCAATTTTATTTCGTTTTGACTAAAATGACACATCAACATTTTCGTAACGAGGGTTGATTGAGTGATAATTCCAGGTGGTTTGGGGGCCGTGTGGAGGTGGCGGGTGGCAATTCACATCATGTTTATATGATTAATGACAAAAACGTGTGGAAAATTCATGTTGGTTTATTTATTTATTGCTTTGCTCATGACCTTTGCCAGGATAAAGCAATTTGTCTCCCAATCTCACACTTGGGAATGGTAAAGGGATCACTGGGAGGGGGGAGGCGGGTCGGCACCTCAATGGATTTTTGTCTAAAAATTTAATTAGTTCTGGCAAAAATCTTGACACGTCCTTCTGGGGATAATGATGGCAGACGTTTGGCGATTTAGGTCCGCCAAACTTGATAATAAAATCAATAAGGAGCAAGCTTAACCTTTAATTATACAACATACACACGTAGGCACACACACACACACAAACACCACATATATGTATGTGGGGGAGGAAAGGATTTATGATGTAGGAAGAGGCAAAAGCAAAGACGAAGACTTAATCGCCGCTTAATATGCGAGGCATGTGGCAGACCTTGGGCAGGATAATGGGCTGCTGCTGCTGTGAGGCGTTGGCATTGTTCGTCCGTTAAGGAATTCAAATAAGAATGTCAGCAACAGACGACGACGTCGGCAACGGGACGGCGTCGGCGACGGCGACGGCGACGACTACTATATAAAGCACAATTCCTTCCACCCACTCAACTAACCACCCACGCATTCAGTTGACCCACTAGCTTGCTTGCTTGTTGTTAAACGACTTCACGGAAAGCACAACAGAAATCAATGTCAGACCCAATTCAATGCAATTGCAATCAAACAATAAATCGAAGGTCCATGGTCCATGCCCTCGTCTCAAATGTTGGCCAACGTTAATTAGACATCAAGCCCTAGCATTTACAAAAGACGAGAGAGAAAAAAATCGACCTAATTAAATCAAACATGAAAGGAAACGTGCAAGTAATTGTTTAACTGGGCTAACGGGTGAATGGGATAACAACTACATGTTGAAAAGCAAATTGAAGGCCAACTGTCTCTGGTTGACATTTTTCCAGTGGAGCAGCGGCCGCAGCCACAGCAGCTGCAGCTGGAGGAAGGTCATCTCGTTTTCGAGCCAAGGAAATCAAATTATAAGCCACAGTGTGAATTGAGCGTTGACTGAGTGAATGAATGATTAGATGTCATCATGCTTCGCCTGTGTTCTACAGCATCTAGAGTTAGCGTGACGATGACGATGAGGGTTATGCAATAATGCAAAAAACTGTTGCATACCCCAAGGGGCAATCATCACACACATACTAAGCATGTGCGAAAGAGTGAGAGACAAATAGTGTCAGAAGATGAATGATAGTGAAAAATGCAGCAATAACAATCTAAAAAGCTGCAGCTGTATATCTACTTTATCATCTTCGTAGACAAGGGTGGAGTTAAAAAAGGGTTCCCATCATGACCTTAATGAGGGGGTCACCAGGGCTATAACAATTTTAGTTTATAATTTCATTAACCCTGAATCCTAAGTCTCTAATATTTGAAGAGCCCCCGTTTAGTCAATTCCTTCATAAATATTTGAAACAGATTGGTTTATTTTCCACAATTTTCCCAAAGTCACTTTTTACACAAATCGGCATTCAAATTTCAGCTAGTAAGTCAATCGATTGACTTATCCTCTCTTGAATAGAGTGGAAGGAACTCCTGGCTACGTGCATGATGTTGCCAATGGTTTCAGATATCATCTTGTTCTTTATATATTATATTGCATGTTATATCTTGGTTGGGAGCACAACCAAAGCCATCGTTTGCTCTGATGGATTCAACGTGTCTGTGGGCAAAACAATAAAAAAAAGGAAAACCCACAACTCTGTCGTATCTCTGACTGTAAATGTTTGTTTCTCTCTCTCTGGGTCTGTGTGTGTGTGTGTGTGTGTGTTTTGTGGGGAAGGGAGGATGATGGGAGGCGGTTCGGTTGGTTGGTTAGTGGGCGAAAACATCAATAAAAACAGCAGTGAACACATGTTCCATATACATTTTGTACCATTTTTTCTCTTTTCCCTTCCCCTCATTGGCATGCGAATAAATTGGCATTTTTTTCCTACACATTTTTTTGCCATTTGTATTTTTGTTGCTGTGCATGGCACTCTTAGTAATAGTAGTATATTTTTTGAAGTGGAACTTGAGTTAATTGTTAACAATTTTTTGTTTCTTTTTTTTGTAAATCGATTTGATTTGAATTCTTTCGATTTTCGATGCAGGGCAGCGATGTATCCGCCACTGAGGCTTATGCATTCGATGACTTCAACAATTTAATGAAGGTAAACACATTGACCCAGTTCTTGACTAAAACACCCGACGCGCCCCGCCTTCGCCCTCATATGTACATTCCCACATTCATGGCATACCCAAATGGAATTCCTTTTTCGCTGGAATCTCTCACTCTCTTGCTTACTTTATTTTATTTTAGAGATGAGAAAGAATATTTGACGCCTCTTGCCCTTGGTTGGTTATTAAATGGGAGTTCTTGTCCTCGGACTTGAGTTTTCCTAGCATCAAGGATATTGTATAATGGGGAACCGACTGATGTTCATGCATTACCCTGCATAAGTAAGGACCTCCCGCCCGCTCTCTGTCCTTCCTCTTGCTCTGTTTTCATAGGCTCACATTGAAAGTGTTGGCATAGCCATTAGGCAATCAAGGCTAGACCAAAAAAAAAAAAAAAGAAAGGAGAAAAAAATAAAATAAAACCTGACTAAAGCTTAGTTGATTGTTTGCTCAACTAATGGGCCCCGATCCAAAGGGAAACACAGAGCGAAAAAGAGTGGCAGAGAGACGTTGACGCGGACATGGCGAAAGGCAGACAGTTTCAATTAGTTGGCTTTGCTCCTTATTAACGAAATTTTAGCCGAAAGTAAAAATTATTTATTAATTGCAACAAAAACAAGACAAAGACAAACGAGCAACGAGCAGGAAATGAAATATACAACACAGAAAAAAAAAAACATAGAAAGAAAGAAATCTAATTGAAATACTCAAAGCAAATGTAGTTCTGTGCTTGTTGCAAGGAGTGCAGGAAAAAGGAGGACAAAAGAGCAAACCGAGAAGGTCAAAAACTATTTCAGTTTGGGCCAGACTAGCCCCGCCCCGCCCCCCACCTTGCATGTTTGTGTTTACCTGGGCTGCAGTCAAGGAGAGGGAAGTAGAGATGTGGCACGGGTCTCCATGTTTGTCGACAAGCTTATGTCAATAGTCAGCAGTAGTCAGAGTGAATGCGGCAACTGGAAGAAAAAAAGCGCAGTTTTTGTGTTTACCCACTGTACTACTAGTACACTGTGTCTACTCCCCCTTCCCACTCCCCGACAATTGCTCCCCGGTTGGCATACATTTGGGGCACGTTCTCATAATTGTGAGGTGCTGACATTTTTCTAGGCTTAAGTTAATTGCATGGGGAGAATCTTGCATCTCTTTCTAAAACGGTTGCCGTGTCTAACTTGGGCCAAATGTGCGCCTAAACGGTTTGCCACAATTTTTACATTCGCTTCAATTTGTTTCGTCTATTTAATTGGGTAAATTGGTAAGGAATTGCTCTTTAGTTCTTGCGATTCATACAAAGGTGTTAAATCAATTTCCCTCTGTTGCTTAGACCAAGCAAAATCGTCTATCCGAGATTTCTTTCTATGCATGTAGACTAAGAAAGTTAAAAAATATAAAGGAAATCCTGAGAAATCTAGTCCTTCAACCCTATGCCTAATCGGTGCAAAATTTCTTTAACTTTTGAAACGTAAAGTATGGATTTTTAAATACCACAGGACAAAAAAAGTATTTTCTTTTTAAATATCTCTTTTTAGGCTTTTAAATAATTGTATTTACAACTTCTCAGCCATTTGGTATCATTAGTTTATCCTTCTCTTTATAATGTATTAGTATCCTTATTGTTGGGCCTACCAAATATCTTTCTTGGGTTTTAAGTAACAACTTTTATTTTCATCGGAACATTTAGTTCTTTTTATCGACGGGGATTTGCAAACTTTAAATAGAAAAAGTACGCAACGTATGCGCAATGTCATTACGTATACGACAAGTAATTCAAACAAGAATGTCTAAAAGTAGCATTCATGCTTGCAAGTCTTTGATAGAAAATCTATCCTGAGATCAAAAATTCCTAGTCCTTATTCCTATGGTGCAATCAGAGTCTTGTCCAAAAACGATGCTAAACAGGGCGGATTTGATTAATTGAATTTGTCGTGCAGCGCAGAAGATTTAAATGGGTCAGAAACCAAAAATAGGTTACAATTTTCTGAGACTGATTAATCCCAAGAAGGATTCCTTCGAAACACAAAGAAATGCGACTCACATTGATTGCATTCGTTTGATAGGCCAAATGAAGATCAAAATAGTTTTTCGGATGATGGATAATTTCATTGGTATACATTTGATATTAATATTAATACAATTTTGTATGTTTAAAACTTATGCTAGAACTGCATAAATGAAATATATGTGTTATGTCGTTCAATTCATAAGGTCTATCTCTTTCGAGCCGAAGCCATACTCATAGACATTTCCATTGGCAACCCAAATAATTCCTATTAAAATTAAACACTTTTTAATTATAATCAAAATTTGAAATAAATTTAAATCTCTGATTAAAGAAGATAAACATGCTAGGCAAGAAGTCGTTTCTGGGATTTTTATTTTCTCATCTTTTTTCGAGACCTTGTCCTGATTCAATTTGAAATTTTGATTGTTCCTTAATTTTATTGTCTTGTTATTTGCCCAACTCATGTGTATGTAAACATTTATGATGATAAGACCCTATATATACATGAATAATATTAATTAAAATCGTGCAGAGCATGAAAAGGTTTTTTGTTTGTCCTTTCCGGCTTCCACTTCGCCCTCCTTCTCTCTTGCTCTGTTTCTTCCTCTTGGCTTTCTCGCCTTCTCCATCTATGTTGTATTTGTGTTCGTTCGCCTTTTGTTTGTGTTTGTCTTTTTTTTTTTCTGAGAAAATTGTTCTACAATTTTTAGATATCTGGTAAATTTCCAGTCATGTTCAATTTGAGTTTCGATTTTATACTTTTTAATTGGATTGTGTGTGGGCGAGTGTTTGTGTGTTTGTGTGTAGGTGTGTTGGATCAGGCTTAAAGCCTGATAACTGCCAATAAGCCGACATAAAGGCAAAAAACATGAAAAGAGAAGAAAAAATTGGGATATTTGGTAAAATTTGCATACGCTTTTATCTCAAATACTTTGAATGTCAACAATTTTATCAGCTTTTTATTATAAAATACCAAAAAGCCTACGGCAAAATGATGATGAATAAACATGATGAAAATATGCATACCTATACGAGGGTTTGTTGGCAAGTTCTTAAAAATAACCTAATGAAAAACGTGTTAACCCTTACAGAGAAAGTTATCTATCTACATAGTTTAATGAAACTTTAAAACAAAATTTTTTTCATGTATGTAAGTACACAGATAGTTTTACTAGACCATTCTTCTACATAAAAACTTTTCAAAAATCAATAAATTCCTTAAAGGGGTATTTGTAAAGTGAGAAAGTACATGACATCAAAATAGTAGAAAATTTTCGACTGCATTGAAAATATTTTAAAATATTTTAAACTGGTTTTGATTTCAAGTTACTATATTTAATTCAAAAAGTTTTTATCTATACAAAGAAGTGTTAGGAGTGATGAAAAACATCTGCATATAATGAAGGAATACAAGGTGAGGGTAAGATGGCTCATTTTCTGAGGGTCCTTGAAGTGTAAGAGGTCCTCGCATGGAATATAGAAAGTGAGTTTGAAACGTCATATGACTTAAAGGTTAATATTGGTAACATTAAATGAATTCGACATTGCTGAAGTTTTCTTTCAAGTTGTGCTCCTAAACAAAATGAAATTCCTAATTAAACTTTTGGCAAAGAAATTCATTTATTTTGCAGCTTCAATTAACTTTCTTTTTAAGATTTAACAAATTCGAATTATTTAATATGCAACAAACTTTTGTTTGTAGAGGGAAAAAAACTTTTGCTGTTGCCCTCGTAAATATTTTGTTACCCCATTTTATTGCTGGGCAATTTTTATGACAGTCAGAGCGAGACAGGACGAGAGAAGAACTTAGGGTGGGGGAGATAAGGTTATATATATGCATTTTTCTGTTTTTTTTATTTTTTATTATTTATATACATTTATTTATTTATGGCCTTATGGGTTTTTATGATGCTGCTTTCAATGATTTGTTTTTTTGATGGGTGTCTGAATGTGCGGTTGGTTGTTTACATACCTGGTTTTCCCAAGTCCATGTTGAATTCCATTTTCGTCAGCGAAATGTGAGATTTATCTGCACACACACACACACACACACAGCAATAGAGGAAGAAAAATAGGGAGCTGATTGCCTTTTGTTTCCATTTTTCTTGGGCCTAAATGACCTTCATTCAGCTTTCTTTTGCCATTTGGTAATTTCATTTGTCTCTTCCCCAAAGATAGTTTTTTTTCTGCTCCTTCTCGATAAGATAATTAGACGTTCTCCTTTGATGCGTAATGGCAAAATGTTTTTAAGGGTCCTACGACTTTGCCTGCGTGCCTGCCACTTAATTGAATTGTACGAAAACTGGCAACTTGCACGAAATTTTCATTATGCTTGCTCGAGCAGCAGAAACCAACCAACCATCCGACGAAGCGACCAACATATGCTGACACCTTTGCTCTTTCTTCCTTTATTTTTTGGTTTTTGGTTTTGTATTTGCTTGATTTTTGAAGAGGGTTTTTCTGTTGGAAAATATTTACTTTCAAGTGTAAACTTTTTCCGGTTTCTGCTGGCTGTATTTGCTGGCACTTGGAAGAAAACTTCTTTAATTGCCAGGCAGCTGTAAAAGTTACCAATTTCCATTCGAGAGGAAGGGAAAGTAATAAATGTTAAGTTCTGCTTCTGGTCTGGTGTGGCCTGGCCTGACTGTTTATTTTTAGTTGTTTTTACATATACTCGTGACTTTATGATGTTGACTTTATGTTTATTGTGGAGGCAAAAAAAAAAACCTCCAAAATAAAGTTCAAGCTTTCATAAAACAGAGAGAGACAATAGGCAAACACACTCACACACATAGCACCTGCTGATGAAAAGGGTTTTTCTCACACAATTCTCTTCCTGTCTCTCCCTTTAGAACAATCCACAGACTACACATCAGCAACAGCAACAGCAGCAATCTCATCAGCAACAGCAACAACCCTCCAGCAACCAGCAGCAGCAGCAACAGCAGCAGCAGAATGGTTTAATGGGCGGTGGATTGGGCGTGGGCGATGCGTTGTCCTCATTGCCACAAGCTTCGTTCAACTATATCAACTCCATTGTGGGCAGCGGAGTCATTGGCATACCCTATGCCCTACATCGGGCCGGCTTTGGTCTCGGTTTGGCTTTACTCATTTTGGTGGCCTACATAACCGATTATTCACTCATTCTAATGGTAAGTGGAAAGAAAGGTGGAAAGTAGGCGATCGGGGGATGCGTTGTAATTTGTCAAAATGTCATTCGCATTTCCGGATTTGCATCCTTTACAGGTTAGATGCGGTCACATTTGCGGTCGTTTCAGTTATCCAGGCATTATGGAAGCCGCCTATGGCAAATACGGTTACTATTTGCTCTCACTGTTGCAATTCATGTATCCTTTTCTGGGTAAGCGTGAGCGAGAAAGAGAAAGTGGGATCGTGAGAAATAAACGGATTCAAAATGTTTGCCTATTTTTTTATCTTCTCTTCTTGTTTTTTTGCACTTCTCTAGCCATGATTTCGTACAATGTTGTCGTTGGAGACACTTTATCCAAAGTCCTTGTGCGCTTCTTTCCCTCCTGGGGCGCCTCAATGGGTGCCGTTCGATTGGGCGTTGTGTTCTTTGTCAATGTTGGTGTCGTAATGCCCTTGTGCCTCTACAAGAATGTCTCGCGTTTGGCCCGAGCCAGTTTCATTAGTTTGGCGTGTGTAGTCTTCATTTTGTTTGCTGTCATTATAAAGCTCATGTCGGGCGATTATAAAGTGTAAGTATCGCTTTTTGTTATTGTTGTTTTTGCGTAGTGATTTTATCACAACAAAACAGAACAGAACACCTACCCCACACACACACACACACACGCAGATATAGAATCACCCACCCATATACCACTCATTGTTGTGAATCAAAATAAATGAAGCTCAAGGCAGCAGACGGAAAAACTGACAGACGGACAGGTGCGAAAATAACAAACCGAAATTGTCTGCCTTATGCGTGGGCCATAACAAATTAGATTCGAGCCTAAAAATGAGAAAAAAAAGACACTAAGCTGTGTGGCAAATCGATTGGGAATAACATCCTTGTCAATTACAATTCATGCCATTTCATGCTTATGCTTTTTTTTATTCTTTCACTCAAGAACACTTGATTGCTAAACATGAATCCGAGACACACACACAGAATGTTTTAGACAGATATTGAATAGAGGGGTAACTCTTCACATTTTTTGGGGCAAATCAAGAGATTCATCTGTCTCCTCAGCATCTGTTGAGATTTTGTTGAAAGCCCCAAGCAAGTCCTTAAAATGGGTAATGGAAAACTTTAGTGTCTTCTTATTTCTGGCGCCAGCTATTGTTCAATTTATTTGCTTTTAACACAATACTTAGTTTTTATTTTTTACTATTTTGCATACATCGTTAAGCATAAAAAAATACTTAAAAATTGCTTTTTACGGTGATTGAGTCGAGAGGTATAAATTGACTTTTTTAAAAGGCCACAAAACCAGTCGAAGAAGTATATAAAATGTTAACGAATGAGTTTAGAATAAAAGTTTAAACTTTCTTTTCTATTTGTATACGCTTTTGTTTTAAAGTGTTTAAATCGAACAGGATAAAATTTATATACTTATTCTTGATCTTTATGAAAAGTCGAGGCAATATAGCCATGACTGTCTGTCCTCAATTTGAAAGCTACTAAAATATAGCTTGGTATTAGCTAATTGAAATTGAGTTTGACAATTTGACGAATTGGACCACTATAACACTTGATAGCTCTTATAGAGATCATTGATCGATAAGCCCATTTTATATATATAAAAATCTTATTATAAGAAATTTCTCATAAAATAGAAAAATCTTAAAAAAATTGACTTTTTCTTTACCCGACCCTGAGGTTGGCTAACATTTTCGCTTCATTTATTTAAAGTTCTCAACCAGTTTAACCATTCATTGGCGAATTGACGCCTTTAGCCTGAGTCTGCTGATGATGTGAACTTGGTGGCTTTTGAAATAGTTATAGAAACAACATGTTAACCGTTTAGAGATGCCTTGAAGTTAAAGTGATCAAATTTAATATTCTAGTACATTTTTTTTTCAAGGAAGGTACCACAAAAGAAGTAAATTTATTCAAACATAATGATATACACAAAAATGTTGCAGTTAATTATATGTGAATGAATTTGCCAATTATGTAACATAATTATTTTCTGTTTCGTAGCTTCCTTTTATATTTTTTTGGGCTGTCGAGAAGCAATTTATTAAAAATTACTTTTGCGTCTTCGCCAGCAACCTTAAGTAATAATGCATAAAGATTTATTTGCATTTTAATTACTCAAAAGAATGTAAAAAAAAGTAAAAATTTGCGTCAGACAATGCTCACTTCATGCCTCTCTCTCATGCTCTATTGCTCTCTCTCACTCTCTCTCTGTCCACACACACACACACACACCGAGTGTCTGGCTGGGGTCCTGGGCGTTTTAGTACTAAGTGGCGCTTTAGTGCCTTCAAATCTGCGGTGACTACCCCAAAGGCGGAGGCAGCGAGACAGGGACAAAGCCTGGGAGGGGGACAGAAACCGGGTAGAAGCTCATAAAATTTAGTGTGCCACTTGTTTGCCGTTTTTATGGCTTTTCATTAGTTTTTAGTCCACCCTCAGCCACGCTGACTCTAGAGTCTGTTGAATGCAACTTTGTCTTACATTTGTTGCCCCCAGGCAGCTGCTGCACTTCACTAGACACACATACTGAGCTGTAGAAAGAGAGGGACTGTAAAAAGAGAGAGAGAGGGAGATTGGGGAAAGGAACCTCGAGTGGCGGCGGATATAGTAGAAGCTTAGTGACGCCTTAGCTCTTGGACCAACCGACACCACCCGACCCGACCCACTCTTCTTTTGTCCTTCGGCCAGCTCTCTTATTTCAGGGCTGTTGCTTGGCATAAAATTTAAATAAATTTCCAATTTGCGGCGCGTATATTTTATTTTCCACCTTCATTCTTTTGGTTTTCCTTGTGTCTGCGTTATCTTTAAACCTCTCACCTTTTGTTTGCCAAGCGAACGAAATGTTAATTTGGTGTGAACCTTTTTTACGTCCCATCTCCAGGACGGACACTAGCGAATCTTGGCGTTTTGCTAACACGGATCTTATTCCAGCCACGGGCATCATGGTATTTGGTAAGTAACCAATCCAAAAAAGATTGAGTGTGTGTGAGTGTGTTGGTGAAGTATTCTTCTTCAAATTGATTCACTTGGGATTTTTTTCGTTTGTTTGTTGCAGCCTTCATGTGCCATCACAACACATTTCTGGTCTATCAATCGATGCGCGATGCCACGCTGGAACGTTGGGAGAAGGTCACACATATTTCCATAGGTTTTGCCTGGACAGTGGCCGCCCTCTTTGGCATTGCTGGCTATTCCACTTTTCGTGCATTGTCACAAGGTACAAAAAACGAAGCGTTTTAAATTGTAATTGCAGTTACTTGTGCTCACTGAACCTATCTGTTTTTATGTCGCTTTGATTGCAGGTGATTTGCTGGAGAATTATTGTTGGGATGACGATTTGATGAACTTTTCGCGTGTCCTCTTCTCCATATCCATATTGTTAACCTTCCCGATTGAATGCTTTGTTTCGCGTGAGGTAAGTTCTGTCAGTCATATGGGTGTAGTAGCTAAATGGGGGACCTTAACTACAAATCTCATAAACTAAACTAACAAGAAGATACTTTAAAGAACCTAAACTACGCGGTTTAAACTTGTTTCCTTGCATAGCAAATGTTTTGTGAAATTTAGGATCAGCCCCTTCTTTGAGCTTGTTTGAACTCCGGCCATGTTTTGAAAAATCATTTCGATTCGTGGTCATTTATTTGATTTTCCACACGATTCGTTTTCCACGTTTTTCTTTATTTCATTTGCCATTGCAGATTGTACGCGCTTTAGTTCATCGTTTTGTGCTAAAGGAACCCATTAGCGAATTCACCCAGGATAAGGACCCGAATTTGGAGAAGGGAGCAGAAATTGATGAGTACTCGAAAGCCATTACCATGGCAATTGTATTCAGCGCCTTTATAATATCACCCATGACCGATTGCCTGGGCTCTGTATTGGAATTGAATGTGAGTTTTCTTTTGACTCGAATTTCGCTTTAGTTATGCTAATAATTTGTACCTTTTTGCCCACTTCCCGCCCTCAAGGGTCTATTGGCTGCCATACCACTGGCTTATATACTACCTGGCCTGGCCTATATACAAATGGAGCCCCATGCTCTGTTCAGTCGTGAAAAGTTACCCGCCTTGGGTTTGGTTGTGTTTGGAGCTTTGGTAACCATTTTGGGAGCAGCTGTTCTACTGCCCGGCCTAATGGGCGGCGATTGTCGATCGGATATTGTGATGGGATATTGTCGACAAGAGTTCCAAGGCAATAATTCCACCGTCAATGAGGTGGCCGCTAGTAAACTAACAAATTAAAAGAGAGAGAAAGAGATGAAATGTTTAAGCATCGAATCCAATGAGCAATGTTAATTGTTTAGTTTAGGGAATTAATGGTAGCGGATTGGGATAATTTTGTCATATTTTGTGGATGTGTTTTTTTTATTTTTTTGTGTTAACTGGAATGAATGTACGAAGGAAACTTGTAGGTACCTGAGATGTCTCTGAAGTTCTAACCAACTGGGCAAGTGATAAACTCAAGCAAAAAAAAAAAAAAACCAAACCTGAATTTCAGTACAAAACGAAAATGAATCAAAAGCATATAGAGAATGATTATGATTTGGACATTTTGGTTCTTTAAGTCCCCCTCCCAATCCCAAAAGGCGAGCCAAAGAGAAAGAATTGTATGAGAAGATATATACAAATATTATATTGTATTGTAGTGCAAGTTCCTTGATATCTTGATGTGTGGCTAAACAAAAAAAAAACAAAAAGAAACAAAAACTTTGCATGCATATTTCTCCATATAGAATTAGATGTTGTTTGTAATTTACCAAGCTAGAGGAATTAGTGTAGTAGTTTTCAAAAACTATTTTCCGGGCACCAATATACAAGAAACACACACACACATACACACACAAACACAAAATGAAGAAACCTATATACCATATATGTATAAATAACTATATATACATATGTATATATATATTGAAATTGTTAAATCAAAAACACTTTTATATATGTGTACAACAAAAAAACAAAACAAGAAAACAAAAAGTAGTAGACAATTGCTTCAGCTAACTAAAAATACAAAAACATTTATAAACTATTCATAATATTCTGATCTTAGTTTAGTTTTTAATGCACTTAATCTATAGTTTTCATATGAGCATATACACTCGCATAACTACATATATATTTTTGTATGTATTTATTTACTTTCTATTATTTATTTTTTGAGCACTATATTATGTAAATATTATATATATATATATATACGAAGAGAAAGTTTTTTGATATAAATTAAATAGATTTTTTTCAAAACACACTCAATACACAACATTTGCTCACTCTTCTTACTAACTAAAACTCGTACTAAATACTTACTACTGGTTATATGGGGAACCAAATCGAACCAACCAACAACAAGAACAAGAAAACCTACACTCTATTCTAAGAGCTTAAAACACAAACAAAAAACATATCATCTTGAACAACTATGGCCAAAAAAACAAGAAACAAACAAAACATAACCAAAGGCTTTTCTAAGATACTTTTTACAAAAGACTTCCTATCGACTATGGCTTATACAAAAGAAAACATCACACATTGTACATACAAAAACGAAACGAATCGAATCTATATAACAAGCTGCTTATATTACACACTTTACACTCTCTCACACTTACAGCGAAATCGGAATCAAAACATATAAAGCAAATACAAACAAATTTGGTCAAAAGTAGGGAATTTACTTATTTTAGTCATATTATTATTAAATAAATGTATGCAACGGAAGCGGGGAGTCATATTAAGCCAACTTAAAGGTAGAGAATAAATGGGTAAAGAAATCATTTTTGTTTTTACATGGAACTCCAAAGCCGGTTAACTCAAAACTTTGTTCATTCTTTTGGGCTTTTGAGTTAGCGGGTCTAAGCCTTGAATACTAGAATATTTCAATAACTGCTCCACCTAAACTATATTTACCTATCCAATTTTAATCAAATTCACAAGAAAACTAACCAATTGTGTTCTTTATTTTTAAAGCCAAATAAAAAGCATAACTTTTAAATTTGGCCAGGTCAGAACATTTCAAGTTTTACTTTGAAATTCTTTTTCGATTTTCCATTTTCGAAAAATGAAGAATTTGTTCTTAGTTTTTATTATAACTTCTTTTTTATGAGGGATATTTTACAAAATTGTAGACTTGGAAACAGAAAAAGTTGGATTTTTTTAAGATTAACTACTATCAAATATATATTATAACTTTTTCTTTTGAATTGCCGTAGTTGAAGATAATGAAAATGTTGGATATCCATAAAAACCACAAGTCGTGGATTTGAATATATATATGTTCATTATTTTTTCAGAAATATACCAAATTTACATCACAATTGGGTGAGGTTATTCGTCATGAGCCCTAGCAATTAAAATTATCGAATTGATTTCAAATTAATGTTAAAACAATATAAATTCTAATAAAGAGTTTTTCAAAAGGGGCATATGATTTTTATATATTTGTTCTTATAGTAAAACAAGAAATGTCGGATATATTTAGTTGAAATTTACCATATTAACGATTACTAGCAAGAAATTTTACTTTAGAACAACTTTTTACTTTAATCAAATATATGAAAAGTTGCACAAGTTTTATGTTACTTTTCTAAAAACTCTTAGAATACATTCAAGGCAAGCGGCTTTAGTTCCAAATTTATATTCAGATTATTGTTTATCTCGTTAAATTTTGCTTAATTTCAGTTCAAGTTCAAAAACCGATCTTTAACTTGTGAAACTCAACCTTTAATTGGCTTAGTTGGCTCTTGCTATGAAGTGCATACAAAAAAATGGAAACAAAAGTTATTTTTTTGTGTTCAAAAATTTATGTAGGCAAATTTATAGAATTTGTTATATATATATGTAATTAAAGCAATTGATTTAATATGCGATAATCAAACTTCATTCGTATTAAACATATGTATAGATTCACATATGCAATATATATACTACAGATATATATATATATATACAAATAAATATATACATATACTTATACTATATGTAAAATAAAGAATGTATTTTAGAAATATGCAATATCTTTGCGGTTTTTCTTATCACAAAAGACAAGCACTAGAAATGTTTGTTCAACTTGTTCCCAGGCTAGAATTGCGGTTAGGCACTCCGTATGGAGTATTCGGATAAAGTGATAAGGTGCCTTGCTATAAAAGCACAGTGACATTTCCTTGCCAATCACAGTGCTCATTGCTCGTTGGACACAGCAAGAAGTTGTTTGAAATACATTTCTAAATTTCAAAATTTGTTAAACAAACCTTTCAAAAAATGGCCGATAAGAACAACCTTTTGCTGCTCTTCGAGCACCCAAATGAGCCCGTCTTCTTGTCCAAGGGTAAGAAACCCACCGTGTTCGATGTGCCCGATTCGTTCTTGACCGATCGGTATAGGCCCATCAGTAATGAGGTCCAAACGCGTGCTGGTGAGAATGTCGAGCAACGGATTCCAGTGCGTGAGATCTCTGTGCCGGATTTGCGTATACCCATGTCCCTGGGACGGAACGAGAACTTCTCTTTGTTCATTCCAAGACATCGTCGCATTGCTGGTCGTCTGATTGATATCTTCATGAACATGCGTTCCGTCGAGGATTTGCAGAGTGTGGCCGTCTATGCTCGTGATCGTGTTAATCCTGTGCTATTCAACTATGCCCTCTCAGTGGCTCTGCTGCATCGTCCGGATACCCAGAATCTCGATTTGCCTGCATTCTCGCAAATGTTCCCCGAACGTTTTGTCGACTCTCAGGTGTTCCGTCAACTGAGGGAGGAATCATTCGTGGTTTCTTCTGGTTCACGTATGCCCATTGTGATTCCACGCGATTACACGGCCTCTGATTTGGATCCAGAGCATCGTTTATGGTATTTCCGTGAGGATATGGGCATCAATCTGCATCATTGGCATTGGCATTTGGTGTATCCGTTCGAGGCTGCCGATCGCAGCATTGTGGCCAAGGATCGTCGTGGTGAACTTTTCTATTACATGCACGAACAGATTATTGCCCGCTACAACATGGAACGATTCAGCAACAATCTGGCTCGAGTGCAACCCTTTAATAATCTGCGTGATCCCATCACCGAGGGCTACTTCCCCAAAATGGACTCCCTAGTGGCTAGTCGTGCTTGGCCCCCGCGTTTCGACAACACTCGATTGGGTGATCTCAATCGTGAGGCAGATCAAATTAACTTGGAAATCGGTGACTTGGAACGCTGGCGCGATCGCATCCTAGAGGCTATTCATCAGAAGTTTGTGGTCAATGTGAGTTGGGCGTCCCTGAGTGAGGTGTAGATTCTATTAATTTAATTTTTATCTTCTGTAGGAAACTGGCCAGCGTATTGAGCTGGATGAGGCCACTGGCATTGATACTTTGGGCAACATGATTGAGGCTTCCATTCTATCGCCAAATTCCTCATTCGTAAGTCGCACTAACTAGGATTGTTCATTCTTCTTGCTCAGCCATAAAATCTTTTCCCTTCTTTTCAGTATGGAGATCTGCACAACAATGGACACATTTTCATCTCGTATGCCCATGATATCAACAGCAAACATTTGGAATCATTTGGTGTGATGGGTGATTCGTCAACTGCCATGCGTGATCCTGTCTTCTATCGCTGGCATGCGTATATCGATCGCATTTTCCAGGAACACAAGTCTCGATTGAGTGCCTACACTGAGCCCCAATTGAATTACTCGGGCATTTCCATTACTGGCATCCAAGTGGCCACCAATGGTGGACAACCCAATGTCTTGAGCACCTTCTGGCAGCAATCCGATTTGAATTTGTCGCGTGGCTTAGATTTTGTGCCCCGTGGCAATGTCTTTGCTCGCTTCACTCACTTGCAGCACTTGCCCTTCACCTACACAATCAATGTGCAGAACGATAGCGGAGCTATGCGTTTCGGTTATGTTCGCATTTTTATTGCCCCCAAGAATGATGAGCGTGGTCAACCCATGCAGTTGAGGGAGCAACGTTTAATGATGGTGGAATTGGATAAGTTTGCCGCTCAATTAAACCCGGGACCAAATACCTTGCGTCGTCGTTCAACCGAATCGAGTGTTACCATTCCATTTGAGAGAACTTTCCGTAATTTGGATGCCAATCGGCCAGCGGATAATACCCCCGAAGGTCTGGAATTCAATTTCTGTGGTTGCGGCTGGCCACAGAACATGCTCATCCCCAAGGGTTTGCCAGAGGGTCTGCCCTGTGATCTGTTCATCATGATCTCCAACTATGAGAATGATAGGGTAAGGCTCTCGATAAGATGTATAAAGTTTGAAGTCGGCTAATTAATCTCTTCTTTCCTAGATCGATCAACAACTGACTGGTCGCTGCAGTGATGCTGCTTCTTATTGTGGTGTCAAGGATCGTCTTTACCCCGATCGCCGCTCTATGGGCTATCCATTCGATCGTGTGCCACGCACAGGAGCTGAACGCTTGGCGAACTTCTTGACCCCCAATATGAGCATTGTGGATGTCACCATACGCCACGAGAATCGCACAGTGCAACGCCAGAGCTAGGTTAAAAGACATTGAAGACGACAATACATCTGATGATGATGACGACAACCTGACCTTCACCCACATTTAACTTGTACGCTTTTCTTAGCCACCTATATTGCATTTTTATTGAACCTATACACAAAAATATAATAATAATACTATATACAAAAATAAACAAGACTTTATGGCATTTATTCAAATTAATCAGTTTCACTTATTAAGGCGTCGAGGCCTTAGCTTATCAGTAGAAGTGCGCTGTCAGCTTCTATCAATAGCTGTCACGGGCAGTCTGGAAAAGGGGTCTAACGGCAAGAAGCACCAAAAAGAAAATGACTTTAAATTTAACTGTACTATTCCTCCTCCAATCTCTAACTGACTAATCCGTTTATTTTCTTCTTAAGTTTTTCTAGATATTTTTCTATTAGCTTTACCTTCGTTTGCCTCTGCTATCCTCTTGAGATCCTGGACTACGTCTATGATCTTAGTGTAGCTTAAAACGTAAGCCTCATTCATCAAGAGCCAACAGTTTGCCTGAGAAAGTGAAACCTAAAAGATGGCACTGGCTTTGCTTCTACTACTGATGGCTGGTCTAGGCGTGAGTTAAACTTATCTTCCACTTACCTACCACGAATTCAACTCATCTCCATTTCTCTCTCTTTCATTCTTTTTGACAGCTTTCCAGCTCTTCTGCTGTTAATTATGAACTTCAGGCCAGGACTTTTATCAATGAATCGAGCACACGTTATTATAAATTTTATAATGACATGGCTGCCGAAACATATACGGCCAACGATGAGGAGGATTTCGATGCCTTATTCACCAAATTAACTAATGTGAAACGCATTGCCGATGAGCTAGTTCGTATCTCTCGTGAGGCTAGCGAATTTGACCTCAGTAAACTGAGTGATTTGCGTACAAAACACGCTCTCCAGGAATTGCGCAGTGTTGGTGATTTATTTGTTCTGGGCGATGATTATTTCTCGCTGGTGCAAATGAATTTGGCTGCCCTGCAGACTTTGTCCACCGATAAGGACATTGAACCCTATATGGGTGGCGCCAAAATGCCCAATGAAGACGACAGCCCGTTGGCCTATTTTCCGGATATACAGAAGATTGTTCAGCGTAGCAGCGATGCCGATGAATTGAAATACTATTGGGAGACTTGGCGGGAGAAAAATCAAATATGGTCTTCGGTGAATTTCTACACAATTGTTCAGTCTTATCAGCGAGCGGCGAAAATCTTAGAAGTGCCGGTTCATAGGCTTTGGTATCGCTTTGACGACAGCCAAGATCTGTTACGTCAGATGGAGAGGGTAATGGAGGAATTGAAGCCTGCGTATAAGCAGCTCCATGCCTTTGTACGTCATGAATTGCACAAGAAATATGGTCAGGAGGTGGTCGATGCAAATGGACCCATTCCGGATCATCTATTCCAGCAGGTATTGGAACAAGCTTGGAGTGATGGTAGCATTTTGGAGCATTACTTTCCACGACGCGAATTGCCCCAATATGATGATTTTGTAAAGGATCACACGGCAAAAGCTTTGATCAATGAATCGGAGAATTTTTACACCTCTTTGGGTTTCCACCCTCTTAGCCAGGAGTTCCACAAATCGCAGTTGAAGGAGCCAAATCAGCATAGGCCCGACGATGATTGCCGTCCATCAATATTCGATTTGACGCCGCGGGTTTATTTGATGTATTGCGAAAAGGTTAGCTTCCGCAAGCTAATGCAATATCATTCCCACATGGCTAGGGTTTATTATGCCCAACAGAAGCAACAATTGCCCTCGTATTACTTCAAGGCTTACAATCTGGAGTATCCAGTGGGTGAGGCTGTGGTTCTTTCGGCCTCCTCACCCACTCATTTGGTTGGCCGAGGCTTGGCTAAGAACGTACAGTTCACGGAGAAGACTCTTATGAATCGCCTCTTCCGTATGGGTATTCATACTATCCTCAATATTCCACTCTATTATGTGCATACCAAGGTGATGCATGACTTACTCAACGATTCGTTGGACATGGACACAGTAAATAAGCACTATTGGAGGCTGATGGAGCAACATGCAGGCATTGAACCCCCTTCCGATCGTGATGAAGATGCCATCGATTTTCCATATAAATTCTATGTCAATATCGATCAGAATTATCAAACTCAGTAAGTACATAAAGATATTTCTCAAATTCAATTTAAGCTTCCTTTTCGTTTGCAGGAAATTCATTTCGGAAATATTGGGCTATCAATTTTACAAAGCTCTGTGTAATTCCACCTCTTTACAAGGTCAACCTCTGCATAATTGTGATTTCTATGGCAATTTGGCAGTAGGCAACAAATTGAGGTAATATTTTATATAATTTTTTATATTTATTAATAAAATTCATTCTTCTTTAATGCAGATCCATGATGAATTTGGGTTCTACAAAACCTTGGAAAGATGTCATAGGCAAAATATTGACCTCGAATCCCAATCTTAATAGTCAGGCCCTACTGGAGTACTACGATTCGATATTGTCCTGGTTGAATGCCCACAATAAGGAGACAAATGTCAAAATTGGTTGGGCTGCCACCAAGAAGAGTAAGTAATCGATTAACTATGTACAATTTATATTTATAATCAATTTATATTTAACTTTCTTTTTACAGAAATTGTTTGAAACTGTATGAAAATTAAATATACATATTATAACGAAGCATTTTTGGCGCTTACATTTCGAATTTTTAGTGAGTTTTTGCCAGCACTGAAGATTGAACTAGTTCCCTATCAGTGTTGCTTTCCTTTTCATTGGTGTAAGAGGGAGATAGCTGGAAATACATTTGGCGCCAATTTGAAATTGAACATGCGCAGAAAAAGCAAAAATTTAATTGAATTGCTCAAGACCAAAAATAAGTAAAACTTTTGTAATTCTAATTGGTCAAACTGCTGGGCTGTGGGGCGTATAATCAGTTTTTGGCTTTAACCTCAAGAGCCCTGAAAATGTTCAATTGTTGTTGGTGTTGTTATTATTGTTGCTGGAAGTGCTGAAGTGTTGCAATGTCGCAATGTCGCTAGCGGATTGAGGACAGACCGGGGGCCGGACTGGCCTGGGCTGGTCAGTTTTAAAGCTCATCGAAGCGCAGCTTGTTTTGTGCGTAGTCGCTTGATTGCATCCATATCCACATCCACATCCGACCAAGAGACGTTCACACAAAACAACTTTTCGGTTTTGTGACAATTCAGGGGTGGATTAACCAAACAACACAAAAAGGGCTAACATAAATGTGGGGGATGTAGATATATACATATATATTATAGATGGATATTGGATTTTGCCCTATTTGTTAGTAAACGAAAGCATTTATTCTGTGTAACATTCTGCTGATCTTCAGTTTTCTAAGTCTTCTTTCAGGATGTTCTTTTCATGTACTTTTCTTTGCTTCCATTTTACAGTAAACTAAACAAATTCTTCAAGGACTAGTCAGCCTAATAAGTTAATAAAGTTAAACTTTTTTGTTTAAGTCTAATCATTTCCTTTAAATCTGTATAGATCCAGCCATGGTTGGCAACACACGATCCACTAGTTTTTTTCTTGTAAAAATACACTCTCCTCTAAAGCATGACACATTTTCCCAAAAATGAAGTGATTGGTCTTGTAGTAAGTGTATAAAAAAGTCGTTTATTATATATTTTCACATCCCATACCGGACTTGGACTTGTGGAAACGCTTCAGTTGTTGCTATTTGCTGGGGAAAGGTCACCGGATTCTGTCTATGCGTTCATTTCGATTTTCATTTCCCTTGCACATTTCCATTGATCGGTCATTAGCCAGCGATTGTGCAACGATTGGCAAGGTCGGTGGTTGGCAGGGCGTTCCCTTCATTTAGAGCCTGGCTCTGTCTACGCCTACGTCTCCACCTCCTCCTCCAACTCCATCGCCATTCAGACAGCAGCTGCTCCTCCTCCTTTTTGCTAATTGTGACATGGATAACCGTGAAATGAAATTATTTCCAGTTGCAGAGCCAGAGCTCCAACTCCAACTTCAAGTCCAACTTTGACATGGCACGGACATGAGTGAAAGGCACCCACGCCGCATTTTTCTGCCTTGGCGAAAAGGGAAAACAAGTTAAATGAACGAAATTTGCATGCTGAACTCTTTTTTCTTTGTCGTTTCCTTTTTCTTTTCTTCTGTTCGTTTGCCCGTTTTGTTTGGTTTGTTTAAATTGCCCATCAACAAATGCATTAACATTAACCCAAAAAAGGCGAATATAAAAGTAGCAAAAAAAGTAAAAAAAGCTCAACTCTATATACCCATATATACATATGCATGGAATTATCATATGATTATATTTTTACTCCCAAAGCTGGGAGAGTGTGCGAAATGTTTTAGCTATTCCAAACAGCAACGACAATTCAAGGCAAATATTTGGCACACAACAAAAAAGAATAAGCAAACTGAATAACTAAGCTGCTTAGTCAAATATAAAGAAAACAAAATCCAACTTAATAGGTTTTACATCAAAATATAATACACCGAAGATTCAATTCATCTTTGTTTAGCGTTACGTGAGTTTATTGAACTAAAATGTTTAGTCAGAGATTTGCATAGCTTTCAGACAATAGCTTCGAAATATCGAAATCAGAAAATGCCTTTAAATGAAAATGGAACCTTAAGAAATGTAAATGGCACCGGAACTGACCCGCCCGAAGATTATAAAAGAAAATGTTGCCAAAAATAAAGTCGTGATCTGGGAGAAATCGCTAATAAAATCTCTTGCAAGTTATGGTAGATCTAGGTAATATTTTGTAAGGTAAAGTCAAAGAATTTTTGAACAGAAATTATTCTAAAAATACGAAATCAATTAGTTATTAAGTTCACATATTCCATTAACCCATTTATGTTAGCTTGCTTGGGATAAAAAATTTGTATTGAATTAATCTTTTTCGTAAGATTGATTTGAAACTAGCTAATATGCAAGATTTACCTTTTATATATACATATTTGAGGATAGACAGTTAACAAATCGCAGGAGGTGGCAGCCTCCTTTAACCTTACCACCCGTGAAGCCAACAGTGATCACAAATAAACTCAAGCCATCAAGAGAAACCTTTGCTGATATCTGTTGATTGATTTTGCATAATCGTTTTCTCTAATTGTTTACCTTAAAATCCAAGAAAACTTTACCAACCTAAAGATCTTAACCCTTTATAGGCCAAATTAAGATATTTTGCACCAATTTAGGTTTTCTGGATTTTTTATAGAAGTGTTTTTCTATAACAGAAAAGATAAAGGCATATTTCAATAAATATTTAATCCGTAAAGGGATAAATATTCAAACCTTTAACTGAAATATGGTTTCTTTAAAAGCATAATCTTCTGATATATTTAAAAGGACTCAAAAGTGTACCTATTTGATATCGATAGTCTTCATCCAAGTATCATGTTCTCAAATAACCTTTGATCAGATCAATTGAAAACGTTGATGCGTTAAAAAAATATTTTATGATTGCAAACCAAATCAATTAAAATGATCAAATTATTGTTTTTTTCTTAATCATTTTTTGGCAAGAAGATCAGATTCATCATTTTCGCAAGAAAACTTAATGATTATTTGATGAAATCTCATGCTGCGAATAACTGCCAATGCGAAGGAAACCAAAACGAACTAAGCAAGCAGCAGCGCAAGCCAAAGATACAAACAAACAAAGCTCCAGCTAAGCTGACCCCGAGCAATTAAGAAATTATGTATATTATGTATGAAGAGAGGAGATGTGATGAAAAAACAACAACAGCAACCAAAAAAAAAAGAGGCAACAATAAAAAGCCATAAAAAAGCGAATGCGAATGCGGCAAGAAATACAGACTAAGCATTATGTATACGCACTGCTGGATGGCTGGGTTGCTTTTCGATGCTGGCTCTCTGTTTCAGTGTTTTTTTTTTTTGTGTTAACCTTTCTTTATGTTGATTACAATAAAAGCAACAACAGCCACACAATGATACAGCATGCCCATAATTATCATTTGTTGCATTTCATTTGCTGCTGGTGCTCTCTTGCTGATGGCTTGCATTGTCTTTGGCTTAAAATTTTTTGTGTTTTTTGTCCATATTTTTTTTGTTTCATATTGTAAATCATCTTCTTGCCTTGGATTTCTTGCTTTTTGTAGGTGTCGCCAGCAGCAAAAGTTTTCTTTTCTATACATTTCATTTGGTTTTCATTTCTTTTGCTTCTATTTAGTTTAGCTGCTTCCTTGGCGAATTGACCAAACAGAAGAGAAAAACAAAAGACTTAAGACACGAACTTTACACAAAAGTGTTATATAAAAGCCGCAAGAGGTCGAGGTAGTGGCAATGGCGAGATGATAGAGGGCCACGGGGGTGCCCTGGCCTGCTGCTGTGTAGGTGGGTGAAATTATGCTTGTTGTTGACATCATCGCCAAAAAATTGGCCAAGAAGCAGCAGCAACAGCAACAACTTCAGCAGCGGCAACAGTCAAGAGGCAACTCTTCAAAATTAACAACAACAAGAAAAGTGAACAACAACAAAAACAAAACAAAAAATCAAAATTAATTTTACTTTCATTTTCGTTTCGTTTTTGTGTTTTTTTTTTTTTTATATATTTTCGGTAAAGCCAATGCTTTAGCTGTTGGCTCATTTCATTTTACTTTAATGGTTTACAATGTTGATCATCATCATCATCATCACGATGATTAAAATGTAGATGGATGATCATCATAAATTTTTGATCTTGTTTCATTTTGAAACTATGTAGTTAAAATTGATATTAAGTAGCAATTTTTGCAATAATAATTTCTCTGCTTTTTGCAATTTTAATGCTGATCGATCAATTGTTAGGTGAGCGGTAAATGCAATGAGGAAAAGTAAACCAATCATTTCAGTTTCTGTTCAGTTAGTTTGTTGTCATGGCTTTTGTTCCCCATATATACATACATATATATGCATACAATGGAAAAGTCACAAAAGTGGTTTTCCAAACGGTGCTTTTTGTCAATTTCCTTACAATCTTTTAAAATGCCCGTCGAGACATTATAATTTTGTAGGTCAAAACTTTATATTTTGTTGACGAAATGTACAATAATTGGGCTTTTTGCCCAAAAAAAAGAAACACTCAAATTGAATGGGGTAACACCTGTTGCCCCGTCCCTCGCATCCTTCTCACAGTCGACTGCACTAATGTGCAAATTAACTATATCTTTCATACATACTATATATCATTTTATGCTGCGACAGGTGCGCTATGTGTGCACTCGCCTTGTCTCTGGGCAATTACATTTTCTTTCATTTTATCATAATTTCTTGCATTTAACTTGCGTTTTTTGTTAAGACTTTTTAGTCTGCTCAAAGACCGCAGACATCTGTGAAGAAATTTATGTCTACCTCCTCCTCCTCCCCCCGCAAAACAATAACCACAAAAGAAACACCCTCGGTTACGCATGCTGCCATCATCAATGTGTCTGTTGTATAAGCCTTTCAGTCCACAGAAGAAATGTGTCGCAGACGCAGTCGTCGATGTTCGAGTTGAAGTTGGCGCTGGAGTCGAGACAATTGTGTAATTAGCCAAAAAAAAAAAAAACAGAAACAGGGGGAAAAATAGTCAAAAAGTGGCAAAAAACAACTTCCAATTGACTCTTTCATGCCATTCAAAAATTTGATATGCATGAGCTTTTCATTTGTCTACTTGCTGTTAATATTTCATATTCAGATCCAACTTGATTCCCTGTTATTTACATTTATAAAATTTGGAATATATTCAAATGAATTTTGCTTTCTTAGTGCACCGAATTGTATTTAAATATTTGTGATAGAATTAGATTTCCTCTTTAATTAGTCACTTGAAAAAAGTTTTCTTAAACTGCTAAATTTGGAATTCTATGAGTATCAAGAGTATATATATATGTATGTTTGATCCTGAAAGATAATTCATAGTTAAAAAAAGGTACTTCTATAAGCAGTATTTATGTTGTTTGGCATAGCTTTATGCTATTGTGGAAGTTTAATTTTTGTAGCGGAATACCAAAAGACATTTTGCTTTCGACTTATTTTTATCTTATTTAGAAAATTAAGCGTCTGATATTTTTCATCACATTAAATCATTGAATATAGATTTCAAAAGCTATCCTTTTTTATATTCCAAAAAGAACTATCCCTCGAATTTCATAGTGAACACATCCCGAAGAAAAACGTAAAATCCCAATTACTAACATTTGTAGATGTGGTAACCGTGTAAACTGACAAGTAACTAATGGTAAATATAAATTATACATATACTCAAAAACGACACTAAGTAATTTTCATATTCATAGGGATGAGAATAAAGAAGTTTGACTAACATTCTATTTGTATTATTTTTTGTTTCTTTCTATGTTTAAAAATGCGTAAAACCGTAAAATTTGTGCCATGACTTTACAACTTAAGACAAGTTAGTCTCTGTGATCTTTGTTGAAATGGACCTTGTGAGTACTTGTAATGTCAAGAGACACCCCCAACCAATACAATGGTTGGTTGTTCCTCAAAGATACTTCATAGTTCAATATATGAAAGAGATTGAATACAAAACGGTAAACTTAAATACTTAACGATTCAACGTCAAGGCCTATGGTAGCAGATAAAGCCTTGATCTCAAAATGTATGTTTTTGTTTTCTTCTTCGGACGGGGAACTCCCAATGAGAGATAGATAGACACAAATTAGTGTGTAGTATAGTAGTATAGATGTCACCTAGAGTAAACCCAAACCAACATGCGGGCATTCATGTGTGGAGTGGCCTTTGGAAAACCTCAACTGAAACCGACAAACTTATTCGAGTTTTGGTCAAAGCAGCATCCGGCGACGGCGACGACAGCGAATATGGTGAATCATCTCGAGGTTTTTTTCTTTGCACTCCATTGATGTGTTTTTTCATCTATTTTGATTGTTTGCCAGTTTGCTCCCGCTGAAGTCCGTTTTGATCTCATTTCATTTGAATGCTGGAATGGAGGCGAATCGAAAGTGAAAGGAGCAACAATTTCTTCAACTGTAATGCGGGTGGGTTGCGGTGTTTTGCGGATTGCGGGTATCTGATGGGGGGTTAGGTTGCTGCTGGCGGATGCGCGACAGTTGGAAAGTGTTTTTTCTGATTTTTGTTTGCCAGCATTGTATATACATAAATAGTGCCTATAGCAGCTCGTATTTGCCTGCTGGCAATGCGCAATATGCAAAAATTATAAAGTCGAGTAGCAATTGCTCTTAATTTTTTAAAATGTGGCACACAAAACGATTTTAATGACTGCCATTTTTTTGTGTAGAAAGCCAAAACCTCAAAGATTGAGAGGTAACTTTGCTCAAACACATTGCCAGCAATGAGGAAGTCGCACCTTAAGATCGCATGTTCAAAGGAAAATCAACGATAATGGAAAAACGGGCAGAAAGCGCACACAAAAAGAAAAAACAGCACAGCCAAATATGTGGCTATTAGCATATATCTGCTGCTGCTGCAGTTGCGCCTGTCAGCTTGAGAAGCACCCTGTATATGCCAATGGATGATGAGGCAGGAAAATATTCGCAAACACACACGCATACACAAATATATACTTTTATATATACATATGTATAAATATATATATATGTACTCATATATGGCCTCGCGAATGCCATCATCACTTTCACCCAAAGGTGATATAATGGCCAAGTCCGAGGCAGTCAACTACGTCATCAACAACAACAACAACAGAAGCAGCAGCTGCATTAATCTTCCTCTTTCTTAGCTGTGATTCCCACTCCCTCCGTCCATCCCTTCCTTCCTTCTTTAATTGCCTTGGGTAAACCCTAAACTCAAGTGTCCCGTGATCGCATTTAGCACCCCCAATGTCCAATTCTTACACCAGAATCTCCTATTGTTCGCTTCGTTTCGTTGCTTTGCTTTACTTTGTTTCTAAACGGATCTAATTCGATTAGCATCAGTTCAAAACAAATATCCAGCACCAATTTAATATTTGATTTGCCCATTAGCAAATCAATTTCCTAATTGCTTGCAAAAAAAAAAAAATGAAAATAAAGTCAAATAAACAAATTTAAATTTGATGGAATGAAAGAATTCTAAGTTGCAGAAGTTTAGATGCTCTTTGAAGATCTTTTCTATATTTAGTAACTTCAGATCAGAAAAATTAAATAAAATTTAGCAAAAATCAAAGTTTCTGATAAATAGACCCAAAGTCTATGTTTGAAAGTTAAATAAAATAAAAGGTTGCCAAAAAAGTAAATGGTAACTTTCTTGTGAATGTATCTATAAGATATACGTACGCAGGTCTGGTTAGAGTTTTGGGTTTTCTAATCCTTATTCTCGTTATAATCTATAAATATAGACTTTTTTATCATATGATAGAATTGTAGATACTGGGTCAACACTACCACCATCTCCCGCTAAATCTTACTACATTGCAAGATACTCGCGACAAGATAGTAATCTGATTCTGATTGAATTTGATGGATTCACCCTAGTGAATCCTACATCCTATGTAGGATTCGATGTGGGATTCTCTCCTACTGTCTTTCTGCGAAAAATACAAATCTCATTAGACTAAAATGTAAACTATATATTATATCCAAAGTTTAAGTCCCATATGAATTGTTTTGCGTTGATGATATTATCCTGCCGCTAATTAAGTATATACCTCACACCATAATGTCCTGCTGTCTTTTGTCAAAATGTATATACCCTTCTTTGGCCAGGGTATAAAAAGAACTGAAATATGACTATGCATTTTGTATCTGATGATTTCGACGCGTGGCTAGGACATTAAAAACTTTCCATTCCTGTGCAAATTACTTACATACATATATATATATATATTAGATTCCAGATTAAAGTCTGGGTTCTTGCTCTTGCCACGAGCCAAAACTGGCTACACGGGGTTTTGTAATTAGTATCCCAAGATGCGATGATTATAAAAAGAATGTGAATTCTAAAAACCAGATAAATGTAGAGAATCCTCAAGCGACTGAAATTTGAATGGAGTTTCAATCTTTATCTCTCTCTTTCGGTTGCCTTTTTGTGGTTATTTATTTGTTGTTTTTGACAGGAGGCACACGCTCCTACATATCAATCAAATCACAGAGCAAATCAAGATCAAATCACAACAAATCAAAGCCAAAAACCAAAATCAACTCGCACAGCAATTAAATCAAATGAAGCAAGGCAAAAGCAATGCCGCCTAACTGCAATTAGCTGTCAAAGTCAAGTCACAAGTCTGTCAAAAGGCATTAAAACAATTTTTGTCTGGGATTCTTGTTTTTTGGTTTTTAAGTGAAATAAAAAACCGTTTAATTGGCCGCTGTCGTTTGAAGTGAAGTTGGTTTTATTTTTTGTGGTGGGGGGTGGTGGGGTCTACTATTGACCATGGCGGCCAATGATGCTTTACGACTCTTTATATCATGTAATTACAACTTACGAAATGGACGCCATCATCAGAAGAAGCCTATTCGTGAACGAGAGAGGAGGGTGGCATTAAGCAATAATTTGTATTATTTGTACAATGCGGTGGCTGTTACTATTGCCTTCCTCCCCCCTGCCGCACCACGCATTCCCTCTGACAGCTCCTCCTTCTCCACTTATACCTCATCCTCTATCATATCTGTCTGTGCATTTATTGTTGCCTAATCGGCAACGGCGCCAAGGAGAGCGAGAGAGAGATCTACAGCTGTTTTTTCTGCTTCAAGCTTTTTTGCGTGTGCCTAAACGAACGATCAAGCAAACGAATGTTAATCAAAAGAAAGAAAGAAAGAGTAGAAAAAAGCAGCTGCGACTGCGCAGCAGCTTGCAAAGCTTCAGCCACGGACGCCTCGCCGCTCAGTTCAGCTTTGGCCTGAACGTTGGCTTTCAGACTTCTTTGAGACTTTGCTCAAGAAGGTCGTGTTTTTGTAGCGCTCTTTTAACGGGAATACTCGGTTTTAAAAGCTCCGCCGTTCCACTACGTGTGATCGAGTTGTATATTTCCTTGCGAAAAGTGCGTATAGCTTTGAGCGTAAGTCTGCATGTGTGTGTGTCTGTGTGCGTGAGCGTAAAGGACTTTTTGAGGCCTGCAAAAAACTGTTAAAAACAAATAGTTAGCCCCTGAACCGCCCCCTTTGAAAAATAATAATAACAATTGCTTAAATTACATGAGTGAGTGCAATTTTCCACCAATATCTCCGCCCCTCAACTAAATTTCATCTCTCCCCACCCCACCCCACTCAATTCCCTTCCCCGCTTACTCCGTTTGGTTGCGGCTGACAGTGAAAGTGATTTGATTTTTTTGCAATTGAAGTTGGAGTCAGAGTTGGACTCTCAGTTGCGAGTATCTCGGCAATGGCAATGTTAAGCCAGTTTTAAAACCGATTCGATCTTGGTTTTTTTCTTATTAATATCATTTCTACAAACAAATAAAATAAATAACAACAACAACAACAAACGACAACAACCAACAACAACTGCCATTTGTAATTTACGGATTTTTTCACATAAACCTTTTTCTTCCATTCCTTTCGTTTTCTCAAAACTAAAAAAAAACAGCAACAACATCTACTTACATATATTGCAAATTGGATTAATTAACAATATATTTCAACAAATTTATATTTGTAAAGGTAAGTGTATGCAAAAAGAAAAGATTAATAATAATTTGCATTTGCAAAAATGCATTAAAAAGGAAAATTTCACATTTAAAAAGCATTTTGTTACCTCTTCTGTCTCTCTCACACCTGTTAATGATTAAATCATTGAAATTGCAACATTTTTGTTGGCCAAAGCAAAACACAAACAACAACAAAAAGTAAATAGTCATTATCTAATAAAACTAACCATATAAACTTTTGTACATATGAGTTTCAACTGATTAACTTAGAGAGGCCTGGAGGGGTCTTTTGCAATTTCTGTTTACGTATAAAACTGCAAAAAGTGCGAAAAGTGGAAAAGTTGAGAGTTAGTCAATTGCACAAAATGTGCAAAAAACAAAATAGTGAAAAATTCACCAAACAATTTGAAAAGATAATTTTCCATGAAAAGTAATGAAAAAAACAATTAAAAAGCAACTGAAAAATGCCTTAAAGTTTGTATTTAGTTGCTTTTGCACAAAAATAAGTTAAATGTGAAAATAACTTACTGAAAGAGAATTAATAACAATTTTTCTATGAAATTTTAACTACCAATAAACGATTTTTTATTATTTATTGATAAGGCAATATAATTTATATATATAAATATTTGAAATCTAAAAAAAAAAAGAAAGTTTAATAATTTCGTAAAGGTTTATTAACAAATGTCTAAATACAAACCTTAATGTAAAGAGTCTTACCCATAAATTTTGTCTATTTGGTCCACCAAAAGGTTGCTTATAGTATATAATTTATTCCATGTACAAAATATACTTCAATAATCATGAGAAAATTTTCTATTCTACGTCCAAAATATATCTCGAATTTTAATTTTCCGAAATTCTTTACCTGAAAATATACAAGAAAATACACATTTGTCACACTTTATTCCCAATTAGCATGAGGAGGCAAATGACGTTTCCTAACTCTTAAGATATAATAGATATTATATATATCTATATATATTATAATAGAATAGGAAATATTAATTTCCTTGATCTTGCATAAACGTTTTGTCTCGACATATTGCAACATTTTAAAATAATTTTATAATAACAGTCTATTAAAGTTTAAAATGAAGCTAATAAATTGCAAAAATTTATCCCAAAAAACCAAATGGAATTTTCTTTTCCGCAATAAAAAAATTTGTTAATTGTTGTCCCAGTTTCGAAATGTATGTCGGACAATAACGGCGAAGCGCATTTGATTATTCAATTTGTTTAATTATTATATAACAAACAGAAACATAAAACATTGGCAGCAGCTCAAGACAATTGTGGAATAATAAATAAGTTTTTGGCCCAACAACAAACAAATAAACAACCTAAAAATAATGCAAAAAAAACAAAACCGGAAAATATAAATAAATGAAATGAAGAAGTGCGTGAAAGAAGGGCACAAACACACACACACACAAAGAGACAGAGACAGAGAGTGTGATATATACAGAAAATGTGAAATGAAACAAAAGTCGGAAACTTAACCTCAATTTGATGTTGACTTGCAGTCACATAAATTATTTGGCAATGTTTTTTTTTTTTATGGCCTCGTCGAAGTATTGTGTTGACTACACAATATCTCTCAATATAGGTGGACATATAGTATAGGTATAGTGTAGATATATATACACATATATGACATGAACTTCATTATCAGCCAAAGGCAACGCCAACATCTTTTTACCTTTTTATTTTATTTTGTCTTCCCCCATTTTATTTTTTTTGTTCATTTTTCACTTCTTTTTTTTTTTTTTGGGTTTTTTCCTTTTATTTTGTATTTAGGGTCATTGCATAATGCGGAGAAACTTGTATTGCTCTCAATGCGCTTTGGAGCATGTCATATATATATAAGTATATATCCATATACACTCGATATATACAAAAGACTTAAGCCACAAACTTGAGAACTTTCTTTCGTCGGAGAGAGAGAGACGGCGACTGTGACACAGATTACTTAATTTTTTTAGCCAAAATCCGGTTCATATTGGTCTCAAAATGTGATTTAGGCCGAGACCCTTTTTAAATCATGTAATAAACCTCAATATTAAGTAAAGAGGAGATGAGAGAAGAAAGAAACAAAATGGGAGAGAAAGAGAAAAAAAAGAAAACAAGTTCCGCCTAAATTGTGACCATGGCCATGGATTTCTTAGCCCAACTGCTCTTTTGTTAGTTTATGTAAATAAGTTTTTGTGCATTTCTTTTTAGGTTTATCATTTCTGTGTTTTTTTTTTTTGTGTTTTTGTTTTCTGTTTCCTTTTGGCTAACTTATGTAAAGTCCCCCGCCCATCAGTCACCGCCTCTCCAGCAACTATCCATCACTCTATATATGTAAATGTTTTCTCAATCGATTATGTCTTTCTTCGTTTTTGTTGCGTCTGCCTTTTTCTCGACTTCTTCTTTGGATTGCGTTTGTTAATTGGGTTCGGGCCAAATTGTTGTTGAGGGCGGATTTAACTACTACTGGGCTTTATGTTAACGACTCTTCGTTGAGAAAGAGCCTAATTTTTGAGAAAACGAATCAAGCTTTTTATTTGAGTTTTTCATTTTTGCATTTCTCCCATTTGCAATGCAAATTAAATTCAGTGATTTTTTATTTGGCTAATTTTATGATTTTTACATTGAGGTCTGAGATTTTGTTTCAAACTTTTGATTATTTTAGGGTATAACAATGTGCTATTTTTAGTTATAGCCATATTTTAATCACCAAAATAAATATGGATCTCTCTAATTAAGTCGTATTTATTAGGACAAAAGTTGCAAAACTTTTCATTAACCAAAATTGTTGTTAGTTTGTTTTTTCGAAAGACTTTTAGTTTGAAAAGGAAATACTGGACAAAAGTGACAAAATTATAGATTGAATATCATTGGAGTTTACAACAGGCTATGTAAATTTGAGACTGTTAGTTTAAAAACCACTTTCTAAATAACTGAAAAATAGGAAAATAGAATTAAATATCATTGAGAATAACTAGAAAGTTTAGATGAAAAGATTGCCTTGATTGATAAAATCGTTTGCAATGTTTCTAAATTCTTTTGTTTCGTTAAATGAGAATAACTAAGAAGTTTATATTGGTTAATATTATGCGATCGACTTGATTTTTATTACAAAGTGTTTATATTTCAATGTTAGTAAGTATGTAGAAGAAAAGTAAAGCGCTCCTGATGGAGGGTTAATAAGGCATAAAGAGTTGATAGCTGGCTGCCAGTCTCTATAAAGATCCTATGCTAGAACTATCCCAGAGAGGCATTTTTAAATGGATTCAAATGAACGGGTCAACATCCCCTCTGCTTAAAGACCTATTTTGTAAACTCAGAATTTCATGGACATGGGCGGAGAGGAAGAAATGATTCGTCACATTGGCGCCCTGGTTCAATATGTGCCCGCCTCTTTTCTCGATGATTGGCTATAAATAACTAGTAACTATCTCTATTGCCATAAAAATTTATTAAGCTTATCTAATATAAGTGTGTGCTGTGTGAGCTGGAGCTGAAAATTTCAACCCACCGAAAAAAAACTTATGAATATGCCCGCTAATTGCATAATCATTATTATCATCGTCATTACAATCACGACGATGATGATGATAATCATTGATCATCATTATTCTCTTGATGATGATTTGCATGCAATGCTTATGTTATATAGCGGGCCACTTCTTAATACTCAAATCAGTTGCTCATGTTGTTGTTGCTGTTGCTTAGGTTGTTGTTGCTGTTGCTGTTGTTGCTGCCGGTGTTGACTTAACACATTCGTAACAATTGCGCAGGTTGGCTCGTGTATTGAATATTAATTAACACTCTCCACTTCACGTCACCGTGTTGTGGCTGTTGGTGTTGTTGTTATTGTTGCTGTTGTCGATTCGGCAATCTATTGATTATGTGGTCAGGCCAAAAAGCTTGGACATCCACGCATCAGCAGCAACAATCGTAGTGCCTTTACAACAACATTTTCGGCACTTACCTTACCCAATGGCATTTTCTTTGTGGCTTTTCATTAGGTGTTGCGTTTGTCTGTTGTTTTGTTTGTTTGCTTATTTGTTGGTTTGTCGATTTGACAAAATGTGCCAATGGCATGACACCAATTTTCATTTTCGCCAACAGTTAAAACAGCTGTTTGACCCACTTGAGCCCCCTCCGATTTCGAATGGGAAAGTCAAATGGTTTAACCTTTAAATGTTTGGTTAAACTTTGATTCGATGATGGCTTAAGTAAACAATTTTATTGCAATTGCAATTGCTAAAGCCAATTTGTATAAGTGAGCAGATAGCCAAGCTGATTACTTGTGGGAGTGGCCATGATTTTTCCTCTTTTTTTTCGAATTGGTAGCAATTTTCTTGTCAACGAAACGCCGCTCTGCTTAAACTTTAAACCAAACATGGGAAAAATTATGGTAAAGAACTTAAAACTATCGAGTGATTATAACTAAAACTAAACTTTTAAAAAATGACACAAAAGAAAAAGTTTTATTTTAAGTTTAAATTAAAGGTGTGCTCTTAAAGACTGTGCGCTTAAGAGGTAGACTTTAAATAGCTGATGTACTTTGAAAGTCTTAAAGAATTCGAATATCATCATGTTTCAAAATTGCTTAATATACTTATTGATACTTAGATTGTTTGATTAGGATCATTAATATCATACGCATTGGGAAATGCTTTTGCTGCTCTCATTTGGGAGTACAGATTATTCGTTGTATATGCAAATAAAATGCAATAACATTGTCACTAAAGACTAAATGAACTAAAACATGAATATCCCATAAAGATAATTTTCAAATCAGCTTGAAAAACTTGCCAGGCACAAGATTATTTTGCACTATAAACTTGTATGTTGCAAAAAAAAAACTGTTTACCAAAAAACCAGTTGAAAATTCATTTGAAAGCAACACCCAATATGAGATTAAGGAATTTTCCTTAGTCAGAAAAACAGTTTTTTTTTTTTTTTGCGTTTTATTTGAATCTGATTTCGCCATTGCTTTGCAGGCTGATCTAATATAGCAAGATTAAGAAATTTGCTATGCTTTCTGATGGTTGAGGTAAAAATTTGAAATAATTGATTTTTTAAATGAAGCTCGGATATGGATGAAAAAAACAAGAAAGAAAGAGATAATCAGAGTTTTGCAAATGGTTTTTTTTTTTTTTTTTGGTTTTCTCTAGCTGCCATTTTGTATGTGTATCTGTAATTTATGCGAAAAGTCTCTCCCCCTCTATAATTTAAGCATTTTCCCCCAATTTAACAAAATGTGCATGAAAATTTGCTCGAGCATTTCCACACAGACAGAGAAAACTTGTCACAAATTTATTTTTATAAGCATCTTGAGAGACAAGCCAGTAAGTTGGTTTGAGTTTTATAGCCATTGTTGTCATTTTGGGACGAATAAAAGACGCAAACACAAAAGCCACAAAAAGAGGAGAGAATCTTTAGTGGCTAGAGGCATGGCCCCTTGGCTGACGACATTTGTATATGACAGGGAAAATGTTATGGTCACATGCGGCGTATACGTAATGAGGAGTAAGTGCATCAACGAGCTGCTGCTGCTGCTGCGGTTGCGCATTTAAAATGCATTTATCTCAATTACGAGCAGGCAACGAGAAACAAAATCGAAAAACGAAAAAACGCAAAACGCTTGTTTTACAACCAAAATGAAAACCAAAAAAACGAATCAGCCAAACGACGCATTGTTTGCAGCTAAAAACAAAAAGAGATGGAGAGAAACAAAATAAAGAAAAACTTTCACTGGCAAGAGCAAAACTAAAACAAAAGTGCAGAAGCAGATGCAGATATAAATGTAGATTTGAGAAGGAAGAGAAGGAGGAAACTCCAAACAAATCACGTAGAAGACGGGGGAGGTGATTTAAACTTAGCTATACAAAATAATAACACAAAAAGAAACTATTATCTAAAGAGATTAAACGACTACAAAATACTCTACTTGTAGTTGATACATATTTAAATCTTTGAATCTCCTTTCAAAGAAGTAGGCAATAAATAAAGTAAGAGAGAGTATTGATAAGTTTACCAAGGACATATAAACAGTATTTTTCTCTTCATTTACAAACAGTAATTGCCCTGCAAAAGCAATGGGAATATACCTCACAAAACTTTTGCTTACAGGGTATGCAAAAAAACCCGAAAAAATAAGAAGTGCCAAGCTTATTGTTAATTAAAACAAATAAACTGGCAGGCCAACAATAAATTATGCATGGGCCGACAGCAAAGAAAAAAATAAACAAAAGAAAAGAAGATGCAGATGAAGATGGAGGAGACGGAGAGAAAAAAGAAGTGTGAAATGGAAAAGCATTAAAGAGCTGCTGATGATCATCATGATGATAATCAAGGGGAAGAAAGAGCTGGGTGAAAAAGAAGCCAAGCAAGTTTCCGGCGTCCTTCATTCAAGGCCGTTCGTTCATATCAATTTCGTTTCATATGGTTTCGTTTTTGGTAATGGAACAATAGTTTGGCTGTTTTTGTTTATATAACTTGTGAGTGCCATCAATTGAATCTTTTTGCATCTGTTGCATCATTGAGACTCTCTCTCTTTCTCTCTCTCTCATGTTGTCAATCATCAGCGCATCTAACATGCCACAATGACAGGTGACAAAAACCAGTTGAAGAGTCGCCAAATTTCGTAACTAAAGTAAAATCTAAAAGCATACAACAAAAAAAAAAAAAACTTGACTGTTTTTTTTTTTTTTTTTTTTTGCAAAATGTGTTAACTATTATACAATACACTGTTGTTGTTGTTGCTGCTGCTGATGCTGAGATTGCGATTGTTGCTTCTTCTTCTTCTTTTCAAGGAAGTCACGTTTCATTGGCATGATCTTCCTGGTTTATGACTCTCACTCTCGATACTCAATGGCAGATACTCGATCCTTGGCAACAAAAATCAAGTTCAAAATGTCAAGTTTGCGGCATCAAGCAATACCAAACAAAGAGACGCCCGCACAAACAGAGGAAGCCACAGTAGCAGCATCAAAAGCAACAGCAACAACAACGGCAACAACATGAACAACACCAGCAACATTTAAAACTCGCCAGCAGCTGGTCGCTTGGTTGCTGAACTCAAAATGAAAGTGAAAATACGCAAGCGGCCAACTGCAACGCAAAAATAAAACAGAAAGGAAGAAAGAAAAAGAGAGAAAGAGAAAAAAAATACAAAATACATTGGTAACTCTTACTTTCAAAGCAATTGTTGGTGTTGTGACTGTTGCTGATGTTGCTGATAGACTCTGTTTCGTTGGAAACAACAAAGAAGAACTTCAAACAACAGTTAGTTACAATGTTAAAAGAATGCTCTTTTTTCTTGGAATCATTTAATTTCTTTAGATAGTAAATTTCAATTTTTGTTGAGGATATTGTAGTTTGGAATCATCTTATGATAAAGTAACAAAAAATCAAGACCAACACCGTAGATTTAATTGATCTTTATGTTAAATGCTAGGTCACCATTGTAAACTGGGTTATTTATATGAAAAATCGCTTGAAGAAGATAATTCACTTAGAAACTAAATGTTGACTTTACAGTTTACTTTAAGTCTTAGGGATATTGCAAGCATTTTGAAAGCACAGAATACCAAATACATATATCATATATGAACAACTTACAGAGAATGTAAATAAAACACCTTTTTGTAATTTCAAACGGCTAATGAAAACTTTTTTAACCAAGGATGATTCGTCGGGGTCACCAAAATGCTTTTAACCAGCCATTACTTTATGGGTCACCAAAATGTTGTTAAATAGCCATCAAAATGTCACCAAAATTGTTTGGTTTCATTATCCTTAAAGTTTACAAGCTACACAGAAAGGCAAACCCCATTTATAATTACATGCAACATGACCATGCCAACTAATAAACCCTGCCATTAAGATTACAGGGTATTTCTGTGTGTTTGCCTTTATTTTTATTGCATCCATTTCATTTCCTTCTATCGTAAAAACAGAAAAAATTAAAAGAAAAAATTGTGTGCAGAAAAAAGTGAAATAAAAAGACAAAATAAAAACTATTGCCGATGGCTGTCAAGGTTTTTCCAGTTTCGCCAGAGGAACTGGTTTACCCCTCTCACACTATTGAAAGGAAGAAAAGAAACAAGAGGAAACGCCTGATGCCAAAAATTAAACTTTAAGTTTTAATGATTTTTGCAATTTAAATGATTGTTTAAGTAGATTTAACGAATTCATCAAATCTGCGCCCACTAATCATTAAAAATCAATAAAAAACAAAATAAATAAATCAAAAGGCCGTTAAGGCTAAATCGTTTACATCTCTTTCTCACTGTCTGTTTTCTCTGTATCGTTTTGCAGGCTGCAATTAAGGAAGTAATTTGTGTTACCCGCTCCTCGGCCATCGTCATGTTGCATGAAACCACATGAAGAAATCGCTGTTAAAGCGTTGTTGCTGTTGCTGTTGCCGTTGCTGCTGCTGATGTTGTTGTTGTCACTAGCAATTGCCATAATTGCCCAAGGAGTCCAATAACCGCACTGAGCCATACCCCCACCAAACTCAACCCAAATCCTCAACTCCCTCCCCGCACCAAAGCCAAACGAAACTTGCTACACGAGCTAGCTATCGGCGGCAGGCACAACAAATCCAGAAAAATATTGTAAAAAAAAAAAAATCAACTCGAGCAATCGCTTGAGATCGGCTGAGCGCCGGAAAATCCCAAAAAATAACAACCACATCAATTGGAGCCTAAGATCAATGAACGCGGCACGCAGCTGCACTGAGGCGTAAACTGAAGAGATATAGAGAAGAGAAGAAGAAAAACAAGGCAAGGCATTTGATTTTTGGGCGTCTCACATTCAAGTTCAAGTTGACGAGGTGGAGATAAAAGACAGAGAGAGAGGAAGACAAGCAGGAAGTCCATTTTGATTTTCAAAACCAAAAGAAGTCATTAACATCTCCTGCTGCTGCATTGCTCTTAATCATAGCTCAATGTAAAATGTTAGTGACCACCACCAGTCGACGATGGAGTCATCAAATGCTCACACTGAATCTCTTAACCATTACATTGCTTTTAATTGGGCTGATCGTGACTAGGGTCCATTCACACACATCTACAACAGCGTCGACAGCTGCCCTGCTCACAGGACATCAATTGATGCCCTGGCAGTTGGTTGCAACATCATCACCTAGCCCTCAGTATATAGCACGCAATTTGTATGCTCCATTTGAAAGCTTTAGCCAACAAGATGACATCAGTTTTAAGGATGTACGTCAACGAGATGATGGCACCATAGTGCAATCTTTTGGTTCCTATCGCACAGCTCGCCAATCGCCGTTGGCGGCCCCAGCTCAACGCCGCTCCGACGCACCGGCAGTGGAAATAATACCAGCACCATCGGTTAAATTGCCGCAGAATGAATTGATAACCATACCAAAGCAATTGGTGCCCTCCAAACCGGAGAATGTGAGCCGTCAGGGTAGGCAACGCAATTATATGTATATCCCCTTGATAGGTGGCGGCGAAGCGAATCCAAATGGCGATGCTTTACTGCAACTGCGTCCAAGTAGAAATGCGACATTATCGTCTCTGGGTCCACCAGCTGATGGTGTGGCAGCTGTTGCCGAAGAATTCGGCTCCGAGTTGGTTAACTCTGGCTTAGGAGGCGAACGCACCGAGCGTAGTGATCTGTTGGCTTCGGCCACTTCCACTTCCACAGATCTGCTGGAGCCAGAGAATACCAGTCGGAGGGTGGGCTTTCAATTTCCCAGTTATAGCTTGAAGCCAGCCACTCCTTTCCATCCGCAATCATATCGTGAGGACAATCCCATTTTTGGTGAAGATTTGGGACAAACTTTCACCACCAGCGATGATGGTGACAATCATGAAACGCGTCACACGCGGCAACTCTACTTTGATTCGGATGTATCACCGCCCACATCAAGTTTTGAATTTCCTGGCCTATCCTCCAATACCAAGCCTCATCCATTGACCAAACTCTATCGCGATGAGGTAACCAAATTCGGAGATATCAATGGACCCATCACGGCATTGCCTCAGCAGAGACCGCAGAGAGGTTTCTATTTTGGCGATACAGAGTTTCGAACGGGTCCCCCACCGCCTCCGCGCCAGTTTGGTCCACAAAAGAACTTCCAGGAATATGTGGGACCAAGCGAATATCAGGGATCACGCAAAAGTCGCTACTATCCCTACAAATCATCGAGAAGTCCACGAGTTGTTTTCCCCAGCAACGATAATGTTGGCACTACAGGACCCAGTGGTTCTGGCACAGTTACAGGACCCTCAGGCACTGGCGTCTACTTTAGCGATAATCTAGCCTTTAGGTGAGTAGACAAGCAGACAATCATCCATTGAAATGATCTAACATGTCTTCTTCTCTTTAATAGAGATCAAAACTTTGGCATCAATGAACTGGCTGCTGTGCAGGATGTGCGCAATGATTATAGTCTACAGGATTTGGATAGCGCCTCAGAGGCCACGAGTAGTCCGCAATCAGCAAGCACATTTAAGGAGAAAGGTAAGGTATTAGCTAGACAAACAGATAGATGATTTGTTTAGGTAATGTAGTTTTTAAGTTTTCCTTTATAAAATGTTTTTTGTTTCTGCTGCCGCTGCTGCTGCTTGCACCGCCGCCTAATATTACACCTTAAATCCCACATAATCTACACAACAACTTTCCCACTCTATATATACCTAGTACATATATACATATACTGTACAAAATATACATATACCCAATATTCCGACAGTCGACATCACCACGGACATGGAGTGCCAGCATCGTGGCGGTACTTGCGAATTCTTTTTAGGCTGCTGGCTTAGCGGTGGCCTAATACAAGGCACTTGCAATGGATTATTACGCGGCTGTTGTCATCGCACAGCAAAGTCAGCGAATTTACGTAGCTCGGACCAAACGGGTCAAACCTTAATCGATTTGACTGATTTGCCGCAAAAGAATTTTGGACCAGTTAACAATGAACCCAGTGAGTGCCATGTCCATAGAGAGCACGTCCAAAAGCACCAACAGAAAAAATAAAAACAAATCTCTACTACTAAAACAAAAAGTCGCTGAAAAAAAATTTGCATGCCTCTCTAACCACTTGGGTTAATATCTCTCGTTTGTAGTTCGTTATGTTTTTTTGTAGTTGTGTGCACACTTTGTTAACGTATTTGTTTATATTTTATTTTTTTTTTGCTTTAATTAAGCCTGCAATTGTCTTATTTAATTACTAACAAAAGAGGCGCCAAGTGAAATGAAATGAAATGTAATGTAAAAGCCAGAAATTAATTGCCAAGCATGCTTATGTTAATTACCACAGCACGCTAATGATAATTAAGCCATATTACACATTACTCTTAACGGCATGCTGGAAGCTCCATGTCCGAGACCGACACCGAAAAAGAAAAAGAAAAAAAAAAACAAACGACTGACCACTAGAAAGTTGAATAAGAACTCTCCCTCACCCAGTGCGGCAGTGGCAAAAAAAGACTCTGCATGCCATTTCCTATCTCTATTTCTTTATTGCCTGCTTTACTTTCTACTAATCCTTCTGTTGCATTAATTTTGTGTACTGTCTTCTTACTAATTTTAATGCGATTGAATGAACATTTCAGGCTGCGGCATTTCATTGGCCAAACAGACCGCCCAACGACGTATTGTGGGCGGAGATGATGCTGGCTTTGGCTCATTTCCTTGGCAGGCATATATACGCATTGGATCTTCTAGGTAAAGTTAACTTGGCAGAGAGCTTAAAAAATACCACGTCGGGGTCACCAAATGACATTGTTTTATTTCATTATTCCTTCTGGCGTTTCAGATGTGGCGGCTCTTTGATTTCGCGTCGTCATGTGGTTACCGCTGGACATTGTGTTGCTCGCGCCACACCACGTCAAGTTCATGTCACCTTGGGAGATTATGTAATCAACTCGGCAGTGGAGCCCCTACCCGCTTACACATTTGGAGTGCGACGCATCGATGTGCATCCATACTTTAAATTTACTCCCCAGGCCGATAGATTTGATGTGTCTGTTTTGACGCTCGAGAGGACAGTGCATTTCATGCCCCACATAGGTTAGTATCTCCTAGCCTATTTACTTGGCCCCAATAGTTTTAATTGAATCTCTTTTTAATTAGCACCAATTTGCCTGCCCGAAAAGAATGAAGACTTTTTGGGCAAATTTGGCTGGGCTGCCGGTTGGGGTGCCTTGAATCCAGGCTCACGGCTTAGACCCAAGACCTTGCAGGCAGTGGATGTGCCAGTGATTGAGAATCGTATATGCGAACGTTGGCATCGTCAGAATGGCATCAATGTGGTCATCTATCAGGAGATGCTATGTGCTGGATATCGAAATGGTGGCAAAGATTCCTGTCAAGGTGACTCTGGTGGTCCTTTGATGCACGAGAAGAATGGCCGTTGGTATTTGATTGGTGAGTAATGCAATGAAGAATCCAAAAATTATGTATCCAACTTGTTGTTCTTATTTCATTTTCTAGGTGTTGTCTCTGCCGGCTATTCGTGCGCCTCACGTGGCCAGCCTGGCATCTATCATAGTGTTAGTAAAACTGTCGATTGGGTATCCTATGTGGTGGGCCTTACAATGAATATCTAAGATCCATCTATCCAGCTCCGATTGCAGCTAGAGTTGCGATATTTAATTTATAGATTCATCGACTAATCGCACCTGCCTGCTAAGTGGGCTCACCTGCCACTCTATCCACTGTACTTCTCTTCTCGTCTTTCGTCTAAACGTTTTGTATATATATAAATCCGTTTCTTCATTTACTCTTTTTTTTCTTCATCAATTTGTATCTGATTATTTATATATTCGATGTAACTTGTTTTTTTCGGCATTAAAATTAAGCGCAGTACAATTTACTTATTGTAGTAATTAAATTAAACTTAATTTACTTAGTCATATATGCGCTGTTATGTAATTTTAAATGAAACCTATTTATGAACTAACTTTTCGCGTGTCGCGTGTAAATAAATTATGTAAATGTTGGTAATTTATCGCATATAGTATATAATATAACACATTTTTTATATATAAACAACATATCAACAGTGGTGCAATTTAATTCGGTTCTATATATTTATGGATTAAGAGGTAGCCCATAAGCCCTATAAGCGGCAGCTGCCCAAGCTGCTTGCTCGGGAGCTTGATAATATAGACCAGGTGCAGAGACATCACGATATTTTGTTAATTGCTGCATTACACGAAATAGAGTGAAGACTTCATGGTAAATTTTGTAGAAAATTACTACAAAAAGTAAAAGTAATTTGAAGGAGGTTACTGGGTAAAGGTAATTTCAATCTCTTACCCAAAACAAGAGCGAATACCAGCAGGCACATTAGAAAACTAGATAAATCTATAAATAGACCAACAGTGGCATAGAAAACACCTAGATATAGGCCAAAGCCAAAGGCAACGCCATGGAAAATAAGCCAAGGATATAGAAGCCAGCTGGTATCCTGTAGAAAGGTTTGATTAACCGATTTCAATTGGAAACTTGAAAACTTACACGTGCCACTCCAATTAGCAGCAAAAGGCTAACGCCAATGTTGATCAATGACAGGCCATAAGCTAAAGTACTAAAGATGGCCATGACTGTAAAGCGGCAGAATTAACTTACAAAAAAATTTCAAGTCAAGACAATCACAACTCACAATTCGACAGCAACTGTTGCTCCTCGGCGGCGAGCCTTGTATGTAGCCATTGCTTGATTGCATGATCGATATCCAACTGGAGGTGCATGTTCAACATGGAACTGCATAGCACTACGGTTGAAAAAATTACACCCAGCCAGCCCAATATGATGACATTATATTTCAGATTCTGACACTGGACATAAGTGATGCAGTTGTTCATGTTATTATTGTCGTTGTTGCTCATTTGGCGGCGTTTCTTGTAATGATTCTTGATGGCTACAGCAAGTGCAGCAGCCTTATCTAATGATGACGATGATTTGTCAGGCTCACAATCAGTTGGGGCCATTTTTGGAGCTTGTTTCGTTGTGGTATAAGCTTTTTCGGTTTTTTCTGTTTTTTTTTTTTTTGGAAGGGTTTTTGTTTTTGTCTGTTTAGTGTGAACGAATGAGTTGAATTGAAAATGAACTGTTGAAATGTTTGAAGACAACTTTTCTAGCTAACTAAAGGCCTACTGAAAATCAAATATTTCATATGCTAATCCCCTTCTCTCTATCTCCTGTCATTTGTGTGTGTGTAAGAGAGAATTATAGTTTTAGAAAGTTACATAAAAATGGAATGGTATGACCTGCATTTTGTCTTTTTTTTCTTCTCTCATGTTCTTCTTGTTCTTGCTCCCATTCCAGTGGTTCTTGTTGGTGTTGTTGCGACGTCGCATAAAATAATTATAAGAGCATAGAAGTTGGCAAACATTTCCTGCACACCATCATTTCGTAATAATTAGTAAAGATAAAGATGAGCAACAGCAGCTGGAGCAACAACAAACGAGAACAACAGCAAAAGCAACAACCTGTTGAGGTAGAGAAGAAGTTTTATACATTTTTTTTTGTGGCAAGGTGCTTCTTCGCCTTCTTCTGCATGACTAGCGCCCAGTTTCAGTTTGGCCATCAGCGCGTGCGGTTCGGTTCTTAATCTCAACGCTCTATCTCTCTCTTGCACCCACTCTCTCTACCCGTCTCTTTCTCAATGGTTTATCGAGGCCATTTATACATCTTTGACATAGTTTTCATACATTTGTATTATATAAAAATCAATTAGTTAAATGTGTTAACCCATTTCCCACCTCAATTGAAAAGCTGCAACTCAGCTGGAGAGTGACTCATTCGTCAAGTAAAAGTGGAGCATCAAAATAAACAAAAAGAGACAATACCAAGCATAAAATAAATAAATGAGAATCACCCGAATAAAGTGAAACGACTATGAGTTACGCTGTCACTCAATAATTCTATTTAGATTCCCAAAAATAAGGAAGTGTTAAGTAAATTTAAATGACATGGAGATAATTTCTTCATTCCACAATAATGTTTTACGAATCATAAATTGGGATATGATTGAATCTGAAAGTGTCTATTAAAACAACTACAAAAAATGTTCTCTGTTGTTACGTTAAAAGAATAAAGTATTAATAATGCAGTTGTAAAAAGTTTCACAAAGAAATATAAGTGTAGAACTAATTTAGAGTCTTGCAGAAATATATACATTTGTTTTGACGTTCTTAAAATATATCAAATTCGAGTTTTGTTTTCTACTATAAATCAAAAGAATTAAATCGTTAATCATCTATTTTCTATAAATATATGAAAATAGCTAATGTTTCAATATTATTGCTAGCATTTCTTTCTGTTGTTACTGATTAGGAATACATTTTCACGTCTAAATTAACCATATAATATATATGGTTGGATATCTTATTCTGTTCTCCTAGATAAATGTAAGACAAACATCTTATTTTTGTGATTTTAACTTTTTTGAAGTGTTTTAGTGTCAACACCAATTCTCGATTATAGTTTGAGTATCTTCAACATAAATGTCAACAGCTTTGAGCTCTATGACAATATTTATTTAATCAATAGAAGAGCAAACAAAACAAAACACAAGGTTTAGAAAAGACATAACAACAAAGAATTTTAACAATCATCTTAGTATACAATAAAGTATATTTTCTATTAATGTTCTAATTTTTAAATACTTTTCTTAGTCTGTTTTGGGTTCTCCCTAAAAACAGATCAAATAACAAAATTTTCCCTCATCTTTTCTTGGGGTAATGCATCGGAAAAAGTGTTTCCATAAGTCACACGTTAAAGAAACCAACTTTAATCTTGTGAGTGCAATTTGTATGAGTCACTCTTTGAACCCAGTTTACACTTTCTATGCCTTCTAGGTATTAAATTTTTTTTATGGCCTAATCCTAACAGACTAATTCAAACTTTCAAATATAAATCAGAGATTGTCCGTACTAATTAAAACAAATGAAAATTCCAACTAATAAAAAAAATATTCAGTTAGTTTTATTAAAATGCAGCAGCTGCTAATGCTGCTGTGGCTACTCCTTTTGCTACAAACGAGTCCCCTAAAGGCCAGTAAGTAGTAAAATGAAAATCTCGTTTTCTATTTCTCTCTCTACTTTTTTGGTTTTTTATATATTTTTGATTAGGCCTGCTCAACACTTTATTGGGCGTGCCATCAGAGTGTGTCCATCAGACTGGCATTTGGCCCTGTAAATTGAGCTTCTCGTGCTGGCTGCAAGGCGGCAAACATGCCAAAGGCTGCGGCCATAATAAATGGCTGTTCAGCTGTTGCATTGCCGCAGAAGCAACACAGCATCAGCATCAGTATCAGCAGCAGCAGCAGTCACACCAAAACCAGCAGCAACAATATCATTATCAGCAGCAACATTCGCCGCTGGAGAATCTTGTGGACTTTGGCAAACTGAAAGTGGCCACTTTGAATAGTTTACCCAAGCGCATCATGTTGCGTCGTCGGGATGATAATGATCTGCTGACTAGTAAGGTAAATCTGTGAGAGAAAATTGAGCAATTAGCCTCGTTTCCTTACCCCCAATCTTTTTCCGTGTAGACCCCTGAATGTGGCTTGCCTCGCACAGCTCAGAACACACTGCAGAAACGCATCATTGGCGGCCGTCCAGCCCAATTTGCTGAATATCCATGGCAGGCTCATATACGCATTGCGGAATATCAGTGCGGCGGCGTTTTGATCTCTTCGAATATGGTGGCCACGGCTGCCCATTGCATACAGCAGGCACAATTGTCCGATATCACGGTGTATCTAGGTGAATTGGATACCCAGAATTTGGGACACATTCAAGAGCCGCTGCCAGTGGAGAAGCATAGTGTGCTACAGAAGATAATCCATCCACGTTTCAATTTTCGAATGACTCAGCCAGATCGGTATGATTTGGCTCTGCTGCAGTTGGTCCATCCGACGGGTTTTAGTGAGCATATTTTACCCATTTGCTTGCCTCAATATCCCATACGTTTGATTGGACGAAAAGGTTTAATTGCCGGCTGGGGCAAAACTGAGGCACATTTGGGCCATGCTGGCACCAATATGCTGCAAGTGGCAAGTGTGCCTATTATAAGTGAGTAATGGATTCCCATTGGAAAGCTTATGATAATTTCTTTTGAAAAATTCCTCAGCTACTTTGGATTGCATACGTTGGCATGAAAGCAAACAGATTAATGTTGAAATTAAGGCCGAAATGTTCTGTGCTGGTCATTCCGATGGTCATATGGATGCCTGTTTGGGTAAGACAAGATGCAAAAGGCCTTAAAAATTAGATTTATCTATTACATCCTCCCAACTTTTCATTTCATTGATATTTTGATTTTCGGTTAAAATTCATAGCATACTTTCTGGCTGTTACTTAACAGAGATCTGTTATGAGTTAACACAGTTAAAATCACATTAATGACTATCAATTATATTCTCGATTTTTAAGTGTTTCTGATTAGAAAATTATAACAATTCCCATAAAGAAAAATATATATATATATTTTTTATATTTCTTCTGTGCAGGTGATTCTGGTGGCCCCTTGGTGGTTAAGGAACGTGGTCGATATGTTCTTGTGGGCATAACCAGTGCCGGTTTCGGCTGCGGCGTCGACCATCAGCCAGGTAAAACAAAAGTATAACTAAATTGATTGAATAAATCTAGTATTAATGGCATATGTCTTTCAGGTATCTATCATAATATACAAAAGACAGTCAAGTGGATACAGGATGTCATCGAGCGTAATGAACTTTAGACCCGCCTTTCCAAACTCTCTTACATTATTTAGCAATGCAAATCAGCTAGCAATCTCATTAGTTTATTTCATATTTAGCATTAAGCAATGGCCATGTGCAATCTAAAGAAGAGAGAAAGAGACAATGAAAACGCATCGTAAATATTTATTAAATTAATTAAATAATGATGATTAGGTGGCCTTTTTTAGTAGGTGGTTGGGTGGTTGGGTGCCGAAATCGACCTTGAACGCAATCGACAACAACTGTGACACGTTCCAAACTTTTTTTAATTTCGCTTCCCTCTCTGTGTGTGTGTGTAACTTTTTTGTGTGTTGTGTCACATTTCTTGTGTCTTGGCCTATTTGGTGAGGTGCCATAAATGGCACAATACAACAGCAACGAAAAATCCCATTGCTTAGTCAACAACATTTATAATAATTTGTACATTAAACACATTAAACTATCAGAGAAATAGATTGCCAGAGTAAACTCTTAACCTGCCAAAGAGTGGGTGAAATTTGTAACAAACAGGGGCGTAGTTTGGTTACAAAAGCAAAAAATTTAATCGAAAGTTAACGAAAAGTCAATAGAATGAAATGGAAATACCTTACATTATAAAGAAAAAGTACAAAAAATAAGATAAAGAAAGGAATGTTTTTGGAGTAGGTATGATAATTGTAATTATTGTCCCCTAAAGTATGCAATAGAAAGTGAAATTTACTTTTCAAAAACATAATGAAAACTTTACGATATGTGCAATGTCTTGTTGGTGAAAAATGTTTTTAGTTGCAGCAAAATAATCATTTTTGGGACAATTTTTAAGCCACAGGACATTTCAAAGGTCTAGTTTTCCAAAACCGTCGTTGCATACCTTAGGGAGCAAGCTTCACCTATTTTACATTCCTTTACTCCTCTTTGAGAGATTCCAGGACTACAACTACTCTTAACTTAAAGGTGTCCCTCTAGTTATGTGGATTGAAAGTTTTCCATCTTAAATGGAGTCACAAGTTTTATAGACGGTGGGCAACGTCCCCTTATTGCCACGCCCCTGCCCTTTGCAAATTGGCCAATGTTTGCAATAATCAAATTAGTTACGCAGTGCAATTTAGTTGCAGCACCGGCAGGCAATAAAACAAAACGGCTTAAACTACAATTATGACTGTCGACTTGTCCCAACCAAATCGATGACAATGAAAACGACAAACAAAGCCAAAGCCAAATTGGAAAAGTGTGTCATTGATTTTCAATAATTCTGCGCACAACAATCAATGGCTTTAACTAATATTTATTTATTGTAATTTTTTTTTTTATTATCATTTTCTTAAAAGTTTTTCATTATAATTTTCATTTGATTGTTTCACGCTTGAGATCAGCTCATGGCAAATAAGATGTTATTTTGGCTTTCGCTTTGGTTTTCTTATGTGGTTTTTCCTCCGGCAATTTGTTGAAGTTTTGTTTGGTTTGGCTTGACAAATTTGTGTATGAGTATGTGCGAGGAAAACTTATGAATGCTTCCGCTATTTTTTTTGTTTAGTCACACAAAATGCAATCGACAGCAGCAGCAGCAACTGAGCTCAGCTTCAGCTGAGTTGAGTTAAAACTTGTTAATGTTGGCGGTGTCGGCTCTCTTAGCCTTAAGCTGTGTGTGTGTGATTTTTTTGTGTTGTTGGTTTGTGGTTTTTTGTATTTTTATTTTACTTTTCACTTTCGATTTCAGTGCGATGCGAAGACTCTCGCATTACACGCACACCAACCACACACACACACACACACACACACACACACACGCACACTCACATACACAACGTGCAGAGAGACAACACTTTGGCGCTTATTACTCAATAGTCCCCGGCGCTCAGTTTGTCGCTCGTTTTCAGTTCAGCATTTTTATTTTTTTTGTTTTTTTCTGGTCGAATTTGTCAGTTGACTGTTTATTAAGTGTTTTGACTTTAAAGCAAACTGTTCGCCGCGACGTTCGACGCAAGACGCCGCCGCTGCCGCTTGCATTTGCTTAAAACGCCAACGAAAATCAAGAAAAAACTATATTCAAAAATTTCTCACTGCGAAAAGAAAAAAAAGTATGAAAATATCTGAACTGAGTCGTCATTATTATTGCAAAATCGTATTTAATTTAATTTAATTCAATTTGTTGCTGCTTGACTCTGAAATTTTTGCTTGACTTCTTTTTGTCATTGTGGGCCTATGCAAAACGAGTTACAGACGATTATTCAATCAAAGAAAAAGAAACAAAAAAGCAACAAAAAATAAAGTAAATACTCGCAACGTTGCTACGTGAATTAAGTGAAACACAACAATTGCAGAAATCAGAGACAGCAGCAGCAGCAACAACAAAAACAACGAAAGTATTGCAAAATGCCTTTGGCAATTGCATGGCTGTTGCTGCTACTTCTCCTTTGCCTCACAGCGGCAACAGCTGCTGCCCACAGCAATTACAATTCCATTTACAATGATGTGATTACACCCCAACTTAAACAAGCCATTGACAAGGAATTGCCCAAAGAGGCCAAGTTCTTTGATGAGCTCGATTGTAAGTATAAGCAAAAAGCAAAACCAAAAAAACCCCCAATCTGTGTAAACATAAATATTTATGAAGCGGTCAAGTCAAATTGAAGTCAAGTTCGTTGCTCAAGTCTTTTGTTTTTAGGCATTTCAAAAGACATGCCAAGTGATAAAGTGTCAGCAAATATCAATGAGTTTGTTTCATTGATAAAACTTTGAATCTACCACTTCGTAGGAAAATTGTTAAATATGACTGTCGGCTTGTTTCAAAACCCTTTGAAAGTTACCACGTAAGAAGTTTATCCTATTTCTCAATTTTACTTACGTGTGACACTAAACCTGTTAAAAAAGAAATAAGATGAGCACAAAAAAGGAATCGCCAAATGTAGATTTTCGATATAAATGGAATATGAGCTTGTTACCAAAGTCATTCGACCACACATTATCTGAAAAAAAAAAAAAACACCAATCCGTATAAAAATGCAGCTTGTGATAAAGTAAAAGTTCGTTGCTTAAGTCTTTCGTTTACATACATTTAATATTTAGCTTTGGCTTAGCTGCAAATGATCTTTTGGTTTATACATATTTTCGATTTATATATACTTGAAATGCATTGCTCTAGTTCATGAAAACTATACCATTAGTAGCAGTCAAGTTCCAATTTTGGAAATTAAATATGCAAGTCTAAATATGACTCATATCGTTTTAATATATGTACTACAAAGAGAAACACTTCTTATCAAAATTAAGAGGATTAGTACTCACACTAGCTAATATGTCTGTGAGTTCACCTAATTACCAGCGGTAAGAGGAACTAAATTGTATATGCTTTTATAATCCCATGACTTAGAGCTCTTAAATAGGACCCACTTTAAATTCGATTAATCGATGACATTATTTAATTGTTTATTGCTAATTAACATTATGCAATTTGTTAACCTTGATGCCTCTTGTCGATTTCATGTCAAGTTCGCCCTATAAGCATGACTCAGACAATTTCTCAAAATTTAAACAAGAAAGAAGAAATAAAAAACCTTTTAATTAAAAGGCGAAAGTTGACTTCTTCTTGTTCTGGGGGCACCCCGTAACCAAAAACCAAAAGCAAAAAAAAAAAAGGGTGAAGAAAAAACAATTCATCTTACGGCCTCTTAATTTGACTTTCCAAAAAAAGAAAAGAAATGAAATGAAAGAAAGAAATAAATGTTTATGTACATGAAAACCAATTAGCTAGCGTGAGCAAAGGCAAAGCCACAGTCACAGATTAAACAACAACTGAAATCTGGTCGCTGGAGGAAATGTGAATAGCCATTAAGAAATAGCAGTAATAGCAGCAGCAGCAACAAACAGATCAGACAAAAGGCAACCTGCATTTTACAAGTTCAATGGCATGATCGATATGTACATATGCAATATGGCAATATGGGGGAAAAATAAAAAGCAAAAGTCTTGGCCATATGATAGACACTCATAGACAGGAAAATCAACTGCAATTAATAGCCCGTTGCCACCGACACCGCCACCGTCGTTCGATCAACATTCGAAAGTGCCAAAACCATTTTTTTTTTTTCACCATAGATTATAGATTATTTGTGTTATTTTCCTTCAATTTTCGATATATACAATCTTTGGCAACATGTTGCCAAGTTTGAAAAGCAACCAAAAAGCTCGCAACATTCAACGAAATAAAAGTTGCTCTACAAGTGAAATGCGGCTGGCTGACTGAGTGGCTGGCTGGCTGGCTTCAAAGTCATTTCATTTCATTTCTTCTTTTTCGGTTGTTTGTGTCTTTGCGTTTCATTTCGTATCGTTTCTTTTTCTTTCCTCGCTCGCTGGCCACAAAACTTTGGCTTAGTTCTGAAATGAATTTTCCAACGCGCGGTTGTCTTTCACAGAGCGTGTAATAAATACAATTTTTCTTTTCGATGTGTGTGAGAGCCACGAACAAGCCGAGCGTAAAACAAGAAAGTTAAATGAAAATAAAAGTGAAATCCTGTTTTCTCAAGCCGCAATCGAAAAATGTTACAAAATTTAAGCTAAAGGATTGCTCATAATATTCAAGTGCATTCAAACCAAAAGCGAAAGTTTAAATTAAAAATAAAAACAAAAAATTTAATAAAATAATATTCAAAAGTGAAAGTCATGTGGCCAATACTTGCCAAGGACACTTGGCTAAGATTGAGCAGCAGCATCATTATCATCATCATAAGTCACACAATCTCAACGGCCTTAGCGTTGGGTTATCCCAGTGCACAGCAGGAACATGATATGCTCATCTTGGATGCCTTATCACGGCGTAGCGGCACTGGATATTATGGCGAGAATAGCGTCATGGAAATGCTATCCCGAAGTAACAATTTGACTTGACTTTGATTTTGACAAGGGCTTTAAATGAACTAATTCTTTTTATTCTCTGTTTTCTTTTACTCTTTTACTCTCTATTATCATTTTGTATTCTAATCTCTTGCCAACCCCCCAATTTTTCTAGTGATTCCACAATCATGCCGCTTTCGTGGCCACAAATTCGAATGCGGCCTGTCCATCTCATGTGTCTTAGGTGGCGGCAAACCGCTCGATCTTTGCTCAGGCGGCATGATTTGGTCATGTTGCGTGGACAAAGATTTGGATGCCGAGGAGAACTCACATGCAACGCCGGTTAATAACACGAGTGAGTATGCAACCACCACCACCAACAACAACAACAACAACAGCAAAAGCAATCTTCAACAACAACAACAACAACAAAAAGAAGTTCATTCTGAAAGTCATTTCGTCACGATAATTGCAAATTGCCGAGCTTCAACTTATGCAATTGTATACCAACTCTTTTGTTGAATAATAGAGCGAGCAATAAATTAGAGCTCGCATTTCGAAAATGACAAACCAAATTGTTCAGCTTCGGTTAGAAGAAAGAAGAAAAAACAAACTGGAAATGCAGAGAAAACAAGAAGACATAGTAAATTTGTAAGAAGTGGAAACTCTTTTTCGGAAAGAAATGACTTTTATTTTGTCTCTTTTATTCAACTTATTTAATCTGTATGGGAAATGCCATCAAAAAGAGGTTTAGATTTGCCCCGGATATGATCGTCTAAAAAACAAAAGAAAATTTTGTAAATTTCCGTAACATGTTAAGTACATTTTCTTTTACCTTTTTTTTTTTTGGCTTCTATTATGATTAATGTTTAATAGGTTGAGCTTCATACATATACTAATTGGCAACTAGCCAGATACTTAAATATTGTTGTCTGTTCTATCTGTTTTTTGGTTGAACAATTCATAGTTAATTTAACAAAATGCAGATAATTCGTTAGTATCAAAACGTGTCCAAAATCTCTGAAAAAGCAGATATTTTTGAAAATCTATTCGTGTCTTTTAAAAACTTTTCAACACTTTCTGCTTCAACAGTTTTCAAAAATAACTGTTTTAATTGTATGATCTTTTATGTTATTGCCTGTAAGCTTTAAAGACACGAGAAGTTTTGGGATTTCCAAATAGGAAAAAAAAATTTTTTAAAAGAGCAGAAGAAAAATTGTACAGACGGTTTGAAATTCTACAATTAGAACACTAACTAGTCAAAGTTAAAAAATACGTTTAAGTGTTTTTTCTCGATTTTTTTTAAGTACACAAAAGCATTACCCAAGCAGAGGGCTAAAAGATAATTTTCTCATAAAAACATTCCATAACCAGACCTTGTTGAAATTTATAATCCATTAAACCTGCAAAATAAATTTATGACTTGAGAAAGAATGCTTCGATTCACAATTATGACGCGTAGCTTATTTCATTGTCGAGCATTTGTACATACGACTGACTATTGAAGTGCATATCGTAATATTTGTTAAACTAAAGTTAACTAATTCATCAACGAACATTTACCAAATAGTTTTTGCTGCTTCTTTTGCGTTCCAAGTGTTGTTTGTTTTTTTCTTTTCTGTTGTGCTCTGTTTAGTTTTCTAGGCTTCTGCAGTTAAGTTTTACGAGCGTTGTTTTTTTTTCTTTTTTTGGCATTACAACATGCTTGGGGCATAAATAATTCTTAGTGGAAAAGTTTTGAGAGATTCCAGTTTTTACCGCAATTTATTGTACGCACACGAATGAGTTCTGTCTGTCTGTCGGGCGGCATTTTCTTTGTCTAAAGTTTGTGTTTATTTTTTTCATGGAGATTTCCCAGACGACAATGATACAGCCAAAAAATTCACTTGCGGAAATAAACGAGGGTGAACGTTCAGTATAATTTTTTTTGCATTTAAAAGTGAAATTTTTGTTGGAGTTTTCTTTTCGTCAAAGTTTTATTATTTTGCTGTTGTCTGTGTGTTTACTTTGCCCCGTCACCAAATGTGGGAAAAATGTCGAAAAGTTACGACATAAACTAAAACTAAAACTCGACCAGGCCAAAGTCAAGAAAGTGTTAATCAAGTCATGACTGACCCGTTCTCTTCCTCTCCCAGCCGTCAGCTCTCCAAATTTCCACCTTCTCTTCTGTTTTGAATTACGTGCGAAATATTGAGGCATTAAGGTCCGGTCTTTGTTTTGAGTGTCACCCTCGATCGGGGGGACGAAACTGTTTCAAGTTATGTCAGCCAATCGTGCGGTCAGTCAGGCGAGCTTTATACCCATTACAAGTAATCTGTTGGGTATATTCCGATGGCTGTAGTAAGCAATTGGTAAGGGGTATCTTCAGGTCGAAATTGAAATCTGTTGTTGTTTTATGGGCGGCAATTAAACGAGTAAGTGAAAAGGTTCGACAGACAGACAGTGAAAGTGTATGCAAAATCTGTCTCATCATCATCATTATCAGCAACATGAATCATCATTCTTACACAGGTGACATAATACACTTGCATGATATATATCCTGATCTATCGCCGAATGCCAATAAGCCACAGCACCATAGCACAGCGCCCAGCTCTTCTGCTTCCACTTCCTCCGCATCATCCTCATCATCCGCAGCAACAGCTTCACGTCCAGGTTATGGAAATGGCGGTTATTTTGGGGTCACCAAGCGACCTGGTCCTGGCAATCCCTATAAGCCACCAGCCCCGTTACCTCATCGCCCTCTGTCATCAAATCTCAATAGTTGGGAACATGATGCTGGGAACAGCCATCATGGTATAACGAATCATTTGGATAACTTTTTTGATGCGGACTCACCGCCAGGGTCGGCTGATGGAAATCCACATGACTTACTGCCCAATGCCCAGCCCTTTGCTGTGGGCAATGTCTTGGATCTGAATGCGGGCGAAGCAGCCGATGAGTATCAGACTAATGGTGGTCCTTCCTCATCATCAACGTCATCATCCTATCGTCCAGTGCCGGGTACTAAAAAAACAAACAATTTGAAAATCTGTAGTTTTGTGTTGTCAGCACCAATCTCTCTCTCTTTCTCACACACTCACTCACTTGTCTCTAACTCTTTCTGTTTCTTTTTCTGGTCATATTTTAGCATAGTATTAATTACTATTTTCATATATTTACCTTTCTTCAGGCTGTGGTGAGGTCTACACACGTTCCAATCGCATTGTCGGTGGACATTCGACTGGCTTTGGTTCACATCCCTGGCAAGTGGCCTTGATAAAGAGCGGTTTTCTTACCCGCAAACTAAGCTGTGGTGGTGCTTTGATATCCAATCGTTGGGTGGTCACTGCCGCTCATTGTGTAGCCACGTGAGTATTGGGAACTAAAATCAAATTGCCAAGTCTAACTGAAAATATCTCGTCCTCTTTTCTAGAACCACCAACTCAAATATGAAAATACGGCTTGGCGAATGGGATGTACGTGGTCAGGAGGAACGCCTCAATCACGAGGAATATGGCATCGAACGCAAAGAAGTTCATCCGCACTATAATCCTGCTGATTTCAAAAACGATGTGGCCCTAATCCGTTTGGACAGGAATGTGGTGTATAAACAACATATTATCCCAGTCTGTTTGCCTCCACCTTCTACCAAATTAACTGGGAAAATGGCTACTGTGGCTGGTTGGGGTCGGACGAGGCATGGTCAAAGCACTGTGCCCTCGGTGCTGCAGGAAGTGGATGTTGAGGTCATCTCAAATGATCGATGTCAACGATGGTTCCGTGCAGCAGGCCGTCGGGAGGCCATACACGATGTGAGTGAGCAAAATTTCCAATTGATTTGAACTTATTTAAAATGCGTTTAATCTCTCAACTCAGGTCTTCCTCTGCGCTGGCTATAAGGATGGCGGTCGGGATTCTTGCCAGGGTGATAGCGGTGGGCCACTCACTTTAACTATGGATGGTCGCAAAACTTTAATTGGTCTCGTCTCTTGGGGCATTGGTTGCGGGAGAGAGCACTTACCCGGCGTATATACAAATATTCAGCGTTTTGTTCCTTGGATCAATAAGGTGATGGCCAATGATAATAATGCGTAGTCCATGGGAAATCTAGTGGATAAATGCTTAACATTAAAAATTGGAAGACTGCAGTCGCCCGCTCGAGGATGGGAAAACTACTTGTAGATGAAATTCCAATGCACCTGTGTGTGTGGAATGACCTCGACCTCAACAGATTGCAGATGGCCATGATGTGATTCCTCTATGACTCGGGGTTGCTAGTGTTTAAGGTTCTTCCCTTCATCTCCTTCGCCCATCTCATCTCCTTCAGTTATCCCTTTTATTTATTTTACATGTATTTGTATAACTGTTGTAGCTGCTTCCCATCCCATCCCCGACAAGTTCACCCACATACATATTGGAGGTTTAAGTTTCACAAAATATTTATTACAATTCCCTTTCTCTTTTATCTCACAGAGACAAAAATAATTATTATAATTTTAGTTAACTTTTAACAGAGATAATAAAAGTATTAAATCAACCAAAAATTTTGTTACCACTCAATGCTTAAACAAGAGAAAAAACATCACTTTCCTTCATCCGCCTTTTATTTCTTACAAGTTAATAAAAATTGTTTGCATACTTTCAGGCTTTCAGTAAATTGTTAACAAACAGGTTCAAATACAACAGTTTGAATTGAAATATCAATTCATATACGTATAAGACTTTATTATCAGCATATAAGATTAATCATTCAAATGTTTCTAAACCTTTAGGAATATTCTAATACGTTTGGAGGAATAACATTGATCTTTTCGGCGTAAAATTTAAGTAAATGAAACAGAAAAATTCCCATTTAGACACTCACCCACACACTTCAGACATCTTGAGGAGCTAATATTTAACAGACAAACACAAGCAAACAGCGTAAGATAAATAATTTCCGAAAAATAAAGAAGCGAAAGGAGAAAATTAAACAATGATGTCAACTGAAAAAAACCCCATCTCTTCGTGTTTTTTGTTGTTAGTACTCACAAACAAAGGACCAACCAAGCGGCAGAGACGATAACTGAGAGACGACCTGCTTTGAATAGCTAATGATTTGGATTTCCGCTAGACTCTGCAAGGCAAATTAAATATCAGTGGTTAATAACGAAGCTTATCAGTTCGATAGCGATCAAACAACCTACTCTCTAGCCCAGAGAGAGACGGAGAGAGAGCAAGTGAGTGGGAGAGAGTGACTGGGTATGAGTGAGTGCTCTCTGTTTATGCTCTTACCATCCACACTTGGCATCCACTTCTTACTTTGGCCTTCTCCGTATGTGTGTGATATCTTGTTGCTTTTGACCAAGAAGTTGTTATTGAGTGGTGGTAACTGGCCACCACAACCTGTGTGAATTTGGTTTTTCGGTCCCGTCAGTTGTTGTGGAGCAGCGCCAGTGTCAAGGTCTCTCAAGTTCAAAGTATACATACATACAAGAAAAAAATAAAATTAACGAAGGAAAGACACGCGTCATCATAATCATCATCATCATTGTCATCAATGATATGAGAAGAGATCTCGTCGACGCGTCTTAAGAGATATATATCATTATATATCTGCCTGTCCATCTGTCTATCATTCTGTCTGCGGGTGTGTGTGTGTGTGTGTGTTGGTTCATAAATAATATTTAATGATAGTTTAATGATTTTTGTGCTTGGCTATGTTAAAGTGATCTAAGCTCCCCAAAAATTTTTCTTATCAGGCAAAGACTTTAATTTAACTTTCTTAACCTGACGCCAAGCATAACTAGTAGTACAAAGACAACACACAGACACACACACATGAACACACCATGGAGTATCAGCAAAGAATGGCAACTCATTTGCACCACAAAAAAAGAAACAAGACAAAAATGTAAAGAAAATGTTTCAAGTGACAAACAAAGCCGACTTTAAGTTACTCTTTTACACTTAGAACTTGGCATTAGTTCGTGAGCTTACTATGTATATCTTTGGACTTTTATTCCCATAGGGTTAGTTCTCAGTTTAAATCCTTATCAAAATCAGGGTCTAAATTTAGTTGTCCCTACGGAAACTCTTAACATGGCTTAAAGGGTATTCAAGAGCCACTCACATGACCATTTCTTTGTTTAGTGCTGATGGTTCATGCTATTTTAATGTGAAAGCGGTCGGTTTGCCCCCTCTTAGCCACCCTCTATGTCACCACCGCCCGCCCCACTAACATTTGCCGCCAATCAGCTGTGCTTGTGGGAAAAGAGAGAAAAAGAGAGAGCTCTCTCAACAACACACACACACAAACACACTCACGCACAGACCTAGAGAGAGAGAAAGAGTGAGACAGGGAGAGAGCAGTTGCAGAAGAAGTTCATTTGAATAAGCCTAGGCATGTGTTGTTGTTATTCTTCTGCTAGCCTTAATGGAAACCGTTATGCGAAGCCGAAGCTAAAGCCAAGCTCTAACTAGCAACGTCAACGTCAACGCGAACGCGCACGCATGCGTCGTCGGCTTCCTACAACTGACAGTGTGAATGTGTGTGTGTGTATTTGTGTTTCGTTCTTCTTCGCCTGCTTCTGCTGCTTCTTCTTCTCCTTTAGCGGCAGCAAAATCTCAGTCAACTGCGACGACATTTGCTGCTTGCCCGCTGCTGCTGTCGTTGGCTTCTTTCGCGGTGGGGTCTTTGGGGGCTGCTCAGTTGTTGTCTCTGTTCAGATGTAAGCAACTCGTCGCGGTCTTCACACTGTTTGATGGCCGCCGTTTGAGCTGCTTCTTCCTTTCTTTTTCGTAGCGTTACTCGTGTTTGTGTGTCTGTCCGTCTGTGTGTGCGTGTGTGTGAGTGAGTGTCAGTGCGTGTCTTTGCATGCCGCAAATCTTTCCATTTACTAAAATTGGCTTGGCCCAACCAACCAAGTTCAAAGTGCCAAACGAAAAAGAAGGAAAATAAAAGAGAAATATTCTCATCCTCAGCTAACAGTGCTTTAGCTTCTTCAAACAAAAGGTAGCGCAGCTGAAAAAAAACAAAACACAACAAAAAGAAATGTGAAAAATATTCTAACCAAGTGTCAAACAAAAAGCCAAAAGTGAAGAAACTCATAAAAAAAACAAAAAAGAAAAACCAAAAACCAACTAAGAGAAAGATAACTAAAAAATAATAACAATACAGTCAAGAGAAATTAAAAAACTCAGAAAAAAAATGTCTTTAGACTAGTTGAAAACTAATTGTAAAAGATTTCAAGTTTTTTTTTTACCCTATTACGTCTGGTTCATACTTCTACTGCCTACAAGTTAATTAAGCGCCAATACAAACAACATCGGGCAAGAGGCATGTGGCAAGAGGCCTTGCCACAATAGAAGCAGCTTATAACTGCAACTAACTGCATCATCGACGGGTGCAGGCAGGCGGTGGCGGTGGCGGTGGCAACGGCGGTGACTAAACAAGAGCAACAAGTTCAAGCCAAAGTCAAACGAGTCCAAAGCAAAAGCTGCCTGTTGCCTCTTGGCTGCTGCAAATTTATTGAAATTCCTGTAAAAAAACAAAAACAACAAATAACAACAACAACAAAAACAAGCAGGAGGCAACAGGCAGCAGCTTAGCACAAGTGTTTCAATTGCTGCTGCTGTTGCTGCTGTGGCAGGCAGCCAACTCGGAAGACAAGAGCTATAGTTCTTCTTCTTCTTCTTAGCCGTGTTCTTCTTGGGCTGCCGTTGCACCTTCTTCGTTTGGCCTGGCATAAAAGATTTTTCGCTTTTGGGTGCCACAGAACTGGTCTCCCCCTCCTCCTACCATTGCTCTCTTTCTCTCTCACTCACTCTCTTTGAATTACTCTTTCGCTATCTACCTAAGGGGTAGCAATACGGGGTATATTAGATAAACACACATTAAACACTCGAATTCCATCCTAAATTTACTAATGAAACTACTGAAAAGTTTTTGAAACATAATCCAGAGAAATGCTTGTTAAATCCATTAACCATATAATTTAAATACATTTGAAACGTGGTCAACAAAAAGTCGAGGCTTTGCTGCAAGTTATTCTTGAGCTCCTTGCCAGTCTTTGGTCTAAAAGGCAACCGCCAACACCAATCCCTCCTCTGGAGAGAGGTGAAGGGATGCTGGGGATTGGCGGGCTGGTGATGGGATGATGATGCAGAGAGATGCAGATGCATTATTTGCATTTGCAATTCATGTTTGCTCTTGGCTTTTTTTTTTTTTTTTTTTTGCTCTGCTTTAAGACAGGTTTCAGTTCTGATCAGAATGCGGTTACAGGCCACAGCAGAACCGAAGCAAGTAGTTGGCTTGTTGATAATTATTATAATTTGCAAGCGATTTGCTCGAGCAATTGAGAAGACTTGCCAAGAGACATCAACAGCAATTGCAACAACAAACAATTAACTTGACCCTTTGAGTGAAATGTTCATCGAGTTCGTGTCTTAAGTCTTTTGTTTTGTTACTAATTAAGTAACCCGGGCCAACGGGTAGCTACCCGCATCGCAAGCCGTAGCAGCAGCAACTAACAGAAGCGCTACAACAACTATGCATCAAATTTCTCCAAACCGTTTTTGGTAGAGCAGAAATGAAAGCCAGCCAGAGACCAGCAGCTACCGCGACGCACTTCTTGTTTGATTTTCTTTTCTTTTCGGTTGGTTTTTTGCTTTTTCGACGACTACCCGCAAATGGCATAATTCTTTTGTTCGCTCTTCATTTAGCTAATTTTGTATTACAATTTCATATTTGTATTTGAGGTTGTTGTTGTTGAGTAATTTCACTTTTCTTTTAAATAAATATACTTTATTTTGGGATTGTTGGCTTTCGCTTTTATTTAAGGCAAGTAAGCACACACACAAAATGTCTTTTTAATAACAATAACTTTATATACCATACAGATAAGTATGTATGTATATATTTTGTGTGTTTTTGTAATTTCACTTTTAATGACGTACCAAATGAATGTCGAACGACAGTTTTTTTTTTGAAATTGAGCAAAATGAAATTACTTAATTGCCTTGAAAACATACACACAAGATCGAAATCTCATGCAAATCATGACTTGACCCAATTCTGGACTCGTTTCTCTCAGCGGCAAACGAAATCATGTTAATTTGCACACAAATACACAAAAATATCTATAGAACGTGACCCAAATACACAAACAATTCTAACTCAATCTATCTCTCTTGCTCACACACTCTATGATAAATGTAGAGAGATTTTATTTATGAAGGGGAATAAGACCTGCAATTAGTTTTCTAACACTCAATTAAAGCAATCAGCGGAAATATTTGATAGCTTCCGTTTTGGCCTGAGATTTTATTTTTCTTACTTTTTTGTTCGCTTTACGCTTAATTACCGAACGAGACAAGACAAGGCATACTATAAACTGAGTTAGTTTATCTTTCCCAAATGTATAGTTCAGTGGCGGATCGAACAAAGGGGCATCCCCCGAACCTAGCAATTGGATATGGAATCTTATCAGTATGCTAATTAATCAAAGGAAAAGTGTTAAGTGTAAGCAAAGCCATAAACCGTTTGTGTCTTTTATCAACCAACATTAGGTTTCCTTGCTTGCCCTAGTGATTATATTTTTACTCAATAACATAGATGAATTTTTCTCAGCAAGAAAAGATTTTAGTTTAGTTAGTTGGATATTCTAGTTTAGTCTAGTTAAGAAGCAAAGTTCTAAAGTCCGCACCTGATGATAAAGAGAGACATTTCCCTTCATAATTTTTTCTACAACTTTTATTTACGTTCTAAACGACTCCACCACGAGTTGGTGCCTTTTTTTCTTGAGTTTTCTTCTTCTTTTTTTTTGCGGTAAAATATGTTTAAGCTAGACAAAGAAGTGGCTAGAGCCACAAACAGTTGGTGTCAATGACCGTATTACGCAACAATGAAGAAGATGAGTTTGGATCAATGAATGTTCTCTCCAACTCTTTTACATCCTCTCTCTATCTCTCTTCCACTCTTCGATTGAACATCATTAGATTGGAAGATCCAGTTAAGTTTGTGACAACTCATTCGTTTGGCTTTCTTTGATTTCCGCTGTTACAGTTCGAGTTCAGTTTTCAGTTTATGTCATCATATCTGTAAAACTTTCTTCTGCTTCTTTTTCGTTCACAATTAGTCGTATGTTGAACCCTTTCCCATATGGACACATACTTACACATATACACACTCGCTCACATGGGTGACATCGGTTGAGAATGCATTTGAAAACAGTTATATAAACTTAGCCTAAGATTATACAATCTCCATGTTGCGGCCAGTTTGGTCAGTTTTTCGGGTCGCTTTCTAACCAAAGCAAAACTTTTGCTTTCCATTGAAAAACAAATAAACACGAAACAACAACAAAATGTCTCTCATACGCCCTGTGCTGGTTCCATCAGCAAATTGCTTGAGGTTTTTTTTCATTTTTTTTTTTTTATTTTTTTTTGCATATGCAAGTCACTCCACTTCACTCGAAGGTGGCTAAAGACTTTCTCTGACTTGAGTCATCACACAGTTGAATGGATGGATTCTACGCACTTGCCTTGCCTCACCTAAAAAATTATAACTGACTCATTTATTTTACAGATGGCAGCAAATACCACAAACAACGGCACATCATTAATATTATTAAGAGTGCCCCAAAAAAGTGGAGCAACAATTAAGAAGATGCCACATCAATTCCTGCTGCTACTGATCTCCACATTACTGGCAACTATATATACGATAGACGCCAGTCCCGTATTTGTTGATAATCCCAGCTTAGCACAGTGTAAGTAAATAATTTAAACAATTTTTGTATCTTGCACGCGCGTTTGCACCTCGTTCTTAGAACCTCTTTGGGACTACAAACACTTTCTCTCACGTACTGTCTATTAAAAGTTTCTTTTCTCTTCTCTACGAGTCAAGGGTTACACACACACACACACACACACACACATATATATTTGAGGGGAAATATAAACCATAACCAATTGTCAATAGAATTTTTGACGGAATTTGTTTCTCTTTAGACCTATTAAAAAATAGGTAACATTTGGCATCTTATATAATACTTTATCGGTTTGGATATATCTCTCATTCCTTTGATTTCTAAATACATTAAATACTTCCTGCTCTTGTGAATCGCATTAACACGTAAAAAAAAAATATAAATTTAGTGGCAAAAAAAAACAATTTTTTTTCTACACAGAATCAAAAGACTTAAGCCACAAACTTGTTCTTTTGCCTGGTCATTTCTAATGAAAGTAATCAAAATTAATGAATAGTTTCTTGACCGGTGAGCGAGGCGAGGCTGGGGCGTTTCTTTAATTGGGTCATAGCCATTAAAAGACACGAAATTTATATGCTATTAGCACTTCCTCTACTGGCTGACTGGACATCGAATCGAGAGTTGGCCAGCAGCTGCCAATTTGTCTAAGACAAAGAGCAGCCTTTAGAAAAAAATATACCTCAACAAGCAAAAAGGACGAACAAAAAAAAATACAAATAAGAAAACTTTCATACAGAGAGCCAAAGCCGGCAACAAACGTCAGGCAAAGCAAAGCAAAGGCAATTGAGGTCAACCATCAGCCAGGCAGAAGAATGTTGCCATAAAATGAGCAACGACCAAGCCAAGCCAAGCCAACTCCGTGTCCGAACGACGCGACGTATCAAAGTTGGAGTCCAAGAAAGCGTGTGCCAGTCAGCGCAGACTCTCCAGCATTTCATTTTTATGACTGGACCGAAAGCAACAAAAACAGAAAAAAAAAACTTTTGAATAAAAAATCTCAAAATGGGCAGAGGCAGAGGCAAGTGGCTGCAGAAAGCGGAAAGTAAATTGAAGGCAAGTGAAAGGGAAATAAACAAATAAAGACTAAAAAACTGAACTCATTCCCAGCATTTTCGGTCAATTCTAATCTCAATCACACACACACACACACCCAAATAAAGTTAGCCCGACCCACTTTTCTAAAAAAAAACTATATACATATATGCATATATAGCTATACATATATATATATAGGTATATTTGGTTTTATCAGCATGCCAAAAACGAATTTCCTACATTGCAATGCGGGTCTGGGTCTCTCTTTCTCTTCATCTGTCTGTCTCTCTCTCCCTCGCTCGCTCTCTTTCTGGATTGGGGTCTAAAACTGCTGCCAAGTGGTTGACCCAAAAAATAAAAAACTACATAAAGAAGAAGAAAAAAAAACACAACACACACACATCACACAAAATCGAAATGCAAACACAGAAACCCAAAAGAGAAAAAGCTGCCGGTTTGGCGCGCGCTCGCGTCCGTCCGTAGCTTTAACTGTGGCCGAGACCACGACGTAGACGCCGACAGAGTTTTGTTGGTCTATTGAAAACGTGACAACGTTTTGGCTTAAATTCGTAACTTTTTTTTGACTTTTTTGACTTTTGAGTTCTCATTGCCTGCAAGTTCGTGTCTTGAGTCATTTGTTTTCTGCGGCGGTGTCGGCGGCTGCTGCTGCTGCTTATTGATTGACTTAACTCTACTTAAGTCATGACAGAATATTTTCGTGTTAATTGCATAAGAAATGTGTATGAGAGTAGAAGAAGAAAAAGACGAACAAAAAATTATACAGTTAAGGTTCAATAAACGCAAAACATGGGCCATGGCAAGGGGGCGGTAGGGAGGAAAAAAAAGGTTCGCAATGCTTCCTCCTCCTCTGAAAGAGTATCACTCTAGGGGTATAACAAAAAATAGAAATAAAGCAAAACAAAAAGCTAAATATAAACAATAAAAAATCTTAAGAGAATAAGGAAATTTAGAGACTTTCTGAAGAAGCTTCTAATCGAAGCTAAACAGGTTCAGCATTAAGTCTTGACACTCAAATCTTAAGTAACAAAACAATTTCATCTTAAGCTTGTTTGTCAAGGCAAATGAAAGAGTATTTGCTGATGACATATTTCTCTCCGATTTCATTTTGATTTAGCATTGAAACAAGTATAAGAAAATTCGCCAGGCAAAAGGCAAGTAATTTATGTGTCGTGAGTATTTTTAAGAGCTTAACAAGAAGCTAAAGACTGCTCGCTGTCTCTTTGCCTCCTGTTGCCTGAACTGCCACTGGTTAACTGAATTATGTGTTGAGTTTATTTATGGCCAAAACAAATGAGCAAATGAGTAAGATGGTTAAAGAAGCAAAAGACAGCAGGAGGCAGCAGCATGCTAAAACAGGGCACGGACGGACGAAGCGAGCGACAAGGAGCCATCTTCTTCCTGTTTTAGCTCATGTTCAGGTTTAGTTTAGTTTTTTTTTTTTTTTTGTATAATTACATAAGTTCAAAGCTCGAGAGCTCGATTACAAAATACCCCACCAGCTGGAGATGATGATGATGAACGATTCTTTGAAAATGAGGCAAGCACGAAGAAGACACAGAAGAAACGAAAACGTAAAGAAGAAACACAAAAACAAATCATAAGTAAATAATAATAATTAGACACTGGCTACTGTCTATTTTGTGTATGTGTGTGAGTGAGTGTGTGTGTGTGTGTGTGTGTGTGTTGCCTCATCGAGTAGCAGTCGATTGTATATGCCCTTCAGCTAAGACTTGAGGCCTCTGTTGTTGCTTCTAGCCACTTTATTTTCACTTATGTTAACTGTGTGAGGCTAACGGTAAACTAGAGTCAACACAAATTGGCGTACAAAATTGAAGGCGTTAATCGCCCCACCATCAACGCATACAAGAGCGGAAATGGTGTGAGAAATAAAAGAATATATGTATAAATAACATACTTATCCCCTCTCTCTCTCTCTCTCTCTCTCTCTTTCTTTTCTTCTTTCTTTCTTTCAGTTCAATCTGGTCGAAATATACGTCATTTACCATGCATAGTACGCAAATCGGGTAGATCTGGTGTCTGTATGTTTGCCATTGATTGCATTAAGCAGAATGGCACACATTTGGGCACTTGCATTGATCGTTTCTATTTTGGCTCTTGCTGCGCCTTGAAGGTATGTTTTCAGCCCCACAAAAAGTCGAAGTGAACTTACATAACCCATTCGGTTTGATTTCTTTTTTAGGACGAAGCGTCTTTATTTGCTCCTGAAATCAATGATAATAGCATAGATCAGAATACCATATCACATTTTGCTCACGAGTCAACGACATTGCCAACAAGCGCCCTATTTAAGCTAACCACCGAGGGTAGTGGCAGCAGCAGCAGCACCGCAAAATATAGTCCTCAAACAGCTAGTGAACTGCTGAAAAATGTCACGCAATCATATTTGAGTACAGTCAAACCCATACGTACCACACAGCCCACCACAAGAAAGCCTGCAGCATCTCACACCACTCACAAGAATTCGCATTTTGTGGTCCGCTCGACTGTAAAGCCAAATCTGGGGCCATCATCAACGAAAGCGACATTAACAAGCAGTAGCACCACAGTCAAACCACCACGTCGTCGACCCACCCATAGCACGACCAGCAATAGGCCAGTGTTAACCACCAGCCAGGCGGTGCTGGAGCAACGTATTGAAACCACCACGGCGCCAAGTAAATTTGTAACGTTTCAAATTGTAGAGACAACTACGCCACAACCCACCGAAGCCACTCAACATTTGGTGGAGGCAACAACTACAACTAATAAGCGACATCACACCAAACCCACACAGAGTAGTAGTAGAACAACATCAACCACCAGAGGCACAACTACCACTACAACAACAACTACAACTGCACGTCCAACACCACCGTTGCGCACCACCAGCAGCAGCAGCACAGCAAAACCACACAAAACCCAGAGTAGCAGGCGACCTGCACCGGCCAAGAAACCGAGCACAGCAACAACAGCCACTTCAGATGATGCCACACCCACAACATCGGGATCAAGGAGGCCTATAGAAAGCAATAGCACCACCACACCATCACCACCACTTAGAGATGAAGTCAACAATGGGCCAGAACGTACGACAACCAGCACCACACATGCGCCCAGACCCAGGCCACAGCCGACGGGAGAAGTGGTTAAAGTGCCAGCACTTCTGGCAGAGCCTACACCAACAACGCCAACAACAACCACTGCCAGCAAAGAAACAACTAAGGTTAAGCCAACGACAACAACAACAACAACCGCTAAGCCAACAGCAACTACAGCTGAGGCAACAAAAAAGCCTGCGGCCAGCAGCACCACCACTACAAGAATAACAACCACGACAACAACTACCACCACTCCAGCAACAACAACTACAAGGAAATCTACAACAACCACAACGGCAACAACAACCACAGCGAAGCCAACACGTCGTCATACAACTAAACCACCGACCACAACAACAAGGAAAACTACAACCACCATTGCACCACAATTACTAACAACAACAACCACCGCAAAGCCCGGCCTAATCACCTGGACAGATGTGGAAGCGGAACCCATGACCAATGCCAGCATAACGAATGATTGGCAACCAGCAGCACCACCAACCAATTGGATTGCAGTTAACAAAACCACCAGCACCACAGTGGGTACGTTTAATGATCGAGTGCTAGTTTAAGAGGCATTTGCTAAGGTTCTCTTTTTTAAACAGCACCACCACCATCAGCACCACCACCATCAGCACCACCAAGTGCCACCGATAAGGTGGTTATCTCAGTGGCCACAAGTGTTAGCACAAGTCAATCGAAGCCCGGCACAGCATCTAGCACAACCAGTAAGCCTCACAGAACCACTAAACCACCAACGACGACAAGCACCACCACCACTACACCCAGCACCACCACTACTACAAGAACAACAACAATAACTACAGAGGCACCGCTAGTTAATGAGATCTCTAACAGCAGCAGCAGTGTTGAATTAGTCTCCTCTACATCATCTTCATCTTCAGCTGAGCAAATGGGCACCACCACAACGGATTACAGTGGTGAGGAGCTGAACACAACGATTGATGCAACGGGCAGCACCACATTGGCTCCAACAAATGCATTGGAGGGCGTCGATTACAAGGAAGGTGAGTAGCAACAGAAAAAAAGAAAGAAGAAAACTTGTTTTCTATTAATATACCCAAGACCAAAATCGAGAGACAAGAGACACCAAAAGCCAGGACCCAGGGACTTTGGTCCATAAGACAAAGATGCTGCTTGCCTGGCCATTAAATTCAATTTGAAGGCTAAACATTGGCCTTGAGCATATAAAAACTATGAAGAGGACTAGCAGAAAAACAAAAGAAGAAGAAGTCTCATAAATGGCTTCGGTTCTCTTCTGTTCTGATCTGGCCCTCTAAGCTTGGCCACAATTTTTACAGCAATAATTTACTATAATGACTTGTGAGGTTTGGTACACACACAAACACACACAGGACGGGGTCATCCAGGAGATGACCGAACGATCTTGATGCACGAAAAAAGAAAAGAGAGAAAAAAAGGCCAATGCGAACGAACGCGAAAAGCATCTCGCCATGGCTCGTCGTCGTCGTCGTCGTGGATCATAAACTAGGCCGTTGACTGTGGCCAAAGTCAAGGCCTTTGGGCCATGAAGCATTTTACATTTTGAGTATCTGTCTGTCTGTCTGTGTGTTCACTTTGCGTTATTCGCCTGAGTGAGTGACTCGGACGACTACAAGACCAAGTCGAAGAGTGATTAAAATGTTTAAAAGCCTTTTTGCTTGGCCCATTATTTTAATTGTGATCTCTCGCACTCTCTTACCTCCCTCTCAGCTCAATCTTATATATCATATTGCTTCTTTTTTTTTGGTTAATTTTCTTTCTTTTTTTTTTTGGCGTTCTTGCAGTTTGTGGTCGTCGCATGTTCCCAGAGCCACGCATAGTTGGTGGAGCTAATGCCGCCTTTGGTCGCTGGCCATGGCAAATATCGTTGCGTCAATGGCGTACCTCGACATATTTGCACAAATGTGGCGCTGCCCTGCTCAATGAGAATTGGGCCATAACAGCGGCTCATTGTGTGGACAAGTGAGTGAAACGAAATCATCATGTATTGTACCCACATCTTATCCGTCTGTTTCTGCCTTTTTCCTTGTAGTGTACCTCCCTCTGATCTGCTTTTGCGTTTGGGCGAATACGATTTGGCCGAGGAGGAAGAACCTTACGCTTATCAGGAAAGACGTGTGCAAATAGTTGCCTCACATCCTCAGTTCGATCCACGGACATTCGAATACGATTTGGCTTTACTCAGGTTAGATAAGCTAATGGAATGTACGTGCAAAGAGGAATCGCTAATTTGATCTCTTCCTCCTCTTGTAGATTCTATGAACCTGTGGTCTTCCAGCCGAACATCATACCGGTTTGTGTGCCTGAAAACGATGAGAATTTCATTGGCCAGACCGCCTTTGTTACTGGCTGGGGTCGGCTATATGAGGATGGCCCATTGCCCAGTGTTTTGCAAGAGGTCGCTGTGCCAGTTATCAATAATACCATATGCGAGTCCATGTATCGCACTGCCGGCTACATTGAGCACATTCCCCACATATTCATCTGCGCCGGTTGGAAAAAGGGTGGCTACGATTCATGCGAAGGTGAGTGTGGACTCTTCAAATCACATTATACATCATTTAAATATATTCGTTTTTCTATTTAACAGGCGATTCCGGTGGACCAATGGTCTTGCAGCGAGAAACGGATAAACGTTTCCAACTCGGTGGCGTTATCTCTTGGGGCATTGGCTGTGCGGAGGCCAATCAACCGGGCGTCTATACGCGCATTTCCGAGTTTCGAGACTGGATCAATCAAATTCTACAGTTTTAGTCTATAATTTAGTGAATGCCTAGCACGTCTTCCCACAATTTCCCCCAAAAACTCCCGTCATTCTTCAACTAGAACTCGTGCTTTGGTTATGATCACAAAAGAAATCATAATCCGAGCAACGATTTCAGTTGATTCATCAATCCATACACACATACACATACACATATTTACCTCCACCACCCGAAAGCTGCTGATAAAAGAAAGAAAAAAAACTTCCATTATCATAAATTTTAATTTTAGTAATGCCTAAGTTAGTGAATGTGATTAGCAAGCACACTAAAAGCAACAACAACCACATATTACTGGCAGCAGAAATGCACGCAGCTCACTCGATATGAACACCCTAATTTATTTTCATTTTGCTGTAAATAATTTTCTAAATTATTGCATAACATACATTTATTTATCTAATATAATATCATTAGTTTAGCTGTTCGACTGTTCGGTTCCGTTGGGCAAACGTACTTACTTACATAACATAGGTCTAAATCATTTAGTTGCTTCTTTTTTTTGGACATCAAATCAAATAATAATACAAAAATTAATAAATTTATCCATACACATATACATATGTATGTATGTAGAAAAGAAGCTATTGTAATTTAATTTAATAATCGTATTGTAATTATTTATTTAAATAATCAGCTGCAGCTGATATTGATCATAATCTCGATGATGATAATGATGATGCACCATATAATTCCAATTAAAATGTTTAAAACAAATCAAAAAACATTGACATAACTTTCTGGGGGTTATATTTAAAGTAAATTATATTTTGGATGAGTCCTGTAATGAAAGCAAACGAAGCTTTTCGTTCATTTTAAAAGCCGTTTATTGCTCTTCTACTTACTAATCTTCAATGGATTATACTTTAAAGTTGTTACAATCAATAGTTGGCGACATTTTGTGTCATGTAGTTTGATTTTCTCATCAAAGCCCTTGAATAAAAAACCAACTTAGTCTGGCACTATGCATAAATTTTAACCAAGTCTCTTATTATAAGCAGCTGCTAAACATTCTGTCGATGAGCTTAGGAATCTGCTAAATTTTTTATCAAGGAACAATGAAAAATCTTCTCCTTTGAAAAACTCCTGTTGTAGGAGTTCAAAATCTAGTTCAAAATTCTAAATTAAGAAACAATTTTTAAAAAAACAGTCAACTAGAATTACAATTTAAAAATTTGTTCCATGTAGATAGCTTTGTAGATAGACGTTTCACAATGAAGCCTAAAAGTATGCAAATAATTTGAATACCCATACACATATATTGGCGATTCCTGTTAGCTGGCTGTTAACTTAAGAAAATAAACAAAGCATGTGAGAGATTTGAGGCAAAGAATGATCAAAAGTGTTCCAACTAAATAATAAAAATAAATAAATAAAATTATTTTTTAAGTGCCTGCAAAATTGGTTATCGAACTAATATTACTAATATACTTTTGTCCCACAATACATTGCACATTCCTATCAGCAACAAGGTATCTTCATCTGTTGCAAGCAAACTAATTGCTCTAAATGTCATGACACAAAGTTGGACAATGTAACTAGAGGAACTTTTATTAAGTACATCATTTGAATTCCCTAGGCAAAATAGTTACTTTGCTATTTGGCAATTGTTCAAGAGTTTTTTTTTTGTTGTTTTGTTTTCTTTTGGAATTTTCTGCATTGAAGACCAAGAGTTTGGAGTACAGAAAACTTTCTTTGAGCAAACGAAATGAGTAAACAAAACGCAAGAAAAAACGAAATAACAAAAATTTCCAAAATGTATTTTGCATATGTGTAAGTGAGAAAACGAACTCGGAAAGTTCAATAAATAATGCCAAGCATGTAGCAAACGGGGCAGCACGCAGCAGACCCAATACAGAAACTACTCCCATATGTATATATTTATTTTCTTTCAGTTATTTATTGTATTTATGAGTATTGCAAGATGAGAAAGAAAAATAAATAAATAAAAATAAAGTGTAAAAGTTGAATCGAACAATCTAGTTAAATCGCTAGCATTTGCTCATATATAATGTAACACAAGATCTTATTCAACTCAAAACTTAATTCAAATATTAACGGACATCTCATATATACTAATATCAGGATCTTATTCAGCTTAAAAGTTTTTAAATAACAAATGAAATTGATAATTATAATAATTTTTAGCGCATAGCACAATGATACAATTCAAAAATTTCCAACAAATTTTGTCTACTTAATTTGGGATAGATCCTTTGCCTTTTGGTTACCTCACAAATAACACGATATATTTTTTTTTTAAACTATTCAAAAATGAAATCTATATAGATTTGAAAACTATTCAAACACAAAAAATGTTCAATAGAACTTTTTCTTAAAAAAGAAAGGTTTTTAAAGTGTGTAGGAATCGCCAAATACTTTGCGCAAAGGAAACTGTGGAAGCAAAATTAGCGATGACCAACCTTACGCAGGTTTGTTAAAAAAAAATGGTTTGGGAATAAAGTATGTGCCAATGGAGGAAAGGGAATCATTAGCACTAGCCTAACTTGGCAAATCTGATTAAAATATACATGAGATAATAGAATTTGCTTGTTCTTAGTCTTATAAGCATTCAATTTTTCTCTGGGACTAAGAGCGATCGTTAATTAACTCTTAGAAGGGATGCATCATACGAAGAAGTATGAGACCTAAGCTTGTTTTTAGTGTAGTACTTTGGTTATATGTTGACAAAGTACGCAACTTTCGCTTTCAGCCTTTGATGGTCATTTGCACTGGCCCCTTATACCATGCCCCTGTCTCTACCTTTGCCTTCGAGTCTACCTTCTACCTCGTGCCCCACTGTGTGTGTTGCGGGTACTTTTGTTTATGTCGTGTGGGAGCTCCCCCGGAATATACATATTTGGACACTTGCAAGTGCATGCAATCGTTTCATATCATAATTTCTACTTGGCATCACGTTTCTCACACAAAACTGTTGAGGATTATCAACGACTTTGATCACGACAGCAGCTGCAGCTGACCAAACTAATGCTTTCACATCACAAGTAAAAGGAGTAGGAGGAGAAGGTTGAAGCTAAAGTTCAGGATTAGATTTCAGGGGAGAGCGGTGATTCAGACAAAACGATTCTTATCATGCATAATAGCGAAATATTTGTGGATTTTTTTTTATGGTTTAAAGGGAAAGTGTCAAAAATTTGCTCACTTCTTTGATTGAGGTTTAATTTTGATCGTTTTGTTCGCACACACACACAAACTCGTGAATCTTTTTTAAAGGCAATTTGTCGATTTATGACGTTTTAGGTAATACATAAAAATCGAATAACTATCTATAAAAAGTGAAAGCTTGCATAAGGTTTTCTGTGTGTGTGTGTGAATTTTTTTCGCAAGGCGATTATATTGGTCAAAACGGGAGCATCATTCAAATAACCAAGCAAAACTAATTTACTTCCCACAAACAATGAAAAACGAAAGCGATGAAGTAACTGAAAACTTCTTCTTTTTAGTCTCCTCTGGAGGAGGGAGGCTTTTAATTTCTATAGAAAATGAAAATGTTGCACAATTAAAATACATTACAAAGAATCATTAAAAGACCCTCAAGAGATGATGATCATGATCATGAAGATGATGATGATGCTGATGATGGTGGTGGGCGACAAACAAACAGCAGAAAAAGAAGAAGGTGTCAGCAGACACCCAAAGGAGATGGGGGAAAAGTCCAAACCTCTAGAGAAGACTTTCCCAAAATGGATGAAACAATGCAATGCCAGGGAAATGCTTATAGACAATTTCTTATTTACCAAAAAAAAAAGATTTTTAGGAACAACCACCAACCACTTGAAATGGTCTCCGACTCTCGATAAAAGCAGACAAAAACGAAAGTTCCACTCTGCAAGTGTCCAACATTAATTTCTTTCTCCCATTGGAACAAAAAAAAATAAAAAGGTTACATATAAAATAAACAATTGAATACTGCATAGGCTGAGAAATGCCACCGTTCTGTGGGCTCTTCTCTATGGGAATGAAACGTTGAATGATCATTAATTTGATGCGGCTGCGGATTGGAAATGTGTATAGACAACAACAACAACAACCCATAGGAAATTAGACTTCATCCGGTAATTATTGGTTTAATCTTGATAGATAAGCCCGACACAACTTGAAGCTAACCCGTATTGGTCGAACCAGCAGCCTTTTTCTCATCGCCTCTGGAAATGATTATATCGATGGATTTATATCTTGTGCTTCAGCTTGTCCACAGGTGTGTCTAATGCCCAAATATGGGCGTCAAAAATTGTTATTTGATAATGATGATGATCAAATGTGTTGTAATTTCAACTAAATTTAGAAAGCCAACTAACTTGGTTATATAAACATTCGGATGAACTTGACTTGACTTAATGAAATTCCTTCTTTGAGCTATATTTTCGATTTTTCCTTTCAGCATTTTCCCTCTGCCCAAACTGAGAAACACTGAGCAAGAGAAAAATATTCAGTTTCGCTTTCTAATTAATTGCCAGACGCCTCCAACAAGCGCGAGTAAAGTTATCAAGTGAGAGATATTTTCCCTTCTTCTCATTTTCGCCAATTAAACGGCCATACATAAAAAATAATATAATAATAATAATAAACAACACACAAAAAAAAAACCGTGATTACCTACCAAGCAACGGAAGTTCGAGCAAAATTCTGTGAAAGGTGCAAAATAAACAAGAAAAAAAGCAAAACGCAATGAAGACGAAAGTCGGCTGTTTGTTTGTTTTGTTGCGCAAATGAAATTAATTTCAAATGGCGAAAAAAAGTGAAATAATAGTGCAATTAGTTAAGACCACCAACATAGAGAGGAAGAGCGCTATATGGTAAGAGAAGGAGAGAGTGCTCAAAGCAAATTACCAAAGTTTGAAGTATTGAATACCCTAACTTGGATAGAAATTTGTATAAAACTTACGACTAAATAGATTCGTTGTGACACTATGCTCAATATATGTTTATATTGATTATAAATGCATATAGACAGCGAATTATCTGGTTAATTTTTTATGTAATTGAATGAGTGTGTTTATAGGAAGTTAATTTCTTGCCTACAATAAGGCCCATCTGCCTAGCATGTACCTATCCCATGCCACCTTTACTTGGTTTGAGCTGACTTCTGAGAGATATATAATTTTCCGTTTCATTGTAAAGAATTTTGCCAGTGTTTTTTCGCTTATCAACTTGTACTTTCTAAAGGAAAGCTTGCAAAGGGTTCACTTTCAAAGGGTTAAGTTCGGAGCCCCGCATACCAGATAAAAGAATCGCAGTGTCATTGGCTAAGATTGATGCAATGCAACCGATTTATTAAGTTAAATTCCAAGTCTTCTACTTAACTTTTGCATAGCCTAAAATTAAATGAATTGGACCTGATTGAATGACTTTAATTCTTCCTAATTCAACTAATTAATCTACTTGTTTAGGTCAAGCCATAAATTACCTAAATTATAACCTTTAAAGTTAGTTATCATAGTCAACACGCTCACAATGAAAGGGTATTGAGTTTCCTTATGCTTACTCACAGTAATGTATTCACATGGCTGCAGGGTGTCCCGAGCCAACAACAACAATAACAATTTCGCCCCATGTACAACTACACTAAATCCACTTAATATTGAATAACATTTGCGTAATTAGTTAATAAATAAAAAGTGTGCGAAAGCCAACAACAAACAAACAACAAAATTTATGCATACGATGATCTACCATGAAAGATATCCGAGAGACAGCCCCCAGAGACAGACAGAGAAACAGAGGGAGAAACAGACAGAGAGATAGAGACACAGACCCACCAAGTCACTTGAGGGCCCTTTCTTTGTGGGCCATTGACACAGCAGTTAATTGAAATCGCAAGTTGTCATCGGCAAACGGCGGCAGGCGGCAACAATTTGTTAATGTTGTTGGTACTGTTGCCTGCGGTTGCATGTTTTCTAAGCAGTTTTGAAGTTCCTCGTTATATGTTTGAATTTTTTTGTTAACGTGTCATCTACACATTTAGTTTAACAATCATTTAGCTGTACTTGCTGCTGCTGCTGTTGCTGCTACTCACTTTCATTTACAAAATTTCTTTTCTTGTTGGCTTGTTTGCTTCTACTACTTTTTTTTTGGTGTATGTAAACACTGGCCCAGTCTTTGGGATTTTCGGTCACTTGCTAAAAGTGAAATTATTGCTGTTTCAATTAGTTCGTTAGTTAAGTTTGTGTTTACACCGGATCCATCTGTGGATAAATCCAAGCCCAATAGTTTGCCGCCTGCTAAGTTCGCCTATAAATCACACAAAAGTATAGGGTAGCATGTGGCTTTGATAGTGATTAATTGGTCCCTAACCTGTGGCCATTTAAAACTCATTGAACTTTCATTTTCAATGGTCAGCTAATCATCGAAAGAAATTGCTTATATCAAAGGCGTTGACAAGCAAATTTCGTTTGGCCCTCAATCGGTTTTCTTTTTCATTTCATTTCGTTTTCTTCTTCTTCATCTTCTTTGGCACATCAAACAATCTTTTACTTTGATGTTTTTGCGAGGAGGAACCCAAGATGATGGGCATGATGATCATCTTTTTGATGAGGAGTTGGGGGCTTAACTCTTGAAAATTCAATTTCACACACTTGTCGCTCACTTGCCCATAATTATAATGATTGATTGACCATATCTCCACCTGCTGTCTGCAGCTTAATTAGCAAAATATATTGGCGAATAAATGAAAATGTAAAAATGAATATAAATACCCAAAAGTATTTAAAATATATGCAAGTTTTCTTTTTAAAAATGTAGGTAAATATATATACAACAAAAACAATTTGATTATGAAAAATATAACTAAAAATATTAACTACATGTTTCACAAAAACTTTCATGTATTTCAAGCCCAAAAAACTTAAAAAATTAATAAGTTTAAGAATCCTTTCAGAATTTTCTCCATTTTTTACGGGCTTAAAAATTAAAAAGAGGAAAATTCTTTTTTTTAAGTTGCAAGACAATAATTGTTTCAGATTTTTAAGATTTTATTTCATACACTTTCAAAGATTTATCCATAATTTTTTTTCTTAATTTGTTGGTTTATTTCTTATATTTTGTTGGATTGCTTGCATTGTGGTATTTCTTTGATTGGCAATTTGTTTTAGTCTTCACTTTTTTTTGGGTTATATAATTCCGTGCAAATCTGTTTGATTGGCTTGGTTGTCGGCATCTCTCACAATCGATACAGGAAAGAAGAATAATGTGTGCATATATTTCATCTTGGGTCTTTTTGTTTCTTCTGTTATATATATAATTTTTGGTTGTTGTTTTTTGTTGTGTTTTTGTTAGTTTTTGGCACCTTCTTGGGTGAGCTTCATTGTTTGTGCTTGGCCACTCAACACAGTGGAGATAGTGACCAATGCAGAGGCGGTATTCAGAGTGAAAGTGTTTTTGGGGTTTCTTTGTATTGTTTTTATTTTATTTTTTACCCCGTTCATTATGCTAAATCGTTTAAACATCCATCGGTTTATAACCCAAATGAAATGGATTGTGTTGTAATAACATTGAGTCATGGAAAATTGTTTTTTTCCCCCATTTTTTCTTAGGATAGCTCACGACTAGATGTTCATCAATGTTCTTGGCCACCCGCCGGCGTGGGCTTGGCCTGGAGCGGCGTGGCATGAAGTGGTTAGGAATGGGACAAGTTTCCATTTCAATGGAGACAAACGAACCGAAATGAAACGAAATGAAAGTGAAATTCTACACAAAGATCGTGGGGCCACGCTTGACCAGCCAAACGTTTATGCTAATGTCAAAAAAAAAAAAAAAACAAGGCACTGCAAAAAAAAAAAAAACGGCAAAAGATTATTGCCAAGTGCATTGCAGTGAAATTTGGGTCAAGGAGATTTGCAACAACGAACCCAACGAACACGACAAGTGCACAAAATGACAGTTATTTGTGCGTTTACTAATTGCCCACAAAAGAGAAGCAGGCCAATAACCTGGCTCAAATCGGACATGTAGATCGTCGGCGGCAGGCCCAACCAAGGCGAAAGCTCGGCATTAGCATCAGCACTAACAGAATGAACCATTAACAGGCCAAGACGCAGACACAGAATGGCCCAGAGCTCAGAGAGCTCTGTTAAGACAGACACTCTTTAACTTTGAGTTTCAGTTGAGTTTCATACGCGCACGCGTGCGGATCTACCACAGACAGGCAGACAGAGAAAGATAGTGGAAGAGAGTAACAGGGAGAGAGAGTGATAGGAGCAGATAGAGAATGTTAGAAAGAAAGCAGTAGCAGTAGCAGCTGCCGAATTAGAAATGTTTACCAATTGAATTCAAAAATTGATAGGCGAAAAATACTCTCACGTCCAAAGCCGAGTGTCTCTCTCTCTCTCTCAAGCTGTCCGGCGCGCTCTCTGTGCTTTTAAAGTGAAAGTTTAATATAACGACAAAAGTGGCAAAGGTCCGTTATCTCTGGACGGTGTTGCTGCTGTTTGCTGCGATTGCTGCCTGGTGACGGCCGTCCCATTGCCTCAAACAGACATACGCGAACCGTTCACCTGAACGGACGCCACGGACGCTTAAAGTGGGAAACAAAAAAATTCAAAGTGTCTGTGCCCATCTTCATGCATAATACACAGTTATCAATTTATAATTTAATTCAATTTGAAAATAAAACGAAAAATTTTGTATAACAAATCTCAATCTCAACTGGCACACAAAGTCAAAGTTCGTGCGGAAAGAAAAGAAAACAAAAACGACAAGAAAAAATTAAATCAAGAAAAATTTTCTCCCAAAGCGCGCTCGCGTTCGTTGCCTAAGTCTTTTGTTTAGCGGTAAAGTTACAACATTCCTTTTTCGCTAATTTTTGTGTGAAATAAAGCTAAACGTAACGAAACGAAATTGAAATAACAAGGCAAGAACATCTACTAAAAACCAACAGCAACAACAACCACAAACATGTTTAAGTGGGTTACGCCGGCCTCAAAGGCGTTGGGCCGCCCCATATCCCATATCACCTCAACAACCAGAACAACACCAACAACAACAACAGCAGCCACAAAAAGAACGTTACAAAGAACATCAACAACAAAAGCAACAGAACTACTTTCCTTCACTTTAACAACGTTAACAACTTTAATAATAATAGTCGCATTATTTGTGCAGACAACAAGTGGATTTAGATCAATTGAAACGAATGCCAATGGCGGTAAGTAAAATACGAACAAAATTTATTTGCCATTACTTCTTCATTTTTTTTTCGTTTTGTTAAATTCATTTTTATTGATTTTCAAAGAAAGTACCCAACGAACAAATAGACAGACAAAAAAATCAAAAGAAAAATCAATTTGGCAAATTGCAAGCTCATGTCATCGAATCGTGTCACCTCTAAACCTCTCTTTTCCCCTCATTGCCTCTCCACTCCGCCCCCTGTCTTGTACCATTAGTGAAAGCCTTGACAAAGAAATACATAAACTATGCCTTTGTGTCAATAAATGAACCATCAGAAAAACTTTGGCATAGAAAATCAGAGTGTTTGCCACTTCTTTTTTTTTTCTTCCTCCTATTTTGTGTTGTGTCTAAAACGACTTTCCACACTCGTACAACAAGCAGCAACAACAACAACAACAGTGACAACAAAACGCACTTGGCAATTATTTGGTTCATTTTTATGCCACATTACCGCCATCTGACACAAAAGATCCATAGTCATAGTTGGATAGGATGAGCAACAACTAACTACCCAACAACCTAGCAACCTACCTTACCCACATAAATCTAGATGACTACCGCAGACAGTTTTTATGACACTTTTTCTGCCACCGTTGATCGGTTTGGTTTCTTTCCCCATGTTAACTTTTGCCATTTTGTTGAAAAGTGAAACAAATTTCTCAATGTGTGCAAAGGTTATTGGGCCAAAGAGTGTTTAATTGAAAACAACAGACTTAAGACACAAACTTGATGTAGTGAAAATTTTTGTCAGCTTTGAACGAAAGCTCTCTATTGCTCTTTAGAACTTTTGTAAATATCTTTTGCTTAATAATGTATTATCAATTGAAAACTTTATAGACCTACAAACATTTCTTTAGTTAAATTCAATTAAAGAAAACAATTAAAGTCGAGTATTAAGTAAAGTTTCTATTTGTAAGAAACAATGGGAATTTAATTTCATTTATATGACCCAGTCATCCATATTGTTATCGAGGCGTCTGCATTAACAATGCACAATAGTCAATATATCAGTTTATTGCCTATTTTAGTTTATATAAATAATAAAAATACATTATAATTTCATATGTTAAATATAAAAGCTGCAATTGATAACTACAAAAAATAAATTATTAAAGAAATCACTGGGCAAAATTGAAAAAGAAATTATTTAAAATCTTTTTATTTAATTTCATATATGTATACATCTTTTTATGTTTCCTCTTCACTTAAGATAACAATCTGTAAAAAAAAAAAAAAAATGGAAATTAAATATTACCATCGAAAGCTATTAAAAATAAATAAATAATAATCAATAAAAATAATTGCTTACCCATACAGTTGACTTTCAAATCTGAGACTGAGTCCATCGAGAACAGAGAGTCGGAATGAGTTGTTAGAAATAATTATAGAAAACTAGTCAAGACCAAGATTTTGCCTAATCAGTGCCACAATGTTTTACACTGAATACACAAAAAATTATTTCACACTCAATTTATTCAAGCCAAAGACTCGCTTTTCATTGCATTTATGGATGACAGTAAAAAAAAAAAAAAAACTTTAGGTTTCGGGATGCGATTTTCTCAAATCATTTATTTGTGCAGCTTACGTTGTGAAAATCTTCAGGGCCCTGGGCCACACAAAGAAGAAAAATCAAATCGAATCATTGTACAAACACTTTACCCACGATCAATACCCCTATCCACCTTTCCCCCCTTACTAGGTAGGTGTTTTAGGTATATATGTACATACATACATAGGTAGAAAAAGAAAAATCAATGCTTCCGGTACAGGCAAATGCCAATCATGCTACAACATATCATTAGTACATACAACAAAAACAATTTTCAATTTCTATTCAGTTTTTTCTATCTCTCTTTCGAGCGGTGCATGTTTGTCTAACTAAAGGAACGAACAACCAACAGCATCAACTCCAACAGCAGCCGTAGCAGCCGCAGCATCAAGAGATCAGATCAAACGCGTGCGAAATGCAACAACTGCAACATGTTGTACAAGATCTTCTTAAACCGAAACGTGTGCCAGATTGCGGCTTTGCACTTGTCCATTTCTCAGTTGACTTTGCGGTAATTTCAGAGTTGATAGTTACCAGTTGTCAGAGTTGTCGTTGTCTCTTTCTCTCTAGTAATGGTGAACTACATTGGATCTTGTTTCTCTATATAGAGCTATATTGAAAATGTTCTCAATTTATGTTAATAAGTTAAATACAGTTTCACATACGTTAAAGTATTTCACATATTAATATTGCATTCTCAAGGTAATTATTGTGAAAGCGACATTTTGCCGCTTTTTGTAACTTTCTTCGCCTCTTCATCATCGCGCTCGCTCTCTCTTTCTCTCTCCCTCTCACACACATTTTGTCTCTTTATCTTTCTGATAATAATTTAGTTCCCATAACCATTTTACACATCATAAAACTTAACGCAATCGCATTAAAACTGTGACAGATCCATCAACAAGTGTCAAAGAGAGAGATAGAGAATGAGATGGAGACCCCATTTCACCTTGCACTTCCCACCCAATGCTATATAATCATCATCATATATGGAAAGGGGGAACTCTTCATACTCGCTGGTTTTATCTTTTAAGCTCATCAGCATTGTTTCAAGTGCTCCCCAACATTTCCTTTTATCGACACTCATCCAAAGACAACTAGAAAAAGAGAGCGAAACAGACTGAGTGTGTGAGTGAGTGAGTGAGAGACAATTTATTGAAACTGTCTAACAGGAAATACATAGCAAACATCAAATTTGTTTTGACATGTTTGACGGTGAAAGTGAAATTCTCTCTCTCGCTCTCTGTGGGTTTCTATATCTGGCTGCTTCCGTTGCTGCATTCTTTTTGCCCTCCTCTAAGCATTTATTTCTTCTCGCTCTAGCTACCAATCCATCCAAAATCGTATCAAAATGATCAATATTGATTTGCCAAAAATGACAAAAAAATAAATGATGTCATTAACTGAACTAAAAACTTTCACTGTTCCATCAGAAACAGTTGAATAGTTTAATTCGCAGAGACATCTTCTTCTGCTTCTTCTTGTCTCTGTAGTAATAAAATAGTTCTTATCGTTTTCAATTGTCTCTTAAAAGCATGATTTGGCAAAATGTTTAAAAGGCAACAACAAGAAATTATCATAATTATAATGAAAACAAAACGGACCAACGACGACAACAATTGAAACTCAGCCAAAGAACCTGTTGTCGGTTAGTTGGTAGTTGAAGTTGGAGCTGGACAATTGTGGTGGTTGACACCGTGTGATTACCTTTCTCATAGTGAGCAACCAACTGACCAGACACCTTCGAGATGGCAGCGTGAAAGAAATAAAAGAATATTGCTAAAAATGCAATTAATAATCGAATTAGCTTTTTATGCAGCTGAAAATACATATGCTAAAAAATTCTTCTTATTAAATTTTTTGACAATTTATGATCTATTGTCATTTCAAAACTTATTAAAGAGAGTTTTCGTTGGTTAGTGTCCGAAAATAGTTATATTAAACTTCTTAGTCACTTCTTCTAAACCAACAAGTTTTAGATTATTTGTGCTTCTTATTTTAGCTTGTTAATATAAAGTCACCCAAGTACTAAAAGTAAAGCTTATAGAAATCAAAATTTGGCAATGAAATTTGTGCTAAAATTCTTCTAAAAGAACAATAAAGAACGACGATTATTTCAGACATGCTTAATGGTGCTAAGATAGTATAAATCCCTACAGTCAATGCCTATAAAATAATAAAAAGCTCGAGTTAGGTTGTCCATTTTTAATTTCTACATGTAAAATTATGAATAATAATCATTATATCTGTGCAGTAATTTTTACAATTTTTGATTGTGAGTTTTATGGAATGATATTTCATCTACACATATACTTAAGAAATTTGATTAATTTTCATAAGTTTCATTTAAAAGAATGTTGATTTGCTCTATTTGCAGACCGGAAATTGTTCACTTATTCGAAAGAACGATAAATTAGTAGCTCGGCAATAAGATTCTCAATAAGATGTGGGTCTCTTGAGTTTAACGATAGGATTTAACTACAACTTTTTCTCTTTTCGTATTGAGTTGTTCGTTTGGTGTTATCTGTGTGTTTATGCGATACTTTTCATCTGTTATCATGGTCTGCTCATCTCTGGCTACGCGCTTCTTAGTAGTAGTAGTTGTTTGATGTTGAGTTCTGGTTTTGCCACAACATACAACAAAATTACAGTTGCTATTAGAATTGCATGCGTAAAGTACGTATACATATATACTATACATTCATACTAAACTTATGTGTATGTGTGTGATGAACGAATGAACGAGCTGGCTGGCTGGCTGACTGGCTGGCTGGTTGGTTGGTTGGTGGCTCTGGGGGCACATTGCACATTCACTGTTACTTTACCGGTCTTTTTGGTCGTCGTCGTCGTCGATGTTGTCGCCCGTCGCCGCATTTTTATTTGGGTCACTGTTACAATTTACACCAACAACAACAACAATGAGTAGTTGTTGCTGTTGCTGTTGCAGAGTTGGTCAGTCGACACTTGGATGCTGCTGTCGAGAATTCTGTGCCAATTTCATTGAGCGACATTCGACCCAGAGGCATTTGGTAAATCAAAACAAATTGAAATTGAATATCTACACAAAGCCAACAACCAACAACCAACAACAACAACAAAAACTTTCCAAGAGCAATTTTATGTAATTCAAGGTGCTGCCGCTCAAATTGCGTGCAAATCGGTTATACTACCTGATTTATTTACCTACCTATAATATACATATATAGTCGCGATTCATGTGTATTTGTAGTTAATTTAGTTCACAGTCCAATTCCCTGTATGAGGGGGTAAGTAGAGCATGCTAAGACAACTTGTGTTTAAGTATATAATGTTCGATGTTAAACAATTCAATTAGCATGCGATTAATAGAAATGTTTTTTACGATTCAGTGCAGTTTAGGCATCCAAGATATATTTGGATATAAGTCACATCTATATTCATATATTCATATCTTCAAGAGATTAATGAAAGGTCGTGGAAAGATAACTTTCCATTTCTCTCACGCAAAGGAAATATTTCTGCATGACGCTATACAACATGACAATGCGTTGCGATCAAGATGACCAAGAAGATGAGTCGGACAAATGACGCACACGTAAATCCCATTAAAAATCTTAATGCCACAAGCACCAAGTTACTTCATCAAATCACAATTAGTAATACACTGAGCAAAATTATTTTGAATCATATTATCTCTGAAAATTGTGAGCAAAACTGCTGAAAGTCGCATGATTAATAAGTGCTTCGTCTCTAAGTAAAGGTATAAAAGGTAACACTACAATCTAGAGTCAGGAAAAGATGTTATGATATAGATTTAGGATATCAAAGTCAGTTGAACTTTTCTAAACTTATCAGAGCTTTATTTAGGTTGTTTCCTCGATCTACGAGTCTATACATTTGTGACCTTTCCATGAACCCATTTCCATATCCTGCTTAAGCCCTTGCCTCCTACTTAGGTATAAAATGTCCTTCCGATGGTCATTCTATACAAGAAACTAACAAAATAAGTTTTATTTTTGAAACACATATTAAACAAATATCTAAATGTACGTATTATATATACATATTTTTATATTGTTACATTTCCGTTGTTGTTTCTTCAGGTGATAATTTGAAGTCTGCTTTCATACTAGTTCTAGCTCCTAAAGTCTCACTTTCATTTGAAAGGTTTTATATAACAAAAATGTTCAGTTTACTGCTATAAAATGTAAATAGTTCTCACTTCCTGATTAAACCATTTTTTTCGAGTGTCATTTGGTAAGAAATTTCCTTTTCCTTTTGTTTTATTGAAAAGTGAAATTATCTGTAAAGACATTTCATTTTTTTTTTTTTCTTCTTTCTTTTTGTCGCGTTTTGTTGTTTTGGTTTTTATGTTAATTCACATGAAAAGTGACATTTGGTTTTCAGTCAATAAAGTCGTTAGGGAAAACCTTCGAGTTCAAGAAAATGAACTGGAGAAAAGAGTTTCTCTAATGATTTATTAGCCAAGTCGGAGTAAGATTGTTTTATGTTTTTTGTCACTTGCCGAGACGAGACATTTTTCATTTCCTCTCTCTCTCTCTCTGTGTGTGTCTTCAATTTCAAGTTATTATTTATAGGAAACTGTAATGTAGACCAAGAACATTTAACACTTAACACTTTCACAACGCAATTGGAGCAAAATTTATGCGATCATCTAAATATATAATGATATATGTACCAACTATATCACACGTGGTCATGTTTTTTTCTTTTTTTTTTTGCAGCTCTGAGCTAATTGATCGATAATAATTTTCCATTTTACCGTTAAAGCGCCTCGTTTGTTTACATTCTCAACGTTCCAACCGATCGATCGACCGAATGAGAGTAAGCGAACGAACGAGCGTGAGTCTCAGTAATCTTTGCACTGAAAACAAGTTCTCCGCCAGCGAAATCTGAGAGCGGAGATCTTGGTCCATGGATGGTCGGTTAGCTTGACTTGGCTTGGCGTGCAGCAATATTCATGATTTAATTAATTTCCATTCCATTTGTAGAACTGCAGCTTCCACACTGATAACTGTTAAACATTTCTCCTTAGTTTTTACCTCTCTCTATCGCACTCTCTGTCTTTCTCTCTCTCTCCATCTCTCTGTGTGGGGACCCCAAGGGCTAGTGCCCTCGTTTATTGAGCAAACATGCAACAATTTGATGGTTTTCTTGGCTATTGAGCCAATTTTCTTATACACATATTGTTTATGATTAATGATGCAGACGATGCCAATGAATGGTAGCTAAATTTTTATATATCTTAGTTATCCAACGATAGCTTCCTTTTGTTTATTTTTCCACATTTTCGACAACTAAAACAAAAAGTTCATAATTTAAGCCAAAATCTTGACTGACTAATAGCCTAAAACTTCCCAAAAAGATACCCTGTGAAACATCTAAAGGGAGTTAATAGCTAGAAAGAAATCAATACTTACTTCTACCAGTCCCTAAATGTCATTCTCAAGGTTAAGATTTCTCGTTTCACTATCTACAGAAGATCGAAAGATACTAAAGTTATTTTCTTAAAACTTACTCTTATTTTCTGAGGTTTTTTACTACAAATAGATGTGGCTTAAGATCGGGTTTATATAGATAAAAAACCATAATGCTTCATCTGGAATTCTCTTCTACTTTTTACTGCTCGTCTACAGGGTATTAGAATGTCTTTAAAAAAAACAGCGCAAAAATTATTCAGCCGTTTGACACACTTTCCCGTAGTAGCCCAAAAGAGGCAAGCCGGCTTTTTGTTTTCGCCTGGTCTTCTTCCCTCTATGTCTCTCTCTCTCTCTTTACCTGTCTCTGTCTGTATTTTTCTTGCCATACATTTTATTATCTTCATCTGCTTCGACTGGCTTCTCAGGTGTCGCATCGAGATGTGATGCTGTAACCTATTTTGCATGCGTCGATTGCGATTATTACGATATACGAAACATCCGAAGAGTCATTCAATTGACTTGATTTTCTTGTTGCACCAATTAGGGTCATCCACACTTATAGAGACACACAGCGAAAGAGGGTGGGAGAGAAAGAGAGAGTTTGGTAACCAATATTCATGTACACAAAATCACAATCAAATCAAACAGTCACGCACATTCTTTGTTGTTATGTGGCAGGTGCGGTCTCTATACCGTCCCCTCCCCCAACCACCACATATCAAGCCCACCAAAAATAGAAGAAAACGATATTCGTGTCTTTGCATATTTGATGACAACAATTTTTGAGCTAAAAGATATTGTAAGGTTCACATAATATGGCAGAATATATACTGAGATAGAACAATAAGTTGAATGTATCTTTTAATATGCTAATAGGTTTCTACAAATCTAAATCTATATAAACTCCAGTAGAGTTATGAAATTTTATGGTTCAAGAAATCCATGATTACAATCTGTATTCATATTTAAAGAGTTCTTTGACTACTTTGATACTCTCAAACTTGGCCGAGAAAGACTTGCAATAAGTATGTCAGATTACTGAATCGGAAAAGGGAAGTTTAATTACTATTTTGATGTCTCTTTTTTAGTTTCTAATCAGTGTGTGCATGGAAAAGTGTTTAAGAGTAACCAAATGGTTAGTCATCGTTTAAGTAGAGGTTTAGAATCATATACGCGTTCTTTAAGTTAATTCCAATGCTGAGTATGTTTTTGAGACAATCAGATATCATTGTCTCAGTGGCTGAGATAGGGCTAAATACCCTTCATTAGTAGTAACATTATTTAGTTAACTAGTGACACGAATTATTAACAAAGGAGGATACTAGGCCAAGTCATAAGTAACAGTCAAACAGAGGCTGGAGTTAATATATTTAAATGTTCTGATATTCTAGTCCCGCTTTCGTGCCAGTTCTTTCAATTGTCAATGCCCTTGTGTGTCCTATATTCGGAACTTATTCATCTTTCATTTATCATAAAATATACTATTATATGCACTTTGACTAACCTATGTATGTACATCACCCATTTTCCATGAATAATATCCAACTAACCAAAACTAACTAAAATTTATACCAATATGACTAGTTTCGATTTCAGCATTAAATCAAATAAATGATGCTAAACAGCATAATTAAGGCTAGTTTACTCTCTCATTAAGTTGCCTCAAACAAAATCTCCATAATTATCTACCACGTTCACCTCACCTCACCTTACCTCTCACCTATGTAGAGGGCCCTCAACTTGACTGACTGACTGTTAAACTGCCCTAGCTCAAGAGTTTAGCTCAAGGCAGTTTCTCACCACAATTCTCCCTCTCTCTCCCTGTCTATCTCTTATAGTTTTTCTACTCTTCTCTTCCTCTATTCAAGACTGTGTTCCATGGTTTTCTCTTTATGTTTACGATGTTGCGGTAGAACACTTAAAGAGCGCACTTAAGTATCGAAACATAAAAAACAAGATACAAAATAATATTTAAATCATAAAAAACACAACTTGAATTGTCTTGTGGCACTAGAGCAGAAAAACGAAATGGAATTGTTAGCAAGAAGAAGGAAAGGCCAAAGCAAATAATAAAAGAAAAAAACAAAAAGCACTATCACTTTTCTCAATTATGTATTTTGGCCGAGTCTCTCGAGGCGGCGGCGGTGGCGGTGGCTGTGTTTATTCTAATGGAAGTTTTTGCTTTACTTTTTTCGTTTTTGATATTTCACTTATTTTTGTCTGCCTTTTTGGTTTCTGCGTTTCTGCCATTGTTTACTTTCACTTGGGTTTTCCTCTCTTTCTTTGGCTACGTGCCTAGCAGCTTAAAAACTTAAAGTGAACAGTGGTTAAGAAGAAGTGAGATTCCTGGCCAATTTCGTTTTCGTTTAATTAACATCCAGTTAATTGATTTTGGGACTTCTCTCACCTTTTTTTTATTTTTTTGGGAAGTCTTGGTCTAATTTGACATCCCAAACATTGACATAGTCTCAATCGGAAATGGGAACACTTGAGGTTGAGGTTGGGTGTTAATTGCCCTGAAATCAATTTCAATTTTTTCTTTCCTCTACCTTCAAAACTTTTGGGGTAAGGTGAAAATGTCAAGTGAGCTTCACTTGGCAATTTTTTAATGAGGCAACTTTTTGTACCAAATGAGCCGGAAAAAGGCCAACAACGTTGGCGATGACGACGACGACGAGGAGCCTCACAAATGCAATCCAAGTGCATTTAGCCCACACCAAGACCGGCTGGGGGCAAAGTTTTGAACTTTGACTCTGTGGCACTTTCACTTGGCGTCGGTTGGCGGTTGGGCTACCTTTCGTGCAGAACACACCACTGACTGTGGTCAGTCGGCAAATTGTAGTTAATTGAGTTTATTGTCTTTTAGTGTGCGCTTCAGGCTTTGAGCTCAGCTTGAGGCATTCGGAACGACTCTCTGCTCATAATTGGCATTGAAAATAATGCGCACAATTAAAAACGAGGCAAAAAACTGTTTGTTTTTTTTTTATTTTGTCACTTTCATTTAAGGAATTTTTCTATAGTTGACAGATTATTTTCACTAGTTAGCCAATTATTTACAGTTGTCCATAGATGACTGACAATTTAATTATATGTATACATATGAAGAAGATTATAATCTACCATCTCAAATCTTATTTTAAATTTCCCTCCCTCTCTCTTTTTCTCTTTATTTTCAGCTGGTCGCAAATTATTTGGCGGCTATCGTATCACTCCCAAACACTGTCGGGCCACAAAAACTTTACCCAGTTCGGATCCCCGCTCGAATGGCCCAACCATTTGCATGTTCAATCATGAGTGCGCCCAACGTGGAGGCGAAGTAGTGGGAGCCTGTATGGATGGTTTTCTGTTTGGCGCCTGCTGTCAGATACCACAAACTCATGAACTGGCCAGCACTTTGATCAATGATGCCCAAAACGCCTATTTCCAGCAACATCAGCAGCAACAACATGCCGCTCAGTCGTCGTACGAGAACTATGGGGAACAGCAACTGAGTGAGGAGGAGCAATTGCCCTCATCTTCGCAGAATATTGATAAGGTCTATCAGCAATTGGGTAGCAGTAGTACCCCCAGCAATGGCTATAGTGTGGAGCAGACACAGCATGAGTTTGCCTCAACAGAGGCTGCCACTTACTCCTCCCCCTCTTCGGCTGCCTCTTCGGGGAGTGTGGAGTTTGAGCAGGTACATGAGGAGCCACAGCAAACTGTTGAAAAGATTCCGGAACCACCTACTCTGCATGTCCACAAGCATTCGGTGAAGATCAATTCACCCTCATCGCCACCACAAAATGATGATTTTGTGATGCAAGTACTGAGCACTTTACCCCCAGAGCATAGTCAAGATCATCGTGTTACCTTTACCACTGAGGTGCCCATGAAACTGGCCAATTTAGATAGTCATGCCAGTTCCGAGTCTAGTTCATTTGAAGAGCCCACCTCACAAACTCCAGCGCCCAGCACAAGACCTCCCACGAGAACAACAACAACTAAAGTAACCACAACGAAACCCAAGCCAAAACCGAAGCCTAAGCCAGTGCCACAGCTGGTGGAGACAATGAAACGGCCCAAGCCAAAGCCTGCACAGCAGACCACAGCGTCGACCACCACCACAACCACACATATGCATCATCATAATCATCTGATACTCGATGGTGGTGAGTTTACACACAGCGATATTACCCATCCGGGAGCCGATGCTGATTTGGTAGAGGATTTGCAATTCTCAACGGGTTATGGACCACAGCCTATTTATGTGGAACCTCCCAAGGATAGCAGCAGCACACAACCAAGTGCTTCAGCAGAAGATAAATATGACCAAGTGCCAACTTATACCGACAATAATTTCAAGCGTCCAAGCAGCCTTAGTCCTGGAACAACTGTTTCCTCCATTACAACGCATGTTGATTCAATTGAGTCAATCATTTTGCAATTGAATAACACCAATCATGGTCCTTCCTACAATGTGGTCAATAACCAACAGACACCACCTTCTTATGGGGGTTATCCCAGCTCAAGTCAGAGTGCCACAGAACAGCCTTCTAGTGAGTTCTACCCAGAGGCTAACAATGAAGCCGATAAGTCCTCTTACGCCACCACTGACGTCACTGCTTCCTATGACAAGGTTTCTGATGAACAGGATCTCTCAGTTGAAGCATCTCCAGAGTTGCCCACGGCAAGACCTATTTATGGTGAGGACGATACATCTGCTGCTCTCGAGGAACACACCATGCCAGCCACTGGATATCATGATGCTATCTCACCACTGGCTCCACAAACATCTGAGTTCAATAAAATGCCTGTAATGGGCATTGCGTATCCAGTGGATATGTCCTACATCGAGGAGGAATCGGGCCAATCGAATACCGAATCTAGCTATCAGACACTTGCTCAAATCCCCACTGAAAAGCAACCGCAACATGCTCATCCATCTCCGGCTTACGTAAGACCTACCACAAATGTCAATAAGCCCAATCATCCAGTTAGCAGTTATATTGGTATGGTCACTATGCAAAATTACAATACTAAGAAGCCATCTGTTAGCGATTATCAAGGACAATTGCCAGCCGAAGTGTCTGTCTCTTCGCATACAACCAAAGTGCAAGAGGACTACGCTGAAAGTCCTTCTTCCGAGGGTTATAGTCAACCAATTATGACATCTACAACATCCGCCTACATTTCATCGACATCCAAGCCACTGGCTCAACGACCACAATACGACAGTAGCTACGATACCTCATCAGTGCGTCCAGTTTTAGTTACAGCTAGTCCTAGACCAAGACCACCATCGCGGCCACAGGTTAGCTCCAAGCGTCCAGCTATAAAGAAACCAATCAATAACGAAAACACTAAGAAGAAACCTCAGCCTGCTAGCAATTATGGTCAAGGCGAAGAAGAGTCTCCCATCACTCATATACAAATAAAGAAGCCTTCCAACTCTTACAACAAGCCAACTGCCGAGCATACAGCACAATCTTCTTATCCACAATCAGCGGAAGTTCCTGCCTCGAACTACCAGCAACCCGAAGTTTCGTCTTCTACGAACTACAAACAGCCAGAACAAACTGGATATCCTCAGACAGAGGCTTCTGTGGAGAACTACGAGCAGTCAGCAGCTGCAGCATCTACCTATCAGCAATCAGAAGAAACTGGCTATCCTCAGTTGCATCAAGGAGTTTCGAAGAAACCACCATCCGTTGTCAACTATGATCAGCCAGCGCCACAACCTTCGCTAACATACAACGAAGAGGCCGCTGTGGCCAGTTCGCCAGCTCGCAAACCCTCAACATCAAAGCCCGTCTCGACGAGCTATGTCACCGGACCCAGTACTCCACGTCCTCCAGCTACTGTCGACTACCATTATGACAATGTGCCACCTTTATTCATGGCCGATGATAAGTTGGATGCCTTCATTCAAAGCACGGCTGAGAATATTGTAGGCTCGACGCCTGGAAATTATCAACCACCCCTTTATGCCACTGCCTCGACACCTGTGCATGTCTATCGACCAACCACTCCGAACTATGGGCATAAGAAACCTGGCTTTGTGCAGATCAACAACACTCCAAAACCGCCAAGACCCACCGTATTGATAACACCCAAACCGACGGCCATCAATTTGGTGACGGCTTCGCCTTCGGCATCACCGGTAAGCTCGAACGATTTTGAGGATCCTGGCTACTTTGGCAGCAGTCCCCTGCATGTGTCCGCTTTCACACAATCCACCACAGAAGCGGAAGCGCTTTATGCAGTGCCATCCGATGACAAGCCTGCATTCCCTGGCTATTATGGGCCAACGCCCACCTATCCGGCATTCCCAGTGCCGGGCGAGAAGATTGGCCAGCAAGTGGCCAACGATGAGACATACACGTCACCGAACGATTTTGTTAACTTCCCGCCTGTGCGTAATCCAAATTTAAATATGTCCGCTGCCTCGAGCGCTGTCACCAGCGACTTGGAGCTCTCGACGCCCGCTTTTGTTGAGGATATTGTGCTGAAGGATAAAATGCACACGTTGGTGCACAAACTGGTTGCGTCATTGCAGGGCAACTTTGAGGCATTGGCCGATATGATTGATGAGACGAACAATACGGCATCTACTTACCAGGCTGGACCAATTAGTGGGGCCGGCGGCGGCTCTGGAGTGACCACTAAGAAGCCCACACGCAAGCCAGTGAGACAGGGCAGTACTTCCAAGCCCAAGGCCACTACCACAAAGAAGCCAGTGACGCGAGTAACAACAAAAGCCCCGAACAAAAAGACATCGGTGACCACACGAAAACCCCAAACGGCAAATCGGCGCACCACTGTGGCGCCATCAGCGGTGTCAACTCGCAAGCCCACAGCAACAAAGAAACCCACGCGACGCGTTAGTACAGTGAAAACGACAACAGTGAGCTCGGCTCGACCAGCTGACGATGAAATTGTCGACGAGGAGGATGAAGAGGATGTGAATCCAAATCCGCAAGATAATGAAGTTGATCAGGATAACACTTTGAGCTCGTATGGCGGGGCCAATGGACGCAAGATTCGTAAGTATTGTGGCAAAATGAAGCAGCATGTACAAGCATAGACCCGAAACAACTGTCTCTCACTCTCTCTGAACTCTCTCTCTCTCTTTCTTACTTACAAACTGTTGTTTTCTCTTTCTCTCTCTCTCCTTCTTCTCTTGATCCTAAACGCTCATGCATATCCAAAATTCCCAATATCCATGCACTTGTACTTGAAATCATTCCACAAATATTTAGCAAAACGTCGGAAACGTCCTGTTCGCCGAAATCATTAAATGAACAAACCTTAACCCCTAACTTAATCCTGATCCCAATCCTAACAGCAAAATACACTTAGTTATATGCTTTCTCTAAGACTTACTCAATCATTCCCCGCAATCCAAATGATCTTCATATAAATTTTGTTATGTATCTTTGTCTATATCTCTCTCCAATTCGCTCGCTATCTCTCTTTCTCTCTCTTTTTCTGTGAACACTCCCTCCTACTACTCCTAACCTCGCATTTCAATCCCCATCAACAGAATGCGGCATTCGTCCACATGTCAAGTCTGGTCGTATTGTTGGCGGTAAAGGTTCTTCCTTTGGAGCCTTTCCCTGGCAAGTTCTAGTACGTGAGTCCACATGGCTGGGACTTTTCACAAAGAATAAATGCGGCGGTGTTTTAATCACCAGTCGCTATGTCATCACAGCAGCTCATTGTCAACCAGGGTAAGTCTAGAATCTCCAGCTCATAATGCCTCTTTTAGCTAATCATTTGATTTATCATCATTTTTAGCTTCTTGGCCTCTTTGGTGGCTGTTATGGGTGAATTTGATATTTCTGGCGATTTGGAAAGCAAACGTCCAGTTACCAAGAATGTCAAACGTGTCATTGTACATCGTCAATACGATCCAGCGACATTTGAAAATGATTTAGCTCTACTCGAAATGGATAGTCCTGTGCAGTTCGACACGCATATTGGTATGAATCCTAAAAAAGATATACAAATTCATATTTTTCAATAATACTTTTATTTTCCATACTTTCTTTAGTACCCATTTGCATGCCCAATGATGTGGCCGATTTTACTGGACGCATGGCCACAGTCACTGGCTGGGGAAGACTTAAATATGGCGGCGGTGTGCCCTCAGTGTTGCAGGAAGTACAGGTAAAGGGTTTCTCCCTCTAACTATTAGATGATTATAACTCGACACTAAGCAATTACTTTACCTCTCCCTCAATTAGGTGCCAATTATTGAGAATAGCGTGTGTCAGGAGATGTTCCACACCGCCGGTCACAATAAGAAAATACTCAACTCATTTCTATGCGCCGGCTATGCCAATGGGCAAAAGGACTCTTGTGAGGTGGGTCAACTTAGCTCTCCCCTCTCGTTTTCTCACGCTAACTTGGCTTTGTTTTCTGCTTTTATAGGGTGACAGTGGCGGTCCTTTGGTACTACAGCGTCCTGATGGTCGCTATGAGCTAGCTGGAACTGTATCCCATGGCATTAAGTGTGCAGCGCCCTATTTGCCCGGTGTCTATATGAGGACCACCTTCTACAAGCCTTGGCTGCGTAGCATAACGGGTGTCAAATAGATTCTCTCAGATACCCTGAGAGTAATAGAGGCGCAACAAGTGTAAATAGAAATAGAGTTAAAAAACGAAACAAACAAAAAAAAAACCGAATGTCACTACCCCAAAATTCATTTATATTTCTCTTTATCCCATTTTCATTTTCTTCCCCACCCTCCTTTTCCAAACTCATTGATTAGTTTAATTGAAAAATTGTGTGTGTCTATTTTTTTTTTATATTTTATTTCATTGTGTTTTCTTTTTGAAGTACGCGCGTGCCTAACAATTAGTTGAGTCTGAATCTGAACGTTTTTAATTTGAATTAATCTTTAAGGCTTATTTAATTTTATAGTCTTATTTATTTATTTATTTATTGATATACATATCTATATATTTATTTACTTCATCATTTGATTTGATTCAACTAAATATGATAAAAACAAAAAAAAATTGTTACATTTCATCGTAGGCAAATTGTTGTTAAATATGAGAGACAGTGAGAAAGCGAGTAAGAGATATCAAAACGTTTTTAGTTCAATTGAATTTACTAATATTATTTATTAATATACGATTGTATTTACGATTTATTTATATGAATTAAGTTAGTGCAAAAAAAAAACAAAAAACACACAACAACGAACAAAACCTAAAGAGTAAAATATAAAAATAAAAAGAAATTGAATAAAAATTCTAAAAATTCTTATACAAATCAAATCTTCCAGTCATAAGAAGAGGAGGGCATCTGAGGCAGTCGGTAAAACGGAAAAGCCAATCTGCACAAAAATTTCATTTTCATTTCAAAACAAATTTCCCCAACTGAGCTGAAAATAAATCTTGCACCAATCAAGAAAAGAGGCCACTAGCTGAGTGCCACCTGCCACGAGCTGTTGTTGTTGTTATTCCCGTTGCCTGGTAGGATGCAATTTCCGTTTGCCCAATGCCCAAGACATCAACAGCATTTTCACTTTATATTTTTCTTGTTCTTTCCTTTGCATACAGAATATTTAATGCGAATGAATGTGGGTGGGTGGGTAGAGAGTGGGTTAAAGCCATTTTCAAAGCCATGAACCGCATTCCATACCCAATCATTTTAGATTAGAGAGGCAAAACTTTGTTTGAAACTTATTTATTGATTGAGTATTGGTGGAAAAATTACACATCTTTTATGTTTTTCTTTTATAATTAGTTTTTGTTCAATTATGAAATGATATGAGACAGAGAGATTGTTTCTATTAATTGTCTTTATCGACCTTAAGATTCACTAACTCATCCAGAGACGGAAATACTTTGACTTTTAACTTATCAAGGACACCAGCGATTCTTCTTAAATGGCATCCCCAAGCAGGACTGGATTTACAGTGAATGCCGCCTGAGGCGCTGTAAAAACTATAAGACACCCCTTTTCACCCTTTTTATTGTAATAATCTTCTACGCGTGGGGCCCTCTTGAAATCAGGCACTGCCTTGAAGCACTCAATTTGTGGACTACTTTGATCGTAGCACCTTACGCAGAAGCTAACTTTGTATGGCTTGTAATGGTTGCCATATTTTAAGTACCCAAGCGGACAAAATGTCTAGGGATTCCCTAAAGGCAGCTAACTTGATTCATTGCAAAAACTGATAATTTCATTGCAGACTCTAAGCTAAACTAAAATGATATAAGGAAATTTTTATTCTGCTTTCCTGGTAAATGGGCAATTTCTGCACAATATTTGTCTTCGTATTCAATAACTTTGTAACAGATCTCGCCTTATCTCTTTCTAATGGTTCATTATCCACACTAGTGACTTTTTTACCAGGTTAGAATAATTGTGGAGGATCAACAAATCAATAGCCACACAGAAAAGCTACACACAGCAAGAACAAAATCTCCAAAAACAAAGGACTCGCAGTCCCAAATTTAGGAAATTATCATGTTTCTTGACTAAGAAACAGGAAGAAAACAGGAGAGAAAAAGAGAGAAGTTTGCTACCCGATAAACCATATTTTAAATTTGCAATGCATTGCATGTGACCCCTCCAGGACGTTCATTCAAGGCTAGTTCCTTGTTTTCTGTAAGAATTTTAATTAGTTACTTTAAACCCAAACTATTCCTTACTTAGACGCAGCCCTGACTTATTATATATAGACATAACCATACAATTAAATCGACATTAACTTCAATTTAAACTTTGAAGACATTTTCAAAGTTTAAAATTCATTTAATCAAATGCACAACAGTATTTTGCCATATACAGAGAATTCATTAATACATTTTAAGTAATTTGTGGAATGAAAGATTTATGGCAAGGGAATTCAACAATTTGCATATTTAAGAAGAGGCGGCGGCAAACAGAGACAACATCATTATCCTTGACGCATATAAATAATGTCCCCAAGCAGCACAGGTCCATTTAATATACATACTTATACATACATATATGTATATATAGAGGTATCTATACTGTATATAATTTGACTAAATGTGATTTTAGCCTGAAGCCGAGCAGCGATTTGCCCCCCTCCACATCTTAGTGACACTTTGTGGAGATGGCGGCGGTTTTTCTGCATTAAAATGCTCATTAAATTTGCAAAGACTGCAAGGACAACAAACAGGACATGGTGGGGGCGTGACGTCATTGCCGAAAAATCACACACAGACTCAGTATAGGTACACAAAATGTGTATGGGTACACAAATGATGTATGTATGGGGGGTAGGGGTGGGCTTTGCCATTGATATTGATTCGTAGGCCAACAAAAAGCTCTCTTTTAGCTGCTCGAAAGAACACAAAACAGTTTTTTAATTCATAAAAATCCAACAGGCAAAAGAGAGTGAGAGAGTAAAGCCGCCAACAACGACAGGCGATGCCGCCAAAAAGCTTAGCCCCCAAGCAAACGCAAGGCAAGGCAAGACAGAGCTTTTTTTTGTTGCTTCGACCGACGCTGCGACAGGTGTTGCCTGCCTCAGTCAGTCGCTCAAAGGACGAGCTCACTGCAGGTACGTAGTAGTTGCTCTGTCTCTTCGTTTGTTTGGGGTTCATGCTTTAAAAGTGGAATAAAGTCAAGTCAAATCAAGCCAAGTGAAGTGAACTTCAGTGAGTCAAAAGTCATGTAAGTGGTCAATTGCAGTTGCCAATTCATTTGCATTCAAGTTGCTCTACACCTGGCCATCTAACCAGTGTCTTCCCATTTTCATCAATGGGCTTAATTACCTGAACTTCCATATGTTTGTGCGTGTGTGTGCCGCCTTTATGTGTCATAATTAACACTGCCAAAGCTAAATTAACTTTTAGCAGTTTCCTTCGCCATTTGCGGTCATGCTAATTCTGCGTGTGTTCGTGTGTGCGTGTGTGGGCGTGTCTTAACCTTAGCCTAAGCTTATCCAATTTCTTCACGCCCCATATTACGCTTAATGACCATTTATAGCATACTTTTAGGGGAATTTACTTTCAGAATACGAAACAGAAGGAATCATCAAATTAAGTTGCCAGCTATTTGCTTGATTTCAACTCCTAATCACACCTTTTAAGAACTATTTAATGAAATAACTATTATAAATTCTCAAATACTTTGGAAAGTCCACAATTTAGTTCTCTCGGTGGCAATCTATAAATTGTTTATATATAGTTATATATAGTAGTTTTTCGCATTGCATTTGTCTAAAGTATATATGTACATGACTTAATCTAAAAGTAATGTATGCATTTGAAAATACATAATACAAATAAATATATTTGACCTTTTGACACCAACAGACTCGTTATCAACAAAGACTTCAGAGCCAAGGCTACTATCTCTCACTCTCTCTTCCACTCTCTTAATGTTAATATACGCTAAAAATTGTTTTTTGCTTTTTATATCTAAACTGATATGGATCAGTTTTGAAGTTGTTCATATTGGTTTTCAAATTGATACCTGGTTGTATCTCGCTAACACTTAAATCTTGAAAAGAAGAGAAGCATTTCCAACTTTACTAAGTATATATTTATATGTATTATTATCATTCATTTTTGAATCCGAGCCGAGCCGAGAAAGAGAGAGAACTCTGATGATTCTAATCAGTGCCTTTATATAGAATGAACTGATATAAGTTGGAGCATTGCTTGATCTCATTTTGTTCTGTCCAGTCGCATTTAAATAAAGTTCGGCATGAAATTTTCGAATTTCTTATTAGTTTTAATTTTAAATACATATTTTGTTACTAATTTCATTGGCGGTATTCAAGCGTCGGCATTAATTTGCTTTGAAATCGATGGGAAAAGTGCAAATTATTCCTTTGACTCGACAGAAGTTTCATTCAAAAAGGCTCGCGATACTCTAAATCTCACATCCAGCGATTTGTTTTTAGACGAGGGACGTGTTCTTACGTTAATCAGTGAACGCCGCAAATTAGTCAATACAGAAGAATGTAATAAAGTGATTAACGAAAATCAAAAGTCCACAATCAACATTCACCTTAGTGATGATAAGCAACAAAAAACAATTACTCTACAAAACGATGCTAACTTGGATGCAGTGCGTGCCGAAGTAATGAAATCGTTGCCTGAACATTATAAAAATGCAAAATGTGCAGATTTCTATTTTGTTAACCAAAAAGGTTTCGAAGTGCTGAGAGCCGAGGAGGCAGAAACACAATTCCAGAATATTTTATCAGCCGATTCTACTATTACATTAAAAAATAGATTCATTCAAAATCGAACAAAAGTGGAAGTCAAATGGCTCTTAAAGACATGGCAGATTCAAGTTAATTTGCGTGCATCACTTGGCGATTTGCGTCATTGGATCACAAAACCACTCAATTGTCCGAATCTTAGGGAACCATTGAGTCTGCCCGATGAACCACTATTTAACACTAAGAACAATGCGGACAGAACCAATTGGCTTGTCAGAGATAAACATGCTGTACTTGAGAATATTCAAAAATACAAGAATGTGGATGCATCCGCCAGTGCATTGACCGCACCATACAACAGAGAAGAGGAACTGGCCATTGAATCCTACGTTTACACTACGCAATCTACCAATATCAAGAGAATATACTACGTGGACGTTTTGGAAGCAGAAGAAACTTTTCTTGTTGGAACACAAACTGATGGATTCTCCGATAACCATTTGAAAGTTAAAGTCATATCAGTGGATACGGAGGATAAAAGGATTTTACTTTTGAAAAATGGGCGCTCAACAAATCAGCGGTCTTCAGTCTGGGAAAACATTGTAATTGCAAGTAATAATACACAGGCAGAAATACATGTGGAATTTATTAACCATCAGAATGATTATTTATACCTTTGCGAATTATTTGAACATCGTGCCAATTATGAGGCTCACTCCTTAAGCAGATTTTCGACTACAAACAATAATAGATGCATTTTTGATTCTGTTGGAAACTTGACAAGTGCTAGTGCTTTGGTCCTCAACAAGGAAACTGTCATAGTTAACGGTGAATATATTTCAAAATACCGTAATGAAATTGGTGTGAGAATGACTCCCTATCAAAAAACGAATTACAATTGTTTTCAAAAACGTCGACCACAAATCACTGCGTATACACAAAATTTAATGATGCAAGTCTCTCATAATTGGTTCGGTTTGATTTCCAATGTTGATGTGCAAGAAAGCGAAATGACAATGGGCAATATCGCAGAAGGAAAATATCTAGGTGATATATGGGGTGGAGAAATTTGCAGACTTACTGACAATGCGTTTTCCAATAATAATAAGAGAAATCTTTACTTCAATTTATTTATATTCAAATCGAAAGATTTCGCAAATAGAATTATAGAAGATATACCAAAGCCTTTTTAAAATGTCTAGAAGAAAAATATTATATTATATATTTACCTATTTTCACGATTAATAAAATTAATACCATATTTTTTTAAATTTTGTTAAGCAAATCTAATTTTAGTCAAAAATTTGTTTAAAATGTTAACTTTCTTTTTTACTAATACCTATTCTTTTACATACATAATAATGTTTTTCACTTTAATTAAATAAATATAAAATTCGATCACTTAATTAATTTTATTTTTGTTTTTTTTTTGTTTTGGTTCTAAATCAACAAAAATCAAAGGCGAAATACTCGATTTAATGTAAAGAAAGGACTCTGCAGTAGCAAGGTTCTCAAAGAGTCCTTGGTTAATTGATAATCGAATGTTTCTTATTTTCAAGGCAACTCTCTGGGTTTTAGAAATTCGTTAGTTGAATAATCGATAAGAAATAAGAATTAAAGACTAACCATGTGGATTTGTTTGAAATTTAATCCCGAGTTTTGGTTTCTCAATAATTAAAAAGAATTTTTAACTATTGCGGATATAAATTTGACCCTCTAAGCAAGAGGTAAAACTTCAATTGGGTTATAAAATATGAAGCTTTTATTCCAGCTGCTATTGATGCCTTCTCCGATTACTTCTATATTCCTTGTGCAAACTATGAACAAAACTGGCAATAAGAAAAAAAAAAACGAGAAGGAAAACTTTTTACTTGTCCATTTCCACATAATGACCATGAACTTAGTCCGATTGAGATATATGTAAGTTGAAAACTGACTAATTGCCAATTTTGTGCCCGAATCCAAAGAGAAGTTATCTTAAAATAGAAGAGCAATTAAAATGGCTAATAGCTTGGCCATTTTGTCGAGATAAGAAGAAGCCGTTCATTAGATTCGTTTCCAATTGGACCAAATGAAATGAATTACTTGCCGCGCCTTACCTTAACTTGTTTTGCCTTTGCCTACCTAACTTTATAGCAAAAGCAAAAGGTTAATGGGTCAGAGCGAGAATATCAATTACATCCCCCGCCAACAGAAAAAAGGGTAAGTGAGGACATTTTGTAGCAACAGTTGTTTGCTTTGATGTTGAAATGTAATTAGTTGAGATTTGATAAAGGTCTTGGGCCTCTTTTCTCTTAGAGTTGGCTAATTGTAATTAGCTTCCCTCAAAGTTGTGTCAAAAGTTTGACAAGCCTTCCCAAAAAAAGAAAAAAACATCAACAAGAAATTGTATAAAAAGCAATTAAAGCAATGCTAAAAGCACAGTAGAAGATGCTTTTCGAGCTCATTTGTTTACAGGACTGACGACGACTCTCATTAATGAAATTGACTTCCCACGACAACGCTCAGGACAGTCAAGGCGTTTCCCCCAAAAGCCAAGAAGATACTTTCACTGACGAATATAAATACAACACACAATTCTGTCAACAAAACTATATTTAACCTTAACAACCAAGCCAAAGCCAAAAAAAGGAAAAGTAAAAATGGGTTTTTGTTTTACTTTTTTTTCCATGCCCTCCTTTCTCACTCTCTCTCTCTCTCTCTCTCTCTTTGAACTAAAGTTAGAACCAAGGCTAAAAAGCAGGTGCACTTAAGTTTACTAGCAACTGCAGCTGTTCCCAGCCAAAAGAAATGTTTATCTAAATGGATGAATAAATAATTATATTTTATGGAATGTTCATATTGAAAAGTTGGACACACAAAACCCATATAAGTATGCTATACAAGTTGCCCTTTGATGTATGCTACAACACATTGAAATCACAATTTCCTCTCTACACAAACACACGCATACAAGCAGATGCTTATACATGTATCCTGCCGGCAATAAAAAGACTGAAGTAATGCAGAAGCATAAATTAAGTCGCAACCGGTAATAATACTAAAAGCCGAAACCGACAATTTTAATGACCTGTCGAGGCCAGAAGAACAAAATGATAGCGCATAGAGCGATGTAGGCAGTCAGTCAGGATATTGCCTGCCGCCGGTCCTTTATAGTCATCGTTGTTGACGGCACAACGCATTTCACTCAAATGGCGGCTGTCAAGCCATGTATTAATTAAGTCTATATATGGTTTCATTTTTCAACGATTTTCCAACCATTTTCATCCTACTCAGCAGCAGCAGCAACAATAACAAGGACCTTGGCCAACGGCAATGTGGTGCTAGGTGCTGGCTCTATTAACGTGGTGCAAAATGAGAAGCATTCCGATGTGGGCAGCCATTTGGCTGCTCTTCGGTTTGGTCCTGCAGCTGAAGGATGCAAGCGCCACATCCGCCTACTCTTCCTTCTCCTCCTCCAGTTTAAACTTGCCTTTGGCTTGGCAGCAGCAGCAGCATCGTAACCAATTTGGACGGAATTCGCGGAACTTCTTACGTCGTTCTGGCTCATCACCCTCCTCTCTAGTTGATACAGGGTCAAGTGGCGGCGGCGGCGATGCGGTAAATCTTATGGCAAATGGCTACAATGAGTACAGTCAACTATTTGATGACCGTCAAGCTAGACAACAGCAAAAGCAACAACAACAGGTGAGATGAAATGAAAGTAACCGAACAACAATTTCATGATAATAATTAAATAGAGTGGTATCAATTCGTTAGGTTTAATTAGGGAAAAGTTCAAAGTTCATTAGGCAGCAAACGTTGCGTATGTTGAATAAATTACTTATACGCACTGTTGTTTCGAAACTAAATTGCAGCTGCGTCAGCAACAACAGCAAACCGAAGTCTATGGCATCGTTGAACCGCTAATTGAGGACACACCCTGTGCGGACCGTGCCTGTCTGGTGAATGATGATTGCTGTCCCACTGGCGTCTGTGTCAACACATATGGAGGTAAGGCAACAAAAGCAACGAAGTGAAAACACCCCTTCATAAGTTACATTTGCATTCGGGCAGAGGGCAAATGCGTTTATGTCTTTGGACGCAAGCGTGATGATGATCAATGTCAGCGTCATTCGGATTGTCCAACCGGCAGTTTATGCACATTATCTAACCAAGAGGAGGCCGGAGGTGGTGCCATTTGGCATTGCGAGGCGTCCTTGATGCAGGAATTGTTTGGCATAAAGCACAAACACTCACTGGGCAGTGAATGCACCAGCAGCAGCGATTGTCAACTAAACATGTGAGTGCAAGAGAAGGGCGGACAAGTCAATCAAACGTCATTTTCTTTTTTTGGGTTTTTGCAGCGGAATGTGCTGCCAACAGCAGAGATTGCATCATCGTGCCATGACCAAGCTAAGTTGTGGCTATTTTCGTGATGCCTTCGATTGCATTGATATGGCCGAGGTAAAGTACAAAGGATAAACCAGAAAGCTGAACTTTGCCCCCCTAAGTATGCAATAAAAAGTCAAGGAATTTACTAATTTAAAAAAGTCTTTTGTCAAGACTTGTAGATAAAAAATATCGATAGGGCGAACATTGTTTAAAGACAATATAACTACAGGGCATGCAAAATGTTATAAATAAATTGTTAGCCTATTGCATACTTTTAGGGGTAATATTAAATGCAGTTGAAATCAAGAAGTTTTCATTCTTTTCAGCATCGAAACATCTGAGGGACAACAGACAACAAAAAACATATCAAAAGTTATATATATTTACAATATATATAAAAAACATCTTTTTAAATATTGAATACTGAGAATACATATCAATTTCTTCAAGAATAATCATTAATTAAAGATATTTACATAAAATATTCCACTAATTATAATATTTAATCAAAAGGAAAACAAAAACAAAGAATCTTAATGTGTTTATAGAAACCAAATAAACCCATAAAAAATAATACTGACTGAGGCATTCAATGTTATTCAAAATAAAAAAAAAAACAGCAAGTATTAACAGATATATATATATACATATATAAAGCATTTTATTCCAATCTTAATGTGTACAATTGTTATTATTAAAATGAAATTAAACCAATTAAAGCACAAAAACAAAAATTGGTTTTCATTTCCAAACATTTTATCAGTTTTTCCATTCAATAAAGAAAAAAACAAAAAAAAAAAAATCAAGTCAAGTCACAACAAATAGATTATCTTAAATTGTATTTGAAAATAAAATGTAAAATATTAAACTATTCAAAAAAGAAAACAAAATAAATGTATAACTAAATGCACAACAAAAGTGCTGAAGGGCTAAACAGCTCGGAAAACCAACACGAAACATGTTTTTCTTGGTCCAGATGATAATAAAAAGGGTTCAATGCGGTTTCAAAAACAAAACTTTTTGAAGTTATAAGCGGACAGATATTAAATTAGAACAGACTAATTTAGTTAGGAGCCTCTGTTTTTCATAGCAGAATTTACAAGCAATATGACTATTCATAACTATTCAAATTTTAATGTTCAATACATCTGCATCAACAGATCAGTATTTAATTCTACACCCAATTTCTTATACTCACATTCATTCAATTCATTTTCGCTTCGTTTGAATGATATGCAACTGAGTCTCGGTTCACTAATCGAACTCGATTTTCAATGTCATCATATTCATTTTGATCGTCGTAAACTCATATTAGCTTTTCTGTCTCTCATTCTTGCAGGTCTCTAATGGATATTAAAAAAAAATCTAGTTGAAGACTGCCCCTTAATGACAACAATCTATGTATAAATGAAATTGTGGTTTATATGTTCAAATCTTTCTGCTATGAATTCGATGTTAGCTTTTTAGAATGATGGCATGACGACAAGACAAATTAAAAACAATATTTAATAATCTGGTTGGATTACGAACGTTTTTAAATTTAAGTCAAACCTTGCATATTTAGCCGTTTCGAGGTCAATATTCCAAAAGATTATTTCAAGAGCAACGCAAAAAGGCAGACAGGTTGTCTGTGTAGCTATAATAGGGCATGATTTTAGCTTGTTTAGGGCGAAAGCTCTTACGCTAATTTTTCATAGCGCCTAAGGGTATGCCAAAAAAAGTGGTCATCGGTATTGTAGGAGACTCTTCACTTCATTTAGTTGCAATTCCCAACTAGATTTAGCGTTGAAGACATGGTATGGCTATTGTTATTCTGGAGTTCTTCAGCAGACCGATCTGTTTTCGACCAATCATTACTATGACAGCTACATGATATAGTCACCCGATCTTGATCAAATTTGGCGTAGTCGTTAATAGTTATTCAGAAAAGTCACTGTTCGTTTGTGTGTGAGCTACATGATATAGTGGTCGGATCCAGCTGAATCCGAGATATAAAACCCCTACAAGCCTACATGCGAAATTTCAGCTCTGCAGCTCGTACGGTCTAGAAGGAGTTTGCGTTGATCCAGACGGACATGGCTATATGAAATCGTCTCGTCGTGCTGATCAAGAATATATGTATATACTTTATATGGCCGGAGATGCTTAGTTCTATGCATTGCACACTTCTGACCAAAATGAATACACCCTTTTTGTAAGGGTATAAAAATAAAATTCCTACGCCCCCCCATCAGAATGGGGATAAGAATAGTGACTCACTGTTGAACAAGAAGTCACCGATAAGGCATTTCCTAACACATGAAACAAAGAGCCAAAGCTTATCAGCATCCACAGGCACACAACCAAACAAAATTTCTTCAATTTAGTAATTTTACATCAAAATAAGCGTTATTTTCACATTTTCTTGACATACAAAGCTATACAAACAATTTCAGATTTTTCTACTAAGTATTCATCCTCTAGAATCGAAGAGTGTTCAATCACATCCAATAGTTAGTATTTCAATCACATCCGATAGTTGAAAATTCTCAAGTTGTTCAGATTATATGTTCATTTTTGTTTTGTTTACATTTATTTCTATAAATATACTTTAAGAAAATACGAAAAAATAATATTAAGTTAGTTTCATTAAAACGGTATAACGTAGTCCGCCCACAAATCGTTGACATATTGAACCATATTAATGTTAGGTTGTAGCTCCCTAATACTTGAATTATCTCCGTAGGTAACAATCAAACGTCTAATTTCGCCCATCAGGTGGGCATCGTTTTTAAAGAGAATCTTACAAGTTGGAATAATGTTTTTCGCCGAAATTATTGTCCATTTTTGGTCGTTATCCATGTTATGCTTGAAAGACTGGACATCGTTTGCTCCCTTCACCGTAGAAGTGACATGTTCACTTTCAGTGAATTCTGAGTTGTCTTGTTTAGATATAACAACATTTCCACCCAATTTATTCCATTGGGTTCCCAATTTTGCTTCCATTTTATCAAGCTTACTCACGTCAGTGTCATCTGATTCGAAACCGAAGAAACTAATGATTGCATTCCACATGTCTTTGAAGAATTGTAAAAACTTATCAAAGCCACTCATTTCCTCAGAGTCTTGATTTTCATTTGAGACTGCAGTGACATCCAAGCGTCCACCAAGATCAAAGTGATTTGTGACATACCAACCAAATTTGTTTAATACTTCGATAATATCTTTGGTGCGATCTAAATTAGATAGATTTTGGACATTGGCTGCTGCATAGATTTTATCGCGAAATTCCTGACTTAATTCTACTTTATCCTCGTCAATAAGTATTTCGGTTTTCTTACTGACAAGAGATACCACACCATAACGAGCATTCCATTTGGATTTCGATCCATTATTTAGATGATTGTCGTATTTTGCATCTAGAATAAGTTTAGAAATGTTATCCAAAAACCTTTATCCCCAAGAGCTTGAAGAGTCTGTCTTATTAAAGTAACTTCATCTCTCTGTTCCACTATGGGTTGGTAGCTTTTGTCGAAAGTTATGGGCGACAAGTCAGCCAACGTAAAAGCTAAAGATTGGTCATCATAGATAAGCCCCTTCAGAGATCTTTCCGCAAGTAATTGCAACGAAGTGGTCTTTGTGCCAACATATAAAGTGTATTGAACTTTACTCGAATCTTCCTTAGAAGAGACGTCAATCACTTCGCATACTGGCGTGTCCAAGGGAACAGAAGCAAAGCTTTCATCATTCGCCAACTTCACCGAAGCACCATGTGAACTCAATACTATATTCTTTGCCTCTTTAAGATAACTCAAAAATTGATGGACAGTTTGGTCTTCAACCTCTGTGACATTCATAAAGAGATCCGACTTCAAGTCAGCTCGACCCAAATCACGAATGGAAAGTACAAAGTTTGATGACTTTATAAGTGAACAATATTTTAAAGGTTCAGCAGTCACATCATCTGGAAAAAATTAATAATCTTAATAAAAAAAGTAATTTGTTAACTAAAATATACTTACATTTAATAGATGCTAGTAAAATTAGAGTTAGGAAAAAAAATAAATAATATTTAAAATCCATTTATAGGTTGTAGTTAAATATTTTTATGAGATTTTAGTCAGACGGTTCGTTGATTATTCAATGCACTGTATTCGAGTACCAAGCTGTAATAAATTACACGAAACGCAATAAAGGAAATGCAAATTAATTGTCAGCACAATGAGACGATGCAGTATAATGGTCGTGGGTTGACTATATTATACTATTCATAACTCCATTATTGAAACTGATTGTGCTCGTTTGTACAAAGGTCGTTGCCTTTTATCCGATTAACAATTATTCATTCGTTTTTCCTAAGAATGAAAACCACAAACATGAACTAATTAACACAAGAGAAGAAGTCATGGGATAAACCTCCCTTAAAATTTATCAGATATGATTATTTACTAATTTTAAATTCTTTTTTTTGCACCGGAGTGACTAACGCTGCTGAAACTGTACAATGGCTTGCTTATCAATTTTCAGTTTAAAGGCAATGTAATCAACAATAACAAATAAACCAGAAAAGTACCTTACATTATTATTATTTACAATATATCGATATCATTTGAATCGATGACATTTGAATTGATGACATGATATTTTAGGGGTGGGAAAACATTATTTACAATATATCGATATAAATATCGATGACATTTGACATTTTTAGCTGCAAAATAGCTATAGCTAAATCTGCACAATTTGGGCAATACGCGGACTTTTTCAAAGAAATATTTTCGGATGGCAAGACAAAGCAAGACAAGGTTTATTTTGCACATGCACCAATAGGTTTTCCGGTTGTCTCCAACAAAATAAAATAAAGCCAATTCTCAACTTGTTAAAGCACACACATATTGATTAATTGATGTACGTGGTTGGATACGTACATTAATGAATGAGGTTGACATTTTTACACTTTTCTAAAGTTTTCACAAATTACGTTAGCATCAATTGTTAATGCATGGTTTATTATATTTAGCAAATATTTCGATCTTATCAATATATATATATAATACAATTATCATTTATGCTCAACTGCGGACTGTGGTGGCTGTATCGGGCTCAATATTACCCTCGGGCAGCTCCCTGACCAAGGATAAAAGCTTCTCCAGCTTGGATATCTGCAACGTGGTCTGATCCAAGTACAATTGCTTCTTGGGCGGCTTGACCATGACACGCAAATTAGGCGATAACTTCAAGGAAGTGGTTACACCTCTGCAAAAAGGTGGTTCAGGTGGGTTCTTGACAGGATTAACATGTTAATAATACACTTACTTTTCATCTCCCACAACTATAAAGTGCAATTTCTCATTGAAGGCCAGACGGGTAAGCTTGTTCTTACGTTTGGGAACCACAGCCTGAATGCAAATGGCCTTATACTTGTTCACATTCAAATCAAAGACATGCACTTTCCCCTCGGTGGTCACTGCAGCAAATACGGTGCTGGAATATGGAGCCCATTTGACATCGCCCACCGCTGAACCCAAATCGAATATGAAGAGGGGATCGGCCCTCATGTCCTCCCAGACTTTAACACGCCAATCTCCGCCGCAAGAGACGAAAATGTTCGAATTGAAACGATTAAAATCGATGCGGTAAACAGACATATTATGAGCATTATAGGTCATCAAGTACTTGGAACTGAAGGCTGTGCTACATTTGTAGATGTAGCCACATTCGGTGCCCACTAGAAAGATCTTGGGATCGACCGGATGGAATTTCATGCAGCAGCCGCCACTCTTAAGACTGACCTTTGTGCCATCAGGGCCATCGACTAGGCCATTCTCCAGATACAATGTAATTATCGTGGTTACCCACAATTTGTTTTGCATTAGAATCCAATTAAACACTCTTCCATCAGATGATACGGAAAAGAAGTTAATCTCGCCATCGGTCATATCAGGGCCCCATTTGAGTTGCCAAACGCATTCACCATGCTTACAATTAACGCCTCGGGAGACATATAAAGGCTGTTTGCAATCCCCACGCAAATTATAGACAGCAACATTGCCATCATAGAGGCCAATTACCACCAGAAATGGATAAGTGGGATGTATATCACAGCACATGACCCCGCAATCAGTTTGAACTGAGGTGAGAAGTCATTTAGAACCTAACCAAAAGATTATCCACGGCTGTACTCACTTATATAATCTGGGAATGAAGGATTCTTCACAGTGAATAGACAGAGATAACCCTCATTTGTCTGTTTCATAAAGTCATCTGCCAAGTAGGTAAATACATAGAAGATATTTATCTCCTTTGAATTACATTATTTCACTACTTACGTGAACCAAAACAAACGGCAAATAGATCATAGTAACTTGGATTGAACAATATATCGGTGACACTCATCTTTTTGGTCTTTTCATATTGAAATTTCCATAGTGGCAATAGATTGCCCTCACCCTCACGAAACTCATCGGCCGGATCCTCCCAATAGCGATAATCATTGGCTATATCATCATAGATATTCTGATTGATCATGCGCTCCAGGATTTGCCAGCATTTCAAATATTTCTTATTCAATTGTTCGGCCATGGCGGATTTATCCTTGAACTTCTTTTGACGCATTCCCCGTTTGACAATACGCGAATCGTCGCGTCGATTATCCTTCTGTTGCTCCTCGAAATCAGCCAAATACGAATCATATATAACCCATTGAAGGACATTTGCTCCAAATTGTGAACGTGGCGGCGGAATGGTCTGGGTATCGACACTCTAAAACAGAAGAAAACTTACTTTAAGGGGGAGAAATTATTCGGGTTTTTTGCCACTTACTCGCTTGGGGAAGGTAAAGGTCAGAGCGGCACGTTCACAATAATTAAATTGATTGATTAACTTGCGTTTCTTGCTAGTTGTTGCTGCCGCTGGCTGAGCCTCACTTGGCTCATCATCATCGGGACCAGCTGCCTCGCCATCTTCTTCACCATCGACACCTGATTTGGCAGCTTCATCCTCCTCCTCTTCGCCTTCCTCTTCGTCGCCGGCAAGAGCATGTTTATCCTCCATTTTATCATCATCATCGCCCTCAGCCTCTTCACCTTCTTCGCCGTCACCCAATTCGGCATCACGTTGCTCGACCAACGAATAATTGGGCATAGGCAATGGATAGGCAACATCATCAGTTTCCTCTGCCTGACGACGTGCCTCCTCCGAGTCCACATGCAACGAATTACCCGGAAAACTTATCAAAGTCACCGTATTCCCAGGCAACGGAGCTGGCACAAATTCGCCCTCTTTAAAACTAAACACCACCAAATTATGCACCACATTCGTATTGGTCGGTGTCAGCACTTTTGTCACCTCCTCGGCCAGTTCGGCCTCAGTTAGATCCAATTGATCATCCGGTTTTAACAATTGTCGTGACTTCATCCAGGCATCAAAATCATCAGCATCTCCACCACCGCCGCCACCACCGCCATCGCCCTTGCTCTTGGACGTGCGTATCTACAAATATACGTACCCGTTAGTTATTAACTAAACCCAACTCATCAGGCACACAAACATCTCAAAGAGGTGCATCGATTATTATTATTATTAACACAAAGCTGAGGGAGGCGAATTTAGATAACAAGAACTTGACTTACCTTTATCATATCGAATGTTAAATTGTGCATTGATAATTTGATATTTGAAAAACTAATATTAGATTAGGTTTGGCTTTTGATGAGGCTTTTGGAGGGGGGCGGGAACGATTAGGATTATAAGTAGAAATTAATCATGCAACATGCAACATAGTAAATCTTTCTCTTTTTTTTTGTTCTTGTTCTCCATTTATCCATAGAACAGATCACTTTCAGTTACCTCCTGCTGTGTATCGTCGGATTCCTCCTCAGATTCCATGCAGCTGGCAGCTGACATTTTGCTATCGACTTTATTTTTCTGGTCTCAACTGTACCTAAAAACTACACACTACACCCACAAACACACACACTCGCACACACATCTACAGAACGGCGGCTACTTCTAGTTGTTGTTGTATGTATTTACAAGTATATATATAAAAATACGTTATTTATATTTACAATGAGTTTTGAAATGTTATACTGATATTTACATAATGCTCTCTACATGCACTCACACACACACACCCCAACAACTATCATAAGTAATATCAAGTAATGACACTCCACTATTAAGAAATTTGCTTTCAAATTGAATTGAATTATCGAGACATTTTATATTACAAATTCAGTTTCTTATTCTTATACATACAGCCTATCAAAAATTTCAACGAATTAAAAGATAAGCCTCTAAACAATTGAAAGATACTGCTACAAAAGATGCGTTTGAGCTTCCCAAAATTGAGTTTTATAAATTTTTGAAATCAAATTTATATTTAGAGTGTCATTACCGATGATGCCCAGTGACTTATTTGCTGAAATCGCGATGTTTTAAATTCTTAAAAAAGTTTTAGGTTGACATTTAAATAATGAACGTGAATGTATTTCAATTTAGAATGGATTCAGAACCCATTTAAAAGTTATAAACTGATTATCAAAAACAAAACATTTAGATTGCATTACCCAAAGAAGTTAAACCAAAGTATAAATATAATATTTCTCTTTTTTTTTTGTAATTTTCCGTATCTTAATGAGTTTTAAGGCCTTGTGTTTTTGCCATTTTAATCTTTCAGCAAATGAGCCACTGGCTTAGGATTAATTCATTTCAAATAATAATGATATTTACATATTTACACATTCGCACTTACAAATTACAAAATGCAGTACTACTTGCGTTCTAAATTCTAAAGGAAAAACTGCTGCTAAACAAGGGGAAGGATTACAGGATGCAGAATATACAATTGGTCAATATACCGCCATGGCTTTGTTAGCAAGTTTCCACATCTTAAAAACAAAAAATAACTAAAAAACACAAGGCACACAAAATCCCGAGAGTGAAAAAAAGTAGTTAAAATACTTGAGAGAGAGTTAAGTAAGCAGTAATAGGTCGATTTTCGCCGCCTAAAAACTCTCGTGCGAACGCTTGGCTAAACGTAGACCAACTAAAATCTGTGGCAAGGAATTGCAAACAATTTAAACCAAAAAACTTTGTTGACTGTTGATGACGTCTGCCACCATCATGTCAGCGGCCTCTTCAGAGCCAAAGAATGGATGGAATAAACTTTTTCTACTTCCGCCCGACGTCTGCCGCAGCAGGTAAAAAAGGGCAGGTGGAGAGGTTCATATTGATATATTAGGCGGCTCTATCTTAAGGTGGGGCGGTGGGTAACAACAAAAAAAAAGAAAAAATAAACAAATTACACACAACTCCATTAAGTGAGATCCCAAAGCCAATCCATGCACACTTCTGTGTGCGGAATTAAGTTACTTACATAGCAAATCAATGAGGAAATTTCGAGTTTTAATACGCTTTACGCGCGTTTAGGAAAGGTGAGCCTAAAGCCATATACGTGAGAGTGATTTATTGACTGGTTTATTGCGTCGATTGTGATGGGCCCTCGACACCCTCTAGAGGGGCAAGAGAGGCAGCAGCAGCAACTCGATTATCGGGACAGAGACAGAGCCTGGCCCAAATTCAAAGAAATAACTAAAATATATACATATAGTAAATTGGTAGCTGTAACTACATTGCACCGTTGCCAGTGATCCATGGCACGCACATGCTGCCCCTCTGCCCACTCCGCTCCCCACTCTCTATGATTTCTGGCGGAAATTGCAAATTATGTTTCGTGACAAAGTTCCATTCCGATATTTTTTTCCGGAGCGCAAAAACTTATTAAAAAGTAATCGCAAATTTTTCAAAAACTCTACAAAAATAGAAACGTGCAAAAGCGACGAAGGACATGGACATGGCTGTGGATATGGACGTGGATGTCATCGTCGCAAGGATTCAGTTTAGTTGTGACTCTCGAGGCGTTCGCATGGATCTTCCAAGTTATTTTTCTTTTTCCCCGTGTGTTTCATTTGGTGTACTTACCTTTCCTCTGTTCTGTTTGCCATCGCCTTTGTTCTTCGTATCCGGCATAATGTCTGCTTTTGCTCCACTTCCGCTTTTACTTGGTCCAAGTTGTTTGTTTTTGTTTAGTTATTGTTCAATTTCCTTGCCGTTTTAATTTGTTTTGAATTTTTCTTCAGTAACTCATTCTCCAGTAAAAATAAAAGTAACTTAATAATTTTCGGTTTTATCGTTGATGGTTTTTGGGGCTGTGTTTGTTGCGTTTTCGACAAAAGTCAAACTTTACGTAATATTAGAAACTAAATAGACAAAAAATCAAATGAATCGAATTTTGCCATTTTGCCTGCTTTGACTTTGTTTGTTTGAGTTTCTATAGAGACATACGCACTAAACTATATATTTTTTTTTGTCATTTGCATATCGATTGTTTTTGCATTAGAAATAGAAGCTTGAATGCGGCCCAAAGGACTTAAATACTCAAAAGATTATCTTTTCTATATCGAAAAGTGAGTTAATTTTCAAGTTGAGTGCTAAATTACTCATTAAACAAAGTAAAGCCACCAGAGGTAGAGGAGTCTAGGAAGAACTAAATTAAGAGACCCTCTTTCAACTCATCAGAATCAGCCAACTTGACATATAAGAAACAATTGAGTGATTAGTCAACAATCTAATCTTAAGTAGAACTAATTTTTCTTTTAAAAATATTAGAAATGACGTTTAAATGCCAAAAGTTGTTACTTTATTTTTGTTAGAAAATCATTTTTCATTGAAAAAGATTGCATTTATTTTTAATTATTTCCTTTTTTGCAAAAATCCTGACGATTTACCATAAGTTGGGAAAGCAATACTTTTAAATTTTACTGTCCCTTACTGCCGGTCACTATTCAAATCTCATAGTTAAACGAGATGATTGAATTTAATTTGTTCGCTTCATATTTAATTTTTTCTTTTTAACAGATTTTTGTTAAATATTAGTACCCAATATTGTCACATTTGAGAGTGTGAGTGAGTGAATATATGTTCAATAAGTAACTCATGTATATATATATACAGTAGAATCCGGTTATAGCGAATAAAGTTCGATGAGTGATTGGTTGGTCCCAATACAAATTTATATGAAAGGGCCTCGGGTTAGTACGTCTTCCGGATATAAAGACGAAAATCGTCGGTCCCTTGAGCGTCGATATATCCTGATTCTACTATATATATGTCTATGAGTATTAAATGCAAATCGATTAACGCAAAGGGAGTACAGGGACATCAGAAAGCAGTGTTAGTGTAACAAATAGGTCAGTGAGTGAGTGATTGAGTTAGTAAACTTGTTCACTCATTAAAAATCGAGTCAATAAGTCAAGTTTTTCATCAAATCCGTTCTGGTTTACATGATTCGGTTCTCCTCATTCATTCGATTTAATCCAGCATTAAATTTGATTCTTTATGGGATTATTTACATTTATGCAGACATCCAGTTATAGTTAATATAAAATTCTTAGATTCATTAAATAAAAGTTTAAACAAAGATAATAAAATTAGGAATAAACTGTTTTCTAAGACCCAATAAATACCCATTTTATCAAACTGTTATGAAGAGTAACAATAAAATGACAATTATTGTCATTCCATTCCGTTTTTCTTTTACAAATATTTTTTGTTTTCAATTTTTATTTAAAGTGCCAGTAAAAACGCAGCTTAAAGCTAAAAGTTAGACTCTGTTTACACTTTTAACGCATTTTTGTTTTTTTCTTTTCCATTTTTGTTTTTGTTTTGTCAACAGTACACGCCCATATATAAATATATATATTATATATATTACTGATTACATCATTAATTATGCCTTCAATCATACACATACATACATAAATCATTCCAAAAATCATCAATTTCATTCATATTACACTATGTATATATGTATACATATATTTTCGATCCCTCTTAATCGTTCTCTCTCTCTCTCTCTCTGTTTTTATAGCACACACTTAGTTTTTGTTTATTTTTTAAATAGTTGTTGTTATTGAGCCTAACAAATTGAATATTTTCATATAGAAATATTCATTTCTTTGCTTTCTTGACAAACAACCAATCAAATTGTCATTGTGTGTGTGTACATTTTTCGCTTATGTTTAGCTAGCAAATTATAATATAATTTATCATTTCAAGTCTTTGTTGAATAATTGATTAAAAGAGGGGTTGGGGTAGGGGTAGGGGGGGACTCTTTGAATGAATGCATGTAAATTGATAGGCAAAAAATATTTCTTGATGCTCTTTTCTTGACTTTTACAAACTATTTACACAATTTTACAATTACAGGAATTACACAATATATAAAAACTAAATGTAAAGGTATTCAATATATATATATATATGTAGGTATACAATATATTTAAATCGATTGAACGATTGTACAGGAAATTTATGGAATAAACTTAGTTTGATAAAACACATTTTCGCAATTGCCTAAATTAATAGGAAATCAAATTTCGTCATAGGCCAAAAAATATATATAAACAATTTTTCGTATTTTTTGTTTGTTTAACAATCGATATTATCAGATTTTTTTCATTTTACTTATACCAAATACAATTGTAATTATAATTAGAATTAATGTAAATGCTTAAATTGGATGTAAATTAATATGTATGCATGTTAATCTCTCAACGTTTATGTGTGTGTAAGTGCGTATGTGTATGTGTGTTTGTTTATGGGAACATATTTGTTTATTGCAGTTTTGAGGTTTTAGTTAAAGATTAGAATTCTGTTGCATTTTTATGGCAATTTGTTGATGAGTCTGAGTAAGAGTGTGTATGGGTATGAGTGGTTCAGTGTGTGTGTGTGTGTGTGTGTGTATGTAATACATTTAGTTAAACCAAGAAAAAAAAACACACACAAATATACAAATATGTTTTTTATACTGACTTAAATTAGTTGTAAAATGTTTCAAAGCAGCAAAACGATTTGTTTTTGTAACAAAAGAGAAATCTTTATTCTAAATCAACTAAGAAATTTAATAATTTTACTTTAAATAATAGAATAGAAACTAAAATATTGGCAAAATTTCTATTTCTGAATAAAGAAATTACGACTTTCATGTTTCCAGTATGCAGTAGTTGCTTGGCTTAAGAAAGTTTTTGTGATTTAAGACTATCAAAAATAAATAAATCTCTTAAGCTTTAAAACCAAATGAGTTTTAGGTTTCTTTAATTTTCACAAACATTCATATATTATTTTTAAATACGCAAAACTAAAAATCATTTTGCTGCCTAGATAGATTTACTAATCGGGGGATGTTTTGCAACTTAATTCCGCACAAAGTATCGAAATTCTTTCAATTCAAAGTTCGAGATTGATTTTGGCGTAGATGTTGCAATGTATTTTGTTTTGTTCATGAAACATTATGGAAATATAGTGTGTAGTGTTTTGGTGTGTTTTGTTTTGTTTGTTTTTTATATATATATATATTGTTTATGACTATAGTATAAAAATAGGAAGAACAAGCTTTGGTTATAAAGGAATAAAAAAAACTATATATCAAGGATTTATTGTGTAAGATGAGATGTGGTCAAAGGAGATGGGTGGAGGTTAGAGGGGTGGGGGCGAATATAAAACTACTAAATGAAGTTCTGAATGATCAAATGAGGGAATGAATGAGAGTTTTTTTTTTTCTGTGGGGTGCGAGGAGGGAAGCAGCAAGTGAGCATAAGGCGGCGCACTTTCATTTGTATTTTCTTCTTTTTTTTTGTTTTTGTTTTATAAATTTTCATTAATATGATTTCCTGAGTTTTTCTTTTTGTCCACTTTTTATCCTCTATTCTCCTCTCTTTTTCCATACTCCTCTTTTTTACCTCTGTCTCCTGACTTTTCTCTCGCTATAAGTTTCCTTTTTGCTGGGCCTAAAAAAATGTTTGTTTGATTTGTGGCTAATTTGCGCTTTCGTTTTGCGTTTTTTTTTTTCGTTTTTTGTTTTTGTGTTTAAACTGCTGCTCAGTCTTGGCAAAGTCTTTTACTGTAGATTTTGTTGTTGTTGTGAACAAGTTCTATATATTAAAAAATATACATCAGATGTGATTATTACTATATGTAAAATTATCGATATATATATATATATATATAAATGTTTCTAGGCCCTAAATTTGTTATTTTGATAGCACTAAATTGGCAGTGCGGCAGTTAATGAAGGCGCCGCCAAAAAAGCCCAACAGCTGCCTCAAAAGAAATAAAAAATAATAAAATATTTTATTTTTGCTTTCAATTCTTTTCGCTGTGTTATTAATCAATTTGAACATCCCACCACCATTTTGTCTAGGAAAATGTCAAACAATTCAATGCAGCTTGAAAATAAAAGTGAAAGCAAACTTTTTAACAAAGAAAATCTCAACAAAAAATGTCATTGGAAAAATTAATAAATGTATATATACAAAGTGACGAAAATAAACAAGGAACAGGGGGAGGAAGGGGAGGGACAAAAAGCTATGCATAATTTTACAATATTTTGGTTTTTTTTCTTTTAGGGGCTTTTTCTATTTACAATTTTCTCTGTGCTTTTTGGAACTGCCATAGTTAAGGTAACACGGGGCCAGGTTACAGGTTACAGGAGTGTGCGTGTGTGTGTTTGTTGTGTGTGTGTATTTTACCACTAAAATTGTGGTATTCTGCTTGTTGTTCTTGTTGTGGTTGGTGGTGGTTTGGGTTTTGGTGTCAATTTGAAATCGCCGGACTAGAGCCACAATCAGTTCTTTACTTTATCCTCCACACTTATGCTGGCCAGTGTCTTTTTAATACGCAGCGCTGTCAGACGAGCCACTGGATTGGGATACCAGCATTCTTTCATCACTTTGGCCATATTGTGCAAGACATCGGAGGCATGCCAACGATTTGGTATACTCGGTCGACACTTTTCAATGCAAACGACCTAAGCAAATGGAAGAAGACGAATTCATTTACTGTGCATTGAAATGAGAAAGACGATTGTTACCTTCTTCATCTCCTCGATACTTGGATCGGGCTGTACTGTGTCGTAGTAGGGCAATTGATAGTCATCATAGATCATTCCCATATTACAGCGACGTGCTATTTCCCACAATATCAAACCAAAGGCATACACATCGGCACGTTTATACGAATCAAAGTGCTGGGCATTCATGCTCTCATCCAACACTTCGGGTGCCATGTAACGTTTCGTGCCCACACGATGGGTTGATGGTATATCCACAGAATCATCTTTCTCTACATGACGCACTGCCAGACCCAAGTCACCAATGGCGCAGCTCAAATTCGATTTGACCAGAATATTCTTAGACTTGAGATCACGATGGGCAATGGCCGGCTTGCCGCGAGTACCAACAATATCCATATGCAAATGAGCCAAACCCGTGGCAATACTTAAGGACATATTCAGCATGGTATTCGTGTCCACACAGTGTGTGGTTAGATAATCGAAGAGTGACCCATTCTCATGGTAATCGGTGACCAGCCAAAGTTGTGTCCAAGTGCCATTATCTAAAAAAGAGAATTTCTTAAAAGAATCCATTCATAGAAGATCCACGCATTGGACATACCCTTATTATCGGCTGCTATGAAACCCAATATATTCTCATGTCGCAGCATAACAGTCTGATAGATTTCGGCCTCGCGAAACCAAGAGCATTCCTCACGGCTGGAGAAAATCTTAACTGCCACATTCTCGCCACGCCAACGACCACGCCAGACCTCACCGAAGCGTCCCTTGCCAATGACATGGCAAAGCTGCACTTGGCGTGCTATGGAACGTTGTACCAGAAGGGGAAGACCAGCTGGAAAGAAGTGTAAAGACAGAAATATTTAATCGAACTTCTACTAGAGTTGACGCGTGAGCAAAGCTTTTAAGTGATTTCATAGATGTTTTATGTTTTAATTCATGTCTTAAAGTCTTAGTTTATTACCTAACTAAGGGACATATAAACAGGTCTAGCCTATGATCGTTAAGTCTTATCCACATTCTTGCATTTTATGGAAACTTTTGACTTCTTTTATCCACAAATTTACATATCAATGCTATTTGGGAAGTCAATTTCTTACGTTCGCTGCTTAAAAACATTATTCCACGAACTCTTTCCGGATCTAATTTAATAAGTTATAATTTAAGAGCTTGCAAAAACAGGCTCCCAGACAAGAAGACCCCCTAAAAGTATGCAATTTTTGAATTAAAATTTGTATGTTTGCTTCGGTAAAATTGTTTTAACCAGAGGACATTACAAAGTTTCTTCAAAAAAGTGATCCTTCAGATTGTTTACTGCATACCTTAGAGGGCAAAGGGTCTAACTTGAAATTTTTCATCTAGTTTCTAATTTCAACTCACCTGAACCCGATCCGGATGTGGTCATCTCAATGATATCATGTATTGTCGTATTGCCATTCAATATGGGATCATATACAGAATCCTCCCTCGGATATGGACGACCACTGGCAATGCGTTTGCGCCGCTGGCAATAATACCAGGCAAATGTGCCCGACAGACAAATGATTAGAGTGGCGCCAACGATGATGCCAACTAGTTCCCAGCTATTTAGCTTATAGTCGGTATGGAAATCTGTTTGATAACCCACAGAAGCAAAATACTTAGTTAGTTTAAAGTTACAAACCGAAAATCTCAAGTGTTGATAGTTAGGAGAGAGCGAGAGAGAATGTGTGAAAAATTAATGGAAAATTAGGAAAATGCAAGAGGCGTTTTTTTTTAGGTTAGTCGAGAGAGCGATCGAGCCAAGATATGCACGGTGTGACATGCAATGCATAAAAAAATCCAAGTGCAATTATATAAAATAGAACATAATGCAAAACAGAAACAAATAACCCAAAAACCAAAAGACCAAAGTGTGCTTCAATTGATAACAAATTAGTTGATTGATTAATTAAAATTAATTAGATTTACTTAATTACATTTATATACACAAGTTATATATATATACACACTAACCTGGTGGGATTATTTACAAACCTCTTGGCGCTACTTAAAACGACCAAAACGACTTGAGCGTACAACTATATATATATACATATGTATATAGATAGGATTCTACAGTTATAAACGAATGGACGACGCTTTGCAACAACTCACACAAAAACAAACACACGTACAAAAAAAATTAAAATAAAACTTAAAGCCCCATATCCCTTTTTTAATACTGTGTATGTTTATATCCTTATCCTCATATCCTTATCCGCACCGAAACGAAACAGAACAAAACAATCAAAATAAACGCACACAAACAAATAACGAAACATTTACACACACTCTCGCACACACACACATACACAGACAATATGTGCAATGCAAATGAACGGAACAAACTACGCGCAAAAAATGGATGAAAGGATGAGAAAAGACACAACGAAGAGCAAATAGGGGCAAAGAAACATACAGTGTGATGGAGAGGAAGGGGGAGAGACTCAGGCAAAGATGATCAACAACAAGTTGGCAGCTCCATAACCTGTTCTAGAAGTTGGCAGGTTTTGCCTACCTTTGGAAACCAAAAAATGATTCTATTTCAGTGTCTGTACCCATTAACCCGATTTGATTTTGAAATTTTTAAAGATTTGAGCGGAATCCTTATTTTATCGTTATCCTTTATATCGTTTTTTCATAAAATTTTTCCCATTGAATATTACAGGGAAGTATACCATAAATTTTCACTTAAGATGCAATTTTATCGACCTTTTAAGAGTTATATCAAAAGCACTCCATTGATGTTAAAATGATGGTTGGTTAAATGATCCAAAAGTCACCTAAAAGAGTTGAAAACTTTCTAAAATTTAATTACTATGAATATTTGACATTATGTGGTAATGCTTTAGAGAAAGGAAAAATACTTTTATCCCAACACATGAATTTTTTTCTTCCCTTTCCAATGACTTTAATTTATTTAATCTAAAAGTGGAAAACTTGATATATTAAACCTATAAACATTTTGAGCATAATTAACACATAGAAATTCTCAAATCTCATTCTCTACCCCTCTCCATCTCCCTGTTTCACGCTGATTTTGTATGATGGCTAAACAAATGATGGCCAGACATTTGCGAGACTTCTAAATGAATGCAATTTTTTTGTGGCACTGCAGTTTTTTATTATGAATGGAATGAATGAACGAATGAGTTGAAATGGGCGCACACAGACAAATACACACACACACACATACATTCAGTATGACAAAGACACGTGGTGGGGGGAATGGGAGGGGCTGAAGTCTGTGGCCCTTGAGACATGTTTTTTTCCTTCTTCATTCTGTTGCCTATTTTCCTGTGTTTCATATTTCTCTCCCTTTTTATTGAGTCAATAAGATAATGAGGCAAAAGGTCAAATTCGACAAAAACAAGAAATACAAAGACAAAATGGACAGGTGGAGAGGTTAGGGGTGGAGGGGAGAGACAACGACAAGGTTGCAGTGCGTAGGTGAAAAAAAAAACAAAACAAGAAATGGTTTTTCCTCTCGTTGGGTGATGGGTCAAGGAGGTCTAGGAACGGCGGCTGCGGTGAGAGCTGAAAGCCAGTGCGTATGTGTGTGTCTGTGTGTGTGTGTGTGTATATGGAGAATGAATGTGGTGTCTGTGGGATGCAAATGATGGTATGGGCGTGGCTCGAAATGAATTTCATTGAAGAATTCTGACAATGATGGGGCGAGAGTGCTTTGGCAGTGGTTGCTTTTCGTAAGTATATGTGGGTGGGTGGTGGTTGGGTGGTTGGTGGTTGGGTGGTTGGTGGTTGTTGTTTGGGTGGTGCAATACTCTCTCTCACCTGGTATAGCATCATTGTAATTTTCGCGCGTATTGCAAAAATCATCATGACAACATTTTGTGGCTGTTGTTGGTGTTTTATCATGACACCAGGCGGGATCTTCGGGTGGTAAGTGGTTTTCTAGGTGCAGGCATCTACATACACACAAAGTTTTTTTTGTTTTTTTTTTTTAAGGGATTTTTGTTTTTTGGGTGATTTTAGGTTTAGAGTGTAATTTAGAATACTTTCGAATGTTGGATTGGTGAATAGGCAAGGAAAAGTTGTAAATTCTAATCCATAAAAGAGGCGGCACTTGGTTAAACTCAGCTAAACTCTTGCTATAGATTCCAAACTTATGATTTTAATACGCGATTTATGTAAGATTTACTTTATATATTTACTATATATCGATATTCACTTGGAGTAACTCGTTAAAATGCATTCGCCGATGGATAGACGCCATGCAACTGACTTCAATCAGTTGACTGAAAATGGTTAAAAGAACTTGACAGAATAGCCACGATGACTTCCTCTTTTGCTTTTTTCCCGTTAATTTTCAACTTTTTCTTTATAAACTTTAGTACTTAGATTGATTTCTCATTTAAACTTGACAACAAATTGTTGAAAACTTTCGTTTTTGTTTGTTTTTAGCCAAATGCCGCCTCTTTCTACAATTGTTTCTAATTTAAGTTGAAGTTATTTTAAAAAAATATTTAAGTTATTGCTGTTAATTTTGTTGTTGTTGTTGTTTTGTGCAGATTGTTGTTGTTTTTTTTATTTTAAAGCAGCTGTTGTTGTAGTTATAGTTTACTTATTATTAATACCACTTAAACTAAATGTTGTAATTGTTGTTGTTTTTTAGCAGCTTGCGTGCAAAATTGAGCAGCAGCAGCAGCATCAGCAAAAGGCAAAGGGGGTAGGGGGTAGTAGCAGGGGTGTAGGGGTTGTTTGGTTTGGTCTGGGGGAAGGGCCGAGAATAAAGTCTACAAGAAGGGGGAGTAAGGCGGGGCTCGGCATGATAGTAAAAGCAGCACCGTCAAGCAATAAACTAAATCTTTTTAACCCTATACATTTATTTTTTAAAAATCAATATATACATTTTATTTAATTACAATCCAAAACACCAAAAACAAATTTGAAGAGAGATTTCACTACTGGGAAGGGGAACTACGAAAGAAAGATCAACGATAATTTAGGTGAGAACCATTTAGTTCCCATTCGATTTACTCGTTTTCCCATACACACTCACACAAAATACATGCATACAAAGCGAATTTTCCGCAGGGGGAAAATTTACAAATTTTTAAAATCGAAAAACGATTGCAAAAAACAATTACATAATCTGTTTAAAATGAAAGTCATTGATAATCGAGTTGGCTAAAACGATAACCGTTCGATAACTGTTTCGATTTTCTAATATATCGATAAAATTAGTTACGTAATTCGTACAATTTTTAGTTAAATTACTATTAAAACGTTTTCTTTAAGTAAATAATGGTCTCTTGAAATTGCAATTAGAGTTCGATATGCCAAAAATTCAAATTTATTATTACCCCGCGATATTTTAGGCGTTTTGTGAGCTATTTGAAAACTTATAGAACGTTTTTTCTATAATTCAAAAAATGGTTTTGCATTTTGAGTAAAGAAGCCGCCTAAGTTGAACTTTTGCCGATTTGTTTACAATATATCGATATTTATTTATCCGCTGTTATCGATGTTATGGCAAAAATTAAACAAATGCAGCTTAAAAACTTTACTCTTAATTCAAAAATTCACCTCGAGACAAGAAATCGATTTTAGATTACTTTCAAAATAATACATCGATAGAAACAGATTTTCGATTAGCTACAAACAAATTTAAGCCATCTCTCAGATAATAAAGTTTGAAATAGTTTCAAGATTGTTTAGATATATTACAAAAATATATAATTCTATATATATAAGTAGGATATGAAAGATATAGATAGAAAATATTATTGGGCATGCAAAAACCGTAGAAAAGAATAGAGGAAATAAAAGTAGCAAAAAAACTACCGAAAAGACTGCTTAGAAAAGCTGCTTATTTATAAAAGTGAATAAAAAGTAGTTAGCTAAAAAAACTCTTTGTAATTGTTGTTGTTGTTGTTCTTGTGTGTAGTTAGGAAAAACAGAGATAGATAGATATAGAAAGACAGCAGGAAGTAATATATGAACGTATATATATACGAGGGGGAGTGAAGGGGGGAAAAATCAAACGTGCTAAATTATAAAAACAAAAATATCATTCAGGAAAGCGAACAAAAAGTGCAAAAAAAAACAAAAATAAAGAATAAGAGAAAAACTAAAAGAAAAATAATTGATTATTTGATTTTGTGTTAAAATAGAGAAAAAAGAGCGTGTTGTTGGTGTTGTTGTTGTGCATAATTAGCAAAAAGGTTTAAAAAGATAGTGCAAACTAGATAGTTGTTGTTGTTGTATTTATTTGTTGTAGTGGAATGTTTTGTTTGTTTGTTTGATGTTGTTGTTGTACCTGTTTGAAATATCCTTTTCATTATCTCCTCTTTATTGCAGAAATCATCATTACAACATCTAATTCTAAACGTATTAAGCTTATTTTTACTCGTTAGACATTCCAGCGGCTCGTGGCGACTGATATCATATTTCTTTGGTAGACAACTGTGTGTGCACCACCGCACCACCAACACACGGTGGAAAAAATTACGCATACGCACGGAATACATTTTTGTTTTGGTTTGGTTTGGCAATTAAAGGCGGAGCGAGCGAGCAAAACGCAGAGCATAAGGATTTGATTTATATGTACATTTCGAGAGCGAATCGAAGAAATATACAAAACAAAACGTTTGTGTGAGCGAGAGAAAGAGAGAGAGAGGAGAAAAGAATATAAAATAGTAAAATTCAAATTAGTTTAGCTTGGGCGAATATTTCATTTTGTTTTGGTGGGAGCACAAATGGAAAACCCCTTAAGGCACAGTTCATTTCAAAAATAAGTATAAATAAAAATAGCATTAACAATTTCATTTCCTTATTTTAACATTCAAACCTAAGAACGTTTTTTCATTGATATTAAACTTACAAAACAGTTTTAGGTAAGGGTGGACCTTTGATTTTTCTGGACAATTTTGAGTCCTCACTCTTCTTTCTACGATTTTCCATAACTAACTACTTAGGTGTGTGAAAAGAGACAAAGTCAAAGCTTTTACAAAAACTTGGTAAGGTCTCTTTTCTAGGAATCTAAAATGGAGAGAACTTTGCCCCTTAAAGTATGCTCTCGCATTGGAAAACTATTCAGTTTATTCAATAGCCTACATTTGCTTGGTGGATTCCATTCGTTCATAGCCATATGATATTTCAAATTTACTTTATATTGTTTCTGGGAGTGTTTATTGCCTGCTTTAGGGGATAAGCTGCCCTTTTGCCACAGCCTCTGAGTTGATATTGTTCTTTAGGCAACATTCTACTAAAAGTTTCAATCTTCCACGATCTTAAAACTCTTTGCCACACATAAAATGCAATTTTTTTTCTCAAGTTGAGGCACTTTGGTTTTTTTTTTTTTTAAGAATCTAACAAACTCTTCTATTGCTTTAGTGTTTCAAACTCCAAAACTGCGACCGAAATTCGTATGTAGAAGTAAGTATTTTTGATTTTCCATTTAAATATTGAAAATTTGGTAAGTTTAGGTCAGAGTTTTTGTTGTGAAAAGCAATGTTATGAGCAAGAAAAGGTTTAGGTTATACTTTCGTGCACTTTGATAGCTCCAAGAAACATTTAATATGACACAATCTTAAGTGGCATAAATGAAAACTGTTTTTATTACTTGATAAAGTTAATCCTTTACATTTTTATTTAAACAGTGGCCTCATTCGATTAGGTAATACGTCGTTTTAGAGAGCTTCACTTTAAGCAAAGCTTTTTTATATCGAATAGTAGAATACTCAGTGTATTACAGAAATTCTAATAAATATTAAGCATTGAAAAAGTCTTCTAAAATCAAAAAACGCTTGCCAATTTTGAATTTTGAATGGACGAAATTGTGTATAGGATTGGCTTTCCATTTGTACTCCAAATATTTATGGACATTGTTGGGGCTTTTGTTGCTTTTCAGCTTGTTGCTAATTGAGATTTCAGTCTGGTTAGTGGGCAATAAAAAATATGTATACATATATTGTATATTAGATATCATAACAATAACAATTGAAATTATATATCTGTTTCGACCTCTTCTTGTTGCGTTGCTGTCGTTGTAGGTTTTTATTTTTAGTAGTGCTCTGCATTAATATTATTTAGAAGGTAAGGAGGATGTTATTATTATTTCTTAAATCAATTCAATTCAAATTCAACTTCAAGTTTCGAACCCAGCGAGCAAAAGAAGTATTTAACGAACGAACAAACGAAGTAACTTGAGAACAACGTGCTTGAGAGTGACAGATGTAACAGAGGCGGTGTGTGGTTGGGGGGAGGAGGAGGAGTAGTTAAACAGGGGGGCTATGACGTGCACAATTCGTATTGCGCACCTTCATAAGAGAGTTGGGCATTGGCATTATCTTCATCATCAATATCATTAGGAGCATCTTCAGCATTGATATCATCGGCCTCCGATGTGGCATAATATTTGATAATCGGTCGTAAATGACGATTACAAAAATCACGATCATTGCAACAGGCATGACCACCGCGTCGGGCAGCTGGTCTGGCCGTGGGTCCACCCTGACGACCATCGTTACACCATATGAAACGGCCCGGCGGAAAACTCTGTGACATATTTAGGCATCTGTGTGGCACACACACACACGCACACACACAAGATACACAATTAGGACCAATCTACCAACTCTAAAGTGTACGGAGAATACGTTTGGATTTACCGGAACTTACCGAAAACTGAAAATGATCTTATTGTCCACATCCTTTTCAACCGATGTGAAGCAATGGCCATCCGTTTCGCAAATATGATTTGTCTCCTTGCAAATGTCGCAATGGCATTTGATAAGCTCTGAAAAACGAAAAAAGATAGTAATTAGAATTGCAAGAAACATTTCACTAAATAATGGGAGAGAGGCGAAAAATTCATGAGTCATTCATTCAAGAATTTCATGATGACTAGTTTAAATGAAGCAATTAACTAAATGTTTTAATAATAACTGTCCATTTAAATTTGCCTAATGATTGAAATTCATAAATCATGTGGTTTTCTTTAACCGATCAACACACACACACAAAGAGACCATGCCCTCAGGTGGTTTATGATGAAGCAGACGAAGACGGAGAGACGATAGCCGACGGATGGCGATGAAGCGTGCTAAAGCAAAAACAAAAGCATTTAGCATTAAAAACAAAAACAAAAGGCAGACGGCGCGAAGACAAAGTGTAAAGTGGAGGGCCAGACAATGCGACCAGTTTTCATCACCCCTCCCCCACAACTCTCCTTCCCCCATAGAATTCTCTAACCATCGTTGCTTGTGCACTCTCTCTCTCTCTCTTTCTCTGCCTCTTGTATATGTTTTTCTTTTTTGCCGCCGTTGAATGCAGTTGCAAGTGCAACGTGAGTGCATGCAGTGGATGATGTTGGTGGAGGTAGAGAGAGAGAGAGAGGGGGGGGCGGGAGAGTCTCAATGGTGTGGGGGTGTCTGGTTGCTTGCATTGAGAGTTGTCTGGCTTTAGCACATTGACATCAAATGACGTCACGAGGTCGCCAGACTGCACACTGTGCCAAAAGGTTCAGAAAAACACGCCAAAAATTCTGTTAACCTAGTCAAAGTTTCATTTAAATCATACAAAAGTTATTTATAAAACGTTTCTGAATCGCTCTATTTTTAAATTCAGACCTCATTTCGTTCAAAATATCTTTAAGAAATTAAATTTTTGAAAAAAATTCTTTCTTCAATTTGACCAATCAAACCAAAAGTTAAAAATTACAACGTTTTGGAATCGGTGCAATCAAATTTGCGTCCGATTTCTCTTGATTTCAAATTGCTTAAAGAAAACTCAACTTTGGCAATTATTCTACAAGTTGTTACATTTTTTTTAAGTATCGTTAATTGGGAGAAATATTTAACACCTGACACCAAAGCACATGGCTTGGCAGAAATTCTTTTAGAAATTGAACTTCTCTATAATTGTGGCTAAAACATATGTCAGTTAACACATTAAGTCATGAGTTTGTGGCAACACTAAACTTTCATTCAGCTTGTTGTTAAATAGTTTTAAATTGTTATGGACAACATGTCGTATGAGTGATATTTGTTCTTCAGCTGTATATACAACTTGCATGATTTTTCCTTAAATTAGGTAAATTGTTTTACATCTTTCTCATTACAGAAAGTATATTAAAGTAAATATTAATTTACATGATTCAAAATTAATTAAGTTGAATATGTTTCATAAATTTTTGGGGCTAAGGAAAGAGACTAAACATTGTTATATTGCCATATTTTCTAATGAAAATTATGAATTTGGCGAGAACTAACCATTGGCGTATATGATAAAGAGAACTTTACCCCCTTAAGTATGCAAAAGTACAAACATTTTCTAATCTTTTAAAGAATGCCTAGAAATCAATGGTAATTAACCTGTTTCCTTACATTGTGAGGGATTTAAGAAAGAGAAACGGTGAAAATAGACTCCTTAAAGTATGCAATAAGGGAAATTATCAAGTGCATTTGCTATAAACTCTAAAACTTTCTAGCTTCATTCTTGTTCCACAATCTGTTGTGAGTTTTGAATATACTTGTGGCTAATTTGTCCAATTTTCTTAGATGTAAATGGTTTTCTCTTGGAGTTTCTTAAACCTGACAGTCCATGGGTAACTCAGTTGAGGCTTACTTTCATGCTTTTTAGTTGGGGCAGCTCCTCTTAGTCCTGCTGCTGCTGTTGCTGCTGTTTGAGGCATTATTGTTACTGCTACATTGCTGCTGCTGTTGTTGTAGTTGTTGTTGTTGTTGTTGCTGCTGCTGCTGGTGTTGTTTGTGTTGTTGTTGCCATGGCTGCTGCTGCTGTTATCAGCGGTTAGATAAGCCTCACCAACTGCTGCTGCTGCTGCTAATGTTGGCGCCCTTGTTGTTGTGGTTGTAGTTGTTGGCGGTGCTGCTGCTGCTGTTGGCTGCCATTTGGTGGCATTTGTATTGATGATCATTTCAATTGGTGTGGCTGCAGGCAGAGCATAGAGAAGAATGTGAATTATTTCAATTAGGTTAGTTTTTCGCACCTTTTTTTTTGTGTTTTTGCGTCCACTTACCCCAATTGGAGGCCATTAGGCAGCAGCAAAATGTGAGCAGACAGAGATAGATTTTCACGGCCATTTTCATGACTGATTTTTAGGTTTTTCGCTTTTCTTTTGCACACATACACAGGCAGACGGACACACACACACAGAGGCAAGTTCAAAGTCTGCCACAATATTTTGTTGTGTGCGCTTTTTTTGCCGTCTTGTTATTGTTGTTGAAGAAAATTTGTTTTTGTTAAATATTTGGAGCGGGAGATTTCCTCCCCACTCTTGCTTACACACGCACACACAACACACACACAGACACTGGCGCGAGGTCACTCTTTCGGGTTTTTTTTTTTTTTGTTTTGTTGGATGGTTGTCTCTCACTTAATTTCTTTTATATTGCGCATTTAAGTTTTGGCAGGACTCATATTTGCAAGGCCCTCGGTTTTTAATATTCATTTCTATCTGCAACATTGTTAATTAAAATTGTCTGCTTTGCTATTAATCGGTCGCTCTCGCACTCTCCCTCCTGCTTGATGGGCTGTCTGTGTCTGTGTCGTCGGCTTCGCCCCAAATCCAATTAGAAAAAACTTCTTTCTTCCACACTTCACTTCGTCGCTTCACCTTTCTTTCGCACACTTTTGGGGCTAACTTTTGAATCTGATTTTCATCACGTGCTTTAATTACACTTTTCCGTTGGCTAATTCTTGTCTTAATAATCTAACCGTTTGCCCGGCACTTTGTTTAATCTAGTTCAGCAATTTTAATTCGTTAAACTAAGGAGTTTTTCAACAATGTTAGCTAAAAATCTGTCTGTGTATATGTAAATGATAAAAAGAAACTATCGAATAAAATGAAAATCTATCGGATGAAAATTTGGTCACACCGCAAATTCCATTATTTCTCAGGAAGTGCGATATGTTATCGCTATTGGTGCAATGTTATATAACACATCGAACTTATAGACAGTGTTGGAAAAAATAAAAATAGGTGGCAATATTTGAATTAATTTTTCATGGTTTTCCCTAGCGAAAATGCATTAAAATTTGTAACAACGATATAACAAAAGTTATTTATGTTAAATAACCCATGATTATGAAAAGGCTTTAGATTACAAGTAAAGCATTCGGTCACAAAAAAGCTCCTGACCCTGACTGGCACATATACTTCATGCACCAATTCAATTTGAAAAAGGAACCATTGCTTCTTACAAATAACACAGTATTCTCTTATAAATTGTTTAAACAGAAATTTATTTCCGATAATTGCAGGTACTACTGGTAGTGCCAAAAGGAATTAATGCAAACCGAAAAATAATGAAATGACGGGCCTTCCTTTGCCCATCAACATTTGTATTTATGTATGCATGCTGCTGCTCCTCCTCACCCAAAGTCATTTAGCCTATTTATTATTATTTTATTGCCACAGCAGACTGAATACTGTCAGTGGCGGCATTCCAGGCTCGGCGCCTTTGGTGAATCCTACAGATAAATAGAAAAGTCCAACAATTAATCATTTTGCTTCTTCTTCCTTCGCACATGTTCTTACGAAGGATCCACTTACCCAGATACAATACAAATGGGACGAATCCCCAATGGAATGTTGTTTGCACAACATCAATAACCACACCCAGACGCTCTTTGACTCCTTCCGAAAGCACCATTGTACTATTTATTTTATTAAAATTGAAAATAATTTCGATTTACTTTACTTTTCGCAGCAACGAAATTATGACTTAAAAAGCTTGCCAGATATGAAATAACAAATTTTGCAGTTGCCAGATGTTGCCACATGTTGCCAGACTTTCAAAAAATAGTCACGCAAAAATAAGAAAACTAAAGAGATTTTACCAAACATTGTAAACGATGACAATTAAATTAAGAAGATAAAGAGCAGAATTTTAATAAATCTTTTACTTTTTTTACTATATTTTATAAGTAAATTATTATGGGGTATACATGGGGTCGACTTCAGCAAGAGCGACAATTTAAAAACGTGTTAGCACTAACTTTTGTCACTTTGCAACACTTGATGGTTGGCATGCGTTCTAAAGAAAAGAAAAGACAATTTTCTTTTCGTTTTTATTTATTATTAAGTATTTAACAAAATTAGATAATACTTGGAACGCATTGCTGAACCAGGCAAGGGGACGGATTGGCGCCAGCAATATATTTAAATAAATCAGGTAGCAACAAAAGCCTCAAATAGAATAAACACAAAAAAAAACTAAAAAAGAAGAAAAACAAAAGAGAAAAAAATCGATTTGTATTATGTAATTAAATCATTTGCTTTATTTTTCAGATAAAAAAATAAAAATAATAGCGAAAGCAATAGTTCTAAAAATTTACTTTGGATCATGAAAACGACAAATCTGGGCTTATATGCATTTCGTTTGACCTTCGGACAGGTGAGCATAAATTGAAAAACTTAAGAAAAACGCATACAAAGACAAAAACAAAGTGCTTGTGATTGTGACGTCAGAAATGACTGACAGAGCGGAACTTAAAGCGGGCGACCGCTGCGCGGAATGTCTAGGCCAAGGTTTGGATAATAAGCTGCGGCATTTTTACATAAATCTCGAGGAGCAGATTTTGAAATGTGAGGCTCGTACTTGTTTGTGGCCACACAATGATGAAGTCTCCTCCGATGAGGAGGATCTCATTGCAAGGCTGGCGGATCAGGACGAGAAGCTGGAACAAGTGGAGAAAGTGTTTGCGATTCCAACTTCACCTGCTGCTTCTGTCGTTAAAGATGATGATGATGAGTTTATCATGAAACTCCTGGAGGATTTTGCTGCCACAGACGATAAAACATTTAGTGATTCTGTGGAAGATTATAATCTAGAAGATCTGCTTCCCCCTATACCAGATCTCTTGCGCAATCCTATGCCAGCATCACCAACAAAACCATCAAGTCAACAGATTGAAGCCAAACACTTTACTACTCCTCCTCGCAAGGTAAATAATGCTAAACCCTTTAGAACTCCGCCGCGTCAGGGGATCGATACCAATCCCTTTAAAACTCCCCCACGAAAGGCATCCATATTGCCTCAACAGACACCTTTACCTGCTCAGCCGTTAAACATTATCATCGATTTGCCAAAACTCGATGAAGTTGCCACAAATAGTGAATCCAATCTCGTTCCGGCTTCGCCTCCTACACAGCCTGTGAAGATTACCATCAGTTTACCGGAAATATCAAACGCAAATTTGAATTTCCTTAATGCCGTTAAATGCGATAAAGGTCCAACTAAAGCCAGGGAACGAAGGAAACATCTTCCATCCGCTTCATCCTTCAGCACGGCCACAGTTAGGCAAATGCTTCGTAAACTAGAAAAACCACCACAAAACGAGGAACAACAACAGAAATAAAGGAAAAAAAAACAAAAATCAAGAAGAAACGCACAAAACATTATAATCTAGAAAAATAAAACTTTGCATATATATACTATAAGTAAATTATGCATGATATTTATTTTTGGATTTGGCGATTGTTCCTCGCTCATTTATAATGCTCGGCACGCTTCAAGCGCATGATGGGAGAAGGAGGAGGCCACACATGAACACACACCAGTAAACGAGAAGTAATTCCGGTCACTGTCCAAGTAGATAACAAATCCCACAGAGAAAGAGAATGAAAGGAAAGCGGTCAAGCCAAGTGCGTCAAATGGAATACAGGAGAACCAATACAGAATGATGAACGTGAAAAGTGTACGAACAACTTTTCATTATATTTTGTAGTTTAAAACTTTAAAGAAGTAATTTTTGGCAATTAATTAAGATGCATCGATCTAAAAATATTCAGAAAAGTCTGAAAAGCCATTTAGGAACTCAATTGGCATATATCCATTATTAAATAGCTTAAAAGTACTTTTAATCATTAATAATAAGCAAAATAATTAGTCTTGATTTTCAAAATCCGTAAAGATCACTGAAAGTATAAAGAAGACTTTAAAAAATTGTAGTTATTAAAAGAAAAAAGTGCTAACTCTATTTTTGTAGACTTTTTAACGAAAATTCACTGAAATTACCTTAAATATGTGTCAGAAAAGTTAATAATTAGGATAAAAAACGTTTTTCTTTTTATTCTTTGGTCAGTCTTACCCACCTAAGTGTTTTGTAGTCAACAATTACCATACAGAGTTATTCAAAACTTTATTATTGAAGTAAACTATTTCGAGAGATAACTCATATTTGTACGCATATTTGTCGAAAGAGTTGTTAATTGTTTGCTTAATGCTTACATTATGTGGCAAATATTCGAACCAATCATATCAATGTTCTTTAAATATGACAAAAGTGAATAAACTTGACCCACTGTTCCCATTTAAATACAATTAATTGACGTCACAAGCAAAATCAAAGTCACCGCAACTAAAATTGTTTTTGCATATTTTTCCAAGTGTTGTCTAATAATCTAATTGCCTCATTGCGATTGTCAGAAGGTATCAAAGGGGCATGTGGTCGTCGGTCTTAGTGTCTTATCGGTGAGTGAATTACATCGATAAGATTAGTTCAATGAACGTGGGAAATCTGGTATAGGCGGCACTTGTTGAACCCGTTGCCAACGGAGGAAAAAAACGCTGCGTAGTAGAAAAAGTTATCTGTACGCTGGGTGGGCATTTAGCCAAGTTTCGCGAGACACTTTGTTTGTTTGGCCTTCTAAAAAATGCTATTAAACGTATCAAAATAATAATAATGCAATTTATTTATATATTTCTTCTGTTTGTTTTTCAGGCACATGGCTTTACCACGAATTCCTCGGCAACCAATGGGCGTGTGGTGACCCGATCGGCGACCATGTTGGCTGTGTTTGGCATTGCCCTCTCCTCGTTTAGCCTGAAACAGCTGCTGGCCAAGAAGCACAATAAGCACAATGCCCTACGCAAGCTATAAGTGAACTTTATGCAATTGACCAAAGCAGCAGCAGAGGAGATATATATGGAGTAGGATGAGATAGAGGAGTAGTCGGAGTAGAAGTTGAATCATGCGTTTCCCTCCATTCATCCATTGTGTATATTTGTTATAGTTTAAGACACCCACCACACACACACACACACCACATCATCTACAACCAGCAAACACAATCACCAAAAACATTTTAATTCATGGGAAATGTAGGCAACTTCTGCTGTATTTGATTATTTTAAAAAAATTAATTTGCTTTGATTTTGATTTAAAGTGTCAGATATATGTATATAGATCTATATGTATATATATTTGGTATATGTATAACCTATTGTTTCCGCCAACTGAAAAGGAATATAACATTTGTGATAAATTTGCCAGAGACAAGAGAAGAACGGAGAAACAACTAGCAACAAAAAAGGGGAAAAATCTATCTAAACCCTATTCTACATATATTTTATATCTTTTTTTTTCTTTTGTTTGTCATTAATTTTCCTATATACACATACAATATTTAGTTATGAGTTACACAAATTCTAAATTGATTATAGAAATGAAACAAAGAAACGACTAAGAAAGGGATACCAAGAGCAAAATATAATATATATATATATATATAAAGTTGGATAGTCGACTCACCACAGACACAGTATCCACAAATAAATTAGTTTTAGTTTATTATTCAATTAAAATATATATGCATTATAATCAATTCGAAAATCAACGAGTTTTTATTTATGTATATCGGTGCGTATTTAGAGTATTTATTTATAATCAACAACATCGAAATTATACAAACTTATATGGATCAACGGATGAGTCCCCAAAAATGCAAGTTTTTCGAATCTAAGTGAACAATATATCGAAAAAAAACCCTTGAATAAAATTTCTATTTCACTTGGACTTATAAATATCTAAAATTTTCAAAAATCTTTGTTTTAAATTTAAAAGTTAGAATGCGAAATTTTGCTAAAACCATAGAAAGTAGTCTAAATGGAGATTCCATCGGGATATTTGATATTTTAACACGATTTTAAAATCCAAAACAGTTAAAACCATAATTTGCGTTGAATTCAAATTCTGTGTAGATATTATTTTGACTTGTTATTTACATGTCAAACATTCTGACTGGCTATCTACATGGCATGCTGTGGCTATCGACTTATCGATAATTTTGGCTCTTCTGTTTGTTGTTGTTGTTGTTTTCTTTAAATGGGTGACGTGCACGTATTACAAAAATTGTTAATAATATTAACTATTAACTAGACTAGCCGGTCGCAATCAATGCAGTAGGCGGAGAGAGAGAGCGCTATAGACAGACAGTGAGCCACAGACTGTGTATGTGTGAGAGAGAGAGAGGACAGAGCGTGCAGACTTCCTAGAACCAAATCCTCACCCTCACAAAAATAAAAAAGAAGATGGGTATCAATGTCAGCAGGACAGCGGATCTATCTTCTAATGAGTGGCTCCAGCGATTTGTGGGTCGCCAACACATTGCCCACGATGATGAGGTGTATTGGAATCAGTTGCTCAACTACAACATTGTCTTGCCGGAGACCAGGTAAACTCGTCAGATTGAGATTGCCGACGTCATCAACCTTAATCCCCATTCGTTTCGCTCCTCTTGCAGTCAAGACCAATTGAATCTGGATTCGCGTCTGGAATCGTTATGTCAATCGTTTATTGGTCATAATCTAAAGACGGGTAACTTTGGCTCTTTGGTCACCGTGTTTCTAGAGAAGACCAGCGAGCTGTTGTCTCTATCTGATCAGGAAAGCAATCTGCATGTGTGGCAAACCTTCAATGCTTTGTTCATAATACGCAGCCTGGTCAAGTATATCAATGAGACGGGTTCAGAGTTTCAATTGCTGCAGCATTTCGAGGCTATGCCTAGTGCCGAGTTAGCGGCAGTCGAGACGGCATCAATTGCCATAGAGGCTACCACCAATGAACAGGCGGCGGCAGCGGCAGCGCCGCTGGCTCCCATCATTGTGGATGGAGCCAAGTTTGAGACTTTCATTGATGCTTTGGTCAATTTGATTGTGGTGATTCCGGTGAAAGAGTTCACCTATCATCTTCATTTGGAGGCCGTCAATATGTTGATTACCCTGCTCTCGGTGCATTTGTTTGCCCCACAGCCAAGTATGGACAAATCTCTGGTCTTTCGCACTGTTTTCAAGTGCCAGCATGCCAATGTCCTGATGTCGGCTCTCCTGCATTTCGTGTCCCGCCTGAATGAAGTGCCACACACAATGTTTGGCTCCAGTTCGGCTGGTTCCTTTGTCTTTGGCATAGCCGAATCTTTGCTATCGATATTTTCGTTTCGCAAGCCGCAGGACTTACTAAAACCCACAAATCAAGCTGTGGGCGCTAGTTCCAGCCTAGAGATCTGCCAGCAATTTCGCTCTCATTACCCATTGGCCAATCAGAGTCTTTTGCTTATTCTGATATTGACCAATCATTGTACCTCGCAAGAGAATCCCTATCGAACGAGTCTCTTTGGATGCGCCGACTCAAAGGATTCGCCACGTTCACAGCAACAGCAGGCACCAGTATCATTTCAAATTGATTTCTCTGCCGTCTACGAGACACTGAGTCGCATTGTAACCATCGATCAGGCCACATTATTGTTATATTTACTTCTACATCGGAATGAGCGTTTCTATCGTTTCGTGATGCAACAACAGGATTTGGAGCATTTGGTTATACCCATTCTACAGACATTGTACAATGCCCCCGATAGCAATTCACATCACATTTACATGTCCCTGATTGTTCTTCTCATACTCAGCGAGGATGAGGGCTTCAATAAGAATGTTCACACAATTGTAAGTTGAATTTGAATCACCTTAACGACAATTTCTAATCAAATCTACAACTTCTACAGATGCTAAAGAACATATCGTGGTATACAGAGCGTACCATATCGGAAATTTCATTGGGTGGCATTCTCATACTGATTGTTATACGAACCATACAATATAACATGCTAAAGATGAGGGATAAATATTTACATACAAATTGCCTGGCCGCATTGGCCAATATGTCTGGACATTTTCGTGCCCTTCATCCATATGTGGCGCAACGTTTGGTCTCTCTCTTTGAGACACTGGCTCGAAAACACACACGATTGGATGCCCAACTTAAAGAGCCCGCATTGACCATTAATTCCCACTCAACCAGCACCGAACAGGATGGAAACGCTTCGACGACGACAATCGATGTTGGCACTGGGGGGGCTAATGTGTTTGTCAATATGTCTGGAAGCACACCGGAGGATATGCTGCAGGATTTAAGCGTTTTAGAGGAAGTACTGCGCATGGTATTGGAAATATTAAACTCCTGCCTGACAAATCAATTGGTCTATTGCCCAAATTTGGTTTATACGCTACTCTATAAGCGAAGTGTTTTCGAGAGCTTCCGCAGTCATCATGCCTTCCAGGATGTTATACAGAATATTGATATGGTAATTCTCAAAATCGTTGCCTTTATTTGTCAAATGGTTAATGTGATCTCTCCCTTTAGGTGGTTGGTTTCTTCTCATCGCGCTTGCAACGTGTCCAAGAGCAACGCGGCGAACTGGGGGTCAATGAGGTGCTCGAGGTGATATCTAAGGGAGCCAGCCAATGGTCCAGCGATCGTTTAAGGGTAAATATCATCAAGTATCTATTTAAATATATCTAAAATGCTTTTGTCTCTTTTTACGTTTAGAAATTTCCCGATCTTAAGTTTAAGTATGTGGAGGAGGATGCTCCCGAAGAGTTTTTCATTCCGTATGTCTGGACGTTGGTCTGCAAATATGGCTGTGTGCATTTCAGTTCGGAGAGCATTAAAAGTGTTACCACAGATATAGCCTGCTAATATTATGCCACGCCCACGCACGCACACACACACACACACACACACACACACAGACCATTTAATTTCAGCTTCCCGAACGTACTAAAGCAAAATCTAATCCAAAGCCAAATAAGTTGATTTCCCGGTGTACATCTTCTCGTTGACTCTACTATACACATATAAAAAGACCGAAAAGTTAAGCTCCACTAAACGCCTATTGATTGATTCAACTAAACTAAAAAAAAGAAACAGATAACAAATTGAATATATTAATATATTTACAATGTATATGTTAGTTCTATGATATTTATATATCTATATATAAATATGTATATGTATGAATTATATTTAGCAATTGGAAGAAATGTCTATAAATTATATATTAACTAAAGTTGATTTAATGTTTTTTATAATTTTTCATTCTCCATGCCACGTTCAAGTTTTTTTGGTGTGTCAGGTGACTTTCTGAATTTGTCTTATCTATAGATAAAACCAAAAAGAAATTGTCTCTGTTTATGCTTATCTTTTTAGAAATGTTGTTAGATAGTTAAACTCATAAAAAGGCAAATTGTTCTTAATTTTTCTAGGACTAGGTCATGTTCGTTGAAGATATGTCAATTTGATCGGTTGAAAGTGCAGATATTTTGCATTTATAGCTAAATGGGTTGAAAATTAAAGGCATATAGAATATCAAATCAAATACCATTGTGGAAAAAGACGAGAAACTCAAAGAAATTGCTTTTTTAGGTTCTTAAAACAAAATTTAGAAGTATCTTTAAGAACTAGAAATAGACAACTTGTGCTTCAAGTTTGGAATATTTATGCCTTATTAATTAAGCTTTGTTCATAAATATCTCTTAAATGTTATGTATGTATTTGTATTTCTTCTTACTTTGCTGATTAGAGTGTTCTGAAATACTTGAATGAATTTGATAGCAATAATGTATACATATTCTGAGGCTAAATACATTACTGGGAATATAATTTACGGCTGCTATTAGGTAAGAATCTGCTTTTAAAAAGCTTCTTGAATAACTTGAGTAATTATAAAATTCAAATCTTTTTTATTGTATTCAAGATTAAATCAAATCTTATGGAAGATCCAGAATGGAATTTGCTTTGTGATTAGTTGAATGAAAGATTATTCCGAGACCATGCTAAACAAAATATAATTCTTGAATTTAAAGAATCTTAAAATATTTAATCATTTCAAGTGAGTTTGAGTACTCGACAAAAATGATAAAGTTTTGCTAATATAAAGGTATACTTTAATTTTAAAAAATTCTGCCAAATCTTCAATCTTCGGTGTAAACTTCGCATGGTTTTTGTTTGAAAGTTTCTTTAAGTTTTATCTACTTGTCTACGATTTAAGGTCAGTTTCTTTATTTTTTAATTCAAGCACAGCAATTTGTGGAAATGATAAATTCGAAATGGTGCTAAAAACTGAAATTTTAGTTAGTTTAGTTGTCATTTTTTCAGCATTTAGTTAATTAATACATTCCGGGTTTCAGTTTCTAAGGATCACAAGCTTACATGTTTTTTAGATTTCAATATTTTTGGAAAAATATTGACTAAACATATAACTTTAATCTTCTTAATTGGTTTAATGTTTTATTATTGAATTTTTTGCAACTACTTAAAGCGGCCTAGAAGAAATGGAAATGGGGAATATTAATGATTTTATAAATGCAGGATTAATAAAATCTTTGCGCTATATATAACTAAGTTTCGCAGATATATTTAAATTGTTGATATAAAAAGTCATCTGACTATATAGTGAGAACTATATCATGAGAATGACTATTCATCCAGTCAAGGGCATATATAAGCTCAGGCCAAGCCTCTCTGGTCTCTGGTCGTTGCCTACGACTTCGATAATGATGATGATTATGCCGGTTGCCTATTTACACTTCATAATGCATATTTGCACTATCTGCAGCAACAACAATTGCAACAGCAGCAACAACGACAACAACAAAGAACTGACGACGTTTTACTGCCTACAACAAAAGTTCGTTGACTTGTGTAGTTCCCCTCCATCGTCCATTCAGAAGTGGAAGGGGAATTTTGTGGTCGGCAGACTGACTCTTATTTGCTGCTGTTGTTATTGTTGCTGTTGTTGTTGCTGTTGCAGTTGTTGCTGCTGGTTCGCTCTACGTGCCTTAAATAAATAAATTGCCAATTGCAAACTAGCGAAAAAAAAAATGAAATAAAATAAAATAAAAAAAGCAACAACACATTAAAGCTGCCTCTTTGTTGTTGCAACAAACCTAACTAATAAAATTCATTTACAGAAAACGCGGAAAATTTGTTATTGCTAGTGTTGATGTTGTTTTTCTTTTTGTTGCTGCATTTTCATGTGTCTGCTACGTTTAGTGCATTTTAATTAATTTTTTTTTTTTTTTTTTTCGTTTTTGTTTTGTACGAAAATATTTCAAATTTCTTTCTATGCGGGTTAAAAAAGTTTATTGACTTTTCGTTAATGTTAATATTGTTGGCCATTTTGCAGTATGTACAATCAATAATATAGAATTTTCTAGAATTTTGCGGCAGTAACGAACTTGCAACATAGTTTTTTTTTTTTTTTTGGTTTTTAGCAATTGTTGCGCAGCAACAACTGGCAACAAGCACCAAAATGATTTGGCAATAAACATTGTGAATTAATAAAATCAATACCTAACTTATGACATAGATAAATATTATTTTTGGCATTTTTCATAGCCGGTTGCCGGTTGCGTTTGTTTTTTGTTTTTGTTTTCATGTTGCAATCGCCCGCATTTTGCCTAGCAGCAGCAGCAACATCAACAACAGTTCAGCTCATACGGTCATTGATCCATACATTGGGGCAGGGCAGGTCCCGCAGAAAAACAAAACAAAAAATTGGAAATTTGCCCTCGTCTGCGTGGCCAAAGGGGGCTGAGGTGCGGTCGGGGCTATTGTCTCACGCTTCAGCGAACGCGTGGCGATCGTGGCACATTGGGTTCAAAATAATCCGAAGAACGAAATGAAATGTATCAATTGGTTTTCAGTAAAACTTTCAAGACTTGTGAAATAATTAAGCAAATGGTAACATTTCTTTAAGTATGATAATCTATTTTTGCCAAAATTCTAATGTCAGCAGGGCGTATGATTTGTTATTTCTTTAAGAAAATGCGTTTAGAATGACATTGACATGACATGTTGTTATAGCCAACAGGGCGTATGAGTTAGTCAAACTTTGGAAAGAAAGCAATCGAGATGGAGTTGCAGTATTTTGACTCTGGTCTAATATCTATGATTCTGAACTCATCATGATCAGCTATCAGCCAACATGGCGTATGAATATAGTATACAATCAAGCTACAATTCCATTACAAATAAATTTACAAATTTCGTTTGTAAAGATTGCAAATACAACATATGAAAGAGCCAACGGGGCGTATGAATTTATTAAACTACAAGAAAATGGTTAGCAATAGACTTTATTCTATATAAAGAAGCATTTGATATGTTAAAGTAAAACCACATAGACTAATTACAGAAACTCATTTGCTTCAATTACAAATATTGTTCATCACATTTGACCCACTGTCCAGCATAGCGATTGGAGAAACATGAATAATCTTTTAAAAATATGCTTAAAATGCTTTTGGTTGATTTCAAATTGTTTTGCGCTTTTTTCTTGGTCTTTTTTCGATTTGGTTGGGTTTTTGTTTATTGCCAATCGATTTAACATAAATTCGCACCTTTTTCTCAATTGTTTATAAGTTTACTTGAAGTTGACTGTATTGATGATTTTGTTAAAGTTGTTGTTGTTGCTGCTGACGTCAGTGGTCGTTTTTGTGGTTTGCCTAGACCCAACTAGGCATTCATTGATGACGACCTTTGTCGCTGCTTTATTTGTACCCATTGATCTTGTTTGTCTAACCAGTTGAATTGTTTGACTCGTATTTGCATGTTTGCCATAAGAAATTGTTTTTGTCTTGGGCCATTTCCAAGTGAAATCTATGAAAGTTGAGTAGCCCGCGGCATGAATCAACCCATAGTACTTTAACAACAACAGCAACATCAACAATAGTAAAAATAACATCAACAACAACAACATTGTGGTCAAGTAATGTGAGTGATCTTCTACAGAGTGAGGCCATAAAAATCTTTGGTAGACTACTTCGAGGGCATCTTTAAATATTTCTCTGGAAATTTCTTGAATTTAAAAGAAACAGATTTTAAAAATTCTTTAGTTCGAATTCTTTGGCATTTTAAGTAATAACTAATACTATTATAAAGATCATTTGAAATATGCCTTTAATTTAAATTATTCGGAGTTTGTAAAACCAAAAACTTTGTTTTTGTATATGTTCTTAATTCAGTTTTAGGATTTGTAATAAGAATAAAATATTAACCAACCCAGACGACCCAAAAGTAAAAAATATTGTAAGACCTATAACTAGTTTTGAGCTGGGCATCATTGATAGAATAGAATCCATTTTTTTTTGTTTGTTTTAAAAAGATTTACAGTGTTTACAATTCTCCAAACCGTTCTTTAGTCCATTTGGTTGTAGGTCTCAACTAGTTTTAGCTTATATACATTTCAATTCTGGAGATTTTAAGTCAAGTCTAACAGCTGATTCTTAAAACAGACAAACAGACAAAGAAACTGCTTTACATTTTGTTGCTGCGATTTCAACTTTCTTCTTGGCCTCAAGCCAGCTGAATCGTACATACGATACATATTTCCATAAGCTTCGAAGAATTCCCTTGCAAATAATAAAATCAATAACCCTATTTGAAGACTTTATTCTAAACATTCAACTTGAATTTGGAACATCATACAAGTTTGGGAATTAAAGAAATCTGTTGCGTGGATGTTTACTTCTTCATAAAGTTAATTCTAGAAAATTCTATTGAATTTCAAACTGAAATTCTATTTTGCTAATATAATTTCTTAGTTTCTACTCTATTCTAAATTTCTTCTACAACTCTTTAATATTCAATATTAAAGGTTCAAAGATTCATATGACTTCATGTTCAATATGTTCTACTTTAACTAACTAACTTCTGCACTTTAAAAGAACATCTAATACAGTTTATGTTACACACTTATACACTTTTCCAAATTAAGTTTCATTGTTTTTTTGGTTTTTGTATAAAAAAATGTCAACTTTATTTGATTTGTTTATCACAATAACTTAAGAACTAACTTATAATTAAAGTTGTGTGCTTAACAAGGTACAATAAATGATGCATGAAATTAAAAATCAAATTTGTAACTAAAGCGAAATCTTTATAAATATGTGTAAAGAAAATGGTAATGAAGTTGTCTGTGTGTGTGTGTGTACGTGTGTGTAAATGCTGCCTTTGGTTCGCTTCTTTTCAGAGGTCGCCTTTGGCAACACCTCCTTCTCCTCACATGCTCCCTGCATGCTCTCTACATGCCCTCGCAGGTGGACATGCAATCCTTGTAGCTAGCAAAATTATTCTCATTGCCATCACAGCCACCGAATTTGAATTCAACGCATTTTTTCTGCTCCGGATCGTAGCGCCAACGTGGAATCAAAGCACGGCAGACACCTTTGCGAGCTGGCATCAGACAGAATTGCTCCGGATGGGTGTTACGTCCCGTGTTGGCCACATCATCCAGGGAGATGGCATCGAAAAACTCACTAACATCATCGTACAGATCCATGGGACGAGCTTCTGATGGATTATTGACCAGCATGCCGATTAAAAGTAGCGGCACAACTACATAGCTTAATTTACGATCGCACATTTTGTTTTCCTTTGTTTTTGTTGTGTTATTTCCACTATATTTTTGCACAAAGCTTTTCTTTTTTGTTTCTTTTAGGAAGTTGTTCACCTGACAATTTGCAGCTCTTGACTGATTGCATTACATGTTGGCGCTTTTGGTTTTATACAATGGACGTGACTCGACGAACGTCGCTACGAAAGACCAACATCAAGCCCACCCAACCAACCATTGATCGATGGACTCCAAGACAAAGTTGGAGAAAAGCTTTCGATTTGGTCCGCCAACATATGAGCCGCTCTTTAACTTGGCTCTCTCTCTCTCTCTCTCTCTCTCTCTTAACTTTGGCAATTGACAATTTGTATTCAGGCTATACTTATTTATTGAATGTGACGTAGAGAAGTTTAGAATTGGGAATCTTACACTAAGCGAACAAAGTTTCATTTAGTTCTTCTTAAAATTTGATTGTTAGGCATTTACATTCTCGAATTTGTCTTTATAAAGGGGCAAAAATGTTAACTTTAATCATCCTACTGTTTATTTATCATTGTTTTATGTATTAAGCTTAAATCTTCCAAGTCGTAAGTCTTAAAGAGAGAAACGAATCTTAAAAATCAGATAAATCTATTTGTCAATTCATCCTTTCAAGTCAAACTTATGAATGAATTACACAATGGTTTAATGTGCTTATAACTCGAATTGTACGAATGTTTGTTAATTATTTATCGATTTATATTAATCAAGCATTTTTCCTTGCTTTCGAATGCTTTTAAAATATAAATAAATTTAATACTCTAATAGTTTTGGAATTTGAAATTATTGGCAGACTTTGCTAAAGCACATTCTAGTGCCATATCTTTAAAGCTTAAACACGTTGGGAATTACAACTAAATTCGGCGGCATACGAATTAGTGTACTAATAAAAAATGTATTATTTCTCACTGGATATTGTTTGATTTTAATTATTTCTATAACTTATGTTGGAAAATTGATCAAAATTGTCAAAATGTATAGTTTAGAATTTAATTACTTTAATTAAAAACTAGATATTGTAGTCACCCGAGTTTATGAGACTATTTTCTAAACAAGAAACATTGTTTCGCTTCTCTAACCGTTGCTTTTTGAAAGGTTTTTCATCTCATTTGCAGCTAGCCACATTTGTTTATGACTTTAGCCTTCAGAAACAAACACACACACACACACACTAGCAGAGAAAGGGAAAAGAATTGCCTGATAATAAAATAAACAATTTTAGTGTTGTGTTGACTCATTTGAGAATTGTCTGCTTACCAAGAGAAAGCGAATGGGTGGGATGTGAAGTGAAGTGAGGGGAAGTGAAGGCCAGGAGTCATAGCCAAGTTGGTGGCATTAATTTGTGCAATTGCCTGAGGGGCAAGCAGATATCTATGTAACGCATAAGCAGGTGAAGGCAATGTTGATGATGATGCTTTGCCAGAGAAAGAAAGCGAGCGAGAGCGAAAGAGGGGGGAAGCTGTGAGCAAGCCCAAGTATCTTCTGGTCATGATAAAAATTGCATGAGCTTGCACTTGGCATTTTATGCTGTTGCTCTTGCTGCTACTGCTTGGTTCTATTTCTTCTCCTTTTCTACGGCTGTTGCAGACGTTCCCAAGTTGCAGTCAAATTTTCATTTTTCCACTCACGTATTTCGATTAAATTCTCATTTTGGTCATAATTTTCCAGTTTTTACGTTTGCCTCGGCATTAAATTGCCAGGCTCCCGTCGCACTCAGTCACCCACCCACTAACTCACTCACACTCTCTGTGCGTGTATTGCATTAAAGGAAAATGCCAGCGAATACATTTAGAAAATTAAAAGTATTTCCCACCTATCTTTTACTTTACTTTTCTTCACCACTTCATTTCTTATGCCTGCCTATTCTAGGACCTTATAGGAGCAGCTCAACTGCGAATTGTCCTTATGTTTGTGTTATTTTTCTCACACATAAATCAATTTCGAAGGCTCGACAAGTTTTATTATTGGTTGCATAAATCCGTTAACAAAGCCCAGCCACCTGATGCTCCTGCCACATCTATGTATGTAAGTATTTCTTTTTCTATCTCTCTTCTCATTCCCCCTGCCCCAAGTGTTTATGTGTGTATGCGTGCAAACGTGCGTGATGTGTGTATGTGTTTGGCTAATTTTCCTTTTTCGCTCATATTCCCTCGAAAGGAAACTGGCAGCAGCAATAAACTTTTGCAATAAATTGAAAAATACAGCGACATATGCGTTCGGATTGGAATTGTTGCATCAGCCCTAGGTATGCAATGATTTTATATAGCAAGTTTATAGAAAACTTTATTGTCCATCTTAGGGCTGCGAATAATTTCAAATATTCAAAGAATGCAAGGGAAATAGATTCATTTTACTCTTAAACAGAATTCCCAGCTAAACTTTATCTAGTTTCAGGGTCAAATTCACTGTTAATAAACTGTATGTAACATTAGAAACCCCTTGAAATGAGGTCCTCTTATGGTCGCTATTAGTTCACCTTAAGTTCGCCTTTAGTTCAACTTGAAGACGCTTTAACTGCACCATTAACAAGTTAAGCTTTAGAAAAACATCAACACATTTTTGGTTCTAAAAATGAAGAACTTAATTGGATAGGATTTTTCCTTAATTTTACATTGTTTCATTTTGGTAATTATAAAATTCTCTTCGTCACTCACTCAACGAAAATTGTCAAACTAATTCGACCAAAATTCTGGCTTATTGGTTGACAAATTTTGATCATTTTGCTAAGGGCCAATATAAACGAAATATGGCAATAATATAGCAACTGCAATGTAATTAAATTACTTACCCCAGGATACAGCACACACACACACACACACATACAGCCATAGGAAATGCGTCCTTTTAACATGTTCGTAAACGCAAAATACCAAAGGGTTCACACAGAGAGATCTATCTATCTGGCCGGCTGACTGGCTGCCTGCCCAGGCCAGACCCAGAGGCATATTTCCATAAAGCCACCCGCAAAATAACCGCTGTCAATATGCAGATTAACGCATCAATTACATGACACGCCAAAAGCGTTCACATGGCCAAACCAGAGAGAGGGAGAGAAAGAGGCGGGTTGGGTTCCAGTTGGCAGTTGTGTTTATTAAATTTCGTTGGCGGTGGAAAACTGTTGCATGCAACATGCAGAAAAATGTCATTTTGCTACAATAATTTAATTAATTGCAACATTTTGAGTCGCAATTTGAATTCCATTCCATAGCCGCAACAATTTGCACCATTATTCCTCTAAATTAATTCCATATAATTGACTTTGGCTCTCCACTCCAGTGGTCAGTCAGTTGTCCCATCTCCAGCATCAGCTACATACGTACATCCTTCATGTCCTTCTTCTCCTGTTTCTGCTTCACCAACTTTTTGACTCGTTTATTTTTTTATGGGCGTCGCAACACAGAAAACATAAAAACGTCTGTTGCGTGTTGCATATGGAAAATTGCCAAAAACAAAAAGAAAAGGAAAAAAAACCCACGCTCACAAAAAGAAGCCAAAAAAGAAAGGCAAAAGAAGTTGCAAAAGGAAATGTAGCCAAAAAATAAAAAAAAAGAACGTACTAAAGGACAAGGCGGGACAGGGTAATGGCAAATAGCCATGACAGGCAGAATAAGAAGAGCCAAGAGCTAAAATTTCAAATATATATCGAACGTGATTTCACCCATTAGTTTAGCCAATTTGAAGTTGAATCTATGAAATTCTATCCTATTATTTATCAAAATATACAATACACATTAAACTTACTTAGGGAATACTTATTTTTGCATAACAATTTAGTAAAGATACAACAATTAAAGTTATTAAAGTATTTAAAGTACAATTTGATACATATAATAAAATAAAAGACTTTATTGATTTATTGAATATAATAATAAAATTATATGAAAAATGTAATTCCTAATAAAATGCCTTAAAACCTAAGTACAATATGGAAATTGATATTTTACACTTTATATTTCTGTAAAAGAATATCGACTTATATGTATGTCTATTTATAAAGAATAAAAAACAATATGTCCATAACCTAATGACCTGGAGTGTATAAATCTAAAATTCAGAAGGTTTCTAACGAAAACTTACGTACTCGACTACTTGGTCTGCCGTTCAAGCTCTCCAATTATGTCTATTTGTAGGGTATTCTCGATAAAGGAAACGTTTTTATAGTTGTTGTTGCAAGTGCATGTGATTGCTTTATGAGCCTCAGATGAACTGAAACTTTTCTCATTGCTCGAGTCACGTGCCGCTTGTCATTTAGTTAATTATCACCAATTAGCAGCGAATGTTGCCCAGAAATTATATTAAATGGAAGCAAGTACACACAACTAAAGTAAATATAAAGAGAAAATTGAAATATAGATACATAGAATTCTTGTTTTGAGCTTTTCATTTGAATTTTATGTTGATGTTTCTTTTGCTTCCAGAGAGTTTGCTGCTATTCCTGGTGTCTCATGTTTATTTAATTTGATCAATTGACGGTAGATGCTTGTCACAATAAATTTCGTTCTCATTCTCCTGCCCTGCTCTCCTCTTCTCTCCTGACTTGCACCTGAACCAAAGTCATTTTAAGAATGCACAAAAAATGGTCAAGCGGCAAATAGATGGATAGATGGATAGATGGACGGTGGGACAGAACAGTTAGTTGAAAGAAAGAAAGGAGCAGCACAATCTACCTGTACACGTAGAGCTTTGAGTCAACACCTTGGTAACATGGTCGTGGCAAATGAAAAGAAATTGTCGATTGCCGATTGCCGAATGCCGACCAGTAACAATATTTTTCAGTTGGCACGTGCAGATCCTTCTGGGCTCTTCTTTATTCTACTGCATCCTGCATACTCACATTCTTTTAGACACAGGCACACATCCTGACAACATACTTCAATGCAATTGCATTTAAATCAGTTTGGTTCGTGTGTGTTGCCGGTTGCGTTCCTAGAGTCCTTTGTAGCTGATGTTGCCCGCCGTTTTGCTTTCTTCCATCTTCCATCTCTCTGCGCTCTCTGCTCATAAATTATGCAAAATTTTTTACCAGCTTCTCTGCTCTATGTGTGTGTGTGTTTGTGTTTGTGTTTTTCGCCATTTGTTCATTTCGAGACCAATAAAATGAAACATTTCAAAGTTGTAAATATGCAACCATTCGATGCGATGTCTGCGTCTGCCGCTCGTAAACTGTTGCCCAGAGAGTGGTCAGAAGAGGGGCAGAAGGCCGAGGGGGCAGTCGGCATTTTGTCAGTAATTTTCTATTCCGCTTAATGAATTGCTTGTTTGTGGTTTTCGCCAGCTAGCGTAAAACAGTTTTTTTTTTCTTTCTTTCCTTTCCTTGGGCTTTTGCATATATGCATAGTAAATGCATTTAAATAAGTTTTCAATTTTACATTTCTTCTTTTATTTTTTTGACGGTTTTTTTCTTTGTCCTGCCTGTTGGCAAGGATGGTGGGGGAGGAGGCGGAGGATTGCTAGTAACATAATATTTTACTCAAAAAGAAAATAGAAAAACAAACGAAATGCTTCTGCTGCCCATGTCATTTTTTATTTTTTTTTGCTGTTGTTCCTATGTCCTGCGTCCTTTTATGCTCTTTTCCATCTTGCTCATAGTCCGTGACAAGGCAAAAGTATTGAGGCATAAGTAAAAATTGCTGTCACAGACTGATGCTAAGACAATGCGACACAAAAGAGGAACAGCAGCAAAGAACAAAAAAAATGCCATCAAAAACTCGTGTTTTTGCCGCATTTATGAAATCCGAGAACATATTTAACTAGTAAATGTTGAAAGCAAAAGGAAAGCCACCGCGGGGCGAGGTTAGTTAAAGAGGGGGATCAGTTGGAGGGCGCCTTTCAGTTGAAATTTATCTTTAAATTGTTCAAAATGTTTGCAAAGTTAATCTTTCGATTCTATTTAGTAAGGTTTCTGTTGATTTATCTATTTAACTTCTAATTCATTTTGCACCATTTTTCATTTACTCTTTTCCATTACTCATAAAATGCTAATTAAATGTTGACATTAATGTTCAAACAATACAAAACGATAAAACTCAGACCCAGAGATCACAGGGTCTAAGGGTAATCGGTATCAATCCAAGATTCGCACAAGAGTCATACATAAAATGGAACAATATGTCTTTATAAAGAACCCTTAATAGCACGAATTTTGATATAAAGTACTGAGATGTCTGGGTATGTTTATTCCTCTTATATGGGGTTTCTTGGGTTTTTTGGAAATCGTTTAAATATCAAATTGTTTTAATATTTCAAATCAGTTTCAAATCATGAGTTCATTAAGTCTACTACAATCGGTTGAAAGTATATAAAGAATAAGAGGATAATGCTCAATCTGAACTCCTTTAAACGGCTTTCTTGGCTTTGGCAAAGTTTCAAGTAACTTCATTTTGGCTATTATAATCATATCTTGGCCTATTCAATTTCATCATCATCATCAACATTGTATGATGTATGGGAAACTTTTAATTCATTGTTTAATTCAAATGGATTTCAGACAGAACCGCACAAAACTAAACTTTTTAATCAAATGCTCTTGCTAATTACATTAGTTTTTGCCGAGGTAGCTTATGTAGCTGTTGCTTTTGCTCCTCTTCTGTTGCTCATGTTGCAGTTGCTCTACGTTTGATTATTTTCAATTATTTCGAGTCGCGCATTGTGCTGACTTTGTGGCATTGACATGGCAGTCTCTCAGTGTGTGTGGGAGTCAGAGTCATGATAACACACACACACACACATACACACACACACATGTGCTACTGCTGCAACACAGACAGAGGAGACGGAAATAGGAAATGTTATTGTCGTTGCCCACAACACACTTGCAAAACTTTGGCAAACATAAAAAAAATATGATTTACATTGGTGTAAAACAAACAATAGTGAATGCCGCAGAAAGAGATTGTACCAAAGGGAGAGAGACAGAAAGTGGGGAAGGATGAGTGCAGGAGGAGTGGAGAGTTACGTGGTATATATGACAAAAGAACATTTCATGTTAAACAGCTGTCGGAAGCCGCCGGCGCAGTCGTTCTACGTGTGTGGCAAGGCAACTGAAACAATACTCTTAACAGGAAACTCGACGCTCTCTCTTACTCTTTTTCTCTATTACTCTTTCTCTGTTTCTCATTGCGTTATCGCTCCTGGAAGGTTGTCAAAAGTTATCGACTACACCTGTTGCCTGCCTGCCCCAAACTGCATTCCAGATAGCTTCTTTAATAAAAAACAGACATGTAACAAAGCTTTGCTTGAGAACGCGTAGTTAACCTTGCAGTCCTTGCAGTCATGGACAATAATATTTTGTCCTTTAAGATTTAAGCTATACAAAGAACTTGCAAAAACCATACTATTTTCTCAGATAGAATCAAGTAGGTTGATAAAAACTTTTCATAACAAATTTATGATATATTTTTTAAATCGATTTTATTAAATCTAAGAATAATGATCTTTATATTGTGGTGGATCATGTTGGTCCTTGTAAGCGGATTGCAGGCTCAAGAGATTGGCCAGTCTCAAAAAAATTGACAAGACGGTAAATGAGAAATTGCTAAACTTTCATCATGCTGTTAATAAGGCACGCCAAGAACTAGAGAACCTTAGATCATCCTATGATGAAGGATTAGATTCAGCTACAGATCATCGTCAGCGTCGTAATTCTATTGATGATATGTTGGCCAGTTTTGCCCAAGATGCACCTAAAAGTTGTAACGATGAAGCAGCGGCGGCTGCGGGGTCTGGACAAGATGAAAAAGCTCTGGAAATGGCAGCCGATGCCTGGTTTCGTGGTATCCAGGCGAGCTTGAGTAAAAGACAATCCCAAGTGCAAGCAAAGGAGATCAGCACCGGCAGCAAGCAGGTGCGAGCTGTTCCGTCCAAAGACCATGCCAAGAGTTTTATAAACAATTATGAAAAGGCAATGGAGCGTACGGAAATTGGCAAAGTGAAATTGAAATATAAAAATGTTCCTGAGGATACAATCATCCTGCAGGCGGAACGCTCCAAAACTCCGTATCAAGAGGAGGATAGTCATGCGGCCACACAATTGGATATTAAATTGAAGCAAGTGCAACAATTACTCCATGATCATGAGGAAAAGCTGGAGAGACAACGTCTCTACAAGAGCAACAACAACGAAAAGGTTAATGTAAAGACTACCGAATCTGAGGAGAAATTGCCCCAATATGGTGATGGTCCCATTCCCGAAGGGGTATACGAGCAGACTTTGGCTCGTCTAAATTTCCCTCATTTGAAAGCCAACAACTTGTCACATGAGGCCAACTATAAGTTATCCAAAATTGAACAGGAGGCTTCCGAACGGGCTGCAAAAATCCCGATCAGATATCCCTTTAAACGTAGTAGTTCTTCCAACTTCAACCCCATGAACGAAATCAAGCTTAAGACCAGCAATCGTCTAATGAGGAGAGGAATGGGCCCATCGTTGCCTAGTAACTCTTTGGCAGATTCGCGGAGAAGCCATTTGGTAGATGACATGATCAGGCGTAGAGAGAGACAAATGCAGCAGGAACAGTCACAATTGGAGGATCATATGGATCCAATAATGCCGCAGCAATATGAAGCATTCTCTAACTCAAATTTGGATGGCAGTGATTCGATGCGTCAAACAATGGACTCACCACAGAGCTATGATTATCGTCTTCCTCAATACGAGCAATTTCATTCGCTTAATCAGCGTACTAATATGAGGGATTATTCCAGAGTCAAGGACTATGAGCGTTTCAAAAGAGAACCTGAGGGCAAAAAGACAGAGAATTCACAGGAAAATGAAGCCGATCAGACAGATGATACTAAACTGGAGTCAAAAGATCAGCAAGCCCATCAAGAGAAGGACTCAAGCGAAGCCAACAAAGTGGAAACTGTAAAGGAACATCATCAGGATGAGGAAAAATCTATAGGGATTCCAATTAAGGATGAAACTAAGGAGGAAAGTAAGCTGGAATCCAGTAAATCGAATATTGAAATTGAAAATGAAGCCAATGAAAACGATTCCACCCTGCATTCAAGTAAAACGACGATTGCCAAGAATAAAGATGATGCCATGTTGCATTTGAATATGAAACTTAAAGTCGAGGACCCAGTTAAATCTGCAGCAGACTCTGAAGAAGCATCCGCAGTGGCAGGTCAACCAACTAAGGTTGATCCCTGTAAGGCAAGTCAATCCATCAAAGTTAATTCGGATGCAGTAGTCAAGTTGCTGGCTAATGAAATATCGCAGTTTAAAAGCGATAAGGAGAGAGTCAAACGTGGTATAAGGAAAACACGACGACGACATCAACCAATTGAGGAACAGCAGCAGTCCGAGCAGGAGCAACATCGACGTTCTAAGCGATCTGTGGTTGACTTAGAGGATCACAATGGCAATCACATGCATGCGGGTTCCTTGAGCAATGCTCCGCTGACTTCAGATGCCGAAGATGGGGCGAGAAATGAGGATGAACATAATGCAGGTGAGTTACTTAATCAAGAATTTAATGGAATTTATTATGATAATACAAGGAATCAGGTGCCTATGTTGACTTTACGTCAACAGCAACAAACTTATCCATTGGTACCGCAACAGCAAGTGCAATATGCACAGCAACAACAGCAGCAGCAACTACAACAATCCCAACAACAGTCGCATTCACCGTCCAACTTTCGAGCCAGTTTCAATTTGACTAACTTTTTTAATGAGATATCGAAATTGCAGAAAATTCAACAACCCCAACAGCAACAGCAACAAGCCAAGCTGCAACATCAAATATATCAGCAACAGACTCAACCACATCAGCAGCAACTACAGCAACAACCGCAGCAGCAACATGCACAAATGAATTCAATACCAAAAGCAATACCCAATGAAAATAAATCGATTTTGCCAATGAAACAATCGCCAGTTCATCGTTATTTGGGACCATTTTTTAATAGCAAGCAAAGCAAGTCCAATATATTGAACAGTGATCCCTGTTTAACTACAGTAGAACCTCAGTTAACAACAATCAATCCCAATTGTGTGCCCATTACCCAACCATCATACACAACAACAACACCAGGATCACCAACATCATCTACAGGGGAAAGCACAACTACACCAAACAACGCAGCACCAACTGGTTCCGATGATGCAACAACAACTTCAGCAACAGCTGCAAAACCCATGGACAACATTTGCAACAGTCCCGATGTTATGAAACTAAATGTCTCTATCAATGCAAATGTGTGCGGTGATCCCAAGACAAAACAATTCTATGGCAATGGTTCAATCAATTTGCTACCTGGCTACGAACGTTTAAAGTCCGATTATAAAATAGATGATCGTTTTCTTGATCAAGAACGAGAAGACAATGATGCACTGGTTGATGAACCAAATGGTAACTTAGACACCGAAGAACGATATGCCCGTCAAGCACGTAGACACCAGTTGAAAGAACAAAAAAGGAAAGATGCAAAGGAAAAACCAAAGGCCAAAAACTCGAATACATTAGGTTTTAAAGAAAGTGGAAAATGGTGAGTTCAAAAGGTGTGATGTTTAGCTGGTAAATTTTTAAATTTGTTTTGCCTTTTTACTCTTTACAAACTTTGTTTTAGAAAAAATAATTGTTTAAAGCAAGTAGTATTTTTTTATAGCACTTGTATAATACTTTTTTCATAATGTACTAATTATATTTCAATATTTTTTTATTCGATTTATATTCATTTTTAGATTGAGTTGTTGTTTTATAAGAAATTGTTAAAACTGTTGGGCTTTTTACCTTAGAAATATTTTAATTTCGAAATAATTTGGAATGAATTAGATTCGAAACGGGGGAAAGAAGGGCTTCAAAATTAATAGCAATATTGGTTTCTTTTCAAATTTGATATCATTAAGAATTTTCCTTATCTTTTCAGCACTGCACAACATTCTGATGAACCTTGTTCGGACAGTTATGAAAAGCTTATAACTGGTAAAATTTCCGGTGATATTGTCAATGCTGTCTTTGAAGCGGTTAACAATGACCCAAGTTTGGATCGTTTGGCTAGTGTTTTGGAACGAAATCGCAAGTGTTTACAAAAGAAACCTAAAAATTTCTATCAGATACGAAACGATCGTACAGATCAATATCTTCAACATACCGAAGAAATGATCAGGCAAACTATGGAGGCTATTAGCGATATTATTGACAAGCAAGTGAGGCAACGTGCTTGTATACCGCTGCGACCCGATCTGATGGAATTCTACAATACTATAGTCCAAACTATGGCCGAACAACAAAAGTGCCGCGAGAAACGTGAGAGCACTTTACAGAGTTTGGCAAACAATTTTAGTCAAGATGTTCGATTGCTTGACCCGAGTAAAATAGAGCAAAAATCAAGAATAGTTAAGAAACTATTGCGACAATATGATGAATTGCCCATGGAAGATCAGCAATCAGTCTCGAATATACGGGATGAGTTGCTTATGGACTTGATCTATCTAAGAAAAATGGCCGATACAGCGGAACGTATACAACGTAATGCCCAACTGAATGAGGTTCTAAAGCAATCTTCGTCCGGTAAAGGCAATAAAATGTTAGTCACTGGCGAGTTCACCCCAAGATTCATAAAACTGATTAAGACGGCCGAACTCTTCAGAGCCGCAGGAGCTGAGCACCAACAGCAGCAGCAGCAGGCTAAAGCTTTAATAGGTATATGAAATAATCTAGTTTATTCTAGTTTACCATTGAATTTAATTGTGTTACGTCATTTAGCTTGATTTATTTTTTTACTTACTACAACTACATATTAAGAACCAATACAACAAACTTGCCCTCATTATCTCTACGCAATCATAAGTGTGATTTTATGAGCATTATGTTCAGGTTGAAGGTCATATAAAATACAAGTTGATTTAAGCTCTTTGCTCTCCAAACTTTCTTATATTGATAATAATTATAATCATAGTTTATCATTATCAAACAGGTTTCAAAAATGGAAAGCACATTATTCAGACCTAAGAAGATATTGCAACGTAATTTTTGTGGATTTCTACCAAGCAATCTATTAAGTCTGGTGAAGAAAGATAGTTTACGATCAGGGTCAGCGATAATTGCAGCTATTAGAAATTTATCTGTGTAACATCTGAAGTACCTATGTATACCGCATTGGTACTCGGTTTTGCAAAAACGTTCAGAAACGTCAAAAAAGTATTATGAAGGTTGAAGAACTTACTGTTAGAAAATGGAGGATGGTTAAGGCTTCAGTATTTTCGTAGAGTTAGTTCACCCATATTAGGCGTGTTGTTTTGGAAGACGACGACTTTTGTTTCGAATAAAATCATTTTCCCATAGAAATCTCAAAAGACTATGACAATCAATAAATTTTAATTTCTTTTCCAATGAAATGCTCAAATTCCAAAGAAATTGCAAAATAGAAACAACAAATTTGTCCTCATTATCTCTATGCAATCGCAAGTGCTAAATTTCTTTGAAACCCGAAATATATAAAATGCGCCACAAATTTTCAGTTTCTGATGACTCTTGTTCTCTCAAGTCGTATTTCGGAACAGTACCTATGGAATTACCATACCTTTTAGTAGTTTGCGTTGTCTATACATATTGCATCGCTATTATTGTTGGCAGTGCTCAGGCGTCGACATTAATTTGCTTTGAAATTGATGGCAAAGCTGCGAATTATTCTTTTCAATCGGAAGAGGTTTCTTTTAAAAAAGCTCGGCATGCTTTGAACCTTACACCCAACCAGTTATTTAAGGACGAAGGACGTGTTCTTTCTGTAAGCAATGAACGTCGAATTTTGGTTAACGTGGAAGTATGTAATAAGGTGTTCAGTAAAAATCAAAACGCCAGAATTACTATCCAGATTAGTGACGATAAACCAATACTAACTATTACACTACAAAACGACGCCAAGTTGGATACAGTGCGTGCTGAAGTGATGAAATCATTGCCTGAACATTATAAAAATGAAAAATGTGCCGACTTATATTTCATCAATAAAGCCGGTTTCGAAGTGCCGAGAATCGACGAAGCACAAACTCAATTTCAAAATATTTTATCAGCCAATTCGAAGATTACATTAAAAAATAGATTCCTCCAAAATCGAACAGATGTGGAAATTGAATGGCTCTTGGAGAGTTGGCTAGTTCAAGTTAATATGGATGCTTCATTGAGTGATTTACGCTATTGGATCACTAAACCGCTCGATTGTCCAAACCTTAAGATCGCCTTGAAACTACCCGATAAACCGTTATTCAATATTAAGAACAATGAAAATAGAACCAATTGGCTTGCCAGAGATAAAAAAGCAGAGCTTGAAAACATACTAGGATTTCAAAAAGGGACATCCTATTTAACAGCATTGACTGCACCGTTAACTCGAGAGAATGTTTTGGCCATTGACCTATATGTTTATAACACTGAATCATTGAACAAAAAAATCTATTACGTTGACGTGTTAGAAGAAAGACAAATATTTTTTGCTGGTTCAAAAACTAAGGAATTCACTGGAGCAAATTTTAAAATCAAAGTCATATCCAGGGACTCGGAAGATAAAATACTTTTGCTATTGAATAATGTAAGATCTACAAACAGGCGGTCCCTAAACTGGGATAATGTTGTCATAGCAACCAATAATACACGAGCAGCCATTGTAGTAGAATTTCTGAATCATCAGGATTCGTATTTATATGATTGCAAATTATTTGATCATGGAGCCGAAAATAAAGTTCATTATCTAATGGATTATTTGACTTATGGAAGCAAATGTACCTTTGACCATATTGGCTCCCTGACCGACGCTAGTGAATTGATCTTCAATAAGGAAACTGTCATAGAAAGCGGTGAGGATCTTACAACATATCGATATGAAATCGGTGTGACTATGACTCCCTATCCTGAGGATCAACATAGATGTTCTACTTATCGTCGTCGTAGGAGGAGGAGCAACTTTAAGGGGGGCAACATTGACCTAAATGAAAAGCAAATAACAATGGGAAACATTGGCAAAGGAAAACACAAAGGTGATATATCAATGCGTGTTGGATGCGGTGTTATAAATAATAAGTTTACTGAAAATAATAAGATAACTTTTCATTTAAATGTGTTTATTTTTAAATCGCATGAAATAGCTGAGAAAATCATTGGAAACATTCCAATCTTTTAAACTGTACTTTGTACGATGATTGTACATATAATTAAACTATACATTTCTAGAGATAAATACATAAAGATAAATACATAAATAGATTACAATTAGAAAGTGTTCAAACATTAAATAAAAGTCAACATTTAATCATGCTTTTCTTTACTTTTCCTTATGCCCGTTTGTTAATCTCGTTTGTTTATAGCATTGTTCCTATATACACATATATACATATACACGTATATACATACATACATATATATGCTTATCAAAAACATAAAGTAGGTATATACATACAGAGGCGGTTGTGGTTTTCCCACTTAATTTCTTATTTATTTTTATAATGATACAGTTTATTGAAACTTTTACTTTTGCCTTATCATGTCAAGCATGGAAATTATCTCAAGGTCATAGCTACTGGAAAGTTTTAATTTCTATTAAATTTCTGGGATAAAGTTTGTTTTTTTATCGTCATAAATATTGCCAATACGACCCACAGGATCGACACATTATTGTTATTATTATTATTGAAGTATTGGATAACCTAACTATATTTTACAAGCACTGGTAACTAAGGCCTTCGGATTAGACGAAAACTACATGCAGCCTGCCACTTAGGCAACTCATCTACCGAGGACTGGCAGGATCGACACTAAAGATTTGTAAACGAGAATACACGCTTTTTGTGATATAAAATATGATATAGTCATACGATTTTGATAAAATTTGTCAGGTTCATTGCCCAGACGACCAGAAATCTTAGATTTATCTTTGGGATGTAGAGCTAGAAACTGTTTCATGGATTTCTACATTCAAGAGACGTTGTAACATTTAATTTCATTACATGCTTTATTTCCTTGATTATTACATTTCCCTTAAAGTAAACTATATGTATAAAGTATGTACATACATTTCAGAGATTTAGATTTAAATTCTTTTATAGAAATCAAATTGACTTTTTACTTATTTTTTAAACATTTAAACAATAATATTCACGCAGATAAATATTAATATTTATGACTAACTTTGGCATTAACTAACCGCTGAAGCTGCCAGTGTCTCTCTTTTGGTATCAACACATTCCCATTCCCATTCCCCGTGATGTCTACCACATGCTCTCTACTTTCTCTACCCTTCCACCCTGTCACATTGTGCCATTCAAGCGTGCGTTTTGTGTTTTCTGCCTAACCAAAGCGGATAATAAAGAGGTGGGGTGGGGAAGGAATGGAACTGAAACTGGTCCGATCCCTGGGTTCCCGGCTGGCTATGTTAGTCTTTGATTTGTCACACCAAAGCGAGCTTTTCATGGCAAGCTGTCAGAGTGAGTTTTCCTTGCAGTTGTGCCCCCTCGTCGTCCCTTTCTATCTGCCTCGGACAGGAGATGAGGCCTGAGCGGCGGCATTTCACTGAGATTGTGCCTGTTCCATGTCCAGTTTAGCCGTTGGCTGATTTTTGATGAAAAGTTTTCAGTTTCCACATTATTCCCACCCAAAGCCCTGCCTCTCTTTTATCATCTCACTTGCCGTTGCGGTTGAATAAAGCTTGCATTTTTTTCTCTGCTGCCGTTTGGTTTTTCCCCCTCCATTCTTTTATGGTAAACCGTTTTTTTTTCTTCTTTCTTTTTGTTGTTGTTGTATTTTAATTTTGCACAAATGGAAAATAATAATCAAGACAAATAATAAAATGGACGCAGGCGAAAAGGTGTTGGCAATGGCAACAAATAAAAGCAAGAAAATGGTAAATGAGAGGATGCAGAAGGGGCTGAACTCGAACCCAAAGCCGACCCTTACTGGGAGAAGGACGTTGAGGAGGGTATGGGGGAGAATTGGTTGGTAGGGGCGGTAACTTTAGAGGGTTGCGCCTGCCCGCAGCAACTCATGGCTTTGTTTCGAGTGATTCTCAACAAAGCGCAGCATGCACTTAATTCTCTTTGCACACATGAGATGAGTTGAGGACCAGAAGTACGGAAAAGTAGCAGTAGGAATTGGGAACCCGGAGAAACAAAGATGCAAGCAGAACAAGAGAGTGAGAGTCAGAGAGAGATGGAGACACATGTATGACAGGCTTTTTATGCCTAAGTATCTTAAGTTGTCAACTCGAAACAAAAAAAAAAAAAACGAAGAACGCAAAAGAAAATCCTTTAATTTGCAGTAAAATGCAAAACGTAACGCCACAAGATGTCAGGACGAGTTGGCGGATGGCGAATGGCGCAGGGGGGGTAAATCTGTCTCAGTGGAGGCAACAAGTCAGCCTCAGTCGTACATTGGACTTTGCCACTTGGCATGCGAGCCTCAAGGTATGCAGTAAATTAAAATGCAGTGACATAAACAGGGTGAAGAAGTTGAAGACGAAGCAAAAGGAGACACAGAAAAAGTGAAGAGAGGCGGGCAGTGGCGGGGCAGCTAAATGACATGCTCTCCATGCATGAGGGTTGCACTTTCTTTCTGCACTTTTCACATTAAAAAACTTTTACCCGCAAGGCAAAGAAGCAAGAAGAAATGCCAAACTGAACTTGGGTTTTGACAGGACACACACATACACATGCAAGAAACATACAAATACACACATACCCCCGCTTAGTAAAGTTACATTGCATTGAGCTTTGATTTGCTATGTGCAAAAGTTTCTTTGCTTTTTGTTTAACTCCTAAAGCACACCTCGTGTGTGTTTGTGTGTGTGTGTGTGAGTGTGTCTCTTGCTCTCTTTTGCATATGAATAGCCAAGCATAAGCAGTGTGGCAGCAATGTGACTGGGCCCAGTGCTTATGGCCACGTTAATGGCAAACTAAACTTTACAAACTTTTGCTCTCGTCCTCGACGCACGCATACGTAATAAAAGGTGTAAATGAGCAAAAGAACCAACAGGCTGGCAACCAGCAGCCATCATAGACCTCAACGCAGGTGAAAGGTGTGCGGGCAAAACAGACATCATGGTCTTACGCCTTGGTTACCCCCCACACAAACACACCTCACAAGGGCCACTTTGCCAACTAAGAGTTGATGCAAGGGTCCTGCTTTTACAATGGTTCAAAATCAATTTAAATGGCCCTTAAAAGTAGCCTAGTTGAGATAGACTAACTGACTTCTTCATAGATGAAGTTAGTTAGATCTTGGACTAATTAAGTGATGAGTCATAGGGACGCTTTTTTTTTCTATGGCTAAATTATTATACATAGAAAGATTCTGTTTGGAAAAGCTACTGAGTTCGTATGAAAATGATTCTAAAACTGAAGAAAGAGAAAGTTGTACGTTTTTTTGGAGCTATTCAATAATAAATCATCGGATTTTTAACGTTTCGAATAAATAAACTTATGTCGAATTCTCAACTCTGACAATCTACGAACTGGCTTTAATAGATTTAAGTTAAGTATGTTTTCTAATTCTTAGAAACTTGGCTAAAAAACTTTGCCACAAAGAAATTCTAAACTAAACACTCGAAGACTCTATGAAGCTAATAACATATGAAATATAAACTAATAATTAATAGATGTAAAGTAGACTATAAAGAATATTTCTTGGTAATTTTATTCATGTTATTGCCTGAATTTTTAGAACAAACATTTAATAACTTCGTTGTGATTTCGAATCAGTTAATCTTTTGTTGCACACTTACATGATTTAGATTACTGAATTTTTCTTTTCTGCAGTACATTTGAGTTTTTTAATCCATGGTACCTTTTGGGGATTTTGTGTGTATTAAACTAAATTTAGCGTCACTTTGAATTACGGACAACTGCAAGGACGATGACGATGACTTGCCTGCCACCACAATACAACAGATGTGGAAGAAGAAGTTGGGCAGCAGCAGCAGCAGGTGAGGTTACTGAAGTAGCCCTAGCTCTGGACGTGTAAGTGGATGTATATGTATGTGGATGTGGGAGTGCACCAGCGAAGGGAATATAATGCGCTGCCATAGCAAGGACATCATGTTTGCAAATTTATGTAGTTGTAAGTTGCTGCTGGCTGCCAAAAGGAAATGGTAGGAAAAAATATATGAAAAATAACAGAAAATGTGCGGGCGGGCGAACAAAACAGAATGGGAAAGAAGAAAAAAAATGTGACGGAGTGCGAAGAGCGAGGCCAGCGACCATTCATAAAGGGGCGAATGGAATGAAATGCTGCTGCTGTGACAAGCTCGGACGCGTTTAAAGTGCAATTAGCGCACGTAATTGTAATCGAGTTGGCCGACGCCCAAGCAGAACTTAAGGCTACAAGGACGCGCGGGGCGGAGCAATGGTAAAGAAGTGGTTAAAGTAGCGGCACTAAGCCTCGCGGCTGCCACGCGGCTTCCGGCAGGTGCCCCGGCTGGCTGCGAATACGAATGCGACTTTTTAAAGGCAACCAGGGAGCTGTAAATAAATTTGGCACTTAATCATATTTACGGATTTTGTGGGCATATATTTATTTATGTGTCCCATAGTGCCCAAATCTGCCTACTACTTATTTTGTCCTTCTTGTCGTTGTTGTTTGTTTTCTCCTATTTTTTTTTTCTTCCTTTTCTTCTACATATTTTTCGAGGCAATTTACGCGCTTTGAGAAGGAAGAGAACTAGAGATTTGGAGTGTTGCAGGCGTGGTTGGTTGTTTGGGTTGGTGGGTGTTGCTAACAGCTAGCCAATTTGGGCTTATTTCAAGTGTCTCCAACAATGGCCCAGAGTCGCTGGCATCGCAAGCGCCTAATTATGCGTTCCACAATGAGCAGAATTGAAAACGAGAACCAGCATCAGCATCCAAATCGTGAATCGTAACATTAGCCAAGTTGTTCACTAATTGGATGGAATTGTGAAGGTCTCAAAGGAGTGGCAATACTCCAGACGATGATGACCTTCTTCGGTCCAGCTAACGCCCCAAAAAAGAACCCACAAACATTAGATTCCCATTGTTTGACAACTAACAAAGAATCCCAATAAATTTTAAAGTTTTTAAAAGTATTTAACATATTATTTGAAATAAATAGCTATAAAAATAAAAGCATAGTTTCAATTATGACTTCTGATCTAGCAGTAAAAAACTTACGAAATTTAAGGACACATCAACAGGAGCACGAACAATAGCAAAGGACTACAAGCAACTCTGCCATATCGGCAGTTATCCTTAAGCTTATCAGGATGCATTAGAATATATTTCAAACCCATTCTAGTACAATAATATTTGGCTTGCAATAAGTTTGACAATTCAAGAGGTATTCCAAATCCCAAGCTCAGACAAACGTCAGAGAAAGAATTTGTCGTGGAAAGGAAAACATGCTGTACTAGAAAACCTTTTGACGCGAAAACCTCGTTTAATGCCATTAATTATTGGTAATAAGCTCATTTGGTGAATGTGAGGTGAGTTTATAGCTAAAACTAATTGACAATTACAAAGAAATAAAACAAAAAAGAAACAAAAAACTAAACTTAAAAGACGATTAAAAAACGACTTATATAAAACATTTTAGTGAACAATTTAATGGCCAACAAGTTGGATTTTGTTTTATCATTTATATTGTTAAAATTTGGTATTGAAATATATGATGTTATTATGGCTAAGAGAAAACTGTTGTACTTTTTACTAGGCGGAAACCTTTTAGGAGCAAATCATCATGTTTCCCTTTTCTTTCTTTTTCTCAGTGTCTCTCTTCTGGTATCTCTCGATATTTGTCACATTGTTTATTTGCTACTATTGTTGCATTTGTGTATTTGTGTTTATATTATTGTTAAGTGCTGCTGCTGCCGATGCTGTATCAGCAGGTAGGCTTGCAGAGAATGAGTAAAAACTGTCACTTGAATGCATTTTCATTTACACCTCATTACATCTCTCTCTGTCTCTCCCTCTCTCACTCTGGGCATCTCACAATGAAGCGTTTTGAATGTGAATTCAGAATTGTGAATGGGCTGCGAAAATGTTTTTAATTGAAAATAATAAAGTGAAATGTATAGATCTTAGCAAATAAAGAACGAAATCGGAATACTCTTCTTTTAAGCTTTCTCTCAATGTTTTTCCAGTCAGAAACTTATTTATATTTGTGCCTTGCCATGCGAATCTATTTAGTATTTCTTTTCAATATTGTTGATTGATTTGTAATGCTTTCTATTTTGACTTTTTGTATACCCTTACTTTAGAGTACTCCTGTTGAGCTTTTAGTGCTTGTGAATTCCCATTGTTTGAGGCGTGTAAAAAGCCAGCTGAAGCTGAAACAAAATACGAAAGTGATAATTAAAAATCGCTGTTTGTAGCTGTTGTTCCCGATGATGTTGCCGTTGAATATTGTGTTTTTTGTTGCATTGTTCAGTATTTCTTCTTGTCTTGTCAGGCGGCAGAGAGGATATATCCTCATATACATGCATAAATTCCAATCAGCATTCGATCTAACAATGATTGACAGCATTTTCTATGGGGCCAGAGAGAAATAAAAAAAACGGCAGGAACTGCAGCAACAGTAGAAGAACAAGGTACTAGGAGAGAGAGTAGCAGGTGGTGGAAAACAAAGAACCCAGCTAGCTGCTAGCTGATGACAAACAATTATGCAAAAATGGCAAACGTTGGCAAAAAAATTAATTTTGCATTTTTAATTTTATATGCATAAAACGGGCAACAACGTGGGACAGAGAGAGGGGGGCGAAAAAAAAAACTGCTGCACTGGCATTATATCAGAATTGATAAGTGCTCAGCTACAGGGACGGACTTGTCTGTAAAAAAGAAGAAATTGTATTAATTTCATGTGAACTTGTTGAAATTCGTTAAAAGCTGCTTGCTTTCAGTTATAATTCTCAACTAGTTTTAGCAATGAAGTTTGTTTCTAACAATACTTTTTCACACATATTTCATTTCCTGATTAATTACACATATTTACAATTGATTTTATTCGGAAACTCAAATGGGGAGAGCTAATCTTACTAGAGAGTTAATCTTACTGCTAACATTAAAGACATTAAAGTTCGAGGCAGATTAGCTGTCATTTGACACACTGTAAATAAGCTCATCAAAAGCTTTTATTAGAAGCTTTAAAGATCATAATTTGTGGTCCTAATTGTGGGAGTATTAAACATATAGTATGAATGCCCATTTGTTATTAAATTTACCGCCTAAAAGTACCCACAAGTAAAAGAATATAGAATTTTTAACAGTTGTAAGAAAGTAGCTAAAATGCTATTCGAGAGAATTTCCCTCCACCAATTACTATTTCTGTTTGTGATTCTACCAAATCATTTTTGAATTATGGCGCCCCAAATCCGGCCCGTATACGGGTAAATATCGTTTCATCTCAGCTCAAAAACCGTACAAACAGAAGCAGCAACAGAAGCGACAGCAACCGCAGCAGCATCAACAGCAAACAGCACCATCAGGCGAGCAGTTATCGGTTCCCGGACCTAAAGTGGGCTGATTTTGTACAGTGAATGAATTCCAAATCGAAATCGTGGGCTTAGGTCCCCCTCAACTCATCATTCAGCAAGTGAAAGAGCTAGCTGCTGGTTGTCTAACTTAAAAAAAATACACGAAATGTTTCAACTGCAACAGCAGCAACATGGTCCAGAAGAGGAATATCACTTCGAGCAGGATTCTTTACCTCTGATCCTTGTGCCCGATGAATCCAATCAATTGGGTTTGCCTATGCAGTTTCCCGACATTTGGCTGCGTGACAATTGTCTCTGTTCGGAATGTTATCTGCATCAGACCCGCAGTCGTTTGCCTCAGCTGTGGCAGCATTTGGATACGAAAAGGATTCAAGTTTACCATTTGAATATTGATCAAAAGCAGGAGATACTCTACATTGAATGGAATGATGGTCATCGTTCTGAATACCCATTCTGTTGGCTAAGAGAAAGGGATTTCTCTCTAGCGAATCGTTTGAATTACTTGCAGAACTTTTATCGCCCAGAGCCAAGACATTGGAGTGGCAGGGAATTCGCATTGATTCAAAAGGAATTTCTCTATCAGGATCTGATCTCAAAGAACGATGAACTGCAGCAATGGCTCTATCAATTGGCAGTCTATGGCATGGCCCTGATCAAAGAGGCCCCTCTGGAGTTTGACGTGGTGCGTCATCTATGTAATCGTGTGGGTTTTATGCGACGCACTACTTACGGTGAGGAGTTCTCTGTAAGGGCCCAACCCGGGGCCAGTAATTATGCCTATTTAGCTGCTCCTTTGCCCCTGCATACCGACATGCCCTATTTTGAGTATAAGCCGGGAGTGACTCTGCTCCATACTCTGGAACAGTCTGATTCGCCTGGTGGTTGGAATCTTCTTACAGATGCCTATCATGTAGCGGATATTTTAAAGAAACAATATCCTGAACAATTTCGTATTCTTACCGAAACTCTTGTAGACTGGGCAGACATTGGAAGCGACAATCAGCTTGAATTCCACAACGTTTGGCGGTCCCCGGTCATCAAGTGAGTAGAACACACTTTAATACAAAGACAACTCTCTTATGCCAGTACATTTTTTTTTACAGTGTTGACTCCGATGGCCGCTATGTGCGCATCAATCACAGCATTCCCCAACGCGACAGTCACTTTAATGTCCATCCCGAACAAGTGCGTCCCTGGTATGAGGCCATGGCATTATTTGTTCGCCTTGCCCACGAGCAGGCATACGAATTCAAGACCAAACCAGGAGATGTTCTCACATTCAATAATTTGCGTCTTGTGCACGGACGCACAGGCTATGCGGATACTGAACAAAATGTTCGACACATTGTTGGCGGTTTCTTGGACTGGGATATAGTCTATTCACGTTGGCGCATTCTACAAAGATATCAAACAGCAAAGAAATAATCAAAGATCCTTGATTAAAGTTTATATTTTTACAATGTCCTTGAGGATTACTTTAAGCTTTAAATTATAAATAAAGTTCTTATAATCGAAAATCATCTGTTTAAGGATAATTTTTAAGGTCTTCGAAATTTGCTTTTAGTTTAAATAAATAAATGTTTTAGAGAAAGTCTAGAGACTTTTCTTATGATATCTGAATAATTTGAATTTTACATCTTACATCTTATTAGCGTAAAAGAAGAATAAGAAGATGAAGTCCTTTTAACTTTACTTTAATTTGGCACAAAACTTGAGAATTTGTAGTAGTTTCCACATTTCATTCAAAAACCTTAATATTGGGTCAGGCTTAAAATTGTTAATAGTTAAATCTAAAGAATGAAGTAATAAAACTTGGTTTATTTAGTCAGTTTTGAAAGATAGTCACTTTCAAAATCACCATTTTTAGTTGCAATAATTTTCCTGCATGCATTTTAGTTAATAACAAAAATCAAAGCATCATCAGAAAGCATGTGCTGAACTTTTCGACGGTACTGTACTTTTGCTTTTTTTGGTTGGGACGTTATGTTAAATTCTTTTTCAAAAATTCTACTTTTAAGATTGTATTTGAAAAACAATCACATGAATTTGTGTTTTTTTTTTCCAATATTTTGCTCAATATTTGCTGCTCCTAGGGTAATTCTTGATCGATCATTTAGTTTGTTTGGCTACACAAATCAATTAAAGTAAACACGCGAGACAAAGTGAAAGTCCAGTACACGTCATTGTTTACGTTGGAATGGAATTGCAAATTGGCTTATCAGCCGAGCAAACTGATTCAGACAAGATGTACAACAAAGTTGTTTTGTTTACTTGTTGTTGTTGCTGCTCTAACTATAGCTATTTGTGGTATTTGCGATTAGCTAATGTCGTCTTGTTGTTGTTGTTGTTGCTGCTGTTTATCAATTTCTGGCAATGCCCAAAATCAACATTGACTTGGCTCGTTGCTGGTAGCTTTTAGCGTCACCCACAAGTAAAACATGGCAAGATTTTTACGGCTTGCCATTTTGACGGCACCTTTGCCTCTCAATCCACACCCACCATCCCCGCCCTACCACTTCCTTTTGACTCTCTTCATGTGGTTTCCCGCAGGCAAATCCTTTGGAAATCTTTTTATTTATGTCATTGATGCTCACCGCAAGAAAAAGAAAAGACACATAGAGGAGCTGTTTGGAGCACATGAATTTGTTCAAGGCAACAACAGCAACAGCAGCAGCAGCATGGAAAATCCCTCTAATAATCCACATAATAAGGCTGTGGCAGTCGCAGTGACTGTGGCAACAGCAACAGGCCAAAAAGGGTTGCCTCTCTGTTGTTTATAAGTTCATAAAAGTCAACGACTCGAAGAGGCATAGTCGACCAGAAGGAGGAGGGAGGGTGTCTGTGTGTATACCAAAGGGGGTAAGTGCAAGCAAACCGACTTGAGGAACCAAATCCAATTTCGGCTGAGGGCAAGTCACATTGAAATAGAGAGAGAAAGAGAGGAAGAGCGACAACTTTTTACTGCAGCCATAATGTGTAATTGAAAACCTGCCCTAAATTGCACTCTAGGGTGGTCCGAATTCAACTCCAAACTAACCCCAAAGCAACCACCGCACTTAATTGGCACAGGGTCAGCTAAAGAAAAAAAACCAAAAGAAAATTCTCCTTTTCTATGAGTGTGTGTTAAATGTGTTAAAGGGCAAATGGCACACTGAGAAAAAGCACAAAGAAAAGGCACAAATCGAAGGATTTCTAGCTATTAAATTTTAAGTATTATCCGTAACCTTTCGTTAATAAAGCATATAAACGAGTGAACTCTTTTTCAGAACAGAAAGAAGAATACATTTCGAATTCGGATAACCGGTCTATTTGAGAAAATATTTTAAAATAAATATATATAAAAACTATTCAAGTACAATTCAAACCAATTCATACTAGATTTTTCATAGACAAATCTACTATTACACATTTTGGTTGCATACTTTTGAGCTGAAAATGGATGAAGATTTTCATACCACTGAATTTGGGCCATTTTCCGCTTTTATTCTCGGTGCAAGCCAGAGAGACAGGCCAAAAGGGCGTTTTCTTGAAATAATGTGCTCAATTTGTAGTCTACCACTTGCACAATTGCCAAACTAATGCCGCTTACATACAATTTCCACAATTTCCGCTCCCAAATTCAACCACGGTCCACCTCCCATTCGCTGTCTGCTGTTTTGCTGTAACATTGCCAAACGAGATTGAGAAAGACGGAGAGAGGGAGAGAAACTGTCACAATGATAAACATGAGGCAATTGACGCCATCATTGTCTGTCGTCCATGAATTGAATTAAATCAACTCAAGTGCGACAGTAAGGAGCATAACCATATCCATATCCACAGACACATCCTCATCCATATCCATATCCACATTCACTTCCTTGCGTGTCCTCTTTTCTTTCTGCTGACATGGGCATAAGCAAAAAAGGGTTTTTCTTTTTGGATATCAAATTAATGACTTGGTCATGCATGATCAAGGGCAAAATATATGTCATTATAGCACAAACAAAATGATGTCAACTCTTTCTACATCTTCGCCTATTTTCCTTCATCCTCTCTCTTGTGACACTTATATTCTTTTGCCTTTTCTTGTGTTTTATTCAGGATATTAGCGTAGCTCAACTGCTTATTTTTGCTTATTAGAATTGGCAAACTTGGGGGACTTGACGTTAAGGCTAGAGAGAGTAAGTGACTAAGGAGGAGGGAAGTGGAAGTGGTCTGGAAGGGAGCAACCGCTGCCGCTGGAGTGTAATAAATTCTTGTGTTCTTGCAGCAATTTCCAAGTTTATCACCAAAGTGTGTAGTTGTTGTCTGCCATGTCTGTTGCGGTTATGTGAAATCACATCGTAAAAATGTCCAAGTCCAAATGTGTGCACCAAAGCTCATAAGTCCTGGCTTCCACCCAACTCCCCATACCCACACTCACACCTAACTCCTGACTGCTGCCAGCTAAGACGTTGCCATCGTAGTCGTCTCACCTGTCGTGTGTGAGTGTGCAACCCTTTTTTTTGCCATTGGCTTTCAATTTATAGATGGCGCCCATATAAATATTTATTTCTATGTACAGCTGCCTAAACCACACCACCACCACCAAAACCACCTCCACTTTTTGTGGAGTTTTGTGTGTTCGCCACACCTTTGCATCATTATTATTTTTATGTGAGCATCTTAAAAGCATCTCGCGCCCGCCGGATCAATAAACATTCGTCCTCGTCGTGTGTTTGGATATATTTCTTTCTTTTTTTTTTCTCCTTTATTTTTTTTTTCTGCTCTGGTTGCATCATATCGGTTGTTATTTTTTATTTTGTTTTATTTTTCGTTTTTCAATAAGCGAAAGTGGTTTTCAAAATAATTAAAGGTCAACGGAAACAGAAACCAAAAACCAAAATGTGCCACTTCAGCTACAAATACACATACAGGCAAACAGAGAAAGAGAGAGAGGGAGACAGAGAGATAGAGAGAAAGAGAGTCACTGAATTTGAATTTCGCCTTTTATGGTTTTTGGGGCCATAAAACAATGGCAAATATGTGTTTTATATATATTTTGTAATTAGGCTAATATATGCCGGAAGTGGCAAAATGTGGCGGGTATACAGTCTTAGGGGTGGGATAGGAAGATAGTTCGACATGGTTAACAGCCATTTGAAAGTGATATAAATTTCTGCAAACTCTAAAACATAGTTTTCTTTATGCCCTAGAATTTTTGGCTAATCCTTTGGGAGCTTAGATCTAAGCATAAATTAAAAAATTGTCAATAGTATTGCCAAATATTTTTAATATTTACTTTAAATTTATACATTGATAACTAAACTGAAGATGTGAATGTTTATTACGAATACAATATGATAAGTAGCACAATATAAAGTATAATTTAATTTCCAAGAAAAGAGATTATTGTGTAATGTATTGTTTTGACATCTTGTTATACTTAAGGCAAAATATCAAATATCGGTTCAGCCTGGTTCAAAATTGTTAAAGTTTACTAAAACTAAGAAGAGCTGTACTCTAGAAATTTACAGAAGATCCATAAATATCCCTTTAGATAAAAACATATTTTTTTATGGGCTTATGTTAATACTTAATCATTTTTTTTGAAAATTCATAATGCATATTTTAATACAGAGGAAAGTGGAATACAATTTAAAAGTCCCCCTAGACCAAAGGATAAGATAGTACTCCATCGATCAATATTTTTCTTATTTTTAAAATCAAAAACTAATGAAACGATAATATATTAACCCGTATTATTGTTCGAAAACATTTAACTGTTATTATCACTTGAATTTAAATTTATATTTATTTTGAGTCAATCCACATTAATAGTTTCTTTCCCTAGTAGACGACAGGCCAGTTGAAAATCGATAGCAGTTGAGTATTTAATCGTAACGTTATAGATTTTTAGCTAAGTTGTTTTTATTTACAGGGTATTTTTATGCAGAGATAAAATGTGAGATTTTCTATATTTTCATTCATGCATATTTGGTTTAACATAAATTTGTGTGCTTCGGCTTGAATGCAGATGAAATCTATGAAATCCTTTTGCCAAGCGTATTTAGAATAATGAACGCATACATACACCCACACACACACACATACCTGCATAAATGACAGGTGAAATGGTGAATTATAAAAACGAAATATTTGGAACAGAGCAGACATCAGCTCAATGTGAATAAATGCCTGGCTTGAGGCAACAACAACAGCCACAACATCAACAACAACAACAAGGACAATGTAATTAGTGCACAAATTGAGTAGCATTTGGAATTAATAACATTTCCGGGGCATTATAATTTGGACAATATATCAAGTAAGCTTGATGTTGCTGCTGCTGTTGCCGTTTCTGTGGCTTGTGGCATGCAAAACGTAACGGTAAATTGGTTAACAATTATACAAATCTCATAATGAAGTTAAAATCCCAACCATTTCATTTCATTCCCCGAATTCTCGGCCCTCCTTTCACGTCCTTCCATCTTTCATCTTCGTTCATTTGCGTTCGTTTCGGTTCTTTATGTTGGCTGCTGCTGCACATTTTGCCATAGTCATGGTCGGTAACCATTTGGCATTGCCTGCGGTCAGCAAAATCTCGCCTGCACCGTCTCAGTCCTCCACTCTCCATTTCTCTGGCTTTTGTTAAAATTGATTAGATGTTGCTGTTGTTGTTGGCTTCCTGGTGGTTAGTTGGTTGCCTCTTCTCAGCTGGGTGGATTCACTTACCACCAGGCCAATTTACAGCTTTGTTCTCGAGTGTAACCCTTAACAGGTGTTGATGTTTGCTAAGTAGCTGGCTATAACCGGCTACATCCTTCCATCTTTAGCTTCGTTTCAACAGAATCCTTCGTATTATATGTATTGTATGCCTTCTCTCTTCTCCACATCTGTGCTTGTGCTTGTTCCTCACGGCTAGCTGAACATTGCTTTGATTATTTTCCATTTTCCTACAAATTGTATGCAAATAGTTGAGGTTTACCCCAGGCCAGAGAGACAGTTTAGTTAATATTTTCCAACAAACAACCACAATATTGACTTTTCCACCTGGTTCAAAAACAAAGAACATTCAGGAGAAGAAACAAATTGCTAAGGAGAATGTCTAAATCGAAGAAACCTCTGCAAAAAGGATGCGGGTCAAATGTTTTACTCACTAAATAAGTAAGTAAATGCTAAATAGTGAAGCAATTAAATCAAAAGCGAAACTAAAAGAAGTGTTTACCTTTGACCATCAGAAAATCAAACAGTCTACTGCCTCGTTGTATCCTTTGCTAAAGATCTTTAGAAATTTCATGTTATTCAATAAACAGTTCAAGTGCTAAAAGTAGCACCACTTCAACTAAAAATGTTCCTATATAAAAACATTCTTAAATTTCTTAACATCAACAATTGTTCGAATGAAGGAGGAATTTTTCAGTTTATTGACTTAACACTTTTTAGTCGATTTTTGTAATGTTCTGCAGAAGAAAATTGTAAATAAGGGTCTCAAAAAATACATTGATTACTTTTTTGTTATATAATTTTGTTGTATTTACATTTTTACCTATAAGTTTTAACAAAAAGTGTTTTATATAGCTTTCGATTTAACCAAAGTAATGCGATAGACCCAAATTGGCACCCAGATCGGTTTTGCCCTGGAATGGGCCGCTTGTCCATTTTGAGGCAGTGCCACTAAGATCAAGCTTTGTATTTCTATCCATGGATTCCCATAATCTTGCATTGCCACCCAATTCCAATTGTTTGCCAAAACCAGGAATATTGCTATGAGTTATGTGTGCTCCATGACCATTTATGTGATTATAGTCCAATCCGGCTCCATTACGTTCAAATTTGAAGCCATTGGCCAGTTGATTCTGTGAGGCAAAGGCCTTGGCATCCAAATTGTGTACTCCATTGTTGAAGAGATTCGCATGGGCAGACTGCTGGAAGCTATCACGGACTCCAGGTGTATGAGTCTTGGTCAAATCCAAGCCATGGCCATGACTGTAGCAGGAAGATATGTTCGGTTAATGGTTAAACAATTTGTATTCTAATCTTTTACAACTTACTTATTGTAAGCCAGAGTTCCACCAGTGGTCACAGGAGTGGCAGGCTGTGGTCCTCCAGTGTGAGTATTGCCAGCAGCAAACACCTGTCCAATCACATTATGTTGTGGGGTGCCAATAGCCTTGGTCAAATCCACACGAGCATCGGCTCCTCCAGTGGGATTCGAGCTTAGAGAACCACCCAAAACCTGACGACGTACTCGTATGGGCTGATAGCTATTCGGTGGCGGTGGTGGTGGATAGTAAACCAAGTGTTGAGCGTGAACTCGCTGAGGCATAGCCGCAGCATAAGCCACTAGAACGGCGAAGCTGACCATAAAAAGCGAAACAAGTTTTGCGTTACTCATTTTGTTGTGGTTTTTGTTGTTGTTGATGTTGTTGTTAAGACTCGATTAGATTGATGTCTGTTGGTTGACTGTGGATGCTGATAGTCTGTTTGCGGCTCTTTATATACCAAATAAGCTGGCGCTTTGAATTTCAGTTGTGATTTACAAGCCTTATCAGTGGCTTCGTGGGAAGTGAATACCCGTTCTGGCCAGGTGATTTACCTAGCATCAACTGATAACGAAAGTCCCCGCTTCTGAAAGTCCCCTTCGTTCTGAGAGAATGATTCTGATGACGCACTGCAGTGAGAGGAAGATCATTTTGTTCTCTTTTGTTGTTTTTTTGTACATTAACAAATACATATAATCAATCATTCGGGTGAACTTTTGTATTTTACATGCACAGCAGGGCTAAACCTGTTTTTCTTGGCTAATATTAGGGGCTTTCTTTATTGTTATGAATGGCTACGAAAATATTTTATTTATCCTTTATCTGTCATATTTGACAAATTTAATACTTGCTAATATAATAATAACTTAATTTTTGGTATACAAATTTATGCTTCTAGCAAAACTCAAAACTTTTCTCAGTTCAATGCATTTCAAAATAAAACAGTTGGGCAATAAACAGACCCAGCGACCAGAAAACTCTTAGGTATAGTGTTCTAATTACGAATTGGTGGTCCAAATGTTGGAATTGACATTGAAATCTAGATGCTACATTAAGTTACAATATCTTGTAAACCAAAACCAATCTTTACATCTTACAATTAGCTGAATGTGAACAACCAATTCAGAGTAAGATAGGGTACCTACTCTTTCACATTTTATCTTCCCAAAACATCCCAAACATCTCTCCCCTACTTCAGAATGTCTGCCTTTCTTTAAAAGCTAGCCCATTGATCCAAAATATTTAAAAGACATCAAAAATTGCATTATCTTTTGATCGGTAACACGATCTAGTAGCCCATAAAAATTTTGTGAAATTCAAAAATATTATTTTAAATTAAAATTTAAATTTTGAAATTGCAATTGCCTCCATTTGCAATATGCAAATACCGTTGTTGCACCGCTATACCCAGCTGATGATGCTAAAAAAGCAGATCAAAAACAAGGATCGTTGTTTGAAGAAGTACAAACGAGCCGCTCGTGCACGTTGGCGGAAGGTACGCCAAATTCGTTCCGACTTACTGGAAGAGTTGCGCCAAATGATAGATACTCAGCAAAAGAATTATGCTAAACTGAAACGAGTTCAAGCTAGACATTCGTTAAATGGCATTTTAATAGTATATAAAAGATGGCTAAGAAGATGGACCAAATCGCTTAAAATGCAACGCCAACAGTTGGAGCTACAGCAGAAACAAGAGGAGCAATGGGATCGTAGGTTGAGTCAACTAAAAACCAAGTTGGGCCAACAACCCAATCACAAAAAGTTAGTGGATAAATGTTTTATCAAATTGCGCATAGCTTTGAAAAGTTGGCTCGATTCGCCGGATAGGGATACAACAATTGAGGGAACAGTTCACACCTGGGAAAAGGAAGTGGAGGCCATTCGAAAATACCTAATGGATTTGGATTGGTTAAAGCCAAGCACACGAAAACGTGTTAAGAAAGGAGGAGAAAAACCAAGAATTAGTGGATTTTCTTTATTCTGGGATATGGAAGTGCAGGGGAAAAAATCTAAATGGTTACCCTTCACTGTAACACCAAGACAATCTGGCTTAGACGATCACAAATTGTTAGATCAACCAAAAAGAAAACCTAAAATAAGATCTCGAAAACGATCAACCAGAATTCAACAAGTCGAAATCATGACAGATCCCAAAAGAAGAAAAATTAAAACACTGAAATATAAGAAAACACCTAGTCCCCTAGAAAGGGCACTAAATCTTGAAGATATAGAAAATTTGTTCAAGTTACTAATTAATGATGGAATGATCGAAGTAGTTAAACCCCATGAAATCAAGAAAAAGAAAAAGTTAAAAAAAAGAAAACGAAAACCAAGTGGAAAACGTCGTAAATTACGTGAAGAATTGGAATTTTTGGATATGATGAATTTCGATCAGCCCATAGAAGATCATGAAGCTATAATAAAAAAATTTCTGAAACCAAAAAGAATTAAAGGCTCAAAGATCAAATCAATTGTTAGGCGTGAAGCTTTAGATGAAAAAAAAAGTCTTGGCCTACTTGATTTTAAGAGGAAAGAAATTAAATTATCAGGTTCACGTCAGTCTCGTGAAATCGCCATGACTAGAGGATCTGATCCATACGAATCCAGTAAAGTGCAAAGTCAACTAAGCGTGGAAAATCCATTAAATGTGCAATCAGTAATAAAACCTGCAGAAAAACTTCACCCATCTTTTATAGAGAAATTCAAGCTAAATGAGCCGCCGCCTCAGATAAAGCCAAGTAGAAGTCGAAGACCTCGAAAAATGAGGATAAGAAAAATACCAGAGCAAATCGAAGATCTCCCACTCTTAGCCAAGAGCAAGAAACGTAAAAGCAGTCATCGAAGTTCTTTGAAACCGCCAACCCCAAAGGATTTTCAAAGCAAATTCGATACATTGGAAATGCCTTCAAGTCAAGGATCTATTAAAACAATACCGAAAAAAATCACATCAAAGTTGGAAATTAAAAAAGAACGAGAAAAATATAGAATTTCGAGGCAAACATCCGAGTCTACGCGTCTCAGTTGGGAGCATTCACTTGAAAGTCAAGCCATGGGCGATGGTCCACAGAGCAAAGATCGATTGCCAGGTAGAAAGCATGAAAAGGTGAAGAGCGGAACAGCCAATAAAGATAAATATTCACATCGAATTGTATTGGATGGTCATTCGGCGCACTCTTTTCCAATAACTGCAGGTGGGAGCAGCAAAGTTACTTTTACTTTAGACCAAATGAATAGCCAGGAGAAATATAAGCCGATACAACACTTTCTCAAAGACACCATCGAGCAGAATACTCTACTGAAAGCAGTGCCCGATAGTAAAGCCCTCATGAGAGTGGTGGAGAGACATCATATGTGGAACACTCTTAATGGTTTGCACGATGAAATGGAAGCAGCAGGCTTCTCTGTGGAGGATATGTTGTCTGTTCTAAAAGATAAATACATGCAATATCTAAACCAAATTGTAACGGATGGGGTTCCTCAAGGAGATGTTGTGACCATTCGTGACCAGGAAGTGGTTCGCTTAGGTGGCAAGATCACACCCAAGGCCAAATTTGATGCTGGACTTCAATATCGCGATTTAAAATTTCACATAAGACCCTGGGGAAGGACGCCCGTCGCCGACAAAACTTTCACTGTTAATGGGCAATCTCGAGCTACTTCGGCTACCAGTATTTCGAAACTGAAAAGTCCCCGAATTAGTTCATGGTTAAAAAAAGTTGCCAGTGAGACCGAGGAGAAGAGTCATATCTTTGATGAAATTGTATCACGGAATATTGCAGCCAGTGACGAGGATTTGGCTCAATTAGATGCCTATGTGAATGAGACAGTTCAGCCTGTGGAGTCCTTCTGTCAAGAGGGTGAAACAGATACCAAAATGGATTTACAGTTAACCCAAAGTCAAATGAGTCATGAGCGAATCCAAAAACTATTGTCATCCAATCATTTTGATGCGGAATCAATTAGTAGTACTCTCTCAATCAGAAGTGAAAATGCGGTATCAGCAAGAGGTTTCGAACGAGCGGGTCTATTAAATGTCGAGAAACGTTATTCCCCAACAAATTTACGTGAAGTTCTAGCTAAGTATACTAAATTTTTTCAGTCTCACAGCAAGAGTCCCTTCCTTAAGGAATTGGAGAATAGGAGGAGGTTTCAAAGGAAACAACTCAAGATGGCGGTGTCCAAGGTTGGATTTAAGGTCAGGAAAACTAAGTTTACCTGGCGACGCCACCTACGGAAACCTATAAATTTGAGATCCACCCAAGATTTATATTATGCTCCGCGAAAAACTTGTCGTGTAGCTCTCACATCCGATGAGGAATGTTCAGAGTGTGGTGAAATATTGGAACAAGACCAAAAGCCCTGTTCTTGGGAAAAGTGTCCACGCTGTGGCGTCGAGGTGGCCATTCCTAAAACTCTTTCTGCTGGTTCTATAGAAGCCTGTGCAAAGAACAATTTAATTCGTTCTGTTACTAAAGACATTTGCCTGCGCTGTGGCTTTATTCATAAAAAAAGTTCGCCTTGCCCACATTTGGCATGCCTCCCCAAACCAAATCTTTTGTCCCAGCTGCAACTCATTAAAGCTGCAGCGAAAGACTATCCCGAATCGAAGCCCCGTACTCCAAGAGAAGTACCCAAGTTTTGTTCTCCCTGTGGCAAACGGATGGATATTTGGAAAAACTCATCATTTGCTGTCAGTGCCGCATCACTATCATCCACAGGACGATGATCATGATCAGCAGCATTTTGGCAGCATTTGATGAGCTTTTAAAACCAAGAGCTCAAACCGAAGCTGAAATGAAACTTCTCCAAGGAGAAACATTTTGTTTAAGTGCAAAATAAATTTTAGTAATGAGTTTGCCGCGTTTATTCGCAAGACATAGTGTGGGAGAAAGGGAGAGGGTCTGTTAAATGCTTTGCCAAGTTTCATAAAATATGCAAAAGATGTACACATACACACTCACACATAGGCGATGCACTCACGTAACTTGAAAATGTTTGCTGGCTTTTAATACACTCACTTGCTGCAGCTTTTCTCCGACTGCGGCCGCCTCAAACGTATGCAAGATGCCACATTTTTGGCCAAGTTGTTGCTTATACTCTAACAGTAAAAAGGCTATAAATACTTTAATAATTATTTGGCTACTTCCAGTAATGAAACGCAGTAGAGACTACAGGTAAATAAGATTTTCTAGAGTCAAGAGATGAAACATGTGAGACAATAATTTCAAACTTATTTACCCACATGGGTTAGTGGCAGAAAAGCTGTCTGCAAATGTCTAGAAATCCAAACCAAGATGAAACTTTAATTTGGATCAACAAGTTAGCCAAAAATGCTTCCTATAAGGTAGGCGATATATAAGCCTTATGCTTACCTTAGTCTAATGTAAGAAAAAAAGTTTTCATTACAATGAAAAGGAAAACAAATGCAACATTTAAAATAGACTGTAGATTTCCTTTCTTTTTTTTAGAAAAACCTCTAGATCTTATGTTGAAACAATTTTAGAAGTGAAGCAATCAACAAATATATTGAAATATTTTTTCAGCTTTCAATTCAGTTATCCTTAGTGTTTATTATTAAACGATGAGCTCAAAACTTATGAAACAGAAATCGAAGAATATTTGGCATAATTATCTTCATAATTCCGAAAAATCTTTTAATATGTTAAAGAAACTTAAATTAATTATTAATTATTAATTGAATTAATTACAAAACAAAGCAAAAGTTAAAATACTTCTAACGCTTTCGTGAACTTCATAAAAACTAATTGTTTTCTTTAAATCTCACTTTACAATATCTAAAAGAGTATAGAATGTTTCTCCACCTTAATGTTAACTTGGTTTTGGTCTTACTTCTTATTTTTTTACTTGGGTTTTGTTTGTTTTTGAAGGCTGTAATGGAATTTTATTGCACACTCCTTCGCATTCTATTTGTGCAAGCGAAACATGTAGCAGACATTTTCCATAAATGAACACAAAAAAAAGCAAGAAAGAAAAACCAACAACAACACAGTGGGTCGAAATATAAGTAAATTTAACTTCCTAGCAAATACGGGAATATAATACATATATCTAGTATATAGCTTTGAGTTTAAAGCAAAAAGCCAACAACGAGTGCTGTTGACAAGGTAATATAAAATGAACTCAAGTAATTTGACCAGTTGATTTTGATAGGCTTTAAGTTTGTTGGCTTAAAGTGCTCAACGACTTCCTCTATCTGTCCTCCTTCTATCAAAATGACCAGCTGTCGGTTGGAAGGCAATAACATTTGAAAATTGATGCCAACGATCAATCATGAGGGAACAGGAACAGAAACACAGTATTCACCCACCCAATTTACTCCCAACTCACAGTTGCCTTGGCCAAATAGTCTTCGGCCCCCTTTCCACCACATCTTTGGGCAATGTAAGTTGAGACATTTTCATTTGCATTTTCCTACAAGTCGGGTGGTATAGAATGAAAGCAAAAAGCACATTGAATGCCGCTCAATTTGCTGCTGGCTAGCTGTAACATTATCTTGTTTGGCCATGACACGCGACTAGCAGCCAAAATCAGCGACTGAAACCAAAGACGTAACTGAATTTGAATTTGAATCTGAATCGAAATCTGTTTTTTTTTTTTTTTGTTCTGTTGCATTGTATGTGTTTGGGTCTAGCTTTTGTTCAACTTTTAGTCAGTCAGAGTTTTCCTTTTGGCCAAATCACACAGAAATCAACAGAAACTTAAATGCCCATTGTAATAACATAAAAATATTTGCATTGTCGACATTGCCTCGTCGTCCTTCTCATTGTCATTGTGCAATCATCCAGCTTCTGGTGGCAATTGCATTTTATTAGCTGTCGCTGTCAAAAATTTTAATTAATTCTCTCTCTCTCTCTTTCCCTCTCTCTTTATTCTCCACTTTTTTGTCTGTTAAATTTTATTCGCAAGAATATTAAAAAACACATAATAAAAGAAGACCAAAACGCAAAGAAACACTCAGAAGATACAAAAAAAAAAAAAAAAAAAAAACATTCTGGCAAACTTGGGTGGGCTTGTAACTAATTTTGGACACAGGTGTGTGTGGGTGAATAGAAGGAAAAATATGTAGCCATAAATGGATATATGGATTTGGACACACAAGAAGATAAAAACCAAAACCAAGAGAAGCTAGGAAAAAGATACGAAGAAATAAATGTCTAGCTTAGCTTATAATGAGAAAATCTTCTCTTTTTTTGATCCTTTAAATCTTTTATTTAAACTTTAATTATAAGAAATTGCTACATGAGCCCAAAAGCAGGCAACAAAAAGTTATTTTCAACAAGTCGTGAACTTAAATTCATCAAGTGGCATCTTATCGCCTCTACGTGATTATATTTGGTTTAGTTTTTGTTTTAACTAACAATTACTATCCCCTGAATAAATGCCAAAAGTTTCATTCTGTTAGCCTTTAAAGAATAGTTAATGCAAATAAGTTGTAACCGTAGAGTGATACCTCATAGAGGTTATTGGATTTCGTTCAGGAGAACCTTCAAAAATATTTCATGCAAAAATCAAGGGATTATTTTTTATTATTTAATCAAGTGCATAAAGGTCGAAAGAAATGATGAGCAAGATATCCAATGGTTCATTTAATAAACTGAGTTTGGGCGACTCGAATCATAAGAAGTCGCCAATAAGTTTTTATATTTAGTTTTAGACCATTTCCCGCTTTTAAAAATGATACCGAATCGCAAAGGCGGATTCAGGAGGGTGCACTTACAGGATCTACCTAGATCTATATCCATCCCTCGTCTTGGAATTTGCAATTCATGACTTAAAGCGAATAAGTTGGATACATTTATTTTAAACTATCAGCAAAAATCATTATTGATTTTAACAAATGTGCACGGCTTTAAAAACAAAGACAGTCCTGATTGAAAATTCCTGTATCTGTAATTTTTGTAGTTCACTTGTGATTTCAAATTGCTTAGCAATTCAAGGTCCAAAGTTATAAAATATTTGTGTAAATTAAGTTGATATATGTAGTTAAATACGTGCTCAAAACTTCAGATAAAAGTATGCAAGTGACTGAGTGAAAAGTTCATGTATTCTTTTAAATTTCTTAAGCTGATAAAAAATCTTTATATACGATAACTGCAATTTGCACTTAACCCTTTGGCATAGCCATTTTCTTGGCACACTTGGACAATTAAAGCAGCAAACATGCTGTCACGCCCACTGGGGAGATTGTCTCCACACCACGACCGCCATCTATGCCATAGAGAAGAAGAAGCAGCACCAGCAAACCACTCGAAAAGTTGGCCGCAAAGTGCGAATGCATAATTAATTCCAATTATGAGTTTACCCTACAACATCTCATTGGCAATATTGTACCACTTGGCTATCATGCTTGAGATCCTCCTCCATTTCTGCCCACTTGCTATTCCTGTAGACAAGATGGGCAACTTCAGAGATAGCGAATCAGAGAGTTCGGAGGTGCTCTGAGGCGAAGGAAGGGAAGGAATGTTTTTGGGGTCGACTTATCAGCGCATCGACAGGCTGAGGCAGACTTCTCCTGTCACAGCTTGGTTTCTGTGCCGTGTGCTGCTGTTGCTTGTTGCATAGTTTCTGGAGTGAGTGCCGCCTCCAAGTGCTTGGCATGTTTAAACACATGCTCAAGTGTCATTTAGAGACAGTTATCCCAAAGATGAAAGGAGGAGGGGTGACAAGAGGTGGAAGCCAGACAATTGATGGCCATGTGATAAGTATTTCGAACGCAACGTTTTTACCCTCCAATTACAAAATGCTAAAAATTGCAATATCAATAACATTTTATGTAAAAAGGAAAAGAGCTTTAAAAAGGGCGCGAGTGAGTGAAAGAGAGATAGAGAGAGTGACAGAGAAGGCGATGAACGGAGGGTAAGGGTGTGGCATGTCTAAGTGTTGCCACAGCCTTCAAAAGGCAGCCCGTTCTGCCTGTTACTATTAACGGAAATGCATTTTCTGTTTGCTGTTGTTCCTTTTTAAGCTGTTGCTGCTGCTTCTGCTGCTGGTATGCGTCGCGTCTGCCCAAGGTCTCAAGTGTTTTAATGGATTTTCTAGAGCATTGCATATGCCTTTGCGATTCGTATTACTTTACTGTCAAGTTTGGCATATTCCATTGACATCACCATCATCATTCCCATCATCCTCCACATCGGCATCTACACATGCATCAATCATACAAAACGAATTGAAATCCCACACACACACAAACACCGAGACACACAGAAAGATGGAACCTGCTTAAGCCAATCAAAACGAAAAAGAACCAAGTTTAGTTCATAAAAGATAATAACCTGGCTTACCCGCATGCCACTCAAAAGAATTTCGAGCCGGAGAAAGAGAGAGTCACAGCTGCATGGCACAAGAGACATCCAGCAGGAGCAACGCCAACGCAAGGACAAAAGCCTATAAATTTGTAGATTATTTGCATATTCCACCACGCTCTGTGGTAGCAGCACTTGGGACCGACGGACGAATGGACTGACAGACCGACCGTCCTCCTCCTGTTTGCCACGTTTATTTTGCTTTATTTTGTTTCTTTTCATTTTTCTTTTCAGTTCAGTTAAAATCTGTTTTCTTTTTTTTTTTTTTTGTAGAAAATTCAATTTTCTTGTTGTTGCATAAACTAAACTAATGTAAATCAAGCGACATTAAACGCATAATGCATATAACAATAAATATGACTGGATCAACTTGAATAGATTCTGTTTTCTTTCACTTTTTTTTGTTCATTCTGTCTTTTCTTTCTCTCCACTTAAAATTAATAATACCTATAGCTGCAGATGGGTGAATTTAAATTAAATGAAACAAAAAATTGTTATCTCTGCGATGCATTTCATTGTAGATTTTATGTGGGTTATTTACTAAAAAGAAAGATCTACTTAACCCTTGCCATAGCTACGTTTGGTTGAAAGAAATGAGAACTGCCGTTAAAGGTTGATTTGCATTAAAATGGTATAGGCTTCCTTCCCCTCTTGCCTTCTGAGCACCGATTTGAAAGCATTTTCAAAGTTGTTTGAGTTTTCTTTGTAGTGTAGACAGATATTGTTAAAAGTCCAGTCAGTCCCATCAATTTTAAACTAAAAAGAAGAGTTTGATCTTTGATCTATTGGTTTAAGGTTGAGCAACTTAGTTGATCTTACAATTAGAAGTATTTCAGTTGAGTTATCCTGTCAAATCTTTATTACTGTATTAGCATAAATCTAGTCCAAGTAACTTGTTTCGATGGCTTTTAATTGCTTTTGATTTCGAAATTCTTGTATTTGGCATTTGAAAAGTGGAATAATTCAATTATCGACGAGTTAATCGAACAGTGAAAGTGCCAAACGAATTGGCAACATCAACATCAACAACAACTGCAATAACAACAATAACAGCAGCAACAACAACACATAAGGGAATTGAATCCCGCCGCCAATCAACACGAAACATTTTAATTTATGCGCTCGAGGCGTGGCATGTGGTGTGCGTGTGTGTGTATATGCACGGAGTCATGGGGGCGAGCATTGGTGATGTGGTCCATGTCCAGGCAAATTGCCTTAAATCATTTTTAATGAAATTTCCATAGGGACAGTTGAGTTTGGCCGTCATCCAATGCTAATCTGTATATACGCGAATCGCTGATGCTCGATGCCTGATGCCCGCTGGTTGAGCTGTGGTTGAGTTGCTGATAGCTGTCAGTGTCGGGTTTTGTGTGTATGTGTGTGTCTGTGGAGAGTGTTAGAGTGTTGGATGAGTGGGTGGTTTGGTGGGTGGATGGTTTGAGTTGGCGTTTTGGCAAGTTTGCCCAGTTGATAAATGAGTCATTTGCTTAGTAATTTAAGCATTATTTCAATAAGCATCTTCTTCTGGTCTCCTGTTTGAGGGTCAACTGGTAACCAAATACTCATTACATAAACCAAAAGAAGAAAAAAGGGAACAAGAGGAAAAGAGTGAGAAAGAAAGAGGAAATCAGAAGAAGGCTGCCGGGCAAAGGCAAACAGAATGCCAAACAGCAAGGGGAGTGAGAAAGAAATATGCTGATGTTAAATCTTTTTAGAGGCAACTTTTCAATGGGGTCGGTTGCAGGAGGCAAAGGGAACTAAGCAAATTTTTGGGTAAGGGTGTCTAAGTACAAGTGGTGTGTGTGTGTGTGTGTGTGTACTGGTGTGTGTATGTGTGCTAGTTAAGCCAAAGACAAATATTGACTAGCAAAGTCAAATGTATGACGAGGCGAGCATTTAAAGTAATCGAGTGTTAAAAACGGCAAACGCAGCCAAACACATAAAATCAAACACTGGCTTTTGTGTCCTCCCCCCTCACTCCACTCTCTCACATTCTCAACCTACACATAAATTACCAAGGGTTGTATAAGTGTGTGTAAGTGTATAAACAGGGGTGGTGGTGTTCAAACAAAAAACGATGAATTTTGATTCAAATTTAAACTGAAATTACTTTCATTTTGATTAGTCGACTTAAAACACAATAAAACAATTTTATGAATCGTTTCAGTTTGAGGTCGTTTCTGGTTTGAATAATGTGCTAAAGCTTCTTAGGTCATATAATCTTGCTTTGAACTTTCTTAAATCTATTTGTTAGATTAAGAGCTCCTTTAAAGTAGGTTTCAGATCCAATGCTTAGAACCCGAGAGTTATGGTTTTTGCTTTTTGTTTCGTATTCCAGGTTCAAATAAACTTTAGGTGACCCCGACAACTATTTTGTTATGTTTTGGTGCGTTAAATAAGCAGAAAGGATCTCCTCGATATGAATTCAATCCATGTTCCGCTGATCCCGACGAGGGGAAAAATGTTTTTTTATGATTAGGAATTAAAATCTCTTCAAGTATTTACGAATTGTTATCAGTTTTCTTAAAATTCAAATTGTATTTTGTCACTTTTATGTGAGATCTCAAAGTTGCATGTGTGTATATGTGTGTTTGTGAATGTATAAAAGTGTTTTGTGCGTGTGTGTGTTTGGAAAAGCGAAATTACAATCAGGCTTTAATGCTTCATTAAAATATGCATGGCGGCTCATAAATTCAAGCTGACTCCGCTGAATGTTTTACCTCTACGACAGATTGGTTTCGATGGTAGTAGAGGGGGCTGACAAAAAGAGGGTTGGGTGGGGTAGGGTGCAGGATTAGAGGGTACATAGGGTGAGCCAGTCATGTCATAAAAATCTTCTAAAAAGCTGGCAGCAAAGTTTTCCCATAAAATAAATTGCTGCCAAATAATAGTCAGGGCCAACCCGTTAACGTGTCGAAGGCGAAGGCATTCATTCCATTTTTCCCTCCTTGACTCTACGTCCCCCTTCTTTTCTGTAACATTTTACCCATTTAGCTCGCGGCAATTGATACGAGTTGAGTTCCGAAGCTCACTCGCACCATTTTTGTTTATTAAATTACAAATAAATAATGAGACTGATGGCAGCAGTTGACTGGCAGCAATTCTCAGTCTCAGCCTGCCTACAGTTATTAAAAACTTTACAAAAACAATTAACATAGTCAGCAGGAGTCGTAGTGGAATAGAGAGGGTGAATGAAAGAGGAGACGAGAATCGGACTGCCACTGAGTACTTCCTGTCATTATTTAAAGCAGTTGATAAATTGTTCAAGATTTTTGCAATTTAAGTTCCTCATTCAAGATTCTCATTCATTCAGTCTAGTCTAGTTCTGACGCTTTGTAACCCCAGCATTAACCATAGTTGCAGCCACAACAATAACAACAGAAGTAATGCCCCATCTTTTCCTTTCTCTCGTCCACTCACTCTACCCCCTTTTTGCACGAAATTGGAATTGCAGCCACAAATAAATTTCATGTTCTGGGTAAAAAAAAAAAAATAAATAAATATGTATGTACATAAAAAAAAAATTGCAAGTGCATAAAAGTAAAGCCAGAAGAATCAGAATCAGAACCCAAATAGGAACAATGCCAAAAAAGCAACAAGCATGAACCAACCAACCAAACGTTGCCCCCTTTTTCATTACAACCCTTCTAGAAGATCCTGGTGCAGCGATTGTGAGATGTGGTATAGGAATGGGGGGAGATATGCCCATTGTTTGCAGGCGCTCAGTGATTAGGTTGTGGCATGAGGGGCAAGTAAAGGGAGTTCCTATATTTTCTGTTCTGGTTTTTTATACCCTTCCACATATATGTACACATATATATTAATATAGATTCTTAAGCAGCACTAGTTAAACTATAATATCAAATTTATTTACCGAAATGTTCTTTAAAAACTCATAAAGCTTTGGCCATTATTCGAGTTTTTCTTATCTATTATCTAATTACAAAGATGTACAATCAGCCTTAACCCAGAAAGAATTTCCGGACCGAAGGAAAATAAATTCGTAATCTTTAATTAGAAATCTCTCTATGAAGAAGAAAATTAAAGATTGGGAGCTTGGAGCCAGAAGACAGTTAATTAAATCTTTTATGGTTTTTTTTTCTTTCTAAATTTTTTATTTTTATAGAATAGGAGATCGTCTTAAAAAAAGTTAGTTTCATTAGAACGGTATAACGTAGTCTGCCCACAATTCGTTGATATATTGAACCATATTAATGTTAGGTTGTAGCTGCCTAATACGGTAATTATCTCCGTAGGTGACAATCAGGCGTCTGATCTCGCCCATCAGGTGGGCATCTTTCTTGAAGAGGAGCTTACAAGTTGGTATTATGTTTTTCACCGAAACTATAGTCCATTTTTGTTCGTGTTCCATGTTATGCTTGAATGACTGGACATCGATTGCTCCCTCTACCGTGGAAGTGATATATTCACTTCCAGTGAATTTTGAGTTGTCTTTATGGTTTATAACAACATTTCCACCCAAATTATTCCATTGGGTACCGAGTTTCGATTCCATTTTTTCAAGCTTACTTTTATCAGTTTCTTTCTCAGGTTCACTAAACAAATTTCTGAAAAATAAATAGATTGGTTCTACAAATGGAATATAACGAAATATTCCACTGTCGCTGGTTTCATCTAAGTTTTTTGTGACATCCAATCTTCCGCCAAGATCAAAGTGATTCGTGACATACCAACCATAATTATTTAATATATTGATGATTTCTTTGGTACGCTTCAAGTTGGATAGATGTTGCTTACTGGCAGCCGCATAGAGTTTATCGCGAAAGTCCTGACTTAATTCTATTTTATCCTTGTCCATAAGTATTTCGGCTTTCTGACTTATAAGAGATGCAACAGCATATCGAGCATTGTACTCGGATGATTTTAGATCCGTGTGTTTTCCAGATAGGATAAGTGTTGAAATTTTATTCCTGAAACTTTTATCGTCATATGCTAGTTTAATAATCTGGCTCTCCAAAGAAATAGTTCCTTTCTTTACTTCTGATGGTTTGTATCTATCGTCTAATGTGATAGGCGAAAAGGGAGCCAACTTAAAACGTCTCGATTGGTCATCATAAATGATCCCTTTCATAAATCTTTCCTTAAGTATTTGCGCGGATATGATTTGCTTTCCAACATATAGAGTATACTGGACTTTATTCGCTTCAGAGGAGACATCAATCACTTGACAAATCGGTGTGTTCACAGAAACAGGGGCAAAGGACCCATCACTATTATCTAAAATCGACAAATTATGCGAACTCAATGATAATTTCTTCGCCTCTTGAAGATATGTCAAAAATTGATCCACAGTTTTGTTTTCTAATTCATTGACATTCACATTAACATCTGATTTAAAGTCAGCCTGATCGAAACTTCTAATAGAAAGCAGAAAATGTTCTGACTTTATAAATGAACAATCATTTTGGGGTGCAGCTGCTACGTCATCTAGAATAATATCAGAAACCATTAGTCGAAAAAGTCCTTGGTATGAGATAAGGAATAAAGCACCTTTAAAGAGTTTTAGCAGCACCATCACAAGAAAATAACAATTTATAGTACTCATTTTTTTATATGGAAAAATAAGACCTAGTGCGGCTTAAAAAAACGAATCCAGTCCGCTTGGTTGACTAACAGAAACTGAAATCTCAAACGCAAACGTTAGCCGTTTTATACATTATAGAAATATACGTGGAACTGTTTAGAAATCCGATTTGTATAAAGATTAACATTTTTTTTCCAATGAATTTGTTTCAGACACACCGAAGTTCGTATTCCCTTGCAAGTATTTTTGTCACTCTCTCTTTACCAACAGCTCTCAAAATGGAAAAACGTTTTATCAATAAAGGAAAACTTATCAAGAACAATTGCCTTTGTAGGCACACACTCAAGCTAATTGTTTGTGTGTGTGCTCAGTTCGCTGCTGATTACGATCAATGACGTGATAGGTGCTGGCAGCGTGGGGCAGATTTAATTTATATTGACTAAAACTTGTGATCTATTTAATCCATCTTATTGAAATATAGAAACATTAGATCATGTTTCCTTTCTATCTCAGTTAATTTCATAAATATACTCCAAATCCTTCACCTATTTTTCGTGTAGCACTCAAAGATATAGTGGTCCGATCCTGACAACTTTCACGCAGGAAATAAATTGCTTCAATTTGGTATTCAACCCAATAGCTTTTAAATTGAGTAAAGTAATTAGGCACCGATTTACTTTGTAAGGTCGGAAACGGCTTCTTCTCTGCGCTGCAAACACTTGACCAGTTTTATAATACCCCCTGAGAGGGTATAATGAACATTTGATTGAGCAAAATTCTGTTATCTTGTCGACAAAGAGAAGGAATATACTTAGAATATTCTGATAAATATTAATATTTAATTTAATATTTATTTTGGTACGTCGTATAGCCGCACATTTTGCAAACCCCAATCGCAAATATTATTGACCTCACTGATCTCTGTTTCATTCGGCGCTTGTGATTCTATAGAGATAATGAAATTTCATTGGAATTTGAGCGTTTCATTGGAAAAGAAATTAAAATTTATTCATTGTCATAGTCTTTTGAGATTTCTATGGGAAAATGATTTTATTCGAAATAAAAGTCGTCGTCTATCAAAACCGCACGCCTAATATGGGTGAACTAATTCTACGAAAATACTGACGTCTTTCAGGCGTCATACAAATTAATGTTGCTGAAAAATAGTTTAACCATCCTCAATTTTCTAACAGTAAGTTCTTCAACATTCGTAATACTTTTTCGACCTTTGTACCAATTTGGTATGCATAGGTACTTCAGATGTTACACAGATGAATTTCTAATAGCTGCAATTATCGCTGACCCTGATCTTAAACTTTGTTTCTTCACCAGACTTAGTAGATTGCTTGGTAGAAATCAACAAAAATTACGTTGCAATATCTTCTTAGGCTTGAATAATGGATAATCGTAATTTCCAAAATCCTTTAAACAAATTCCGCCAGAAATTTGTAAATTCAGTTGACTTTATTTCTAGTAAGTCGCAACTCGAAACAGTAGCTATTCAACTGGCATACTTTTTAGTTGTTTACATATTTATAACATACACCCTTTGATTTCTTGTAGTTTACTCTGACTGTAAATTTTCTTTTGAAAGTTCATTAAGTCTTCATACAGCAACAATTTACTTCTGGTTTCATTCAATGACTTCGTGTAATAAAGTAAAGCCTCAATGGGTATCGTATGTTCCCTGCGGTAAGGTGCAGTCTTTGAAGATCCGTAAATTTATCCATCGGAAGCCAATTGGAATGTGAAATTTTTCATACATTGGTTAGGCAGAAAACACAAAACGCACGCTTCAATGGCACAATGTGATAGGGTGGAAGGGTAGAGAAAGTAGAGGGCATGTGGTAGACATCACGGGGAATGGGAATAGGAATGGGAATGTGTTGATACCAAAAGAGACACACTGTCAGCTTCAGCGGTTAGTTAATGTTAAAGTTAGTCATAAAAATAAATATTTATCAGCATGAATATTATCGAAAAAACAAGCAGTAAGCATAAGTAAAAACAATGTTTAAAAAATAAGTAAAATGTCAATTTGATTTCTATATATACATAATATAAGTATATACTAATATACTAACTACATATGTATATATATTACTAACTAATTCAAAATACGACTAATATACGAAATACGAAGCTAATATCTCAGCTATAAAGGCATATATGTAAATCTAAATCTCTGAAATATATACATATATGTGGGAAATGGCATCGAGAGAGAGAGCAATCCAAAGTGATAGAAGAGAAAAGACAAACACGTAGTGGCCGGACATTCTATTAGTAGTAGAGAGAGCAGGGCATAGGATCATTATATATGTTGAGAGAGAGCTTGTTAAAGAGGCCGTAATTCATTCGCAAAGAGACTGTCAACAGAGTCACACGTCAAGTGATCAAATTTAATCAAAATCGTATGACTATATCATATTTTATCTCCAAAAAGCATACGATAATATTGATGCCAGTAGAAAAGAAAAGAGTGTCACAAAAACTAGTGGGAATTCTCGTATACATATCTTTTGTGCCGATCCTGATAGTCCTCGGTAGATGAGTTGTCTAAGTGGCCCAGTTATTTAGTCAACTGAACAACGAGGATCCAGATCGAATCCCAGGCTAGTGTATGGATGTTGTTTTGATCTCTCTGTAAGCCGAAGGACTTAATTGCCAGTGCTTGTAAAATTTAGCTACGTTGATAGTTTACAACTATATCCTATACTTCAATAATAATAATAATAATGTTGATTGATTAAGTTTTTTCAAACATTTGCAGGCTTAGTTAAACTAAAAAACAAACTTATCCCAGAAATTTAAAAGAAATTAAAACTTCCCAGTAGCTATCAGGCAAAAGTAAAAGTTTCAATAAACCATATCGTTATAAAAATAAATCAGAAATAAAGTGGGAAAACCACAACTGACTCTGTATGTATGTATATGTACTTTATGTTTTTGATAAGCATATATGTGTTTGTATGTATATACGTGTATATGTATATATGTGTATATAGGAACAATGCTATAAACAAAAGAGATTAACAAACGGGCATGAGGAAAAGTAAATAAAAGCATGATTAAATGTTGACTTTTATTTAATGTTTGAACACTTTGTAATTGTAATCTATTTATGAATTTATTTTTGCTTACATTTACATCTGTATGTATTTATCTCTAGAAATGTATAGTTTAATTATTATTTAAATGATTGGAATGTTTCCAATGATTTTCTCAGCTATTTCATGTGATTTAAAAATAAACACATTTAAATGAAAAGTTATCTTATTATTTTCAGTAAAGTCATTATTTCTAACAGTGCATCCAACACGCTTTGATATATCACCTTTGTGTTTTCCTTTGCCAATGTTTCCCATTGTTATTTGCTTTTCATTTAGGTCAATGTTGCCCCCCTTAACGTTGCTCCTCCTCCTACGACGACGATAAGTAGAACATCTATGTTGATCCTCAGGATAGGGAGTCATAGTCACACCGATTTCATATCGATATGTTGTAAGATCCTCACCGCTTTCTATGACAGTTTCCTTATTGAAGATCAATTCACTAGCGTCGGTCAGACGGCCAATATGGTCAAAGGTACATTTGCTTCCATAAGACTTGAAATCCATTAGATAATGAACTTTATATTTGGCTCCATAATCAAATAATTTGCAATCATATAAATACGTATCACGATGATTCAGAAATTCTACTACAATGGCTGCTCGTGTATTATTGGTTGCTATGACAACATTATCCCAGGTTAGGGCCCGCCTGTTTGTAGATCTTACATTATTCAAAAGCAAAAGTATTTTATCTTCCGAGTCCCTGGATATTACTTTGATTTTATAATTTACTCCAGTGAATTCCTTAGTTTTTGAACCCGCAAAAGATGTTTGTTCTATTTCGGAAACGTCCACGTAATAGATTTTTTTGTTCACTGATTCCGTGTTATAGACATAACGCTCAATGGCCAAAACATTCTCTTGACGTAACGGTGCAGTCAGTGCTGTTGAATAGGTTTCTATTTGTTTAAACTCTGGTATTTTTTCAAGCTCTGCATATTTATCTCTGGCAAGCCAATTGGTTCTATTTTCATTGTTCTTAATATTGAATAATGGTTTATCGGGTAGCTTCAAGGGGATCTTAAGGTTTGGACAATCGAGTGGTTTGGTGATCCAATAGCGTAAATCACTCAATGAAGCATCCATATTAACTTGAACTAGCCAACTCTCCAAGAGCCATTCAATTTCCACATCTGTTCGATTTTGGAGGAATCTATTTTTTAATGTAATCTTCGAATTGGCTGATAAAATATTTTGAAATTGAGTTTGTGCTTCGTCGATTCTCGGCACTTCGAAACCGGCTTTATTGATGAAATATAAGTCGGCACATTTTTCATTTTTATAATGTTCAGGCAATGATTTCATCACTTCAGCACGCACTGTATCCAACTTGGCGTCGTTTTGTAGTGTAATAGTTATTATTGGTTCATCATCACTAATTTGAATGGTTATTGGTGCATTTTGATTCTTGCTAAACACTTTATTACATTCTTCCTGATTGACTAATCTTCGACGTTCGTTTCTTTGCTGAAGAATAAATCCATCGTCCAGAAAATAGTCCGAGGATGAAAGATTTAAAACACGACGAGCGTTTTCATATGAAACAGCTTCCGAGTTAAATGAGTTATATACATTTCTACCACCTACTTCAAAGCAAATCGATACCGATGACTGAGCTCCATCAATTAATACAACCAAAAAATGTGTAATAACTAATATTGAATGCTTTAATTTCATCGCTGAAACCTTTACAAATGCATCCGGCCTCAACAAAATGAAGACTTTTAATGACAAAACCAATTAAATTGCATTTATTTATTACCATTCTGCCCCCGTCTGTGACATAAAAGAGATTAAATCCCATCCTGTTGTTGTTGTTGCGTATATGTGAATGCAACAGATTAAGAGGGAATTCTCAGAATTGTGCGATAGGGCACTAAATACGAGAGTACAAATTGTTGCTTTATAGGAACGGAACATTTCAGTATCATCCACACAAGCGACTTAGCCGGATGCCTTTTGTTTTAACTCCAGTAAAATGAAGTTTACAATATTTTGTATTATTTTGCTAAGTTCTAAACTCTTTTCACAAAGTAAGTATGTTTATGTTTCTTGTTATTTATTTTTATAAATAAGTTTTAATTTGAATTCTTATCACTTGTTTTAGATGATGTGGCTGCTCGACCTCTAAGAAATTGTTCACTTATAAAGTCTCAAACCTTTATGCTCTCCGTTCATGATTTGAGCCATGGCAAAACAATTGCTGTTTATTTAAACATCGCAGACGTAAATAATAAAACTGTGGACCAATTTTTGCATTATCTTTGCGATGAGAAAAAGTTGGCATTGAGTTTACACACCGCTTCGGTAAAATCGGGATCGGGTGACAATGCCTATTCTGCTGTTCTTTTAGATACCCCTTTGTGTGAAGTAATTGATGTGACGGATAATGAAGATCCAGGAAGCGTTCAATATACTTTCAATGTGGGCACTTCCTATACGCCGTATCAAAATCTCTCGACGAGATTTATGAAGGGACTTATCTACGACGATAGTACAAGGCTTTTCAAATTGGGTAGCAGGTCTCCAATCAAATTCGCTGACAGCTATCAACCAGCTCAAAATGATCCCTCACCAAGCATTACTTACGATAAACGAGTTGTAGAAGTAACGAGATCCTCTGAGTCCAAATCCAAAGAAGAATATAGTTTTTCAGCTGAAATTTCTACATTTATCGTATCTGGAAGCGTACAATACTCCAATCAGCAAAGTTCTTCATCGGAATCCAAGTCCAAAACTCGATATGGTCTTGTATCGCTTCTAAGCCAGAAAACAGAACTCTTGATTGATGAGGATCAAATCGAAGTAAGACGAGAGTTTCTAAACAAACTCTATACAGCTGCCGACAAAAAATCGGGTTCCGATATAGAACGTACGAAAAAAATCATCAAGGTGTTAAACCAATATGGTTGGTACATAACGAATCACTTCATTCTTGGCGGACGATTAGATATCACTACACTCTTTAACGAAAATAGCAGCTCAAACGAAAGCAATACGCTTCAGACTATGAAAGCAAAACTTGAAGCCAAATGGAAAATGATCGGTGGTGGTGTTAGTGGATCGTATGAATCGAGCTCTAGTAGTCGAAACAGTAACTCAGAATTCACTGATAGTGAATCTATAACTTCCACAGTGGATGGAGCATTAGATGTTCAGACTTTCAAGGACAACATCGACGACCAACAAAAATGGCGAGTCATCTCCATGCAAAACATCATTCCGACTTGTAAGTTTGTCTTAAAGACTAATGCTCATTTGATGGGCGAAATTAGGAGATTAATTGTCACCAATGGACATCGTCCACAAATTGCTAAGTTACAGCCAAGCATAAATATGGTGAAATATGTCAACGAGTTGTGGTCGGACTATGTTCAACAATTTTAAATGAATACAATGTTATATGAAATTGTGTATACTATGTACATACATATGTCTTTTTATGAATCTTTTATATATGTATATAAAAAAAAAAAAAAACGAAATAAAAATTTTAAAGAAGCTTGATTTTATATACGGTTGTCGATTATCTGTGAGCTAGAAGAAGTGAAATGTGGTCCCAACACATTTATAGTATTTTTCTATACATTTTTATTGTTATATAACAAAAAGTATCAGTAATAGGTTCTGAGAGCTTTAAAATTTTAATAAATTAAATATAAAAATATTTTATTCCATTTTGTTGAAAATTTCTTTTCTGTAAAAATATTATGAAAAGTAGTTGAAGAATGTTTGAAAACAACAACGAAAATCCTTTCTTTATCATACAAAAAAACCTCTTTGAATTCGAATTTTACGCTTCTTTAGTTTAAATTTGGTGCCAAACAATAGAGTTACATTAGTTCCATATGCTTCAATAGACTATTAAGTTAAATTGTTTATTACTCCTAGCAGGTGTTGCTCTTTCTCTCTCTCTCGCTTTACACAATTCTCTTGTAATTTAATGTTGACTATAAACTTATGTGGAATAAGAGGAAATAAAAAGTCAAATTTCAATTGAAATTTTGCTAATTGCTAAGGTGCCACAACCAAACCTGACATGTGTACGTGTGGGTGTGTGTGTGTGTCAGTAAGCTCGTTCAGAGTCTTTATTTGAGCTTTGCTTGACAATTTTATGAACTTAATAGGCTAAACATTTTGTTTTTTGGGGGTGGCATATGTAACCCTTTTTTTTGGATAAGGCTTTTGGCCTCATTAGACCAAGAAATAAAAGTCAAGTTTTTTATAACCTTCCTCTCTCTACCCCGTGTGCAGATCGTAAACAGAATTGAAATTGCCAGCCTCCACTTCCCGCTTTATGCGAGTGAGTTGGTGTCTGTCCGCTGACTGTTTAATAGTTAACGAGCTAAACTTGCCGCCTTTTGTGTGATATCCCAAAATGACACCCATCAACCACTCTCCAGAGAAACACAGAGAGAGAAAGAGAGAGAGAGAGAGAGAGAGAGAGAGAGAGAGGGAGAGAGAACTAGGCGGGGGGAGAACGGGCAAACTAACCCTTTCACTCACAGCTGACCATTGTGTCATCTGTTGGTTAGTCTTGGGTTCCATTGTTGCAAATTTTCTTTTATGCGTTTTGAAGAGGTTGTAAAAAGTAGCATCGACCGGAAATTACAAATGTCCATATAATGTCAATACATTGAGCAGATTAGTGGTTGTCATGTGGGTCGTTAGACGTTACAAACGGAGGGAGGGGAGCCAAAATGGGAGGAAGGTTTAGTTCTGTGTTAGATATGGTATGGCGTTTGGTTTTGGTATGGAATATTTAAAGGCTGACCGTTATTTGCTTTAAACAAACAACTGCCAAATGCCGGAAGTCATTTGCATGCAAAGAGCAGTTTCCCTCTTACATTCTCCAACTGTACTCCCTTTACTATCTCAGTGTATGTGTGTGTGTCTGTGTGTTTAGATGGATTTGCCGATTTGTGGTCCTGCAAATGCATTAAATGCCTGCGTAAACAGTGTGCAAGTTGGGTAATCCCCGCCTGGTCTAGTTCACAGAGTTGACATAGACCATAGAGAGGGATACGCCCTCCTTTATGTCCTCCTCTCTCTCTCTTTATGTGTGTGTTTGGTATGTTTTGGCATTTTGTGTTAATTTCATGCCTCTGCTGTCTATGTCTATGACTCTCTACTGCTCTCGTTCTCTCTCTCTCTTGTCTCTGAATTATGTTTTTGATTTTAGTTGACAATGAGCGGGCACAAATTTATTGTCTACAACTGCACAAAATCGAAGCGTTGACAACAACTGCATTATGGGCGTTTTGCCAAGTGCCAACTGCCACAAGGCGTGGCCCTGACAGTTCACACACACACACACACACACACACACAAACGTACACACAACAAAACAACAGAGGCAAACGGCAACACCAACGCCTAAACGTATGCAACACGCATTTGTTCCTAGCTCTTCTTCCCAAAATCCATGGCAGAGATAGACCCCGAGATAAAGAGATGAAAAAAAGGCAAATTTGATATGAACAAAGCCTCTGGGGGCTGAACGTTTTCCTGTAGTTTCTGTCGTTTCAGTTGCTCGGTCAGTCAGTCGGTCGGTTGAAATTTTTAATTGAAAATTTGCTACTATTTATGACTCGCATGGGAATTCTCGTTGAACAACCTCACAGAACACAAAACACAGTCGACCAAAATGTATCGAACACACAATTTATAGTGTATAGGAGAGGAAAACATTAAGTTGCGTTTCATAGTCGTGGGAAATTTTGCTATGTATTAAAAGAGTTCTTAAAGGTCATGAAGTACCCGTTTCTTAATATATTTAAATTTAGAGAACTTGATTAATTTAATTACTTAAATAAGCATAAATTTTTTTGGGTTTTGTTCCTTACAATTATGAAACGCAACTTAATATGGATTTAGCTCTTCGGCAATATATATGCCGCTTCGAAACATTAATAATCACTTTATTTAGCAAAATCTAATTGACAACGACCAAGGGTAAGCACACTTTGAATTTTGATTTGAATAATGTCAAGTTAGTTCGAGAGTCAGTTTAACACAGTTGCTTTTGTACATTTCGCTATTTTTTTATGTTTTAGCTCTTACTTTTGCTGGCACTTTTACATGTCTAGCAAATTAGTAACTGGCCCATTAAGCGACTTTATTTGTGTGCGGTGCATAAAATGGAAGACGACATCATAAACTTGTGGCAGGATCATACAGCCTCCTCCCCCCCACTATGATTCAACCTTGCCAAAGGGGAAGATTCTAGGTGAGAGACAGTGAAGTGGAAATGGGGGAGGAAATGCAGTGTCCCGGAGTCTCGTCTCCAATTCAGTTCCAGTTGGTAGTATTTTCTTTTTTTTTTTTTTGTTTTTGTTTTTGGCATGCAGTCAAGATGCGGCTCCATTGGCAGGGAGCTGGCCATAAACGTGTTTTTACAGCTGCCCTGGCAACAGATGGCAGGCAATCCGGTGTGGGGAGACATCCGCAGATGTCCATGCAGCAGCAGAAGCAGCAGCAGCATGTTGTTTGTCGATATTTGCACGCCACATGACAGACCAAATGTCCTGGCAACGTTGTTGTTTGCCCAGCTAAGCGCCAGGGATTGGCTACCCAGGTAACCAGAGGGGAACCGTAAAAGGGGTAAAAGGCAAAGGCAGAGATAGCTGGCTTGCAGGTGTGATTTTATGCAATTTGCTTTCATATTAAATGAGTGGACCCAGGCACACTCTCCTACACACACACACACACATCTGCAGAGAGTCATACAGAGGAGACATAAAGAACTTTCATTCATTTGCTGCCTTGGAAACTGAATCTCAGAGCCTGCGCCCCTATATCCTGGTAAAAACTGTGTGAAACTGTATGAGTGAATGGGTGGGACTAGGACTACAAGTCCTACTACTCGTCCAAGGGGGTAAGGGGCAAAGTAACTGTGCAAACGTTGCAGCTGCAAATCCGCAATCAGACAAAGCAAATAATTTTGCAAAAATAAATATGAGGGATTATTGTGCAGGCGGCAGCTGAAAAGTATGCTATAATAAAATGCAGCTAAGTCGTTGTCGTCGTCGTCGTCGTCGTAGTCGTAGTCGACCAGAACGATTCGTCCTGACTGACGATATTAAATTTCAAGTGCATGTGTTAAGCCTCCTCCCTTCTCTTATGCCATCGAATGTCGTCCTGCCATTGAAACCTTGCCCTTGCTGCATCAGCGAAAAAAATAAGAAGCATAGATAGGCTAATGGATGGAAGGGAGCGGCGGGCAGGCGTCCCGTTCTCCAATAACCGACGACGACATTCATTTGAATGCATTTGCCACTTGAGAGATTAGCCTTACCTTTCTCATGCCCTCATGCCACTTTCCATTCACTGTGTTTGCATTTCATAAATTTACTTTTTGTTTTTTTTTTTTTTTTGCCCATTGTCTATTTCTTGGGTATCTACCCCCTCCCATTTCTGCCATTCCTAACCAGAGTCAGTCATTATTTTGATTATGTAATACTTACATTTCAGTTTTTTGCTTTTTGTGTTTGGCATTTTTTTGGACAGTTTTGTTTGCTCCTTCCCCACCGACTCACCCTTCATTCTGCAAATGATTATTATTATTATTTTGCCATTGTCTGGCCCTTGTAATATTTTCCTTGTTTTTTTTTTTTTCTCCTATTTTTAAAATATTAAAAAAAGCAAAATGCCAGCTTCCTAATGTTGCATAAACTCATTGTGAATGAGTTGCAAATAAAAAAAAAAAAACAAAAACAGCAAAAAATAAACTCTGTGAATTTTTATAAAATGAAATGTTTTGTAGCATAATAGAAGATTGAAATTGAGTAGATAGTCCAACACTTTTAATGTTTTTAGCTATACAAAGTTAATAGTCATAAGAGTTCTTTGGAAAGGACACTGATAGCTATGAAGCTTTTCCCCCTTAACTAGGCTGGCAATGTTATTCCTTTAGAATTTTCTATAAACAATATTTGCTTACTTTTTTATCTTAAACCCCGTTTCGATTCTATGACATTTGAAAGCAATCTGCAATGGAGTTTGTTAAAGTTGATGAAGTTTTTGGTCAACATTTGGCTTATTAGTGGTTTATTTTCGCTCTTGGCTAACAACTACAATACAATTATCCTTTGGCTGCGAGGCATCAATTTGCGATTTCATTACAATGCTTAATCATCATTACAATTGTCGAAAGACAGCAAGAGAGCGAGTGATGAAAAGGAAGTACTATATATGTAGTCAATGGACGAGTGTGGAAAACTTCATGTCACAATATTGTTCCTGTTCACACACACAAAAACACAATAAAAATGCCACACATTGAGATGGCGTGAAATGGGGGAAAAATTGTGGAAAATGGTGGAAAATGGCAAATGGCATTCTCAGTGCAATTTCGCTTCTATGTCACACCGTCGTTCATATGCCTGGACGAGTTGCCGCGTTGCGCGAGTATTTGTTACTACTATTTGATTATATATGTAGCCATATCATGCAACGCCTGTTGAGAGAGTCGAGAGTTTGGGGGAAAAGAGGGGCCATGCCATGCCATACAGATCTGAAGCACACCACCCACGCTATGGAGACGCACAAGCGTCAAATGCAGTTTATGCCCCGGTCATAAATCAAAATTTTTGGTTTCTGCCTGTCAGACCAGCCCATTGCATAGCTCTCTACGAAGCTGCTGAAGCTGCAGCTGGATGATGATGCTCCTCGCTAGAAAATGGAATGAAACGGAATGGAATTGTGTTGCCTTTTGTGTAACTCGTTTATTTTCGTGGTCATAATTTGCCGATGACGCGCCAACAGCAGCTTCATGGACGCACATCTGCATCGGCATCTGCATTTTCTGACCACCTAAAATATTGGTTTAGATTGTGTCAAACAAATTGAATTTTTGTTTTTCGGACGTCTATTTCTTTTTTCTTTTTTAAAAAAACATCAAATGGAATGATTTTGACCCCAAGTCAAGGAATGAAAAACGTCATACCGAAATAAGGAAAATATATAAAATTAATTCCCTATTAAAAACATTACATACTATTTTATATAAGGGCTACCAGACTAGATAAATGCGATATTTGAAAGCCAAGAACTTAACTTTTTATGAATCAATCGTTTCTATAGTTTATTAAAATATTATATTTCATTCTTTCTGCTTAGCTACAATTATAAGAAATTATTAATATCATAAAAAGGAAAACCCACAATCAGAATTTTTGTAGTACATATATAAATATTATTGGGGAAAGTCATAACTAGAATACTTTGCTATTTTTGAAGCGATTTGCAAAACCCATAAGGAATGCAATTATGGCAGGGTTCAGATTACGGAATTCGTTAATTTACTGTAAGTAAAACTGGTGGTGTAAATAAAAAGGTGGCACTTATTGAATCATAGTTCCACTGTTATGTATAGATCAAAGTTATTTTAGAAGATTGCTTAAATGCAGGATTGGTCTTATTTAAATTGTAGAATTGTCTTAAAAAGAATAAAATAATACAAGATAGCGGTGTGCATTCTGTTGATTACTTTTCTACTCATTTCACTTTATTTTACTTTAAACTTAAACATTTAAGAAGCAACTACAGACAAATGTTTCCGAAACCACAAGCCTCCTTGCCATCAACATAATTTGCAGACGAGAAAATCAACCTTTTATACACAATGGATTCGATATCCAATATACATTTTGCCACTGATGCAAGTGAAAATGCAGAAAAGGTCCGCAATAATAGTCTGGTTTTCCATCGTTGTTGTTTCATTTAAACATAAAAATTCGTTTGGTATTTTATTTTTTTATTTTTTCAGTTGCCTGTACGAAAATTGCACTAGATGAAATTTTCCGCATGAATGGCAAAAATTATATTTTGTGTGTTGTAATTCGGGGATAAAGATTTTCTTTTTTTTTTTTATTTGGGGTGGGCATTTTTATCGGTTGCCATCGATCTTTGGCCTGTGCATTTGACAGATCGAAATTAGAAATCGCCGAGCACATACAACGAGACACACACAGAGAAAGAGAGAGAGAGAGAGAGAGAGCAAGAGCGGAGCTAATTGAATTGAATTGTTGTGAATGGAATTGAAATTCGCAAATGTATTGCGGAAAATTTGTAACTAAGTGCATAGATGTAACCAAACTGACTTTTCCGCTGGATTATCGCGTGGATTTAAGTGATTTTTCTTTCATATGCAAAGTAGACTCCGCTCGCCACCCTTTCCACTGCATCCACTCTTTCTCTGGTTGACTTGAGTTTGACTTGGCACGAAGGTAAATGATATTGTGCGCCACTTAAAGTCAGTTTACAAATTTGATTCTCATGTTTGATTTTGGTTGTGTACTTTTGGTTGGGTGGGTGGTTGAGTGGGAGGGATTGAGTCGTGACTTGATAGATGAAGGTTGCTGGAGGTGTGGTATATTATAGAGGTGGGGAGTGATGGTAGTGTGGCGCGTGTCTGCGAAATTGAAAGCCCGTTTGCCAATGTCTGGCAAAATGAGAGCCGACTATTTATAGTCTGACCCCGACTAAATGAAACTGTAAATTAGAGACAGCAGCAGCAGGCAGCATCCAAGCAGAAGACAAAGCCACCGCCGAGCTCATGATAATAACTGCAGCGTAACGAAATGAAACGAAAAAAAAAAAAAAAAAAATAAAACCCATAAGAGAAGAATGCAGAAAGAGTCAACATAATCAAACGCAGCGCCTAAAAGTAGGCAGCAGCACCCGCAGCAGGGGAAATTCCCTATGAAAATGAATATTTCACTACAAATGAACACCAGAAAAGCCGAACCCAAAAACACGATCTGAGACGAGTAAAAACGATGGCAAACTTCGTTTTTCTTGCAAACGCAACGAAGTTCATTTGAGCTTTTTGGTCAAATGGCAAGCTTTTTGGGACAAAATTTTAGTGCGTATGCGCAGGACCAAAGGATTTTCCCCTTTCGGATGCTGCTGCTGGCTGCGTTAACTGTAAATGCGACTCTCTCTGTGAGTGTGTTTATGTGTGTGTGCGAGTGCTTGTGTGCGTCTATGTGCGTTTAAGGGTCCAAGTGACTACGGGCTTATCTCTGCATCGCTTGTAAGTGTTTGAGACTGGCTGCTGCTGCTCTTCTCCTTCTCCCTTACATCTTTCTTGTCCTCGCCATCATCGTCGTCGTCGTCATCGTCGACGTCGTCGTGGATGCTGGCATCATCATCGTCGTCTTACGTTTCTTTTCTTTTTGCATATCCCCACCCGGAAAATTCATCGTGTATGTGTGTTTTTTTGGCGGTATAAAAACCCCCGCAACGCATTTTCTAGCCTCATAAGTTGGCAAACCATTGCGTCCTCTGTGTGTGGTCCTTTGGTGTGTTTTTCTCTCACTGTGTCTCTTACAAAAAAAAAAAAAAAAATATCCCCAAAAACAAAAAGAAATATCAACAACAACAAAAGAAAAACAAAAACTCAACAACCGAAACCGAAAAAAGATATTGAAAGAAGCAAAGAAATTGTGAAGAAGTGCAAGCAACAAAAACTAAAATCATGGGAAAAAAACAAACTAAAACTCTACGCAAAAGTGTTTCTTAAATGTTAAAAACAATTTTTAAAATTATTTCAACTCCTTTTTTTGCACATATATTTAAATGGCAATTGTTATGGTTTTTTTTTTATTTTAATGAGTTTTTACGCATTTGTTGTTGTTGTTGGTTGTTGCCCAAAGCAATTTGCATAATTTGTGGAGCAGCCTGTGAATTTATGTTTCGTTTCGTTGTTGCTTGTGTTGTAATTCATTTATTTATTTATTTATGTACACAGTCAACACCTTTTAACAAATGCCAACAAAAACAACAACAATAACAACAAAAAGTACATCAACAATAGCGAACAATTACAATTACAATTACATATATTGGCAATTAAATTGATCACGGCTGCAAGGTCAGAGATGCAGAACATAAGAGTATCAATCGAACATATAGATAGATATGTATTTGTACTCATCGTTGAATAAAATTACAAAATGACATTTGTTAATTATCCGCAACTCAAGTCCACCACCACCCAAAAACCAACAACACAGAACTGTAATAAACTACAAAAAAAGAAAAACAGACCAAATTAAAAACTTTATAAAATTCAATTGAAAATCATTCAATCATTAAAATGCAACAACTCCAATGGTAAGCACAAATAATGTTTAAATTAATTATTTCATCATGGTATTAATTAAACATTTTAATCGAAATTCACACTAAATGTTGACCACATTAATTGAAAATCATGTTGGCCTTTAATTTATACAACTAAATTTATCCTTTCATTGATTATTTTAATCAGCTTCGTTCTGGAGTAGATTTCTGAATATTATTTATTTTGACAGATGTCAAAAGCAAACAAAAATATGGCCAACTAATTGTATAATTTTAATATTATTTTAATGAGAGATTAGTTGAGATAAATGGCAGCAAAAAAGTCGATTTCAATCTATGGTTAATTTGCTTATGCTTTTGCATATTTGATCAAAAACCCTTGTAAAGTTTTCTATTAATGTTATTTATGATTGCTTCGATCAGAAGAGTTAAAACAATTCGATAACCATACAAGGAAATAAGATTTTAAGGTAAACGAATCTAATCCCAAATGGGAGACTTTATTGTCGTTTTAATCTCAATTAAACGTTGAAGAGCATTATCAGGTTGCCTTTAAAACTTTTCATCAGTTCAACTTTTCTAAGTATTATTAAACTGGTAGATATCACTTATCATACGTATCTTTCCATAAAAGCAGATCAGTTTTTAAAACTAATAACTTATTAAATACAAAAAGAAGATAATAGAAAGCCATAGATCATAATTTGTGATGATTTACGAATTGTAATAATACATCAATAACTTTTTTTTTACTCAAAACTTTTATGATGAAGTTTTTATACTACAGCTAAGTAGCTATGCAAAACATTCATGACCATTTAAATCTTTGATTCCTATGATTTGTACCTCCGTATGAACTTGATCATATGCTAATGTAATAAATTATATAAATGAATAACAAACTTAAGTTATCTCTTATAGGTATTAGCTTTTCGTATGCAGAATTCAAAGCACTTTTATATTGCCTATATATCACTTTTTTGGTTTCAAATTCAAAAAACGAATATTTACCTATATTGAATAAGAATTTACACTCTGAATCTAAGTGAACTAAATAATAAACTTTATACATATGTGTAAGCAATAGAAGAAGCTCCAAGTATCTTTATAAATTTTAAATTCAAACAAATTGTTTTAATATGTTTGGCAAATGAAACATTCTGATTTTCTCTCATCAATCCATTATGAATCTGTTTCATTAATCTTCCATTAATTATTGGTTTCGGATATATTTGTTATTTGATAGAAATTGCTTTAGTTTACCTTCATATCCTTTAAGCATCATATCCTTTAAAATCTAATTAGCAATAAATTCCTGCTACAAACTGATAATTAGCCAATTATGCTAAGTATTTCATATATTGTAGCTATTGAAATTAAGACTATACCATAAATTCTTATTGGTTGAGGATTTTTTTTTTCGTTTTGATGAATGCGATTGAAATGAAATAAATTGAATTTGATATTAATGAAATATGTCAATCAACATAAAATACATGCAAAGTTCAGTTTTCATGTCATTACAAATAAAGATATTAAATTGATTATATTAACATGTCATAATGATTAATTAAACAAATCGAAAAAGAAATGGCAAACTATTTGCATTGCAGAAAAACGTGAAAAACAAAAGGTTGCAATCTGTTTTGTATGCCCTAACCGGCAAAAAGGCAGAGTAGTGAAAATCTGTTGGGCCAAATCAGGAGCGGAGCCCAGGGCCCAAGCTAAGTTAACGGCCAAGCCCTTTAAATTCCAATTAAAAGGAAAATGTGAATAATTGCAAAAAGTGCTTAGTAATGTGTAAGCAAAAGGGGGGTTGCAGAGTTCGAGTAAAGTGAAAAAGGAAATGGAGTAAAGGCAGAGAGAATGCATTACTGCATAGTGTAACAGAGAAAGCGATGCAGAAGCAGAGAAATAGAAAAAAGAGGCAAAAGCTAGAGTTTTAGGAAGCTGGGAAAAAAAATCTTGTTTTTGGCTTGGCTTAATTGCATTTTAGTTGATGCTCAAACACACACACACACACGTTCACACAACAACGCCCAAACACACTCGCACACACACAACCAAGCCTGAACGCGTTTTGTTGATTTTTGCGCCTGCTTCAGCATTTCCCGTTGACATTTTCAGTTATTTTCCGATTTCCCTCACTCTCTCTGCTTAAGTTCGCTGCCATCTGGCTTCCGTTTCAACGTTCTAGTTCTGGTCCTTCTACTCTCATACTCATCATCATCATCGGCATCATCATCATCATCATCTCATACTCTCATACTCATGCCTCAACCTCTGGCTTCAGTCATAGTGCTGCGCTGGTCCTCTGCCTTTCATGGGTTCCAGCATGTTTTCCCAGCTAAATGTGTTACTGTGTTTGCCTCAAATCAGCTTCCGTCACATGCCAAGCGCCACAAAATAAACACAGAGACAAGAAAAAACTGAGTGAACGAGCGTACAAATGGCGACTGGGGAAAGCTGAGCATCGCATATGCTCGTTAAAGTTTGCCTTCTCGTCTCGTCTCATCTCGTTTTGGCGATAAAGTGCAAATTTTGTTAATTATTCGTGCGTTCGTGCGCTTTTGCCTGAGACTTTTCGCATAATTGCCACAATTTCCAGACAAAAAAACCCAAAAAAAAAAGCAAGGCAGAAGGAAACGAAACAAAACTAGACCAACTGCACATTTTTACCAAGCTTCCTATACTCTTTTTCCATGTAGTTTTTTTTTTTTTTTTGGTTTTTTAATGATCAAAGATTGTGTTTTAGCAACTGTGTGGATGGAAGTTAGATAGACTAACTAATTAGCTTTGTTTAATCCAAGTACAACTGAGGACGGCTGACCGCACACACACACAGAGGTAGTTTTGCTTGGTCCCTCACCTGTAACGCACTCTTTCTCTCTCGACTGGTATAAATTATGCAGCCAAGTGTGGCAGAATATTAACTGAAATAGCAGTGAGTTACCTCCTACCACACACACCAACACACACATACGAAACACAGAGTCAACCCACACTTGAGTTTCTGGTTACTTGCTTTGCTTTTTCCTTTTTTGTATATATTTTTTCTGTGGCCGCTCTGGCGTATACGTAATGTAACGTCACTTGGCTGACTTCCGACATTCACCTCACCCAAAACCAACTCTCTCTCTCTCTCTCTTTCTGTCACTCTGTCTCTCTGTTGGCAACTCCCAGTTGATGCAGCTGATACAGCAATTTATTTTGTTAGCCAGTTGGTTGCTTGTCTCAAACGAAGCGTCACTATATTGCTGCAGCCAGGTTGGAATGACTTTTGCTTTTGGATAATGTGCTTATATCTCAATTATCGAACACATAAATCGATTGATATGATTTTCTCTAACCGCAAAATTTATTTGCACTTGTCTGGCAGTTGAGTATACTACCAAATTACACTAGTCAACAGAAATTGTCACATTAGTAGATATAAATGTGGCATAAACCACCCAGCAATGTATCACTTGTTGACATTAACTTCTTTCAGTTAGAAAATATATAATTAAATTAATTGAGAATTTTCCACCTGAAAAAACCTTAAAAATTCGTAGTGCAGTGTCAATTTCAATTGCCGCCGGATGATGGCAAGTCAGAAAGGACTCTTGAAATGAAATGCATATGCAAAATAGGATAAGCTTCTGGTATGACAAGTTTATTCTGGGCATAAACTTGTTAGCTGATTTCTCACTCAATTCTAAACTTGATTCAATCCACCAAAGAGCGGCAAAAATTCATCTTAACGGCCAAGTGGCTAAAAAATAGGAATTCTTTATATGTAGTGCTTATGTGTGTGCAGTAAGAAAGCAGGAGTTTATTTTGCTCGCAATAACAAAGTAAATTTGCTCAAGTGCAATGGCAACTGTAAGCAAAAAAGAGGAAAAAACCGAGAAAAAAAGAGTCAAGTAAATCCCAAGCAGTGAGCTCATTTTCACAATTAGGAAAAAAGGAAGAAAATGGCAAGCATGAAGGCAGTGGCCAAAAAGGGAGACAGAGACTGAGACCGAGTCTGAGATGAGGAGAAAGAGATGGTTAAAACTTTAAACAAAATGTTCAACTTGAGTTGAGGCTTTTGTTTGCAAAAATGTAATCCAAAAAAGAATCCTGTAAATACCGTAAAGACCGAAAGGGGACTATAAAATACCCTTTAGCATTTACTACTGCTTTTCGACTGAGTGGTTCCTCAAACGGCTAGGGTTCTGCATATACGGAAAGAAAAAGACGTTAAAATGTAGGTGATAATTTAGTTTCAGATCATTTAGTTGTGTGTGTATTGAGAATTAGCGAGAGTAGACCCACCCAAAGCGATCTGGGAACGCCACAACAGGCTCATGCAGAAGAATTTGTGAGGGCAGACAAACTCAAAAGCAGTTTGAAAATAATCTTAAGTGTTTCTTTGTTTTGAATAGGTTGAAGATGCCAGATAAGTCTGGCAACATTGAAAACATACTTTATTTCGATAAGTTTTTTTTTTTTTGGCTCAAGTTCTAATCGAAAAAGAACACGTTTGACACTTAAACTGTGGTTAGGAAAAGAGTCTTGACTTTTTTGATCACATCAGATGTATTTATCTAATCTGAGCCTTAATGACTAGTATCCCTAGGGCACATACTAGTCAAAACCTTTTAGCTCAATTAGGACGTGATTTGTTTTTAGTTTTTACATACACTTAAGTTGCAGTGGCATACCCTTACACTCGCAGGTAACAAAAAGGGTATTAAAGAAAAATAGTAAAAAGGATATATACATATATTTTTTTGGCTGCTCTTGACGGTCGTTCTCATTGCCGTAGTCGGTCGTCGTCATCGTCGTCGTTGCTGTTGCTTCTTGTTTAAGTGCAGGTTCTGGTCCTTGATGTAGTTATTGCTGTTGTTGTTCTTGTCCTGCTGTTATGCTTGGAATTTGCTTTGCTTTATCCTTGTTGTTGTACCTCTTCCTCTTTTGGTTTTGATTCTTTTTTTTGGAGAAGGAAGTAGATTTTTTTTTTTTTTTTTCTTAGTTCTTTTTAGTTTTGCATTATAAAAGGTAGGAATTAATGTGAGAAAAAGTAGAGAGTGAGACAGAGATGAAGGAAACGTGAAAAAATCTGCACCTCTTGAGTTGATGGTTTCTTGGTTATTTATTTTTTCATCGTCTTTTACTCTTCGTGTGGTTAAAAGTTGAATTTAATACTTTTTTGGTCAAATGGCTTTAACTGTCTTGACAAAATGTTTGCATCTAAACAAATTTCTCGTTTTTGGCTTATCTATTAAACTAATCCACAAATCGCTCAACTTTGCATAATGCAATTCCCAGAAAAGCTAAAATTTATTCAGCTATTTGCAAATTTTCCGGGCATAAAACTTGTTGCCCTCCCTTAGCCGAAACTACTTCCTGGCCATGTCCTGTTCTGTCTGTCTCCCAATGTATCTCTTTCTGTGTCTCTCGGTCTTTGAAAGTTTGTTCAGGCCATTGCTGATGTTATTTGCATGCAAGAAGACACAAAAAAAGGGTGAATTGAAAGGAAGAGAAGGAAGGGTTTTAGTTGCTGCCTGTCAACAATCTTTTAGTTAGTTGCCCCTTTAGGCAAATATATACTTCTGATTTTCGGGGAGAAAATTCAATTGTCACAAAACTCTCTCGTTGATATCACTGGATTTCCACTTGAGTTCACAATTTTTGTGTGTCCTTATGTGTGTGTGTTTGGCATTTGCTTAATTTATTTAACAAATTGCTTGCAACATGCTAATGTTGCAAATCGCCTGACAAATTGCTCTTACAACTTCAAGTGGCGATTTCGTGATTTATGTGTGAGAATAGATAGACAGACAGACAGGGAAAGAAAAAGAGCGAAAGCGAGAGATAAATGTGGGTCAGGAGACAAGACAAACAATGCAACTAAATGTGCAACCTACTTTCCAATTATATAGAAACCATCTCAGACCCGGAGAACGACCCAACTCGACCCGACCAGAAGCTATAACCAGCCAAGGACCAACCACAATAACAGAAGAAGCCCCCCCAATTCCCCTTCGCCACACAATAATGGGAAAGAAGCAGCAGCAGAAGCAGCCTAACAGGCAAATGGAACAAAGCATTCAGCTTAACAATAGATTCTGAGGCCTGGGTGAGTGCATTTAGCTGAATTACGGCTGCTTTTTCTTTTAGCATAGATATATAGAGGGGCGGGATGGGGAGGCAGGCACATTACACCAGCATGTGCATATACGTATGTCTCTCTCTCTTTGTCGTTCTCTCCATCTCTTGCTTTCACTGTGTGAAGTGAACTGCAACGAGTTGAAGTGGGTGAAGGCTCAATCCAGCCCACCTGCCCGCACCTGATTACGCCAAAGGCAAACCAAGTACCTTTTGTGCCAGCTTTCTCACCCAACCCTCTCTCACGCTTTATCTCTCTTACTGGCTCTTTGGTAGTGCCATTATATGCCCAAAATAAGGCCACTCAATGCCACTCCCGAGTGCCTATACAAGATGACTCCCATGGAGTGCAGAAGGTAAAGTAGTAGTGTCTTGTGTCTTATTCTTCGGTTCTTGTTGTTGTTGTTAGTTTCACCTGGCTGCTGGATGGGCTGGTGGCTTTCAATTCATTTGCAGCAAAAATATAATTTTCATAATTTAACTTATTTGACTCTAATTAGTTGTACATTTTAGTTGCGAAAAACTTTGTCCAAACTAATTGCTATATAAATACACAAGAGAGACACAGAAAATGGAGAGAAATAGATTGAATGGGAGAGTGGGAGTTTAAGAGATGGAGGGGGAAATGGAGTTGGTTGCTATTTAATTAAGCTTTGTATGCATAGACAACTCACGCTCTTTCTCCTTCTCATCCCCCACTCGGTTTACAGTTTCCATTTCCGTAACCGTTTCCGGTTTCCGTTTTAGTAGTAGCTAAAATATTAACCCAGTTATGACCTAGGTTATTTGATTCATTTAGTGTCACAACGTTAACCCATTAAGCACACAACAAAAACAACAACCATTCAGTTTTTAGAACTAAAGATACAGATACATTTGTTTTGCCACTTTTTTAGGGCGCCTTCCCTTTCCCCTCTCACATTCAAAGTGCTGTAGTGGAGGTTGGGGCATGGCAAAATGCACAAAAAGCTTAGCATAAATGAGCAACGTTGCCTGTTGATGTTGCCTCGTGTCCGGTAGCAAAGCTCATTAGCGTTGCAACAGCATAAAACGGAAATATTACGTATACAACGCGGTGGCCAAGTTTGCTTTACAGCTACTACTTTGTCTATCTCTACGTATTCTGCTAATAGTGCTTGGGGTCAGTCAGCAGCACAAGGGGATGCGGGAGACCAAAACTAGCATTCGCAAGGGATGCAAATTTAAAAAAAAAAATAGGATATATATGAAACAAGCCCTTTGAGCTCTTACAATCTCAGCTCACTGATTTTCATATTTTCCTTTAGTGAAAATTGTATTTGGGGACATAGATAAATAGTTACATTTATTAATCTTATTTCAAGTAAGTAATATTACATTTAGTATAAATACTTAAATGGAAAGTCAACAAAATAAAATCAACTTTAAAATAATCAACACTTAACTTTGATTATTGCAAAATGCAAGATGCACGAAATTTAGGCTCAAGATTATAAAGAAAATTGCTGAGTCGTTATTGATTGCATTTATTTTTAAATACTTTATGCAAAGAAACACAAGTCGAAAAACTCCAAAACAAGAACGAAAGATGGACAGCAAGATATATAGATAAAGTTCAGATTTATCTCTTTAGCCAACTGGCAAGTTGTTCTTCTTCGGCCAGATTTATGTTGCATATTTCAAGGGGGGATGCGCGTCTGAGTTTGCCTAAGATGCATTTAACTACCACGAAGAACCGGAAAACTGTTTTAGCCAACAACTTTCATAGCCATAGCCATAGCCATGGCCATTTATAAATATAATTAAAGAAAACTCTGGCAAATTAATTTAAGTTGAAAAATTTAACAAAACTGCAAACAAGGCAAAAGTTTGTTGCAACAGCAGCACCAGCAACAGCAGCAACAACAATAACAAACATCAACAACAACGACAACAACAAAACTCAACAATCACAAACAATAAACAATCAAGTTGAATTCAATGGGGAGCAAGATGAAGAGAAACAACTGGAGAATTGTATTGGAGGTGGAGGAGCAGGAGAGAGTTGGCTGATGATGACGATGGTCATGCAATTGGCAACTTTTTAATCAACTTGAAAGATGCAAATGCTGGAGGATACGAAGAGGAGGAGACTTTGATGTCTGCAGAATTAATAGTAGGGAGCAGCCTCTCATTTTTTTTTGTATATAGAGTGGTAATTGGCCAACAGAAATCGGGGCGTTAATAATATTGTATCACTCTCTAACTCAGTGTGTTAAATTACAAGCCAACAGCTGACGCCAGTGATTCAATTTGTCAGCTTGTTAGAAGAAGAAATGGACATCGGTGGGGGTTTGTGGCGGGTATGGGGGATGTTTGGGAGTGTCACACCCGGAGCTCATCCGGTGCTTTATAAGAAATGATGTGACTTTTAGTGCTGCCTGCAATTTGAACTTAATTAAAAACCTTGTCGGAGTAATCGTTGTCGTGTCCCTCGTCGCTGTCGACGTCCCAATCGTCCCTGTGTTGTCTGTCCAGTCCGGTCGTCGTCTGACGTGCCAAAAGTAGTTGAAAAAGTTCGATTCAACGTCTTCGTCTTAGTCTCACAGGCTGTCTGCGGTCGTTGCCTCAAAGTGCAAAATCCTGTCCCTCTATTTTCCTCTCTCACGTTTTATTCTTTCTACTTTCTTTTTTTCCCTTCTTTGGTGCCGCAATACATGGCCCAAAACACTTAACCAGCTACAGCATATCTCCTGCTCCCTTCTCGTCCACTTTTTGTCTAATTGAGTTTTGCACTAGGTTCAAGTAAATTGCTTTCGATGCCTCGAGTTGATCAAAAAGTTAATTCAATCATTTTCAATTTTAATCGTAAAATCAAAGTCAGTTATGTTAGTTTTTCATAACCAATTTCAAAGACATACGGCAATTTGTTACAGACGAGAGAGAAGTTCGTTCATCTTTCATTTGCTCACTATACTTTATTCTATAGAAACATCATACTCTTCCTCGGTGAGGCATGAATATTCATATTCCAAATTCTGTGCCATTGCAGATACATTTTTTTTTGTTGTTGCGAAAATCTGGTGTCGATGTTATAAAAGAAAACACGTTGTGTCTTTGCTTTATCCTTGCCATTCACAATTGGCGTTTAGTATGTTGCCTGCCTTTGTGTGAATCTACTGCTAGCCTTTCCATGTCTATTCAGTCTCTATGCTATACAAAACGCAATAAAAAACTTGTACAAACATTTTTAATTAAAAACTAAATGCCATAAATATTAGGTAAATGCAAATGTCCAGCCCCTAGTTGTTGCTTTCATAATTAAGAAGAGTTGAGCTAAACCTAAAGAAAGTAGCATACAATGCATTCAAAAGAAGTAAGACCAACAAACTTGACTATTCTTTAGTTTCTCCTTTTTTTGCGTTGCATACTTTGCGGTGTGTTTGAATATTTTAAATGAAATTTTCCAGGCCAGCAAACACTTGACACACCCACACATAACTTTTTCAGACAAGTAAACAAGCGAACCTATCTAAGCGAAATCACTGCAAATATATATATATATATATTCCGATATTTCTATATATTTATTTTTTTGTGCGCAGTAAATCACACAAAAATTCAACATAAAACCCTTACAGGGAAAAACGAAAAATCAAATGAAATATTTGCGATTAAAATAAATGCTGATGGCCACAAATTTTTGGTTTTAAAATTTTTTTATATACCTATCCGTGAAATATATTACATTTGTAAAGCTGAACGCATATTATACCCAATAATTAGATCTGGTAAGTTTAACTTTTAAAATCAAACGTTCAAATTTAAATATTAATTTAATAAATTTGTTGGTTTAAAGTCAGGAGAGAAATGGTTAAAAGAAAAAGAAAAAAAACTTTAAAATCAGAATGGAAAATTTACGTATTTCATAAACTTTAATACTTATTAAGTATAAAATATAGTTCAATCTGAATCTAAAAGATTTTTTAAACTGTTTGCTCCCATTCTTTTTTTAGGTCGAATTATTTTGCTTAGTCAAAGATTTTTGTAAAGTTTCAATAAAAAATTTATTAAATTTCAAAATGGTCTACAAATACAAAGAGATTTGTTCACCCAAAAGTTGTAATTTCGTTCAAAACTGTGGAAATAAACTAAGAATGTGCTTTATATTTGATTTGCAGTCTGAATCTTAAATTGGATTTCTGAACCCATCAGAAATAAAGCCCAGGAATTTCTTTTATTCATAGGCTGATTGTATTTTAAAACAGGCTCTAAATACATATATATATGAATTGTTCCTATAGTTGAGTATGGTCTACTTTTCTATTAGTTGAACTAAGAATTACAACTTCTAGCTGTGTATATTTATTTCCATTTTGCGGCATAGCGTATAATGTCTTTTGGGCATCATTTGTTTGCTGGATTTCTACCAGCACTTTATTTCATACGTACGTACAATGAATTGTTTATATGATATTGATATATGTATATATATGTATATATAATGTTGTCGCTGTTGTTGTGTTTGCACTGGCCTCTCCCGACCAGTTTTGGTCGTTGTGTCTCTGATTTTTTGTAGTTATTTTAATTGCCAACTCTGTCTGTTGGCAGTGGAATGAAGGGCCGAGTTGTGGTCAACCCGCACATTTTACATTGTTGAGCAGTTTAAACTAAATAGTTCTAGTAACTGGTTCGTAGAGCAGGAGGACAGAGAAAACTAATATGCAAAAGGGCCGCCAATCCAAAAACTATTCTAATCTCTGGGCTGTGGACCAAGTTGTGTGTTTTCCTTTTGAGCCTGTCAAAACTTCCGTTTGGCACACAGGATATGAAATGGCGTTTGTGACGATTTTGTGGGCTACTTCTCGATTTTGACTCCCTCTCATCTCTCTCTCTCTCTCTCGCTTTCTCTTTATCCTCTTGGCTATTTCTGGTGTTTGCTTTCCTTTTTTTTGGGTTTATTTTGTTTGTTTTACGCTTCGTTTGTTGTTTGGCTTTTGTCAGTTGTCGCGTTGTTACCAGGCAGCAGCAGGCAAATTGAAATGTTTGCCAGGCTTCGCTACGCTTTGTATCCTGGCTACTGGAGCCTCTCTTGTTTCATCTGTCTCATGGTCCATTCGTCCGTTTGTTGATCTTTGACACCAGACTGTAATTGAAAGTTTTTTTTGGCCTTTTTTTTAGTTCGTTTCTCGAAAACTAGTTCAAATTGTTTTCAATTTTTATAGACAAGAGATTTTTTGGTTTTTTTTTTTTCGACTAAAAATTTTATGACCATACAAAATATTGGCAATTAATTTGGCTTTATCTCCATTTCTTTCGATTTTATGTGTGCTATTTGTTTGTTTGAATTGGCTGGCTTAATTAATTTTTACATGTTCTGCAGTTTCGACGGGGTCACACCTGCGACACACACACAGACACACGACTCCCAAAGCTTTTTATCGTCAAACCGTGTCGCGGCCACAAATTTTATCGATAGCAAATACAAACACCCACACACACACACACATTGTAGAGAGATGTGGCGTATCCTTGCCTCATTTTTTTTTTTCATTTTTTATACTTCGTCCTTTCTGTATTTTCTTTCCTTTTTTGTCAGAAAATTTTTGGCTCATTGCCAATGCATTGTGCGCCGATTATTTTGCCGTTTATTTTGTTCGCTTTTCTTTGGCTTCGTTTTTCGTTTCGTGGGTTTTCCTTATTTTTTTATTTTTTGGGTGGGTTTTTCATATTAAATTTTTGTCACTTTGCCATGTCTATCTATGAGAAGGCAGCCTCCAAATTGGCTGCTTTTCAACAAAGATGCAACATCTGTTTTCATGGCTGCTGCCTACCCGGTCGCTGTCTGCTCGTCTGCTTGCATACATATATCCTTTTGCATATCCTTTTTGGCTCTGGCGCAAATTGTAATGCACATGTTGACTGCCTTCCTTTCGGTTGCCGTGGCCGTTGTCGTTGCCACTGCCGTTGCTCATGCTGATGCTGAGCTGATGTTGTTGCCACAAAAACCAAAATCCTATTCATTATGTCACCGGCTAGCAGCAAGCAGTTCCTGTTTCTCCATCTTACTCCCCTTCTCTTTCGCTCACGCTGCCATTTACATGCATGTCCTGTTTCGTTTCATTAAATGCTTTGCCAGAGCCTCAGACTGCTCAGCCTCACACAAAATTACCAATTTATTTTGCTGGATTGCACTATTTGGCTCTTGCTCAGATGGATATTATAATCTTGAATTGGAAAATTGCCCTAGGTCGAGAAATGTCTGCAAAATGTTTGGTAAGTTGTTCGGCAATGGAGGGGAAAAAAACTCTTTACCTGTTTAAGGAATTTCATTTTTTAGCCAAAGAATTAAAAGTATAAAAAGTGCATAAAGCCATTTAATTTTGACATTATTAACTCGAATTAAATCCTTAATCTGGTACTACAAATTTTAGAAAATTTGAATTTTAATTATTTTTATTATTTATTTCACTAGTTTGCTAAAGCAAATTAATGGTCCATTTAATTGTGATTTAAAGTGGCAAATATTTAGAATTTATGGACAATTTAAATGCAGTTTTATCTTATTTTTTGCAAGGTTTTTTAGAGACATAAATTATTTTATATATTGAATAACCTGCATTAAATTATATACTCATGAAATATTATAGCAAAAGCAAAGAATTGTTGAAATCCTAGCCAACATGGAGAAGAAAACGAATTGTATAGAAGATATAAAGTCTTGAAATTATTTAACCAATTTTTTAGATATTTAGCAAGTTTTCGAAAAGAATTTATAGCACAAACAAATTACATGTAATATCAGTTACTTTTTGCTGGTTGGTATACAAATTTGATTTTTCCTTACTTTGAAGTCAATTTTCAAATGGATTTGTTGGTGTCTGTTTTTATCTGCCAAATGAATTCACTTGGCATTCTAATGATCTAATTAATTAGTTTACCTGCCAGATGCGCTTACCTTGCCTTTGTCTATCTCTTCTCATAGTTTTTCATTGTCTATCTCCCTACGTTGATTCTGGGTTTCCTCACACTCCCCCTCTCTCGCTCTCTATGCTTGTGGCTAGTTTTCTATTTGTTTTCAAATTGCACGCACACACACACACGAAGATCGTCCTGGTAAATTGGCTGAAAGTGTGCACGTTACCAGCTAATGTTGTGGGCTCCATTTCAAAGCACTGGCTTTGGTCTTGGCCAGAGATTTTGTCTCTACCTATCGTTTGGATGGCAAACGGTGACGACCTTTGGGCTGCTTGTCAAAGATTAAGCAAACTAACCTAAGCGGACAAACAAACACGCACTCGGGGGGCATGTTCTTAGGTTTGGGGGGTATAAGGGTGTGGCAGAAGGGTCGCTCTTCTGTCTGGCATAGACACATTGTACAGTGATGTTAGGTATGCTGGTCCTTGGATGCACATGGACCAAGGACCAAACCAATTGCTGCAGCATTTAGTGTGCAATAAATTCAGTTTTAATTTACTAAATGTGTTCGTTGTCTCTCACGAAAGGCCACAGCGCGACCCCTTGGCGACCTCATAGCGCGTGAAGTAGACAAATGCCTGCAGAAGATGGATTGAATGCGAATGAAGAGAAATACAATTGTTTACCGCATATCCTTGAAGAATATTTATCCCTTGACGTCTTCTCTCTCTCTCTCTTTCTTTATACATCTCTCTCTATTTCTCTCTGTCTCTTTCTATTGCACTCTCAATATCATAATCGAATTTTTCATCTTATTTGAGCCATCAATTAGGCAAATGCAAATGTTTTGCCTCAACAAATTAAATGCAATTTGCCAGCAATGACGATGATGATTTTGTGGCCAAAATGCTTGTTTTTGCGGTTTTCCCTATGTTTATGTGTATGCGTGTGTGTCTGTGTATATGTGTTGACCACACAATTTCCTGTCATTAGGGTCAGTTGCTATAAGTGCCTGGAGGGGAAATTATCAAAGTGGCCTAACAACATCTGATCCTACGGACATAGCAACCAACCAATCAGCTTTATTAATTGAACTTTTCATGAATTTAATATTTCCATTAGAATTTGATAATAGGCAAAGCACCATAGCCGGCAACTAAATACTCTGAAAAAGGCAAGTAAAGAGATGAGAACTTGACTACATATATACTTGCAAGATAATGATTGGAGAGGCGTATATATAGTTCTTTCGATTTGGTTTCCTATATTTGTTTTTCTCACGACGCTTTTGAGGACAAAATTATCTTCCAAAAGTGTTTAACATATTGGAAAACTTGAATCACTCCTTTCATCCCCTTGGGAAAAACTAACCACCCTCCAGTCATTGTCATAATTTCACATTAACCCAGATTTTAAATGACGAAAAAAAAAAAAAGAAATGAAGCTCAGCCGCTGAACAGCTGTGAGATAATCGTTGGCTATCCATCTCTTACTCGTTTTCTTTTTTCGTCTAGCTCTCTCCCTTTCTCTCTCTCTCTCTCTCTCTCTGTCTCTTTATCGTTGTCTCATGTATACGAGACTCATTAGCTGGAAGGCAAAAGCATCATCAGAGGCAACAGCAGCAGCAGCCTGTTCTGACCTAAACTGGACGTTTAATTATGTTTCGCTTTTGCCTCAATGTTGACATATGTGAGCGCTGCGATGCCATCAAATATGCAACGGAATGGTTCCCGTGTGGTCCACACACATAAAATATCCAATTAGATTTGATTGTCACACACACATACACACAGGCGCATTTCTAAAGGTGTAATAGAAAGGTATGTCAATCAATTTTAAATGAGTTTGAAATGAGTCAGAAAGAAAGAATCTAAACTCTAAATTTAACTTTAAATGAGGGCAAACAGTTGACTTAATTGCCAACTGACACTAAGCAACACACACCCAGAGACAGACGCAGAGAGAGAGAGAAAGGATGGCAGATAAATAGAGCAAGGGAGAGAGAAGTAACAGCAGGTGGTCTTCTCTTGGTCTTCACTGTGGTCGTGTCGTCCCTAAGACTCAACCATTTTAATGCCCAACTAAGCCTCCTGCCTGCCGCAAACTGTAAACATCATTAGCCAATATTATATGCATTAAATTTTATGCCCCAAAAGGAGGAGAAGGAGGAGGAGGTAGGACAACGCCAAGACAAAAAGTGGGCAAGAGAAGGGCAGCTGGGAGACGACTTTCTGCTGGCAAGGCAAAAAACTTTTCTTTTGCCCGTAGTTAAAAATGTAAACATCCAGTGCTTTTCTGTGGCTTAATGCGGACAGCGGTTTCTCTTCTTTCTCTCTATCTCTCTCTCTCTCTCTCGGTCTCTCTATCTTTTTGGGGTTCCTGTTCTGAATCTGAGCATACAAATTGTCTAATCTCTCTGCCACATAGTTCAGCTCTTGCCACCTTCTGGCAACTGGCAAAAACTTTGTCATTAGGTTTAGACGCCAAAAAATATATTCAGATATATAGGTAGATGTATGTATATGTGTGTGTGTGTAAGTGTGAGTGTATAAGCCACTCGTTTAGTATATATATTTGAAACAACAAAATGTGAAAAGTTTAAATTGTTTTTCTCGAAATATATAAATAAATAACTGAGAGAGTAAGAGAGACCGAAACTGAGAGAGGATTTGCATTGAGACTTTAGGTAAATTTCATTCAGTCCAAAAGTTTCTTTCTTTAGTTGTTTTTTTTTTACCTCCCTAATGATGTCAGGTTCAGTTAAATTTATATAGTTTTGCGTAAAATATGCATTAAACTATTTCTTTTTGTTATTTTTTCTTCTTTTTTTTTTTGGTGCAAATATTTTTTTTAATTAATTATGCCAGGACAAGGCATGCAGCTGCAGCAGCAAGCGGTAAAAATATGCGTGGCGCTTAAAAGTATGCTATATTTTTCCACTTCATTGACCCAAAAAAGTGGAAGGCAAACTACAAAGGCTGCCGCTGCCGCTATTTTTGCTGCTCTGCTATGTAGCACTTTTTTAATTAGAGAGAAAAAACCACAAAAGATTCCACCTCTCTTTCTCGCCTAGCCCCTCCTCGCGGCCATCTCTATGTAGTGCATTTTTGTCAACTGCCATGGCCACGCCCATGCAAAACGCTTAAAGCAACGAGAGCTCCTGCCTAAATGTAACCCACTTTTACATTGTCAAATGCTAATCTAACTAATTAAAAAAAGAAAAAAAAAAACGTCGACGAGAATGAATTTGCTTAGCAGTTGACACACTTATAAACGTAATATTCTACTTTTGCAATTGTTTAAATATTTGCACAAGTTTTAAATGCCTTCGACATGTTTCTCTGTTTGCGTGCGTGCGTGTGTGTTGGACTTGCCACTTGTCCTTTTTTTTTTTTTGTTTTGTTGTACAGTCCAGAACTGTCAATGTCCTTTTTGAGCTCATTTAAATATTTACACAGTTGGGGCCCTGGGCCTAGGACCGAGAGTTGTCGTTGGCCTTTTTCGCTTTAAAGTGAAATTAATTCAAAGTAATGCTTTAGGTGGGAATGGTGGAGTGGGGTTTGGGGGCCCATTTATTTATCTGCTTGAGCTGGTGAGTGAGCAAAAAAAGGATGTGAGGGGGAAAATCCTTTTTAATATGCCTGACACATTTTTCATTTGTCATTTTGGCCGCAGCGGCTCGTTAGATGAAAACCACATCAAATGCCACACACAGGGACACAAGACCCAGAGAGAGAAAGTTTTCAGGACTCAATGTAATCGTCACCCGCATTGTCAGCATCTCCATCTTTTCCATCATCATCGTTTTCTTGTTGTTTTTTTGTGTGTGTGTTTTTTACTTTTGCCTCATCACTCTGCATTTTTTATGCTTTTTCTCTGGTTCTGGTTCACACTTCTCGCTCTCTTTTTTTTCTCCCTGTGTATCATGCATATCGCGCTGCAATCGCTATCAATCGACACTTTTGCTGCTTTTCTCGCTTCCACACTTCAGTACGCTTCAGTTTTGGTGTACTTTTGCCTGCTGTTTTCAGTTTACTTTAGTGCTTTCGTTTCGTTTTCTTTTAGTTTTTGCCTTTTTCTTTTCTTTGATAATCCTTGAAGAAAATTGTTTGGGCTTTTGGGCAAGGTTACTCAATCAACTCAAGCTGCAGCAGCTTCAGACGAAATCTGGAACAAAATCAAATTCCATTCCATTCTCCAACAACAAAGTTTTAGCTTTTAGTTTTACTACTCTCTACCACGACGACATATTCTTGGTGACAAGTTCTTCCCTCCCCCTTCTTCTGAAAATCAACAGCATAAATGACGAGAAAAAGAAAATGTGAAGGGAAAAGGCAAACTGGTCATTAATCATTTGGAGCTTTGTATTCGTAGTCGTTGCTCGATGGAGGAAAGCAAAAAATTGAACAACACACTGAGTAGTACGTGTCCAGTGTGTGTCCTGAATCCTTGCCAGACCACCATCGTGTTGCCAACATGGGACGACGAAGGACAACTCTGTGATTGAACCAGATAGTTTAACACCTTTTGTTTTCATTGCATACGGTGCGAGGCCGATGAGAAGAAGAGCAAATTGCAACGAAAAACTTTTTATGGCAAGAAACAGAAAAAAATGAAAACGAACCAACTTTAAACAATTTCAACAATTTTGTGCTGACTTTGTTTTCAGCTTTTTCTTTTTTTTTTTTGTTGCTCAAATATGTATATTACAAAATATTTTGTTAAATCAGCTATTAATTTTGCTTACCTTTTTTGGCCACCCAAAAGTAGGCAACACATTTTTGACTTTTTCTGTTTGCTCATTTCTATCCATTTTTTTTCTCTCTCTTGGCTTTGATATGAAAACCAACTTAGATTTCAATCTGCTGCTCGCTTCTTTTGCCCTTTTATCTTCCTCCCTGAGCGGCTTTTGTTTATTGTGTAATCTATGGACTTGATGGCACAGCTGTTTGTCCAGACAAACCCCGCCCGCTCCAAAACCAATACATCCGTCTCTCTAAAACGAAGAAAAATGCTCACAATTAAGTGGTTAGGCAATGCATTAATTTAATTAAAAAGGCAAGTAAGTACAAAAAAAAAGAAATAATAATAATTTGTGTTTTGTGAAATTTGCCCACCAACTTGGGCGTATTTAGAAAACACTTGACTTAGAGCCCAACTAAATGGCATTTAGTTTAGCTTTACCCGACCACCCATCACCTGCTCCTCCATCCTCTGAGCTATGCTTCACATTGGGCCATACACACAAAAGGTCAGTAGCCTTATCAGCAGTCGGCTTGAAGCAGGACCACCACCCACATATGATGTGAACTCTCTTTCATTCTCTTTTTCTCTCTTTGAGTCTCTCGTGTAAAGCTCTCTTAGTTGTGTTCCCTTTGTCTATTGCTTAAATATGCAAGCGGTGGCTAATTAAAGTGCCACAGCATCCGTTAGCCAGCTTTTTTGTTTACATTTCCCCTCATTTTTATTCGCTCAACATGCGCAAACTCTCTCTATCTCTCTCGCAATCTCAGTGTCTTTTGTCCCAAATTCACGAAGATTTCACTAGAGAATGCCTTCGGATCTCGTCGCAGCAGTAGCAGCAGCATCTTTTTCAATTCACTCAGATTCATTTGGCTGCTGAACTTGCTCGTGTCTGGTTGTTGGCAACGGAGCAGAAACGGGCCAAAAAAGATTTTAAAAAAATCAAATAAAATAAACTTTTGGTACAAAAAAAACCTTGTGAGAAATGTGCTTAGAACAAAGTGAACGAGAGAGTTGCAATTGTTGTTGTTCTTAATATTGGCAAATACTAGACAAAGAGAAAGAGATAGAGATTAGAGTGTGCGAATCAATATGCAAAGAGATATGGCCAGTTGTCGTCATCGTCATCATCATCATAGTCGAGGAAGCAACAGCCGCCGGCATTTGTGTGTGAGCGGAACGGAAATTGGAAATGCCGCACTCACACACACCCACGCATAGATATATATATATATATATATATTTGCTGATTCTAAGACGCCTGAGACAACACCAACAGCTTAAGTTTCTCACATGTAAGTAGAAGAAATATTTTTTCATTCATTCGTTCATTCATTCTGTCGCTTGTGAAATGAAAAATATGTTGCATGCTTTTAAGCTGCTGGCTAAAATATGTTTTCCCAGTACTTAGTTGGTGATATTTATGAGCCAAAGAAATCTAAAGCCAACAGTAACAAATTCTAAGCATATTGTAAGAGAAATAAGACTTGAAGAAGGATTAACCTATAAAGTTGCTCATTTTATTGCCTATTTCCAAAAGTTCAGCTATGTATGTTTTTTTTTGCATATGCCTTCATGAATGGCATGAATATGAATTAAATAAAAATAAAATAAACACACGCCCGCACACACACACACACACACACACACACATGTTACCCCCTCTCTTACTTTTTTTTTGCTTTTCCTTCTTCCAACTATCCCCCGAGCGAACAAACAAATGCGTGAGAAACCAAATTGAATTGAATTGCTTGACATGAAGGCATGACGACAACGCTGGCCTCCAGTATCAGTCCCCAGCCTGGTTAGGCTCCCTCATCGCCCCTCATTCCTTCATTCCCCATCTCAACTTCAGCTTCAACGCCTTTGGGCAACTCTGACTGAGACTCAGCAGACTTAGCCCAGGCAGCTTTTCGTATGCGACTTTTGGGTAAAATTTTATAGCAATTTATTTGCTCTCACTCGTCTCTTAGCAGTAGTAGAAAGATGAGCAGGAGCAGCAGAAGGACTGAGAAATAGGGGGGTGGGTAGAAAATGGTTATGGTTTTTGCTTGGCAACTGGTTTCTCTGTATGTTTTTCCTTGGGTGCCCAAATAAATGCCTTTGCACTTAAAGTGTATTTGCATGCAAACACAGAACAGTGAACAGAGAACAGAGTAGAGGAAAAGAAAATGGGAGCGAGTGTGGAGAGTATCCTCTTCACTGTGGGTATCCTGACATCATTATTTATTTATGATTATTTTATTACATATATGTGTTTGTCTGACTGTGTGTGTGTGCGTGCCACATTTGCTTAGCTCATCTGGAAATATGCGGAATAATATTTAGCTGATTATTATCTTTATCATGATTATGATGAGGATGAGGATGATGAGATGAGGATTGAGCAAGTTGAGAAGGTTGGGCCAAATTTTAATTAAATTAATTATTGAGCCAATGGCCACGCCCCTGACCACTTTTACTCCCAATTCCCAGCGGGTAAAGTGTCATATAGATTCTCTTGATTGGCTAACCCTCTCTTCTTCCACAATGCCTCCATGACTCCCTTTATTCGCAGCCCTTGTCCCTTCTTGCCCCCATCTGTTTGTATTGGTCCTGGGTAAATAGGCAAACGACACTCGACTCTCGTCTGGTTTTCAGACTCTGCACTGTGGCCACTTGTTGATTGATTTTATTTATTTATTGCCTTTTTTTACACTGTGTGTGTGTGTGTATGTATGTTTTCCTCTCTCTATTTTTCGCTTGAAAAATTTCACACATTTTGCTTTCGATTTGATTTTACTGTGAGTACGAGGAGGAAGAGTAAAAGTAGGAGATTCACTTCCGTTCTTGCGATAAGCCCTCATTATCATTATATTTTCCCCCCTATTTTGCATATATTTATGTATGTATGTGTGTAGTTTGATAATGAAATGTCTGACATGCACCCGCACAAAAATCAACAGAGACAACACCAACAACAACAACAATGTGAACTCATTGTGGCAGCTGCAAACAGATAGACAGCAAACTCGAAGAGAAAGAGAGAGATAGGGACAGACTGCAAATACAACAAATTCAAATAGAGATACAGATACAGATACTTTGCTAACGCACGCACTGTGATTCAGTTTTTGCTATGGCACGAACACATTCCTCTAATCTCAGTCATTGCACACACACACACACACACACACACACAGACACCCGCACACACAGACAGTCGTGCATTTGAAATGGTTTCACATTGAATCCAAGTATAGCGGAAATCATTTATTAAACATTCAACTTACTTTACTCCTAGCCGCTCTCTGTTTAGCTCAGCTCTCAGCTCGTTTATTTCAATTACTTCATAATATGCATATCGACAGTTTCTTCCACCATCCCTCATACCAAAACCCCCACACCCCGGCCCACCCTCTCCACCTTCTGGCAATTTTCCAATTGAATTGTCTTTAATATTTTAATAATCACATAAATTGAAGGATTTTGCTGTTCTGTTTATTAGTTGAACCCGCCGGCCCGCTCCGCTTGTCAATGCCAATGCCTAAAGGTCCTTTGCATGACTGCCGTGAATTAGTCACAATCGATTTACCAGCTCGTTACGACAGCTACGCCAAAAACACTGCGAAATGTTCACGCATCAAGTGAATTAACTTCTTGTCCCCCTCGCGGCATAAGGCACAAGCAAATGAGCATGACTATTATTAAGGCACAAATAGGTTGGCAATTTGTTTAAGAAGTAACGGAATCAGCATGTTAAAGTCATCCATTAGATTCTATACATATAAATGTTTAATATACTATATTAAAGTTGTGTTTGCTTTTCTAGAGCTTCATGCTTACTAATAGTTGGCGTTATATTTTCACAGTTTCATATTAAGAAACCATTCAAATATTGTTTAACAAAGCCACCCTCTTAATAAATGGAGACGATCATTTGGTTAAAGTTTTTGAGGTTTTGTACCTCTTAGTGCAATAATTTATACGGTTTATTATACTTTACTATTTACTACTAATTGTAAGAGTCTCTTAAATACACTTACATAACTAAACGTCGGGGTCACCAAATAAAGTAGTTTGATTTTAATATTGGAATATTTAGTTTCAACTTTCGTATTGAATTATATGCCAATTCCAAAACCCAGAATGAAACCAAAACCAATTTAGTCTCCATATGTCTCAAAGTTTCTTATAAATAGTTCGAAATAAAAATAAATAAATTAAAAATGAAACAAATTTCTCGCACACCAAAGCGTATTCCGAATACGCCAAGGAATCAATCACTAGTGGGAAACAATTCACATAATGAGGTCAAAGATACCGTAAAGGTATTTTGTCGCCTGCGACCTCTGCAATTGGAAGTGGATCTTAGCTCATTGCGAGTAATAGATACGAAGACAATTTGTATGAATTTGCAGGATCAACAACTGCACGATCGACCATATTGTAGGCAGCAACAACAGAATGAAATCCTATATAAATTCAAGCATATATTTGAATTTGATGCCTCACAGCGAGAAGTATTCGCTGCTGTTGCCCAACCACTCGTTGAGAATTTAATACGTGGCCGTGATAGTTTACTCTTCACCTATGGAGTGACTGGAAGTGGCAAGACTCATACAATGACTGGTGATTTGAGAAATCGCGGTATATTGCCAAGATGTCTAGACCAGCTCTTTTGCACGATTGCTGATTACCAAGCCAAGAAGTTTGTTTTCAAGCCAGATAAGCTAAATGGATTTGAGCTATTGTCGGAGAAGGAAGCCCTTCAGGAGCAGTTGGAACCAAAGAGAAAACTAGTTATTGCAAGGCATAGAAAATCCGCCTTACAAATGTCTCTAGAAATGACTCCCATATTACCTTCTTTGGATGAAGGGAACATGTACTCGGTATTCATTACCTACATTGAAATCTATAACAATAGTATCTATGACCTTCTCGAGTTTGATGGGTCACAAAAATTGTTACAATCTAGAATCATCCGTGAAGATGCCACTAATCGTATGTATGTCCATGGAGTCAACGAAATGGAAGTGAAGACCGTGCAGGAAGCCATCCAAGTCTTTCAAATGGGACAGAAACGCAAACATATGGCTCATACAACCCTCAATAAGGAATCAAGTCGCAGTCATTCAGTTTTCAATATTCGTTTGGTCCAGGCTCCAAATGACACTCAATCCAATGAGCAGTTGATAACAGTGAGTCAACTCTCTTTGGTGGATTTGGCTGGAAGCGAGCGTTCTTCAAAGACCAAAACAACTGGAGTACGCCTTCGTGAGGCCGGCAATATCAACAATTCGCTAATGACATTGAGAACTTGCTTGGAATACCTACGTGAGAATCAGCAGTTGGGCAACAACGCTAAGAAAATACCCTATCGCGACTCAAAGTTAACACACATGTTTAAAAGTTATTTCGATGGCGAAGGACAAGTCTCAATGATTGTCTGCGTTAATCCCAGAATTGAAAATTACGATGAGAACTTGCAAGTAATGAAATTTGCCGAAATGACTCAAGAAGTGCAAATACTTCGAGCTGGGACTCCGACACACCCAAAGGGCAAGACGCCCAATTCGAAAGCGCAGACTCAGTTGACTCTAGGACCAGACTTTCCTAGCTGTCAGTTAAGCAATCTTCCCGAGACAAAATTAGAAATCCTAGAGCTCAAGTCCTGCTTAGAACAACGCAGCGAAGATCGTAAAAAGTTGATTGAACTTTTACACCTTAAATGCGACAATTTTCGTCGAGTGCTTATGAAAATGAATGAAGACAATCGTACACTGATGCACAGTGCAGCTCTACAGGGGAACAAGGAAAACATTTCCCGTCCAAAACGTTCACAAAGTTCCGAAAACGTCCTAGAGAATACGAAAAATATTGCAAAAGCCTTTGTGCCAGCCAAACAAAAGGATATTTTTGCAACGCCTTATCAAAGTAGGCTCAATTATAGCTCCAGAGAGGCAAATTTGCTTTATTTTTTGCATTGTAAGAAATTGGATGACATACAAAAATGGAAGGCAAATGCCGGACTCATCGCTGAGAAAGATAAAACAGAAAGGAAAGGATCCGCGTTTTAATCCAGTTATTGGCGCTAGGATGTGTTTTATCCGTTTAAGCTGCTTCATCAGTTTTTATAGTTTCGTTTTTATTTTAATTTCTTATTTGTGTTGTTTTTCTTAATAAACCTTTCGAAAGCTTCCATAAAACTACACGTCGGGGTCACCATCATACACTTTTAAAAGACCAAGAGAACCATAAAACTCCTTCATTTCACTAGTATTTGGGTGAAAAATGCTTTTGAAAACTTATACGCCATCGATATATTGAAATATATAACTAATCCACAACAAGCAGAACAAGCCACAGACTTGCAGATTAAAGAAAAGCATAGTAAAAAGAGCCACAAAAAAAAAAAAACAAAAACTAGTTATATATGTATAAACGAAAAACCGAGAAACCCTAAAAACCGAACTAAATACCGTTATCGTTCTTTTTTTACACAAAAAAAAAAGAACCAACAACAACAGGGCGAAACTTTTGAAAACAAACTGTGCGGTTTCACTTTGTTAACAGCTCAGAAAATGTTTGTCTAATGCCATCGAGGAGGTGGTAGAAGGTGTGGGGAAGGGGAGTCTCCCGCCACAGCCACAAATAATGCAAACAATCTTTTAAAAGACCGCAAAGTTGCACGCCATCAGTGTGTGTGTGTGTGTGTTTTGTGTGAGTACTGGGTGTGTGTTATGAATTTTCATAACTTTCGACCAAAAACCAAGAGAAAAAAATTACAACAGGGGACAGGAAACTATACTTATAGCTTGCAACATAAAATATAATAGAAAAGAATATATAGATTTATTTTTCAACTCACGTGAAGGGCTAACAAAAAAGAAAACAAAACATAAAAAACTGCAGCATACTTTTGGGAGTTACATCAATACAAAAATAGCCCGCTGGAGCTGGTAAGTTTTTTCCTTTTTTGTTTCTTAACAGTTTCCAGTTGATTTCGTTTCTCTTGCCTGACATCAAACAAGTTTTGTGCGATGCCTTTGCATAATCCTTGTTCGGTCAGTCAGTAACAGGAGCAGCACGTCTTGTCTGCTGGTTGTTTTCGCCTTGACTTTAATCATATTTCCATCAGAGAACATGTCATGCATATTGATCAAGGCAAATAATGCTACCAGTCGCTTTCCCCCTTTCTTGCCTTATTTTGTTTGCTGCACATCCTTGTTGCCTTGGTTCTTTTGTTTTTTGTCAACTTTTTTCATTTGGATAATTTTTTAATCTACGCTTTAAGCTCTCTGGCTCTCGGTCTCTGTCCTCATTCTACCCGTGACTTGGCAATAGTGGAGAAAAAATCAAAATGGCGTTGCCGCATATGAATGGCAAATAAGAGCACGTGCTGGCATCGAAACAACAACAAAAAGCAGGAGTAACAGGAGCACGGGACACTGAACAGAACTACAAAGTTGTGAACTGCAGTTCGAGTTCTTCCTGTTGCAATTTGTCGAAGAACACAAGGTTTTGTTGTACCGTTAATTCAATACCCTATGACTAGCTGGTTTTATTGAGTTTTTAACAAATTTACTCCCTAATGTTTGCCACATTTCAAACTAAATTACATGCTCCTTATTAGATGGTATAAAGAACTAAGATTACCCACAATGTTGTTGTAAATGTGACTATAATAATTGCTCAAAATGGAATTCCTAAATGTATGCTACACATTTTTAGGTTCGTCGTAAGACAGTTATCCATGACTAATATGCCCTCTGCTTATTGAAGTGTACAAAAAAATGAAAACTTTTGCACAGTGTCCTTTTTTTCTTCTATTTGAAAACCGAAAAATCGCCTCAAGTTCTTACGGCTTTGCGAAGCGGAAACATTTCCCGTCAACGGATGTTGGGAGTTTCAAGTAAATTAACGTTAATTAACGGAAGTTTTATTTTGTTTTCTTTTCACTTCGTCCAAACTAAGTGGCTCAGCTCAGGTGGACAAATTAGCAGTGAGAATGAAGGAGATAAAATAAGAAAGGTAGAGCGAGAGAGAGAGAGAGAGAGAGAAAGAGAGAGAGAGATGAGACAACAAGTAGCGTATCATCAGTCGAATCGGCGTGTAAATGGAAATGGATATGGTTTTTTCTCTATTGAGGGGCTCAACTTGGCTTTTGGCCTCTTCCCATGCTCTCACCTCCCCCTCACCCTTTTTGGGCATCGTCATATATATTCAATGCACTTTTGAGACAATGGAACTTATAGCATGCTTCAGATTGCTCACTGGCTGGCGGCCTATCGTCCTCTCATCCTGCCAGCTGAGTCCTGGCAACAAACAATGGCGACAAACAATTGAAATCTGTGCGCTTTGTTTTAGGCAGAGAAGCGAGCAGAACCACAAAAATACAACAAACAAAAATACAGAGCAAAAGTAGAGGACAAAAAAAGAAAAAAAGAACGGTAGCTTGTCCTTGCCATGTTGTAGTCATCGTCGTCGTCGACGACGTTGTCCTGTTTGTCAGGGGTGGGTTCGGGTTGCTTTCTGCTGGCCAGCAGAGAAAAATTTGTACAGCTTTTAATTAAGGCAGCCAAAGACAAGACCAGTGAATGAATATATATATATATATATGTATATAGCACTATGTACAACAAATGGAAAAAGAAATCAGCAAGCGAGTGACGAAGGACAATCATAATTGCAGAAGGAGCGTTGCGGAGTTCGTGGAGGACCGCATGAGGGTTGCCGTGTTCAACGACAACAACAACACACAAAAAAAAAAAAACCGTAGAAAAATCGCTAAAAAGCAACGCCATTCAACAATGCAGCAGGAATTTCGAACGTCCTTCCCTTTCCCCTTGGTTTCAGTTCTATGAGAAATTAATTATCGCATAATTTTATGCCTCACTGACATCTGAAGGAGTTTCATTTACCACTTTTTGACAGATTTTTCTTTTATTCGCTTTATTTTTTTGTATTTTTTCGGGGCCATAGAATGTAAAGTATGTGAATTGATTTTAATGCCAAGGCAACCTATTGAAAGCACTTTAACTTACTACACCACTGTCCATTGCCATATATCCACCCATGGCATGGAGTAAGTATATCCATGGCAAAAGCCATTATCTAAATTTGTTTGTAAATCATTGCAAATGTTAATTCAATAGCTCAATCACTGACAGCCGGGATAGTCCCTTCTCAAATTCATCACCCTCCATTCCCTTTCATTCCCCCCTGACCACACCTCTTTGAAGGCATACCAGAGCACCCCTCTAAAAATATTTCTCTCGACATACAAAAGAACATCTCGTCGGGCAGCAGTGTGCCTGGAGGGGCAGCAGCAGCTTCTTCTAAGTTCAATGCCAAGTGGCCGTGGCCCCTGCCCCCATTCTCCTCTTCACTCTTCCTCTCCTTCTCCCTCCCTCTTGAGTTCCTTTTGCTTTTCTTTTTGTTCGCCTTGAGAGATTCCTCTTTTTATTTATCTCTATGTGTGTGTGTTTGAGAGGTTTTTTTTCCTCTTTGTGAAATAAAAAAAAAAAGAAACGCAAAAATTCTCTCCCTCTCTCTAAGTCTTTTTCTCTGTCTGCCTCATTTTTCTCTCAAAAGGGGCTGTGCTCCTCTGCTTATTTTTCATATGCGAGTCTCCGCGATATATTCAACAGATGTTGTAATTGCTCATAAAACTTGATGACGCTGCCTGCGTCAGAACACGCGCAACCAGAACAATTTCAACAATGAGAGCAAAATGGCAATGCCAGCAACAGCAGCGGACTCAAAGCATCGAAAGCCAAAGCATTCCCATTCTCTTTGATACCCATTACTTTTCGAGAAGAAAATGTATAACAAGTCCGTAATGGGTAATAGGTCACACCTTAGGAGGATGATCAGGAGGATGCTATTCGAAAGTCATCTTCAATCACAGAAGAAGAGTCTTTCAGCTATTATTACGATTTTTTCAGAACTCAAAGAGACAGTTTAAGGAGAAGGAACAGGTGAAAAATGAGTTAATCTATAAAGGGAGAAAAAGGAAGTTGGCCACAGGGTTTATTGAGAACTAAGACGTCTTAATCCTTTTTAATTCAGAAGCGTAAAAGATGCGTAGATTTGTCAATTTTAATTATAAAAACATTTTACCAACTAATCTCTTAATATGGAAACTAAAATGAAATGCTAATTATGCCTGATTATGCAATTAACATTTGATAGATTAATTATTCAAATGAGTAATAGACTTTTATAAGAAATGTTTGACTCCTAGAAACAGTTGTTCAATTATAATATTCTCTATAAATTATATGCATATCTATATACAAAACCAATATTTATTGATTTTTGTTTACACATACAAATATTCTCATAAAAGGTATTAAAAATTCGTTTAACTTTGTAAGTTCATCGGTGAGTTTATCGTCTCTGTGTGTTTATTTGTTTGTTTGTTTGTTGGTTGCTTTCTAGCTTTGTCTGTGACTGTCTGACTGTCTTCTCTTGGGCTATAGATATGTATGAAGCATTTGTATATTGTATACCTAAATTATATTTAAAGATGTTGAGGAGATACGTAACATGCGAACTAGCAAAGTCTTTCCCCGACTTGACATCAACATTCATACGTACATACGTCACAGAGAGAGAGAGCGACAACCAGAGATAGAGGACGCAGGAGATGCAAAGACAGAGATAGAGAGATACTTGCAAGTAGAGTAAAATTTGCATATGCCTTCATCTTCAGCTTTTTTCTCAGTTTCATCTTTAGTTTTATCTTCATACAATATGCTGAGCATCTGAAAAACCACAGTGCGCCTTTTCTTTTTACTCTTTTTTTTCGTCTTTTGGTTTTGCAAATTTTAAAATATATATTTCACTTTGCTGTCTGTCTGTGTGTGTGTGTGTGTGCTCGGTAAAAAGTTTTTGTGGCTTACTAATTTGTATGCACTCAAGGCTCTGCTCTTTTTCTTCTCTCTCACTCTCACGTCTAAGACTCGCCTTGTCGTCAAGCTGTGACGCAAACAAAGGACATTTTCATGTGTGTATGAGAGAGAGGGAGAGAGAGAATACCGTCACCAAAGGAAGAACATGCCATTGACATGTGTTTTGCAAATGTTCTGTCTTTGGCATTTGCTTTTGGTTTTTTTTTTCCTTGCCCCTGTTTTCCTGCTCTGTTTCTTGTACAGCCGGCGATAAATAAAAATATATGTATATAACGGTTTCTAATAAGCGATCAAAAAAACCAAAAGGAAGCAACAATTATGCGAGAGAGTGAGTGAGTGAGAGGTTTGAGCTCGTATGCCTTCCCCTTTTTCCACACACACACACACACACCAATGATCGTTTCGATCAACGTCGACTTCTATGCGGGCAGCGCTGCTGCCTTCTGGTTGTTACTGATAAGCGGCTAACAAACTGCGCTGCGCTGCTCACCCTCGCCGCAACGTTAACCGCGCAGCTAGCAGCATATGTGTCAGTGTTCCATTTCATTTTCATTCCATTCAGTTGGCTGTCGTCAGCATTGGTGTTCGGTACAAAGAAAATAATAATAAAAGCAGAAAACACGAATAGTTCTTCAAGGATTTTTGAGTGATTACACACGCCTTATCAGAGGCGGGGACAATCGACGCGCGAGTCTAACCATAATTGCCCTCAATCGTGTTAAATGATACAAGAAACAACAGCAATAACAACAACAACCAACATCATTTCCCTTCCTCTTCCACGCTTCACCTACATTTCTAGCGCTTCAATTAAGCGTATCGCGGCATTTAATTGAAATGTTTTAAAGGCAAACAAATCAAACGGCGATTGACGTAACGCAAAAGAAGCTGCAAATAATTGGAATTTCATACAATTTTCCGGCTCCGTTCAAATGGGTGAGTGTTGTTTTCCTCTGTTTGATATATTGCCACATGGCCACATAATACATATAATGCTTATCTCTCAGTTAGTCAACTGATAAGCAAGCTGAAAAAATTTCTCAACTAAAACATGACAAATGTCATTGGACTTTTGCCGTGAAACTCTTGAGTTTCAAATAAAACCCCCGAAAAAAAAGAGAACAAACGAAACGCCCCTTTATTAATGATTTCTCTGAAAATTAACACAGAACTGGTTTAACGGGTCTCACGACAAAATACACCATAATTTCCACGTCCTTTGCAAATGTTAGAAAATTACTCGAATAATTAGAGTGGGAAATACCCTAAAGGATACAGAGGGTATACAGAGACTGAAAGAAACTAGGATCAATTTCTGTTCATAAGATTTTCAGTATTTTAATGAAGATTATGTCTTCTGGCCTCGTTTTATTTAATTTTTTAGTTTTGATAACCCACAAATTTCATATAAAAAAGCTAATTTAGTTAGTTTAGCATTAAGTAACAGTTCTTATACAGATTTTTCTATTATTTCTTAATTTCTATTACAATAAAGGCATATCGAATATCTAATTCAGTTTGCTCTCTTTAAAGTCAAATTTTAAATAGTTTTGAAGAAAACAAGAGATCTAATGCAGTTCGTTTCCTTTTTAAATATTTATTTTTATACTTTAGGTAAATTTTGTAAAATCAATCAGTTTCTAAGATCAAAAGATTTCTTTAACTCGATCTGATAACATTATATTTCAACATCTTGTTCAATTTTACGATAATGAAACTGAAACGATAGAGTTTCTTTTCAAAACGTGTTCTATTCTAGAAAAATTTCTTCATATTCTATGAAACATTAACTCTTAGCTTAATAAAACTAATGAGATCGATTGAAATACAGATAAATTTAATCATTTTTTTTAACTTGACTGTTCCAAATTTATGATAGGCATTAAGATTAAGTTAGTCCTACTAAGGAGGGTATCCCTTAGTCGTTGACTTTGTGTTTGCTTTACTCAATTTCAGTGTTTCTCATATTTTCCGTTTCTTTTTCGCGTTTTTGCTCTCTCTAGTGTCATAAATTTCGCTTTTATCATACACACTCTAGCCTGCCCTCTCTCTCTTTCTCTTTTGTATATTATTTCAGCGCAAAATGGAAAGGAAAGCGCAAAAAAGAAATACAAGAGATACACAAAGTACGCATATGACAGAGAAAAAGAGAAAGAGAGAGGAGTGGGTCGGGGGGTCAGGGTAGGAGATTGTTTTGGGAGGCATAGTGGGTTTGGGTAGGAGAAGGATGAGGGGTAGTCGGCAGACATATAAAATAAACACGCTTGTGCCTAGCCCGGCCTGGTTGCTCCTCCAGTGGGAACGCGCAAATGATAGCACTACAACGACTGTTCGCTTACACTACCACTACTACTATATGATATGTGTGTGTGTGTGTGTGTGTACAGTAGAAATACATATATCCATCTATCTATATAGTATTTGGTCTCTGTGTGTGTTTCATGTCTGTATATATCTTTATAATGTCAGTTTCTGTCTCTGACTGTGTGCATGGTCAGAGCAATAACAGTTAATTTATTCCAATTAAGGGATTTTCCTGTTGAATATGCGCCTCTGTTGTAGTGGGCTATCCCTGCCCCCTCCACCGACTCCTCATTCGGTTTTTGCTACCTCGCCCTTTCCTAGTAATACAAAAATTGTTGTCTCTCTCTCTCTCTCTCTCTCTCTCTCTCTCTCTCTCTTCCGCTATCTCTGTTTTTTTCTTTTATTTTCTCTTTCCCGCTGGTTTTTCCGTATTTATTTTTTTTTGTCTTTAGGGTTTTGTTTTTTCTTCATGTTTTGTTGCTGTTGTCAGTATTTTTTCATTACATTAACAAAAACAAAATAAAAGCACCAAAAAAAATTAGCAAAAATTTTATTTTCGTTTTTTTTTTTTGTTTTGTTTTATAAACCTTAAGGGATCTAAACTAATTTCATATAAGCTTCTCTCTCTCTCTCTCTCTTCCTTTCATTCATTCTAATTTTATTTATGTTTTCATTTCCCCTTTGTTATGTGTGTGTGTGCTTAGAGGGGCGAGGAGTTGAGGGGGCCCGGAACAGAGGGCATCAAATCCATCAACACTGACCCAAAACATTTTAATAAATTCGTTTGGAAAAAATGCCACAACACTTACAAATAGCATTAAATGAATGTGTTAAAAAAAAGGGGTAATGGCAAGGGGAGGCACGGGTAAGCAGGAGGTTCTTGGAGCCGGGTTGGGGGCAGCAAAACGGAAACGAAATTTATGCGCACATTCAACAGTCACTTAGACCTACAGCCAGTCTGCCATCCCGCCATCCCGCCAGCGTTGCTTCGATTATTAAAATTCTAATTGAAATTCAAATGTGCGTTGGCAATGCGTTGAGTTGAGTTGAGTTGCTTATCGCTTTAAGTCGTCGACATCGTCGACAACGATTGCCATTCCATATGCCCCATGTGCCCCACATGACCATGTCGCCGCCTAGGCCCATACTTTCATTCCCATAACGACTGCGGTTGGCGCTTCCGCTATGCGGGGGTCTACAGAGGAAATGAACAGTTAAACCAGCAAAATGGGTGAGAAGTGTGGAGAGCAGAGGCAGAGAGAGCGAGAGAGAAAGGAACATATCGTTAAAACAAATGATTTCATCGGCTGACATAGAATATGTTGAATTTAAAAATACATTACATAAATAAACCAAGTCAATCACTGAAAATTATAACTTAACAATCCAAACTGACTATTTCAGTTGCTTAGGAAACTTGCTGATAAACATTTAGATGTTAGTTACATTAAGAATGATAGTTAAATGATAGACATGTTTGAATCTTTACAGAATCATCATATAATCATCTAAAGAGCCAATGTTTTCACTTTGAATAATTTCTACTAATTTACATTTCTTTTCTTTAAGAACTTTAAGGAAAGCCTTTTTCCAAGCCATTTAAATGAGGTCTTTCTGGGTTTTCTCAATGCCTTTGAGTTTGAGAACATTTTCCTATTTAATTTGCTGGAATTTTTGTACATCTTGGGCATTTCTCTGTCATTAAATGCAATTAATCACTTTTTCTCTAGATGGATTTTTTTGCACATATATATCCTTGGTCCCATACACAGTGTGTGTCATGTAATCTGTCAAATTACTCATGCAAATCACAGACAGACACGCGCCTAGGACTTGTCTTCGGGCACACACACACACACACACACACATATGTAATTGAGGCAGCGGTTTGTCCTGGTGGTGGGTTTTTCTGGTCTCTTTTCCAGAGCCCATCAATTAAATTGACTTTACTGCTGCCTCTATGATTAATTAGCATCTTAGATTCTGGTCTGATCCGGTCTGTTGTACTTGCTAGCCATTTAAAAATTACATTTCCAATTGATTGGCACCAGAGACACACAGACAGAGAACGAGATAGAAGGGACAACATGAACATGAACAGTAACTCTCAATTATGCAGTTTACACAAATCTTATCTCAATTGCAAGCGACTGTTATATATATGTATTATTTCCACCATTTCAGTCTCTATTTGCATATGTGGTACAGTGTGTCTGGGGACCTTCTTATCTGCATTTCAAGGGAAATGCTAATGCCACACGATAAGCGTTTCGAAATACATACAACAAAAATCTTGGTCTTTCCTTTTTAATCTTTCGGTTTTTTTTCTTCTTCTACTTATTATTTATGTGCCACATTTATGACATTTGGTTCTGTGTTTCTTTTTTTCGTTTTGTGGTTTTATTTTATCGACGGGAAAATTCCAGGCACTTAACACTCAACTCGGCTTGAACTCAATGCCACATTGAAAATTCCGTATAATTTAGACCAAGCAAGCGATCGTTTATCATACATTCTTCAAATACTCTCTAGAATGCAATATATAAGCGAAAAGTATATTGGTTGAGTCATAAACTAGCTAAAATCTGGACTCAAGGCATAATTGAGAATTTTTGGCTTAGTTTTATGTTTGAAAGAAGTTCCAAGCCTTTGTTCTCCAAAATTCTTCATTATAAAACTCGCTTATGAAACGTTGATTCAAAAGTTTTCATGTTTCGCAATTTCATTGAATATAAAATTTTGTCTTACAATGTGTAATATCTTATATAGAATATAAGAAATAAAGGTGAGCGATACACATTAAAATACTCAAAAAAGTCAGTTGTTCGCTCAAGATTTAGTACTTAAAATATTTCATCTAACAATAAAGAGAAATGGAATAAATTTTTATATATATTCGATTAATAAATAATGATGGAAATATATTTAAAGCCAAGTTCAGCCATTTGCCTTTACTTTCAGTGCACTTTTCACATATTTGTGTAGAGTATTTAAGAGTGCAACTCTTTATTTTTGCAAGCTAGAGAGGAGCTCATTTTATTTATTCTTTTTTTTTGTTGGTTTCATTGTTTTTCTGCTGACCTAAGCTAAAAAGTAGAACAAAGTTGCATATAGACAGCATAACGTCATAGTAATCAAAGGCAAAGGCATTGAATATCAGTTTTGTCAGAATGTGCTGAATGCATTCATAATGCATCCTACCCGTCCTCTCCATCTCCGTTTGTCTCTTCATCAACCATCACCACCTACATAGTTCTGTTTATATTATAGTCCTTTTGAAAATCGGTTTATGTTTTCTGCATAATTTGTTTGCCGTCGTTATTATCATCATCATCGTTATGATGAGCAGCAGCAATGGCAAACAACAAACATGGCAATTGCGTGTTTCCGGTCTTTTTGGCTAAATTTGAATTATGATTTAATGTTAATTACTTGGAATATGGTAGTACAGAATGTGTGAAGTGCAGTTTGCAGTAATAACAATAACAACAACAAGAATAACTTCCGTTGATTTGGTTTTGTGGTTTTTGTTTATTGAATATTTTCAGTTCAGTTTGGCTTAATTAAACAACAAACATCTACAGAAAGAGAGAGAGAGAGAGAAGTGAAAGATAGACAGAGGGGGGAAAAGTGGAAAGTGAGATGAAACTGAGGGCAGATTGCAACAATTACATATGCATAGCATAATTTATGAGCGTTTTGTGTAATTGCAAATTTTAATAGTTGTCCATAAACAAATTTTATCCCAGCATCGTGTGTTTTGTTTCTTTTTTCTCTGTCTCTCTCTCGCTCTCTCTCTTTCTCTCACACGCTCTCTGTCTTTCTCTTTTTGCTAATTAAATGCAAATACTCTCTCTCACACATGAATTGGCATCAATGTAAATCCTTTTTCCTATATATACCCATATATATCTATGTGTGCATGCATCTCTCTCTTGTGTTCGTTCTGGTCTCTGCATTTCCAATTTGCATTTGATTTTATATTTATGACATTTGAATCCCCCTGGCTTCCCTGCTGGCTCTCTCCCATTGTCCCGTCCCCCCTGTATCTCAATAGAGTTTCTCTTTTCAGTAGTTTCATTTCTCTGCTTCAATTGATTGTTCTGATTTTACACATTTTGAATCTTTTGCGTACGAAAATTTTCAAAGTTTCAAGCGAACTTTCCACAATGTATGTATGTATATGTGTGTGTACACAAACACACGCATACACACACAATTATCTATTCATATGCAAAATCATTCTTTCTTTTTTTTTGTTGTTGTGCTCTTTGTTCCTAAATGTCAACAGGCCATGCCCCTTTTGTTGGCAAAAAACCAAACAAACAAAACTAAACCATAAAATATTGTAAATTGATTTTGACATATTTCAATTCCTATTACGGTTATGATTCTTTCTCCACTTTTTATCGGATTTTATTAAATTGGCAAATTTCTTTCCTATTTACAGCTCTCTGAAACGATGGATGGGGAAAAATCAAAGACAGGTAAAACAAATAAATAAACGAATCTCTTGTAATACCTTTTGAGGATGTAAACAAACAAGGTAATTTTGCTTTTTGTTATTTCAATTAAATAAAAGTTTTAGGCAGATTTAGCTATAAATTTACACAAAATCGAAAACAAATCATTATGTCATGAATGGCAATAAACTCAGTTGAAAGAGAAATATCTAAAAATGATTATGTAACTTATGATGTGAAATTCCAATGAAAAATCCACTATTTGTTAGTTTAACGAATGGAGAAAGTCCAAAAGTTACTCATCTGGATTTAAGTAAAAAATTTCTACGACTTTAGTGCAATTCGCTGCTTATGAGGATAAAGATGTAAACAATGATGATACCAAGAGTTTTTTAAGAAAAGTCGTCATTTATTTCCACTTACTTCATTTAAATACAATTTCCCACAACTTGACAGAAAATCAAAGACTATGATGAACATTTTCATGATGATGATGTATCCGTGGAACTCTGAAAAATCTATTCAATATTCAAAATGGCAAGCGTAAAATTGTTTCAATATTCATAACGTTGGTGCTAAATGCTCGCTCTATGCTCTACGCTAGCCTTTTTTTCCAACCTCCCAAAAATATGTGTGGAATAGGTTGAACAAACTAATATGCAAACGAGAGCGAGAGGGGATGGCCTCCAACGGAAGCACATAAAAACTCAGTTTCGATGCGAGGAAAAAAACAAGAAGGGAGATGGGTCTTTCTGTGTATTTGGTCAACATGTTTGAAATTTAAAGCACCTGGGCTAGTGGCCCTGATAACGCAGCAGTCAGGCTATAGGCGGCAGGAGAGAGACCACAACGGACAACAACAGCAACAACAACAAAGCGTATGCGTGTCCTAGGGCGATAGGCGAACGTGTCTCTATGTCTCTGGCTCTTTGTGAGTGTGTGTGTGTGCGATTGTGTGTACTGGCCAATTTCCATGGCCCATTATTGGTTAACCAAAACGTTGCCCCAGCTGCAAACAATGGGTATGTCATCCCATTCCCCTCCCCTAACTGTCACTGCTATGACCCCTGTGAGCTTGAGTGTATGTGTTTGTGTGTGTAAAATGTCGCCACATAAAAAGCGCATAAAAGCCGATAAGCGACATTTATGCGCCAAAAATCTCACTAGACGGAAATTCGGTGTAAATTTCCTTTTCACACAGAGAGAAAAATTGAAAAACTTTTGTCGACTAATTGAAAATGGCGACAGGTTGAGGATAGTAGGTAAAATGGAGAGTATCCATGAGTTTTTGTGTGTATGTGTGGCATACTTTTGGGGGCCCTGCATTTAAATTGACTTGAACCCCCCAAAAACTAGCCGACTTTAACTTCCGCCGGAAGATTTTATGAGCCATGGCAAAGACCCAGACCCAGACCGACAGAGAGAGCAATTGGAGAGTTAGCACAGTCTCATAAGCCATCAACGGAGACAAGTCCAGGGAGAGATATAGAGAGAAAGCGAGAAGCGACCATGCATCAGCGAGCAGTGAGCATGTTTGTGCCGAAGATTAAAAGCATGTGTCCGGTTTTATGTGGCCCTGTCCCTATCCTTTTTCCCCTTTCCCCCAATCTGCCATTCTTACACTCTAAAAATTTATAACCGTAAAAGTGCAACACTGAAAAAGTAGAGATGCAAGAGAAACAGAGACAGAAACGAGAAGTTCCTCTGGAGGTTCGAGACTGAGCTTGCCTGGTTGTTGGTTTTGCGGCTGTCGCCTGTCGAGGTAAACCAGCTGGCTGGCTGGTTGGTTGCCTGTATGGCTGCCTTGGTTGGAAAACGTTTTACAGCACACACAGATAAGTCCTTTGGCATCCTTTTTGCTGGGCAACGATGCTGGGCGCGCGCGCGTTTTGTTGCATAGTTTTGATTTATTACACAGCAGAGCGACGGCAGCAGCAAATTCCATTTCGAAATTCATAACGAACACACATAAAGTTGAATGTGCAGGGCATAAAAAAAAAACAGAAAACAGAAAACAGGGAAGGTGAACCAAAACCAGGGCCATGGGTTAGTTTATATGCACAATATCAGCGCATTATATTACCACAGAGTAGACACAAAGCGACAAACAGAGAGAAAGAGAGAGAGGCTGACAGAGAGACGGTGGGAATCCAGAGCTAATTTCAATGCATGTGAAATGATATTTGCAGGTATCATTTGCTAGAATAAACACATGTCAATGGCAGCAGAAAGCAAGGGGAAAAACTGAACAATGAACACAACCTTTCGACTAGCTATTGTATTGCGACTGCTCCCTAAACCTAATAAGAAGCTCCCAATAGAGACGATTTCAAATTTGAAATGTCAACCAATGAGACTGAGAGACTTAGAATCAGACACAGACTAGCACTCAAATCTGTCAGATAGAAAGGGGTTGCAAAAAAAAAAAAAACGCATGATGAGAAAATCGAAATGGGAAAACCTCAAAGCAGTTGCAGCTGTTTGCAGTTTGAGTTTGAAGTCGAGCTCGAGTTTGATGGAAATCAATTAGCAAGCCAATCAAAAAATACTTCAACTATTGCAAAACGGTTTGCATTTTATTGCTTGCGCTTAGAAGTAGGCAACACTTTTTATTCCCCGCAGTTTTTTTTTTTTTTAGCAGTTTCGCCGATTTTTTGTTTTCGAGAGTTTATGGTTCTTTTTTCGTTGGCGTTTCATTTTTTTTTTTTTGTGCATATGCATGAGCAGAGGCTCTTGAAATTCTCCTTCTCCGTTTGATTGCTGAATTATTTATATGTTTTATATATGCGAATGCCAAAATGCAAATGGAATATGCACATGAGTTAACAGCAGCAGCGGCAACGATGCGTCTTTTTTTTTTGTATGAGCTCCCTTTATTTTTTTTGTTTTTTTGGTTTTTGCATTTGCAAATTAGTGTGTTTGGCTGATGACTTTGCTTGGGCTATGGTTTTTTTTTTTTAATTATTTTTTGCTTGTTCAATTCGTTTGGCGCATTGTCAGCTGATGTTTGGGGGCAAACAAATTTTATAGTCATTTGTTGCAAGTGATTGATGGCCAGTTAAAAATCATATATGGATTTGGGGTAAGTGAATCTAGTGGCAAAGAGTCAGTTAAAGCTGACCGGTGCATTCGTACCCTTATCATTCTCGCGCCCCGTGTGCATATCTAGACAACTGGACGGAGAACTGATAAGGGCTCGTATCACCAACTCAACAGGGCGGAAAATGGGTGAAAAATTGTGTGTGTGTGAGTGTGTTTATGTGTGCGTAAAAAATCGGAAAAGTGCTTAAAAGTGCATGGCATTTTAATAAGCTTACATAATGGAAAAGCCGCAGACGTTGTGCCCACGTTCAAGGCATAAGCCGACTTAATCCCTTTTTGGATCCTTCCCCCCACTTACCCCACAACCAATGGAGCGAAATGGCGCACAAAAAGCCATGACAACCATGGCAACAACAAGAACTGTGCAGAAAAGTCAAACATTTTGGCCCGCATTAGATAATGTTTTATTATTCCCATTTAAACCGGTAAGGCTAAAATATTCATCAAAAATATAATAAAATTAAACAATGCAAACGAAAACCAAAAATAAATGATAATAAAAACTTTGCTTAACATTGACAGGCAAACAAAATTAATAAAATAAATTTATGAAAGGACCAATCATGGGCAATTTATCTAAGTGTGAGCTTATGTCTGTGTCTGTGTGAGTGAGTGTTTGTGTGTCCTGCGGCGAAAAGTGAAAATCATTTTCAAATTAGCACACACATACACACACACTCACATAAAAATGTTATGCAACACAAAATGCCAGAAACCAACAACTATTTTATAATTGTGCAAGAATTTCCAATTAAATTGCTGAATATACATATACATATTTATATATTTTGCATGTATTTTGTATTGCATATTTGCGGGCGTCATCCCTTTGGAAATTGAAGCGTTTACATTATGGGATTTGCGGTTGCGGTTATTAATTGCTTATCGCTATGGAATAACGATAAGTATGTGCGAAATAAAGATAAGACTATTGAATTTTTTAACATATCCCTAGAATCTTTTAATGCTTCATAACTACATAGTTTTGAGATGGAAAATATTTTGAATTAGCTTGTCCACAAATGGATAGTTCAAATGTGCAAACAAGAAAACATATAATAGAAAAGATATTCAAAAAAATCCAGATGTCAAATAGCATAGTTTAGCCTAGGTTTGGGGATAAGTTCATCTCAATTGTTGATTCTTCTATGAATTTTAGTTATCTGCAGAAAAACTCTAAGATCTAATGCTGCTACTTTAATAATAAACTAATTAATTTTAAACAATAAATTTAATGTCAATTTTTAATAAACGATATTTTGTGGTTAAAGGGCTGATATAACATTGAAAAACTCAAATTTTCAGATCCAACCTTTTACTAAAAAGTATGAATGAACAAATGAAACATGTTTATTTCTTCTACTTTTTTTAAAATGACACCGAACAGGTGCTACTATGAAAAATTTACATTTTAATCAAACTTGCTGTAATGTTTCTTAGGTCGGGACAAAGGCTACAAAATAAAATAGTTAAAAACTTTTTAATGATTGTTAAGATTGATCTAAGTCATATTCGAAATCCTGAAATAATAGCATATCTCAGAGAATAAATACATACGTATATATATATATATTTTTTTTTTAACAAAACTTTCACATCAGATGTGCTCGAATAATAAGAAGATAGCTTGGTAATTAACTCACTGGGCAACTCAGCTGGAGGAAAGAAGGTCATGCCACTCGGTTGATTCACTTAATCTATCAACGCGACTGTCGCTCAATTCCAACCCAAAAAGCCATTTGCCACATATCATGTGCTTTAATTGCAATAACAACGGAGAGAAAGAGAGCGTAAAGTTCTTTTCCTTTCTCTCGTCCCTGGCATACATATACATATATTCCCTGTGGTGACATGGAAGGATGCTTTAATAAACAAAACCATTGGCACTTAAGAAATAAGCAATACACATTTAATGCTCCGACTGCGTCTCCGGTCCGTTCGGTCTCGGGGCCAAGCAATCAGCGAAAAATGCTGTTCCTTGGGCTGTTGGAATTATGGCCAAAGCGGACAAGCAACGAAAGAACGACAATGAAGACGGAGAAGCTGGAAAAGATTGGAGAACAGAAGAAGCAGGCAGTCAGCAACTGGCCAGCGACAAAAAACAATCCGACATTCATTTATTATTTAATACGAAAACGCAATTCGTGCATTCACCTGGAAACCATCAACAAACGTCACCAGCGGGAATAAGCAGGAGTTTCTGGAGCTGGAGACAAGAGCCAGGACATACGCACCCCGTGAGAATACACACAAACACACACTCACACACATTGAACTAAGGATGCTCTGCAAATAGTTGGCATTGGCATTCGTCCTGGTTTACTCCACTTGGTTTTCGTTCTTCGTTTCTCTTCGAGTCGAGTGAACCCCGAAGGCGCAGGGCAGCCAAGCATAACGGTAAACCAAGCTGACGTTAACTGGCAAGGCGATAAACCAGAGAACGAGAAAGAGAGCGAGTGAGCAACCCTAAGAGGAAGGAGGGTGGCAGCAGGTCAGACAGGACTACAGACACAAATGAAATTCAAGCAAATTGAAATTTTATTTCACCAAATGTCTTGCTCTTTACGCCTTGTCTGTCTGTGGAAGCTCTCCCCAGTCCTCACTCCCACCAAGCTCACTCTCTCCTTTCTCTTCATCTAGCTGTCTGGCATTTCATTTTTGGGCGCGATTTGTTGCACTTTTCAATTTAGATAAATTAAAAACAATGCCACAAGAACTTCAACTCGCCACTTGCACTTGCAGCTGCGGCTGCACTTTTGTGGCACAAAAGTGATAGCAAGAAAGAGCGCGATAGGAAGACTTTCAGAGTTTTGTTTTTGGCAAGGATCAAACTTTCAAGTTTTGGGAGCAAAAGTTGCAATCACCAGAGAATTGTGCACTTTTGTTTTGTGTTACCTGTGCTTCATCTTTTTTTGTTCTTTTATGTATGTATATATCGTATCTTTTGCTCTCCGTGGACAGGTGCAATCGATGCCAAGAGCAATTGAAGTGGAAACAATTCCCAATGCTGGGGTTAAGGTTTACAAACTCGAAGACATACAGCTCCCCAGTTGATTAGAAGAAGATGGTGGAGGGGAACTCTCAATTGAAAGTGCTGCAGTTAACCACAGGGGAGCACCATCACCTCACCCGTCCTCAGACTGAACTTAGCGCAAATAAAAATCCAAACAAAAACGATGGCAAATATCAAATGAAGAGACGGGGGGCTTAATCGATGCCCTCATGTTTACACACCCGAATGAACTAAAGACCGACCTGGTAATGAACAACCACTCTCTCTCTCGCTCTCTCTTTTTCTTACTCTTACTGTGTCCCTTTTAGTCGCATTTTATCTTTAGCAGGACTTTAATAGATCGATTTAACCTTAGTGCTGCTTAGTGCTGTCACTTTTGCTCCCATTTTATGGCCTTGCCCCAACAGATTATGCGGCTGCTAAAAAACTTTTACCAACAACTTTCAACCATTCCATTTTGGCAATTTGCTTTATGAACTGCACGGCCAAAAATAGAAAGGACTATCTGCTCAACTTAGATTTGAACCACTGCAACGCAAAATGAACTTGGCAGACAGCGACACAGAACCAGGCAGAGACAGAGAGAGAGAGAGAGTAAGACCTAGCCAGTCCTGGTCATGTCCCGGCCAAGTGGCAATGCCAACATTTTAACACTTTCAGTCGCTAATTTTTCTATTATGCAGACTGACTGCAGTTACAGCTATATAACTCTCTCACTTTATATGCAACCACACACGTAGATGGCGCATTGTGTTAGATCCCCTTCGCTCCGCTCCCCACCACCAACCACTTCAGGTAAGATGCAGCTCATGCTTTATTATAATCCTGCCACAAGGATTCCTCGCGAAACTTTTATAATTTGATTTTATGGCAAACTTCAACTGGAACTTCCGCCACATTTTGGGGATGGAAAATCCATGTTTGTTTATCAGTGGAGAAAACTTGAATGTAACTGTGAAAAGATTTCTGTTTAAAGAATAAAGAAAGATTTCTTTCCGAAAATTGACTCATCAAAATGAAAACTTTAGCAAGTTAATCAACATATAAAAAAATATTTAAATTTGAAAAACTTTTTGGGTGAAAATTATATACATATTGGATTCCCATTTGTTTCTTATTTTGCTAGCTATAAAAAGTGGAGCACGAAGTGAAATACTTTGAGTCAATAATAATAGGCTTTTAATCGAAGAGTCATTTGAATGATTGCAGATTCTGTGGGAAAGTAATTTACGTAGAGAAAGCTTTGTTTAAAAAAAGAGTAAGACTATTTTGCGAATGCCTTGTGGGGAAACTTCTGACTGGCTGCAGTTCTTATGCTTAAGCTAACGTTATCATCTAATAAATGTCCTTCAGGTAACTGAAACGAAAAAACATAATAATAAGTTCATTGTGTGTCTCTTTTGAACCATGGACAACTATCCATCTTAAAACTACGGTTAACATTCGCTATAGCAAAAACGCAAAATCCACTAAAATATTTACAGTAACTTCTTTTTATTTGAAAACTTTTCCAATTGTTATTAATAAAAATTGAGCAATCAATACGGAATGAATCATTAAACAATCATTAAGGAAACAATTAAAAAAAAAAATTGTTGAATCATATTGGACTTTATAATGGATACTGAAGGTATCAAGGATCAATCATAAATCATAAATGAATCAATAAGGAATCTAAAATAAACCATAAAGAAACTATTAAGGCTTTAACGATCAGGATCCTTTAATAATCATTAAGAAATCATCAAAGAATCATTTAGTTTTTATTATTAGTGAATCAATAATGAATCATTAAGCAATTATTATTAAGACCCTTAGGAAACACCTTAATAAATTTACAAATTTTCAATTTACAATATAAAATGACTTTCTTTTATAATTGGGTTCCCAAATTTGATAAAAGTCTTTCCTCCTCGTGGAATATTGGGACTTTGCTTTTGGTAAATATTTCACTTTTTGAGTTAGTTTTTGGGTCGTTGTTGGCTGGCATTAGCGGTAACGGTGACGTTGGCGGCATTTGCAAGGCAAATATTTATAAATCAACACACCCAGAAAAAACAGAAGACAGACGGCTCAGAGATGGCTGAAAGGCACATGGGTGCGTTGGGGGTAGAAAAAGGCTAACTTTCAGCGCAGAGTTCTGTCCTCGCAGCGACACGCACTTGACTTTCGAAACTCACTTGAAGTCGTGTTGGAGCCTGAGCTGAGAGTTGAGTGGAGTTTCAGTTTGCCTGAAACTCCATTGCCTCTTTTTCTCGATTCGAAGTGCCACGAGTTTTCCGTCTCGCTTTCTGTCTGTCTGTCGTCTCTATGTATTTTTGTTTGGCCAGGAAGTTGCCGCTGTTCGCAAGTTTCCACGTCGTCTGTCGCATGATGTTGCACTTTTTGCTGCCATTTGAAAATGAAGTTGTTTTCAACATCAGTTGCACACACCCAACGAAAGAGAAAGAGAGAAAGAGATAGAAAGCAAATCGTGTTAAATTATATGACTAAAAATGGGGTTAAGCTGCAAGTGCAAATTGAACTAATGCCAGGACGAAATGAAAAAGTAATCCAGCAAAAAGTAGCTGGAGTAGAGTGGTGTTTGGTCCATTTAAAGAGCACCCGCAGAGGGGCGCAACATGATGGCAGCGCCACACCCCGTACACTTTGTCAACACACACTCGTCTTGCCCGCATTGACCCCAAAAATGTCTAGCCATCCGGCCGCTGCTACACAGCTGCAACACACTGCAACTCATTCATTCACTTCATTTGCCGAGTTACGCACGCTCTCACACAACGTATGTGGAAGAGAGAGGATAGAGAGTGGGTTTGGGAAGGAAAGAAGGGAAGGTTTGGGGGATTTTCAGTGCCCTGTTGATGACATCAATTTGCGTAAATTGTGCTAGGAAAACGCTGCCGGAAACAGGCAGACTAATGGAGCGGAAGTTTTTCCAAAGCATTCGAATGACGCTCGTTGAGTTGAGTTGCAACGCTATTGCCCGCCCTTTTATGCCACACGAATGGACGTAAGGAAACAGAATAGGAAGAAAGAGAGAGAGAGAGATAGAGGCGGCAGCTGTAGTTGTTAGTCAGTTAGCCATTTCGAATGCCATTCAAAAGCTGCATGCAGATGAGATGGAGCTGCAAATGAAACTGGAGGTTTGCTTCTAATGAAGCTGCTGCTAGCAATTAAACATTACGCATACGCCACGTTGTGCCTGGTAAATTTAATGCAATTGTCTCTTACTCCCTTATCGCTCTCTCTCTCTCCCTGTCTCTCTATTATTCTCCCTGCAAGTGTTACGCTTAATTTGTTTGAACGTTTTTTGCGATGAATGGAAAGAGAGGTCGAGATGGAGGCAATGTAAAATTAAACTTGTCTGCTGCGCATTTAAAACGTCACCGGAACGACATGGTCGTGATCCGGTAGCAGTGGCTCCCATCTCACACACATCTCACTCACACAAACTCAAATTCAGCTTTCCCCCAAACCCCAACACCCACTCACATTGCCCCTTTCCGACCGCCTGCCCGCATAGCAAAACGAACGCAAAAATTTTATCAGCATCAGCATGAAAATGTCGCCGCATATTAACCTGTCATCCATCACTTTTGATACTTTAGCTACCGTGTCTCTCTGTCCCGATCTCCTGGCCACCTTCTCATCCTCCTTCCCCTCGATAGCTGCCACTGATGTTACCTTTGGGGACAAAAAAGCGAAAAGGGTCAATTCCGTTGCACGACACACACAAAAGGATAACGAGCGCAATATGAGTTGGCATAATAATACAACAACAACAACAATAACAATCTACAATAGCAGCAACATCAGTGGCATCAACATCAGCATCACCAGCAGCAGAATGACAGTACAAAGGGAAAATAAAATGGCGCCAAGGATGTTGCTGCTGCTGCTGCATTGGATGACGATGATAGCTGAATGCAAAAAGTCTCCGCTTACAATTTTATTCAATCAAGAAGAGGAAAAAATTTCAACTCAACTTGAGCATAACAAACACAAAAAAGAAGAAACTATTGAGTCCTCAGAACCCCCTCCGATGAATACCTTAATCTATAAATGTTTTAGAATAACCAGAGAAAAAGTATTTTACAATTGTTTTAATTACTTATTAACATTATTCTTCTAATTAGTCAATAAATATAGTTCATACATATGTATATGAAAGTTTATATAAAAGCTGTGAGTTTTTGTCAAAAAAACCTTATCAAATTCAAAATATGAAATAGTAAGTATGTTAGTATAGAGTTGTATACAAGGTTAACTAACTTATGATTAAGCATTAGCACCAAAAACTACTTCAATTTTTTACTATTTACGTGGTTTAAAGTTGCTTGCAAAAAGGACCAAAACAATTTTGAGCTGTTGTCATTTGTGATATTTTGGTTTAATTTGAATTGTTCTTTATATTAAGTAGTTTCCTTTGTTACAATCTTTTAATATTAATTATCTAAGCTAATTGATAGTCTAGAAATCAACGAGCTAACTTTTGTAATAATCTGCAAGTTTAAGACTAGCAAAACTAAACGTTTGGTTTGCCATCTAGAAAAACAAAAGAAACTTTTTTTGGCCAACATTGTGTCAAAGCTTTTGCATGTTGTCGTTGGGAAAACTAAAATTATTAAATACTAGAGAAGTTTTCTCCACCTCTCAGACGCTGCCTCTTATGTCTCTTTCTCTATCTCTCTCTCTCTCTCTCTCTTTCCATCCTCCACTTTCTATTTTTCGTGCTTGTTGATGTGGCTTAGCTGGGCGATTCGCATGGTTGATAACTTTTCCCAGAGCCAAAGGCCAACTTTAAATTGTCTGTGTGTGTGTGTGTGTGTGTGTGTGTGTGTGTGTGTGTGTGTGTGTGTGTGTGTGTGTGTGGGAATATGCGAGTGTGTTTTGTATGAGTATTGTGTGTGTGTGTGCTTTTTATGACTAAAATTGTAAATTATGTCAACTGGCCACGACCCACAGAGCTCGTTATACATAGCCAAGCGGCGACGGCGGCGGCAATGGCAGTGGCAGTGGCTTTCTGTTACTCTCTCAAACACGAAACTAATGAAAATTTATTGATAATAAATTTAATATGTTTTGTGGGATGCACACACATCCTTCTCCATCCAGACACCCTCGCTTCCCTTCTGGTAACATATCCTTAGAGTTTTGAATTGTTTGGGAGAAGTTTGGGCTTAAATTGTGTATGGGTTATGCTCCCTCTCTCTCTCTATCTTTCTCTATGTTAGAGCAAGTCATAATTAATTTATTGTAACTAAATGATAATGTCTCGGTCTCTATCTGTCTCTCTCTCTCTTTAACTATTTGCTGCCATTGCAGTTTGTGATAGTGTTATATGATTCCATCGCCTTGGCAGTTTTCTCTTATTTTCTTTTCGTTTTTATCAGCTGGCCATTATCATCCTTCGTCAATGGGCCAACCCGCTGTTGACATTTCATTGAGTCAAGCTCAAACTTCATTATGTCCTGCAGCGTGTCTGGCGCCAGTTGGTTAGCAGAAGCTCATGTCTGTGTCCCATCTTTATTTCTGCTTCTTCGTCATCAAGCCACTTCCACCTTCCTCTCGATGCTTTTCTTCTTTCTCTCTCTGTGTTTGTGTGTGTACGTGTGACTTTGTGTCTAAGTTTGTTTGCATAACCTATTTGTATAAATATTTTGCCTTGCTTCCAACTTATTTGTTGCCTTTTTTGCCTCCTGTACGACACTCTTGCTCTTCTGCCACCCCTCCTCCTGCTGGCGTCTGTTTTGTAGGTGATAACAATGTTTGTCTTCATTTTCCATGTTAGGGCGTAGGGGGAGTGGGTAGTAGGGGGGCGGAAAAACTTTACTTTTAACATTTTCACTTAAACTTGCACAACAAATTCGGGTTTATTATTTTATAGTTTGGACACGTGTGAGTGTGCGTGTGTCAGTGTGTGTGCAGAGTTCAGCAAAAATATGTTGGTAGCAAAATAAAATGAACATTTATGTTGCATACTTTTGAGGCTTACGAGCTAAAGCCTCCTCTCTTCGCTTCTTTCGGCATCACAAGGAAGAGATTTTGTCAGTGTTTATGCAAAACCAATTTAATACCAGCGATTTGTTGACACTTCGACAGCATCGGGCAATGGCAACGGAATCTCCATACTAATCTTAACTCAAATTAACATGTCTGCTTTAGCTAACAAAATGCAATTTACACTTGGTGTAACTTCTCCTCCGCCATTTGGTGCTTGAGACTTAATGAATTGTCAAACACTTTAAGCCAATAAACGCAATAATGGCACATATACACATTGACAAAGAGGGAGAGAGATGGATATAGGAGACAAAAAAGGGAGACAGGAGACACCTGGAGAGACAGGTGTATGGCAGCAATTGCAAGGCGTTTAGCTGTAAAACTTTCAAAAGTTGTGCCATGACAACGCCAACTTTTACCTATGAGCATGCCACCGCTTCAAGTGGCAACAACGTTTACCCAACACACACACACAAATGTACACATAGAGAAAGAAAGAGAGAGAGAGAGAGAGAGGCATGCCAGGACATTTGTCACAGAGTGTGGTATGTGTATGTCTGTTTTTTTTGCGGCCCCATGACTGTCAGCGAAACTTTGCTTTGCTTTTCTTTTCGACATTCAACATTCGACATTCGAGAGGAGTGGCAAAAGCAGCGGCAGCTAAAGTGTTTATGTTGCCCGGAAGACATAAAAGCGAAGCGAATGCAGTCAATGGCAGCGACATGCAACCGCAACAAATCCAACGGAAATCCACTTTAAAGTTGAACAGGAGCAGCAGCAGCAAAAGCATCTGAGCTAAGCTGAGCTGCACTCTTCCACTTGCACTTGCACTTCAATTCTACTGTCAAGTGTTGTCAGGCAATCAATGGACATGCACCCAGAACCAGGACACAGCCAAGAATAGGACACTGCCCAAGCAAGACAATGCTGCTATTGCTAAGATGGATAAAAAACATGGAGAAAAGAGAATGCCAGAACAGAAGGCAGAACTGAAGAGTGGCTAAAGTCTTTTGTCATTCTTTTTACTTCCACTTCTTTACCTCTCCGCTCCTTGCTCTGCTCTACTTTCTTCTTATTGAACACAATAATAATAAATACAATGCCCAACAAAAACGAAAGTTTCAAGTAAAGTAAATTGTCTGTACAAGACCTCCTACGCTACGTCTTCTTTCCTCTGGTATCGAAGTCTAAACGGTATCCTATGGATTTGCTTAAAGACTTTACGATAAGTAGTTAAATAATCTAAGTATGAAATTATAGTATGAGATAAGCCTAGTGTCATATCGTATCTAAAGCCATTTAGATACTAAAAACGTTTTATATACAGATTTAATAGCTAGAACAGCTTGTTCGTATCTCTAGCCAAAGACAAGAATTCAGTTGACCATTTCAGGTAGCTAAATTCAGTCCTCTAAAACAGATTTAGTTTTAGACAAAAAAGTGAAACACTTTTATATTGGTTTGGGGTAAAGAAGAAATGGGGTAAAAATGAATACTACAAATTATCACAGAAGTAATAGTTGTTTTTTAAGGACTATATACAAATACTAAGACATCTCTTAACACTTCTTTATCTTATCATTAAATAAGTTATTACGACATCAAACGATGCACCATTTATGCATCAAAACAACAGAGTTGGGAAGTTTGAATTTATAATTACAAAGTTTCGCCTTTAATGGCGTTTCACAACACTAAATATGTGTCGTTTTTTATTATAAAAATAAGGAAGTACAACTTATTTTATTCCTATTAATATCTCAATCATCGGAAAGGAAAATGCGCCTTACATGAAAAGGATAATATCCTTCCGATTTGGTGACCCCGACATTATATTGAGGTTGACTTACTGCTGCCTTTTTCTAATCCTTTATTATAGTGCTCAATTGATTACAACTTTGACAAATAACTTAGAATTGAAATATAAGAATATTATCATTTTAACTACCTCGCCATGACTAGCCTTCCCTTTGTCTAAAACCGGGTGATTAAGTGATTAAGGATATTTTATTATTATTATTTTATTTTCATTCCAGATATATGTAATTTAAAATACTTAATTAGCCCAAGAGTGGAAACTCATGTCAACATATTTAATCTATGTTATGGAAATAATTTGCTAATCAAAGAGCATTTCATTGTGTTTTATGGTTGTAAGTATTTTGTTGTGTTGAAAATCATTTAAGATTTAATTAATGTTTGGCATTTGGCTAGGCACATTTCTCCCTCTGAGGTCCCTCCCTTTCTTATCAGTGATTCTCATTGATGGGTGAACAAAATGTTTGCGTGTACGTGAAATGGTCAAGTAAATAATTGGCATAAAATGACAACACACACACACACCCTCACCCCAGCACACTAGCACACAAAAGGCAGGCCAGAACAAACCGATGAATAGCCAACATGGCTAACATGAAATATGAAATAACAACAACAGCAGTTTTGGCTTTAAAAAGCAGGCAATAAGAAAAACTCTTAACAAGCAACACGCCAAAAAGAAATGCGATAAGAATGTAAAGGGAAAAGAGAAAAGGGAGAGAGAAAGGAAATGAAAAAGGAAAACGGCATGACAAAAGTTAAAAATCAATTCGTGGCAAACTGAAAGCTGATTTATGACTGCATTTATGAAAGAAACAGAACCAAAACGTAGCAAATCGAATCGAAAAAAACCAAAAGCCAAAAGTAAACACACATGCAGAGAGAGGTGGCCGGAACGAAGAGAGTTGGGATAGACGGAAGTAAAGATGTAGGAAATAGAAAACTAAGTGATTGAGAGTTATAACGAGTCCCAACAAATTTACCAGAAAATTGACTTTTTCTGTTTGGAATTAAAGCGCCAGGACGAACGAGCGGCAAAGAGAGAGATGGAGTGAGCCAGAGAGGGCCAATGCCTAAGGGGGCGTTACCAATTTGTGGGCGTTGCCGGCTTGTCAACGCAAAGACAGAAAAGGCAAGGTGAAAGAGGCAAAAGAAGAGGGAAGGCGGGTTGTGTGTCGTGAAATTGAACTGTTTGCAACTACAAATTGCAACTTGTTTTCGCCTCGATGCATTTTGTTTTATTTTCGACAGGTGAAATAACCGCAATTACGTGGCTACCCCCTTCTTTTCTAAACCCCCACCAACCCTCGACCATTTCCTGGTGTCCAGCAAAGTTCAGGAACTAAAATTGCCAGACGACCAAAATGAAAGAAAGGAGTAAAAAGAGGAGCCCCATTTGCAGCTGCTGGAGAGAAGTAAAAAAAAGAAATAAAAAACGAAAAATTCAGCTTAAGTGCCGCTTTGCGAAACATTTCGTTGCATAAGCAAAAGGCGAAGAAGCACTGGCTTCTAAGAGGAGTAGGGGTAGGGCTTCAGGATGTTTCACTGAAGTGAAATAGTAGTACTAGTTGTAGTTGTAGTTGCTGCAACAACCGTCCATGATGATGTCCTTGCCCAGGCAAAGTCACAAAACTAACGAAATCGGAAACAGGAAGCACACAAAGCGTCGCCATGGTCGCTCCTTGGGCTTGCGCTACTTTTGGGTTTGTCCTGGCATCATCATTGTCGCTTCGCTGGCTGCCCGAGAACTGCTTAAAAGTCACAGTCTACCTCTCGTCGCCCCCTTTTGCTTTGCGCTCTGTGTGGAGGGAAACAAACAAACGGCAAACGGCAGCAAAAAGTTGCCACAGTTTTCCAACAGTTTTCCCACAGTTTTCTACTTCTTCTTGTTGTCATTTTTCTCTGCTGCTGTATGTAGTATAAAAATTGGTTGCTCATTTGTTGGTCACTACTCTCCAAAAACCGCTGGTAATTTTCAGCGGCCACTTGCCGTGCCTCCTTGTTCTCCTTACCGCTTCTTACCCACTGCCATCCTATCGTCACCCCATCTTCAAGTCATTCGTATGCTTTGTTCAATTAATGAGACTCTTGACAGTTTTCCGCTGCGCTGCTTTTGGTGTCCTTTTCTCTTACTGTTTTTTTTTTTTTGCTACTGATTTGAAGTTTGCTTGGGCTGTTTTGTAATTTATAATGTTAACTTTTTTCTCATTTTTGCTGTTCTTCCTTCTACTTTAGAGATGTTTTTTGATTTTTCAGGTCAGGGCGCACTTAATTAATGAAAGAGGCTAAAAAAAAAGAGAAGTACAACTCGAAGAAAAATTGCAATTGAATACAAATAGAAAATACCTAAACACAAATTCAATTAGCAACAGTCCAGTAAAAATCAATAATAACTTCTAATTTTTGGGGGGAATGGGTATTACTCATTCCTTACGAAATTACCTACAATTCCATCATTCTCTCTTTAGCTTTTGTTGTTGGCTTATTAATTGCTTCACGTACATTGCTCATACGTTATGTTGGCATGGTGGGGAAAAGAAAGTAACGGCAACTGTCACTTGTAATTAGCACAGCTGAGGCAAAACTGAGGCAACTCAAGTCGAGTTGAGTTTTCCTTCAACTGAAATTTTTGACTGAGTGATGCCTAAATACATCTCTTCCCTTCCTTTTACCCTCCAGTCCCCCGCATAAAAAGATGAATGTCTTTTTGGCAGAGCATGTGAAACAAGGCGTGGCAATGTATAATTATTAATGCCGTCATCATCATCATCATCAACATTGCTGGGCGTTAATGCTGATGACTTGTCGTCGCTGATGTTGCCTGCTTTTAGGCGCTGCCCGCTTAAAGTCATTTGATGAGATGTTGCTACAGCTTCAGTATGTGGGCATACACACACACACACGAACACATACACACATATTAAACAGGCTCATGTGGGCTAGCCTCATTCTCCTTTACCACCCTTCTTTAGCTTTCCTCTTGCCCGTTGGCATCACAAAAAAAATAAAGCCGAGAAATATAATAATTTGCAGAGCACATTTCTTTTCTGCTCTTATTTTTGCACCACTTTTTTTGTTTGTTTGTTTGTTATATGTATGTTTCAACTTGGCATACCTTTTTTTTTACTGCAATTTTTCTCGCCGATTTTCACACACATAAACACACACACACGAATAAAGGCCGACAGACAGTTAGACTTGATGCTGATGCTGATGCTGCTTCTGTTGGGTTTGTGGTAAGGCCTTCATGTTGTGTGTTTGGCGCCATTATTAATAAAGTTCACGAATGCAATGAGCGCCAAGCGCGTTATGAGTGAGTTGCCCACAAGCTCACACACCAACACACACACATACCCATATAGAAAGGAGTGGCACGCCTGCACTATGCACAGTTAGTCAGAATCTACAACAGCATTCAGAAGTAAGTTGAAAATTGTTCACATATTTTCATTTGATTTTTGAATACTCTGTAAGACGATAACATTAACATTCCTTAAACCGTTTTTTGGTTTATTATAATAATTATTATTAGCTTAATATAGATATAAAATGTAAATTATAAAATTCCAGCCACAATGAACAGTTGTTGGTGAATAAAGGTCCGATGGGGATCAAACTTTTGAAAGACTCATTGTCGTCTTATTGGGCAAAATCACTTCAAACTCATTTCCTTTGACACATTTAAATTTGTTTATTTTGTATATAGATGAACTAGAGCGCATTAATCCAATAAAAACATAACAAACTTTTTACAGATTTTTTTTTGCAGAAATTTCGTTTGAATTTCTTGCAAAACAGATGAGACTTTCTTAACAAAAGGCTATCTTATTAATTTTAGAAATGAATAAGTTCTTAGACCAAGAGCATTTGTTAGTCACTTTGGTTTGATTTTATGGTTAGTCTCTTTATATATTTTTCTGTCGAGCCTGGCCAACTCAGTGTTATCTCTGTTACTGTGGCAAACGGAATGCATTACAAACACACGCCCATAAAAGTCTATATACAGTTACACATATCTATAGATAAATGTATGTATATATACACATATATAAGTAGAGAGAGAGTCGCAGATAGAGGCAAACAAATGCAAACGAACATGGCGCACACTTGTAATTCCGCCTAGGTGCATGGCAGGCCCAAAGTGTTTCTGTTTCATGCCCATTGCAACAGTTGCAAGTTGCAACGGCGGCAGTGCCACACCCACTCGCACACACCCAAACGCACACTCACACATATACCGCGGTAGGTTTCGTTGGTTGATGTTGATGCGCCTCGAGTTCTGTCGAGTGCGGCTTTTGTGGGAAAAATTAAAAATTTCGAGTGGGCCGCAAGTGGTTTCAAGGATTTGCATTAAGCGCATGCAACCAACTTGGCAGCAGGCATCACCCCCCTCCTCGTTCTCCATCCAACGGCACACCCGCCCACAACACACAAACACACACACACACACACACTGGGACAGATATTCATATAGAACCACATTAACGTTGCGCTATTGCTTTGGGCCTTTACTCTCTTTGGTTTCAACTACATTTTAGCTAAATTGAACAGACAATTTGATATATTTCTAATATTTATTTATCATCCATAAGACATGACAGACAAAAAGTTAGCGATGCAAATATTTAATTTCAAAAGTCGCTCAATTTCTCATTTATCTATAAAGCTTTTGTATGAGCTGATTTGACTTTGCTTTTTCATGCGTAAACAGGTCACTTAAGATATAAATAATGCGATTAATAACATTTCTAAACTGGGCCTTAAAATATGGAGACATTTTTATTAAACAGGCCGATGAAACATAAAAACCCATAAAACTCAGAGCCAGTCACCTAATAATAGTTTGCCAAAATTGTCTACAGTTTAAGATATCTCTTAAAGGATATCTTCTTCGATATAAAAGTATTTGTCATTTAGGTGATATGTGTATTTTTGTGTCACCGGAAAAACCATGAAAGTTAAAGAAAAGAAAGAAGTAAACAACCAATGTCATATTCGAAGTCGGACCCAGGGCAAATATATATTTTTAATTGGAGTCCTTGAGTATTTCCCGAAGTATACATTATTTATTATTCATTATTCAATGACAAAATTTTAGTAATATTTAAGCTAAGTATAAGCATCTCTCCCTTATTCTAAAAGCGAATAACATCCGCATTACATAGATCTAAAGCTGAAGATAAGTGCTCTCTCATGTAAGAGAGGCTCTATTAAGGCTCTGTTTTAAAGCAGCTTATATTAATAGTGACTAAATTTATTGTGACTAAATTTATTGATCCAAGACTGATGCATGAGACAAAGTCCTAATATGATTATAATAATTTGTTTTTTAGAGCTTTTACAATTTGTTAGTTTTCAAAAAATATTTTCAAATTAAGTTAAAATTATCAAAAGTAAAGCAAATGCTTATGGTAACTGCTATAAAATTCTTTTTGATAATGACAACATTCTGTAGTAATACCAATTTTAAATGACAATTGAAATATGTTTCGATGATTCTTATACAAGACCTAAAATTGTTGATACATCAGTTCATTGATCAGATGTAATCAAGGTTCATCAACAGACAAGTCCAACCAATTTAGAAAACCTGTTCCATCACGTGAAATAACACAACGAGCTAAATGTTTTAAAATGAATATAAAAAATATCTTTATCATTTCCTTTCTCTTGAGCAGAAGGATAGTTATCCATATTATATCATTACTTATTCAGATATTAAACGGATACACCATTTGTATCTCACTACCGACTACCGACTACAGTTTTGTATGTAGTTTCTGTCATGTTTCGCTCTCAACTTACATATGCCCTTTTTCATACATGGAACATGGTTGCATTCTTAATAATTACACACACTGAGACATACACACACACACTGAGCTCAGACACAACAAGAACAACAAAAAGACTTTGCATGGCCCACTAAGCACACTTGTCAGTTTGTCTTGTTTCTGTCTCTCAGTCTCTTGGTCTGTGTCTGCTTTTGGTTCTTTTTCCTTCTGTTGCTTTCTATTTGCCAAGCGCTTCAGTCGACTTTTACACACACACACACACATAGATATCTGTGTATACACACAGACATACAGATGTATATGCATACTAGGATAAAAGCTATTTTTATTTATTTTTTTCTTCTGTTCTAGCTTGAGCTGAGCTTTGACTCTACGACGACTACAACGAGGACGACTTGCAAAAATTTCATAATAAAGTTGTTGAACTATTTTTCATTGCATAGTTTTAGGGGCGCAGTGCACTTAAGCGTATTAAAATGCACTCGAAATAGAAATGGATGGAGAAAAAAGAAAACAACGATGTATATGGAGACTCTTACCAAAATGCAAATAGCAGATAATAATCGGCCATCAGATTTAAAGAGCTCAAACAAACGGAATAAAGCAAAAAAATGAATCAGACGAAAACAGCGGATAAGAAGGAGGGTGAAGAAGGGCAAAAGTGAAAATAAGTGTTCAGTTGTGAGGGTCTACGTGTAATTAAGTTGGCATCAAGGACGGACAAACGACACTCATGTGTGTGTATGTGTCTCTTTCTCTCCCTCTCATGTGAGCGTGAGTGTGGCACGCTTCAGGGCACTTTAAATTGCTTGGGCCGTAGCGTAAAACAAATGGCCCTGGAACCAGTACTGCCAGGAGAATGCACAACGGTTACATGCACGTACTTCCTAATCCTTTTTTTCCGACAATTCGCGTAGCTTCAGTTCAGTCGAGTCCAGTTCGTACCGGACTCGACCCTCGGACTCTCCATGCGGGAAGCCTTTTCACCAAAAAAAAAAAAAGGAACGAGGGAAAACCAAGCAAACAAATCGAGCAGCAGCAGCAGCTCGCAACGTGCGACGAAATCAAAAAGTTTGAAACAATTTCGTCGTAAATCTTCGAAAATAGTTTCACAGGACAGGCCGAACAGAACCACATAGAACATCTCACCCCACCACACATTCATATAGAAAGAGAGAGAAAGAGAGAAGGTCAGAGCCAAACGAAATGAAATTGAGCTTAGAAAAATGTATACACATGGCATTGTCAGAATATCACAGAAAGGCTGGCTACAAAAGAAACACAATAGTGAAACAAAGAGAAGGAGAAGGCGGACGAGCAAAGAAGCCATAGCAACTATTTTAATAACCAAAAAACATAAACTCCGAGCAGTCCTTGATCTCTATGCCTATGCCTCTTGCTGCATTCAAGAAGGCAAACAACATGTACAAAATTTCAGAAGAAGTTGAAGCAAAGTTCTCCAGAAACCGCAAAAGTCTCTAAAACGACTGTAAGCGAACAGTAACATCTCCTACTAAACACTTTGAGGTAGCCCCGCCTGTTCTTAGCTGCATTTTAGGCAATAATGAGTAAAACCATTTAGGTGACTCCGAAGCGATGTAAAGAATAAGACTAAAAGGGAAACAGCCATGTTTTTAGCTAATTTTTAGGCAATTTAGCATAATGCTATAAAAATTAACATCAACCTAAAATATCTTAACTGAAAAAACTAAAATATATATAATTTAAACTGTGCATAAATAATCCTTATAAACGAGTTAAAGGATTTCAAAGTCAACGCTTTGTATACAAACGTTTGAAATCGGCTAAACGAGGCTTTACTGTAAGCTTGAGCAAATCAAGGCAGCATTTAAAATTCATACAAAACAGCAAAAGGAAAGGAATCAGTTTGTATGACAATGAGATGGCAGCAGGATGCACAGCATGTATGTAAGTTTAAATGGAGAATGGCTGCTGCTGCTGCGGAGATGCTGTGGGATGTGTGGCAACTATCTGTGTATGTCTGGGGTTGCCAGCTTGTGTGGAAAAGTGTAACTAATGTTCACTGGTGGCACTAATTTAATTACAGAAAAACGCAACGAAAGTGTCGCCTTGGCCACATTTTGCCAAGCTAACTCGCTTGGCCATTTGCTGATTGCCACAAATTGCTCTAAAGGGGCATTTCTCTCATTCTCTGTCTCTATATCTCGGTCACTCCAACTCTGTGTATGTCGCTGACTTTTTCTCTGGCCACAAGAAGTCAGAAGTTGCAGTCAGAATTGGCATTCGTAGTTTCGGTAGAGTTTTTATCGGCTGCCGCAGGCCAGAGGCGAAAGAAGTGCTTCTCATTAGGCAGACACTTGCCAAAAGCTTCAGAATCTCTTTCTCTCTCTAACTGACTCTGCTTTCCTTTCTCACTCTGTCTCTGTCTACTTTACAGTGTGTGTGGCAAATTAATTAATTTAAGTCTTATGCAATTGCAACAGAAAAACGAAGCAGAAGAGAAAGAGGTTGTTGCAGCTGCAACCGAAACAGAGACAGCAATAAAACATTAGACAAGTGTCTAGTGCAAACGAGGTTAAACATGCCAATGCTCACACAGTCAGACACCCACTCACACCCGCTTACACACACACAAACACGAAGACACACACACTCTAGAGATGTATGTGGGTTTTCAATATTTTCCAGCTGAGAATGAAAAATCGATTTTAGTTTAAAATTAACAACCTCCAAAATGACAAACATGGACTTTTTGGGAGATCTCGCAGTTGCACATAGTTGCTACTCCTGCCAACAGGATATTGCATATTTGCCCACACATACACACACCCACTCACATACACACCACAAAGAGTGGAGTGAAAAATTGTTACTTTAAAGCCTACTGCTAAAATGCCTGTATAACACATTTGAACAATTTTCATTGGGAGCTGCTGCTGCCAGTCATTTCTTACATTTTCGGAAACGAAATTGCAATTGAGAGCATGTCAAAGGACCCCAGAAGAGAGAGAGAGAGAGAGATGGAGAGAACCAGAGACCGAGACTGGTGCTACTTCTGCTGGTCGTTGCTTAAAGTGAACTTGTCCACATTGACATGGGTGTTCCATGTTTGTGTGTGTGCGAGTGGGTGTGGGACGGAAATGGCCAAAAATGCAGTTGTTCCATTGTCACAATTTGACCATGTGAACTGCAGTTGCATCTCTCATTCCATCCTCCCTTTTTCTCTGCCTATCTTTCTCATTCTCTGTGGCTACAGCGGAAACCGGAAGTGGTAAACATGCATGCACAAGACGACACTGACCAAAGAGCCCAGTGGCCCCTCAACTGCCCTCAAATGATGGTCCCACACGCATGGATTGCATTGGATGTGTAATGAAATATCAATCAATGCGAATGGCAGCAGGGCAACACGCACACACATACACAACACAGATATACTAACGTGTGTCCAACAAAATAGTTGACATCCATGAACCAAAAAGGAATTTTCAACATCAAATTGTGGAATGTTTACAAGAAAAACGGAAAAATCTATTTGTAAATAAGGACAAAAACAATTATTATATTGGAATTTCACAAATCAGAAAGATAGACTTGCAGCTGCTGCAATTGCATTAAACAAGATGTTTTTTAAATATTTTCACTGCACTGTAAAAAATGAAATACCACAAAAACTAAACTAACATTTTCAAATGAATTTGAGTTGGAATATTCATTTTTGGCATAACATTGATCTTACCTACGTTTCACTAAAATCTACTGATTAAGGTAGCTGTGGCTTTTTAAAATACTTAATAATATCAAATCCGATTAATATTCTTTTTATTAAGTAACACGAAACCAAAGGCGGCATAAGTTTCTTAAGACAAAAGAATTGTAGCAAAAGTGGTTCAGTGATGGGACAAAGACCAAATTGAATGAGAGAGTGAGATAAGAAGGGAGTAAATTGAAATAAATGCAAGAGGACTGACTGAAACTGTAAATGTGACCGTCGCACGTTTCAATTGCGTTGCAATCTTCCAGTCTTTATATCCTTCCAAACCTTGCTTGCCACCGCCGACCCCCGTCTACAAACAAGACCAGGCCAGGTCAGGCCCGGGCAACAACAATTTTTCGACTTATTAATAATGCAACGGCCGCAATTCAATGAATTTTTGACTCTGTCGAGACGACGACGACCATGAAGATGGCTAAGAAACATGCCAACATTCAACATTGAGAAGAAACAACAGCAAGAAGAAGCATAATTTCTTTTTTTTTTTTTGTGGGAGGACTTTATCTGATGAACCTTTTAGTCACAACTCTGGAAGGGAAAGAAAGAGTGAGAGAGAGAGAGAGGGAGAAGTAGAGAAAGAGAGAGTTAGTGAAGAGGATGTGGGGGTAGTGAGTGAGACCCATAACATAGCTGCTTAAACCTTTACGTGCGACAAATTTACGACTTCAAATGTGACCGCAGCAACAGCAGCCACACCACCACCAACAACAACAACTGCTGAACATATTTTGTGGCAAAAAGGCAGACTGTTCGCTTCCCTTTCTACCACTTAACTCTATACAGGTACAGCCCACGCACTCCCAAAAAAAAGGGCAAAAATAAAAGAATGGTTCTGGAATTTTTATGGTTGGCAAAAGTTCACTTTTCCCACAAAGAGAAACCAAAATGTTGGGAAACTCTATTTTAAAATTGAAATTAATATTTGCTTGATACGAAAATGGAGTACAATATGCTATTAATATAAAAATACTAGAGCTATATAGTGATCCTTAGCAAATCAGAACTACTCTTACTTTATAAAGGATCTTTAAAGCGAAACCAAGTTAATTACTCAATCCATGTTAACAAAATATATGCATCATCGGTTAGATCTTTCTTCTAAAGGTTGTTCTAACTGATTCATGTTTTGATTATGAAGTCTTCCACTTATATAAAACTGATATATGTATCTAACAACTTTCTAAATGTTATTTCACTTTAACTTATTTTACTTAATTAAAGTACTGCTTTACTCATTTAGAAACTCCAATTCCATGCAGATTTCTTAGCATTTTTGCAAAGTGAAATTGCAAACGAGAACATCAATTTCCTCACATGATAAGAGAGATACATCTGCATGTCGCTGGCTATTGCTACTATGTTCGCTCTCTGACTAACCTTTAGCCTCTGTTTTACCTTTTACCTATGAAGCTATGCATGAATTTCCCTTTTTTGTCTCCCGCCCCGCCCACACCTGCCGCTACTTTCTATGATTCGCCTCATACCCCTCACTCCTTACGCAAACAGTTCACTGTCCATTACATAAATATTTTATTTCAATAAAACGTGAGCTGCTTTTTATGAATTTCATCGGCATTTCATGCACTCTAGTGCACGAATTTTTGCACTTTACTGTCGCTTAGTGGCATCGTTCGTGTTTGGTTAGTATTTTTACTTCTATGCTTGTTGTTGTTTTTTGTAACTAAAGGGTTAAGCTGCTACCCCCTTCATGGCCATGCTTCTTGGCCATGTCCATTGATGTATGAAACATTTGATTGAATTGACAGCATACACTTCGATTCGATTCTCTTCTCCTCCCCACTCTTTGTCTCTTTGCGACTCCGGGGGTTGGCCAATCGTGCGCATATCACATATCGAAACTGAAACTCGACGCTGCTGGTCATAAAAAAAAAAGATGTCATAAATTTTCCACGCATTTTTTGTTCCGTTTTTGGTACCCTATTTGATAATATTTGAATGGTTGTATAAGCTGTGCGTGAGGATCATTTTTAAATCCAAATAATCTCCCGGTTTAAATGCTAATAACAATTTTTCCTCATCTTTCCTGGCAAGTGTTATTTGTTCATAGCCTTTCAAGGTTACCTTTACGATTCTCAATTGTTAACGAGTTGTCTCGTCTACAAATTCTCTTAATGAACTCTATTTTAAACTCATTTTTGCGACCCCTTCTGCTTTTGTGTTATTTGTTTAAAACTTTAAGACCTTTTCAAAACCTTGAATGCTATCTTAGGTATACATATGTATACAGGGAGATATATAGACTTCTTATAGACTCCATATATCAACAACCTTACTTTTTCACTATTTTCCTTTTTATTTTCCACCTCTCTGTCTCTCTCTATCTCTTAAATATGAGTTTCTGTTTACAGGATATTCGCCAAACGGTTGCTTCACATTGAAAAACTTTGTGTGTGTGTTGAGACCACGCAGTTTTGTGGTTTGTTTGTCTTTTTGGTTGCTTATACATTTCATGGACATTAAGTTAATTGAAAAACGCATAGGCAAAATGAAAGCCAAAGAGTCTTAGTCGAACGCGCCCCTCTCTGATAACCATTGACTGGGGCTTATTAGTCGCAGTGAAACATTAATCTCCGTTTGCCATTTAACACCGCAAACAAAATATATAAGAAAGTCGACCATGCCTGGGCCACATTGTCCTTTTTTCTAAACACGCACACTCACACAAAAATTGTGAAAATTTGAAAAAAAAAAAAAAAAAATGAGAAGGAGAAACTGTAATCTCTGTGGCAAAGCGGAAACATGCCGCAACGTTGACAGTTGCCTCTCGTCGGCCAGCAGCAGCAACATTGATGAATATTTTTCTATTTTCTTTTTTTGGTGGGAGGCGAAGGGCCAAGAACTTTGCCAGCGGGCGGCTAACAAGCCAAACAGCACGAAACAAATTGAAATGAGGTTAGAAAAGAAAAAAAAAAAAAAAACAAACTGTCAGCCTTGGCCGCCAAGTAAATTTAATAGCTCAGCATATTTAAATCGTTGGTATGTTAAAACGAAAAAAAAGGAAGTAAAAACAAACTTTTACTCATTTTACAAATTAGCTGAAATTTATTTAAATTTCGTTGCCTACATTTGAGCGTTGCCAGCAAAATGGAGCATTTTGTGGTTCCCCCTTAGAGACTACCGAAGAACGAAAAGTGGCAAAAAGAAAAGCGAATGCCAAATGAAGCAACTAAAAGCAAATAATTTAAATTGCCCATCCTGGAATATTTTGGCAAATCTCTTTTAACAAGAATTTTATGGAGGAAAAAAAAATAATATACGAAAGAAATAACAATGTGAAAGAAAGAATCTTTAAAGAATTTAAAATATATTTAAGACGAGTGCCAAATTTTTGAAATGAATGAAAAGTTTTTAAATACAAATCGTTCGCCTTTCATGAGGTATAAGTGAGTTTAACAGAATTTTTTAATGTCACTTACTCTTGACTTTAAGTTTCGTATACAAGAATAGAAATAAGATGGATAAAGAATAGGAAATATTATTTATTTATTTTTAGATAAATTTTCATTTTACTCTTTTTAAGTAAGTATCTGAAGTATCACAATAAGCAGATTTTGCCTCGATTCTGCTTGTTTTTGCAAAGGTGTTTCCTTTAATTTTTTTTCACTTTTTGTTATGGCATACTTTTAGGCTGCAGCTGTTATGTATTTCTTTGATTTTTCTTACTTTGAAACTTTCCCCAACATATTTCCAGCCGTGTAAGTCTCCCTTACTCTTTAGCCACATCATTTTTAATGGCAACTGCGAATCACTTTTAGCACTTTGCTATCAGAACAACGACGACTCAAAGTCAAAGACAACCTTTTATGTGTTTGTTGCAAGCTCGTCCTAATTGCAACAAATTGCTGCAAATGTAATTTAAAAAAAAAAAATGAAACAGATGTAAGAGTAAGAGAGACAGAAATCAGTCAAAAGAATAGTACGATGAGGGGCAGCGACGTCATAATGCTTATTGCGGCAACTTTTTCGGCCTCATTGACACGGCTTACATTAGTCTGTTGGTCGTGTTTTTTGTTGTCTCATAATGATTATTAGCCGGCTACTACTGCTTCTGATGCCAAGCTGACCATTTAAGTCGAGAAAATCTCATTTCGAATTCTAACTAATAATTAACATGACGATAAAAAGCACACGGACCGAGCCAACCAACCACCAACAACCATCTAGGTTCAGTTTCAGCTTTAGCTTCATTCATTATGTAAGCTGAAAACTGTGTCTTGTTGGCATTTAAAAAGTAACAGCCACAGCGACAACAACAACAACAACAACACAAGCGACAGGCAGTCAGGCAGGCAGGCAACAAACTCATTTAAGCCAAACAAACATTTGTAGTCTTAATTTCTCGTGGCTCATCATAAACTTGGTTACATTTCCCCCAGACCCCTTGATGATTTTCATTAAATTCTTACGCCTTTGTTGTCATCAACATTGTTCTTGTTGTTGTTGTTGTTGTTCCTGCTGATGCTGTCGTTGTTGTTGTTGTTGTTGGCTTTAAGGCCACACGGCAACATTTGCCTGCGTTCGCGTTGCTTCTCTCTCTCTTTCGGTCTGTTGCCTGTGTGTGCCAGTTAACTTTGTGTTTTTATCGTTATTTGTGTTGAACACGCATACTTAACACCACGCACACCAGCACATACACACACACCCATACACACATCAACAAATGCTAAAAAGAGATGGGTAGATAGGCAAAACGTAGCTGCACAATATGGCCAAATTCTCATCAAAATTTTATGCTGAAATTAACAAATCTGTTTACAAATTTATTAAAACGCTGCTCATTTTTGCTTCTATTTTTCAGAGAGCTCCAACAAGAGCGAAAGATACTTTTTTCCAGCTGAAGGGCGGAAGTTCTGAATGGGACTTTAATGCTTTTGTCTTGACTCTTTAGAATATTCGTTACTTTACGTTGGCTTTTTTGTTTGCTTAAAAAATAAAAAGATACAAAAACCTCTTAAAATTCAAAAATTAATTAAACATTTTAAATATTTCACTTTTGAAATCAAAATTCAATTATATTATTATGATAAGAAAAAGAAATGGCAAATTGTTTCGTTCGTTTTGAAATATTTAATAAACAATAAAACGAGATGTAACTTTTTCTAGACAATCCTGTAAAAAGTAGAGTACAAAAACAAAAGCCACAGGACATAATCTTATCTTAAAAATTTGACAGTTATTTCAATGCCCTAAGTTGACAAAGTTTTTCCTTTAGATTGCAAATAGATTAGATGATTATTTGATTGGATATATCGTCTTTAAAACCTCAATCAAAATCTCAACTAAAATAATTTTATTATTTTTTATTTGCTTTTTAAACGATAAAACTTTCATATCAGTGTATAGCCGAGACTTTTGGATAAATATAAGTAACTTACATACATTTTCATTCATAATCGTTAAACCCTTGGAAATGCGGGCAGGCACTTTTCATGTGTTTTATTTAATTATATCATTAAAAGTGACAAAAGTGTGGATCACTTGGGAAATTAATTTAAGTTTAAAAGTTCTTCATGTTTCTGACTAACTATGATTCTTCATAATATGCATAAATTTACAAAGTGCTTGTTCTTAACTTAAATAAATTATCAACAAGAAATTGTTAAAACTGCCTCATAATATGTCAAATTGTAAGTTTATTAAGTTCTGCCTCAAAAGATTTTTGCCATATTTCTTTATTTTATCTTTTCTTCACAAATCTTTTCTTCCTGCACTTCATGCTGAAATTCATCGAAGTCTAGAGAATACTTTTTTTTTCCAAACTGAAGACCTTTTAAACAAATTAACAACAAATTACTCATTGAGCTCAATTTTACATTAAAAGGTTCCCAAAATTACAAATTAATTCTTTACTGAAGTCTGCTGATGATAGAACTTGGTGGTTGTTTAAATAGCTATACAGACAACCTGCTCACCTTTTGTGCAGCTTATGATTTTAAATCTTATAAATTAGTGAGATTTATTGACCTGAAGTCGGCTGAAACTCAGTTTTGATTAAGCTACAACTTTAAGTAGTTTTAGTTCTCCGAATTTCTCAAAAAAAAAGGTGAAGACTAGAAATGGATATATTCCAAAAAATCTAAATTAATAAAAGCTTTGAGTATAAACGCAAATAGCTATTCAAAAAGGGTTTGAAAGTAGTTTTTTTTTTTTCATTTTTGAAAGGTCTCTCAGAAAAGTAACAAATCAGAGGAAACACATTTGACTTAAATTTATTTCAATTTGCTTAAAATTTTGAACTTCTCCGTTTTTTATTCGATGGTAAACATAAGCGTGAATCGAATTAAAACTCAATTTCAAAAATTAAGTTTAATTGCTATTTCCCAATCAAAAAACGGGTTTGATATTCGTGGAATATTAAATTTTCAATTCCCCAGGCGCCGAAAAAAAAAAACAAAAAAGCACAGTTACAAATACAAACACAAAAGTGCAACTGTGTGTGTTGTAACTTGTGGTTGACCATGTGGATTGGCCCTTTGGCATTTTTTTTCTATTTTGCTTTTTTTTGTGGTTTAGGTTTTTGCTGATCTGCTGACATTTTGTCATGGCTAAACAATGGAGTCAACTTATTGACAATAAATAACAAATACAAATACTAACAATAACTCACTCAGCACACATGAACACACACACATACACACACATAACGGTAATTATTCAATATGCAAACATGCAAACGGCAGCGATTAACATATTATAAACCCATAGAAGAGAAACAAACAATCAACATATACACACACACACACACATGGAGATATATAGACACACACACAGATACAAAAGGTGTTAGAATATTTGTGTGTCAGCAATAACAACAACAATAGCAGCATTTTGCATAATTTACCTCCCCTTGAACTGCCCTTTCATCATCGTCATCATCATCCTCCACCCTTTAGAAATTTGAATAAAACCCGAGAGATGGCAAGAATTTCAATAGTTCAAACGGTTGCCGTGTCGCCAGGTTTATTTGCATGAATTAGCAGACCAATATGAAGTGTGATGACTGTCTGTCTGTCCATCTGTCACAACAGTTCCTGCCTCCCTCTGTCTCTTTTTAACTGACATAAATGGGGCTAAATATATTGAAAGAAAAGTGCGGGAGCCAAACTTTGTAAAAACCGTGAGAAATCAGATAAAAAGGGAAAGCTACCAAAAAAAGTATTAGAGTGGAATATTTTCAAAACGAATAATTTTAACCCAAACAAGTGAAGTCATCAGAATACTGTTTTCAAAAAATTTTCCACTACTTATAAAAAGTTTTGGAGCAAAGATCAGTTAATAGTTGTAGTTTCTCTTTATGAGACTGACGTTTGGAACCAATTGCAACCTTTTAGAGGCAACTCGTGCGAATTAAATGACATTTATTTTATATATTATAAAAGAAATACCTTTACTCTAGAGTTAATCAAATATTAGTTTCAAAAATTAACCATAATACTATCAACGATAACCTTAGAACAACTACAAAATCAGATTTGAATCAAGGCCATAAAACGTTTTATATAGTATAACTCTATGTAAATTGGTGCCAGCTATATGGTAATTTTTTGTATACTATCATAGTTAAATCTAAACCTAATTTATGCATCCACAATTGAATGCACAAATGAATTAACTAGATATGCTCACTAAATCAAAACGTTACCGCTGTTTATTAGCATAGTATTTAGGAAAGTGTTAAATACTTTTGCGACATTAATGATTATTGTATTAGTCAGACGACTGACTATTTGGACTAAATAAAACACAAATATTGAGAAATGATAGATGATAGTTTATGGCAGTTTATCATTGCTAATACTGTTGACAAATCCATAGACTTAGCAGACCGTGTTTCCAATATCAGATGGGTTGGTGGGGGGGGAGGCTGTATCGATCTTTAAGCCTCTACCCAATCAGCTTAACCATTTAATCAGTTAATTGTTGGTATGCAAAATGCATGGCCATGACCAAGCTGATGACCATTCGTGAGATGGAATGGTGTGATTTTTTTTAATTAACAGCGCAATTTACACGGCATTACCAACCCTCGGACCAGCCCACTCACTCTTTCTCACTCACTCTCTCCCGCTGTCTCTCTTGGGCACAAAGATATACAAAAATGGCCGTTATCACGCCACAATAACCTCAAAATTTATTCACTTTATTGATAATGCAATAAATCGCAGCCGAGTGGCCAATATGCAGTGTGTGTGTTTGTGTGTGTGTGTATTTGCCTTGCCTGCTGGCTGGTCCGGGACTTGGGCTTGGTTGCATTTGTTTGAATGTATGTGAGCTGGCAATTTTTTTGTAGCATATTTTCGGGCTGTGCGCATATTTTTCATGTTTGCATATTTCATTTCAATTTTATTTCTTCTCCTTCCTTTGTGTGGGTGTATATGTGGGTGGTGGGGTGTTTACATGCACTGTAAAATATGCCATGAAAATCAACAAAAATGCACACACAGCAAACTCGATGGATGGGTGGGTGGATAGATGAATGGGTGAGGGAGTGGGTGGATGGTATGCAATTGGCAATTGTATTTCGATTTTATTGTTTTTTTGTCTTTAGAAATGTTACGCAAAAGAGCGAACGCACGCACTTTGATGATGATGATCATGATGATTATGGTGCAACCTGACGGGGTGAGGTTAAGAGGTGGGGACGGGGACACTATGTGCTACGAAGTGTTGCACAAAGAACTTCAATATTATCGTTTCATTTCGAAAGGGCCTTCTCGACAATGTGTTGATAAGACAACAACAATGTGAGATTCGGTCCATTCGGTTCCACTCTGCTCCACTTTTCCGCAAACACATACATACACACACACGCACACACACACACTTAATGGTCTGTCCCTCTGACCATGACAAATTGGCATGCATTTGTGTGTCAAAAAGAGGGTGTTCGGTCCCTCTGCCTTGTGTGTGAACGGCGATGTACGCTTATTAGCCGCCTGGCATATCATCTGTCGGCTTTAATGGCTTTAAAGTTTGACTCTTCCCGGCAAGTTTTGGCCAATTTCTTTCTACTTATTTTTGGCATCTTTGGTCATCTTTCTCTCTCTCTCTTCGTTGATGTCCCCAGCTGCATGCTATTCACACTTCCGGTTACAGTCCATTTAGGGCACCATATTGCGGGGTGTTGGTGTTGGCACTTTTGCGCATATTTTGCAAAATCATTACTTAAACACACATACATACACATACACACAGAGATAGAGACAGAGCGAGAGGGCAAGGGTACTAAGAGGGACACAGTCCGGCTAGTGGCCAGTCGACTGAGTGGGCCCTTGCCTTTTGCCTTCGTTGCCTTTTCAGTTCGTTTTTCACTCCTTTTTTTTTTTGCTTTCTGAAAATGCATTTTCGTTATTTTCACTGCAGCTGCTGCTATGAGCCCTCTGCCTGATGCCCTTTTGCCTGTCCTTGCCGTCGTCGTCGTCGATCTTTAGCCTTAGCCTTCAGTTCTCCTCCACCACCTCTTGGAGTTTCTTTTCTCATTCTTTTGTTTTTCGTTCATTTTTTTTTTTTTTTTTTTTTTTTGCTTTCGTTGCTTTCTGCACTCGCTTTTGCAGTTTAGTTGCCTGTTAATTTATGAGCAACATTTAGCTGTTTTGTACCTGTGGATGGCTTAAAGCTATGGCTATGCAACTTTGTTTTATTGCCTTGTTTAGGTCAGGGAAAAGCGGCTAGCAAAAAAGGATAACAGCTTGAGGCTATAACTTGACCATAAAAAAGGAGTATACGCCGATTATGGGCATAGATTTCTTACCACTTTTTTTCGTGGCAATCTAAAAAACGGAAATTCAGATAGATATGTCATCAGGTTAGGCGACTTTTGCGCTTTCTTTCTCCTTGTAAGATACTTTTATGCCCTACCTTTATCTACTATTTTGATTAACAAGCCAATTAATATCATAAATAAAAGGAAAGCAATTCCCATGGAAATACTTTTTTATCTGTATTTCTTTGCATTTATTTCAGATGAGTGAATATGATATGAAATAATATGTTAAATGAAGTAAGTAAGTCGTCTCGCCGACATACACCAGTAAAACAAATATTAAAAATTTATAATAACAAATGAACTTATGTTTTTTTTAAGAATTCTCATCTCATGCTTTTTACAAGCATATCTTAGTATCTCGCTCACTCAAGCATTCGAGCACCCTAGCGCCCCCCACCAGCCAACGGCCAAATCCAGCCTTATGGAAAAACGTTTATATGCATAACATCGCTAGAAAATTGCGTGAGATAATCGAGTTTTCAAATTACGGGGGCGAAAAGAGCCGTGGGAAAATCTTTATACATACAAAATGTGCGCATTTACTAAGCAAGTTTTTACCAAATTTAGAGTCTCTAGCTATTATAGTCTTTAAGAAAATCGGTTTTGATTGAATTGTGTGAGCGGAGGGGAGCGTGGCAAAAATTTGAAATACACTTTACCACCGTAGGTAATACACGAGTCTACGTACCAAAATTGGTGACTCTATCTCTTATAGTCTCTGAAATCTACGTGTTCATATGGACAGATGGACGGACGGACGGATAGCAGGGCAATCGGTGGACATGTCTAGATCGGCTCGACTGTTGATGCTGATCAAGAATATTTATACTTTATGGGGTCGAAAAAGCTTCCTTCTGCCTGTTACATACATTTTGGCGACTTCTTTCTAAAAATCGAAGAGGAGAAGACTTATTTTCCTTACCCCACTCCACATGCTATTGAGCATTGGAGTCTTGTACCATCTGCAACTGGGCAGATCAATCAACCGTCTTCAACCGCAACATAAGAATGTAATGCTCACAGTTATTACATTTCACAAGTGTATTTTCGTATTCACCGAAGTAAGTTCTGTCTACTACAGTTTTATTTATTAAAAGTTTATGCAAGGGTATAACAAAAATATTGCCAAGGACTGCAAGGGTATCGAAGTTTTTATACCCTTTGCATTGCCGAAGTTAGCTTCTTTGATATTTTAAAATTAAAAAGCGAATGGAAAATATCAACACCGTTTCAATGAAACAAGCAAGTTGTAGGCACTTCGGTTTACTCATAAATATTGTATCGGCTGCAATAGCAAATTGTTGTTGAATAGCAGTAGCCACTTGTGCACCTATTTGATTTGCAATGCTAAATGCATGCTACAGTTGCTTATGAACACGTAATCGGCTGCAGTAGCAAATTGTTTTTAAATAGCAGTAGCCACTTGCCCACCCATTTGCTTGGCAATGAAGCATGCATGCTATGTCTCCAATGTGGCATTTTTGCGTCCAGACTGCAACGTTGTCATCGCAAATGTCTCGTTTTCTTCTAATTGCTGGATGTAAAGGAGAGTAGTTAATATCGTTAAGTAGTCATCTCAAAACAAACATATATTCAACAATTTAATTAAGAGCAGTTACTAACTGCGAGGTAATATAAAACAAAATTTACAAGAATTATTTGATAGTTCCCTCACGAATGGATGGATTCAGATTCTTACTTGAAAGCATAATGTCCTTGGTGTTTACGGCGCTGCTAACGACTTTCGTGTCAACGTATTCATGTGGATGATGATTGTCATGACAGAGAGTGAGAGCTACAAAGCTTGCAAAGATCAGAAAGAAGACACACTTCATCATGAAATTGTATTACGGAATATTATTAAATAGTCAATTATGTATGTGTATGTATGTATGTTTTCTGAACAACAGAAGATGCTTTTCGGTGCTCGAAAGTACTACGACTCTTAACACAGAGCTTAGAGCACGATTTTTATACCGTTCAATGCGTTGGATTTGAGTACGGAATAACAATGTTCAAAATGGCGTGTCTACTTTAATGTATGTATTATCACACTATTAATCGACAGCATATGTTTTTGACTACTGGTTCTTATACCCTTGAAAGAAGGGTATATTAATTTTGGTCAGAAGTGTGCAACCCATAGAAGGAAGCATCTCCGACCATAAGAAGTATATATTCTTGATCAGCACGAGTTCAAATAGTCATGTCCGTCCGTCTGGATCAATGCGAACTCCTCATAGACCGTTAAAGGTACAGTGTTAACTATATTTATCATATAGCTTATAACTTCGTTACTTTTTACGTAATTGTCAAAAAAATTTATATTTCTCACTTTAGCATAGCTATTAATGATTATAATTTGAAATAAATTTGATCAATATCGGGTTACTATATATTTTAATAAATATATATATATATATGTAAGCATAATAATATTATATAGCTTCCATAGGAACGATAATTTGTCAGTTTTATATATATATTTTAATGACTGTGTCCCACAACAACAATCGGTGGTAAACTGTGGTAAATAACTTCGTTATTTGAAACGGTAAGGAAAGACTAACGAAAAACTTGCAAGGGTATACAAACTTTGATGCTGTTGTAGTTAGCTCGAAGAAGATTAAAATAGCCCTCTGCCATCTGTTTTTATACCATACACCCATAGGGTGAAATGGTATATTAAAGTCGCCAAAATGTATGTAGGAGGCAGAAGGAAGCTTTTTCGACCCCATAAAGTATATATATTCTTGATCAGCATCAACAGCCGAGCCGATCTTGACATGTCCGTCCATTAGTCTGTCCGTATGAACGCCTAGATCTCCGAGACTATAAGAGATAGAGTCACTAAATTTCGTGTGCAGGCGCATGTAGTATGTCAAGTGATCAAGTTTATTTCAAATTTTTTCACCGCCCCTTTCCGCCACCGCAATTAAAAAAAAAACGTTTATCTCAAAAACTATATCTCATGCAATTTTCTAGCGAAGTTATGCATATAAACGTTTTTCCATAAGGCTGAATTTGGCCGTTGGCTGGTGAGGGCGCTAGGGTGCTCGAATGCTTGAGTGAGCGAGATACTAAGATATGCTTGTAAAAAGCATGAGATGAGAATTCTTAAAAAAACATAAATTCATTTGTTATTATAAATTTGAAATATTTGTTTTACTGGTGTATGGTATACCTAAGTCGGCGAGACGAATTACTTACTTCATTTACTTTTTGTTTCAATTGTTTGTTTCAATTTAATTTTATTTCAAAATAATCCGAATCTTATGTTATATGAACAACTGATGGCACATTTCAAGTCAGCAATAAAAATTTGTGATGTCATTTGAATGTCATTTGAATCGAAAAACAAATTTCGATTTTTGCAAACTTCTAGACTAGACTACCGCATTAAGAGTGGTTCAAAGACTTTTTGCATAGACTTTTTCCCTCATTCACTTTCTTACTGATTGTGAGTCTCAAATCGCGAGCGACTATATTTTGCCTTCCGAAAAGAAAGAGATCAACACAAATGAAGTAAGTCGTCTCGCCGACTTAGGTATACCATACGCCAGTAAGATAAATAGCGCCCCCACCAGCTAAGGGCCAAATCCGGCTTCAAGGAAAAACGTTTATATGCATAACTTCGCTATTTTAAGTCCGATTTTAATGAAATCAAGTTTTTCAAATTCAGGTGTGCCAAATTTCATTGTAACTTGTGTTCTATTTATCCGATCAGATTAAAATTTTGGGATCTGAGATTAAATATCTTAAGATGGCTGAGTAAAACCCATACGCACCTACGGACGGACGGACATGACTATATCGACTCAGCTTCTCATGCTGATCAAGAATATATATACTTGTTGGGTCGGAAACGTCTCCTTCTGTGCGTAACAGACATCTGACCAATTTTATAATGCCCTGTAAAGAGTCTTATTTGACTCATTAAACACTTTTTAATCTGTATTTCTTTGCATTTATTTCCTTTTTCATGATGTGAAAATGAACATAATACATATGTTAAAAAAGGAAAATTTTTATAGAATATTTAGCCCAACTTTTAAGCCCACAGAATATTTAGCCCAATGAAATATTCAGTTAAGAAGTGATTTACAGATAAACAAATAAAATAAAAGAGACCTAAAATTAAATATTAACAGCCAATGCCTATTCTCCTCCTATTCATTCCTTGTTAATTCACACTTAGCCCTTTATGCCACGCCCATTTGAATCATGTGCCATTTTTTCTTAACATTCACTTTAAATTTACTTAAATTTCGCTCGCCATGGCCATTGCACATTGGCTGTGACTGTTGATTTATTTGCTTTCAGTTTTGGTGGTAACAAGCAACAAAAAGGCGCTAACATCTTCATCGAGCCATTAATAGAGGAATGAGAGGGAGAGTAAGAGACATCGTTTAACCAATGGAAAATCAACGCTGACTAATTGATTCATTTGACTTTTAGAACCTCCTGCCTCCCCTCTTCCCGTATTAGCATCTTTCGCAGTGGACACGCTACACAGTTAGTAGAAAAGAATTTCAAATTCCAAGTAAGATATCAATTAGCAGGTTCTAAAATCTAACACCTTGTCAAAGTGAAAGGCGATTCGGAAGAGTGCGGAACGATGGTAGAAAAGTAGTTAAGGGGGTGAGCCGTTTGTGATGAGTAAAAGAAGAAGGGAAGGAGGTGTGAGGAGACTTTACCAATTGCCGTTCAATGCCGGTAATGGTGCGTTTTATGTTTTATTTTGTTGCTGTGCTAATGTGTTGTTTGACTTTAATCCCACTAATTACGCAACTAAAAGGATAATCATGTCGCTGACCGCACACACAAACACACACACTTGGACACAACCTAATGAGTTCCACGAACTTTCATCCCTGTTCCACTTCCCTCTCCTCTCTCTCTCTCTCTCTCTTTAAGCAAAATTTCTTAAAGATATGACTTTAATTTTATTAAATTCTATGGCAAATTATTAACTTAAAATCTAGCATACAAATATTGAATACATTTTCAAGTTTTTCTCTTGTTAATTTAAAGAATTGTTGACCTTAGAAGATAAGTCATGGTGAAACCCGTCTCTAGAGTTCGGTCATAGGTAACATCATCGCTATTAAAATGTATCATATAAGGTGGACGTGCTAAAAATGCAAAAACAATTAACTTTAGGTTTAAAAAATGATTAAAGATTTGAATTTTTACCATATACAACCAGATCATCATTGAGTCCACAATAGTAAGTGGGCTGATAGGATGTATCTTTGGCCAATAGACCCTGCGGTATCAATAGATAATCCTCCTGCCTTCCAGTAGTCAGAACTGTGGCATGACACGACTCATCGTAGCCCTCGGCATCGCCCGTTTGCACAGACATAGAGAACTTTTTAAAGGTATATCTAAATAGGATAATAGGCCGTTGAAATGATGACATTGATTGACTCTATATAAATCCATTTCTGGAGACTACTTACTCAATAACACTAGTCGTGGGCACTGATTTAATGCATATGGTATAACTAAGACTGGGCATATAGTTATAATCCAACGAGGCTTGATAATTGAAGCTACGTATAGTACCCGTTGATTCGGTATAATATTGCTGACATCCAGCCGGTGCCAGCAAATCATAATCGGCATGATGCGAAGCGAAAATGTTACGCAAATCCTGCAAAGTATTTGTACTTACGCCACTCAAAGAGCTCTTACGTTTACTGCTGGCCATTGGTGCCTCCAATTGGGTGACAATCAAACGCCAACTGGGCGCTGTCTGACGTGTGCCCACCGAAAAGATTAACGTAATCTGATCCATGCCAGCGGCCACATTAAACGGCAAATAGAAATGCTGTCCAGTATTAAGGCCACAGAACTTAAAGCCACCGGCATCGAAATAATCCAGACACTCCAGCATGGAACTATCCGCCGTACTGACAGTCGGTTGACTCAATTCAAATTGCTCAAAATCAATACGCAACTGTTGGACATTTGAGCTATATGGCTCAATGGTATAAGTGCAAGTGTCCACATTCAAGACAGCCGGATTTCGTATCAAAGTGCGTTTCTGTCGTGACACTGCGCCGCATTGCAGATTCGCTGAGAGTGGAGGGAGAGAGAGAGAAAAAGCGACCCTCATTAAACGAATAGTTTCCATTTAATCTCATCAAAGACACTCCAATCAAAGCAGAAACTCTATATCAAAGTTTATTGAATAATTCGCACAGTGTTTTGTTGACTATTAATCTCCTTGTATCGACATTTAACGACAAATCGCGCGCAACTCTTTTAAATTGTTGATTCTTGATTGTGAATTTAAAATGAATGATACTAAATATTACTATTTTCTCATTTAACTTAAAATGGTCTTCTTTTAAAAGTGACCACTTTCGATTCAAATCTGCTGCTTGACATTTTTCGGAGCTTGTTTTAGCATTTAAGCCACCTCAACTCTGGACTCTTTAGTAAAGTCAATGGTGATGGCTTTCAAAATAGCTAAACAGAAAAGGTGTTCACTTTGTTTGCCTTTGTCCTGCCAATAAAAATATTCTACATACTTAAGATTCAAGCTGGCTAACAGCCAGTTTTAATCATTATTCTTGTTGGGATACAAACATATCCCAAATCCCAACCAATCAGTACCGAATCTATGTAAAGATTTTGGGTGCTAGATTTGGCGCGGAAGTCAATAATTTAATTATTGTTCATGGATTTGTCACTGGAACCAATTTATGTTATTGGCAAATTTACAAAGGCTTTTTTTAATGATTTTTGCAACATTTAAAACTTTCAGAATTTTTATCCCATTAAATAAATATTCACGAAATACCAAAGACCTTGTAAATTTAACCAAAGACATTCATAGTTCATTAATGTAAAACGTAAAAATTAATGTGAAATGTAAGAGGAAATATTTTTATGAGTTTTTTTAGATTTGGGTCTTTAATTGACAGTTTCCTATTTTCTTTTTCAGTTCGGCTAATAGCAGAGGACTTTAATAAGGTTTCTGTAGGCAAATACTCGTCGTCTTCAGAACAATCAACATCAATAATTTTTAATCTTTTCTACCTAATAAAATATGGTTAACATGTTTGTACTTTTAGTGCAAGGAGCTTTTAACCATAATGAACTTTAAAATTAAATCTAACAACACATATTTTGTTTAATTTCACTTAAAAATTTATGTTATCAACAGAAACCACAGCGCGATTCTTTTATTTTTATTTTTTGTAGTCATTTTCATAACCGAAAATTTATCACTTTTAATCCTTTCAGTTAAGCACTATTAAATTGTTTTTAATGAATTTGCTTTCGCTGGTATCTGGATTGCATAACGACTTTCACATTCTGTCGTTCTTGTTGTTGTTGCTACTCACTTTCACAGCAAACACCATAACTGCCACAGTACCCATTGACAGTGCCGCCTTGACGCATGCACTTGAAACGTGTGAGGCAAGTGCCTGTTTCGCCACTATTTGTGATGCAACTATCAATCAGAGTTGACCGACGACGAGCCTGACGTGCAGAAGCAGCAATAGTTCCATTTCGTAGAGTAAAATCCGTCGTATCATTCGCCTCAGCCACCAATTGTGTATGGGCAAATGCCAGGCAAAAGCTTGAAAATATTAATATGATGGTAGACTGCATTATTCTTGAACTGAACGCCCACACTTTCACATTAACTATGAGAAATTTCTGACTTAAGACTGCGACTTTTATACTGCGCTCTCGTCTCTCAATCAGCCGCAGCGAGAGCAGCGAGTCAACGTCGTTGATGTGATTTTCATGTTAGTAGTTAATGCGTGTAAATATTTGGTAAGCAGAAAGAATGAAGACAGAACCAAACCCAAAACCAGAAAACCATTACCAACTAAAATCTCAACGTTATCATATGAATATTCAAAGTTAATTCTATTCGGAAGAGTGCCGCGGCGAGTTGTGTGTGTTTGTCCAAAAGTCCATTGAACCACAACGATGATTGCTCTAAAGAGATGAATTTGTCAATTGCTCTAGCCCGAATAAGAAAAAACGAAACTGGGTTATATTTACCCACACTCTAAATAGTTTAACTTTTTGAGAATATTGATGATGACAAATAACCCAAAAAAGAGAGAAAAAAAAGTGAAATGGGGTGAGGCTGAGATACATTCTTTTACCCTATAAAATTGCACAATTTTAAGTGGGTAAAACAAAACAGAAAATTTGATAGGTGCAAGCCAAAACAAAAAAGACAATTAAGTTTGATATCAAATTAATTATTGAAGGTTTGTCGAGATTTCTTTGTTGCTGCTTTTGTTGTTATTCTACTTCTTTTTGGTTGATTGCGAAAATGCAATCATTAGGGTAAACTTTATTTGTTTAGGCCATAGGCAGAGTTGAGGAGAGGGTCGACAAATAAAATCTCTGAAAACTACACTTAGTGACACGGCCTTAAACAAACAAACATATTTATTCGAGGGCAAGTTTGTATTTTTTGTACATATTTTATAAATATTTAATGTACTTTTGAAAAGAGTTGATCGTTTTGGTGTATTTTTACAATTAAGAATGTAATACGTAAATCAAAGTTATTTTAAATCAAAGTTTATTTTCTAAACAATTATTAATTGAAGACTCAAGAGAGAGACAGATAGAGAGAGAGAGATAAGTCAAAGGTAAAGGGTAAATGAAATGATAATTTAAGCCATTTAACTACCACTAGTTATTGCAATTAAATAAATAAATATACATACAAACCTGAAAAAAGTGAAACGCATCTAAAAATGCAAAAATATGGTGGACGACGATTCTTGTCCCCTAAAGTATGCAATAGTCTGGTAATAGTGGTAATCGCTACCACATGCAGTTATCGAACAGATTCATTACTTTTCAAGTACATCTCGCCAGGTAACACGTACCCACTGCAAAGTGAAATACCCAAAGACTTAATTAAAATACATAAATGAATGTATAAATAAATCTAGGGAATTTTAGAATGTTATTTGCGCAAGCTTTCATAGAAAATCTTTCTATATCATATATTGATAATAGAGAGATATACTATACAGTTTTCACATATTTTTTATGATAATAAAATAATTTATCTTTCTGTATATTTCTATTTATGGTTATTTATCTTTAAAGGAGGGAAAACAATAGGTTGTGCGCTTCTGTTTTTTGTTAGATATCTATTATTTATAGACTTACACGACGACTTTCTGCTGCCTAAGTGAAAAGTGATAAGAAAGCTTTATAGACTAAAACGACCCCCCACACATCTGAATGTGGCCGATCGACCCTTATCGATCATGTTAGAACAATGCTAATTATTTGCTGACGCTAGTTCGTTGCAGTTATAAAAGGTCGCTGTTTGGAATGGATTGGCTCAGTTGAAAAATGAACGGCTACATTGCAAGTGTTTTGTTGGTGTTTCTGGGCCTAGGAGTGGGCAGTTTGCAGGCTGCCTCCGTGGCCAAACCCGTTTGTGGAGGAACAACATCCTACAAGAACATCAATCTGGTGGTGCCCTCGAGTCCACCGCGTGAATGTGAATATCATATTGGGGCCTATAGCAAATATGTCTGCCAATTGCGCATCGATTTTGCCATGACTCTGGCGCAACCGACACTCGAAAAGGATGAAACGACTGGTCTGAGCTACGCTGAATGCACATCAGACTACTTTGAGGTGAATGGATTGCGTCTCTGCGGTGTGGAGACCTGGCAACACATCTATGTGCCCTTCAATGCCACCGATGGTGTCTCGACAGTTGACCTCCTTTTGGTTTTGGCTAATCGCGCTGGAGCCACGGGTTTGCCAACTCCCTCCTGGGACATGACTGTCACCCAATTAGAGTGTCCAGCAGGTGCCTCGGTGCGTTCTCTTGACTTTGAGGATCAGGCAGAGATCACAATAGAATCGAGAGCAAGCACCATCAAGGATGGCTTCTTTGTGGCTCCTCCCGGCTGTCTGCAGTACTTCCCGCAAGCCAAGGGTGTGGTCAAGTCCTTTAACTACAATGATGGAGCTGGTATCTATCCCTCACGCATGAACTATGCCATCTGCTTCCGTCGCGTAGAGACTACCTCGCTATTGACGTGAGTCAATTTAAGGCTTTATATGTTGAGGAAAACTTAAAAACTTTTTTGTTTTCATAGCATTCGCTCGTATTTCTTTAATGTGGGTGCCGAGACATCTGCTAGCAACTTTCTTACCGACGAATCCTGCTATAGAAGCGGCAGCTCAGGTGATCTGGATGCTGACTTCCTTATGGTGCCACAGGCCACTCTCGTAGATAGCAATACACATGCCACTTACTTCTGTGGCGCCACCGATAAGGATGTGGTCATCAAGAGTAAGTAAAAGTGACAAAAGCTTAGCACACTTGAAGAAAATTCGTGCTTGGAAGCTCCAATAATTTGAATCTCTTAACAAAAGCTCATATCACGAAATTTTTTCTCTTCAAAATAAGTTGAAAATATATTTTTGTTTTTATTTGAAATATATTTTTTAAACTTTTTAGCCAACAATTAACAACCAATCAGGCTAAATTGTTTAGTGATTTCTTTAAATGTTGGAGAATTAAGAATTTCATTGAGATATATAGCTAAATATTTTATGCTTCAGTTAACTCGATTTTGGCAACGATATTGATACATTTTGAATCCATTTCTAACTAAATACATTTTTGAAATAACTTGAAATCAAAATTTGGTGGATTTCGTAGAAAATATTTTAAACTATCCTTTCGTTAAATATTATGTCATTGCTTAATTTGAGGCAAATTGAAACACAAATTTTTTTTTTTTTATCAATTTTGAAATAGAAATAGGTGTAAACTGTTTAAAAAAATAGTCAACACTTTAATCGAACTTTTCAAAACCTAATCTTAACTGTTTTTCGAGTGTTAAAGCTTTTAATTGAGATGCCATAACCTAAAAGCTTTCTGTATCTCTTTTATCCAGGCAACAACCCGGGTCCTTTGTTGGTGCTTTTCAACAGTGATGACATCTATAAGGAATCCGAAGCTGGCTTTGCATTCACATATACCGTGGCCTAAGTTATTAACAAAAAGGGGAAATTTTGTTTTATGGTCAAAGCTTTTGGACTTTGCAAAATACTTTTCCTTGATTTGGCAGATATAATAATAAATTTTGATAAAAAAAACCTTAGTCTATTTGTTATTGTTATCAATTACACAGTCCTACAGGTTTCTTAAGAATGTTTGCCTTAAGCAAAAACCTACAAATCAAATCAAGTAGTTAGTTTGTTGTTAAACGTTTGGAATCTTTGTAGACTTGTCTAATGACAAAACTTATCAGAACAGACATGAGTTGATGATTTGATAACTTATCATTGATAATTGCGAGTCAAGTGATAGTGAAGAAACCATTATTTATCTTGTCTTTGCTATCAATCTATTCTTGTTCAAACATTGAGACGAACAGTCTCTCATTCATCATCAGACAATCTAGGCGCCCCATTCCACCAATGGGGAAAGCTTTTCTTCTTCAACCTGGGACACAATCCTCCAAAAAAAACCACGTCTTAGTTAATCAACAGCAACAAGTGTCAATTATTGTTTTCTAGACGCCAGCAATTTGCGTAATTCACAAGACGACCCTTTATTTGTTGGACTTTTATCAATCTACAACAATATTATTCGGCAATAATTAGAAAGATTATGTATTTTTGTGATTTATGAACGGCGCTTCGAGCTATAAATAATTGTACAAGCTAAACGACAATTCAAATTCCTTATCAGTTGACTTAGCAACATGTTGCCTAAATCACTGCTGACCCAATGGAAAATATGACTCGAGTAGAAAAAGCTTTGAACAAAAAGCTCTAGGCTGGAAAAACATTCGAACTTCACATCTTTGCACAGTGGGTAACAAGTTTGTGATAAAGAGCCAAATTTTTGTTTAGCAATCCATCTGCTTCTCAAGACTTAAAAAGTGAATCTCAGAAAACATATATTAGAGAAAAACGAGTTTAAGGATTTCGCAACTTAAGTAATTTTAAGTGTTTTAAATAAAAGTCGTCAATTCAGTTCATAGTTGAAAGATTTGGGTAGATAATGCGTTTGTATGTGTCGGATGCCCAATTTAATCACTTTTAGAACATCAAGAATATCTATATATTCATGAATCAAGAGATTGAATGAAGTATTTATAATATTACATATTTTCATTATAGCAGAACTTTGGTACAGTTGTATGTATGAGCAAAAAATTGAGTTACTCAGTGTTGAAACATAATAATTGCAGCAAATTCTTGTTGCTTAATATCTTTTATATCCGTGTAGGTTAATATAGACGTTAAGAGTAGGCGTGGCTAAGACATATTTATATATTTTCCAAGCAGTTTAAGTTTTTTGCGCGCTTATTGCAAATCAAACCAATGTACTGTGATAAGAGATTTACCAAAATGTTGCTAGCAACATTGCTGACTGGCAACATTGTGACTGGGCAACTCAAAAATGTTGCCTTCTTCTGGTTTCTGTGTGTGGCAAGACGGATTTAGCTTGGATTTCAGTTGCTGTTCAACTGCCGCGTATTCAGAACGCCACGCGCGAATGCGGATATATAGAGAAGTGGAATCTCAGTGTGTGTGTGCGAGTGTGTGTGGTTGGTTAGATGAATGAATGAATGAATGGTTGGATGGATGGATGCCGGGGCACATCTGTTTTGAGTGTTTGTTGTTGTGCGAAAAGAAATCAAAATAAATACTGCAACTACAGTTTATTATTAACGCGATGAAGAGTGCCCATTAAAAACGAAAACGAGCAAAAAATAAAAGAGGCGGAGGAGGAACGCATAAAGAAACACGACTTTATTTCCACCGCATTGTTATCGCTGAGTGGCACAGTGGCAAGTGGCAAGTGCGTGTGTGTGGCAAAAGCATTTAATCAAGTGAACCCCCAACTCCAAACCCTTATGCCTCAGCCCCCCCGCCCAGCCCACAACCATTTGTAGTGTCAAAGCCCTTAATCCGACATAAATTCCCAGTGAAAACATAATCATAAATTAACAACTAATTCAATTAGCAACAAAAGCAACACCTTTTTCTTTTGTGGTAAGTTAACTACGAGCCCCTTCCACTCCCTCATCGACAACATTCATTTCACACATGAAAACAACAACGACAAAAAAAAAGAAAATTATGATTGTCCTCCCACGCAACATCCACCTCTGCCCCTCTTACTTCATCCTCCACTGCTTCAAATTGAGTCTATCTACACTTGTTATAAAAAATTTCAACACTTCTGGAAAAAAAAGAAAAAAACTGCTTCGATTTCTTGGCCATTATGTTAATGGCCAAGAGGATAAAGAAGAAAAAGAAAAGGAAATGTCTTGAAAAGGATTATGCAAAGTGTAAATTGGCTTTGTTTGGCCTTTTCTTTCATTTTATACTCTACATCAGACATTGAGGTAAACGGGTATATGAAAACTTAACATAACTTTCGATTTTTAAGTTAATTTCAAAATATGTTTCTTGATTTAAAATCGATTTTCATAATTTTTTCAAGCACAAATAGATATTTATAAGATACGATTTATATTGAGAACAAAAAAGTAGCTTAGAAACTATGGAATTCTTAATCCAACAATTCTAAACTGACAGAGAGTATCTTAAAATCGTTGAAATTGAATTTTAAGGCATCGGAATTTTGCCTATTGGTGTCTTCTGCGGGGCCAAATCTCAGTTGCATAAATCAAAGTTAACTTTTTGGACTTTTCTCCCCCAATTACCACTCACCGCGTTTCACACACTCTTTAGTAGCAGCATTTGGGAACACTTTTTTTTTTTTTTTTTTCTGGCTGACGCACGCTTTAAAGTCATAAATCTTTCGATCTCCAGCCAAAATGTCTTTAATTGTTGAACAAAATGATTTTCATGATATGGCCGACAAGGCGACATTATCATCATTAGGCCCGATGATCATGATATATCTAATACAATTTGTCAATGTTACAAGTTGAGCCTACTAACGAGCAAACATAGCCCGGCTGACTGTCCCCCCAACTCTGTATATACATTATGTATATGTATCTGTATCTGTTTGTATATATATATTGTCTATTTGCCATTAAGCGATTACGTGGCGCTCAACTCGACTCGAAAATAAGTAACTGCACCTATCAGAATGTTCTTATTCTTCTTGTGCTTCAAGTAAGTAGTAGGTACACATACAGACACAGACATACATAGAATAAACTATATATATATTTGTATATATATTTATCAGCTAAAATGAATTTACTTTTAGTTTAAACAATAAATTGTTGCCAGGAAAATCTGTCTTAGTAGGTGTTTGTGTCTATGTGTGTGTGTGTGTATATGAGTGGGTTAAATGCATTTTGCTTTTATTGCCACATGTTGCTATTGTTGTTGTTGCTAATTTTCTCTTCACGTGGTCACTAAAATGCATCCGCATTAGGTAAATAATGTCGTTGACTAAGATATATAGCTGATTTACATGATTTAGCAGTATCTCTCAGTATAGAAACTGCTGGAACTGCTGGGAAAACTAACAAAAATTATATATTTGGTTTTGGCTTTTTGCCTTTGTTCTTCTGTCATCGTCATTGAAGAGACCATGCAATTATATATAATTGTTAATTAACATTTCCATCCTTCCAAAAAAAAACCAAAAAGAATTCAATTTATCGAGAATTCAAATTTTTGATTGACATATCCCATTATTGAAACAAACAAACAGTTGGCAGGCGCGGCTTTTCGCACACATTTCGTTGCAAATATAAGAATACATAGAACGATAAATGTATGAGCAAACATATACATATGTACACATATATATTATTTTGAATCTAACTCCAGCATATACATACATGCTAGACCGATTTTATAAAAGTTTATAGATTTGAATTTTCTTTGGTTAGTTATTATATTTGTTTGAGATAATATTGCTCTTCCCGTTTTCTATTTCTCACCAAGCACTTTCGAAAGTGGAATTCACAATTCGTTTTTAAACTGTTTACTTTTGAGACTGTTGATTGTGCTGATATTTCCCTTTATCTCAAATTCTGCCTACGTAATTTTGGGCATTCCTTCGTCTTATTGTTAGTGTTGTTATTAGATTTGCATAAACAATTTTCTGCGATTGGCCTCAAATAGCCCACATAAGAGGCAAATCATCTTAAATTTTACAGGTTCAATACCATTTTTAAACCGAGACTTTTAGAAGATTTCAATAACCCCGAATTAAATATTTCTCAACGGATGATACTAGCTTTCGATTCAAACTGTTTCTACCATAATTTTAAAACCAAAATGTGTACATATGTAACTATATAGACGAAATTGTTAATTATCCTTGTGTTAATATTATAATTTTCTTTGTTTTGTTACAAATTAGAAGATTATCTTTGACGGATTTTTAAATTAAATTCCTAAAAATTAAAAATAAAAACAAATCGATTCTACTTTGAATTTGGAGCCGCCAATATCTCAGTTTAATCTGTTTGTACATCAATTAAAATTTTGTGGAATTAAATAATTTATGTGTTTTTGTTATCTTATCCCTTACTTCTTACTCTTAATTTTTGTCATTATATTGATGACAAGTCGTATACTTCCAAAGTATTATATCTAGGAAGTGTTCTCAGATAAAAATATCGGAGTAAAATTGATGATGATTTCTTTCCCAAAATGTTAAACCTTCCCATGGCAAAAAAAAAAACTCAGTTTTAATCACTAGAAAAGATTCACTTCCGTGTGATTAACTGCCGAAACGGTTTCTACATCCTCCTTGATGATAGCTCTAAAATCGGCCCTAAAAAATCAACTGATGTTGCCTTAATCGTTTGTAAATATCAACTGCTAATCGACTATGGCATTAAACCAGTTAAAATTCAATAACTTTATGGCAATTTGTATGCACACCGATCATGGATTTACGATTATGTTTTTATCAATTGCAAAATTTCATTTAAATCGTTAAAATTTTTAATAATTGAATGGGCATCCCTCCCCCACTCTTTAACTCTTTCTCTCTCTCTCTATATATATCTCTCCCTGTGTTGGGGAAATCAGCGGCAGATATACAATCAACAGCTAATTCATTTCTTTTATCAATTGTTTATTATTGTATTTAACATTTATAATTAATTGCAATTTGCAGCTATTTTTGAGCTATTTTAGGCAGCAAAAATTGAAACATAAAACGCCCCCCCAAGAAACAAAAATCAAAGTGAAGAGAAGACAGACAAGCACACAAGATAGACATACAGACTGACTGACGTACGGACGGGCAGACAGTCAGACAGACAAGTAATTTTCACACACACACGGACACGATACAAAGAAAATCTAAACAACAAAAAAATGATTGGTTTTTCAATTAATTTTCATTATTCCTATGAATCGAGAATAGACAATGAATGAACGATTGAACAAAACTATAGAAACGTATGCAAAATGCGAATCCCAGCCTGGTCATAAGCTAATGGGGATAAATTAAAATGAATTGTTATTGGCCGGGTTAGCCATAAAGAGTTACAATGCATTTTAAGCCAATTGCAAATTATATTTGATTTGTGGCCAATGAGTCATCATCTGGGAAGATTTGTCAAAGACACAACAACAAAAAACTTGTCAGTTCAATTAATGTGAAGACGACTTCTATGGCAAGAAACGAAACAAAGTTGGGAGGAGGGGGTGGTGCGGGTCACCTTAAAAGGAACAGCAACAAGGGCAACTCTGTCTAACAGCAGCAGCTACAAAAAGTTGTTAATTGGAATTTAACAAGCACTAAAAGGCGACTAATGGGACCAGATGCGTGCTGCAAAGAGAAGAGTCACATAGTCGTCGTCCACAGGCATTCATTCACTTATTCAGTCAGTCAGTCAGTCAGCCAGTTAGTGGCATCATCAGAATGCTCTCCTCGAGTCTTTGGCTACCAGTTTTACCCACTCAACTGCATCTTTCTCTCTCTCATTCCTTTCTTTTATCAGCGCTTACAGCAAATGTAGAAATTAAGTTTCGCCTTTGCTAGCTGCTACTCGGATGGTTGAATGGACGGACAGCTGGACAGCTTGAATCTAGCAAAGCAACAACAACATTCATACGATAGATCCATGGGGCCTGTCAGTATCATTTACGTCCCGCAAAACAATCAACTTATTTGTCTGCTGGTTAAACATTTCAAAGTAAGAAAAAAACAAAAAACCAGCTGCCAGCCAGGCCTTGCCTTAATCGGTTGAATCGTGATTTTTTGCTTCTCTTAGCTGCCTTCTTTTTTCCAACTCTTTTGTCTTTGAGATCATGGGTGGCAGGAGCTAAAAGGGGTCTTCGATTTGATCTGATAACCATATAAATTTGAATTTGAAAAGAAAAAGACTTTAAGTTCTTATCAATTATCGAGATAAGGCCATGTATAAATGTTAAGTTATTATTAGAAAGGCGTCAAAAAATCTCTGTTAAACCAAGAGAAATTGTTGGAACTTTCAAAATCTAAATTAATTATTTATTTTATTTTAAAATCAATTTGAGTTTTAAAGATACGCCCATGAAACTAAATCAATTTAATTCGTAATTGAAAGCTTGTTAGAAAAAATAAAACGGAACAAAACGAAACGCAAGAAACTAAAGATAAATTGATGGCTAAAAGTGTAACGAAGTTTACTCTGTGCAGTTTTAAAGAACTTGGAACTATTCCCACTAATATTTACCAACGACAAAATATCCTCCCAAAAAAACTAAGGCCGATGATGCGGTGAAGAGAGACGAGCAAGGGCACATCACATCATCACAGCTTTGTGCTTTGCTGTCAACACTAATGAAGCAGCAACATTCACATGCCACATGCTGCATGCCACACAAGCGCACACGCCCAGAATAGTCAAAGAACTGGCAAAGGCAGCAAAGCAAAACCAAAACTTAAATTGAAGGCACACGCTGACATTAATCAATTGCAACATTTTGCAATCACCTGGACAGACTCTAGAAGAGCTCGAGCTCGGGCTCTGACTTTGGTTTCGGTTCATGTTCATGTTCCTGTTCCTGTTCATGGTTCGAGTTGTCCATAAATTAAGCAACCGACATGGATATACAGATAGGTAACACCTGTTGCTGGCAACTTGTATTTAACGGGTGGTCACTTCCGTTTACTCCCGGTCTCTCGCTCTCGTCTCTGATCTGAAGAAGCGCCAACATTGATATGCTTTTTAGATAAGGTTACATTGCCATCCAAACCCCCTCTAGGGCATCTTGCCCTTGATGCCAGTTAGTATCATAAATCACGCGCAAATTGCCTTGCTCTATATCATGGCTTGCCATGTCAGAAAACTTGTTGCCATTAACTGCAACATGAAGATGCCGACGCCATGCCATGCCATGCCGTGCTATGGACTGGCATAGAGCCCTTTGACTTCAACTCAGAGGTTTGATTGACTCATCTGAGCGCCGGCAACGGCGGCCTTTATCAAAACCGGAAGACAAGTGTCAAAAGAAAATCTTCACGAAACGAAAACAAAACACCGAAATGTATGTCTGTATGTTTTTTAGTTAAGAAACCAAATCGTTGACAGCTGCACATCAAAATGGCACCCAAAAAAAAAAGTGTTCTCTTTTGCCATAAATATTTGTCGTTGCCAGTCTTTGCCTGCCTCTAGGCCACGTCTCCCATCACGTCACCCATCGGGGGGGCAGGTCCCATCATTCCATCGAAGCGAACCACAGACGCGTGAACCACAACCGCAAAATAGTTTTTGGTTGTAAATAAATTGCAATTAAATGATGCGTGCATCTCGCTTTTTCTCTGCGTTTCTCTGTCTGTAAAAGACAGTTAAAGTTGTTTGCGGCATTCATTTTCAGTTAAGTGATTTTCGTTTTACGAAAAACTTTTTAGCTGAAATTAAATTTAAATTCTTTTCAAGTATTTACAAATACTTTTCAAAAGGACAACTTTTCTTAGAATGCTCTCTTAACGATCTAATAAAATGCATGTGCGTTTAAATTTACCCCGAACCGATACGTAATCGATTAATTTGATAATAAAGTTTAGTCATAAAATTTAATTTCCCTAAAAATCGTAAAAAAAAAAATCGGTTTATGATGAAAACAAGAAAAAAGGGTTTAATTTGATAGCTTAAATTAAATTCTGTCGTTTAACTAGTCAGATTACTAAAAATTATTGAGTCCTTTATAAATTTCTTCTTATATCTCAGGTTTCTATGGAAATACGATAACCTGTTAGTAGCATTCTCATCTCAAATCATATGTTATGAATTAATTTGAAATATATTGTGTTTACAGGACGGACAGAATGTGGCTTGTCTGTCAGCCATCAGGCGAGAAATCTGTTCTTAAGCCCTTAATAACACACCAAACGCAAATTGTTTAAAAAAAGGGTCTGTCACTTTTTGGCAAAAAAAAACTTTTCAAAAAACTTAAATGAGTTTTTTTAAAGGATAACTTTCGCTCCGCTAGATGCGTTGTAGATAGTTTGGTAGCCAAGCTAAGAAATGGCAAAGAATGTTAGCCCATCCCCATTGGAAAGAATATTGCCGAAGCCTTTTATATCTGTAGGAGATATGTCTGTGTAGGAGAAAAAAGTTGGTAGATGGTTCGGCATATCAACAATAAGAGTCTGTTCAGCACTGCGATTCAATTGTGTCGAAAAATGACTTTCGATGAATACAAAATTGGCTACTGCTATCTCAGTTCCAGCTATAAAACATTTGACAGCCTAAAACACGTTGCATCTGCTGGCTAAGTTAGTTGCCCAAAAACGACGTTAAAGATTTGTTAATAATTCTCAAATGCGGGACGAACTCAACTTTATACATTTCAGTTTGTCGATATTGTCTCCTACTGGAACGTCTGTAGAAGCAGAGGAGACTTCCTCTGAAAAGAGATAGATTAGCCACTTTCTTCTTATTTATGCTACACTTTCTTAATTCCTGAAGAGAAACGCATAATATTTATTCTAGTATATGTCTTTTCAAATTGCTGTTGCTTTCAAATTCAATTAATTATAAAAATTGAACAAAGAAAAAAATATCGTCCGATTAGTCGATTATTCCCATTTAACTTCGATTAATCGTGATTTATATTGACGAACCGGGGAATTTGTTGATGCATGAGATGATTGATGAGTATGTTTCAGGACATCACTTCATAGTCTTTGCAAGGGCAAAATTTGTTTTTTAATGAACCAGCTGTTTCTAGAAGGCTATGAACTGTAGGTTTTTCTATGTCACGACAACTCTAGTTATATGGCTTTACCTATAGTTTCATAGCTCTTCGCCGAAATCATAAACTTTATCATTTCTATTTGCATTCCAATTACTCATGACGCTTGGCAAGAGTTTTGCGTGCCTTTGAGGTGTAGTCGGGCAATCTTCATTCATAAACAGTAGTAAACATATTTACCTCACTTTGTTTTCCTTATGGCGGCAGTTGGAAGGGTGCTTTTGTGGGCAATGTTAATGTAGACATTTGTCAACTTGGCTGCGGGGTTCTTACCTTTCACTTGAGTTTTGTATAAATCAGGTTAGTCTGACTTTGTCATTGCCCCCCGGCGGTGGCTGCAATGCGACGTATGTGTAATATTTATGTGGCGACAATAGATGGTGGCAGTGCTGGCACATGTGGCAATGTTCCAAGAAGCACCACACACATATGTAGAAGCAGGCACGCATACAAAGTGTGAGATTGCTTCGACAGCTTCTTCTTATGCGACTTCTTCCTCTGTTTTTTGTTTTTTTTTTGTTTATATGCGTTGGTGAAAACTGCAGTGAAAACATGAAAATTGCATTATAAAAACAAAAGAAGAACTGACTTGTATGAAAGACAGAACGGCGGCACCCACAAAATCCATCTACGCCCACGATACAAACGCCTCAAAATGTGAATTGAGCACAATTTGTGGCATAATTGTGCCCTCAATTTGCCTATGATGAGTAATTAAAGGAAAACAGCGAGAGAAAAACTTAATTAAAATCATGCAATTGCTGGCACTCAACAGTCAAAAGATTGTCAAATTGTCGCCTTTGCCTTGCCACTCTTTGTTATTTGTTGCTTTGGCACAGTGGGGCAGATATAATAAAAAAAAACTTTCTAACAAATAGAGAATTTATGAAAATAATAAAATAATATTAAAATAGATTTTCGATAACAATTGAATTCTGAGAAAACTGTCTAAAATTTTACTTTACAACAGAAAATCACGATAATATAAGAAACCTCTCATTATCTATCTCTTTTAAACATTAACAAACAAATTAAGACGGAGTATAAATTGAGCCCGATATTTTCCTAATTCTAACATTTATGAAAAAACTAGGAAAAGAATTGAATAAATACGGCGATTTTTAAGCAAATCTCTAGAATATTTCTTTCCTTCTTTATACATACAAGTTTAATCCAAAGATGAGAAATTGGATGAGTGTTAAATTACATAACTTTGAACCAAATCGGAGCCTTTTTTTATATAGTGCAAATCAGATTTTAACTTCATTAGTTAGCCTCTTTGTTGAAGCTACGAGGAAGAAACACAAAAAAAGCCGCCCGCATGTTAACTGAGCAAATGAGTTTCAGTTTCTGTTTTTGGTCTTTCTCTGTGTGACAAGGCGCTAATTAGTCCTGCTCGACCACAACAACAACCACAACGACACACACACACACCCAAGGACGAAAAACTTTTAGCAACAAATGTTGCATTCGAATTAATTAAAGCCTGTCCCGCACTCCCAAAAAAGTAAACCTATATAAAATGTGTAAGAAATTCTCTTTCAATTAACAACCGCCCCCAAAAAATAAAAAGGTCCCAAAAGTCACACAAGACCAGCCACAGCCCAATTTTGGTTGTTGGGTCTTCCCACTCGAATGCAAAGCAGTAGGATACGAACCAGATTCACATTCAGTCAGCACTTTGCCATCTTTTTTTGTGACTTGGCTAATGCCATTTGGCATTTCGTAGCTATTTTTGCTTGAATGAAATGAATTAAAAATGTAAGTAAGAGCAACACCAACTGGGCCTTAACCATGTAAATGTATGTATGTATACATATATATATATATATATTTATATTGACAAGAGGCCAAAGATAGAGACAGCTGCACTTAATGTGCTTGCAGTGGTTAAAGTTTTACTACACCGCAAGAAAAATGAAATGCCAAATGGAAAGTCATAATGCATAAAATGGTTTCTTCCTAATGGAGTATGAAACATTTTATGAATGGATTTAGTATAATTTGTAAAAAGGCCAATGTGAATCAAATGAAATTTTCTAATGGCTTCTTAGGCTTGGGGTAAAAACAAAAAGTAAATTTGAACCGTAAAGTTATTGGCTAATTCTTGTCATGTAAATGTCTGTACGTATATATGTAAAATGGGCGCAATTGTGTCTATTAGTCTTGTAGCTAAATGGATTGTTATCAATCATCATCAATCATCGAAAGTCCTATCTGAAGTAAGAATTTTGGAATGTTCAATGCATTCAATCATAGAAAAACCAACTTACTAATTATCTCTCACTTTCCAAGAAATAGTTTTAAGTTCTAGCCAAGGAAGGGCAGACTTAGGTAAAGATATAACTCTATTTCTTTTCGTTCTCTTTTTCTGTAGTCTCCTCTGAATTTGCTCGAAATTAAATTTTCAAGAATGCTCTAACAACAAATTTTTTACTTTGGATTGCTAAGTCTAGGGTGAATATATTTTAATTGCCTACAATTATAGAATTTATAGAATTTTACATTTATGTATGTATTTCAAGTGTAATTTTCTTCTATGACCATTTGACCCTTGTCTTGCAGCTTGGCTAATGAGTTTAGTTAAATATAGTTAGCAATGGGGGTATATAAATAAATCACAGCTCATTCGTAGGATATGTATATAATATCCTGTTATTTGTATTACCATCAGTAGTCTGTCTGTCTGTCCGCATTTAGCTAGCTCTCCTGATAGTTGTTCAATTGTTTGTTGTATTCACACAAATGTCTATCTTCACATGGCTTGTCAATATATTGGGGATTGGAATCGTTTTTCTGTATTTTTTCTTTTGGTTTTTGTTGTGTTTTGGCATGCAATGGCAATCAAATCAGCTCTGTGGCCCTATTTAACTTGGTTTATTTATGGGTCATTATACGACTTGTACTTCAGTCTGCTCTGCCTCTGTTTCTTCCACCCCTCACTTACTCATCGTTCGAATTGAAGTTCTATGTAATTGTAATTCGTGACTGAGCATAAGATTTTCCCTTTGCCAAAAAAAAAGAAACTCTTGACAGGCCATTTTAATCAGAAGAATATGGTTGAGTTTTCCTACTCTCTTTACCCTTTTTTCGTTTCGTTTCGGTTTGTTTCGTTTATTTTAATTAAATCCTTGGCTCAGCTTTTGCCTTAACCACATACACGTCCGGCCAGTTGATTAAATATGCATAAATAGCAATTATATCAAGTGGGCGGGAGGCAATGGGAAGATTTGCGGGGCGAACTGGCGCGTAATTTATGCCAAGTTATTGCATATTATAAGCATTGCGGCGGGCAGTTTGCAGACTTTTTATTACCCTGAAAAGAAAAGTACCCCCCAAAAAAAAAACACAAAAAATAAAAATCCATACATTAAGCATATCCTTTTAACAGGACGAAAGGCGACCGTTGTGGTGTGAGTGGGGGCGAAGGCATGACAACGTCCCTTCAGCCCCATTGAAATTAAAACGCTTAATAGAAACGAAGAACGAGAAGCCCTTTGCGTGTGCTTATCAAAAAGCCTTTTGTCTGCCGCCTTTTTCCTACAATTTCCCACGTTTTTTTTTGCTTGGGCCGTCTTTTTTTGTGGCTACAAAATTGCAGGTAATTAAGATACCGCCCCAAAGCATATAGAAAAAGCTTGAGAAAGGAGAACATCCCAAAGGAAGTGGGCGGAGAAGGGGGGAAAGGTAGGCTGAGGCAACATCAACATAATTCACTGTCTAAAAATTCATTTCAAGCAAGCTTCTTTTCGAGGCATCTTCGTCTCCTACTCATACTTTTTCTTTCTACTTTATCAACATTTGGTAGAGCCTCAAGGTTTCCGTTTCCCCCCTACCCTGTACACCGCTCTCTCCCTCTCTCTTTCTCTCCATGGCTAAGAGTTGTTAAGGCAATTGAGTGTGAAGTGTGTTAAGTACATAAATGTCTAGGTATTTGAAAAATGAAGGATAATTTTATGTGTTTTTGTGGAATTTTCTGTAGGGCTGTCTGTTTCAGTTGTTGTGTTTCTCCCTTTTTATATTTTTACTTCGTTCGTCTGAAATTAATTGAAAATAATTGATGTGATGAAAATTAAATAACATTTTTTTGTGTTTCTGTTGTTGTTGTCATGTTCAAATCAAATTCAAATAGCAAATTAACTGAGAGCCACTTCATACTTTACATTCCATGCATTCATTATGCCGCACATGCCACATGGCCATGAATGTTGCAATATGCAAAACTCATGTTAAATTATGCAGCACACGGGTAGAAAAAATCTAGGAAAATTCTCCTGATGCTTATCAAACCGAAAGTTGTACAAACTTGCCATAAATAATCGTGTAAGACCGACAGCCCACACAGAATCTATACGTAGTTAAGCCAACCACCCAAAAGGCCATACACCATAAAACAGATGGAATAACAGATAATGTATACTCTCTTCTTTGTTTTAAAAGCGTTTCAAAATAATCAACAGAGCTTTGAATTACACTGTTTGTTCTTTGCAGGACAATGCTTTTCAGATGATCACTCTTGTTGATGGGACTTAAAAACAAGATTTCAAAGAACTTTTAAAGAAGAAACGAGTAGAAGAAACGAAGGTCTCCTGACTTGTTCTTAGAATTTCCAAGACTAAGGATTATCAGAATATAAAGAATCATTGAATATAATAAACTTAAGTCAAGGACAATTAATATATATTACGTTTATAAGGTTTATTTAAAAAACTATTGCACATTGCATTAGTAAGTCTTTGGGTAAAAGCATTGGCAAATGGCTTACTTGAACATTATTCAGTCTTCCGCGCAACGTTTAGCCAACCTTTTCTGGCTGTATTGCGCATCTAACAAAAAGTCCCGAACTACATCTTTTTAAGACGATTTCTAAATAATCCTTTGTTTCGTCATTTGTATTGGCTTTGGTAAACCAATTCGTTTAAAACATCAAACAAGCTTAACAAAGAAGGGTCAGTTTGTGGTTTTTTTTAAGTCCTCTAATAACTAGTACGTCCGTTCCGCCAGTGCAAAACTAGATCTTCAGTTTTTCTCCTATTGATTGAAAACTCCATATTTCAGCTTATATCTGGAGGAACAAAATAATAGAACAATTGGAATTGAGAGAGTGATGAGGCTTTTTAGAGTCATTTTCATGTTTTTAAGACATTTCAGTTTTCTTTTCTCATATTTCTTCGACTTGAATTTGTGCTAAAAACTTTTTCCCTTTGTGACCTTTGTTTTTCCATCTTTAAATTTTCTATTTAAATTCTACTTATCCATTTTTTGATTCAAGGGTATTTAAGCTTCGGCATTAAACGAAGTTACCTTCTTTGCAATTTCTTTTTGGATTTGTGCCAAATTTTCGGTATGGCAATTCAATACATTTGGCACACTTTTATTGAATTATACGGCAAAAGGGCAACATGGTTTTAATTGGCAAAAAGGCAACGAGCAATCAGAGTAACGATAACACACACAGAGAGAGAATATACCATACCAAACAACACAAACATTTGCAATAACACGAAAACAAAAATGAAACGAATCGAACAAAAAAGATTTCCTTTGAAATTGGCCTGCAGCGGGCAAAAGGCAAATCAGATAAGAGATAGTGGGACACAATAGTGGTCAACCAGCTGGATTAAAGAGCAGCAGAGCGCAACATACAACACACAGACACACACAACAAACAAACACATACACACACAGACACCCATACACCCACCTACCAACACGCAGAGTCTTATACTTTTACATTGTAATACCGACAGACAGTTGGGGCTTGTAATGGACTTGCGATTGTATCTGTCAGATACACTGTGAGAAGGAAAGAGGACAACAAGTCGTGGATGGAGGGCAGTTTGAGAGTCATTTGTTTCGTGTGGTGCGGCAAGGCAGATTTATGCTCAATGTTCATATAGCTGTCGCTTCATCCTTTTTGTTGCCCATATTGTTGTCAACCGCAGGGCAAAATATCTTGAAGAAGCAGAAGTGAAACCAAATTACAGACACTACACACACAAACTAAATTAATTAACTACAATAAGTGAAATTTCATTAGCAGCCGAGTGGCATCTGTCGAAGAATATCAAGAGAGAAAAAAAGATGCCAAGTAAATAAACATGCAACAAACAACAAAGTTAAAGTTCTTGATTCCGCACTCTCCTTCTCTCTGTCAATAAGAGGGACAGTGGATGATGCCCTTTTGACTTTTGTTACCTTGGGGCTCCGCGATGACTTCCTATTTCGTTGTTAATATGTTTTACCTTCGTTAGAAGTTTGGCAACAGTTTGTTAGAGGATGGGGTCAACGGATGGTGTGCTTGTGCTGCGATTTTGTCGTGATAATAGAGACATAATTCACAACTTGCTCTAGCGTGCAGCGCAATGGAGTCGGCCGTTTGCCCGATTGAATTTTTTGTTGATAAATTAACAGCTTACATTATAGTTTTGTATACTCTTGCAGAGGGTGTTAGCAATTGGAACCAAACTTGGTATTTAGGGTATTTGTAGTCTGTTTGAGGTAAAATATGAAAATCGCTTGGATCGGGCCATGTAGTCAATACAAAACGGCTCTGAGTACAGCGAAGAAAATGAAGGTTTTGTTTCTGTATGGATGAATTGAGTAACAGAATCGATGAATTGAGTAACGATAAGTATAAAGTCTAAAAGAGTGGGGCAGACTCATGAGGCTTACTGTCAGAAAAACAGTTTGTAAATTCAAAAACAAATTCTTGATTTTTATTACCATCTTCTCTTGGATTTCTGTTTAGAAATTTTGTTAGTAAAAACACTTTGCGATTTTTTTTATACTTGGGCATTTTGATAGATCCATGAACGATAGGCAGGCACATAAGAGTAGACGGATGGCTCACCAGCTGTGCCACAATTATATCCCCATGATACAACGCCAAAGAGTTTGCCATCCACAGACAGGGGACCACCAGAATCTCCTTGGCATGCACCCACCAATCCACTACTATTTCCTGCGCAAAGCTTACGATCCATAATGTCAGGAATTTTCTTATTACAATATAACCGACCCCAAATTGGAACCTGGGCCGATCTCAGAAATGTTTGCATTTCGAGCTTGTTATTTATGGCACCAAATCCGCTAACAGTTCCCACCTTATTTCCCGGATATTCGGAATTGGAATCGGCCAATGAAATCTTTTGCACCACCCCGTCGAACTGAACAGGGCTACTCAAACGAACCAATGCAATGTCGTAATCCCACTTTCCAGGTATAAACTGTGAATGGTGGATAAGCTCAGAAACCTCGAAAACTTGTCCAACGAGACTACTCAGATCATTTATGCCTGCAATGACATTCATTTGGCTGGGTTGATGGCCCCAAGTGGAATGAGCAGCAGTTAGGACGATTGTCTCGGAGATCAAAGCACCGCCACAATGACGAGAGCCATTCAGGGTCAAGGCCACTACATACGGAACCTGTCCTGGTTTAGAAATTTGACCGCCAATGGTACGAAGCATCCTAGCATCAAGAGTGGCAACAGAGGAGATTTTATTACTTGTTAGAGCAAGTAGCAGGTAAAGTAAAGTCATATCCTTGTTAGGCTTCAACATAGTAAGAGACGACTGCATTGATTTTTCCCAAAGAAAAAGACTTCAGTTAATATATCGTTATTTACAACTAAACTTGTTGGTCCAAACGATTACAGATCATTAACAACCACAAATACATAATAGTGTTAAATCGAGAAAAAATAATGACTTTTACTTTAATGTGAATTTCATAGATAAAATCCATAGCAAATTGGTAAAGGTAAATAATGTGTTATCCAAGTCACATATTACTTTACATAGTCGCCATTTAATGATTCAAAGTGGAAAAAGAGGACTCTAGACAAATGTTTATAGGAGTTATTATATTATGTCTCAGTATTGCATCAGTCAAGGTAACTTAGTTAACTAAATTAAACTAACAATAAGACACAAAAAAATAAATGTAATTTGTAAACCTAGATCGTATTTGCATCTATCCACCGACGAAAGCGAGGCACATATGAAAACACGGACGGATAAAATGGTATGCCACACCCAAATCCAAATGAATAGACCCCAATAAGAGTGCCATTGAAAGTCAATGGGCCACCAGAATCTCCTCTGCATGGTCCCTTTTGTCCAAGCGGATCCCCTGCGCAAATCATACGGTCCGTTAATTCAGGAAAATACTTGAAAGTGCATATTTTTGGACCCCATAGTTCAATATGTGCGAATTTCAGATAGCTTTGCGTATCTCCGCTTGCTGCGATTTCACCGAATCCGCTGGTAAGTGCTTCCGCACCTTCTGGATAATTGTAACCGACAGAAACCATGGCAATCGTTTGGACATTCGCATTTAATATAGCTGGTTTATTTAGGCGAAGCATTGCAATATCGTAATCCAAAGTCTCCATCTTAAATCTTGGATGAATGATGAATTCTGTAGCATCGAAAATTTGACCATTGTTAGCGTCGTTTAAGTCAATGACGCCAGCAATAACCTTAAACTTGGTGATGGCTTCACCCTGAAGACAGTGGGCAGCGGTGAGGACCAGTGTTTTTGTGATCAAGGAACCGCTACAAACGCAAGCCCCTATGAAGCCATGCAATTGCAAACAAACGTGATAGGGAAACTGTCCAGCACTAGCATTTTGCCCGCCAATGATACCAACTTGCTTAATATTTAGGGCAGCAGCAAACACCAATTCCCAACTACAGATAATGAGCAGGAGACAAAAAGAAGGAAACACACACTTAATTGACAACATGGTAAAAGTCGACTGTAACAATCACACCCTACAGAACGCCATTTATATAGAATCTGAAATTTTAATTTACCTATATAACTGTGTCAAAATGCATTTAGTTTGCGAGACTAAACCTTTTACAAACAGGAAATACAAGTTTTGTAATAATTACCGTAATTCTAATTAAGAGTGGTATATATTATGTATTATGTTTGGATGTATTATGTATTCAAATCAAGTTTGTTACGGTTAATATTCTGCAAATTATACAAAACTAGTCTGAATATCTTTTTTTGTGGAGATATGAAAAATCTGGGACTTTTTGTTTTACATACATGTTGTAAATTGACATTTGAAGTAGCATTGGTAATATTTTGAATTCTATATATACATATATCCGTGGCAGCCAGGCTCTAAGAAAAAAGGTCTGATCCGGCTGAATCCGAGATATACAAACTGTGCACTATATAAAAGGCTACATGCAAAATTCAGCTCTGTGAGCTTGTTTAAGAAAGCAAACGATTTGAGTGCAAAAACAAAATAATTTGATGATTGTTGTGAGTTAATGAGGAATCTGCTAAGAAAAACGTTTTTGTTTTAGGCAATAAGATTTTGATCTATCCACCCACGAACATGAGTCACCGATGTAAAAACGGACGGGCGATACACTGCGCCACATCCGAAAATCCACGATGCAACTCCCATTAGTATGCCGTTTACAATTAAAGGTCCACCAGAATCTCCATGGCACGTGCCTCGTCCACTCGGATCTCCTGCGCAAATCATGCGGTCTGTTATGAAAGGAAGATTGTAACCGTTGCAATAACTACGACTCCATAGCTGAAGATCGGCATATTTCAGACGACTTTGCTTGCTTTCGAACTGATCTATGACACCGAAACCACAGATAGTGGCGAACGTTGCTGGGTTGTCGACACCGGGATAGCCCATTTGAATTGTTTGCACAAATTCATTAAATTCAACTTGTCCATTTAGCCAAAGCAATCCAATATCGTAGTCCCTGCTCTCATAGTTGAAGTTTGGATGCGTAACGAATTTTTCAACATAAAAGGTTTGTGCATAGCGATCACTTAAATCGGAGGTACCGATAAGAACTGTCATGTCATTGATATGATGCCCCACAAAGCAGTGGGCAGCGGTAAGGACAACTGACTGTGAGATCAAGGAACCACCACATTGAAGAACGCCATTTACTAGCAAGGAAGCCATATGGGGAAATTGTCCTGCACGAGCGAATTCGCCTCCAAAGACGGCTTCAGCGAACAAGAAGACATTCCCAGACAGGACGATAAGCAGGCAAAGAGCAAGAGCATCACCGTTAGCTGACACCATGGTGAAAGTTATCTGTATGGACCATGGTCATAAAATCTCCACTTATATAGGATCGGGAGCTTTGGTTAATCTCCAGTTAATTTGCATTAATTTGGCGAAACTAAAGCTCTTAAAACCAGAAAATGCATATTATGTAATGTCAATTGTAGTTGTATTTAAGAATAGTGCAAGTGTTGCTATTAATATTTAAAAAAAAACCATCACAGATTATACGTCATAATAACATCAACGCCCTAATATTCTGACGTAATATTATGGGCATATGTACATACAACGTTCCTAAACTCCACTAAAATTTTCGTCACATGATTAATAGCTTATAAGTTAAAAAAGTAAATTCAACAAAATAATGGAAATTTGTGACAGGATTTTCCTCTATCGGACTCTATATCACATAGTTATATAAAAAACATGTGAAGAAGTTTGAGTATCCCTATGAAAATATACTTTTGTGATAGTTTTTTATCAGATCATCAGATTCCAAAATTTCAATCAGATCGGATAAATAGAACACAAGTTACAGTCAATATAAATCGGCCCCGCTCGAACGCTGCCGGCAGCCCGCTTGAAATCAGCACATCACTCGCATACACACACAGACCGCTAATCGCTGACGTATATATGTACATATGCATATACATACATGCATTGTGCAGAAATAACTTTATTCCCCTCCCCTTAGACCTTATTCTGGCCATGCCCATGCTTTTTGGTTATTGAATTATCAATTGGTTATTTATGTTTTACATTTTAATTAAACTTTAATCTTAACCCAACACTCGGTGCCTTCGATGCTATCGACCTTTATCATTTTCTTTTTTGATATGTAGCGTATTTCGTTAGAAAATGATAACCAAGGGCTATGAAAGGTTTTGGTACCTCTATCTATCGAATTCCGGATTTAATTTAAACTTTTGTTGAAAAAGTCTTAAGGGCTACATAGAGACCTGCAGAGTTAGTTGGAACGATACTTTGCCCCCCTGGTCATTTAAACCGCCCCTGATTTTAACTGACGCAGTTTGAATTTCAACTTATTGATTGTGATTAGATTCACTGTTCGATTATGTTCTCCACTTGATATACCCCACCTAACAAGTTTTGTTGCTCAAGAAACTTTTGATTAAACTTTTGATTTTAATTAAAAACTTTTGCTGGACATGGGAAGTTTTAATATAGTTTCAGTTCAAGTGAAAGATAGTTTAATTGTTGAACAAAAAACCATGCGCAAGTAAACATTTCGTTTAACTTTTATGCAAAATAACATACAAAAAGAAAGAATTGACCAAATGTATCTATTGAATCAATCGCCATCTGCCTATTCTTTGCCCCATTTGAAAGGCGACGGCAACTGACTCCGACTCTATTGTTCAGTCATTATGCTTCTATATAGACGACGACACTTTGACATCATCTAAAAGCACAAAAGGCAGACAAGAGAAATCCAACCCAACCCACTTCCACATGATAGGCAATTGAGTAACGGGAAGAGACTAGGCGGGCGAGACGAGACCAGGCAAAAGCATTTCCATATGAATGGCAAAGAAAATTGCAAAATGAAATGAAATATGAAAATCAAACTGCCTGCCAATTGACATTATGGACTGTTCGTTGGGTTCAAGGTGTTACCACCGCCCAAAAATGGGGAGAGGGAATACAGCGGAGAGGAAAGCAATTTGTGGCCTCTTCCAAGTCAGCCAAGTCAATTGTAAACACATTTTAAACAAAACTCAATGAAACGTGCCGAAAATTGCTGATAAAAAGTGCGTGGGAATTCGACCTAAATCATCCCTAAACCCCGTTGATCCTCCTCCATCACCTTTTACCTCTTCGTCCATGGCCATAATGTTATTGATATGAATTGGAAACGTTTTGCTGAACGCGACTCGGAAGTCCTGGCTGGCTAAAAGCGTGAGCTACATAAGTAAAGTTCCATCCGATTTGCGAGAGAACAAGTCGAAATCAATTAGTTTACTTTCTCAAGAGCATTTCAATTCAATTTAAGAGAAAGCAACCTCAAGAATATATATAAAAAGAATATATATTTTTGTTGTATCCAACAAGTTTTTAAATTGCTTGAGCATAAACAAATTTAGCGAGCTGTTGAAGGGCGTTACCTAGGCAAGTGAAAAACAATTCGCAGCTTAAGAAAAGTTCTTGAAACAAAAAGCATCACAGAAAGTGAGAGGGAATGAGAAAACAAAAAGCCAAAAACACGAAAAACAAAAAAAAAAAAAAAGTTGTTGAAATCAAAGTACATAAGCGAAAGCCAACAACAAATAAGCAGCGAATGACAAAGTTAAATACAATGGAAAAAAAGCTAAAAATGTTTAGAAAGGGAAATGTATAGACGACCATGGAGATATCCTCGAAGGGCTTGAAAATGGAATACCAAGGAAGTTGTCGCTTTTATGGCAGAACGGGAAGAAATTTGACAATTGGAGTTTTAGGAAACGAAAAAAAGAATAAAATAAATGTTTCTTAAGGTTGGAAAAGGCTGAAGATGTTCTTTTTGTAGACCCTATGGAAATATTTTGTTGGAAACTTTAAGACAATATAAGATACATATAGACCAATCACAGTCTTTCGGTAATAAATAGTATGATTTAATTTAAAAAACATTCGAAACTATGTTGCTAGTTCTTTTTGAAACCCACTCACACAATATTTAAACCGAGAAATGCAAAAACGAATGAAAGAAATTAATCAAGTAATAATTAAATGTATACTAAAAATAAAATATTGTTTTTTATACTGTTTCGTTTCACTTTGTTATTATCTTATTTGTCTAAAAAAATTTGAATTCATTTTGACTACAAATCGAATAAATTCTGCGTTAAACTATTATAATGGACTAATCCATAAAGCTTAAGCGGGTTGTCGATAGCGGCTGTTATCGACAACCTTTCATCTCTAATTGGCATGCTCTTTGTCTCTTTGTTTCACTTTTGCCAAAGTGAATAGGCTTTTAATGAAGGATATAACAAAATTTTTGTAGCGGAATAGCTTATTCTAAGAGTAGAGTGTACAAAATGTTAGTAAAGTAGTTCAACTAAAATAAATTACTGTGAATACTCTTACCGTTTAGGAGATCCTTACAGAAACTCATCATAGTGAATTACAAAGCTTTTCACATGACAACATACATCAAGAGTATATGAACCTTTGTCACAGGGTATCAGGATGAATAACTGTTGGATTTCAGTGGCAGAAGCTTAGCCCGAACGGTTGTGTATGTGTGTGTGCGTGGGTTGGGCAAAAAGGTAGTCAAGAGAGCTTGTCTTGTTGCCAAGATTGTGACACTTTTTTTTTCTTTTTGGGTTCTCTGGTTTCTTTTGCTTTTCATGAAAAGGATATCAAGGAATGCGCTGGCTTTGCCTTTGAGTTAAGTTGAGCTGAGCGGAGTGAACAGCTGCACGACAGACCGCAAGAGACATTTCAAAAGAACAAACAAAAAAAAAACGACACGACAAACATCAGCCAAGTTAAGACAAATAACAATGTAAAATCCAAAACTGACTGAATCTCTCTCTTTCTTCCACTCACTCCTTTAGTCCGTCTCATTCCACATATGCAAATGTTGCAATTGTTGAGCTAAGAAATTCGCATTTAACACGTGTGGCACGTATTTCATTTTAAACCCAAGATGTGGTTGTTGTTGTTGTTCTTGGTGGGTCGTCTTCTCGTCTACTAGCCGTTGTTGAGTGGGTGCGTGGCTTGGGTTTAGTTAAGTGAGAAGCAATGAACCTTGGACCCAGCTAAGGCGAAAACAATGTTGGTCCTTTGAAAAAGAAAATCTTCGCATACAAAGCAAAAACGTAGCACAAAGCTGCCGCAGTTGACTGCAGGCATTTTTTTTTTTTTTTTTTTGTTGCTGCTGCAACCTGCAGCCTAACTTAAGTCCTTCTGACCACATGTATATTCTTGACCTTTTTTGGTCTTACCTTTGACCTTTTTTTGGTATAAAGTTTCTTGCAAAATAATTCCATTAGGATTTCATCAGGCTTCGATGCACCTTTCTCTTTTGGTTTTTATCTCGCTTTATAATCGGTTTCGTCTTCTTCTTTTTGCACATATTCATTCTATCAATCTTGCTCTGCTTCTTGTCGTCCTTACGGGCATAATCCTGGAGCGCTTTTGTTTTTTTCTCTGGGCTATAAAAGAGCATAACATATGTCCTCGTTACAGTGTAGTTGTTGTTGTTGCTTGAGGGGGCACGGCTTTCGCCTGTTGAGTTATTTCATATTTACTTTTTTGGGTATTTCATTTGATATATGAAGCTACTTTTAACACAAAGGAGAGAGCGAGAGCGAGAGAAAGTGAGACAGAAACAGAAACATATTTGTATGTACTTACATATAAATCATCAGCCACACGTCAACTTTAAACAATTTCACTTAGTCAAGTCAACTGACAAATTGCCATTCTTTTTATAACTAAAATACTCAAATGGGTTGATAACTATTTGATAATAATATTGTATTTAAATCCCAGGTTTTGATGAAGTATTCAAAGTAAAAAAGCCACAAAAGAAAACTTAAAAAAAGTGTTATAAAGAAAAGAGATATTGGTCCTAACTTGTCATTTTTCGAAATGGGTCAATTTACTTTGCTTGATCACTTTTATTTCACTGCTGAAAGCGTTTCGAAAACTAATAAACCCATTGCCTTAAGATCTTTCGATTATTTTAAAATATTAGTTGTAAAGCAGGAAAAAAATGTTTATATTTTAGTAACAATAATTTGGATGCCAAAATTTAGTAGGCCTTAAAATTTCACTTACGTGCAGTAAACCTTTTCGGCAAATCGCCAATGAATCACCGATCACATACAAATTCGTTTAACACATGGTCAATCACGACACACGGGAGACTTTTTCGCCTATACATACATATACATGTACATATGTCGTCGGGGACATTGTGAAGACATTGTCGTTCTTATGTTAGTGGAGCTATTTGCCGAACGATTTTTAATGGCGATATTAGATCAGAATTTGGGCAGAATTATTTTCTTAGATGCTGGGATATTCGGTACCTACGGATATTTTCAGATTTGAAAGCTGCACATACAAATAAACATACTGGCACCTTGTTTAGAATTACCAAGAATAAATCAATAACAGTTTTATCAGTCAACATTAAAAGAATAGTTTTAAAAGAGAATATCTTAAAATTCACTCACCTTACTATTTTAATTGGAATTATTCTTCCGTTTGCTATCTTCTCAGTGTTTCGCTCTTTCTTCTGCACTTTCTCACTAAAAATTTCTTGTATTTTAATAAGCAAAGCACAGAAAATAAAATTTAAAAAAAAAAAGAAAGAACACATATGTAACACCAGCGTTTAATTTGGACAAACACACACACATAAGACAGCGTTGCCCATCTCATTCACACATATGTACATATGCATGTACATACATACTTATGCCAGCGAAGCCCAAAGAAATTTTCTTGTTGCATTTGAGCAAATTTGAAACTCATTTCATTTGAGTTTCAGCGCTTATTATTTAAACTTAATGCCAATTTAATTTACCAACACATACATGTACTTACATACATACATACATATATACATTGCACTGCTTCTTTATTCACTTTCTCTTTCACACACTATGGCCAGCGGAAGCTTAAAAAATGTTTCTTTGCATTTCAGCGAACATCAAACTGATTCGTTTTGCACATAGAATAATATAACCGTATTTACTTAATGCCAATTTAACTTATTTACACATTCTATATTCGAAATCAACAATCACTTTGCAATCACAACAAACTTTAACCCTGCAACTAGCTCTGATCGCGTGTCACTAGAAAGCGCTAAATTCAGTTAAAACCCGCTAAATTTTGAAATAACAGCTAAAATTGGCCATAAGAGGAAGACGAAGAGAGAATTTCAATTAAAAATCCCAAAAATATAATATCTGTCTTTGGATGGGCTTAAAATAAACGACAATGTTTTCGATTTCCCAAATTACAAGGGCTAATTGCCATTTTATTAATTGATTTGTCATTGGTAAAATGTTGGCTTGTGAGCTTATCATTGGTGCCAAAACTTGTCATTATTAGCCAGACTTGAGCACCATATAAAACCCATCTATAGAAATTGATGTTCAAATATACAAATCAACTCACTAAAACCATATGTTTGCAGGCTTATTGCATTCAAATCGGATTTCGCGAGTATAAAGCAATGTTAGCAGACACCAGATGGTTTGCCTATTGCATTTCCCAACATGTCACAAAAGACATAAATTGCCAATTCTATTGATTTTTTGTTCCATAAAAAAAAGAAAAGAAAAGAATACTGAGAAAATGTGGAATTGTAAAAAAACTCAATCAACGTTTCAATCCATAAAAATCTAGCTTGGGAAATCCCACTTTTTTCTCATCGAATCACTCACATACGTATACACACACACACACACACACACATATTTATACACACTCTAGGGCATGATGAAAAAAAATGAAGTACAAAAATTTAGCCAACAATAATATTTTTTCGTGTTGACAATGTTTTTTTTTTTTTTTAAATAACGAAAAGAATTGATAAAAAATATACAAAAATTGTGAAAGCTTTTGTGTTAACAAATGCGTCCCCAAAAATAAATAATAAATACAAAAAATTCAACATTTTTATTTGAGTAACGACAGTTTTGATACCCTTTAGCAGAATATTTTAAATCAGTGCCATATATTAATGTTGGTTTTAACCAAAAGTTACAGGTGCCCAGTTACCTTTGGGGCTCAATTATGTTGAGGAGAAAAATACTCCAGACATTTATGAAGGGTTTTAAAAATGCATAAGGAACTCATAAATTTGCGCACAATTCTTTTAGCCTTTTGCCGCCTGCAGTTTCAGCACTTTCCACCGGAAAAAACCACTGAGACCCTTCTCTGCTCCTGTGGTCTCATCTGTCGGGATTGCTGACAGCCGAGTGTAAAGGATATGAGAGCACCTGAAGCATTGTTATGTGTGGCTATAATCGAGCATTCCCTAGTGAAACGAAACATTTATCACGTGGGTGTAGATAAGAATTTATGGTAATGGATATCTTAAAGGATAGTTGAAAAATAGAATTCGATTATAGTTTTTAAATGTAGCTCATATGCCCTTTTAGACCATTTAACTCACACTGGGTATGATAGATTTCATTTCACAATTTCTGCTGGTATTTAAAGTTAGCCTTGGACTTTGTTTATATTTTTTTAGTTCCAATGTTGTTTTGCAAATGAAACAGTAATTACTTTCATCCCCGCATCAATTATTAGGGATCTTTTTTTGGATGCCTTTTTATTTGTTATTCGCCGGTTTATTCCATTGAATCAAATGCTGTTGAGCATAAATCAAATGGAGTGCCCTCTAGAGATAGAGAGCAAACTTGTGGGGGAGTCAAAGCTGCCAACGACAGAGTCAACTTATGTGTGTGTATTTTGCGTTTGTGAGGTCTTTATGATTTATGTGTCTAATAAATTCAGTTTAAAAACTGAAAATGAAAAACACTTTGCAATGATAAACTATAGGTACATGAAATGTTAAGAGAGTGCTGACAGGCACACACTAAAGGAGCCAGCCAACGAGCACTTGGAATTAGAGAAGTGAAATATTTTCATTACTCATACGTCATGTGGATCGTGAAGCGGAAATCGTAGGCTCACGAAGCATTCAGGCAGATTTTTCTTACCTTTTCATTATTGTATCCTGGGGTTTTTTCCTTTGCGTTTGTTCTTGTTCTCATGATAGTTTAATGGAAAACGTGTCAACCACCACTATGAGTTCAACACATGTTTCATATATTTTTCTGGAGTGTGTGAGGTAAGCATAGAGTGCTAGAAAGAGAGAGAATGAGACTTTTTATATGTTTTCTTGGCATTTTATTGAAGTTTTCCTTTGCTTCTTCGTGTTACTTTTATCAAATGCAATTTACGATTCTAGTACCAAAACGAAAAGCATTAGCAGCTGGGTTCAACCTTCTCCCTCTCTTACTCCCTCTCCTTACTTTTACTTACTTTTCGTCTAGGCACTTTTTTTTCTCGCCCACACATTTTTATTGCTAATTTCTGTTATTGCCAACGTTTTGCGTGAGTTTCGCGCATTGTCGTAAAAATATTTTTATTATCACACAGCCACGCCCACAAAACATATATATGTATATATAGAGGACAGAGAGAAAGAGAGATAGGAAGAGAAAGACCATAGGTTAGGCGCAGAAGCTAAAAAGTATTCTTTAGAGGCTATTCAAGCAGTGGTTTCACTTCATTAAAGTTCTTGAATAGATTCGTTTTGAGTTTCTTTTCTTTTTTTGACTTTTCAACCTTTAGATCTTGGCGAAGCTGTGAAATTGATAACTCATTTCACCTTCTCTGGCCGTGGGGCTGCAAGTGAGTTCAATGGCAAAAGATTTATGTGCAAGTTTGTCGCCCTTTTGTGATATCAACAAGAGTCGCCCCGTCATTGTGCCTTGGGCCTCGTAAAAATTTAAGTGGTTCCCTTTTGCTCGTTCGAGTGTTATTTTTACGAGCAAAAGGACCAAGTTAATAACCAAATTTGTCTCTCACCCTCTCTTTGTGTAGTTGTAGTATTATCGTTCGACATAAAAACCATTGACAAGGTTATCCAACCGAAGCATGTAGCTCTTCATCTGCAATTTTAATCCAAAGAAACATTTCCATTACCAATTCGATTCGGCTTGCATCTGTTTTAAGTGCATCAGGAACAGCAATTTGCCTAAACGATGAGATTACAACAACTGGAAACTGGGGAAGGCCAAAATACTGCTGATTGCCAAAGCAATTCACCTGATTTTACCCCCTTCCCCATTTCATGTTGTCTGTGTTTACTTTCCTATTCTCTGTCACTTTGGCAAATCACAAAATTTCAGTCTCTCCTTCAGTCTCTTCATTGCGGTAGATTCTTCACCGGTCATCGATTTGATGATGCTTTCCATTTCAATGCTCATCGATTGCTCGCCAAAACCTGTACAAACATTTGCCTTTTGCATACTTTTGGGGCATGTTGTTAAGGTTGAATGCATAAAATTCTCTTCAATAGCTGTGCATTTGTTTTATTTTGAGAAAAAAAATAAACAAAGGGTTTTACAACTCTTTTCACAAAACGAAAATACATTAAAAAAAAAAATGCAACTTTGTGTAAGAAAATTTATGCAAGTTTTGTCATAAAAGTACACGCACACACAAGAATTTCTATTTATGTACATATATAGAGTTTATTTGTTTTATCCATTTAATCTACTTTGACATACTAAGTTTAGTGCAACATGCTTTTTTTTTAGTTTTACAACTTTTCTGTGCATATTTCTTTATGCTTCAATCCTCCTTTATGCACTTGCATAAGTTATTTTAGCAATCTCTTAAAAACACAAGTCAAGTCTGCAGCAAATGGACACTTGTTTGTTTTTATAAAAAGGTCATGAGACCCTTTAAAGCATTTGCTGAGATTTATTTGCTTTTATTTGTCAATGGTTTTATTGTTCATTAATTAAATATTGCAATCTGATCGATATTTAATTGTCGACAGTGTACCACAACGAAAAAATATTCATATACCCTGTAAAGAAAATTTCGTAAAATTGTGAGACGTTTTATCAGCATCTACAGAGACAAAGAAATAAAGAAATGTAGTGATAAATTAAATCAACAGATTTCACTAACATTTAATATTATAAACGAAAATCTTTATAGAAATTAATGTCTTCATATCATATAATCATATTCATATGAATCGATTGTAGTTTTTGGTCCTTTGGAGATATCAATAGAAAATTGCTGATATAAGACAAATGTATTATATGATCGATATATTTTCGATAGATAAAATCATATATTTTCGATAACGGACAGTTAAGGAAACACTATATTTTAAGCTACAATGGATTTCAAAAGAAAATTTATTTGTTAGTGTGACATACAGGCGATATCAGAGTTTCTATAAGCTTACAATTAGATCTTTCTATCAAAGATGCTAACTAAAAGATTACAAGTAAAAAGCGCTAGATTGATACTGAGGAAGAATAATACAAAAAAGGTTCGATTATAAGATTTCTTTCTTCTTCTTCTTATTGGTTTCTTTTCTTTTAAGTAAAGGGTACAATAAAATTCGGCTAGCCAGAGTTGAATTGAATTTAAGCTGTCAGGATTTTATTCCATCGCGTGATATATTGCTAGGCTATATAGCCTGACCCTAGCCTGTGCACCAAATACATTTATCAAGGGTATACTTTTGGGGATAGCCATTTCAATTTTTACCATACACATACATAAAATGGCGGGCATTAAAATAAAAATGAACTGAAATGTAAAAGCCGTAAAACCAATTAAATTCTCATTGCAAACCAGCTGTAAAACACAAACAGAAACGAGAGAAATGCGATGAAGCGCGAGTTATAAACACACACGCACACACAGACACCCTCATATAAATAATTGCATTGAAATTTATTAAAACCCTCGCAAAAATAATTCAAAATTTTTTGTTTCAGCTTGAATAACTTGAATTTGAATGCAGCTGGCAATTAAATAGACGAAACACGATGAGTGAGCATAGTAATAGAAGCAGCGATTCGGGTGAAACGGCAGAAGGAGCCAGCGCCGTGGCAGTATCCGAAAGTGGACCCGATTTTGATGCTCTACGTCAAGCCTGTCAAGCCCGACTCAATGCCAGCCAAATCTCAGGTGAGAGTAAATTGATTTCCTCACCCTGCTTCGCTTTCCACGAAAATGTGCGTTGAATGTTTCCACTTGTTTTCTTTTTTTTTTTTTTTTTGGTGCCCAGATTCTGTGCCACATTGTGCGGGTACCTTTGATGATTGGCTCTGTTGGCCGGATACGGCCGCTGGCACTACTGCCTACGAACGGTGTCCGGACTTTATCACTGGCTTCGATCCACTGAGTAAGTAAAACGCAAACTACAGAGATAAAAAGCAGCGAGAAAATACACAAAGCAACTTTCACATCCGTTTTGAATCTGTATCTCTGTCTGGATATATCTGCATTTGACAAGAATAAAAGTTCACTTTCCTTGTTGTTGTCTGCAGGATGTATGTATATATGTATTTAAATAAATAAAGCCACACCCCTCTACGTACACACCCACACACACACACACAGAAAGAGAGCGACCCGCAAACTCATTTGTTGCCCAGCGGAAATAATGTTTCTATATATTTAGATATATCCATCGTAATGAAGCTTTTACTTTCCCTCTCACACATGCTAATTGGCCGAGTTCTTTACCTTTGATTTCATAACATTATCCCCAATTTATGTAGCATACTTTTGGGCTGCTGATACTTCTTTTTTAATATTTATAACAAACACAGCCAATCAATCGGAAACATGTTGCAGGGGTGCACAACCAAAAAAAGAAAAAGACAAAATGCGGGAGTGTGGAATAAACAAGCTTTTCCAACACACACACACATACAGATGTTGCCATAAATATTCAAATTTTGTCTGCAAGCCTTACAAAATCTTTCTCCCTTTCTCTTATCTCTTCCTTCTAAGGGCCCTGTAAATCTCAAAATATTAGCCAAGCTCAAAATCAATAAATTAATAATTTACAGAGGACTTATATCGTATAGTAGAATTAGTAGTGGAGTTTTATTTAGTCACACTTGCAATAAATTACTATGTTTCTTTTTAAATTGAGTTCGTCTGCTTTATATACCTTCATATATTATCTTTTTATGAGCTTTATATAGATTAAAGGGTATTGACAATCCGTAATGTTAAATGAGCAATGTTAATATAGATTCCACTAATAGAATATTAAAACAAAAGTAAAACTTTCGCAATTAAACTCAGAATTCAATTTACACTTTAAACTAAACCTAAAATATTTGTTTGGACATTTCATAATGTTTTACGAATATTGTGATTTTTATCATTTTAACCAAGCTTAATAAAACTTTGGCTCGAAATAATTAATATGTATTTAACTTCCAATTCACTTGTGATGTAACACTTTGGGATCAGTCAGAAAATGCCCTAAATACAGTCTGAGGAAAATATAATATGCTAGATTTAACTAGGTAAATCTCAAATTCTCAAACTTTTTGAACGAATTTCCAAATTCGTGTATTTACATTTTTAGAGTTGTGATATTTAAGCAAAACTATCAGAGCTGCCTACAATTTTATTTACATATTTACGTTTTGTTTTTTGTAAATTTCATTTCCTTAATTGATGCATTAAGTTTGACAGCATCTATAATTAATATATTTAAATATAAAAAAAAAATTAAGCGGAAATCTATTTAACTATGAAACAAATTAAACGCTTTTTGCCTATAAACATATATGGCAATTAATTTTCAATTACCAAGGGAGAGAGAGAGGCCACATACGCAACCACACAAACACGCACACATACACACACACATAGCAAATTGGGTCTGAAAGCCTCATGAATTAACCAAACAATTTTATTTTAATTTTAATGAACAACAATAACAAGAACAACAACACTCAAACAATAATAAGGTATATCTTTACTCTCAGTCAATCAATTAATTATGCAAACCTTATGCAAAATATACAAAAAAAATTAACTCGAGCATTAAATTTATGAACAAAACGAAACGAAAAGGGGGGGTACAAAAATACCGTAAGAAAGAATTACATGTAAAGGTAAATTACCTTTTGGCTAGAATTCGAAATGTATACAAATATTATTGTAGAGCCAATTTATGGCATAAATCATTACAATTTGCATGCAAACCCTCAGAAACCACACCCCAAACAAATGTTCCGCCCCATCTACAACCCATAAAGGAGAGAAAGAAGAAAAAAAAGTTCAATGACTTTTGCAGCTATAACCAAATATGACAGCAGAATGTAAGAAGGAAGTAACCAAAAAAAAAAAAAGTCATAGGAGTACCGTGGAGAAACAGCGGCAGTAGAAGCAGGAGGAGAAAGGGAAGTTTTCGGAGTTCGAGTTCTACTTTCAGCTAGCCCGGGATAGTCGAGAGCGGAATCGTGATGGTTGGGGGACAACAACAAGATTATATGCTGGTTTTCTCCTCACTGTGGCTTCGCCATTAACTTTTATGGCACTTCCGGTCGACGGATGTGGCTGGTGTGTGTGTTTTTTTTCGCTCTCCGCTGCTTTTTGCCTTACTTATCTACCACAGAGAGAGCGTATACGTGATTTTCCTCCTGCGTGCCAAATGGCGATAAATGTTTGAATATAGCTAAACGAAAAAAAAAAAAAAACGAAAAATGTAACCTCAAGCAAAATGAAATTCCTACACCAGAACAAAACATTCTTCAATTTGTTATATGAAAAATAAGTCAACCAAGTAAATATTCAACAACTGAATTGAATCTACACAATGCTGGACAAAGCAATAGGAATCAGGAAACTAGCTGTTAAAGTTTCCTGTTACACTTTTGAGTCCCAATGCGAATTCTCGTCCTTAGAAAGAATAGATTTCAAAGCAAATATTGGTCTTCGTAGTTATAGGAAACTATGTTATAAATATTTACCTTAACGTTGATGTAATGTTGAGAATAAACAATGTAGCATTTCAGCACTAAGACATTGTTTAATTTCTCAGCACTAATTTCGTAGCAGCAATGGTAAGCATTAACAAAATTCAGCTTTGAAACGAATTTTTGGTATACAACATCCAAGCCCAAACCTATTAATTTGACAAGCAGTGTATAGAAACATTTGAATGGCTTATTTTCTGCCTTATTTGACTAATAACCTCTCTTAATCAATACATTTTGATTTCAGGATATGCCCACAAGGAATGCGATCAGCATGGTGAATGGTTTAAACATCCTTTGACTAACAAAACCTGGTCGAACTACACAACCTGCGTTAATCTCGACGATTTAGAGGTAAGTATGAATGGATACAAATTAATTTCAAGCGTTAATTAATACTCTTTCACCAGTTTAAACACAGTGTGAATCTGATCTATGAGATTGGCTATGGCATTTCATTGTTGGCCATTCTCCTGTCATTGGCCATATTGGGTTATTTCAAGTAAGTTGAGCATGAAAAACCACTCAAAGCGATTATTACCGACCACCAATAACCAGCATCCATGCTGCTGATGCTGCAGCTGTGAGAGTGGCGCCAAAAAAGTGACTTTTATTTGTTAAACAAATGCGCTTAATCAAGCAATATACACACAAAGGCTCGCACTTACCCCCGAAGGGGGTAGCTGAGTAGTTGGGTAGGTAGGTAGGAAATGAGAAAAATACAGTTTTCTTTTTAGCTCACATCTCTGGCATTTAGACGGCTCAGGCAGGATATCGATTAATTTCCCCGAGTATCTGCACTGCAATTAGTTTGTACAGTTTGTTTGTATAAAGAGCAAGAGAGGAGATACAAACATCTCTCCGTATATATCTAGGAAAAGTGTTTTGTAAAAGGCAAATAAAATATTTGCCAGAGGGTCGGAGACGTGTGAGAATTTCATGATAATTAAAACTTTAATCACAATGCAATGTGACCAAATGTAGAGGAATTTTAATTAAATGTATATAGCAGAAGGGGAAAAAAAGGTTGCAGAACGACGAGAAAAGTTTCGAACTGTAAATTAAATTTAAAATAAATTCAATTTTCCTTATATTCAATCGATATGGAAATCAGCAAGAAGATTCTGCTAAAAACAATTTCGTAGGATATGAAATGAACTTTAACATCTCTATGTCTCTCGCTCTGTCTATCTGTATCTCGCTGTCTCTTTCACTGATTGTCATCGAGCAAGAATGCAAAATTAATGTCAATATTTGTAGAAACCCCAAAGAAATAAACTAACATGCGATGTGCGCATAGTTGAATACCCTTGCAAATGGGTTTGGTCTATGGCAAATTTCAAAAATTTTATATTTACATAAATTCACAATACTCGCCAATAACTTGTCAAATCGATTTGTTAAAATCACGTAAAACGCATTCAATTTAATGTCTACTCATTCTTGAGACTTTTTGAGGAAGGCCATAGTACCTTTTGCAAGTGTATAAAAAGCAAATAAAAAGACAGACAATAAACAAATGCTCTAGAAATTGCAAATATTCGAAACTTTATTGCTCAATACGAGAAGCGTTCAGTCTATTAAACGTTTATAGTCAAATTACTCGCATTTCAATGGTCCTAGATCTCGTAATCAATTTCTTAAACGAAATTGAAATTGCCGATAACTTAAAGTTAAACTTAACACAGGATTATATTTAAAATCAGAAAGAATATATAACTAACATTGCTCTATTTTGTTTTATTTTTTAAACTTAAAAAAAGAAATATATATATACATATGTATTCAAATTTATCCTTTAATAATTATTTAACCATAATTAGTGAATCCTTTAAGAAATATTTGAAAATTTTTATTTTTTCAATGAAATTTTTATGCCCTTGCAGGTTTCTTTTAAAAAATACGTCAAATCGTTGACCCCTTAAAGTTTATATATAAATTATTGATCAGCATTAGGAATCGAATCAATATACACATGACCATTTCATCAGACCGACTGTGAAAATCAATCGCAATCAATTTAAGATCTTCTTAGTATTTAAGGTGTTTATTGAAAAATATGGATAAAGTATCAATGTTTGCTGGAAAAAAGAAAAGGTCCTTTATTTTTTTATATCAAAACTAATATAGGCGGATCTAGGACTGTAAAATCGGGTATGAACTAGAATAGGAAATCATTACTTGCAAAAAATTTATGATTTGTATTCCATTACTTTGAGGAATTTCGGTTTGGCCACAGACTATTTCAAAACTTTTTCATATGGTTAAAATTCTGACTTTTTGGACTGCTTATTGCATACTTTTGAGAGCAAATTCGCCTCAATTCACTAACCTAACTCAACAGATGTTTGGTTGTGTGTTGAAGCGTATCATCAAGTTTTGTTAATATGTATATAATATATATGTTTTGTTATGTATATAATATATATGTACATATGTACGTAGCCATAGTTTTTTGGAAAACTCACATGGAAATACAGACAAACGGATTAAAACATGTAAGCTATGAGCTAAATAGGAAAGGATATATGTTTAAAGTAGATGATAAGAACATTAAGCAGATCATCAGCAAAGGAGCCTAATAGGCACAGTTAATAGAATTTTGAATTGGAGTTAAAAGGATGTCTATATCTTATGAGAAAACCTTTTTGTTTGGTGCGTAATCTGTACTAAATATGGCATTTATGTTGTTTTCGTCAAATTTTCATTTGTTGGGACATATCAAAGAAATTAAATTTTTAATCTCTTAATTACAACTGTTTTAATTAAGTCATCACTTTGGGTATATATTTTTTTGTCTAATTCCAGATCATTGAAATGTGCCCGCATCACGTTGCATATGAATTTATTTGCCTCATTTGCGGCAAACAATTCGCTTTGGCTAATTTGGTATTCCCTGGTCATGCCCAATTCAGAGCTTTTGCACCACAGTCCGGTAGGCAAATACAAACACAAACACAATTTCAGTTAGTTAGTTGACAGATAAACCTAATCGATTCCCCATCCCCCCATTGGCCCACCCTTTTTCTTTGCCATTTTAGATGCGATGTGTGGCGTTGCATATTACGTTGCACTATTTTCTGCTCTCAAACTATTCGTGGATGTTGTGCGAGGGTTTCTATCTGCATACGGTGTTGGTGGCTGCATTCATATCGGAGAAGAAACTGGTCAAATGGCTAATAGCCTTTGGTTGGGGCTCACCGGCCATTGTCATATCGGTGTATAGTCTGGCCCGTGGCTTGGGTGGCACTATCGAACAGAATATGCAGTAAGTGAATTGAGACGACAAGCTTATTTGCAATTCATATTCATTCAACGATGTCCACGTTCTACCATCCGTTAGTTGTTGGATGAATCCCACCGATTATGACAACATTCTGGTCGTTCCTGTCTGCATTTCGATGTTCCTCAATCTGTTGTTCCTCTGCAATATTGTACGTGTGGTACTGTTAAAGTTGAATGCTCCGGCCAGTATACAAGGCAGCTGTGGACCATCACGGACAATCCTGCAGGCATTTCGGTGAGTTTCATTCGGTTTTTTTTTTTCTCTTTGGTTTTTTTATGTCCAGTCTTTCAAAGCAAATTCAATATAACAATAAACTGAAAGTGAAACTGAAAGGAAGAAAAACCAGACCCTCGGGGGCGTATGCGTAATTATATTTTATGCCTTTGCCTTTTGTTTATTCGTTTGGCACTTGAAAGTTTTAGCCTTAATTTTACATTTTAAATTACGCATACGCCGCGTTGACTTGCATTTTAAGTATGATTACAATCCCATCTAACTCCCCCCATTACCCCTCCCCGCCACACCCCACTCTCTTTCTCACTCTCTCTCTCTCGCTCTTTTTATCTTAGTGCCACATTGCTGTTGGTGCCGCTGCTTGGCCTTCAGTATATTGTTACACCATTTCGTCCTGCGCCCGGACATCCCTGGGAGAATACATACGAAATCATTTCAGCTTTTACGGCCTCGTTTCAAGTAAGTAAAATGTTTTGTAAACCCAAAAACACAAAAACAGAAAAAGAAACACAAAAAAAAACAAAATAAAATAAAGTTATGTTTTTAGTTTATGCTTCGTGCTTGCTCGTTTTTGTGGCAAATATTTTTTTTGTTATGTTTAAAGCGATTTAAAACTCCCTCGTTGGAGCTTTTCTGCTTTGGTTTATTAGCCAGCAAAATAGCATATTAAAATTTCTGACATTTTTCCATTTCATTTTTTTTTTTTTTTTGCCCCATATTTATTTTGCTCCCACTGGCTGCATAGCTCATTAAAATCAATAAGCCATTGCAGCATATATGTTTGTGTGTAGACACGCGGCATGTGGCATCGGTATTTTTGTTGCTGGGCAAACATATTAAATTGCTCAATCCTACACACACCCGCACACACCCCACACCCCCACACACACACATACACATACACACACACACACACAACAAAACACACTAACTGTTTTGGATAAATCAACGTTTGGTGTATTAAACTTTAAATCAGAATCAAGAGCCAGATAAACGAATTCCATATAAATCATATATAAAAACAATTCAAGCTTAACCCCTCAATGGTGCTTAAAATACACTTAGAGAAATTGAGTTTCGCGATGGTGTGTCGAAGGTCATAAAAACGATATGCATAATTCAAAGTGAACAGAATAATAAAAATAAACATTCCAAACACAAAAATTACATCATTTCCAAATAATAATGGAAGATTTTTATTAGATGTTGCGAAAAGGATGTGAAGTTAAGCACCGTGATAAGTTAAAAAAGAATAAATAAAATGAATTAAATTTTTATTTATAGGAGAGAAAACATGATTTAAAAATGACGTGAAGATTTTAGCTTGACTTAAAATACTTACATCAGAGCAAATGCTTGTTAGTCAATAATGATACAATTATCATCCATTGGATAGGGTAACCCATATCCAAGTTTTCAATTCATTTTTGCAATTTCTATATAAATGAAAGGTTAAAAAATAAATGTTATGTTAGTTACCCATAGCAGAGCTTAATTTAAAGTTAATGAATTATTTTTGTTCTGTTATAGGGAATTGGGAAACAGTTACATGCCAGTTACAAGACAAGTTAGAGATTTTGCAATCAAAATTGAAATTCGTTTGTTAGCCACATTTATTCCTTTTGCCATATCTGCCTTCATATGTTGCCCGGGGTTAACTTCGTTTCATAGGGAATCATATTGTAAATGCAAAGCTCATCAGCCATCATCATATGCGATTGACTGTCTGCTTAACATGGAAGGTTCTTTGGACGCAGTGGGTGTGGTGGCTAAGCTGCAGTTGACAAGCGTATATAGAAATATTGTTACCGTTACATTTGCCTCTGCTACCATGGCTCTGACAAAAGCAGAAAACCGTAAAATCCTTTTTCCTTTCATTCTTCTGTTTGGGAGATTTGTTTTCTTAAAGCCAGTTGACAGACAAAAAGAAAAACTTTTTCCGGTTTGCGTTGTTATTGTTCTTATGGCCGTTGTTGATGTTTTTGTTTTGTTTTTTTACAAATTGCAAAGTTTACTGCATATAATTTAGGATTTTCCTGAAGATTTTTGGCGCTCAACTTTGCCAAGTGCCATAAAAGTATATAAAATTGCATTAAGCTTGGCTTCTTCTCCCACACACTACAAGAAAGAGAGAAAGGGAGAACAAAAGCTGCTTAGTAGTAGCAGGAGCGGAGCTAGACCACGGGGGGTTCATCTAATATTTAGCGTTTAAACAGGAATTTGTATAATTTTTAAAAACATGAAACAAGTTTAATGATTTCTTTGCGAAGTTTGCTAAAGGTTTTTCTTTTATATCTTACTAATAAGTAAGCCATAGGGCGAATCTCTAAAGATTTTTGTAAGTGCCCCTCACTTTCTTCATGTCGATATAAGTGTTTAATAGTGCTAGTATATGAAGGAATAGTTCAATATTTACTGGATTTGAAAATATTAAAGGGAAATGAGAATTCTAATAAAACACATTATAAAACTATAAGAAAGATTGAATGATAAGAACTTTTTCGATAGAGATAAAAAACCAATTTCTAACATAAAGCCAGAAAATAATTAATCATAGTAGCAGGTAACATCTTAACAAATTTCCAATTTTCGTAGATAATGTAACTAGTTCTTCCCTTTCTACTAACTCGATGAGTTATTTTTGTTGCCAAAACTATTTCCTCCCACTTAATCCATCCCTGCCTTTAAAAGTTTGTTTATAAGTATTTGTTGTATGGTGCCAAGAACAATCAAAACAAAAACAATTAAATTGAGACCCAAAACAATTTTCGTAGCAACATTTAAATAAAATTAAACTCTGAAACTTGTCTATAGACAGCTGTCATTCATAATATATGTAGATATATAGATATATCTATCTGTACATAGAAGAAATAAGGGTGAACTTGATTTTATTTTACAGTTTGTCATTTACTTTGCTAATTGGTTTTACCAACAGTTTCACTTTTCTGGCCATTCTATAGTTTTTTTTTTTTTTTTTTGAGCTTTGTTTTGTTTTATGATTTATTTGAGTTGGCTTTTAATTCTAGTAAAATAATTAGCATGTCGTTTTTGACAAGCTTCGGAATTATGGCAATTATAAAAGATGCCCAGAGATAAAACAGAGAATGAATGAAAGAGAGCAACACTAACAACAACTAGCAACGACAGCAACTCTTCTCTAATGCTCTTAGTAGCTAAAGAGATGTCCGCCCATTCCCCCCTTTGGCCTAACACCCGCTGACTAATAACTGTTGCCAGTAAAATGCGGAGAAAATAAGCTCACAGCGGTTGCTCACAGCAGCATCCGTACGGGATTAAACTAGGGCCCAAAACGGAATAGCACTTTACTTCGGACATGACGAATAGCTTATGCACTAGCTTAAGCATGCCACATAATGACAGGGAATCCAAAATTAGTTATTAAGTTGTGGCCTTAGGACGTATAATCACCATAAATTTGGCAGTTGTTAAGCTAGTTAAAGAATCTACCAAGACTTTTAAGCAGTTGAGAACTACAAGAATTTCATTTTATCTCATTTTGACTTTATAGTTAGGCGTAAGTTATGTCACTATTGCAAGAAACTATTATTATATATATATATACTATTACAAGGCACTTTTCTACATATTAAAAAGAATTTTCCTAAATAATGACACGATTTTTTTTTATTCTATAGAGAGTCGTTGCTTCATATACCTATATATAAAATTCGAATTCTAAAAGCAAGTTTAATATATGAGTACATGACAATTAACATTTTGGTCATTTTCGAATTTTCACTTTCCCGTCCTCGGATTTCCCTCTTCCCTACATTACCGCGAAAAGGTTCTTTTGCAATTTATTAAATTTTTAAGAACTTTAGTCATGCCATAAAAAAATTGAAAGAAATAATCAAATCAATATAATCAAAGCTTATATCTCAATTTTAAAAGAGCTCTAACTGTTTGTGTTCTTTTTTAAAGACTTATTTATTGTTGACTTATCACGTCTGCGTCAACTAAAGTCATATATTAGAACCGTTCAAGTCATAGTCATTTATCAGATAACAGCAGCTCGATAACAGCAGGAATATGCCCGTTTCATGGGCAAGGGTATTAAAGAGAATATATTATAACAAAAGCCACACAAAACGGAATGAATGCAAGCGAAAGGAATGAGAAATGAGGAGAAAGAAAAAAGCTTGATAAATTGTAACCGTAAAAAGGGCAACAATGTAAATCCAATGTAAAGGCAAAACTTGCAAACATCCACACAAACACAACACAAAATAACATGAATATGAAACAAGTTTCTTATCTAAGATAGCGCCTAGCAAAATACCAGAGAAACCATCAACAGCTCAGCACTACCTCAAGCAAGTGAAAAAATAGAAATACCAAAACCATCACTCCAACTGAAGTTTTGTGAATGAACTGCGACAGCAGCTGATTGGCAATCAAATGAAGCCCTTTCCTTTACAACACGACACGAAGAAAATCCTGTCACGTACACAGAAGAACTATATACATTAAATATTTACATATATATAAATGGGAAGTAGAAATCGGTCGTCAGCCAGTTGGTAGCCAGAAACAAAAAAAAGAAAATGAAGAAAAAAAGATGGAAAAGACAAATGGGCCAAAGCCTGTGTTGGTTGTTATTACAATTGACTATGCTTGAAGTGGCCAGTTGGCAAAAGGAAATTATAGAAATTTTCGATAAGAAAATATGCAGTAGACCACAAAAATACTTCGTAATCTACAACCTAGAACCTGTTTAGTATATACCTTCCATTGGAGGCTTCAGACGAAAATAGAGTTTTAGTTCAAGAACTTTTTCTTTTTACCCTTTTTGTTTTTTATATACTGTCAAGATCTACTGTATGAAAAAGCTTTCTAAAGGTTAAAAGATTAAAAGTATAGTTTCAGACGGTTATCTAAAATTTTTGCCTAAAATTTTATGTCAAGTCGGGCGACTACATATATCAGTTAGCGTCTTCTCAAATAATCTCAAATCTTACCAAAATGGAGAACATTTTGATGATTTTTTAAACACTCTTAACACTAGTTTAAATATTTCTGAACGAAAAAAACTTAAAATTTGCTTTGCAATCTTCTCTATTCTGTGAGGGTTTCAATTTGTCTATTATACCTATTGTGATGTTTTTACAGGTTATGCAATAAGCAACAAAAAATAAAAGAGAAATACCATAACGAAATTGTATTACAAGTTTCGCTCCTTCTGTTTATGCTGTATTTATTATTTTTTTCTTTCCTTTTTCGTTACAGGGTCTGTGTGTGGCCACGTTGTTCTGTTTCTTCAATGGTGAGGTTATTGCCCAAGTGAAACGCAAATGGCGTATGCTCTGCTTCAGCAATAGGCCAAGGACAAACTCCTATACAGCCACTCAGGTCTCGGTAAGATTTATTGTATATTGTGTGAGCTGCACTAGCTTCCTTTTTGCTTGCTTGCTAATTTTATTTATTATAATTTTTTTGTTTTGGGTTACGGCGCGTATGAGTAACATAACACTCTCTCCAATTGCTCACTGACTTTCACTCACACTCAATCACTGACTCACTCACGCACTTACTCACCCATGAATTGGTCGAAAAAGAAATCAAAATTAATGAAACAAAATTATAACACAGCCAGCGCACCGTTTGCCAAAAACCTGCCAACCACCATGATAGCAAATTCTCAGTTCTTTTGATTGTAGTTTGTACGCTGCGGACCACCAATGCCGGGTGAGGAGAAAGTATGACTAAAGGATATGGGCAAGGGCAAGGGCAAAAGACGTGCATCCTCAGGACCACAGCAACAGCAGCAGCAGCAGCATTACCAACAACAGCAACAACAGCAGCAGCAACAGGCCATTACACAGCAAAGAGGACGCAGTCAAAGTTTGTCGACATCGGCAACATCCCGTTCCTTGAGTCTTATCGATGGTTTGCGCAACAAAATGCATTTCCTGCCCACTCGACGACAAACCATTGACCATTCACGCCAACGGCAACCTCTTATGGAGGATAGGCAACAGGGTCCACAGGGCCAGAAATTGCCAAGTGTTGGTGGTGGTGGTGCTGCTGCTGCTGTTGCTCTTACTGCTACTGCTGATGACGATGACAACAACAGCAACACCAGTAACAGCAGCAACATTAAGCCAACGACTTTAATGACTACCATAAAAGAGGATTTTACAGAAATCACCACAAACAGCAGCAGCATTCGAGCTGAAATATCTGAAAGTCAGTGTGGCCTGGGCAATGTCATTGTTAGCTTGGATAATTCCAACTCATCCGATCAGCAACATATTGCCGATGAGGCTTTATAAATCTCAATAGCCAATAAGTGAAGAAAGTGAAACCAAAACTAAAGTCAAAATCAAAGCACCCGCCCCACCAGCATTAACAACAACAAAAAATATAAAATAAAAAATCAATTTCCTCTACCCTTGCAGTAATTTTTTAAGCTTAATATACTCGACATATTTTTATACCCTTTAATGCCACATTTAAAAAATTAAATAAATACCATCTAATTCTTTTTTTTTTTTTTTTTTTGCCATGTGATAAATAAGTTTGATCTATTAACTATATACACGATATCTAAATAAGAGTTAATCTTATTTTTATCTAAGATAAAGTGGTTTATTCTGGATAATCATACTTACTATAACTATATATATGTTTTTTTCTTTTAAGAAACTTGAACAATTCACTGGACCACAGAATATATACATATGTATCTAATTAGTTTTTTTCTAAATATTTTTCATCTGCAAGGGTTAAAGAGAGAAATTTTAGATGTTATAAGTAGAGCTAACTTTTCTTTCTTATGTATTTATGTATATTTATGTATATGTACCTCAACAAAATGTGTTAAGTTTTCTATTTAAATTTTAGTTTTTAAAAATGTTTTTCATCACTAGAATTTATGTGGATATCAAATATCATTCTTATCATTGTTGTTTGTCGTTAAGTGTCTATAAGAAGAGATCAAATGCAAGCTGAGCTTTCCCCCCAAAAAAAAAAAAAAAAACAATTTATACATATACAAAAAAAATGCTTTTTCTAGATCAATGTGAAAAATGAGAAAACAAAAACAACCAAAAACGAAAATTGTGTGTGAAAAATAAATCTATATACCTACCATTCTATATACATACATATGTATGTATATATCTATGTATATGTAACATTTTACTGTGTTGTTAATTAGTCAACTTTTCTGTTTTGTTTTCCTTTTGTGGAGCGTTTATTTAATGATTTTGTTTTTTTGACTGAACAAAGCGCTTCGCGTGCCTCGTGCCTCACATTTTTCTACATAATGAATGCCATTTTTGAAGTGAGCCAGAGAAGTGACACTTCAGAGTGTATGTATGTATGAAAGGCAACCAACACGAACACCCACAGTCCCATAGTAAGTGGCAGTTTATTTCATGAAAATTAGCTAAGCAAACTATTTGGGTTAGTATAAAAATCTCGGGTAAGTTTTTTTATATAGAGCCATAATCTTAAAGAGGAATTCGAGGCATTCATATATTACAGTGCATAACCAGATTGATCTCCTTTGTATTACAAGAAATATTGAGACTAATCTTGTTTAGATTAGCAAAAAGTTGGAAATCTTGTTGTAATGAAATATTTTGAATAGATTGGAAAAGGAAAATTTTGGAAAAATTTACTTTAGAATTTACTTTTTTTAGATATCGTACATAGATTAGAATATTTAAAAATTCTCAAGGATATTCGATAATTACATATCTATAACTACAAAAAAACCAATAAATATTTTTAAATCGAGAATTGGTTTATGGCCAGTCTCCTAAATTTGGCTTAAAGACCAAATTTTACACACATTTATTTTTAGCATTTTTATTTTTGTTTCCATTTTTCATAATTACCGATTCCAAGTACTTTGTTCTGGAGAAGTTATTGATGAAATTGAAAACAAATCTTCAAGAATATAACCTCATGTTGTAATAGTAGAATAATATTTCAATCCAAATATTTCATTAATTTGCAATTTTAGGTATTGACTTTTGTCACTATGTATGTATGTGCAGGTTGTAAAACAAAATGGTTGAATCCACTTGTGGCAGGCACTTGGCTAATTTTGTTACAGAACAAGAGTAACCACAACAACGACAAAAACCGCCAACGGACAACAAATGGAGACCAATAAATGGCAAAATGTTGTCAACATTCTGTTGACATTTACTATATACAATATGTATGTTGGAATTGTTCATGCCACACTTCCCACAGTCTCTCTCTCTCTCTCTCACATACGGGACCTGCCTCTTTTTGATGTGGGTTTAATGGCATTTATATCGCAGTTCAGTGTGAATGAGTGCGAGTGCAAAAGTAGTGCAAATAGATACTTCCTCCTAGGATGTTACTCTCAAAAACTTTGTTCATCAAACCAGTCTGATGAGTTGCTTAATTAAGTGTGGCTGAGAGTGGAGAAGCAATTTACGTGAACTACCCAACTACCCTGACGCCATCCTCTATGCTTCTTCACTCCTCTCTGTCTCTTTACTTACCCGCCCATTAAATGGAGAATGCATTTTGCAGCAAAAACAGAAGATGAAAAAGCAGCCAGCATTCATTCATATGAGTTTGAAAAGATGTAAGCTCTTAACTACCTACAAAAGAACTCTGTACTTAGAACTTCAGTGTGGAAGAATAGAAATTCCTTGTTGTTTATAGCATCATGGGCGTAGTCAGAAATATATAGTAAAAATATTTTGAAAGTTAAACTAATGATATATGTATGTATCTTGAAAATGATTTAGAGGACTATTTTCTTTGGTCCAGAATTAGATTTGTGCTTATTCCAATGGCAAACTTCAATTCGAAATGTCGTACAAGTAGCTTCAAAACTAAGAGAACACTTTGCATAGAAACAGACAGACTCTACCCTAAAAAAGGGCTTAAAAAAAACGATATACCCAACTAAAACAGACAAACTTAGATTAAAGTAAAAAATACTTGTAAAATATTCTTGAGATTTGAGATTCGTTTGATTTAATTTAAAATAAAGTCAAATATATTTGAGTCCTTTTGTTGACTACGCCTCTGATTACAACAAAATTCTTCAACTTGAATGTCAAAGACTTTTTCCAAAACAAAAGATGACAAAAAAAATGTTTAATTGAAATTTCATATATATTTTTTTGTTGTTTATTTAAAGTTTTATTTAAAAAAATAATAATAAACTATACAAAAAAATATGTTAAAGAAAAATGTTTCAAACAAATTTCCAGTTGACCTACTACAAAGTCATAAAGTGCAATTTAAAAATAAAAAAGGAAAAGAAAGTAAATTTTAATGCACAGACATGGGCTAGAAAAAGGACTAAGTATGTGTGTGTATGTATGTGTCAAAATGGGCGTGTGTGTATGTGTGTAGGTGTTGAGTTTAATTAAAAAATTGAGTGTTGATAGAAGGAGTGTAAATGAAAGTTAGGCGAGAGTTTGCTGTTGATGTCGCTCCGCAAAAATTTGCATAATAAACTCAATTAAAAGTTGGTTTGGGGTTAAAAACTGATGCCAAGTGCACCCTGTATATGTTCCCCTCCCCCCACCACCAATTTATTGCTGTGTTCTATCCTTGAGCAGCAATTGCATACGTTGACCAACCAGACCCAAAGGTTTCCGGGGCACTAAATGGCAAGTGGATTGTCTGCGAAAACAAAAAATTAATATTAGATTTAAATTACATTTCAGTTCGAGTGTTGTTAATTAAAGTTAATTACTATCTTATGAATGTATGTTAGAAAATTGAAGTAACTTTATCTATGAGTTTTATTGTCAAGTAGGTAAGTACCTTGTTGTATCAGTTTCAATGGGGAAATCTTACCATTTTGATGGTAATTGCTTTTGAAAACTCGCAAATAAAATGACTGTGGGACAAAAATTTTCAAAATTTCATTTTCTTAGATATCTTTGGGTTTCTACGAAATTACCGAAAGATCAGCAGATTTGCGACAAAATTAGGCAAAACAAATCTTTTGAAAATTATTCTTTCAGAGCAATTGAATCCATAAATAGTCTACATTTGTATTGTAACCCCCAAGACCCCTCCACATAGAATTGTATTTCTGCGCAATTCGTGGTATAATATAATATTTTATACTACCTATGACGTCATGGAAATGACAGGAAATTTGTATTCCGAGGCATTTTTCTTACACTGAAACTTCTTCTAGTATATCTACATATGTATGGCATATTAAATCGTTTCAAATGGTATATGTTATCTTCCATATTGCTGCTAGTAAAAGACCTAATATAGACGACTTCTCATTATGAAGGAAGATAAGTCTTGCGTATTGCATTCTTCGCTTCAATGTCTTTAACAAAATCTGCAACAAACAATAAATATATGTAAGAAATTTCAGTAAAACTAACTTGTAGATGATTTTCTCTCGATCTGCCCAGGGCCAAGAACGCTCCAGTTTATCCAATTTGAAAAGCAGCTAATGGGGAGAGAGAGAGACAGGAATACAGGAGAGATTCTAATGCTGTTGTTGCTGCTGCTACTTACACCTGCTGATTGACTTTACCTTTTGTGTTTGTAACTCAGCCATAGGGTTGGCCTGAGGTGTAGGTGTCGGCGTCGGTGTAGCAGGTCGAATTGCTGGCTTCTCAAAAGGTTCTTGGTGCTGGTACTGGTGTTGCCTTTTCAACTCGTTGTTATCCTCCTCCTTGGCCTCGTCTTCACCATCATTATCGTTTTCGTCATCATTATTATCATCGTTTATACGCAACTTTGGCGCATTGCGCAGATTCCAGGTATAAGTGGTGCTCAAAAAATCGCTGTCAGTTGAGGAATTGTCGGTATCGGTGTCGGTTTCGTTCTCCTCAACTGCTTGAGAAGATGCTGCAGGCAGCTTTAGAAAATAAACCGCCTTACCATCATCTTCATCTTCGTCCTCATCCTCGTCATCATCCTCATCATCGTTAGACTCATCACTTGGCTCATTTGTCGCGTAATTGGCTTCCGATGCATAATCCGATTCCGGTGTGACATCCTTCACTAGCAGCTTTGATTGCTCCACCTCATTCATTTTATTCTCAATGTCAGTGTCAGTGTCACTTTCTGATTCATCATCCACCAGGTCACGCTTTTCGTCCTCCTCCTCGTCTTCTACTTTAATCAATTCATAGTCAAGAGCATCTTCATCATAAGAACACTTTCGTTGGACATTCTCATAGCTTTGTGACACTGTGGCCAATGTTGAGGCTAGAATTTTTGGTATTTCCGCTATGGCTGATAATTTACATTGCATTTCCCATAGACTCAACTCAATAGAGTTGGCCATAAGGCGACCTAAAAATGGTTTTCAACTCGATATTTGTGTTTTTTTGGTTTTGTTTTTTTTTTTTTTTTTATTGAAACATAAACATGGTACAGTAGTTTATTTTATTAAGGGATTAAGGTTTTTACGCTCTTCACTTGGCCTTCGATGCACTGGGCAGAGCCATCAACATATTCTCAATGGTGCTGCTACGCAATTCCTGATTATCACCAACTTCCGCAAAGAAACGTTTTATATTACGTATTATGCGATGATGAGGCAGCTCCTAATCACATCAGAGAGAATCAGGAAGGGGAAAGGGTTATTATTCATTGTCATTGCTTGCTAAGTTGTTGGCATTAGATAAATGTTTATGTTATATTTTTTTTTTTTTTTTTGTTGCTCTAACCTGCTCTTCCTCATCGGAGGACTCATCTTCGCTCAATTCTATGACCACCTCGTTGCCCTCTTCATCGAGTTGGGTTTTGGTTTTCTTTTTCTTTGGCTTTGGTGGCTCTGGCGGTTCTTGCCACATGATCGGATGCCAACAACGTGAGCCAAGCAAGGGTGTGGGATGGAAGTCTACAAATATATATATATATATGTATACAGATTGCAATTGAAAGCCAAGTGAAAACAAAAGGACCAGAGGGTGGAAGAAATTCTAAAGGTTTGTGCATCACTTACCACTTGGAGGTGGCAAAGGTTTCGGTACTCGCATCACAATAGATTTTTCCTCTCCTGGCTCAAACATGCCTGAAGGATCAGCTTCCTCATCCATGCTGTATAGAATTTCATTTGTTTGAGAATACTTTTTGGTTCCAAATAATTTCAACCTACTTGCGCAGCAGAAAATGTATCTTCTTGGGTGAGGCGTTGATTCTCTCGTGGGCTTCTGATAAACTCAACTGAGTTGCGTCCTCTTCGTTAATCTCTAATATAATATCTCCCAGACGTATGCCTGCTTTATCGGCTAAACCATCCGGTGATACCTAGTAAGTATTAAGGGAAAAAAACTATTTGGAATGGGTAAGTTTTGATATATTTTTCTTTCTCACTGACCCAAACTCGACGAGCTTCGCAACGCAATTGTTGAGAATCTTTCGAGAAACGGATACAACTGACAAGTGCCTATATATCAAGACAATATATGTATATTGTTTATATATATATACATATGAGCTTACTGTATATGCTCTCAAAATGTTCTATTATTTTGAGCACAAACGTCAAAAAGTAAAATGTTTGAACAGCAAAAGTTTCTAAAGTCATAGACATTTTATATACTAAACGAAACTATACTATACATACATATATGAACGTCTAACCCAAATATTGTACATTCACTCGCAATACAACTCGCAATGGGCATGGGTGTAGGTACCACAAGGGGTCTATTTTGAGAAAAGTCTGAAATTCCATTCCAAAATATTGAAAAACTCAAATTAAACTAATTAATTTAAGTGCTTTATAAAAATTTAAAGTGGGTTCATTAAGTACACGGTTCTTAAGATTTTGATTCAAAATCTTTAGAGATTTTCTCTAAGTAATTATGTCTACACTTTGACGACTATTTTTGTCAATTTTTCTTGTATTATTACGATCCACAAAGCTACTAGTAGAGTAGAAATATCTTTATAAATAGCATCGAAAATTGCAAGTATTGCTCGTTTTGGATCTTAACGTTGTGCTGTTCCTATCAACAGGGCAAAAGGATCATAGAAAAAATCTTCCAATTTGAACAATTAAGATTTAAGTTGTATGGAAAGTTGAGTTAAAATGCTGATCAAACTTTAATAGATCTACAAATATCTCCAGGGACCAGAGGATACTTCTCTAATAGAAATGTTCAGGTTTAGAAAATATTGTAATATAATAAAAGAGGAAAAATTAGTGTTCTTCGTCCGTTTCAGTGTAAAAACGATAAACACTAAAGGAAAGTTAGATCTTGGTTCACTCAAATGCCGTTAAGTTACTAAAATAAACATACTTCAAACTTTATTATAATCATAGATTATATTAATTTTTTTTGTTGCCGGCTTGAGGTCGGCAAGTTAAAGCTTTGTTTAGGTTTTTCAAATATAAAAGGTTTAATCTAGTTGGAATATATATTTTTTTCGAAAAACAATGGAAACAGAAACAAAATTATACGATTAATCGAATTCAAGCTGCATGTGATAAATCTCTCTCTCAAACTAGTTAAAACACCAAAAAATCCTATTAAATCTAGTAAGAGCTCAATTATCTATTTAATATTTTTCTTATTACTAGTAAAACGATGCTGCCTCTGTGTACGATTCAGAGTCAATTTAATCCCGCATAATCTAGAATGATATAAGAACACGAATTAGAATTCCTGCAGATGGTGAACCCTCTTTTATTTTTGGTGGAAACGCCTGTGACTAACTACAAAGAATAACGAAAGAAATAGAAAACGAGATGAAAACACAACAGACAGACAGCGGCAATTGTGGCAAGACGAAAAGAAAAGCAAAACAAAAAAACGGAACAGAACAATAAAAATATTCATTTCGTTAGATTTGACTGCGTCGTGAGGGCATAATTCGAATTCAAATTCATTGGCGTTGGACCAAGAGCCAGAAGCAAGCACAACACACACATTGCCCTCTGAGATTGGCCGACAACAATGACGAAACTCAATTGCAGCAGCTGCCACCGCACACATACATATGTACATATATACAGTGGAGGCAATCAGAGAAAATAGGAAAACATTACCATTTGACCTAAGCCCCCGCCCTACGAAACTTACCTGAAACACTGTGAGTGGCATGTGAAATTCGGAGCCGCCAGTTATTAGAAAACCCCATTTGGTATCATCCTTGGAGGCATAGGCATCCGAATCGACATCGAAGGCAGGGAAGCCATCTGTGTCGCCAATGCCGCAGGATACCTTAATAATCGGTGCCTTCTTCTTTGTCTCCGGCATTGACCAGAGTAAACCGAGTTGTTCGGGCATTTTGTTTCGCTTTTTGTTTTGTTAAAGAGCAAAAGTTTTATTTATAAAACAAAAACAAAAAAACCAAATATAATCAAAGCAAATGTTTCTCTTTGTGTGACAATCTCTTTTAGTCTTTTGGTTTTGAGTTTTATCTCATCTCTCTCTCTCTCACTCTCTCTCTCTCTCACTCTCTCTTTTTCTTGGGGGGCAAAATTTTCAAAAAGTTTTTTGGCTGTCAAAAATTATAAATATTACTTTTGTTTATTTATGTTGCCGGCTTTTTATATAAAATCTTTAACACTTTTTGCTTGTTTTTTGTTTCTTTACGACACTCAAAACTCCCGTTATATTATATAATCATTGCACAATTTAAAAATTCAATTGAAAATTTCTTAAAATTCATCAAAAATCGATCAACTTGAAAAGTTTTTTAGTTACAAGTTTAATGAAATAATTATAAAATTTCTGTTTTTTTACAAATATAATTTAGTTTAGCTTCTTGCAAAGGGCTTGAAATAGCTAAAATTTTTGTTGCCTCTTTTTCTTTCAATTCCACGCATTCAACTGCACTTGTCTCGGCCAACTAAAATACATTTTTTTTCGAGAAGTTCTTTTGCCTCGTTGCATTCACGTTTCAATCCCAAAAAAAGTTTGGGTTTTTTCTATTTTATTGCAGTTTTTTATAATTTTTCTCTGTCTTCCTCTCTCTCTCACTTGTTGGCATTTTCTCTCATCACTGCGTAAGGAAAATCTTTGCCTGCCAAATCAATGTCTATATACTTATATATGCATGTACATAGTTCGTATTCACATCTTACACATACTCTAAAAATCCAACTATACAAATCGAAAACAAACACTTGCACGTGCCTTATCACCTGTCATCGGCTACAGCCCAAACAACACGAAAAGGTGTCAAAAGAAAATGAAGCTGCGTCCCATAATTATATAGCCAGACCTAATGTTTAGTGGAAATGGGTAGTAAAAATGGTGTTGGTTAGTGGGAACTATTAACTAAAATGAGCTACTGTGAGTAATGGCCACCATCGTAGGTTTTTATTTCTTTCCTAAGAAGGATAAATGAGAAATTTTAAGAATTTTTACCATATTTTTTAAGCATTTTTTTCTTTCTGAAAAGTTTTGCAGAAACTTTCCAATTGGTAAATGGTTCAAAGATCGTAAAATCGACAAATCAATTATACGACGACTTTTTACAAGTTTTTGCTGACAACAAGCTTAGAATTGTAAACAGTGTTCTTTAGCCTCTTTGAAATCCTTGGAGCAAAGCTCCTATACTTTGTATGTTTTAATTGAAACGAATTAAATTAAGTATTTGTAATCAATATCGTATGAAAAGTGCAATTACTTTGCTTCAAACACATTGCAGTAGGTTAACACTGAGTATTATGGCAATTACCTTTTTTTGCTTTTTATAAAAACGGAGCAAAGTTTTTCCATAAATAAAATGCCATGCAACTGACATGAATCAAAGCACAAGAATAAGAAAAGGTGAAGCAAAGAAGGGGGACAAAACAAAAAAAAACGTCCAGACAAGAGGCTTCACTTATCAGGCCCGATGACATGGCTATAGAACATCATTTTCAGGCGAAATCCCAAAAAGCAGCTGATAAGACAACACATTCACACACACACACACACACACACGAATGCACACACATAGGCCAGGCACGGTTTAAAGAGGTCAGCAGCCCAATATAAGTAAAATTTGCAATAAACAAATATCAAAATAAATAAATACATATCAATTTATTTAAGGAAATGCCATGGGAAACTAAGCATTTTTTTTTGCTTTCTAAGAAGACAAAAAAGCTAAGATGAAGTTACTCCATTACCTTTTAAGCCGCTCCTGGCAACCCTGCGCCCAAATATATATATATCACCAGTAAAAAAAATGTCAAATGTCGTGTTGTTTTGTATTTTGTTTTTTAATTTTTTTGTTTGTTATTTTTTGCTTTGGTTTTATTCAAAAGTTTTCTAGTATATTTTATTCCACATAGGTTGTCTCGTTAGCCTCTTTGGAAGACACCTCCATTACCTCACAGCCCTGGGCATAATCCTCAATGCTGGCCTTATCCTTGTCTGAATTTGTTTTCGACGCCAAATCTAGAACCTCATCCACCTCGAAGTTGCCTGTCTCTGGTTCTGCATCATCTGTGCCGAATTCAGTGCTTTCGATTTCCACACTGGGTTTATCATTTTCATTCGACACACCCAACTGTCTTTTGCGTCGAACTGCGTTTGTTACAGATGTTTGTTCAATTTTCAGCTTTTTATGCTCTTCTGATGAGGAAGCATCTTCAGGTGAACTATCAACTTTCTTTTTGGTCTTTTCCTTGGCTGGATCCTCCTCCGAAGAGGAACCAGAACTATCTGCTTTTGGATTGCGTTTGCCTCTGTGATGCTCATGGGCCCATTCATCTGGATGATCACAATGAACGATTATTGGTTCAGCATTTTGATCTGGATCTGGTATAGAACGTTTTGGACGATCTTCGTCGCTGCTGCCGCTGCTGCCTTCAGAACTTACAATTAAACTCGCTGCCTCCTGTTCCTCGCTGCTGGAACTGCTGCTGCTGCTGCTCGCATCGTTTTCAGTTTCTGCCAGAGTCAGTGGTTTGGCTTGGACTAGTCCCAAAACCGCCCAGATACCTAGCAACCATATTATGCTACGCATTATGAAATGATTGAAAATTTTGTTGTTGCTTATCCCGATCTTTTCTATACGACTGACTTTTAGAGACTGACTGGGCCAGTTGATAGAGACTTTCTATGAAACCTTTCATTTATTTTTTTCGTATGGCAAAATAATTATCACCTCTTGCTCTAGCTCTCTATATAGCTATCTCTGTCTGTCTTGCTCTCCCACGTCTAAATGTAATTAAAATATCAAATTGTGACTGATAATGAAGGCAAAAATAAAAAACTGCAGGCGAAAACATAAGCCTGAGCAAAACAAAAATAGGGCCTAGGGTAACAAGGGACGAAACCGATGATAATTATACACTATAAACTTTACTTCTTATAATATTTCGATATTATTTTAAAAAAACATGATCCACAAACATGATTTCTATAAAAAATATTTATATAATTTCAATTAATTCCAAAACTTTAACATTTTGTAATCCTGAATTGAAAACCAGAAAAATCCTTAAACCATCGTTTCAAGTTTTTAAATGAATTATTTAATAAAAATATTGTTGCATATGAAAAAATTTTATCGACATTCTAAAATTCTTCTATTGGATCCGAAAGTAAAGAAACTTTCACTAAGCCAAAATGTTTATAAATTGATAAACAAAGTGAATATACCCATTACTGTAGTATTTTTCAAGAAATAATCTAAAGAAATCTTTGAATCTTTCGTTTCCAATTTACAGACTGCGCAATTTGTGCGATTTTCGACTTGCATAATGCACGATTCATGCTGAATGCTGATAAGCTGCTCTTTCGCATCGCAAAGCATCGCTTCGAATCCCATCTCATCCCATCCCATCCCAACGCAGCTCAGACACAGCGCAATTTGTAATTATCGATGGCAATTCGTAGTATGTAAATAAGTTTATAAGTGGCGTCAATTGGCTTATGACAAAACAGAAAATAAATAAAAATAAATAAATGAATTGCAACAACTCAACGCCGGCTGAGCTAAGCCAAGTGAATTCCATTTAAGACTTTCGGCTAAATCAACCGAAAACCGAGACAAAAAAGGATTCAAGGATTCTCATCTTCTTTTTTTTTTTGTCTTTTGAGGCTACTGAATGATAAATGTCTTTGTCGAGTCCCAAAGTTTAGTTCACAAGAACGTGAGCTGCATGTGGACTCAGTGGTAAAGGGCAGATGTCCTTTAGCTTCTTTTTTACTTTATCTGCTACGTTCTACCACTGTTATTAAAAGTCAATAAACATTTTGGGTTTAAATTTAGCAAGAGAAAAAACGGAAGAGAGCTTTAAGGAGTGAGCGAATGATTGAAGTGCAAAAGAGTAAAAAGGATTTTGGCTTATTCAATATTGATTCCCAAATGTCCTCAAACATCAAAGCGACAAAAAAGCGAGAGCAAAAACTAAGAGCAAAAAGCCTTATGCATAATTTAACCGAATTCACCATTCAACTCACCTTAAAGTTGTCGATTGATAATAAATTTTCCAACAAAAACTCACTTCAAAACGCCGCAGTGGAAATCTTTTTTGTTTTCTTTTACTATGCAAATCCAACAATGCAGTAAAGTGCCCTGAGAGAAAATCAAATAAATGGAAATAGGGGCATATTGATTTTAAGTAAAAGTTTGTGTTAAACAGAGTGATAAATTTTAGTCAGGCATATATCTCATAACTAAATGTCAAGTTAAATTTTGTAGGGGAAAATTGGTTAAATCCGTTCCTGGTCCAAGTTTTATTAATTTTATTATACCACACTTTGGTTATCTACTCACGTTTTCAGTTACAACAGTTTGACTGAAATTATAAGTTTATGTCATTGAATAAGTTTAAAAGTGTTTTTTCTCTTAGTAACAAAATAAAAAACCTTGTGTGTACGACCCCAAAAAAAAGTTTTTGTCATATATGTGGGAAAATTGTGTTTACAGAAGCAAAGTTTGTGATAAAAATCAGCCAGAAAGTACATATGGAGAAAACCAGCAAGATGGTCGAATTCTAGACCGGAATAGATATATCTTATTATACGTATGTACAAATATGTTAAGTGTATATAAACTTCGTCTTGGGCATAACTTGGCTTAGTGTGGTTCAATGGTTTCTGTTTATGTTAATCAGACAACTGTTGCTACAATTTTGTCATATTTATTAAAAATTAATCAATGTCATAAAGTTTAGCCATCTATCAAATTTAAAGCCACAGGTGCTACGGCAAAACAAGCCTAAAAAAAATTACCTAAACAACATTTACCCAAAGACATTTAAAGATTGAGTAAAGGTTTTCTTCCTTTATTTCAAACCTAAACAGATTTTCCTACCAATAAAATATAAACTGCACTTGTAAATGCCAAATAAACTACAATCAAGAATCTTTTAATTTACATTAGTTTCTCTTCTTAGTTTAACTAAATCACTATAAGGCCTTTAATTTTAAACATAATTTATAAGTGTAGAAAAGTGTCATCAAATCATTATTGATTTAAAACCCTAATATTAATATTAAAAGTCATAAAATGTGTAATTTTGTTTAGGTTGATACGAATTTGCATATAAATTTCTTACGGTCTTCCCCAGTCTCTGCTAGCCTATAAAAAAGTGTTGCCTACTTTTAGACACCTTGGTTCAAATATTTAATATATTTGCTATAAATGTCACAAAACTAAACACATAAAAAACAACAGCAAACATATAAACACATAAAACACTACAAAAAAAAAATTAATAAAAAAACACAAAAAAACTGTAAAACCAAAAAAGGAGGAGAGCCATGGCTTCATCAGAAGATTTTTCAGCAGTTTCTTCAGATTATAATAGCGTTGGAACAGATGAATCACTAGCTATTAAGGCAGTATTAGCAGAGAAAACGGATGAAGAGTTAGAAATAGAACAAAAGTCATCGAAACAGAATATAGAGCAGACCGAGCAGTCTGAAATTGAAATAGATACAAACGAAGTTCCAGGAAAACGAGTGGAAGTAGATGAAGCTAGTATTATTGTAATTCCTTCTGATGAAGAAAATCAAACTGTCACTAAAGAGGTAGACCCCACCACTGCGAATAGTACAAGACCATCACTTAAGCCGAAGAAGGAACGAAAACACCACAAACGTCTAGACAAATCTGTATCAAGTGTGTCCTTTGAAAACACAGAAGGGAACGCCCAAGATCTTGAGGTAGAGGAAGAAAATAATGATGATGATGAACGAATAGATACCCTAAAAAGTGTTAATAGTAGAGTTAAATATGGAGCCGAACGTCGCAACGAATATCGACCGCGTCACAAACGTATTTTAGATCGTGACTATGAAGAAGTGATTATCCAAGAGTTAGACGTTGACGACGACGATGACGACGACGAGGACGACGACGACGACGAGGAGAATAGGAATGATGAGTTGCTTGATGAATCAGAATCATATGCTTCAATCAACATAGAGCCATCGCATGATTCTATACAAATGAAAACAGATTTCTTGAACAATTTTGTCTTTCCACCATTTGACGAGTTCGCCATACAAGAATATGATTTGCCAATTGCGCGAGAAGATATCATAAAGAGTAACAATGAGGATGTGGGAAAATTTGTTGATCCCCTCACTGGCGAAATATTAGCCAGTTCCGAGTCAGCAATCGAAATCATGGCAGAGTCGGAGTTATCACAACCGGAAGAAAATCAATTAACAAGTAGTAGTAGTAGTGGTCCATCGGCTATGCCAGAGTTCTCGGATGATGAAAATTTTGTCGACGACTATTATGATGACGTCGATACCAAGGGCACTAAAGTTATTAGTGATGATGATGCTCTTGAAAATGTTCTAGTAGAGTTTCAACAAGGTTATCAAGTTGTAGAGACGTCCGGACACTCGCAAAAGTATCTTCAAAATCTTAAACAAAAACAAGAGGCAACCATAATAATTTGTGACTTTCTTAACGAAATTTTGGATGAGATAGATGCGAAATCGGAAACAATACAAACGGGTAATGAACTGAGGGACAAATGTGACAAAGAAAAGCTAATGATTAGTCTAACCGAGTCTGTGGATAGCTATTGGGATGAAAAGTATTGCAATGGCTATCTAAATACTCGTACAGTTGAGTTTCATAAGCGTCAAAAAAAATTTCGTAATATCAGTGAACATTCGCCAGAGGAAGAGCTTCAAGAATATCGACGCTATACACAAGCATTGTATCATTTGGATAATGTAAGAAAACATAATGCTGAGTCTAAGCGCAATAATGCTTACCTAATGTGCAGTGTCCTAATGGATTTGCAATTTGTGGAAACAATTGTCAAACATGTGGAACGTCATTTGGAGAAAACAATGCGTCAATACTTGGTACGCAATAATTCGGAATATCTACGCAAAATTCTAGATGGTGAACTGAGACGGATGCAAGACAAGAGAAATGAAATAAGCGATGTTCGCCTCTTTCTCATTACCCGCAAGCATACTTTAGGCCACATAAAAGAAGTGAGAGACTCTATAAAAGTAATGAAAAAGATATTCATAAAAGATACTTTTTCACTTTGCAGAAAATCGAAAAACTAGATAAAATATCGGATGACTTGTGCATTCGTGACTTTATAGCCATACAGAATGATGTAATGGCTTTGGATAAAAAACTTGAAGGTAACTAGCAGATACCTCAAATTCCCTACTGAGATTTAAAGTAAAATTTTGTGTTTTGTTTCCAGAACGTAATGCCGATTTGAAGAAACTGCTAAATATCTATAATGTCAATTTACATCAGAGATCACATAATCTCGAAAAGAGTGAAGTCTTGGCCGAGCAGCTAGAGCATAGGAAAGCTATTCTGGCGGATCTAAAGCGACGGCAAGGTTTACTACGTCAGAAGCTCTATACAGCAAAAATGCGAAGGTCCAGCTTACATCAAAAGCAAAATGAGTTATCCTTTAAAGGTGGCATACTATCGATGCCAGCTCTGCTGCATGACTATGACACAACTGCGGAAAAAGTAGAAGAGAAACGAAATTGTGTAACTAAATTAAAGGAAATTTTAAAAAGTATTTCCAGTCGTATTGCCTACTACGAATCATCTATCTAATATCTTTAATAAACATAAATATTTCTATAAAGCAAATGAAACAAAAGAGAATTCCATTTTATGGGAATGGGCATAGAATGGGCATGTCTTCTAAAACTATTCTATTCAATCGGCAATGAGTGTATTTGCAAAATTAATATTTGTATTGCCTACACTTGGGCTGTCGGATAAAAATATTTATATTTGATAAACCAAAAATGTTAACATGGGGAATATTATCAACAATTTTGAGCACATTCATTTCGATTATTGTAACTTAAACACTTACACTACATTCTGCGCACAAGAAACACTTATACATTAATACACAAAACACACTAATTACGCATAATTCAAGTAGAAATGTCTGTGTCCAAGGAAGAATTACCCGTTGTCGCAGTTTCGGATGTTCCAATAGACACAGTTGCTGAAGAGGCAACTGAAAAGCAGAATCTAGAACCTGATAAAGAACAAGTGAATGAAAATCTTGAAGCAGAACCTAAACAGTCCCATGAAACTGAGGCTTCCGCCGAACAAAAACAATCATCAAGTCATAGACTAACTGGAGTTCCTAGCTCTGCTGAGCCTCCTCCAAAAGGATCTGGTCATCGACTGAGTAAAGTATCTCAAGAAGAACTAACTCAAAAAAGTAACAAACAAAAAGAATCTGGCCATAGACTTAGTGTAGTACAAGAGCAGGGCGATGGTGAATCTAAAAGTATATCAAAGAAAGTATCACTTGCTGAAGAAGAGGCTTCTGAGATGCCCGTCGAAAGTACCCAAGAAGAGCTAGAAGAAGACGAAATGTTAGATGCGGATGTCGAGACCCGCAAGTCGAAACGATTAACGAACGAGGAGAAGAAAAAACGCGATCGACAAAAGCGCAAAGAACGTGTCAACAAGCGTTTTGGACAGAGCAGAAGTTCGATGGTGGCTTTCGATGTGGTAGATGAAGTGAGAGACCTACTCGAGGAAAATGCGGACGATGATGATCATTGTGATGTTATTAGTATGGTTGGTTCCGATTTCGATGAACGTAACCGCCCTTCATATCGACATAAGAGTTTGCTGGAGCGCAACGTTTTGGACACTGTGGTGGAACAGTTTGGTGCCAATTTCGATGGCAACTTTGAAGGTTTATTAAGTGCATTGGGTTCATCGGGGGGATCAGAGCAAGAACTATGGGAACAGTTATCTGCAGATGATCTAGACACCGTACAAATGAAAACGGATTTTCTTAATGATTTTGAAGTGCCGGAATTGTCCGATATGTCCGAATCAGAAGAGGCTCCAATGACCTCAAACGTTCTAACAGCAGTTGCCTCTAAGACATCACAAAAAGATGATGTGGGAACGTTTGTTAATCCTTTGACTGGCGATCTATTGAATAGTTCAGAATCGAGCGGAGACGATCTACCTGTCGAGAAAGTAGAAGAAGAAATGGCATTGAGCGAGGAATCATCGGGTATGTTGGACTTTGATGATAGTGACGAGGCACCCAAAGAAATCGCGAAGGCTGAAGACGATGAGACTCATGGTGACTCATTTGTCAATTTCCAGCAAGGATTTCACTACATGGGAGAGGCGGAGGGCAGCAGTGATGAGGATAAACTAGCAAAAAGTATAAAAAACGAAGTGCAGCAAATTACTAACGATTTTCTCGAGGAACTGATTAATGAAGTGGTAACAAAATCAGAATTACTCACTGCCGATAATATGCTCCGGTCAAATTGTGATAAGAATAAACTCATTGAAGGCATATTCGAATCTATAGAAATCTACGAAATTGAGAAATCAGTAAACTTCTATTTAAATGCCCGAACATGTGAATATTATAAACGTCAGCGAATTCAACGTGTCTTCCATACCCTACCACCTGCGGCTGAGTATTATGAACATCGACGTTATAAACAGGTATTAAGTCATTTGGATTATGTTAAGAAACGAAGTGCTGAAGCCAAACGTAAGAATGCCGAACTTATGTGTAGTGTCCTAATGGATTTGCAATATGCCACAACTATCGTTAGGCACAGTGAACTCCATTTGGAGCAAACAATGCGTCATCATCTAATACGAAATAATTCGGATTCTCTCAAACGCATAGTTGAACGTGAATTGAAAGTGATGGAGCATAAAAGAAATGAGATAAGTGATGCTCGCCTGTTTCTCATCACCAGGAAACATTCTCTAGGTCGCATAACAGAAGTGAGTATCCTTTAACAATGAAATTGGAATTAACATGATTAATTTATAAAATAATCCTTAGAAAATTCATCAACTAGAAAAAGTAACGGAGGACCTATTGATCAGTGACTTTGTCGCCATACAGAATCAGGTTGTGGCATTGGATAAAAAAATTGAAGGTGAGATAACTGCATAACCTTAAAATTGCCTTTTGAAAGTACTGTACCGCATATTTCATCTTTCGCAAATGCTACTACCGCACTTTTTAGTATATAACATGTAACTTTTCATTAAATTCAACATTAAAGAGTCTATTGAAGGAACTGTACTCAAAGTTTCCTTTTACAAAATACTGTACTGAACATTTTAATGGTTAACATTCAAATTGCCTTTTAAGGCAAATATATTTTTAAATTTACCTCTTACGAAGACCGCTACAGCATAACCTCAAGCATTACTTCAACAACATAACCTCAAAATTGTTTTTCGTGCTGACATACATATCCAATTCATTTTCTTTCAATACGATTATCCACAGAACGAAATGTTGACTTGAAAAAGCTACTGAACACCCATCAAGTGGAACTTCATCAGATAGAACACACTCACGAAAAGTCTCTGGTCCTTGTTGACATGCTAGAGGAAAAGAAAGCTATCCTGCGGACAAAGCAGGATCGACAAATGGAACTACGTGAAAGTCTTTATGAAGCAAAAATGCAGAGAACACGCATACAACAACGACATAAGGAACTTTCTATCAAGGGGGGCATCCTATCGATGCCAGCCCTAATGACCGACTATGATGTCACTCTACAAAGAGTGGAAGAGAAACGTGTTAGTGTAGCTAAATTAAGAGAAAGTTTAAAAAGCCTTTCGGCGCGTGTTGCCTACTATGAGGCACGTAATCTGTAGTCGATTTTAAATAAAGGACACATAACATTTTTCTATCTAGTAAGCTAAGTAAACTTTGTTTCTATCCCCACTACCCACATCATCAACTAACACAACTAACTTCATATCTATACTTGTAACACGAATACACACAAAAAACCCAAGAAAACAAAAAAAAAAAAAAAAATAAAAAAAAAAAAAAAAATTTTAAAAAAAAAAATAAAATACAAAAAAAATAAAATAAAACAATGGATTTAGTAAAAGAGGATCCAAAGGAACCGTATGAAGAAGGAGTTTCTGTACATGAATCCTCTGTTCCACTGAATGACACAGCAGAGCAGGAGGAGGAGCAACTACCACGAGACAAAACTCCATCTATTGTTATTGTTAAGGGTCCCAATTTGGAGGATCAAGAGGACACAGAGATTCAAGCCATTATTGAAGAAACTTTAGATGCAGGGAGTAAGTCGAAGAGAACGACTATAGCGAATGAAGTGAATATATTGCCACACAAAGAGGCTAACGATGTGAATATGGAGCAAATGGGTAAACGTGATCTCTCAATAGCCACAATTGAGGTAATGAAAAATCATAAGAAAGAGGCACGACAAATGATGAGACGTCTCAATCAAGAGCGAAAGGAGCGTCATTTAGAAGAGATGCTAAAACGTGATACCGAATATAAAGAAATGAAAGATTTAAATAAACAAGAAAGACAATCGGAAAGATTAAGTAGACGAACGGAATCAAGTATTATATGCGAAGATTACGATCAATTGCTTCTAGATGAGGTCGAGGATGAGATATCGACATCAGAAACCACAAGCGATTCTGAGACAAGCGAAAAACATACCAGATTTTCTTTTGCAGAAACCATTTTCGCAGCCCTCGAAGATATGCCCAATTTATCCGAATTATCCCTTAGCGTTGATGAAGATGAAATCGCCAGACGTAGTCAAAGCTTAATAAGCACAAAATCTGTGGACACTGGTCATTTCGTTGACCCACTAACAGGAGAATCTCTCGCCAGCTCTTCAGAAACTTATATCGAGAGTTTGACCGAGGAAGTTGAGGAGTATATTGAAGATACTAGTGAAAGTTATGTGACACTATCACTGGATGATCTGCCCATGGACGATTTGCCAACACCACGAAAGAGTCCAAAACACGAATCTGACGAATACGACCCGAACTTACTTAATTTTAAACTATCGCAAACGGTTTTAAGAGATTACTCCTCATTACAAATTGGCAGTGTAGATTTCAGTGAACAAATTGTTTCCGGTTTTCTGCATACCCTACTGAAATATGTTGTGAATGCAGCCGATACGGCGATCTCAAAGGCCATGTTCAGTCGACGTCTTGACATTGTGAAACTTTACGAAGAGCTGTATAAGGTTGTGGAACAACATTTAATAGAGAAATATCGTAATACTGCATTGAATCTAAAAACCGTGGATTACTATAGACGTAACAACATTTTTCGTCATATCGAGGACCGTAGTTTCTATACCGAAATAAGGGACAGGCATCGTTATATCGAGGCTCTTCTGCAATTAGATTTGTTGCAAAAACGTGTAGCTGAGACGAAAACTCAGTGTGCCGATCTTTTAGCCGGTGTCTTAATGGAGTTACATAGTGCTCAAAATGTTTCCATGCAATTGGACGAACGTCTTTCGGAGTTGATATATAAAACTATTATAACTAAGGATTCGGAACTACTCAAGAAGGTTGTAGAACGTGAAATGCGTTTGTTGAATAACAAACGCAATGAAGTTGGCGATTTGCGTTTGCATCTCATAACCAAAAATCATACTTTGGCACGTTACGATGAGGTGAGCCCATTAATAGTTATAATCAAGAAGTTTAAACAATGTCTAATTCATTCTTTCATAGAAAATTGGTCGCCTGGCAACCATTAATGGAGAGGTCAACATGGACACGTTTCTTCTTGTGCAAAATCAATGCACAAGTCTGGAAAAGAAACTCGAAGGTAAGATCTGGAAGATCTCGTCGGGATGCATTCGGATGGTTGCTTTGAGTATATCATTTACCAAAAAAACAGTTACTACTATTCTCGCCATCTTGCTCATTCTCCAGAGCACTTATCGATCAATTTATCATCATAAAACGTTTGATAGTATAACTCACATATTTTTATCCGATTCTTAAGAAATTTAATTTATGTAAATTTATCAGGCTATAAACACTCCTGGTCACTACCATTCTTGCCATCTTGCTCACCCGTTAGAGCACCTTTCGATCAGCATTAAAAATTTGCTGCTTATAACTCTTCTTATTATATGATTCATCGTTATAGGATTCTTATGAAATTTGGTGTAGATATTGAAATTTCTATATTACATTTTAAACTTACTAGAGATGCAAAGATTTATAATTACATATTTAATTGAAACATTTATCAAAAAATAATTCCTTTCATTGTCTTTAGAGAAATCATCAACCCTGAATTCCATGCATTCTCATTTCTATCATGAATTGCATTTGCTAGCCCATATCCGAGAGAGAAGCGTTGAGTTATCCGAACAATTGGAGATGGTCAAGTCCGCATACGCGGCAAAATATAAATACCAATTGGAATTACGTGAAAAAATATTTCATCTTAAACTTCAACGTGATAATACACGTAAAAAAGTGCGTAATTTAACCTTTCAAGTAAGTCAATTCGAATTCCTTACAGTGTTGGTGTGTAAGGACACTCTTTCTATTTTTGCAGGGCGGTCTACTTCAATACCATAGTCTCATGATCGACTTTGATAATACCGTGGAGAAAGTCTCAAAGTTGCAGGCCAATGTACAAAATCAAAGAAATATTATGCAACAACTGGAGACAAAACTTGAAGCTCTTACAACTCCTAGAAGTCGTCAGTAAAGAGGATCGACCTTTTACTTTTTCATTCATATATATTCAAAAGAAAACTTTCACCATTTCCAACAATTATTGTATTATAATATATAATATAATATATAAAGTAGACTTTGAAAAAAAAAAAAATATGACGAAAAAAATCAAGATCATTAATTAAGCCAGAAAAATGCCTCGAATAACATGGGACTTCCTATCTATTAAATGTGCCACATAGCGGATCAAAAATTGGTCTCTTAATGGTCCCATAAGATATATTCAAAACTGAAAATACATATGAAATGGTATATATATTTGTAGATATACATCTTTCACAATTTCAGTGTCAAGTTGAATATTTATTTGCTTGTTTTTAGTTTGGTTTGTTGTTTTTTGTTATACTCTTGCAGCAAAGGGCATTGGGGAATAGTTTAGCTTTTTGTCACACCGTCCCCATATATTTATCTAGAAATATGCAATTTACGCCTGAAATAAAATGGCCTATTTCAAAATAGCTAAAAGCATTTTTTTAAAACTAGTTTTGTTGGTTTATTGGCTTCTCTTTAGGTTGGCTATATTCCATTGTTGCACTTCTTAAAAGTTTTTATACGCTTGCAGAGAGGAAATAATAAAAAATGGCATTGCTTCATTGCAGTCGTCTCTCAATTTGTTGGAGTACTCATATAAAACTTCACAGTGTATTCACGAACATTTGTTTAATGGTTTTTTGTCCCTAACTGCTAGATAAGACATTTAATGTTAGTGGGTCGTTCATTCAAAAGGCATCTTTAGTGCTGCGACACACAATTAGATTTAGTAGTCGATGAGTGACAATGAAGGCTATGCAATCATGGATAGTGTACTCAATTTGATCGATGATACTGGCTAGCATGTACGGTAAAATGTCCTCTTCCATTTGATCATAAGGGTGCAAGTTAGAGGAAGAATTGTATTGTCGTCAGCATTCTTCGATACTTTGCTGAGTCTACACACGTCGTGGTTGACGCCGAATTCTTAAGATGTTGTCACAGAAAATCGTCGTTAATAAACTGTCTTTACAGACAACAAATCTTGTTATTTAATTTATTAGTGAAATAAGTCAACTTTAAAGTAAAATCTGTTTTCTATATCCTAAACCTAATGCTATTTAAATGATAGGGAGTTTACTGAAAAGTACTCATGGTTTGTCCTTTGATTTGTTATTTTCGTAGAAACCAAAAGGTTACTATTACTAGTTACTCACTAGTATTAGTAGTAGTACTAGTAGTGTATTGAATGAGCAATTATAAACCTTAAAGAAAGTCTATTATAGCCTTATCTATCATCGTAGTTCTTAATTATCACGGTTTTTAAAATATGGCAAGCCTTGTTATCTTACCTGCTTACAGTTGATAATTCAAATATAAAATATATATATATGTCGATTTTATTATACAGGTTACCTTTATCGTCTCCTGACCTCCCATCTGCTAGGCGAATATAACGTATACGCCATGTGTAACATTTAAACTGTATTCTTAGCTGCTGCAATTGATGATAAAAGTCAAAACCTTTAATTTTTAGATAGCCAAATCTTGACTGAGATCGAGTTCCCTATTTACCAAAAACAGTCACAAAAAATATACCATACATATCTATATCAATAATTAACAGAAACAGTTGACTAATTGGTACATACTATAATATAAAAGGAAAAAACTGTAAAATTTTTGTCGAAAATACCAACAAGGCATGCCATTCTGCTTTATAATTTAAATTGACCAATTCATGATCAATTGCAGAACATAGTTCATGTTTCATTTCGTTGGACAAGAAGGCCAGAGAGAGAAGGCAACTACGACATTTGTATTTGTATTTGGCACGCTTTTCTATGGAAATTTTTACGTTGCAATTAGAAAAAACTAATTGAGTGTCTAAGCAATTGAATTGCTAGCCAAAAGTACAAGGCAAAATTAAAGGAAATATTTTTGAGAAATTTCTCGAAAAATAAAAGGCGTAACCAATCTCTCAAGTTGTCTGCTGACTATCATGTAGATATACAATATACAATCTATATCTAAGAAATATAATTTTGTGCCTTTTTTTTTTGCCAAAAATATCTATCACACCTGCATTTGGCTGAAAGAATTTCAAGCAGCTGCCAAGGGGCGATTGAGGTTTTTCTCGATTTTTTCGTAAAAATTTCCATTTGACCTCGACACGCTTCGTTGGAATACAATTTGCACACAGTTGTAAACATTCAAAACAGTTTCACTATGGGGTAGATATATAGACAAATATATATACATATATAAAAATTAAGAAAACGAAAAACACCCACACAAAAGCCAACAAGAAGACAACCAACCAGAAAAAAAGCTCTGAAGGTTATAGAGGTGATTAAAAGCTGGAGAATCGAAATTTGATGTCGATGATTTTTTGTTGGTTTTTTTTCAAATTTACTTTATTTTTTTGATATAATAAATAAACTTAGCTAAATATATATACTTAATTTTAAGGCTTTTCTACCAGACTTTGCCTTGCTTTTTTTTTTGTGTGTGTTGTGTGTTGTTTTTTTGTGTGAGTGTTTTAAGGAATTGTGTTTTTTTTTTTTTTTTTTTTTTTTTTAATATGATTTAAACTTACAAAAGTAATTTAGAGATATAAAAGTGATGAAATAATATTTAAACTCCAACTCCAAAAAATACTTTTAGCAAATTTACTTGCCCAGCAAGATTTTGCGGCCAGCGCCCAAGTTCTGACCAGCCTGGGTGGCACCCTTGTTGGAACCGGCCTGAAGACCAACAATGGTCTGGCCAGCCTTCAGCTGCTCATCGGTGAAATCACGCTTGCACTCATCAGCGGGCTTGGGGCCCAAGAAGGGACCCTTGAAGTCATCGTGCTTGTAGGTCTATCGAAAGAATTTCACTTATAAAGACCAACGAAAACCTACGAGAAATTTCTATAGAGAACTTACAGCACGTCCCAAAGCGAAAATGGTGTTGGTAACGTTGGCAATATCCTTCTTCTCATAGAGATCGACAGTCTGGAAGACATCGATATCGGGTACACCGTATTCCTTCAGAGCCTTCTGGAAGTTGTTAATGTTCTCCATGAACTTGAATTGGCCACCAGATGAGTTGACCTTGGGCACAGCATTGGGCGATAGAATGTTGATCAGTTTGCACAGAACTTGGCCATCCTTCAACACATCCTCATACTGCTGGCCAGCGGGGAATTTCTCAGCAATAATGGCCTCAATCCATTCTTGGGCCTCTTTGTCCATCTCGGGATTGCGCTTGCCGGCAATCTACATGAATATCCGAGAGAAAAAAAACAACAAACAAACATTTTGTTAGAAAAAAACACTTTTCCAAGCACTGTTAAATTCACTTTTTGAGTTATTTCAAATCAATTTTCTTTTCATTTGTTCACTTTTCTTGGTATATATTCCCACCTTGGCACGAACAGCACGTTCAAGAGACATGTTTAGATAGTTTTCGTGGTACTTTTTGTTTTCACGTTAAAAAGGATCTTCACCAAAGCTCGAGCAAGCCTTAACTGATGCCTGGCCACGGGGCGTATGCGTCTTTTAAAGCGCAAGAGCGCAATCTTTCGGTATTCATGTATATTGTTCCAAAAATATATCCGAATTCGGAGTCGCCTCTATGTGAGAGATTATTTCTCGATGTTTTTCCTTTGTTGTGTGGGCGTATTCTATAAATTTTTTCGGCTTCTCCGACTTTGCCTCGCATGAGTCGTGCGTTTTAATTTTAGATCATCATCACAAACGCAGACCAACGAAAAAAAAAAAAAAATTAGGAAAAAAATAGAAAAAATAACAACTCTGAAAAATTGTTTAATAATTATAAATTCGCTGGTGAATATAGACGCGCGCCTTAAAGTAAATTTTTACATGTCTTTCGTTTGTTATCATAAATAATTTCTCACTTTTCGGACAATGTTGCCTGTGAAAATGGTTTCGAAATAAAAATTCCCAATTCTTATTTTCCACAATTTGTTGCTTGTAATTTCCATTAGGAATTTCGCCTGCATTGAATCATAATTAAAAATGGCATTGAATAATTGAATATAGTATTTACATACTTATATTCGATTAAGTCACATTCAAGCACAATGTCAACATTTCCAAAGTAAACATCGATTTATTAAACAAACAAATTCTGGAATCGTCGAGAAGAAATTCAAATTATATTTATGACTTGCCGGAAATATTGTTATAACTTTAAATTAAATTAGAAAATCTATTTCGGAAATTTTCATATAAATTTCTAACCAGTTCAAACTGCATTTTATCAATGGCGACTAACTTATTATTTCAATTTAAATTTAACTCTATTTAACCATAAATTTTATATTTTTTATGTTGCATTTTGTGTTCTATAAATGTTCTTTAGCCATAAAATATATTGATTTGAATCAGATCAATTTCGGCAGGGAATTTTATATTATAAACTACAGATAAGTAATCAAAATTTTACAAATGGACGCCAACTTTACTGGTCAGTCTTAGTCGTGTTAAGTTTTTAGTGCCATATTGTGATGTCTTTAAATTTTCCAAATGTTTTCTTGGTCTCATTTTGTGCAAATTAGTGTAAGGAAGAGGTAGAACCTCTAACTAAAAGACGAACTAGGCCAAATTCCAGTAACAACATAATTTTACACGCATACATGGTAATTAATTTGACAATTATAATTAGTAATATATTATGGTAAATTTCATTTTAAAATTTGAAACGAAAAACATAATTGGCAAAGAAACATCATGAAATATATTTGAAATGCGCAAGGTCAATATGGATATACACTTTGTTTATATATGAATTTGGTCTGACAATTAATTTGAATTATGCTCTTTGTGTTATTGAAAAGCACTTTAAAATATGGCACTGGCTAAGGAAAAACATGAATGCCTGCGGGGAAAGGCAGAGCAAGGCAAGTTCATGCCCTTAGCATGGAAAAAGCATGGAACACATCAGATGAAACATAAAAACAAGAGAAACTATAAATAAACGTATAATGAAATCATTTTTGACCTTGTCTCGAGGCCAAACATGAGGCGAGTGATCTACTAAACGAATGCAGCGATAACATTTTCTCTGCTAGAGCGGATACAATTTCGATAACTAGAAGAAAATTTCCTACATTTACGTATATGGCAAGCCGAAATTGTGTTCTGGGTTGTCTCTTTTGCGTTCTCTCTCTCTCACCTATTTTTGGGTCGCTGCTGACAGGTGGACTGAACCGACAGCAAGAGGGAAGCCGGTGAAGGAGGCGGGGAAGAACCGAAATAGTTGCGCTGCGTCAGCATCAGCAAATGAGATTTTCCAGGCGTTTTCTTAGTTGTTTCTTTTTTTTTTTTTTTTTTGTTTTTTTGTTCTTCACACATTCCCGCCTCATGGCGTGTTGAGTTTATTTTTACTGGGCAGCCGCGGGCCTAAGACGAGTGTTTAGGGCCATTCGTTAATTAATAAACGTTTTTACATTTCTTTCTTTTTTTCTTATACATATATATATATTTTTTTGTCGACCGCCAATCGTTAAGTGAATTAAATTCGCCTTTGGGTAACTTGCTTTTGAGTGAAATTTAATTAATACGCCCTGCAGATGGCTGACAATTGTATTATCATAATTGCATTCAACTGCGAGTAACTTCAGAGGTAACAGAGGGGGCTAGGGACCCTGCATTGCATATAGACCGTTAGTGGTCACTTTTTTGCGATTTCAAAAAGGCCCTCCAATGCAGCAGGTTGAGAGGGAAGCTATTAGAATGCCTTAGTCCTTCCTCAGTGTTTGACTTCTTATGGCTTTTTCCACACATATTTTCCCTACATTTGACTTCTCGTCTTTTTCTTTGTCTTGTTCTGAGAGCGTGAGTTTAATTAAAAGAAAAGGGGGTTCGAGTTTACTTCTTTAGCTTTTTCCTTTAGACAAAAAAGCTCATAGAGAGAATATAATATTATTAGTGATTACATTATAAATGAAATAAATAATAATAACAGTAAGTTGAAATATAAAAATTATTTTGTATACTTAAAAAAATAATGCCATTCTTGATTTTAGTGTGTTAGGACCAATTTTAGCACTTAAATGTAAATATATTAAAAAACAAGAAATTTCATTTTCGTTCATAAGCTGATTAATCATTCTACCTCAAATGAAAGAACACAAATTTTTGATTTACATTTTTTGAAATGAAATATTAAAAATATCAACATTAATTTTAAACTTTTTTCTGGTCTTTTTTCAACGAAAATATTCAAAAATTTGTGTTTTAAACTTGATTTTTTCCCTATTATAACTATTTTCAAAGCCATAAATAAAAATAATATTTTTATAATAAATATTTTCAAACCTCTTTTTAAGCTTTTTGAGTTTTTTTAAGGGAAACTTCGAAAAGTTTGCGTTTGATTGATTTATTTAAGCCACTTTTTTAGTCACCTCAACATTGTTTATTCCTTTGAAGTCTTTAAATATGTACAAAATTTCAAACAAATATAGTCAGTCAAATAAATCGCTTCACTTGTTTTGTCAGTTTTACACCTTAAGGCATTCCTTTACCTATTTCCAGCTACTTTTTGGTTAGATCTTTCCAATTCACTTCTTCAAGGGACAATCCCATGAGAAGTCTGTGTCCTGTTCTTAGCCATGTCTGGCAATTCAATTGATATGCGTCTCTGTGTTTATTTTTTCTCTTTACGAACAAGAGAAAGTGAATGAAGAAAACAAAGTTAGAACAGTGAAGAGACCACAAAGCAATTTTCTTCATGCTCTCCATCATTATCATAATTTTTCTTTTTGCGGGAAATTGCATATGAGTTGCCAACACTTTTTATGTTTATCTAGGAAAATTTGATTTGGCACTCAAACAAAAGTGGCAAAGGCATGCCGCCTGGCTACTTGCCGCTTGCCACTTGATGCTGAGGATTATTTTCACATAAATCAAGCAAACAAACAAACAAAACTCCACTCCAACCCAACCGACATAAAGGCCCACAATCATCATCATCGTCATCATCAGTATCATAGGGCCTAGGCCTAAAAAAAGAAAAGCAAAATGGACCGCAATTCCCTTAGAAAATGAAGTCAAGCAAAAATAAGGCTCATGGCAATTGTTTGCGGACATTCACCCCCACCCTACCCTTCGGTTTAACAGAAGGAAACTGCCAACGGAAACGGAAATTAAGTCAAGCAAGGCGTCTGCCATTTTCATTTTCAAAATGTTGAACTTTAACTACAATTTCAACATAGTTAACACTGTTGCATGTATTTGTTTTTGTTTTTACTTGTTTTTTTGGTGTTATTTATTTATCATAAACAATTTGAATAGTTTAACTATAAATAGCATGGGAGAAAAGAAGACATATTTATTTATTTATGGCCGAGACATTTAATTGGAAAATATCTTTATTCTGCCTTCTGCCAATGTCGTCATTTTGCCATAAAAATAAACATTTTGCTTTCTCTCTCTCGCGATACGACTATTTAGATATTTATAAGTCGCGCACAATATTTCTAGACACATTTTGCCGCTTATCTTTGCCAATTAAATGAAATTGACAATTTTCTATATCTTGACTTTGGAACTGTCAGAAAATTCGCTAACAAACTGAAATGAAAATGCAAAGTAAATGGAACGTTTACTCTACACAATTTTCCCTTGACAATAGATGTAAGGTTCCCTTTCTTTCAATTGTAAAATAGGCTTTGAATACTGCAAATTAGTTAGTTGTATAACATGAATACATATGTACATGTGTAAGTACATTCGCGGCCTAAGCAATATGAACAAAACATTGTGCTTATAAATACTTAAACAGTTAGTTAACGAAACTATTAATGTTTTATATTCATTTTCTAAAACTAAATTTAGTTCCCCATTCAGTGAAATCAAAAAGAGGCTATGAAGAAATTATTCAATTAATTAAAACTATCCATTAATATACATTAATATTACCAGGACATCTTTAAAAATACTTTTTTTGGATAGACGAAATATAACCGCTCAAAAGCAGCGCTTTTTCCGTAATCCAAAAATTATCTAAGGTTCAAAAAAACTTGAATTTTTTTATTATTTGTTGAAGGTTTTTGACTTTGATGACATTATAGGATACTAAATCATATTAGCGACCTTTTCCAAATTCTTTCATAAACATAAAATTCAAACTGCTTGAAGTACAAAATTATTAATCTTTCTTTTTCCCAAAATCGATTACCATTTTCTGACAATACAACTCGTTTATACGAGAAACTATACTATGAAACCAATTATAGATCCCTAATAAATTTAGTAAATATCTGTCTAAGACCTTTGACTAAGACCTTTTTAAAATTTAAAACAAACGCTGCGTTAAAGCCAGCTTAAGGACATTGAAGGTTATTTTTAAAACAACACAAAAAGATGAGCAGATTGTCTAGCTATTTCGAGAACTTTTAAGTCTATCATCAGCAGTCGTTCTTATGAATTTCAAAAACCAAAAGAATTTTAAATATATACAAATTTATTGACAAACTAATGTAACCCATCTTGTGTAGAGGGTAACCATTGAAGAGGTCTCAATAAAAAGTTTAACTTGTGCATATAATTTGCATTTTTTGTTTCTTTGCTTTTTGTTTAAACATTTGCCGTGGTAAGAAAAAAATCTTTTGAACTTGTAATTTCAGTTAGATATTTGCTTGATTTGGTTTCCTTTTCTTTCATTTAACTGACAGAAAAGAAAAGGTTAATTAGAAATTCAGCTAGACCGCAAAAAAGATAAGTTAAATACCAGAGCCAAGCACTTAACCACAACAAAAAGGTCCTTCGGTCTGGGTCCTTTAATTTGTTGGTTTGGGAAATATTTATTGTTCAGTCAGCCTGAAACAGGTAAAGGTGCAAAATAAGTAAAAACGAAAGACGGACGGACAAGACAAGTCCACAAAAAAAAATAAACCCCCACACAAACAGTTTAATCAATAATTCAGTCTTGGACTGTGTTTTGGCTTAAACGCATTGATTGAGAAACTAGGCAAAAAGTTCGACCTCGAAATGGGAAACTTTTACAATATTTTCCAGACATTCGCATCGTTTGTTCTAATTGAATTTCGCCCTTATTGGCTAACACTTTAAAGCTTTCAAATGGCAATGGCATGTAATGAGATTTTCATTCATCTATGGGATGTATGTGTCTTGAGAAAAAATAAAAAGTTTTCGTTGCTCGCATTTCATTGCCAAATTGCCACTTCAAAGCAACAATTTTTGCTCCTTAAATCAATTTGAACAAAGTATTTTTCTCAGCTGAAACGAAAACATGAAAACATTATACTCTTTTTGACAGGGAGTCGACATAATGAATACCCGTTAAGTTTTTCGACTTATCTAGAAATTGAAAGCATAAGCATACTTTTAGGCGTCAAACAAAACTATTTTTACGTTTCAACTATGATTCAAAAAGAGCAGGTAATAAGTCATTTCGAATGTCACTTGCAGTCAATACTAATATACCCTTAATGTTTCTATCCACAGGGTATTGACAATAAGAAAATAAAAGTTTAGAAACGACTTTGTCGTTTGTCATTATAACTCGATTTGCAACTGGTAATGTATGCTGCTCGGGCAAAGCACACATACATATACATATTAAGGGGTCCTGGCACACCTCCTGGAACCTATGTTAGTCCTCTACGTGTGCCTATGCTAATTGCCAGCCATTATCTTTGCTTAATTATGGCGCCTCTTGACAAATGGTGGGCACCTCCTTTTTGAAATTTTTGGGCCTTTGACATTTCAATTGTTCGAAAAATGTTCCTTCCTGTGCCTAATTTATGCACATTTGTTTCCCCCATCTCTTCTCATCAGCAAGCAAGTAATAAAAATTGAAAATCAAATTTTATCTTTAGATTTTTTCGTTGTTGAATTTTTAAATTCGATTTGATTCCACCAACAAAAAGCGAAACTCTTGGGACGCGGCTGCGAAACTAAACGTAAACAAAGATAAAATTCAAACAAAAAAGAAACCAAATCCCCAGAATAACTTAAAAAAAATATATATTCGATGGTGGCATTGGTTAAGTTTGAATACCAAATAGATTCAAATATATTTAATTAAGTGTGTATGTGTGGCAGTCTGAATAATAACGAATAGAATTTTAAATCAAAGCTAATGGGTATACAAAAAAAATTGTTTCTCAAACCTTAGATGAGTATATTTTCATATTTAGGTTTAATTCCTCATGAAATTCCTCAGAATATCAACAGGACTTAATTCAAAACATATGTAGATCGTGAGATTTAACAGTTATGTAAATAAAATGACACAAGTCAATGGAATCAACGACTTTGAAGACTTAGACTCGACTACTAAGGATATATGTATGTGCCATAGTGAGGGAAGAGGACACTAAAAATAATTTGACGACGCCAAATTCGTATCAAAGGAACATAAAACTTACGATGGAAATGAAAGTGGACGACAAATTGACTCGATGGTCTACCAAAATGGGCAGCCGGATTAAACTGGTATAAAAAGATTACAGCCTTTAGAAGACTGATTAATTACTACTGCAAACAACCAAAAAACATGATCATAAACATAAGGAATTTTATTAGAAGAACGAGCGAGGAGTTTTCCACAAAAAAAAAAGAAGAAACAGATTTGAACGATATGCAAGGACCATGACTCAAAAGTCATTAAAGTACTATGCCACAAGGATATATATATATAAAATTTACACATAACAAGGATTGCGCATTAATACAAAAAAGTAAAGTAAACATTGACAAGTTGAAAAAGAACAATTTATTCTATAAGATATCCTGCATCGAAAAGACCAACGAAAAAAGGATTTACGAACAACCAAGTCAAAACTGAAAACAAGATTATTGGGATATATCAGAATACAAATAAAAGAAAAGACATCAACACACAAAGAATAGCACCATCATCTTATCAGATTTTTGGCAAGCAAAACTACAGCAAAAGATTCACTTTCGAGGTGCACCAACAAATATTCGACTAAACTAAGTTGCTTGACATATTGAGACATTTCAAAACTCTCACAAACAGTTGAGAACTCCAAGTCGTACACAAAAGACGTAATGTTTGTTAAAAAGTTTTAATCTTTTTGTTTTGATGTATATGTAATGTCTGAAACTTTTACTTGTTTAGCCCTTGAAGAAGATCCTCAAAGTAAATTGGAATATATTAAAAAGACTAAAACTAGAAAACTGCCCATAATTTTATAAGGCCAACAAATATTTAGATATATGTAGATAGTTTATTAGAAACTATAACAAAAGCGGAAAGGAACTTTATCTAATTTTAATCTATTTAATTTCTTTATCTTTTCAATTAAAACATTTTAAACACGGCCAATACTTAACTTAAACCATTAAACTAAATATGATAAATAAAGTTTGCTCAAGCGCTTTTCATTGTAGTATAATATTACCTTGTAAAGATATAGAGTTTCTTTCAAATTTATATCGAAATATAAAGAGTTTTTAAGAAATAACCCAAATTATTAGAAAATTATGAAATACATCTTTAATATTTATTGAATTTATGAATACTGATTTTCATAAAAAATATAAGTATATAGTCTATCAGCCATGCCGATACGTCCTTATAGTTGTTTGATATTATAATTTACGTACTTGGTTTTCAAATCTAAATTATAGAAGAGTTGTCAAACTCAATTTGTAGTTTTTTTTGAGGTTTGTAAAAGCTCTATAAATCCATAGAAACTATCTATGGAAAAACTATGTCGTATGGACATGCAATTCATCATTAAACTTTCTCACTGGTGGAAAGCAAACTGGCGTAACCCCTTTCAAGAGAAATCTGACCATATTTTTTTGTACAATCGTATGTGTCAGAATGAACATTCCCTCATACACTTTATTCACTTACCAACCCACCCACCACGCTTTAGCCACACCCACCCATACACACACACACACACATAATCACATCTTCGTCCACCTTGTACTGTCACGGCAAAAGGGCAGATAAATGTTGGTTGAAATTGAAAAACTTGATGGTCGAGAGAGAAGGAAAAGTTTTGCTGCGTGCTTAGAGAAGATTTCATTCCGGATGCGAGAGCAACGTTAATACATGATGATGTTGCAACTTAAATGACAGAGAAAAGTCAAAACTGCAATCTGTCTTATTCGAATTAAATCAAGAATAAAGTCAGTGATGAAGGGGAAAATGAGAGTTAGAGAGTGAGAAAAAGGGTGAAATGGTATGAGAAGAAGTGGAAAGCAATTAATGATTAATGGCAGGTACTTAGACCCTAGTCAAATTTTTCGCGTGGTCATTAGCCCGAGGATAGAGGGACAAGCTGTCATTAGGCAGGACCACAACCATAACAAATATTTGCCAAGTGCAAACAGCGAACCAGGTAAACCAGGTAAAGTCATCGCGTTAAATTGCTTTGAACTGACTCTTTCTCTCTCTCTCAAAGGATCGTAAGTGGTCGTAACATATCCCTTTTCATAAACAGAAGGCAAACATGCAATTAATTCTACCCAACCCCAAGCCAAGCTCCCACTCCCAAACATAATTTACACAAAAAATATGTGTGGGGATAAAAAACGTCTTTAAAAAAATTCCATCTGAAATTGAATCTTTTATTGTATTAATCTTCTTGTTGGGGGAACAGAAAATGTCCAGTTTGCTGCATTGTGTGGCGCAATTTCGATAGACCCATGCGATTCACTTGATAGGCATCCAATTGCTGCATTGTGGCAAACCAACAATGCAAATGCGACCACTGCGATGCCAACACAGGAAACATGAGCTCAGATACGGTGCTCAATGTGGTCACCATGGAAATGTCGGCGAGTGTTAGCTAAATACGAAAAAAGAAAAATAGACACATAAACAAATGGCAAATCGTAATTAAATCTTGTGCACATAAAAGAAAAAACCGAAGGAAAAAGGGGGACACAATGCATTCTTACCTGATCCCCTGCCATATAAGTTTGTTTCTCTAAATAATGTTCCATGGCCTGATAAGCTTCTTTCAATTTGCGCTCATGATAGGCTACATCGACTTGATCAAGACCCTTTCTCATTATCTCTGACTAAAATACACAGAGTTACTTTCAAAAGTTCAAAAAAAGAGATTTCAACTTACCATTAGATCACTATCACGACGAAATAGAAAAGAACATTCAAAAAACAGACGATTTAGAACTTGAATATGCTCTTTATAGGCCTTGGGCCACAATGTTTCCGCCTTATCATACTGCTGGGCCAGATGGATCATAATTACATGACTGTCAGTTAATATCAGATCATTATCGACTAATGTAGGTACACTATGCTGGGGATTTAGCTGAAGAAATCTCCAAAATTATTAGCATTTAAATATCAAATTTTGAAATCACTCAGACTCACGGCTAAGAAGTCTTTGTCAAATTGAGCGCCTTTAAAAAGATCAACAAATCGCAATTCCACATCAATATTTAGCATTTTGATAAGCATCAAACAACTACGCACAGGCGGACTACGATCATCGTAGTAGAGTATAGGTCTTTTCAGTTCAGTCATTAGAATAATAGACAAACGATCGCTTACAAAGCCAACAAGCAACTAATCCAAGGTGTGAGTTTCAGATTTCAAGAATTCAAATGAAGCAGCAGAAGCTGAAAACAATTTCAAGATACTCACTAACCGACCAAACATTTCTCCATAGTTTTAAGTTTGGCGCGTAATGCAAACTGCGATAATTATTTTGAATTGGGATAAATAATCGGTTTTTGGCAACAATAGGGAGCGCTTCCATAATCGCAGATGGCGCCACTGAAACATGACCCTTAGTACTATTACTCACCCTTAGGACTATTACTATTACCCTTTTGACTATTACACTTTTCCTTAGGACTATTACTTTGCCCTTAGGACTATTACTCTAACCCTTAGGACTATTATTAGTACTATTAGGACTGTGGCGCCACTGAATCCTTACTCAGTCTGGCAGCACCAAGTTTTATTTTTCTGCTTCAACAATATGTAAGCGTGTGTGCAATTTAGAAATAAATTATGTTTAATCTAAAGTTTCCAGTGCAATGAGAAAATTAGCAATGCCCTAAAATGTGACCGGTGCAAGTGAAAGTTCATGAAAATCGCATAAAATTAAACGTACGACAACCGGCAAACGTTAAATTTAAATTTGACTTTGACATTTTATGTGTCACTTTGACATTTTTTTTGTCATGACGGGCAGCGATAACAACAACAATTCGGGTAATCGATTAAAATACGCTATCGATAGGCACACTGTGATTAATTATCAAAATATTTCAAATAATATTAGGTCTTTTAATTTAGTCGAAAGACCTTAAATTACTAGTGCAATGACATAGAAAAATTTAAAAAAATTATAGTAGGCCATGAACTGTTAGTCGAAGAGGAACTAACGAGCCTTTAAACAGTTGAACATCAAAGCCCGAGCTGTGAACACAGCTGGAAAAATTCTAATCCAACAAATAAATATTCGTGTGAAAAAAAAAGAAAGAAAAAAAAAAAAAAAAAAAAAATTTCTTTCGGTCTACTTGTCTGTGATTATATTTAGACCGCGTCTCACCCCGAAACATGATTTCACCAGAGCAGGAAGAAGTTAATTTGGTGCTGGACCGCCAAGTGCGTCAAAATATTCAGGAAATGATGCAGGACCCCAATGTGCAGGCCAGTCTGCGGGAAGGTCTGACAACCCCAAGGAATCTCCAATCCAAGGGTTTGATTTTAATTTATTATCCTTTTCTATAGGACGCAAGGTCGGCTATTCAATCGACCATGACCAGGACTCCATGACAATGCAATCGGCGGATGAAACAGCCGAAGATGATTCAGAGCAATTGATGGCTGCAGGAGAACACAATGAAATGCAAAACTATCATGATATGATGGTTGTCGATTCGGATAACCAAATGGACATAAATGGTTCCATGCGCAAGCGTCGCGGCAATTTGCCCAAGCAATCTGTGAAAATCCTTAAGCGTTGGCTCTACGAACATCGCTATAATGCCTATCCTAGTGATGCAGAGAAGTTCACCTTGTCCCAGGAGTCCAATTTAACAGTGCTGCAGGTCTGCAATTGGTTCATCAATGCCCGTCGACGTATACTACCCGAAATGATACGTCGTGAAGGCAATGATCCTTTACATTTTACCATTTCACGTCGTGGCAAAAAGATGAGCCCCAACACATCTGGATCGAGTGCAACGGGCTTAAATGAATCGGCTGAAAGTGGTAAAGCTGTAGTTGCTTCTACTGCTAGTGTTAGCGCTACCCATCCAATCACTAGCAGTCCAGCATCAGAGGTGGTAAGGAGCCGTTTGGTTTAGATTCGTTTTTTTAGCACCGAATTTATCAATTATTTTTTCAGGTTGTGGGCGCCACAGAGGAAGTTGATAGTGCAGTCGAGGTTCATGAGGGTATCGCCAATGTCCTGACCAATTTCGATCAATATGTCCAGGGACCCAATGGTCAAATTATGAAAATAGAGCAAGAATTCGATGAAAGCGTCATTTACAGGTAGTTTGAATAAGTTAACATCACAGGTTAAACCTTACTTTACTGCCCTTCAAACCTTATCAAAAAGCTGGCAGCAAGCAATTGCCAATAATCCCACGGGTTTTCAAAGTCTCCACGAATCGCTACAAGCCACCATGATTGAGAAAATACAATCCTTTCAAATGCTCAAGGCGGAGGCACTACGTTCGGGTTCATCCCAAACAAACAAGAGCGTTAGCAGTGGCAATAGTCGTGGCAGTAGCTCTTGCACTTCACCCATATTGCCTTGTAATTTGAATGGAACTTTGCCACCTGAATTCGATGATGATCATAATCCACGTAAACGTGGACGCAAGGCTCAAGCCAAAGATGATGAAGCTCGCCAGGGGGGCAAGCAACCCAGACAGATAAATCCGAATAAGAAAAGCAAGCACCAGGTGCAGCAGCGCAACAAGAAGCAAGCTAACAAATTGTGTAATCAAAATGTCCCAGCAGGAACTAGGTACTACCCAAAGTTTGCAATTTAATTTTCTATGTAGCGATCTATTCCGTCGAGAGATTCTCCGTAGAGACCTGCCCATTGTTCTTTAACTGATATATAAAGCATACGATTTCAGCCAATATTAGGGGTCGACTCCATTAAGAAAGATCTTAGAATCTAGAAGGAAGTGTTCCTCCTTCTATCCTGCTCCTGCTAATAGTTTATTGTGAAATTATACTCATGTCTCTTATTTAATTGTCAGATCCGATGAGAACGATGAAAGCAGTGGTCAGGGCTTTGATGCCGTTGAGCCCAAGAGCAGCGAAGAGGAAGTACGGTTCGAGAACTCTTTGGATTGGCAATCCGTAATGAAGTATGTTTTTTAAGACTAGACAGTAAATACTTCTTGTTTAAGTTTGGATTCCTTTTTCTTTTCTTTCTTTTTTTTTTTTTTGTTTTTGTCTTTGCCTTTGCCTTTCCTTTTTGTTTATTGAACGTAAACTTTGCTTAATATTTGCGGGACTGTTTTCAGCACTGAAGAGGTAACCACAACAAATGCCAGCTCCAGTAATAAAACCAATGCCAATGCCACAAAAACTGCAGCTCATCGGTCTCGTAAGCACGAGAATATTAAGAAAGATGGTAAGATTAAACAAAAAGAGTATAGAATTGTTAATTAAATACACCTTACAGACAATCAAGATCAATTGGCGGTGGGAGCCGAGGCTACTGTTATAACCACAGATGATGCACCAAGCGGTGATAATGTCGCACTACCTGAAAATGAATCCTTAAACGAAACAATTTTAGAACATTCTAACACTCAGTCGCCGTCTCCGCAGCCAACAGGCAGTGGTAAGAGGATGAACATTTTGTATATTTGTATATATCAAGCTATATAATCTGTTTGTTCAGGACTCAGTCGTGAGGATCGTGATAAATACAAGTGTTTATATTATTTGGTTGAAACCGCCATGGCTGTGCGTCAAGCTGATCCCATTCAAGAGGAGGAATTAGTCTATCGGCTGGGTAATAATTAATCCTGCATTTAAAGTCATTCACTTCATTACATATACACGAAAACACAACACGCTTCTAGAAAAGTAAATATTGTAAATATATAGTTTAATATATTTAGATTTAGAGTAATTATACAATATAGCACAATTGTATGATCGATCAAATCAATCATGTACAAAGTTCAAGAAAGAAACGAAAGCAAAAACCTTAAACAATTAACCATCCCCGGCCGAGCAAAACATATCAGGAATTGTCAATTTTTGTAAACACTTTAGACATACTAATAACTATTAATTTGGTTTTAACTTTAATTATGTAACGTTAACATAAACACAATTGAACATAATAAAGTAAATAAAATTGTCCCCCCTCCCCCCCCATATATAAGTTTGATTTAATGAAACTATAAGCTAAATTGTGAGATATTTTTTTGAATATTATCGTTTTTTAATTCTAAGCAATTGCGAATAAAGATTTTTACTGATAAAATTTTAAACAGAAATCAAAAAGTTTGTAAGTAAAATTTCTACTAAAAATTTGCATAAATTTGGGCGCTTAAATTCAAATTTTGAATACAACCGCCCCCCATCAAACGTATCGATATTTTTTTTGATACTGGCATGTTATCGATAGTACAAAGCAGCCCTGCTAAGCTGCAGCGTGCAAGCGAGAGGGAAGCAGCACCAAAAGTATGTGAGTGTGTGTGTTTGTATGTGTGTGAACGGTCTACATTAAAATAAAAACATAAATCTAAACTGAATGTAAAAGCCGAGTATAAATTAAGTTAAATAATCGAAATAATAGTTTTTAAACTCGTGCAACACACCGCAATATAATAAGTGCAATAACTGTAGCACCAGCAGCAACAAAATTCGCAAAAAGAAAAACAAATAGCCTAACCTCGCTCCATGCCATGGTTCCTTCCCCTCGAGAAGCACCGTCTCGCTGCCCAACACTCCAACAATTTTAACAAGCTCGGATTGTGTTTTGTTGGTCTCTTTTTATGAGTAGAAAAGAAAATTTATTAAACATTCAACTTAAAATGTAATAAAAAGAACAACAGATTGTGCTGCTGCCCACCACCCCCCGTTGAAAGCAAGCGAAATACTGTCTCCTGCTCCCCACCTACACCGCCGTAGCCCTTAGCAGCTTCTGCTTCTTCTTCTTCATTATCTGCATCATCGTCATCTAATTCTGGCTAGCCCCACTGGGGGGGACACACGGGCTTTTTTGGCTTTTGACGAATTCAGGACATGCAAAGAGCATTTCAATCTGTGGTGTGGGTAAGTCATCTATCCTCTCCTCCTTCTTTCCCATTCTTTTCCCGTCTCTCTTTCTCTATCTCTATCTTTCTCACGTCACACAGTCTCTCCTATGTCTCTGTGTGTACTTAAAATGCTCTTTTGATTCGTGTTGTTCGTGCGTTGGCATCTTTTTGGCTATTTGCACTTTTACTTTCAGTTTTTTTTCCCCCATTTTGCTTTCCTTATCTCCTCCTCTTTTTGTGGACCACTTGCGTCATGTCTAGGCACACTTAATGCACACACAGACAAAGACTCACTCAATCGTTCAGTTTTGCTAGTTATCGCCGTTTGAAGTTGATTATTAATATATTTTTTTTAAATGGCATGATCCTAAAGACGGAAGTCATAACAAAACAAAAAAGCCATAGAATTAATGATATGGAGGATTTCGTCAAAAAATCCATTCTAAGCTTTAGTTCACTTTTTGTTCAAGTTGTTTGGGTTCAGTTTAATAACAGTTAAACGAGCGACTTGTTTAATCAGAGCAGCTGAAATATGGTTTTGGTTTAATTTTAAATACATATTACTAAGCGATTTCAAACTTTTTTTACATTTTCTACCAAGGTATTTTTGAAATTTTAACACTTATAAGCCATTTCGGCAATGCTTTTGATGTTTTTTCTAAAGTAATTTGGCCTTACTAAGTTCAAAAATTATCGTAATTTAATACATATTCAAATTTTATTTGTTTAATATTTATTTATTTAATATTTATTCAAGAAAAATCAGTTAAAAAAAAAAATATATTGCCCTTAATTTAAATTTTTTAAAAAACATTTTTTAATTCTTGCTATGAATAACTAAATATAAATGATTTAAAATTACATCGAAATCTATATAATATGTAATTATATTAATTCGTATTCTTGTAGGAGTTTCAACTTTTTTACTAATGTTAGTTGAAAAATGAAATTCAAAATAAATAAATTTTCAAAAACTACAAATTACAAATAATTTTTTCTTTTAAAAATTTTATAATATTATGTTTACAGTCCCTGAAAATAGCTGTTCAGTTTTGTTCTTGTTTTCGATTCGTTATATACCACATAGTTTTGGATATTTGTAGAAAATTAAAATATTTCTTAAACGGTCGATAATATTAATCGATAATATTAAACCCAAATTAAAACAGACCTAGTTAATTTCTATTATAAAGTGAATGATAACAAATATAACAAGACAATATATAGCTACTATCTTAGGTATTTTAACCTTTGACTCAGTTTGAACATATTTTTAAACAATTAGAACTAAATAAACCCGAGAAACTGACAAAAAAAATACCTTAAGGGAATAATAAATGATGAAATATAATGTTTATATTTCCAAATTGAAATTTCCATATGCTTTTAGAGGGTATTTCATTTGCCTATTCCACAATGAAATGGGCGATCATTTCCCGCCACACACACACACAGACACTTTCGGCTGTTTTGCATTCTATTTCCTTCTGCTCATTTGTTTTTTGCTTTTTTGGGTCAAATATGAAATGCATAGAGAAGAGATGATGATGCTATCTTTAGTTTTATCCTAAATATAGATGCTAAACTACCCCCAATGGGGTAATAATAACTGAAAATAATTAATCAACCAATTGTTGGCAATTATAACAGAAGAGACACGTTTCTCTTGAAGGGACAATAGACTTTTGAGGGGCACCTGCATAGCCCCACCCACCACTCTCCCCCATACACACACATTTGTTTCACCTATATCCACCATATCTTTCAGCTGACAGTGGCTGTTTTATTAATAAATCGAAGAGGCGCAAACTGATGGAAGACAACTGTGAGGTGAGGTATGGAGAATTGCCGATAACCCGTCTAGGGTCAGGCATTTCTCCACCCACTTTATGTTGGGGCTGAAGGCGGCGGCGCCCATGTGACGCCGCGCCACTGCTCAGTTTAGTCTCATTTTCAGCATTTTGCTCCAATTTCACTGCTCTCTAGAATGAGCTCTTCCTCTCCGTCTCCCTCTCAGCTGCGGTTGCCACTCAGAGAGGCATGTTATGTGCCGCTGCCGCCTATGTGGCTCACTTGTTGTGCATCAGTTGCAATTATCAGCTACGTGTGGTTCGAAGCACAAAGAAAAGAGCCAAATAAAACAAAAATAAATACCAAAAACAGTAGAAATAAAATTAGAAAGGCAATTTAATTACTCATACGCCATGTGGTCGAGCTAAAAAAAGCTTAAACAACAAAAAATATTACACCTTTGTTTGAACAATTTGTTGCATCAACAAAATGCAGTTAACTCGACGGTAAAGTGTGTGGGGTTTTGTTTTTTTGTGTCCATATATTTTATAACCGCATCCAAATATAATTACCTTTCCTTCACGACCTCCTCCACCCTCTTCCTCTCTCCTTGTTTGTGAGCTTAGGTAAAAAGGTTATTTTTTTCAAGTGAAATTGTGCAAAATGATGAGAGGATACAAATCGTGTAATGTATGACGAGGACAACAACAACAAGGACATAAAAAGGGTTCGACATTCTTTGACCACACGCTTGGCTGCTGCTGTCAGGAAATGGATAGAGGGTGGTGTGACGTTGTGGGAGAGGGAGGAGGGAGGTGATGAGTTTTGCGGTTGGTTTTTGGTGTGAGACAATTTTTGAGTGAGTGTAAGTGTGTGTTAGTGTGTGTGTACTGTAATTCATTTTGGTTGGCTATTTCATACTCTTTAGCCATGGCTAAGTAATCAAAGGGTATACGCAATTCCTCATGGCTTATAGAACTTCGAATTTTCACTTTTCTTCAATATAATATCCCAAACTTAAAGGTATCTAGATGTCATTCTTGCACTTTCAAAAATGTAAACAAATAAAAGAGTATTACATATAAAATGTTTTGTTTGTTTGGATAATTTGTTTAAAGGGTTCATGTAATTGTGCAATTTTCACATTTCTGACTAGTTTTGTAAATTATGGTTTTTATATTTGATTCAGAGTTAGTTTGATTTGTTGACTTTTACGACAAAATATTATTTTTTCTCACATTTACTCTTTGTTGGTCTATTTGGGGCTTAATAAACATCTTAATGGCGGCTATAAGACTCAAAATGGCGGCTGTAGAATGGTTCCAACAGCTTCAATGGCTGTTATATAAATAATGGCGGCCTTTTAGTACACCGTATAGTAATAGTAAATTACACAGTTTACCAAATAAAAACAACATTGAATGAACGTTCAAGCTGCCTTTTAGAACAGTCGGTTATGCCCAAAGTAAAATAGGTATAATTTTGTTGACCACAGATTTCGATTTCTTGCTTCTAATTGCCACAAAAAAGTCATTTCGCACCTTGAAATCAAACATTTTTGTAGCCCAGTTCAAAATGGATTAAAGACTGGCTCTGAACCAGTAGCTGATCCTAGGAGATTTATTTCCCCGCTTTAAATGACGTGATATTGCCCCTCCCTCTTTTCAAATCTATATCTAAATTCGTCATGGGGGATAGAGGTTGGCTTATTGTTCACCTCTTTTTCTCTCTCTTTACTTACCTGTCAATCATTTTCTTTAGGCGCCCTTCGTTTTTAATACAAAATCAATTCGGCTTGGCGACCATTGATGCATTAGTACATATTAAGGTGAAGGTTGCCAAAAGAAAGTCTTTGAATGTAAAAAGGGCCAACAATAAGCATTTTAAATATTTTCGGAATTTATTTTTTTTTCGAAACAAACATTTACAGAGATATGCATGGGGGGAAGGGGTACATTTTCAGAGTCTCTTACAATCTAAATAAAGCACATTTTGTGATAAGGAGAACGAGAAAAAAAGTTACGCCCCAGAGATGCAGGAATAAACTATTTAAGCGCTATCCATTTACGATCCGATTTTCTGCGTCTCCATATGAGATAGACTTTTTTGTTTTTTAGTTTTGATATATTGTACTCAGACATAGCCACTGGATTCCAGTTTAATGGCACCCTCATAGGTGGGCAGACCAGATCTATCAATGATTTTACTCATATCCAAACTGATGATGCCATTATCGTTGATATGGTCCAGATTTTGTGCGGTCGAAGAAGAAGATGTTGTTGCTGCCGTTTCCAGATTTTCCACTTGCACCGCCTCCGTGTCCGTGTCATTCTCCCGATGCATTTGCGCTGCGGCATTATCATTTTCATCTTTTTCAACCAACTGGCTTATCTCTGCAGTGATATTACCATTAGCCAAGTCGTTGTCCTGTTCAATCTCCGGCTGCTGCTCTTGCTTCTGCTCGTCCTTTTCAGTTTCCTGTTGCTGCTGCATTTCTTCGCTTGTTGTTGCGGCCAGATTTAAGCCACTTTCCACTGACATAGCTGACATAGTCATGTGCTCATCTCCATCTCCAAAGTCCATATTATCATACCGAAATTTACCACAAAGAGGGCAACCGCGACGATAATGATTATGTTGATGAGATTGCTGGAGATAACGACGCCCGAAGCTATTGAGTCCCTGTTTACGGGCCGCCATTATGGCAGAAGGAGTAGTCGTCGATGATGATGATGATGTTCCACCCGCGAATGTCTCCATTTCCATGCAATTGCCACTGCTTCGCGCTGCCACAGCTGCTGCAGCTGCATTCCACATATTCTCAACTTCGGCACGCTGCAGAGAGCAACAGGATTGGGCATTTAAGGCTCTTTCCAGTTGCTTATTCATCAGTGATCCTTCTCCAGCTCCTCCACGCCTGCTGCTGCTGCCGGCCAATGCCATTGCATCGACACTGCCATCGGGTGTACCGCGACAACAACCACTACTGCCACCACTTGCGCCCAATCCTCCTCCTCCTCCTGTTGCCAACAGTTGTTGTTGTTGCTGTTGCTGCAGGCTACTTATATCCAAGGAGGATCTATAACCCGGCGGCGGTGATATGCGTTGCATTAAAAGTTGTTGCTGCTGCTGTAGTTGCAATTGCAGTTGCTGTTGCTCCATTTGTTGCTGATGCTGCTGCTGCAACTGTTGCTCGTGTAAGACAACTGCATCATACGAGGGCGGCGGTTCATGATGCAGAGCCGGCATGGAGGCTAAACCATCTGTGGAATCGCCCAGAAATAGTCCAGATGTCTCATAGCACTACAAAGAAAAAAAATTACAATTTAGGTTAAGTTATGACAACTTTCAAAGTATTCATTGTTATAACTTTTCGTCAACATCTAAAAAAATCTGTGCTAAAGGTTATTTTTAAGCTAAAGAATATTTCAATTTTCAATCCCAAAAACGATTTTACAATTATTAATATTTCTATATCAAGTGTCAAATTTTCAGGAGGGAAAATGTGAAAAAATCATTCCCATTGCCTCTTAATCTGCTAAAACTTCAATATCCCAATCTTATCCTCTAAAATGACCGACTTAAACCTTTGAAATCTATACCCAGATTCGGCAGTCTCAGAAAATTCTTGCTCAGTCCAAAAAGAAATTGAAATTTGTATTAATTTATTCTTAAAATAAAAGCGAAAACCTTAAAAAAGTTCGACTTAAAGTCTAAGCAACTTGCTCTTAAAGCAGTTAAAGTATTTCTTTCTCTTTAAGCCAAAATGGTCATTCAGGATAAACTCATTTACTCCATTAGCTGTGATGGCAAGTTGTCACTAGCCGAAGCCAAAGCCGCTGCCGTCGTCGCCGCCGCCAAGTGAAGTGAAATTTATTCGTAACAAATAAAAAAGTTTAAATTGCACACATCATAAATTTATTTGTAGACAGAAGAGAAACAGGCTTGCGCCCTCTCTAACCTCACCACTCAGCCAGGACATTTGACATTTGGCCAGGCCAGTGGCTAACATTGATTTACGTGGAAAATGTGTAGCATTTCCCTTTTTTTGTTGTTTTTCCTTCTCATTTCGCTTTGCTTTTCCCCTAAGGACCAACAAACCACAATGAAAGTCAGACAAAAGCCAAAGCACAATTGTCGCGCCCTTTTACTTTGGGGACAGCAGCAGTTGTTGTGGCACCTGTTAAATGCTCCATATAAATATCCATTATACTTGGCGCAATCCCGCAACCCGCCATCCACCACCCACTCCTTCTCCCACCCCAATTTCCATTGACATCGTTTTGCTTACTTTCTCCGTTTTCTATCCTAGTGGAAATTTCAAAAGTTCTTTAATTGACTATTGAAAATTAAAGTTTGAAATGAAAGTATATAGAATTTTATTGGTTAACTCACCTGCTCGACGCTATATATCTCCATATTTGGATCATTTTCCATCCATTGATGTTGCTGTTGTCTGTAGGCCGCTTCAGTACGCTTTTTAATATTACGATGGCAACAATAGCAGACCACACACAATATTGTTGTTATCAATGATAACATGGCACTGCAAGGATAACAACGAGAATAATAATAATAGTAATAGCATTAACAATGAATATTCGAATTGGGAATTGATTACATGGCAGATGGAGATGGAAATGCTGGGCCAAATAGTCAAGAGATTGCGCCATAATGGATGATGACCATTTTGGCTCTTTTATTAATACAATTTTCTCTTGTACAAATTACAAATGACAAAATGAATTCCTTTTTGCCTCTCTCTCTCTTTCTCTGTCACTCTGGTGTTCATTCATCATGTTACTTTTAATTATAATTTTGCGCAAAATTCACTATTTACACTTTCTCAAAATAATAAATTTCTGCCAAAATTCCCATTTAAAACAAATGAACAACTTCTGTTGTTTTGTTGTTGTTGTTGACTTGGTTTTCAATTATTTTTTCTAGGTATGTTTTGTTGAATTTCAACTGATGCACTGGATAAACAATTGCTTCGACATAAGCATTGTTTATTTATTTAGATTAAATTTTAAATGCGAAATATGCATTTATTTATAGCTGAAATAATTAAAGTTAGCGAAAAAGATTATATATCTAAAAATATTCCATTTCTATATAAAAGAGAATCTAATACGGAAAATTAGTTGAAATTATCTCTGAAAGTTTACTCAGACTTGGATGAATTCAACTAGTTAACCAAGCTCAAGGACATTGTTTGGTATGTTGACCAACACTTACAAACTTTAGGTGAAAAGGAAACACCAGGACGCTTCTTCCTGGACCTTATTTAGAAACGGACATTTGCAAAAACAGCCAACTAACCCTTTTTTCTGTTTGTGGGTATAAATTGATGATTTTATAGTAGGCCAAGTGTAACATACGAATAATAATGAAGACGACCGATAAATAGATGCAATTAGAAGAAACACACCACGCGTGGCTAAGGAATGATACTTTAATTCATGCAATTAGCGAATCATTTATCCCATTTAGGAAACTGTTGTGCATTTTCCTAGTTCTTAGTCAAGTGTTAACCATAAATATCAAATCGAATGTGACAGCTCTCTTAGCAAATTGAAATGGTATTTCCTTTTTGTTTACAATCAACGCCTTAATGAAAGTTTTAGAAGTTTATATTTATGAACCAATTCACAATATTTGCTTAAAGGTTATTCAATTTGAAGAATAGAGAAAATATAATTTTCTTATCGAACAGTTTATTGTGTCTATAAATTTTAAAGACACGTTAGGAAAATGGCCCTAAACCATGAAAACTTTAGATTAAAAAGCAGTTAAATCTAATTCTTTTATGTTGTCTAAATGTTTTTTGTTTAGATTTTACAAAACAACAGACTTAACCTTACCTAAGCTAGTTTTACCTGACATAAACCAAACCTTCTCCCAATTGGCATGTCTTGTTATCAACTCTGGGATTCTTAATATATATACATTTGTGTGTGTGTGCGAAAACCATTCAATGTAATTCCCTTAAGTAGCGTTTTTTTCAGAAGATAGCTTCAATTTCTGGCTATGAAATCTGTGTTACAAGTCACAAGTCAATGACGTCAGTTTGCTTGCCATAGAGAATGCAGGCACTTGACCAGTTTCACTGCCCTGTGGTCTGTCTAAGTTCTCATTCCTTACTTTGCGCCCCTCTTCAACTTTCAGCCTGTCTGTCGATTCATTTTTTTCCCTAGTTCACGCAATTTCTTGCATGTCAACAGTTCATTATATACATTATATATATACTTATATAGGCCCCCTACATATAAAATGTAGGACTATCAGCGGCATGTGTAGCGCGTTCTCTTCTCTTTTCTTCTGCCTTTCTGTTTCCCAATGAACTGGCCCAGCCATATCCAGCGGAATCGATAAAAATGTAGTTAAAATAAAGTTTTTGGTACAGCGTGCCGCTTGCTGCGTCGCTTGTTCCGCCTCCTATCTAGGAGCATAAAAAGGGGAAACTTTTGTTGACAATTTTGATGTTATTTTTGTTAACCCAATTCGGGGTTTATTCATTTTTTTTTTTTTTTTTTTAACCGAAGCTCGTGTTGCATAAAAATAAATTTTAATAACCCAACACACTGACAGACAACTAGAATGACTGAGAACAGAGAGCGTGAGAGAGAGAGGGGGGAAGGAGGCAAAGCATCTAGCAATTATAATTATTTTGTTAAAAAGGAAAGAAAAGAAAATATAAGACAAGAGAGACAAGTAAGAGAACTGAGACATCAACTTGCTATTCTTCTTTTTCCTCCCACTTGTCGTATGTCTCTTGAATTTTTGATGCTTATTAATTTGCTGCTTTTGCTTGACTCATAAATCAAGCGGCAGAGAAATGATCTAGATCTAGTGGCTAATGCGAAATGATGATGGAAAAGGTAAAACACACATACACACACATATATAGAAAAATTATGGCAATTACCGACTAATTTCACCGCCCCTACACAACGCCCCTGTCAAAAAGCAGTTACATTTTAATTTATGTCCTTTTATCACATTCAATTCTGACACACATGCCATAAAATTTCACTTGCTGCCATCAAAAGTGATGTTCCAAGAACAAATTTTAATATTAATTTGAATAAAAAATGGCTACAAAAGTTTCTCTGCCATAAAAGAAAAACGAAACAAAAATCTGTCAATTTTAGTTAACATAAAGTGGCCACAAGGAAGGCAAGACTAGGATTTATATTTTTCTCAAAATTGATTAGTAGGTCAGATCAGATAACTAAAATGAACTTAATTGAGCTGTCTATGAAAGTCAAACTTGACTGGACAAACCAACTAATCTAGACAATTGATTACTTTGTCTTTCTAATTAAAAAAGCAAAATGTATAGAACAGAAAGTAGATATTAGATATCAAATATCAATAATGACAATGTAGAAACAAAACATTTGGTAATTATTTTCTCTTTTAGTTGCTTCGACAAGTTACAAACTGAATTGTTATAATTATCTAAAGTACTTCCTGCTGAAGAAGTGCCAACTAAAAAATAAACAAAAGATTTTAAAAAACTGTTTGGTTAGTTTCTTAGATAAATTGATTGATTAGTAATATTTTAAATGGGTTGCTCAAATGTCTCTCAGAATTGTTATGGTTAGCGGTAAATAGATGTAAAATTCCCTAGATTAATTAATAAAACTGTTAAACTAAAACTAAACTTACTAAACTCTGAGAAAAAATTTCGAAATCTCTTGCATCTAAGTTGATTTAAGACTTTAATTTTTGGTTAAAAAAACTAAAAAGAATGGCAAATAAATTCAATTCAATTACCTTTGGGGCAGCCCCAAAAAGCATGCTACATTTCTTAAGCAACTCTATCAATTCGGTGAGCTGCTTTTATTCCTTCCCCAAAATGTAGGCAACGATTTTTGGTGGAAAATTTGAAAATTTATGAACTTTTCTCGTCGCTTTTATAATAGGAAAATTTTTGGTTTAAGCTAACACAAACGTGACACATTTGTGACACATACACGTAAATGAATAAGATATTTATAGTTTGTGTGAGTGAGACAGGGGAGTGAGTGAAAGAGAATGAGTTTGATTGACTTACCCGCCGAGTAGCAAATTTACATTGCCATTGACGACATGAGCATAGGATTGACTACCGCCAGTGGCATGACCGCCGACACCAGCAATTGCACCACCATTCGATGTTGCACCATTGGCTAGACCGCGCTGCTGATGATAGAGACCCAATCCACTAGAATAATAGGTGGTAAATGATGAAGAGCTAGAGAAATGCTCTTCACTGCTGGGCGAACTAATAGATGAAGACAGAGTAGAAGCTGTCGTTGATGTTGCAAATGCTGTGCTAGACGTTGCTGATGTTCCGGACATTCCGGATATTGCTGTTGCAGATGGTATGGCATTTTGTTGCTGTTGTTGTTGTTGATGATGTTGCATTTGACTGACTGCAGCTAATATTGCATAACGTTTCAAAGACATTATATATATAAACACTATACACTATATTTAAAATCAAGGCGATTGCATAACGATTAGCATTACAATGCCATTAACACGCACACCTAGACACACAGACACATACACGAAGCCAAACACACACGCACACTCGAGAGGCACACAATGTAGTGTGTAGTCTGGACAGGCAAGGACAAATGAACTTGTCTGAATTGGCTTAGTTCTAGCCAAAACGAAACGTTACGTTGCGTTACGTTACGATCGATGGCCAAAACTTACTGACTAGCTAACTAACAGAGCCTTCGGTTTTTTTGGTGGCTATTTCCGTTATCCTGTGCGTCCTGGCAAATGCGTTGCCTTAATGCAACTGAATCTTGGCCCGGCTTGCTGACTTTGCTGACTGACTGAACCAAAACGTAAGCAACGAGCCAACCAACCAACCAACCGACTGTCTAAACTGACTGACTGACGACTCGTTTGGGCCTGCCCTGAATGTTCCTGGTTGCTTGGCTTATCCTTTTGTGTGTGTGTTTGTATGCTGTATTGCTCTGTGTGTTTTATGTTGTGCCACGAAGTTGCTTAGGCAACCGACGATGGCGAAGGCAAAACGAAGAGTCCTTCGGCCTCTGTCTCACTGTTGCTGTTGCTGCTGCCATTTCTGTTCGCCTGCTACAAGTTGCGTCGCCATTTTGCTGTTGCTTTTGAATACTGTTTCCCTTTTCTTTTTTTTTTTTTGGTTCTTTTTTTTCAAGCATTTGTATTGAGCTTCCTCTTTTTGCCATCTCTCTTTGTGTGTGTGTGAGTGTGTACGGTTCCTGCACGTTTCACATCAAATTGAGCGCCAAATGCTTTACTATATTCATATGGCTTGCCATTATCCATTGTTGTTGTTGTTCGCCGCCTTTGTTGCTTTTGTTGCCGTTGTTGTTGTTGTGGCAACCGTGCATGCCATTTGAACAACACTTGTCGCCAACTGACATTTTTCACGGCATGCGACCATAAATAATAATGCGACTCAAAGTCCAAACAGTTGCGTACCATTGCATTGCCTATACCAGATTATGATTGAGATCGAAATATGATAGTTGTCAGACTTAACAAACCAAAAAAAACATAAACATTTTGTTTTGCTGGTGGTGGATAAATGGTCTGCAGACCACATTTCATTCATTGATACACATTTTAAAGGTATTTCCCGAAACTACTTAGGCTCGTTAATCTAATTTAAAGTGAAAGTGATTAATACAATCTTTAGTCTACTTAATCCAAGAATTAATCATTAATTTAATAAATTTATGTGAAGCCTGTTCTCATTTGCGATTCGAAAGCCATTTAAATCATTTTGGGGTTATTTAGTGAGTCCAATTTTCTCTGAGAAGCACCCCCTTCTAGAACTGCTTCATATTAATCTTTGATGGGTAAACAATAATATTAACTAGTCGCCGATAAAGTCCTTTTAGCAATGATTTTGTAGATTTTCTATCTACAGAGAAACTATTTAAATACAGACTACCCCAATATTTCTTGCCTTTTAAAATGGATTACAATGAGAAAGTCCTGAAAGGACTGGCGTTCTTCAGTTTGCAAAGGCTTTAAAAAAATGTTTGTAGAAAGCATGGAATTGCATCTCCTTTACTTTTTAATTAAAAAGTAAAGAAATAAGAAGTAGAATCAAGTCATTAATATTTGCATAGCTGTAAAAACGTTAAAGATTTCACTTACAGTTGATAACTCTGAAGCCAGAAAGTGGCCTGCTTCAATGAAAATGCTTATCTAGCCTCCATTATGGAGATAACAGTCAGTTCTTTAGAATTATTGGTAGTTCAAGATATGCAAAGAATATTTACGCTGAAAAAAAAAAATAAATGAATAAATTATTAAAAATTGATTCACTTGTGCAGGCTTGCAATGATTTTAGATCAAAGCCATATCATTTCATACATGTCTTGAAACTCCGATTACAACACAGATCCAGCATTTATTTAAATATTATGAGTATTTTTATTCTTATAGAAACACAGAAATTGTTAATAAATAAAGAACAATGTTCTTTTGGCCCAATTCATCATCTTTAAGTTTGAGTTTATTACTTTCAGTGTCTTTTGCTTTCCATTTCAAGCGATTAATCTTTTTTGAGATATAATCTTTATGATATATTAGCATAAAAATTTGCAAATTGTTTGAAAATTTTTCTTCATGCAGCTCACATCAAGAGTGAATGTATTTAATGGTGGGCACGTTTTATTGCCACACATTAGGCAAATTATATGTAATTTCCATTGTCTAATTGGCAGCTGTTGGCCCACAATCTAATTGAAATGCATAAGCAATTTACCGGTGAATTGCTGCAACCAAATGCCACATATTTTTATTTTATATACATATGTGACCATGACTAATATTTCGAACTGTGAGTGTGAGTGAAGCTTGGGTAGCTTCTCAGCTTCTTAGGCAGCTGCACACAATCGCAGGCAAAAAGGTAATGCGATGGTGGATAAAGGGGCGACAGGTTGGCCGACTGGTTCAAGAACATATGTAAATAGTTGCACGCCATTTTTTCCCCCTCTTGTGTGTGTGTGTGTGTGTGTGTATATATATTTTTGTTTCTCTGTGGGTTTTTAGTTTGCGTTTTCCCTTTACTATTGTTGTTGTTGTTACATTTTTTGGGCCATGCCAACTGTCGACCATCTTGGAAAATCCGTGCCTAGGTTTGGCCAGGCTTAGTTGGCAATGGTTTTTTCTCTTCCACACTAGTTACTTACTACACCTCGAGTGTTGCGCGCACCCCGTAGCTGAAGAGGCACGTTCATTGCGCTTGTCCATGGGCAACAACAGCAGCGGGAAAACAGTTGCCACAATTTAAGTTCTTGTCACTTTTGTGTTAGACACTGAAAAGACAAAAGGGAAATATTTGTCAATTCACAGTGAACAAAACGAACGAACAGATGAAGACGATGAGAATGATGAGGATGATGATGATGCCACGGCTGCTGCCCGTGCCGCCTTTCAACAGTTGGCAGTCAACGTGACTGACTCATTAGAGGTCCCCTAACTCAGTCTCTGTTTCTGTCAGTCTGCCTGCCTGTCTGTCTGCTGTGCGTGTTTGTGTGTGTGCGTCTGTGTGGGTTTCCCTTTCTTCAAAATGATGGATAGTTTTTGGCGCTGCTGGTCATTGAGTGCGGCCACAATGCGCAAGCGTTGCTGCGGGTAAGCCAAAAACCAAACCAAACCAAACGAAATGTAAACCAAAACCATAGCTCACAAATGTATGCTACACTTTTTTTTGCCTTCTTATGACATTCGACAAACGCACTGTGTCCTGAAACTCTTTAAATGCAAATTTTATTTTAATTTATCAATACTGCAGTTCAACTGAAAAAGAAAATGTTTTATTTTTAGTTTAGGTTCTTTTTATTGATAGGTGTTACAAATAATTTTTTACACGGTTTGAAATATACTTCTTTTGAACCACTGCCACAGTCATCTGCAATTAGTCCTGGGTAAAGGAACTAATGAGGCTGTCACCATGCTACCAACAACCTTTGCAATCCTTTTTTACCATCTTGTTCGCCTTATTTTTAAAACATTAATTATGCAAAGCCTGTTGATTTATTATGCTCAAGGTAATGCAGAGGGGTACAAAGATATTTCTATGGGTCACAACACGTCCAAGCGCAACAAATGTGTCTATGTGTGTGGGTATGGGTGTGGGTGGTGTGTGTGTGTGTGAATGTTTGCATGTCTTCTGCATTTATTTCATACTCCCTCATATGCTCATTTTTTTACGTTTTTTTTTCTTTGCTTTTTCTTTTTTGTGGCTTTATGAAAAATTTAAGTTCCACTTCATCGATTCATGTGGCAACGCACGCAAAGGTTATACACCAAGGTGTGCCCTAAAAAACACCTACACACACACACACACACACACACACACACACACATACACAACCAACTTAGTCTAGCTAGCCCAGAGAGTCACTGCATGGTGCCAGTCACCAGCTAGGTCACAAGGTCTTGCCCCAAAACAAAACTAAATGAGAGAAAAAACAAATGAAACTGTTTTCCTGTTTTAAGTAATTGTAATTCAATTGAATTGCATAGGCAAAATGTACACAGAGAAAAACTACTAGAAGGAGAAAGAAACGGCATAATTTATTTTCCCGTTGTTATTTCTTCTTTATCAGTTTTTCGCTGTGTTCCCTGAAAAAGATCGAAATATATGTATTGAATGTATTATGTATATGTATATAATATAATTTCCCTTCGAATAACATATTTATACCCTTGCAAAAAGGGTATATTAATTTTGGTCAGAAGTGTGCACCGCATAGAAGGAAGCATCTCCGACCATATAAAGTATATATATTCTTGATCAGCACGACGAGACGAGTTCAAATAGCCATGTCCGTCTGTCCGTCCCTCTGGATCAACGCGAACTCCTCCTAGACCGTAAAAGCTACAGAGCTGAAATTTTGCATCTAGCCTTTTATATACTGCAAGGGTTGTATATCTCGGATTCAGCCGGATCGGACCACTATATAATATAGCTCCCATACAAACGTCAAAGTTACAAAGGAAAGAGTACCCCAAAAAGTTGCAAGGGTATACAAACTTTGACGCGGTCGAAGTTAGCCCCGGCCTTCTGGTTTTTATTAAAATCTGAGAAGTATGGACTATTAAAGAACTTTAGGCAAAACATTTGACTCGTTATAGGTATAGATTCTATTTATTTCTTATTTTCTTGTTTTATTGGCCTTAATATCTAATTCTATTAGCCTATAATATATAAATAAATATTAACATCTGTCCATAAAACTATGTATAAAGGTTATTCTTCACTTCTTTTAGTGTCTCTCAGTGAAATTTAGGTCAAGCTTGAGTAAAAAAATTTGTTCAAAAATTGATTTGTTTACTCAATAATGTGAAATCCTAAATGCAGTCAAGTTGTGGATTTCTCCATTTCATTTGATCATTAAAATGTTATTCTATTTATTGGAAAACACATCCATTGAAGAAACTGAGTTTAACTTAAGGTTGTTGAACAGAGGAGTTTATGAAATTTACCTCATAATTTTCTTACACCCCATCTCCCTAGAAATGAAACTAATCCCGTAACTCCCTGATTCCGAATTTGTCAATGAGCTTAGTATTTAAACTGGTAAGTATAAATTTAGTTAGATTTGCTGCGTCCTAGTAAATTGTTTGCGTGTCCCACCAATGTAACGAGGAAGATAGATGGTAGGTTAACGTTGAGGTTGGGTTTTAGAGTAAACAACTTTCCGTTATTCCCATGTTTTAATGGCCCCATTCCCTAAGGGTCTTTCTTTTTGATTTTATCGCGCGTCAAGCCCAAGTCGCGAACATTGATTAAAGTTCGATGTGGGGCAAGAAAATAAGTAAAAAGACCAGAGGGCGAGGGCTAACTTCGACCGCGTTTGTATACCCTTGCAACTTTATTAGTAACTCCTTGCTTACACATAGCCATCGAAGTGTAAAAACGTTTTATCCAAAAAGTCTTACGTAGGGTGTAGGGTGGTTTGCGTTGATCCAGACGGAAGGACGAACATGGCTATTTGAACTCGTCTCGTTGTGCTGATCAAGAATATATATACTTTATATGGTCGGAGATGCTTCCTTCTATGCGTTGCACACTTCTGACCAAAATTAATATACCCTTTTCGGAAGGGTATAAAAATAAAAAGAAAAGAGAAAGGGCTTCTTTGCGTTCATTATTATTATTGTTCAATTTATCCCCCAAGGTGTTCAATGGATGATGTCAACCATTGGAGGTGGTTAAGTTTGTTTGTACCTTGGCGCTTTTCTTTTATTAACTATTCGACTTTCTCTTCTCTATTTGCAGCCTACGTTATCTCTATAAGATGTCACTGGCCGTCTCTTTGCGGCGCTTATTATTGGTTTTGGTCTCTGGAGCGATTTTCATACTAACAGTTTTATATTGGAATCAGGGAGTGATCAAGACCCAAGCCTACAATGACGCTTTAGAGAAGCCGAGACATGGCCGTAAAGATGGTGCATCATTTGCCATGTGAGTAACTCGAATTAAAAGCTTTTTAAAATTACGTTTTTATAACGTCTCTTAACCTAGACCCATTGAGAAAACTTGGACTTACAAATGTGAGAATGATCGTTGCATTCGTCTGGCCTTTAATCCCAAAGCCAATGGCAATGGCAAGGGGCAGAAACGGATATCATTCATCTCATGCTCCATGACCTGTGGGGATATTAATATTTGGCCTCATCCTACTATTAAATCACTGCTGAGTTCTCATACTCTACGCTTCACTACGGATGATGTCCAACTCAATTTGGATACACCGCACCGGGAGGTGCATAAACATTTGCAAGTGGCCTTCGATTGGTTTGTCAAGGACTTAAGACAAATTCAGAGATTAGATATTAGTAACTCCGCCTCAAGTATATCAGCTGCTGCTGCTGTTGGTGGTGCTGCCGGCGCTGCTGCTGCTGCTGATACAGTGCCTGCCAGTGAGGATTCCGGAACACGTTCGATACGACGCTCAAAAGTGGATGGGGAAAATCAGATATCCTCAATTTTTGGCTATACATTTAACTTGGACAAACAACCGGGCGATGTGGACAGCTTTGAAATCAAAATAAGCGTACAAAAATCAGGGGATGTTAACTTTAATATGGATAACGATGAAAGTTATCAACTGAAAACTACATGTAAGTCTATGTAGTGAGACAAAAACCCTCAAGTTAATAACTCTTATTTTGAATTTTATAGTGGAAAAGCGACGACTTTCGGTTCATATAACAGCGAATAGCTACTTCGGAGCACGTCATGGCCTTTCTACATTGCAGCAGATCATCTGGTACGATGATGAGGATCATCTGCTGCACACCTACGCCAAGAGTGTTATAAGTGATGCACCGAAATTTCGTTATCGTGGCCTTATGTTGGACACATCGCGGCATTTCTTCTCAGTGGAATCGATTAAGCGTACAATTTCGGCCATGGGTTTGGCTAAATTGAATCGTTTCCATTGGCATTTAACAGATGCTCAGAGTTTTCCTTACATTTCCCGTTACTATCCCGAAATGGCGGAATATGGTGCCTATTCGGAGAGTGAAACGTATACGGAACAAGATGTGAGAGAGATAACAGAATTTGCCAAAATCTATGGTGTACAAGTAATCCCGGAAATTGATGCTCCTGCCCATGCGGGCAATGGTTGGGATTGGGGCCCCAAACGAGGACTCGGCGAATTGGCCTTGTGCATTAATCAACAGCCATGGAGCTTCTATTGCGGTGAACCGCCATGCGGACAACTGAATCCGAAAAATAACCACACCTACCTCATACTACAGCGACTCTACGAGGAGTTGCTGCAGCTAACTGGGCCCACAACGGATTTTTTCCATTTGGGCGGCGACGAGGTGAACTTAGATTGTTGGGCTCAGTATTTCAATGATACGGATTTACGTGGACTTTGGTGTGACTTTATGCTACAGACCATGGCCAGATTAAAGTTAGCCAATGGTGGCCAAGTGCCTAAATATTTGGCCGTATGGTCGAGCGCCTTGACCAATACCAAATGTCTTCCAAATAGTCAATTCACTGTTCAAGTCTGGGGCGGCAGCACGTGGCAAGAGAATTACGATCTGCTCGATAATGGTTACAATGTGATATTCTCTCATGTGGATGCCTGGTATTTGGATTGCGGTTTCGGTAGTTGGCGTGCCACAGGAGATGCTGCTTGTTCACCATATCGCACGTGGCAGAACATCTACAAACATCGACCATGGGAACGCATGCGTCTGGACAAGAAGAGGCGAAAACAGGTAGAGCAACGAGTTTCGTTTGGTTTCTGTTATGTGATTAGAAAGTTTTTTAATGTCCTGATATTTTATTTGCTATGTTCTGATCCTGAAAAGGTCACTAACTACTTACTCATTTGTGAAGTATTTAATCTAAATTAATATGTCAATATTTTGGTCATTGAAATGTTGAGGCATGTCAAACAAGTTCATCAAAAGTAGTTAAATTTTAGGCTTTATAATGTCAAAGTTAGGAGCCAGAATTATGCATTATGTTATGGGTATAGAGCAACGATCCCAAACACTAACTAGTGTTATTTCTATTCCAATTGTTAAATACTTACTTCTTTTCAAAAAAAAGGGTGTCCTGCTCCTAATTGCCTATTCAAAGTGTGAATTAATCTCATAAGTATCTAGGTACTATGGTTCAGAAAGAAGTTTATGGTGTGCATATCCTCAAACAAATTTGAGAATTCAATACATATATTTACAAGATTTGAGAACATTAGAGTTTTTATTGAAGAGCTCTGTTAATCTAATAACTAAACTGATACAAAATTTTCAACTTCACTTTACAGATTCTTGGAGGCGAGGCTTGCATGTGGACAGAACAAGTCGATGAGCATCAATTGGATAATCGTTTGTGGCCTCGCACTGGTGGTCTGGCCGAACGTTTGTGGTCTGATCCGAATGATGATCATGATTTTGATATAATACCGCCGGAAGTATTTCGACGAATCTCAATATTTCGCAATCGTCTCGTCGAATTGGGCATTAAAGCTGAGGCTCTATTTCCAAAATATTGTGCACAGAATCCAGGCGAATGCATTTGATATTATATTTAAGCACGCCAATTGTCGGCGCCTTGCTAAACCCTCAGAAAAACAACAACAAACAAAACAAAACAAAAAAATTTACCTCCAGCTCCCTTTCTTTCAAAAAAAAAAAAATAAAACCCAAATGAGCGTTAGTTAGTTATTAGTATAATTGTTATTTTTTATGATATTTGAAAATGGCAAAAAAGGCGTCCACGAATAGGTGAAGTAAAAAACACACACACAGACACACACGATATATATGTAAATGTAGCAGGCGACTGACTGTTCCAAATGGTTTCGCATGACACAGCTCTTAACCATAACTCGAATTTCTTTTTATTTTGATACAAAAAACTTAGTACAATTAATTACGAATTATTGCGCACACGAATCGTACGAGGTTATGTGATCCTCTAATCCATTAACAACCCATTATTCAAATATCCATCCCCCCATGAGAAAAAAATCCTCGATGAGAAGATGATCAAATGGACGTAGAGTAATTAAAACCGATAGCAGTTCATAGTTTTAGTTTTAATGTAGATTTCATACAAGAACACACCCAATTAGGTTTATATACATCATATTTAATATTTATATATATATACAGATAGATTTTAGAGAACTGATTGATCTTTTATCGAACCATAGAGATCAACGGGAAAAGAAATGAGAGACATCCTTATTAAAGAGGTTTTATTTCCATTTAATTTATATTTTTCAATATTTTTTTTATGATTTTCGAGAAAATGCTTGACTTTAGTGATTTAGTTTCTTATCCTTGCTCTCTTTTCTAATTGTCTAATTGATATTTTGTTGCCTTAAGTTTAATTTTAAATTACATTTTCAGTGATACAAACAAGGTGACCTTAAACAAATAACAAAACAAAAACAAAAATAATAATACAAAATTAAACTTAGTATTAGAATTAAAATGAAAATTTTTGCACGCATCGGCACTTTAGCAAATTTAGTAGCTAAAAATGAGAAAAGAAAAACCAATCAGAGACGACAACAAACAAAAAAATGTTACATTTTATGTTCGAATACCCTAAAAATTGTTTAAGTACTTAAGTGAGAATATCAAAACACAAAAAAAATCAAAAAATCAAAAATTTAGTTTTAGTTTTCAACCTTTTTCTTGTAACTCAAAGTCACTTTAAAAAACAAACAAAAAAACAAAACAACCAAACTAATAAAAGAAACAAAAACAAGTCCAAAACTAAGCAAGATTTTCTTTAGATGTATTTTTCTTAGCATCATTTTAAGGATTTTAGGTATGAGAAAGGCATTACTTCTACTGCTTATTGTAATGGCAAGTAAATAATACATTAATTTTAACCAAACGGCTAGTAAATTAATTTCTGTTTTCTTTAATTTTTTTTTTTAGATAAAAACGAACACAAGCCAAAACAGACCCGTGGCTGAAAATTTGGAGCCATCTCCGCTTAGGCATATAGCCAGAGAACCAGAAGACAACTCTGCTGAAGGAGGCGATCTGAAAATCTTACATTCGCCGTGTGAATTTGATTTGCTAAGGGCCCTGCAAGGATCAATTGATTATTTTCCAAAACATTGCCAACCCATTTATCAGAATCGTTATGTGAATGAGCACTGGTATCGACTATATCGCACATACGATGCTGAGGGCTTTGTATTCGGTCAGTTCGCTGAACGTCTTCGGCGCTATGAATTCGACAGTGTTTAAACAATATCCGAGAGATCGATACTGTGATAACGTTTGAGTGAGCCAAGACGTGTATGTGGTGAAGGTTTCAGGCAGATAACACACTCCTCGGTGCTGTAAGAGAAGCGAAAGATGTAAAACAAAACCATTTCTCTCTGTTTTTTGGGATTTCTTTGTTCTTTTTCGTGTTTTTGGTATAAAAAATAATACTTTACTTTACATTTTGGTAGACTTAAGACATAAAAAACATGCAGATATATTTACAGGACATGGGGGTTGGGTGGTTTAACTATAATCTATACATATATAATAGTATAAAAGGAAATCTCTGGTATCGTGTGTGTGTGTAGGTATAGATTTATGGCATTTGGAGTCATTCATAGTGTCCAATGGGCACGGGACTTGTGGAAGTCAGTCTACAATAAGAACAAAAGAACCAAAGAAAATTTTAAAAATGGCAAAAGAAATGGTTGAAAGAGCAAAAGTAAATAGAAAAGTGCAAGGTAGTAGTAGATATGGGACAATGATTGCAAACAAATGAAGTTTTTTAGGCGATAGAAGCAACACTTAAATGAAACTATCCTAAATCTATCTATATGTATTTATAAGTTTTCTATTCTTTTTCGAATGTGATACGCACCGTAGACTTTCGGTTCGCGACCGCAGCGAGTAGTCTTTGGATGTGCGTTGCCTGAAAGGGTAAATTTATTGTTGATATATATATATAATTGTGTTTACATCGACAAGAAGAAATTACAAATGGTTATCTCTCTGTCTTTCCCTTTTAAGCGAAAGCCACAACATTTAGAAGCCCCATTCAAATGATGTGAGTGACAAACAAATTGACAACATTTAAATGTTGATGCCTTAATTTAAAACATATATTTATTTATATATAGGTTTCTCACCTGCGATTCTTCATAGAGCTGCTGCGATGTATATTTCGACTCTCGCGCCAGCGTACAAAACGATGTCTTAGTGTCTGACGCACCTCCGAATTTAGGAAGCAATAGAACAAAGCCACAAAAAAGCCCTGAAAAAGTCAGGGATCGTAAATAAATTAAAAGAGAAATGTTATATATACATATTACAAAAACTGCACTCACCTGTGTGCTAATCAAGAAGGCTCTAATGGCCTCAAAGAGATTGCGACTTATGCCCTGTTCGGGCCCAGTTAAAACTAACAAATATGTTATGCCGAATAATGGAATCAAGACCAGCAATGCCTTGGAGGCCTTATAATATTGGCGCGTCTCCAGCGTGTGAGCGGAACGTAGTTTGGTTATTAAAACCTGCAACAAGGTGTTTCAATAATGACGTTAATAATGAGTAGTTTCTAGATGGCATCGATCAAGCTCATTTCATTAGCTCGAAGAAACAAATTTCTCATGAATTTCGATTCGAATATTAACATTTAAAAACATATTAGAGGACTCTCTTAAGCTAATATTTGTACATAGCTGTACTGAGTAAATTGTTCTTTAATTTGATGTATATAAATGCAAGGGATACAATTAATCCTTAAAAATGTTTTGTATCGAATAAATTTCGACATTTTTTCAGGTACATAACATTTTAAATAAATTTTTGTAAATAGTTTTGGAAAACTCAATTCTTTTATTGACAATTGCATACCTTGAAAGAAATATTTCAAATCCTAAGATCTATCAGTGATTGAATAATACACCACATGAAACAATACAGAATCCTATCCATTTTTCAAATGGGCAGACTCAAGCCCAAACTATTATTTTTGCTGACATATTGGTATAAATTAAAACGCATAACTCTTACATCAAAGATGTATGAACTTTTAATAAATGAAACCCCCTTAACTTACCCACATAATGCGTATGAGGAAAACTAGATTGATAAGTAAGGCCACTGAAGCGGGTCCTTTGAATATCCAATCAATATGAGATTCGCGCATCCAAGGGCATTCAATTTCCAACTGAAATATGTATATAATTTATTATTTAAGTTCAATATTTCCATGAAACAGCTTACCCCATTAAAATGCTCATTTTCGAGATGTGAAGCAAACCCCTTGGCTATGGACCATATCAGAATGCATAATGCTGGACAGCCCCATCCAATAAGAGCATAGATTATGAAACTTATGTTATCGCTGGAAAATGTTTGCACTACCAATGTATACAGATATAGACCTAGAATAGATAAATAATTATAATTGGTAAAGTTTATCAATTGCGATGATATTTTTTGCTCACCTTCCACAAACATCCAAAAGAAATTGGTCAAATAGAAATATTGAAACATTATGACCAAAGTAATGCATCCAGCCTGACTAGATTCGGTGGTAATCTTAAAAGTATGTACATACAAAAATAAATGACTTTTGCTGGTCTCGTAACTCAAAGTTAGAGTACATTCACCCCTTAAAGTATGCAGACAATATAGAATTTTAGGCAAATCATGTAGCAAAATCTTTTTACCACGGACCATTGCATACTTTAAGGGGCAAAGTTCGTTTAGTTACATAAATTCTCCACAGATTGGACTTACCACTTGCAGAAACAAAGTGAGAATCCACAATAGAGCTGAGGTTATATAGGTTAGAAACAGATTCGCATGTATGGTATTTCTGAGACAACGCAAATCTCTAAGAGAACAAAAAAGAGAATTAAACAAGGCCTGTAAAGGATTTTCACCCAATAAACTTACTTAAAGCTTAAAAATATAATGAGGGCCACCACAAGAGTGGCGAAACTTATAAAATAACCACAGGCATAGATAATGGCTGGCAGATCGACACTGGGTGAAAAATCTGGCACTATAGGAACTGAGCCCGATTGCTGATGGCAACGATCATAATTGGAATAATGGTCCCATGTGCCATTCGAAAAGCACATGCGGGTGGCATTCTCTAAAGAAATGAAAAATACTATGTAAAAGAAGACTCCCTAGACAGAGAGGTTAAGCTTACTTACCTGTGGTATCATAGTGAACCCCCTTGAACTCCTCAAAGCAGGGTAGAATGGCCAATGTTCCGGCATTTGTTCGTGGCCAACAGAGAACCGAATCAAATGAGGTGAGGCAGCTTTGTGGCAACTGGTATTTTGAGTATACCGAAATTACCGAAAAGTAAAAATGAGATAAAGACTTGTGTTTATTTAACAGAAATTATTCACATTAAAAGTGGAAAAGTTCCAGCTGTCTGAAAGACGTTTATAGCTGTCATAAAAGCGAATTTCGTTTTGATTGATATGACGAATAGATAAATAGAGATGACTATACATAAAAACTCAAAAGCCCTGACCTTTCATAATAGCATCTTTCACTTTTGATAGGGTATACGAAATTTCCAGAATTAATTTTCTCAAAGAATTTGTTCCTCACATCTTTTAATTTTCTTGTATATAAATAAGCAAACGATTTCTCTTGTGGATGTGGTAAATATACCGTCTACATATATATATATGTACATGCGAGCATTATCAATTGAATCTATTTACGTGTACGAAAAACTAAACAAATTTGCCGCCTATATACAAACTTTGCACCTCCTCTTCCGCTCTGTTGGGTCCCCATACATTCATACATTCTTTATTTGCCTGCTATAAATTATCATATATATTAATATTAAGTATACGACCCACTGGCATTGGCCATCTATTTTATTTGCCAAGTCTTTTAACGGCTTGGAAATCAAAATCAAAATAAATTGCACAAATCTATTTAATACATATTGGGCATATTAAATGTCTGTGTCTATCATTTGATTTTCTATCTACAATTTTTGCCTCTTATCAGTTTGACATTTTTCCTTTGGGTTATACAGCTCAATTGTCTCTCTCTTTTTAGAGGCTTGTCCCCAAGCATTAACTGATAAGCAATGGCCTTCACAACATATTTCGTTTCAAAAATCATAACTTATATAATACACAAATCATCATGGAGTCATGGATGTGGCAAGTCGAAGGAAGGGTAAAATTTGAGTCAATTGAAAGGAATCTCAAATTCTAAATAATTTTCACTGTTTGTAACTTTCTTTATTGAAGAAATTTTGATTTATTTTTAAAATTTGTAACCTAATAAATTACAAGATCTTCAGGCTTATCATTTTATGGTTGTCAATAATGATAATATACTTTTTGATATACCATTTACCGAGAAGTCTTAGCTGAAAACAGGAAAATGAATGTCTGCATATTTCCCATCACAATTCTTACATTTTATTACATCAATTGTGTATTTCAAAACTGGTAAAGCAAAAAGGCTAGTTTCTCTACTGACTACACGTGCCTCGAAATTCTCTCAAAGACATATAAGACTTGGTCTAGACACAACTACTTGACAAGCATATGAGTCACAAATATAAACAAATAGTTTAGATTTCTTGCGAACTAGAGGCCATGTGGAGTGTTTTTCTATGCGCAGTTGTTTTCATAAATTGACTAAAAATTAAATTATCCAATGAGATGAAAGTTTTTCTATTGTTTTGAAAAAGTTTCATAAGGATTCGATTGTAATTTCATTTTTGTTGGTTAGAACAGACAAGAATTGATGAACTGAACCTTTATGATCCTTTGAGCCTGCTTGTTGTTGATGTTATTTTTAAAATTCTTTGAAAATGTTGACAGTATTTTTCGTATTATTAAAATCTGTTCCATCAAAGTTGTTCCAAAACCCAAAAAAAACAAAAATTTCCAATTTTCCTAAAAGTTTTACTTTACTATTTCGTAATTAACTGGAAAACAATTTTAGACAGACTTTTTCTTTTAGTTTTAGAAGTTCAGTTCAAAGCTATGCTGTTCTCTCTACTAGTTATAATTCGCAACTAGTTTTAGTATTAAAGTAAATTGTGATAACATAACAAAATAACTTCTTTGCTTACTTTTTGATAGACTTGCACTTAAATATTAAATTTATCAGTCCATCAAAACGTTTTTTTATAAACTTGAAAAAAAGGTCCACATTTGTGAGTACAAAATACAAATTTATACAAATTTAGGTTTATAATTTGATCAATTTCAAATCGAAAACCATTAAAATTTCCACAAAGTTCAACAAATTGAAAAGTATTTTATGCAAATGAGTTTTCAAGAAAATAAATTGAACTAAAGAAGAAGATTTTCCTCTTTTCGCTTTTCACTTAAGGATTAATATTAAATTTTAATGTCAATATGGTCCTCGTTTGATTACCTTAAAGCCCCCTTTTCTCCCCCGCCTCTGATAAAATGTTTTTTTTTTTTGTTGAAAGCCACGCGAATAATAACAACTTGGTTGACATTTAGTTGACAATTTTTTGCTGTTTAACCTCGGGGTTATGACAAATGAATATACATAAACAAAAAACTTGCTAAAATCTACAACTAATTGAGTTTCATTCATGGATTTCGTATATTTATAAAAAGCAAATAAACATGCAATATTTATATCGACAAAAAAAATGTCTATATATAGAAATAATGACATTAAGTAAAGTTTGCCATTATTTTTTTTTTTTTGGTGAAATTCTATGGAAAATTCATTTGTGGATTATGCTAAAAGTTTCTCATTTAAGTGGAAAGTTTTGTGTATTTGTGTCGAAATATGGATTTTGCACATTGCCCTCCTGCTTATATACTCACCCCTTGTTGGCTGGCCTCGAACTCAGTTTGCTGTCTGCATTGTTGTTCCAGTGTGCGATTGATGATGAGCGCCCCACTGTGCGGCGGCTGTTGATTTTGCTGTTGCTGTAGTTGTTGTTGCTGCTGCTGTCGACGGTGATGCTGGGTTCCAATTAGTGTACTGGCCCTCTCCAGCATGTCCAGTGAAAAGTTGGCTATGGCATTAGCAATATGCTCCGGTGAGGCGTCATCCAGACTTTCCACCAGAGCGCGTAAATCGTCATCGGACATGGCGCCGTCGATGTGGGCGGTTTTGGTTGCAGAAATGCAATTATTTCTTTACCTTTCTCTGTCACACTCTCTGTCCCAATCTCCCACTCACCCACAATCTCTTTTTCTTTGGTGGGTTTATTTTAGTTTCTGTTTTTAGTGGTATTAGCAAATAGTAGTAGCACTTACTATGTAGCCATATGTACAACAATGTTGCACTTTTTATGACTTTCTCCCTGGGCAGCTTTTAGGTGTCTCCTTCACCTCTGCCACCTCCTTTTTATTCGTGTTTTGTTTAAACTGTCAACGAGGCGTGGGGTTTGCGGCTTTGGTCTTGAACTTTTTGCTGCGCAATTAAACAATTGAGAGAATCTCTGTAAATATTGCAAGAAAAAAGAAATATGTATATCAACTAACCGAAAAATATATACACACATATATAATAGAATGCTAATGATAATAATCTGCTGATTATTATCTCAGATAAAAAGTAAGTCACGGACTGAAATCATCAGCATACATTTCTATGTGCAGGAGCAATTTTTATTTTTTGGACTTTTTGTTAAATGCCATAAAAAATCTCTACAAATAATACGAAATCATATATACATCACGTGGCACGGAGTGGTTCAGATAATATATAGATAAGTAAATAAGCAATCTTTATGGGGGGAACTGCCGCCTCAGAGCAGTTTTTTTTCCTTTCCATGGGGCGTGGCTGCAATTATGAACTCAACTGAAATGAAATGAACTGAACCGAAATGATATGTGTAATTCTAATCATATGGCAAATGCTAGCTAATTGCACTCTTTATATACCCATACCCAAGCTCGAGAATTGTTTTACTTTTACCACCTAGTTCCCCCTTTGGGGGCCTCTCCATTATACATTGTGGCCATTACAAACACCTGGCCTTGCTCTTTACCTCTCGCACACACACTCGCTCTCTCTCATTCTGTCTCATTTGAAAAATGCTAATGCATTTTGTTTGGTTTTTCAGCAAAACTGGTCTCTATCTACTCCCCATCATTAGTTACACATTAGCTGGCCATAATCTTTAAATTGCAATTTTGTTCTAATGAATGTGATTAAAATCTTGCAAACGTGAGCTTGATAAATAATTTAACCATATGGCGGAATACTTGAATGAAATTGATAGTGATACAAAAATTTATAAAACAAACACTCAAACATTTTACCAAGATGGAATTTTTAAAATGGAATGTTAGATATTGATTTAACAGTTTATCCTAATAATTGCTTCACACAACGTCACAAATTTTAATACAATGACAAAATACTATTCTTAAACAACAATATGCCACACACATATATATATTATATATATACATACATTTTAGATTTCACAAAATCAGTTTGCATTAAATAAAATTGAATTCTTTGTATCTTAATCTCATAAATCGAATGTTTATATGTAGATATATTAGCACGAGAAGAATGAATGAAAATTATCTTTAATTCAAATAGAACCAATTTAAGAGGTTACATAAGTTTTAGAAACAGTGGCGTAGCCAGAAAATTTTTCGGTGGGGAAGGAGGGGGTTAACATGTTTTAGGATCAAAGTTGACCAAAATTCCAAATATGAAATATGACTTAGTTAATGTGTTATGAGTTTCGGTGGGGGTTTTATCCTCAAAACGGACCCCGTTACTACGCCACTGTGTAGAACAAAATGTTTTTTTATATTATACAATGAAACATTAAAAAAACCTAAAAATGTTCTGGTTGTTTTTATTTAAATAATTTCAAATATTTTCTCATTTTTCTAGAAATTGATCAAATTTGTATAATTGAAAGGTTTGAAACGTTTACGATCAACTTGAATGACCTTTTCAATTAGTAATTAAATATCTAGAGTATTGCTATTGAAGTTTCAAGTAAATAAAATTGAAACATAAACTAATACTTTTTTTCCTTTATATATGTAGACTCAAGAGATCTAACTAAGCATCTTTTAAAAGACAAAGAGTTGGCTAATAAACAGAAAATATATTTGTCATGACAAATCTGAGAAATCTCTCAGAACGGATCGAGGAAGAGAATTCAAATTTCACTTTCACTTTTTCAATATTTGTTTACTTGGATTTTCTAAAGGTAAAACTGAAAGGCGACAATTAAAATAAATCTGCTAATCAACCAAAAATCTTTTTGGTTTTAGAAATAATACCATACCTTAGTCGATGTCAAGGACTTTATCGAATAATGGCTTATAAATATTAAAATGAAATTATAATTCTTATATTAAATTCTGGCACTAAAGCAAATTAATAAAAAGTTCCTTTAAGATAGCTTTCAGATTTTTTCCTTTGGGTAATTTTTTCATGCATTTCGTCAGGCATAAACTTAATTGAAGTACACAGATATATGAAGATAGATAGGGAGTTGTTTTTTTTTTTTTTTTGTTTCTTCCTAAGGGGGCGATAATTTCATCTGCTGATTGAGATAAAACAAAGCTTGAGATACACACAGATGGGCAAACAGATGAGCAAATGAATGAGATGTTTGGTGTATAACATGGGATGTGGTTGAATGTTGAGGTGAAGGTAGAGTAAGGTAAGGTAAAGGTAAGGTAAACGTAACCTAGGTTATACACCTGGCAACTGGTAACAGCAACGAGTACATGATAATGAAATTTCGACTGTCTGGAATGAGTGGAAGCAGAGAGACCGTGATTAAAACAAAGAGTGTCAAGTTATTTATTAATGAACAAATAACAGGCAAGCTCGTGGCCCCTAAAACACAGAGTTGAAGAAGCTTTGTCAATGTCAAACGGAAAAGATAAACTTGCAGCTTGATGAAGAGAAGCTTCCAATCCCGGGGTCTTCTGCTCTTGATGATGTTGATGGTGATGATGGGCAATGTTCGACATATTCTGTTTAAATTTTAAACGTTAATTGTGAGAAATGAAAATGCATTTGCGCAAATGCTTGACCATGCACTGCAACGTCTTTGATCTTGCCAAGGCCATAAATAGATTTAGCTAAACGGAATTTCCGTCTATACGAACTGTCCAGAATCCGGCAAAAATTCAAAATTTATATATGGATCTTTGATTGTGCTAGTGTGTGTGTGTGTGTGTGTGTGTTGCTATAGACGCATGTAGGCGGCACGCGTTGCTCAAATATTTGAGAAACCATACAATCACAAAAGCCATCTGGCCCCTGCCACATACACTAGAAAGTAGCCAAAAAACATCAAAAATAAAAGAGCTTAAGTCCGATTTATTTATGAGAGGGCAAACAAGCGCATTATTTGAACGGTCGTGTGTGTTGCGTGTGTGACAAAGGAGATGGAGCGCAGCTTGGCAGCTAGGAGGTTGATGATGATGATGGCTATCAGCAGCCATAAGCATTTCTCAACTGTAGCGACTAATTTGGCCTTTAAATGCGCACAATTAGCGAGACCATAAAATAAATAAATAAAAACTGAAATCTGAAAATCTTGAATCTTGAATACGCCCCAACGGAGAAAATGTCTGAATGTTGTGTGTATTGCCAATGTAAATAAGCAAATGAACGAATCAAAAAAAAAAAAGAGGGAAAAAAGAAATGTATAGGAATATATTTTTCCAATCGGGAACCAATCGGGCGTATGTGTGATATTTTATTTGCCCAGAAACTATTTAATGATTTATTAAGTGTCAAAACAAATGGAAAATAAATTGGCGGCAAGCATGTGCAATGAATGCGCCACAACAAACGTAAATGAAGACAGACATTGCCGCCAAAAGTTCTCCCCTTCCCCACCCACAAAAAATTCCCACAATCGTCGCGTCAAGTATCATTGTGACAGGCACATGCCTCTATCTGTCAAAGATATCGGAAATGTGCATTACGATAAAGAACTAGAAATACACTTCAAGAAATGTACATCAATGTAAGGTAAAGCCACAGATTAGACAGTTATTGATAGATGTCCAAGATTGAAAGGAAACATATTATTACATCAGAAATGTTGAATAAGTTTCTAGCATTATCAAAACTAGATACCTATCTTATCTCTGCACACTTTAAGTCAAAACTGCTTCCACTGATTGACCTAATTTCAAACGTTTTGAGCTTTAAAAGAGGAATTTATAAATGGTAAATATTTACAATAGACATGAAAATATTAGATAAAAATTTCAAGGACAATGATGATGATTTTGTTTTATTAATTTCGCAAAATTTATTCGTTTTTAATATCTTAAGTTCATGCAGAGACCATTTGATTTATGTTTACGAATTTTTGATTTTTATATACTGTCTATCATTATAATTACACAGTGTAAGAAAATTTCAAAATATGTTTCAATTAAGTTCACCAAAACTAGTAAAAATACTATCAGTTGAAATTCTGAGGACATCTCCAAATAGCCTAAAACAATCTAACAGTCTAACAGTGTTCACTAATCAGAAACTAAGAAATTACTAAAATTGTTACCCAAATAATTTAAATTGCTTAAGGTGCATACAATATATATTAACTGCTGCTACTTATCGTTCACTTGTTTACTTAATTTGTTTATGGAAAATACAAAAATTGTTGTTAATTTTTCTGTCAGTGTTGCTTCTAATAACTGATATCATGACCATATCAATTAAATGTCTTTAAGCCAATGCCATATGTCAAGTAAGCGTGATAAAAAGCACGTAAAAATTGCGAATAAAAACATATCGAAAGCGATTGAGATAAAGAGAGAGACAAAGAGAGAAAGGCAAAGATATTACTATATAATATAAACTTTATGAATGAATGCTCACAGTCAGCGAAGCGTACAGAGAAACCCAGTTACAGCCACACACAGAGGAGTCAGATAGAGTTGGGTGTAGGGGAAGGATGGGAGGGCAGCTGTTGAACAAATCAAGCAACAAAATGCCAAACGCATTCAGGCGCTATGAACGATATTTATGGTTTTCATTATTTTCTCTTCTTATTTTTACATTCTCATTTTTTTTTCTGTTTTTGCTGGAAAAGCAAATAAATAAGCGGAAAGTCAGTCAGTCAGTCGGTTGGTCGGTCAACCAGTCGCTGAGTTACCCATCAATTGATGGCCGTGCCCCTGCCTCAATCGCCCACTAGTTGTTCATCACATAGAAATACATGTAGAGAGAATCAAAAAGCAAAGCCAAACAATGTAAAGCCAAACAAACAAACCGAAACTACAAGTAAAAGTTTACAAAATTGAAAATCCAGTTGCTTCTGGACCATACGGCCACACGACGTATACGCAATATCAATAGCATGTATACGCCGCGTTGCCAGACAACTTTTGACTTCATTTCATATGGACTAATTTTATTGCTTTGAACAACAACGAATGAAACAAGAAGAAAATCTCCTTCAAATATGGTTTGAACTTAGCATAAAGGTTACACCAAGATGTTAGGGACGGGGTGGAGTGGTTTGCGGAATCTGCGCTTGGTAGGGGCGTTACGAGGGCGTAACATTTCTGTAAAGTTTGCTTTATGCGCTCCGCACAGATAATTTCATTTTCATTTGCAAGTTTTTTTTTTTGAAGCAAAAGCTGCGGGCATTTTATTGCCTACACACACAGAGAGCAAATACACACACACACACACACACGTGCCACATCAGGCCAAGGATCAGGAGCCAGAACCAGAAACAGAAACAGGAACTGGATAAGCATCTGGCATAGGGGAAAACACAGGCCACATGCATAATAATAATGCCCACCAGACAGACATAAACAATATGTATGAATGAATGTGGAGGTAGGCAGGTTGGTAGATAAATACATATATATTTTTGTATGTAGATATACAATATACATGATATATCTCAAATTCATGAGTTTCAGTTTTGTTTTTTAAAGTTTTTCTTTTGTATTTACTTTTCATTTGCAACAGCCAGCAACCAGGAGCGCTCGAAGGCGGCTTAGGAAGGGGTTCAATTTGAAGAGTTTGCTTAAAATAAAAATATCTTATGATGGGGCATTCAATGGTCCATTCCATTAAAGACTAAAGAGTTGATGCGATTAGGACTTCAATTTTTAAAATTCCATTTGCATTTCGTCCTACAATGCCCTTTCTTGCTTCTTCGGATGTTCTTTCTTTTATCACATTATAGTAGTCCACTTGGTAGACAGATTTCCAAGAAAGTATTTTATTTCACTTGAGAAAAACAAAACTACAAATTGCGTGTATAAAATGACGTAGTTCATTTTTATATTTCAAGGCGGATCCGACTGAGATAATTAACGTATGTTTATGATACTCTACCATATAATCTAAGTAATGAATTGCTAAAAACCAATGCGCTTTCTAATGCGTTAGTTCTGTTTTTTTACTTTGTGAATGCTTTAACATTTATTCTTCATTAATGAGAAAAAGGAAGAGATAATGCCAAGCACATGTTATAACAGTTGCCTTAAAATATATACAGAGAAGAGAGCAAGAGCTCCTTATATGCCACTGCCCAGCACTCAACCATCATTGCAAACTCCTTTGAGGACATGAACTTATCCCCTCGAGACTACTTCAATTTCTCGATTACATCAAGTGGTTTTAAGTCTCTTTTTTATTTCAGTCGTTCATATGAAGCTTAGTAATTTGTCTCTTTTGTCTCATCAACACAAGAAGCAAATGACTTCGATCTATATTTATAAATTATTTAATAAATGATTTGTTAAAAATTTAGCTTTCCTAACTAGTAAAACTAATTTGGCAAACAATTTATAAGATTTTCGGCGTTTTTGCTAAGGTTTTTCTGGTATATTTTATATCAAATTATTATTGCATATTTGGTAAAACGAAAACCAGATTAGGTACAAACGTATCTTTAAATTAATCTTGCCAAATTAGCTTACTTTCTCTAATGTAACGAAATGTTACCTCATAGCAAATTTCAACATAAGAATGAAAGCTTTGAAAATTCTAGTTGCTCTTCTTTCTTTCTTAACCCACCAAAATATTTTCAATCAAGAAGTCATAAAATTTTATGAATCAATTCGCAAGTAGACGAAACCAATCACACTAAAGGTTTACCATAAAAAGTTAAAATTTTTTTGAAGCAATGCTTATTAGGTAATAATTTTGGATATATTGTATATATATTTGAATTTGGATATTTGAAGTGATTTGAGAGGGAGAATCGAGGAGAATCGAGCATTTTGCAGGCTATTCCTTTTTGGATATTGAAAACTGACAAATTTCAGAGTTAAAATAAACTTTTTTTAAAGACGAAATTTCTCTCTTCGATCCCCACTTCCAAATTGAGCAATCAAATATAGCCCATTGTTAGGCGATCTAGAGGGCCATTTGTTTCCCGGATATTGCTGCATTTTTTCAAAATTCGACTACCTTACTAGCCCAACGCCCCTCTACACAGATTGTTTAGGTTTTTTGTTTAATTATTAGTAATTACTAATTGTGTGTTTAAGTAATAGCAGAAAACCGAAGATGATCAGCAGATTCTTATAGACTGACGTGGAATTCACTCAGGGATGTCATTTGAATCACCATGATAGATGCGCTGCTTCATAGACTGGAGACCCTGCGCCCATGCAAACGATCTGCTGGATGGCCGTCTTGGAAAGTTCGGAAGCTGAAGTCTGAATCTTGATTTCGACCAGCAAGGTGGCTATGATGTTACCAAAGGAGAGATTAGCCGCTGCGAAGTGACACCTTTTATGAATGTATATCAAATGAAATTGATTGCCATACTTATTTTTGAATACATATGACTTAAGCAATCAAAAAATGTGTACAAATTAACCATAACATATTTTTTATAATATTTCATAACACTTTTGAAATATAACTTTGGAGTTATAAGTCTAAGATACGTGCATACACGTTCCTTGTCTATTTCAAAAGTTGACATAAATTGAAGATCTGTGAATCTCTTAAAACTTTTAGTTCCACTTTATGGTTTTTAGTTACTCTGTTGGCCACCAGCGTTGATGTGGTTGACATCGACTTAGGTTTTCAAAGACAAAACATTCCCGTGGCATTTCTATATATAAACTAACTAGTCAAGTGCAAAGGTTATGAAGAGGCATCTCGTCATATTCATTTATTTATTTGTTTCAATTAAAAATAAAAGTGCTTAGAGCTACTTAGACTCAATATAGTCACATACCTATTTATATTATTAGAAAACGCAATTAGCTAACTAAAAAGAAAAAAGGAAATAGAAAACATAGAAACTGCATTTCCAAGTGGTAGGCACTCGCATTCATTTAGCGCTACTGAAGTGGCCAATTGGCAGCAGAATGTAGGCAACTTCTGATAGCTCATAACTGTGGCAAGAGGCGGAGGAAGGGGGCTAAGTAGAACCCATTTTTTTTCTACAATGTAGTTTGTTTTCCCCATTTATTTTTCTTTTTTCATACACTCAAATATAATTAAATTTTTGCTTATTTGTTGGTGTTGGCCATTTTTTTTTGTTTTTTTTTTTTTTTTTTTTTTTTAATTTTATTTACTTAACAATTCAAATTCAAGAGCCATAAACAATTTGTGCTGCCGCTGCTTGCGTTTGCTTTTCCTTAAACATAGAGTCAATTCTTGTTGTTATTTTTACTCGTTTTTGTTTTTTTCTGTTTCTGAGTTTTATTTTTTAAATGTTTATTTTCCATTCTGGTGAAAATGTTACAATGTTTATACTGGGTCAACAGAAGATGTGGGTGCATACAAGAGAAGAAGAAGATTGTGATTGGGGCGGGGTTTAACAATTGGAAATGCAATATTAAGATGCATAATTAAACAAGGCGAAGAAGAGACAGATGTAACAAAATGCGTGGGTGGGGAGAAGGGGGTTGTTGGGGGGTGTTGGCAATTTTCTTGTTTTCTTATCTCAGACTCTAAATTTAAAAGTCTTTATTCTTCAATTTAGAGCTTGGGGTGGGCCTTTTGTGTATGCTAATGGATATTAAATCAGTGCTAAGTGATCATCGCCTTTAATTCGGCCAGCTCTTTATAAATCATATTTACTCAATTGGTTATGTGTTGAGTGTGAGGCATTTTCTTTCAATTTGTATCTATCAGATACACTGTCTATATACCATGTACATATGTAGATACCGACTATGTAGAGCGGGTGCATTTATCAGTTAAATATTTTCAAAAAAATTAGCAACTAACACTCACATGCTCTTCAAAGCTTTAAATTGTTTATCGCCTTTATCATTTGTTTTGCAACATTTTTGTTTTTTATTCTTTGTTGTTCTTTTTATATTACTTAACACACACTCACACACACTCACACACACACACTTGATGGTTTTTTTTTATAAGATCATGACACATTCACCACTTTCGTGTTTAGATTTGAAAATAATTTTAGTAAAAAACCATCCAAAAACCAATATATTTATGGTAGATTAAGTTGGTCTGGCTCCTTTTTGGCCTAAAGGCCTTCTATGGTCTACCCCCGTCCTCGTGCTTCGTAGGCGTTTCAAGACGGATGCTGTCACAATAATATTAAGATTTCTTCGTGTTTTTTTTTTTTTTGTTTGTTTGATTAAATCAACGTATTTTGACGACGCGTTGCCGTTGTTAACCGTGTGTTCTACGTTAGACGATAACAAAATTTGTGACTCCGACTGAGACTGCGACAAACGACTTTGAATGACGACGACGACGACGACGACAACTTTGGACGACGACTGCGATGACTGCGACGACAACGCAACAATCTCCCCCCATGGACAGCGCCAAACTGTGCCGAGAATGAGAACAAGAAGAGAGCTTTGCCCTAGACTTTTGCATGCCGCCGCCGGCGCTAAAATGAAAAGCACACCAATACGAACACACACCCACACACTCATGCACATTCTCTCACACACATAGTCACTCTCAGTCAGAGGTTCCATCCATACAATGTGAGAGCTAAATGGCAGACCACAGCAACCTACACACTAACCTGACCCAAGGCAAAGAGCAGCAAGAGCAACAAGCAGGATACCTGAGTGAAGCACTGTGAGGCAAAAGTTATTGGCAATGCTAGAATTTGTAGAAGGAAATGCAAGTATGAAAGTTATGAAATAAGGTGTAAAATTTGAAGTAAAAGTGATTTCTTAAGACAAATATTATAAAAATTTTTTGATAGTTTTCCTGAATCTGGAACCATTTGAGATTTTTGTGTGTATCGGAAACTGTGGAAGATGGGAATTCCCACATGCTAACAGCATAAAGTCTTTAATTAAAGATTCAATTGAAGTGAATCAATTGGTTTTGGAACAAAGAGGTGGAAACTATTATGAAATTTCATGTCTCCTAGATCTGTCACAGTAACTTGTTCCACCATCACGTATACGCAGGGTATGCCATATGAACGAAAACTATTCAGAATAAGCTAAAGAATTATAATTGTCACTATGATAATAACGATAGCTTATAATTTGAATAGTTTAAAATTTTAAAACTCATCAGAACATTCTGATCTTCATACTTACTATATATAACCTGCGTCCAAATCTAATTTCCTATTATTATTAATTCCATAAAAGAAAACTTTTGCACACCAATTTTGGTATCTAAAAAAAATGTATTGTTTTGCTGAGCTAAAAGAAAAAAATGAAACTAGTTAGAAACGTGTTTTATTCAAGATAAGGTTAAATTGCCAAATTTGACTCATGCTAATGAACAACACAGAATTTATTAGCCAAAACGTAGTTGGAATATTATTCATATAGGAGGCAAAATATCTATAAAATACAATTGGCATTTCATTTTTATGTGACATCTTAAAGGGTTAGAAAAGAGCTGACCTTTACTTACTTTCCTCCTTCTGCTGACGTTTCCTTACTTTCCTCGTTGATACTTGATCAACTAGTTAATGATATTAGCCTTTTCAACCACTGTGCATTATCAAAGGGCACAACAACTTGTGGCTCTGTGGGTGAAAGCTTCTCTGAGCTTCAATGTGTGGGTGTGCCGCCAGAGAGCGAATTCGGAAAGTATCCTATGTGTGAGTGGAGAAGCTTTCACTGAGACCGGCATTTGTGTTTGGTTCTTCTCTGTCTCTCTCTCTCTCTCTCTCTCTCTGTCTATCTTTTGCACTCTTTCCTTTTTTTGTTTTGAGATTTCTTTCTTTTTTTTTTTTGGTATTAGCATTCAATTGACGCTGTGCTGGTTGCACTTACCTGTCAACTGCAATTGACAATCAAATTGAATGGGCCGTTAAATGGGTTTTGTCTACTCTTCACGAACAATCTGAAACCTAGACCACACAAATGTTGGTAGCCCGCCAAAAAGGGCATATAAGAACTGAAAGAGAAATGAAACTAAAACTGAATTTGATTTCGCAAGGGCCAAATTGAAAATCTTTCAACTACAATCTGCAACAGTTTTTTGTGTAAGTTTTAGAATTCTTTTTGAACTTTCAAATAAGTCATATATTTTGAAAAACTCCTTCTCAAAATATTTAGAATTCCAGATATAATATATGCTCGCAATATATATCCTTTTTTTTATCCTATTTAGTTTTGTTACCACTTTTATTTTTTTCAAACAAGAACTTAATTTTTGAATCTTATTATTTTGCTTTTACTTTTTTCTTTTTAACTGTGTGAATCAGTTTTGCATGTCGAAAGTCATATTTTTCACAAACGTAGGAAGTATTAAATTGATTAAAAAACTTTTAACATTTACTTATCAATTTTGAATTTCTAATACAATGAACAACCGCAAACGCTTCTTAAATAAATGTTTATATTTTTGTTTAAAGAATAATTACAAGTTTCAAAATTCTTGAAGTTTGTATGGTCCATTTAAAGGACTTATATAATATTTTTGGAAATCATTCTACGTAGTAGTAGATATTTATTTTGCACAGTTTAGTTTTTAAGGGATATTCTTCTAGTCTAGCCTTGAATAGATTGCACAACTTTTTATGCAATTCATTACACTTGAGATGGGCGCCACATTTGACAGTAGTTCAGATGCTGCTGCTGCAGTGGACACTTGAAATCCTTGGCAAATTGCTGAATATTTTTCACGCTCACATTGACACGCACATCGTCCATATCATGGCCCAGGACTGGAGGCAATGAACCGCAAAAGAATTGCGCAAAACTCAAATAGAACAATTGTGGTGCTAAAAATTCACTTTCAAATTCATACGGACGATAATCAAAGAGCTGGGAGTCATGCTGTATACCAAAGAAACTATCATATGCCAACTGCAAGCCATTCAAATCCGCCAGTCGTTCCTTCAGTGATGCAAATGGTGTTTCAGCTGCACATTGCAAAGAGTTTTGAAACAACTCACTTTGCCTTATTTGCCATCCCAGAGGGGATTCATTGCCCAACGAATCGTAGAGTATGCCCTCCTGTTCAAAGGCATGGCTTAGCTCATGTCCGAGAATAAAACCCATTAAACTTTGTATAAAAATTGGATGCTGACGATGATCGAATAGCGGCCATTGCAAGAATATCAATGGCACAATTAGAGTATTCCTTTCATTCTCGTAATAAGGGGAGGTACGTGCCTTTGTTACATCATCGTTGACATAATATTGGGAGAGTTGGAGGCGACATTCATTGACCAAAAGGGGAGCATGTTGCAGATAGGTGCGCAAAGCCAAAGCCTGTTCCAGATTATTCATAAAATTAAAATTGCTAAAGTTGGCTCTTCTATAGTGTTCATTGTAGTATTCAGATGACTTCTCTTCCGGCAAATTTCCCAATTTTAATTTCATAGCATTCAGTTTATCTCTCACATAAGATAATTCCTCTGATTTTAATTGCAAACGATTGGCTTGAATATATTTGCCAAAGGTTCCTCTTAAAATTGCAAATATCTCCTCCATCTTTTCAGTATCTTCAATACGATTTTGATATATATATTTATTGTATACATAATTCATTCCAAGAGGCAGCAAAGCTCTCATATGATGTACACAATTTAAGTTGACTTGATATTTCCTTAGATGCAACATTAAGCGTAGTTTTAGATATGGCAAAATAGTATCCAATGATTTAGTTTTTAAGAGATTTCCCAAGTCTTTCAAACACTTCAACTGACTGACTTCAAAGCGTAGATTAAAACGTTTGAGATCTTTTTTCCTTAAGGCCAAGGAGTTCTTGAAAATATATTTGCCAATCAATTTGTGGTATTTCCTCTATTAATTCCTCCAAGGACCAAGAATATGTATCCCTATCTTCGTAACATTTTTCTTGTAGGTTTCTAGTTGCATTCAAGAGATTTCTAATTGTTTGCCTTTCTTCTGCATCTTTGGCCAGCTCCAAGAGCAATCTCGGATTAAAAGTATTTGCCTCGAACATCTTTATTTGTATTATTTGCTTTGATGATTCATTATAAGCCACATCAACTTGTTCATGCAAAAATACATCATTTAAGCCATATTTTCGCAACTTTGCTACATACCATTCCCAACTATTTGTGGTTGGAGTTAAAATATTCATCAGTTCAGTTGGCTGGTAATTGATTTTCGGAGCATTTACACAAGCCTTGTAATAGCTTCTCATTTGGCCAACTAAATATGGTGCTTCCATTTCAAAATCCTTGAGATTGTTGGCTTCAAAAAATTCCTCCATCTTTTGGGCATACTTAAACTCCACTCGCTCAAAATTGTCAATGTATTTCGAATGTTGGGAAAATGAGCCACAGGCATAAGACCAGAAATTAGAGCACGGTGATATTCTAGCATTTAGATTTTTATGTATCTCCAAAGCTGTCAAACGATTTATATCCATTTCATTGATTCCCATTACCACGTTGGGCACTAGAAACCAGCTTAGAATTATTAATAAACTTGTCATGATTACTCGACTTTTTAAACTGCATAAAAACAAACAAACAAGTGATTGAGTGTTATCTGTGGGAGAGCTTTGATCTCATTGCTTTTGAGCTTTAAGCAAGTGGAATGGCCGGATCATATATAGGTAAAATTATAGCCCATTTACATGCCGTATAATCGATCTTCCAAAGAAACCTATAACTATGAACTTATCATTTCCATCTTTTTGAGAATAATCGACATGAAGAAAAGGTAAGCAGTGTCCTCTGCTTAGATTGTATTTCAATCCAAATACATTTTTTCTTTTCGGTTTTGCATTTTGTTCTGCTTTTTTATGCAATTTATTGAATATGCCTAATTGTTTAGTTATAAACAAATTTTATAATTTCAAATTTACACATAAGTTGTAGCTAAGTTCTTTTTTGTTTTGTTTTGCATAAAATACAGTAAAAAAAATCACCTAATATGATGATCGTTTCGTTCTTCACACTGTGATCTTAAAATCTACTTAAACAAAATTGTTGGTTTTTAACATTTTCTTCTTTACTTTTTAAATTTTTGCTTTTTACTGGCATTGGCGCCGGTTTTTGATTTTTTCAATTGTCCCAATTGTTTGGATTTTTGCTTAAGTTTATTTTCCTTCTTGATGGGTTTGCCCTCCAGCAGAGGCACGTCATCAATGGCCACACGCGGAGCCTTTGCTAACTTTTGCGATTGCTTCCCCTCATTTTTGTTGACTTTTGCCGGTTGTTTTTGCTGCTGTTTTTGAAGTTTTTCTATGCCATTTGTTTGTGTTGTTTCCTGAGCCTTTTTCTGTACTTTCTTTTGGCCATTTAATTGAGTTTTCTGTGGCGTTGTTTCACCATTTATTGGTTTCTTTTCCTTTTCCGCTAATTGCTTTTTTGCCTTTTTGTCTGCTTGAGGTGGCTTCTTGTTGTTCTTCTCAGCTTGTTGTGGTTTTTTATCATTCTTCTCAGCTTGTTGTGGTTTTTTATCGTTTTTCTCTGCTTGTTGTTGCTTCTTGGCCTTCTTCGTTTGTGGTTCACTTTCATCCTTTTGTTCTGCATCCGGTTTCGGTTTCTTATTTACCTTGACGGGCTTCTCAAACACCTTGGCCACATATTTCGATTTACTCTGTTCCAACTTCTTCTTCTTCAAGTCCAATTCCACTTCGGTAAGGAGAGGTTTGCCAGCTCGTTTGCCTCCCTTCTGGGAAACTTCTCCCTCTGGAAGCTCCGCCTTTTCTTTCACCTCCTTCTCCTCTGATTCGTTTTGATCTGTCTCATTTTCGATGGCCTGATCTAATTGCTTTTCATCTTCCTCCTGCTGCTCCTTAGTTATGGGTATAGTATTGGAGAACTTCTTCAATTTGGCCACATAGAAACCATCCATATTATGTGTATGAGGATAATAACGTCTGGTTAGGTTTAGACTTGGATGGAATCGATGTTGCCGGAAGTTGACAAATCCCTCCACACCAAAGTCCAGTCCAGTCGGAACCAATTTTACATTCCTCTTCTTCAACGCATAATCGATAACCCATTCATTCTCTTCGGGCAGAACCGAGCAGGTGGAGTAAACTATATAGCCACCACTAGATGATTTGGCATCGACGCAGTCGATGGCAGTGAGTAATAGCTTCCTCTGGAGATTGTAACAACGCTGAACATCGACATCCGATTTGGTAGTCTTCACACTGGGATCTTTGGATACCACACCGGTGCCTGTGCACGGCGCGTCGAGCAGGACCCGATCGAATCCAGTCATTATATTACGGAATTTAGTACCATCCTCACAGCTGACCACCGCATTGACAATGCCCAAACGATGGAAATTGGCCACAATGGCCTTGATTCGATCGCGATTCGAATCGTTGGCAAACAGAACTCCAGTATTCTTCATAATGGCTGCAATATGTGATCCCTTGCCTCCTGGAGCCGAACACATGTCCAATATACGTTCATTTTCCTGTGGAGCCAAGGCCATTACGGGTAACATGGAAGAGGCTCCTTGAATCATATAATGACCAGCCAAATACTCAGGAGTAGCACCCAGAGGCACCTGAGAATTGAATACCACCAGACCGACTTTAGTCCACTTGCCCAAGGGATCTAGATTCACGCCCCGATTAATCAAAGCTCCCGCCAGATCCCGACGACGAGTCTTCAACGAATTCGTGCGAATGGTCAAAGGACGAGCCACCTCGGATGCTTCTAAATATTCCATTAGTTCGTTTAATGGGAACATGTCCATCAGCTTTTCCATTAGGAATTCATTGTAGCTATAGTAGAGGCAAAGATCATGCCGTAGAAGATCAATATATTCACTTCTCGCGCGATCGGCTTGACGATATTTTTTAAAATCTGATAAAACCAAGGTGACATCTTTAATCCGCTGCATGACTTCTTGGATAGTAAGTTCCTTCTCCTCGTCGTCTTCTGGCGAGGGTAACTGAAAGATCTCCTGTTGATCCACTGTCATTTGGAACTCATCGTCAGCCAGTTTGTCCTCTTCAGCTTGGCGTTTCTTTAGCTTTTTGTTTTCTCGCTCTATGGGCAGTTTATCGTCATCTTCATCCTCTTCATCTTCGTCATCATCCTCTTCATTGCTGTCAACTTCGTCTCCTGACACATCAAAATCATCATCGGAGTTTGCCTCATCATCCTCATCGTCATCGAGATCATCTAGATTACCCACTTGAGCATCATCTGACTCTTCATCGGATTCTTCTTGCTCAGATCCCTCTACAGCTTCTTCCTCAGACTCGTCCTCTTCCCCGGACTCCTCCTCTTCTTCTTCTTCGTCGGACTCCTCTTCAGATTCGGGTTCCGCTGCCTTGTTTAGTTGCTTCTTTTTGGGTTTGAGCCAATCATCATTATCATCTGTATAACCTGAAGCCGGTACCAACTGAGGCACTTCCTCATCTGAGGAAGCCAGCTGCTCCTCGATTTCCTCATCCTCCGGTTCACTGTCACTATTGTATTTCTTTTGCCGGCGAGACTGTGGCTGTTGCCCCTTTGCCCTCTTCTCCAGCAGCTTGGCCTTTTGCACTACTTTCTTTTGCTCACGCTTCACAAAACGTTGCTTCTGACGATGCGTCAACTTCTTATCCTCCTCCTCCTGTGGAGCTACAACAACAAGAACAAATTTTTTTTAACTGGTCAAATATTTTGAAAATATCTTGAGAACTTACCAAATGTCGGCTTGCGAAAAGTGGGTGGTCCTTGCTTACGGGCTTTGCGTCCAGGTCCCTTCTTTTCCTTCTCACTATATTCAGCTTTTCGGCCCATTTTATATTAAATTAAATGTCAAAAATTTAAAATTAAACAACAAAAAACGTGAGCGCAATATTCCACGTGCGCCTAGGATAGAGATGGTAAGGCGGTGTCTATCGATTTATAGTTGGATATGTTGCGGGATTTTAACAGTGCTGGGCATTTTCCTAGCGAGAACTAGCTTTTTTTCGCTTATGTGGTTAAATTTTAAAAATTGAACTTCAGAGTCGTTATTACCGCCACAAAGAAGAGCAAACGACCAAATTCCAGCTCAAAACAAAATGTTTAAAGAGAGAGAGGGATTTATATACATAATATATATGTGAATATAAAGTCATCAGGCTATTATGCCGAAACCATAAAAAAACCCAGCTGAGCATCACTGAAAGACATCGGTATTTGCGGAATCTCAAATAACAACAACAACAGCAACTAATAAAATAAAACGTGAAAATGTAAATAAAATTTAGAAGATAATGGATATAGCCAAAATTGATCTAAGCGTTGAGGCACTAATTGGCTCCCTAGCGGCATTGAGTGTAATCTTCGCTTTCTGTCGCATCATTCTCTCCGATGATGTTGTTTGCATTTCACGAAAATCACGTCACAGTTGGAAATCGATAAGAATTCTGGAACAGGTGAGAAACGAATGCAATGGAGAAGAAGGAAGAGCTTTTAATCACTTGTTGCCCACCCACGCAAACTCATAATCGCCCTTTCCCTCCATGCCCTTCTTAGGCCTGCTTCTGCAATGTATGTGAGATTTTGTTGACTCCATCGGCAGGATTGTTTTGCGATTGCTGCGGCCTGTGCACCCACTCGACACCGCATTGTCAACGTCAGGCCGATCGGGATTTTCGCTGCAAGGACAAATGCTTGCGCAATGCAAAGTCCGTTCAACACTTATGGGTGCATGGCAATTTGCCAATGAATGTCAATTGTTCGACATGCGGCGAGGAAGTGGATCATCATACGGCCACCTGCGCGGATACGGATCCAGAGCCTGGGCTAGATGGCTGGCGATGTGCCTGGTGTCAGCGCTGCTATCACAATAATTGCTATAAAAAGTTGGATTTGTCCACATCTTGTGATTTGGGTGAATTCAAGGACATGATTTTTCCACCATATTCCATTGTGGCAGCGCGGACACGAGAATCGATGCGTGTGCATTTGACTGCCATACATCCGCCGGATATAGAGAACTGGGAGCCACTGCTGGTGATAGCAAATACGAAATCTGGCAGCAGTACGGGAGCTAATGTCCTGTCGCTGTTAAGGGGTTATCTCAATCCCTTGCAGGTCATGGAACTGGGCTCACGCGGGCCCCAGGATGCTTTGCAATGGGTGGCCAAGGCTAGTCCGCGTCCCTGTCGCATACTAGTGGCCGGTGGCGATGGTACCATCGGTTGGGTAATGAATACCATATATGCCCTTCAAATCAAACCGCAACCATCGGTGGCCATCATGCCGCTGGGCACTGGCAATGACTTGTCACGCGTCTTGGGCTGGGGCCCGGAGCCTCCTTCGGATCTTGATCCTGTGAAGATATTGCGCAGCATTCGCCGTGCTCGCTCTGTGAATTTGGATCGTTATGATTTGCAAATCGAGAAATTACACTATCGACTGCCCATCCAGAGACATCCGACAAAAACCATCCATGTCTACAACTATTTTAGTGTGGGAGTCGATGCTTATATTACCTATAATTTCCATAAGACGCGGGAATCGCGTTTCTATCTGCTTAGCAGTCGCATTTTCAATAAGGTAGAGAGTAATCTCAATACGTTCTAAGCTATTCCTTATTATATTCCTTTTGCTTCCTTCCTCTAGATGTTATACTTCTGCTTTGGCACCCAGCAAGTGATGCAGCCAGATTGCGAAAGGATTAACCAAAAGCTCATTTTACACTTGGATAACAAGCTCGTCGATTTGCCCGAGCTGCAGGCCCTAGTCTTTCTCAACATCGACTCCTGGGGAGCAGGATGCAAACTCTGCGAGCTAAGCAACTCCGCCGAGGGCGAAGTCCGTTGGCAAAATTCCATTTCGGATGGTGTTATGGAAGTCTTTGGCATTGTCTCCTCCTTTCACATAGCCCAATTACAGTGCAATATAAGTAAACCGGTTCGCATTGGTCAGGCCAAACAGATACGTTTGCAAGTCAATGCAACCGTTCCCATGCAGGCCGATGGTGAGCCTTGGATGCAATCACCAGCAGATATACGTCTGCAGGCCAGAAGTCAAGCTAGGGTTCTCAAACTAGAGCCGTAACCTAAGAGCAGGAACAGCAGCAACTAAATGAATTTGAATCTCTTCTCCTTAGTGTGCCAGCGTCTCCGAAACAATGACTATGTACTTACCCTCCTCCTAAGATTCTTTTCTTACTTGGAAGAGCGAATCCAAGGTCAAATTCCTATGAGAATCTCTTCAAGAAGTTGTTTTTCTAATTGAACATTTTTTTGTTTAACAAGCTTACTATAATTTTAACTCGACTAGGTCAACGGTTTCCACAAGATTCTTAGAATTTTACACTATTTTCAAGTTTTGTTCTATTATAATATTCAAAATTATAAGTCAATGTTTGAAAGTCTTTTAATATAAAATTATTTATGTTCCATAATTCTTAAATGTCCAAAGGTCAATTCAGTTCGTCTTTAAAAACAAGACGTGCCCTCAGCTTAAAACGTTTGATATCTTTTAAATTGCAACGACTAAGAACAATCTTATTTAAGTTGCTGCTAACATAGAGCAAATGCTCCTAAATGTGGGTAATATTTGCAGAATAAGTTAAGAATTAGTTGTAAACTATCTACCCAACTATATTTAACAAGCACTGGCAACTAAGGCCTACATCCATACACTAGCCTGGGATTCCAAACCGGATCCTCGTTGTTCAGTTGACTAAATGACAAATGGTAGTTACCGAGGACTGCAAGTTGAGAATTATTGCTTACAAATACATCACATTGTAATTAAGTTGTAACTATTTTTTGTCATATTAAGAGTGACTTCTATCCAGCATGAATCTTCTAAAATAGTTTTCTTGAACATAATGGAGAACTACTTTATGGAATCTCCATCTTAAGCACATTTAAGTGCATACAGAACCTTAGCATACCAATTTTTTCACACTATATAAGAAAATCCTTTATTTGTTAAGGGTGCACTCTTGAATGAAATATAAGATCTTCCTCTGTCCGCACTAAAATTAGTAAACATTTTAAGCCTTAATCAAAAGATGATAGCTATGACCACAAGATTATACAATTTTTGAAGCTTGAGGGAAGAGTTACTAACGAACTAAAAGTTAAAACTGTAGAATAGACAATTGAATTGGCCATAATTAGGATACCATTTCAAAATATGTATATGAAATTGAACTTAAAAGCAGTTACACCCAAGGGTGAAATGTTTAATGATTCATTTTTGGCAACTTATGTTTAATATTTTGCTAGAAGTTTCCATATAATTTAAATAGACCGATCTACAAACTTATACACACACTTATGTATGCGTTGATAAGAGTTATGTTTGTTTAATTACATAAAGATCGAGAAGTTTCCCTGACATTTGAAATTTTTTTTTGGAGAGTAACTTTCCTATATAACAAATCGACTTTAGATTAAGCTCTTAGCCAAATTTAATGTAGTAAAATAAAGTGTTTATGCTAGTCCCAAAGCGAATTGAGTGAATAAAAAATTCGAAATAAATGATAACTAAATAATCCATGTAAAGGAAATCCACTTTATTCTTTTCCAAAAAAGTAAAATATAATTAAATGTTTGACTGGTTGTTATAGTTCAGTAGAACCACCAAATAATATATGTTGTGTACAATTATGATGAAGATAATTTTTTGTTTCTGGTAGGTGCTACCACATTTTATTTGTTGTTTATTGCTGTTTTTCTTGGGTGTCTCTCTCGAAAGGCGGGTGTGTTTAATATAACGAAATCAAATTCCCATTGACCTGGGGGGGCGACTCCACACTCTAGAGCATGGTCAGCTCCATAATGGCATTGACTATGTCATTATTGTTGTTCTTGAGAGCCTTAATGGCCTTTGCCCGCGTTGTATTCGCCTGTGTGATGACCAACTCAATGTCCTTCTCATCCACGCCAGTGTCATCGACTTCTTCCTCATCCTCCTCGGCAATGGGAGCCACTGAAGTGCTAGCACCGCTTGCACTATCCACAGCACCAGTTGTTTCGGGTGCCTTGAATTTCTCGGCGGCAGCCACCTGGGCCTGTTGCGACAAATCTTCGATTTTAGCCTCACCGAAGACAATGTAGGTATCGCTATGGGGATTCTTGTACACATCGGGGTTGTTGATCACAAACAGAATGTTCTTCGATTTCCGAATGGTAACCCGGTTAACACCTTGGATCTGCTTGAGGCCCAATTTCAGCATGATTTTGCGGGCTTTTTTCTCACCGCGTGACTGCTTGGCCTTCGATACCAAGTCGATGGGCAAGCCTGTTGCACCTCCACCCAACTGTGTGGTGGCGCTACCGGCCTCTTCCAGAGCGGGAATGCCGCCATCTGAATCGCTGTCGCTGCCATCATCCTCGACGCGAACATCCTCTGCCGCCAACTTAGTGGCCTCGGCGGAGGTGGAGGGAGCAGCCTCGCTCTTAATTTCAGTCAACTCGGGCATTATGAATCTGCAAATGATTGAAAAGGTTAGTCACGCATCACTATAGGAAAAACTCAAACACAGCTGGAGGTCGTTTTTTTTTCCGGCTACCAATTGATTTTTTCATTCAGAGTTTTTGGCTATTTTACTACAGTGGTTAGGCCCAAGAACTTTGTCATAACATATATGGGTATTAAAACATACAAATTTTGATAGTTTCATTACATTTTATAGGGAGATGGTTTACTAATTTTAAGAATTATTTACCTTTTAGCAAAACGCAGGAAACGCGAGCCGCAATTATTCTTCACGAAAAGAGTGACCAGCCGATGGTGCTATCGGTGTATCGATATTTTGACTATATTGTCAACGATATTTAACGACGACTATCGATGATTGTCTAGTTATCGTAGTCAGAGTCGTAGAAAGGGGGTTCAGTGTTATCGCATGAGAAACTTAAAAAAATTTAATCACTATAGAAATTAATTACATTTGTCTCTAGAACCGTCACACAACAAACTTTATTTATAATCTTTTATACCAAATATGCTCTTTAAAAAAATTAAAATATAAAATTCCGTATTAACGGTAAAACTATCCGTTAATTTAAACATTGACCAATGTTCCATTGTATTGATTATTTATTTTTTTTATATAACGTAGACTATTTGATGACCACTTCAGGCCATATGCAAATAAAAGCCCATTAATTACTAAATAAACCATGCTTACCCCTTAACTAGGAATGAAAACTGTAATTACTTTCCAATTTCCAATTATGAATTGTATAAACAATTGCCTTCTCTGCCAATACACTTAATTACAGTACAAAAACGGGCTACAAATAAAAAGGGTAGCAAAATGACACAATTATCCATAGGTCGAGTGGTTCGAGTGGGCGTGTCAAATTGTTTGTTGTTGGGTAAACACTGGACAGGCATCGTGTGTTTGCGGTCAAGAGGAACATATGTTAAACTTCACAATATACATATACATATACATACATATACACATATACATACATATAGAAAGTTATAATTCTTTCTGTCTTTCGTTAATTTACATTAATAATGTCAAAAGACAAAGACACAGAGAAAGCAGAGAACAATTTGAAATGTCAATGAATTTCGAATTTCAAATTTAAATTTTTCATTAGTGAAAAAAAAAAATATACAAATGTTCCCAGTCTTAATTATTTTTTGATTTTTACTGGGGAGCATTTTGTGCGCATTTTATTATCTCGCCAGCTTGCCCAAATATTTCAATTATTTGCAACAATTTGTCAGTAAATAATTTCGATTTGTGTCTTGTCTTGCAAAGGCGAAAAAAGAAATGTAAAAAACGCGCTGGCGCAGACAGACACTCAATAGAGAGAGAGAGAGAGAGAGAAAGGGAATGAAGTGGAGTCTGTTTCTGGGGGCTATAACCATCTCCATTCTCATTCTCATCCCCCAAAATGCCCAACCCCATTCCCGGGGTGTCAACAGTGCTCTGATTTATTTGAGCACATGAAACGCTTCGTTGCATTTCGTTAATTTGCCCGTTTTCCGCTGGCTAAAGCAGAATAAAAACAAGATATATAGTCATATTTAGATACTATATAGACACACACACACTCTTGGTATCTCTATCTGCATCTGCAATTTTGTATTGTTTGACAGCGAGCCAAAAAAGAAATAAGAAATTCACATATTTGTTTAGCTTTTCATCATAAGATTATCAAACGAAGCGCTTAATTATATTGTAATTTATGCAATTGTTATAAACAAAACCAAGAATCAACCAAAGGCAAAATCAAGCAGAAATCAAAACGAAAATAACAAAATGTTTTCCTTTGTAATTTGCTCGTAAAATATTTCAAACAATCAGACGTGACTGTTAAAATTAAATTATTTATTAATTTAATTGGCCATCAGACAAGTTTTTATTAACAAAAGGCCAAGCCCAACCCCCAAAAAATATTCGCTCAATTATGGCCAACCCAACCCATACATATGCAAATATTCAATCAGCTAAGCACCTGGCCTGACCTGGGCTAAAAAAAAAGTGTGAAAAATATATGAAATGAATATTAATTTATGGCACTTCCGATTTGCCTAAAAAACAATCTAAATATTTGATGTGGAATTGGAGAACTTTTTAGCTTATTACAAAAGCTCTAGCTAAAATTAGTAGTTAAAAAACAAAAAATTAGATGTATAAGATATTTATTATTAAAATCTGGTTCAAGTTTTGTCGAACTTTTCTAATAATATTTTCAAAACAAGTGTATTAAATATTGCACATCTAGACATAATAATTTTGGCATCTTCTGAAATTCGGAACAAGTTTTTTAAGTTTCTTTTCCCAAGACATAAACAAATTAAGTCCTAAGTCTTAAAGATTTTACTTTGAAATTATTAAACTCTTTATTAGTTTTAAAAGATTTCAGTATTTATAAATCCATTTTAATTTTTTAAGGAGAACTTTAGAAAAAGTAGCCACCTACAAACTACAAACTCAACTTTGGCTCATTTTCTTTTATAAAAGTTTTTGTAAAAATAATTTGCTTCTTATAATTTAAAAGTACATAATACAATTGTATTAGACCATTTCGTACAAAAAATGGCTTTTTGAACAAATACATAAATATTTTAATGTGCGCATCCTGTAAATGATACTCCAGACGACCTCAAAATGGCTGTGATTCCCCTTTTTTCTGTTTGGGTTTATTCGAAATAAGGAATAAAGAATATATGGATGAATATATGAATATATGTTTATTAACTTGAAAATGTGCTACGGATTTTCCTTGGAAACTTTTCTCATACTTTTTTTAAGGAAAAATGTTATAATTCTTTCTTTCTTCTAAATCTTAGTCCCTCATTCTATATACTAGGTATTTGAGAAGGTTAAATATGCGCATATATGTATGTATAATTATAACTTAAGTATTGAAAAGTATTTAAAAGATTGTTTAAGTATGGTCGACTTGGATTGTTTTCAGTTTAGAAAACGAGGTTAAAGATTCAAAAAGACCTTACTAGTTGAGGTATATCTCCAGCGTAAGACAGCTTAAAAATCCAAAAATGTAACTAAATAAGCAACTTAAACGACTTGAACTTCTTGAGGAGTTTGCTGCAGGTGCTGAGGTGTTCACATGGTCAAGAATATTATAGAATTTAAGCCTTCATTTTCTAGTGTTTTGCCTAATGATGCTTAACGGAAAGCAAGTGAACGAACGAGCAAGCTAACCAACTGTCGTCACACCCACTTGAAACTGATGATTTTGAATTTAAATTGGTCACTAATATGCCTCACGAGATACTAGGGGGAGGGGGAAGACGTGGAGTGTGGGACGTCCACCACCATATACACATAGTTAATGGCAGGGCGGTCTGGCAATGGGTCTTGGGTCTGGTTATATAGTCTGTGGGTAGTCTGATTATAGCGCGACTCGAGCAGAACTCAATTAGGTAAGAGCAGCCACTAAAGAAAGAGAAGCAGGTGGAGAGGGCAGGGGACAAAACTGGTTCGCTGTGACGGCAATTAGCCCGAGTCAACCAATGACAGAGCTCGAGGAAAACATGTCATGCGCCATATTGAAATAAGGGCGGAGCCAATGAGTCGTTTGGTTGTTTTCGGTGGTGACTCTTGGGTGCCCCAGTCTGAGTACGTGTACGTGATGTTCCGTTCAGTTGCTCGCCGATCTTTGAACGGTTCACTGCGTTAGTTTCTCTGCGTCGGGTTGGGAACAAAATAATTTGATATCAACTTTTGTCGATTTGGAAAATGGAAAAACTGGAACGCCCCGAGGCGATAGCAACGGTGGGAGCATCGCTTCCAGCATTGACTATGGATAATACTAGTAAAATGGTTAGTAAACCATTTCCGAAACCCTTCTCCATAGAGAGTCTGATTGCCCATCAAACGACAACGACGACAGCGGCGACAACATCATCATCTGCATCAACTTCGCCACCTGCCATGACATCTCCATCTCCGGGAGAGGAGCAGCAGGAGCTGAATGCTCGGGCCATGGTGGCCAGTTCTGCCTTGGGTTTAACCCAATTCCCCTTGTATAATCCCTGGCTACATGGCTATTTTGCCCAGAATCATGAGCGATTAACCCATTTAATTGCCGGCGGTTGTTATCCCACACCAAATGGAGTCTCAGTGACGGCTCCACCACATGTACCACACCCTGCGCCACCACAAACAGTCTTGGACAAGCCTCATGCCTTGGATACTCGTTTCCTGCCCTTTAATTCGAGTGCCGCTCCAACGGATCTGAGCTATCGCCGCTTGGCAGAGCTTATGAATCAGGAATACGTTCACAATTTGACTGTCCAAGCTCGTCTGCAGCATATGGCTTCGGCCAGGCTCCAGGATGACCATCACCATCAGCAGCAACATCAACACCATCAGCATCCGGGTCATTCCCATTTGGAGGCCAGTCATAGTCAAGCCTCTCACTCCTCGCCCTCCAAATCAAATAGTCACAGTCCCATGGAACCTACTCTGGATGTGGGCATGGACGAGGATTACGAATGCAGTGGAGACTCATGCAGTGACATAAGTCTGACCATGTCCCCAAGAAATTACAATAGCGAAATGGACAAATCACGCAATGGAGGTAGGTAACCCAATAATAAAAAGAAAACAAAAGCAAACTCCGAAAAAAAGTAAATTAAGAAAGAAAAATTGATTCCCTTTTATCTCTGGATGTAATTTCTACTTTAAAAAGAAGAGATTAGATGGAAAATTTGGCAACCTTGAAAATCTAAATTGGCGGAAAAGTCATTGATAATTTTGAAATATTTTGTTGTATTTTTGTATGAAAAAAGATTATGAAGAGTAAGGACTCTACATTTTAAGTCGAAAGTATCTGCCTGCACCTGGTGAAAATTATGTGCTTCTGGTTTATATTACCCCGATGAAAAGTATCGAATTTTGATGAAAAATATTCGACAAAAAGTTGAAAGTTTTAGAAAAATCTGGTTAGATTACGACCTGTTTGAAATTTAAATCAAACCTTGCAGTTTAGCCGCCTCGAGGTCAATCTTCCAGAAGTAGATTATTTCAAATGTAGCACAAAAAAATGAGCAGGTTGTCTGTATAGCTATTTCAAGAACTATCAAGTTCTATCATATTAGAAAAAGCTTTTGTTCGTTTAAGTTGACCTATAATTTAATCCAAGAGCTCACATTAAAATGCGTTTTGAAAGAAAACGGCGAAAGCTAAGTTGATCAATTTTTCTACACATTATCTTAATACAATGGCCAAATCAAAGACAGTAATTTATACGTTACAAATCTTTAAAAATCGTATATAGTTGGTAATAAAGTTCTACAAATACAGGGTGGGCAATGACTTCTTTTGGCTCCGATGTTTTCTGTTGGCCCACATTGTAGAATGAACCAAATTACTCTCTGTGTTGCTTATAGCAAAGTTATATGGATTACGATTTTCTTCAGACTATAAGCGTTTACTAGTTTTTAATATTATTAATATTTCAAAGATATCATAGCTAAATGATAAAATATATAATATTTCACAAAATATTACCTTTGAAAAGGAGAACAAAGAACTTTTCAGAAAGATATTTTTGATGCCTTGTTCATGTTATTTGGTAACTGAAAAATAAGCTGAATTAGTTTCTAATATTTGATATTATTAAGGCTCGAAGGATAGTCGAAAATAGCTTTCATAGTAACTCATATTCCTGTCCAGTTTTGTCATCTTTTCGTATCTGGTAAAGTGTTTTGTGTCACGGTAATTAAAATGGTCTTGGTCATAATCGGAATTAGCATAAAACGCATTAAGACCCAATGTTTGATGTCAATCAAAAGCAACTGTGTGTGTGTGTGTTTGTGTGTGTGTGACTCTGTTTCAAAAACTTTTCAACTCTTCAACTCAATCTGGACCGAAGACAACAATAATAGCCATCAAAATGGGGCTGACGTTTTGACAAACGTTACGATTTAAGGCTAACCGCAGCGAACAACATCATTTCTATTCTCATGGCATTTCATGTCCTCAGTATAATGAATACCAATGTATTTTCGGGGGTGTATTTAATTCAATTTTTGGCCCTTCGAGAGCGCAACAAATTTTCATTTAATATATTCATAACTCTGAGCAACGCACACTCCAAGGATGGGGAAGTGGGTGAGGTTCATTCCTATATAAATCAGTGACAGCAGAGTCTTTATTTGAAGCGTGTAAGTGTTAAAAAATCGCTTAACCGAGACTCAAGTTTAACCCAGACCCTGTGGATGATGATGATGATGAGGGGTAGTTACCCTTGTGTCCAACATCCTCCGCCCCTTCCTTCATTCATGTTTCACACATCTTATGCCAATGACTCGTTTAGCTTTCACGCTCAACTAACAACATAAAGATTAAGTTTCAAGTGTCGTTCTTTTTCGTTTGCATCTGCGTCTATAGTCCCTGCCCAGTTATAAATAAATATTTGTATCTTTAACCACATACAAAAACTTATGACACAGGCCATTTACGCCAGAAGTTGGCAATTGGAACTTGTTAGGGCCCCCCCTTCCGAATGCTTAATGGCCATTAACTTAAGAGGAGAAAACAGGATGTGACAGTTCAGACAACAACAAAACAAATGACATCAATTTCAATTTGTTATACTTTCAAAAATCTCCACTCAACCTAAATAACTTACTTTCAAGAACGACAAATTCCGTTTCGCAAAAAAAAAAATGGAGATGCTAGAACATGTGTTCTCGAAAGGATATTCTGAGATCATCTTTATAGTTTGGTAGATATTGGAACTAACTTTGAGTCGTTTAATTAAGTAAGATAGATCTAGTACGATTTTTAATGATTCCAAAAACAAGATATTTAATAAAACATAGCCGTATTTTTGACTTTTGTCTTAGCAATTCTTAATGAGTTCTTTAGTCGCCCTATAAGGATAATCTGATGTTTTGTTAATAGTTCAATTGGTCCATGACCTATGTAAGTACCAAAAAAAAGTGTTCTAAGCAGTGCCGCTTCTAGAATGAGGCAGAAAGGGGCAACTGTTTTAGCAATGTTGAAAAGAACGGAAATCCTCAGCTCTCAAAACTTTATGGTTTAAGGTTTACCAGGTTCAGAAATTCTTAGCATTCTAACAGCAACATTTTTTGGCGAATCCGTCCCTGTTGCAATGCGCTATATTCAAAAACATAGCCAATCTTTAAGTCCTTCCTGATGTTTTGTACAAAAACTTCTTGTAATATTTGTTTGATAGATCTGTCAAAAGTTATAGAAAAATGTCAACCCTCAGGAATAATATTTTAGCTCTTAAACTGACAACTTTTCGATAACATCGATCGATTTTACCCTTTAAATCACTGATTACCAATCATCAAAGTCTAGATCCTGCCATACAAAATTTTTAATTAGACATAAGTTTGCAAGAGTTCAGAAAGTTCTAAAGGTTCAGGCTTCATTTAGTTGTAATTCCCAACCAGTATTAGCATTAAAGTATTGAAGTATCATGTCAATCCTAAGATGAAAAGCATGGCAGTTCTCAAAACTCTATAGATGACGTTTTCGGCTAACCATTGAGTGTGCTAAGAACGAGAGTATGAGAAATTGAATATATTTAAATACCTTTTTTTTAAATTTGATATATGTATGATGTACAACTAAGCATACTATAAAATATGGCAAATTAATGAAATTGAAAGAAAGACTAACAAAAGATAATAAAAGTGCGATGGCTATTAGTTTAAAATGTATCTAATGTTTTGGTTATTGTATTTACATAAATTTGTTTCCTTACAGCCTATACGAATTCGGATAGCGAGGATTGCAGTGATGATGAGGGTGGCCTTCATTCCCGACATGATAACTCCGGCGGCGGAGGCAGTGGCCGAGACGGTGGCAAAGACTCTCAGGGCGGGAACGGTGGCTCCAAATCTCGACGACGACGAACAGCCTTTACCTCCGAACAATTGCTGGAATTGGAAAGAGAATTTCATGCCAAAAAGTATCTTAGCCTAACGGAACGTAGTCAAATAGCGACCAGTTTGAAACTGAGTGAAGTGCAGGTAGCTAACCCTGGAAATTTTCCACCTTTTGGTTCTCTCTTAATACTGTTTAAATTCGATAGGTGAAAATCTGGTTTCAAAACCGTCGTGCTAAATGGAAACGTGTTAAGGCCGGCCTAACGTCACATGGCCTGGGTCGGAATGGTGTGACAAGTGGCACCAAAATTGTAGTCCCCATACCCGTGCATGTCAATCGATTTGCGGTTCGCTCCCAACATCAGCAGCTTGAGAAAATGTGCCTAAGCGGTCCCAAACCGGATCTGCGTAAGAAAGTAACCTCAACGGAAATGATTAGCGGTTTTGAAAAGTTTAATGGCGGCGGCATGACTGGAAATGGAGCTTCAAATGGTGGTGGAGTGGTAGTGGGAGGTGGTAGTGGTGGAGGTGGCAGCGGTGGATTGGGTACCAATGCTCCTCCTCCCATTAGTTTGGCCTTGGGTGTTAATCTAGCTCGAAGTATTTATTGAGTTTTGAATACTTTTCTGTTGAAAACATTTAGTTTTTATATTTTCTTTTGTAAATAAACCAAAACGAAATTTAAGTAAAGTCGATTATATATGTACATATATATTTCTTAAATTATTTCCAGGCTCTAGTTATAAATCCTGACACCCCATTTGAACCATGAGCACTCCAATGTCAATTGGTCTAATTAAACTGGCCATTTAGGCAATTTACTACGGACCCAAGAGGCACTAAAAGTAACTTCACTGTGACTAATTTTTCTAATTTAACGCACCAAATTGTCACAAATAAGCAGAGTGTCAGACTGGAAAAGGAAGAAAGGGAGAGTGTTTGACAGAGGGCACAACAATCACTCCAGGTGTCTCACGTGTCACGCCTCTTCCAATATCGATGTCGATCCTGATTTCGATCCCTAGTTTCTCTCGCTCTCTCTCTCTCGATGTGTGTGTGTGAATTTTTTAATTACATTTACCAACTTATTGGCCAGTTCTATATGACAATTGACTTTTGTGTGCTATGCCTATGTCCCCCTTCCCTGTTCCTAATTGTAGCTAAAAACCCACCCTGGAGCCCGGGGCCACTGGATACACCCTTCCATACGTATTCCGACGTATTCTGTTTGCAGCTTTGTATTTTTCTTTTTTTTTCTCTTTGGGACACGCCTCCGAGCATGAGTTTTTATTATTGCAACACTTTGCAGGCAATTTGTTGCCGGCTGCTGCTCCTGCTGGTGAGGCAGAGGCAGGGGCTCAATCTGAATCTGAATTGCGGCAAATGTACAAAGTGTTGAGGCTGCTGCGACAAAAGAGCAGTCATCCATTGTGGTTCGGCTTTGAGGATACAAATGAATGACCTACACTATAAAAGAGTTTTGAAAATCAACCACATACAACGAAAATCAAAGACATATCTGTAGAAATTTCTGTAGGGGTGATTACTAATTTTATTTTACTTAAAACTAAAACGGTTTCTTTCTTAAACTGGTATCACATTTAGATAATGTGTAGGCAGAAATTCATTTAGAAGTTTTAGATTTTGTATAACATAATTTCGGTTTCTTCCTTGATAGAGAGAAACCAGATACTGAATAAAATTTAGGTCATAAATGCCAGATTTCATTCAAATGGAAAACTGGATCCTACATCATACATCATAGATCCTTTCACCCAAAATTTAAGTAGAATGGCTACCGATCAATTTCCTATATTATAAAGGTAATAATTAGTCAACATTTAAATTAGGAGAGAGTTTTGAATAATGGTATGAATTGTGTATTTAACAACCAGAAAATCATAAGAAATTTGTTCAATAATATGTTTTTAAATGTTTGTTGGAAATGACATTTGAGCTTATTTTTAAAAGGATATTATACCATAGAAAGGATATATCCATTTATTTGTTCAACTATATTTCTAACTTTCTACCATGCACTTTAAACTCTCCGTAAGACTGATCCAAGCTTGGATTAGTTTTAGAACACTTTTTTTTACAAAAGATATTATCTCTAGATCCTTCAGTCTTGTTTATAAAGAAGAAAAGAGATTTATATACATATTTAAAACTGATATATGTATGTATATCATGAGTTTCAGTAAAGATTTTACTTATATGCATTAAGGATTAGGCGATATTTTCTTCAAGATTTCAGCTAACTAAACTTGATCAATTCAAATGAAAACTAGATCGTTTTATAAAAACTATTATAATATTTGCATATACAAAAAAAAGTTAATAAAGAAACTTAAATATAATCTTGTGGGGTGACTTTAAGTCAGCTCTATTGATATTTTCTCCTGACTCTACGCCGAGTAGCTGATTTCAAATTCGTTGTGGCTGTCGGTTTACTCAATCCCCTTCTATGGTGCTGCTTTTGCCATCAGTCACCATCAGAAAATCTCTCTGTGTATGTGACAATGATCCTGGTTGCCAGTTCTTCGTTTTGCTGCTGCTCCGCCTCCTTTGCCTCTTTCCCCCTTCCCTTTTTGATGTTGTTGTAAATTATATTGCCATTAATTATATGCGGATTTATATAGCCTTCGTTAAGTAGTTAAACAACCATAATGCCCGACAGCAGCACGACGTTAAAAATCACTTTAAAATCATTAAAAATCAAAAAAGGGAGAAATGCGAATAAATTTACCCAAAGGCAGAAAAGGCTGTTGTCCTAGTCCAATCAGGATGCCGGGATGCCAGGATGCGTGGTGGTTTTTGTGCAGTGGAGAATGGAAGCCAAGCAATTTCACATAAATCAAATGGCTAAACATTTTTGTTCTCGACCTGTCATAATTTGTCAAAAAGGGCCAAGGGCACGCCCATTTCAGTGAAAAGTTTTAAAAGGCAAACACATGTCTCGCAAAGGACTCTGGAAAAGTCTTCCTCTTCTATGTATGCACTTCGGAGTCTTCAAAGCGATCGGGGCCCCATTAAAGTTTTGCACTTGTCACAATTCAAAGTCAAAACCAAGAAGAAAGAAACCATTTTCTAGATGGACAATCAGTGCGGCAATCAAATGGTAATGTAAATGATTTGTAAATGAGTAAATTGAATAGGGCAAGGGATGTGGGAATGGTTGATGAGGGGGTTGGGTGGGTTTATGGCTCCATGTGGCATGGTATGCCATCTGTCATCGGGCACCCAAAGCCTGTCGTGTTTGAAATTCTGTTGAAGCAGAAAAGTAAGAAAACAACACACAAAAAAAAAAAAATGCACTCACGCACCTGAATCGATAATCAGAGAGAAGGCCTCCAATATTCAGATATCCCAGACAAGCGATCAGCTACCGGGGATTGGGGATCCGTCGGCATGGCAATGCAGTTTGTCTTATGTCTCTCCCTTTCATTCATTATTTTTGTTTTCTGTTGTTGTTGGTGTTGTTGTTGAATTAATTAATTACAATTTTATGATTTTATTAATTTCCAAAAAAGAAATGCAAGTAACGCAATGTTCTGGCTGTCGCCTCATGTCCATAACCAAGTCTACATAAAATACCATCAACAGAGGCGTCACAGAAGCAATTGGGGTGAAATTAAATGCAAATATTAGTCCATGAAATAATATAAAACTATGCAATTTTCTTTTAATTTAAATAAACCACTCACAAAAGGTCTCAAATCTTTTCTTAATGTCAATAAAGCTGTCTCACAACTGTCAAATAATCTAAAAACGTCTGTCTCACAACTCCCAAATTGGAAAAAAGGATCCCAAACACAAATCCCAAACAATCTGACAAAATAAGGTCAGTCTCACAAGTCCCAAATTTTCTTTCAATTGGAATAATGCCCCGCAAAAACTATTCTGATTTGTCTGTAAACGTAAAAAGTTTGTTAATATCAATAAATGACCATAAATATTATGTAAGTGTGAAAAATTCTCTCCTGAAAGTCACTTAAACTAAATTATAGCCTGTCTCTCAACACCCAAATTTAAGTTTCGTGTAATAGAAGTCTGTCTTAAAACTCTCCATTCTTTCTTCATTTGAATTAAACCAAATTTCTATTTAATAAGAAACTATAAGATGATGCTTATGGTTTACTTAGATAAACAATGCAATCGAGAAACAAGACTACTTCCTTTAAATAGTCTAAGGAAATACGCCTGATACAGTTTTATGACTTTTCAAGCTTAAGTTAATATAGTCTAGTAAGACTTTAATCGAACTCAAATACAACTTTCCACATAGATTCAAAGTTTCTTAGCTTAGTTTCATCAAAATACATAATTTTTTGGGTAAAGACTTAGTCTCTTAGCCTTCATATTCAGATATTACAAGTTATCATCATAATCCTTCCTAAACTAATGTGTCATAGAGAACTTTATTTTTTTTTTTTTTTTTTTTTTGAAAAAATAAATCGTTAAAAACTGAATTGAGTAGATTAGATTGAAGATGTAATCAAGTTTAGTAACATAAACTCTGAAACATTAATAATCAAATTTATCCCCAAATTCAGTTACGATCCTTTTGCTACCTGCGCCCATGGCTAGACATACATACTGTCATATCCAAATGTGTGTTTGTGTGTAGCTTGTGTGTGTGTGTGTCATCATTTATCGTATTCCAATTCCCATGGCTTATGGGCACGTACCTTCCCATACACATCGAGCTGATGATACTGGTAATAATAATGAATGTAAATTGCCCAACGAATGAACGATTTAATGTCTTAATTTTTTTATTTATCATGCATTTTCCAAAGCACATCTCGCCGTGCCCCACCTCAACCCATTGCCAGCCCCCCTGCATACACCCAACATAAAAGAAAACAATTTGAAAATAATTATTATGATTATTCACTTTGATTCATCGTTTGGATTTGCCGCCAAATGCATTGAAAATGGGAGAGAAAAAAATTATTTAAATTCATAAATGAAAATATTCTATAAACGAGATTTTCACAGGCGACCGACAGCCAAAGGGGAAGACATTTATCAAACAAATATGTCAAAAATATTTCGTGTACCGAAGCTAATTAAATACAAATATATTTCTAATACTTAAAGAGCAATTACATGGATTTTTCTTAGAAAAATATTAGAACCGGGTGTCGACGAGTCTGAGTCTAAGGCGACAAAGAAACTTACTCAAAAGAATTTTGAATCAATATTTAAATGAGTTGCTGGACAGACTAGAGAAAGTCACGAAGTAATTTAAAGTTTGGAGTAGAACCTATGACTAGATATGGCGGAAATCTTTATACGATTCTTTAAAGGAGGAACGTTGGAAAATTTGTTTGAGATGGTTTATTTTACACTTATGTAACAATTTGAATAAAAGTTTATTTGAAAAGTTCCTATTGAAAATCTGTATTCTCTTATATATCTTCGACTCGGAGCCAATCCTAACCCATTAAGTTGGTCTACTTTAACTTTAATTCAATAATTTGTTGAGAAATGGCTTTGCATAAAGAGTTTTTAAACTCTATACTACGAGTTGGTGTATATAATTTCATTACTTTTCCTTTTTTCTGCTGATCGGGAATATAACTTCCCTACCTTAAAGCAAAGTTTCAGACCCCCCACTTGGGCACAGCTCTCATTTTGCATAATTTCGGCATTGAGGATTAAATATTGTTCCCGTACAATTAATCATGGCACTTCCGGCTTTGAGGTAGACCTAAAACCGAGACCACAAATAACACTCGATGGCTGGTAATAAACCAAATTTCGTTCAGTGCACGTTTCAACCAAACAGAAAACGAAAACGAACCCGCAGAGTGTGTGTGGGCTACTTCGCGGGAGAGATCATTTAGGATGAGTTACGAGACCTAGAGACTTGGTACGTGATCACATTTAAAGGACACACGTTTCAGATCACAATCGTTAGATAATTGATAAAAGTGTTTAGATAATTTTTCAGAGTCGAAGCGCGTTAGCTGCTGTTTAAGTAATTGATATTCCAGTTTCCAAAAGTGTCCCCCCGCTGAGTCGGAAAGGCAAAACGACGGACGCAATTTATGCCACAGCATCCGGGCACGAATGCCACACCCACACCGCCACCCACACACATGTATATATGTGTGTGTGTATGTGTATGTTCGGTGATTTGGTGAGTTGGCAAAATAAAAATCATAAAAAAGGACACACACACAAAAAGAAGATGTTTCTCCCCCGCACCAGAAACACGCAAAAAGCAAAAGCAAATCATCATCATATGGCCAAACGTTTCTTTGGGGATTCTTCCAGCCGCAACGCCCACCACAACAACGAGAGAGAGTGAGCGAGAGAGAGAGAGAGAAAGAAAGAACGAATGGAATAGCCATAGACAGACAGACGTCCTCAGTCTGGACTCGCTCTAGTTCCGCCCCCTGACTTCCGGCCACGTAAAGTGCTAACTTTGCTCTGCCACGGTTCGTTTTTTTTCTTCTCAATCTTCTTGTGGTTATAATTCCAAACTCTCATCTAATGTGGCCTTTGCTGTTAGTGTTGCTTTTGTGGCTTGTGTGTCCATAATTACAAAATCCACCCACTGCCCCTTGGTTTTGGCATAAAAAAATAGAAGAAAAAACTGGAAGCACAAATGTGATGACGTAGTTCCGTTGTGGCACACAACAAACTGAATTGTTTTGGCAACGCCCACCGCTCAGCGGGTGGTCACAATTTGCGGTAATCATCGTACCCCAAACCCGCAACAACAACAACAACAACACGACAGAAATTTCCTCCCGGTGGGTTGTTAAGTGCTCCAGAAAGTCTGGCCACTAGCCAAAAGTCATAAAAAAACAAACACAAAAAATACCAAATTTGATAAACGGTTGACAGACGTAGCCGTAATCGATATGGGAAAACTTCGGCTCACTTTATATATATCACCTTATACTCAATCTATATATCCCTACATACCTCTAGAAGTTATTCCATAGAGTCCATTCCAACATATCTTTATAAGAAAAATGTACTAAACCAAATATTGTAATATCCACTTAGTAGACTCTTCTTATATATTTAATTCGACATTTAGTCTAATGAAAAATAAAAGAATTAATTGAATACAAATGCTAACTTAGTGGTAGAACTAATTTGTTCATTAAATGCCCGACGGAATCTAATCAGCCAAAGGGGTAGCAATTCTAATTCTTGTTTTAGTACCTACTAAATTAATAAAATTAAAAAACTCTAGACGTTTTTTTTTTTTCCTTGATAATCACCCCTGGCAATCTTTTACAGGCTGTAACCAAAATGAATATAATTAAGTAATAAAATACAAGAATAAATTAAAATTCTGAAAAAATAAATTCTCCTCTGCAAAGTAGAACTCTTAACAGAACAGACTAAACTTAGTTGATGAAATTTCCATTAAAATTTCTTCTATGGAATCAATTATGGCATTAAAACTAACTTTTATATATACTAAATGAATTTTTTCTTTAAATTTATGCTTTAGGAGCTTTCTAGTTATTAATTCAAAGCGATTTTGTTCCCTTCGGACCAAATAGACATCTCCCACTTAGTTGTGTTTTGATATTTACAAATTTAAAGTGATTGAAAACAATTTAAAGTAGAAAAAATGGCGATGAAAAAGTCAGTAAAATTCAATATTCTTGAAAATCAATGTATAAATCTTGAAAGAAAATAACCAACCAAGTTTTAAAGTACTGTCATTTAATTATAATCAAATAAATCCCTGCACAAAGCTAAATATGTATACTAAAATGAGTAAGTTCATTTATTGTTTCGTTTTGAATGGATATAAAATACTCCTACAAAAAAAAAAACAAATTTAATGCTGCGAGTATATACAAAAATTTATTTTCAAATACTCATAGATCCTAATATGCATTGGGCCTCATTTTATTGAGGATTAAAGATAACACAGGCCGACATTTTTGAGGTCATGAAAAAGTGTTTTCTGTTCAATGGGTCTCCTATAGTAATTGAGGGTTGCTGATCACGGCCTTGTACTTAGTCGTCACGTCAGGATTTCGAAAAAAATGCATTGAAATTATTTAAAATGACCGCATTTTCAATATTTTATTACTAAAAACGTTATTATTTTAACCTATTAATAAAATTTACAGAATATCAGAGAGTTATTTCTTTGTCACAATGCATAATATCTTATACTTTGGTTATGGTTCTATAATGATTAAAATTTGAACCAAAAAGTATGCTATAGGAATTCCAAGAATTGTCTGCTCTTTGACTTTAAAGAATTATGGGAATATTATGCGTCTAACAAGTTGTTTACTAGTAATGTTTACACAAAATATTCTGAAATCTGCTAAAAATGAGAATTTTTTTCTTTAAACTTTCTATAGTATACTTTTGGGTGCCTATTTTCCAACCCCAGATCCCCTAAAATCACAAAATCTACATGTGATGGACAAAAATCAAGTATGCAGTCATCAGCGTACCCGAATTAGTTAAGAACATCGCCCTGTGTAATCCTAATCTTCAAGAGGTTCTAAGAGAAATACATCTAATGTAAGATTTGCCAAGATAAAATTGATTAAAATAAATGATTTTTAAAAACCAATGTACGTTGTAAGAACTATAGATTCCTTTTAATTTCGTATGTTTATGTATATCATTTAAAATGCATTCAATTTGTAATAATACCGTTACTTAAATTCAAGCTTCAAAGGCAAGTTTCATAGCACGGAGTTTTTTTTTTCAAAACAACTTGAAAAGAAATTTCATGGGGAATAATTAAAAGGATTGTGGATGAAGGAATTTCTTTTTTTTTTATCTATACTAAGCGTTTATTTATTAAGTTGTAGCCTCAGTTTCTTTCAAGCTTAAAATTAGTTATCTACTAAAAATCTCTCTTAGCGTCTATTGCATCTCAAAAGTTTCATCTTATCACACAAAGCAAAATGAAAAACATATACATGTACACATATAAAAAAGATATAGACAAATGGAATCTCGGAGTTACAGTCGTTGGACACATCGTCTAACGAATTTAGCCTTATGCAAGCACATGAAACGCATCAAGAATATGATCAAAAGGATGGTGATGCCATAGCCAACCACAAGGACGGCACGTTTGCGTCTACGCCAGCGTTGATAATCATGCCAGGATTCATAACGATTTCGAAACTGAGGAGGCAATTCGAATTTACTGCGACGTGGAAAATAAGATAGATAGAAATCCTCCAGCAGATGACGCACCAATTCATTATCCTCGTTGCGTTTAAAGTCCAAATTATCATTGATGCAATTGAATTTGCGGGGATTACGACGCAGACGATCCAAAGATTCGACAACCTCAGTGAGATTCGAGGTGAGCATCATAAAGTTACTCGAGGAAGCACGTTTAGGGCTGACATTAAATTGATATCTGGGTCGAATAGCGAAATTGGCACTTAAAGCATCCGCCAAAAGGCCACACTGCGACACCAAAGAGCGAGTGATGGTAGGCTAAAGAAAAGAAATTAGAAGAGATCTGCGAAAAGTTTAAGCCAAGCTTACCAAATTTGAATCCTCATAGCGTTCATAGACAAGTGTGGAGTGAACTATGTTATCAGCTTGCTGATAAGAGCGTGAGCAATTCTGGACCACCTCCTCAAAGTAACGCATAGCTGCCCAATCCAAGGGAGGCGGATATAAACGTGTCAAACAAGTACGCACCTCCCGATCTGACCAGGAACCTGAACCATCCGTATCGAATTCATCGAAAATCTCCTCCACACTCAAAGTTCTCGTTTCACTCATGACAAAGGAATAATAGGCAAAGGCATATTGCAAGTCCAAGGGCGAACGGAAACGCTGACTGGCAGTAAACCTTAACTCCTTGTTGAATCTCAGTTGCATCTCCTCTATAATGTCGCGATCGAGCAGAAAACCCACATGGGCCAGCACGTGACGAGCCTTGAAGCCGTAGACACGATTAAGCAGCATATTGGTGGCTATTAGGGACTGAGAGTAGATATCAGTTGATGATTTATAGTCGGGTTGAGAAGTTGAGCTGGCCTCCAACTCTTTGTAGAGGGTCTTTAATTTATCCTTATTGAAATGCTCCACAATCTGACGAAGTTCATTCAATGTGGACACATTTCTATGGCGCATGACATCCTTAAAGTTTGAGGAACTTCCCTTATAAATCTTACGCAGACCTTTATATCTTGGAAATCTCCGTTTAGTGGTTGGCAAAGAAGCTTCTTGGCCACCTGGCTGAGTCTCTGCATCACTGCAATCGCCTCCGTCAAATTGGCAAGCCTCAATATTGCAGTGCCTGTCACAGGCTCCATCTCCTATATAGGTCCAGGGGCAATCTAAACTACAATCGGGCACCATCCAGGCCTGGTAGACCCGTACTCCCTCCGCCTCTGTGTACAGATCGTCGGGATAGAGCGGTGCCCCCAGGAATATATCATCGTTTAAGTACAAAAATCGTTTCGATAACTTTGGTATGCGATGCAGAAATGTCTCTATGGCTGCGCTTGAGAATGTGGGCAATTGCTCCACATCCGGAGCTAGTACTTCGTGTGGGACTATGGTCACTCGGTCATAGCTTAAGTCCAGCCAATTTGGTATCTGACCATTGGTCACTATATACACATGACGTATCCAATTGGCGTACTTTTCCAAGGAACGCAATGAGTAGCGTAATTCGTTTTTATCGTCAAACCGGGAGGGATCATAGTTTGGATCGTAGCGCCTTATGGACTCTATAAATTTCGCCTCCGAGCCATTGACCCAAGTGTAGACCGCATCGATGGGCAGGCAGGAAGCATCTGGAGTTCGGTCGTCACCGTAGCCCTTCACTTGATCATCATCGCCAGACATCAACATCCCAGCCAGCCACAGCATCAAGCCCAGACCTCCGATCACTAGAAGTATCCACACAATTTGCTAATCTGAAACCCGAGCCACTGACTCTTAGTTTCCTCACCTGACAACAATTGAAATTTTCGGCGTGTTTGCATTTTTATCAGGTCCAGGGCACGCCGGACTCTTCGTTGCCAGGGACGGCGCCTCAAACGCATTTTCGAACGTTATCACATTTGTACGTCTCGGCTGGGCATGGATTTCTATTGCGAAACAAATCAAATTATAATCAAAGGTCAATTGTAAAAAGAAAAACAAATTATTGCCTGCAATTGTTTACGTACATCCCATTATTTTGTCCCACTATTTTAAACTCCCACTCCCACGAGTTCCCCCTATTTCATCCTCTTTTACCGGCACCCGACTGCCAGTATTTTTAATAATTATCGATTCCGCAGCATTTATCGATTAGCTATCGTTTTACCGACAACAGAGGGCGCTTCTCGCGATAAGTCGCACGTACCACCTCTAATCACATGACCGTACCGTCATAAGGTTTTTTTTTTCACACTGGAACAGACGAAATTGGGACTGGAGGAGATATCTAATTTTCCCATTTTTCTTTTGTAGTTTTCTGTTCAATTTTTGGTTCGTTTTGATTTTTATTTGATTTTGTGCATTTTTGTGTTTATGCTAATTTGATTTAAATTTGATTTTGCTATTAAGTGCCTTGTCGTGCCCAGCGAGAGAACTCGTAGCGAATATGTTGGGAAAATCGCTGATTGCGTTGTGCGTCATTTTGGGGGTCGCCTTGGCCGAACAAACGCCCGTCTTTCTATGGGGAGCCAACAGGTGTGCATTCAAAAATACAAAATAGAACAAAAGCCTAAGATATCCTTTGTAATCCTTAATATACCTTTGTGTTTTTCTTATCTAGTGCGTCACACCCTGCCCTGAGCACAGTGTCCCAAACTGAATTCGCTGATCAGCTGTCGACGTTGCTGGAAGATCACATGGTTGTGGCCTTTGAGGAAAATGGCGTAAGAGGCACTTGAAAATAATAAATAAGTTTTTATATACCCATGCCTTGTATCGCAGTGACATTAGAGAAATAGTCCAAGCTCCCTACGTTTATATATTCTCGATCAGTGACCTTGCATGAGTTGCTATTTGTCAGGAAAGCAATTTAATGGTCAAAATATTCAGTTTTGAATATCGATGTGGGTAAAGTAAGCTGTAGATCACATTGGATCGCTATTAGACCTTCTGATCGGACCATTGTATATTCTAAATGGCCCCAATATCAGAAGATAGTACACTTCGGAATTCTAAAGAGCTTTATGCTAATTTCACCAATATATAGTAAATATTTGTTTATAACGTCACTGCTTGGGTATAAAAAGACTTTGAATCGCTTTCAGCCCAGTTTTCTATATCATTTTCCTTAACTAATTCTTCTCTAGCTAAGCAACAAGGATTTCCTTTGCTCAAGTGTCGAAGGTCAACAATCGTGCTATGCCCAGTTGAAGGGGGTCAGCCCAAAGACCTATTACACCAGTGTGGAGAATCCCACAGAGGCTCTGCGTTCGGTGGCAACAAAGAGAGAATACAACACCATCAATGCCAGTGGCCAATTGGTTAAACCTTTGAAGTGCTCGGCTGGCAAGGCAGTTACTATTACCTTCGATGATGTCGATGCTGATGTGGAGACACGTGAAGCCAAATTGGAGTCACATGGTAAGTGTATTACAAAGACAAATACATTTCTTCAGTACTAACTGATTCATTGCAGACGCTGCTATTGCTGCCATCACCAAGCAATTGGAGTGCAAAGTGGCTTATCTCTATTTGGCTGCAGCCGGTACTTCTCCGCAACCAAAGCAATTGAGCCGCTTGCGTCGTGATACTGCTGCCACAGTCAACGGCAATATCTTTCATCAAGAAAATCAATTTCAGATTTTCTACACGGATGTCAAATATAACGGAGTATCAATTCCCCAAAACCAAAATAACAGCATTACTGTCCACAATGCCACCGCTTCCCAATTTTCTGTTCAGATTGACACACAACAGAAAGCCATTACCTTCGATGTTACCCTTAGTGGCGGCTATTATAGCATAAGCAATGTGAAATACGATGATGTTGCTTTCCGTAGTCCGGATGTGAATGCTCCCACTAGCTTCTCCTACACATGCGCTAGCCTGGTCTTGGCTTCGGCTGCCACCAATAATCAATACAACACCCTGAGCTTTACTTCCCTGCAACTTCAGGCTCCATTCGATTCCACCTACAAGACGAACTTTGCATTTGGTGATTCCTGGGACTGTGTTGGCTTTGTCACACCCGGCATTCTGATGGGTCTCCTGGTAGTTGTCCTCCTGTTGGTCATTGTCTTTGTTGGCGTCTGCTGGATGATGGACATCAATACCATGGATCGTTTCGATGATCCTAAGGGCAAGACTATTACAATTAATGCCAGCGCTGATTAGTCTAATTCCGCCCCCATCTAAACCATATTTTTATTTTCCCTCCAATGTTTGTTTTTTATCCATTCCTTATTTTCCTATACCCCCCCCTTATTTAGCCAGGAAATTAGAAATTACACCGCATAATTTCCCTTTGCAAAAGTCAGTCCATATTATCAGCATCAACAAACAACAAACCAAAATTTGGATGTGACCCTTGCCAATGGAAATTCTGTTTCGCTTGAACGACTTTTCTTTCTGTTTATCATTTAGCGTCAGTATTTTTTGCATATGGAAAAGTTACGCACAGTTTGTTGTAAATAGTTTGTAAGCGCGCGCGTGTGTGAGTGTGTTTGTATGACCGGAAATTGTTCAGTCTTTAGATATATAGCTCTTTTATCTAAGTGTTCAACAGTTTCGTTATTTTTTGGATTATTTATGCCTTTGTATGATAGTTTATCATCCTGAATTCGCCAGGCCTTTCAACTACGAGAAGAAAAAAAACTACCTTATAAAATACAATAAAGTTTTTCTTTTGTTGCAATTGTATTTTCCGAAACACATGTAAATTGTAATAAATTGTAATACCAACCTAAGAGATATACTTTTCAATTGTTTAAACACTTGATGGAAATTTATTTCAGAGAATATTTGAAGAACTCATTGAATCCTTTCTATTATAATTTTTGAGGAATATTTAAAGCGATTCTTGTTAATTTTTCAATGTCCTTGTAAGAATTTGTTAAACATTTATTAACTGCAAATATTAAGATCCGCTAATTAAGATCTTTTTTGGCAGATATACAATACAGAAAGCAAAGCACGGAAAATTTATATTTATAGATTTAAAATTTGATTACTAAATGTTATGATAATGAAGGAATAAAGGGGTTCTAGACTATTCAACTATTCCAACTAGTTAATCTTTCAAGTGGTCCTGCAAGTTTCCTAAAATCTTAATCCAACAAAATGCTCCCCTCGAAAATTACTGAATTCGGACACTCCGAAACTATTCTCTAGATCAGTCCAGGGATATGATCCATAATTGTAGAGACGATGGCCAATCTAGTAAAAGAGTTCACAAATTTTTAAGTTTTTTGCTTATTGCACTGGGTGAAAAATAGTTACATATTCCATAACAAAGGGCTTGTACTTGGCCCATAACAATTTTAGGCAGAGTAACTGAATTTTAATTGAATTTTCATGGATTTTTCTGTGTGGGAAAAAGTCATAAATACAAATCAAAAAGTTTTATGAAAATTTATTGAGTTCCTATTGACTGAGAGGGAGATGGTGAAGAGGTGGCAAATGGGCCAGACTACTCGCATGGCTGGCAGTAAAAAGTTCACCCGAAATTGGAATAAAAAATATATATTCAAAACGAAAAGATATGAAACACTTTCTGACCGGCAGGTTTCATTAAGTTGTTTAGAGACCACCCCCAAGGAGAAGGCAAAGGAGAAGGGAAAAAAAGACATTGTTTATGACATTTTAATCTCTTGTTTATACGCTTGACTTTCATAGAACTTTCCACAAGTTGCCGCCCTTCGTTCCCTCCATGGCCCTCCCCCTCATCTCATTTTTTGGGCTGCTGGTCAAGGCGTGCGTAAAATAAACTCTTAGCTTGTCAGCATCAGCACTCTGCATAGAGCAAAAAAAGTATGCTACAGTTTTTGAGCCAGGAAAAGGACTCAGTTGACTGCACCCAAAGTGCCTGAGAGCGTTGTTGTTGTTATTGTTGTTGGCGCTGTTGTTGCATTAGAAACAGGTCAGTGCTTTATGCACACAAATGAGCATCATATGACCCAAGCGAAACGAAATGCAGCCAAGATGAAAATGGAGGCAAGCCAAGAAAAAACGAAAAATTTGGGTTGAAAACTTGTGGGCGTTGATGGGGGTAAGAGTTATATGGGTGGGCGTGGGTGGATGGATTGTAATTATGCATAAGTCAACACGCGGCATTCGTAATGAACTCTACTCTCAAAAGCGGAACGTTGAGGCACTTTGCTAAGTTTTTTTTTTTTGGGGCTTCTTTTTTTTCACTTTTGGCAACCGAAAATGTCGCCAACTGCAGCAGCAAAAACTTATCCTGGTCCTGCAAAGTTTTTGGCCACCACACCAAAACTAGTAACTAAGTGTATGAGTCTGTGTATTTGTGTGTGTGTGTGTGTGTGTGTGTGCAAGTTTGAAAGTAACCCAAGACAGGCAAATGGAGCCCAGAACCACAGGCTCAGCGGGACACAAATTGCAGCATTAGAAGAGGCACAGAATCCATGGCAAGTAGCCGATGAGACGAAGGGGAAGTCAAATGGTTCCAGTAAGAATGAAGCAGGCGGAAAAGCTTCATTTCCAGTAGGAACCACACACATATTTTCGCTTGCTTCCTAAATGCAGTTTGCCAAAGTCCTGTCATTAAGTTGACCACCAGAACCAAATCATTAGCAACAACCAAAATAAAAAAAAGGAAGTGAGAGGAACTGCAGAGAAACAATAAAATCGGCTGCAGTTAATGATGGCATTTGTCTACAGATCTCTGGAACTGACTCTCATTCAGAGCTGCTTATCTCTTGTGAGTGCCTTGTTTCTAACTAATATACCCTGATGAATGCCAGGGTAATGAAGTCATTTGTAAGGCCTTACAATTCCCTTTTCCTATGACTTCAATAGCCAGTCAGCCTACACACAAATTGTTAATCTTTTTTCATCTCTCCTATGCTCGAAGTCGCCTAAAGTTAAAGTACATGAAATATTTTGTGTAGATTTTCAACATTTATACCAACAAAAACCAAAATGTTTCTTTTTAATTACAAATATTTTAATTGAGATGTTTTCTCTTAAACAAAAGGGTTTTTAAATTGTGTGAACAATTTTTTATTGTGTGAATAATTGTATACCCTGCAAAGTTATCTAAGCTGATGGGACTAAATGGAATTACTAAAAGAAAAATTAAATACTATATTAAATAAAATACCTCATTCTTTATAATGAATAATGAAAAGCTAAGAGATTATAACAGTTTCTACATAATTTCCTAGTCTTGTGCCTTTTCAAGGGAGACTTTGCTGAATATTTTCAATTACTACAAAAACTAGTTTCCTTTCGATATAAGTTCTAAGGCAAAAACGTTTCTATATTAGAATTGGTCAATATACCCTAAAAAATTTGTCCCTTTTAAAGGGTATTTGGTAAAAACTAAGTGGTTTACTTTAGTTGGGTTCGGTTTGGTTGGGTTTTGGTTACTTCCTTCTGCCTGTTTTGGATGCTGGTGAAACTCGTAAACTGCATCCACATCGGTTGGGGTCAGTTGTTTGCTGCTGGTGGTGCTCCTATTATGGGGGAGGTAGACAGAAATTAATTAGTTGTCATTTTTAACAATTGAGTGTGACGAGAGCAAGAGCGAAAGACCAGAGGAAACAACAAAATGTTGTAAGCAAATAAACTAGGCGAAGGAGTGAACGAACGAACGAACGAACGAATGAATGAATGAGAGGGCAGTGAATCAGTAGGAAGGGGTCCACTGACAAATGATGTTTGTTGGTGTTGCCTGGGATGACATGTGACAGATAAGTGGCCCCCCTTTTCTCACCCAACAAAAAGGTTTACAACCAAAAAACCAAGAACAAAAAAGCAACAAATGTGCCATTTATTATTGATGCTCTCGGACTGACTTAAATCGCCCGGGGTTAAATGTGAACAAATTAAAGTTCTGTCAAAGTGTCAAATTACTGGAGTCTGGAAATTAAGGCAAAGGAACAAAAGCCACATTAAATGGATCAAGAAGCTTAGCATAAAATTAAACCACTGACCTGGCATGATTCTCGGCATTCCTTTCGACCAGAAAGCTGAGCAACGAGGTCAGAAAACTAATTAGAAGAATGCAAGGACCTTTTGCAAAGAGAGAGAGCTTAGCTACTTAAAGCGCTTTCACAGCAAAGTAAAGCAAACACAAAGGTAGCGAAATGGCTAACCAAATGGGATTAGGCTTATACCTTTAACTATTGCTTGATATTTAAAAAGGAAAATGTTTATTTATTTTAATTTTTTATTCTTAAATCACAACAAAATGTGCTTTCCTTGTTTAAGCCCTTGATCATAATGATCTGGCTTCAATTTTCTTCATTCATTTATCACCCGCTCGCTGTTTTCCAAATTTCATTCTATTCTAAAACATCATAATTTTTATCCTTAAAATATGCACATTGACATAAAACTAATTTAATTAACGTTTATTTGGTGCTAATAACGTGAAAATTGTTTCACACGAATTTTGAATTTTCTCCCTTTTTCTTCTTTCTTTTCTTTCGCAAAGGTAGAGAGAAATGTTGAGTTTAGGCCAACATGAAATGGAAAGTGTCTTTGTTGTTGTACTGTGTTTTGTGCTTGTGTTTGCTCTCCTTTTTCGTTTATTTTCTTTCTTTTTGTTCTTGTTGTTTCTAAAAGTAAGTGAAACGCATATGTATGAATGTAAGCATGTGACAATGTGTAAGAAAGAGATGAAGTTGAAAGCTAGCTAGCTTTAAGGAAAATGAATAGGTGAGTTACCTTACTGAGTTGAAGAAATTTAAGAAGTTTATTTGGAAAACTTATTTTATATTTAGTAGTTATGTTATTTTTTCTGAGAAGGTCCTGTTTAATTTAACTTCATCGATTTTTAAAGTTTTTACTGGCAAAATATTTTTAAATTTGGTAACCATATCTCGTTGCTTCAAAGATCTTGAGTTCAAGGACATGACTCTAATACATTTCCAAGAATGAAATGGATCGATTGTTTTGACATCTTGCTCGTTTTCATAATCTATCCAGACCTTCAGACTCCCCCCTTTGGAGGTTTTTACTGACTGAAACTTGACTATATTATTTACACTTATATATATATGTATGATTTAACTTAATATAATTCGGCTCAATGTGCAAGTAAATCTCACAATCAGTCAACAGAAGGCTATTAACGATTGACAAAACTGACCCACTTCTTCAAAATTCCATTGGAATATTTGAAACTAATAAGGTATAATTGGTTTATAGTCACCAATAGGTTTAAATATTTACAATTTTATAGAACTCACTATATTCCTAGATCAAAAAGGATTCAATTTATAACATCATGGTCTTTTAGGTGGTGCTTATCTAGTATTCTTTGGAGTTACCCTCGCCATACCAAAAGCCGATTAGGCTGCTTAACCAGTTTGGGGAAAGGTAAAAAATATCGTGGCAAAGAAAGATGACTATGTAAATGGAGGGGGCGGTTCGTCATTGTCGGGCCCATTGTAAATCGCATTGACAGTTGTATAGAGATATATTTGCGCACACACACACACACAGAGAGACACACACACATGTGGGTAAAGAAGGAATCAAGTGCATTTTTATGTAAATATGCGTAGGAAGTAAGCATTGAAAAAGAAAACGAGAGGGGAGAAGAAACCAGGCGACAAAAAGCATATTTGCATAGCCTGCTTTCGGCTTTCTCCATTTCCCGTCCCCTCCGCAATCGCTAGCCCAGACTTTCCTTTCGATTTCCGAGCAGATGTTGCCAACATTTCGTTTTCTATATATGCCCGTCTGTCTGTCAGTCCAATTGTCGTCGGTCTATATCTACTTCGGGTTTTGGTAGTCACGTAAGCAGCTTCCCCCATTACCCACCCCTCCCCTTGTTCGACATTCTGGCTTCCTGCTCCTTTTCATGTTATTGATTGAGTGAACAGGAGGAGAATGGAACAGGAAATACATGAAGATGTAGCAAGGACTAGGCCCATGTGTGTTTTGCAAATCATATTCAATATTTTGTTTGCCTTTCCACACAGCGACCAATTTTATTTCCCCTCTGCCCACGGCTTCTTCACTTCTCCTTCGCCCGCTGTTGTCTATCTATTTGCTGCAATTGCTGTTCTTGTTGTTATTCTCCTCAATTTGATTGCATTTGGCCTTTCAGTTGATTGCCATTGTTTGCTAAAACTTTTTCCCCCTTCTTCCGGTTCTGCTTTTCATTTTTTTTTTTTTCGCTTTTATTACGGTTTTGGGGCAACTTAATCAGAGGTGCAACCAGGTGGTGACCTTCTGGCAACAATTTTCTACACTATATAGTGCAATGTTGTCGGCAAAAACTTTTCACATTAAAAAGCATTTTCCAACAACTGAGCGAGGAAAATTTGTTGCTTTGGGTGCAAAAAAGTGAAAGGAGATAGAGAAGAAGATAACAAAGAGAAAGCGCGGGAGAGGCAGATAGGAATCAGATGGGTTTAAACAGGTGTCTTGTGTGGTGTATGAAAAGCAATTGCACATGCAATCCCAATTGCCATTTTTATGGTTAAAGACTTAAAATCAATTTATTTTGTTGCAATCGAAAAGCATTAAAAGCTGACAATTTATTTCATTGCTTCATTATTCAAGTTCATTTTAGATTTACGCTCTTTTTTGATTGGCTTTAAAAGATACTTGGAGATTCTTTCTCAACTCTCATTGACTAGAATTGTCTGTGATTAAATTTGAAAGGACAACAAGAAGTTTAAAGGACTTTGAAGTAAGCTTTATGAATGAGTAAGAGATTGAGATAACAAGTTTAAGAAACTTAAGGTAAGTAATATTTTTTAAACAACAGCATTAACAGTAGTCAAGTGCGTAGCCATCATGTCATTTAGGCGTTTAATCTATTATTAAGTGTTTAGAATGGGAGCCAGACTTTCGATTAAGGGGTAACTTTTCTATTGCCGAGTGCAACCAAGTCTTAATGCGTACTAAATGCCCTTTCAATCGTTTCAGTTTTTCCGGATATAACCAACGATACCGATTCAACATGCGGACGCTTTCCATCGCACTAGATTTTGGGTCGCTGTGACCAAGATTCCTAACTAGAAGGTTAAAAAAATCTAAACAAAATGCAATTGTTATCGATTCACGTTTTTATGCTTAAAACGAGTTGTGCTAGAAGAAATAAAGCATTTTATGAAACTAGTAGCCCCAAAATCTCAAAGATCATCCGCCCCGTTGCCCTAACCAAAATCTATATTTAAGGGCATGAGCCACTATCAACTGCAACTTTTGGCTCATGAGATTTATTGCAATTAAAAATACTTTGTTTTAACGATTTTGTGGATTAAAATCGTGGCAGGGATTGGAATCCTTATCTTCCTTCGAACCACAACCAACTGTTTTTGTTTAAGATACAGATATTAAAAACTTGGATTGTAAAAACTTTACGTGCTTTTTCATCTAGACATCCAAATGGCTATTTCAGATATGAATAGGAAGAAATTTAGATACATACATCAAGAATCTCTTCTACTCAATTTATACGATGATTCTCAATGTGAACTAAATTTTTCTATATCACAACCAGATTCTTTAACATCAGCGGATCTGAGATCGATACACTATGTAGAGTATACAATTCTTTTGTACATTTTTTTTTAGAATGTCCTTTACCTCTTTGTAGTCTCATTTTGCAAAATGGGCTTAAATTATACCTTATATCTAATAGGTTAACAAAATAATGTTTCATTATAGTATAATGACTATAGTAAACAATGAAATAATGCAAATCCAAATTAATTGAATAATTTCAACATATTTTGTTCAAAAACCTGACTTGGATGGACAAAGACTAAAACATTGACCACGAAAATGGCCTGAATAATCGATCCTCATGCTTAATGTTAATAAGATTAGAAAACAGAAATTTTGTTTAACTAAAGTATAATCTGTCTGTCTTTGTATCTTTACTTAGAAATTTGATAGGAAACTAGTATTAATATCATAATCTAAAGTTAGTATATACATTTCATTACCTTAAGCAGGTTTCACAAGCTTTCCACAACACGGAAACGTAAGGGAGAGAGGGGCACAGAGAGCCTGTGGGGAGTCTTTGTTCTGCTGCAACTTTTCTATATATCCCCCTCCGAAAAAGTTGTTGGCAAATTGTGCATAAAAAGCTTGACAAGGCTTATAAAAAATATGAAAACATGAAAAATGTGTGTTTCATGGACAAACTTACAGACATATACATATACAGAGCCAGTATATAGTGCATGTATGGAGTATAGTTTTCAGTTGGCACTTTTTCAGTTTTTATCTACTTGATATATTTTATTTTATTTTCCCTCTTCCTTTTTTTTTTTTTGTTGTTGGTTGGAGTACCTTTTTGGACAACTTGTTGTGGCTTCTGCAACAGTTTTTAGCATTGTGTGTTGTGTGTTTTTGGGCCAGGTTTAAATGTTTAACTTGATGTCATGGCTGCTGCTGTTGCTGGCAATAATTTTGTTGTTTTTGTTGCCCCATCCCTCCCTCTTACTCTCAACGATGAGGAAGGAGCCAGTGCAACTTTTGGCTTGGGGCTTGGCTTTTCTATGGCTTGCACTCCGTGCTTCTTTCTGATCTCTTGCTTCGTTTTCTCTTGGCATTTTCCACTTGCTTGCACATAGAAAAGGCAGAAGAAGCAGCATTGTCAATTTTTGTATATATCTCTATATATACATATAGTAGGTATATATATATATATATAAATATTGTATATGAGAATGACCATGCAATATGGTTCTAGCTGCTGCTGTTGCTGCTGCTCAATTTCCAGCGCAAAAGAGATAAACATTTTTATGACATCACTTTTCCTGTTCCATTATGATTTTCCTCTCGTTTCTCTTCCCTACTCCCTCTCCCCTGTGCAAATGATGAGAAACGAGACAAGACCATTGCCTCGGGAGATGTTTATGAACTTTATGTTTATTGAAGGCCATATGAAGAAGAGTGAAATAAGGCAAAATAAAGCAAAAGAAAGCCAAAGAAAAGTGTGGCGAATAATAGAGAAAGGGTTTTCCATATAGTGTGTCTTTCTCACATAACAGTAAATAAATAAATTTATGTTTTCATATAATTTTAATATCATTTGTATCATTTGAAAAAGTCGTAAAATAATTTAAGTGTATATTTTTGAACAGTTTTTTTCCCCCATAATAATATGTCTGTCTATAATAATAGTTTCTGAATTATTGGGCCATTAAGCTTTAACACGAAATTTAATATGTGAAATTAACAAACTCAGACAATTATATAGTTTTTGTAAATATTTTGTAAATCCGTCCAAAAACCTCTAAATTATTGAAAATTGTTTTTGAATCAAACTTTTAAAAAGTTTAAGCAATTTGATTTTAAATTCTGAAGTCTTATTACGGTTTCTAGTATCAAGATCAAGGCCAGAGTCCTTTTGTAAAGGTTGCAGATGGGCAGATATGATCTAACAATAAAACGATTTCTGAAAGCCATTGAAAAGTCCTTTTTAATCACTTATCAAAAGATAAGTAGTTTCTTCATAGAAACCATAAACCAGTTCTCGTTGGTTAAGGATTCCAAATTCAAGAGTATCTGTTTATACTTTTGAGGATTCATACATATTTGCATAGTTAAACTGAGCAATTAAATTGCAGGCCCCTGCTCGTTCATATTCCAATCCATGATAACCGATAATTTGCATACAAATCAATTGGATCACGGTAAAACAGTCTATAACTCACTTCCCTTTCTCATTGTTTCCTCATTGAGAGGCGGGAGGGAGACAAATTTTATGTGTTCCGTCTCATAATAATGTCTGTCAATTAAATTCATTTGGCAAACAATTATTGATTAATTTGAAATTTAACTGTTTAATGAATTGCATATATCAATTTGTCTGGCTTTAATTTGTCAAAAACAACAAAAGAAAAACGAAAAACCAAAAAAAAAAAAAAAGAGAAACCAACTCGAATCGAATCGAATTGAATTGAAATCTGTAAATCTGCAAATTGCCACAAAAGGCCAACACATTAAAATACACTAAAAACCCATTAAATTCAAATAAAAACCAATTTTTGTGCATTTAATGCCATAAATCACAAACAAAAATTTTCCAAACCAACAACTACATGCAAACACGTAGACACCAGGCCAGGGAGGGGAGGCCAAGAGAGATAGAGGGACATTGTTATAGAGAGGGTATTGGGGGCATGAAGGGGAGAGGGGACAAAGCTAAATCCTGGCCTAAGCTGTTACTGCTAAAAGCCAAACAATGCGCAAATTTTGCACATAGAAACACACACAGACCCAAAACGGAAATGTGAGGAAAATGTGTTTGGATTTTGGCTGTGACCCCCCCTTCCATTCTATACTCCTTATCCCTTTTTTTGTTGTATGTGTGTGGCAACATGCAAATGTCCTTGTTTTTTGTTGTTGTTGTTGGTGTTGTTTTGCGGTCGCCAGGCATTTAAATGTTCACTGGGCAATAAAATGCCGAAAGAATTCCAAAATAGACAAATCAACAAATTTGTCATACAAATGGCCACTTGAATACGTAATTCGAATACAATTTTCGTTCCAATGCCTTGCATATGACAGTGAATATATTTATTTCAAAATACATACATACATGCATACATTTTTATTTTTGGTATTGATAATTAAAAGATTTCCACAGGAGAACACAAATTTCAGTGTCGTGGCAAAGTCTTTGATGTATGAAAAGTCAACAGGATGGCAAAAATGCAGCAAGAGAAGTAAAAGATGGAGAAGCAGAGAAGGAGCAGCAGCAGTAAAAGGACATGAACACATGTAGCCTGCCACTTCAGCCGGAAGCTGTCATAAAAAAAAAAAAAATAGAGAGAAAGAGAGAAAAACAAGGTAAAAGCTATAAATCCAGGGATGGTTTGAGCTATTCCAAGGGGCTTATTGAACAAAGGATTAGTAAGTAACTTTCTCTGCTAAGAAATTCGTAAGCAAAACGCATCGAACAGAAGAAAGAGTAGAAAGAAAAGTAGAACATGAAAAGTCTAAGAGATTTTAATCTACTCTAACTGTTTGTAACTCCTCTGAAATGCAATTAAAAGACTTTCAACTAACTTGAACTTAGAAATTGAGTAGAAAATCTCTTTCACGCTTCTATTTGGCTTTTCTTTTCGATGTCGATACATATTTAATCTGTCCCTGAACGAACGAAAAAAAGCAAGGTGCATAAATGTATAAGCATGCAGCTGCAACTGCCTCCCTCCTGCACTTTACCCCTCCTCATCGTTTATCACATGCTCCTTTCATGTTTGCCGACAGCAGAAAGCAGCAGACCCAGACAGATATATTGTTGGTGGGGAACAGTCAGACCGACAGACAGGCACACACACAATAAAAGTGAAAAGCGCTCTCAGGCCATTGGTAAAATGCTATAAACGTGTTTCGCTTGCAACAAACTGCAGAAACTTTGCCATATTTTCAGTCCCCGAGATATCTTTGTATATGTGATTACCTGCTGCAGACATATGTTCTCTCTCTCTACCCCCTTCTATCTCTCTCTCTCTCTCTCTGAGTGTGTGCTTCCTCTCTTTATCTATCTATCTGGAATCCTATCTATTTCTCTCATTTCTCCATTTCTATTTTCATCTTTATGTCTACTCTATTCTGCTTTTCGTATGAATTATGGCTAATGGCATTTGGAGAACTTGGCCAGCTTATTGTGTGAATTATTTGCTCAGTGTGTATTAAAATGGAGCTCAAGCTAATGCATATCGCATGCCTGCTTTTAGTTCCAGCTTCTATACCTTTTCCACCTCATCCTCATCCTCCTCCTTCTCCCCCTCTGTACTCCTTTTTGTGCATTGTGTATGCACAGAATTTTGCCTTTGTAATGCGACTTAGTAGGCTTTCAGGCCATAATTCTACTTAGCAAGCCAATATGGGCGTAGTTTAAATTTTATTTTCCTCTGGGATTTATTCCACTGGTTATGATCGGAAGCTGTATGAGAAATGGGGTTTGAAGATTGATTGGATCTTGTTTTCCTAAGAATCGAGTTAAAAATAAACACAACTAAAATCAATTTCCCATTTTACCAAAACTGTCTTTGAATAAAACTTTCAAAAAGTGCAAAACTTTATATTATGAAAGTTTTTAAAAGCCACAAACTCCCACTACCTTAAGTAAGGACAGGCTTTAAAGGCATATTTTGGTTAATTCACGGCACAAGTGACAAAGCAACTCACAAGCAATAAGCAATCCTTGTAGGCGATCTGGGAATGTGATATTGAACTAATTAGCCCGCTGAATGTGCAAACAACCAACAACTTTTTGGAGGGTTTGCTAGTCAAAGAATGAACCTCGTTGCAAACTTTGTTGAAAGATAATTTTAATTGCTCAAAATGTTCAGTTTTATCCCAAAATAAGTTAATCAATGGCAAGATTTCCATATATAACAACTAGATCTGTCTTAGTATTTTTAAGATCAAACGAGATGTCCTAAAAAATGGAACTTACAAGCAACTAACAGATCCACAATGAGGGGGAAGGAGAGGAAAATGAAACTTGCTTGTGAGTTTAATTAGAAGCTTTAATTAGAAATACTGTAGGTATCATCAGTCTTTTGAGCAGTGGTTTGCTCTCCCAAAGTATGCAATACGCAGCCCACTTAAAGAAATTTTGGAATGTATTGTGAGTAAATAACAATATTCGAAGCAAACATTGTTGGTAGAGTCTCATTAAGTTGCAAAGCATACAAAAAGTTGTACATTTTTTTGAAAACATTGAATATATTTCAGCATATTGCATACTTTCAGGGGTAAAGTTTCCCCATTTAGCTGCCATTTATCGGCATAAGCGCTTAAGTAATCGAAAATAATTCACTTGGTTTAAAATTAGTTTTACTTATCTTTATATACGCTTTTTAATTTATTTGACTACGCCTATGCCTTCAAATACCTTTAAGTCAATGCATTACTATCTATGGTAGATTTTGGTTTTTGTATCCCTTCACAAATAAATTTGATATTCTTGCATAAATTTAAATTTAAATGCAGCAATTGGTAATCAGAAATACGTGTGTGAGCTGTGTGTGATTGCAATCCAATGCAGTATCGAATTGCCTGGAATTTGTTTAAGCCTTTAATGGCCGTGTAATTAATTACAAATACAACAGCTTTTATTATTATTATTATTTTTTTTCTTTGTTAACCTACTGAGCGTGGTCAATGCTATTACATTAAATATTATTATAATTCCTATGGTTAAAGGTGCGTCTGTGTGTGTGTGTATGTGTCTATTCTTTTGGATTTGCGGTTGTTCAGGTGGTTGAAGTAATAATAATTGAATTTTTGATTGATGGAAAGTTTTCATAAATAAACAGTGGCAACATCAGGCTGATGAGTAAAACAGGGCGTATGCTTAATGTAATTGATGCGACCTGCTTTGTTGTGCTGCAGATGACAAAAGGAAGTCCTTGCAGCAACAGCGGCAACAGGAAAGGATGGCTTGGTAGGGCTGGTTGGTTGGTAATGCTTCTGGGCCCCACAATTAAAAGCTATAAAAGCGCAAAAACTGTCATATTTCACATGGCGTAAATCAGCAACAGCAGCAGCAGCATGAGCAGATGAAGGACCAGACGAAGGATCTCATATACCAACACAGTCATGTGTCTGTGAGGGCAATTTAAAGCACTTAAAAGCCACGGCACTTGAAATGAGCGACACTTGGAACAGCAACCTCTCTTTTCTCTCTCTCTCTCTTTTTCTCCACTTTACCCTCGTCTCTCTGAGTCCCTCTCTTTTACTCCTCGTTCCGGTTAATCCTGATGTTGACATACATTTCATTCCTGCTTAACATGCAAAATGTTGGCCAATTGTTGCTAGAAACAGTTTAAACACTACTATGCCAATTTTCTGATTTAATTGAGTGTCCTTTTTAGCAGCTCGGTGTCCTGTGATAAAGCTAATGGAAGAGTTTCGCTCACTTTAACATTGTGAAATCACACGTACACAGGCGGACGATGGCCACTCAATTAAAAGCATTTGCCTGAAGAAGAAGGCACCTCTCCTCACCACGCCCAAACCAAACCAGACCATCATCCAAAAGAGAAGGTGTCCGCATAGCATGGCATGGGCCAAAGTGGCAGACAGCCTCGCTTGGTTGGCAGAAAGAAAACTGGTGGGTGGATGGGCTGAAAGGTAAAGCGTTGAGGTAACAGCATTATTCAATTTTGCTTTAGGTTACCGGCCAAAGTCTGACAGCAATTGGTTGACCACCAATGACCAGACTAACCCCTAGGGCACAGTTAAAATATTCATGCAGAAAATGAACTTTAAGTTCTCCTTTAACTTTCATGTAAATAATTTCAAAATGGGCTCAGCCCATATTTGCATTAACCGTATTGCCTCTTCCTTTCGATTATACTTGCATTTTATTTTAGATAAAAGTGTTTGGCAAATTACTTTCAATTGCAGATGAACTTAGAAGTAACTGAAATACAAAATCTCCAAAAATTTATAATATGGATATCCATAACTTGAGAATATGTGAAAATTTCAACTTTCTTTTACAATTCGTTATTAGTTCTGAAATCTAAAATATATTTCAATCTCATTCCTTTTGTATTGCCCTTTGCTTTAAGCTTTATTTTGTATGTTGTCCTTTTGGACTTTGTTGCTTTAAAATACTATTAATAAATAGTTCAAGAGGGTTAATCATAAAGTTTGTCAAATTTATTAATCTTATGTCCCAGAATAGTGATTTCGTTGCCTAGTTTTTCGGGCGCTTTCTTTAATATTATTTTTAAAATACATTGTGAAGTAGCTGGAATCCAACTATCCTCTAACAGAACTAAAAAGCAATCAAATAACTCTTGATCATTGAGTACAAATTATATTTTGGTATGTTGGGACGTTTAACTCATCGTCCTTGTAGTAGACCAAATTTCATTGCCTACTATTCAGGGCATTTTTTGTAATTATGTTTATAGCAGTTTGCATAAGCTTTTCATCGCTTTCTTAATTTGTTTTAATCATAAATTTTCGTCCATTAATTTATTTCATGTGTAATAGTTGCAATTTTGTTGCCTACTTTTCAGGTGTACTTGCTGTTGTAATTTCATTGCCTAGTTTTCAGGGCCGCAGGGATGCAGACATATAAAAGTAAAGCTCAAGCTCATCTTTGCTCATCTAGTTTTTGCGGTTAGCCAGGAAAACCGCATCGCTGTCTGGATTTTCCCTTTCGCTGCCATAATCCATTACGTGCATTTTAGCTGGATAACCGCAGTAGTTGAAGCATTTGCATTAGCATTAGCATTAGCATTAGCCGCTGCCACTAAAAAGGCAACAAAATGCACATCATTTGGATATTATCGGATGGCAGTAGAAGTGAAGTGGATACCAACTAGCTGAGTATCCTGGCTGGTGCCGCCACACACATTAGTGTGTGTTGACCAACCGCCTGAAAAGCTCAGTCTGTGAATTAGGTCAAAAGGGAGTCAAAATGAATGGTCAGCAGGAAAGCTGGAATCTGATACCAAGCAGAGCCAGCAGCGGTAGCGGGTTTGCATTTTAATTGCAAATATTTTGCAGAGTGGCGAATGCCGCGTGAATGGCGAGTGGCGTGGCGAATGGTGGCCATTTTTTATTTGTGACGCTTAGCAGGGAGATTAAGGGTAAATGTAAAATCCAACCAACGAACCGGAAATGGATTACATGGCAACGGGAAGTAGAAAGTCACACGTAATTTAATATCAAGCTGGCAATTTACGAGCAAATCCAGAGACAGTGCCAGCCAACAGAGCCAGGAACCAGGACAAGAGTCACAGCCAGACATGTTGTTGGGTGAGAACTTTAGGGATTTGTATTAAGGTTTGGATTGGATTGGGTTGCGTTTGCGTTTGCCTTGGGGGTAATTGCATCTTTTCGTATGACTGACTCGACTTGCGACTGAGGCGAATTAAAGGGAAAAATCTTTCAGACTGTTCACTACACACATTGAAATGTATTCTCTCGAGCTGCTTTGGCTTGCTTAAATTCTCAACAATTTATTGATCCCAAAATGCCATTGTTCTTCTTCGCGTTTATAGTGATTTCTGCTACCAGAGACTAGCTGCCACTTTCAGTTCTACTTTTGGTATTTCCGTTTTTCACATTTGATGACTGTTTATTAATATTTCATATTGCATTTTTTTTTTTTTTTGCCTCGGCCAGCTACACCAAATATTTATAGTTTAACAGTGAGCCAAGTAAAAACCAACTTCAATATGTCGACAATCCCCATTCGACCATGCATAACCCATTCAATAGCCTGGCTTAATTGTTTTTTCAAGTGTATGAATACGAGTATATACAGTTATGTGTATGTTTTGTTATGTATGTGTTTGTATTTGTTTATATGGAGCTGAGGCTAGACTTTATTTATTGTTTAAAATATCATTCACTGAATTGCATTGTAAGGGATTTGTTCTATGATCCTGTAACTTAAAATGCTTAATAGATAAATTGTTCTTTAGATGTCATCTTGAATAACTAAGGATCCGGTTTCGAATCCTGGGCTAATGTATAAATCCTTAAATAAAGGATTACGTTGATTGATTCTCTCTGAGCTCAGCTTAAACTTTTCCACCGTGGTTTTTCTCTCACTTTATTTAAATGCTAAAAAGTTGAATTAAGAAAAATGTAAATGATCATTCTGCTTGGGGTTAGTCCAAAGGATTTTGGTGCTGCTTGTGCTGACCAACCAAACCCAACAACTGCAATTTGCAAATGTTTGTTGTTGTTGTTGTTGTGTGTGTTTTTTTCGTTGTTGAGTTGTTTATTTGTTTGTTTGTTTGCTGTTTTGGCTAGCCTTTGATTTGGTTTTATTTTCACGAAAATTGATTGACTATTTGGCTTTGAATTGATTCGCTTTGGCGGTATGCAAATCCTTTGCACAAATACACATGCAACTATTTGTGGACTAGGTGAAATGCCATCTTCATTTTGGTTTTTGTTTTTGTTGTTTGTTTGGTGGCTGCTTTTGAATATTTTGCGCAAAAATTTTGTGGAAATGTCAACCACAGCAATGGCAATGGGAGATTATGGTAGTGGGAAAACTGGGACTTGGTACTGTACTGTCAACTAATAATGTAAATTTCAGTTTATAACTTTCGAAAAACGGCAAAGCCAAAGCCAAAAAAACCCCATCCCCGCAACCCAACAAAAAGCAGACAGAGAAAAGTTAGCGGCGACCAAAATTGAGTGCCGTTTGTGAAACAGCTGGAAACTTATGAAAGTTGTTTGCCCAACAACAATAAAATAAATTGCGCCAAGTGCAAACAAGAAGTAAGGTTAGAGTGAGAAACAAAGACCAAGAGAGAGAGAGAGAGAGAGAGACTAGGAAAGAGAAAGGTAGAAACTCACACTCTCAAACAAGTGCTAGCAACGCGTGTCAATTGTCATTTGTACTTGGAGTCCTTTTCTATACCCTGTTGCTTAAACCAGCAGATAGGTATATTGTTAACTCGTAAAAGTATGCAAGACTAACTCGAAAACTGAATCAAGTGCATGGATATGGACCTGTAAAGTCACTGGGGCAACTTTGGTAATGATAAAGACACTTTAAAAGCCCTTTCTTTATGAAATTAACGACTGGTTATATATTTTTGTACAATTTTCAGTTGAACTCTGTTTTTTAGATTTTCAGTTTTAAAACTCTTTGCAAAAAGGACCAATTGGTAAAATAATGTATCTGTACATTGGAAATCGAAAAACTATTACACCACGCCTTACCTTAGATTACTAGAGGATGAAGATTTTGAATGACTAATGTTTACTTTCAATTTTCATAAGGAAAATATATTTCACCTAGTACTTATTACTTATAAAAGCATTAATTTAAGGCAGACCATGCCCCTAACATTACTAACTGCTTAAGAAGATTTGTATACTTCGTTTAAAAGTTTATCTAACAATAAGTCAAATCAACGTATCAGAAGATTACAAGATTCACGATAAACCTAAAGAATATGTGAATCGCATACCACTCCTACAAGTAAATTTGATTAAGATTCCTTAAAATAGTTTCAAAGAAATTTCATAGTCAGCGAAGCACCTATTGTCATTTGCTTACAGGATATTTCAAAATTCGATACCAAGTGTTTAGTATTGTATTACTTGGCTTCAACTTGAATTTAGCTTTGGATTTTATTGCCATGCTTGTTGTTATTGGTGTTGCTGTTGTTGTGCCTGCTGTTTCTGCTTATTATTTATATTGCTTTTCAGACTGACTAAGGTGTAAAAAACTTTTTCTGTTTCCCCCCTCCACCTTTTCCCTTTATTTTGTTGCTGGGAACATTTTTATGAAGTGCTCACAGCGGGTTATCAATTTGGTCTTCGTGTTTTATTTCCTTTCTTATTTTATAAAACTCAGTCAGCTGTGCTTATCGAAACGGAAACTGCATACAATCCCCCACCCCTTCCCATATCATACCCTTCCTCATCACTTTTGCCTTACATTTACCATAATATATACGTATGTATATATTTTGTGCAAATTAAATTTACCTTCTGTCTTATTCGATTAACTTGGCAAAATTTCTAAAATGAAAATTGTGTGTCGATGTTTATGTTCTACATTTCAGTAAGTTCATTTGCATATCAATGGCGTGACTGGGGATGACTGTCAAAAGGCAGCAGCAGGCAGACTAACTAAATAAGTCGCCTTCCCATTCTTAAGCAGTGACCAAAATCGATTTGGTTTTAGAGTATTAATGTAGTCTTAGTAGGTGTAAGCGGCTAAACATTTGTTGGCTTCTTAGTTTTGACTTTTCTTTGGTTTAGTCCTTCTTAGTAAATGTCTTTACTGCGTGTATCCTTCTTCTTAGGATTAGACGATAAATATATCTGGTTATAAAATAATGTACAAAATCATGAAATCATAATGTCTAGATCTACTTAGAATTAAAAAATAGAACTTGCCTGAGTCCAAGTCCAAATATTCTAGTAATGCAATCTAAGGATATCTCAATGGTAAGTTAAACTTCCATTCATTATATATCCTTATTAGATTGAGATTCAGTTTTGGCTCGTTGCAGCTGATTGGTTTTGAATCTGGGCAAGGTGCCAGCCAATCGTATTGATTTCCAATTTCTTGCTCCCCTTCTACCTATTATTGATAATAATAATAATAATGGAAGAAAAAAAAAACATATAATAAAATCAATTTTCTCTGGCAACAGCAGCTGCTGCTGTCCAGACAATGCCAACGCACGAAGAGACGATAGAGATGGATGATATTGAGAGGAAGAGGGAGAAAAAAGTGTATCCTTTCAGCTCTGCTTGAAGGACTTGTTACATAGCGCAAAATAAATGCAAAATACTTGGCCAGAGCTCAAGCTTTTCTTATCTTTTCATTTCTGGCTGGGGTTTTTTTTAGTTAGAATGCAAGCGGAGTGAAATTGTTGCAGGGAAAGAAAGCAGCTTTTTTTTTGTATGAAATAAATATTTATGGCAAAATGGTAAAAATGTTAATTTTATTTTTCACTTTGCCGCTGTTTAATCTAAATGTTAATTTTGTTCCTTTGGCTCAAACAAAAAATATATAAATCTCTTTTAGCACAAGGGAAATGCTAACAATTTCTGTATGAGTGTGGGTGTGACTGTGTGTGTGTGTGTGTGTGTATGGTTGTTGGTTTAAATAGAGCCTAGAGCATTATAAAATACTCCCTGAGGATATATGTCAGTTGCCTTGGCAATCCGTTCAAGGACTTGACTTTCTTTCTCTCTTTCTCTCTCTGTGGCCGCCCCCAGCTCGCCTTATTAATATTTACACAGAATTAGAAGGTAAACTGAGACTGAAACCAAAACAGAAACAGAAACCGTGTCCTTTGACAAAAAAGGTGTGAAATTTTAATTAAGGCCACCAACCGCCGGTCATGGTCAGCTGCCTCGAGCTCGTAGCTCAAAGTTGTGTCCTTCATTAAGCATACGCCCTGTGGTCGGCCGACCACTCTTCAATTTCAACCAATCAGCCTAACAAATTATGAATTGCAACTCAAACTGACTGCAATTCATGATGGGAATGCTGTAATTAAGGCATTTCATGTGCTTTCTCTCTCTCTCTCTCTCTCTCTCTTCTCCCTCCAGAAAGCCATTCTGCATATGTCCATCAACTTCGTCTGATTCCCTCGTTCCATTCAAATGAATATAAATTGCCCAAAAAATACTTTAAAGCATTTCCCATTTGCCATTCAGATTCACTCCTGAATGCATCTGCTTTTTTGGTTATTTTTGCTTCTGCTGCTTGTCGCATTGAATTATGTATCGATGGAGTGGAGGGGTTTGAGGGGAAAAAAATAAACTTTGACATTAATCAAATATGAAAAGACAGGCCCCATCGTGGCTGACAGTGCCCAGTTCAGACATCATCATTAATAATTGGCCAACTGTCATGTTACTTAACCCCGACAAACACCTCCCTCTGGCCCAAGGACTATTGACTATGGACATTATTTGTTATACATGTTTAGACATACAAATTGAGACAGATTTTATTTTGACATATTCAGTTCTATGTATATAAATTCTCTTTAAGAATTGAGAGGTATATTTTTAGCTATTATCGGCACATAGCATAGAGAATAAATGAATCGAAAAATTAGAGAAATTAGCAAGTGATTTACTTAAATAGGTTCTTGTAAGAACGTTTTCACTTTTAAAATTTAATGTGTTTACTTTTTATTAAAGGTCAATATAATAACAAAAAGTTGCACCTTATGTATTATCTAAAGCCTTAGACTTACCCAGTTGATTATTTACCCAATTGAGGGAGTCGTTTTCCACTGCTCGACTACTTTTTGTGGTTCAACTAAACAATTTGTGTTTAAACTTTCTTTTTTTGCAGGATAACTTAAGTTCGTAGGAGGAAATGAAGTAAGTAAGTCGTCCCGCCGACTTGGGTATACCATACACCAGTAAAACAAATATTTCAAATTTGTAATAACTAATGCATTTGCCTATTTTAAGAAATTCTGTTCACATGCTTTTTACTAGCATATTTCAGTATCTCGCGCACTTATGCATATAAGCACCCTAGCGCCCCCACCCGCCAACGGCCATCTCCGGCCTTATGCAAAAACGTTTATATGCATAACTCAGCTATTTTTTGTCCGATTTTGATCAAATTTGGTATTTTGCTGGGTATTAGTATCAAATTTAAGTGTGCCAAATTTGATTGCACAAGGTAAAAAATTACGCGAGATATTCGAGTTTTTCAAATTTCGGGGGCGGAAAGGGGCGTGGCAAAATCTTTATACATGCAAAATGAGCGCATTTACTAAGCAAATATACATACCAAATATGGTGTATCTAGCTACAATAGTTTTTGAGATAAACGTTTTTTTTGAATTGCGGGGGCGGAAAGGGGCGTGGCAAAAATTTGAAATAAACTTGATCACTCTACATACTACATGAGCCTACATACCAAATTTGGTGGCTCTATCTCTTATAGTCTCTGAGATCTACGCGTTCATACGGACGGACGGACGGACGGACGGACAGACGGACAGACGGACAGACGGACGGACAGACGGACATGGCTAGATCGACTCGGCTGTTGATGCTGATCAAGAATATATATACTTTATGGGGTCGGAAAAGCTTCCTTCTGCCTGTTACATACATTTTGGCGACTTTAATATACCATTTCACCCTATGGGTGTATGGTATAAAAATTTGAATTTTTGTTGCTCGTCTGTTTCAAGTTTTTGAGTTATCTTGTTTGACATTTGGTTAACTCTATTCGCATCTGTGTTTCATCTTCTCGAAACATTGGACAGGCACCCCCAAAAATCTTGTGATTGATGATAGCTAAAGACTTTTGCTGTGAGGCGTGAATGTAAATGTCAAATCAAATGTGTTTCCAGGAAACTTCTCCCTATATTTTCTCCGTCTCCTCTTCCTCTTTTCTCGCTTGCTTAAATTTGTCAAATATGCGAAGTTTAAAGCTAGCAAATTGTGGGAATAAATGGCATAGATATAACTTTATGGATAACAACCGCCGTGTCACGAAGATGCTGTTGCTGAGTGTGGGTAGGTTTATTTGAGGGAAGTGGGAGGGTTGAAGGAGGTAATGTGGGTGTTGAGGGTTCAAGTGTAGTTAGCCCCAAAGCTTTGCCATGCATTTAACATCCATGAGCAGCAGAGAGCAGGAGACCAGAAGACCAGAGGCCACAGGGCAAAGAGTGCACCGGGACCAAGCATCTCTTCTCTATGGTTTTTTTGTTTTTTTATGACTCTATGTGAGAGCGGGTTGACGCTGCTTTGAGCTACGTGACATGCATAGTTCATTGGTTTTGGACCGTGTGTCTACGGGTTTGTGAAAATATTGCAGTTGTGATATGTTTGAGCTGAACGTGGCTGGGGACAAAAAGGGTTAGGGAATGTGGTTAGGTCCTTTTTTTGGAGGTTTTAGGGTGGTGAAATGCTTTTGCCTGGCTAACTTTTTGAGGTGCTAATGAAAAGTGGCGCAAAAAGTTGCAAAAAACAACAATCGGAAATGGAAATGCATCTCGCACACTCACACACGCTTCTAATTGGCAGTGCGTGCGTGTGTGTGTTGTGCCACTCCTGTTCCTTTGTTCTGCTTCTGCTAATCCTAGCTAATTAGGTTGCCTCAATTTGTGTGTCTTCAAGTTTGCCCTGGAAAATGGGAGAGAAATTAGAGTTTTATGTATGATATTTGTTTTTTTTTTTTTGGGAGTTTGAGTAGCTTAAGTACTGGCTAAGGGTAGAGGGCTGGTGGGAGGTTGTTTTGGGGCGGGGAACGTTTCTAGCAAACAAGCAAAACCAATTTGCGACAGTGGCAAGTGAAAACTGGTTGGCAACTCTCTGGTCTAGCTGGAGACGAAGCAGCAGTTAATTTTAATTACGCACACGGCAGTTAATGTTGCGACATGTGGGCGTTGAGCGAAGAGAGGATTTTTTCGGAAGGGGCTGTGGCATCTCAATTTAGACACCTTTTTCTGTTGCCACACACACACACACACACACAATCACACAAATTGCCATTAAGTGGGGCGTTTGTGTGTGTGTTTATCTCTTGTGTGTGTGTGTGGAAAATGAATAAACGACAATGGCTTCTTTTGTGGCCATGTGTGGAAAATGAGCTGGCGGCTGGGAAATGAAGCTTCAATCGTTTCGAGTCAGCGGCAGCAGCAGCAGCGGGCAAAAAAACAAAAACCAAAAAAGGTAAAAGAACAAAACAAATTAATTTTGCCCTTCTGTGTATATGAGCAGGTGAATTGCAGGCATAGGCGTAGCTCATATCTTGTGACTTAGAGGGGCAAAAAATTGGGATCAAGGAATAATTTAGTTGCTCTACATATAATCAAATGTTGATATGTTGGGTTATGATTTTTGTAATGTTTTAGAGAGTTTCTTAAGGTTTTTACATAAGTTTCTAACAGTATTTCCTATTGATTGATATTCGATAGGAATTCGATTAAGAATATTTTCTTTAAAAGACTTTGGCAGTTCTATAGTTTATAGTGTTTAAAACAGGATTCTAAAAATATTGATAAATTGTAGTATGCTGACCCTTTTTGATAATTATCAAACCTTTTCTTCGAGCCGGAAAGCCGGAAAGGACGATTATTACAAATTTCGAGTTTTAATTTATTAACTTCCAATTTATTAACCATGTTGGAGGACACGTCATAGCTTAACTTGTATATATTAAGATTCTTGTGGATCTTTTGTTAAAATTATTGGAACTTTTCCCATCTCATGAAGAACTTCTAACTCACAAAACTCTTTTCTAATTCAGCAGAGATTTAAAAATGACTTTATTCTAGAAATTGATTAAGGAAAAGCCAATTTTTTCTTGGAGCATAAATTTTTTGAACCATCTGCTTTAGTGTTAAAGTTTCAAATAAAAAAGACATATGACAGGACAAAAGTAAAATGTTGTGGCAAATGAAAAGCTATCTAGATTTCGCCTAAACGAGTTTTAATTAGTTAAACCTTACAACTTACCTCTTGGGATCGTTGATTTTCTCTTGTTTAAAACTGAGAAGATAAATAAAGGCTAAGATGTCTTTATGTTGTTATAATTATTCAAAAATGGGTGGTGGTATTAAAATAATTATATAAGAGCAGCTGAGGCCATAAACCTATTAAGTAGCTTAAGAAGATATACGTCAATACGTCAGAGAGTTCCTTCGCATTCACAAGTTTGAAGTTGACGACAGTAACCCCTTCAGGTGTTGTTTTAGCTGCACCCCTGGGCGTGGAGGTATGTACCCACCCCTCCCCATCACTCCTACTCACTGTACATTTTTGCATTTCACTCCCATTCATTCAGTGACTTTTGCCCCGTTGCCGCGTTGCCATCAGCATTAGCAACTGGTTGACTTTATATACCCTGAAAGAGAGAGAGAGAGTGAGAGAGAGAGGGGGGTCATGGGAGTGGGAGAAATCCGCTATGCCACATGCCACATTTGGTAGGTTGGCATAATGAAATATGCAGCATTTCCTTGGCATACATTTTGCACAGCACTTTTCACCAATTTAAGTTCAAAAACACACAGAGAGAGAGAGTGTGAGTGTGTGTGAGAGAGAGAGAGAGTAGAAAACCATTTGAAATTAGATTTAACACAATACACACACAAGTCAGAATAAATATACAAATGCATTGGCATATACATATATTGTGTATATATATTTGAGTTTTATTTAAAATTTCATCTCATTTCTCCTTTACACACACAAATTTGCTGTCACATTACATTACGGTCTTTTATAATTCGTATAATCAAAAAGGATATGACTTTCATTTCATTTCAATTTGCCATCCTAACTAACTAAAACCAACTCATTTACCAATATCATCATCTATGTCTTCTCATAAACATCTTTTGAAACTAAGTTCTCATATATTTTCTATATATATATGTATATATTTGTTGGTTGGTTAAGTTTTTTTTCATTTATGCAACTGTGTAACCTGTAATTAGCTTTTGGTTGAGTATAATATAGTTTATAGAGTAAGTTAGTTAGTTAGTACAATAGTTTAGATAGAGATCCATTAAATGTATAGTATACACATTATATATTGTATATATATATATAAAAAAAAAAAAAAAAAACATTGTAAGCGAAAAAATGGAAATAGATGTGAAAAAGTAGTTTAACAATTTGAGTTTTTCTTTTCAGGTTTAATATAATACATTACATTTTTTTGTTTTAAAATGTTTAACAATTAATTTATTTATTAGTATTTTTTTTTTGTGGGCCGCAAATGAAATGAAATAAATGTTAAATTCTTTGGAAATTTTGATACCTCTCCCTACGTTTTCTTTTGGTTTTATATTTTTTGTTTGCTTCAGTTTTGTTTTAATCTAAATATCACTCGGTTTTCTAAAAAATGTCGTGTGGTGTGTGTGTGTGTGTTTGTATGTCTGTATTCGTGTGCGTGCTTGTGTGTGGTTTGATTTTTGGATATACTTCAATCTCGGATGAGATTTCAGAATTCGATCTCCTATACTTCCTCATAGCTGCGGCATTTGGGCAAAGGATCAGACCATTTACCGTCTGGCTGACATTTAGGCCGTTCGAATGGACCCGTTTTCTGAAGATCCTCATTGGTCTGCACGAAACCGGGACGACACTGCACACTCAAATAGTCACCGGCATCGTAATTGAATTTCAGTGGCGCAATTAAACCATTGGGCGGATCACCTGGATACTGGCACTGTGATTTGCCTGAGAGATCGATATGAAGATGTGAAGATGGTCATTTGGGTCACATGGGCATGCATGGGATGATGGTGATGATTCGATTCGATTCAGATTCGTATAGTTTGTTGATATATTTTATTTGCGATTTTTGAGTGTGGTTTATTTTTGTTCGTTAACGTTGATATATCGGCGGAAATACAACACAAGAGTCATTAATTCATTTAGGTCTGAGAGTTAGGGCACTCTTTTTGCAGCGTTAATATATAGTATTTTTTTTTTCTGTTTTTTGTACAGCTTAACATTGCTGTGTCTACTTACAAAATGGTGGCGAATGCGACCAAAATCCATTCTCCGTGCATATGATGCTCGACTCACCGACCAGAGTGTGGCCGTCATTGCAACTGAAGGTGACCAAAGCGCCAACTGTAAGACGTCGCTGGCTCAAGCTGGTGCCACCAATACGTCCATTAAGCGGTGCCACAGGCATCACACACTGAATGACTGTTGAAAGAGACGTAAAGAAAATATAGCCCAATGTGGTCGATAGACAGCTTAGGTACGAAATTTTTAAACCATTTCCACTAATCATTATTGAATTTTTCTGAAATGGATTTCTAAGATGAAAAGCAAAGTAAGATCTGCAGCCACACTGTTGAGCAGCTGAACGCTGAAAGACTTTTAGTTCACCCCAATTCACCACAACTCACCCCTTAATAACTGTCAGGAATAGCAATAAGGTTAAGGTGAACAAATTATCCATCTAGTACCTTATATTTTCTTATAATTTCTATCCAAATTAGAAAAATTTGCAGCCAGACTGTTGAAAAGCTGAATTTCTACTTTACCACAGCTTACCATAATCCACCACTGAATGACTGTCAAAAGCCAGAAAAAACCTAACCTAAAAAAAACTAAATTGTAACAAATTTCTTCAATACTAATAGACAAATTCTAATGATAGCAATTTGCACTTGAACCTACGATTAGCTAAAGCTAATCTATTTATACAAGCTGGACCAACTTTTCCTAACTTTTTGCCTAAATTCGTGTAATGTGCAGCCACACTGTTTAACAGCTTATCTCAACATTTTATTTCACCACAACTCACCACACAGTTGTCGATTTATTCATTTCAAACTCACCCTTGCAACGTGGAACGGGGCCACTCCAGACGCCCGTCGGCTCACAGTCCAGCTGCGCCGGTCCAGTTAATTTGAAGCCCCATTGGCATTTGAACACCGCTCGCCCCCATGCCGATGTATTTAACTCAATCAAACTGAGATGTGGATCGTCCAGCATCAAACGCGGACACTGGATGGCATGGCATGTTGGCGATGGCGATGACCAATTGCCGGAGGCCAGGCAGGTGGCATTCGACGAGCCATCCAACCGAAAGCCTTCGGGGCAATCATAATAGGCCCGCTGGCCAAGCTTAATGCCCTCAAGGCGTAATTTTAGCGGCGACAGCGGCTCTGGTAGCTGCGGGCAAATCGAAGTGGCCACCACGACAGCAATACTGTTGGTCAAACCACGCGGTGAAGTGCAGGTAAATGTCCCAGAATCATTATTCTCGATGTTCTTGATGCTCAAACGATAGCGTACTGCTTTCTCTTCCAAAGCAGGTGACCAGCCTGTCAATTATAGCACAATGTCACGCAGTGTCGTGTTAATTATCTCGCTAAGTCTTCAATTACCTGTGGCATACTGCATATACCAGCTGGTCCAACTCCATTCGGGGGTACCTCTTACCCTCGGATACATGCAATCGAGTAATACTGTACTATGCGGCGGCACAGCCATCACTCCCGACGGTTCAAACGAGTGCGAACCATTTAAGACTTTAATCCTTATCGAGGGAGCACTGTCCTCCGAATAGTTGGTCAACACTGTGGTGGGCACACAGCTGGGCATCCGAGGAGCCCACAAGCCATTCGAGCAAAGTACCCTGGATTCTCCCAATAGCTTATAGATGCCCAATTCCGCACATCGTGCCTGAAGGGAATGACCATGCGGTAGATCCCAGCCAACGTTCTGGTTGTATTTTGAGTTTTGAGGTAGAAGGAAAGTAGCGGATGCAGTGCATTTAAGTAGACAAGTGCAAGAATAAACAAAAGGAAGGAAGAAAGATATAGACATGGATATAGATCAATCAACTCTTCCATCATGGAACTTAAGAAGAAAAAAAAAATAGAAGAAAGTCTCCTTGTCTGCAGTTGTGTTTAAGCCTAAGAAAAAGCCATAACCAGGACCCACTAGTTGGACCCGCTAAACGCTTGGTTGTGGTTGTGTTTGTGTGTGTGTGAGTGTATCTAAGTGCATTGCTAAATTCAAGACGCAAACCAAGACGCATTCTCGGTTCTTGTTGTTGTTGTTGTTGTATTCAGTTTTCAGTTTTCCACTCACAATTTCTCTATTTGAGAGTAATGTCGATTTGGACAAACGAGTTTTACGCCAGCCGCGATTTGGTGGTATCGGTGTCTGTAAGGGAGAGAGAGATTGAGTACCAGAAAACAAGATACAGAAGAATTCTTCCAAAGTTCCAAAGCATGCAGTGCGGCTGTGAGATATGAGAATAGGATTTTACGACTAAATATAGATAAAAAGAGACAGATAGAGAGAGATAGAGAGAGACAGAGAGATAGAGGCAGGGAGAGAGTGACAGAGAAGAGAAATAAGGAGAGAGACAGAGAGAGAGTGACCTAGTAGCTCTCACTAGTTGTTGATTCAAGCTCTATATTCATCTTGTAGCCCTTTTCCTACAAAACACTCGAAAAACTAACCAAAGTGCCTTGGCTTTTTCTTCGAGTGTACAAAATAATGTATGTATGTATATGTATGTGTTGTGCTTGAAATGTGTGTATGTGTGTGTGAAATGTGCATGTTGTGATGTTGCTTACCACTGAGATATTCCGATAGCTGAGCAGCAGATGTGATGGTATGCGATTCACATGGCAACTTTTATACAAAGGCTGAAATTTCACATTTCCATTGTCATCTAGGAGAAAGTAGACAAAACAGAGAGAGAGAGAGAGAGAGAGGAAGAGCAAGTGGGTGGCAATGGGCGAGATAGAGAGAGAAAGAGAAATGAAACAACATGTTGTTGTTCTTGTGGTTTATTTTGATTCAGTATTAATATGGCAACTAGTTAATGACTTAATTGTAGGTATGTATTCCTTTGTGGTGCATATATCTTGTATTTGTGGTGGTGGTGCTTGTGGTTGGTTGTTTTTGGTGGTTGTTGGTGGTGGTGCTGATGTCGATGTCCCATTCACTTACCCTCTTCATTGGTGGCGCACAATGGACCCACCCACTTGCCCTTGACACAGCGTATTTTACACAAACGTCTATCCCCCATGGGTCCAATTTCACCAGGAAATCGTATCTCTGATACTTCAGTAAATTGTTGCAATATATCCACTTCCTCGTCCTCCTCCTCATCCTCATCGAATTCAGGGTCATCGGGGTGCACAGGTGAATAGCCATCCTCCTCATAGATGCCTATAAGAGTAACACGACGACAGGAAGAGAATCGAAACAGAAAGAAAGGTTGTCGATTGTCATGAAATGGGCCAATGTACAATGCCAAGAAAAGTTAAAGGGGAAGATAGATAGATAGACAGATAGATAGATAGATAGAAAAAGCGGGTAAGCTTTATGTAAATGCATCGAAATGATAGACACATTTTGAGAATGCGTGTGAGACAGAGAGAGAGAGAGAAAAGAGTGTGAAAAGCGAAACGCCACTTGGGCAAACACATTAAAACCGACTCAAACTTCAACCGCAGCAAATGTCGAAAGGCTCAAACAAAAGTGAAAAGAACTACATACATTCAGAAAGCGAAAGAGAGAGAGAGTGAGTGACGACTTATGGAATGCCTCTAATCATCTATCAGTTAACCCTCAATATCACCGCCAGATATACCCTTACTTGCTAGCAGTTAATGGGTGCATCAAGAAAGGCACTTCAATGGGAACCCAACTTAAGGTTGTTAGATATGCATTAAAAGCGCCAACAAGGACGACCACTTAACTGGCGGGGCTGGGGTAGACTCGGGCCAGGATACAACTTCATTTCTAAGCGAGAAGTGAAAAGGCAAAGATAACATGAAAGATAATATTATGCCAGGACGGCGAAAGAGGAAACCACCCCCCACTCTCCTGGCTAATAGAAAGAAGAGAAAAAAGAAGAAAACATAAGAAAAGCATTCACAATGTAAACAAAAGGCTGCTCTAGCTTACACACACAAAAAAGGAAAAAAAAAGAAAACCAAAAAGGGAAAAACCTGAAAAGGCCGCTTCCTTGTGACAAAGGCGGTCAACCAGGTCCAATGTTGGACTCTTTTGGAGGACAGTTAACCAAACCAAAGACCGCCACAAAGAAGATGAAGATGAGGAACACAGCATCATCAATTTTTGTGCTAGTCAAATAAAGCACCAGGACGACGACGACGACAGGAAAATGAAATGCCAAAAGGCTCTCCACTCTCGGAAAAACGGAAAACCAGTTGAAGTAGTAGTAATAGGAGAAAGTGTGAGAAAGAGAGAGAGATAGAGAAAGGGATAGAGACAGTAGATAGGGCGGGAATGAGCGAGGTGGATCTGCTGCGGTGCAGGTGTTAAGCAGATGGCAAATGGTGGCAGGTGGCAAGTGAATGGATGGAACTGAGCTGAGCTGAGCTGTGGCAATGTCAATAATGAGCGACTGCGATTAGCTTTAACGATGTTTATGTTGCATGTTCTGGTATATGTTTTTTTGCTCTGTGTCTGTGTGTCCTTATCAAATTTGAACTTGAAGTTCTTTTGTTTCTTTTTTTGTTTGGGACCCTGGCAAAGGATATTGCGGTCTCTAAATCTGCCATAATAATAAAGATACTTGACTTTAGAATAGCTGATAATGGAATTAAAAACATTTAGCCCCTCTAATCTTTTCTTAAGTAGTTTGATATTTCATTATAGTTTTGAAAAATAGTCAAGTTTGAACCTAAATCTTTATATAGAATAATATATATACAATTTCTATTCATACATATATTCAAATAGAGGATCTTGTTTGAATAAGTGTTTCAGTTTTTAAGATCTGGAACTACATAAGTTAATTGATCATTGGATCAATGCCTTCAGTTTGATTTTTGATTTTTTTATGCCTAGTTTAAAAGGATGTGCACTAACGAATTTTCATTATTATATAAGAAAAGGATATTTTTTAGGAAACATCTCACTGAATTTAATTGCTTATTTTGTTAAAAGTTTTTTCAATAGTTACCTATGGTCAAGAAAACTTTCAAAGGTCTTACTTTATTGTTCAGATATACTTATTATGGAAAATAGATATCTTTTTTGCAATTGCCGTGTGCTGCATTTGCCAGAGCCCTTACTTGCCGCTTCGATAAATGAACCGAAGTCTTGGCTATTGTTTGTTTTTCTCTCCAAATTTGTTTTTGGCCATCCATTCTACATTCTGCACAACACAGACGGACAGACAGACAACGAGACAGCGACAGCGGCGGCAATTCATTATAAGCATTGGGCACTGTGGCATTGCCAGTGTCTGGCCGGCTACGTGTAAGTGCCAAACTTACCCTTATCCTTGCGGCTGGTGGTCTTTGAACTGGAATCGCCACCGCCTTTCGGACGGCTCAGTGCACCCGTGGTCTTGCCCGACTTGCGCTTTACACGTTGCAGGGCCACTGCTGCACTGCTCGACTGATTATTATACTGATGATTCTCCTCCTCGTCCTCCTGCAGCAGCAGCTGTCCGGGATCCCCTTTGGCCTGGGTAGAGATGGAGCTGTTGTTGTTGCTGCTGCTGCTGCTGCGACGCCAACGCGCAGTGATGTCACGCTGGTCGAGCTCTGCATCGTGACTGTCACCGCGGCGGCGATGATGTGTCTGATGATGAGCATTATCTTTCACCCCTTGCCTCATCTCATCTTCCTTTGCCTTCTTGGGCTTGAGCAGTTTCTTGGTCTTCATTAGCTTCTGGCACATTTCCATGGTGGCTCCCTCCTTGGCCATACACTTGGCTATCCTGGCCTTCAGCTTCAATTTGTGGAGCTTGGAACGCAACTCTCGATTCGGTTCGCGACTCTTTAGTATATCCGCTATATGGACATAGTAGACATCTCCCTCGGCAGCCAATTTACTGCCAGACCAACGATCTGTATCCGGTGAAGCCTCCGCATCATGCAATATGGCATGGCGCTTATAACGACTGCCACGACCACGTCCAGTTTGTCCATTCTCATTTTCGATGCGGCGACGACGACCGGAACCGGAACGTCGTTTCTTGCCCTGCTTGCGATTGCTATTGAGACGCTTGTAGGACCCATCCTCTCCCATGTTGCGTCGGCCACCTTCATCATCGGCCCCCTCGTCTGTGTCATCGTCGGCCTCATCATCGGCCACATCGTCATCGGCCACCAGGCTAGCGGAATGCATACCGCCCTCTCCTTCGCCCAAATCAATGGAATAGGGATTCACAATTGCTGCATGATTCTCGCTGGGATGTCGGGCTACACCAATTGAATCGACAAATTCCACATCGGCTGTGGTGAAATCCTCTGGCAGATATACCTGAGTGGTCTCAAATTTCGCATACGGCTGCTCGGTGGTCATTTCCGGTTTGGTGATGGTAAAGCGTACATCCGGTGCACGACAACCAGGCGAAGCATCTACAAACAGCGAATAAGAGACAGGAAGAGAGAAAAAGTCATCGTCAACAACTTTTAGTTATAAATATTTGATATGTATATGGAAGAATGCCATCTAATTTAATAACTTTCAAGTGCCATCGAAATTGCAAAATTTTTCAATATGCACAACGTCACACACATACACACACACACACACAAACATTTTCCACACACTCAAACGAAGCAAGCTTTTCTTTCTTCAATTGAGTTTTCCTCGTTTTCTCAGAGTTATCGACGAGTTGAAGTTGCATCGCCATCTCCATCGCCCAAGTCCAAAGTGAAGTAAACTAAAGTCAACGCCATTGGCAACAATAAAATTTTCCCATTTCTCCCTAAAACTTCTTCTTTTATGTATTTGTGTATGTGTGTGTGTGTGTGCAATGCATAAAAACTGGGTCAACTGTTGTAAATCTAGCCAAATTGCATTTTGTCCTTTTGTAATTGTTGCCAATTAGCTGGACTGGAGCCATCCAAAGTCCTACGCTTATTTGATTAGAACAAAGCAACTGCACCCATATCATAGTTGCAACACAAACAGCAAAACGAAAAAAAAAAAAGGGAGCAGAGTTGATAATTGCAGAGAAAGTAGGTCAATGCTTTTCATAGGATTTTAAGTAGGCAAAAATGCTTCAAATAATCATTAATATGTCTTTATTTACATATTTCCATGTCATTTGTATGCCATTAATTTCAAAATAATTAATTAAATGGTTCAAAAGATAAAAGTAAGTCCATTATAAAATGAAAGATTGTTTTTTTTAGCTAATTTGTATATAATAAAACGTATTTGCTTTCTGGTTTGTTAGGCCCATTAATTTCTTCCGCATGATACATGGAAAAAATTTCATGATATATTTCCGCCCTAGAATAAATAAATGAATAAGACTATTTAAACAGGAGACATTTTCTTGAACTCCCTTATAATCCCTTAATTGGCTGCTTCTGCTAATTAGATATACAGATTTTCATATTATCTCCTTTACATTGGAAATTGTTCTTCTTATGTGTATTTAGGTATACATGCTCCTCGGTGGCTATTAATTTTAAATATTACAACCTACTTGTCAAACCAATTTTAATGTTATGTAAATCATTAAAATCAGCTATGTCATGCTTACTACAAATTTGGCCAAATTGATAAACCAAAACCGTGTTGAGCCAATATAATCAGCTGCAATGCTGACCTACACCACATAGTTCTTATCTCTGGAATCCATCAGAGACTTCCAGCAGACAGAGAGAGAGAGAGAGAGAGTAGGTACTTACCTAAGCATTATGCTGAGGCCTTATCATAATGACGATTCGGCGAAAAAGTTATTCTAATGGTGAGTTTCATGTTGTTCATTCTCATTTATTCATTATATTAGTTTTACATTCGTTCAAGTAAGGTCGTCAATATTGAGTTAACATAAAGATAAATAATCATTTAATTACTCTGACTTTATGAACATTTGCGATAAGAATCGGAATTTATCCATATAAATTAAATTATTTTAGCGGTTTCAATCATTACAATTCAAGTTCATCAACATTAGTACAACATGTGTACAAAAAAATAGTACAAGTTTCTTTTTCTCTCTCAGAGAGTCGACAAAAACTTGACTAATCTTATCAATATTTTTATTAGTTGTTGCCCACTATCTACCTTTTAAAAGTATTAAGTGTATAAGTACTTATACTAAATGTTTTGCTTGCAAATTCTTATTTGAAATTAAAACTTGGTCGAGGAAACATCATGGATTTTTGTTACATATGGCCAATTCTCGCATTATCGGTGATTCTACATTGGATATATAGAGTCAGTGAAGATTACTATATTCTCTCGTTCTTTTCTCGGCGAGTGCGTGCCAAGGAGGGCAAATCGTTAGACAGTATAGCCTCCGTAGCCCCAGGATGTACGATATTTGGCAATTGCTTTGATTTATATGGCAAAGACAATGGTAAGTTGAGTCACCTTGGAGTTAAACAATCTGCAGTAATTGTAGTTTTACTTTAGGTGAAGTTTTCAACTATTTTCGTAATTTGGCCAAGACAATGAAGAAAAGTTATATACAGTATAATGTGGGAGTGCCAGCTTATCAGATTATTGATGCCGAAAATGCAGAGATAATGCTTAACGATCAGAATCTGATAAGCAAGGGTTTGATCTATGATTTTTTACATCCAGCTCTTAAAACTGGAATATTGACCTCAACTGGTGAGTAAGCTAAAACTAAATCGAAGTAAATTGTATATACGAATTTTTATTCTATAGGTAAAAAATGGCATATGCGTCGCAAGATGTTAACACCGACATTTCATTTCAATATATTAGAACAATTTCAAGAGATTTTCAAGTAAGCTAACTAAACTTTCTCAACAAAACATTATCTTATCGAATTATTGTATTCTTTTAGATCGGAGAGTATAAAATTTGTGCAACCATTTATTGGACAGAAGGAATCGGAGATATCTCTCAGTAAGCTTATACCACGTTTCACTCTGAATAGTGTTTGTGGTGAGTTGTTATAAGGTTATATACATATGTATATCTATAAATAGATATCTTTAGAAACCGCCATGGGTATCAAGTTGGATGATATGCCCGGAAAGGGGGATCGTTATCGGGAAAGTTTTGAAATGATTGAGAAATCGTTTATCAAACGTCTGAGTAATCCTTTATATTGGAATAATTGCTTCTATAATTTATTTGTGGCCAGTAAAAATGAACCTTTTTTGAAAGTAGTTCATGACTTTTCCAGTGAGATTATAGCCAAAAGACGTATACTCCTTGAGGACATATTGGCGGCGAAACTCAAAACTCAGACGGCAGATGATGATATGTAAGGCAGATATCAATAAACTCCGTTCTTATTTCAATGACGATTTAATTTAGCTACATTAACAAGAAGACACGTTTCGCCATGTTGGATACTTTACTTTTGGCGGAGAAAGATGGTCTTATAGATCATTCAGGCATTTGCGAAGAGGTGGACACTTTGATGTTTGAAGGATATGATACTACATCAAATGGTCTTATTTTTAGTCTTATGAACATGGCCCTCTACTCGGAGAGGCAGGATTTGTGCCATGCGGAAATTCAGGAGCATATTGAGGGTAACACCTTAGCTATTAACTTATACATTCACATATTCATATATATTTCGCTTCTCCTAGATGACTTTAGCAACTTGAATATGACACAATTGTCCAAATTGGGATATATGGAATGTTTCATGAAGGAAACTTTGCGTCTATTCCCCCCGTGCCCATTATAGTTCGTAGGACAACACGTGAAACTGAATTGGCAAATGGTTTAATCTTACCCACAAATACTCAAATCGGTGTGCAAGTATTCGATATACATCGCAATCCAAAATATTGGCCTCAACCAGATGAATTTCAACCCGAACGTTTTTTCAAGGAGACCTCAAAGGAGCGGCATGTTTATGCCTATTTGCCCTTCAGTGCGGGTCAAAGGAATTGCATAGGCAAGTGAATCCCACTAACTGTTTTACTCTCAAAAAATTACTATCTTTCTTTGGTGTAGGTCAAAAATATGCCTTCTTGGAAATGAAAACTTTGTTGGTTGTCGTTCTCAAATATTTTAAAGTTTTACCCATAATGGATCCAGAGTCTTTTGGTTTTCATGCTGGCATCACTTTGAGAACCAAAAATAATATTCGAGTTAAGCTAGTGAAAAGAACTTAGATTGTACAATATGGATTAAAAAACATTACTCAAATTGTTTTATTTCAATTTGTTGATTTCGATTTCATTAGCGACTTCAAACATTTTTAATTTTTATAAAAGTTTGCCTCTCATGCAAAGCAGAATTAATCTTATCAATGCTTTATTCGTTGTTGAATATTGTGTCTATACTTATGTATACTAAATAATTGATAAGGTCTTTTTGCCGTGGGGATCTTTACTACTAGAGCAAAATGTTAGTTTCAAGGGAAACTTGCTAGCGCAAACATCATGATAATTGCTTGCTTGTGGTTCATTGGTTTAGCCATTTTTATACATTGGTTATATAAAGTTAATAATGAATACTTTATACTCTCCTTCTGTTCACGACGAGTGCGAGCCAAGCCAGGCAAAACTTTGGAGAGTATAGCCGCCTTACCCCCCGGACGTACAATATTTGGTAACTGCTTGGATTTATATGGCAAAGACGATGGTAAGTTTATAAGAAAACACCGATAAATGATATAAATTTAATACTTATATTCCTATATTCAGCTGGTGTGTTTAACTATTCGCGTAATTTGGCCAAGACATTGGGAAGAAGTTATATCCAATATGGAATGGGTGTGGCCATTTATAATATTATTGATGCCGAAAATGCGGAACTAATACTTAACGATCAGAATTTAATAACTAAGGGATTGGTCTATGAATTTATACATCCAGCTCTTAAAACTGGACTATTGACCTCGACAGGTATTAAGACGAAACTCCTTGCTTAAGAACCTCTCAATTATATACATATAACTTATCCAATTTAGGTAAAAATGGCATATGCGTCGCAAGATGTTAACACCGACATTCCATTTCAATATATTGGGACAATTTCAAGAGATTTTCAAGTAAGTTAACTTAGCTTCTTTTACTGTATCTTATCAAATTCCGTTGTCTGTAGATCGGAAAGTATAAAATTTGTGCAACCTTTTATTGGGCAAAAGGAATCGGAGATATCTCTTAGTGAGCTTATACCACGTTTCACTCTGAATAGTGTTTGCGGTGAGTTGTTATAAGTTTATATACATATGTATATCTATAAATAGATATCTTTAGAAACCGCCATGGGTATCAAATTGGATGATATGCCAGGAAAGGGGGATCGTTATCGTGAAAGTTTTGAAATGATTGAGAAATCGTTTATCAAACGTCTGAGTAATCCTTTATATTGGAATAATTGCTTCTATAATTTATTTGTGGCCAGTAAAAATGAACCTTTTTTGAAAGTGGTTCATGACTTTTCCAGTGAGATTATAGCCAAAAGACGTATACTCCTTGAGGACATATTGGCGGCGAAACTCAAAACTCAGACGGCAGATGATGATATGTAAGGCAGATATCAATAAACTCCGTTCTTATTTCAATGACGATTTAATTTAGCTACATTAACAAGAAGACACGTTTCGCCATGTTGGATACTTTACTTTTGGCGGAGAAAGATGGTCTTATAGATCATTCAGGCATTTGCGAAGAGGTGGACACTTTGATGTTTGAAGGATATGATACTACATCAAATGGTCTTATTTTTAGTCTTATGAACATGGCCCTCTACCCGGATATGCAGGATTTATGCCATGCGGAAATTCAGGAGCATATTGAGGGTAACACCTTAGCTATTAACTTATACATTCACATATTTATATATATTTCGCTCCTCCTAGATGATTTTAGCAACTTGAATATGACACAATTGTCCAAATTGGGATATATGGAATGTTTCATGAAGGAAACTTTGCGTCTATTCCCGCCCGTGCCCATTATAGTTCGTAGGACAACACGTGAAACTGAATTGGCCAATGGTTTAATCTTACCCACAAATACTCAAATCGGTGTGCAAGTATTCGATATACATCGCAATCCAAAATATTGGCCTCAACCAGATGAATTTCAACCCGAACGTTTTTTCAAGGAGACCTCAAAGGATCGGCATATTTATGCCTATTTGCCCTTCAGTGCGGGCCAAAGGAATTGCATAGGCAAGTTAATCCCACTAACCGTTTAACTCTCAAAAAATTATTATCTTCCTTTGGTGTAGGTCAAAAATATGCCTTCTTGGAAATGAAAACTTTGTTGGTTGTCGTTCTCAAATATTTTAAAGTTTTACCCATAATGGATCCAGAGTCTTTTGGTTTTCATGCTGGCATCACTCTGAGAACCAAAAATAATATTCGAGTTAAGCTAGTGAAAAGAACTTAGATTGTACAATATAGATGAAAAAACATTACTCAAATTGTTTTATTTCAATTTGTTGATTTCGATTTCCTTAGCGATTTCAAACATTTTTAAAAAAGTTTGCCTCTCATGCAAAAGAGAATTAATCTTATCAATGCTTTATTCGTTGTTGAATATTGTGTCTATACATATGTATGTATATTAAACAATTGATAAGGCCTTTTTGTCGTGGGGGTCTTTGCTACTAGAGCAAAATGTTAGTTTCAACGGAAACTTGCTAGAGCAAACATCATGATAATTGCTTGCTTGTGGTTCATTGGTTTAGCCATTTTTATACATTGGTTATATAAAGTTAATAATGAATACTTTATACTCTCCTTCTGTTCACGACGAGTGCGAGCCAAGCCAGGCAAAACTGTGGAGAGTATAGCCGCCTTACCCCCCGGACGTACGATATTTGGCAACTGCTTTGATTTATATGGCAAAGACGATGGTAAGTTGATAGGAAAACACCGTTAAGTGATATAAATTTACTACTTCAATTTCCTATATCCAGCTGGTGTGTTTAACTATTCGCGTAATTTGGCCAAGACATTGGGAAAAAGTTATATACAATATGGAATGGGTGTGCCCATTTATAATATTATTGATGCCGAAAATGCGGAACTAATACTTAACGATCAGAATTTAATAACTAAGGGATTGGTCTATGAATTTATACATCCAGCTCTTAAAACTGGACTATTGACCTCGACAGGTATTAGGACGAAACTCCTTGCTTAAGAACCTCTCAATTATATACATATAACTTATCCAATTTAGGTAAAAAATGGCATATGCGTCGCAAGATGTTAACACCGACATTCCATTTCAATATATTGGGACAATTTCAAGAGATTTTCAAGTAAGTTAACTTAGCTTCTTTTACTGTATCTTATCAAATTCCGTTGTCTGTAGATCGGAAAGTATAAAATTTGTGCAACCTTTTATTGGGCAAAAGGAATCGGAGATATCTCTTAGTGAGCTTATACCACGGTTTACCCTGAATAGTGTTTGTGGTGAGTTGGAATGTTTATGTATTAAAAATACAGAGGTATGCACATAAATAAATACATTCTTTTCTATTTTTAGAAACCGCCATGGGCATTAAATTGGATGATATGGCCGAGAAGGGGGACCGTTATCGCGAAAGCTTTAAAATGATTGAAAAATGCTTTATCAGACGTTTGAGTAATCCGCTGTATTGGAATAATCACTTGTATAATCTATTAGCGGCAAGTGATTATGAACCGCACTTAAAAGAAGTTCATGATTTCTCCAGTGAGATTATAGCCAAAAGACGTATACTCTTTGAAGACGAACTGGCTGAAAGAAAAAAGACACAAACAACAGATGATGATATGTGAGCGAAAGTCATTTGAAAAAAAATTTCGATTTCTATAACTTTTGAGCTATTTGGCAGTTTTATCAACAAGAAACAACGTTTCGCCATGTTGGATACTTTACTTTTGGCTGAGAAAGATGGTTTCATAGATCATGCTGGCATCTGTGAAGAGGTGGACACTTTGATGTTTGAGGGCTTTGATACCACTTCAATGGGTCTAATATTCGGTCTCATGAACATGGCTCAATACCCCGAGAAGCAGGAACTTTGCTACAAAGAAATTCAAGAGTATATTGAGGGTAACATCGAACCCTTTCAACTCAATACACAACATTTAATTGTACTTGCTTCTCTTTAGATGACTTTGGTAATCTGGACATTACTCAATTGTCCAAAATGAAATACTTGGAATGCTTTATCAAAGAGAATTTGCGTCTGTATCCCTCGGTACCGATTATGGGACGTCAGACCACACGCGAAACTGAGTTGGCCAATGGTTTAATTTTGCCCGCATATACTCAAATCTCTTTGCATGTCTTCGATATACATCGTAACCCAAAATACTGGCCTCAACCAAATGAATTTCAACCGGAACGTTTTCTCAACGAGAACTCAAATGATCGTCATACCTTTGCCTATTTGCCCTTCAGTGCGGGTCAGCGTAATTGCATAGGTAAATGAATGTATAAAAATCTCATACATTTTTTTATATTTTTAAAATTCTTTGTTTCTTTGTAGGTCAAAAATATGCCATATTGGAAATGAAAACTTTGCTGGTTGTTGTTCTAAAGCATTTTAAAGTTTTACCTTTAGTTGAACCGAAAACTTTTGAATTTCACATGGGCATCACTTTGAGAACCAAAAATAATATAACTGTTAATCTCGTGAAACGACAGTAAAATGATAAAAAAAAATGCCTGGTGTGCTTATTGCATACTTTTCGGCTGGAATTTGTCTAAATCCTTAACAATACACTACTATTGATTATGTACATAACGTCCATATAAAAAATATCAAGTAAAGTAGAGATGTCATGAGCCTTAAGTGCATATAACTCTATTTTTTTGGTAAAGAATATTTCGACTTTCTATTTGTTTCTATTTACTAACATTCTGTTACTACTTTCCCTTATTTTCGTCAGTCTCACAGCACTTTGCCTGAAGAAAAATTTACCTCTAACTGCTTGATTTTAGCTCAAATTTGTAGGAGAGAGAGCTCCCCTTTGACTAAACCGAATTGGGTCACATTGGGACCCTTTGGCAGCAGCAACTTAATAATTGAACAAATGTATTGAGTGAGTGAGTGAGTGAGTGGGTGAGTGGACAAATATGATGAGAAGCAATTTGAAAGCAACCTTCTTCTATATGGAAATTATGCTGAAGGGTATTTAAAGCCATTCCGTGGTTAGTTAGTTCAGTTTTTGCTCATATTTATATCAGAGGAGGTGTGAGTGGAAGAGAGTAGCCGCTGCTGATAATCGCTGGCCAACTAGGCAGCGGTGGCAATGGTGGCGGCAGCTGAACGTTGGTTTATAAATCATTCATAAAGTGAAAGAAAAAAAAAAAGAAGAAGCAGTTTCTTCTGTCATATCTGCTTGATATTCCCCATAGTTTGCTTCAGTTTCAACTGCATTTATGCAAAACACGCAGAGTAAAAAAGACGACAGACAGACAGACGGACTGTCGGCAGGGGGAGGTGACGACCAAGTCATCTTTATCTTTTGCACACACACCCTCACACAAATATATATATGTATGACACTATAGATGGCATAATATCTAAGAGAGGTTTTTTCTTCTTTTTTTTTGTCATACGCTTTCCATTTCCATTTCATTTTCATTTTTTGTGCTAGCTGTAACTGCGATTTTGACAGTTTGTTAGTCAGTTATAACATTTGCATGCATAATGCTCTCTCCCTCCCTCTTTCTCTCTATGCTGCTCTTCGCTGTGGCTGTGTCAATGTGTGCTGACTTTGGCTTTTGTTCTAAGCTCAAAAACGCATGTGAGACCATTTCGCCTGGGGGTATGCAACATAATCTTTTACTTCTACTTTTCTTCCTTCCCTGCATCGCACAGTGGGCGATTTGGCTGATCTAGCGTAACTTAATTGATATGTGTTAGAATATTGGTGTTTTTTTAACGAAACTATTTGAATTATTGATATTTAATATTAAATTAACAAATCCAAGTGAATAATATTGTATATATTTGATATATTTTTTCAATAAAATTAATATTTTATTAATTAATCAGAATCAGAGCTGGAGTCTGTTTCTTCAATTATTTCTAAAAGAAGAGCTTTTACCTCCTTATCTAAAATCGTATATTTTTTATGAATTTTGTTGAGCTTTTACATAAACTACTTATTAAAGGATCCGAGGATATTAATAACGTGTTCATTAGGTCCTGCATTGAATTTGTTCTTGAGTTTTTGCGTGTATGCTTCAGCCGAAAGTTTCTAAAATCTTTATTTCTTAAGGATTCCATTAACTCCAGTTATTTGAGCAGAAAGGTCGTGATACTCGAAAAATCTTCTAGCGGTATTACCACTATTTGTATTTCCTGTTCCCTGCATTGGAATATCAACCAATAAAGCCACCTCTTTCATAAATTTATTTTGAATTTCGCTTTTCCTTTGTTCTACAATGCTTTTGTCAAGTCCGCTAACCTTCCACTTCTTTATTGGTAGTCGATATCCTATGTGTAGTATGCATTCAAAACAGCGAATCCAGGCATGTAATGTCGATAGTCCGTAATCAAGGAAATTTTTATTTATTGGCAATTCCAAAATAAAACTCAAATTGTTCATATTTTTCGGTGAAACTTTACAAATTCCGCAAGTTTGGGTTGATGCGTCTGTAATCACGCTAAAGACTTTGCCGTCAATCATAGTTAATTGCAATTTATGTTGAGCTCTTAACATACAAAGACTAGTGGGCTTAATGTTTGAAATTTATAGCCTAATATTTTCGATTTCGTCTCGAATTAATTCCACAGATTCTTTTGCAAACATAATTTTTAGGGGTCTGCAATATCGCGTTGATGATGGCCGAGGATTTTTCCATAGTATCCTGCCCTCGAATTGCATTTGTAAAGGCACAATACAAATGGCGAAAAAATTTCCATCAACCATTTTGAGTTCAGAATGTAAAAAGCTTTGCCGATATGTTGAATGTCCCGAGCTTCCATCGCATCCCCACTTATAAAATACTGTTACATCATTATATTCATCAGCCTTAACGAACACAGAACTAAGAACCTCTGTGTGTGCTTCAACAATTCTTGTTACTGTGTGATCCAACATTTCTTGTAACGGAATTTCAGCACAGCATTCGCTGACTATTATTTCATCTGGATAACATCTTCTTTTAGCGGAGCGTAATACATCATATGTTGGATAAATGTTAGCATTTCTTGCTTTTGCACCAGCTTGCATTAGTTTATATGTATTTTTTGTGAAGTCGCCATCAATATACAGGACTAATGCTTCGTCTGGAGTGTATTTGTTAATAATTTGATCAGGTTGAGGATATTTTTTTCATATTTTTTGCAACTTCCGGATCTGCGCCTACCATTGAAACTACTTAAGATGCACTTCTCTGTCCGGTTTTGTACAAGCTTACCCGTGTAGCTGTCAGAAGTTCCTCGCATGTATTTTCCTTAACCAATCCAGATATTTTGGTGCATTGGCGTTTTGCATGGCAATTAGACACGTTTTTTGGTTTTCGTCCACATCGTTTACCACCGCATTCTTGTGGAAATGTTATCTCTTCTTCCAACCAAACTTTGTTTTTCTGTTCAAATCGCTCATAGCCTCTATGACATTCTCGCCATTTTTTTATCACTTTTTTGCAAAAATTTTTCAACATATTTAATGTAGCGTTGTACTGGTCTTCTGAAAGTTTGGACCTATCTACTATATTTGAAAAAACAAAGTTGTTGACTGCGGTAACTTTCTGGCAAGGTTTGTTTTCCTTGCGCCATACATCAAACAGAGTACTTTTGCGTACCGACATGGTGCCTAAAAAGTCAAACAGTATGAGCAGAGGCACTCTGGAGCAGCAAAGGCTGCTTAATTCAAAACGAGGACGAAACATATTAACACTGGAATACAATTTTGATCCGACCCGATGAGGCCCTCACTAAGTTTTTGTCTACAGAAATTCACATTAAGTTACACAAATTCAATTACCATGATGGTTAATTTCTACCACATATAAGTACAAGAACACATATGCACAGGTCACAAAACATTTTTTTTTTAGTAAAATACATACCTTGAGTTGTCAATAACTGTAAAAAAATATATAATAATATCAATTTCTGATTTTTGTTCAGACCAAAACATCAAGTGTAAAAAGCGCGCCAAAGTGTTTTGCAAACAGCTGTTTCAACATACTGCTCGTATGAAAGCTTACAGCTGATCGAATATATCGAATAAGGCATTCAAATTATCGCCGATATACTAAACAAGGTTTCAGTAATTGGCGGGAAGCATAATTTTGGAACTTTTAAGACATTGAAAATGTTAATTTAGTTACGCTAGATCGTCGAATTCGCCCACAGTGCATCGTGATCGTCATCCTAATCATCATCATCATCATCAGTAGAGCATGAACATTTCTGGCTGTAGCTTTAAGATTTATGGTATGTACTCGACAGTTTTTTTTTTTCTTCTTTTAGTTGCCATTTGTGTTATTGCATATTTCATCAGTAGTTCTCTTCTCACTATCTGTCTCTCTCTCTCTGTCTGTCGCATAAGTCAAATTTTATGACAGACTCAGCCAAACTTGGCTGCAATTCTACATTCCGTTTTTGCTCTGCGTTCGGTTTGCCCCATGTAAATTAAATTCCTTTCGCTTCATATGTGTTGAGCAAATATTTGCAGTACTCCTGGTGGGAACTGCCATTGGCTACCTGCAGCATTCTCCTCTTCAAATTGACTTGGCTTGAAAACTGCGTCATTTTTCAGTTCACTCTTTCATCTCTCATACATACATTAAAAACGCAAAAAAAAAAAAAAAAAAAAACAAGAGGAAAAAATAAACGCAATTTGCCATTCGGTGAATTTTGCGACGCAATTTATCCATTTCACGATATGGAAATTAATTACTTTATACGCATATCCACCCAACCCCTCCAGATACTCGACTCGACTCGATTCGACTGACGACTCCTGGGCAATACAACCCCTAATTCTAGTCTGTCACGTTTTTCTTTTCTTTTTCTGTTTTTATTACCCGGCTACCTTTTTTTCCCCTGCTTGTTGTTTGCTTCTTTTTTCCTTTTCTTTTCTCCTGTTTTGTATTCTTTTGTTTTGATTGGACTTAAGCTTCTTCATTTGATGCCGGAAGCTGAGGTGTTTCTTATAACGAAGTCGGACTACACTTGCCATTGGTTCAAAGCTTTAAAATACGTCGACTTACAGGGCCAAATGAACTTAGTTAATGTCTAAATTCATAGAGTTTTCATGTTTGTATAACGAACAAAGCTCAAAATTAATAAACAAACTTAAAACTTCATGATTTTAAACTATTTGAAATTAAATCATTTTAATTGAAAAATGTTAAAAGTTTGTTTAAGTTTAAATAGTTTTTGGTTCCCAGTGGGATCAAAAGTAATGACAGTTTTAAAAATATATTTTGGTAAGGATTCCTACCAAGAACCTTCCAAGGGTCTTTGCCTTGGCTTCTTCTTATTCTATTCTTCTTGTATTTGTTAAAAATTGTTGTATATTTCGATAGACTCAAATGGTCACAGTTATCCCAGCAATATTAACCGCCAGTAATGATATAAATATTACTCAAAGTCAGACATGGTTGGGTCAGCTTTGAAAACATTCGAGTTTTCCTTAATGAGTTTTACTTGAAAGTTATAAAAGAAAAATCCAAATGACCAATACTTTTAATTTTCTTTTTCGAGCACCAACAAATTGATTGCAAGTGCTTATAAAAGTCACTTATGATTTATGACATGGTCCACCTTCATATGAATCAATCAATTGCCAAGTCAAATACATACATAAAAGCAAGATTTATTCCTTACAAAACTCTGCTGTATACACATTCAGTTTATAAAACGCTAATTGCTTAGACTTTTACTTTTATTCCGTTAGAGTGTGGCAAATTTGATGCGAAAATAATGATACCCTTGATCAGGAAATGGGTAAAAATATTTCATTTGTTTTAGCAGTTTATTTGCTTTGGCGCTTTTTCGCTGCTTCCTTCAGGTTTTTCTTCTTCCCATACAGCTGTGTATGTGTGTGTTAAGTCGTGTGTTTCTCTGTGTGTGTGTGTGTGTGTTTATGAACAAGGTCATTTCTAAAAATTACTCACCTGGCTCCGCTGTGGTTGTTGTTGTCTCAACGGTTTCTGTATTGGCATTACTCTTATCCGGCAAAACCAATAGCAATACGGTCAAGGATATTAAAGCCCAGAGGGGCTTATGGCGCATACGTTTTGGCCTGGCCCTAAGCATGGCCAAAAATATATATATATATAAGCTCTCGCAATGTACAATCAATCAAATGTCTTGAAATCTTTAAGTATTATATGCATTCGTTTCAAGTGGATAACTTTTTTCGTTGCACTTGCCAAACACACACTAACACACACACAAAACACTTTGGAGAAGGCGCAAAAATAGAAAATCCTTTTAAACTTAGTGTCAAACAACTGCACTTGATGGTTCCGAGTTTGGTATATACTTTGGGTTCTTCTCCTTAAAGTTTCACTTTTGTTTTCACATCATCACAAACACAAAGAGCGAGAGAGAAAGAGACGCACGTTTCGTTTTGGTCCTTCTGTGGTCTTCTCTTCCAGGTCTCCTTTTGGTTTTGGCTTTTTGGTTGTTTGGGTCTTTATCTCACAACTGACGACAGGAAAATGCGTTGCTTGGCTTTCGATGGCAACGCTTTTATACTACTCGTTGGATTCTGCGCCATTCGTCCTGTCGTTCATATATATCCTTCGTTTAGTTGCAGTTCGTTGATTTAACGAACGAGTCGCACGCTCTCTCTCTCTCTCTTGCTCGGTCTCTCGCACTCTCATCACGTGCATTTTGCCGGTAAATTGGTTGTGTGTGCGTTTGTTTTTGTTTTGATTTTCGTTTATGTGAGTGTTTTGGTTAGTTTTGCTGCTGCTTTCGCTTTTTTCTTTAGCATTGCCGCATTTTAGGCGCCTTAACCGCGTTATCGTCGCGCCGCTGCCTAGTTTGCCCTTGTAACTTAGCACGTAGCTTTAGCGTTAAAATGTTCCTTCCTCGTGCCACCCTGAGTCGCCACGTGGCGTTGCCTTGACTCGCAGCTCCAGCTAAATCAAGTTTTCCGGCTTGCTAACTAAAGCCAAATGATTCAATTATCTCTTAGCTAAAAGTTTTCCATTAACTAATTTAATTGCAATATTTTAAAGCCCGTTTAACTAAACTCAGTTGAATTAATTGGTAAAGAGATAATTTTGGGGTCGTAATTTATGTGCCAAACGAAAGGAGATATCTAAAATAGTTTACTTAATTGTAAAGCCTTTATTTGGTGAAGTAAATCAAGGCATTTTCTCTTAACTTCTTCAAATAATTTAAAGCGAAATATACAGCCTTTTGATTTTGAAAAGAAAATGGCTCATTTAGGAATAGTTTCAAGTTACAAAAACTTTTTAGTTGGTGGAGTATAAATGCATTTATTTCAGACAAAATCTTGTCTCATTTTCATTAACGAATTGAATAAAATTTCCCTCGAATATGAAACAAGTATCAGTTTTACTGCCCACAATATTTGATATTCAACTTTATTCTACAATAAAATTTTCATTGAGCCAAAAGTTGTGGCGACTAGTGCTCTGGTGTGCAGTAGATTAAAAATTTAATGTATTAAACTTCTTTTGACAGCAAAATTCTTCTTTATTGGTCAGCTTAATTTGATAAAAAGTTTTTAATTTATAATATTCACTTTCAGATTTAGTTAAATATGTCTTTATACCAATAAAACTATTATGAATTCTCAAATTGGTAATTGGAATGTCTGTTTAGATGGCTATATTATTAAAATTTTAATCGAATCTGGTGTTTTAGAGGGCTGTGAACTTAGTTTGTTAAGGAAGAAGATCTTTCTTCTAATTTTCCAGGCGCCTAAGAGTGTCTTGTATTGCAAGCTGTGCCAATTTTTTACGCTGTATTTGGCTGCAATTCCCAAGTAGTTTAAGGATTGAAGATATGATATGGCCATTGCCATTGGAACTTGGTGGTTCTTAAAATTACTATACTGATAATCTGCTGCCTTTGAAATACAGTAAAAGCGATGCCATTTACAACAACATTGCACTTATATCAAATGAATGACTTCATACAAAATTGTATGAAATCGGTTAAAGAAACAATAATGCCGATCCGTTAAGTATGGATATAACCGGCATCTACTGTTTTCTTTCTTTAAAGATCGACCTCAAGTCCGCTTAAGTGGATGGTAGATTGTTTTTGGCCTTCTCTTTATTTCTCATACTTTTTTCCAGTTAGTCCTTGAAGATTTACCAACATCAGTTTAATAACTTTCTGAATATTGCACTTCTATTTCTAAATTTGAGACCAGATTGTTAACCTTTGAATTTATTTGGACTAATGGACAACATTTACATTTACAATATTTACAATCTGTCCACAAAGTTTAATAACTAAATTTGATTTTTCACTTATGCACATGATTTTAAAATATATATATATACTTTTTTATTTAGTTGCCAGCAATTTCAGACAATTTCTTAAAGAAAAGACTTTCCAAACTCATGAATTTTTTTGTTTAAGTTCAAAAAAAAGGAAAATTGTAACTCTAATTAAGTATTCTCTCAATCAAATGCCATAAATATGTTGCAAAATCGACGAGCAATAAGTCCTGAGGCAAGGACGTTGATGTCCTTATCTGCAAAAACGCATGTGTGTGTGTGTCTGTTTGTGTGTGTGAGTGTGTGTATGTCAGTATGGACAGTCTTTGTAAGAAAACTGAAAATAGATGGGGAATAGAAACCGAAAACTGCTGACACAAGGGGGTAAAATCTAGGGAAAACGTAGTCATAGACATTGTTGCGGTGATTTTAAAGCACTTACATTGCGGTCAGACTCTGGGTAATGCTGATGTGGCTATTGCTGTTGTTACTGCAGTTGTTGCTGCTGGTTACCAAACGCCCTCTTGGCCACTAATTACGCAAATGAATTCTCTCTCCGGCGCAACAGAAGTACCAGCAGCAACAACAATCTGATGAGCCTCCCAGTGATAAATGTCAGTCAATGTGGCCACCAACCAACCAAGCAACCCCACAAAACTGGACAAACAATACTGTCTGGCCTGAAGCTGAAGCTGGAACTGCTACTAGAGCTCCTTCTCAACTCAATTCAAGTGGAAAACTCAAAATTCAATTATATGGCATTTTCCCCCACTGCCCTTACAACCTCTTCTTAACTGAAATTCTGTTTATTCAGGCTCAAAATTTTACCTACAACAACAAAACACGAAATTGCAATTGCAATATCCATTCAATCAAATATTCAGATAAACCACAAAGTCCAGGCTCATTATAAATATATGTAGGTAGCTACATAGATACCAATTCGATTTCCGTTTTTTTGGCCACAAATCCTTGCCTTGTCATGCAATTATAGGAAAGTTTTAATGAAATTTCTCGCTCAGTCATAGAAAATCATTTAACACCATTCACTCACATAAAAAAAAACAAGCTAAAGGAGAACTAAGCTAAGTGAAACTTTGCTCCTAATTATCCCCCACCTATTCAGCTTATGGGTGAGTTAATTGCATTGCCAATGATGCGGCGAAAATCATGTCCAAGAAGCACACAGACAACTGCCAAGTCCAAGTCCAAGGCAAAGTCAAAGCCAAAAGCCATTAAGTCATTAAGATGCTTAAATTGTCATTAAAGTTGTAGGTTGCATGGAAAAGGAAATGCCAATTGGTATACAAAATCCATAATGAAATTTCGCATAACCGATTAGTTGATTAAATTTAACAAATATCGTTTATAAACAGGAATTTAGATACATTTAGTGAAGGACAGAAAGTTAATTATTATACAGAATTCCAAATATATAATTTTATAAATTTTAAGGACCAGTTTATACAAATAGAGCTCCAAATAAACAGGCATCAAATTTTCTTCTTGGCCCTAATTACTTGGCCATTGAATTGCAAATGGCGTTAGAAAGTTTTCGCCCCATGCCAGTCACCTAACGAGTTTGCTTAACCCCCGACTCCTCCCTTTTGGAGTTAAGCAAATTAAATAAAAATACATTAATTGCTCGCTGCTCTCTCGCTCTCCCGCTCTCTCTCTTACTCTCTTTCACATAACCACAACAACTGCAAATTGAGAACTGCAAAAGTGACACGTCCTGGCAATAAATCTCAATTGATCCCCGCGGTGCTGTTGCAAGAGTTCAATTAAAAGTCTCCTGACGGGATACCTCAAAATGTGGTCCGGTCGGTGGTCGTTGGTTGGTGGTCAGACGATGTGTCCAGTTCCATTTGGACAACTCCCAGTGCTAGCCAATGCTAGCAAATACGTTAAGTGGCAAGTAGGAAAAATAGCAAACAGGAGAACAAATTTGCATGCATTGCAAATTAAGCCAGTAAATACTTGGGGACCAACTGAAAATATATGTATAAAAGCAAGTAAATCGGGAAACTAATTAGGTTAAAGCAAACTAATTTAACTCAATTTATTGGAAAATTAAAATATAATGTTATATAGTCTTAAATCTGAAAAAATTGTTCGATTTTTTTAGGGAAAATTATTTGATGGACTACACTAAAGTAATTCTACAAACCTTGGTGACTTTTGTTGCAAGTGTCCGCAGTAATTCCTGATGACTTTTTATAAAATGTCCTGCTTACTTTAATACTAGGTTTAGTTAAAAATTCTGAGAATGAAGTCTATCAAATTGGCTAATCGTCAAGTAGTCTCGATTTGTTTAGATATTTTTGGGCTTGGAGTCTATGAACTTCCAGTACTTACCTCTTTTAAGCACTGTCTACGCATTCTTCTAGACATGGGAACTCTTTACCAAATTCAATTGACTTCCCTGTAAATGAAATTGAATAAAAAAGAAAACAATTTCCTGAAGAAACTATTTTTCCATTACCATGGGCTATAACCACTGGAAAGACTTGTTAGAGCGCCATTAAGCAAGTGTAAACGGTTTGCCAGACTTTGAATTTTTCATAGCATACTTTCCGAACATATGTAACCCCACAAATGTAGGCAATGAATTTTTTCATGGCCATCACAATACAAATGTTAATGTGTCTGCTTGCACAGGTGGGTTTTATCCTTTAACCAGGCATTATCTTTTCTCTTTGTTTGCCCTTAACATAAGTCGCAATTAGTTGTAGGTTTCACCTGAGTTTCGGTGTTACTTTATGGGGTGTAAGTATTTTTAATTAAAAGCATAAAGCTGAAATGAAGTAATTGAATGCTGGATAATGGCGAATCGACTTGAATTCGCATGAATCGAGTTGAATGGGAATGAGACTGGTTAAGCGGCTTTTCGAAGCAGAAAAGCCATAAACGCGGCCATTTGGCTGGGAATTGTTATGACTAGAGTTTGTTAGAAGGAAACGACAAAAAAGACCCAAAGCAAAAGGGAGAAAGACACAGAGAGAGAAAGAGAGAGAGTTGGAGCTGACTTGGCCATTTTGCGTGTGGTCGACAACTTGGGGATAAGCGTTGGCCAAGCAAGTGCAAATAATATTATGGTTAACTGAACACACACACAGACAGAGGGAAAAACACAAACAACGACACGAGAAAGACAGAAGGAGACAGAAGTGTGGTAAAAAGCGAATTGGGAGAAAGGAGAAGAAGTTTCACTAGCCGGACAACAACACGCACAAACTGGCCTCTGCCAGGGCAAACAGCATTAAGTAACCGCACGCACACACACAAACAAACACAAACACATTGTTAACTTCAGGGATGGACTATAGGGTTTGCGGGTACAACAAACAAGAGCTATTCATAATAGCAATGCATTTCAGCAGGTCCTTTCTTAACTTGAAATCATTTTTGTTGTTGAATTGGAATGTTCAATTTAATGTGTGAGCGACAAGCTTATCTTAAGGACAAAAAAGGATAATTTTTAACTATGTACACAGCAGTTGGTATCAAAAAAGGTCTTGTTGGTCTATCTGAAACCAAAAAATGAGAATTTGTCACATTCTTATATTTTATATTACGGAGGTACACAAATATATTTCAAGGTTCCAACGGAATAATTGGCAATATATGTTCTAAATATGAGATTTCTGTCTGTTTTGGATGTATGTTAGTACTTGACTTGGTAAAGTTGGATACCTAATTGTTAGTGGCTAGTGTTCTTAAAAGTGTTGTTCGAGAAATGGGGTAAATTTTATCACCGATAAGATGGAATCTATCTAAAAGACTTTTATTTGTACGACTTTCCAAAACCTTTTTTCACAGTTCTCAAAAAGTAAATTGTTTGCAACCTTTGTCAGAAAAATTATAATTTTTAGATGCGTATGAGATAAAAGGAAGTGAATTCAAGTAGATCTCATCCCGTCTCTGTCCACTACAAAGACACACACATTTCACTCCTATCCTGAGCAGATTAAGGAGCAAGTGAACGTGGGCGTGCATGTGTGTGTGTGTGTGTTTGTGTGTAATTGTAATAACTGTTGTCGTCGTTGTCGTTGTCGTTGACGTCGACGAACGTCTCTGTTGTTGCCACTGTAATTGCCTTGGCTGCTTTTACTTCAACTGCTCCTCCTACTACAAACAACATACTACCACATTCAGTTTCTACTATTTCATCTGGGTTTCTACTCCTTGTGCTTTCTATAGCTCCGCTGCTGCTGCTTCTCCTGCTGCTGCTGCTGTCATTGACAAGCTCAATAATGGCCATCGACCGCAACATCTGGTTTAGCTTGCCAGTTTGAGTTTTGTTAGTTGCCAAGTTGGCAACTGATTCTCAGGTTTAACCGAAAAACAGGTACATATGTATGTATGTGTACAAAATACAACATGTTTTCTTTCTTGTTGGCTAATTGAAACGCATCTTTAAGGAACATTGCAACTAATCCAGTGTAAAAAGCTTTCTCTCTAACCCCAATAGCCGTCAGCATCTGCTGGCAGCCATCTATCTAGCTGCTGCTGCTGCTGTTGCTGCTACTCATTCTTAAACCATCCTCATCCTGTCTAACTGCATCTACTTAGCATAATTTGTTGTCTTGTTTTTATTTCTTCTTGTTCGTGCCAGGCTTCTACTCTCCGTTTTTACATTGTCTATGCGTAGAGTTTGAAGTTGGCAAATGGCAGCTGGGGAATATTATATATATTTGTAAAAGTAGTAGATAGATATAGCTGTCAAGGACCCAAGTTGTTAGACAGCCAGCCAACCAGCCTGACTGGCTCCCAGGCTGCCTGACTCAGCCAAGTCCCATTGTCAGTCTAGACTAAGAGACAATGTCTGCATACGGAAAAAGGCTTACATATCATTGCACTTGAATGCTGAATCTGCACTTTTTATGGCCAGGTCAATCGGATCAATAAATATAAATTGCTTTCAAAAACAAAAAAAAAAAGAGTTAAGAAAAATGTTTTCGTCTGCTTTATCTATATTTAATAAGAACTCTGTTGAAAATATGTTTTTGTTTGAATGAACACCAAAAATTTTAAGCTTTTAGTTAATTTTATTATTATTATTATTTGACTTATTAACTAAAAATATAGCAAACAGAATGAATATGCAAAATTTATAATGATTAAACGTTTTCTTAATAAACATTGCATTGCCAACCAAATTTCACAGCTTTCTAGTTATACAACACTTAAAATTTGATTTTGCCGCCAAAAGTTTCTTATTTTTTAACACTAAGGCTCTAAAGTGTGGCAACATTGTTGACTATTTCAAGACTCTGGCAGCACTTACAAAACATGTTTCGGCCAGCTTTAATTAAATTGTGTTTATTATTGTTAATTAACAAAAGCTAAAACCAGTTGATATCAGTTAAAAATCATGGTAAGATTTTAAAATGGAATCACCAACAAATTGTCCACTATATTTTCTTGTTTTCAGCTACAATTGAGCGACTTTCGAACGGCTTGTCCCAATGCCCTATCAGCTGCTTTAGCCCACGAAGTTTATAAGGACCTGTGGAAGGATGATGAACCAAATAATCTTAAGCCTCTTTATGATGATGAATTACAGGATTTATTATTAAGTGCAGACGAAAACAAGAAAGTCTACCTACCTGTACTTTATAGCAAAGACATTGATTTTAAGCTCATACAAAAACTGCAGAAAAAACTAAGCAAAAGGTAAAGCTAATTGCTTAAGTTAGTATACATATTGGAATAGTATCTTTTTTGTCTTTCTTTTGCAGCTCTATCTTTCTTGCCATTGTCGATAATACAGGTAACATATTGTATTATCAAATCCGTCAAGAGGAATTTCACGATCAACCATCTTCATCAGGAAGTCAATCCAAAACAAAACTTCCACCCGATTAGCATACAAGGATTAAAGCCTTTTTCATTGTCGAATAATAAGTTATTTAATTCAAATATCTGTGTACACATATAAGTGGTAAATTCATATAGCTACACACATACCATCTGAAATGCAGTCCAGGGTCTAAACTCTAGAGAGCCTAACACATGTCTTCACGACTTGCACAACATAAATGCTGCCAAGATTGATTTTAACAGATAATTTAAGTCTTTTTGTTATTTTTTGAAGGATTATTATTGCCAAGCATCTGTGTGAAGATGGAAGATGTCTCGCAGATTGGTCATATCATATCCAGGATTTTGTAATTTGTCTTTGTGCCTCGAGTTAAGACAATTTCAAGTCCATTTTAAAATCGTTGAAAAACTTGCATTAAAACTGATTTAAAGCCTGGAAAAAACGGAAATGTTGTCCAACGAATGAAATAAGGCAAGTGGGATATAATTTATCTGGATGAAGTAAATATAAATATAAAGAACTTTCATCTGAATTGGCCTAAAAATATAGTGAAAACAAAGCATCCACAATATCTCAGCTCCTCGCAGACTTTTTAAAATGTTCTTTGCACCTATGTTGTTGGGTTGATGCTGGAGGCTTTTATAACATCACGTTTGTCCTTATCCTTGAGGGAACACTTGTGATGTTTGTAAAAAAAAGCCTTTCAAATCACCCTTTTAAAAGAGTTTTCATGTTCTAATGCCATAAAGGACTTTAATCTATCAAAGAACATTCCTATCGTCCTTAAAATGGCTAAGTTATAACGCCATTGTTGGGTTTCATGCGACTTTTGGACCATTTTTTAAACTATATTAAAAATCGATGAGAATTTATTTTGAATGATTCGAAGAACTATGTTCAAATCGGTGTTAACCGACATTGATCCTGCAGAGATATGGAGATTTTCTTAGTATCCGAAGTCTCCAAATCCTGTCGCATGTACTTCATTCATAAAAAAAAAACATATTTACTTTTATTTCCTTAAATTTTGAACTGATGTCAAATTATAAGGTTCCCAGTGTTGTAGTTTCATTAGTCCTCCAGTGGCAGTCTAATCTCTTCCAAGTCTTTATGAAGAGTCAAAGAGAAACAATAATGTACCAAGAAGTTGATGTTTGTATATAAAAATGAGACATATGCCAGAAATTTGTTTTTATAATAGCGATAGATATACATTTATTCAAAAATCATATCATATAGTTTTGCATAAATAACAATTATGTTCACGAAATGCAGAGATTTTTTTGCATAATCTCCGATCTGAAGAAACATAATAAAATGATAATAGATCAGCGCATGATCTGTTATGAAGGAGGCATGGGCGCAGACATAGGGGCAATAGTGAAGGGGGGACAGGAGCGTCGTTATTTAGATAATATTAGGATATATGTATAGGATAGTAAAATAATAAAATTAAACTTAATCAAAATACTACAAACTTAAATCTATATAAAATTGTTTTTTAAAATTAACATATAGCATTAAATCTCTTAAGAATTACAAACAATCTGATTGCAAGCATTATCAAATTTATGTATATATGTAAGTATTTTCATATGCATATAAAAAATGTGTAAATTGATGTTTTTTTTTTCTTCTCTTTTTCCAATCAGTTGTTCATTAGTTTAAATATTTTCTTTTTCATTTTCATGTTTTTTTTTTTTTTTTTTTGTTTGTTTTTATGTTTAAAGCTTGCCGCAACGTTTCAAAATTCAAAATTTACAAAATAAAATTGAATAATAAAATGCTCAAAGCAATCAAAACTTGTTCTCGCTTTTGTTTCTCATTTGTAAGAATAAATAACAATAAATGTAAGCATTGTGTTTGTGTATATAAATATGTTTTGTTTAAAAAATATTAATTATAATTTCAACTCAAGTTAAAAAAAAAAATATACAATTTAAATGTTGTAAATATATATGTTTTGTATGTATATTTCTCTTCTATGCTAAAAATGAGCTGATCCCTACCTGATAATTTGCTTTCTCAATGCTTTTCTTATTCGGTTTCGGTTTGACTTTTTCCGTTTACATTCCTTTCTTTTCTTTTTGTTTGTTCATTAAATGTTATAAAAAGGTATATAATATTCTATATATATTTGTTTATGTATAAATGGAGGATGAGGAAAGGGCTTGTAAAATAGCTGCTGGTGTATATGTAGATATATATATATGTATATATATAATATTCTCATTCTCTTCTTTATAAAATCTATATTGTGGCTTACAAAAATCAATCTATATCATGCTTTTGGGTAGGGTGTGTTTATGTGTGTGTGTATAAGGCATTCCAAAAATTTTAATATTCATTTTCTTCACTTTCTTCTTTTTTTTTTCGTTTGTTTTTGGGATTTGTCAGACTATTCAATGCTGTACAAAATATTTATGATTTTTAATTAGTTTTTAGTTAAATTTTGAGTTAGATGATTGAATGGATGGATGATTGACAAATGCTTTAGGTAGATTTATGTTGGCCAGTGAGCAAATATCGTGTATATATGTATGTATACAGTTTTATGTCTGTATAATGATGTTTTGTTGGCTTTTTTGTTAAATTTACAAATAGACAATATGTATATATATATATACTTATATTTTGCATTCCAATAATTAAACATAAAAAGTTATTAAATAAAAGCATATCTCTTCTATCCAACTCGAACTCAGTTTGGGCTAAGCCCACTCCGTTCTCACTTTGATTTAACACCAATCGGCCGTATAGGAGAAATCTTGGAATAATCCTTGCTCATCATCGGTTAGATGACGCGGTTCCTTTGGTGGTGTCAATTGGGCCTTCTCAGAAGTGAACTCCTCATCGAAGTTCGACACATCCTCCAGGTGGTTCTAAGATAAAACAAAAATAATTCAATATAAGAGAGCGGAAACTTGTAGGCTTTTTGGCAACTACTCACAATGGTGGGCACAAATGGTGGTTTGACTTTGCGTAACAATAGATCATCCCACACAATGGAACGGAAGAAGGCCTGCTTTTTGACATCCTCCGCATCCCGTTCCGATGAGCCCAAACGACGTTCAGGATTCTTGCGGAGCAACTGTAAAGTAAAAGGTTTAGTAATCTGTCTCTAAATTTTCTCAACTTTAATAACTTACCCTACGCATAACAGCTATGGCCTCGAGTGAAAGGAAACGCGGATAGCGCACTTCATCGTTGACAATCGAATCGAATACTTCCTCCTCATCATCGCCTGGGAATGGTGACTATAGAAGATGAGGTTTCAATTAGTTGCCATTTCAATAAGTTCAGTTTTCTCGTGCTTACCTCTCCCACCAACATTTCAAATATCAGTACACCCAATCCCCACCAATCGACGGCTCGTGTATATGATGTTTCGGTCAAGACTTCAGGCGCCAAGAATTCGGGTGTGCCACAGAAAGTTCCAGTTCGATCACCGAAACCCATGCCCTCTTTGCATAGACCGAAATCAGCAATCTTCACATAACCATCAGTGTCAAGCAACAAATTGTCCAGTTTCAAGTCTCGATAGATAATCTTGTTCTCATGCAAATATTGTAGACCCAAAACCACACAAGCGGCATAGAATACGGCACGCGGTTCCAAGAATACATCCGTATGAATATGCATCATCAGATCACCGCCGGCGGCGTATTCCATTACAAAGCAAACATGTTGCTGCACAATGAGAGAGAAGTGAACATAAAATTAATATAAGGTGAAATTTTCATATTTTCGAATCTTAAATTGGCTAAATTTCTAAATTTCCATTTTCATTTTAACGCTGAAACTGCTTTATGGACTTGAAAATCCCATCGATAATAGTTTTCCGGGTAATTTGTATGTCTTTTTCCAGCCACGGAATTTTGAGGTATTCTTATGACTTTCAAAACTAAATATCGGACTCTAAAGAATCTCCTAATTTTGAAACATATTAGAACAAGTTGAACAAAAACCTTGTGTTTTTCATCGCTCTTTTAATCTATCTAAAATTTGGCTTTGTCAGAATATCTTCTTTTTGTTTATTACATAATTGGCTTTGGTTATTTAGTAAAGGATTACAAGTTTCTTTAGGAAACCAGTCACTTAAAGTTACTTTATTTCTGTTGTCTCCTTTTGCTATTTGTGTAACCAAATGCAATTTTCTTCCTATGCATTACAAACCTTTAATAAAATTGAATTGCCACTAAAAATCTTTTGGAAAACTGTTTTATCTACATCTTCTAAAATCGCATTCCCTTTTCAGGGTCCTTCAACTTGTACAGTCTCCTGTTTTCTGTATATGGCTTGCATTCTTCATCACAAACTTACCTCTGTTTGGAAGCATGAATATAAATTGACTAAGAAAGGATGCCTCATGGCATTGGCCACCTCAAAGATGCGTTTCTCGCTCAACAGCGATTCGACCTCATCTCGGGCAATAATGTCGCCCTTTTTCAAGGCCTTGATGGCATAATATTGATTATTCGAGCGTAATTGCGATAAAATGACCTTGCCAAAGTGTCCACGACCCAAAACGCTTAACAAACGGAAATTGTCAAGGCTAAGTAAACCGGAATTGGGCAACAGTTGTTGTTGTTGCTGTGATTTATTCCTTCCTGTATTGATATCGTCACGGTACTGCAAGCCCCGTGCCACTTGCTGGCGGCGATTGTTGTTATTGTTATTATTAGTGGAGGCAACTGCAGCAGCAGCTCCTCCGCTAGTGGCCGCAGCCTTGGCCACATTCAATTCATATTGATTGGCATAAATTGGCTGTTTATCCTGTTGCCTTTGAGCTGGCTGCGGTGGTGGGAAATGTATCGATGAGGCAGACGATGATCCTGCCGCCGCATAGATAGTTGGTGTAGGTGGCTCCTGTATTATGGGTGAGGATTGTATATAGTTCTGCTGCTGCTGCTGTTGATTATTGCCCACATAGAGTTTGCTTAGCTGTGGTATAACCTGGGAATAAGAGAATATTGCAAATGTATTTAACTTTTAATGATCATTGAAATATTTCATTTTTTTTTTTTAGTTAGTTAAAAGAATAAGAAAAGTTCTGCATAATCTTGAAGAGATTTGTGTGTTTGTGTGTTAGTTTCACCTGCTTCTGCTCATCATCATTTTCATCTGTTTGAAGTGTTACCACTTGCTCTATAGTCTCAATTGAAACGCTGTTAATGGCCTCAATGGCCGTTTCCACTTGGTCGAGCTCCTCCTCTTCAATGGTGCAGCTATTGACTGCCTCAATGGGTTCGAGTGTTATATGCACTAGACTGATATGGGCCTGCGGAACATATATACACATAAACAACATATATGTTTATTTCAATATCTCTTCGATTGAAAAACACACACAGATTTTGTTATGGATACATTTAATGATGATGGACACAATTGCTGTTGACTGCTGCTGCTGCTATTACGCTGTCTACATATTTGTCTCACAATTTGCGAGAGTAGATAGAAAGTTGGCAGAATCATCATTATCTTTCCATCCATCCATCTATCAACCCATCTATTCTATGTCAAATCGATAATGCACCAGCGCTAGATAATGAGTTAGTTAGGTACGTAGGTGCCTAGGCGGCAAGTGGTCAAAACAAACTGTTTGGCCATTATTTCTTTTTGGGAACAAATTGTCGCAAAAAGCCAAGTTTTAGGCAAAAGAGAGAGCACAAATGTGACGGCGCATTTTGACAAAAACAAGACATAGACAGATAGATGGACGGATGGATAGGTGGGTGGTTGGTTGGTTGGTTGGTTTGGGTGACAGTGACTATATGTATTTTTAGAGAGACTGACAAACAGACATATAAGGTACATATACTATATAGGCATTTTGTTTTTTTTTTCTTTTTCTTTTCGGTAAATGGAATATGCGCGCCACCTTGACCATGTTACGTGCAACGTGTAGGCTCCTAGACGGTGGATGGGTAGGGTGCTTTTGGTGTGGTTGGTGGTTCGGTGGGTATAAACAAACACAGGGTGTTTTTTGTGAGATACATGAAAACATTTACTTATTATTCGCCCCACTTAACGCCCGCCACAATCATCTAACCAAGCACTGACAATTGGCACGTGAAATGGACACACTTTTTGCTCTTCTTCTCTGATCTTTGCGCTAACCAATTATCAAAAGAAACACGAAAAGGGTATATTAGACTATGACTAAAATGCAATTCGATTATTTTCAGGGTTTTTTCAGAAAAGCCCCAGGGAGATGAAACCTCTTAGATTAGAGTTGAATTAGGTACATTCATTTTTCTCGATCTTTATTGGTCATGATCATGAATCTTGTCAAAATTTTCCACTAATCTGTCCCTACTTCAGTTCCTCAGTTTCTTAAGTGACAAAAACTAGAATTCAAGGCTTATGCGTGTTTTCCACATGCTATTAAAGGACATTTTTCCGATCTCAGTACTTAAAATACATTCAATCCCTAATAAAAACTCGATGCAGGACTCTCTTTAACCTGTTAATACCTCAATATGGAATTTAATTGCAGTCAACGCATTACAGGGTATCCCAAAAGTCGCATATACTAACAATATAAGAATATATTTACGGTTTATTGTATGTTATATGTTGTTTTCTGTTTAGATTTTGAATTTAGAGACATAATTCTATTTATATATCAATTTAGATTGTCACTTATTTTTGGGTAATTTCATCTTTTAAAAATTAAGCAGAACTTTTCTTGTTTTTTGTTTTTTTTTTTTTTGTACTTTGTTTTTAGTATTTTGATTTCGTATTTACAATTTAGTAATGGGGTTAGAGCTCTCTAGAGTTAATAGTTTTATTTAGTGTGTTAGTTCAAAGAACTACAACAAGTGAACGGTCAAACGAACAAACGAACGAACGAACGAACTTTAAGTGCATATGCAGGGTGAGTGGTGAGTGGTAAGTGGGGAGGAAAAAAGGATCATCAAACCAAGAACACTGTTAAAAAGTTTTTTTTTTTTTGTTAACAAAATTGTGTGAACCAGAAAGCCAAAAAATAAAGTAAACACACAATGGGTGAGAAAACGAAAGAAAAAAACACCTAACCTCCACACAGAAACGATCGCCGCCGCTGCTGTTGGATTGATGAATGTCCTTTGACCTATACAAATATGAATCATCATCAGCCATCCGATTATTCTGATTCTCGTAGTCGTCATCATCCTCTGGATACTCGACCAGTGGTGAGGGGGGGCATTGGGCATATGACTAAATCATCATCTTGTCCCCCTCGACCACCCAGTAATACGACTGGAGGCATGGTCAGGACAGGACGATGCAATTGCTGATCCACAGCAGACGGTAATGATGTTGATGATGATAATGATGCTGATGATGTTGGCGGCAGTTTCTCGTTGGGCTGCAACTGAAATTGGCTTGGTTGGTGGTGGTTGGGCAAGACAAGAGCTGAACTAGATGAAGAGGTAGTAGTAGTACTAGTAGTGGCGCAGGTGGAGCTAGGAGAGCTAGGAAGATCAGGTGAAGCATGACTGTTGCTGCTGTTGGTTAGTAGTAGCAATTCAGGCGGCGGAGGTGGCGGAGGTTCTTGCATGATTCTCTGACGTGAATGATGTTTTTGTTTTTGCTGCTCCTTCTTTTGCTTTTCACATAACTCCAGAATGGCTTTCCTTTTGGCCTCTTGAAGCTGCTGGAGTCTTTGTTGCTCCTCCAGTTGTCTTTGTTGCAATGCCTGCTGCTCGTTCATCTGTTCGCGTAGCAAAAGACTTTCGAGCACCTCCTGATCGAGCAGTGGCAATTGCATTTTCTCCAATCTCTTCAAGGTACTTGGACGCGAGTCCAGTTCGGTGAGAAAATCAAATTCGTTCAATGCATCCTGCAACTGTGGCGCCAATTAGAGAGTGAGAGAGAAACACGACATCGAAACGAATTGACGAATCAATTCGAATCGAATCATCCATGACACGAAAATAGATGACACACACACAAAACACAGAGAGAGTGAGAGAGAGAGAGAGAGAAAGAAGTTGGAGGAGGAGGTGAGAGAAAGAGCGACACACAAAGCAAGAGAAGAATTGAGAAAAGAGACAATCGATGATGTTCCCAAAGAAGTAAAGAAAAGAAAAGGAAACACCAAAGTGAAGTTGCATAAAAAATATGAAGAGAAATCAGTTGAAAGCAGAAATAGCTTAATGATGATGAGATAGAGAGAGAGAGAGCAGAGAGAGAAAGCTAGAGGGAGAAAAAATAAGAAGGCAGTGGGCATTACCTAGTAGTCTAAGCAGAAGCTAATGAATTTCCATGAGACTAAAAAAATAGAAAATAAACTAAATACTAAAACTAAATACCATTTTCCTATTGATTCTAATTCTTCTTTGATTCTTTCTTTATTAAATGTAAAGCCAACCAAAGTCCCAAACTTAAAACAAAAAGTTGAAGCTTTCAATTTCCATCGCATTTCCAATCCTATCCATTATATATATATCCTATCTTAAATTGGATATATCGAATATAATAAATTACAATATGCAATCTATAAACTAATGTTATAATCCTTCTAAGCTTCTTTAATATGTACGAACATAAAGCATGTAAGCCTCAAAGCAAGAAATTCGTTGTGATAATCAATATCTTGCTCATCGATCATCCCTCTTTCCATCCTTTAGAGGATTCCAAGTTAAAAAATTGAATCAGAAGTGTACAAAAATATTCAATATTGATTGAAAACCTTTTAACTTGCCAAAAATCTCATTGGAAATTCATTGAAATTTTTAAAACGTGAATAATGCTAGATAGATAGAAAGAAAGACAGAGAGAGTTAGGAATCTCATAAGCGGGAGAAGCTCTTTCAGCAATCCATTTTTAATGAATCCTTTTTCTTTAATGTCGTTGATGATGATATTGATGATGGTGATTGTTCTGTATGGAGTAACCTTTCTTTCTTTTCTTTGGAATCAAAACCAAAACCCAACACCATGAGAAGGAGGATAGTTAGATAGAAAAAAAGATGAATGTGAAAATGGATGACTGTACAATGATGTGAATAGATGAATAGCTAGGCAATAATGGAACGCAAGGCACAACGATCAACGAGATATCATAGATATGAAGAGGGGTTCTATACAGGATCAAATGTACATTAGGGACAGGGATTAATTGCAGACTCACCTCCTGATCCAACACTGGCGTAGTTGACGATGACTTGAGCATTGTGGGTGGCGGTGGGGGAGCAGTGGTGGGAGCAGCTGTACGTCCACCCAGTGGCATGACAGGCGATGGTGTCGTGGGCGTTGTCTTGTTCGACATTTGCAGACTGAGGGAATTGGGTCGTGATGCACCACCTGCTCCCGATGCGGGTGACTCTGGCGGCAGTACACTGATGCCCTGCATATGCATTGAGAGTGGACGTAACCCACTTAGACCACTTGACGAGGGATCTGGATATTCTCCAGGAGTCTCTACATGTTCATTCAGACCGGCCTCGGGATCGTATTCCATATTCTGAGCCTGTTCACCGGGTGTATAGGGTTCGGGTTCAATGGCCAGAGCATCCGATGATGGTGTACGCGAAATGGGCGATTCTGAATCTCGCGAAGAAGCCTGAACCGCAGCAGCGGAGGCATTACTGGCCCCGGTGGCGCTACCAGATATCGATGGGGTACCCAAATGCACATGATTGGGAGCATTTCGCTTCAAGAGACGTCCCCAGGTGGCCACATTGATGTTCATTTGCTTGGCTCTGGAAATATTCTTGGCCTGCTGCCTGTTGAAGATCATTCGTTGACGTCGTAACTTTGGTTTCTGTGATATCATCGGATTAAGGAATTTAATCTCAGCAAAGAGCAATCCCTGCGGTTCCAATTGCAGGGCCATGCCGTGACGCACATCGTCAATGAACTCCTCGAGGCGCAACACTTTCACCGCACACAACGAACGCCAATCGCGCCAATAGACGCCAATTTCCAGTTCCCGGGAACGATCTAGTTCAATGGAGAAGCGCTGATCCCAGGCCTGCTGTGAGCATGGCTTCCATGATGTCTGTCCCACACTGATATTGTCTAGCTTAATCACCGCCATTATCTCAATCGATGTCTCATCCTTCACCGAATAGCTCTTCGAACTGCTGCGCGATGTAACGCCCTTGACAAAGCTACGCAGATCCCCCGGACTGGAGCTAGTATCCTTATCGCGGCGTGAACGTCCTGGCACATCTTCCAGCAGATCTTGACAGCCCATCAGACGTACTTCCAATTTCCCGGTGACACTGGCACATCGTCCCAACGACGACACCGATTGATAGGCCTTGTTACCCAACAATCCTCCCGGTCCCGATTGCAACGATGTGTAAGTCACTGGAGCGGGTGATGTGGATTGCTGAACAATTTGCAATTCCGTCTTGAGCAACTGGGCAGCCGGCGAATCCGTTGGCAGCTCCTGACGTCGCAAGTCCAATGAATACCGCAAGAGATCAAGTTTTCGCGATGACTCCGATAATCGTCCATGGGCCTAAAAGCAGGAATAAAGTATTATTCGCTTGAGCATAATCTACATATATAGAGAATAATTTCCCCCCGAATAAAACGACTTTTCTATTTACATTCTACTTCTTTTCTTTCCTTTTTTGGATTTATTCATAATTTATTTTGGTTTTTGCTTTATTTATACAACATTGAGGAACATTTATGGTGTTTTTTTTTTTTGTTTTTTGTGATCTTATAATTCTAAAAGTTCTTTGGTTGGTTCGGGGTTTTTAGTTAATCGGGAGACTCAACTTATAGCCATATATGTTAAATGCATTAACAAAAGAAAAGATTTTCAAATAATAATAGTTAAGTAACTTTACCACCTAACAAAGGATTTGAGCCAAGTATGCGATGTGAAAGAGTTTATAGAACACGCACAAGCAAAAAGAAGGCAGAGATCTTGACATCATCGCACAAGGGACCATAGACCGATCTAGGGCTGTGAAATGGGAGAAATTTTGCCAATAAACCAATGCCATATGCTATAGAGGAAAGTTCCAAGCATTTCACAGCCCCAGAACTAACTAACTGAGCCAAAGCTCTCATAGTTTCTTGAGAAAAACATGACCATCATAAGCTCAATTTGTTTCAGACAATATATAGCCCTTTAGACAAGAGTCTTAATGACCAAATTCGGCTTTCCTCTACCTTGTGCTTCAAACTCCAGCCAGAATATGTGACTTGTTAGGTAGGCCGTGGCACACTTGCTATATGAGCTGCCAGAAAGAATTCTGGCTCATATCTGAGGCCTTCTCAATAGGGGTCTCTCGCCCAAGGAGAAGGCACGTCCCCTTAGTTGAAAACGTTCGGCCAACCATCGTTGGCAGCTCTCACAGTGGCAATTGGGATTCTTAGTGGGTCCCACATGATGTCCTGGCTTGCGCATAGTCACCACATTACCGAAACGACGTGCCTTCTCCAAATGCTCATGGGTATAGCCCGAGAGTACGGTGGCCGTTGATGTAGTGGCCTCACTTTTTACACTGGGACTATCGGCGCGAGTTATATCAAAACGACGTATGGGTATGGGTGATGGGGGCGGAGGCATGCCCAATGTACTGGCCGATGTGGTGCTCGGCGGTGCTTCACTGCCACAACGCACCACAGTGGTGGCGGCGCTAAGCAATTGCGGTGAACTGCGCTCCGATGAGGGAGAATTAGTTTGATCGGGGGGCCACTTGCACTGAGAGATTATCGCGTGCCTCACTTTTCCAGCGATAACTAGGATGAAGTAGACGAAATGGATCAACAATCGGTTGAACTGGAGCTGTCTGAGGTATTTCTCGTTGATGTAGCAAATGTTGCTGGGGCACTTGTTGCCGTTGATATAGTTGTTGTTGTTGTTGCTCTTGATTCTGACTGGGTCCAAAGAATTGCAGGAAACCTGGACGCTGTGGTTGCTGCTGCCTCTTGGGATAAGTATTATAGAGATTATTTGTATCGGAAAATCCATCCGATTCCGACGGTATGGTATCGCTACGCTGGAATTGATTCTCTCGAATGGTTTGCAAGCCAACAGGAGCTACTGGTTGCTCCACATTGGGTCTAGACCATAGACGTTCCATTTGACGTATACGCAAACGATCGAGAGAATTATCATAGTCAAAACTATCCGATTTGGTTAAATTGAAAATGGGTGTATCCACTTCATCGGTTTCCTTCCACGACGAATCCACACAATCACTTCCAGCCAAAGCGGCAGCTGAGGAAATGCTACTACAAGTGGCATCTCTGGCCGGAATGCTGGAACGTGATGAATTCGGATAAGCGGAGCTACTACTCAGCGTATCCTCTGCACTGGGTTGTCGCATATATTTCTGCCTCAAATTGGCCAATTTGGCAGCACGTTGATCACCAATATGTTTGCGGAAAAGCAATTGCTTCGACTCACTGACTTCTTCGGCTGTGCTCGATTTGGTTATGGCATGACCAAGATTCAAAAGATGATCCTGATGGTCATTCTCAGTCGTCTGCTTTGGTTGTTGTTTAGTTTGATGTTGTTGTTGTTGCTGATTGTTATTGTTAGTGGCCCATCTTCTTGGCAAAGCTTGTGTGGAGGAGATCCTTTGATGTCTTAGCAACATTTGCTCATTATCCAATACCGTTTGAGGTGTTGAATTTGAGTCCAAATCGTAAGGCTTAAAATTGTCATTGCCTGCCCCAGAGGATGATGTGCTGGATACTTCAGCATCTGCCTGATCCACTTCCTCCTCATCTTGTTCCTCCTCAGAGCCCGTACAATAGACATCGATGTGAACAGTTCTCGGTTTCTTTTCATTCAATTGTGGTATTCGAGGCATTGAAGCTGACTTGAAGGTTGATGATGGTGTAGGCGTTGGTGAATAGGTTGGCTGAAAGTGTCAGAAAGTGACATAAGTCGGTTATTTCTTTGGACATTTCATGTCATTTATGACTTACCCTAAAAGTGTTTGCCTCCTCTGCATGCCTTTTGGAATTGAAACTCCTCATTAAAGCATCTGTGGTCGCTCTTCTCTGATCATAAGCGGTGGGACGACGTTTCGATGACGTCAATTGCTGCTGTTGCTGCTGCTGCTGTCGCTCCTCTGTGTCGCTTGTCTGAGAGAAGGCATCACGCAATTGTTGTGCCTTGACTTTGCTGTGATAGATGAATGGTTCATTTTCACCCACTTCCTGTTGGGGCAGAAAGTCGGCAATGGCCGAGACCATAATGTTGCAAGTGCTGCGGCATTGAGTGCCACAAATCTGTGCCGTTGTACTGGCACCCAGTTGAGGAGAAGGGGCGGCGGCGGCGGCAGCAGCGTGGGAAACATGAGGACTGCCAAAGGCTGAATCGGTGGTAGTTGAACGAAAACTTTGACCAGCAGCTGCTGACTAAAAGAAAAAATCAATAGTTTAATTAATGAATGACTCAGTCCATTGTTCACACCACCACAAGGACTTACCTTATCGGCATCCTGTTCAGTGCTCGGTGCTGACAATTTGTAGACCACTCGCACTGGATGCAAGGCATCCTGTTCACTATATTCCTTTTGTACTGGCTCACCATTCCGGGCGAATGTCAACTGGGCACGCACTGTCCATTCGGCAGTCAATTCATGAGGCGAGGGAATGGGCGATGAGATTGGAGTAATCCCTCGTCCCATTCCTCCATCTCCTCCTCCTCCACAACTCATCGTTGTCCCTCTTGATATGGTTTTTATGTTATATTAATTTCTTTTTTTCACTTTCGTTTCGTTTTCACATCGTTTGCTCAAGGTGCTGCTGCTCTGATGCTGCTGCTAGTAGGTAACAGCGGCTACACATGATTTTATTTTCTCTATATTCTTATAATAACTTTGGCTAAAAATATCAAAGAATAAACGCACAGAGTTTAGAATCGTCTTCACTAATGCTGTTGCTATTGCTCTGCGGTGGCTGGCCATGCGAAATGCTCAAACAACTAAATTGAAAAAGATTTATCATTTATGTATATATTATATTTGATAATACAGACAGTCCTGGCTACAACGAACATCTTTTAAAGTGCCAGATATTCAAATCTTTTAAACAAATCACCTCAATTTACTTTCACCGCCTATATATTTTATTATTCTTATTCAAAATTCTACTTATTACCTTCTTATCAATTTTTTTTTGGAATAGGAAAACCGTAAATTCCTTTTAATGTACTTTGAATATTTAATCAATATGAATACTACTTAATAGATCTATAAAAAAAACATTCGGAACTTCTAACTAAATTGGTTATACAATTAACTGTGTAAAAAAGTTGTATAATATAATTGAACAATAACTCAGTAAATAATAAAGTAAGATTCAGAATAGAAAATAGATTTCACTTAAAAAACAATGTTCATAATATTATTAACAGATCAATTTAGCAAAGATCAGAATTATTTTCAATCAATTTTAAAAGAATCTATCTGCTTTAAGTTGAAAAATATTACAAATTTAAAATTAAGTTTTAAATTTGTCCACGGAATATGGCACGCCAATATTAATATCAAGATTTCAAATCGATCTACATATAAGGGCTTTAATAAACATTTTTAATTCCAAAAATGTGTTTCTTCCTATTTCACTTAACTTTTCAAAGAGATCAATGTCTATTGTAAAGACTTTTTTATAGTTTTGCCAACCTTTAGCCTCATATTCATTCAACATTGTCCAAATTTGACTGTTTTCACTGATTCTAATAATTCGATTCTATACTCCACCCACACCCTGTATTTTTAGCTTCTACATCAGCACGCAATGGCTAGGCCATAAACACTTTCGGTTTTTCGTTCATTTGGTTGTGGTGCGTTTTTGTTGTTATTTCATCTAATTTTAATGTGAGTTTATTTTTGAAAAACACTTTTTTTGTATGCCGTGTGTGTTCTGGTTCTTTATTATTGTTATGCTTAAATTGCAAGATGACCCCAAAAGCCAAATTATTTGTCAGAATGCACACATTTAAACACTCAAGCACACTCTCACACACACACTCAAATATAATTATGACGAAATTACGCAATTTTTTTGTTGTACGTTTTGTTCGGGCAACGTTGCGTATGCGTAATGTTTCACTTTTCACTGGAACCAAATCACAAATTACAGTCACAGATAAAAGAAGAAGAAGCCGCAACGGAGGCAGCAGCTACTATCCAGTTAGGTTTTTCTTTCAGTTTTTTTCTTCACACATTTTCCTTTTTGTAGCATTATTATTATTATCTCTTACATATTCATGGCGAGTTTTGCCTACAACACACACGAACGCGGAAAACGGCAAGCGGTAAAGGCAAAGTCAAAAAGAAAAAAACATATAGAAGTAAAGCTATATAATCAGATGAGCAGATCTCACACAATAGCAACGAAACGACGCGCCAACGGCAACTGAATGAACTCGCTGCAGCAAGTGTACAAAAACTGTTGCTTGGTTGCTGGGAAAATTTGGTTTTCTTTTTCGCAGAGAGAACAGAAGTAGAGGAAAAGCTACTAAGGCACGCACAACACAAAAATTTCCCAGCCATATGTTTGGTTTGGTTGTCCCGCCGCTCTCTACACACATCGTTTTCGTTTTGGTCTTGTGGGTATTCTAAAAATGTTCATTGGAAGGGAAAACGCTTTTTCTTCTATATTTTTCTTGTTTTCGTTCTGTGCCCCTTCCACAATTTATTACTTATTTGCCCGTTTGCCTGTCTGCATTTCGGCCATCAGAATGTGGCTTAAAACATCTGCTCCAACTTCAGTTTCTACAATAAATAAATAATATCTAGGGCATTGAGAGATCACCGAGAGCGTACCCATTTAAATGCTACTTTATTGTTGCGGAAGTCATCCTCAGCTGCCTATGCCCATAAATCACATGAATAATGAGACCAAGTTCTTTAAGACGCCACGCGACAGGAAATGCCAAAACTATGGCGAAATATAGAAAATAAAACCTATTGGCTATTGGATCCTAAAATCTTTAAGATGCATATATATTTGAATATTTATGTGACTAAACTTTAAAGACCATTTCCTCAAAAATTAACTCTGCAGTTGGTTTAAGCCGCCAATTATATGGATTCTTTTTCGCGCAGGCGATTATAGATTGGAAGTTTTCTTTGCTATAAACCTCACGGATCCCGAGACTTTTCTAACAAATGCAAAACCGTGGAAATCGGTTCGTGCGTTCTGGAGTTATAGCGTCAGGGAAGAAAACGCGACTTATTTTTATATATAAGATTATATGTTTTACATTTAATACATATATAATGGATAGTAGTACTGTCAAATCTTTAATTTTTGTAAAAAGAAAAGTTAATTTCAAATAGATCTCAAATAATAAACTTTCTCATAGACAAATAATAAAATATCTATAACATATTTTATAGCATTTATATCCTTGTAGATGATATCATAAAAAAACCTCAGTTGTTTGTATATATATACTTGATCAGCATGAAAAGTTGAATCGATACAGCCATGCCCGTCCGTGTATGAACTTCACGGAATGAAACAATTCAAAAACAATGAATCTTTGTCTATTTTCTATGATTGTTTACTTTGTTAGACTTAAAAGATGTTCTATAGGTTTATACTAAAATTAAGCAGATTTTGGAATCATATTTGAGATTAGTAGCAAATTCTTATCAAAATCAAGTAAATCATAAGATTCGAAGAAGAAATAACTATTGATAATATAATATTGAATCTTTCAAGTAGATACGAAGAAAATATAAAGAACGAGGATAATAGAAACATTGTAAATTTCAGCCCGATTCATCACTTTCTACCTTCGACCATGACTTACAGCTGTTAATATAATCAGAATTAATATATATGTATATAGTCCAACCGACTCAATTTGTTTTGAAAATTGTATAATCTTTTGGCCTTATGGCCATTTAACGAATTACTCTACCACTTGAGATCGTGGGGCTAAAATATGTTCTTTTGGTTTGCTCTATTAAAGACCCTGACAATTTTACATATTGAAATTTCCGAAAATCTCATTCATTAAGCATGTTAAAATGGCTAAACAAAATGCTTAAACTTATAGCCAGCTCCATGTTTATGTATTTTTCTTCTTTAATATAACAAAATTCCATTCATTTTGTCAAATCATAATTAGTAGGGCAGACCCTAGCCCAAAATAGAAAATAAATTGTGAAATTTTGTTGAAAAAGCAAAAATATATTTTTAGTTTTTCTTTTTTCAAGTAAATCGTAAAAAGTCCGCCGATTCGGTACATGTACGTTTAATTAATGAGACGGCAGTTTAGAGAGACTTAAAAATTAACCGAAAAACTAAAAAAAAGAAAATGTGAAAGATGAAAATGAAAAAATATGCCAAGCAGCCGCATAATTAGCCGTATTTGCGCGTGCCTTAAAACGAAAAAATCACGTATACGTAAACGCGAGTAAACCGTGAAAAAGCAAATTGTGAATCATACGCCAAGTGGGCCAGCAGCAGATGGCAGCAACACCTGAACCGAGGTACTCATTCACTTTTGCAGCGAAATGTATACACACAACAATTATATTGTATGAAATACTTGAAATATAAACATATAGATACACAAATAATCCCCTTTATATACATATGTAGGTAAATCGGGTGAGTACTTACCTCTTGTAGAGCCTTTTTGTCTGGGGCACGATTCGCCGTCTGCAATGTTCTTATGACATTTTTTGCTCCATCCACAACGGCAGCCTCAATACGTAATCTGTGACGCAGCTCCTCGATGCGTTCCTCCAGGCTCGTTTCTAGGCTTTGGGGTTGCTGATCATCCATATGCAATTGCCTGGAGGCCTTCAGACGATCCGCCTGCTCACGATTCTGTTTGACTTTGATGATGCGCAAGCGGAGAAATTCAATTTTCGTCTTCGAATCGGCCAACATTTGATGGGCCTCGGCCAGAAGTTTCTTATCGCAACCAATGCCCAGCGAGTGTATCATATTCTCCGCGCCAGTTTTCACCTTCATTTCAATTTGCAATTGTTTTTCGAGTGAGGCCAGAACTTTGTCATTGGCAGTGTGGGGAGCGGCCGAGGTAGCGGCATCCAATGATGAATTGCCCGACAGAGAGCCACCGCCACCACCCAAGGCACCACCATGCTGGAAACCAGCGCCGTATGTATCAGGGCCAGAGCCAAAGGTAATGGCTTCTGCAAGAGAAGAAAACATAAACAAAAATAATTAGCAAAAGACCATAAATTGAATGTAATCTTTGATAAGCATCAGTTGAGAAGGGGAAAAAACTTGTGAAATCAAATTTTTAAAGACAAAACATGCATTCGCTAGAGGTGAAGGGGAAATTCTTGTAATCAAAACAGATTTATCCTTGAAAAAGTTTTTAAAAACATAAAGTTAAATAAAAACTTCTGTAAATAACCATTTCATGTGAATCCCAAGGAAATGATATCAAACTAATGGGCAACTGCATACTTTGCTTATGAAAATTTCGCATTTTTATATAAAAAGAGAGATTCTTTTTCCTTTGAATTTATCTGTTCCTCTTTCACTCTCTTAAATATTTACACTTCAGATTTCTATTAAAAGTAATTTCAATTGCTTTTCCTCATTTATTTTTGTTAAACATTTTTTCATTGCATTGTTTACATTTTGGTATCGTGTGGCACACAACAACTATGTATGTATGTATGTATGTAGGAAGATGATGATGATGATGATATGATAATAATAGTATCTATAAGCGGACCATGGAAATGTTTGCATTTTGTGTGGCTGCCAACTGCCAACAAGCATGTCAATCAACTGTTGACTTCCTCCCTTTCTCCCACCCATCAAAAGCACACGACAACACATAAAGGGTGTTGCCCGGCCGCTTTCATAGGTAGATGAGTTGTGTAAAGTCTTTGAAGGTCTTTAACAAAAATTATAACATGTATCTATAAAAACAAATTGTTGCTTTATTTGATAAATGATCTGTACAACTTTAATCATTCAGAAAAACAAAGTAATGAGGAACGTTTTGATACTTTAAATATTTATAATTCTACCAATATCAAATGCATTAGTTTCTTCTAGGCAAAGCACCCATTTTTATGAATTGTACAAAGCGTTGGTGGTACTACAAATACTTCAGCTTTCAATTTCGATGCTTCTTTTGTTGGCCAAAAAAGAAAAAAAGCCAAAAGCAAACACGGAAGCAGATAGAATCGAGAGAGAAAACGAGAATATGCCAAACAATTTTAGTTCAGTTTCCAAATAAACATTAACAAAAGCAGCATAGCACCAACAACAAAACACAAAGAGAGAGAGAGAGAGAAGGGTGAAATAATACCAATGAAAATTGAAAACATTTCATGACAGTTGTGTCAATAATAATAACAACAAACAACACAAACTATCAGTAAACTAAACTAAACTATTGTAGTTGTTATTTCCTCTAATCGCATATTTCACGCCTCAAACGACACCTTAAATGAAGAGGAAGAAAGGGGAAAGCAAAGACGACAAGTGCGTGACTAAAGCGAATAAAAGCGAATGACTAAAAGAGCCAACAAAGAGGAAACGTCAGTTGGGGCGACCCTTGAATGAAAGTCTATACGTTTTTGATCGAATTTATCATTCAAAGAAAAAATCTATGATTGAGAGATCAACTCTACTCTATCTATATAGAGTAGATATTCCAAAGATCAGTATTGTGTATAAATAAATTGATTTTAAATAAATACATTTTCAAGTAAATTGTCATAGATATCACTTTTTTTCAAAAAGGAAAATGAGAAATATGAAAATGTATTTTTACCAACATTGTGCAAATAACAATGACCACTTTGGACTATGTACCTTCTATAATATTCTAAGACTAAGCAAATTACGGGATTGAGTCTTTTTCCATTTCTCTGGGTAAATTATCTTGCTTTTGCTCTACTCAACTTTAAGCCTGAAATATTTGTAGCCAGTTCCTTAAAGAAACATCCTTAATACACTCCTGGATTCAGTGATTCAAGTCGCTCAAAACAAAATTCAGACTGGTTTCTACTGATTTCTTCAAGTACTGACTTCGATTGGTACAACAAGGGAATCTTCTCTTAGCTTCTCTAATCTTCTCTTTATTACAGAAGCAATAAAAACAAAAGATGAAAGTAATTCTAATTAAACATTAAACATTTCTTTAATTTTTACATTTAACGAAAACTTCTGCTTAATGCATATACCCTTCTACTTTAGTAAAAGGGTACCCAATGACTTTTTCCGGGTCCCAATTACCTTTTTTTTCTTACAGACACTTCTCTTCCACTCCCACTTAGCAATTGCTATTACTGAATTTCTTTCTCTCTCTCTCTATTTATCTCCCTCCATTTTTTATCGTTAAGTAATTTTCTGTTTGCCTTACCTTGACCATTGCTATTGACCGCTGTATTCGCCGATGTTAGCAATATTTGACTTTCCAACTCCTGTAGTTCCGATTTAAGTTCGGCCAGTTTCGATTTGGATTTCTTGACAAGCACCGCCACATCACTGAGCGAACGTCGATCTTTGGCCACTTCGCGTAACTTTTCGGCACCTTCCTTGATTTTCAGCTCTTTGCGAATCTCACGACGAATCGCCTCCTTGATCTCCTCGAGCCGAGATGACATGCTACTCTCGGGTAAATTCTCGGTGAAACCATATTTATGACTTAGTTCATACAGAACGGGATGCTTGATGTATTCGCCCTGTAAAACGAGTAAAAATGTATGCATTTAATTAGTAAACAGAATGAAAAAATAGATTATGCCTAGTCGTTTGTCTTAAGTGTCTTAACCATTTACCGTATCTGTGTAAAATAGTCCATCCATAAGGAAATCGTCTTCGTGTTCAGTTTTAAAAATACGTTGCCAAAGTCTCTTTGTAGATCGCGGTGAGGCGGTACTATATCTACGCGGCAGAATGAAACTTTTTTGTCTCTTATGGGATAAACTTAAGGATTTTGTCTCGGCTGTATCCGTAGCATCCTGTTCATCCCTTTTGCTTTGGGGATTTAGCATACTGCGTATTCTGTTTAATAATCTTGACATAATTCTAAAGACTTTGGTTCACTAACCGGAAGTGGAACTTGCTGTTCTCGTAATTTGGTTTGTTATTATCACACTTCACTTCATTGTTTTTGTTGGGAAATGTATCTAACAGTGTTGAAAAGAAATATCTTTAAGCATCTACAATGAAAACAACAACATACATAGCAGAAGAAGACCAAGAATAACAAGTTGTCGTCTATCTTTTTTCACATTAAATGTCTCCCTCTTTTCAGACACACACACACACACACACATCCATACATACATAGAGAAAAGAAAGGAAAGTTAAAAGAGACGTATGAAAAAGGTGTAAACTTCATCACCATCATCATCGCCAGCTTGAACATCATCAAAGTGGCAAGCTACATGCAAATTAAAATTCTAAGTAATCAATTTCAATTGAACCAATTCTTTGTCTCTCTTTTTATCTGTTGTTCGGTGTCACACACTTTCTATCTAGAAAATCTTCTACCCAATGAGCCAAGAATGTCAACAACAGAACAGAAACAATTGAAAATACAAGAGAAAGCATACAAATAAATTGATTTGAAAAGGCAAGTCTCGGAAAGAAAGCAAAAAGTGCGACAAATCTCACTTACAATTAGCTATTCTAGTTAGACCATTAAATAGAAGAGTTGTACAGCCTAAAAATATACTTTTATTTTCATATATCCACATTTATAACGGTTCAATGCTTTCGGTTAACCTTAAAGAATTCAAGGTGTGAAAGGTTCAAATAACAAACACAATACGAATGCTAATGAGTTGACATATCATTGTTTAATAACCATTTGCTGGTTACTGTTAAGTAATCGTTTGGAATTAGATATTTTTAATCATTTGGCATATTTAGTTTATATATTTGCCTTAATTTGAGTTTTTGCGGCATAGTAGGTTAGTTTAACAATGAATTTGAAATTCTCCATGTACAAAGAGGTCTTGATATTTTTGATTAAAGTGCGTGATATATATCTGTATATATCCAAGAGATTGGATATAATTGTTGTATAGGAGTATTGATAAATGTCGATAAACTGACGTTGATGGTATATACTCAAATTTTATCCAAATATCTCTCTCTCTATTAAACACGTAGAAGATTCATGAGAATACATTCCTTAGACCTATCAGGTTGGAATACATCATTTATCATATCATGATTGATTTATATTCATACATATTTGTGAGTTTTCAGTTAGCGACTTTAATTATGGCTAAAAGACAACAAAGAAAAGTCGGTAAAGTTCAAAAAGTTTTGAACTTGAAATATTAACTATTTTTTAAGGATTATCTATAGACTAAGATGATAACATCAGGACCGGATTGAACAAACCTCTTGCTCTGTGCACTAAAAAGAATGTAAACATTTTGATGAATAAAATACAAAATGTCTATATGTATGTATGTATATTTGTTGAAATTTGTCGCCCCAGGAATTTGCCTCAACTCAAGGCGTGATTGAATACATTTCTGATATAGTTTATTGACATATCGTAAATAATTGTTGCAACAATATAATAGTAAGAAAAATTGTGTTTATTTGTTAGAAATGAATCTAACCAGAATATTATAATATCAATTTCTATGTAAACAGACAAATAGACAAAGAAATGACAATGTAAAGTTTTTATAAGAATTGTGTTTTATCTTATATCTAATATTAATGTATTAATCGGAGATGTCTCGTCTAATTTGTATCAAAAATTCCAGAAAAGAAGAAGAAGAATCTTTTTTGATTTCCAAAATGTAATATTTATTACTTAATATTAGAGAGCTGCATGAATGATAGAAAAATTAATTCGAGTTAACATTCAAAACCAAATGAATGAATTGAATGAGTTGAAAAATCAACTTCAACCGAATGAGTTTGCTGACGTAGAACTAAGTCGCACAACATTCAAACGAATCAAAACGAATTGAATGAGTTACTATGATTTGAATGCTTTCGAATTCCAATTTTGATGTTAGTATTTGGTATTTATTTGTATTGTATATTTTTCAACTACAGGTGATTATATACGACTAAATTAGTGTGGTCGGTTGCTTAGTGGGGAGCTACTCAGACAAAAATATCACCGGGTTCCAAATTTAATTACTTAAATTCAAGACTTATTGTAAGCCAAAAACGTCATCAATCGAGTCCGAATCTTTTTGTAACTTTATCACTTCTCACTTGCATTTTTTTCAAGTCACGAAATAATTAATGAATTGTAAATAAATTACAAGTTGCTTTGTTACTCATTGTCAGACTTGAAACATTGTGGGGTATTTTTTTTCGAGACAGACCTTTTTACAAAATTCCCTCTCTGTGTCTCTCTCTCTCTGTCTCTCTTTCTGATAATAGACCTAATCAGTTATAGTTGCAAATTCGCTAAACTTCCTATGTATGCAGGTGTATCAAGTGGTATACATGTTCATATGTGTGTGTGTGTGTGTGTGTGCCTAATCTATGTTTCAATTGTTTTCTTTTTGTTTGGGTTCGCCCCGCCAATCTATTTTTTCAGTTTCTCATAGTTTACACATAATACAGAAAGTTGACACCCTTTTATAGAGGGGGGTAAAGAGGGTTGGGTTGGGTTGGGTTCAGTTGGAGTTTTGGCTAGTTCAATTTCCTCGTCTGCTGCTCGGTAATAATATTTACTTTTGCTCGTGCCAGTAACGAATAATTAATTCAAGCGAATTTTTTTGTGTGTTGTAATATTAAACTATTCGATAAACTTTAAGATAATACTTTAACATTAATTGAAAGGGCATTTCGTCAAAAAATTGAAAATTGTCAAGCTTTAAATGGGGAAATCTATCGTTGTATTGACCTTGGAATAGTTTTAGTTCCGCCACAAAGCAAAGCCCTTTATATAGAAGGTTTTACGATATTATATAGAGGAGTCGAAAGAAGCAAAGCTAAAGCTATGCGCAATGTTTTCGAGTTTCTTATCAATAAATGCCGTTGCCGCATAAGTAATTGATAAAAACTATAAAAGGGCGAATGAAACTATGGAAAAACTAATCTAAAGCACATTTTTCCACATTTTTTGTTATTGTTTTTTCACTTCAGTTCACTTTACTTTAATTTTATTCTAATTAAACATGATTTCTGGTTAGTCACACGACGAATCGACCCATCCGACCGACCGACCGTCCGTTTATAATAAATCGAACTGTATTTTTGTTTTTTGTCTTCTTTTTTTACGGTTAACGCCTGTCCACAGCTGAGCTGAGTTAACGATTGAATGAAGGGAGAGCCGTTTGAGTGCAAACAAGGCGGCGAGAACGAGAAGGCGAAGCTGGTGTAGGTGGTGGTAGGAGGTGAAACAGAGAGAAAGAGAGAGAGAGAGAGATGATTCGTCATCAAGTCATACGAAGTGTGAAATTTTACTCAGAGCGACGACGCAACAGGTTCGTTTTTGGTTGTAAGCCTGATTACGGACAAGGCGCCTGGACGTAAGGCAACCTGTGTGGGTTGCGTCTGGAATATTCCCGCACAACTGAAGGGAAATCCCCCGCCTATACTTGGCCCTCACACTCACTGACAGAGATAATAGATAAGCTAGTTTATTAACACAAAATTCCTTTCGCTCGAGAATGTGAAGAGGCTGCGCAAAGCTATCGAAACGGATGTGCTTTGTGTTTTCTAAATAATCACATTTACACTTGAACTTGAATTGGCTGTAAACATTAGCAAAGACGTTTCAAACAAATCATCGTGTAATCATTTTTAGGGAATTATTACACATAAGTTTAATTTAATTGTTAAACTGTCCAAGTAATATTTGTGGCTTGTCTTAAGCAAAATTCAAACTTTTCAGACGCTCAGCTGGTCAAAACCAAAGCTATTTAAATTTTTATATACATACATAGAATGTTAAACTTTTGTTTTTTTAGAAACATTTGTAAACTGTAGCTAAAGATTTCATTTAAACGAAATTATAGAAATTAATTTTCTGTTTTCGTTAGTTGGGACTCCCAAGGATTTTTAAAAACTCCTTAGAAAGCATTGTTGTTGGGTTTAATAATTATTTATAGATGGTTTTTTGTAAGAAATCTTAACAAATAACACAATAACATCAAACTTTTGAATAAAGTTAATTTCTACATAAAAGTTTCACATTCTGTTTACTTTTCATTCTTTTTCCTCAAAGGCAAATGATTTAAATACTATTATAAATACGATAAATATGATTTAGTGATAACAAATCTCAAATCAGATTACGCAAAAACAGAACTGATAAATAGGCCGACATTTTTGAGGTCATGTTAAAGTGTTTACAGTTCAAATGGTGCCCTTTACTAATTGAGGGGTGCTGAACACGGCCCTGTACTTAGTTTTTATCCATCACGTCATGTTTTCGCATTCCAAGAATTGTCTGCTTTTTAGTTTTAAACAAGTATAGAAATCTTCTGCGTCTTACCAATTGTTTATTAGTAATGTTTACACAGGATATTCTAAAATCCAGATTCCAGATTCTACTGTAGTTTGATTATTATTTGATTGTTTCTCTAGAGTTTAATTTTAAATGAATATCATAAATAATAGGAAATAATAAATAAATTTATGATTAGACTAACTTTTAATAGAATTATTTATATAGCAATCTATGGTAAGAGATTAAGAACTTTGTTTTGGTATATAAATTAATTTAAATTTAAATTTAAGCAACTAAAAAGATTTTTCTTATCTGAAGAATTGCCTAAGTGGCCCAGTCAACTGAACAACGAGGATTCGGGTTTGAATCCCAGGCTAGTGTATGGATGTAGTTTTCGTCTAAGGCCTTGGTTGCTAGTGCTTGTTGGGTTGATAGTTTACAACTTTATCCCATACTTTAATAACAATAATAATAACTTCTCCGAATTTGTGTTAGCCCGTTCCATCGCGCCTACTTTGTAAACAATTTATTTGTTTAAATTTAAAGAGTTTTTTTATACCCTTGCAGAGGGTAGGTATTATAAAATAAAATTGGTCAGACGATTGTAACCCCATAAAGTATATACATTCTTGATCAGCATGAGAAGCGGAGTCGATATAGCTATGTCTGTGCGTACTCGTTTTACTCAGAGCTACCGGCATAAAATTTTTTTTTTTTTTTTTTGGGCTTTTTATTACCCGGGTGAGATAAAGTGTGAAAATCTTTGGGATCGGACTAATATATCATATAGCTCTAGAAGAAACATTTTTGAAAAAATTGGAGTATCCCCATGAAATATGATAGTATTGGATATAAGACCTCAGATCCCAAAATTTGAATCTGATCGGATAAATAGAACACAAGTTACAGTCAATGCAAATCGGTTCATCATCAAATCCACAGAGCACAAGCATGCACACACAGACACAACGCTACATGAACTGTATGTGTATACGTGCCGTGCTTTGCTTAGGGAATGTTGTAAGAAGAAAAAATAGTAATAATTTGAATGTTTTGTTTGTGTATTGATGAATTGAGTTGCAGGGAAAGAAATTTCAAAATGTAAAAGTATTATGGCAAGGGTATAAAAACTTCGGCATTGCCCAAGTTAGCTTCTTTGATTTTTTTAATAATAAATTTCCCCTTTTTTTACGCCCAACTTCTATACTTTTACTTTATATACAAATATTACTTTTAATGTTTATAGAATTTATAATTATTTTATATTAGGATAAACGTTGGCTATAATCCGAATGGAACAGATTAATTGTCTGTAACAGTTTTTTACGGTTCATTAACAGTTGAGAAATGTTAAAACAATTCACATAACTATTCGGATTTAATGATTTCTCAAAGTTTTTCCTCCAAGAGATTTCTCCAAAATTTCTTGGCTAAAAATTACACTGTTGTACGCTTTTCTAGTAGATTGTTGTTCAAATGGGTTTATGGCCTGGTTTTTATTGGTTTTTTGTTAACTACTGGTAGTAGCTGGGCTTGTTTGAACATTTTTGACATAGTCAGCTAATAATCATCATCGTTCGCCTGGGAAATGTCTTTTTTTTTGTGTTCGGTGTGAAATTGAAGTGGCTTTTTTTTTTTGTTTTTTATTTGTCAGACATCTTCATAATTGCATAACACCAACACACACACACACACACTTTGAAGAGTTGTTAAAAATTTGCAATTGCAACTTGAATAATCAACATATCAGGCAACAACAACAAAGACAACCAAAATAAAGGAGGCAAAACCGCCCAATATAATAACATCGACTTTATATATACACATACATATATGTAGGCATATATAGTATGTATATATAATGACAACCAGCTGGAAAAGAAGACGGCGTCGACTGAGAAAGTTGCAAAATGCAACGAGAATTGGCACTGGCACAAAAAAAAAAAACACATCAACAAGACAAAAGAGTAGGCAAAAAAGGCGGCGAAACGTCAATAAATTGTTGGAAGAAGAAAAAAAAATGTTTTGCTGCCTTTCTTTTGTATCTGTATCTGTAAATGTATCTGAAGCTGCCACCGAGTGTGGGCAGAGAGTGAAAAATGAAAGATATCGAAAGTTAGCACTCGCGATTATATAGAAATTTGAATACTCTAACTCACAGCTTCTCTAGTTCAATTTGTTCAAAACGATTACATAACATTCTTCCTACAGATACAGATACTTTTATACTTTGATTTATAAACAAATAGTCAAAAATGTACATTTTATTGAATTCTATGGTTAAATTTTTCAAATATTCGAACAAAAATCTCATTCCCATATAGACCTTGGGACAGCTAAAGTTTTGTAATCGATTAAGCTGAATCCAATTTATGTCCTAAAGATTTGTAATAAATATTAATATTCGTGTTAAAATATGTTTCAAAATCTGAACATTAAAACTTTCTGCAAGGAGCGACAGAAATTCATCGAAAAGTTTTCAAAGCGTTTTCGAAAATTCTTATAAAAAGTATTTTAGAAAGATGTCGCCTTAATACACAGATACAGGATTGTCATTACCCTGAAAAGAGACGATTATCCTCGACTATAAAAACTATTCCCAGATCGGATGAAGCTGGGACTGACCATGGACAGGTGCCTAACCTGGGCCTCCCATATTAGAAACCAACGTAAACGGCTACTACTGGCTCCTGGGTGGCAGGTCCAAGTTGAGACTCCAACATAAAATCCTGCTTTATAACACGATACTGAGACCAATATGAGACCACAGCTAGCGCCTCCAACATCCAATCCCAACTGCTGCGGATGATAACTGGTCCTACACCGTGAGCTGAAGGTGGAGGCGGTACTCGAGACTATCCAGAACAGAGCGAACAACCACGAGCGGCTGAGCAGCCACGAAAAAGGTCATCACCCACTAGACCTACCTTTCCGGCTGAGCTAAGCAGCCTCCACACTGACATTGTCCTAACCAGTCCGTACTAATTGTCTTCCAAATGTTAATGTCAAGTCTAATTGATTATTATATTATTGTTCTTTCTCCTATGTTAATGTATAATTAAATTTAATAATTGTGCCCTGCACAGATCCTAAATAAAGAACATAGAAAATTCCAATTTTAAGAGATGAAAAGCTCAAATAAGTTGTAGAATAGTCTCAGAAATCTCAATTATATTCTGACAAACATTATAACAAAGTAAATTTTCCCCTCTTAGCAAGGGTAAAAACAGCAAAAGAAAGAGACAGACTGGGAGGTAAGGTAGGGCAGGGAGAGAGAGAATAATGATGATGATGATGATGATGATCAAGCGCACAAACAGCCCACACAGTTTAATTAAAAACTGTCAGAAAGATCAAATTAAAAGTAATCTCTTTGCTCCATATATACACACACACAGCCATATATAAGGATGATTTTGTACGTATTTATCAAATATATATATATATATATATTTATACCAATATTATACCTACATGTAGATATCCTTTGAGACGCGACCGCAGATCCTTAAGAAAAACCATATTCATAGTGAGAGAAGCCATGTTAAGTAAATTGTTGAACGTTTTGTGTTATTCTTTCGGTATCACTTGGTCAATGTTTTTTTGAAAACTATCCATTTGATGGACTTGACATATACATATATATAAAACGTCTTTTTATTTTGAAAAAAAAAACGCGCAAAAATCGCGACAAATATTTTAAATTAATAAAATATACAAAAAAAAAAGCTTCAGGCTCACATGTTCGTTATATATATAGAAATATAGACGACATCGTTGGTAGCTTATATGTATATATATCTATATATAAGAATATATGTAGATTCTTCTATAGCTCCCCGATCTGTGGCAGAATATTGTCAAGGCGCGCACACAAAATGCAACTAGAGGAATATTGGGAAAAGCGTTCAAAGCGTTCCGAACGAAAAGCTTTTTCAATATTTTCTTGTTTTTCCGCGGAGAATACGCAAAAGCGGGAAATTGTTGTTTGCTTTTCCTATGGCTTTTCAATTTTTCACTGAGACGCACATGCATCTATATACATACATAGTATATATCCATAAATATAGATGATTTATCGGTATAATATATTTTTCTTTACCTGCAAATAGATAAGAGAGAAAGAACATCAAAATCAATTAGTAAGTTGTTAGGATTTCTTTAATTTAGTTTCAATTGGCTGATCAATTTCTGGCGTTCATTTAATAGGCATTAGGGATACTCATGACACACGCACACCCCAAATTGAATCAAATAAACACTGTAACAAGGTTATTGGCTATATAAATATATCATCAGGCAACATCAACGACGCGTCGTCGACGTCGTATCTTGCCCATACCCTTGGCTCTATATGGCCCCCAGTTTGAACCCACGCAAACCAAAACACACTAAGCACGCACGTCGTTGCCCCCCTGCGACCCTGCATCATCAATATCAACAAGTGCGGGGAACTTTTTGTTGCTATTGTTGTTGTTTTTTTAAGTGTAACAATTTATTTGATTTTCGCACTCTACACATTAGGAAAAGAAAAAAAAATGACGAAATGAAGCAACAACTGCCATTTCCGGCTAACCAAACATCGGATACCCTAATCTAAGAAGAAGAAGAAGCAGGAAAACTACGTCTTTGCCGGATGAAATGTCGTTAAATTGAGTGACCTTAGTTTATCAAATGGTCATGAAATTAGAAATTAAGCTAACCATATTTCACTGAATCATAATAATATTTTTTAAGTAAAATAGATTTAGATCATAACAAAAATGTTCGAAACAGTAAAAAATTTAAGCCAAATCTGCATTTTAACCCGACAAAAAGTTAAATTAGAAAAGTGAAGTAAACTTAATTACTTAAAACTAACCAAAACTAATTATTACGAGTTATTTCAGATGACTCGAAAGACCGCTAATACAGAATTATATAATAAAAATTAAGAATTTGGCTACTATTTGCTTTTATTAACATTGTATTCTCCGAATTTATTGACAATTGAATATGATTTGTAATCAAACTTTAAGAAATGTTTCGATGGAAGATTGAAAAATGAACTAAGTACAGTAAATATTTTAAATTTATAATAACAAATGCATTTTCACATGCTTTTTAATACAATCATATCTCAGTATCTCGCTCACTCAAGCATGCGAGCACCCTAGCGCCCCCACTAGCCAACGGCCAACTCCGGCCTCATAGAAAAACGTTTATATTCATAACTTGGCTATTTTTAGTCCGATTTTGATCAAATTTGGAATTTTGAAGGAGAAGGAGAAATAAGAAGAAACAGAATCTAATAACACTATGTAACAAGATTTGGGTCCATGGGTTGTAATTGTTATTTCCTAGTCAGTTAGGTCCCAAAAGTATAGAAACAGCTAATGTCCCAGGATAACTTTGCTTTTGTGGGAGCATATTCAGCAGGAGCAAGGCGAGCGCTTTCATCAGAATATTAGGGACTTTGAGCGACAAAAGCAAAGGAGGATCATTCGGACATGGCAGACTATGAAATAACAATTATGTCCCAAGGACTGAGAAATCTAAAACACAGAAACATAATTTAACAAAAATATAAATAAAATACATAGTTGTTTCCTTTGCCTTAGTTAATATACTCTTACTCGTAAAAAATAAGAAGAAGAAAAAACAAAACAAAGTCATATGATCGAAAATAAATTACTACAAAAATGCTGACCATTTATGTAGATAGAAACAAAAAGGCAGCAAAACAAAAACAATCTGCTTAGTTTTATTATCTTGTTGTTTTTGTTTCAAACAAGTGTTAAAACAAAACGCCTAAACAGTTTTCAGTTTTTTTTATGTTTCAATTTTTGGAGATTCCAACAGATAGAGGAGAGAAGACGAGAGGAGATTAAGTGGAAACAAAAACAAAAATAAATATATAAAATGAATTTTTGCTTTGATAGATAAATGAAATTTCCTCCCTCCCCCACCCCTCTTCGATGAACCTAATAAGGCATCAGGAGGGCAATAGAGCATTGGTGTGTAGTGTGGGAGAGGGAGAGGGAGGCAGGAGGAGATGCTATGACCCAGTGGCAGTTGCATTTACAGTGTGCCAAAGCCATAGAAAGGCAAACTGCCAGACAATGCAACAACAACAATAACAATAACAACAATGTACCTACAAATTTTCATTTTTCTTTAACGCGCTTTTTCTATACATAATTTACCCTGTGTGTAGTGTGTGTTAGGGTATATTGAAGTCAATTGAATTGTTGCAACAAATTACAGAAAAAAAAGAGAGGCAACAACTAAAGTAACATATTAACTACATTCCAATTGGTATTTTAGGCAAACGATAACTAAACCACGCCCCCTTTAGATTGATTACTCATTATGATTATAATGCATCTGCTTAGTAGAAGGGTATCTAGCCAGCCTTTACCCTTGAGTTTTAATATTTTTTTTTTTTTGCTTATTCAGCACATGCAACAAGTGAATTTGGGTTAAGCCTCCCAGCCCGAAAGCTAAGTACCGTAAAAAGCATAAAAAAAAGCCAGCACAGCAGAGCAGAGAACACACAGCAAGGTGACAGAGGCAGAGCAAGAGTGAAAGAAAGAGAGAGAGAGAGCATAAAGAGTAAAGAAAAATTAGAACAAAATCGATTTTGCTTTTTCGTGTCTTTTTGTTGTTGTGTTTGGAATTTTAATTGATTGTCACTTGGATTTTCACTTTTATACCAAAACAGAAAAAAAAAAAACACCAAAAATAACAAGAAAAGAGAAATGGAATTTCACCCAAAAAACAAAAGCTATTTTATGTTTTGTTTGATGTTATTGTTTTTGTTGTCTTAATTAACTAAAATTTACGGCAAATTAAATGCAAAAAAAAAAAAAAAAACAAAACGCTAAAAATCATTTAAAAAGAAAAAGAGGGGAAAAGAGAAAAAATCAAACTTACACATTTACAGAATGAACAGCTAATCCAATATGTAAAGTTGAAATGATTTATGTTTCAATGGGCAAAAAAAGGACATTGACTTTGACTTGAAAAATGCATTTTTGGTGGCTCTTTTATTGCTCTTTTTTTTATGCGTCACCCACCACCATAAGAATGCACAACAATGGTTAACGGCGGGGCGGGGGGGTATAAAAAGGGGAGGAAGTCGCGCTCTCTTCTTTTTATTATTTATGCAATTTTTTCGTTGCTGTCGACTTTCACACACCGCAACACAAAAACAATAACAAATGCAACCGAAACGAACGCAGCAACGACGGCGACGACGACGGCGCAGGTAACGCAGCTGAAGCCGGCTTCTTAGTTGACGACTGAAAGTTAACTGTAGTCCCCAAACGGAAGGCAGAGCACACAAACCCAAAGCCCCAAGCAAGCAGAGCATGTGAGCAGAGCGCGAGAGAGAGCGATTGAGTAGGAGATTAATGCCAAGAGAGGGTAAGACAAGAGAGCAGCTCAAAGTGAGAGTCATGTTAGTAGCAGCAGAGCGTCTTGCATGGTTCAATGAATGATGGAAGATAGAAATGGGGTGGTGTGGTGGGGTGTGTGGAGTGCCTTCGACTGACTGCAAGCAAAGATGAAATAAATATCAAAAGATAAACTAGCATATCTTAATGAGTACCTCTCTAGGTCAATATAAGATCTATGTTTTCTATATCTTCATGTAAAATCTACCTACAATAAGTATATTATACTCGTAAAAACGCAAAACGATCATAACTAGCACTAGATTCTTATGACGTCACACACTGCAGCATACCAGATCTGCGCAATGTGCTGTATTCTTAACCATGGAGACTGACTGCAGGCCCCAAGCATTTCTTTTCTTAATTGGCCGCAGAGAGTGTGATGTGAAGTGAAGTGATGTGAGAGGAGAAGAAAGGGGATCAGCAGCTTTGCTTCTGTTACTACTTCATATTGTTGTTGTTGTTGTTGTTCTTATGCTTTAGCCAGCAGCTTTTTATTGTGCTAGTTCTGAGAATTATACAGCTATGTTTGATTAGCATTTGGAAGTAAGAAACAACAACAACAAACAAGAATACGAAGAAGATGTAAAGAAGAGGAAGAAGAAAGGTTTTTGTTTTTGGTTTTAGTTTTTGAGTTTTACATTTCTCACTCTATAATATTTCTAGACCCATAATAGAGATAAGCTGGATAAATGGAAAATTCTTTGGATATACTATGTAAATGTCCGGGAAAAGAACACAGCAGGGCATCAAAAAGAAGAATAATTGTAACGGTGCATTTTCTTCAACACACTCTTCCTCTCTCTCTCTCTCTCCTATACCCCCCATCCATCTACCTGAGGGTTCCATCTACTCAAGGGTTGGAAACCTTAGTAATGTGCTTCACCTTCGTCTGACTTTTTGGCTAATTAGATATTGACAGTCCTCGCCCCCAATTTAAATGGTTTACTAAATGGACACCAGAGCCAATTTCGGCATATGCCATTTTCTCGTATACCCTTTACGTTCCGTCATAATGAGAGTTGGGTTATATTAATTACCTTTAAAATGCCGGAAAACTGTTGAAATAGCTTCAACTAAACTAGAGTAAGTCACGACTGACTTTGACTGACTGATGACTTTGGAATACCATGCACTAAGAAGAATTATACAAAATTCATAATTCCATTTTATCTACCATAACTAATTTAATTGATAAATATGTTGTCAACATTCTATAAGCAATTCTTCTTTTTTAAACAGGTGTGCACCATTTCCCGTTTGCCGTAAGGGTATATAAAAGGGTTGCCAGCTCCTTTTATTAGAGACTAACCGGATGTCGGATATATGAGCAAAACACATGGCAAATCGCCTCCGGCTCTGTCTGATAAGCTCGTTCGGTTGGAAAAAGTCAATAAAATTATTTTTTTTTTCCTTTCGTTCGCCTTCTTTTTTTCGTTTGTTTTTGGTAATACTTTATGGCAAAATGCGTCATGGCAAAACCCACGCTAGCCGCCCGACCGCCCGTCTAAGAGGTTGACAAACCCAAAAAGTCATGCCAAAAAACAGATATATACAGATATATATACAAAATCTCTGCCAGCCAGTTTCTCAACATAATTACAGACACACACAAAAAGGAGGCAAGAAAAGTGCGCAAAAGGAAAAACTGTCATCAATGATGATGATGATGGAAATGAAGAAAATTTTTAATACACTTTTACAAACCGACGAGTTTCTTAAGCTTTTAAAAGATTTTTGAAATGAATACCAAAAGATAAGCCTCAAGTATTTAAATGTAAGACTCAAAAAAACTTTTGTAAATTTATTACTTCACTTTTGGTTGATTGTCGTAAAATTGAGATTGCAACGAAAAAAAACGATAATAATAAAATTTGTAACTAATTACAATTTTTTATTAAACATTTTTTTGGGGCAATGTACATTTTTTCCATTGCTTAATGGGAAAGGTGTATACAAAAAATAATACCGTAAGCTCAGAAAAAGGGGGTAAACACTTTTACTAAACGATTTTATATTTTTTTTGGTTAGGCAAATTTTGTATTCATTGAAAAACTTAACCACCATAAAAAAAAATTGCATAAAGGCAAAAAAGAAAAAAAAAAAAAATAGGCAAAACATGAGAAAGAAAACTGAAAGTTGCTTTGGCATTCAGGCGGAAAATGAGCCCAAGCTAAGGTCTGTCTTGTCAATTTTATACTTTATATAGAAAGAACAATGAAGAAAATGCAGAAGAAAAAAATTCAACTCAAGATCTGTAGACAGATATGTGTGTGTACGATTTGTGTTGAACGAAAGGGAAATTTTGTTTCTCGGAAGATTTCTGTCAGAAATGACAACAGCAACAAGCTAAAAGCTAAAAGACTGTAACTCCGGCGTTTAGGGCCAAGTCAAAAGGGAGCCGCCGCCGCCGCCGACAGTTCCGACTGGCTGGCTTTAAGGCATATCTTTTACTCGATTACGAAGGGTGTCGAGAGTCTCATTTGCATCTCAAAAGATATAAGAAAAACTCCACCAATTAATTTAGAAAAGTTTTGGCTATGCACATTATTCCAACGGTTTAATATTAGACAATAAATGATGGAAATTTACAAAGAAACAGTTAAAAAGATGAGAGAGCGAGAGAGAGACCAGTCATAGGCGACGACCTGGCCTGAAGGCTTGGTGCCTGGGAGTGTGAAAATTCTGTCGACAACCCAAAGGTGAAAATGCAAAAAACCAAAAAAAAGAAAACCAACTAAAGCAAAGCCTAATTGCATTAAGAGCTCGAAAAAAAAAAATCAGAGCAATTCCCACAGAATCATTGAGGCATTAGCCGTGCTGCACACGTAATGTGATTAAGCGGCATCTGTTTGCAGAGTGAACTATTGGAGATGTCATCGTGAGGTCAAAAAGTGCGCGAATCAAGGAACAAGTATGTAAAACTATGACAAAAATGTATTTTTTTCTGTTTTCTTAGTTTTCCAACAGATATTAGTACAAAATTATTTGGTTCATTTAATGTTTTTTTTGCGTATTTACCAATTGTCCATTAGCATCTTTTATTTTTCGAAACTCTAAAAGTAACTACTAAAACGAATAAAAACCTTTCTTAAAAACTAATACTAAGTAGTACAAGATATTCTTCGTATTGTTTATTCAAAACGACTAACTCTACTTAAAGCCAATAAGTTTTATGAAATAAAAAAAAAGTGTTGTAAAAGTCATGATACCTCTCACGCGCTGACTCACGTTCTCATTACTAAGCTTAAATCTAAGCTTGTTTTGTTGTTGTTGTTGTAGTTGCATTCAATCAACAAACAACGGCATTTTGAGAGCAGCAAACGGCAGCAGCAGCGACAGCGGTCAACAACACTTGCAGCTGTACAGCTACACACACACACACACACATACAAGCATACAAGGAGTAGTAGATGAGGAAGCTTACCTAGCTTAGACCAAAGCGGGTGCAAGAGAAAGAGCGAAGAGACATTGGTCGAGGTTTGAGAGCGTGTGCATGTGTGTGTGTGTTTTTTTTTTTTTTTTTTTAACAGGTGTTTTAAGTAAACACAAAAACAATTGCATGGCTAGATGATGATGCCGCCCCGCTCTCGCGCTCTTTCATCGATCGTCTCCCTCTTTCAAGCATGCACTCTGCGCCTGGCTAACTGAATGACTGGCTGGCTGGCTGGCTGGCATGTCTTTTTTAAGATTATTAACATGCTGTTAATTTGATTGAAAAATAGTTTATGGCAATAGCCTCTCATGTGCACTTGACTTTTTGTCGTTTCAAGTGAAAGTGAAAATTGCGAAAAAATTATATACAGAGTTGCTCTCTGTGAGCGAGAGAGAGAGAGAGAGAGATCACTATTACCGCAGTCTAGCTGCAATTGATATAACGGTATTAATAATAGCTGGACCAAATGGTTTACCAGCTGTTATGGCCACTGTCGTTCTCTTTCCCTCTCTCTCACACAAACACACACACCACTAACAATAAGTCCCAATTTTTTTCCAGCTGTGTCTCTCTGTCTTTTACTAACATTCCATCCTGTGACAAGTTCTACTTTCTTCAACAACTTGTTCCAGTCCCCATTTCGTCTATCCCCATTTGCAATTTGCAAACCAAAAACTCCTAAAACTAACTAACGTTGTCCCAATTTCTAGAGTTCCCCTTTCCTCTCTCTCTCTATTACTTTTTGCCCCACGTTTTTGTTGTTGTTGTTGAAGAATCATCCATTGAAGTAATTGGGGACACCTGCATGTGCCAAATTCAAGCAGATTTCCAGTTTTGTGGCATAAAACTAGTTCCGATCCCAAGCTTTGGCTTAGTGTAGAAGAAGGATTAAAAGTGGAACACAAAGAGCCGGTGCGGTGGGTGGGGAACTTTAATCTGAAATCGACATGGAATTTTACTGGCAAGCAAAGAATTAGGATTCATTCGAATCAATCACAATCTCATTAGGTTGTTGAGGGTAAAGGAAATTGAATTTCCCAATGAATTTTGTGACTATTGCAATTTCATTGGAAAAACAAAAACAAACAGAAAGTAAGAAAGAAAGTCGTGGCCATCGTCAGGCATTGAAAATCATTTAATTAACTTGCTGCTGTTGCTGCTGCTGCCATTGTCGTGTCAGGTTATATCACATCATTCATCTCTGTCTCTCATTGAAATAACAGCCTGCCACCAGTTGGCCATCGCATATTGCTTTCTCGCTCTCCCTGTCTCTCTCTCTCTCTCTGCCTCTCTTCTGGTCTTTGGAACTGTCTCTCCTGTGTTTGACTAGGTTAATTCATAGCTCAGTTTGCCTCTTGGTCACATTTAATTGCCGGGCAATTGATGGGTTCAATTGCGCAAATTATTGCTTTGACTTTTGCGCCACTAGCTCCATCACAATCATTCACCTTCCCCTATCCACCCACCGTTCCCATCTATATTATGGTCGTGGTTAGATAAGAGTCTAACTAGCAGAGCCAACAGGTAGATGGAGAGCATTTTGCCACAATGTTGCAAAAACCACTTTAATGAAGAGTTTGGTACGGCGTTCGTATAAAGGTTAAAAAACAAATGGGTGAAGAAGCCTTTTTTGTACTTATCCTTCCTTATCCTCTTATCCGGCCTAAGATTCATTCACACTTTACTGTGAATTTTCTTTTTAAATGTCAAAATCTCTTCCCTCTGCTTTGGGAACTAAGAATTTTCTAAAGCGCAGAAAACTCTATCCAAATACATAAACAAAATAATAATAATCTAAGCTACCCATGCGACATTTTCATAAACAAATCACGTGTTTGTGTGTGATAAGAGAGAACTCTGGCTGGCTTTTCTATCAGTCTCATAATCATCATCATCATTTTGATCATCACGATCATCTTGATCAACAACGTAAACAACAACACAACAATTTAATAAGATACAATTGAATTTAATTAAATGCAACATTGGCTCAGGGTTGCACGGAGGAAATGATAAACCAAAGACAAATCCCAACAACCAGCTAAATACCCTTTTAATTGATACTTGACTTGTTTAATACATGACAAGTACATGGAACTAAACTGTTTGCCAATGGTCAACCTGTAAGGATCCCCACAAAAGATAAAAAATGTGAAATGTCTCCTCCTGCCATCCATTTGTTTGCCCAACTCTCTGACAGGCTGTCAGTGGCCAAGATGTTGGTATACAGCAAATGAAGGGGCTTAAATATTTAACTTTTTGTCCATTTCGATCCTTAGTTAGTTACGCTAACTGCTAAATTTGTTCAAAAAAAATAAAAATTTCTATGTTTGAATTTTTAAATAACAACAAAACACAGAACGTAGGAGGAAATTCCCCTAAAAATTAGACCCAAATAGAGTCTTTCAAGGGTAAATATGTATATTAAGTAATTAGGGTAAGTATATTAAGTAATCTAGAGTTTATCCTAAAAACTGAGATCTATCTCAGTGCTCTGACAAATAGATTCATAGAGAACTTTAGTACTTGAATCCATGATTCGAGTATCTCAAGCGTCGTTGATGATCTTATTTGATTAGGGCCAGTAAAGGGTTAAAATTGTAATGCAAAACTGGCTGACCCTGTTCTGTTTCATTCTGTGCTAAACCGGTTAAGCCGAGACCAACTCAGGTGCATGCAGAGAAGGGGCAAAAGTATCTTCATCTTTATACCATTCCAAGTCATTTGAAGCGTCGGCGGCATCTTTTGGATGCCATTTTCTACAATTATTCTGTGTAATTCACTTTTTTTTTGAGTCATGAATGAGAGAATAAAAGAGAGAGAGAGAGAGAGAGATGAAATACCCACCCAACTGAACGTCCGACTGACTGACTGACTACGTGATGCACTTAAAGATTCAACTTCAGACGGTAGCCCATTTGCCATGTAGTTGATAAGCAACTCTCTAGGCGATAAGACTAGGGCGTCTGAGTTGAACTGTCTGCCCCGCCCTTTCCCTTCACAAACACTTTGCGTCATTCAAAAGGGGTAATTGCAAGTATAAGTAGTCCATTTTTGTCCCATCTTTTTGCAAAATGTTTGCTATTTATAACTTTTATGCACAGTTCATTCTTTGCCCTCTGTGCCCACAAATACCCTGCAAATCGAGAGAAAGAGACAAGGCAAAGACTTCTACATTGGGTTACTAAATCTGTTTAAAGGACATGTCCAGTTGCGTGAACACAAATTTGGCAACGTTTGCTGTAAAATGCCCTCTGCATTTTAATTGGTTGATTTAGAACTAGTATTAGCCTTGAATTTAATAGTTGTTGCCGGATCAATGGGGGGTTAAATAAGGCAGATTTTTCCTTCTGAAAGTCCGTTTTTGTACCCTCTATATTAATATTGGATTGCTCATGAGTGAGTGAGCAAAAATGACTTGTTCGCTAATCTTACCAACTAATCATGGTCTAAAATAGAAGAAAATGCTTTTGCTGAGCAAGTTATTCAACTGATGAGCAAGTGAACAAAATACTCACTCAAAAAACAATTGGAACTTGTTCAGCATAATGAGCAATGGTTACCCATTAGAACTAAGTATATATATTAAAAAGCGTTGGATATTAAATTTCCACGACAGATTTTCTTTAAATCCATCCCTGAGTTGCCCTTTAAAGGGTATGCAAATGGTCTTTCCTAGCTAATAAAAGAAAATTCTTGTTTATTATGCCAACATAAAGACTAAGAGTGACAGGGGAGAGGGTGGAGAGGCGAGAGAGTCACTTAAAGCAATTGACAGACGTCAGACTAGGCACGCACTAGTGGGAGGTCGGCAAAAACAAAAACAACAACAGAAACACGCAACAAAATGTGTAACAAACAAATTAAAGTGATGTCATTTGCAGTCAGTTGTAGTTCTACTTGGCTATTATTATTATTGGCCAAGCGCATTAAGTGGCCCTTTGCAAGGATCCCATGGGCAACAGGTGGTCGTGTGTTAGACATAACTGTTTAGATTTGAGTTTTTTGTTCTTTTGCTCACCTGATAATGCGAATCCGACATTTTAATGGTTAACTTGGCTGGCTTGGCCCCTCCTCTGGTTGAATCACACGTCTTTAGCTTTTTGTTGCGTTTTTAATATTTTCTTTTGAGTTTGTTTGTTTTTTAATTGGCGCCGCACGCTTACGTACATACACACACATACACAAATACTTGGACACACACGCACGCACACACACACAGGCAGGCAGGCAGGCAGGCACAGGCAGGCGCGAGCTTTGATTTTTACTTTTCGAATTTTTGTTATTTTTTGTTGTTTTCTTTGATCTAAAAAAACACGAAAATTATTTAACAACAGAATTAATTGTTGTCAACAGGTGGAGCAACAATAGAAAGTTGAAAGAACGAGAGAGAGTAAGCGTGAGAGGGAGCGCAACAGATGGACAAGAGTGAAAGAGAGACAGAGAGAAAGGTGTGGGCAGGATTGCTATCTTTACAGTGACTCAAACTAACTTGTTAGTGCTAGAATTATCATTATATTTCTTTGGCATTTAAAAAGAGAAAGTGTGGCGCCCTTTCCACCGTAATGACCAATTTAATTGGAATTCTTGCTTTTTATGCAAGCAATTACAATTGACAAATAAATTAGGGCCCACTGTGTGTGGATAAATATTATGCATATGGGAAGATCTTTTGCCTCTCTCTCTTGCACACTCACACAGGCACTTATGCAGACAATGGGATGAAAACAGTTGCCTTTCTGTGTTTTTAGTTGTTGCTTGATTAAAGCTGCAATTGGTGTTGTTGTTGTTGCAATTACGCCTTTATCGCAATTCGTATTTATAAATAGTCAGACAGCAGCAACTACAACAAGGGAAAGGGGCGGAGAGGAGCCCATATAATCAGTGGCGCAAAAAAAGTAGTAGCTTGCGCAGCTAAATAACTGCGTTGGTATGCGTGTGTGTGTGTGTGATTATTGTGTGTGAGGGTATTTCAAGGGAGTGAGAGAGAGAGGAAGAGTGTGAGAGAGTCTATACCGGTTGCATGGTAAATGGCGTCGACATCCGCATGCACCTTGAAACATGGCCAAGATTGTTTAAACAAAAAAGCTATTCACACACACTCACACTTTCATATACCATCACACAGCACACACACACACACACATAGAGAGAGGGGCACGCAAGAATTTATCTTTATATTTAAGATCTTCTTTCCCTGTTGCTGCTGCTTCTTCTTCCACACATTTATCTGTATTTTGTTATCTCCCTCACTCTCACGTCACTCAACTGCGCTGCGACTACTGCAGCGTTGTCAATTTGACAACTTTGTTTATGTTTTTTTCAATATTATTATTTAAATATCTTTTCGAAATTTATAACACATTTTTCACTTTTTTGCTTTTTGTTTTCGTTTCGCACTTGATTTTCGTTTGCCTCCCGTAAAAAATTATCGATAGACCAAGCAAACCTATCGTAGTCGACAAATCGGAGCAACCTATCGTAATCGACATTATCGGAGCAACCTATCGTAATGGACATATCGGAGCAACCTATCGTAATCGACAAATCGGAGCAACCTATCGTAATCGACAATCTCGGAGCAAAGTAATCGACAGTATTCTACATTTTGGCGTTGCCAGACTGTCTTGCTTTTTGGTGCGTGTTTTGAAAAGTGTTGTTTTTTCGCTGGGTCAATTTAAGAACGTTAGAGGACTGAAATTCAAACTTCCTAATCTCTATGCTTTTTTTGAACTATTCCCAATTACTCATTCGAAGGTAGAACTGACCGTAATTTCTGGACACACCTAGTAAAAGATTAAAAATTATTTAATTTTCCCATTCACTTGTACCAAATAAATTTTTTATTTAAAACAAATTCTACATTTGCTTTGTTTTTTTGGTTTTTACATTTATCATTATCAAAATATCAAAAAGGTATACAAGACACAGAGAAACAAGAAAATAAAAATAAAATTAAAGAGAGGTAAATAAATGGACAATTTAAAATTAAATTATTGCACTTGTGTTTAAATAAATAAACGAGTATGTTTTCAAATTGTTATGTTTGTGGTTGTTGTTGTTGGTTTTTTGTGTATAGTTTTTCTTAACATTTAAAGTTGTTGTAAATGTAATATTTCGATTTTGGGATTAGATGAGGAGATTTCTTTGCTGTTTCCTTCACAATTTTCGTATGCTTCGATCCGCTGCAGCTGAGTTAAGTTTCGTTCTAGGATAAAGATGGAAAAATATATAAATATTGGATAAATTGGATTATAAATAGTCGGTAAACATATGAAAACAAGAAATAAAAGAAATTTCAAACTCAAAGCCAAAATTTGTTTTTCTTTGCGTGTGTTAAGTTGTCTAGAAACTTTTCTTTAGTTTATCATGCTGAATTTCAGATAGACTGTTATTTTATGGTTTTGTTTTTTTGGAAGGGTACACAACACAGTAGAACTCCATGCAGAAAAGGGGAAAGCTTACCAAAAACGTATCTATTACTTTTAGAAAATTGTTCCAAAATCAACCAAATCCGAAAAAAAATAAACCAAAAAAAAAAAAATTTCCTGGGAGATCTTTCCCTCTGCTGTATGTTGAACTCTAGGCTTAGTTTCTTTCTCTTTATTGGCATCAAAATTACACTTTTTAGTTCTCTTACTTCTCTTATATTTCATTAGGCATCCTATATATGAATTGTTCCGATGTTTTGGTTTTGATGGTTAGAAAATAGATGATGATATAGAAGAAAATGTATAAATGTTAGAATTAAACATATATATGTATGTATATCTAAAGTTAAGGCGAAAAAGCAATGGCAAAATTGGGTGCAAAATTTGCTGCAGGCGAAGCGAAACATATTCATTTTTCATATAATTCTGATGCCAATTCAAATATATATATATCTGTATATATACATAGATTAAAAGCAACTATATAAAAAAAAAAAAACTGCATAGATATATATAATTTATTAATTTTGTTCTCTTTTTGGTTTTCTGCTTGGCTTTTTAGTTAACTAAATTCATATCTCTCTCTGTGAGTACCGGAAATGAGGTTCTTTTTGTGGCAGGAAGTAACATTTTGGTTTATTGGGTGTGTATGTGTGTGTGTGTGTGTGTGTGAAAAGAGAATAAAATAAAAACCATAAATTAGTTAGGAGGCCCATCTACCATAAGAAATTAAAATGGAGGGATAAATATAACTAATATAAAGCTTGTTTTGGGCAATTAATCAAGATTACACGATGCTCTAATAGTACTTACAGTTCCATGGAGAGCACTGTGGGATTGGGACAGGACTGTGGTGCCCGTATATGACATTGCTTGTGACAAATCAATTGGCAATCACGACACTCGTAACCCTGTTTGCCTGGACGGCGTGGTATGGACTTCATGCAGATCGAACATTGCAAGCCGCTTCTGCAAAAGTGTTACGGAAAATGTCTTAAATTTAATTTGAAACTAAATTTAAAAGTCACTTACCCGCTCAAATGCTTGGCAATGAAGGTATGATCGTTGTAGATATGCAATTTGGTGCCTTTGCGACGCCAACGCGGTCTCTGGGCAATGGCCAAAGGCACAATAAAGTGTCTGTAAGAAAGGATAATCATTTAAGTAACAGGAAGCGAGTCCTTTGAGCCTTTCACGTTGACTTACCGTTTCACACCATTCTCAATGGTTTCCAGGACCAAAGTGGATGCTTCATGCACATAGGTCTTATTACTGGCCGATGAGAAACCTGAGATGGCCGATGATTCTGAAATTGAAGAGCGTCTTGAGTGATGATCGATGGTGGTGCCTATGCCCATGCGGGGTCCTGTCGGGTTCGTTTTGGTATCGGTATTGATTGTGGTTTTATTTGGTTATAGTGTGTGTATATTTAGAAGATATACATAGAGTATTTTCGTAAGCACCGCATACCCCAAAAATGAAAACCATTAAGAAAAGCATAAATCCAAAAAAAAAAAAAAAAAAAAACGAAAACGAAAAGAAGAGATCATTGAGAGAAAGAAAGAAAAGTGTGAAAGAAAAAAATATTAAATTAATTAATAAATGATTTACATCAAAATTATTATTATTATCAGTCATCATTTGTTGTGCGTGTGTAAGTGTAGGTGTGTGTGTGTGTGTGTGTGTGTTGTAGGTGTGCGGGACGGAACCATGGTATACATACAGATTTTATTTGATATAAGGTTTCAGTTCGCATATGGAGAGAAAGAGAAAGAGAAAAAGATGTGAGGAAGAAAGATAGAAGACAGAACATAGAACACAGGATAGAATATGAATATATATGTATGAATGTATATAGATAAATAGCATGCAATGTATGATTAATAATATCAAGTTAAAAAAGTGCAAGAAAGTGATGATTTTTGTTTGTTAAATTAGTCTACTTTTGTTTTGTGATCGAAAAATGGCAATAAATTGAAACCAATTCATATATGAGATCACAGGATTATATGTATGTATGAAAAATGCAGCAAATTTAATTTAAGGATTAAATATTCGATCTTCAAGATTCGATCTTTCTAAATAAACGATTTCCTCTACTAAAACAAAGACCTAAAACCTTCACTGATTATAGTCTATGAAGCCCAAAGAGGGATCTTTATTTCTATCTTTCTTTGAAAATGGTTGTTTAAAGTCCGTCCTATTTTAGAGTATGGATCTTGCATTTGGTCACCTCAATATGAGTCGCACCAGATTAGACTTGAGTCAGTTGAAAAGCAGTTCTTGCTATTTGCTCTTCGTGGCTTAAGCTGGGATCGAAATGTCAGTTTGCCTTCGTACTCTAATACACTTCTTTTGATTAACCTTCCTTCCTTAATTAACCGTAGAATTATGATTGGTGTTATTTTTATGCACACGCTCCTAATCGGTGATATTGACACGCCTGAGTTATTGGCTTAGTCGTTGTTCTTCTAACTATGCCATGCATAAACCTTTTAGAGTCCTCTGCTCTGATTACAACCTTTTATTCGCTGTAATCTGCTCAGAGTCTTCTATTAACGCACTTAAAACATCTATCCTTGTCTATTTAGTTCATAGATAGCTGTAGTATTATTTGTTTGTCTGTTTTTTCCATTGTGTATCTGTCCACGCGATTCGTGCCGTGCGTTATACGGCTGCACCCCTCGGTCGATCGGGTGGGAGGTGGGCAGCTATCTGTTTGGGCTCGCGCGTAACAGGGCAAACCCTGGTGTCGTAGGGGCCACTTGAATTCCAATTCAAAGATTGTCTGGATTGTTCCAAATTTATTTCCTTCACATCCGGTTATATATGGATTAAGAAACGAATGAAAAAGAAAGGACTTGTTCAACATCCTTTTATTTAAACCTAAACTAACCGATTGGCTATTTAGAGGTAATAAGCGACATTTATCTTAAGTTTCCCAAGACAAAATTTATACTGCCTTGAAGCCTCAAGAGTAGTTTCTAATAACTGAAACTTCTCTACCAAATATGCCTTCTTGAATTGGTATAACTAACAATTTATACCTATTTCATAAGCAGATTTACATAAGAAGGTGTAGGGGATAACCCGAGTTGATCTATTTTTGGGGGAAATGCTTAGTCATGCAAGAGAAGAATATAAAAGCAAACCCTGGTTCGAAATGCGTGTGGGGTGTATGTGTGTGCGTGTATAAAGTGTGTATGTTTATGTTGATCATAAGCCGGGCGATTAGATATGCAATAGCAGCAATTGTTGGTTGGTTGGCTGGCAGTTCCTTTAGGTGATCGCTTTTGTGACTTGTGTGTTTAGACGGGTAATTACCAAGTGAATTGCTTTTAGACAATGTGGCACGATCGACAGATAATGAACGGGAAGATTCACCATTGAGGGTTCCGGTGGCTGTTCTGGAATTGGTGAGTCCGATTGTTGTTGTTTGTGAAAGTTTTTGATGATTGTTATTGGGCTGATCGGCCGATAGGGTACGTGTCTTGGAGCGACTAAGTCGCTTCTTGAGGGTGCCAAAGAAATTACGTTTTTTGCTACGTCCACGATCATCCTCGAGAGTTGCTGGATCTGGTTGATAGGCTCCACCTCCACCATTCCTTGGCAGGCTATTCGTATTGGAGGAGTATGCACCATTCCCATAACCCAGGCCAGGTCCAGTTCCAGTTCCAGTCAATTGACTGCTACCATTGAGACTGTAATTATTGTGATAGCCACTGCCATTGGGCGAGGAGGCGGCATTCGGTTGGCCAAACTGGAAGAGTGATTGGCAGAAGAAGCATTACTATTCAGTTCTAACATTTAATAGATTAAACTAATGAGAAACTTGAACTTCACATGCCATGCTCAAAACTTAGACTCACCTCGTCTGTTGTACTGTCCTCGGGGTTACCTGTTTCATTGGTCGTTGCCGTTGCTGGAGTAGGCACCTGTTCCTCTTGGATATCGTTTTCGATTTGCTCGGACGCCTTGGACGAAGCTGCCTCTTGGGCAGCCCGCTCAAAGGCCTGAGCCACAGCCTGGTCCAGAGCTGTGGGTGACTCCAGCACCTCAATTTGGCCATCTTTGTTAACCTCAACCTGACATTTATTTCAGGCGAACGGAGGCGGGGCAGGGCAGATCAGGTTAGAGAAGCGCACAATGGTTAGGCAAAAGAATTCAATAAAAGAACCATTTGTATTTTATTTTCTACATTAGTTAGTTTAGACTCAATGTATGTAAAAAGTCGACAAGGATTAGATGACGGCATAACTCAAAAGAGGAACTCAGAATAAACTCGTTTAGACAGAAGCATTAAATTTGTACAATGATTTACCTTAAATGCATTTGGATTGCTCGAATTCTGTGCGGGATCAGGAACAGTAACGAAAATAACGAAAGTAGAAGATGGTGGGAGGGAAAAGAAGAAAATAAAAATTGTTTTGGGGGAATCAAATAAAGGAAATGTTATAATGATAAAACACAGTACGAGAAATTGTATGTGAGAAATTTTTCAGAACACCCCCAAAAACTCCTAAAAAAAACAACATAAAACCTATGTTTTTAGTTGGAAGTAAGAAAGTTTTACAGGGCTAATACATGTTCCACTTTGATGACGTTTTACAGGGCTAATAAACATGGAAAATCGTTAGTCCCTCTTTGAATATCTACAAAAAAAAAGGTTAACGATTTTAGTTTTCAATTTTTTTCATAGTAAATTTTCAAATCGTTTCTTTTGGAAAACCCAATAATCACATAAAACTCAAAAAATTAGGAGTTTTGTTAGACACTTTGCAAGTTTGGAGGTTGTTCTGCTAATTTTGATACAATTTCTTCATTAGTCGCACTGTTTAGATTGATGATCAAAGAAGTTAGTTAAACTCACCCTCTGGACACTGTGAATGATCAGTGTACTCTTACTGGGTTGGCCACCGTTCACAGATGAGGATAGGGCACCATCTTGCAAGGCACGAACCGCTGCATCAGCCAAATCGGCTCCATTACGAATATGCTCATTGATGGCTGGCGTGCTGAGACGCAAAGCCTCCTTGAGACGCTGAGGACGTTGACTTACAGGAATCTCGGCTCCCTCGATGAAGACGAAATCAACTGTTATTGCTCCAGACACGGGCTGGGTCTCGTATGGTCTCGGTTGAAGTTGAAGCAATTGTGTGGAAGCCGGTCCCACGGCCAGCTCATCAATGCCAACCAGGCCAAGACCTAGGAACTTGGGCGGATCAGATGCAATCACTGGATGGTCGTAGACTTCGAAAAGTATTTCAGCACTTTGGGGGGAGAGTTCACTGTAAAAAAGGAAGAAATGTTAGTAAGGGGAAAATATAAAATCCTTCAGAACTCACAAGAGGAAATGCTCATCCCAATAGGGCCGAGTGCCACGCTGAGTGCCTGTTTGATTCTTCTGGGCTGGTTCATCCATTTCTATAACCACATACGGTTCATGGGCATCCTTGAGGCCTTCGCCCTTGACAATCTTTACCAACAGACGACGGCTTGAAGCGGACATGTGCTGAGAGTCACGGAATCCAGAGAGATGATGCTGTTCCATGTTGTGCTGTATAATGGAATTGGGGGTCAATGTGAGTACTAAACAGTATTAGAAATGAAGTGGGGGGTCAAAAGAGACTAAGTTATGAAATTCGCCTTTTATTATTGCATATTTTTAGGAACTTTTCTATCGTAACAAAGAACGTAAGACAAAAGTGTATTTTAGAAATTATAATAGTATTGAAAATATTGATTGCCCTGAAAATAAAAAGAGTGAACTTTTTGTTACTTTTGTTTGTAATTGAAAATGAGTGAAACGCAAAACGGAAACGGAAACTGTCTGAGGAAACGAAGTGAAGGCGAATTTCATAGACACAGAGAGAAAAAGGTTACATAGGAGTAAGAGTACAAGAGAAATGGCCACGCGTGAGAACAATGAGAAGTGTTTGTTGTTGTTGTTTCTTGTATTTGTAAGATGACTGAGAAGTGAACTCAAAAAAGACAGTCAAATAGGGGAAACACAAACGAAACGAGCAATCGATTCTTTTAGTCTTCTCAATGCTCTCACCGCCAGCGAATCATAATGGACGGGATAGATTACAGGCAAATCCAATGGTTCAACTTCAGCCCGCGGGCATGTGGAATATATGGAAAAGTCCACCGGATAGACTGTGTCACGCAGAGCCGTAGTCAAAATCTCACTAATCACTGTCTGCAATTGTTGTTCATCCTGATCCATGGCCTTAATGGCTCCCACACTATTCATGGAAATGCGCACCTAGAAAACAAAGAACCCAATCAATCAGTTTGTAAATCGTCTATAGCTTAGTTTGTTTGTTGGTTTTTGCACTCACATCTGGATAACCCTCCACACGCATCTCACCCTTGAGGGTGTTATAGCTTATTGGTATGGCCATGCGTGCACGAAAACGCGACACAGTGACCTTATAATGCGATGTCTCCACCTTGCCCGATTTCTGGCGAAAGGTCTTCACCTGCAGCACTGGCATGGCATCGCAATCGAAAGTAATCAACTGCCAAGCAAAGCAAACATTGTAGTCAAATATGATGAGTCAGATCGGTTAAGTAATTTACTTACCATTTCGGAAGGATTATTCTCATCGCAGTTACAGAAAATATTATTCAATCCTGGTGCTGGACTATCGGGCAGGACACGTACAACTTCAACGGCCACACCGTGCTGATGGGCAGAAATTAACAAAATTAAGGATATTAAGCACATATCGAGGATATATATAATCAAAAAGCTAAAGAGTTTTGGGAATGCGCCAATTTTATACATAAAAGGAGACGTCTACCTGGTCAAAAGTTTATCCTCAAGTTGTTGAATCAAATTTCTACTTTATATTATAAAGTTTAAAAGTTGAGAAACCATTCAAAAACTTGGTTTCCATAGTGTTTTTATAGAGTTTAAAGTTATTGCTTCAACTTTTTAGTGGCTTCTACTGTGGCATAGAGCTAATTGTCAATGGGTCTTTGGGTAACTTTTTTTCCTATTTACGTTGTTGTATTCAGGTCGTAAGCTATAACTTCTTTCACCTCATGTGGCCCAATTTACGAATAGCAAAGGGTTCTCGGCTTGTAGATTTTAATATAATGTTTATACAAATATGAAAGTGATCTGATTTAATTGTACAGAGCATAATCACGTCATCATTGCAGGTTCTCTAAGCTCTCAATGAAGTAAAAGTGAAATGAAGTGCTTAAACTAGTTGGGAATTACAAGTGAATTGCGTTAAAAAGGCGTTTTGAATTATATTTCCACCTCAAAAAGCCGCCATTTAAGCCTTTCTTGAAAGAAAACTTCTTTTCTGCTCAAAGTAGTTGAAAATTCAATTAATTTTTGAAAAATAGTTATTGAAAAATATGTTAACAACGAGTTTTGGTAGTCAGTTGTTTCATCTGTTTGGTGACTCGAAACAAAGTCTTATGGAATAATTAAGTGAGTGTTCTTAAACAGCAAATCGTGGAATGAATCTTCTTTGCTTTATCTATTGACAATGCTATATAAGTTATTTATTTCAGACAAGAAAATCAACGTTGAAACAATAAACTCACTGTCTGCTAAAAAGTCTTTTTATTTACTTACATCATGATGTTTCATTCATTTTTGTGTTGCTGGAACACATTACGTAAGCCTAAAGTGTTTCATGTGTGAGCTCAATTCTTGCTTTGATTTTTTTGTTTTTGTTACATTTTTTGGGGGAATAAAAAACGCGACTTTGTCATTTATAAATAGAAGGCAAGAAATATTCGTATAAGTGACTAACATGACGAGTGCTGACCTTGGCCTACGACTCGCGCAACTTAGTTTGTGCGAAAAAGGCGATAAAAGTAAAAAAAAGAAGCTCAAAACGCGTTTCGCTTGAGCGAATGCCTGCCTGCCGTATGGGGGAACATGAGGGAGAACATGGAGAAGCCTAAATCGATTTCAAGTTGAAGAACAAAGTTCAATGTACGAAATGACATCACATAAGATAGGTGAAACACTGAGCTAATTGGAAGAGATGATGTCATCATCATCATCAGAGGCTTAAGAACTTGCTGACTTACCTCCTCCACAGATTTGCGCAGCGAATCGTTGATGGCTATCACCCAGGACATAAGTAATTCGTTCACAATGACTAGATCGCTGTAAAGCCAGCGAAATACCTGACTTGTCCAGGTAACAGAGCTCTAGAAAAGAAAGCAAGAGAGAGAGAGAGACAGATTAGTTTTCTCTATTGGAAACTCAAAATTCCTACTCACCGTTTCGGGTCCCACAACATTTGAAGGTGGTGGCACATAGCGTGTCTTGCGATTCTCAGGTCCTGTTGAGCTTTGACGTACCACACGACGACGGGGCCCTGCGGCGCCTCCACCTCCTCCACCACCGCCAATTCCTCCTGGTGAGGCGGAGGAGCGACCTCTGCCAGCTGAAATGCCACCCACAAGGGGCTTACCTAGATCATCCACTTTGGTCTTGGTGGCCATCAAGTCACGTGGCTCGGATAAACGTTTCTCTGGCTTGCCCGTGGCTGAGCCTGAGCCCGTGCTTAGGCCACCAGGAGCCACACTACTCTGACGACTATTTGCCGCACTGGCTGGCTTCTTGTTAAGATACTTTGAGTATAGCAATTTGCATAGCCATACTGAAAATAGGGCCAAAACGGCCCATAAAAATATAAACATGGCTAAAGAGTCCATTGTTAAGTCACCAAGTCCCTCAAATGAACAGATATAGTCATCGATTTGATCTGCTAAATCCATTATCCATGCATTAACAGATAGAAATCAAATTCCAGCAAGGAATCATCATTATTTTGATATATTTTTTTTGTTGAATGCTGCAAAACAGTCAAAAGGAGAGTCAATTATTAGACAAACTGAGAGAGACAGGGAGAGAAATCTTCCGATATATATTTACGTATCTATGTATATATATTTCCTTGTATGTGTATGTGTAGCCCCCCAAGTCTATTTATAGCAAATTTTCTCTAGCAAAAATTATGAACATTTTTCAAAGAAAAGTTTTTAAAAACCTTCAATCACTTCACTCACAGATAAATGGCAAAATAATTGTAATTTAGTTAAACATTTAATTTTATTTATTTGTTTTTTAGTAAATTCGTTTAAAATTCATTTAATAATTTTAGTGCGAAATGAAAAAAAGAAAGAAATGAAGAAAAATAAATCGTTTGGGGGAAAAAAACTAAATCGAAACGTTTCGAAAACAGAACCGAAATGAAACTGAACACAAAATGTATCCAAAAAGATCTTGCTCTCATTTGTTAATGGGTGAGAATTGTGCTCAGATAATGAACTGAAGAAAGTCAGTTTAACGCCTCGACCTGCATATACCCAGCAGTGAGTGGAAAAGTTTCTAATAACTTTCCCATAACTCTTCTAATTTAAGGAGGATTTTTAGGAAATTTGGTAGACTTCGAAATTACTTATAGAATTTGGCCTATTGAATATTATAAGCCCAAGTTAAATACAACATGAGGAAGTCCATTATACGAGCAGTATGTAGCTTCTTTATAACTCAAAATGAAGTAAGTAAGTCGTCTCGCCGACTTGGGTATACCATACACCAGTAAAACAAATATTTCAAATTTGTAATAACTAATGCATTTGCCTATTTTAAGAAATTCTGTTCACATGCTTTTTACAAGCATATTTCAGTATCTCGCGCACTTATGCATATAAGCACCCTAGCGCCCCCACCCGCCAACGGCCATCTCTGGCCTTATGCAAAAACGTTTATATGCATAACTCAGCTATTTTTTGTCCGATTTTGATCAAATTTGGTATTTTGCTGGGTATTAGTATCAAATTTAAGTGTGCCAAATTTGATTGCACAAGGTAAAAAATTACGCGAGATATTCGAGTTTTTCAAATTTCGGGGGCGGAAAGGGGCGTGGCAAAATCTTTATACATGCAACATGAGCGCATTTACTAAGCAAATATACATACCAAATATGGTGTATCTAGCTACAATAGTTTTTGAGATAAACGTTTTTTTTGAATTGCGGGGGCGGAAAGGGGCGTGGCAAAAATTTGAAATAAACTTGATCACTCTACATACTACATGAGCCTACATACCAAATTTGGTGGCTCTATCTCTTATAGTCTCCGAGATCTACGCGTTCATACGGACGGACGGACGGACGGACGGACAGACGGACAGACGGACGGACAGACGGACATGGCTAGATCGACTCGGCTGTTGATGCTGATCAAGAATATATATACTTTATGGGGTCGGAAAAGCTTCCTTCTGCCTGTTACATACATTTTGGCGACTTTAATATACCATTTCACCCTATGGGTGTATGGTATAATTAGGTCTTTCTAAGAAGGAATACAGATGGAACAAGGTTTCACATCTCAATTACAATAGCTCTGGTTCTTATAGTCTTTATCTTAGCAATAGCTGAAGCGGACCTGGAGAATATATGAACCACAGAGGGCATGTTGCTAACTTAAGACACTCTGAGCCTTCCTACAAACTAGATAGATTCCCATCCCAAATTTAATAGCTCTTATACTTAGATCCTAACGACAGCTGTTGCCATTCAGGAATATATACCATAAAAGGCGTGAGACAAGTTTACCTACAAACTAGATTCACATACATCCCAAGATCATATAGACTTTTAAATGTTAGAGAAAGCTTTTTTGTTGTTTTTTTTTCTACTTGATATACCCTTACACTCTAACCATTAAATGCAGGGTATTCTGTATGTGCAACTCGGGAGGGACTCTCTGCGTCGACTCACAGAGTTTGTCTGGGTCCAAATCATTTTGACGTCATCGATTTTTGGGGCAAGTTGCACACAGAAAATGACGTAAGGCAGGCCAAATAAGAGAAGGAAGTTTGTGTGTGGTGGGTGTTCGGAGATCGGAGGGGGTTATCTTCTTTATTTATAAATATATATGTTTTTATGCTTCTCCACCCCCTCCAAGTGGTTCGCATTTTCTCACATTTTCCCTTCCCTTTTCTTACTTGTCATTTTCATTTGGGTTTCCCTCCTTTGCTTTATCTGTATTTCTCTTTTCTTGGCACTTGTTGCAGTTAATATTTAAAGAGAGAGAAATAGAGAAAATGTTTTTAGTGTTCAGGCCAAAAAGCAAAAGCTGACAGGCCAAGATCGTATAGACATTTACATAGAATTTTTCTGTTTTATATCAAAAAGAATTGTTGCTGTTTTTGTTTTTCTGTTGTTTTTTTTGTTTTCTCGCATACTTTTCACATTTTCCTCTTTGGCTTTTTTTCCCTCATTTCTTTTGTTTTTACGATCCCAAAACGCCACCACACCGCCATACAAAAAGTCTTTTGCAATTTCTGCTCTGTTGACTTTCAACTTGTTCCTAGCTGAATTACCAAGAAACTTAAATTCAATCCGCACCTCACGTCTATTGACCCCTTCTACAATATATAAACATACATACATATATACAATTCTAATGGCCGAGCAGCAACAAGTACTTGTGGATATTTTATTTTTAAAAACCATTTGCAAGGAACAAAACGAAATAATGAAAGAAAAACATCAAGAGAAACAGAAAAGTGGCAACAATAGAACAACAAAAATGTCGTTGTTTTGTTTTTGGGGCCGTTGCCAATTTGGGATGAATATGCCACGCCCTGCTGTGGCTACATGTGTTTTAATATAGAACAAAAGGTTAGTTCATTCTTCTCTCAGCTGTTGCCCGAACCGTCCCCAGTTGCAACATGTTAATTAAATTCACAGCTTTTCACATTTTTTTCTTCCACAATTTTCCCAACTCAAATGCAAAGTCAGTTAACGAACGCTGAGGTAATTGTTGGCTCAATGTCAAAGGGCAAAACTAACGGCATCTATTTCATATATGTATATATTTTATAATTGGCCCTCTTGAGAACTGAGCAACAGGTTTCGGTTCGGAATCTTGTTAAGTACATGGTACTTCCGTTTTAATTGCTACCTCTTTCTAAGGTCACAATAGGCCAGTTTCAAGTTTAATGACCCCAAAATGCAATCAAGACTATAATTCATGATGTACACTTGATGGATACCCTGTACTTGAACTCTTACTAAAATTAAAGAATGGTTCTTTCTTTCTTATTTAACTTTTGACCGACATATAATAAAGCATTTAATACAACATCAAAAAGGTCACAAGAACAACAACAGAAAAGTTTGATCTATAATGTATTTGTTTGTATTTATATACCTTATGTTGGGACATTCCCTTCTATTATAGAGATTAGACATTTTACTTGGAATTACCCACGCAAGTCAAACAAACTTAGTAGAAGAATAAATTCAGGAGCGGAGACTTGGCTTAAACATCATTAATCAATCAAAATCAAAGCAACTTAGTAATACACTAGCTGAACTCAGGAAAGGACTAGGTGTAATTTAATTCGATAGCCTCCAAAAGTTCATGAGGTGTTAAAGGAAGTTTTGTATTTAACACAATGGTGGGCATAGGGAACTCTTGCTGATCAGTGGTAATTTGTATATTGATTCCATGGCCTTCAGGCAGTAGAGTGATCTTTATGGCATCCAATGATATATTCTCATCGCCCATATCGCTCAGGCATTCAAAAATCTGGTTTTGTATATTAATATTAATCATCTCTATCCTGTTAACATTTTCATCGCCATCGTCTAGCAAATATGTGGTCGATGTTGCCCTCGACATAGTAACCGGCTCTTGAGCATCTGGTTTATTCAATTTGCTCTTCAAATATGATGGTACAAAGACCTCGGCATGAGGATTAAGTCCATGACCATTGCCCAAACTTAGACTGCGACTGTAAGAGCTTCCCTCGCCATCGTCGTATTCTTCGTCCTTATCTGAGCTCTTTGATTCAACAGGAGTATCTAGAAATGAATTCGGATTTTGTAGAGACTCGTCTGCTAGACGACTTTGTACTTCTCTAAATATATCCATGACAATATCCACGATTTGTCGTTTCTTTTATCATGTAAAAAACAAAAATTTACAAAAAAAATATATATGGTTCTTAAAACAATAGAAAATTGTATGTAAGCCGATTGGTTGTGGGATATTGAAAGAGCGAGTGATATGATACTCGTTTGTTACTGAGATATATGGTTTAAGCACAAACGAATGGGTCACTTGGATTTGGCTTTTTATACCATACACCCATAGGGTGAAATGGTATATTAAAGTCGCCAAAATGTATGTAACAGGCAGAAGGAAGCTTCTCCGACCCCATAAAGTATATATATTCTTGATCAGTATCAATAGCCGAGTCGATTTAGCCATGTCCGTCTGTCCGTACGTCTGTCCGTCCGTCTGTCCGTCCGTCCGTCTGTCCGTCCGTATGAACGCCTAGTTCTCGGAGACTATAAGAGATAGAGCCACCAAATTTGGAATGTAGACTCGTGTAGTATGTAGAGTGATCAAGTTTGTTTCAAATTTTTGCCACGCCCCCTTCCGCCCCCGCAATTCAAAAAAAAAAACGTTTATCTCAAAAACTATTGCAGCTAGAGACACCAAATTTGGTATGTATATTTGCATAGTAAATGCGCACATTTTGTATGTATAAAGATTTTGCCACGCCCCCTTCCGCCCCCCGAAATTTGAAAAACTTGATTGTCTCCCGTAATTTTTTACCTTGTGCAATCAAATTTGGCACACTTAAATTTGATACTAATACCCAGCAAAATACCAAATTTGATCAAAATCGGACAAAAAATAGCTGAGTTATGCATATAAACGTTTATGCATAAGGCCTTTGATGGCCGTTGGCGGGTGGGGGCGCTAGGGTGCTTATATGCATAAGTGCGCGAGATACTGAGATATGCTTGTAAAAAGCATGTGAATTTTTTAAAATTTTTTAAAATAGGCAAATGCATTAGTTATTACAAATTTGAAATATTTGTTTTACTGGTGTATGGTATACCCAAGTCGGCGAGACGACTTACTTACTTCATTATACCATACACCCATAGGGTGAAATGGTATATTAAAGTCGCCAAAATGTATGTAACAGGCAGAAGGAAGCTTCTCCGACCCCACAAAGTATATATATTCTTGATCAGTATCAACAGCCGAGTCGATCTAGCCATGTCCGTCTGTCCGTCCGTCTGTCCGTCTGTCCGTCCGTCCGTCTGTCCGTCCGTCCGTCTGTCCGTCTGTCCGTATGAACACCTAGATCTCGGAGACTAGAAAAGCTAGAGCCACCAAATTTGGAATGTAGGCTCGTGTAGTATGTAGAGTGATCAAGTTTGTTTCAAAATTTTGCCACGCCCCTTTCCGCCCACGCAATTCAAAAAAAACGTTTATCTCAAAAACTATTGCAGCTAGAGACACCAAATTTGGTATGTATATTTGCATAGTAAATGCGCACATTTTGTATGTATAAAGTTTTTGCCACGCCCCTTTCCGCCCCCGAAATTTGAAAAACTCGATTATCTCCCGTAATTTTTTACCTTGTGCAATCAAATTTGGCACACTTAAATTTGATACTAATACCGAGCAAAATACCAAATTTGATGAAAATCGGACAAAAAATAGCTGAGTTATGCATATAAACGTTTATGCATAAGGCCTTTGATGGCCGTTGGCGGGTGGGGGCGCTAGGGTGCTTATATGCATAAGTGCGCGAGATACTGAGATATGCTTGTAAGAAGCATGTGAACAGAATTTTTTAAAATAGGCAAATGCATTAGTTATTACAAATTTGAAATATTTGTTTTACTGGTGTATGGTATACCCAAGTCGGCGAGACGACTTACTTACTTCATTTTAATTATACCCTTGCAAAAAGGGTATATTAATTTTGGTCAGAAGTGTGCAACGCATAGAACGATATGATATAGATCTTTGGTCAAGATCGGGTGACTATATCATAGACCTCCCATAGGAACGATCGGTCGAAAACAGTAACTTTTGTCAAAAAGTTCGTTATATCCTATGCTAAGATTGAAGGCCGTTCTTTCGCAAACATTAGACTTTTTGTTTTTACACTTTGATATCTATGGGTAAGAAAAGAATTACCAAAACAGTTGCAAGGGTATACAAACTTCGACGCGGTCGAAGTGAACCCCGGCCCTCTGGTTTTCTTTTAAAAATGTGAAAAGGGGGAAGCTCTCACCTTCCAAAATCTATAGCTAGATATATACTCTATACTTATAACTTAAACGAGTCTTGTTAAAAAGTAAAAATTTCAAGAAAGTTGGAAAACCATGTTGTAAGATAAACGCTAGGGCTTTGAGACCTTTGTTCAGATTACATTCTAAGCCCATCCAAGTGAGAACTTATACAAAAGTTTTAAAACAAGGAATTTGGAATTATTTCTCCTACACTAAATAAAGAAATCTGTGAAAAAACTTGAAGTCCCCTGAGTCCATAAATACATTTCTATGATGACTAACACGTAGTTGAAGGATAGATAGGATGTCCTATGCTAGTATAGAGTTGAAGTGCCCCTCGCTATTTACCTGCCCTTTAGTCTGCTCGTCCAAGTCCCCGCAGGACGACACACCATTGACATACCTGTAAATGACGACACAATCTACATCACATTAAACTTATCTTTCAGATTAAATAACTTTCATATAGATAAGGTATAGACCATTGCAGTCAGTCACAAAGAAAACACAAAAGCCCTGAATTCAATAGAACTTGAATGACTTAATAGATCGTTTTTATGACCGCATTGAAGATGACTAACAAGTTCATAGATATGTATATACCTAAGTTTTTTATGTGTACAATTCACATATTAAATTTTGATGGACTCCGATTTAAAATTATAAAACTAATATATGCAATGCAAATTAATCTCCGTCTTTCAAGTCAACAACAAACTCGAGGTCGTTTAATTTTTGTTTTAGTTTATCAAACTATTGTTTGTGGGTTTCTATTGTGATTTTTAACCTTCCAGATTGAATTTTTTTCGAGAAAAATTTAATCAACTAACTCTGAGGAAAAGAACAGAAAAGAGTATGAAATGCTTTTTGTTTGGTATGCAAAACATTCATAAAACACACATATCGAAATAGTTTTATATTTTAAAATTGAAAGTAGTTATGTACCTAAACTTGATTAACTTGGAGTGTAAATTTGCTCTCATGAATGTCAAAATATAATATTTTACAAGTTTTTGAATTTGATTATCAAACCCAGTGGCTTAGAGAAGGGTATCATGTTACTCATTATACCGGAGACAGAGTCGTCAAAGGTGTTCGAAATCAAGACTTACGAATACTAGAAAATATTCCTGACTTCAAAATTGTTTTTTCCTCTTTACAGCCCAGCTTATGGGTATGAAAATTAATATTTAATGTAAATATTTGTTGTATGTGCAATTTGCAAACAACCTCTAACCGTTTAAGTGTTAAACGCTTCAATTAACAAGCATTGAAAATGCCAGAAATTACATTGTAGTTCTCTGTATTTTAGTAGAGAACTTTCTTCAAGAATAATGGTGCAAAATTGTTTTAAAAATAATATAAACAACATGAAAATTGACGACCTACTCATTGTTATTGTTTGAAGATCAGTGAAAGAAAATGTTTTTATCAAATTTTGCATTAAAGTCAATGTCCATATTTTGTAGACGATTGTTTCAAAGGCAGCATAAAAAGGTAAGCAGGTTGTCTGTGAGGCAATTTTAAGGACCTCTAAGTTCTACCTTAAAGAACTCAATTTGCCATGCCATATCCTCCTCCGCTAAAACTAGTTGAGAATGCATTCAAAATCTTAAACTTTCTCGACCTTTTTTAGTTTCATTAAAGCAAATTTCATTATGGTTTGATTTCTTGATATGGGTCTAAAATATTTTTAGAAAATGTCTAACAAATTGTAAGTATTAGCTAAAATATAGAGAGATTTGTACGCCTTAACAGCCAAGTTAGTTAGTCCATGACAAATGTTAAACTAAACCCAAAAACCAGTATAAAATAACCTACTAAAGTAAATTTAGATAAATAAAACTCAAATTTTGGATTTACATAAGTTTTAAAGAAGATATTTTACACAATGATTCAGACTTTGATATTATGCTAGTTTGGATTTAGAAGAACAAATACATACTAAACAAAACTAAAACCAGTTATGAACAAGTTGCACTTAATGAATGAGTTTTTAATTCATTGACATAATTCAACTTTCCTATTTGTTAGAAAACCAATTGATGTTAAGACTAAATAATAAACCCAGTGATTAAAGACAAAGCCAAGTTAAATTTAATAATAATTATTTAGCGACATTGCGTCATTTGAGAGCGATCGCAATTCAATAATGAGACACGCTCGATGAGAACTACCGAGTGCGAAATGCAATCAAGCATGTCATGGAGGCATCCCCACAAGCCCCACTGTCCCCACCTAGCCCCAATCTGCTCCTCACCTTGGGCATATCTCCAAATAACCGAAACGAAACATGCCAAACATGTAAATATAAGCCAAAACAATTTCCTTTCCCTCTGATCTACCACTCTACCACACTAAACTCTAAAGCAAAATGCTAATCGCAAAAAAAAAAATGAAGTAAGTAAGTCGTCTCGCCGACTTGGGTATACCATACACCAGTAAAACAAATATTTCAAATTTGTAATAACAAATGCATTTGCCTATTTTCCACAATTCTGTTCACATGCTTTTTACAAGCATATCTCAGTATCTCGCGCACTTATGCATATAAGCACCCTAGCGCCCCCACCCGCCAACGGCCATCAAAGGCCTTATGCAAAAACGTTTATATGCATAACTCAGCTGATTTTTGTCCGATTTTCATCAAATTTGGTATTTTGCTCGGTATTAGTATCAAATTTAAGTGTGCCAAATTTGATTGCACAAGGTAAAAAATTACGGGAGATAATCGAGTTTTTCAAATTTCGGGGGCGGAAAGGGGCGTGGCAAAAACTCTATACATACAAAATGTGCGCATTTACTATGCAAATATACATACCAAATTTGGTGTCTCTAGCTGCAATAATTTTTGAGATAAACGTTTTTTTTGAATTGCGTGGGCGGAAAGGGGCGTGGCAAAATTTTGAAACAAACTTGATCACTCTACATACTACACGAGCCTACATTCCAAATTTGGTGGCTCTAGCTTTTATAGTCTCCGAGATCTAGGTGTTCATACGGACAGACGGACAGACGGACGGACGGACAGACGGACAGACGGACAGACGGACAGACGGACGGACAGACGGACATGGCTAGATCGACTCGGCTGTTGATACTGATCAAGAATATATATACTTTATGGGGTCGGAGAAGCTTCCTTCTGCCTGTTACATACATTTTGGCGACTTTAATATACCATTTCACCCTATGGGTGTATGGTATAATGAGAATGAATAAAATGATTTATAATTTATAAATAGAAATTGAGTAATGCGAAACCGTATGGAAGCGAAGGGAACCGCAAGCCACTTTCCATGAAGGTTAATCACACAATCACAGACATCAAACATCAGACATTAGACATAATCCATATTTAATCACAATTGACATGATTTAATCATTGTGTCAATTCTTTTGTGTCTTGTTTTTCATTCAAGAATATATTTTATAGTGTTTCGGCCACTTTCTGTCTGTTATCTTATCGATGGGGGAGTAGAATATTTCATTTTATCGCTTTTAATTGTTAATTGCTGTTAATGAATACAAATTGCCAACGATTTCGATTAGCGGAACAAAAGAAATCGACGGCGATAGATAGTTAGATAGAGATAGAGAGAGAGCGAGTAACTGACGGCTTCCCTCTCTCTCTCACTCTCTCTTTCTGCTGGTCAATAAAATATGTCAAATTATGACTTTTGAAGTCACCTGCTGATGTCATCTGCATACCCCTCTGCCTTGTTGTGTATATAATATTTTATAGTATTTTGATAAGACATCGTCATCGAAAAAGTCAACTAGGGTTTTGTCTATTTTTTGATTTATTTTATTTATTTTTGGGGCTTGGCTTGGGCTCACCTCGTAGCAGATAGGCTTATGAGGTAGACCATAGAGGCGCCGTTTCTTTTGAGGGTAAGCAAAGGTGGGTAAGGCCACAAAGCACATTTCATACTTGGGAATAGAGTCGAAATGGCAAGGCCAACTCAGATTCAAGTTTGTTAGTAAGGCGGAAGGATGTTTAACAGACAGGATGCAGAAAAACGATGTTAGAGTTGCTGGAAACATTCACGAGAAAGGGTCATAAACGCATTACAAATAAATCCAATCAAAATGTGGAGAAGTTCATACATAGTCCATAAATTTGTTAAATTTAAAGTCACATAAGTATGCATAACCAATAGAGAACACCATTAAAGTAAGATAAGAGAACTACAAAAGGATTGAGCTATGGAGTGAATGGCCTTTCCCATTCCCTTTGGGCCCATGACTGATGCGGAGATCTCCAAAATTTGACCTAAGCGTTTGTCTATCCAGAAACTCCTAAGGGATCTATACAATTTTGGTTTGATTCCTACAAAAAAAGTCTGTTCTTGCTAGGACAATTCTTGAATTGACGACATTGCCAAACTACGAGGATGGGGAAGGTCGACAGTTGAGGTGCAGGTTGAGATGGACATCCAATCGCTCAAAGTGTCTTTCCCCATATCTTCTAGAGCAAAAATAGCAAATAAAAACGAAATTTTAATCAGTGGAGTATCTAGGGCTGAAAAAAGAAGGAAATTTGTTCCTTAAATGTGTACTAAGCAGTCCAAGAATTTCAGAATGTTATGTTCGAAGCAAACATTGTTTGTTTAGACTTTTTGAGTTAGAAGGCAAACGAAAATTTATAAATTTGTGTAAAACAATGAATACTTTTGCAGAGTTCTGCATACTTTAAGGGGCAATGTGTTCCCATTTTGCAACCCTAGAGTCTAAGCTTCAATAAACATTATTTTTGAACGATAACATTTTTAAAGATAACGCAATTCCATTTTAATCAATATAAGTATGAATAAATTCATAGTTACCTTAGAAGGGTAACTTCTAGTCGGTAACAACTCTTTGGTTAACAAGATGACACATGACATAAGTCGCTTACTTTGTCAAGACTTTTGCGAGGAGCCATAAAACCGAAATAGAATTGCAGCTTAAATTTAATCACTTGAAAGTACAATATTGATTAAAATGCCAGCGAAAAAAGTCCAAGCAACGTTTGTTTTCGATGAGGGTGGAGAGAGTCTTGGGCTCATGTGTGTTACAGCACGTATGCTTATTACTCAGATTATATCTCTAATGATATTACGCATACGCACGGTTGTCCATATGCAATTATACTGGCCGAGAGATAGCCAGTGACACGCAAACATCTATCATGGAGCTAGGCGAAGGGAAGCAAAGTTCAGACTGTACAAACTCTCAAAACCTTTCGACTTTGTTTCATCCGTCCCCTCCACTATCCCCCCCAAAGCCTTGAAACTTGTTTCTAGTCGTCGTTGTAGTCATATGTATGTATGTATGTAGATACAACCAGGGCCAGGCCCAATTATTGATTAAAGCTTGTCTAAGCAAGCAAATGTTGCCTGCCAATGTGTCTGTCTGTTTGGTTTTCTATTGATTATCAAATGTAAATTGGAATATGAGAGTGAGAGGGGAGTCTGTAGTACTATGGACCTTCTTTGTTTATTTGCCATTTATTGATTTTTAGTTTTGGTTTTTGTTTTTAAGGCTGCTGTAGTTATTAACATCTTTCCTTCGTGTGGGTTAACCTTTGAAAAGGTGTTTGAACTTTGGCTTAATGTTTTGACCAGGCCACAAACCACAAGCATGTTGTCAGGGACAACCGACATATGCTATACATACATATATATATATGTCTATGCATAATTGAACTCAACTTTAAGGCGTGTGAACTTTAACATGCGAGCCAAAATCTTTCTTTCGCTTCTTCCTCTCAATTAAAACAGAACAAAAACTTCCCATTAAATTTTTAGACAATTTTTTTTTTGGGTTGTTTACAAAAAATCTCAGTTGGCGCAAAGCTCAAGTTAAGGGTAAAAGCTCTTTCGGCCCCCACAGTGAAAGAGAACACTAAAGAGAAAGGGAAAGGGAAGAAAAGTCAATGCAAGGCACTAGGTTAAAGGCCAAGAGGGAAGCGAAGAGCCGTTAAGAAAATGCATTTGCTTTGATTTCATTTTTATTTTTGTGCGAAATTTCTGTGAAAACTGAAATAACCTAAAACGCCAGTGACATACTTTTCATTCTTCTATAAGAAGGGCGAATGGGAAGGTGCAATCAGAAGGGGCAGGGAGGCTTTGTCCTAATTCCTGCGTTATCAGTGCTGACAATCTAGAGATATTTTTTAGAGGTTTCATATTTCAAATATAAATCTGGTTTCAAGCATTTATTTTCAAAATTTCTCATAAAGCCAAGCATTATCAACATTTTTGACTCTACAAGTTCAATAACTACTTCTATTACAGTCATGTCTCGATAATTGGTAATCCGCTAAATCGAAAAGCTCAATATTTCGTAAGAAACTGCTGGTCCCTTGAAAAAACTTCGTCCCTTGGGAAACCCGATAAACCGAAAACCTCTTTAATTCGTTAATGATTCTGTTCCCTTGCCATTGCGAATTATCGAGCCTCGACTGTAGATACTTTTTCGACTTCAGAAACTTTAAAAATTCTATAAACAGATTATTGATATTTAAATCAATCTCTATTTTTTAGCTGAATATAACAGAATTGTCTGGCTACATCCGCATAGCACATCTGAAATTCTCTTATATATGTATAAATCGGTATTCAAGATTATTATAAACTAAGTCTATATAGCAAGACCATCATTTTGGGAACTGCAACAAATGAGGCTAATACTTTATATCCTATGTCTATGTCCTATGACTAACTTGAAAAAATGCCACTGACTAGAGCTGTGCATGATTAACGTTTTCGTATACTTTGAAAGAGCCAAGTTACTACATAAGGAAATGAAAAATAAATATTTAGTCATTCAAATGAAGGCTTAGGCAGAGAGTCATGGATTTTGATCTTTGTAGAGTCAGAAAGGAAAGAAAATCGTGTTGTTTTTGTAGTCACTTAGTCACTTTATGCATTTAACGATTTCTGAAATGCTTCCTTTTCCCAAAAATATCGTAAAACAACGAAATTATGAAATGTGTAATCGGAAATTGGGTAATGAAATAAAGGTAATACAGGTTTGGAAAATACAATAGAAACGACTACTATCTTAACCTTAAAACTCATTCTATTATGTGTTAATTTAACTATTCGATAATGCAGTTCTATACGAATGAATAAGGATTCCCAGAGAGAAGGAAACTAACCCAGTCTTTATTCGTTGAATTGATTTTATTTAAAAACTCTTAAACTCTAAAACTAAACTCGTTTTCGGGGATTGAAAATTGTTTATATTTCATGCTCAGCGCTGGTTACTTGATAACGCGCCGCTGTTATAATCTTAAGTGTTTTCCACAGAGTGTAGATGCATGTTTTGTTTGCAATAATTGTCATCTGAATTTTACAACTTACTTTTGTTTATGTTTCGTTTTGTATATTTCTTTGGTCAATCTGATTTGGTGAAGCCATTTCAGCTGACTACGATGTTTAATCTTAAACAACGAATGAAATAAGACACATTTGTCTTTCCATAAGAAGGAAAAATAATATTTTATTTTCCAGTCGATATTCTAGATTTTTAAACTCTTTAACTAGTTCGTCAATGAATTGAAGATATTAATTTAAAGTCTCCATAACAACAATAGGTTCTACAATGAATTATGGTGCTCAATTTGAAATCTTTATTACTCATTCCCAGAGGGTTATAACGCCTTTTGATTAAATTGATAGTGGAAACAATATTTAATGGCTTTATTGGTGGCCCTTCAAGTGAACAAGCTGTGGCAAACTTGGTCAGTAGTGATTCCATTTCAAAGTTTATTAATACCCATTGATCCAATGAGGATTTTGTTTCCAAAGAGCTTTGACACCTCAAACAAAAAGAAGTTAAATTGACGACTCTATATAACATTTAGTTAGTTTAGTTAGTCCTCAGAAGTTGTAGTGAGGGAAACTTTTTCCCCCAAAAAACGAGATTTTTGCCTCAAATTTCGATCTACAACAAACAATTTTAACTCTGGCCAAATGCTTGATTGGGGTTTTTGGGGTGAACTTGTGGTGTATCTTCTACCTAAATTGCAAGTCCAGACCCCGCTTCCGACTTGGCCATCTGTTAGAAGTTCGTAAGCTTAGCCCGGGGATAGACTTTGAGAAGGGGAAATAGAAATTTTTCAGCTTCACAAGTTTTAATTATGAAACATCTAAATTTATTAACTGAAATTTGAGAGATCTACATAAGGCGGGAAAGAAAGTATCCAGGGCTGGATTTTGAGGAAAGAACTTATGGTACTCGCTGTCTAAACAAGGATAAAGGCGTTAGGCAAAGAGCAAAGAAATATCCGTTTTTGGTAAAAACTTTTCAAAAACATATTCCCCAAAGTAGCCACAAGGAACTTAAGCTCAGAGCTGCTGCTTTTCCAAAGCCACCCCTGACCCACACTGGGTATAGATTCGCCACCAAATTGTCTAGAAGAAAATGTGGGCTAAAATGCCATCACTGTTTCAGGGTGCGTTGCCTAGATATATACATATGTACATATGTATATATATGCTATGTAGGGCAGAGTCCTAGTTTATCGCATAGACGATCATTGCCCGCCCTAGACGCAAATTTATAATGTGGTCCTGACCGACCTGAAGAACACACAAACACACACACCCAAAAGGAGCGCCCAACCCATTAGAGGGTGAGGGGTGAGAGTTGCTTATCCCCCACCACCCGAAAACCCAAATCCAAAAAAGGGGGTTGATTTTAACTTACCAAGGCGCAATTCGTTGTTGTCGCAGTTGTTGTTGTTGGCAGGATGTACCACAGATATGCAGATATATACATATATATGTATATATATATATGTTTACGTGTTCACATTTGTTTCGCCGAACGAGGGAGACAGCGCGAGCGAGAGAGAGAGAGAAAGGGAATTTGTGTGGGGAAGTAAAAATAAATTGCATTATTAACAAGAAATTTTTCAACAGGGCAACTGCTTTTAGCTTTTCATTTGATGGGTTAGTGACAAAAAGGCAACAGAATATATTTATATTTATATTGTATATTTTATTTATTAGATAATTGGATGCAGGTGATAAATTTTGGTGTGGTTTTTGTATTGTTTTTGGCCAAATTCTGTGTGGTTTGTTGGGTGAAATCAATACAGAAATAAAATGTGAATAAATTGTGTTTCTAATTTATTTATTTTTCTCTACTCACACTGCACTCTAACCAATTTATTGTTTTTTTATATTGTTTGTTTGTTGGTGTAAGAAATTAAAGGCCACGTTAACAAATTGAATAAAAGACTAGACTAAGCCAATATTGGTAAAGAAATTCTTTTTTTTTTTTTTGGTGTGTGTTTCTCTAAAGCTACGTGGTTTGGAAATTTATTTGAGTGAAAAGCTTTTGCTTTTATTTGAAATTAGAAAAACCGTTGCCAATTATTTCTGGTGTAAAAATAATGCACTGTTTTTTCCGCTTTCGATCGACGTGGTCGTGGTTTGGGGGTCGGGGGAAGTCTTTGTCGAGTAGACGTCTCAATGAATTTTACCAATTGTAGTAAAATTAACTAAAACAAAACAAAATAGAAGAGGAAATTTTAAAAACATTTCATTCTTTTGGAGTATTTTGGAGGTCAGGGTTAAATGCGATTTCCGTGACGGTTGATAGCATCACACACACACACACACACACACACACACACACACTTTTAGCGAGGGAGATTTCGGTAGTTTTTTTTTGAGTTTTCGTTTAACTGGTTTGATTGTGTTTGCTTTTGCCACGTTTCTGGGTTAAGATCAATAGACATAAACTTGACATGGATCCGAACAAATATCATGAGAACATTGAAGCATTCATTTATCCATATGTAATGTCAGCTGTTTCGTTTTGACTCTCAATTGAAGGCAATTGAGAAAGTATCTCATAACTTTTTTTTTGATTTGTTTTGTTTTGTGATTTTTTATATTTAAATATTTCGAATACGTTTTGGTTGCCAATTTTCATCTACCCGCACACACACACACACACACACGCACACAGAAAACACGCATTTACTTCAACAAAAAAAGATACAATTCTTTTTTCTGTTTGCCGCTTTAGCCTATTTTTATACGGAGAGACCCGCACGGAACGCACCTTACTCGTTGAAATTCCAATAAGAACTGAAGAAGACAAAAAAACACAACACGAACAACGAATACATTCGTACATTTAAATTCCAATAGGAAGTGAAGAAGAAGAAAAACACAACAACCAGTGTTGCCAGATCATTGCACATCAATGTAACCAGATAACTAAAAAAAGTAAATATTTTTGCTGTGATATTTAAACAAGGGCGCCAAAGTTTTGTGAGCTATCGATGCCAAACCAAGGAGGACCCCCATTTCTTTAAGGACATTAAGACATGGGCTCTGCTCAAAATGGTTATGCAAAAGACAACATTATGGTGATTTGCTTCTTCTTCTTTTGCTCTACGCCTTGAGGCCCAAGCCTGCTCAGGCCCAAGCCTACGAGTATATAACTGTCTACATGGAAGCCGCCAAGGAGGTGGGACGAATGCCTTTGGCATGGTATCACAACCATCCAGGGTAAGGCTGTTGGTTGTCTGCCATTGATGTGTCCACACAAATGCTCAATCAGACCCATCAGGAGCGCTTCGTGGCCATTGTGGTTGATCCTGTGTGCTGAAAAAGTGTGCAAATTTTTAAAAGCTACATTTAAATTATAAAAATTTATGTAACTAGTCTTTTAGTACATATTTTTTTTTAAATGAAGTGTAGCACTAGTTATTTTTTCCAGTGCATTTTGTCGAACATCAAGTTCTGCTCAATTCAGTGAGCACAAGATGTTTCTAAACAATGTTTCTGCGCTATGTTGCTAAACATTTTGAAGAAAACGCGCGCGTTTTACTTTTAAATGTTTTGATGCACGGGAAGTAAAACGCGTGCGCCTCCCAGTGACCACAAAACTGCAGAGGCTGTCAAACTGTAAAATTATTTTCAAACTATTTTAAAGATTTATGTTGTCAAATGTGTTAACATGAAACATTTAAGGCTTAAACTGAACGACCACTCCATAAATTCGAAATTTGGTAGTAAAGATTTAAAAAGTAGAGCAAATATATAAGAGATTATAGCCAAGTTTCAGCAAAAAAATTTAATATACAGAAATTGTATGAGAAAAACTTTGTAGAAATATGTACATATTTAGAATGCGATAGGAATATGTTCCTTCAATCTTAACCAAAGTATCTACAAATATTAAGAGATAACTTAAAAATCAAAGAAGCTAACTGGAACTGGAATATTCATATTCCTTCATTTTCATTTGGATTTTTTTCTATATCATTCGGTTCTAAAAAGGTAAATGAGATTATTCCATATGTTTACCATATAAGATATTTCTCAGTAAAGTAATCCTTTAGATCAGTTATATATTCTCAATTAGTTAAAGGAAAACTTAAATATTAAGTTTTATTTCAGTATCTTTCTAATTGATCCTCAATTACACTGCTGTGTCGACTTGACTTCTCATGCTGATCAGGACTATATATGTACATATACTTTATAGGGTCGGCAACGTATTTTTATATGAGCAATTTTACAAGGTAATAACAATAAAAAACCACGTTTTTTGTGAACTAGCATTATAAGTATCTCATATCTCAGTATGGGGCCCATGAGCACACTAGCGCCTCCATCAGCCAACGGCCATCTCCGGAATAATGGAAAAAGTTTATATTCATAACTTGGCTATTGTTAGTCCGATTTTGATCAAATTTAGCATTTTGCTGGCTATTAGTATCAAATTTAAGTGTGCCAAATTTGATTGGACAAGGTAGAAAGTTACGTGATATAATCGAGTTTTTTCAAATTATAGGGGCGGAAAGGGGCGTGTCAAAATCTTTAAAAATACAAAGTGTGCGCATTTACTAAGCAAATATACATAACAAATATGGTATCTCTAGCTAGAATGGATTTTGAGATAAGCGTTTTTTTTTTAATTGTGGGGGCAGAAAGGGGCGTGACAAAAATTTGAAACAAACTTCATCACTTTGCGTACTACAAAATTTGGTGGCTCTATCTTTACTAGTCTCCGAGATCTAGTTGTTCACACGGACGGACGGACAAGGCTAGGTCGACTCGGCTGTAGATGCTGATCAAGAATATATATACTTAAAGGGGTCGGAAGGCTTTCTTCTGCCTGTTGCAAATATTTGGGCTACTTTAATCTATCATTTCATATACATTGAAAAAAGATCAATTGGTGTCCCAAATTATCGAAATATATAAGTCTGCACATTTTCTAACCAAATTTGCATTTTCTGTCCTTTGATTATATTTTGTTTGGAATTTGGATATTCGATAGAAAATTTCAGAAGTAAAATCTACGTTCTTGGAGGGATAAGTTTTGTCATTTGCCTCCTTGAGGATCCGCTCCATAATTTTAGCTATATGTATTTCAAAATGCTCAGTTCTCATTCAGATTGATGATTATTTCATATTGAATTCACACTTTACTGTTCGCCCTATGCCTTAGATCCTAGAAGCATTTGAAAACCCTTAAGTTAAGTTAATAGAAACTGCTAAAATTATAAGACCAAAACAATTGGGGGGTTCTTTTTTTTTACATACAAACACTTTTGTTGTTTATTTCACTGTAAGTTTTGCTGGTTTTGTTTTGTTTTTTTGTTGAATATGCATATAATTTGTTGTTGTTTTTGTTGTTGGTTGCTCCTTTTTATGTTTGCTTTATCCTTTATGCCACTTACATAACTAAAATGAATCCGTTTTTACCAATTTTCGATTTGTTTTTGTTTTTCATAATATTATATTATATATTTTGATCTCAAGTCAATGTTTTTTTTTTTTGTTTTTGTTTGCCGTTGCTTCGTTTTGTTGTTGTTGTTTTTTGTTTTTTTCGTTTATGTATATTGAATATTTTTGTTGTTGTTTGCTGTTCTTCATCCTCTTGTATATAAGTTGTATAATTATTATATATTTAATTTAATACATAAAAATTACGCGCATCGTTTTAAAATAGTTTACTTGTGTGTTTGTGTGTGTGTGTGTATATGTATTTAATATTTAAATTGTCGCAGTTAATGCAAAGATCCATATATAAAAATACAAAAAATCATAACATTTACATATTCCATTTTCGACTGCGTCTATAACTAGATATATATAGTTATATATACCATATAATCTATATGCATATATATTTATACATATATATATATATTTATTATAATGTAAATCGACGTAACCTTGCACAATCAATATATATAAAAATTATTGTTTAAATTACAATTACAATCAAATTAAAAGTACATTTTTTTTTTGTTGTTGTTGGTATTCCCTTATACACAATTGTTTAAACAATAAGTTTTCCATTTCGTTTGGGGAGCGTTTTAAGGAGGGGCTGGGTGGGGGCAGATCGGGTTGGGGGTCGGTTTTTTTCTTAAAAACTAAAATTTTGTTGTGGTTTTCCAATTATCATCATATTTCGTATGTTCTTTTTGCTCCTAAAATTATTTTCTTCCTCTGGTATAAATTTCACTATTTAGTCTTAAATTGTATATGGAAGTTGAAATTGGTACTCAATTGTATATATATATATTTATTATATAGATTATGTTTCAGGATCAACTAGGAAAACAAGTTTTACTTTTTGTATCGCTACGAAATCTCTGTGTGTGTGTGTGTGTTTTTGGTTGTGTGAGAAGTTTTTTTAGCAGTCAATTTTTGAATTTTTTTGATTGATTGATTATTCAATGTATCCATCAATTTTGTATATTTAATGCTATATTTCTATATCTATATTGATCTTATCGAAAAACCACGCTGAACACACCACACTCAATTCCGCTTTGAACTATTTCTTTTTGAAGACTTTGGGTTTTAGTTTTAGGGTTTTCCTTTTGAATAATGTATGTTTAATATATATATGAGATCGTGTGTGTGTGTGTGTGTGTGTGCTTGGGAGAAATGTTTATCAATGTGTTGATATATTTTTGTTTTATGTTTAATGGATGACATTTATGGAATTGGTATTGAATGGATGTTTTGTTCTTGGTTTATTCAATGCATATAATACTAAATTTTAGGTTTTGTTTTTTGTTTTAATGAGTATGCGTAATGTTTTTTATATACTTTTATAAAGAGCTGTAAGAATTTTGATAGCGAATTGATTTTATGCCTACACATAGTTATTTATTTATTTATGTATATGATGCATATGTATGTATGTTTAATTACAAAGTATTTCTGACTTTTTTCGTTTTCGTTTTTTATTCTTTTGATTTAGTTACAAAAAAAGTTGTGGAAATCATAAATTTTGGTAGCGCTTAAAAACAAAAGGAAACATTGCAAGCAATTCTTCTTCTTAATTCTCACATTTAATTAATTGTTAGTGTGTTTTGTTTTGTTTTTATACTTAATTGGTAAAGAAAATAATGTACAAATTTAAAAATTAATCACATATACTAAAAAATGTGTGTGTGAGAACTTAGCAAAACATATTAATTACTTTGACTAAAATATATATCTCTTTCAATTTTAAAAAATTAAAAAATGTGTGTGTGTTTAGGTGTGTGTGTGTGTGTGTGTTTACTATAATTAAACCTATACATATATGCGGCATTATTGGTAAACATTTTGCTGTTAATCCAAGCATGCTTTTCTTTTTGAATAATTTTTTGTTGTATTTTTGTTATTAAAATTATGGTTTTTCAAGTATTTTTGTTTTTTTTTTTTTGTTTGTTTTTGATGCGCACTTTCCTATATAGGTGTTAATATATAATATTATATATATATATATAGTTATAATTACTTCGATCTAACTCAGTTCGTGGTGAATTCGTGTGGGCAGGCACAACGCTCACTTTGGGACAGTGCTGTAGACGACAGTGACAGTTTTTGTTTGTGTTAAAGATTGTTAGGATTGGGTTTCTGGGTCTTAGAATATTTTGATCTATCTGCGATTGAACTCCGATTTGATAGCTGCAAATAAAAGGGACTTTAGTTGGGAGCTTCATCGAGAGAGGATTCGTTTTACCATCTATAATTTCATTTTTGACTTTCTGTATTTCCACTCGCATTTCGCGTAAAATTTCAGCCTTGAGGGAATCCAGATCGCCATTGGATAGAGCCAGAGATAAACCATCGCCGTTGACCTGCTGAAAGCAAATTGTATTAGCACTTGGACTTGGTTTAACTACTCCTGGTTGGTATAGTCACCTTGAGTATGGTCTCTTCGCTGGCACTACCAAAACGTTTGCGCATCAATTGTGGCGATTCGCCACCGCTATTCGTTGTATTGTTGCCGCCGCTGCCATTGGCTCCACCATGGGCATTGCCTCCAGTTCCATTGCCACTGGCTCCACTGCCACCGTTGCCGCTTAGCTTATGGGGCAGTGTGTTGGACTTTTCCCAGGGACGTTTTTTCATATCGGGCTCGGGTTCAGGCTACAGGATAAGAAGGGAAATTATTAATTGGTTCTTTGTGGTCAGTTGGTGGTTGGCTGACTCACGTCTTTCTTTTCAGCTTGGGCACGTCGTCGGGCCAGCGTTTTGGCCATTTCATCCATCATGGAGGCCATGCCATTGGAACTGCGTCCAATGGTGCCATAATTGCCGCTGCCTCCACTTGAAGTGCTGCTGCCGCTGTTCTCCGGAGCAGATGTGGTCGACTACAAAGAGAGAGAGGGAGAGAAAGAATTTAGTTGCAATCATCTAGAGCATCTTTTGTCTCTTCTTACCTTGTTTTTCTTCAATTTGAATTGCTGCAACTGTGAGGTTAATGAGCCCATGAGATCAGCTTGTGGATCATTGTTTTTGGGTGCTCCACCACCCATGCCTGGCGGCGGTGGAGGTGGCGGTGGTGCTCCCGCTCCACCCGTTGGTGGTGCCATTCCTGGCATGGCTGGCGGTACCGGCGGTGGTGGAATTCCATTAAACATTTGTGGTGGCGCTGGTGGCGGTGCACCACCAAATGTGGGTGGTGGTGGTGGAGGTGCTGGTGCTCCTACTCCCACACCGCCTCCTTGGCTGCTCATGCGATTGAGTGGAATTTGGCCTTGTGTATTATTCATGGGCGGTGGCATCGGAATCCCACCGCCAGTTTGTTGTGGTTGCTGTTGTTGTTGCTGCTGCATCATGGGTGGAGCCATTGGCACTTGACCATAGGGATTCTCTGCTTGCTGCTGGTGCTGCTGCTGTTGTTGTTGCTGCTGCTGCTGTTGGATTGGTCCCTGGCCATAAAGTGGACCCGCACTCGGCGGCATAGCTGGCGCCTGCGGTGGCTGTGGTTGTTGCACCTGCTGCTGCTGCTGCTGTTGCTGCTGGACCATTTGCTGTTGACTGGCATAGACAACGCTATTGGCACTAGCCGAGCTGGGTATATGCCCGCCATAGATGCCAGCACCTGGTCCTCCTCCATTCTGATGAGGTTGCTGCTGTTGCTGTTGTTGCTGCTGCTGCTGCTGAGGGTATTGATGTAGATTGAGATTGGGATTAGAATTCGAGAGCACGTAGTGGGGTTGTTGATACTGTTCAGGTGGATTTCAGGTGGTGCGGTGGTTGGTTTGGTTTATTTTGTAGGAGGGAATTCAAGCCAATGAAATGAAATAGAACAAAATGAGGTTTTCGGTTTGGTTTTCGGTTTTTCTTTTTCGATTGGATGGGGAATAAGCTCATGGTTGGTCTTAGCTTACCTGAGATGGCGCATAGCCACCCTGGACCAATTGCTGCTGTGGCTGCTGTTGGGCGGCATAGACGGTTTGCTGTTGCTGTGGTTGTTGCTGCTGTTGTTGCTGTGGATACTGTGCTTGTTGAGTTTGGCCTGGAGCCGGTGGAACAGCCTGTGGTGGCAAACCATTCGATGTGGGTCCGCCATTCCCTGTCAGACCATAATGCGAACCTGGTTGACCACCTGGCTGCAACATGGCAGCCAATTGTGGCGGTGGAGCCGGTGGAGCGCTAAGGGAATTCTTTTTTTGGTGAGAAATTTTCGAATTTTGTTTTTTTCGGTTTGAAGGATTGAAGGTGGTGGTGAATTGTGGTAAGAATTAAGGTGAATTGTGGTGAAATAGTGGTCGGGTGGGGGTGAGTGAAGAGACAACAACAATCAATGAATTATAGATAGTGTGTATTAGATAGAAATGACATGATAGATCGACTCGAATGAATTGAAACTAACCTGCTAGTGCGATGATGTCCCTGCGGCGTTGGCGGACTCTGTGGAATATTATTCTGATTGGTCTGTGAGGTGGGTGTCTGTGCCGATGGTGTTCCAATTCCATTGTTTTGCCTCAATATGGCTGCATCCTCGCTGGTCATAGTACGATAGCCCATATCCTCCTCATATCCATTGCCATTGGTGGGCTGGCCAGCTGGATTATTAACCACTCGTCCACTGAGCACCTGTCGAATCAAAACAGAAGGAATCATTGAGCGGAAATCCCAGTAATCATCTTCCAAGGACTCACCTCCAAAGCGTGCATCATGGCACGAGCAAAATTCTCTGCATCATTCGGACTAGAGAAATTTAGTCCATAGACAAATTTCGAATCACGCCATTGATGAAATGTGGCTGTGGCCTGATTGTATTTTAGACCCTTCAGTATAGAGCAATTAATGACCACCTCATGATCTTGCAGTTTCCGTCCAACCACACGGAATGTATTGTTCTGTTGATGATGATAGATCTGCACTTTACTCAATCCCGATGAGCTGCCCGAGGGCACCCATTTCTTTTGGTTATCATCGTATACCATAACAGAGGCGCGGGCGCCGATTATGCTTTGCTCACTGCAAAAGAGAAATCCAGTCAAAGAGAGACAATTAGTTACTAGAGAATATAAGTTTTCAGCTAGAATTCATTGTCCAGTTAATAGTTTAGTTTGTATTAGATGTAAGTTGAGTTAGTTATCAGAGTACGGGAGTAAATATCAACCTACTCCAACTCAAATTTGATTACCCTGTATTGTGTTTCCCCAACTAGTTAGATGCGGGAGGGTGCAATGAATGTCTTATAAAGAGTTTAATCTGACAAAAGGTTTCTGTCTCTCTTCCTCTCCCAAAAAAAACAAATTGATTAATGGTTTTACCACCATCATGAAAAACCCATAACACGTATTTAGAGAAAGACCAAGTTAATAGACTATGGAATCAAGAGCATGTGTGGTCATAAAGTGTAGCATGTACCCATGGGAGTCAGAGGCGGTCTGGATCGGTCCATCAAATAATTTTCCATTTTTTCCGAATCTCTTTAAAGCGTTAATTTAATTTTGATATATCCTAATACACCAGAGAAAATTACTACATTATCTAAGTCTGACACTACATAAAATATATTTTCTAGATCCCTTCATGAATTGCAGGTCTTCATGCTCACTGGTGGATGTATAGAATAGAACATAAGACAAATTTCCTCCCCCAACTATGACAATTTATCTCTTAAGTTACTTAAATTTGGATATTCAAGATCGATTTATTGAAAATCTACAACATTTTGAGTTTGTGGAAATTATTACCTACAAATCATTCTGCTTGTAGGCCAAGGAATGCTTAACCAAGCCAGGACACTGCAAAAAAAAGGTTCAAATTGCCCCAGGATTTCCCTGTTTTCTGGAAGTTAACACCGATTTGTTGCTTGTGGCCAGCTCCACTTATATAATGACTAGAGTAATCATTTAAATGTTTTGGGAAAGCAATTTCAAAATGTAAAAATATTATTGCCAAGGACTGCAAGGGTATATAAACTTCGGCATAGCCGAAGTTAGCTTCTTTGATATTTTGGAATTGCGATCGTGACCCTTTCTGCTTATGCGTCACTTTTATTTCACGAACAAGCCCTTCAAGTTCTCTAACTGTTATTCAAAACCCTGACTCATGCTATCACGAACAAATGGCCATAAGGTTATAATATTTCATGCTTGGTCTATGAGCGTAATTAAAATACTTTACAAGTGTTTTAAGGCATTAAATTAAATATTAAATATGCCTCGGTAGAGAGGTTGAAAAAATACATTTGCAAATATTTCATACAATTTCAAGAAGTTATTGATTATCATGTTATTTCAAGCCTAAACCAGTTGGGAATCACAAGTAGAGATTACAATGAAGTAAGTAAGTCGTCTCGCCGACTTGGGTATACCATACACCAGTAAAACAAATATTTCAAATTTGTAATAACTAATGCATTTGCCTATTTTCCACAATTCTGTTCACATGCTTTTTACAAGCATATCTCAGTATCTCGCGCACTTATGCATATAAGCACCGTAGCGCCCCCACCCGCCAACGGCCATCTCCGGCCTTATGCAAAAATGTTTATATGCATAACTCAGCTATTTTTTGTCCGATTTTCATCAAATTTGGTATTTTGCTGGGTATTAGTATCAAATTTAAGTGTGCCAAATTTGATTGCACAAGGTAAAAAATTACGCGAGATATTCGAGTTTTTCAAATTTCGGGGGCGGAAAGGGGCGTGGCAAAATCTTTATACATGCAACATGAGCGCATTTACTAAGCAAATATACATACCAAATATGGTGTATCTAGCTACAATAGTTTTTGAGATAAACGTTTTTTTTGAATTGCGGGGGGCGGAAAGGGGCGTGGCAAAAATTTGAAATAAACTTGATCACTCTACATACTACATGAGCCTACATACCAAATTTGGTGGCTCTAGCTTTTATAGTCTCCGAGATCTAGGTGTTCATACGGACAGACGGACGGACGGACGGACGGACAGACGGACAGACGGACAGACGGACAGACGGACAGACGGACGGACAGACGGACATGGCTAGATCGACTCGGCTGTTGATGCTGATCAAGAATATATATACTTTATGGGGTCGGAGAAGCTTCCTTCTGCCTGTTACATACATTTGGCGACTTTAATATACCATTTCACCCTATGGGTGTATGGTATAAAAACAAGGCATGACAACTGCAAAAAAAATTTCTAAAACGCAATATGCTTGATAATTAAAAGCTGAAATGTTTATGAATCACAATACAAAATAAAATTGTTCTTGAATTTATCCGTTCTGGTTTTATCTGTATGCAAAGATTCATTTCCTGGACAGTATTACAGAATAAGAATCCCAGAACGCCAAAGAGTTGAGGAGGAAATCATTCATTTATGTTTGTAAGTAAGTGGAAATAGAAACTTGAAAAATAACTGGTTCGAAAAATGCTCTTAACTCATTCAGGGCCAAAAACAGACTTGATTATGTGTGGTAAATTGTAAGAAATATATATGTAAATTATACACATATCTTTGACTTGCTCTTGAACTACATTGGAAACGGCAACACAAAACCAAAAAAAAAAAGAGAAAAGAATGTGACAAAGAAACAACAAATCGTTAGATCGTTAGAACTTTTAAAGAACCCTTTGGTATAGAGCAAGACAAAGTTGCAGTCACACGATTGACTCCAAGTGTGACGTAGTCTCTCGACAGGAAGTGCAATGCATTTCTTTGTTTGCCTGAGAAAATTGCGCGCACCTGTCATGCAGTTGTCTCAAGTCTCACACAGTCAGTCCGAGTCCGAGTCAGAACGAACCGATTAAATGATTCTAATGAAAGTTCTAATATGTGCAGCAACCTTTAACATTTTTTTTTTCCATCATCTGCGCGTTGACAATTAAAGGCTACGACAGACAGACACAGACGCACACCGCACAGATGAACGCCTTCAATGGAAAAATGCAAAAGGCTATATGACGATGACGACTTCTTGACTGCCTTTTTTTTTTCTCTCTCGCTTTTTGTATTTACTTTGTTGTTTTTTGTTTTTTGCTGATCATAGCTTCGAGTTGTATGTTACTTGGGCAAAAGATAATGACAGCAAAAGCCGCCAGCAGCAGCAGCAGCCGCAGCCGGAGCAGCAAAACCCACAGCAAAACGAGTTGCAGAATTCTCGTCGACGACGACGAGTTGGCCTAGCCTAGCCAAAAGTTGAGTAGTTTTGCACTTAAATGGAGACCAACATCAGACAGACCGAGAGACAGACGATTGGACTGGACTGACTCTGACTCGACTGAGAGATCTGAATCTTAATCTGAACGGGCTGGTGGTTGCTGGTTCCCCAGTGAGTTGTAGTCGAACCGCCACACAGCTGTGTGTGTTTCTGCCTGTCTGCTAGAGCCTTATATAACTAGCTATAACAATTGTCTGCTCTCTGTACTCCGGCTCCGGTGTGTGTTCAATACGAATTTCTGTATTGTAAATTCGTGGAACGAAAGTGAAGTTTTGGATTTTCTGTTGTTATTATACCCTGCAATTATTAGACTACAAAAAATGAGGTTTATTGTACATAGACGCCGAGAAAAGTGTATGCAAGTGGGGAAAAAAGGATGTAGTTCCGATCAAAGGTTGTTCGTCTATTTTGAGATTTCAGGAGATTAAGAGAGGTTGGCTACTTTATTTGGCATGTAGGCGGATCAATATAGTGTCTTGCCCGTTATTGTTCGATTTGCTTCCGCAGTTTTTCGAGTATGAACGCTAAAAAAGTAGACTCAGGCCATTAGTTTAAGCATAAGCCAAGTTAGTTAAGTTTTGAGGTAACTCGAATGTCAAATAAACATAAATACAGTTTGTTACGAAAATCCCTTTTCGAGTCCTCTTTCGAAAATAAAAATAGTTCAAAAAGGTCAAAAAGAGAAGCAGGAGGACTAGTATAGTAAAGTAGAGGAATGACAAACGAATCTGCATTGATGTTTCTTTCGATTCTGACATTAACGTCGACTTTTTAGGGGTTTTGAGCGCATATAAGGCACGAAGAAGATGCATGTTCTAAGCAGTGAGGCAATCTTACCTAGATAACAATATTTTAGTAAATATAGTTCTTTGGTGAAATAATTTCATCAGAAGGAAATTCCCCGAGGATGGGCCATTGGTTTTGCTTTAACTCGAGTGATTTGTCATGCACTAAGTTATAGATATATGATTTTGTAAGCTGAGCAAGCAAAAGCAACTGATCTAAGTTTAGGAACTTCAAGAAAAGTCCATGAATTTGATTGAATGTCTTTCAAAAATTCCATTTGTTGAAGTGCGCTACTTTTACTAAAGTCCGGTCTATCTTAAGTAAATTATTCCAATTCGAACTGAAGATATTTGCTTCTATCCCGCTAGACATGTGCTTCTATCTCCGCTAGGAGCGCTAATGAGTGAGTAAAAGGGTATTTGAATATGGTTTAAAATAATAATAAGGTCAATGGCCAAAATTGTCCACTAGGTAAGTTCAGAAAGTCCACTGAATAAGCAAGATGATAATCTTTAGAAGTTGAACAAAGAACAAATTTAAAGTTTCTTATTCACTGCAGGGTATCGAAAAGTCGACGCCCACACCAAGTCATTTGACTTTATTTTTGGTTACAGTTCATTCAGATTCGGCAGGGTGGAAAACCTAGTAATCATAGAAAATTAAAGTTTGTTTTTTTTTCGTCTTTTTTTTTTTTGGGGGGGATAAACAAATGAGCCCATGTGGCTGGGTAATGATGAAAGAAATAATAACGTGCAATTCATTTAGTTTTAGTTTTTTTTTTCGATACTAATGTGAACGGCATACAGGTGAAATCTTTCATGGTTGGGCTCAATGCGAGATGCAGTCGTGCGTTAAAATACAAACTAAAAGGCACGAGAAGAAGAAACTTTGGTTTCTCTTCTTTCTCTCTCTCCTAATTGGCGTTAAATTATAATTGTTATTGCGCGAGCGAGCATCGAGCAATGGGCGATTCTAATTTGAATTTGATATCGAATACAAATTGATGCTGCAATTTTCGCAAGAGTCGAAAGAAACGTGCGTAAAGATGAGATCACGTTTATCTGAGATGTAATCGAAACAGATCAAGGACGTTTTGTGTTGGGAAGAGAGTTGAAAAGGTTGGAAAAAAGAGAGAGAGAGAGGGTTATAATTTTTCGTTTTGTAATGGAAAACATACGCAAAAATTGTTGTAATGCCCCCAATGAATTTATCTTTGACCGAATTATGTCGACGTGGTTGTTGGTGTTGTGATGGGTAATTATTGATGTTGATGCGTTGTTGTTGCTGTTGTTGTTGTGTGTGTTGTAGATAATGATTTATGTTGCTATAGAGATGTTGCTGCTGTTGATGATTTTGATGTTGCTGATGTATTTTTGTTGGTGCTGTTCTAATTGAGAACGACATGGAACAGGCAAGTCTCGAGGGGTTATGGGATAAAGTATCGGATGGTGGGGCATTAGTAGTTGCTGGCGGTGAAGGGGAAACGCACTTGCGTAGAGTGGAAAATAAAGCCGAAGAAGTAATGGAAGTAGTAGTAGTAGTAGTTGGTGTTGGTGTTGGGTTAGTAGAGGAAGCGTAGGAGACAGTAGTAACTATCGGTGATGATGATGATGATAGTGATGATGATGGTGTTGGAGGAGTAGCAGAAGTAGCCACATGTCTAGTGTTCAATGAACCAGACATAGATGATACATACAACGGCGGCGGCTGATCATTGACCGATGAATGGCGACTGTGTAGAGGTGGTGCCTCATAGATGGGCATTGTTTGGGTGGTGGGCGATGTCGACTGTCGACTGGCCATAGGCAATTGCAATACCAACTGTTCATGCTCATGATAGGCAGAACGTTGTCTCAATAGCAATTCCTGTTGCTGTTGCTGATAATGATGATACATGGGATGACGATAGTCCAATAAATCCAATTCCTGCAACTCCTCAAGGCTATAATAATCCGTAGCGGGCTGTTTGTTTTGAATAGCAGCAGCAGCGACAGCAGGTGTCACACGATGATGCATACTTTGACTACGTTTGATTAGCTCCACACCGGGGGAAGTGCATTTGCTTGAAATTCACAGGGACTAACCACCGATGCTGCAGCTCCTGCTCCTGCCTGATGATAGGCCAGTATGGGTTTTGATTGAACAGCAACGGATGCATTGGATTTTTTGCTTGTAAACGATGTCTTTGAATAGAGTTTCTTCATGGCCATTAACTGTTGGCCAATATTTGCAGAGGCGGCACACACAGACACACACACACGCGCGATCCCACACACAATCGAAATTTTTGTTGTAGATCTTGAGATTCTTCAACTCTCTATCTCAGCTTAAGCGCGACCGCGTCTGATCAAATTCGTTACTCAATTGAGACTGAAAAGGCAATCTTGACTTAAGCATCAACGATCTCAAGCCGAGTCTATAGTAAAGCCGAAGTCTCAACAGAGAGAGAGACAAGCCGCTTGAGAGAGCAAGATCACAATGGAGAATAAAAGACTTTTCTCTCTCTCTCTCTCTGGATCTCTTGATTCTGGTCTAAAAGGCAAATAATTACACTTCAAAGTCAATAAAATAATGAGAAAACGAAACGATGAGTTGTGATGAGAATTTTTCTACCTTCTATCAGACAGACAACAACAAGCAGGTAAAAGAAGACATGCCATGAAGAATCGAACAAGTGGAAGAAGAAGTAGAGACTGGATTTCCCATGGCTTAAACTTAAACGTTCGTTGGGGGGGCAATTAAAAAGCGCGCTCTTTAGGTTTAAGCTGCGGGGCAATCTCTAGACTCCATCCAGTCACTTTGAATCGTTACTACGGCACTCAGTCAGACAGTCGGACAGTCAGTCACTCTGTGCGCGATAATTACTTAAGAAACGAGCTCAATAATTTATATTTCCCCTCGAGTTACTACTACTTTACAAGTATTTCTTCAACTGTTCCTTTGAGCTCTATGGACCGACAGACAACACGAGGGAAAGAGATGTGGTTCGTTGTTGTAGAGCGCGGCTTGTGGCAATATCAGTTGAGGTTGCTGTTTTTTTTTTCTTTCATATTAATCTCTTGTTCTTGTTCTTGTTGTACAATTCCTAAACGTACATTTCCAATTAACATTGTTATGGTCTATTGTTAAATCATACCAAAGAGATACATATATATATACATTTATATCTGATTTGAGGCCGGCTGGCTTTAATGGCTTTGTCAGAATGGGTTGGTCTAAAAATGATTTGGCAACTATTCAAACCCGCCAGGCGACAACAGCAAAAACAAAACAAACAAAAATAGGTAGAAAATTAAATCAGCCATGGCCAGGAGGAGAAGGAGAGCCACAAATCAATATATGTACTTCACGTTAAACATGACAAGCAATCTAAAAGGAGATTGTCTATGAGGACATCCATCGATGACAGCAGCTTCTTTCCTTCCTGCTGGAGTCATTCAACTCCAGTTTTGTTAGTTGGTTGCAACATCCATCCGGTTTGTTATGCGGAAATTTATTCCATCCAAAAGAGAAGGCAAAGACCGACCTTATTCTTTCTTCCTTCTTTCAGTTATATGTTAAATAGGTCACAATGCAGGTGATGTGCACTTAATTGAAGTGCCATTTGTTTGGCTGGAGATGACTATGAGGAATTCTCTTTGATTAAAACCAAACTACTCTACTCAGACTTTAAAAGTCTAGAAGTTGTCTTCTTTTTTCCCGTTAATTTTTTTCTTTTTTTCTGATTAATGCACTTTGATAAAAAGAGTTTAGCCCCTCCCCCACGAAAAAAAGAAGCACTTGAAATCAATTAAATTATTAATTTTCAATTGTGGCGCCAACTTGCCGCCCCTCACCCTCACATCACTGTTAGTTGTTGATCAGCCGCTGTTCCGCTATCTATTGAACAAATGTTACCCATCGAGCGGCGTAATTGAAACTACAAGAAGCAACCAAAATGGCCCAAAAGCCCCCCAAAATGCAAAAAAGAAGAAGTATGGAGCGATGGAAAAATGGGAGAGGGCGCAAAATACAAGTTTAAAGCTAGCACCGGATTTCCTTAGAGACATTATACCCAAAACGTTGAAAACGACAACATCGACACACCCAAAAAGAGAAAGAGCAATCCAGACACGGCAACGACTTAGATATACCCATCAGAAGGATAAAATTTCGCAACGCTTGCTATTTCGCTCACTCTCATCAGAACTTAAGTGGGCCTATCGACCAATTATTCACCGTTATCCCAGAGATTTCCATGTATAACTCGATTTTTCATCCGATTTTAAAGAAATTTAGAGGATTGGTAGATAACGATTATTAAATTCTGTGCTTTAAATTTACGCATAATTCGTTAAATATTTCGAGAGTATATCAGATTTTGTCAAATGTCAAAGGCATAAGTGGGCATGGTCCCTTGTTCCTAATACTCTTTTAGAAGCACTCAATCATAGCTATTTCAGAGACAGCTATTTTTCTTCATATTTTTAAGAAATTTTGCTATTTGATAAAAGTTGTTTAATCGATTATAGAAAAAATAACATTCTAAAGTAAAAGGAGGCAAAAATGAGACTCAATGGACCTTTATCGTAATTGCATTTAAGGTCAAAAGTGCGTAGATGTCCCCTATCCATCTAAGAATTCGAAAAAAAAAAATGATTGGATAAATGATGTCGGCGACGCAATATAACCTTTTTCGCCCCTATGAATGCAGGGTATAATAAAATAAAATATTAACAAAACGCAAACTTGGCTGCGTTTTTGCTTATAAATCAGTTATAAAGCCCTAAAAACCACCGCCCTTACTTAGGGGAGAAGGCAGAGATAGACAGTGAGAAAGAGAGAGAGAGGAAGAGAGCGCCCATCCCCCATTAGGGGCAATGGCCACACCCCAACATTGAGGGTAAACAAATTATGGGGGATTAATAAAAACGACAAAATAATGCAGAGGCCCTTCCCTAGCGAGGCCCAAAAAAAGTGATGTATTAACATAAATTCTGGTAATGAGTATGACCTATAAAAACACTTGGGGGACCACCACGACTAGGTAAAAGTCTTTCTTCTACCCACACTCTCCCTTCCTCTCTATACTTTTCGCTTTTGTGTGTGTGAATTGAACTCAATTTGCATGAATGAAAGTCAAAGTCGTCAGTGTCAATAATTGAAATGTCCTTCACGAATCAATGATAATTTTCTCCTATTGATTGTCATACTGACAACAGAACTTGTTTTTTCTTACAATATGTGAAAACTTACGTCATATTTTATTATTTTTATTGTAATTGTTGCTCTTGGTTTGTGGTTCTTGCTTCTGGTTTATCTCTGTTTTTGTTTTTTGGTGTGTTATTCCTTCTGTCGTCCGGAGGGATGGGGTTGTGTTTAGAAACCGCTCTTCTGCTGTTTAATACAATTATGAGATCTGTAATAAAAAAAGAAGAGAAAATTCCATTAAGATAAATCATTTATAACGAGCAACTAGAGGGAAAGGGCAGGAGGCACACGTGCCTTTTACCTATCTAAGTGTGCGTGCCAGGTAGTTACACTCGTATCTTAAAGATACCTACATTTTGATATCGAATCAAACATTTCCTTTTTGCCTTCACTTTGCTCTTCTCTCCCACCAATCTCTCTTAAATGTTTGCCAATTTCCCTTACGTGTAAGTCTGTCCTTTTTCTGTGTGAATGGATATGAATTGATATTGCCTTCCATTGACGTTGTCTGCCTGGTTGGTTGACTGGCCAATGTTTGCCCACAAAGTGAGAGAGACACACACACACAAACACATTTGTGTGTATTTTTATATAGCATTCTGCGTAATGAGGCGCCAATTGATGTTGGTGGAAGCTGGCCAAGTTATCTCACCCGGCTGACTTACCCCCCACCCTTTTTTATATCTGTAAGCCAAGGCTTATCCGGACCTTTCTGAGGTCAATAAACCTTTAAAGTTTATGACTTGGCACACACAAATACGAGTATTTACGGAAATCTGCTTGGTGTGTGGCTAAAAAAATGGTGGGAAAATATCGGATGCCTCAATAATCAATAGCCGATTATTTTTCTCCCGATACTTCGATAACAAAGTCGAAAACACTTAATTGAAATTAGACATTTTTTGGATAAGAAATGACACCAAAATACATTAAAAAACTGTTAAAAGTTCGATATTTTTTTGACTTTTGTAAATATTATCGATTCTTTGCCTAAAATGAATACCTAGATCCGCCACTGATCATATGTGGGGCAGATTTTGATGAATGCGAAACTAATGTAACCTCATGTTTAAGATTTGATTAAGTCGATAAATAATAACTATGAATTAAGTATTGATTTTCAACTTTTCTTCAAAAAACAACATTAATCGATAACATTAGAAGTTAAATTTATCGATTATAAATGTCATTATAAATGTCTACCGCATTTAATTAAAGTATTCCTGTAAAATTTATTAAATTAATCTTTAAGACTAAGGCCACTTGAGCACCACCAAATAGGAAGATGAGTTCCAAACTTGGCAGTTGCTAGGCATAGATACCTTGTTGACCATATTTTGAAACAGCCGAAATGAACTCCCTATAACTCACTCTGCAGGATCACGACAGATACCAAAGGTTCATATCGAACACTTTGACGGTGGCTCTACATAACTTAATCTAACTTATTATCAAATATCACTTTCAAACTTCTCGAAATCCTCAATTTCTTCGCCAAATATGGTGCCATGGTGACCTCTAACCCTACTTTATAACCAACTAGGCAAATTTAATACGTTTATTAATACTTTTTTATTTGATATACTGGTGAATGTTTTCCAGAAATTTCTTTCAACTCAATAAATCAATGATAAATTGTGAACCTTGAAAACTAATACAAGAGAACAAAAGCAGACGGCAACAATCAAAATGGCACAGCAATTAACTATCAGTGAAAGCTCAAACAATGAATTAATAATGAAAACCCCAGCACGGAATTGGTTAGAAGGGGGTTTAGCTTCTGTTCTAACTTTTTCTTTCATTTCAGAAGAACACAAAAGCCAATTCATAATACAAAAAGCCACCATTTAAATGACAAATGGCAAAACGGAATCAGGTCAGCCGAGAAGCTCTAGAGAAGAGATCTAGGTAAACCAACTAACCAGCCACGCCCCGCAGCAGCCAAGAAAAAATTTTTATACGAGAATATGAGGAAATTTTTTTTTGCCGTTGCCGCGTAAGAATGTTGACCTAGTTGTGGGTTGGTTGGTTGGTTGGAGTCAAGAGACCGCTTGAGTGCCTCCCATTTTGCTTGCGTCATAGTTTTTGGCACGCATTTTGCTCCTTTTAAGCGGAAACGGAAATCATAGATGATGGGGTTTGGGATTTAATCTAGGGTTAAGTCATTGTTAATTGCATTTATTCCTTCTTTTTTTTTTGTCCTGTTTGTTTGTTAATAGGATAACATTTTACGAGTTAATTTCAGGCATATGTGGCTTCACTTCACAGGATCATCCCTTACATGGAAATGGTCTTTGGGCAATTAAAAATTCCAATAACAAAAAAACAAGTGAAATATTTCGCACTCAAAACAGGAAAAGGAACTAGAGCTAATGCTAGGGGGAGGTTGACCTGTCTGAACTACCCCTAACAATGTCCAGGGAATGAATATTTCCCGCTTGCACTCGGTCTTTTTTTTTGTGTTTGTGGGGTGGCATTGTTGTTTGTCAGTAGTCCCCTGAGTCCTGTGTGTGCTGTATCCCATATCCTTTGTCTGGGGTGGTGGAAGTAATATACGGAGTTCGCTGCAAAGTTTACAATTTCGCCAAACTGAACCCAAATAGCCAATGGAGGACAGCAAACATGGAACGAATGAAACTCCTGCCCCTCCAGGCTTAACGTTTGAGTTCTTGGTGGAGGACACGTTTTCGATTGAATTTCCAGGAATTCTCAGTTCTAGCAATAATTACGATGATGTTGACGATGTCGTAACACAGTGGTGCGTTAGTTGAAGAAGAATATATTTGATTTCATGATCAAAATCAGATACAAATTATTTGGACTTTATCAGCTCACCAAAAAAGAAACGAATTTAAGGTGTTAAATCTATTTAATCGCCTGGAAAAAACATTTTTTAAAACCTTAACTAAGCCTTATAAACATAAAGGAACCAAATAGATTTTAAGACTCTCCAGAATAGAAATTGTCGTTTCCGATTCGAATTTTTTTGTTTATGTCAAAATCGGAAGACTTTCTTTGCTTCCCATTAAGAGTCAAATTATTTGGTTTCAAATCGTTGGCCTTTGAGTCAGTGGAATAAAAAGTAATTGCAAATTTTGATATAAATTTTTTCTATTAATCTGTAATATGATGAGAACAATTTAAAGTGTTAATGAAAAATTGTTCTTTCGGAACGTTTTCAATCCAAATGGTTGACAATAACTTAAATTCTCAAGTAGAATCAAACTAGTTTGAAAACCATTCAAAAATGAAATCTGAATTGGTTTTGTCTTATATACAAGGTGGGCCAAAAGAAGTCATCCGATGTTGTTTGTCGATGTTGAATGTCGGTTGTGGCTCGGGCAGTGTTTGCCGTTGCTCCGTTTCGCTTTCTTGGGGAGTGTATCTTATATTCTATATCTATCTAGTCCACAAATGGCAAACAGATTTAACTTTAGCCGTTATTTGCTAAAACAAGACCATCCTTTAATAGGGTGATTGCTTTTGGCCCACCTTGTATACAACATTTTGTAGATCAGCAATCCTGCAAGCATAGCTTGTAAACTTTGAGAACGATTAAATGATTAGATTAGATGATTAACTTTTTGGTTCTTTATGAGCTATTTTGATTAAATCTACATCAAATTGTGTTACAGCTCTATTTTTATTTTATATATTTTAAGTAAACAACATTTTGCATCTCAAAGTATCAGCGGGTTGTATAAAAGACAAAGGGTTTATAGGTTAGTTGGATTTCAAAATAGTTTCTTTGTTAGAATTTCAAGCTAATACGCAGTTAAATGTTAAGATTTTTCATGGATAGCTTCATTAAATGAGTCACTGTGCAAGGATGATGTCAGGATTCAGCTCCTTTTATTCATTTCTTGCGTGACTTTTATACGATTTGTCATTCGGTGGGAAAACCCCCCAAAAGAAACTTGGTTTTTGCCGTTGTTCTGCAATTGCACTTTGGTAGGGAAAAGGTGTGTGTGTGTGTGTGTGTGTTTCCAACTCATTAAGATATGCCCCGCTTAGTCTCCATTTTGTCTCTCACTTGGCTTCTTCATTTATCTTCTTGGCACTTGGCTTTTATGCGGTAATTTTTTCATTCGGAGCCACCAACTGGCCGCAGGCTAAAAGCCCGGTTTGCTTTAAGAGTTGTATAACTGGTTTTTTGGGCCAAGCCTGGCTATTGTCATGTGTTTTTAACTGACTTTTGTGCACATATGTTTTTCCTTTATTATTTTGCTTTAATTTGGCAAAACGTATTTGGGTCGACATTTCATTACTTCAAAGGAGACGTTGCCGAAAAGAGAACTACCCGAAGAAAGAGGCTTGCTGATTGATTTGGCTTGGATGATCGATCATTGGTTAAGTCTATTCTTCCCAGGCATATCGGAGAACAGAAAACGGAATCAGTCAACCAGCATCATCTCTACTCTATCATCTTGATGGCTTCTTCTTCAATGTTTCTTTTATTTTTTGCAATCATTTTGTACTGACCTTCGATTGTGGGTGTGTCTAGCGCTTAACTTCGCCTTAATCATTTCCATCCAAACAACAATCTTCGCTCTATTTAATAGCGGATATTTCTGCGTGGTGGTGAGGGGACGGGGGCGAGACATTATCTGGTAATGTTTTTTCCTTTTTTTTTTGGTTTGCTTCGGTTTTGCTTGACTAGAGACTCAGACAAAGCGTAAATTTTTCATTTTGGGGTCAAATTGGGGGCCAAAAAATCTTTTCATTTTCTCTCTTTTCGATAATTATTGAATAATGTTTTAATTTTTCAACCCACACACAGAAAGGGAGAGACACACACAGAGTGATAATAAGAAGGCCACAAAAGCGTAGCTCTATTAAATTATAACACTGTCACACAATGAATTGTCGAGTTCAAAACCTCCATATAATCCATATACATAAACAGAGTTCAAGTGACGACGACGACGACGACAAAGGAGGAGGAGGAGGAGGCGAAAGAGTAGAAGAACACATCATAAAACATACAAGCATGATAATCTGAAATGGGGGAAAGAAACATGCAGAGTAGACGTCAGTTTTAAGGTTGGGGGAGGGGGTGAACAAAAAGTCAGGCAAAGGCAATTGAGCAACATATAACAATAGAAAGATTGAAAAACAACAACAATAACAAAACTAGAAACTTTTCTTTCTTTTTTTTTTGATGTTTTCATACCCTGTAAATTTAAAATAGACAAATGGAATTAAGAATGATTTTGAATACTTTAAGCAACTCTCTCTAAAAATATAGAAACTCAATTTTTTCAGTTCTGGATCTAAGTGAATGTGAATAATTTAACTCTTTAAACTGATTCATACAAACATTTATGAATGTGTTCCATATAAAAATAGATAAACCGAGTTTCGCTTAATGAGAAAATGTTTCAGTGTTCCTTTTAAGACTTACAAGGGGAACTTCAGGTATGCGAATCACCGATTTGGATGAATTTCGGATATGTTATAGAATACCCCGTCATTTGAAGCTGTGTGAAATATTTCGACGCACTATTCTATATTTTCCTTATAAATCGCGTTTAAAGCTATAGCTTGGGTGACTTATACGTAAAACGCCGAGACGTATTCAAGCAGCTCGGTGGTTTAATGGGTAGAGGTCCTGGCTTAAGGTGACGGAACCCTGGTTCAACCCCCGCCCGAAACTGGTTAGTTTTGGATTTTAATTTTTTTGCCTTTTTAATAATTATTTTTTTAAATAGCAAAATAGGGCATTTGATAATTTTTGATTGAATTAATTTTTTATGCCTTTACAAAAACATAATTGTAATAAATAAAATAATATAAATAAAATACACTAATTAACTAGTTTCTTCACATTTTTTGTTGTGATATACACCATAAAAACTTTAAATACATATGTAAATTTTTTCAAAACAATGAACATGCTAAAATGATGCTTTTGTCCAAAAATATACCAACTTTAAATCAATTTAAAAGAAGAAAACCAAATAAAAATTTTGGAAAACTACTCTCTCATCTCATCTCATCACTTTGAAGCGAACCATGTATACTTGAGCATTCTCTTCAATATCAGGGATGACAAGTGGTCTTCTTTTGATAAAATTTCTAGATTTTCTTCATTATCATATTTTTAACCTGGCGGAAAAATACAGTTCGTAATATTGTGCTTATAGGTAGTATTACCTCAAGCGTACAAGCTTTAACATATGCACAAAAAAATGTTTCCGATGACGAATCATCACAAAACATATATTGCTATGTATTTAAAAAAAATAATTATTGAAAAGGCAAAAAAATTAAAATCCAAAACTAACCAGTTTCGGACGGGGGTTGAACCAGGGTTCCGTCACCTTTAGCCAGGACCTCTACCCATTACACCACCGAGCTGCTTGAATATGTCTCGGCGTTTTACGTATAAGTCACCCAAGCTATAGCTTTAAACGCGATTTATAAGGAAAATATAGAATAGTGCGTCGAAATATTTCACACAGCTTCAAATGACGGGGTATTCTATAACATATCCGAAATTCATCCAAATCGGTGATTCGCATACCTGAAGTTCCCCTTGTTAGTCAACGTGCCTTGACTGGCAAATTATCCTTGCGAAATGGATTATATGACAATTTTGCTTTTACTTCTATACATTTAAGTTGTTAGCTGAATTAAAGAATCAAAACACTTGCAATTGACTTAGTGGTTATCATTACAGACGGGACGCTCGGGATCAGAGCCTTTACGGAAAATAGACAATTCCGTTAAGTCGAGAACAACATTTCAACGTATTTCTTACTGTCAGTTTTACATATGTTCACAACATTCATACATCACAACATATGTGCCCAAAAGGACATGGTTATATCGACTGATCAAGAATATAAGGTGCGCGCAATAAGTAAGTGGGACAAAGACTTATCACATTATTTTGTCCAAAATATGCAGTTTTTCGTTTTCTCTTTTCCTCCTATATTTCGGCTGCAGTGTCCGTAAGCGATGATGAAAAAAGTGTGGAAAAGTACCAAAAGACTTTCGCGCTGCACTTGCTTTTAGTTTGATGAGTTTCGCGAACGAAATAAGTAAGTGGGACAGATTTCTATGCTTTCATTTCTGTATAAGCGAACACGTGTTTTTTTCATCTTCCAATTGTTAATTTTGCTTAAACTATTACAATTATTGAAATTAAGTAAGTTTCAACTGAAATCGACATTCGTTGCAATTTTTAATTACCTTTTTGTATAAAGAAATGGCTAGTTTTGCACGTTTATCCAGTGAAGAGCGTGGGAGAATCGTGGCACTGCGTGATATGGGGATGTCCATTTGCAAAATTGCAGAAAATATTGGAAGGAATAAAAACACAGTGGAAAAGATACTGAAAGACCCGGAAAATTATGGAAAAAACCCCGTTATGGTCGCCCAACATTGATAAGCAGCAGGGACAAAAGGCAAACTAAAAATATTGCGGTGAACGAAAATATCAGCGCATCCCAAATAAGGAATAAATTGTCTCTACCGATATCCACGAGACGTGTGCAGCAAATCCTGCAGAGCTCCGAGAATGTTTCATATGAAAAGAAACTCCTCAAACCGGATATGTATTTTCTTGGGTTTGAAGCGTCTTCTTCTTTGCATTACAACCAATTGACTAATTTTATATCCTTTCAAGCAGAGACAATCCACATTCTCCTATTTTGTTCAAAGATTTTGTCGTTTCTTTTCCCTTGAAGGATAACAATCAAAAAACTTTTCATTAGGCAGGTTAGACAACGCATATACTCTTAGAATATAGGGTATTATTTCAATAAAGTTCAAGTTGCGGTGGAGGCCCAAACAATATTTATGCAACGCCACCTGCTGGCTAAGAGTCAAGACTGCATTGCTGTCTCTCTCTCTCTCTCTTTTCCTCTATAAAACAAACTTCTATAAGCTTTCAGTAACTGGCAACAAAACAAAAACAATAAGAAATTCTCCCACCTCTTATCCTGAGCCACACAATGTGAAACTTCAACCCACCGGAAGCACTTCAAGTGCTTGGCCATGCCATTTTAAGCAAAGTGCGCCGAGGAGAGAACGCAACTTCTCGTCGATTGACTTCCCAGACATTCTGCTAGTGATGCAATTCCCCAATGGAAATAAATGCTCACATATGTAGATATACATATTTACTTATAATACTATTTAGTTTAATCAGCAATGTCGCCATTGTTTCCCGTTTAAAGGGAAACAATATTTTGTAACAAGAATTTATATGATTATCCATGTCAATGCTGAGAAACAATGAAAGAAATCGTTTTTCATTAATTTTGACCTTCGAAATGATTCTCGCTTTTGGTTTTTTGCGCACTTTGGTCTTTTGGCATTTTGTTCTTTTTTTTTGCACATTTTCACGATCAATTTTCACATCGTAATTTACCTTGAAAGCAACAATAACAAAAATAACAACATAAAGTTTCTTCAGAAAGAATAAAGAAAACAAATTTGAAAGCTAAAAATATATTTAAAACTTTTGATGTTTATGGTAAAAATATAAATACAATTCTTGGAATAATTCAAAAACGGAAAACTACTTTTAAATAAATTGTAAATTAGCCGCAGACAACATAATTTCATTTTAATTAAACTGGAACTGAATCTATATATATGTACATATATAATTCATCCATCTCCTTCTTCATCTTTTTGGGTCTCCTTCTTTGCCGCCGTCGGGGAGCGTTAGAGCGTTAACTAGTGAAAAGAAACAGAACTAACCATTAACTGGGTTCGTGTGTTTTTGTTTGCTGGCTAAATATCTAGGCCGTAAAAAATGGTTAAACGCCATAGCAATTACCCAGCAGACCAGGCCAACAACATGCGGCGAACTTGGTTAAGTATGACGAGATGTCGGGCATATAAACACAACTATATACATACATATATACATATTGTTGTGAGTATTATAGTGAAATGCAATACGAAAATCATTTTCACAAATTGGAAAACTCTTTCTTTTGAAATTTTTCAAGTTTCTTCACAGTTTTTAAATTGTTTTGCCTATTTCAATTACATGCAAAATTTCAGCTCTGTAGCTCCTTCGGTGTAGGAGGAGTTTGCGTTGATACAGACAGACAGACGGACGGACGGACGGACTTGGCTATTTGAACTCGTCTCGTCGTGCTGATCAAGAATATATATACTTTATATGGTCGGCGATGCTTCCTTCTATGCGTTGCACACTTCTGATCAAAATTAATATACCCTTTTTGCAGGGGTATAGAAAAAACTATCACAGTGTGATTGAATGTTTGTCTAGATTTCGACCTTTTTTGAAGTTAATCTGGGCTTAATTGGCTTTATGTTGTTTTTACTCATGCTGTAAACCCTCTACAGCTGTGTTCAAAATAATAGCAGCGCTTCATTTCAATATTAAAAAAATTCAACTAAAAGTTGTTAATTTGTTAAAAGTAAGTTTAATTATTGAGTTTACTATTATTTACATGGGAATACACCAAAATAATGAAAAAAAATTGTACATTGTGCCCTCCAGCAAAGCTAATCCTTTTGCTTCAGGGGAATCCATAAAAGCAGACCTAAGCTTGTCAGTAAGTGGCGTAACTTGTCGGCGAAGATTTCTGGAGCATAAACACAGGGCCCGAAGTCCAAGAAAAGTGCCGCTTTTAACTTCAAAACATATCAAAGCTCGAATACAGTTTGCTAAAGAGCACCTACAATGGCCCTTAACAAAGTGGCGCAACATACTTTGACCGATAGTACAATATACTATAACAGAAATACGTGGGCGCGACGGTTAGTTGGTTAAGGCGAAGCCCTTTACACTAATTCTAATGGCGCCTAAGCTTTGCCGTTCTTTTCCCGCTTCATGTTTGAATTCCCAACTGCTTCTGGCGTTGAGGATATGGTATGGCCATTACAACTGGGGATTCTTTAGCGAAGTCTGCTGATGATAGAACTTGCTATACTGACAACCTGCTTACCTGTTTAGTAAGATTTATTGATCTCAAGCCGGCTTAAGCCCAGTTTTGATTAAGAGTTATTAAGTATTTTGTCTCAGAGTCACGATCAACCTTTTTACATACTTTTTGAAGATATTAACATTTTGGAGGAAATAGCGAAAAATGTTTACTTCATTCAAACCAAAGAATTGTGTTTGAAATTGACAAAATTTTAATTTGGGTACCAGGAGAAAAGAAAATATTCATTGTTTAGTATTTTAGTGTTTTGTTGATCCTTGATAGTGCCGTATACCAACTATTCTTCTTGTTCTTTCTTAAATTCTATATTAATATATAAATTTTGTTTGTCATTCATGTTTTTCTTGCAGTGTATTGGCTCAGCCATCCGCTAAGAGATCGTTTCATTTCAACTAACTCAAATTTCACATTTTCATTTTCTTGTGTGTCTTTGGACCATATTTGTCAGTCTGCATGTCTGTATGTCTGTTTGTTTGTTTGTTCTGCATGTGCCAAATACCTCGCCCCACCACCCCCCTTCTCCTACGATAAACTCTGCCAAGTTCTTCTTCTGTTTCGATGGGCGGCCTCCAAGACAATGGCAATGGAAATGAAACGCCTGAAAAGCTGCCCACTTAAGCGAATTTTTATTTCTTATTTAATGCTTATCTATGCAGTTTTTATACTATATACGAATATATATACATATATATCAGCTCATTTTTATCATGCATTTTGTAGCCCTGAAACATATAGTATATACATATATATATTCTCTTCATATCGTTCACTTGATAAAATTCCAACTCGAAATTGATAAGAAAGTAACAAAAATTATCTTTTGGCAAAAGTTCTTCCCTGATTTCATATCGGGAGAGAACAACAAAACATTTCCTCATTTCCAATGAATGAATGAAAACAAAATAAAAACTATAAACAAAATTTAATGATTTAATCAACAAGAGCGTAGAACGTTGCCAATTGAAAGAAATTAATTAGCGTCTAGAAAGACACGAGGGCAGGAACTAAGAGAGGGGTAGAGATAATTGAGGGGAGCACCTTCCTCTTCTTCTTCGTCTTCTCCACCTCCAATGCTAAGTAAAGCGAAACACGTTCCATACATCCGATTTGCCAGCGGTTTTTTTTCTGAATGAATCATGAATTATGCAAGTGACGTTTGAGAATAAGAAAAAAACACAACAACAACAACAATAGAAATAAACTGAAAACTTTTTTTTTAATTGAAATGTGCAAATGGCAATTGACTTGTGCTTGTTGCTGTTGTTGTTTTTGTTGGTTTAATAAAGTCATTAGGCATAAGAAGAAATTGTGGCATTTCCTTACCAGGTGCCAGGTGCCTAGAGTTGAAAGGAAATCTAGCGGTAGCATAAAACACACACACACACACACATAGAAATGAAAAGTCGAAAGCACTGAAAGAAAATATCTACAAGCTTTCTCTCTTAGCCATTCCCGAACTCTGAGGGGTACGAAAAAAACGTAAACTGATTTTATAAGGCAATCTGTGCGTGGAAGGACAAAAGTGAAAGGATACTTAGGTTTTAATACAACAAGAGCAAGCGGTGTATAGGATTTTCTTTATAATATAAATAAAGGGCAATCCATTCATATTGATACAAAACTAAAACTTTTCTAGCGTACATTGACTTCTTTCATTGACTGTTTCGTCTGATTTTATTCTCAAATGAGATATCAATTTCCTATCCATTGAGATTAAGGTATTTGGCAGTTTTATTCTTCTTCATCTTCGTTTCGAAGAAGTACTTCCTAGAGCCCATGAGGTTAGCCCGCATTTGAATAACTCAAGCAGATTGTAGGGGATTGGATGGAATGGATGGATGCTGCGTGAACTGTACGATGCGTTCAGCGTGGGAGGAAGTGGACAAAATTACATTCGACAGACGGCAGACGACGGACGACTCGACGTGCGGCATGCGGAAATGTTAATTAGATTTGTTGTGGCATCGCAGCGCATCGCATCGCTCCAATCCATGTGGGTGGCATATATTTGAGTTTAACTTTAGCTTCAGCCTTCGCCAGTTTGGAGTTCAGAGTTCAATGGTTTCTCCCTCTCCCATTCTCTATTTCTCTCTCTCGCTCGCTTACTCTAAAAATGTTGGCTATGACACAAAATTTTTGGTTGTTGTGAACTGAAGCCAGTTTATGATTCAGATTTTTGTTTTCGGTTTTTCTGTCTTTCATTGGAAATTGCAGTCGAAAGCTTTTAGTCATCATAAAAACTTCCACTAAAACAAAAACATATACACACAGACACACACACATACATACAATGTAAACAACCGAAAAAAAGGTCGAAACTAAGGGGAGAAATATGTATGTTGTTATTTTATACCCTCTGAAAACTATATAGGGCTGCTTTTGGGTATATTGAATTTAATAGGAGACAAGCATAGTTGGGTAGAGTATCCAGACCGTGTCTCATTCAATTTTAGATGTCCTATGAGCCATCCATATAGAGTGAGAGATCTTAGCCGCCCATTAAGACTGTCAATTGAACCAATTTTAACTGTAATTCTATCTGACCTTTAGTCTGGCAACTCTTTAATAGGGTTGTCCAAGTGTCCAAGTGAGTTCATCTTGTTAGGTTAGAATAACGTTAACCAAGGCAAACATGATCTCTAACAAGTGAGTTACATGGCAATCTGGCAACCCCTTAGAAGGCTTGTAACTGTAGCTTGTAGCTAACTGTAATATTCCTTGCACTTGAAAAACAATTACAAAGATATATGAAATCTACCAAATTTACGAGTTAAGATTTCCAAAAACCTTGACATTTTTATCTGGCAACCCTTTGTAATAGAGTTGAGCCCATTTATGCTCTACAGGGTATCCACGTGGTCGTAACAAGTTAAACCTATTTGTTTTTGATGTGGTTTGCTTTGTTATTAACATTTATCTTATCTGGGGAAGACGCGTCCCCAATTGCAGCTGTCGGAGTGTCGAAGAGGGGAGGGGAGGGGTACAGCTGAAACTGGGCTAACGGTGTTTAAATAACTGTGTCGTCACACCCATTGGCGGCTTGTGACTTGTGCTACACTTTAACTATGTTTTGTTGCACTATTCTTTGCTTTTCCTTCTTACATTTCTCCCTCTCTCTCTCCTTTGCTTTCTATCTCTAATAAAAGAATTACGAAATGTTGCATTTCGGCCATGTGTTTGGGTGTGCGAATGGGTGGGATGGTTGGTTGGTTGGTTTTGCCCACGAACAAGGAAGTGAAGCACTAAAGGAGAGCAAAATTGGGATGATGGGAAGTGAGTGAATGAATGATCGAGTAGGTAGAAGAGGATGGTTAACAGATGCAAATTTTGTGCAGCTAGCAAAAACTTTGATTTTTGAACTGGTTTTTTTTTTGTTGGTCCCTCTTGTTGTTGTTGTTTGTTTATGTATTTGTCTCTACCTCTCTGCTGGCGAGCAATGAAGCATAAAAGAAAGAGAATGAGTCATAGACTTTGGCTTCCTCTCTGCCATTTCAGGGCCTTTTTGGTGCATTGACATTTAAATGTGTGTGTGTGTGTGTGTGTGTGCAGATACCAAATGGGGGAGGAGGGGCCTTGCAGAGGGAAATCGGGGCGAAAATGAAGCTGGGCATAAATTAAAGTTCAAACAAAACATGCAAGAGGAAGAGGAAGAACAGCAGTGGCAAAAAAGGAGGCCCGAGCCCCACCCGCACTCGGCTGCGCAGTTGCTCTCTCTCCATCCGCCTATCTCTCTTTCTCTCTATATATATCTCTCTCTCTCTCTCTCTCTCTCTCTCTCTCTGTGTGTGTCTCAAACCAAAATTGGCAAGAGATTTTGCCGTTTCTGTTTTTGCGGCAAAGATGCAGCAAAACGAACCACAACAACAACAACAACAACAACAATTAAAGCAGCTGGCTTCCTACTCTCCCCAACTCCCTTGCCACCCACCCCTCCCTCTACAATAGACAGACACACACACACACACATATACACAGTGAGAAATTTAGTAAGTAAAAACAGGTTTAAGTCATGGAATAGAAGCAGCTGTTACCTAAAGATGAACCAAATACTAAAAGGGCCAACGGCATGTGCAAGTGCGAGTGAGAAAGCATTATAAAATGTTGCAAAACTAATTTAAATATTTGATATATTTAGTTGCAGTCTACACCAACACACGCACACACACACATATATATATACGCAAAGACACACAAACACACACACTGAGACAAACAATGTGCGCAAAAAAGGGCGTGTTGAAGAAGAGGAAGAAGAAGCCGCAGCCCAAAAAGGAGACTCGAAAAAAAATATAAATGAAAAATAAATTGCAATTTATAAATTAAAGAACGAGGGAGATAGCGAAAAACTTACCACAACATTTTGCTTAATTCCGTTTTTCCCTTCAATCCCTTTTTTTGTGTTTCACACACAAACACACTCACACACTGACAGGGAAACACCGAAACAAAACACAAACACACGGGCGAATCTTCCTTTTTTATTTGCAGGAGTAGACACAAATTTTGTTTCGTTTCCCCTTTTCTTTCGATTGCGGTTTAGTTAGCGATTTTCTTAATATTTGTTGAACAATTTCCACTAAACAACAAAAATCGCCGCACACTCACACACAAACACACACACACATATGAACACACATATCCACATACAGAATTTTTCTCTGTATATGCGCCCTTTTCGCGAGAGGATGTTTTTCCTTTTTTTCGGTGTTAGGGGAAAAACACAAAGGGGTAGGAGTAAGATGATTTTGTTGCAATTTTTAACGTTATTTACTCGATTGCACTCGTCTTTAATTCATTTGTTGTGCGAAACAACAATTTAATCAAATTCTAGTCGGCGTTTTTTTCACTTTTTTCCTTGTGACTCTCTTTCTCTGTAGGTGGGAGCAAGAAACAACAAAAATCGCGTCCGCGTCGGAAGAAACAAAAACACACACACTGCGAGATTCGCTAGAGATGGCATATATAGAGCTGGAAAATTCGATAAGTCGATGATTTTATCGACTTTCTGGACTTCCAGCTCTAGCATAACTTTTATCCGTCTCCATATTGCTAGCAAACCCAACGAACATTAAAAATGGAATTTTTTTTGTATTAACTACCAAATGCAAAGTTTTTACTATTATTTGTGGCAATCTGAGATATAATACTTCGCTTTAAAAAGATGTATTTTAATATTAATTCTAACCTTACAAAACGAATGCGAACAAAGAGACTCTCCATGTTAGGGTATTTTATAGCATTTTGTTCGATAACAACTCGATAATAAAACAAAATAGACGATAAATTTAACTTTGGCGGCCAACTCAAATTCAAGCCTATAAAATTGTCTCTTGTATTGACCAACAATAAGTATTCTTTCAATATAATGGTTCATTTATTTTTCGTCAAATGAATACATTTTATTTTCCTTTCACAAGGTGTCAAAATTTTGGAACGTTCTGTGGCGGTAGAAAAAGAAAACTAAATTAAACTACTTGCCTTATGGTACTCATACTAATAAATAAATAATAGAATGGGGTCTAATACTCTCGTCCTTTCTAGTAGACTGCATCGCGATAATTCGCCACAAAGTGCTGCACCAGGCTGGGCAATTCAGGTGCCCGGCATAAATACTTGTGTCCGTACTTGTGTTTGCTCTCAAATCTATGGAATTCCACTGGCCCCCACGAACGTTGACGCGTATCGAGTGCAATGCGATAGAGCTGATAGCCCAATTTAAAAGGCACTACCACATCATCCTCCGCATGGATGATCATAATGGGTTGCGGAAATTCATGTACATGAATATCGGACTCGAATCGCAAGTTATTGCTATACATGGGCCGTGAAATGGTGAAGTCGAACCATGGCAAATGCTTAAATGGTCGCGAAAATGGATGCATACGTATCTCATCGCGTATATTGGTGAATGGACTCTCCAGGATCACACCCCGGGGACCGCGTTCTTTTAAATGCGCCAGTTTAGCACACAAATGTGTGGCCACTCCAGTGCCCAGTGAATGACCCCAAATAATGATGGGATTCGAGGTAATATTGGCTATATATTCATAGACCATAAAAGCATCTCGTACTACACCCTCTTCGGTGGGTGAAACGGGATCAGAATCAGCATAGCCTCGGTAATCAAACGAAAAGACATGATAATTTAGATTGCGCAGCAACTTATACACCTCAGAACGATGTCCACTTCCACGTGTGGCCGTATTGCCATGCAAATAGAGCACCACCGTGCCTCCAGGCATTCGCAATAGTCGCTCATAGAATAGTTGTTCATTCTCTGGCAATATCTCTGGAAATTCGGAACGTAATGCTGGACTGAGCTTCTTCAGTTCATGGCTATAATCTCTCTCGTGGTCGAAGGTTTCAATTGAGGATTGCTGCTGATCCTCTGCTGCAGCCTGTTCAATATCATAGGCAGCCTCAACTTGTAGTTCCGTTTTAAAGTGACCCACTGCATTCTTGGGCAAGACATGCCACACACCAATGCTCACACCATCCTCATCTTGATCATGATCCTTCACTGTTATATAAAAGTTTCTTGTGGCATATAGGCCAATGCTGGCAGGATTTGTGAGATCAAGGCCCTTTGGATACCGAACTAAACATGGGAAAGACCACAAAATGATTATCGCAATAATATGAAAATTAATTTATTGACTTACTGAAAGTGAGAAAGAGTATTCCACGTTGTAAGGTCACCGAATAACGAAAGACCAGCGGTAATAGAACAAAAAACAATAGGAATACCAACAAGGATGCTTGCAAGGTGGCCAGGCCAACTCTGAGAAAAAAAACATACAATTTGATTAAGTATTACATATAAATATTATAAATTTCTATTCATATATTAAGCAAGCAAAGAGCATACATGGAGTAAAATGAGATAGAAATGAAACCAAATGAAACTACAATGTTGTAATGGTAATTTGTGTTAGAAAACTTCTTTACCGGCGACGAATGACGATGACGATGACGGACATAAAAATAAAGAGGGAAGTGGGGAAGTAGTTACATATCAATCTGTTTCCATAGCGCCCAAAAAGCCTTATGGAAACAGATTCTTCTGCTTAACTCATTCATACATTCATTCAAACAACATCATGTTCAAGTCAAGTCACGTGATGTCTCTTTCCACGCAGCATTTTATGAAATCTCTGATCATATTGAAACCTCTTTCTGATCTTAATAAATGAACTCGTTCTCTAGGATACCAATCCTAGCCATAACTTCTCTTGATGAGTTGCTTATGGCTAATTCTTTTCATCAGTTTCATTATCAAATCTTCTTTTAATCAACAATTGACCGAACAAAGTGATTCTTACAAATGCTGGGTGGATTATTTCGAGAATCAAAAGGAAAATTAAAGTCAAACATACTTACAGCCCAGTTAGCCAACTAATGAGGATTGTTCCGGGTATGATTGTAGCATAGAATACTAAATTTAAACAACTATGAAGCTCGTACATTTTGCTGAGCTAAGAGAGTTAAAACCTTTACAGATTTAGTTTTCTTTTTGGTTAAACAAGCGTTTTTTTTTTCTCTTACTAAGCACAATTAACTGACGCGTGACGTTTATTTGGGGGGAGGGGGAAGAGAAATAAACAGAATAATTATTTTTCTTGAATTCTTTTTAAGTAGTAATTGTTTTCTTGATTTTTTTTCTTTGGCTTTTTATCACATGCAAGGCCTCAATAAACTATTTTAGATAAAAAAAAACAATATATGAAAAATTATAAAATATTTTAGATATATATGTATATGTATGACCGTTCTGCCTAAAGACCCAATTCGTAATGAACCAGCAAAATTAAAAAAAACAAAAAAATAACAAATACTTTGTACCCGATTTGTTATTACTGATAAGGGCGATCCGCGGTGTGTAATGATGTATATATGTATATATATTATGTATAGTAGTTATGAGTAAGTGTCGAATATTACGATAATGAGAGATACATATATGGGGGGGAAATATGGAGGGAAACATATGTGTGTATGGAACTCTCTAAACGATCGTGAATTAGTCACGGATCAACTAACTACACTACTAATACTACAACGATTTGGGTACAGTTCAAATGTATAGAGATATATTTCTACATAAGCCAACAGAAATGAAGCAAATAATTGAATTTGTAAATGTGGTTAGTAGATGGGCGAGGGGGGACAAAATATACAGGAGAATTCACCTCTTGAAGAAATGCCGTCTACGTGCAAAGAGCATAACTGCAAAGAGTGAACAAAAACAGAATAGAGTATATAGAAGACAACGTTAAAAACAGAGTCCCATACAAAAATAATCGCTGAAAGGGCCAAAGCTTTGAAATGAGAGTGAAAATCCCCCAAGAAACAAAAAAAACACCTCTTAAAGAAAAGCTAAATATTTAACTATCGTTATTTATCCACACCAGTCGAATTTGCGTGTAGCGAACTAATTTTGTATGGATCCAAAACTATATCAGGGATGGGTTTTTGAGTTCGTAAAATCGTTTAATAAGTTAAAAATTCACCAATATATACATATCTATGAAGTTGTTTTTAGTTTAGTTCTATCAAATCAGCTAGATCAGTGGAAAAATGTGACCTTTATAATATATAATACACAATTCGTTCTAATATGCAGATTCAATGACTTGAGATATTAAAGTCCAAAATAAATACCAAATATTTAAACATTGAAATCGCATCGTTATAGGAAGAATTTAAATATATTCTAATGAAAATTTTAATTTTTTGACAAATTTTTCACCTAAACTTTGTAAAAATAAAGTGTTTACTTATGATATGTACTAGGTGATGGACGGATACAGGGAGGGGAAGTTCTGAGGTCCTGGACACCCTCCGAAATGGCAGTACAGAATAGAATCCGGTTATAACGACGCTCAAGGGACCGACGGTTTTTGTCGTTATATCCGGAAGACGTACTAACCTTTCATATAAGTTTGTATTGGGACCAACCAATCACTCATCGAACTTTAGTTGCTATAACTGGACGGACGTTATAAGCGGAGTCGTTATAACCGGATTCTACTGTAGTTTAACTTAAAATCTTAAACATTATACAAATTCGTTTGATTTTCGTTTAATTATTTTTCGAAATTTCTAGTTTTTCTAGATTTTAATCAATTTGTGGACAGAATAAACTTTGAACTTAAAAAATTGTTTTAGATTTGTGTGGCCTGATAAAAAATATAAACTGAGCAAACTAGAACAAAGCGAAGGCTATAAAGAACTAATATACATAATCATTTTTAATATATAATTGATGGCTTTTAGTTGTTACCGATTCTACACTTGCTCTCCTCCCACTTTAAAGCCCTTTTTAGGTCATATTTGAGGTCAAATTTATGGGATGCCTCGAGTGGTTTTTAATGCTCCCTAATATAATTTGTTCAACCGCAACGACTGACAACAAAAAAGGGGCCTGGGGCAGCCTTTCAGCGACTATTTTTGCTGCAATTACTCGTTTGCTCTGGCGAGCCACTTGAATTGCAATTGAGGATGAATTGAAGAAGATATTTCAAAGTCAAAATCAACTTGAACTTGAACGCACCTTTCGTTTGTTTATGGGAGGGGAGGGGGAGGTAGATGGAGTCCGATCAATTGTGTACCAAAGATGTATAAAGGAATTGTTATGGAATTATTTCGTTTTCTAAACCAAGTCCAGCTGCAGCATGATGAACCTGAAATGAAATTAGAAATAGAATAATAGACCATTTAGAAAGAAAAGTTAAAAGATTATGGAAAATTTTTGGAAATGCCGGTAATGTGAGACGTCAACACCTGCTCTCACTCACACACAAACACCACCCCGCCTTCAACCACAATACACAAATACGCAAGCAATTAACGAACTTTCGTTTACGCAATTAAAAAAGATTTCTTGCTATTTTATTAGCATAATTTTGAATTACCACAACATTTGCTCCAAACTGTGCTTTAGTTTAATGTCTCCAAAAGGCGAGAAGCGCCCGAAATTCGTTACAGTTCCAATTTAATAAAAAAAAATTTTGTGTAATTACGACCGCTTTTATTGGATTAGTTCAAACAGCTGGGCAATGTTGTCATTTTTCGCAATCGCCTATCGAATGGAGTAACTGTGACCAAATCACGGCAGAGGCACAAATGTAACCCAACCAACATTTTTCGTCAATTTTTGTATTGGGATTCAATGAATTATAATCACAGAGTTAATACTATTTAACTCTATTAAGGAAAGCAAACTTTCCCTTTTTTTTTTTTAAAGATTTTGATCTCTTAGCAGAATTGGGGGCAAAAACGATAAATTGTTGGTCAACGAAATATTTTTCGTTGTGACTGTGATCGATAGCGAATGAGTCACTTTCCGGTCTTATATCGAAATATCGAATAATTTATTGGTCAAAGGAAATTTAAGCGAATTTTTAGTTTAGTTTATTCAGAAATTTAGGAATTTACGACGACATAGTCGGTATAGGATGAAGAGTTTGGATGAGATAAAGGCGGAATATCCGCTGCATTGGGAGATATGGAATGGCAATGTAGAGCAACTGCAGCTGGAACTGCAAAAAGAACAGGTAAAACAAAAAAAACATAGAGTGATAGAGAGAGAGAATGAGAGTGGGAGGTGGGTGGGTGTGGCCTACGTTTGGGCGCTAATTGAATTAGACTAATGTTGTCATTTTTTCTAATGCAACTTATACATATATATATACATATATGTATATATTATTGATTCGATTGATATCATTGGAATGTTTTTGGTTTTTTTCGGCAGATTGATAAGGAAAAAATCGATCCACGGGGACGAACGCCGCTTTTGTTGGCCGTGAGATTGGCGAATCTTCCATGCATCAAGTGCCTTCTAGCAGCCAAGTGCAATGCCACCTATGAGTTTGAGGGTTGGTCGGGTAAGTCTGAGAGCGGGTAGTATAAGGAGTAAATTTATATCTAGTCTCCCTTTTTTTAGTTGTCCAGGAAGCTGTATGCACTGGCGATGTGGATATACTTACTGCCATCATTGAGGTGCGAGATTTGCAACGACATGTCCAAAGGGTGACTCATGTCCCTAAGCTATTAAAACATTTGCTCGATGCACCCGATTTTTATATAGAAATGAAATGGGAATTCACATCATGGGTGCCTCTAATGTCCCGCCTGTGTCCCAGTGACACTTACAAAGTGTATAAGCGAGGCGCCAATGTACGAATAGATACAACACTGTTGGGATTCGATAATAACACTTGGCAACGAGGGAATCGTTCCTACATATTCAAGGGAGGAAGTGCGTAAAGAAATCTTTATTATTAAAACCTACTCTAATACTCTTTTTTTGTTTTGCCATGTAGAAGAAACTGCCACAATGATTGAAATCGATCACGATACCCATGAGGTTATGGTGGAGCAAATGAGCAGCGATATTGGCGACATTGTAGCCATTCCCCCGGCCTTAGGCACGGTGCGGGCCCGTCTCAATGCTCCGGTTATTACCAATAACATTGAGATGGAAAAGATAAGCTTTGAGCGCAATAAATCCGGGATTTGGGGCTGGCGTAGTGAGAAATCGGAGGTAATTAATGGTTACAACTGCAAAGTCTATGGGGCTAGCAATGTGGAATTTATAACAAAGACCCGTACTGATCATCTCACCGAGGAGCAGCTGAAAAACAAGACAGCTCGCACTCCATTGCACAGTCTGTTGGGCATAGCCGATGAGGATTATGTGCCGCCCACAGAGAACGTAAGAAAATTTATCCTCCATAATGATGTCATCGAATTAGAATATCTATTTTACTTTCTTAGACGTCCCCGCCTGCTGTGGAAAATGGCGAAAGGTTGTCACCATCTTCCGCTGCCGTTGGTGGTGACGCAGCGGCTGCTGCACTTCCTCTACTTCCTGGTAGTAATGGTAGCCCATCTGCCTGCGCCTCTGGAGCAAGTACACCCAAATCACCACAATTGATAACGCCCGAGGAGTATTTCAGTGGTGAAATCGATCTACAAGGTCGTGATGTAGGCAAGCCAAAGAATCTGAGCACCAAAGTTCAACGTTTCAAGGCGAATCTTTGGCTTGCAGAAGAGCATCCGATACGATTGCAAGAACAAGTGCTGCCCATTCTCGATCTAATGTCGACCATGGCCAGTCCACATGTGTCCAAGCTAAAAGACTTTATAACAATGCAGCTGCCAGCTGGTTTTCCGGTCAAGGTAGAAATTCCGCTCTTCCATGTGCTGAATGCGTGCATAACATTTGGCAATGTCTTTGCCCTGACATCGCCGGTGGAATATGTGGCCACGTTGCAGGAGCAGGATCGGGTCACCTGCCTGGTGGATGATCGTTGCTTCGATATACCCGCTCACTATACGAACCGCGGTGGCGATTCGCGTCGCTCCATGCCCCTGGACGAAGATGACATGTTGCAATATGCCATCGAACAGAGTCTGGCAGAGACAAGTGGTTCGGGTGGTGCCTGCGGTATGGATGCCGAGGATAAAGTGGATATTTGGGAAGTGTTGCGTGGTCAACACGTTGTCGGAACCGAACTTTTGCCCGAAGATGATGAGCAATTGCAGCGGTAAGTTATAACTAAAAAGAGTTGTAACTTTTTATTTAATCAAAGAATCTGTCTGACAATTTCCCAACGCCTGGTAGTAATCCAACACGCAAATCCCACATTCATTTACTCTCACCTCACCATCATCAGTATCATCAATATGGACGGCATTCGCCGGCTCCACAACAAAAACATCATCTTGAGCCGCTTCCACGCGGACGCTCTGCTTCGGCGGGAGCTCAATTCAAAAATGACCTTAGCTACATGAAGAAAATCTTCAAGTAGTTCCCTCTCAATATATTTCCTCTCTTGTATTGCTAGTATATCCATTTCATTGCTCCGTGCTTTGTGTGTTTCTTTTCTTTTGTGCTATGCGATTCTTTTCCACAGAGTTCTGCAGGAATCCCTTCTGGGTGCCGCTGGGGCCCATGCGAGTGGTTCACCGGTCTCCGAGGACGATGATGACGGCGGTTTTCGTTATGTGGATCCTGATTTAGCCATGGCCATGCGTCTCTCTCAACAGGATCAACAGAAATATGAGCTAGAACGGCAACGGGAGCAGGAAATGATAGAGCAGGCTTTAAAATTAAGTCTACAGGAACACTAACCAACCAAAATCTGCAGCTATTAGAGACCCAATATCCAAATATCATCCAAATGTATGTGTGTTTCGGTTGTTTTTCCATTCTCAGTTTTGTTCCTAACCTAAACAAAAACAAACAAAATCCTAAGTTATTACAATTGATTGTAAATTTTAAGTTTATCCTCCTTTATAACTATCTTTATTTATGCATCCTACTTGAAAAGGATGTAACCTTAATTTTGTATTGTGATATATATATTGAATTGAATTGAACAGAAGCGAGCCTCGCTAGACGAACTCACTAAAGTCGCATCACTAAGGAACAAGAAAACAAACAACAAAAATCAGAGATCTTGTAGTCATAGCTTTTGCTAAAAACTTATTTAATATCTAAGTCCAACATAAAGAACAAGAACAACAAAAACATTTATGTCACATATCTTTATAATTTATATATATAATTCGATTTAACTTCACATTTGCTGAAATTGTGTGGATAGCAAGGTTGTCTTAACATAACATTCTGATTGCACAGGGCCAACAGCAATACGAAACTTCCAACCTCAGTCACACTCCACTAGTTTGCCAAAACAGAAAAGAAGCCAATTTTTTCCGACTATCAATATCATTATATATATTGTAATTATATATATAATCATTTCAGAAACAGTTTACTCTTTGGCTGACAAAAGTGCTGTCTTTTTTTATGGTTATGTTTATTTTTTGTATTGCCCTGTGTTTTCTATATAATAATCTACATTCATATGATCTATACCTCTCTATAACAAGGCTAAGAAAACTGCTTATTGATTTCCAAACTTATCTTAGAGTATTTGACAACTCTTTAGCTTAACGAAACTGTAGCCAATTGAGAGCCGAATCCATTAGAACTATGAAGAATATTTTCTTTCGACTTTTTTTCATTTAAAATATGTCCAACATATAGAAAATTGTATAAACATTTAGAATTTGATTGTAAACATTATCTCTAAATAGTGAAAAGTTATATTTTGTGAAATTTTCTTAGTCGAAACTAAAGTTTCTAAACTACTATTCAAAATTTCCTACTGAAAAAGATTATTCCCACGTTTCGGCGTTTTTAACAAACTTTTAGCAGTTTTTTAAGTCGCCTTGTTATATGCTTGAGTATATCTTTAAATTTATGTCTTCACACACACATATACATTTAAACACACACACTTATATATATATATATACTATATACAAACGTAAATCTATTTTTTTGTGTAAATGAAAAAAAAAATATATAGAAAATATCACAAAAGTCTAAAAATATGTTTGTAAGAAACGACAATTTATTGAAAGTATTGGAAATGTTTTTATATACAAAAACTTAAAAAGCTATTAAGCATATTAAGGGAGTTAAAAATATCAAAATCAAGTCATGGCTTATACGTATATATCGTTTCCTATGGCAATTGGACTAAGCAAATAACTTGGATTAGCAGTTATCAGTTCTTTAGATCAAATATTTTTAAGTTAATTTTGAATATATCAAAACGATTTGATATAAATTTTTTGTATTGATTTATTGCACATTTCATTTGAGCATAGATAGATTTATTATTAACTAACTAATTACTGATTATTAGTTAAGCTATTGGTAATCAGTGAAAATCTAAATTATTTGCTCAGTTTTATTAATCTCATTGGACATATCAGAAGCGAGACGGAGTCCTCTTGGAACTGATTGATCTGATTTGTTTAACAGAATTCAAAGATCCGCGTCATGCTTAGTAACCTGATGGACTATACATATATATACACACATACACATATACATATACATACACATATATATTAAACTATAACTAAAAGTCAGCCCTATGCAGCATTGTAAGTGTAGCGGCCCTTTGGTTGGTGTTGGATACTAAATGTATTTGAAACACTTTTGTTTTTCGTGCGGTATTCGAGTCTTGAAGAGTATAGAATCGGCTCTATATTGTGTATTAAGTAAAGGCGTATAGCCAAAGACCTGACTAAAGAAATTGATGCATTTGTGGCGCTCCTGAAAATGTGTATCGTCCTCGCTTAGTGACACCGGGCAACCCGGACAACGGAAAGTCCAACGTGACGTGACCTTAACGGGCGGCTTGCGTGTAACGTGGGATACAAGGAAATTCATGGCAATATCCTCACAATTCATATACTCATCCACCTTGTCCCGTATGGCCTGAGGCAAATGATAGCTATACAAATACATATAGTATTTGTGGAAAAAGGCAGCTCCTGTAAGGACCATGCTCAACTCACAACTATAGTTGGAATTGTAGTGCCACATATTGTTTGAACTCAAATCCCAGGCATGATAGCGGCCGGGAAAACCAACAACACGATCACGATGTTCACGCCAGACGCGAAAACCAAAAAGAATCTCATCGTGCCGAAGATGAGCATCATCATCGACCGAGAGAACCGCTTCCGTTTCAATCACATCGAAGGGTAAGAAGCGATTGTTAAGGGAATTTCGTGGGGCACGGACTACGGCCACGGGCACACCGATATCAGGCCAACGCAAGTCGTCCAGTGGTGGTTTGGGGGAATTCCAAACTACAACCACTTTATGCAGATAAGGTAGACCGTAGAGACGTCCCAGAGAGTCCATGAGAACTTGCTCCCGTTCGTAGGTCAACATTACAATGGTGAATTGCTCCCGGGGATAGTTACCACCCAGAGCTTCGCTGAATTCTTTGCCGGCACCACCGATACCTTTGCCAATGGGACGAAATCCTGTATGGGAGCCCATGAATTTGGCCTCCGATGGCAGAGCCGGATCAAAGGGCAATTGGGGATACATGTAGAAGGGATCTAGCCAATCGTTCCAGGCCTCTTTCGATTGCATTCGTAATATGGTGTAGTTTCGACGGAAAGCCGGGCTAGCATAGGGCGGCTCGATTGGGCCCAGTGATTCCTCCGGTTCGGTGTCCATTCCCACAGGAGGATCCGATTTCAGGGGTATAAAGCTGCTATTGAATACACTTTGAGCTATCACCGGAGGCACAGGACGTGGTGGAATGCCCAGACGATCCCTTAAGCTGGCTATCACCGTGTCGACGGTAGCTTGAACAGAACTCAGATATTTCTCCCAAATAAGTCTACCCTGACGACGTAGCAGCAAGAGATCCGCATCCTGCACGGCACGTAGTAGGAAATGCAGCTCCGTTATCCTAGCCTTTGGCAGCAAGAGGGCAGCGCGACGCCAATCCAGAGTCTCAGCATAGGGCAGACGCAGCTCATCAGCTCCCAGAATGACGGGAACAGCTCCCGAACGCAAAGCTTCATAGATCCTGGCCAGCATTAGTGTGGAGCTTACCCGCTGATTGAGTGGCGGCAAAATCAGAGCATAGGTTGAATCCTTAAGCAATAGTTTTCGTGATGAATCTGTGCCACACAACGTCCAGTCGGCCTGAGAGTCCGTTTCTTGTTGCTCTGTTGCGGGAACACATTGAAACTGCAACATGAATTGATCTTGCGTCGAACCTTTGGCCATGTCCGCAAGATGTTCGAGTATAAAGTCATCAAGGGGATTCGATGTATCAGATGGTGGCCTTAGTTCTCCTTGGAAAGTCAGCAAATACTTGCGACGAGCTGGTACCATACTGGCACATTCCTGCCACACATCTCCACCGGGTGGACCCAAAATTGGGGGAACAATTATATCATAATTGAGTCTGAATTGATCCCGCTCAAAGGAACTCTGCACCACAATGGCTCGCATGGTATTTTGACGCAACAACGAATTCGTACGACGGGAGGAGAGGTCTCGGCGTGCGAGATTCAAGAGGACATGATTGCGTCCATCGCCACCCCAGTAGGGTAGCTTATATAACTTGCTCATGTCAATGGGTGAGGAATCTCCATCTGCCACTTGACTGGCCAATGTGACTCTTTGTTGCTGCTCCGCCTCTTGAGCGGCATAGCGATTGTTACGTAGTAGATCCTGTTCCAGCAATGCCTCACCCACCAGGACCAAATATATGCACGCCTGTTTTGGTTCCTTTACAATATGCACATTATAGCCCAAAGTCTGTTTCAGTGTGGTCTTCAGGAAGCCATCTATATCATATCCTTTTCTCTGGACACTATATTCATCCGGGTCGTAGAGATACACCGGGAAACCGGAGGTCAAACTGCAACGGGAGTGATCAAAGCAATTATGCATTTCACAGGAGGCGGCCACTCCCACGGATACGGCATTCATTTTTCGCGGAAGAGCACTGGGCATTAGAGTGCGCGGCAGAGCCAAATCAGGGGTGTTACGCTGCACTGCCTCCCGTTGGGCCACTTGCGCCTGTTCCACCGATATTTTCAGTCGCTCCAATTCCGTTTGCTCTCGCAGTAGCTCTTGCTTCAGCTCCTCAATCTTTTGATTATACTGGCTTATATCTGATTGCAATTTCTGTCGGCGTGACTCTAGTTCGCGCAGCTCCACAGATACGGTGCTCTAGAAATGAATGAGATTTAGTTAATCCCCGATTGTGATAAAATCATTATTTTACTTTGATTCTCAGCATCTCTTCTATGCGCATTTTCAAATCGCTGGCTCTCATGGCACTGAAATCTTCATAGGCATCTAGCAATGGACGACTCCTATGTACATCCATGGGCGGGGAGTCGTTCTCATCCTGTAGTGGGTTAGATTTTGTAAATTAGGTAGGCACTTGGATGCATTCTACTTACATTAAGTAATCTGCGGTGGGCCACCAGCGACAGCAGAATAAGGAGAATAAGAACCAGAATCGTCAATTTGTATCTCCTTGGATAGGTGCCGCCACCAAGCTCACAGGCTAGGGACATTTTGTATATTTATACTTTTTAAATCCAAAAAATCTTCATTAAATCATTGTAATCTAGGAACGATCTCAGTTTTATATTTTGTAAACAATCAGGGCTGCAGGCGCTATTTATTTATATGCAGGTTAAGACCAGGGCGGCCAAAAATAGCTATCGATAAGTCGACTAGAGCCCAAAATACACTTATCGATAACGCCAGTTGAGCGCGATTTTTCAACAAAATTAAGCTTCAAAATGATTAACACAAATCAAACAATTTCACCGATTGTGAGCAAGTCAATTAACACCTGATAAAAATACTTTCTTTTTGTGTATTTTGTAATAATTACCAATCAGTATGTATGACAAAGTACTCACCAACCGCACCCTCATCACACGCTGCCCCCGAACAGAATCACTTTTACTGCTCAGAGTTCCGGCCCCAAAAGCTAAGCTCAGAAATCAGTCGGCGCTTGGTCGTTGTTGCGGGTGAGAGACTTGTTTCGTCTCTTCCATAGAGTCGTCTTCCACAGTGTGTTTAATTAATTATATGCAGAATGTTTATTTGACAAACAAATTCTAAAATCGCAAAACGTGTTCCTACCTACATAAGTGCACAAATCTAGCAAGTTATTTCAAAAACTCATACACAGGATCGACTGACTAAAATGGGTAAATGAAATGCCAAAAATAATAACTAAATAAAATGGGAAAACATTTGTTGACATTTTCACTTTCGTTCATTGATTCTTTTGCGGGCAAGCCCCAGAGGAACCTTGAAAGTGAAAGTGCATAATGTAAAAGAAAAGTGAAAAAGAAACAGGGGAAAAGGCTGGAATTTTGCACGATATATACGAGTATATGACGTGCATAGAAATGATTGATGACTTTACAAAGACAAAGCATTAAACTCTAATTAAATACATTTCTAAATATAGTTAATGGTAATTGATAGTTCAGATCCGGCAGCAAGGAGTTCCCCTTGACTTGACTTCTACGACTTTAACTTCTTTAATATTTGTTCCGCATTGTGGAACCAATCTAATCAAAATTAATTAAGAACAGAAAACACTTAATTGAAACTCTTAACCCTGATGCTCCAAATAGTACTGATGGCTCCTTTTTTCTTGTTCCTCTTCTTACTGTCGTTGACCCACGCATAAGCTAGATATTTTTTTTCGCTTTTTTTTTGGATTTGGAACAACTAGAGAGCAGCTTAGCTTAGCTCAATATTGGGTGGGCAACCCCACATTGGGAGGCGGGTGGCAGGTTTAATTAGGGCACATTCATTGGCTGTGTGCGTGCGCCTGCTTTGAAGCTTCCGTCTCTCCATGTGCGCCTAAACCCAGCTAGCACCGGTAAAGAGCCAGGGCACACTGGACGCTACCGACGACCTCTTCTCCATCTCCACCCACCCTCCAACAATTACCTTACTTAATGACATCCGCCGTTATGCGTTACGCTAGATGTTCCGTCTGTATTTGGACAAATTTTAGTTACGCCGCAACATTGACTGAAGCCACAAGAAGAAACTGTCACACGGATTCTCTAACCCACTGACCAGTCAGTGAGTCAGTCAGTCGGTTAGTTAGTTAGTCAGTCAGTTAAATTGAATTTCAAATATTGTATATTCAGTAGGCATTCTCGTATCAATCGTTAAACTAGTGCACTGTGCCGCCAATAATGCAATTGAAAATTCGCCTAAAGTGCCACAAACACGAAATCTGGGGTAAGAACTCTTCTGATATGCCCAGCCCCGCATTGGCGCCCTCCAATTATGCCATATGCAAATTATTCGGGGTGTAACCGTATATAGCACTTACCTGCTGAGAGATTGTGCATTGCATTTTAAACACATTTTGGAGTAGGCTCGTCCCCATTGCAATTGGGCTTTAAAAGAAGTCTGCTCCACGACTTGCAACTTTAGTTGTGCTTAAACTGTTTCAAGTGACGGAGTGACTAAAAAATTCCCACCATGTTGAGTAAGAAGGAAAAAAGTATAAATAGACATTAATCATAGGATATATTCCAAGAAGTCGAAACGACTTACTGGGAAAATAGATTAATAATGTAGAAATTTGGATTGAATTAATGTTTATTTCAATGCAGTACTTTGACCCTGAGTTATGCCTTTTCCGTATTTTAGATCTCTCTGATATTATGTGGAAATTACAATATTAAGATTAATTTAGTTTGAGATTAGAATTTTAACGGCTGTTTTTTTTTCAAAATTGATAAGCGTAATCTCATTTCATTTATGCATTGACTTGGACAAATGAGAGGCTTAAAAATATTCATAAATGAATAGTAGTGGGTCTTGAAAGAAATGATAGAAATATTGAATTCAACACCAAATTTCTAGATCAATTTCGTTAACCGAGCTGTTTGAAATTGAAAAATTTGGCGAGTAAGTAAATTAGCTCATTCGGTGAACTCAAAATATAAGCAATTTGATACCGTAAGATTGAGTTTAAAATTGAAAAGTTTATAAGATAAACAAAAAACTTAAATATTGTTATTGCTTTCCCTTAAGCTATTATCACAAAGAAGTTGGATAAGCGATAAATATTTCAAATATTGGGTTGATATATTGTAAAGTTAGTTAGGTTTGTAAGTATTATAAAGTTAGCTTAAAAGGTCATTAAATAGAACATTTTTTGAAATATGAATTAAGATATTAGTGGCGATCCTGACCAACAAGGTTTTTCAAAATAGTCTTGACTTTGCAAATTTCTAAATGTGGGTATATAAAATAACATTGACTGAAGCCACAAGAAGAAACTGTCACACGGATTCTCTAACCCACTGACCAGTCAGTGAGTCAGTCAGTCGGTTAGTTAGTTAGTCAGTCAGTTAAATTGAATTTCAAATATTGTATATTCAGTAGGCATTCTCGTATCAATCGTTAAACTAGTGCACTGTGCCGCCAATAATGCAATTGAAAATTCGCCGAAAGTGCCACAAACACGAAATCTGGGGTAAGAACTCTTCTGATATGCCCAGCCCCGCATTGGCGCCCTCCAATTATGCCATATGCAAATTATTCGGGGTGTAACCGTATATAGCACTTACCTGCTGAGAGATTGTGCATTGCATTTTAAACACATTTTGGAGTAGGCTCGTCCCCATTGCAATTGGGCTTTAAAAGAAGTCTGCTCCACGACTTGCAACTTTAGTTGTGCTTAAACTGTTTCAAGTGACGGAGTGACTAAAAAATTCCCACCATGTTGAGTAAGAAGGAAAAAAGTATAAATAGACATTAATCATAGGATATATTCCAAGAAGTCGAAACGACTTACTGGGAAAATAGATTAATAATGTAGAAATTTGGATTGAATTAATGTTTATTTCAATGCAGTACTTTGACCCTGAGTTATGCCTTTTCCGTATTTTAGATCTCTCTGATATTATGTGGAAATTACAATATTAAGATTAATTTAGTTTGAGATTAGAATTTTAACGGCTGTTTTTTTTTCAAAATTGATAAGCGTAATCTCATTTCATTTATGCAACGACTTGGACGAATGAGAGGCTTAAAAATATTCATAAGTGAATAGTAGTGGGTCTTGAAAGAAATTATAGAAATGTTGAATTCAACATCAAATTTCTAGATCAATTTCGTTAACCGAGCTCTTTGAAATTGAAATATTTGGCGTACAAGTTAATTAGCTCATTCGGTGAACTCAAAATATAAGCAATTTGATACCGCAAGATCCAGTTTAAAAGTTTATAAGATAAACAAAAAACAAATGTAAATAAACTTAAATATTGTTATTGCTTTCCCTTAAGCTATTATCACAAAGAAGTTGGATAAGCGATAAATATTTCAAATATTGGGTTGATATATTGTAAAGTTAGTTAGGTTTGTAAGTATTGTAAAGTTAGCTTAAAAGGTCATTAAATAGAACATTTTTTGAAATATGAATTAAGATATTAGTGGCGATCCTGACCAACAAGGTTTTTCAAAATAGTCTTGACTTTGCAAATTTCTCAATGTGGGTATCTAAAATAACATCCTATTTCCTCTTCGCTTGGTTTTTTGCCGCCTTTTGGCAAAACTTTTTATACCATACACCCATAGGGTGAAATGGTATATTAAAGTCGCCAAAATGTATGTAACAGGCAGAAGGAAGCTTCTGCGACCCCATAAAGTATATATATTCTTGATCAGTATCAACAGCCGAGTCGATCTAGCCATGTCCGTCTGTCCGTCCGTCTGTCCGTCTGTCCGTCCGTCCGTCTGTCCGTCTGTCCGTATGAACACCTAGATCTCGGAGACTATAAAAGCTAGAGCCACCAAATTTGGAATGTAGACTCGTGTAGTATGTAGAGTGATCAAGTTTGTTTCAAATTTTTGCCACGCCCCTTTCCGCCCACGCAATTCAAAAAAAACGTTTATCTCAAAAACTATTGCAGCTAGAGACACCAAATTTGGTATGTATATTTGCATTTGCATCGCACATTTTGTATGTATAAAGTTTTTGCCACGCCCCTTTCCGCCCCCGAAATTTGAAAAACTCGATTATCTCCCGTAATTTTTTACCTTGTGCAATCAAATTTGGCACACTTAAATTTGATACTAATACCGAGCAAAATACCAAATTTGATGAAAATCGGACAAAAAATAGCTGAGTTATGCATATAAACGTTTTTGCATAAGGCCTTTGATGGCCGTTGGCGGGTGGGGGCGCTAGGGTGCTTATATGCATAAGTGCGCGAGATACTGAAATATGCTTGTAAGAAGCATGTGAACAGAATTTTTTAAAATAGGCAAATGCATTAGTTATTACAAATTTGAAATATTTGTTTTACTGGTGTATGGTATACCCAAGTCGGCGAGACGACTTACTTACTTCATTTAAAGTGTTTTTGTTTGGTAGGACTGATTTCTGGAACCAACGACTTTACATTATCTAAGAGATATTATCTTTGAGTTCTTTAGAGTGAAGCAAAGTTTTGCCAAATTGTTACAAATTACATCATTCTAGACCATTCAATCTTCCTTTATCACCATTCCTTTACGTTTTTAATTTCATTAAAGTGTAGTCTATTTCAATGTGTCACGTGACCGTATTCCCTGTTGGGGCTTTTCGTGACTATCACAAGGTCAAGCTCTTTTGGACAAGTGTCCAGGTCTAGACAACGTAGTGTCTGTTCTCGTTTGAAACCTCAAAGCAAATTGTCGTTATCTAAATTGATGTTTGCTTTCCAAATTCCAATTCCAGATTTCATTATATTAATAAAGACAACTCCAATTCTAATTTAGAAAACCTAATATATTATAAATCTACTTTGCTGATGAAAGCAGCGAGGAATTTGCAAACCCTGATCCATAATCTCCCGCTCTCTAAACGTCTTTCAGATCATCGGGCGCCAAAATTCTCAATAAACTGAATGATCGAACTTTAGAATTTCAAATCTAATGGCAAAAAAAAGCTCAATAAAGCTTTGTGCCAGGTGGGAGTACGTTAGAAAAAAGAAGAAGAACCAAAATACTTGAATTTAGTGTGCTCTCTGAACTTCAGACGAACGAACGTGCGAGTGTAGCGAGGTCGCCGTCAAAATAGCCGGCAGCTCCTCGTCCGACGCCGCCCACTTCCCCTTCGACCAACGTGACCAAGTACTATGGGCTTAAGGCGTTTATTGAAATGTTTGTGTTATTTGTTTCGGTTATTTGACAACGTCTCGAAAATTTGTTTAATGAGCTAAACTAAACAGAATGCTGGCAAAAAATGCATCTCAACTGTGTGTTGACTCATTTACACTGTGAGAGATAGAGAGAGAGCGAGCGAACGAGAGTGAAAGCTTTGCAATTGTGTCACACAGCTGTTTGTTGTAACTAAATCACTAACCCTTCCCCTCGCCCTTGCCCAAACTCCACAGAATTACAGTTAAACCAGCAGCAATGACCGTTAAAGTTGAGAAGCTTTTGTCAAGAGTTCTGTTTAGTTTTGTTTTTTGTCCTTTTGTAAATCACAAAACAATTACCATTTAAATAAATAACGTATTGAATTTCATTTCCGTTTCGTTTCGCCCGCTGATTTTGAAAACCAATGTAAATGTTAATTTTGTAAGTATGAAAAGAAATGAAAGAAAGGGGAGAACGAAGGTTTAGAAGGTTTCAAATTTTTCATTTTGACATTGAAGTATAGAATAAAAATGTTTTTCATGTGAAAAACTAATTAACCAAATAAAAAAAAGTATTGTAATCTAATTTTTGTTAAGAACTTATCTAACACTCGAGCATTGAAATGCACTGTAAGCCTTTATCAGTAAATGGGGTGCCCGCTGATATCTCACCAACAAGAAAAAACAAAAATGTGTCCAATCGCACATTACCGAAATTTTATGATTCTCTTACCCATAGATTCAATTCAAAATATGTTATTTTCATTATAGCCCTCTCATTGATGTCCTTGGTTGTTGGTTGGTATGTTATCCATACGGCCATAGCTCTGATTATTGTCAACAAGCACGTTTCCCAAACAACACGAGGCATGTTATATCCACGTGAATCGGAGACCCGGGAGGTACGCAGTCTGGATGGCATATGGAATTTTGTGCGTTCCGATCAGAAGAATCCTACGCAGGTGGGTAGTGAGATTCCTCTACATTTTTCTTAGTCTTAATTGTTATTTTTCCAGGGTATTAGGGATAAATGGTATGCGGAAGACTTAAGCAAGAATCAGCCCATTATTCCCATGCCAGTGCCAGCCTCTTATAATGATATCACCACAGATGATTTACGTGATCATGTGGGAACAGTGTGGTACGATAGGAAATTTTTTGTGCCGCGTTCCTGGGCCAAGGAACAGCAGAGAGTGTGGTTGCGTTTCGGCAGCGTTCACTATGAGGCATATGTGGTAAGTAGAGAAGTGTTTAGAGATAATATGAGAATGAATGGTTATACCTAAAAACAGGGGCTAAAGTAAGCATATTACTTATCTTCTTTGGCGACAATCAAGCCTAAGTCTATGAACAAGAGAATTTTAGGACCCATAAAAGCTTGAGTCACCAAATTTGGTATACCTACTTGTAAAATTTGAACGCATTTTAAGTTTTTTTTTGCCACGTCTTCTTACGCGCCTGTATTTGATAAAACTGATTTGCTCTAGTAGGATTTATAATTTTCTTATTAAACTAATCACATTAATACATCTTAGAAATATCTTTATGTCCACCAAATTTCATAAAAAACGATTGAAAAATAGCTGAGTTATACGTTAAAACTAATGATCGAAATCGAAGTAGGGTATAAGTGTCCTTTGATGATGTGTTGATGCAGGGTATAACAAAGTCGCAGCGTTAAATCTAATCGAAATTTTGTTTGTATCTTCCAGTGGGTCAATGGCCAGCAGGCTATGAAACATGAAATGGGTCATCTGCCCTTCGAGGCAGAGGTTACCCATCTATTAAAGTATGGTGAAGAGAATCGTATTACGGTCATGTGTGATAATGCTTTAATACAGACAACAGTGCCGCAGGGCAAAATCACAGAAGTTCCCAACGATGATGGCGTGACAATTGTCCAGAGTTACACGTTTGATTTCTTCAACTATGCGGGAATACATCGTTCGGTTCATTTGTATACGACACCCAAAACATTTATCGAGGAAGTGGAGATTCAAACAAAATTGAATGATGATAATAGCGGTAAGAAGAAAGAAAGGTCACTGTCATCCATAATACTGATCCATTTGTTTACTTTTAGTGGGCTATGTCACCTATAGCATCAATGTGAATGGCAGTGCAGCCAACGAGGCCGATAATAATCTATATGCTCGCATCCAGTTATATAATAAACAAGGTGTAATGGTCGCAAATGCCACTTCTGATTCCCAATTGGGTGGCACTTTAAAGGTGGATAAGGTAAAACCTTGGTGGCCCTATCTAATGGATCCAGAACCAGGTTATCTATACGAAATGGAAATTAAATTGCATGCAGCAAACGAAGAGTTACTCGATGTCTATCGTCTTCAAGTGGGCATACGTCAGTTGAGTTGGAATAATGCTAAATTTCTTATCAATGGCAAACAAGTGTACTTCCGTGGCTTTGGTAGACATGAAGATTCTGACGTAAGTGGGTGAAGGGCTAAACTTTTCCTAGAATACTTTGTTTTAACCCTCATTTCTTCTTTAGATACGTGGCAAAGGACTGGACAATGCTTTAATGACACGTGACTTTAATTTGCTGAAATGGATTGGTGCCAATGCTTATCGCACTTCCCATTATCCCTACTCGGAGGAGTCAATGCAATTTGCTGATCGCCATGGCATCATGATCATTGATGAATGTCCCAGTGTGGATACCGAGTAAGATCCAAAACGAAGTTATCTGTAGAAGTTTGTTCTCTAAATAAAGTTTACTTTTGCAGAAATTTCAGTCAGGAACTGTTGGATAAGCACAAGTCCTCGCTGGAGCAGCTTGTACATCGTGATCGCAATCATGCCAGTGTTGTCATGTGGTCCATAGCCAATGAACCCAGGACTCGTGATACCAATGCGGGATACTATTTCCAGTAAGTGTTTAAGTAAATATCAAAAAGAGAAATAAACTAAACCTTTACCTCTTTAGATTTGTGGCCAATTATACACGTTCATTGGATAAAACTAGACCCATTACAGCTGCCATAGCTCAACCCTATACAGAAGACAAGGCTGTAAGTTCTTATTAAAAACCTTATAAGGATATATCTATAAGTAATTCATTTTCAGGGCAACTCATTGGATATCATTAGCTTTAATCGCTATAATGCTTGGTACTCCAATGCAGGACGCCTTGATATGGTGACCCAGCGGGTTATTGATGAAGCCAGTGGCTGGTATAAAAAGTATAATAAGCCTGTGATTATGTCTGAATATGGAGCCGATACCATGGATGGTCTGCATATGGTGAGTTTAGACAATCTATAGAGATGACTTAACACTTAATTCCTATGGTCTTTATAGCAACCTGCCTATGTATGGTCCGAGGAATTTCAATCTGAAGTATTTTCACGTCACTTTAAGGCATTTGATATCCTAAGACGTAAAGGTTGGTTCCTTGGTGAATTTGTGTGGAATTTTGCCGACTTTAAGACGGCTCAATGTAAGTAGTTTCTGCTAAATACCGTCGACATCGTTTCTAAAATATTTCGTATTGTGTTTACAGCCTACACACGCGTTGGTGGCAATAAAAAGGGAGTTTTCACCCGTGCCCGTCAACCCAAAGCGGCAGCCCATCTTCTTAGAAAGCGTTACTTTGCCCTTGGCAGGGAACTGGAGGATTGCAGCTTCCCCGAGGATTTATTCACTTATATTGCCGATGTTGGTGATGGTGGCAAACGTGATGCTAGCGATTTGTAAATGATCATCACTTAAAAAAACAAAAGACACAACTGAGTACAATATTGAAGTATTTGATACCTGTACATATGTATGTATGGTAATGTTAAATTTTATTGTTTAATTCTTTATTTTTTTGTTCTGAGAGAGAGAGAAAGAAAGAAAGGAGAGCAGGGTTTTCCATTTATCCGATTTGGCCGCCCAAAACCACTGCCACACCAAAACGGATGCATTTCCATTAAAAATAAAAACCCACTTAAAAAATACTCCCACCATAATTGCCTTGTACAATCTTAAGCATAATTTAAGACAATTGTATTTTTTATAAATTCCCCAAAATAATAATATTTTAACAAAAAAGAAAAGATTGTTGTTGCTCAATTAATCCCAAATAATCACGGCAAAAAAATTGGCGCTTTCCGAAAACCTTTCAAAATCGTACAAATTCAAAAGTTGCACACAACGAAAAGTCACTATCGATAGCAACGGTTATCGATAAATATCGAAAAAGGAGGCGCAGAAATGGTACCATCTCTGTTGCACTTGCCGCAAAAACAAAACAGCTGACATTCATAATGCAGTAAAATTTAAAAACCCACTTTAATTGTGTTATAATTAAACACAACAATGTTTAGAACAAAGAGATATCAGGTGCTTTTTCTACTACTCTGTACCCTCTATTTTCGAACCGTTCCGGGCCAGGTTGATGATTCTGATTTAAATGATGGCCAAATCTATGATTATGGTAAAGTAAAAACTCCCACTCCAACAATGGGTCTTCTTTATCCACGGGAATCGGAGACAAGGGAAGTACGCATTCTGGATGGAATATGGAAGTTTCTTAAAAGCAATGCTTCCGATCCTCTTCAAGGTTTGCGGGAGAAGTGGTTTGATAAGAGTTTGAGTAAAACGGGCTTATATCTTATACCCATGCCCGTCCCGGCTTCCTACAATGACATAACTGTAGATAAAGAAATGCGGGACCACGTAGGCACTGTTTGGTATGAACGGACTTTCTTTGTTCCCAACTCATGGCAGAAAGATCGCCGCACTTGGTTACGGTTCGGTAGTGTCCATTATCATGCATTGGTTTGGCTTAATGGACATCTCGTCATGAATCACAGCATAGGACATCTTCCATTCGAAGAGGATATAAGCAAAATTCTAAAATTTGGACTCGAGAATCGACTGACTGTCATGTGCGACAATCGCCTGGATAATCACACCATACCCCAAGGACAAGTGCACAATGTGACCACTGATGATGGGGTAACGCAAATCCAAAGCTACACTTTTGATTTTTTCAACTATGCGGGAATTCATCGTTCCGTTCATCTATATACGACTTCTCTGACTCACATTAGAGATATAGAAATAAAAACGCAAATCTCGGTTGATGGGATGGGTCGCATTGATTATCGTCTCTGGGTAGAAAGAGTAAATGCAACAGATGGCATATCCCTAAAGGTGAAACTCCTGGATGGAGATGGAGAAATGGTAGCACATCAGAAAAACAGGGAAATTAATCATGGCACTCTTTTGGTGCCCAATGTCAAGCCTTGGTGGCCTTATCTCATGAATCCTCAACCGGGGTATCTTTATACTGTAGAATTTTATATAACACAGTATACGACAGATAGTGAAAAACTCTTGGATGTCTATAGGTTGCCTGTGGGCATACGTAATCTTAGTTGGGATAATACAACATTTCTTATAAATGATCTGCCCATTTATTTACGTGGCTTTGGCAAGCATGAGGATTCAGATGTAAGTTAACCATAAGTAACTTAACCTCAACTCTCTTTGAGATGCCTTTTCTTACAGATACGAGGCAAGGGACTGGATAATCCTTTAATTGCCCGTGACTTTAATCTATTAAAATGGATCGGAGCCAATGCTTATCGCACTTCCCATTATCCCTACTCGGAGGAATCAATGCAATTTGCCGATGAGCAGGGCATTTTAATTATAGACGAATGCTCAGCGGTCAATATAGATCTATTTAATCCTCAGCTGCTAGCAAATCATATGTCCGCTATTGAGCAATTGATTCATAGAGATCGTAATCATCCAAGTGCCATTATCTGGTCCATAGCCAATGAGCCGAGATCTAATAAGAAAGGAGCTGAAGCCTACTTTGGGTTAGTTTAAATTATCCATGCTGGAATTTGTTTTAAATTTTGTTTACTCTTTTTGCCAGGGCCATCGCCAACTACACTCGCGGCATAGCCCAAGGACGTCCACTAACAGCGGCCATTAATTCTGACCCTAAACTCTGCCAATTATCACAGTTTCTGGATATCATAGGTTTCAATCGATATAATGCCTGGTATCAGAATGCAGGACGTACTGATATGATAGTCAAGCAGCTGGAAGAAGAGGCCATGGCTTGGCATCAGCGTTTTCAGAAGCCAGTGATTATGTTTGAGTATGGCGCCGATACCATGGAGGGCATGCATTCAGTAAGTTCGAGAAAGCATACATCTTAATTTGGCGTCTCATTAATGATTTTACAGTTGCCCGCCTTTATATGGTCAGAGGAATATCAGGTGGTCCTTCTTAACAAACATTTTGAGGTGTTTGATAAACTGCATGCTCTTGGATGGTTTCGTGGCGAATTTGTTTGGAATTTTGCCGATTTTAAGACGGATCAGTGTGGGTATTGACTTAATTTAAACTCGTAACAAATCCTTTACCTTTCGTTTTCACCTTCACGCAGCTATAACCCGTGTTGGCGGCAATAAGAAAGGCATTTTCACACGTGATCGTCAGCCCAAGATGGTGGCCCATTTGCTGCGTTTACGCTACTGGACTTTGGCTAGAAAATTAAACAATTGTCCATTACCAAAGGATTTGCTGACCTACTTTACGCCATCGCTTGGCCATGATGCAAGCGAATTGTAAAGATTTAAATATTCTAATCCCTTATGTGATATAATTATACTTGACCTTTTAAAACTTCTGCAAATATGTATAGGAAATCTTAAAAAAACACATCTTTTGCCAATTAAAGCATTAAATTGGTGTAATGCATTTCAAATTGATATATTAAGTGGTTCTAATGGTAGTTAACTGGAGTTATTCGCTCTATAGCAACATGCAAGTGAACACGTATCTAGTGATTCTTCTGCTGGGCTATTGCCTGGCTACATCAGAGACAACTAAGCCTACAATTCAAGGCAAAGGATCAAAGACAACTAAAACCACATTAGAGATAACTAAGCCTACAATTCAAGGCAAAGGATCGAAGACAACTAAAACCACATCAGAGACAACTAAGCCTACAATTCAAGGCAAAGGATCAAAGACAACTAAAACCACATCAGAGACAACTAGGCCTACAATTCAAGGCAAAGGATCAAAGACAACTAAAACCACATCAGAGACAACTAAGCCTACAATTCAAGGCAAAGGATCAAAGACAACTAAAACCACAATTAAACCATCTGAACAATGTGCATCCAACAAGATGATTACAAATCCAATCAAAAACAAACGACCTAAACCAACCAACAAAATGAATACAAATGAAACAGCAATTGAACCACCATGTGAGTCCGACAAAATGATTACAACTCGCACCACAAAAAAAACACATAAAGCAAGTGATTCGGGAAAACCAAAGGGCAATGAAATGAACAGAACTAAAATTGTTAAATTGATTGGATTGAAGATTGAAGAAAAATTGAACACAAGTTCAAAAATTCTTAATTTGGTTAGAAGATTTAAAGAATTGAGACCTTACGACACAATTGGTCTACTTTATCCACGTGAATCGGAGACCCGAGAAGTGCGCAGTTTGGACGGAATCTGGCAAATGCTTAAAGGCGAGCCCCTTGCTCCTTTTCGGGGCATATTGGAGAAATGGTATAGGCAGTCCCTGAAACAAACCAAGTTAAAGCTTATAAGTATGCCTGTGCCTGCTTCCTATAACGACATCACAACGGATAAAGAATTAAGAGATCATGTGGGAACAGTTTGGTATGAGCGAAACTTTTTTGTGCCCACCACTTGGCAAAAGGATCGTCATATCTGGCTACGATTTGGCAGTGTTAACTATGTGGGTTTAGTTTTTGTAAATGGTGAGCAGGTTGCTTTTCATGAGTTCGGACAATTACCCTTCCAAGCCGATGTAACGAGATATCTGAAATTTGGTGAAGAGAATCGTTTGACTGTAATGTGTGATAACCGACTCTATAAGAGCACCATTCCACCGGGTCAAGTTATCACCGAAGAAATACCTCTTTCTGGCAAAGTCTTAACTCAGAAAAGTAGATTGGATTTCTTTAATTATGCTGGCATCCAGAGATCCGTTCATCTCTATACCACACCCTTGAACCATATTTACGATATAGAAGTAAGCACGTCTTTAAATGATAATGCAACCAAGGGACGAATAGAATTTTGTGCTTTGATTGTGGACAAAGAGAACGAACCTATTCCAAAGTCCTTAATTGATGTCAAACTATTCGATCGCGATGACAATAACGTAAACATAACAAAGAGTCCGAATGCAAACTGTTCTGAGAATTTTGTGGGTATGGTTCTAATAGTAGACGATGTCAATCCTTGGTGGCCTTATCTTATGCATCCAGAACCTGGATATCTTTATAAATTGAAAGTGGAATTGTACAACAAGGAAAAGAAGCTACTTGATGCCTATAGACTGCCCGTGGGCATACGTCAGATTGATTGGAATAGCACTAGTTTATTGATCAATAGCAAACCTGTATATTTCCGTGGTTTTAGCAAGCATGAGGAGTCGGAGGTAAGTTCTACATTCTCTCCAATTTCTCTAACTCTCTTTTAAATGTAGTTTCTTATTCTTCTTACAGATACGTGGCAAGGGATTGGACTATCCTTTGATGACACGTGAATTTAATCTCTTGAAATGGATTGGAGCCAATGCCTTTCGCACTTCCCATTATCCCCATTCGGAGGAATCAATGCAATTTGCCGATGAGCAAGGCATAATGATCATAGATGAGTGCCCGGCTGCAGATATGTACAGCTTTAATAGTGACAAAGTCTTGGGTAATCATTTGTATACCTTGAAGCAATTGACTCATAGAGATCGGAATCATCCCAGTGTTATTGCCTGGTCCATATCAAATGAAGGGACATCCAATAATAAAGGAGGCTCTGAATACTATAGGTAAAATCATATTTCTTTAGTTATAAAACAGTTTATTAGATTCTTCTCTTTTTTTGTTAGAGATTTGATTGCCTATATTCGTACCATTGATCCAAATCGTCCCATAACTGCAGCAACAAATTGCAATACAGATCAACCAAGAGAATGTCAATTGGCCCAATATTTGGATATCATTGGCCTTAATCGCGATGCGGGTAAATCAAGTAAAATAGTCGAAAAATGGCATAAGGTCTTTAAGAAACCGGTTCTGACACTCGAATATGGTGTAGATAGTTTCGAGGGTTTATATATGGTAAGTCGGAAGTTTCTCTTCAACACCAATCGAAAAGTTACTTAACTTAACTTGCAGTTACCATGGTCTATAGGATCAGAGGAGTATCATGGTGAAATATTTATTCAGCATTTCAAAGCTTTTGATCAATTGCGTCAAAAGGGATGGTTTATAGGCGAATTTGTTGAGAGTTTTGCCGATTTTAAAAAAGATCGAGGTAAAAATTAGTTTAGAATTTTTAACATACATATATATTTAATTTACTAATTGTTTCATCTTTTGCTTTTTTTGCAGCCTTCAATAAGAAGGGCGTCTTTACAAGTAATCGTCAACCCAAAATGGTGGCTCATCTTTTGCGACAACGTTACTTTGCCCTGGGCAAGGAGTTGGACAATTCTACCATACCCAATGATCTTTATCCTTATGTCACTGCTATGTTTAGCAAACATGATGCAAGTGAATTGTAGAAAAAATTCCTATTCCTATTCTTACGTGAAAAATAAAGTATAGATACTATTTCATGTACACAAATCAAATTCAACTCGTTCTGCTTCGTTTACGGGTTCCAGGACATGTAAACAGGCATTGGCGAATTCCACAAAGAGGGGCTCCTGCATGGCAGCCGTCATGGCCAAGGGTACATTGTGGGCCACATCAATTTGTTTTAGCAAATTTCTCAAATGTGGGTTGTAGAGCAATTCACGCAGGGGTTCAGATTGCTCTGCAAGGAAAAAGTGGGGGGGGATTAGGATTGAATTATTAATGATTCTTTGGCTGCCTCACCTAATTGCTGCAACTTCTCTAGTGGCACAGTGTCATCGGTGGTAAATGGAGCATAAATAGTGGGCTCCTCCTCTTCATGTCTGGGTAATTGTGGCTGCTTTGCCCTGGCCGCTTTCACCAGCTCCTCGCATTGGGGAGAATCTTTGTGGGCTTTGAAACAACGCACAGAGCAACTGAAATGAGGGAAGATATCCATTAAGGATTGGACTTCATCCGAGTGGTTAACACTTACTAGGGAGCTGAGCATTTGCTGCATTTGTATTTCTTGGTAGTTTCCGTACAATTAATGCACTCCATTGTAAACAACTTTGAACAATCAGCTGACCAACAGTAATAGTCCTAAGGCTGAGAGTAATAGTCCTAAGGGTGCGAGTAATAGTCCTAAGGGTGCGAGTATTAGTGCTAAGCGGCTAATTTGAAAACAAATGAAATGTTTCGAATGCAACGAGGAGTATCTATTTCTTATCCGATTTTGATGAACGATATCTCATTCACTATCGATCGTAGTTCAAGTTTAGTTATATTTTAGTATGAATTAGTGACGAAAATGACGCCAAACAGGAAGACCAAAGAAAATACATACCAAATAAGAAGAAATAAGCACTTCTTCCTCCTGCTTTCCTTTGGTTTTTCGTTCAAGTTATTTGGGTTTGAAATAAGCTAACAATCTGTTTGCCTGATCATTGACATTACATTGAGATAAAACAATCAATTTGATGGTAAAATGCAGACAAAACAATACGAAAATGCGCAAAACATCGGCTGGATTCATGTTGGTGTATATAATTTTTGACTTGGAGAAAAAATTCGAATATCAACAAATAATTTTGAAAAAGTTAATGGTAATGGAAAATAGAAATGTCAGCAAGATCAAAGAAAACTAAATTGAAAGTTTTTTTTTGTTGTTGTTTTTGTTTACTTTCTGGCCTGGCACGTCATATTTCGTGTGGCGGGCAGTTGGACAAACAATTGGCTTATCATGTATGAGAATTGGTTGAACGGCTTGCTTGAGCGTTTGGCCAAAAATTAAGCGGGCTAAAATCGACATAGGTCTTAGCAACAGAAAGCAAATGAAATGACGGTCAGGTCAGGTTAGGTAGACAGGTGGGCAGATGGGCAGGTGGGCAGGCACCAGGCGTGTCCACAAATTGCAAACACATCCTGCACACGAAACGGACCTCCTATTCTACATACATATGAACTAAGTACAGTTGGACAAAAAATTATAAAAAAAAAACTGCTGGTGGAATGGTTTGAGGGTAACACAACGCCAAACATTGGTGGCAATAAATGACTTGAATGACTGAGTGCCCTACCACCCATTTCTCTCACTCTCTGCCCTCACCATGTGGGTATATTTCGGTGGTTCCCCTTACCCACCGAAAAACAGATTGAAAAAAATACACAAAAAAAAAAGAGGATGCCAACCAAAAAAACAAAAAAAAGGGAAAAGAAAAAGCAAGGTAACATGATGGTGGCGCCTCTGCCGCTTCCGCTTTTCGTGCAACACAAGCGCGATAATTGCCAGCGTTATCCGCTCGGCCTGCCAGTCAAATAGGCCCAGGAACCCAGGCACAGAAAACGTTGGGGTGCCTTCGTGTGACTCGCCTACTTTTTGATTTACAACATTCGTGCAACAACAATTTTCAGTGTATCGCAAAAAGAAATGGCCAAACAAATGCAAACAACAACTCCGGCAGAAGCAAAAGCAGAAGCAGAAGTACTGAGGGCCACACGCTAACGCCACCGACCAGGATGAGGACAAGGACCAAGCTCCAAGCACCTGCAATTGCACACTATGGGAAAGGGTTTGCCAGGTGTCGTTCGTTAGGAGTTTTCAGCGTTTTCCTTTTCGCTTCTTTTCTTGTTTTTTGCCACCAGCGAAAAGCCAAAAGCGATACAAATAGATAGCGGCACTTTACTTTTCGCTTCGTTTTTATCGTGCCAGAAAAAAAAAAAAAAAAACAGAGACTAAGAGAAGAAATGAAGGAGAAGGAGGGCAAAAGGCGAGTCTCAATTCGCCAGATTGACAGATCATGCAAACATAATGGCAGCATATTGTGCATATAATAAATATTAAATTACATGCTACAAAAACTGGCATTTAATATGCTGCGAAAATCGAGGTAACAAAAAACTGATTTGCATGCCAAAAATATATCTGTCACCGATTTACACAAGGAATATGTATGTACATGGAGAATGATGGGCGTGAAAGTGACTAAATTCCAAATGCAAAAATCAATCTAAAAAGACAGGCACAAAGAAAGAAAAAAAAAACAAATTAGGAATACAATAAGAAAATTAGATGTGGCCCTACGTTGGGCGCCAGTTTTTTTATTCTTTTTTTTTTTTCTTGGTAGAGGAAAATAACTTTAACGAGCCAGCCGCACCACAAAATTTGTAACAGCTAGTGGATAAGGGTAGTCTATGAATCCAATGGCTTGTAATTTATAACGCAATCACGTGCCACATTCGTAGAGCTCATCCCCCCCGGGCCGAAAAAACTATTGTAGACGACTCCAAGCGAAAAAAGGCGCCAAAAATATGAATATACATATATGAATAGAAAGCCAGAGAGGGAGACAGAGGGAGAGAGAGAGCAACTAAATAATTTGGAAATGATTTACAATATTGCCAGGCCGTGGAGCTTGAGGTACATAAATCTAACGCCATGACGAAAAGATGCAGTGCAGTGCACAAAATTATAGTCTCGAGTGCCGAAAGAATGATGCATGACAGTCCATGTGAAGTGGCGAATGGTCCCCTAGCCTCAAAACTCCAACCAAAACTTGTCATCAGCATATATATATATGTATGTATATGTATAGTATAAAACCCTGCGGCGCTAATTCGGTTATATATTGTCAGTCAGGCCTAATCTAGCGGCAAACTAAATGGTAGAAAAAGTGAGGCGATAATTGCAATGGCACTGTCATTTCAATTTGCTTCCTGCCAGCCGCTCAATGATAGATGACAATGACTTTATCCAACAGGATCTCTCCCTGTTTATGTGTGTGTTTGTGTTGTCGAAACATTTTTACGCGCCTTGGCCAATTTGTCTTGCCAATGGCTTTGTTTGTTAGACACCAAAAAGCAGAAAACAACAAGCGACAAAAAAAAAAAAACAAAAGGGTAAGACAAAAGCATTTGCCTTTAATGGTGGTGGTAGCTAAGCTATCTATTTTATTTTGTTTAGAGTATCTAAAACCAAAAGAAAAGGGTTTAACGTATGTGGTAGACAATCGAGGGCGTTTGGGCAACTGCATCAACTGAGAGAGATCTTTAGATGAGTGTAGTAACCAAATGATCTACTCTATGGGCTATTCAAAAGAAGTTATTTGGCCTGAAAAGAGGTAGAAGGCTCAACCAGGTGAACTTTGATTATAAGCTGCCTAAGCTTGCCTATTTTGAGGTTGAGGTTGATATAGAAATTCCGACAAAGTAACACTTGAAAAGTAAATTAAGTAATTAAGTAACTGGTTCTCGAACGACCTCAAGAACAGCATTATTATCTCCATCCATCTAATGCTCAGATCAAATATCTCTTATATGGCTTCCTGGTACTGTAATTCATTAGAAAAGATCTAAAGAGAGCCACCTTGGGTTTAAGGTGAAATATGTATCTGGTTCAAGTTTAAGACTCTTATGAGGTCTTAAATTCATGAATCTTTAGCATCATAAAAATTTAATGACCAAAGGACTAATGTGCCAATTTATAGTTCTTGAGTTCATAGTAACTTTATTAGAAAACTTCACTGCCTTGCCATGTCATTGTTAAAGTAATAAAACTAGTTTGAATTAGAACCAATAAGAAAGCGGCAAGAAATTATAGAAAAGTTCTTACAAATATTCTAGATTTTGGTCTCGCAAAAAATGATATTAAAACCAGCAAGTCCGATCTCTGAATTATTCCTTAAATGTTTGTCTAGATCATAAAGTCACCTTTACAGCATTATTTCCTGGAAACCTAGGAAATAAATTCACAGATTTCTTTTTTCAATCCCTAACCATCGACTTGCCTGTTCAACACTTGCTTACGATTGAGTGCCAATTGCATTGGTTTTGGCAATCTATTTTCCAACTGCTGCAGGGTATCATAACGTTGATGACTTGCTCTCTATCGTTGGCTTAATTAAAAAGCGCTGCATGTTGCTCTTTTCAGGGAAAAGTCTGCATTTCTGCAGCACTGGCTACTCTGCCGGGTATTTATGACTTGGCACGCAGAGTAGCTGAGCATGATTTACAGTTTATTGAAAGGAAACAAAACACACTGAGCAAAAACCAATAAAAAAAGAAAAATAGAAAAGAAGCACCAAAAAAAAAAGAGACAAAGCAAAGCAAAGCAATCGCCAAGAATTAGCCGCAATGGCTCATCAATCATCCGACATGGTGGCCCAACTGTACATACCTTTGCCATACGTAATCCTTTTGCATCGGCGAGTACTTACAACTCTTGACTGGCTCGACTCGATTGGATTGGCTCGACTGGCTTTATGGCCGCATTATGCTTAATAAAGCCTGTCGCTAGCTCTTTTCGCTCGTTTTATCTCCATAGATCCCTCGGTGAAACAGAGGCAGAGACTGCAAGAGACGGCCAAAAGCGAGGGATGGGGTAGAGAGTAGGGGGTTTCAGATAGAGGAAGCGAGTTTTATCTGAGAGTCATAATGGCGACGCTTTTACAGCGTTGCGTGATTTATGTGATTACTTCAATGCGGCGGCGTTGCGCCAAAAAAAAAAAAAACATCACACACACACACACGCAGAGAAATGGTGTGAGAGAGAGAGAAAAAATAATAATAAAAAAATAAACGGCCCAAACCGAAAAATTATAACGAAGCCAATAATTGTGCTCCATAAAATCGTCGCAAGTCCATTGACTGCAAACATTTTGCGGTTTTTCAGTGGCATCAGACGACCCAAAAATTGTCGTCTGTCAACAGTTAAATAAATATGCATTAATATACATATACATAAGTACTCAACTGTGTGTGTAAGCGTATGTGTGTTTATTGTGCAGTCTAATTTCGCCATTAACACTTGGCAGACGTTGGCCGCATGCAATTTTAATGCCCATCTGTATGCCCAAGCGAAATGGGCCCCGAAATGTAGGCAACGGCAAACCGCTAATGAGCCGCAGTTGATTTTCAATTTATATATTTAAAAAGCTCACACAAAAACACAAACAATGCGTGCAAGAACAAAAACAGTGAAACCACACATTAAGCGACTCTAACAAATGGCATAAAGTTAAAATTTGTGTTTAAATTCTCTCTCTTTAATAAAAACATGATTTTCTTATATTACATTTTCCTTACGACTAAAATTGAATATCTGGTAGATTTCTGATGCTTTGCTAACCTTAACAAGGCAGACGTTTCTATCGTAAGGACCTTTTTTGACAGTTTCTGCAAACAAAACTTAAAATTTGTGCACAGTTAAGAACATTTAACCTGCGGCGATTCAAATGAATGTCCATTGCCTCAAGTAGATAGAGTTTAAATTATAAAATTACGACATAACAAAAATTACTTCATTTGGTTTACATCTTAATCATACAAATGTATAATCATAATCATATAATCATAAATATGCCAATAACTTGTATAGATTAGATCACATTTTGAAATGATTTTCTTAACAAGAATTTAACTACATTCATATGAAAGTTAATTAAACTATATTGTTAATAAGTTTATTAACATCATAATATAAAATGGATAAGAAGATGGCAAAATAACTTAGTGGAGATCAACAGACCAAAAACTAAAGGGGACATTTCTTCATTCATATGAGGAGACAACAAAGTAGTTTAGATAAGACCAAGTGACAATCTAAAACCCTAAACCCTAAGTATAATCAGAACATTTAAATTTCAAATGGAAATTTGATAAAAGTAAGTACGAAAATTGTTTCTATTAAAAAGTCTAATTCTTTAAAGATATAATTTAGTGCGACTCTTTGAACCCATTCTCATAAGTTCTGTTTGGATGTCCCTGAATATTAGCTAGTTACTAGGTTTTAACAAATTTTCGTTCGACTAAAACTCAAATATACCTAATTAATTTAAAATATATGAAAAACTTTTATAGGCAAAGGGTTTTTAGTTCAGTTTTTGTTTCAAACATCTTCAAAATCGATCTGAATCTACCCAAAATCGCTGCAGAACATAGCGCCAAAAGTCAAAATGGCTAGATGATAAAGTCGGTTAATTTATACATCTTTTAAGTTGCCAAAAATATCGTTTTCGTTATGTTCTTTTGTTTGTAAACCTTGAGACGGCAAACGAAAAGGTTTGTTTCTTTTTATAAAATAATAAATAACTCGATACTTTTTGGAAAAAGAATTTTCAATTTCCTTTTTGATGTCAAATTCTATAGTTTTCGGTTGAGTAATGAATTGCCAATTAAGATCCTGCGGCCAGTGTTGGTTAACACTTAAAAAACCTAACTTTTTCCGCTACATCTTTTGTTTCTTATTTCTGTTGATTGATTATCATTTCTAGCCGAATTTCCTGATTTGCTTGTAAGCTTCTTTCACTGTATATATATATATTATTTAAAAATGTAGCTTTATTATCTATATATAGAAACACATATGTCTATATGTGCATATTAAGTGCATATGTAAGTGAGTATATATTTTTATTTCTCTGCCGCAGTGGCACAAAATAATTTTCCCAATTGGGCATAAGTCCTGCGGCTTCCTCTCTTTTGAGTGCCCTTCTTTCCCCTACCCTCTGGGTGTTTGTGTGTGTGCGTGCTTGTGTAAATTGAAACACTCGCAGATCCCATTTATGTCCTGTTGGCATTTATGCAGTCCACTCATTCATGAATGCATTTACATGGCCTAGGCAATGACTTGGTACAGAAGTAGAGCCAAGCATTCGTCGAGAGATGGTGCCGCGGGTGGCAAGGACGAGCTTTGGGGGGTTGAGGTGTGTGCCGGGGGTTTTCTGGTGTGGGGCAATTTAACAGCATTTACTGTAACACGTGTAATTATTTCATGAGATTTATCTGCAGAGCTGAAGCAACAGAAAACAGCCGAACTCTTTGGGTAAATGCGACAAAAATTCCAATTCGTCGTTTGCCGTTGCTGGGGCAACCGCAGCGCAAACAAAAAAAAAAAGAAAATATTGCACACGGAAGTGGTGGAGAGACGGCGACGCGGAGGCATGCCACAAGTGACCGCAGGCCGTCGCAACAAATGCATAAACCAGAGCATCTTACGATAGCACACGGTCAGCACCGTTCGGTAGCCCGCTTGTTCTCTGCTGTTGTGATAAGCTGCCCATGTGGCATCCATTAAATGAGTGTGCAACGTCTAGGCACAGGTCCATGGGTTGTCTGTCAGTTGTCTCCACCCCCCCCTTTTACTCACCATGCATTGGACTTTCGCGTCTACTCGTGCGTCAACTTACAAGGCACACGCAGCGCCATCTGTTGTGGTTTATTTGCGTTAAAATGATTGGATGCACGTCATATCTATAGGCGTACTCTCTCTGCGTTCTTTTATCCTGGGTCCTTGCCGGCTCGTAATTCTTTTGCGATAGGCACAAAGTTGATGTTGTTGCCTCTCGTTTGTCGGGTGTGTTGTCCCAGGTACTTTATGGCCTTGTCGTGGTTGAGCTGAGCTCTGCGCGTGCTTCACTTGCATATTTAATATGCAAAGCCATGGTGCCCGGATGGATGGATGGATAGATGGTTGGATAGCCGGATGGTTGGCTGAATGCAGCCGTTCCGAGATGGCACCAGCTGCAGTTGGCATTTGTGGTGGGCCACGGCCAGGACGAGTGTGTTATCAGCTTTTTTCCCCCACTCTTTTTATTTTTTGGTATTTTCTGGGTTTATCCTTCGGAAAAAAAGCGATAGGCTATATTGAAGAGTTTGGCTGAGCTGCACTGCTACGAAATGTTGCAGTATTAGCAAAAGGAAAGGATTCTCTACTATTTGACATGCACTTTTGGTTTTCTTGCAGTGTAATCCCGATGTCCCTATGCCTATCATGGCCAAAGTTTCTTGGCGTCCCAAACGCGTTCGCATGCAAAATCTTCGCTCGTCTCTAAGCCGGACCAACAAGTTGGGCATCTGTAACTGTCACCTGGTCCACACACACACAAACAGAGGGAGATGGTGATGAAGAAGGGAGATGGTGATGAAGAAGATACACCTGGCTTCATCTCGTCGCTATGCCCGGGAGGATTTTCAATTTTACTGCATCATAAATTAAATTACCTCTTTCGATGTGCGATGTGCGAGACCTGGTTCCCCTCTTCTCCCTAGCTACCATATTTTGTGCCCAGAAACAAGCTGGCTCCCATTTTATTACCGCAAAAGAAAACGCAACAAGAAAGTGGTCAGGTCCAAATGGTTGAGAGGGGAGCTTTTGGCCTTTGACTTTGCCAAAAATGCCAAAGGTAGGTATGCGCAAAAATGCACAAAACAGTCAGTCCAAAAGGAGAGCAAGAAGAGCCAAGGCAGCAGCAGCAGCAGCTGGGGGAGAAGAAAGATTGAGTAAGAAGGGGAAATGCGGGGGAATGATAGGGGAGGTCAGTTAGGGGTTAAGACTGGGACAACCAATTCCCAAACTGCAGCAAAAATGTACAACAACAGCCGCAGACAACGACGACACGACGAGCGACGAGCACTAAAAATGCAACATTACGTATACGCAGTGGTGCACCGCCAACAAAATACCCCAAAAAAATCAACAGAACCCCCAATGTAGAGACGTACAAGAGAATACATCCACCAAAAAACCATCATGAGCTAAATGGAGAATGGGATGGCCGACACCATCGCGCCAGCCCATGGATTCTAATGAAATCAGTAATAGTAATGTAAGAGGCAACAAAAAAAAGAACATTTCCACAATGTCTCCCTCTCTCTTCCTCCCTCCCTCAATCACTCTTTACGGCTCTTTGATGGCATACAAAACGAAAATTGAATACTCTTGAAAGTTTTAGAGGTGAAACGAGGGAAGATGATGTTGGTAAGCAGCTGGCTGACTGCACTTGTATCATAATGATGATCAGTTCCAAGAAAAGACACGGGGTTTCCCATTGGGGTAATGGTCTTTGAAGTTCATTAGAGTCTGATGTCTCTCTATTCATCTGTCTAGACATCGACATTTGCTCTTTATATTTGTCGATTTTAGTTTGCTGAATATCCTGTCGAATTAACACAGATCCTTATTCCTATATTTTCACTCAAGAAGATTTATTTATAAGAGAATTTTCGGCAAAAAAATAGCTTTACTAATTCTTTAAATCTATTTAAAGCTATACTATCAGTTTATAAAGTTTTCAAGTTTGTCTTTAATGTGTTATTAGGTTTGAGTTGTACAACTCTGAAGATTTGAGATCATTTATATTTTAACTCAAAGTCAAGAGTCTAGGAATTAAACTAAAGATAGTTACTACTTTTGATTTGGGTATATTCAAAGATGTGAAGGAAATACATTTTCACAGCAACGACAATTTACCTGTCAGTTTTCTTAAAGTTCAATATTCAGTTGATGTTAATGTTCTCCATAAAATTACCGATTCCTCACCATAAAACCTACTTCATACTTAAGATTTTAGAGTCATTTGAATAAATTTTGATGATAACTTATAACTGATTTTAAATAAACTTTTAAAACCTTGTTAACCTTTATAAAATTCTTGAATTATGTTCAGGGACAATCGCTCTTCTCTCTAAATTTAAGGTAGTCTAATAGTTTAATAGTTTAGTTCTTTGGATATTTTGTAAACTCTCAATGTGGTGTAGAGTATGAAACAATTTTGGCCGCACATTTTTGGCCAGCTCAAAAGTATCACGTATTCCCTTAGCCAAGTCCCGCTCCTGTTCTCGGCGATTTTGTTGTTTGTTTTGTTTTTCGATGCGTCCTTTTCAAATCTTTTACACAGGAGTCCATTAAATTTTTGTAGCTTTGATTTGAAGGGTGGTAACAAACAAACAAACACACACAAATAGAACAAACCAACAACAAATAAACAAACAACTCGCAAAAAAATAGAAGAGACGAAAAAATAAAAAGTACGCAGCTAATTTATGTAATTTGGCTAAGAGGCAAACCCAAAAATGGAAAATGGACCAACTGGCCAGCCAACCAACAAACCAACCAAACAGTAGCAATTGGTCCAGAGTCCCAGTCCTGTCCATGAGGATATCCAATGATGCTGGCGGCATGCTGATGAATCAAGGAAGCGACATCGACATCGACTCTAGGCTTGGCTCCAAATGTGGCCATAATTAAAATTACCTCGTTTACCTGTCATGTGTGCTAGAGTGTGTGTGTTTGTGTCTATGTGAGTGTGTGTGTGTTCAGAGTTTTTGGTTTTTGGTCTCTTTGTTGACGTATTTTTGGTTTATTACCTTGCATTGCGGATGTGCCCACACCTGTCCTGCATCTGGCTGCCAAATTGTAATGTGTGTTTTATGTGTCTCCCTTTCTCTCTCTCTCTCTCGCTCTCTCTGTGTTTTAGTGTGTGAGTGTGTGTGCTTGCCAGGAGATGTGTCCTTAATGTGCGTCCTAGTCCTAGGAGACGCTCCTCTTACTCTCTTCTTTGCTACAACAGAATGAAAAATGTTTGACCAGTTTTAGTTTGGTTATTTTTTCCGGTTTGTTTTTTTGGGGGAACATTTGGCTTTTTATTTTATTGCTGTCTATTTTGTCATTTCGGCCTTTTGTTTTGATGAAATATGATTGTGTTTTCTCTCTGCTGCAGTAAGATCGTTTCAAAAAAAAAAAAAAAAAACTTGAAAGCCAAACAGGTAAAGGCCATTTGTAGAGATTTTCTAGTCTTACTATGAAAAGCCCGTTGGTTGCTTAAATTATTACTTTGGGAGTAAATTTATCCATCCGTCTCTGCAGGCAAAACAATTTTTAAACCTTTTGAAATGACAACTTTAAGTTGTTCAATCTAATGGATTTGTTTTCCGATATGACTAATATTTTTCGTTCTGAAATGTTGTTTATGGGAAATCGTCATTGTAGTCCTCACTTTATATTGTTTCTTAACGAGTTTATGCTAATAAAAAGTGATGAAGGTTAGAAATCCTTGCGATAAGGACATTTTCTATTTCAATAATGCACAACTAATTTAAATTAATAAAAAGGGGTGATGGAATATTTTAAAAAATATTAGAAAAAGCTTTCGAACAATTTCTCTAAGCTTTGCTGGACTTAGAAACTGTGGGGATCTACAGATCTTTGCTTTACCTATTGTTAGACTTAAACCTATTAAATTCAACTCTTCAAACCTCTCGAACTATTTGTTTAAGCTACATTTCTTAGATCGAATTTGAAACTTAAAGATAAATAACTTCGTTCTTTCTTAAATAGTTTTTCTGTAAGAATATTTCTTTCTATTTGATTTATAATGTCTAAAAATTGTCTCATCCCTTGTGGAATTTGGTTTTTGGCAATTTACGAGCAAAAATTTGCAACATTTTGTACATTTTTGGGAACTAAAAAAATATTTTGCTATTTATGCAATGTGCGTTTTGTGTGTGTTTTAAAAATGTATATGAAATTGTTTTACTAATATTTTGTAGTCATAAATTAAAATTGCAAAACAAAAAAACTTATCAGTAAAGCCCAAAAAAGTAGGCAACAGAAAAAAAGGTGTCACAGAAGTATTTTGATAGCCTTCGTTTTACTTATTGCCGGGATTCGCACAGTTGCATGTGTGTATGAGAGTGTGTGTGTGAGTTAGTATGTGTTTTCGAGTGGTTCATAACTCAAACCAAATCGCCTTGGCCATTGCCAGCACGTGTGCCGCTGCCGCTGCCGTTGCCGCTGCCATAGCCTTTTTGCCGCGTTGAGCCTGCCAACAGCTCCACAGCTGTGGTTTCTGCTACAGCTACTGTCCTGGCCTGGTCTGTCCTGTCCTATTCTGGCCTGGTATGGCCTATTCTATCCCTTGTGCCCTGTGCCTCAACTGTGCCCAGTTCCTGCAGCCTAAAGCTGCTGCTCGTATTTGCAACAAAATGGAATGGAATATGGGTCAAAGTGCAGTTGAATGTCCTGAACATCCGCATTGCTGTAGTTTGACTTTTTCCACACACACACACACACTCGTATATATAGAAAGTGTGTGAGGCCTCGGCCTCAGCCTCGTATCCTCATCCTTATCCTCATTCTCATACCTCCCCCTTTTTGCATCGTGTTGGATTTTTGCATGGGAATTGCATTCAGGAATATTTTACGTTTTACGTTACATTTTCGCTGTGTGTTTGTGTGTTGTGTGTGTTTGAGTGTGTGTGAGGATTTTTGCGTTACTTATTCGCAGTTGTTGAGAACGGTGTGGTGAAGGGGGGAGGTGAGTAAAGGTTTCATTTTTTTTTTAACTCTTTTGTTAGGGATTTGTGCGATTTTGGGCTTGCAAAAGTTGTGTAGCCTGTCAGGCATTGGAGTCTGAGCCGATCTGTCTGGATCGGGGCGGAATAGTTTATCCACATAGTTCTCAGAATGAAACAATTTCCATTCTCTATTTCTGTGTGTGTTTGAATTTGAAACTTGTACTTTAATTTCATTAGATGTCTTTCTCTCTCTATGTTACTTGAGGGACTTGGGACAAATGCCAAAAAAAAAGAAAAAAAAATACAAAAATTCCTTCTGCCTTTTCCTATCCAAATAGCCTTCAATTAGTATGTCTAACGACCGACACATGTGCCCAAGCAATCAGAGAGTGGACTGTTTACTATGCCTGATGCAGTTTGGCCTTTGATCAAAAGTCCAACTACAAATTAGCTGTGTCGCCAATTTTCCACAAAAGTTTCACGGATAATTTTAAAGATTTGTGTGCTGCAATCCATTAGAAATGAAGGATGTAGGCAATCTTTATCCTTGGCACAACTACTACTTGAAATGCGCAATAAATAAAACGCTAAATGAATATGTAGCTCTCAAAGTCTCTCAGTCTCTGGCTCATTCACTCGGTTTTAGTTTTCTTTCCCTGTTTCGTCCTTTTTCGAGCAGGCCTTGCGCTTCCCTGAACAAACAAGCGCATAAATTTACTTTATTTTACCCTCTTTCGACTCTTCTGTCTGTCCACCGTCCATCGCTCTCTCTCTGTGCCTGTCGCCTGTAATTTTGCCTCTTATATAGAAAATCGTTTGTCATTCGCATAGGGGCAAATGAATTGATATGTACAGGAAGTAGCCCTGAATGAAATATGCATGAGCTGATTGACTGAAAGGCTAAAAGAGGCAGCATTTAATGGCTTCAGGAACTACAAATCTAAAATACTTACTTGCAAAATGTATTCAACTTACTTATCATTCATTACTCAATGCACCACGATGGGCTTTTTGGTGTTCTTAAACAAATTGATATGAATTCAATTTGTCATTTCGTCGAAATTTTACTATGATCTTGCAAATTTATTGTTTTTTTAGAAGACGACAAAGTGTTTACTGTACTATTGATTTCTCTTTTACATCATTTAAAAAAATTATATTTTTTGCATAAGTTCATTTATTAGTTGCTTTGATGCTCGAAGGTCTTTTGCTTTCAGCTTTGCGACCCTAATCATTTTATATCTAGTTTAAAGTTTATTTCGGATCAATCAACTTTTGGATCAGTCAAACATTTTTTAAATTTATAGGTAAACGAGCTTATATATTTTATGTTAAAGAACTATAAATTGCTTAAAAGCAGTCCAAGCAGCAAGTAATCTGTAAAGTTTTTAATAAGAAAGCAAATTGTCTAATCACTCAACTCTAAAACGCAAATGAAACAAACCAAAGAGCAGGATAGTCTGAAGCTGTCAATGCTAAGTTAAAAAAACAGTTTCTCCTGCTTTAGTTTATGTTATACATATTTGGCTATTTAAAATATATACAACCAACAATCTATCGATTAGCTAAGTGCCTCTAACACAAACTGTGCTCAACTATTTCCGCTGGCGTCGGAAAACTATGCATTTGAGATGCATTTTATTGATATGAAAGTATTTAAAGCATTTGAATTTTGCACTTGGTGGGCAGGCGAGGGGTGAGAATGTTTGACAAATCTGACAAGAGCGACAAAGCGTCGCCTTAACTGGGGATGATTTCCCATTCCCCACCTCAGTTGGCCATATTAGCCCTGGTCCCCCCCATGCCCAACTCAGCTGCACTTCATTCACGCCTGGTAAATGGTAAAATGGCATGCTTTTAGCATATTTTACATGCCAATCTCTAACGCCATCTCTCTCTCCACCTCTCAATATCTCTATCTCTCTCTCGCTCTGTCCCTTCCTTAGTGTCTTTTTGGTGTCTTCCATTTTTGGTCTTGGACTGCAGTCGTAGAAGCTATGGCTGCATTTATGCAAGTCGTAAGTAAAACTTTTCGCACGAAAAACGCAACTCGTAAAGTAAACACACTCGAAAACTAAGTTCTCACTGCCGCGGCAGGGCACATAACAGATGAAGACGGGGAAAGAAAACTGGAAAAAAGAACCAAGACGAAGCAGGGGCTTTTGGGTCTTTTGCGCTGGCTTGCGCTCAATTTGCGCATTTTTTGCGCGCAATTACTCAGCGAGGCTTAAAGGCGAGGCCGAAGCGAAGACTTGGTCTCCCCTTCACCTCTCCCATTCCAGTCTCTGCTGGCAGCGTACCAAAACACTGAAGCATTGGCCCAAAGTTGGCTTCGATGTCGGCCTTCGGTTTCTCGCACTGGTTTGGCTTCCATGCGGCGTCTCCTCCTGCTGTCTCCGCCTGTTTCTGTTGGTTTTGATCTGACCTGTACCTAAGCTGACTAAAAAGGTGCAAAGTAACTGCCATAAGCCGCTTGCTGCTTACCCTTGGCCATATCATGCACTTCTTCTCTTTGTCATTCTACTCTTCCACTTTTTTATTGTCATTTTTTATGTCTGTTGACATTTGCCGTTGCTTTGACTTGAATTACGTCTTTGCCTTTGTGTTGCACACTGCGTATGCGTAATTTTTGCGAACCAAACTTTGCATTTTCATTAAGTGCATTTTAATTGCCTGCCAACGCTTAGCCCTTTGCCATACACAGACAAAGATAGACAGACCTTTCGTTTCTTTTTGTGTGGGGTTTTTCTTTTCCTTTTCTCTTTGTTATACACTTGCAAAAGGGATTTATTAATTTTAAATAAAGGTAAAATTTTCGATACTACGAATTTGCTAATAAATTGTTTGGTTTACGCCTACCTTCTAAATATTTAAGAGATTTTTATGTATGTTTAGCATAGTTCAGTAGTTATTGGAGGGTAATCTTACCTGCTTTATAAAGGTAAGCAATCCTTTCATGAAGGTGATGAAATGTTATCAAGGACTCCCGGACTTTATACATTTACTTCAAGAAGTATTGCCGTCAAACAGTCTACAGTAAACATGTATGTAATCATGTTTCAGCTTAAGTATTTGTGATACCAATTTGCTCTTGCATGTGTTAAATATAATGTTTAGGGCTTGTCACCCCTCGTTTGTTTCAATCTTTGCTTTGATTGAAAGTTCCTTTAAAGAGACCGAAAAGTGTTTAGAGATTTCCTTTCCACTGGAATTGATCTCCTCTAATATGCGGCTTGAATGTCTACGAAGAATGTCTACGAAGAAGAAGTAGCATATTCAACAAACTTTGGATTTCGCTTATGAACATGCCAGTGTTTGGAACTTACCCTTTAGCATCATGATGACCATTTTTAGTTGGATCAGTTTTGTAGTAATCTTCTGAATCTAGCAAACATTTCCTCATTGAAATCTAAAAGATAATATAATTTTAAGACCACAAAGGATGATTCTTTTGACCAAAAATTTTCTCCATTCTGACCATTAACAAGGGTATACAAATTTCTTTGCAACCAAAGTAAGTCCCCTTTGGGGTTTTTGTCTTTTTTGTTGAGTGCACTTCACACAGCTTGTCAAATCGACTTTTAATCTGCTGCATATGGCCAAGAATCAAGTGACCAACAGCAAAGGAGGCAAAGAAAAACTGCTGAGCTACCCAATTTTTTTTTTTGTCTGGGTTGTGGGCACAAAGATTTATGCGATGGCCATTTGATGTTGTGTAGGTGTGGAATGGAAATCCTCCTACTTACTTTAGCCAATTAAAGTTGTTAAATTTTGGTTCAAGTAAAACATGAGATGGCAATCGTAAATCAATGCCCAAGTATGCAGCACCTGGGCATATATCCGTTTTCCTTTTAAATTATGTTATCATTGAGCAAAATGCAATTAAGCGCCGATAGCCTACGGTGTGTCAATCAACGGCAAATAAAGCCATGGCAGGGCAGGACCGTAGCCGAACCAAGCCAAGGCAAGCCAAGGCATAGCAAGGCTCAATGTTTAAGCAGATAATAAAGCAGACAGAGACAGGTTGGTTGGTTGGTTGGTTGGTTGGTTGGTAGGCAGAAACAGGAGCCGGGAACCCAGGCACAACAGACTCACGCAGTCTGTAGTATGTGCGAAGAGGGGTTATCATTTTGCGGTAACCAACGACAAGTACACACACTCTCTCACACTCACACACATATACATACATATTGGCAGGATACCCATCCTGCCTGACAAGCGGAGATGCGTGGAGTGCGCAAATTGACTTTTGCCATTCCTCAATGCAGTTTTCAGGATTTTGCCTCAGTTCAGAAGGATTTAACTGCCGTTGCAATTGCCACGAAGACCACGACACATTGGCGACAACTTCCAGAGGGGCTCGTTGGTGCAGAGACGGGACTGAGGGCAAGGGGTGAGAGATAGTTGCCCCACGCACTCGAGTGTAACGTGATAATTTGTCTGACGTTACGTTGATGCCGCCGCCATTCTCTCTCGTACTCGAGATTGCCTTGCCATCATCATCATCGTCGTCGTCGTCATCATCATTGGAATCGGCATTGGAGGGAGACTTGTTTTGGTTTTCGGTTTTCCTTGGCATCCTTGCCATCCTTACGTCTCCATTCATGCCTCATGTCATTTGCCGTTACCATTGCCGTTGTCGCTGGCTGCCATTCAGCAATCTGTCACCTGAGTAACAATTATAGCTGCTGGCATTTTAAGTGTGTGATTGTAAAGGCAATGCAAAAAGGATCTTATATATAGGTATCTCTCTGGCTCTGTCCTGTGCCTGTGTGTGTGTGTGTGTCTCACTCCCTCTCTCTCTCTCTGGACGTATTCGTTAACTGCAGCACTTGACATGGCTTGTATCTGAGTGTGTGCCCTGCATGGAAATCAATCAGCTTCCAGCTGAGTTGAAAAGTCACTCCATGCTACGAAAATTGAGTTTATTAAATGCAACTTAAAATCCAGAAGAAGAAGAAGAAAAACTGAAAGAAACTGAAAGGAGATACGACGATTAAGTAAATCGGCATTTTCCGTTTATGTAAATCCCAAATTGCCAATTAATTGAAGAAAATTGACCAAAGAAGAGGCAAGGATAATCTAATTGATATGCATGAAAGAAATTATTATAAAGGAAAAGAAATATTATATGGAAGAATTATTTATTTCTAGTGACTTTAAAGGGGATGAAAATTACACCAAAATGACCACAAGGAAATCAAATTATATATAGATAGGCAAAATTTGGCATTATTTGTATGTTTTACTTTGTATAATGATAAAAATTATAATAATTTCCATCGTTCAATTGAGCAGGCTCGAAACAAGAAAGAATGAACTTCTTCCGTTTGTAGTTGTACGCTATGGTTGCCTTCTTTCGCTTCATCCAGTTACAATTTACAACTGGTTTTAGTGTTGATATACAGAGTGTCATTTTTTGTTTTTTCGAAAATGACATTGAGTCTGCTCGAAATAAATAGGTCGCTAAGATATATGTCACAAAAAATAGTTCTCCGCAAAAGAACTTTTTCCGTTTTGCTTAATCTGAGCTGTATAATATACTAAACCTATCTCATGTATTGTAACCGAGTAGTGTTGGCTTTCTTAATATCTAACACCGTGATGCTCCGATCTTACAGCGGATCGGGACCCTAATATGTAACCCTAGCTCTTCCGGGTGGGATGGGTTGTTGCTGCAGTTTCCGTGGCATCTCGCTACATATAATTTATTATAGAGTCCCTAATGACACTAAAAGAGAGAACTATATTCTCTAAAACAAACAAACTTATTGATCTCGAATGGCTCGAGCAACAAGACAGAAACAAATACAGCAAAGTTAATCAACTAGCTGTATAAGTGTGAACTCCTCCAAACGTTTGACATCTTGCTTTAGTATGGCTGAGATGTTAGTTGCCATTATTTATCTGTACCCTCCCGTCCATGGCCAATAACCAAAAATACAAAAATTATGATTTGTTAATGGACCCCAAATGTACATTCTATTTCATCATTTTATAAATTCATGTTGTGGGAACTTAAACTTCTATTCAAAATACATTTTTTTTTTTTTTTATTTACTTATTCTTCAAAAACAATTTCATTTGTAAAAGGGCATTTTTTCTATTCACCGAGATAAATTCTCCCGTTACTTTACTTAAATCTACGCCTCATTATTAACTATTGTATTACATGTTTTTGTTGTTTTTCTTCTTTCTTGCTATACTTGTTACTGTAAATGCGCTTATTAAAAAAATTAATCGCGACACCGAAATGAATGATAGCCCTTATATCTTTCAATAATTTTAATTTAATTTAATTCAAAAATTTCATGATCAATTTTTAAGTATGGTTTGTATGTGAGGCAAAGGCAAATAAAATTTAGAATGCATAAACCAAATAAAAGAAACAATAATAGCGAGTGAGCTGCATAACATAGGTATATGTGGGCATCAAACCTTCTTTTTCTTTACTTTTCTTTTGCACTTTAATCTTAATCACCATATGTTATGAGCTCTCGCAGTAAAAAGGTAAAAGTGATAAAAAGAATACACTTACGGTTTTCGGAAAGTCCACCGATGAAGGCCTTCAGCAGCTGGATCAGATGTTGCTTTATGATATTTTTGTTCTTTTTTTTTTTTTTTTTTAAAAAATTTTTTTTCTTTAATTGTTTTGTTTAAATGTGTTATACGATTTCATGTTTTAAGTGCGTCATACCGACATACAAACTCAAAAAATAAATCTACTGTGGGTGCGCAAAAAAGAGTATCTTCCTAATCGTTACTGAATTTACACGTTTACTTTCAATACAAAATTTCCGTTTCTTCATCTATTCCTACAATTATTCGCGTTTACACTCCGACAACCAAATCAATATTTTTTTCCAATGACTTATGCGTCAAACGATCTTTTAGTAGCACCAATTAATATTATGGAAAATTTCCATAAAAAACAAAATTCGATATAACCACTTGGTAATTGCTCTCTTTTAAACACGAATTTTCGTCTTGTGACAGCTAACATCTCACGGGTCGAGCTATGACGTCACTGCTGACTGATGTTTAATCCCAGTGATTAAATTTTCTTCCGTAGTGTTTGATTAAATTATCGTCTTGGCCGTATGGTGATGGGGATAGGCCTGTGATAGGTTATGTCAAATCGTACTTAAATTTTTCCTAGATAAATTAATCTAATTTTAGTCGAATATCAAAACTTTTTTTTCCTATAGCGGACATACCTTATGAATGAATTAAATGTCGACTGAGTTGGCCTTGTGACCGAGGCTGTATAATATATAGATGAGGTTACCCACGAGGTCTTTAGGTTAGGCTTACGCCTACATATGCCTCTAGGTCCAGATGGGTATCCAAAAATCGTATTTTTTCCAAACGCTTTTTCTTTGTTCTTTTTGATTGTTTCTGGGCTTACGAATGATTTATTTAACATGAGTGACTTGACGTTTTCGGTGATTTTCACCATTAAAATTTAAACGGTTCACTTTATTCGAACGCAATTTATTCTAATTTTTCGTTAAGCCAGAATAATGAAAAGAGCTGGAAGTGTGGGTGGCAGGTTCTTATATACCCTTTCGCTCCTATTCTCAAAGCCTTCCCTTTATGAAGTTAGCTGCGGTTACGCTGCAAAGCTTCTACAGAGATGCATTATTACCATAAACGGTTATGAATTCGCCGCATATTTTTGATCGCACTCGAAAGTTGGCGATAAACCCAAATGTGCGTCGGATACTTAGATTTTAAATTACACGCAACCATTACACTCAATAAAGCTTAATGAAATAAATGGTATAAAATCTTGAGAAATAATACATTTTTTCTCACAATCATTTTTGAGTTTTTGCGTCTATCTGATCCAGCAAGCTCAACTACTTAATCTATATAAAAACAGGAAGCCTAAGTTCCAAGTTTTATCTTAAAGTAATGTATAGAATTAAACTACCACTAAACAAAAATAAACTTAGCTACTTTAAGTACATCATTACCCATTTAATTGATTCATTTATATTGCAATATGCTTGACTTATATATACATTACCGGATCATTAATTTGCAACGATTTGAAATCCATTTGGTTGGTCGTTTATCATTTGCATAAGAAAGTAGAAACAGAAAGAAAAGTTAATGTAAATTAAAAACTAATTGTTTCTAAAGCTGCACTCATTCATTTCGAGTGACCAATGATATAAAGAGGTGAATAAAGGGGATGGGCGGGTGTGCAAGTAGAATTTATCTGAACTGCAGTAACTTTACTCTTGAGCACAAAACCATAAATTTTGGTCTAAAATGGTGTGACTGACTTGAGCTCATTTGTTAGTCTCTGACCAAAAGCTTCGCTCATGTGTGATAATTAGCTTCAAGCTGTGCCACGTCAGCAGAAATACTGCCCCCTGGCCCCACAGCATCTACTTGCCACCAAACGTCCAGTTATTGTTGCTGTTAATAGTGAGAGGTTCTCATTATACAGCCACAACAGCATCGACTTTAGCTATAGCATCATAGAGCCATTGGCACAATAACAATGCTCTGGCACCGTCATCCCTATACAAGCACTCCGTCTCCTGCTCCTCAGCCCTGAGCCCTCCTTTAGTCAAGCATCATGCATAGTTAATCGGCCAGGCATTGTAATTACTTAAGCATTAACCACGAAAGCAACACTTGAGCGGCAATGGCGCCATAACAATAACAATGGACCCAAGCCCAAACCCAAGCCATGTCGCCTGCTCACTTCCGGTTGAGGTTGGTCCTGGACCAGGACTTGATTGTTAGCTGACTGGCTGCCTGCCTGCCTGCCTGGTTGGCTCCTGGCTTAATTAGGTTTTTCGGGCAACGACCATAGCGTAGAATTTGTCGTCGTTCTTGGTCAAATGAAGCAGCTCCAACTTCCTGTTCCATCCTACCTACTCACTTACTTCCCCATCTCTGCCTCTTGCTCCCCTATAATTTATGATCAAAAACGCGTTTTTGGTTTCGGTTTTCAACCACTTCTCTCTGTCGTTCTTTGGTATTAAAACCAATTGATTTATGTCTTCTGTCTGTCTATTGGTTGTGCGTGTGATTTAATCGACTTATCGAGCCTATGAAATGCTCTAAATGCCATTGATATTGATTGTTAACAAGAATGGCACGAGAATGGTATGAGAAGGCCTAAACATTTTATTAAGGCCACAAATAAAGTGATGGCAAGTTACTTTAATATGCGATAGGTTAACTTCACTTGATTTGTAGTTTAGATTAAGCTGTAAGAGAAAGCAGAGAGATAATTAAGCTTACAGTTGAAATAAGGATAAAAGACAAGACTAAATAGAAAGGCATTAGAGTCGTGTTTCAGTAGATACTATTAAGGGAGTTTCAGTATGGACATTTATAAATACCATAAAACTACTTAGAATAAAAAAAGCTATTGAGATTTGGTTTTGTTTAGGGCACTTTAAAATATAGTTGCCTTAAGAATTGAGTTTAAAAATTATAAATTGATATATATACTTTTCATACCCTTGCAGAGGATCATCCATCTTTGTAAAGGAGACAAAATAAGCTTCCTTAAGTGCTTTGATTCGATTATTTTTATGGTAGCCTTACGAATTTTGAACGATTAAAATGTTCTGAATTATATATTTCATATCAAAGCCAAGAAGACAATTTTACATTTGTTTGGCACATTTTACACCAAGAGATACTAAATTTTTAATGTCATTCTAAAGGACATCCCGTTAGTTATAAGGCAAGCATGTTTTCCATATTTTCTCTAACAAATTCTACAACTTTTTGACTCATTACAATTATGCAATTGCTTATACACGTAATTTATGTTAGTAATAATTAATCCAAGACTTGTAAAAACTAGTAACTTAGCAAGCGATTGTGTTCCTTAATACAATGAAAGAAAATCGATTGCAAGTGTCAGATTAAAGTTTTCTATCATTTTCATTTGACAGTTTCCCGTTTTTGCTTGAATTTGAATTTTCGCACCTAATATGTATTATTACTCATACGACACATTAGCTAGTAGGAGGAAAAAAAGGGACAACGAAATTTTTATGGAAATTTATGATATGAACTTATCAATAGATCTTTCGTTTCCTTCTCTTATATTCTATGCATTTTGAGTTCTGGCCTTGTTGGCTGTTGATTGATTGGCGGTCTGCGTGAGCTTCATGCCAAACAAATTTTTAAGGGAACGATTTTTGCCGCAGACTTTCTGACGCTGTAAAGCGAGTTGCGTGTGTGTGTGTTGGCCCATTATATGATTATTTTTCATGCACATCGCATTTTTATGGGTGTTGGTTTGTAGTGGTGGTGGTGGTGGTGTCGGTTTTTGCGGTGGCGTTTGCTTTGTGGACCAACGCATAAGCCACTTAAGTTTTTTTAGGGACACGCGTCTTGGCCGCAATTTAGCGCCAAGACTTATGCTCCTTTTGGTAAATGTTGTTGCTGGTGTTGTTGTTCCTGTTATTGTTGTTGGGGCGTCATCGAAGCGCCAAGAGCGAAAACTTCGTTTTGCCTGCCAAACGCATTTGCAAGCAACAAAACCATTGCATACTTTAAGGAACTTTTGCCAAGGCAACACACAGCGCCATGACCACAAACATATATACATACATAAATTGCGCTGGGGGCTGTAAAGCGGCTTAAACGAATTGCTGCTGTTGCTGCTGACTCCCTCGCCGCCTTCGTCCAAGTCCCTTTCATTCAACGCTCCACGCGTTTTTCTCAAAAAAAAAAATAAAGACTCACAACAACAACAGAACTTGGCCAGCAATTGCAACTTGCTACAATTTGCAGCAGTAGCAACACCAACAGCTACTTCTTTTTCTTCATCATCCTACGCAGTTGTGGAATGGGTAAAGTTTCTGTTGGTCTTAAGTTTTTGGCACAATTTATAAATTGTTTGCTTAGTTGCCTTAAAGTTTCTGGCTCATAGTACTGGGCCGCACTGCGTTGCCAGTTGCCTCTTTTACTTCAGCTATTTCTGCTCCTGCCGCTGCTTAGACATTATCTGGGCTAAGAAACTTTTCAGATACTCACCAAAATTAACTTCAAAAGGAATTTATTGGCTTTTCATATATATCCACAACATTAGTGGCCAATAATTTTACTAATTGCAGCAAATAGAAAGTCCAAGGCAGAAATTTTCTTTGTGTGACTTTTAAATTAAATAAGTGAACTGTCGAATATGATTAAAAGTTAATTTTGTAACAGAAATGTTGAAATAATAGTTTGATTTCGTAAGTTTTAGATATTTGAAAGACAATGTTTGGAAATCGTTTTCGTTGACTGCTTCAAGGTTTCTGTGTTGGCTAACATTGAAAGTGACACTTAATGGTGGACTTAAAAGAGTTCTTAAATGTAATAGTAAATTATACAGTAATTAATGTTAGTAAGTTGTAACAATGGATTATGAAACCTTCAATTTTCATACTCATTATCTTAAAATTAATGGAATTCAAGTGTTGGACACTGCTTAACTTCATGAAATTGTCTATTTTCGGTGTTGGGAAGTGTTATAAAATGTAACTTACTTTCCAGCCGAATATTTCAACTTAATTTCTGTCTTTTCTTAAAGTTTGGCGATCTTAATATTATTTTGTTCAACAAAACCATGAAATCTTCGGCCACTATTATCCTATCAATTAAGAAACCATTTTGCAATTATGAAAAAGCCAATTATGCAATGCAAATGCCTCCACGAGAAATGTTCTTAATTTCATTTAATGCCCCGTAGGACTAGTATTTCATTTGATATCAATTAAATTAATTGAAACTATCCATAAACTAAGCGAAATTAGTTTTGGGAAAATTTCAAACTCCTCCCCCTGAGATGCGTTGCCAGTATATAAGAGAGAAAATACCAATTACAATTGGTTATTTTCTATTTAGCCATCAAAATGGATAGCTGGCATCTGTACATCTTAAATTTACTCTTTCTATTCCTTTTACTTGGTAAATATTTGCATATCAAATCATAATGAAATAATCAAATTTGTCCTTTTTAGTTTCTCAAGTGTTTTGTAACTGTGACATAACCAAAAAGCAATTCAATGAAACTAAAGCTGTTATAACCATGAATGGAAAATATTTACGAACTTCACATATAAACACGAACGAAACTTTGGATATTTATCCTTTATCTGGTAGAAAAACTTCAGTTCGATGCAACGATAATGGCACGTTCGTACCCTGGATTCCAAGTTTTAAGAGGAAACCAAAATCTGAAGCTTGTCCTTTAGACAATGACGTTATTGTTGAACCGATATCATTTAATTCCCATTGCCAAGGCGAAATGTATCACATTGGCTATAGAATTGAAGGTCCCGTTTTAGAACTATATCGTTCTTGCTATGACAAAGTGAACTATGTAACACGATTTTCTGAGGCCCTTATCTATCCCTCAAAAAACAATGTCCAAGCGGATCGTCCCCAATGTGGATTTACCAGAGACGGTTTCATGAATCCTAAAGTAGGAAAAAGTATAAGTCGAATAAATGTTACACAAACATTCTCTTTATTGTATAACGGAAAATATGATAATGAAATGAAAAGCAACCAAATTGATCGTGGACATTTAATAGCATCTGATGATGTTCTCACATATGACCAAAAGGTGGCGACATTCAAGATGATCAATGTGATTCCACAATTTAGTAGCATTCAAGGAACTGGAAATTGGTATAAAATTGAACAATATGTACGTAGTTTGGCAGACGAACAGAACAATTTGCCATGTATTTATGTTCAATCCGGAAGTTATGATGTCCTTAAGCTGCCTGATACCGCAGGTAAGCTGGTTAAGGCTAATCTGTTTTAAGGATCAAAATTCCCAGCGCCCGCTTGGATGTACAAGTTGGTCAAAAATGTTCAAAATATACCGCTTTTTGCCATCATAATTTCAAACAATCCATTTGTAAAACGAAAACCAGCAAGGCCTGCAATCTGCACGATGGTTAATTGTCCGCAAAATTTGAATTTAAATGACATTGCGAAAAAAGGTTATTATTATTGTTGCGATGCAACATCATTTGATCCCCATCCTAGCCAATCATCTACAACAATTCAACCACCTACAACTACTCAACCACTATGCACACTGAATTGATTTAAAAGATCCTATCTCAGATGATTTTGTTGACAACTTTAAGAATTATTTGATTTAAATAAATTTTAGCAAATATTTTGAAATTTAAGTTTTAAAGTGCTTTTCTTTTTTTTACCGCATAACTGCAAATTATCCGATCATTCCGACTAATCGATGGTCTCCCGAATTTAAAGGAGTTTAGCAAAAACAATAACAACAGAAGTAGTGCTCTAGAAGTCTATTTTCTACTTCTGTGACATCTGTATCATATAGAAGACGAATCCAACTGAATCCGAGATACTTAATGCTGTCTATATTAAAACCTACCATCAAAGGAACTTGTCTATATAAAGTTGTATGGTTAGCATGATTAAGAACATTTATGTTTACTTTATATGGTCAGAGATGAACAAAACTGAAAGACTCTTCGTTTCTAAAGGAGCATTCACAACTTCAACTAAATGCTAAGCCAAAATTTTAATGATTGCTAACCATAACCATAACAACATTTTCAATAGAACCATTAAACAGTGTCCATTTCTCTTCATTTTCTTAGTCTTTAATAGATACTGAAATCAAAAGTTATATTTACAACTAATTATAATAAAGGGGTAACTCTTCAACTAAAAAAATGACTCCGAGTCATTCTATATGCGAATTACAACAGCAAGTATCAATAGATATGCTTTATTCTATGCTTTACTCTTTTCTATACCCACTTGCCAAAAAGGGTTAAACAGAATTGCTCAAATTGTTCGATTTATCACTTTGTTCAAATGTTTTGGTTGTGCAAAAAAAAATGTAAACAATGTTTTGCTATGGCAAACGCTAAAACGATTATCGCGCCAATTCCATTTGATAGCCTTTGCGTCAACTTCTCCGCCTTCTATTCCCAGCTCCAACTCCTACTCCTACTCCGACTCGTTTATCTGCTCCTGCTGCTGCTCATTTTGTGTCTTCTTCCCACGCCCGCTGGCACCAATCACGGCTTGCCACCATCAATTAAGTGTCAACGTGGTAAGAAAAAACAAAAACAATTCCTGAAAATGGAGGAAAAAAGTTGTAATAAAAGTTGACAATTCTTTTTTTTTTTTTTTTGTTCGTTGTGCTGGTGCCATGCATCCAACCAGCCAACAGCAGCAGCAAACAATGCAAAAAACTTTTGTTACCGATTTTTATATTTGTGCACAAATTTTTAATTTGCTAGCCTCGCCACGTTAGCCCAGCATTTGGCATGGGGTTTGTTTATGGCATGCGGGAGGCAGTTGGCTATTGGTTTGAGGGGGAAAATTGGTAGAAATGCCGCTGGTGGGGGGAAGCGCTTTGGTCTAAACTATTGCCTGAAATTAAACAAAACTGCTGTCATCGTAGTCGTCGTTTGTTGTCATCGTCTCTTGGCCAACTTGTGCTGTGGCAAGTGAAAAGTAAACAATTGACGGGCATGACGTTGGGGCTTGGATGGGACCATGTCAACTTCGTGTGACTGACTGCGAACTGTCAAAAAATTTTTGTGACAACCAACCAACTCGACTCTCCTCTTTTCTTCCTTTTTGCCATCATCCTAAATACCCACTCTTTTACTCTTCCTCTCTGAAACGAAAATTCTCAATTTCTTGGGCCGTATGCAAATTTAATGTTGCCTACTTTTGTGTGTTCCCTTACTCTCTGGTTTTTTTTTTTTCGTCGTCGTCTTTTTCTTCCTGTTTTGCATGTTGACTGCCATTTTGAGTTGGCCAAGTAGTTTCTGGCTTTATGAAGAGAAGCAGCCAAAGACGAAGCTCCTTTGGGTAAGTCAACGTTGTCATTACATAATGACAGTCATTAACTGTTGTTGTTTTACCAGCAAGGGGGGGGGTCGGTGCAAACCAAGGCGCATTGGAAAAAAGGGTACATCAAATTATATGAATATTTGCCAAAAAGTGCCGAAGTTTCTATACCTTACATACGAGCAACTGCAACACTCAAAGAAATTAAATTAGCTGTGTTTTTTCTTTCTTCTCCACAAATAAAATCAATCACTAAAAGGATTCTTCTATGTGGTTGCTCTAATCAGATCGTTGGGCTTGCTGCTTATTATTCCTCAGAAATATTATTTCCTAAATGGTATATGGAAGGAAAACTGTAAAGTTTCTTGACTTTTCGCCTTAAATAAGTTTCAAATGATTGATGTAGATACGTTTTCCTGTGATTTTAGAGGTGAATCAATTGCCAAACTAAGATAAAATTCATTTCCACTAGACCAGCGCTTTTTTAAGTGCAAAATGTAGCTTGGCAGATTTCTAGAAAAAAGCCAATAAGAGATTTAATTTGCGTCGAAAAGGCACCAAAGAGCTTACATAGAAAAATAAATAAACTACTAGTGTAGATAATGTAGAAATAGAAGAACATCTACTTACAGAAATAAGGATAATTGAAAATAAATATTAGAAATAGTTTTTGCATTGGCTCTTTTTGTAAGAAACTATTCACTTAGCAACACTTTGGGTGATTTACAGGAACTTTAAAATTATGAAAAGTAAAACTGATTAGATTTAGATGCTTATTTAAGTAAGGAAGAAGCCATATGTTTAAAAAGTTTCATAAAGTTTCGTGCATGTTTTTATATTTTCTTACAGTGTAATCCAAAAACCAATTGACAATTCATTTCATATTCGTTTGCTTTGTTCTATGCGAATTCAATTAAATTTTTGGTACATGAACTTACTTACTGTGCAGTCCTATATAGACCTTTTTGATAACCGACCAGGGTATAATTAGCATAATCAATTTGCTCACTGGCATTTGCCTACTACATTTGCGTCTCGCTTGATAAATCGTTGCGGCAAGTCGCCAGAGAGAGGACAAGAGAGACAGAGATGGAAGATTGGTAGAGGAAGTGGGAGGAAGAGGTAGCTGTTGGGACCTTTTTGAGTTTCATTTTTTGTTTTTTTGGTAATGGACAACATCAGTTGAAAGTTGTACTTGGTATCTTCGTTGCCTTCGTCTCCCTATTCTCTCTCTCCCTCTGTTTCTCTTCTTGTTTTTGGCATGTGCATCCTTAACGCCTCAGTGGTCCCATCCTGGGGCCCTACCAAAAAGTCGAATGGCGTGGAATTGAGTAGAGTGTCGTTCTGGTTGTTGTACTGTCCTGTACAGGACACAAAGTCGACCCACTTAACGCTGCAGATACGCCGCCAATTTCGCATGCAGCAAGGAGTTAGTTGTTCCATTTGCGTGGCGCATGTTGCACATAGTCTAAAGCAAATGGGGTCTTTAGAGAGGGAGGCGCAATGTGGCAAATGGTGGGCAACAAAGGGGGGCGTAGTAGTAGTAGCTGGTTCGTGTTTACTTTGGCATTTTTTAGTGCATCTGCAGCACATAACTAAAGGCGGCAAAACAAAAGGCAAGTCAAGCAACAAGAGAAGAAAACGTGGCAGCCCATAAAACTAGCCAGGTCAGGCAAAAAAAGCAAAACAAAAAGAAAAATTGTTAAACTGTCGCGGAGAAAGAGAAAAAGCTAGATAGAAGGTTTTTCTCACTTTTTGAATTTAACAATTGATGGCCATATCGGACGACGAAATTGTCGTCACTTTAAATTGCTCACTTGCTAACCAGAGCAGAGTTAAACAGAGAACAAAACAGAACAGAACAAATTCATTTGCATAAATAACAAATATTACTCATACGCCGCATTGTGCGGCCTCAGCTGCTGCACATTAAAAACGACCAAAACGACGCACAGTGGCTCGTTTAATAAATGTGTTAATAGCATTACATTTGGTAACAATAAAAGTATCAAATTATGAAACTTTTCAAAAATTTTGATGTTCTTATGTTTTCTTTTTTGTTAGAAGAAACGAAGAATTATTTTTATTGTAAAAACTAGACAAAACAGTTAAGTAACATTAACACTTAATTAACATCTTTTTTAAAGTGCCATTAGATAAAGGACTTAACATTTTCTGATTAAACCAGTCATTGTTAATAAGGGTCTCTATTTAGGCAAGAGGTTAGCTAGAAGAAAAGACTTAAAAAGTGTAAGTTGATAACATTGTTTTTTATACACTTTAAGCATCGTTTTCAATCATTAAATAAACATTATGTTAACAAACAATTTCATGAAATCTTGATGAAACAATTAACAAAATTAAACATTCAGGAATTTCTAAATACTTGGCATATGAATGCGTGGCAATAAGAAAGTTGAATTAATTTATTTTGTATGTGAACAATCACTTTAATTCAGATAAAGACTAAATGTTTACAACAATTTTGGTATTATTCTCCTAAGTGAATTTATCATAATGGAAACAATATTGAACAATATTTTTTAATGGTTTTACCCCTCAGTTAAGAGCTATTCTTTCTATGACAGTAGAAAACTAATTATTAAGTAAATAAGAAGAACCAAATAAATTCTTAAAGGTAAATGGTCAACTGTCAACTGGTTTGGGTAGGCATAAATGAATAGCCCAAATGAAATCGTAATCAATATATAATAAAGCAACACAAATAAGAAACTCTCCTTTTTTAAAACTCCGCCTTTGAAATATAAAATGCATCTTCTTATATCTACATTCCATTATAAGTTCTATTAGTCCTTAAAATTATGGTTTTTATATAGACTTTATACGGCAAAAAAATGGTCTTCTTTTTTAAGCAATTCTCCTACAGAATAATTGGGATATTTTTAAGTCTTAGTGAAATATATTTTATGTAAAAACTTTTCCTTAGAAGTCGATATCTTTAGGATTTTTGATAACAAATTATTGCAAGCGACACACTGTGCGGCAAAAGAGGAAAATTATGGAAAATCGTATTGTATGTGTGTGTGGGGCGCCAGTAAGTATGCTATCGATATGCGTTGGGCTTTCTCTCGCTGCTGCTTGATTTTATTTTTTTTTTTGCGCCGTTTTTGGCGCAGGCTCTCGCAAAAATTCCAATCAACATTTTTATAAATCACATGCTCGACGGCAAATTTACAGCTGCGTTTTGCCCAGGCCAGCACAGAACAGTCAGGCAGCCAGCCATTGCCAAAGAAATTTATGAACTTGCGGCCATGTTTTACCCATTGAACACTCTGACTTTAAAGATAAATTGGTCATCTTCTGCTTCTTCTCATGTAAACAGTAAATGAGTTTACCAGCCAAAACTGTTTACTAATTGCCCTCAGAGCCAGAGCTGGAGCCCAGAACTGGAGCCAATTGTCATGGCAGACACGTGAAAAATTGCCACTCATTACAAAAGAAAAATAAAACACGCGTGACAAACTTTTTAATAAATGAAACTTTTTTGCCTCTAAAAACTGACCGCAAACTGTTGTTAACCGCAAACATTTTCGTGTATGGGACGACAACAGGAACAACAATAATAACAACAACAACAACAACAGCAACAATGGAAGCAATGGCCCATCCAATGGCAAATGCCAAATGGCCAAAAAGCTTAAACAAGCTGCCAATATTTTGTGTCTATTTCCGCGTTTAACCCTCACTCTCATTCCCATTACCAACACTTGACTTTACTTTACTTTCACCCCTCAAGCGCCCGCCCCCCCAGTCAACCGTCCATCGGTTTTGCCCATTGTCGTTACTTACACTTTATTGGGTTTTTGTAATGTTTATACTTTTGTGTCTATGACTGTTTGTCTGTTGTCTGTTTGGTTTTTTTTGAGTGTATTTATATGTCTTCACTTATTGTCAGATCTATTTATACTCTCTCTCTCTCTCTCTCTCTCTCTCTCTCTCTTTCTCAACCCCAAAATCCTTGCCTATGCTAACTGAGCTGAATGTGGTTAGAAATTTATATCCTTTTGATAGTTTATGTTTATTGGAGGAACCTTTTATATTTGAGAAACATTTTGGAATATTGAAAATTTTGAATTGCTAAAGAACTTTTAGCACTGTATTGAGCGTGAAATATAATTTTTAAAATTTACAAAATTTTCTTTTAAGTATTTTCAGTTAATTTGAATGATACTTTAGGGTGGCCTGAAGATTATTTGTATATAGAAGACAAGAAGAACAACAAGAAGAAATAACTAAGAATCTTAGAAAACCTGTAGATATGTGAGAGAGTTCAAAAAAAATAGCTATATATTAATGTATAATCAAAGCAATATACACCTAATCATTCAAATTACCTAATGGTATATCAATTAATAAAAATAAACTTACAAATTTGAAGGCAATTGAATGAATGAAGGAAGATAAGAGATAAGAAGGGCGTCAAAGATCAGTGAAAGATATGAGATTTTAGCAAACTATAATGGAGAGTTCTATGTGCGCGCTGACAAAAAAACACTTCAACTGAGCTCTAAACTAAATTTAAATGTAAATCATATACATAGTTTACCTACCACAGATTTACTAATCATATATATTTTAAAACTATTTAGAAACCAAAAGTTTCTAAATTTTGTAAAGAGTATTGAATGTTCGTCTAGCTGCAGCTAATCAACCATTACGTTTATGTTATTTATTTTCAAGCCTTTCTTTTTTATGGATTTTCTGGACATTCACACATACACACACGCACACACTTGAACACACACATTTATGGCTCTTTTCATGTTTATTGTCGCACATAAAGCAGCCAAAAAATATCAAAAAAGATTCGGGTGAGGGAAACGAAAAAGATGAAAGGACACTCATGTCAGGCTTGTTCAATTTTCTCTCAACTATTTTTACGGCCAGTTGGCAAATGTGTCCCGTTGGGTTTTTTTCTTCGTTTGGTTGGCAGCTTTAAATTCTATTAAATCAAGTGGGTATGCCCAGTAACCACCCAAAACCTAAACCATGCTCCTACCCCAAGCAACTAGGGGTAGCCAATGCCCCTAAAACCCAAAAAAAGAATCTACCAATTCCTGACACAACGCAAAACGCTTACCACAACAAGAAATAAACTCAGAGAAGGAAACACACACACACACAGTGGGAAGGGAGGTAGAGGGGGGCAAAAGCCAACTACATTTACAACAAAACAAATGCAAACAATGATCTACCACCCCTCTAGTTGACCCTTGGCCCCTTCCGCCCTCCCTTCAGCCATTCTCTAGAGAGTTTTGTGCGCGCGTTGACAAAAAATCGCTTAAACGCAGGCCAAGGCACGTTTCCTAAACACAATTGCTGGTGGGTAAACTTCATTAGAATGCGGCCAGGCTACAACAAAAATTTTCACAAGTGACATACAAGTCTCCTAGAGCGACCAAAGGAGCAAAAGGGAGACAAACAGAGTCAACTTTCCAAGTCTCTAACAACAAAAATGAATGAACCAAAAAAAAAAAAAAAAAAAGCCAAAAAACAAAAAAAGGAAAATTAATAACAAGCCGACCGAAAAAAAATGCTTCCAGGCACTTGTAGATGACCTTTTTTTGTCGTGACCCATCCCATTCTTTGCTCCTCTTGGCCAATAACAAACCAAAAAGAAATGCCATTTGTACTAAATGTTGGTCTTGTTGTTGCTGCTGTGGTTGTTGTTATTGTTGGGTGTTGCTTTTGGCCTCTTGGTTGACCAACGCGAAATGCGCGCGAATTTTAATTAGTGGACCAATTTTTTTTCTTCTCTCCTTACCAGCTGTGACCCCTTTTGGACTATGGGATAATTGAAATATATTTTGTTTGAATAAATGCAGAAAAGGTGTAAGATTATTCAAAATAATTAAACAATTGTGTAAGCCCGAATTCCTGAAACTTTCCCGCACTGTTTATTTCAACTATGGAAACAACAATTTTGAATTTTTGTTTGAGTAAAAGAAAAAAAATGGCAAAAGAAGTTTGAGCATAATTCAAATGAGTTTTTTTTTTAGTATTTTCCAACACTGTTCACTTAATTAATAGTGATCGCCTATTTTAGGAGGGGATATTCTTTCTTTCTGAAATGAAATTGAAGTTCCAGTTTGAAATTAGGGGCCAAGTTTTTTGTTACTTACTTGAATTTATTAAAATTTTTCAACACTGTTTTGAAATTAGGAACTGCTTAAGAGCCAGCAGCTTCTAAATCGACTGCATTAGAAGCTATTTGAATGATATTCGCTTTATACTTTAAGAAAAAAGTTTTTGAAGTAAAGATTGACTAGAATCGATTTTTGTGAATGCCAATGTATGTAATTTATGTTTGTATCGCACAAAGTGTTGTTGGCTTAATAGCTTAAACTAGTTAGGAATTATACCTTAAAGAAAAAAGCACTATTAACATTATATTTTGTAATAGTATGTTAATAGACGAATTGCATATCAATAACTGACCAATTCTATATTGTGTTTTAAAAACTTTTCAATTAAGAAATGATTTTTGGAGAAAAAAAGTTGTTTTAGGCCGATAATAAGCTTAGAAACTTTAAGAAATTATGAATATAATTTTTCGAATAATTACCAGATTACCCATAGTGCATGGTGACTTGGACTCCGGTGTGTATGTTACTGAGTGTTCCTGTGAATGTGTGTTTCGCAACAACAAGCAAACAATTAAAAGTTTTTAACCGTAATGCGGATATGTTTGTTAAATTGCCAACAAGAGCCAGTAGAGAAAGAATAGGAGAGCAAAAACAAAAAAAAAAAAAAAAACAAGGCAACAGCTTGGCCAACAAACAGAAACATCCCCAAAACAAAACAGGCAAAAAGAAACAAAAGAAAAGTTAAAACAAGCAAGATGAATTTATAGCAGACTTTTAGGCGTCAGCAACCATAATAAACACACACAGACACATCAATACATATGGAACCACAATTAACCATTGAACCACTCGAACCACAAATCAAAAGTTAATCACATTTCATTGGCCATTCATTGGTCTGCAAAACCACAAAAATTATGTGTCAAATTGTTTGAAAATTTTGTATATTTTGCTGCAGTTGCAGTTGCAATTGCCATTTAGCATTTCAATTGCAATTGCATCGATGCAGTTGCACACACACACAAACACCTACACACACATCGATGCACCTTTAAATCTATATGCAATGGGCTGTCAAATTTATTGTTCTTCAATGACTTTTGAGTGGGTGGAACGTTGGACAAATGGGGTAAAAAGCTTATGCTGCATTTGCTTAGTGGCTTTTGCTAATTTCGTATTCTTCAAAGCGAAAAACTTTACTTAACAGTGACACAAAAGCATTAATGAAGTGCATATTAAAGCTTAGATAAAATTTGCATAATTATGTTTTAATTTGAATTCAATTTGTCTAAAATATGACAGTCAATTGAAATTCTAATCAAGCAACGAGTAAGGACAAAATAATTTGTCATTAATGAGAACTAATATAGACATGATTTCTGATTCATGTGACTGATTATGTAGACAGAGCAGGAAATCAATATTGAGAAGGACTCTTGATTTTGCGGTGCCTAATCAGAGAGCAAGAGGCGCTCTCATGACTAATGAGGTATTGCAGTTGAAGTTTAGCTAGAAATGAATGAGAAAACATATTGAATTGAGTGTCAGGGATAAACTAAATGAAAATTATGGAGACATAAAATGATTTTAGAGTTGGAAGAGAGATAAAAAAACTAACAAGTTTATTTTTAATAGATACTAATGATGATTTAAGTTTGGGTTAAAAAATAAAAGTTTCTTTAAAAAGGCCAAAAACATCGTATAAGTATAGGACCTCATATCCTGTGAAACTCAAGAATTCCCATAGATACGCTTAACTGTTATGCTTAGCTTTCTAAGCTATAGATGGACAGGTTCAGGTTGTTTTTGGGATTAGTTAATCTATCCTTATTAAACTGACTATATATGGTAAGGATTTTACAAACTATTACCCAAGGAATCTGGAACGGAATTTCATATGTAGACTGAGTGGTTATTGACACGTTGACTTTCCTTTTGTTTAATTAACGTATAGTTTTTCTTATTTGACTGCTTATTTAATAAACTTCTACCACTGTGACATCAATTTCAATATGCCGACAATTGTTTTGGAGAAAACTTCGACAAACAGGCTAGGCTTAAATCTCTCTAAGCATTCCCTTAACATTTGTACATGGCTAAATGCTATACTTTGCTTATGAAAAGCACTTCAAAACTGAGCTAAACATTATGTCAAATAAACCCTCCGTGAAACTAAGTCCCCTCGCTTACCTCTCCTAACACACACACTCACAGACACTCTTGCTTAAATGAAAAGGATCTACCGAAAATTGCATTTCCCCCATTTCAAAACTCAAAACTCGAAAAACAAAAGACACAAAACTAAATGCAATTACACAACTGCTCTGGCTCTAGCTTCTGGTCCTGGTCGTGCTTCAGCTGCAGCTGCTGTTGTCCTTTAGACCTCTCTCCCCACTTAGACAGAAACCTCTAATGTAATCTAACTGCAGTTCGTTTCGTTGCCCCTCCGCCCCAAGCGCCTTGCCCACGGGGGCAGACAAGCTGCAACAAATAAACATATCAAAATTGCATATTGTTTTAATTGTTTTGTTACCAGGTTGATGCCAAAACTGAAGATTAACGCATTTACACTGCAAATCCAGGCTCTTGCCACATAGCATACATATTTGTATGCGTGTGTATGTGTTTAGATTCCTGTAACGCCCACATACCTACTCGTATACCCATGCCCCTACTCTCGGGTCGGAGCCCACTGTTAGCACAATTCTGGTTTATGTACGCATAAATTTTGTGTGGCACCCGTAAAGATGTCTGTCGTCTGTATGCAGAGGAGCACAAAGTACTGACTACTAGCTGACTCTGTGGTTTATGTTGCAAATTCATGGTGTATCTGTGTACCTACCTACCTGCCTAACTATACGCTAAGGGGCGTCACCTTTCGATAAACAATTATGCATATTAAGCGTATGTATTTATCCGATTAAAGCCAAACCTGGAAAATTTTCACCAAGGGCGTAAGAAGACATGGATTTAGTGTGGCCCATGGCAAATTTTGTTCATGCAAACACCTTTTAAATTGCATAAACTGGTCAATTAGGAGTTTACAGAGCTTTTTTTAAATCAACGGGTTTAGGTAATGGGCTAACGCTATTTGGCATCATAAGTGCTTTTCCAGCACTTTAAATTACCCAAAATGTTTTGCCAGTGATTTACAGGCTAGCGAATTTTTTAAACAAGATAAAAATATTAACTTAATTGTGTGTATTATAAAAAGTGATATTCAACATTAAATACAAATATTGAAAATGAGTCTAAATATAGACGGGATTTCTATCTTAAACTCCATACCAAAATGATGTTTTCATATAGAAGAGTATTACTAAATTATACTTGAATGTGGACGACTACTCATTTCCATTTGTTAATTATGTTTCCCAACACTAAAGTTTGCAATTTAAGGGCTTAATCTAATATCTTGTTGAATCGGCTGCAAGCCCAGCAAATTGCATATATTAAAAGCTCGAAAGTGATGTATGAATAGGTTAATATACTGTTGTGAGCGATCCCACTTCGTTTCCCAACACTGGAACTCTTCTCGTGACCACTATGATCAACTGTTTCCGCAGAGTGTAGCTATATCAAAGAATTGAAAGTGTTTTAAAATTAACAATATTTCCTTCATTAGACTTAGAGTTCAATTTAAACAGTAACAACATGTTTTAGAATGATTGTGTTAAGTCGAAATTATTTGTGCCATATTGAAGTAATGTTTCTTCTTTTGGAATAGTCTGGTGAGTTTTTAAAGAGATAAACATCGCAATGGCCTTTGGCTGGCGCTGTCTTGGTTTCCTTTTTGTGGCTTTAAGTTTGTTAAGGTTGTAAAACATAAAGAAAACTCATAAAATGAACATAAAATAAAATCAAATAACAAAAGGTCAAAGAGAAGAACCTTTTTTTCATTGTCTGTGTGGGTGTTGGTAAGTGTGTGTGTGTTTGTGCGAATTGGGTTATGAAGACTTTCTGGATGAAGTTGTTCAAATTGGCTTAAAGCAAAGTGTATAGAAAGTCAACTTAAAAATCATAAATGTAAGGGTAACCAACAGCAGACAATTGTATATAAATATTTTCTTTTGGTCAGTTGATTTTTTTTTTTACCCTCCTTTGTGCATTCTTCCTTTCTGATAGAGTGCTGAAGATGGAAGGGGGAGGGTCATTTGGGGTACTCATGGCGCCGCTGCCAGGGCAATTGAAAATTTATTTTGTGTGCTCATTTTGCACCTAATTTTCTTTTCGTTTCGTTTTTCCTTTTTGCTTCTGCGAAACAAGCCTTGAGGAAATGAGTCGAAAAAGGACAAAGCTATAAAGATGAAAAGTAAGAACTGGCCAAAAGTAAAAAGTAATTTTCCTCAAGCCACACAATGTGGAAAATGTTCTGTGTTGTATATTTATTTAAGATTTATTGTAATGTTCAACTGGCCTATGTCAAGACACCATCATGTGCCCCTCTCTCACCACGCCCTTTTTGGCTCATAGTTTTTTTTTTGTTTGCCACACACGCATTTGGTATGCAGCTTGCGTTTCTGTGGCTGGCTGGCTAGCTTGACAGGACATGCTAGGACATGCCAGGACAGGACACGAGCAGGGGACACGGATAGGATAGGACCTGCCCCGGCTTTCATACGCTCATTGCACACAGGACGGGGACAACAGCCACTTTTGGGCCCCGAAAAATATTGAAAGTAATGTTTACGTTTCCGGTTTCCGGTTTAAGTCCATGTCCAAGCCATTCAGCCAGAACGTTTGTATTTCATTTTAAATTTTTTTGTCTCTGCCTTCTCTTTCCCTTCCTCAACAACTCCCCGTCTCTTTCTCTGACTGTTATGCCCCCTTTTTTTGTTGATTGCAACAAAATGCAATTTGATTATGGTCCCAAAATAAAAGAAAATGTCGGTTGCATGCGATAGAAGACAGGATGGTTAAGGGAGTCAAAACTTTTGCCTTTGTCCATTTATCATCATCTTCCTTCATTAGCCCAAAAAGACTGTGCGATAAAAACTTATCACAACTCCTTCGTCCATCTGTCCCCAAAGTCCCTACGTTTGTATGTCGGTTCAGGAAGGGCTTTTCCAGTAATTAGAAAAGTGCCTAGGAAAAAAACCTCTTTACGTCTCTCTCTCTCTCTCGCTCTTGTCTTGTTTTTCTTTTTGTTGTTGTTCTTTCAAATTACACATACGCCGCATATGCCAACAAAAGAGGAAAACATACATGTATATATATACCTACCAAGTATGGTGGGCGTATACAGGTGGGCGTGGCGCCGTTAGCCAGTGGCGCATAACAAAATTGCGCATTTAGCGAAAATGCAAAAGTGCAAATACGAACATCCGTTTCCGTTGCATCACCCCAAAAAACCAAAAAAAAAAAAAAAAAAAAAAGACTGAATTTAGAGAAGAGCACAAAAAAAGGAAGAAGAGTCCAAGAAGGGCAAGAGTAGTTGATGGAAGACATCGATGGGAAGGGAAGGGAAATAACTATTTTGTCCATTTGTTGTTTTTTGTTTGGTGTTCTGCCTTCGTTTTCTGGCTCTGGCTCTAAGTGCCGTCGTTTTCCAACACTCACTAAGAACTGAGGAATACCCCTCTGATGCCTCTTATCTATCCCCCTCCCTTCCCTCTTATCACTCCAGATACCTCTTGTTCCTTTTGCTCGTTGATTTTTACGAGTCTGCCGCCCACTTTTCCTTGCTCTTTTTTTTTTTTTTTTTTTGGGTGACTGTTTTCTCTTTTTTTGGGGTTTCCTTTAGGTTTTGGTTTTTTTGCTTCGTTTTTGGTGTTGGACATGTGCCAAAAATTTGACATATGAACTGCAGCCGCCTCCAAACTGCCTACCCCATACACACACACTCCCACCCCTTTTCCGTTCAATCCTTTGCCCGCACTGTGTGTAAGTGTGTGTGTGTGTTTGCTTACATCATGAGCGGGAGAGCCGCAAAAAGAAATCGCACTGCATTATTATCAACTTCAATTTTGTTGTCGACGTTCGTTTTTCGTTCATTCTGTTCGTTTGGTTTGGTTTGGCTGGTTCGTTTCGTTTCGAAGGGCCACCAAAAACCTGCGCTGCATACGTGATGTGCTACTGCAACAACAACAACAACCACAAAATTGAAATTACATGTTTTACTTATAAGTTGGTTGGTTGGTTTGAGACCAGGACACAAAAAAATGAGAGAAGAAGATAGAGATGGAGAAGGTGGAGCAAGGGCAAAAGCAGTAAGGGTTATATCCATGGTCCGTGGTCGGTGGTGCTGCTGCAGAAGGTGGCTCATTAATTTGCCAAAAGCCAAAGGCAGATAAGCACAGGGACTGCTAGTGCTCCAGTTGCACTTTTGCCAACAACATGCAAAAGTGCCACTACCCCAACCCAGTCTCTCGCTCTCTCACGCTCCCCTTTACTCTTTCTGTGTCTCTGTCAGTGCCATGCCTCACCGCAGATAAAATCCAATATGGCGCCAATTTTCTCACGTATGACATTTAATTAACACAACAATGTGTCCACTGGCAGCTTTAGGGGCCATGATATGGATACTACGGCTGAAACGAGGAAGAGTTGGAGTTGAAGAAGGCTAGCACGCACATCCTGTTTTCGCGCGAATTGTGTACGGCGGGGGGCGGTTTTGTGTTCCTACAAGTATGCTATGGTAAATGTTGTCATTAAAAACGGTAAATTATGTGGAAAGTTTTTGGTGTAGCAAACTTTTTTTTCGTTCCCGCCTTCTATCTCATTGTTTCTCTCTCTCTCCCTGTTGTCGTTTTACGCATTCTTTCTGGGGTTCACTGAATGACAGAAAAATGGTTAAAAAAAAAGAATAAACAGCAAGAAGATGGGGATTAACTAAAAAACAAAGAACCATTTTTGATATAGGAAAGCTACTGCGGTGACTTCAAAGAACAAACCGGAAACTTGGCTTAACTAGTCAATTTTGGTTGCGCCAAAAGTTTCATAAATTCTGAATTGAGTACCGCAATTTTATGATTTGGACTTAAGAAGCTCATTAAAAAAAACTCTGTTTAAAGAAGCGATTTTTGTGCACTTTACTAAGTTGAAAGTAAATTAAAACCTGTGGAATTCTTGTGAATGGTTTCAAATTTGGTTAGATTACATCAGTTTAGAACATTACATCAGTTTAGAATTACTTCTTAAGTAAATATACCAAAAATTTGTTTTTCTTTAATTTTGCTCATCCTCTTATGGCTATCTTCTCAACACTTATTTTTACTTATAGAGCGAAGAGTAACAGGATAAAGAATCATAATGAAATACGGACAACCAACGAATTGTATGTATATCTATGTATATTTTTACTTTAAGCTATGGGCAAAGTTGTTTGCTGACGGTCTTACATCTTATATTATAAATAGTTATCTTACCAACTGTTTCCGTCTCTTAATTTTGTCAAGAAGAACGTTAAGAATCGAAGAACTGTCTTAAGGTTAATTTAGTTATTCAGTGATTGACCTAAACCTAAGACAGTTCTTACATGCGGAAAGCTATGTACTTAGTACAATGAAGTTACATGCAGTGTTGGCTATCCTCTTAAATATGCATACATATATTCGTTACCAACACTGCTTTAGGTAAGCAACAAACGGGATCCACAATATATTGAGGACAATAATAATGAATATTGCAAAATCTGTAAGCCTCACGTGTCCAATTTCGATAATATTGCGATTACAAAGTAAAAGATTTCATTAATATTAATTGCATTGTGTTTTATGGGTCCAGCTTAATGCACCGTAATGTGGGTGTTGTTGCTGTATATCTTCAACTTGCAAAACTCAATTTGTGAGTAACAAGTGATATTTATTGCTATCGAACCATTAATGGATCTTTTTAGGTAGCTGGCAGACACCATTTGAAAAAGACACCAATGCGGTTCATTAGCTATTTTTAGATCCGATTTCGCATTAAATCCAAATAACGAAAGAAAAGGTAATCAGTTGGCGTTGTCTCTCATCAGGCTTATCTCCGGCGTTCGGGCAACAGACATGTTTAACTGTTCATTCAATGCCGACAAGTGCAGTTAGACATGCATGCAGACGAAGAGAAAGATTTAGCGAGAGAGCGAGTGAGAGAGAGATCGTACAAATACTAAAAAAGAGAGAGGAAAAATTCAAGTGCAAACGGCATATAAATCAAATAGCAAACAGAAAGCGTAGCTGCAGTTAGAGCTAGTTGTAAGCCAAATATTTACTTAACAGTTAGAGAGAGAGAGAGAGGAAAGCGAGCCAGGCATGAATGAGAGAAAAACTGCGTTAGTGTGTCAAGTTCGTTTGTGGTTAACTAAGAGAAGGGGAGAGAAAAGAGAGAGAGAGAGACAGATCACCTATGATCATTGCCATTTATAGTCTAACATGTAATCAAGGTGATCTCTTCTCTTTCGATTTACTCTCTTTGCTCTCTTTCTTTCCCACTGGAGATAGTTTTTTGAAAAGGTAAATGAACTTCCGGTTCGGGTTTCTGTTCATATATGTCTGTATGTATCTGTGCCTCTCTTTAAGTCTAAAGACGAAAACCCACAAACAAAAAATACAAATCGTAACGCAATCTCTATATTTGTACAATTGGTTTACCCACACACATACACACACACACACACACACACACACCCGCGATACACACAGATATCTCTGAACAGTTGAAAACTTTAAGTACTTTTGTCTGTCTGCCATTTGATATGGGGGCGTGTGTGGCAATGGCTAGCGGTTTGTGAGGGGCCAGGGGGTAAGACAGTTAAGTTTGCTCTCGCGCTTTTCTACGCAGCAGCAGCTGTTCAAGGTGATTGGGCTCGGGCAAAAGGATGAGGGGGGACTTGTTTGGTTGCGGAGAGGTGTACTCAACGGAGGGGAACTGTGAGAACTTGCTGAATATTAGCAAAGTATAGCTTGCTGTTGTTATTATTATTCTTATTGCTGTTTATTTTATATGCTTACTTTAGACATAGGAAAAAAAAAACCCCAAAGCTCATAAAATGCGAGCTTAGGCACTAAGTTTTCGGGGCCTAAAATAGAACAGTTTTTTTTTTTCTGAACGATTTTGAATACATTTCATCGAAATTTGTCAAGTTAGATATATGTATAAATTTTATTATAAATTTTATTTAAATTTTGTATTTGTATTTGTTGTATACATTTGTTTTCAATCAGTGTTGGCATTTTGGCAACGGGCAACCATTACGCTGTACAGCATCAAATCTGCGGAGCCGGGTAAACAGCGGGCCACACGATCCATCTCATCCCGTGTCAGACGTACTCCCACCTTGTCCAGAACGCGCTCCTTGAAGATCTTCCAATTGGCCAGCTTGTTCTGTACACTATTCCTGGGCGGATAGTAGTTGGTATCGATCAGCTCAGGATAATATGGCGACAGAAGGCGCACCAGGGGCAAGACATCGGTGAAGGTGCGACGTATTGTGGTCGGATTGATGTTGTGCTCCTGCAGCCATTGATTCAGCTCGTATTGCTCCAATGAAGTTAGCGATGTCTTCTTCGTTTCCTTTGCCATGATTAATTCAACATATCTTAATCAGACATATCTATATCAGACGAATCTACATTTGTGATTACTCAACCTGGGTTTGAAATTCATGTCTTCATTTGGAATCCATTGTGGAATGCATTGACAAAACAATATCAAGTCTACTGCCGAAAATTTTAAGTTTTTTCAATCGAAAAGGAATTCAATTTCAAAGACATGTGAAATATGTAGAAGAATCTTAAAACCAAACTTGGATGGTTTTGGAATTGAATTGCAATGCACAAAATTGCAAGACTAGATTAGTTTTCAATTCAATTGATATATATATCTTAAGATTTTGATTGAATAAAACGTTTTTAAATTATTATAAGTTATCTCCCAATTCAATCATTTGTTTGGTTGTTTTATAAAAATTCAATATTTTTCAAAATCATAATAACAGTCTACCAATAAATCAGTTAAAGAGTATATCAAAGTCACCAATTCCATGTTTTCAAAGTCTTCATGTACCTACTGCTCTTATTATTATTTGTTATTGTTATTATATTGGCAAAAATGCTGCGCAAATTAAATTTTCGCTTCTCCACACATTACTACATACAATATACAATAATAATAAAAGAGGGGAAGCTCAAAAACTAAAGATAAAGTTGTAAACAAACATTACTCGTAGGTGCCTCTACAGATGTATATGTATATGTATAGTGTACATTTATACAAATTCTGTGTATATTTGTACTTGTAGGTTTGCATCAGCAAATAAGTATATGAGAAAAAGAGAATTTCAAAACAGGAAAATGTGGGAAAACATAATAATGTGTACATATTGCGCATAAATTTGATATAAGCAACTCAATTTAGTTAACATATTTGCCACTCTACTGAGTAAAAAAGCCATTGAATCAGCATATAACACAAGTGGATCTTTTATCGAGTTTCTCGAGCTCATATATCTTTAATTTTAAACAAAGGATAAGCTATCATTTTGATTTACCAACGCCTATTAGGTATGAGAGAAGCGTTACATATTTCTATTTATATATTTTGGTCTACATTTTTTCTAGTCTAATAATAAAACTGAATAATGAACTGAATATTCCGACTTATCCATTTAACATTTTTATTTTAATTTAGTTGTCATTTGTATTAATCAAAATGGACCAACAAATACTATACATTCAATAAGCAGAGGAAAGACACGCTTACATATAATTTACCGAAGATTACACTGATATTTTTATAATTTTTGACAATTTCCAATATTGTTCAAGTTCCATATTGAAGCCATGATAAAAATAACCTATATAGTCGAAATTTTCAGTATATTCCTAAGAATATTTCTAGAGCCATAGGAGATGCAGGTAAATATTGAGGCATATCTTGAAATTCGCTGATTAAATTGTCATATTTTTTTTTGGTTTGGTTGGTAAACATATCACTCTATCAAACAACGTTTTCAGTTTTTCTCTTGACCGAAAGATATAGTATCAGCTAAAAAGCAATTTTAGATACAGATGGGAGTAAAAACTTCATAGAACCATTACCTTGCAATAATTGTTATACAATTTGTGATATTTTGAAATTAGGATTGTCTGACAAACAAAGAAATCCTTCTTTCTGAGCAGCTTAAAAAGGTGAAATTGCCAATGGACAAGATGAGGTAAATTTTTTAAAGTTTCCAAGTGACATGTGATACGTTATAGTTTAAAACGCACCTGTTTGAAATTCATCAGACATTACCATTCAAATTCTTCATTTTTCGTATAGTACAACAAAAATTTAAGTAGAATTTGTGGGCGATTGTCTGACACTGTATGCTCGGTGGAGAAATAGCTAAGTAGCAACCCACATGCAATGCAACATGCATCACAAACAAGCGCAACGCTTTGAATATCAGCCAAAATACACAAAACAAATGAAAGGCGGCCGTCACATGAGAGAGTGCTCCTGTCTCCCTAACGCCTCTCACTCCCTTCCTCCAGCTGCTGCAACGTCTTCCCAATGACGTGCGCTCAAGTCGCTGCCACGTAGACTGCGACTGCGGCTGCTTCTTCTGCTGTCTGCTGCGTCTATCTTTGGGGCCCAGACTAATGGCAAAAGCATTAGCTTTATGCCCGCAACAATGTTGCGCTAATAACTTATACGTGCAACAACCTTGCCACTGCTACTGCTCCACCGACACCGCCGCCGTCTTCGTTGCCGTTGCCATTGCCGTTGCAATGATGATCGCGTCGGCTTTGGGTCTCTAGCTTTGGCTTTGCCTTGTTCTCTGGCTCAGACATATTGAGACCAATTAGTGGCTCTGAAATCCGTTTGCAGCAACAAACGGAACTGCAACGGGGGCCCGTGTTTAACTGTTACTCTGCCATGCACACTATAGCAAAATCATGGAATGCTGCATGCACGCGACAAGCGCACAGGCACAACAGCAAACAACACCAGCTCCAACTCCATGAGAATGCCCAAGAAAGAGCCAGAGAGTTAGAGTTAGAGTCAGAGCCAAGACTAGACGAGTCAACGACGATGATCGCGGCCTACTTTCTCCACATTCCAATGATGATGACGACGGCGACCACCACAACAACTACGCCGCTGACTTGGCCAAGTTGTGCAGCCAAAGCAGCAGCCGGCAAACTAGACAAACCACAAAATGTAGCACTGAGGAAGTAAGTGAATGTGGCCAGTTACTCAAAACACTGAGCGAAGCGCAGATTTAAAAAGAATTAAAGCAAAAGTGGCCAAAATCAAAGCCAATGTATACTAAACTTTAGTATCTATTAAAAGTATTTCCTGAATTTCACGAGATCGCACAAAAATGGTTCAAAAACTTGAAACACTTTGTAAATTATTGGATCATTACGACACTCTAGAGAAAATATATTAAAATCAATAATTTATATGGAGAGTAACCAAACTATAAATCTGTATTGGGTCCTTTTTTTACTCTTTAGGGATAATATTGCTAAATCCTATGTAACTAGTTGTGGAATATGTTCTTCTACATGTGAGAAAGTGCCTTAGACTTTTGAATATTGTAAAATATATAGCGAGCACAGCCAAAACATAGTTAAAGTGGACACAGTTACTTTCTTTATGTAGAAATCGGCAAACATTGTGAAAATTTCGATAAAAACTTTGACAAAAAGTGCCTAAAACTGACAAGGGAAGTATTCAAGGTGGTTCAAGGTTCTAAAATAGAACAGTTTTTTTGTTTTTGAACGATTTTGAATACATTTCATCGAAATTTGTCAAGTTAGAAATATGTATAAATTTTATTATAAATTTTATTTAAATTTTGTATTTGTATTTGATGTATACATTTGTTTTCAATCAGTGTTGGCATTTTGGCAACGGGCAACCATTACGCTGTACAGCATCAAATCTGCGGAGCCGGGTAAACAGCGGGCCACACGATCCATCTCATCCCGTGTCAGACGTACACCCACCTTGTCCAGAACGCGCTCCTTGAAGAGCTTCCAATTGGCCTGCTTGTTCTGTACACTATTCCTGGGCGGATAGTAGTTGGTATCAATCAGGTCAGGATAGTATGGCGACAGAAGGCGCGCCAGGGGCAAGACATCGGTGAAGGTGCGACGTATTGTGGTCCGATTGATGTTGTGCTCCTGCAGCCATTGATTCAGCTCGTATTGCTCCAATGAAGTTAGCGATGTCTTCTTCGTTTCCTTTGCCATGATTAATGCGACATATCTTAATTAATCCAAGATTTATACATATTCTTTTTTACTCTTGTCGCTGTATCAGACGAATCTACATTTGTGATTACTCAACCTGGGTTTTAAATTCATGTCTTCATTTGGAATCCATTGTGGAATGCATTGTCAAAACAATATCAAGTCTACTACCGAAAATTTTAAAGTTTTTCAATGGAAAACGAATTTAATTTCCAAGAAATGTGAAATAGAAGAACTGTAAAACCAAACTTGGATGGTTTTGGAATTGAATTGCAAGGCACAAAATTGCAAGACAAGATTAATTTACAATTCAATCGATATACACATGTTTATCTTATGCTTTTGATTGGAAAGAGTTTTTAAGTTATAAGTTATCTCCCAATCCAAGTATTCAAAGTTATAAGCCTGATAGAGATCAGTGATATATCAATCGAATTGTTCAGTATATATCGCCTGTCGAATACCGAGTAAATGGACACTCTGGGACGCTAGATGTAATAATGATTAGACTTCGTATCAATTTTCATAAAATCTCACGAAAATTTCACAGATTACTAGTATTACAGAATTAGGTCAAAAGCGGCTTTTTGCATATAAATACACAGTAGAATAATGAATAACCATAAAGCCGATTTTGATACTTCATTAATAAAATATGTCTAAAATGTCGCTGAATTTGAAAGTAACAGTTTCACGACCAAATTAATACTGGTCCACTGGACCTGAAAGGGATTAGCATAGAATATTTAGAAAAGAAACGTATTTTTCTTGAAGTCTACCACTAAATAATAACTTTTATTTCAACTTAACGACCATTTCTCTCGGTGTAGAGTTGTGCTTTATTTTTTTCGTTGTTGCATTTTAACCTAAAACTACCGCAAGTTCTTCTCAGCTGAGTTGAGTACAACTTATATAGATATGTACATACATACATATGTATTTGTATTTAGAGGAACGCCAAGTGAGGCGTGCCACTTAGCACATTGAAAACGCGGAGAAGAAGAAGAAGGCCAATTTTCGGCCAAGCTTGACGTAGATATGCCATAGCTTGGTTTATCAGCTGCTGCTGCTGCTACGGCTGGCCAATGGCTAGAGCTTTTTACCGTTTTCGTCTTTTTGGCCGCGATTGCATAACAACAGGCAATGAAGACGATGACAGCAACACCAACACCAGCCAAGAGAGCTAGCGACAGAGACAGCGCTGCCCAAGTCGACCGCACAAAGTCGCAGTCAGCTGTTTTGTATGAATGAATGCGCAGGCGTAGCCGTTGGGGCCAGCTTCATTCAAATGTCGCTCTCTTCTGTTCGACCTCCCCACCCCCTCAGCAGTCTCACGCTTCTTTGGTTTAACTGAAAGTGTGGCAATCTAATTTCGCTCTACGATGATCGTTGTTGTTGTTGTTGTAGTTGTTGTTGCTGTTGCTGTTCTCTGCACGCGCCGCTTCGCACTTTTAGTTCATTTACCTGAAGTTAAACCTAACTGCTTTTCACCTTTTCTTCTTCTTCATATTATTTTGGAGTATCTTAAAATAGCCGCATGATTTATGTCTTTTCCACAACTTCTACTCCCTCCCTCATGGCGTCTTTTTCCCCTCATCAAGTAGTTGTGGTTGCGCGTGTCTTGCATGATACCAACAATACATAAGCCAAAAAATAAGAAAGAAAAAAAACCGTTTTACTTTGATTGCCAAATTGAATTTCCTGTTGCAAAAAAAAAAAGAAAGAAAGAAACTAGTCAAGTCAAGACAAGTTACCGGCATTCAAATACCCTGTTGTATTGAGAGATGTAAGGTAGTGTTGCAAATGGCATTGTCATTCGTGGTGTAATATATGTGTTGCTAAGGAATGTTTCAAATACCTTAATTGCCAACAATGGATGCGACAAGTCATCATCGTTTCTGTATTCTACAACCGGATCGTATAGGACAAAATTTAAGGTTAATAGAAAACAATTAATCTTTTGTAAACAATAAATATCGATTATAACAGAAATAACGAGTGTTGGTTAACTTTTAAAATGAATTATGATTTTAGAAAAGGCTTTTTATATTCGAGAATGAATCTGTTCCATATCGTAGCACTTTAATGTCATTCTTATAAGGTATAGCACGCTCTACTCTAACAAGGATTACCAATAGTAGTTGGATCAGTCTGTTTCAAGAGGTCGAAAAATATGGCTAAGACAACCAAATGTAGATCTTTCCTTTTTGTCAAAGTATTTCAATACAAATGGTACATTGTTTCCTTTTACATATGTCAGAAGCTTGTGTTTTAGATCATGTTTTAATCAACCCCTATTATTCTAAAGGCTACAGGGTATAAGATAAAGGAAAATGAAATGAAACCAAATCAAATTTGATTTATTAATTGTTGTATTGTGTTGTCTGAGAACATATCTCTGGACGACTCTTGGGGGATCCATATGGATGCATTCGACATGTTGACTATTTTCTCGAGAAAATTAAATTAATTTCAAGTTGTTCAACGTATGAAATTCGCATTCATACCATTTCCTTAAGGAATTTTGCCTTGAAACTTGACTAGGACAGATTGCAGAATTTGGCAGGCAGCATTTGGCTAATTGTTATTGCATTTGTTTCAGTTACGGTTTTGGCTTTGGCTTTGGCTTCGGCTTTGGTTTGGGCCTGTTGAACTCAGCTTGTTTTCACAATTCCTTGAGGGCCGAAAATCAAAAGGGCAGCAGCCGGTCTACAGTTGGTCTTGTCTTGGCCAATTTGTCTTATTGCCGTTTGTTGAAAATTTTATTTCGTTTGGTGTTAAAAATTTCAAGTGAATTTTGCATGCATAATGTCTTTTTGGTCGGTGTTGTTTGGGCCTTTAAGCCACTTTAAAGACACAGTCCGAAGATGGGGGGACCATAAATAAAACTAGTTAAATAAATTATTTGGCTAGAAAGTGGAGAATCCTTTCAGAGTATTTTTAGTTTTTTTTTTTTTTTGGTCACTCTTGGTAATTAGCCTGACAGTCGACGGAAATTTATGGCAACTTTTCTTTCAACTTTAGAAAATCAGTTGCAAATTGAATTTGAACTAAAACTGCCAACGATATTTGTGGCAATTTGCTGGTGCTGCTGCTGCTGCTGCCACTGACCAAAGTCATTCATAATGCAAAATGTTGCAGCACCTCAAGTGGCGTCCAATTGACATGGCCATGTCTCCGGTTCCATACCGTTCCGTCTGTCCATTCATCCTCTTCTCGTTTTTCTTGTGCTCTGGATGGCTGGGTCAAAAATTCATTGAATTTCAAATGTGACTTTTCCTGACTTGTCCGTGCTTCGAGTTGGCCACTTCAATTTGCATTGATATCGTGGTGAGGCACCACTGCATTCAATCGCCCCACTACTTCCACCCCTCCCTTCATTCCGCCCTCAAACTTATCTCTTACTTCTTTATACCATTCCATTCATGATTCATTGATTGTGGTTTCTTTTTTTTTTATACTTTTTGCTTTCGGCTGGCTTTTGGTAAATTTAACTCACTATTCAAGCACAAACAAGGACAATTAATTATTTTCCAAGCCTGCGGCTAAAAATTCAACACATCAAAGTTAATTGAAGGTAACTTTTTTTTCGTTTTCGTTTTTTGTTTACTTGTTTGTTGTTTTTGTTTGATTGTTTGTTCTTCCACTTTGAGTCTTGTTGACAGACTCAGCCTCAGCATCAGTTTCGTCCTCAGCCTTAGAGCCCTTCTTTGTGCCGCCTCTTCAATTTCTGCTCTCCATTTCTCTCTGTAGTGATAATTGTGCCACACACGTGAAGCACACATGAAAAATTGCAAAGTTATGTATACGCAGTGTAGGCCCAGACAGAAGTGAGATGAAGACAAATGATGCTGCGAGACAGAATGCTGCCATGCGGATACTTCTCTTCTGACTTCTTCACACTTCTTCTCCTCCTTCTTCACTATGCACTTAGCATATTTTCAGTAATTTTCTCAAACAAAAACAAAAAAGTTTTGCATAAAATATTCAAACAAAAATCCGTTTGCCAGTTTTGATTTCACTAGTTAGAAATCTAAAAATCTTAATTGGCAGAGGTTTTGTGGATTTTACTCTTAGTGGGACACTCTCTCTAGTTATGTAGTTTTGATTTTCAAGCATTTGAGGTGAGTTTGGGACTGTATAGTCACATAGATTGAATTTATTTGAAATGACAATGACGAAAATACATATTTGAACTTTTTTAAGTTAAACATCTCCTAATAGAGATCAATCTACCTAATACTAGATTAATTTAAATAGGTTATATTCATGACATAGTAAGTGAAAAATAGGTAAAAGAGTTTATCTGAAAATGATTCACAATAAGAAACATAGACTTCTAATTTAGTTCTTTTCCTACTTAGTTACTATTATTAGTTAAAAACAAATTTCAGTTGCAATTTTTAAAGAATGAACCCATTTGATATTTCCTATGATAATTATAGATCCATATAAGATAGAGTATGGAATTGGCTAGAGCAGACTACTATAACATGTAGTGGCAATAGAAACATTACTACTTGACCGAGAAATATCTCACAGTATGGAAAATTCTTATTTTTGAAGCATATTTTCTTCATTTTCCCTTGTGTTGTCTCAGCTTTATCAAAAAAATAGTTGAGAAACAAAACTTATTGAATTGAAATTAGAGGAATAAAGATTTTAAAATGACTCGAGCTCCCAGCAAGAAAAATATTTCTATTGATTGTATCTGATTGGATTAACGCCTTTATAAAATGATCAGTTAGATCTTTAGTTAAAAAAATGTCTCGCAAGGCATATTGAAAAACTATAACCTTAGCCTGAAAAAACCTGAGGCTCAAGCTCAAATAATTACATACAAAATAATAAATCTATCAGTTCATAAAAAAGTATCTTTAGCCGCTTGTTTAGCTTTCTAAACTATATTCTATAAAATTTTATAAAGTTTTTTACAATATGAAAAAGAGAAAAAGTAGTTCACCTACAATTTCTTCAAGTGTTTCCCTCAACTGACTGACCTTATTCGTTTAGTCATTCTTGGGGCTTCCACCCTCCTTGCCCTTTGTAAGCTCTTGTACTTAGTGTCGCCTTAATCAAAAAGTCTGCGTATATCATCATATATTTGAACATGTGAAATATGTGTTGCAAAAAACCAAAACTTAAAGTCAGTCGGTCTTTCTTGCTATCTCGAAAATTTTGAAATATTAGTGCATCATTTTTCATAGGTGGTAAAAAGTAGCTGAAAGTAGCAGCAGACGCACCAGACGAACTCTAGTGGTTCAATAATTTAAGCTAGCAGCAGTCACTTGTTAACAATTAAAGTCAAGAGTTGTAACCTCCAGGCGAAGGAGCAATAGCAGCAGCAGAAGAACGTACAATAAATAAAATATGCAAAGCGAGAAAGGAAATAAGAAATAAGAAACTATGGAGCCGGCAGACTGCTTTTGCTGCTGCTTTTCGCTTCTCCGCTTGTGTGTATTATGAGCGATGATGATGATGGCGCTGCTGTTGCCACTGCCACTGCCACTGGAAAAGTGCTGCAACTATGCCTCGTTCCTTCTTAGTTCTGGTGTTGCTTGTGTTGCCACCGTTGACAGCGCCAAAGTTGAATTGTTTATTTGACTTTTAGTTGTTTTCTTGCCTGCGATGCGATGCGACTCCAGCTTCAAGTTTCTGCCCCTGGGTTCAAAGAGTTGTTGCGAGAGAGCGAAGGGAACTTTTGTCGTAGTTGCCTGCAAGTTTTTTTGCGCCTTTCATTCCATCGCAGGCTCAAGTAAACAAGAGTTAAGTACACAATATGCAAAAAATTTAAAGGGTCGGGAGGGATGGGGCGTGGGGAAGCTACTTCTAGTCCTAGCCCTTTAGGACATGGCCGCAATGCCAATGCAAACTGTTGCTGCTGCGGGCCATAAATAAGGACAAACGAGACTGCCGAATTTTGATTAGGCAAAAGGCAGGCAGGCAGCCAGCCTGGCAGGCAAGTAAAGCCCAAAATTGTATGAAATTTAACAAAAATTTTCAAGAAACACTTGAAGTTTACAAAACAAGCAAAGGGAAAGAATGAGTGGGACAAATAAGGGATATATGTAGCTGGCATATCAAGCTGCTGCCAAAGATGCAAATGAGTTCATGTCTATCACAAAACCCTATTCATATATTGCCTTTGCCTTTGCCGTTGCCCTTTGCGTTGAGTTTGGCTGCTTCCACACTAATTGATTTGCATATAAGGAACAAATTTTTTTTAATTACCAAAACCCACAACACACACACGTATAAGGAGTGTAAGTGGATGTGTGTGTGTGTGTGTATGTGAGTGGGTGACTGTGAATGGCACTTGAAAGTTTAGACAGTGGCATATTTTCATTGCATAAATCTGGGCAACAAACACACACACACAGAGACACACAACATGGCAACGATAGCAAACAAAATGGCGACCACTAAACGCGCGCTAAATGCGGTTTAGCTATGGAAACTGTATGAAATGTGGTCACCAGAGGGTAAAAGAGGTGTGGGGTATGTAGAAATGGAAAGAATATGAGAGGTTGGTTCCTGGGGCTTTCGGTTAGACAGGTGCTGCCACGTGTTTAGTTAGCTGCGCAGGTGGTCAATGTGGGTTAGCTTCAACTAACTGTAGGCAGAGCAAGGCAAAAACATCCCGTGTTATTTCCGTTTTTCTGTTTCTGCCTTCCTTGTTGTTTTTTTAACGTTTTTGTTTTTGTGCTGTGTTTTTTGCTCTCTCTCAGTTGAGTTTCGAGCATAAGGATTTTATTGGCAATCACAAAATTTTTTGTAACCAAAGAAAACAGAGTTGCCACATTAAATTTGGAAGTGGTTACCCACTTAAACGTTTTTTAAAAAAGTGAAGCATTCAGTTGGTAATTGCAAAACAGTCAGTCGTAAGTCAGACTCATATATAGTCGAATTTTTCAATATTTCTTCCTAATCATTGTCGCCATAATTGGTTATCAAAAACTTCAAAAGTCTATATAGAATTTTCAGGTGCACGACAATATAGCGGAAATCGATTTCACCTTGAATTTCAAATTGTTACTTTACACTTGCAAAATATTCTTTCCAACTGTTTTTTGCCTTAACAATGGATCTTTAAGTCGTATAGTTTTATTTTAACTCTTTTTAAGAAGGACAAAATGCTTGCTTTCAAGGACTCTTAAGAGTATAAGTTATTTCGATTAAAGAGCCCCTAGTTTTTTCCCAATCGGTTTTTTTTTTACAGTTTGGTTTACTTTTTTTGGTTTTTTTTTTTCTGTGTGTCCACGCAGCATATGAAAACACATGTATAAGGACGGAAGTGTGTGCATTGGTTGTTGTTTTTATCACAGTGTGGGTGGCGACCACCTCTCAAGCCTCTCAAACCCACATCTGCGGCAAACCGTGCAAACAACGGTTTAAGATGATTAAGTGCTTTGGTAGCCGCAGTTGTGTGGGCAAAAGTAGAAGGCTCTCCGCCTTTTTAGCCACGTCGACTCGATGCGATGCGATGCGATGCGATGCGATGGGATGCGATGCGATGCTGTTGCAAAAGTTTCATTTTCTAAAACGTACACAGAAACTGCCTACACACAACTACACAAACACACTTCAATACACACACACACACATATGCAAAGGACGTCTGCGCCAAAAATGCTGCAACGAAAATTTTACATTTTTAGGTTTTTTTCTACCTCCTCTTTTTGGTTTTTTGTTTTTGTTTGTTGAAATTTAATTTCCATATGTTTTGTGCTGTGGCAGCTGCTGCTGATGTTGCCGTTTTCTAAAGAACAACTACAACGATAACAATTCTTTAGTTTAAACCCCCTTTCCATACCATTCATTGCCCCTCTTTTACCGATGACAAAATTTTTGCTGACTTTTCTCATTCTTGTTGCGCTGCTGATTTGTTTATATTTGCATTGAATCTCTTTCTCTGGCTCTCTTTTTTGCTCGAGAGTGTGTGTCAAGTTTCTGAGGTTTGCCTGTTAACCCATTTGAGATGTCCTGACATTGATGTACATACACCAAAACACACACACAAACACCAATAGAGAGGGAGAGGAGGTAGCTTTTACTCCCCCATATACTCGCTGTGTGCTGAAAAGATTAAGTATACGTCAAGTTGCACCCCGCTTTACGTTTTTCAATTAGCTTCCTCTGTCCTTCTGAAGGCCCCTCTCTCTCTCTCTCTCTCTCGTTCTCTCTCTGCCAGCCCTCACCATCTCTGGGTTAGGGAAGTTTTGTGCGTGTTTTGTTAGATTCAAGTTGAAGTTGCGTTTGACAGGTGTTGTTGCTATTGCTGTTGGGCAACCACAAAGCGCTGTCATTAAGCGCTGCCTGCCTGTTAGAATCATCGAGTCAAGGAGTCGAGGAGCCGACGAGTCGAAGTCTCAGCCAAGTCAACACCCAGAATCAGGGCCAACCATTCCAATTCATTCCATACCATTCACTCAGACAAACACACACACAGTTCATTTAATTTGGCAGCTTAAAAGTTTTCACTCTGCCACCTTAAATGAATTGAACTTGCAAACCGACTGAAAAGTGAAGAGTTTGTGTTTGATTTAAACTTTTCTTTTATTTTTTTCCCCCGTATTAGAAGCAAAGGAAATGAAATCAATTAGTTGGCATCACAAAAGTCTTACAACTGAATTTATGGCAATTCTTAAGAGGATTTTCGACAAACTAATCCACAAATTTAAAGTGCTAACTTTGACTTGAATATATTGAGAGGTAAGAGAAAAGGTGTTGGTTTAATGGTTGAAGATTTGGCAAAGTTTTGGCAGTGTAAGATTAGTGTAATCTTCGCAAATTTTAATTTACTTTAAATGGAACTAAAATTCCATATAACTTTAGTCAATTAAAAGCTGCTTGGTTGCTGTTATGAGGTGTAGTTCCTTAAGTCCAAGTTGTTTATAGGGTTAAAAACAACCAGGCTTACAAATTTTATATTCTTTTTGGATTATGTTGGGAATTGAAAAGTTATGTTATGGTTTTTCTCTGAAATTCTTTAAACATTTCTTAAATACTTTGCTAATCAAGGAAAACCATTGGGAAGTTAAACAAAATATGAAATTATTTTTAAACATTTGTAAGAAAGTCTTTTGGTTTATTTCAAACTGTGAAATGTATGAGAACTGCCCCTTAAAGTATTCATAAAGCAGTTAAATATTAACTTTTAAGAACTAATAAAAACCTTGTACTTAAAAACCGATCCTTTTAGCACACAATGGTTTAAATTAGCTATAAGATGTTTAAAAAGTTTTTATGGTTAATAAAAAACTAAATTTGAGACTGCCTAGTGTATACTTTAAGGGGCCAATTCACCCCATTTCCCAAAGAAAACTTGATAAGGGCAATATTTATTTCTTAAGTAACAATCCTTTTACAATTTTCAGTGAAGATGTAGAAAAAATGTTTGAGTTTTTTTGACCATTTCATTTAAGTTTAATTACATTTTAGCCTTTTGTTTGCCTTAAGAATTAAGTTTTAAGCGATTTCTGTGTTAACTTGAAAGACAATATTACAAGCATTTGCGTTTTTAACCCTAATCAATAGATAAAAGTTCATTTCAGACCATTTAATCAGTTTTAACACCAAATGTTTTGACAGTGCAACGTTTTGTATAAACTCAAGTAAATGCTGCACTAACCACTCGAATCTTTTTGCATTCATTGACTTTCATACTCAATCACAGACCATTTGTAATATCCTCTAAATATGTTTGAATTTTAGATTTTTAGAGGGTCGGTTTATCCACTCTTGTGTGTCATTTTGACAGAACATTTCAACGTTGAGCTGAGGCGAGTTGAGTCTCGGGGTCCCTACGACATCATCATCATAGACATAATCATCATCATTGACATAATAATCATCATCGTTCTGCACTATGTTGTCCCAGAGAGACTGACAATGACTATGCAAATGCGGCTATTAATGCAATCCATACCCCTCCCACCATCTCTCTTTCTCCCTCGAGTCCCCCTGCTGCTGCTGCCGCTGCCGCTGCTGATGGCCAAGTGCGTTTTGCATATCTAGCGCGCAATTAGCTTAATTTGTGCCCTTATGTCCCTCCCTGATTTCCCAAACCAAGGCCAATTCAAAACAGAGTTTCCATTTGATCAACGTTAATCCATTTCAATATGGCCAACAAAGATTTTTTCTTTGCGCGCTTTATATCTATGTATAAAATTTTCATATTTATTTAGATGCATTTGAATATTTTACACATTTATAGTAAAGGGTTTTTTTTGTTGTTGTTGCTGTTTGTGTCCTGTTTAATGTCGGACCGGGCTTTTAGTTTTTAAACATCCTGATAGCCAGTAGAATGAGATATTGTCAAGGGATCTCTCGGCTGATTAGCATCTATTTTAATGTTTAATTAAAGCTCTGGTGGCTTTTAGTTTGCACATTAAATATTATACATACATATTTTTGTATGCTGGTCACACGTAATGTTTTTTTTTTTCGTTTTCATTTTTTTGTTGTTATTTTATTGCCATTTTATATGGCAAATGCAAATTTTCAATAATTTATTTTTCTGGCCAGAGCCTAATTGCTGCCAACTTCTTGTTAAAAACTGGTTGCCTAGTGGCAACAAAATTTTTGGCAGCATCATTTCTGGTTTAATTACAAGCAAAAAAACAAAAACAAAAAAACACACACACACACACAAAAACAACAACAAATTGTGCGAATATTTCTATACACAAACAACAACAAAAACTCCAATAAAAAGAATGTCCATAAAATAAGTAACAACAAAAAAAAAATTAAACGTAAAATAACAGAACAGAAAAAAAAAATTGCCTGTGGCTTAGACAGGGTTGAAGGGTTCGATGGACCACGAGGGGAATAGGCATAAGCAAAGGGGAAGAAAAGTTGGAGGTGGTTGTCCTCCACTCACTCACACACACACAAACAAAAGCCATCTAAAACCGGAACTCAATTTAGCGACAAAATGCCTAAAATGCAGTTTGATACAACGCCAATGTCAGGACACATTGAATTACAGTAAACAATCACGATAAAGGATTGAAAAAGTGACGTAAATGGTTTGGTATGGACTAAAACTGATATGGGAATTGTAACTAAAGACTTTTCAGGTTACGCTAACAAAAGCCATAAACACCTGCCAATTAGTTTATTAATAAAAGATTTGCTGAAATGGAAATTTTGGAGAAGGTGAACTCCTTAACCTTTAACCTTTAGATCAACTGAAGCGAAAATGCTTTTAGCCCAATTGCTTAACAACACAAACTTTGTTAAACACTTTAGAAGTAGGTTTCAAATTTCTTAAAGGTCTCTTAAATTTTCGCGTCAGGCTAACTAAAGGCCCTAATTTCCAAATTTTCACTAATACCCGGGGCCATCAAATTTAACGAAGGATAGATCAGTCCATAGTTATTAAATTAGCTTATATACCTGCGTCTTTTTTAAGCTCCAACATTGAGATTCTCTTGTTAGATGCTCCATAGTTTGTCACTCAGAATCTGTGTAAACTATGATTTTTATCCTTATATTAAAAGATGTAGTATTCGATTTTGCTTGAGAAACGAAAACCATTATAGCCAACTGATATTGCTAACTCTTTTGGATTGAAGCTAACATTCTAGAAGCTTCAAAAGTCAAACATTTGTTTTATATTTTCGGTTATAAATGGATGGAACGTGTCTCAAAGGTATGGCAGCAAGTAAGGCTGTGATTTCAAGGCCTTATAAAAGCGTCTTAGCACCTTTCTTGGGCTAGACCAAGTTTTCGCTTAGTAAGCCCACCAAAAGACCCTTGGAATAAAGTCTCTATGACAAATGTCTTAGCTGATGCCGGTAAATTAAGTTGGAATGCTATGAGAGTACCTGGGGAAAGATTTGAATTTATAAGCAAAGGGCTCAAGTATCTCTAAATAGCCCCCATAAATTTACTTGCTTGGCCATGTAGTCTTTGGCTGTTTTTTAATTTTGCTAAGGTCCTCTTAACTTATTGAATTATTACAAAGTTGAGGCACATTATGTGTTTATCCAGTTGAGATATTATATTTACATTATTATTTGTTGAACCTTTTAACTGAACTAGTACTTTAGGTTGATAGTTTTACCTTCTTTAAAGAAGTTAAGCTTAAAGGGATTCGTAAAGTCTTGAAAGATATTAACAGCTCTAAAAACCTTCGTTTTGTTTATCTTATTGTATCTGCCGAATAATTCCACATTTTCTAGTTTGTTTGTTCATTTTAGCCAATGTGACCTGTATAAGTTAGATATTGCAATTCCATATTTGTTGGTCATATTGAAAATTTTGCGAATTTTGCATATGAAAATTGTGCGCGACGGTTAATAGGCGACATGCAAATGTGTGTGTGTGTGTCCATTGGGTGTGGGTGTGAGAGATTATATATGTATATCTGCATCTATCTATATGTATATATTTATACAGATATTTACTTGTTTTGTGTTTAATGGCTTTGCCCTTCTATACATATTATTTTTGCGATTTTCTGAACAAATTTAATAATAATTTCATAGGCAGCCAAAAACCCAAGAGGGTGAAGTGGTTGAGGTTTAGTGTGGCTTTTTGGCTTGGCAAACTACAAATTGGTTTGTAATTTAATTGTGGACACACACAGGAAGTAGCAACAACAACAACAACAGAAATAGTGGACAAAAATGTTGCGGGGAAAATCTTCTTTGAAACCGAAAAATTCTCAAATCAAATTAAAGGCCACTCAACTTAATCAGGCGTCAGCTTGAGCAGGCATCTAGCTAATTAAATATTTGCATGTACACAAACACACACACACACGCAAAAACACACCCAATGACACATACACTGACAGAACGAGAAAGAGAAAGAGAGACAGGGGCTCATATACACCACTCGAAGAAGGAATCTCGAATTATCCTGCACTCAAGATTGCGCCTCTCCTCTGCCTAATAATCATAATGAAAAGCCCGATGCTGACTATAAAATCCTCCAAAAGAAGGCATAATGATGAGTAAAGCGTTGCGCCGTGAGTCAAGCCAAGGGAAGTGGAGGGTGTTTGGGGGGGTGGGAGGTATTCTCTTGAAGGACCTGCTCATAAACCAGGCAAAAAGAAAAAGAGATGCCACTTTATGGTCAGTTGGGATTGTTCCAGGCAAAGGCAGGACACAGCGTAGAGAGCCAAAGGCAGCTGCTGGTTAAGCGCTAAACAAGATAAATCTAATAATGTGCTAAGGAGCAGGAGCAGATGCAGGAGTAGTCCTGTCGCTTTTTCGGAAGGGCCATTCGTTTTTTTCCGTTATTTCAAATGCTAGCTATGAACTGCTGGGCGCCGTATACATAAGCGTCGTTAGATACTGTCAGCTGGCCGTCGTTCTCTCTCTCTTGCATCTCTTTCTCACTCTCTCTCTCTCTATCTCTCTCAATCTCTTCTCACTATGTAACTGACCTGCCCTAAAAACGATAAAAGGAATTCTCTCTTAAGTACTGAATTTGTTAAACTCTCTTCGCATCGGTGCTAGGTGAAACAACCCTAAAACGAAGTTGACTACGAAACGGATGCACTGCAAAATGCCGGCTAAATTGAAGCCTTCCGTTTACTTCCGCTGTTGGCGTTGGCGTCGCTGTCGCAGCAAATGTCCTCTGCCTTGACTGCTCATCCATCCAAACAGTTGTATCTATTGTTGTAATCTCAGTGTAATTGCAAACTTAACTTAACTTAGGCATACATTTTTATTTCAAGTATTAATTAAATTATAAATAATTTTATTCTACAATAATTTTTGCCGTCTCAATATATGCTGTATATGTATACTTCTGCTAAGGGGTAGAGACAGCAGGGCACGAGGCAGAGACTGAGAGCCGAAGGGCTCTGAATTGCTGTTGGCGTCGCTGCTGCAGACTTGTTGATGAGCAAAATGCGACGACGACGACGACATCAAGTGCGCATCTAACGGCGAAATAAGAGAGAGAGAGAGAGAATGGAATGAAAACGCAACGTAAAGTAACCAAAACGAAACGAAACGAGACGCGAGACAAAACGACGATGCGACGATGGCGCCTCGTTTATAAAGTTTACTATGCCAATGCACTCGTCTGTCTGGCACGCCTCTTGGCCAGTCGTCGCCGCCGCCAAACACCCGCCCAACTGCCTGTCCGCCCCAATATCGAAGCGACAGAACTAACTGCAGCAAATGCAGCGCCGACGCAGCTCTCTCGCTTGGACTCTCTCGCATTTGCTCACTCTCTCTCTCTCTCTTTCTTACTAGCTCTTGCTCTTTTTCGTTGATGGACTCTTTCTCTTTTGCTCTCATTGATTGGTGTTTTGGGGGGCCACCTTCACCTTCACCACTGAACCAGCTGTTCGGCTTTTACTGCAGTCTACTGCTGCTGCTGCGTTGCTGCTGCTGCTACTTTTGGAGTTATGCCGCTGCCGTTGCTGTCCAATGCACACAGCAGTTCTCGTTGGGCAAGTCCCCATGAAGTTGGCATTCAGTTGAAACGGAACATCCGCCAGCTGCGGTTGCCCAGCGGCCAACCTTATAGGAAAAAAACCATCTAGCCAACATCATCGATAGGAGCAGCAGCAGCAACAGCAGTAACAGTAGTTTCGGCATTTCCCAGTTATCCATCATTGGCAACATTCATCGTCATCCATAGACCAGTTGTCGCACAGACGTTCAACTGTAAGGAATGTTGCGCATACGCACTGTGTGTTTTTCCCCTCATTCTAACTAACTATTCTAAGTGACCAAGCAGCACTCAAATCAATGTGATCTGCAGTAACACAAAACAAAAAATAAATCGAAACAAATTTACAAATCACAAACACACAAAGAAAACAAAAAAGTGTCAAAATGCTGACTTTTCATATTTCTATATGCTAATCGCGTGTAACGTGAAACGGGCTAATCAATTCGCAGTAAAAACCCCTCACAAATGTATGTACCTAAAAATATATATATATATACATATGTATACAAAACATTTTTTACGTCGCGTCGCAAAATATACAAATTCACATACATATATTGTATATTGAGAGAAGTCAAAAATATGGAAAATTGCCAACACGTTGGAAATTCCTTAAGTTATGCAATGAAATTTGCTTCATAAAATGGCAGGTGAGTGCTAAAGTGAAAGAGAGACAAAGATAAGAGTGAATGTTATATTACTGTATCAGAACTGATAACACTGGGAAAAGGGGTTAGGGTGAGGGTGCGGTAGGCAAATAACTAGTTTTAAGTCTTAAAATATCTCGATTTGAAGGCATTATAACGACAGTTAATATGTTATTATAAAGATAAATTTCTTAGTCATTTATTATAACCTGAAAAGTGGTTGAAATTTCATTTAAGAAACCAAATATGAATTTTTTCTGACCCAAAACTGACTTCATTTTTGCAACCTCTAAGTAGCAGTCTATGCTAGTCTTACTAGAATAATAGCAGCAAACACAGCATACAATTTGAAATTTTCAGCTTAGGGCATTTGACCCAACTGCTTTGTAGGGTAAATCCAGGCCTGAACCTTAATATTAAAGTTCCGCAAAACCTTTCACAAGTGATTTCTATGCCAGGGAGTGCTTTAATCAGCATTAATACATTGTGCAAAATTTTCACCTAATCACCGCTCTCAATGAACAGAGAAAACAAGTCAACTCATCTCATCTCATCTCAACTCATCTATCTATCTATCATCTATGGGTTTGTAGGTTTCTTTCAAGTCATTTACTTCACTCGCTCACTCCTCATTCTGAATGTCTTTATGCAAATTCTGGTCAATAACACATTGAGGCCTTTTTTCCCCCTTTTTTTATTTTGGCGAATCATGGCTGACAGTTTTTCACTCCAACCACTTTGGACCCCATGATAAATGCTGTTAAATGGTCAATGAATTGGCTCTTTTCTGTTGAAAACGGTTTTTACACGTGAGTCGTATCTTATCATGTTGATGGTTCTGGAATCCGTAGAGAATCGTTTCTCGGTTTCTTATCATCAATGACAACAATTTCATTTGGCGCGCATTTTCTGGTGACTAGTGATAAGTAAATTAGCTTATAATTGAGAGGGAAATACCCCAACAAAAACGAAAGAAAAAAAGAAACAGATAATATCTCAGATCAGCTCTACCTTGATAATGGTGGGAGGAGTAGAACTTCTAAGAGCTTTAGCCGACTCCAAAACTTCTTTCTTGCCAGAGGCGGTTCTCACATTTGTTATGGGCTCCAAAAAAAAAAGCGATAGCAAAAGAAAAGACAAAAAGGAGGGGGAGGGAGTAAGGTAGAATCATAATAAAGAAAAGTGGCCGCAAAAGTGCTTAACGAAAGGCAGAAAAAAAACCTAGAAAAATGGAAATAGATGAGTGCCAACTACATGCATAAGTTTGGTTAAAGGAGGACCGGTAAGAGGGAAAGGGGTACAGGTGGCAGAAAAGAACCGAAAAAGCATAATATATATAAGAAAGAAAGTTAGAGAGAGAACGAATAAGAATTTCTACTTATAACGAGTTTTTATTACAAACGCGCCAGGTCCAAAAAAAAAAAAAAAAAAAAAAACAGCCGAAAATGTAGTAAAAAAAATATCAAAGAAGCTAACTTCGGCAATGTCGAAGTTTTTATACCCTTGCAGTCCTTGGCAATCATTTTTTTAGTTTTTGAAATTTCTTTCCTTGCAACTCAATTCATCAATACACAAACAAAACATTCAAATTATTTCTCTTTTTACTACAAATTTTTCTTCCATCATTCCGTAAGCAAAGCACAACACGCATACACATACATACAGTTCGTGTAGCGCTACGTCTGTGTGTGTGTATGCATGTGCTCTGTTTGATTTGCTGATGACGTAGAACCGATTTGTATTGACTGTAACTTGTGTTCTATTTATCCGATCACATTCAAATTTTGGGATCTGAGATTTTATATCAAATTCTATTATATTGGTAAATTTCATGGGGATACTCCAAATTTTGCAAAAATTTTTGCTCTAGAGCTATATGATATAGTGGTCCGATCCTTACGATTTTCATACTTTATTATCTCCCGGCTAAAAGTAGCCCAAATATGAAATTTCATTCCGATAGCTCTTAAGATGCCAGCGTGAAGTTGATTTGCACAGACGGACGGACGGACGGACGGACAGACGGACATGGCTATATCGACTCAGCTTCTCATGCTGATCAAGAATATATATACTTTATGGGGTCGGAAACGTCTCCTTCTGTGCGTTACAAACATCTGACCAATTTTATAATACCCTCTGCAAGGGTATAATAAGTAAAAAGTGGCCAACTGAATTCCATGTGAGGTGCGCACTAGCGCGGGTTGGGGAAGGAGTTGTTACCAGTGCGGGGTAGGGAGAGGGGGAGCGAGAGAAGGGTTGCACATAAAAAGTAACAGCATTTTTGCCTAGACAACGAACCCAAAGAGGGAAGAGGGGGCGGTGCTAGAGAGTGGGGTAAAAGATGAAGACCAAGACTGCGAAAGCATGAAGCAACATTATTCAAAAGAAAGCCAAGTTAAGGCATGCCGAGCACACACACACACACATACAGTGAAACGTACATTTAGAGCGACAGATACCAGGCGGTATAATGCAGCAGTAAGAGCATAAGAGAGACGGAAAGAGGCAGACAGAGAGAAAAGAGTAAAGTAAGTGAGTAAATGGTATGTTCTGGGTGGAGGGAGTTGGAAGTTACAACCATACAATGCCAGATCGTTGAAAAGGGGGTTAGATGTGGGGTAGAGAGCCAAGGCATTAAACATCATCAGTGCCAGCAGAGCTCAGGCTGAGCAGAAGCAGAGCAGAGTTGCCTGTTGGCAGCGACGACAGCAGAGGCAGCGACAGCATGCCGACATTCTTTCATTCGTACAACGACCTCGACTTTGATTTGCAGTTTTTAGCGAAGCGTAGAATTTCGTTGGCAGCATTCGAAATGAAGAGAAAACTTGTTTGTTTCCCCCAACCCCACATACAGCAAAAAACCGCCATCGAAGAGACAAACGGCCTCTAGACGACCTACACGCCTGAGCAATAACCTGCCCAAGAGAAAAAGAGAGAGAAACGAAGAGACAGAGAGAGAGAGCGGCCTAACATTGTGGAGCAGCGAGAGAGCCAGCCCCCCACTTTGACAAACGACGCCAACGCTGCTGCTGCTGCTGCTGCCGCCGACCATAGCCGAACGAATATACTCCAAAAACACGAAGATTGCAATCGTTTATCTCTAGCTTTTGCTTTGGCAAACAAAAAAAAACTTCATTCATTCGTTGAGCGCGTCTCGCCTGTGCCGGTTCTCGTCTCCAGAGCTCACTTGTTTCTAACTCAGTTATACTCACACACTCTCTCTACACGCACACACAGACACACGGAGACAGAGACACAAACAACCACAATCTCTCACAGTGCAAAATGTTAAACAAAGACAAGACAAAAAAAAAACACAAAAAAATAAAATAAATTCCAAAAAAAAAAAAAAACAGTAACAGTGCAAAAAGCAACAACGCAAAAAGTAATGTGTACAAAAAATATACAAAGTGAACATTTAGTCAAAATAAAAGTAAAAACCAAAAGAAAAATTCAAGCCAGACACAACTTGTCAGTCAATTTCACACAAACACACACACAGATACAAACAGTTACACAGATACAATTACAGTTACAAAGTGCCGGCCCAGACAACGCACCCAATCCATGGGGTGGAGAGGGAAAGGCGGCGATGGCGATGGCGATGGCGACGGCCACGGCGGCGAGTGAGTCTACAGTTATCAGAAATGCCAACGCCAGACAAGGGACATAGAGAGGAACAGTCTGAAGAGATGGACGTCTCTGGCTCTCCCTCTCCCTCTCTTTCTTTCTATCTCTGTGTCTGTGTATTTATATTTCACATATGCAATATATGGCAAAAAGCAAACCGGATGTTGTCTTGCACCAAGTCCGACTCAGATGAATCTCAGCCAAAGCAGCAGCAGCAGCCATCTTTGACACATCTCAACTACTCATACAATGTATCTCCATCTTGCAAGATTCGCCATGTCTCCGTCTCCGTCTCCGTCTCTGCTTCTTCTTCTTCTTCTTTCGGCGCTAGACATGGCGACTCTGGCCTAACTCAGAAAGATGAAACAAAACGAAAAGAAGAGCCAATTCATCTCCCTATCTCCTTCTTTTGCTCAGCGACTGGTTTCGTCCAAAAACAAAAAAAAATGTATTTTTATGGCTTAAATATAACAACAACAAAAAACAAATGCCAAAAAAAATCAAGCGTAAAAATTTTCAAAATAATTGTGAATGGAATGAGAAAACGAGAGAGAGAGAGGGACACGAAAAAAGTTAAAGCTAGAAATGAGCTCAAATAATGATCGAACAAATGTTCTTGGTAAGCATTAAATCAAATTCTTCTGAATATATACACATATATCGTATAAACAAAATTTAGATCAGCTTAGATCATAAGATTTTATTCAAAATGGAAATAAGACATACGAGTTTTTTATTCCATTATTATTATATATATATGAGATCCCTACTCAATTGGCAATCCTAAGTATTTATTATATATTTTGATATTCCCTTAATTTTCAAATATAATATGATATATTGACTCTTTTAACATCCTATTACTGGACACAAATATACTAAATGCCATATCTCATGGCAAAAACAGTTTATATTGAAAATGATTCAATCCAAACTATTTTGAAATATTTTCCAGATTACAATAAAACGATAAACAACCAAGACTGCTAATTAGATATCAAAATGATAAATTTGAAAATTGAAATTTAAATCTAATCAAATAAATGACACATTTTATGACTTCATGAATTATACGTCAAGTGCCCAAGTTAGCGTGAATCTTTGAGGTTTAATATTTAAACCATATTAATAACTTAATATATTTATTTAATGCTTATAAATGATTTTAAATGAAGCCAAGACTTGAAGTTAGTAATGAATTATAATTTCAAAGAGTTGCTTAGGCACGAAATCTCATTTTCTAAACAATTATAAACTATATCAAACAAAATTTTAATTTCTCTAAGAAATTTGAAATCAGCCATGGGACAAACTTTTTTAAGGACATTTTTAATTAAAAAGTTTATGGAAAATTATAAATATATTACATATGACATTTAACTTTAATCATCAGTTTAAAAAAGTGAATCAAATTCTTAATTTCAACCATTTATAATCTTTTTATAAGCAAGAAGCATTAACTAAATTAGGGTTTCTATATAAAATGAATATATCAATATCAATCTCTGGTAATTGAAACAATTATTTCTAGTTAATTAACTCTAAGTCTAACTCTAACTGGGTAAGTTGCATTTCGTTTTTTCAGTTTTTCTCTCTTTTTTTTTTTTTTTTTTTAACGCAAATGTCAAACATTTTCACAACAACTAGTTTAAGTTGCATGTTGTAGGACCCGCATGTGTGAACTATTCCCTCCCACGAGGCCCAACTGAGAAATCCTAGTACGACCAGGTCCCAAAACACCTCGCAACTACCCCCCAATGATGGTAAAGAGCGTGCTAATGAAACATTTAATTAAAGCATTAAAAGCGTCCAAAACTGACGTCGATGGGAGCAATAATTAAACTGTATGTAAAGCGTTGTTCGGTGTTCGTTGTCAAGCACCTGAATGACACTAACGAGTTAGCGAAAAAAAGGAAAAAAGTGACGACCCACCCCTCAACCCCTACGCCATCCCCATCTTTCTCTGCCTGGTCTTCCCAACTGCTGCCATGGCTAATGCCGTCGACAATTGTAGTAAAAGTTTATCGCCCGCATTAAAAAACCATGGATTAAAATTCTACTTCAAATAAAAAGCCGAACCATACGAGTCCACGAATTGGAGAGGGGGGTATAAAATTTCCCATTTCCTTCTTCTTTCTTTATTTCTTTCCCTTTTTTTTTGTTGCTCGCCCACATTTTCTTTCATTTCCTTCGTTCTTTTTGGCATTTTTTTGTTGCCTTTTTTGTTCGTTTTTCGTTTGTTTTTTTCGTTTGTAATAAAGATAAGAGTTTTAGCTACCGCTACCTGCATTGCCTATGGCCTTATTACATCCCACACCACCCAATGACACCCACTTACCCTACGTAGTAACTCCCCCCCGCCCCTGCCAGAGCCTCTTTTCCTTCAGTTTGCTAACAAATGTTGTCCACTAATTGCAGGCGCCAAAACATTTTCGGGTGTAAAAATTAAGCGATGTAAATTTTTCTTTCTATTCTTCTTTTTTTCCGGATTGCAGTTGGTAGAGTGGGCGTGGCATGAATAAAAAGAAACTCAGTCAGACAGTGTGAGCGATAAAGAGGAGAGGAAAAGAGAGGCAGAGAGGGAGAAAAAGACAGACATGCAGACAATTTCATATAAAATGCATGAGCATGAAACCAATTCAATAGCCAAAAAACGAGAAGAAGGGCCCAAAAAGAAGGTGGTTGTTAGGTTGGAGAGAGGCAAGGTGATGGTTGTTAACTGCCTGTCGAGTAACTGCCTTGTACTTGTCCTAGTTGTTCGGCATGGAACTCTGAAGCGAAGATAAAACCAAATTACATACAAGGACAGCAGAGAGAGAGTGACGGAGAAAGAGTGTGATGAGATGAGGAGGAACCTTTTAGATACAAGAATTTGAAACAGACAAAATTTGCAAAAAAGAAAAAGGAAATTTAAAAAAAAGCAGGAGACACATAGTGAGAGACGGGAAAGGGGAAGTAAGGGAAGGTTGGGGGAGATCACCGAATCAAGAATCAAATAGAAGCGACAAAGTTTTTGAATTAATTTATTGATACAACGATAAGGATAGGAGACATGAGAAGGAGGAGCTAACAGAAGTTCTAGGTTAGTGTAGGAGATAAACGTTTTATAGCATGGCCATCATCAATGATGACCATCATCTTCATCATCATCGTCGTCAGCATCATCATCATGGAGGCAGAATAAGAGAGAGTGGAGGAGGGGCTGAACAGTCTCGATTTAATCAAATGTATTGCACAAAAAGTTCGCCAAACTTGAAAAGAAATGAAAAAGCAAGAACATAAAATGATTTGTAATGTGATGAGATACAGATACACATAGCAAGATAATAGTCCATGGAGTTTGTGTGTGTGTGTGTCTGTGTATGGTGGGTCAGTATTGTGTGAGTCATTTTCGGTGCATAGTCTGGCTCATATTGCTCATACGCAACGTTGTCGTCAGCTGTCGCAAATAATACAGAAGAAAGCCAAAAACAAAATAAATTCTGTATTTACTTAGGCAAAGCGAACAATTTGTTTTTTGTATTTGTTGCTACCAATTCTTTCTTATTTTTGTCTTGGTTTTTGTTTTTTGTGCTTTCGCATTGTATCTGATTAAAAGCGTATAAAAAGAAGCCGAAGTAAAGAACAAAGACAAACAACTGCGGAAAGCTGCCGAGAAGTGAAAAAGTAAAGCACAAGCAAGCGACTTTGAGTTACCCTGTAAGACAATTAACTAAAAATGGAAGTAATTCGAGGGCCAGATTCAGCTTTAATAAGTTAGTATTGGTAGAAAGGAAGTAATGGTAGGCCATAAGTTAACAACTTTGGCAACAAAGCGTTAGCGTTCATTAGTTGATTAGATCTTGCATATTTTTAATGCGATCAAGTTTAAAAGACAAATTATTAACTTTCCAATAAGGACATAGTTTACCTCTTTTTTGAGTGCGGGCGTGGCAAATCATTTTCTAAAATAGATATAGAACAAATTATATAATTTGGCCAGCAATGTTTATATCTTGGCTTAGTTAAATTGGAGTATACCCTGTTTACCTTTTGGTTTATAGGGTGCCTCCTTCCCCAATAAAAAAAAGCGAACCAAAAATATTCAACATGCGCCGCACCTACACAAATATATATACATATAGATGAGCTTGATGTTCTTCTTTCACCTTACCCCCTCACCTCACTGCCACGCGCTATTGCCCTCCTCCGGCACTCTCTCTAAACAAAATTATGCACATAAAAAGCATCTTTAACAACACCTAGCACCGCTCCCGGCACCGGCCTGGCATCTATCCACCTATACATATACATATATGTATATATAGACTTGCCCACCTACTACTCCCCTTCCCTCACTCCTGCACAACACCGTCTCCCATACTTCTTGTGACTTTCATGATACTTGTTCAATAACCGATAACATTTCGCTTCGTTTGTTTCGTTTCACTCTGTTCTTCTTTTCCTTTTTGGTGTATATTTTTTTTTCTGTTCTTTTTTATTTTGCTGACTTTGACTTTTGTATTTATATTCGTAGTTTGCTGATACGTTGCTTCAAAACAACAACAACAAAAATAAAAAAAAGAGACACAACAACAACAATAACAACGTGAAATAAATGCAAATTTTATTTCGCCATTTTTTTGTGTATTTCATTCTTTACATTTTGCTTCTATTTGTTTAAAAATAAAAAAAATAGAGGCAAAAACAGCAAAAAAATGCGCTGCTTTACTCGATTTATTTATTGTGCCATTCATAGTTTCATTTTTCCAACTACTCCTTCCCCCCTGCACCTCTCGTCACTCACCCTATCAGGGTGTGTGCGCTTGTGTGTGTGTGTGTGTGTGTAATGGCTGCTACATATATTTATGGCTAACAAAGTCCTTCGTCCCCGATGCCACGGCTGCAATTTATTGCCCTGACCAGAATTCAAATTCCGTTGCCTTTTGGGCTAATAAAATATTGAAATACATATATATACATACATATGTATGTATAAAAAGAAATCGTATAATATATATTTTTGGAACAATTTGTATGATTTTTTCCTTTTAGCTACAAATTTAGTTCGTTTTTTTGTTGCTTTTTTTGAAGTTTTTCAATAACAAAATCCATGCATAGATACATTTAATGTTTTTGTTGTTTTTGTTTTTTCTTCTATTCCACAATTTATGATTTGTTGCTGCAAAAATATTTGACTAACGAGCGAGAATTTCATATGAATGATTGGAAAATATGTATACAAATATTTGATACTTTTAAATTGTTCATTAACTTTATTTACTACAGCATTTTGTCGAAAATCAATTGCTTAGAAATAATTTGTTGGGCTTTATTTAGCTTGCCTTTGAACTCGACAAATAAGTACAGTCGGGTCTCGATAATTCGTACCCCGCTAAATCGAAAACCTAAATATTTCGTAGGAAACTGTTTGAAAACCCAGTAAATCGAAAACCAGTGTAATTCCTAGAAAACTCTGTTCCCATGCCATTTCGAGTTATCGAGACTCGACTGTATATAAAGTCACGCCTATTCCAATCTCAAATTTGATCACTTTTCATATTATTTGATTAACGTCAATAAGGTCGAAATCTAGACAAAAAATATTGCCAAATACCAATATCCCCTTAGCATTAAAGAGAGCTAAAGTAGATCAGTTTTTTAAAATATACTTAAATATTTATTATAAAAACAATTGGTAAATTGTCTTGGTAAAGTTTTCTTCCACTTGACCTAGTCTAGTACTATCTATAAAAATGTTATCCTATGTAACTTACAATAAATTATAAGTCTTTAAAAAGGAGTGAAATGAAATGGTAAGAATTTCTATTGTGGTGACATTTGATTGAGGAGATTTCAAACAAGTTTGGATTGGTCAATACATCGCCTGAGGTCAGTTCTTAAAACTAATTTCGTATTCCACATCGCTAAATCCAATTGTAAAGCCATAAAAAGAAATATAAAGATAAATAACACAAAATGCGTATAAATGTTTTGTTGTTGTTGTTTTTTTTTGGTTATTTTCATGCGTATTACGTCAACAGCTAACATTGAGTACATACTTACACATATATAATATATACACAGATGTTTCGATTTTTTTTGCTCTTTTTGGTTTTTTGCATATTGCGAATTGCCCAAAAATTGCCATAAACAAAAAACAGCAACAACAATGACTAGAAAAAGAGAGACAGAGAGAGGGAGAGAGAGAGAGCGCAATGCAAAGAGAGGTAGTGAAAATATAAACAGAAATAAGAATTGTGAAGATAAACGCATGACAGGAACAATCAACAACCAGCAGCCACCAGCAGCAGCAACATCAAGAGCAACAGCAACAATCAGCTACAGCAGCAACAGCTTGTCATCGTTGTCAACTCGCTTTGTGTAGGTCTGGGTGTGGGTGAGGGTGTGTAGTAGGAGGATGCGGTGTGTGTGATGTTTTTTTTTTGTGTTTTTAATATGCAAGATTATAGAGCATAACGACAACACCTGTCGCTGATTGTTGTCAAGACTGATAAGAGCAAGCTGTTGCTGCTGTTGCTGGTTGCTCATGACTCTTGCTTCTTTTATTTAATGTGCTCACATAAATTTGAACCCTTAGAAAGGAGCATGAGGAGAGTAAAGCAAGTAGAAGGAGGAGGTCAAATCAAAAACGCGTTTTATGGTTTACTGGCCACTACTAGCAGAAGCGAAGAACAAAGGCGGCGTCATGATAAAGGATGAAGACACAGACAGAGAGAGAGAGAGAGAAGAAATTTTCGGAAAATTTATTGCATTTACAAGCATATTACAAACGCTTCGTTTTTCAATGCTGAAGCTGCCGCTGGTGCTGCTGGTGTTGCCTTGGCTCGCTCACGTTCTGATGCTGCTCACTCACAAAACTCACAATTCCCACTAGCCACATAAAAGCGCGTCATGTCCGCGCTCCCCACATCAACCCAGCATCAACCCACTTTTCTGCCACAATTCGTGGCATGCCTTGTGGTCCCTGCCAAATTGATGTAGACTCTGCGGCGCCAGTGAGACCAAAAAAGAACCAGATGTGGAGAGAGGGTAGCCAGTCAAGATTGATGGTCCGTTGAATTGCCGGAGCGCTCGATGGAGCTCGCTGGGGCCTGTGAGTTTCAGCTTCTGTCTCCACAATATGAATTACTCATAGCTCATTTTTGTTGCAATTTATTGTCATTGTTGGCTGGTTGCATTCTTTATGTGGCAATGGGTAACTTTTTCTCACAAGATTTTTCATGTCATCGTCGTGGACAAGGCATATTTCACATTTTTAGTTAAAAATCCCCAAAAGCAGGCTTACCCGCCCAAAAGAAAAGCATAAAAGAAAGCATTTCGTGGAGAGAGGGTGAAGAAGAAAAAGTAGTGAACGGCAATTACAACTAATGTGGCAACTGCGTGTCGTTGTTGCTGTTGATAAAGCTGACATCATTAGGTGGCACACACACTCGCATGCACACACAATCACATGTGTGTGTGTATTGCCTTGTTCTTGTTCTACTTCCGTTTTGGACCAGGCTTAATTTCCTGCCAGCAACATGGCGTATGTGTAATCAAGTGAATTGCCAGCCATGTGTTTGTACGCCTCCCCCTTCCCCGTCCCCAACGAACAGTCCACACTCCACACTCCTCACGCTTTAATCACTGAAACTGCCATTTTTCATCAAAGTAATTACGAGACGCTGGGCAAAAACACGCAGGCCAAGCCTAACCCTCCCTCCACCACCAAAAACCGACTTAGCCCCCTTAATCCACGCCCAACAAACATCTCTTGTTTCCATCTACTATTTTTTTGTTTGGGGGTCAGTCTGGCAATTGAATCATTTGATATGCATTAAAATTTTATGTCTTATTTTTATTTTTGTTAGCCTTAAATTTACCCTTAAACGCAAAAGGAGGGCGGAGGACGACTTTCCCCTATTTAGCATGATTGGGCATATAATTTTTCATTGCCTACTTTTCAGAGCGCGGCAGCAATTGAAATGAATTTTGAATTTATGCAATAATAGCAACAGCTGGGCTCAAAAAATGAAACAAATCTAGGAGATCTAAGAGAAAAATTTCTGTTGCAGCTTTTGTTTGTGTATTTGGCGGTTAAGGAAAAATCCTTTTTACGCCCGCTGTGCAAAAATATTAACGAGCCAAAGTTCCGATTTTGTGTTGGCAAACATCAAAAGAGGAAAGCAACCAAACTGATTGCCAAAAAAAAAAAAAAAAACAACAACACCAACAACAACAACAGCCAGAGATTTTGGGAGAAGCATAGCAAGAAATCCTTGGCAAAAAGTGTGCCGAGCTCCTTCCCTCTCTCGCTCATTCATCTCATCCTCCCATAAGTAAAGGTGAGAGAACAGAGTAAGGGAGGGGCTGAAATAGAAGGGTTTTTGCAGTTTTTGGCAATCTATTTCACCTGCCTCTCAAACTTCTCAGTCCACAAATGTTGCTTCTGCTTTGTTTTCCTGCCAATTGGCGTAGGCTGCTGCTTCTGCTGCTTCAATTGTTGTTCCTGTTTGCAACGAACCAAACGAAAAACCAAACCAAACTCAAGCAACCTGGGCTAACTGCCAAAAAATACAAGGATTTTTGAGGACCTCTTTCTCTCTCTCGCTTTCTGCCGAGTTGTCATAATTTTCAAGTGACCCAACAGCAAAATCAGCCAGCCAAAAGCAGCATGTGGCCACAAACATGTAGAAAGGATATTCAATAGGCCACGCCCACAATGATGTTCCCTGGTGATATATAGTTCAAACTACAAGGTATACATAATTTGTTTTTATTTTCAAAATTGAATCTTCTACTCCACCTCCTTCATCTTTATTTAAAAGTTACCTGGGCAATAAGTACACAAGAATTTTAATTTACTATCATCATCCCCTGCTCAAATTACCGTATGAAAGTTCAAAGTACATTTTATTTATGAATATTTCTTGGCCCGCAGCACTAAAATTAATTAATCTAACAAACCAGAAATTATTTTTGTTACGCCCCCAAGTTAAAAGTAAATACATAAAGATGGAAAATTACATTTAAATAGATTTGATTTCGTTTTCATTATCATAATTAACAAGTCCTAGACTGATAAGTTCTTAGCAACATTTCGAATTGGCAAAGTTGTTCCTAACCGCCCAAAGGTTGAGACTAAAGGATAACTTGGCCCAGTATTAATGTGGCCATTTGATTTATACGTTCTATCGATTTTCTAGGAAAATGGGTTGTTAGAATATACATATATGCGATTCCAGGGGAAACTTTAAGTTGTCCAGCGAATTAATGGAAATTGCGTAATTAAATTTATTTCACTTTGACCACATTGATCTAGAAGAAACCTAAAGTAAAGTAAGACTTACAAAAATGCGAAATACAATTAAATGAGGTTAAAAAGTAAATAAATTTGCAAGATTTTTGGCGAGGTGTTGTTTTCTTTTTGCAAAACATTATTTAATCATCTTTTCTATTATAGAATGCATAAACAACTGACTAGACAACGTTTTGTCTTTTACTTTACCCTCTAGCTCTTTAATGGATAATAATTTTATCACTATTTTCTTTCCATTGTCTAGTATTTTTTAGGGGGTGATAACCATATATGTCTCATGCCCTTACACACATTTGCTTGCATAATCAAACATACATCCTTTTTGCTTACGTAACCTGTTCAAGTTAAGCAGCTGTTATGTAAGGGATTACGTCAAACGCTGTGACAACATAAGAGTTCTATCAATCAAATTGTAGTGAGTCAGAGAGTGTTGAATATCCATGAAGCATACAAATATGCATCAGTGGAGGAACTTTTATAGGATAGATTTTGTAGGTATGAAGAATTTGAAAGAATACGAACAATTCTTTGTGTGTCTTCTTGTCCCACGAATCTATTAGATCCCCTTCATAGTTTAGCAGTTATTGATTGTTAATTAACAATATTAGGTAAAGTACTTCGACTCTATTACCAGTTAATATCACAGTGCATACTGAATATTATGATGTTAAAATTATGTTAAAAAGAGCTTAATATTTGTGTCCCATCGTGAACTAAGCAAGTGCTCAAGCTTTTCATTTTCAGCAATTTGCTACTAGTTTTTTCTCTTTAAACGTTGTCTATGATATCTGTAGGGAAAAACTTTTAAGTTCATTTCATTTAAATCGAATATAATTTTTGACAGGATTTTTAGTTTTTGTATAGCAGCAGTAGCAGCATCACTGCACTGTCCCAACTTCCAGCTGTCACCTCTTTTGAAATGCAACCAACTGAGAAAGAAAACCAAACTCTCACACACATACAGTCACCCACATGTATATATGGACAGCATTTTGCCACAAATTCTGTGGCAGAAAATGTCTGACGACTGACTGTTTGTTTGCTTGCTTCTTAATGTTGGTGTGTGTGTGTGTGTGTGTCTGTTGTATGTTTTATGTTGTTGTTGTCCATGTTGAGCATGCGGTTTTTCTTATTGTTCTGCATTGCTTGTTCACTACTTCAAGTTGTATGTGTGTAGGTCTGTGTATGTGTTGTGCATTTGCAAGTTTTGCTAGTTTTTGGTGTCTGGGGGCAGGTCTCCTCTTGCCCCTCTACATGACGTCCCTTAAAGTTTTTATAGACTCCTGGCAGTCCATTGTCTTGGCTGCTTTTTGGTTGGTTTCCTCTTTTCTTTTTTCTTCTCTTCTTTTTGTGTTTGGTTTAGTTTCTAAAGAAAACATTGCTTTTATTTTTAGACAAAAAGCAGTCAAAGAAACGTAAAGGGGGAGAATGGAAAGTTGTGGAAAGGAAAGTGCGGTGCATTTTAGGTATTCTTCTCAGGTAAAAGTTGAGGTTTTAGTTTTTCCATTCATTGTGCATACGCGTGCAAATTTTATAATTTTAAGCATATTACGAAACTTAAATGCGCCATAATTTGTTTTTAGTTGTTTTTCGGTTTTAAGCGGATATGACAGTTTACATTTTGGAGAGTTGCATGCGGTTGACAGGTGGGCGGATGATGCCAGCCAGGTGGGTGAATGTCATTGTCCTGTAGGATGGCTGTTGCTGCTGCTGGCGGCAAGCTGTCACATTTTGTCACCTTTATGTCTCTCTGTTGCGTGGCTCTAGGGCTGATCTTGTCGCTTTTTGTTAACACTGATTATATCTCACTCTCTCTCTCTCTCTCTACCTTTTATCCTTTTTTGCTTCTTTTTTCGTTCGTTTTTGACGTATATGACTTTGAATGCTTGTTGACAGGCTGCTGGCCTGCGGGCCCTTAGTTATACTTGGTCGTTGGTTTTATAGAATGCTTTAACTTTTTACTCTGTCTCATGCGTCTAATGAGGTCATTGCTTGACAATTGCATTTAGCTGGTAAGAGCGAAAGAGAGAGAGAGAGAGAGAGAAAGAGCGAATGAGCTCGTGTGATTTGTTGCAACTCCACAGAGAGAAAGAAAGGGCGGAAAGCGAGCCTCCTTCTGTCCTTCTTGTCATTTCTCATTCTCTCTGCCTGTTTTCATTTCCGTTTTCTCTGTCTCGCTTCATTGTGGTTGTCATTAGTCGCCACCCGTAGCCCTCTCTTCTTCCTTCCACCATTTAGCTACATTTCATTTGATTTTAGTTCATTTTAACTGTCTTTTGTCTTTTGTTTTACGCTGCTTCGGCATCTTTTTTTTTCATTCACTCCCTCTCTCTCACTCCCTCTCTCTGTTTTGTTGTCTTTCATTAATTTCGTCCAGGCGCCGCAGTTTCCAAGGGGGTTGCATGGGGAGCTGGGTGGGGGAGGGGGTCGACTGCGGCGTTATTCTTCTTCTTTGACATAATTTATGCGACAAGGCGTGCAAGAGATAAATTTTCTGTCGTTTGCCATTTTTCGCTTGCGTTTTGTATTTTTGGTCTAAATAAATTAAATGGCAGGGGGGTGGAGGTTGGGGGCAGCAGCTTCTTGAGGAGTGTGGTTGTTGAGGGGTTTTTGCCTGTTGATTAATGCTAGCTTTTAATTGCATAAGAGCACAACACAATGCACTTTTTCCTCCCTTAGCACTCACTCTCTCTCTCTCTGTCTCTCACGACGCCACAAAGTATGGCAAAATTGTGCCATCGTACACTTGGCGTATACGTAATGTGAGACTAAAACCAAAGTCATGCTTTAACATGTGAGTGGCTGCATATGAAATGCGGTTCATTGCTGCTGTTGTTGCCTGTCTGTTGCACAGCCAACCACACTCCCTCCCCTCTCCTCTCTCTCTCATACCGCCCACCACCTTATCTTGCTGCGGCCTCCCTTATGACATGTAAAATAGCATTTTCGTGCGTTTGTTAATTAAAAGTGCAAGGAATAACACACAGTGAGATAGAAAGAGAGCGAGATTGAGAGAGAAGTCTACCAACTGTCGCCCCACTGCACCAATGCGTTTTTGAGGTAAGCCATAAATAATGAATGAAATTAACAGCAAACGTTGATGGCAGCCCCAAAGAGAAACAGAGAACAAGGGGAGGAATTCCTTCTGCAAGTGTCACATGTAAATGTCAGTATAGCAGCAGCTTGCTTTAATGCTGAAAATCTTCTCTTTCCCTTTCTCTATCAGTCTCTTTCTCTCGTTTCTGAAAAGATATTGTTTATCTGATTTATTCTCGAAAAAGATGCAGCTGAGTTGCAGATGAAATGCACACTCTGTGTCACCGTCTTTAGTTATTTGTGTGTGTGTTCAAGAAAGAAGAGAGTTATGTCTTGTCATAAATTTCATCAGACTATCGGTAAAAGAAAAATAAGGAAATAAGTAAGAGTGACAAAGAAAAACTTGGCACTTTAAACACAAATTGCAAATTTCAAGCAGAGATAAATTGATAGGAATTCGAGTTGAAAAGATTGCAAGCAAACAAATTGATATGCATCAAGGAACTTTTACTTCGTTGTAGTTGAAGGACTTTGAAGATTTTTTTTGCACTTAAAATATTGAATAACTGATAGAAGATAAAACGTTTGTATTCCAAATTGATTTGGAATTTTTGCTCTTTCCTTTGGTTACTCAAATCTATTTTTCTATCTGCTCACTTTATATTATATTTATATTTTTTATCTGAAGTATCCCATCAAGACTTCCTTCAATAACTAATGCTTTATTTCTTCTACTAAAGCGTTTAGAAATTCAATTTATTTAGTTACCAAAAATGGCCAAGGATATCGTTATTATTTTGCATTCGACTTCTGCTTATCCACATCTTCTTCACTTGCATTTTGGTTTTCTTCGTGTTCTTCTTTATTTACCATTTCGATATGATTGTAAGCCCCTACCTGTATGGCAAAATCAGCAGCTATTTTTGCCTCTGTGGTCGCTGCTGGTCGACGTCCTCGTCGTTTGGGTCTCGCATTATGACTAAAGACATGTTGAGCCGTTTCTGAATCGTAAAGTGGCATAAGCTCACGATCATATCGTTCCTCAATTAAACGTCGCACCGTTATGGGAATACGTTCACTATTCAGCCAGGATTCATTCTCACGTTGTTCGCGAGTCTGTTTGGCCAATTCACGATAGCTTCGATAACGTCGACGACTGTAAGCCTCATTGACTTCCAATTGTGTGGGCTCAACGGGTCGTTGGTACATGGGTAGGCTAGGATGTTGCCTTCGAATGGCTTTTCAGCAAAGCAAAAAGAAATTAGTTGAAATGTGTATAGTTTAATATTCTGTTTTACCTTCATAGCGCTCATAAAATATTGTACGATCTTTGTTATAGCGATTTGAGAATAAACTTCGCATGTTCTTAGGTCTATTTTTAATATTCGGTTTGCGTAAGAATAAAATGTTGACAAAACTGAGATCAAATTTTAATCGTCTAACTGTCAAGGGAACGTTACGACAAGTAAGTTAACCAACACTGAAGTAAGTTAACCAACACTAAAAGCAACTATTAGCAACTAATTTTATTATACGTTAAGCTAGGCATGCTTAGGATAATAGAAAAAACACTTCTAAATGATATTTAATGACGTTTCACTCATCTTTACAACAATTCAAGCCAAAGAGTTTTTCTTTAGAATATCACTTTGTCAAATTTTCATTGCTTCAAACAGGTTTAAGACTTTAATTTCATTAAAAAGATTGTAAAAGGCTAGAAAAATCATAAAAATAAATCCAAACGCTATTTACATTTAATACTAGTATCAACAAAAAAGAATCTAGCTGAACTGTTGATTCTGCATCAATTCTGTAGGCCTCTTTTTAAAACTAAAACTATGTACCTTTAGGATCCATAATTTTAGTTCAGGAAAGTCATATACTAAATCCTAAATTAGCACACTTTTGAGCCAGTCTTCGAGCTGCCAGGGGAATTTCTGTTAAATTTTTTTTAATGTTTTTCGCATTATTCATTTTGATATATATATATAGATATACTTAGATAAATCAAATTGGTTTCTTTTGTTTGATTAAACTGTTTAAAGAGCCATAAAAATGGTAACAAATTGCTACGATAAGTTGATGATATTTCCGTTGCCAATCTTTTTCAAACTATATATAAAGTTATCAAAAGAAGTTTTCTCCCACCCCCTCGCTCCGCTGCGTATACACACACACACACACACACACACACTTGGAGCCATTATTTATGTGTTGGGCAATTACTCAGTATGCTCTTTTAAAGGGTCTTCCCGTCCCTTGCACACTCATTTCTCTTGCTCTTATTTTGGTTTTCTTGGCAAAATGCATAATTTGTTTTGTCGAAATACACGACGCATAGATAATACTTACAAGTGTCTGAAAACTTGGCAAGAGTTGGCCAGAAAATAAATAAATGCATTTATTTTGTCTCTTACACTCACTGAGACTCTTGGCCAAGGCATTAAAACCACAGCAATTAACAATATAAGACCCCACACAGTTTCTGGAGGAGGTGGGGAGTCAGTCAAGAGTTGTTATTCTGCTTGGCACTTGCTTATCCTCGCATCGTTGCATTTTCATAATAAACCGACTGGGCTTTTGGTATGTAGAAATAGAAATTCATTCTTCACATGGAGTAAACTAATGTGCGTTGCACTGGAAGAGGCAACCAAAAAGCCCCAAAAACCCAAACCCCAAGCCGAATACCAAGAGGAGAAACCCCATTGAAGCCCAGTCAAGCTAAACCAAGCCACATGAAACAGTTTTATATCCTTTTTGGGTTGCTCCTTCTTCTTCTTCATCTCTTGTTGTGTTTTATACAGTTGAGTTAGCAAGGCAATTATTTATATATTTTTTGTGTTTTGTGGATTTTTTGGGAATGGCCAGTGGACGGGAGGTTCGGGCACACCCCTTTTAATAGCCACCAACACCACATTAAAGTCACACATTAAAAGAGGGGCAGCTACGAGAAAACCAGAAAAGGAAATGAAATGAAGGCGAAACGAAAAGGAATCAAAAATGTGCAGTTGACGCAAAAACGTGCCGAGTATATTCAAGTAGCCCAGGACACATTCATGCATTTTATGGTCATCCTACAAGTTCTTCCCCCCACCTTTGTCGTCGTCCCTTTTGCTGCCTTCCTTCTGTGTGACTTTGGCCTGAAAGTAGTTTTCATTGTTTTCCCTGCCTTAGTTTTATGTGCAACGATGTCTGTTTTGTTGTGGCCACAAGCAACAAGGACTTCTAATTAGCACACTGTCAGCGGTGGTCAGGACAATGGTTGTTGGGTTGTGAGACGGAGACGACTGTTAGGAGGACAACGACAAATGTGCTTAAATGGCCGCCGCTGCCACTAAAAACTCAACTAAAACTGAAATTGCGCCGTCTCTCGTTCAAGCAAATAAAAAGGGACGCGAAACGGAAACCGCAACTGGCAAATGGCGAAGGACATTACAAAACTACACTATACTCCTCTCTACTAGTACCTACTATATATATTTCTATATAGGTAGAATCCGCAAATACATATATATGTATATATATTTATATATATGTATATGCATATAAAGCGGCATTTCAACTCCTAAGCGCTTGATGTCCTCCTGTTCAGTGTCCTGTTTCGTGCCTGTTGTTGTCCTGCCCATTATTATACCTACAACATTTTCTTTCTTTCTTTGCCATTTTTTTCACTCGTTTTGGCTCTCTTGCGTTTTATTTCCATTTTGATTGCTGGACGTTTCGTTCTACGGATTCGTTTGGTTCGTTTTTTTTCTTTTTGCTACTGCTGCCCTCAAATGTATGCAACACATTTTGTATGCAATGGCCGCCACAGCCAAATCCGCTAAAGAAGAAGCATGTGTAAAAGAGGAGCGGTGGTTGGCGGTTGGTGGTGGGGCTGAGGTGGGTCACTTCCGTGCTGCTACAGCAGGGCAGTGCAGTGGAGGCTACAGGAAATAGTGGCGTCAGGTCGCCAGAACGACCAAAAACCCAGGGCCAAAAAGTGAAATCCAAAGCGAGCGAAAGAGAGCTCTAGCTAGAGCTGGCCAATTGAATGTGTGACTCTGTCGCTGGCTCTGGTTTCAAGTGCTGCCACTCAACTAGCACTTATTGCATGCGACAAACGACAAACGAAACGAGGACTTTTCTCTATCCCTCTTTCATGCTCCCTCCCTCCCCTCTGGTCCGGATGCGGCCGCAACTTTTTCCTTTTTTTTTTTGTCGTTTTTTCAATTTCAATTTTTCCACTGAAGTGCCTGAACTGTGAGTATGTGTATGTGGCTCAACACTTAAAGCAGTTAGCACGATGACCATCATTGGCATATCCATGTATGAATTCCAGCCTCCTCTTCTCCTCCTCTTCAACATTTCAGACCCTGGCATTCTCTCTTTAGTGCCATTTGCTGCACATGACGCCAGGATTGCAGAGAGACAAAGACAGAGAGGAAGAGAGAGGAGAAACCCCGTCACGTAATTGTTAAAAGGAACAGCAGCAGCCAAAAGCAGACGGTCCATATGTATGTTCGTCGTTACCCTACACATATTACGTATACGCAGCAGTCAGCATTGTCCTCAGGATTTTCACAGTAGTGCCTAAGCGGCCGTGAAGCCAGAAAACAAACACAAAAAAGAGATGGAGGTATTGACAAAGAGAGAAAGACAATAGCTGAAAAGTTGAAGAGGATACACGAAGCTATCTATACCCTGTTGAAAAACAGCTTAACAATTAAGTGAAATTGATATGGTGAAAGTAATTTGTGAAGGATTACTTTGCTGACTTTCTTAGTAATTTGGAGGAAATATTGGAGGAAACACTTCGCAATATATGTATGTAGCTAACAAGAACTAATTTACGAAAATTCTCACATAGATAAGATCTGAATAAGGTCTTTGGTTTTCGGAAACGATCAGAAAAACAGTTAAGATTAAAGACCATAATATGGTAAAAAGATACGAGAAAAAGAAATTTTTCTAAAGTTCACCTAAAATTTTCTTTTTGTTAATGCAAAATGTTTTTAACGAACTTGCTTCCCCTTAAAGATGCACCAAATTGCCGTTTCTCTATAAAACTATAGATAAGATCAAATGGGATAAGTTTTTCCTACTAACTGGAGAGTATTGTCCATGTGTTATTTGCATTAGTTTGTGGATGTCCTTTTTCTCCATTCCGAGTGGCTGAGTATACCCATTTGCTGGCCATTTACCTGAAACTCACCTGGTCCTCTGCTGCTCTGTTCGTGTAGACTGCAGTTATTATGGCCGTAAGCATAACGGTTATCTCGGTTATTTTTTTCGCTCTCTTTCCTGTCTCTTCCATTTGGGAAATTTCAGAAGTTCGAGGCGCGTTTTTTTTTTGTGCTCTCATAATTTAATATTTACAAAGTAGAGCAAGAGAAAACTGCAAAATAATAAAACGAAATTACCAGAGACACTTGGGGACTCAACAACAGAGGTGGCAGAGAAGCAGATGAAAAGGAGAGGTTGCTTGGAGAGGGGGTGGCGGGAGTCTGTAGGAAATCTGTGCTCTGCATTAAAAAACGCTTAGGGCAGCAACTTTGTCGCCTGGCAGGCGGCTGGACAGGACTCTCGGATTCGCTGTTCGGCTAGGACTGGACATTGTGTTCCCATTGACAGTTTTTTTGGAGAAGGAATGGACTCGTGGTCGTCTCTTTCCCTTTCTCCTGAGCGTGTGTGTGTGTGTGTCGTGCATTTTGAAATTTGTTTGTTTTTAATTAATTGCACGCGGCATTGCGATGGTCGCTAGACTTCACATGAGTCCTGGCCCTGCGTGCTGGACAGTGATTAAGCGACTCGTACTAGGCTGTGGAAGGGGAGAGCGAGCGGAGACTGCGGGTAAGTAGTTACTGCATAGGCATGCCATGTGGTGATTTTGTGCAGATAAACCAACAAACTGGGCGTGGTTCCCTGTAAAATGGGGTTGAATCTACATTTCGATTAAAACTGAAATCAAATCAAATTAAAGTTACACACAAAAACCGACAAAAAAAAAAAAACCGAAAAAATACCCACAATAAGAGGGCGAAAATTTGCATACAATTTAAATTTCAATTTGCTGAACAAAGTTGGTTAAATTAGTTGAGGCAGACAACAAAGAGTTTTCCATTTTTTTTTTCACCCTTCTTGAAATAGAGGGTGAGAAAAGGGTAAAGGAGATGCCTTTTGCCTTCTGTTGTTTGTGCCTCTGTTTGACTTTTATCGAAGAATATTTTGTGCGTTGTGTTTTTTCTTTTCGTTTCTCTTCTCTTCTTTTGGTTATTTTTTTTTTTTGTGTCTTCTGTTGGTTTTTCTTCTCACTGACTCGTTTTACAAATTGTACAACATCCGCATATATGTGTGTGCGTGTGTGTGTGAGTGTGTTGGCTTTGGTCATAACGGAAAAGGAAACAACTGGCATTGGCAGTTGCCCCCATACGAGGACAACGTTAAGGATAATCGTGATGACAGCATATTTTGTGACCTTCCTCTGGCACTTCCCACTTTCTCACCCTCTGTCGCTCTCTATCTCTCGCTTCTTTGGTTGAAAAGTTTTGCTGGGCTTCCGTTTTTTCTTCTCGTTGTTCTGCGGTGGGTTGGAAGGGGGCCGAGTTGGGGAGGTCATGTGTCACTTTCTTGTCTTTAAAATGGCATTAAAACTGGCCAACCAACAAAATAAATTTCGTAACTGAGACATCTCAGTCGTAGTTAACCCCTCTCGGCTTTGTAATACGAATCATTCTTGTCTTCTGCCCTTTAACCCTCTTACACTTTGATCTGAAATAATATATCAAATAAATCACAACACACACATACACACACAGACAGACAGATAAATACAGGGAGAGCAAATGCCATGGCAATGGGTTTACAAGTGGGCGTGGCCTGTAAATGTATGTGTATATAGATTATATGTATATTGTATATGTGGGCGATGAATTGGTGTGCTCCACTGGCTTTTCATTTAAAGTAAATGATTTAAAGAGTGTTTGTAATGTTAAATCAATACTAATGCAAAGTTTTTACAAAGTTTCAAATGGGTAAAAATTAAGTAAGAATGTTTTGTAAAAGTTTGAAAAGCTCTCCATGTGGAATATCGTCTTTCCAAAATTATTATATACTTCTTTGTTTAAGAAGTTATGCTCGTCCTTAGGGAAGGGAAGTTGGCAGTTCTTGTTTTGAAAATTTTTTAATGAGGTCTTCACTAAATACTCTTAGGAATTCAAAAGTTAAGGTTAAGATATAAGAACATAGTCTGGTTACGACAATTTTAATGTTGACTTATTATGCTTGTTTTATCAATAGTTTCCTTTTTCTACTGCAAGTTTAATAAATCTTTCTATTTGGCTGATTGTTGTTTTGTTAGCCGTCACTTTGTCTGATATTAAGAGCAAGTGTGTTAGCAACTCAGGAACTGTTAACCGACTACTTGATCTATCATGTTTTATCTAACATGTATGGATTTAAAGTTGAAACTTTCTTACTTCCTCTTTTTCTGTGTTTTTTGTTGGTTGGTAGGGATGACAAATGTGTTATTTATGCTAAGCAAATGGTTACAAAAAATAATACAACTTGATTTTCATAATTTTTCTTCTTTTGTTTGGTTTTTTCTTGCAGATACAACAAGATATTCTCAGACAAGAGGGTTTACCATAAAAATTGTGTGTGGGCCAAATGAGGTAAGTTTTGCGTCATTATACCATACACCCATAGGGTGAAATGGTATATTAAAGTCGCCAAAATGTATGTAACATGCAGAAGGAAGCTTCTCCGACCCCATAAAGTATATATATTCTTGATCAGTATCAACAGCCGAGTCGATCTAGCCATGTCCGTCTGTCCGTCCGTCTGTCCGTCTGTCCGTCCGTCCGTCTGTCCGTATGAACACCTAGATCTCGGAGACTATAAAAGCTAGAGCCACCAAATTTGGAATGTAGGCTCGTGTAGTATGTAGAGTGATCAAATTTGTTTCAAATTTTTGCCACGCCCCTTTCCGCCCACGCAATTCAAAAAAAACGTTTATCTCAAAAACTATTGCAGCTAGAGACACCAAATTTGGTATGTATATTTGCATAGTAAATGCGCACATTTTGTATGTATAAAGTTTTTGCCACGCCCCTTTCCGCCCCCGAAATTTGAAAAACTCGATTATCTCCCGTAATTTTTTACCTTGTGCATTAAAATTTGGCACACTTAAATTTGATACTAATACCGAGCAAAATACCAAATTTGATGAAAATCGGACAAAAAATAGCTGAGTTATGCATATAAACGTTTTTGCATAAGGCCTTTGATGGCCGTTGGCGGGTGGGGGCGCTAGGGTGCTTATATGCATAAGTGCGCGAGATACTGAGATATGCTTGTAACAAGCATGTGAACAGAATTGTGGAAAATAGGCAAATGCATTAGTTATTACAAATTTGAAATATTTGTTTTACTGGTGTATGGTATACCCAAGTCGGCGAGACGACTTACTTACTTCATTTTTTTTTTTTTTTTGTCAGTTGAATTGAAGACAACTTTTTCGTGCAAATTTTCCTTATTCTTTGTTTTGAGACCAGCTTTAATTGAACTTTTGTGCTTATTTATGGGCAACCAGACACGCCTTGTCCTGACTACCAGCCTGCCTACTCTGTGTGTAAAAAGGAGGGAACGGGCTATAAATTGTTAAGTTTTATCAGCCGCACAGAAACAGAAAGAAAGAGAGAGAGGGAGAGAGAGAGAGAGCAGAAACAGAAGCCATAGCAAAAACAACAATATGAATAATAATGCCATTGCAAAAGGCATCGAGTTGAGGCAAAAAGCCACAACACCAATACACAAACACACACACACATACATAAACTGACTCACACACGCACGCACAATTGAAGCGGAAGTGCGCATTGTTTCCGCTTTTAATAAGAGCTTGTTGTGAGCCAGCTTTCTACCCTTTTTCCATCCACACATCTCTCTGCGGTGTAAGCCATAAATTGCATTAAATTGCATTTAAATGTGTCGGACAGTTTCGAACAAAAGGACCAAGAAAACTCACTCACTCACTTACCAAGCAGGCATCCTTGTATTCCCTTATATGATTTTATGCTTATAAGCATGAAAATAGAGTCTAGAAGAAAACTTTACCAAAGTTTTCCCACAGGAAATATAGAAGAGGCAAGTAAGTACTAGGACGATGAAAAAGCTGCAGCAGCAGCAATTTCTTGACTCCTTATTTTCTTTTTTTTTTCCTTGTACTCTCAACAATTAAACATATTCGGGGCAAAAAAGTTTTACTTTACCTAACATCGCCCTTCCCACAGGGCACCTGCTGCTGCTGCTACTGCCAAACTCATTTGTTAGCCATTCTGTCCTCTGTGCTGGCCATTTGCAACTGACTATGATATATGGCACTTGGCATGTGTGTGTGTGTCAGTGAGTGTGTGAGGCACTTGATTAGCATTTTCCTCGAGCTTTCCTCTGCCAGTAATAGTAGAGTGCCAGAGCGTGCCTATTGATGTGTGCTAATTGCAAGGTTTTTTTTTTTTGTTGCTCCTCCATTCATTCTCTTTCAGTCACTGTGTGCCCAACAAGGAAATCCGCTTCGAGTGGCAAGTGGTGGATAGGAGTCGAGTTTCTTTGTCTTAAACTCAAGTGCCAACGACTACCAACTCGATTCGAGTACATATGTCTGCCTTAAGTTACTTTGCTTTTGCCTTTTAGGTGTGGGTTACTGTATTTCTTCGCCTGATTACTTCACTAGTCGACCAATTGTGCGGTTCGAGTGTTATATGAGCAGTCAACTAGGGTTTCAATTCGTTTTATTATTATATTATTAAGTCATATTCCATTTATTGAACTTTTTTCTACAAAATTGCATAACTTTTTTTTTACCGATTTGAGGTAAAATAAAATTCTCAAAAATATTTTTAATATAAAGGAAGAGCTTGAGGAAAGGGACTTAAAGAAACCCTTTGATCAAGTATTAGAATCAGTATTAGAATATTCAAGTAATTCAAGTATTTCCTAAAACACCAGTGTTGAAAAACGCAAAGTGGCTGAAAAAGGCTAGATATTTAGGTCACTTAATGCTTGCACATTTTATAATATTTTACTACAAACCGAAAAAAATAATAATCCCCGTAGTTATGTTTTCGGTTTGAAAAGATTTTTCATCCCTCTTTGCTGTGATTTGATCTTTGTTTAAGAACTTTAGTTAGAGCTTAACCCACTGGCAAACACTTAACAAAACGCTCAATCAATCATTCAATCAATCACAAACAAAAAGCAAAACGTAAAAAAAAAAAAAAGGGAAAAAGCCCAAACAAATGACAAAAAGATAGACATAAAACCCGAAAAGCAAAATAAAATCAGCTTAGAAAAGGCCAATAGCCGCCGCTGGTGCCGCATGACAAAGAATTGATACAAAAAGAAGGACATATGCCAAAAAGAGGACAACAACAACAATAACAGCAGCAGCTGCAAAAACAGGAGCTAACAAAAAAACGTTAACACAAAAAAAAACAAAAAATGATGTCTGGCTTTGGCTTTTTGTTTGCCATAGATGTTAGAGAGAGCGAATGTGTGTATGTGTGGCTGACCCAAAGACCTGGACCTGTTCCGTTGTTAGCCAGGCCGGAAAAAACAAGGCAATGTAAGACAGAGAGAGGGAGAGAGAAGAGTAGAGAGGACGAGATAGATGGATGGTCTTAGATGTAGGCAAGGCAACAAATCAGTGCACAAATCGCACAAACAAAGGAGCCCCATCCTGCCATTCATATATTCTTGTGCCTATGCCTAGTGCCTGCCACCTGCAAGGATGTCAACAACAACATTTCAGGACACATCAAACAAAGCAAGAGGGACCTGTAGGGATACACATGTTTGTCCGTTTGTGTATACGAACATATAGTGTAGAGGCAGCTCGTTAGAAAAGATTTCGCATGTCTAATAAACCAATTTTTTTCCAAAGGAAAAAAAGCTGTAAAAAGAAAGAGAATATAAAAATACATATATGCGTGGATACACAAACACACACACACACACAAACATATGCATAAATTTACACAAAGATACAACTATGTTCATGCAGATATACAGTCAGCTACAAAAGTATTCATGCAGGTGGTCCATATAACATTATGCTAACTCAAATGGCTCGCCCGCAAGGTCCTACCTCTACTTTGCTTCTAGGAAGCATTTCGCTTATTTATGTCATAAAAACTAGGACCTCTCATATGAAACGATGAAACGATTGGTTTTTATATCTTCTGCTGTCAGATTTTCGAAAGAACTGCGTGTAGTAGGTTTCTGAAACCTTTGCCTTATTAAATTGAACCTGAATAGTTTGACAGTGTTCATTTCTAGTGTCTTTAAGTCTATTAGGCTTCGTTTTGTAAAGAACAAAAGTGACAATTATGGTATAAGTTTTCTTAGATCAATTCTATTATTTTATAGTCTATATCTGTCACAAACAAGTTTCATTAGAACTAGCAAAATCAAAGGGACAATCAGTCATAAAATGCCAGGCTTACTTTATATAAACATATATAAATATTTTGTAGCATATTTACACAGCAAATACTTTTATGACTTACTGTACGGCTATAAGTATTCTCACAAGTTGGCAGATACTTTGCATATTATGTCTATATGCAAATGTGAATAGGAGGAAATGAAGATGACGTCCCATTTCATCTCCCCAACCATTCCCTTTACATCATCTCTCTCTGCCTTTCTCTTGTCGTGGTGGCCATGTTGTACCTATATTAACATATCAATCATGGCAAACAGATACAGATACTTTTATATTGTGCAAACATTTGAGCAATTTCAACAATGAATGTATGCGAATCGATGTGTCCGTGTGTGATGTATGTGTATGCACATCATAAATCCTTTAAACTCTGGAACAATTGTCATAGAGTTTATTGAAAAGTTAATTGCCAGAGAGAATGCAATAAATTAATGCCAACTAACTGAACATTGTCAGCGATATCAACTTCCTATCAACCAATTGTAATTGATGCTTCCCTTTCTCTCCCCCTCTTTACACATCTTCTTTTTGGTGTTTGTTTAATTGCGGCCATTTTGCTTTACTGTTTCCGCCTGATCCTGTCATATATATAATTTAAATACATATATATTTTATTGTTGTTTGTTTCTTTTTTTGTTTTTTGCTCTCATTGGTTAACAAATTAGCATTGCTGATTTTTCGTCATCGAGCATTTAAATCATTTGCATGTCATATCATTATATTATTTGCATTTTTATTTGATTTTCATTTAAGCCCTTTTGCACACGCAATAAAATATTTATATCAAATTGCAAGTAAACAACATGCAGGCAATATGCAAATTATTATCGCCAATTTATTTTAATTGATTTAATTAGATAATTTTACAATTGATTTTTATCTAAATGGCAACAGATCTGGCATACCCTATAATTGGCTTTCTGAAACGATAGATAAATGGTTTTACGAAAGTCAATAAAAGGAGTTTAGGCAGATAGAGAGGGATTCTCATTCGAAAAATGTTATGCCTTTGAAGTCTATAAAGAGGCATCGAGGTTGTCAGTAAGACTGCATTGGGTAATTCATAAAGGGAATAGATTTTGAATATCAATAATATTAAAGAAATAGAAAAAGGATAAAGATAACATCAAAGAAAGATAGGGAGGAGACAACAAAAGATAGTTAAATTATCGCCAAGTTGCTTTCGTTAATTCTTTTTTGTTAGCAAAAGATTGGGTGTTTGAGTGTTTAAAGAAAGAGCAAAATAATTAACTATTCCGAATTGTATCTCAAATTTCATAACACTGTATACTTTATTATTTTTGTTAGTTTCGAGAAGAAAAAAAGATGAAATTGCGTCATTTCAGGCTGATTTGCTGTTGCTTTTCTTTCTACTTGAAACAGATTTGCCAATAAACGAGTTTTGAGCGTGTTTCAACTTTTAACAAAAGCAAATAGCTACGCTGGGCAGAGCGGGTGGGTTGGGGTGTGTGTGCCCCATTACCAATTAGATAAAATGGTTATATGCCGTAAGCCAGAGAGACTGAGCAACAGCAGCAGCTTCTTTGCCCATTCTCGCACAATTTAATGAATATGTAAGCGGCGCAGGATATGAAAAAAGAAGGAAAAAAAGAAAGAAACTTTCCAATTTCCTTCTTACATACCAGACGCCCATCTCTCACACCTCTTCTTATGTTAGTCATGCCTATTTCTTTTTCTTTTAACTTTGTTATTTCGTTCTCTCCCTTCGGGCAAGTCAAGTGTAAACTCTTGCATAAAAAATAATTTGATTATTAACTTTTTTGCCATAGGAATTTAAATATTAATTGAAAATCTCACACAATTTATCCCTCGAGAAGGGAAGAGAAGAAATGTGAGTGTGTTTGACGGGGGAAGGGGATTGTATAAACGCTCCAAGGGGAATCCTTTTGTGTCTGTTCTTTATGACAAAATCAATTAGAGTTTATGTTATTCAAAGATTTATATGCATTGTCTCATAAATGTCATAAACAGAAGGATATACACCTGCTAAAAGGTGGTTTTAAGACAATTAATCTTGACATTTGACTTTGAGAGAAAGGGAGACAAGTAGTGGTGGAATGGAAAGGGGTGTTGTAAGATGAGGTGATTTGAATTGGACAGGACATTTCAAATAAAATATTTCATTGAAAATTTACAATTCAAAAGCATGAAAATGAAAAGAAACCATATGTCAATTGCAGTCACAAACAGCAGCAACCAGACAATCCCATCCTGTGGGCAGTACACCGCTCTCCCTCTATCGCTCTTATCCTTTTTTAGTAGTGTCCTTACACACAATGACATGTCAAGTGCAAAATGCAAAAACACATTGCGAAATGAAACCGTCTACCGTCTTTCTCTCTCTCTCTCTCTGTGCAAAAGTTGATCTCCTTGCTTTCGTCCTTCTATGTCCTTTGTCGTGTGCCGGGCTGCACCTACAACTTCCGGCCTTTGTTGAAATAACCATAAAATCAAGATAAGTTATTGGATTTGCTGTGGCACAGGAAGCAGGCATAAGCACTTTTGCCCCCAACTGCTGTTCCTGCTACTGCTAGGTCCTTCGTCCTTGCTGCTGTGTCGTAGATTAATTGCTTTTTTTTTGTATTTTTGGGTGAGGCACACAAAAAAAAAAAAAATGGTTGAGCACATTTTTGTGTAATATAAATACTAGTTTTCTTTCTTTTTTTCCCCCCACCCTTGGCCTCGGCTCGACTGTGAACTTTTAGCTCAGAGGTGGTCCTGCCACACAATTCTCTCCTACCGTTTGCTCCGCTTTCTCGGCTTTTTGTATAAATAGTGGCATTCACAATGGCTGAGCTTAGCACGTGGTGGTGGTAGTGACACACAACCTCAGCTGGAGACGACGACGACGCCGCCGACTGGAATGACTCCTCCACACAATCGCAGTTTCGCACTTGCCTCTTGAATCTCCAGTTCTCTAGTCCTGGGCTCTGGGCCGCTGGTCTCTGACTGTGGCTTGGCGCTACACTAATGCGATTAAGCCGCTTGTTGTGGCTGTCAACGCGTTGACTTGTTTCGCCCCCTTACTCCGAACCCACCCACCCGCCGCCAACCCGACCCGGTTGGTCGACCGACCACTCCTCTAGAGTTTCTGCTTTTGTAATTCACTTAAGTGTGGCATTTGGCCTGCGGTAAACGTTTGCGCCCATTTTCATGGCTGCCCCTATTGTTGGTTACCCTCTCAGTCTCACTCTGTCACTTACCGAGATGATCTGCATTGGATTTACCTTTCTGTCCGAAGACTTTGAGTCCTTTTTTGTCTGGTTTAATCATAAATTTCATTTCGGACTCAAGTGGCGTGCATTTATTCTTTGTTCTGGCCAGTCAAGTGGAGTTAACATTTCACTAAATCTCTCTCTCTGTGTATTTGATGATGACTCGATTGCGTGCAGATGGTTATAGAGTAATCAAATAGTTAAAGTCAGATGCAAATAGGCACACACTTTAATTTCCTAATGCGTTAAAAAGATGTCACATGGCCTTTTTATTGGCCACCTATGAGTGGTTTAGACCTTTCAATGTACTATGGGCAAAAAATGCAAATATTTTCACATAAGCACAAACTGAAAATTCGAAATTTTTTGGAAACATTTTTGGCTTTATATGGGAAGATACTTAATTCCACAGTAAAGTTAGTCTAAATAAATGGCTGCCGACGGGATAGTTTCTTATCTCTGAATTTAGTTGAAGCTCAAAAGTTTGATTTGTTTTAAAGTTTATTTCTCTAAACTATAATTGACTAAAGTTCAAAATGAAGAATGCTCAAATGCTGGAGTGATTATCCTGTTGCAATAAAAAAATGGCATATTTACTTTATTATTTCCCAAGGATACACAATTTCTTTTTTGATGCCTTTCCAAACACGCCGTTATATTAAGGACCCATTATTCGAATGAACAAGAGAAGGTCGACTGACTTCCATGCGAACGCTCTCTTTTTAATTATTGGATATATTGCAAATCATTATTTCTTTAGAATTCGTATTAAATCTACAATTATAAATGACAAAAAACTTTATGCTAAACATTTCTTGTGATTTTCCCATAGTGACTCTGTTTAGGCTCACACGCTTTCATACACGCACATATACGCACACACACACACACAGCCTAGAGGGAAGCAGGAAGTCTTTATGGGCTCTTTCTCTCTCACCACATACACAGCAGTCATGAGAGGCAGGAGTCGGCTCATCATCAGGAAGTCGTCCCGGCAATCAGAAGACCCGGAGACCCTTTTTTGCGAAAATTGAAATGATGCGAGGGCAAAGGAGAGAGCGGGCGGGGGGCTATGATGTTCAAGGGGGGTTGGGAATGGAAGGAGGGCCAATTTCGAGTTTATTAATTTGAGGGCCGTGCGTGTCGAGCTGTTGAGGTATTTACAATTGTTGTAAATATTTCCTTTATTATTTGTAATTATATTTATGGGAATGTCTGCCGGCCTCAGAGCCAGTCCAAGTATGTGCCATAGCGAGAGAAGGGAGGGCGTTGTGTGTATTTTGGGTGTGTGTGTGTGTGTGCTTTAGCCTTATGACAATGTTGCGTGTTATTTTTGTTGTAGCGAGTTGTTGACTTGGCGACTTAAAGCGCATTAGCAGCACATTAAACTGATTTTTATTATTTTAACGTGGCAATTAGTTTTAGCTGGTGAATTGGCCTAAAAGTATGCAACAATTGTGGAAAATTCCAGAAACATTTCCTTGAAATGCCAAAATGACGCTCCCCTAGCTTCTAGCTGGTGCTCCTTCTGCTCCTTCAATGACTTTTGAAGAGAAATTTATGCAGAACACACATTTCCGGACTTGAATCTTAAGGCTTGACTTGACTATACTTTACTTGCTTCCTCCGCCCTCCTCCTCTTTGTCTATCTCTTTCTGTCTTGTTCTACATGGCCAGGTAATTATGCATATTTAAGCAGTTTTGTCTACAGTTTTAGCAGTGCCTAAAAGGATGCTTTAAATTAATTATTTATGCAAGAAGGTAAGAAGTGGCTGAGAATGTGATCTCTCTTTCCCTCCTTTGATAAGACCAGGAGACATATGCAAACATTAGGCATAAGGAATAAGAAGATGGTGGTTGGAGGGGGACTTCAACTAAATGACAGACATTCTTAATGCGTTTATGTGTACATACATTTTAAACGTGAGCCTACTGCCCCCTAACCACCCCTTTCCCCCCACCTACCATGTACAGGAGGGACTTGCAAAATTAATAGAGGTTGCTTCCTTTTTGGTTGCCATGGTACACATGGAACTACTACGTAAATTAATGCCAAACTATTAATGCTAACAGAGAAATGTCAGAAGCCAAGACCCATCATTCTCTTTTTGCATTTGTCAGGCACTTACGAGTTTCTCATTTCCTTTATTCACTTTTATTCTCTCTTTTTTGGGAGGGGGGGAAGGTCGTTCCCCTGCTCCCTCATTCTCATGCTGCCACTTCAATACACAGCTTTGCTTTCAGCTTAATTGTTTTGCCAACTAAACATCAATGGGAAATGCCTTTTCATCATTTCATTTGGCATAAGTAGCTTTTGGGCCAACGCAAAATAAAGAACCCGAATGAAGAAAAAGAGGAATGAAACAAAATCTATAGCCTACATTGAGGCTGTTTGCCCCAATGCCTTGGCAACTGATTGTGAGTTTGGCTAATTAAAATGTGTTTAAATCCTGCTAGCGTAAATTTTCCTTTGGTTTGCTCGTTTTCAAGGTTTATTTAGGACAAGTCAGCGCGAAAAATTAGCATAGTTTTTTCGTCAAAAGTTTTCTGCTGTTTTTGCCAAAAAATTTCCGTTTAGGGCTACCGAGTTTTCCCCCCAAAAAGTTTTTCTCTTTTTGAAGGCATTTTGAATTTATTGATTTGGGTCAGCCGCAAAGATAAACAGAAAATATTTAGTGCAAAAGGTTTAATTGAACTTTGAACTGTAAACTGAAACTGAAATCGTTAAGGGTCTCTTCCCCACCACCGCTTTGCAACAAAATTTAAATGTTGAGGCAGAAAAAGTTTTCCTTTGTTTGGGTTTTTTTTTTTTGTCTTTGGCCTTCTTATTTTTATTTTTTGATAAATGTCCAGCTGAGAGAGAGCTCCCAAAAACAAGCACATAAATCACACAAGAATATAAAGGAAGAGGGGGGCAGTGTGTAGTGGGAAATGTTGGTTAGAAGAAGTTAAAGTTACATATGGGAATGACAGGTCGGCTTGGGCTTTATCTTCCGAGCTTGATGCTTCTCGACCAGGTTTTCTGTTGTGTATGTTTGTGTGTGTGTTGTGTGTTTGATAATAAATTTGTGGCCTATGTAAATTTCATGAAAGCCAATCGATTTCATAGTCAGAAAGTAAAACGGCTAGCTGGTAGTCAGTATTGTTTGTCAGACACACCCACCATCAGAGAGAGAGAGAGAGAGAGAGATAGAGCGAGCGTGGGAGTGGAAGAGGCAAAAGGCAGACAGGCACATTTCCGCCTGAACTTTTGCCAACAACCACAACTGACCAAATTTATGCCAATATTTGCATTCAATGCCCGAAAAATAAACCGTAAAATGCAGCAGCAGCAGTAAGAAGAAGGGATCCAGCAAAACCAATGAGTATCAGTAGCAGAAGGCTCCTAGAATCCGAACCACAGAAGGCACAGTGGTTTTAATTTAGCCAAATGTTCAAGACAAATAGATTCATATTAAAATTTTTGCAAACTTTCCAAAACTTTCTTTTTTTATAGGAGAATTTACGGTTCTTCAAGTTTGAAGTGGATTTTCAGTAAAAGTTACTTTTTACTTTTATAAAAGCAATTAAAATTAAAACGTTTGACACTTGACAAGAAACTTTAATGTAGCTGAATCTTACAAAGAAGCTAAAACAAAATTTGACAAAAAGTTTAAAATAAACTAAAAAGTTTTAAAATATTTATCACGTTTCTAATGTATTAAGGTATCTGTCAATAAAAAAGAACATATCTAACCAAAACTTGAAAGGATACTCAGATTTTTGCGGCTTAAACCACTGTGGAATGTTGCATTCGAGTAATGCAGAACAGTCGGTTGCCTGAAAATTTCATATTTATGGTTGTCAAAGGGTAGAGGGAGAAGCCAGAGCAGAACGAGAGAGAAAGGGAGTTGTATTTTTGTGTGTGTGTGTGTGTTTCTGTGTGTGCATTGACTGCAATAATTCAATTGCACACCTACGCAATCAGCAAAGGCTCTTCTCATTCCAGTCTCCCACACCATCCTCTTCATCTCTGACAACCATTTAAAGCGCTTGGCTAAGCAGAGAACTTTAAGCCAACATTCTAACAGCATTTAGCATATTTTGTTAGCTGCTTTTTTTGAGGGATCGAGGCCATAGCAGGAGTTGGGCATAATTGGATTTGTTTAGCTGTCAATATTATGTCAGAAATCAACATGAGAGTGTTTGACATATGAAAAAGAGGGCCAAAAAAAGGAATGAAAGAAGAAAAAAGAAAAGAACCAAAAAGCAAAAAGAAAACAAAAAAAAAGAAGGCGCGACAGACAGGCGAATAGATAGATAGATATTTAGATAGATAGATGGATGAATGAATAGATAGATAGATGGATAGATAGACATCCGACACTAAGTCAGGCAATGTTCCTGCCATTAACTTTCGCCCTTCGACAGTAAACAGAATATTCGACCAAAAAAATGACACGAATGCCAAAGGAAGAGAGAAGAAGGGCGTGGTCATATGCAAAAATGAAACTCAGGCCATTTAAATAGCAATCAAAAATAACAAATACTTCAACTAAAAACTGATAGGGGACTACAAAAAAGAAAAGGGAAATGAGGGACGGACAGAAGTAATATGACACGTTTCAGCTGCATTTGACAGCTCTACTGGGGATTAGACCGCACAAAGTAAACTCTTTCCCTCTACTGCCAGGATACTTCAACAATGACGACAATGACTCTTCCTTCAGTCAAATACATATCTTTCTATCTATCTATCTATCCATCTATCTATTTATGTATCCTGCAATGAAATTTGTTGACTTGTTCATTTTGCTACAACAGGGCAACATAATACTGTTATTAGTCCTTCATTCCACCACTCAACTATCTTTGCTCAGATATCAATTACAGCTTCCGCTTACACATTGCTCATACGTCATGTTGTTAAAACGAGAAAGAAAGAGTCAGAGGGAGAATTAGAGATTTGAAAGCACAATATTTAAGTTGGCAAAGAACACTTGAGCTGTAAACCAAAATTAAAACAAGTATGCCTAGAGACACAAATGTATATAAACGAGGGAGGTGTAATTAGTTTCCAAAATAAGATAAATAAAGTATACAGAATTTTCTCCTTATCGTACATAACACTTCCAGTGCCTTTCTTTTAGTATAAGAAAGGAATGTCAATCAATTGTTAATGTTTAATAACATATGTATTTAGTCATTTATTTTCAAGACTATAAAATATTTTGTTTACAGTAAAGCTTTATTAAATTAATTATCCATAAAGTCAACTAATACATTGATTGTTGGATTTGTTTATAAATAGTAGAAACAGTAAATAGTTATTTATTAAAATAAGAAGTTCAGTTTTATTGAATATTTCATAAGGCAGTCAAGGAAAGAATATTATGGAAGATTATCAGGACTGTTATTAGGTGAATGGGGAAATAGAGGGCAATTAAGTTAAATACAACAAGCTAGACTTCGTTCTTCAATCTCAAGTTGATTACGACTTTCATAGGATTGATAGAGAATATTTCTTTTAAAGTTTATTAAGCCAACCTCGTTCTCATATATTTATATGCAAAGAGTCTTAGATGATGACTTCTGCTCATTAGTCTTCAGCCCAAAGCCCAGCAGCCCAATGACAGTAGGTAAAGTATTCAGTTGATGACTTCAAAACTTCAATAACTTTTAGTCCACTGTAAATTGTGGCCAAAAATCCAAAAAAAGCCATAGCGAGATACAGGGAAGCAGGACAGAGTGTGAGGACTGAAAAATTGTGTTAATAAAGTATTTGCTCACTCGACTGCAAGTAGCAAACAGAAAAACACATGGATAGAGAGACAGAGAGAGAGAGAGGTCCGTATGAGTGGGGAAAGTTGACTTTTGTAATCAGCAGCAGGATGTAAAGGATGCAAACGATGCAAAAGGATATAAGGCTGCCGACTGACTAACTCACTGACTGACGGGCAGACACATTCGAGTTAAGTGCCTGACTTGGCACTGGCATAATTTACATATGCCAAACAGCACCAGCAACCAGATGATGAGGAGGTGGAGGAATAGAAAAAGGTGAGAGGCAGATGAATTGCATCAGCATGACAGGTTGGCAATGGCTGGTGCTTTTGTTGTTTGGTTTTTGGGGTGAATTTTATTTATATGAGTGATTAGCTCAGCTTTACCTTTTGCTGCAACTCGTTCCAGTGTTTATTTATTAGTGCAAGGTGTTGTTTGCTTTTTTGTTCTTCATCTGCATCTACAACTCGTGTGGCTTAGTCCGCATTTTCATCTCCATCTCATTCTCTCTATTTGTGGCAGGCAAATAAGAAACGAAAGCTACCTTAGCAGACAAGCAGCACGTGCCTTAGCTTACTCAAGAGATTGAGAGTGAAGAGAATGGTGATGGCGGTTGGAGGGGATCTCTGACATCAAAATCCCTCTGCCCCTTGTCAATATTGTGCAACTTTTGCCGCTTGAGATTTGCCTTTTTTCAAATGCCGCACACGTTCTGCAGCGCTCGTTCGCTGACTGGCTGGATTCTGCCTGGTAATTGAGTTGGAAAAATGTTGTTGACGCCGTCGCCGTGACTATGGGGCGACATGTTGCGACAATTGCATCTGCATCTGCATCCACATCCGCATTGTCGCCTTCTGGTTACCATTTTGCATAATATTACATGAAATTCTTTGCAATTCCAACCATTCGTTTTCATAGACGAACATATATAAATGTATATTTTTTTTTGTGTCGTCCTTCTGAACATGTACGCAAACATTTAAATCAATTGTGCCAGAAGGATACCCCTTAGGGATATGTAGAAACGGCTGCGATGCTGATGCTGAAGTCATTGCCAATTGTTATGTAAAATATGCAACAAAAATGCATTTATATTTATTTATTGAACCCCCAAAACCGAAGCTCTAAATAATACTAAATCGAACCAGGGAAAACTATGATTTTCCTATGGCGTCTTTAAATTTCTTTTTTTTTCTTTTTGCTTTTCACCATTTTTTTTTTCTCCTTGGCATTTTCCGTTTTCGCCTTGTGCCTATTTTTCCTTAACCTCGTTCCCTTTGCGTGCCTCGTTGCAAAGAAAAAAACTTCTTGGCAAAAGGTGCACATTTTCTCACGCACAACGAACCGAACAAAACTGAACTGAACGGAAGGTCGAGTCAGCTGCCTCGAGGCAGAAGGCAGTAGACAAAAAGCCACACAAAACAAAATATGCCCTCGACCTCCTAGAATAACCGAAACTCAAACCAAAAGTCATATGGTCGATGTTTGAAAAAACTAAAAATTATTATTATACCGAGAATTGGTTATGCAAATGCATTTGGGAATTATTAATATTTATGTTTATTTCTTTCTCTCTCTCTATCGCTTTTATTGCAGATGATGATGATTCCAACCAGAGTTTTCTATGGTTTTATTTCAGGTAAATACATATATACCACTTATGTATATACAAAAATTTCACATTTATTTCACAATTAGTTTTAATTAGCTAGGAAATTCGCACTAAAAACCAAAAAACCAAAACAAAACGAATTAAATATAAATAAAACTTTAGCACATTCAACGAGCTAATTACTGGAATTGCGTATGCGTGGCCAGACACTTGAAACCCCCGATGGCCCCTTTCCCTTCTTCATCCTCCTTTACCACCAAACCAAACTCTGGCTTGCCTCTATATTTCTTTTTATTTTGTATAGTAATTTCGGTTTTAATGTTTCATTTGTTTGCTTGGTTGTTCTAAAACAAGTTTCTCACTAATTTTATGAGCTTGCAACGTGCCTTATCCTCAGTCCCCCATCCACTTAGTCATTATATGGCAAGAGATTTAACTTTCAAATGAATTAAATTAAATGTCTATAGCCAGTGTTCTCTTTACTCTTTGCTAAGAGTCATTGAGGGCTAAGATGTGGTTTAAGTAGCCCAAACAGATTACTAGGAAATGCAATTTTTATTAATGAATAAATTAAGTTGGATGAAGAAAATCCAGAATTTAGAAGAATAATCTTGACGTATTTTTGTTTACGTGTTGCTTTAAATACCGACAAATACAATAAGTGAATCAACTTTAATAACAAAAAAAGACCTAAATAATTTAAAACTCTAGTTCTCTTCGACTTTAACATATACGAAAAGTTATTAATTGAATTAACAGAGGAACAAGAATCAGAAGAACTAAGACAGAAAGAACAGATGAATTAGCCATAAATTGTAGCAAGTCGATGCTGAACCAGAATATATAATATATGCATAAATGGTTATTGGCCAGCCTACAGTCTAGCTGATGGTGGTGGAAACCTTTCAAAAACTGCCATATAAATTTCAATAAACTGCTTTCTAGTTATTGCCTTGTTGGGCATTTTTTGTTTTCCTTTGATTTGCATTTACCGCCCGCATTTTCTTTGATTTTTCCATGTAATTTTAATGAAATTCACCTACACAAAATGCATATTTTATGGCCAGGCATTAGAATAAGTGCCTTTTAGGCCATAACTTGCAGGCCGGGCAGGGAGCACTTCACCCCCAAGTCGTTTGTTTCCCCCAAGGTAAATGTATTTCCCTTGCTTGGCCCTGTCTTCCTGCCACAACAACAATTCACCGTGGTAAAGGAAATTTGATTTCTTTATTAAATTTCTATTAAAGTTTACTTAAAGTCAATTGTGGGAACGGCCATTTTGAAATTTAAAGTTGGTCTCCCCTACTCTCTTCCGACCTCGCTTTCTTGCACTGTTAGTGAGCCAACTCCAAACTTTTGTTGCAGCTAAAAGTTTTTGGTTTAACTTTGTTACTCTTCTTTCTAGCTTTTTCCCTGCTTCCTTCCCACTTTACTTTCTTTTTTTATGTGATATTAAGAACGCGTTTAACCCCTTGTTGCCGACAACAACGACCCGTTTTCCGTTTTTAACCTCCTGGCAAAAGTTTTCCACCAGTGGCACACACACACACTAAACACACACACACACGCTTCTCCTTCTACTTGTCGCATGCAAATAAACATTCAATATACAAGAGACAAACATGTTTCTCTGGGCAAAAGTTTTCTACTTCTCCTTTGTTTCTGTCGCTATCTATCTATCTCCCTCTCTCTCATCCTCTATGTCCTACTGTCTTCTGCATTTTCAATTGGTTTTTATCACTGCATTTTGATTTTCTTCTTCAATGAGTTGCTCAATTGTTTGCGCTCGACAAGTAAGTTTACTTTTATTGCATTGTCGTGCGGTTGCTTGCAGCAAAGTCGCCGAAAAGTATGCTTTTAATTTTCTTACTTGCTGTTGTTATGTCCACAAAAACTTGGGCAATTTGTGTGTGTTTCTGCAGTGTGAGTGTGTGTGTGTGTGTACAAGTTGCACGAGAGTACGAAAAGCATTTCAAGTAGCTGATTAAGGCCAAAGAAATATGAGTCAGAGTCACTTAACTGCGGCAAAAGTGGTTCACCGCATTGCGAATTGCGAAAGCAAAGTGAAAATGTCTTTGTCACCTGCAAAAGATAATTTTGCTTCACTTTTTCATGCTCAACTTTTTGAAATTACTTCAAAAGCGTAAAAACTTTCGTAAAGTCATTCGAAAAGGTACAGATAAAGTAATAGATATTCACTAATTGGTGCGACTGTCAAAAGTAAATGTGACTGTACCTACTTTGGGAGTCTTGTACAAAAACGAAACTACTCGGTGAGCTCTAATTAACGAAAACTTCATTGAATATTAATTCGTCGAATTTGTTGTTGCAGAAATTCCTTTTTCTAACTAACTTTCGTTGGCATTAATAACTCCTAAGAAATTTTCATTGCGGAGTTTTAGGACTATCAATAGAAGTTGAATTTAAGGATTACTTCTATTTTATCAATTTTTCCCTATCTCTTCATTAACACAATTAGTTAGTTAGTAGTTTCTGAATTAAAAACTGAAATTTCAATAATTACTTACACCTATCGAGGCTTAATATTACTATTCACCTTCATTTTCATTCGCTTAAGTGTTGGTAAACACTCCAATTAGCTATTGGGTAGTTTAGAAATGCTCGCTTTTCTAGTGTTAGCTCTATTCATTAGATTTGTTAATTGGGTTAATGTTAAGTATGGTCTTATTTCATTTGAAAAAAGAAACATATACAAGCATAATGTTTGCTAAATGTTCTTGTTCAACACACTCCCTTCACAAAAAAAAGGGTGTGCCTTAGGGGAGAAGGTATAAATTATTTCATTTTGTTTTTTAAACATTTAAACACTTGTTGAAGTTGGATTTTACTTGTATTAATTGCCACACCCGAGACTCGAGTTCCGAGTCTTTGGCTCGTTAGTCGCCTACTCATGCGAATTACGCATATGTACACACTCAAATTTACACCCACACAAGTACACACACACACACACACTGGCTATAAAAAAAATATATAAAAAACCCGACAGACCGAGTGCATAAAAAACTGCACAACTTCAGAGCAGAGAAGAAGGATGAGCTGCTACTGCGAGGCTGTGCCAAAATGTCAACAATAATTTTTAATTAAGATTTGTTTTCGTTTTTCATATTAGAGTAAGCCTGTTCTCACCCCTCTTATGACTCCCACCATCCCCTTCATTTGCACACAATGTTGGCCTCTGCCAAGCGAGAGAGTTAATTTGAATTTTATAGCAGTCAAGTTGTGTAATTTAAGGCAAAAGGATATCCATTCCATTCCATTCCAGTTCATGCCCAGCCAGCGGAGGGCGTTAAGCAACACATGTTGCCATCGTGTATGTACATATATGTATGTGTGAGGGGCAGCTGCAGAAAGGCGTGGCCAAGGGCGTTGATGTGTGCATGCAGCAATTTTCCTTTTACACACAGACAGGAAAAGGGAGAGAGAGAGAGCGCGGAAGGGGGGGAGAGAACTTTTTCAATTTCTTCAACTGCATTTTGTGCGGCATTCAGCGAGCCATGAAGACGACGACGACGACGACGACGATGTTTGTGTTCTCTGCTACAAGTTAATCTGCCCAGAGATTCAACTTGCTATCTGTCTTCAATGTGTGGGTGAAAGTTGCAGCCAAAAGAGTGAGTGAGGAGGGACGTGTAGATTCGCCTGGTGGCATGCATCTCTTCCTGCTCCATGCAGTTCATTTCCTTTTCCAGAGATTTGCAAAAAAGTTTCTTATACTTATTTATTTTTTCCTTTATTTCCTTTTTATGTTCATACCCTGCACTCGAATGGGGGTATTATTTATTAAAGTGAATAAAAGCTTAATAAGATTGACTGCTTCTGTTATTCCAAAATTTCAGTCTATTACCCTAACATTAAGATATGTCCCTCTATTTCCGAAATTCTCACTTAAGCGACGAAAAGAGATGATGATACTCCTATAATAATCATGTAATTAAAAGGGTATATACACCTCGTAGTGATCTTAAATATATCTTTTTCCTTTTATTCTAACCATTTCATTTCCATATATGTAGGTACTTTGAGCCTGTAAAACTTCTAATTTCGTTACATTCTCTGAACAAATTACACATGTAATACATATGTAAAAAGTGAGTACAAGATGTATATGTGTGAGAGGCGAACGTGGTGGAGAGGGAGGAGTGTGTTGCAATTTATTAGCTGCAAATGGTCTTTGCGATTCTTTCTGCTTCAGGGTCGGTCTCAATTACAAGGCTCGAAATTTATCTTTTGGCCTGCCAATAAGCCCAAGTTTATGCTCACAATTAAGCTAAGCTAAGCCAAAAGAATTTACTACAAGAAAACTTTAACTATTTCTGTCTCTATATATCTCTCTCTTTTCCTCTTGCTTTCTGTGCTAGTGTGTGTGTATATTTGGGTGTGTGTGTGAAAATTGAATATTCTGCAAGGCGCATAAATTGCAATGGAAGGAGCCTGTGCACAACCAGATTACTTATTAAATTATGTAGGAAGTAAAAAGTTTGCTTTTCAAGCAAAAATATGAAAATTCTTGGCAATCTTTTTTGGCTTTTCGCACTCTATGTCTCTTCTCTCACTCTACCTCTCCTTTAGCAATTATTTCATTATATGTGTGTGTGTGTGAGAGACTACAAAAAACAAACTGTAGAAATTATGCACTCAAAAAGTTTGTGCAACATTCTCATTTCACTTTACTTTGCTTTGCTTTCTACAATTTACTTTGAACGAGACGCTGAGAGCTGTGTGAGCTGAAAGCTGAGCGCCTTCATTGTTATTATGATAATTGCATAAAGTTCTGGCGCCGTTTGCTGGCGACAGCTCGTTCACACTCACTCCCTACTCCTCCATCAGTTGTGTCTCCCTTTGAAAGATAACTTTTTTTCTTTTTGTAATGAGCCAGAACATTCCTCTTTGACATCTTTCTGTGCTCTGCTGATCTGGTCTTGGGTCGCATCATTAACCGTGAGATTCGTTGGCACAACAGGCAAATTAAAGAACCCTAAAGGCTATTTGCCCATTTTGGGACTCAAGTTAAACAAAATCAAAGTAAGAAGGCTAAACAAACCGCATGTATTTCCTTTTTTCTTTTCTTTTTGTCTTGTTGCAAAAAAAAAGGTTCCCTTTTTATTCTGTCGACAGTCCACAAAAGTAGGCAATAAAGATTTCATTTTGGGGTTCCTTTTCTGGTTACGAAAGCAGAATAAAAGATTGCTCTTTCAGGTTTTAGTAGAGGAAATGTTGCATACCGATATTAACTTTACCAAAAATGTGTATGTCTTGACGTCGATTTTTAATTTCAGTACAAACTAGTGAGTATGTGGTAAAAAAAAAGTAGACTATAGATATATTTTATTTTCTGTCATTTTATCCTATACGAGCGCAACAAAATATGAATTGGCTTTCAGTGTTTTACTTATTTCATACGAAATTTAGTTGAAAGCATATATGATCCGATAAGTATGCTATACAATTATTTTCCTTCTAACATTTTTAATTGTTAACAGAACTTAGCAATCTTTGGTGATAATTAAAGCGAATTAGCTCGAATTTATTGAAAATAAATGCATTTACAAGTCCTCTAAGTTGTTCCTCTATAGCACGAAAAGTATGCTACACAAAAGATTATTGCTTCTTTGTTAAACAAATCAAAATTGGAACTTGCAACATACTTTTGCGATATATAGATAGCTTTATGAAAACTTGCCTCATTCTGAGAGAAGAATAAAAGTTTTATCTTAAAATCAAAGTTAACTTTCAGTTATTTGCTTTTTCTGCTTATTTGCTTGCTTTTTCTCTGTTGGAGCATAAGTGAAGCATAAGAGGGGTGAATGAGCAGGCAGTCTTTACTGGAGGAACTGCCTCCGGATGTGAGTGATTATAAATAATGAGGGAGCATTTAGGTGGGCGTGTCTACCAAAGAAAATTTCAATGCTTCTTACGCATGGTTTAACTACGACAACAAAATCATCGTCATCATCGTCATTGATTAAATGTTGATTTCCAGCATTTTGCTATGCGCCAAGGCAAAAAGGAAACGGAAGCTGATTTATAGCCATCAAAAGCATGGGCGTGGCACCACCAACCATCACCGCCCCTCTCTTCTTTGTCTTTGTATTCTCTCTCTCGCTTCTGTTCCCCAAAGGCGTTTGTCTGGGCTGTCATACTTACACGCCTGGATGCATGCAACACGCCATGATTTCGTGCTAATAACCAAACACTTGCTGCCCGCCCATCAAAACTGTCAACTTTGAAGACTAGTGGGATAGTGATTTGGTGTCAGAGGCGGAGGGGATACTAGATCCTGCGGCCATTAAGCCATGGAACCGCATACGGAAATGCGTGACATTTGAGCCTCACAAACTTTTTAGCCTAGATAATGTGTTGCATACAGGTAGATGGGAGGTGGGCGTTCAGTCTAAAATCAGCTTAACAACAATAGAGGAAAATTTAATTTATTGACAGTTTATTATCCACAAATTGAAATTCAGAGACACGGCCAATGCAATTAGAATTTTAGATGAGACAGAGACAGAGTCGGAGAGAGAGAGAGAGAAAGCGAGAGGCAGAATAGGAGAAGCAGTGTCAAGGCAACGCAAAATGTGTATGTATACCAAATTCATTTGCACTTTGCAGTCCGAAAAACATTTATTGCATATTTAATGACACACAGAGTCATTCTCACCCACACACACAAACTCACACACACACACGCACATATGCAGACAATGTAATTTCAGGCTTTTCCTGCAATTGATTTGTTTGCAATTTAGATACGAAAAGCCCTTTTGCCCTTTGCTAGTTACATTTCGTGAGTCTAGTGGGAAATTAGTTCAATTGTTTTCGCTAGAGAGACGTAGAGAGAGACAGAGAGGGCGTTAAAATGGGGCATAAGTCACTAACTGAGCTTTAACTTAACATTGCGGAAATGCAGAAGAAAAAACAGAAAAACGAAACACAAATCAGAAGTCATTAATTTAAAACGAAACTCAAACAAAAAGAGACGCACTCGAAACTGCATTTTAAATTACAATTAAAAGTTACAACGAGCTCCTGTCCGAAGGACCATAAATAATAAATATTGTCCACGCATACAATTATACACATACATAGTGACCTCAGTCGCTCCCCTCCCCTCTCCGACCAACCAAACACCAACCACCTCCCTCTTAAACACCCACATAAACTTTTTTCTCCTCGTGTGTGAAAATTGGGCAGGTGCAAAAATCTAGAAACAATTAAATGATTTATGTATGCAGATGTGTGTGTGTGTGTGTGTGTGTGTGTGTATGTGTGTTCTGGCCATTTTTCATTCATTTTGCACATTGTGTTTAATGAAATATGCATAATCGAATCGAGTTTTAAGTGTTTCGAGAAAATTTAATTTACATGTCAATTGGTTACGTTTTTTGGCCCATTGTGTTTTTTTTTTTTTAACTGCGCTTTCGCGCCTCTTTTGATTGATTTTTAATTAAAATTGATTTATTTATATGGTTTTAATTAAGTTGTACAATCCAGACAAAAAATCAACTAACGATTTTCGCTACTAATATTCGCTTTTAATTTGATTTCAGGAACTAAAAAGAACGAGGCAGAGAAGACTTCTCACACACTCAAAGTGAAACGGGGCGGGGCTGTGTTTGTTAGGTGAGTGATTTCAGGATAAGAAATTAGAAGGCAAAGGCATAAGGAAAATGGACATGAAGAAGATGGCAAGCTGAAGTCGATGGTGGTGAAGGATATGTAAGGGGCAAGCAAGGAAGCAAACAAACAAACAGAAGGAAATCAGAAGGAACTGGAGGCATAAACATTAATTTCAATTTGCAGAGACACAAATTATTTATTTACTTGCCTGCAGGCAGATGTTGCCTGCTTTCTATCGAACCTTCCTGGCCCCACCCAAAATCCCTCATCTTTCCCCGCTCCATCTTACTTGTTGTTCTCCATCTACTACTTGGACTTGCTTCGATTTATGGCAAATAAACAATAAATTAAATTACCACATTTGATTGCACATTGATATTCCCCATGTGGCATGCCCCATCCTGGATACCATACTGTCTCTGCCTCTTTAGTCCTGTCATACTTTGAATGCGTAAATGACTAAATGAATGGAAACCATTATGCATGCCTTCCCGACGCCGCCAGGAAGTGATGGGGTAGGCACTACAAGGCGTATACGCATTTATTTTTGGAGAAATTTTAGTATGCTGGAACGCTTGTTCTTCGTTTTCTTTTTTGGCAATGTCAAGGAATTGCAATTCAATTTCAACTCAAGGCATTTGCCCAGAGATTTATGACCGAAAAACGCACACAAAACGTTCATTGAAAACACATTTCCTGCCACCACTTCAACAAGGAGAGAGCTTGAGCGAAAAGGGAGGAGAGTGAGGAGAGGAATTGCAAATTCAATAAAGCATTATGTAATATGGCCAACAGAAGAATCGTTCTCCATCACACTCACACAAAATATACACACACACACTTGCACCCCATGTGAGTGCAATAATTTACAACATTTTAATCGAATTAGACGCAGACCAGAACAAGGGAAGAGGAAGAGATGGTCCTAAGGACTTTTGGGCCAAAAGTAAAATGCATTTTAAGTGTTGCAGTCGACGTTTCGAAGCGTTTGGCAAAGTTTTTGGCAATCGTAAGTGCCAACGGCAAAAAGACAAAAAAAATAACAAGAATAGAAAAATAAATGCATATAGAAATAATACACACACATACACACAGTAGAGATACAGAGAAAGAAATGAGAAATAGAGAGATAGAAGTTATATCAATGAGAGGGAGGAGAGATAGAGAAACCGAGAAAGGGCTCCTAGCTTGTATTTTTGAACATGTGCCAACAAATGTTTGCCATGGCCATTGCTTGTTGGCCTCGTGAACACATAGAACAAAAAACAAAAAAGAATTAGAAAAACCTAACCAACTATTCAGCTCGATGATGGGTGGGGAACGAATATGCAGGAGGCTTAGGTGGGAGCGGACGTGGCAGGTGGCATAAAAAACGGGAGGACGACAGATGGAGGATTGTTTTAAGGCCTTGTTTTTAGCCAGTGTGGACGAAAAAATGGATATAGTAACCTTTTTTCCCACACTTCTAATGGTGAAAAAATAAAGTCTGCTAACCGATTGCCGAATACTCTGCAGCTTTTCCCTTATTTCCACTAGAGAAAAACAAATGTCAAATGTTTTTGCTTGCTTAAAATATTAGAACGGATGGCTAAAGCTAACCTCAACCAATTTTGGAGTGGAAAAGATGAGCAATCCATATATCTCATGATTTGATAATTTGCTTGTGATTTTAACATGTATCTTTGCCCATTTTGACCACTTTTCTTAATAAGTGAGTAGATTGTTTACCTTCAAGACAAAAGTTAATTGTGAATTCTGCGTAAAAGTTTCCTATTAGCAGCTTCTCATTGCCCACAATGGATCCAAAATAACATTTTTCTGCCCCAAACAAAAAAAAAAAAAAACAATGAGAAAGGGTATAGTTTGGTTATCTGCGCCTAGCCAAGTTTGTAGTCGAAGTAAACTACAGATTTTCAGTCCAATTTTCCAACCTAGTTTAACAAATTTTTGACATTCCGTTTAAAATTTTTGTTTCGGGGCCTTGAATTCTTTGTAAGCTGCAACAAAAGTTTCCGAACTTGAAAAAAAGTTAACTGCGCAAAATCTAATTTAATTTCAAATAGTTTTTAGACTTAAACAGTTTAAATCAAATTTGTTTATTCATGTAAGTCATGTATTTTTATTAAGAAACTAAATGGAATAACTTGTACTTGAATCAATTTACTCTCGCATTTGATTTTCCATGCCACAATCACTTGCCACTAACTTGGCCACATGCAACCAACTGCATAAGAAACAATAACCAAAAGAAACAACGACAAAGCAAGCAAAAAAAAAAAAACAAAAAACAACAACTGGAATGCCAAAAATAAATTGTCATAAATTCCAGGCAATAAATTTCTATTTGTTTTACTTTTACCAGGACTTCTCTGGGTTTTCCCCCTCCTTCCCTTTTTCTCTTTAGCCCTCTATGTGGTGTGTCTTGCATATATTTTGTTGCCACAAATATGAAACACAGCGTGGAATGCCTGCGAAGCGTGGCAACAATAAAAATTTCTTATTTGCTTTATGTTGCAGGCCAAACAGAAGAAAGAAAAAACCAACCGCAAGAAAAGTTTCCCCTTGTGTTCCACTCACATTTGTAATATTAAGTATACGCCATGCTGACATTGAGTAACATTTATGCGGCAGCTTCCTTTCGCGGAGCTAATTTGCTTAATTTGCTCTGTTGCATAGCCGCGTGCCGATCTTTTTTCCTCTCTCTTTGGTTTTGTTTTTGTGTGGAATTTTTCAATTCCATCATTCAGTTTGACTGCCTTGTCTTCTATCTCTGTCACTTAATGTCTTTCAGCTGCTAATAACTTTTGTCTTTTTGGCTAGAATAGGAAAAACGAAGACGAAATAAAATCAATAGAGCTCAACATGAGCCACATTACAAATGATTGGTTTGACATGAGAGGGGAGGGGGAGACTATGAGCTGAAATGTGGGGCGGAACACTGCCATTTGCCTTGGCTTGTCACAAAATCCGCTAAGCGCCAAAGACACACCGAGTGGTAGAGTGACGAAGAGTGAGAGGAGCAATTTGAGCTCTACACACACGCTTATCGTGAGAGCTGTGTCAAGTAATGAGCCTGAAACTTGAGCCAGAAACTTGGCCATTCGAATTGAACATGAAATGTTTTAACCCATAATGGCCAAAATGGGAATAGTAGCCAACATATATGAACACACAGAGGAAAGCAACTGATGGCAGTTAAAGAACATACAAGATAGAAATATAACACTTGATTAGAAAATATCAATTATCATTTCGTTTTTATGGCTAATTCAATTTGAAATTAAATTTAACTTTATATTTAAATAGAAAAGTTGTTAAATTTAGATTAAAGTTGGCAAGAAAAAAGGGTAGTTGCAATCTTGGCTTCCTTTTCCTTGGCCAAGTTCGGACTGAAACTGACAAAACTGAGAAAAGAAATTTCAAATCATAATACTATTCAATACTTTTGTTCTCTAAAACAAAAAGAAGTAAATAGTTATTACACCTTCTTTTTTCTATCTCCGATAGAACTACATATCGTTCAGTATTACTCTCCCTAGAATTTGTTCACTAACCAATCAAACATTTGTATATAATAAGAAATTCCTTCGATTCAATCACTGACACCTAAGTAAAACAACCAAGAGAAACATAGAAAAATGCCGACCACAGTCGATTAACTTGGCTAAAACGCTGATGAGAAAACTATGTACTTTATGAAGTTGAAGAAAACAGCTTTTGTTCTCTGCATTTACACGCATTTTGACCAATTTCATTATTAGGGCATAAAAATAACTTGTCGCTTTAACAACTGGACTTTGTTTTGATCTAACATTTTATATGCCTTTTACTATGGTTTAGAAAGTGAGCCAGAGACCGCCTTCTATTGTCGTTCTTGTTCGACCTCCAGAGACTTTATTAAGCATGGGATTATTCACAGCTAAGTCCAACAACTGACATATTAATGCCTCCTACTCAATCTTATTGCTTATGCAGGGAGTATTGGAGGAGAACTTCATGTTAGGCGAGATTTCTATTGGCTAGTGTAGACTTATTGAAAAGGTATTTATTTGACCTGAGGGGAAGAAAATTCTTTTGTTCTTGACAATTTGTTAGTAACTTATTAACTATTTCTTGATTAATACAAACGTGTAACTAAAGTTATTTCAAATGCTTGAAGGAAAAAGTTTTGCAATTAATTTCTTTATAAGTATAATAATTTTATATTTGAATAATTATCAAACTTTTCATATGCCTGATCTAGGCCAAGCAAATAAATACACAATGTTTTTATTCCTTTTTTGCTTTGCCTTCGGAATAATTAAGGACAATTACAATTTTCAAATGCTTAAATGATTAAGCTTGAAAAGAAACAGCAAACTTTATGTTATTGAGGTGATAGTGTTACATTTAGCCCTGATAACTTATATAATTCCATCGAAAATCTAATGAAAAATCATTTTAAAAACTTTATGTCTTTATAGAAAGGCTCTTAATATTACAGCTGAACTTATAACAAAAAAAAAAAAAAACTTAAATTGAAAAACATTTTAGGTAAATTTTCCATTAGTTATTGTTCAGTTTGTTGTTGTTGCTGATGGAATTGGAGCTGGGGTTAGGGTAGGGTCAGGGGTAATGGGATGTAGGAAGCCATTCACTTATTTATTTATTTTTTTTTTTCCTTATTATGATGAGAGTAGCGAGCAAGTGAATGAGAGGGAGGAGCTGCTGGAAGGCAGGCAGCAAGCAGCCCTGAAAAGTATGCTATGTAAAAATTGCAATTTGCGTGTCTTCATTGTTGTTGCTTTTATTGCTGCCACTGACGCTGCTTGTTGCCAATGACATGCAAACGTTGCATTATGAATGTTATTATAAAATCTCGCTACTTCGCACACATACACACAAACACATATACAAACAAATAAACAAAGAGAGAGATGGAGAGAGAGAAAGAGCAAATGGTTGGATTGGAGGATATGAGTGGATGCATTCTGTGTATGCATTTAAACGACTCTATTTACCACAAAATGGCTACCAAACAACAGCAGCACCAACAACAACAACAACAAGCAAACAATGCACGATAATAATAATGACACAACAACAAAAACAACAACAGCAACAACAAACGCTCATCGTAACTTCTATAAAGCATTTTTTTAGTGGGTGTATGTAGGACTCTCTCAGTAACTGCTTGTCTATGTGTGTGTGTATTTGTGTATTCTGTGCGTGTGAGATCGCGCGTGTGTTATGTATGTGTGCACTTTACAGCTATTTAAAATTTAAATAATAGCGTAAAAACCGCACGAAATAATAATAAATCATATGGAAATATATATTTTTGCCAGCCCTTAGAGTATGTGTGTGTGTGTGTGTTTGTATGTGTATGGAGGAGGCAGGGGAGGCGTATGTGTATGTGTGTGTGCGTGCCGCACCCGAGTGTGGCCAGAGTTTTGCAAGCCTTGGCGCCGCGTGTTGATTTAATAGTCGTGGTCACAGAACATTATGGCATGTTCATGATTGCCCACCCAAAATACACACACACACACACACACACTTGCTGGCATACACTCAAACATCTAGAGAACGTGCAGATCCTTTCTCTTCTCTCCAACGTCTCCACCCTTGGCCAATCCACTTTGCATTATATCGCACATTGTTCCGGCTTTGGTTTTTATGTAAATTTCTTTTTTGCTGCTGCATATGGAGCAGCTGCTGCCCTTTTGTTGCTTTTCTTGTTGTTGTTGTAGTTGTTGTTGTGATTATTTATTGTGTATTTAAACAGATTACGTATACGCCATGTGTACCTTTGTCAAAGATGAAAGCTGATGATGGGGTTTTGTTGGGTGTTGTGTGTGTGTGTGTGTGTGTGTTCTGCTTTTATTGAAAACACTTTTTTTTTATTTCGGTTATCCTAGAGAAATGGAAACCTAGAGAAGAGCATAAAAGAGGTGTGTGAGGTTAAAATGGTAGAGTTAGTAGAATAATGTAAACTAATTTTGTAGCAATTTTAAAGGATTTATTTTATTATTTTTTTTTACTTGGTTTCCATTTGAGCTCCTTTCTTTGCTTTTTGGTCTTTTGCGTTGCCATAAAAATTCAAATTCTTCCACAAATCTCCACTTAATTGTTGTTGTAATGAAATTTTCAAGCAATTTAATTTATGCAAAACAACAAAAATAAACGAAATAGTGAGAGAGAGCAGATAGAGAGAGAGAGAGAGAGTCAGAGAGAGAGAGAGAGAGAGCAAAGAATATGCATGCCACGCAGACATTTTGCCATTTTTGGAGTTTTGTTTCGTTCTGCCCTTGTGCATAAATACAATAAAAGAGAAACAGCAAAAGAAACCAAAACAACAAAAAATAAAGCAACTTGAATAAAATGCAATTCCAAACAAAGAGTGGAGTGGAGTGAAGCGCGACAGTCAGTTCAGCTAGCTAGCAAGCGAGCCACTTGGCGTATACGTAATATATATTTTGGGCAAAACTCCACTACTACACACAGCAAACGAGAATGGGCTACGTGCCAGGGAAAGCCCTGAAGAGGTGCGGGGGGGCTAGTAGGGGTAAATGGTATTAATGGCCAAAACCAGGGACCTGCTTCTTCTTACTTTTCTCCCTTTTTTCTTGGCAAGCGTAACAGAAAAATTTGCTGCAATGCGACTTTTTCGATTTTTTCCTTTCGGTCTGTGTGTTGATGTGCTTGGTTCGTTTCGTTACACGTTGCACGTGCAACAACAACAACAGCAGCAACATTATGCCTTCAAGAAGTGATGGCATAGACAAATCACGCTCAACTTTTCAATACAAAAACTGAAACCGAAACTGTTGCTCTCCCTCATAAATATGTCGAAGGGGTGGGGGATAAAAAAAACGGGGCCATAAAAACAACAAGGGCCATTTAACTTATGAGTGTGCAGAAGAAACAGGACAAACTGACTGAGTGACTGAACAATCTTGAAGCCTAAAAACGAACACCTACATCTACACACACACATACATCAGCATCAGCTTCTCTAGTTTGTCTTTGGTTGGATGTACTCTGCCAATTGCCAGTGGGCAACAGCAACGTGGCTCTTCAGCTCTCATCAACACATCGTGTACGTGACTTTGCCAACAAAAATTAACAATTTCATTAGAGAACACACAGAGAGTAGAAACAGAAAAAAATTGAATGAAGAATGTATCAAGCGAAAAGATGACGTAGTGTGAAACTAGGCAACAGCAACAGCAGTAGCAGCGGCAGCAGAAGAATCAACAGAAGCAACTGAGTACAAAAAATTGCTGCCACTTATCAAACAGACGCCCACACACACACAGACACACATTTAGATACATTTCCTGTCTGTCCTCAACTGTCCTGTGTCCTGTTCTATGTCCTGTGCCTGTGAACTAACGAACCGCGTGTCCCCTTTGCCTCTTTTCTTTTACTCTCTCTTTTCCTTGCTCTTTGCAGTCATTTACAATACGTCTAAAAAAAGGCGCTGCGTGCTGTACGTGCATCAAGTGTGCTTCAAATGCACTTCATTGCCTCAGAGACACACACACACACCTAACACACACATGCATATATATAAAGTGCTTAGGCTTTGTGCTGAATGCAAAAGAAAATGGAAAAGGAGAAACGATAAAAAAAATACAGAGAAAAAAGAGGAAAAAACTGAAGCAGACATCAAAAAGCTCTGAATCAGTTGCCGCCACCTTTTAGCAGACACACACTCACACATAATACACACACATGCTGCTGCTGCTGCTGCTGCTGCTATGAGGCACTTATACACTCACAATCAATTGCCTAAAGTAGTTTGTAAAATAAGATAAAGTTGCAGTAAACTTGCCATCTCTTGCCCTCTCCGTCTCTATGTCTCTAATGAAAACGTAAAAATCTTTGGCTCACTCGTGTTTTATTTGCCCAAAAGATTTCTGAGCAAACATGCACGAAGCAGACACAGAAGAGAAGCACAATGGGGCTTGGGGGTAGAAGTCTTTTGCCTTATTTCGATTTATCTCTTTATCCCTTTTACCATGCCCAGCCCAGACCAGTAATACAGACAGCCAACCAGCCAGGCAGCCACGTCGCACTGCAGTCTTTTTTTTCCTCCCAGGAGGCAATTTTAAAGCCAATCCCCACCCCACCCTACCCTAACACGCCCCTTTCATTTTTAAGAAAGGGCAGCCAAGTAAATCTGTCAAACAGCAAATACGAGTAAATAATAAAATCAACTTATTGCTGAGACTCTGTGTGTGTGTGTGTGTGTGTTGTGTGTGTGAGTTGTAATGTGCCGAAAATTGATTTTTGTTGACGAAAAGACAGCAAAAGAAAACAATTGAAATGGTTCTTAAGACGAGGGGTAGAGAAATATTTGTAAGCCATCAAAAATTTTGGAAAGCGCAGGTGTTTTGTATGTTTAAAGCATACTTTGGGGCGGCGCTAAAAAGAAAGTTTAATGGAGGAATTAGAAGATGAAGAAGAAGAAAACAAAAATTAAACAAAGAGCTGCTTATTGCAACTAAAGGAGGAAAGAAAAAGAAGGACTAGACAATTGAGACGTAACCACAAATTCCACCGGAAAAGCCCCGTTCATACTTCATGCTATGGCAACTATGGCGACAGTTGGCTAAGCCAGCAAAAAATAAAATATGCCGATGCCAAACAAAAAGAAAGATTTTTATCGACTTACTTTCGAGTGGCTGAACGACGGGAAAAGAAACTTGTTTTTTTGCATACTGAAAACTTTACCACTTTCTTTATTATTATTATAAAATAGTGCCATCCGTATATATATCGTACGATCAAGTGCGATATAACAAATGAGATTTATGTATACGCCATTTCCTGGCGAATGCAATGCGGCTGTGAGGCCATAAAAAATGAATGCAAATGCATCACCTTTTCCTGTCCAATTTTTTCAGAACTTTAACAAACCTTTTTTTATGTATTTTTTTTTTTTTTTGCTTGCAGGCCAACTTGTCAACGGTTTCTAATGTCCTTTTGATAATCGGGTTTTGGAGAAGCTGGGCGAATGTCCAGAGCAGCAGCCATTGATAAATTATCATGTGAGGATGCCGCTGGCAGGTGCAGCAAATGATGTTGACGGTGCATAAAAACAGGAAAAAAACTAAGCCACTTGTTTAACCATCCCGACTCAACCCCGACCACCCACGGAACAGATTTTTAATCTATTTTAAATGTGTAACGGGCTAAAAAAAAATGGGGGAGGTCCCCATAATGGTAATGGTACGGTGCGACCGGATGACGGTTCACAACGACCGTGTCAATTCAACTGGTCGGTGGGACTTTCGTCCGTTTGTAACGCCATTTGTCAACGATTTATCATAATCTCTAGATTCTACGATTTTTTTATAATAGTGAAATAAATTAATCAGTTTGTCATGTGACTAAATGAAACCAATTGAACGAATAAATGTAAAATTTTAATTTTATTTTAATTGTAATTGTTTTACTCAATTCCTACATTTAATTCCAACTTTTCAGAGGGGATGAACTCGATGTGAAGGGGGAATTTTTGATTTTTTGGGGACGGATAGTAGTTGATCACCCTGATCAACCAGAAAAGTAACGAGAAGTAACGGCCAAGCAATTTGGAGGGCCTTCAAATCGTTTTTGCCTTTAAGTTTACAGGTTTCCCGCCTTAATGGTTGCACAATTTCGCCTAAAATACTAAGCGCAAGATTTAAATAAAATAGGACAATTAAGCAAATATTAAGAAAATTAACAAAAAAAAAAAGAAACAGGAAAAACTATGTCCCATCATCCTGCGGCAGGATTTGTGGATTCTAGAGATAAAAAACGAAAAAAAGGATATTTTTCTCGATACCATATCTATGTAGGACATTGGTTGATTTCGACATAACTACCCTTTTTGGATCCTCCAGGATCAGCACAATCGATCTGAATCCAAGGACTTTCAATATCCTTCGAAAAATATTACTCGAATTTTTGTAAGTCAAAAAATCACAATTTTAAGGACAATCAGGATGTCCTGTGGTCAGATGGTAGTTCTTGACGAATTGCATCGACAGATCCTGGGAAGTCCTGCGGGAAGCTGAGATAAAGGGACATTTCTGTTTGTAAATAAATGGCGAGTATCTCGTAAGTCCTTTAAAGGATCAGGGCGAAAGTAATGTTAAAAGATTCGAATCATCAAGGACTATAGTCGGTGGAAAGGACATCGCCCTAGTCCTGCGATATCAAGGATTGTGTAGTTTTCTGGTCAGTTGGGACTTGGATTCAGTTTGGGACTTGGAAAATCCTGCCGCAGGATGAAAAGAAATGGTTTTCCCTAATTTTTTTGTTAATTTTCGTTGAACACCAATGAAATGAAAATCAATTTCATCAGAATTAATTTTTTTAATGCCAATGAAAAAAATTTCATTAGCATTGTGTTTTTTAATGCTAATGCTAATGCTACCATTACGGTAATGCCTAAAGACGAATCACTGGCTCCTACACATTGCATGTGGTTTGCGTCTCGACTAAGCAATTGTGCCACCTGTAAAGGCGCTTGTTGCTAGAGATTGGCAACATTTAAACAAAATGCAATGTTGCAATGTTAGCGGGGATGATTGTATGCCATGATCGTATGTTGCCAAGCACATATCTTCGGGTCAGCGCATGCCGCCTCTCTTGAGCAGCCTCTGTGGGTGCAGAGAGACGGCCAAAGAGAAGAAAACTTTATCTATGCAAATGAAGCAATAAAAATTCTCCTGTTGCTAAGGGAATGCTTTCTAATGGGAGCAAAAGAGAAAGGCAGTGGGGTCTATAGGACCGTTTTATAGAATCCAGGATGGCGGCGAGGTGGATACACCAAGCGTCTGTTTTAATAGGTTTCTAAGTTCTTCGGGCAATCCGTAGGAGTCATTGCAAATTGGTAATTCGGCAAAGTCAGACGGTTAATGGTCAAGTGATACTTAAAGCAATTAACAAAGTCGCTGAAAAAAAAAAAAAAATTTTAAAGTTAAAATCCCGCATAATTAATCCAAAAGAATTACATATATTTATGGTTGGTGACGTTCATTTCCTTTCAAAGTGCTTAAAAGTGTTAAATATATACATTTGGGCAAGCCCTCAAGAGGGCGGAACCACATTTGGTTTGCCAAGGAGATACCCGTCACATAAGGTGAGAAAGTAGAAAAATATAACTATAAAAAAATAGGTGTCTGTCCTTCTGTTTGTGTTTTGCGCATAGAATTTTAGCAAACGTTTAATTTTTTTTTATCAGCATAACCAAAAAAAAAAAAAGGAAAAAAAACAAGATAAACACTTGCACTGGCGGCGTACCATTTTTCGTATACCCGAAAGCGCTAATCGGATAATCACCCCAAGAAACGCATAACAACTTACATCAATATACAAGAGCATAACTATCAGCTGATCGAGCGAATGACCTAAGTATCCATATCTACCTATATTTCATCTAAAGAAGAAAACAAAGAACAAAGCCCAAATACAAAAAAAAGATACCGAAAAAGAAAACAACTTTGAAGGGCAACTAAGCGCTCGCCCGAATGCATACATAGGATGTCGATTGGTTAGCAGTTTTAGTTAAGCTAGGTTTAGGTATAGAAAAACGTATAAATTAAATTTTTTTTTGTTGTTAGTTTTTTTGCAATCTCAAGTCAAGTACTTTAATGATTAGATGTAAGAAAAAAAAAATAATTAAATTTTGAACTATGTAAAGATAAAGGCAATCAGCAAAGTCAGCAGAAAAGACATACAAAGAAAAAAAAAGGGAAAAATAAAACAACTAAAATCTTTTATATACATATGTACATGGATAGGCAATAGAATTACAGGGTATGCATATTCGGTGCTAGAATATTTTTTTATATTTTTCTTTCCTTAAAACAGCAGTACGGAGAAAGCGCTTTCGACGTTGGATAAAGAAGCTGTAAGTAATGTACACCCAATATTTATTTATGTAAAAAAAAAAAAAAATATGTTCTTCACCCCTTGCACCTGCCACTTTTTCCCTTACAATAACTAAAGTAATATTCCCCAACATAAAATAAAAGAAAGAAGAAAAAAAAAAAAAAAAAAAAAAAAAAAATATTCCCGTTATCATGCGTGGGCAAATCGTGCCTTGTATGTTCTTTTGGCTTAGCTACTTCTGCTAAATTGTCTGTGCGCCTAATCTACAACTGTTGCTAGCGCTAGGTCTTGCTTATTATTTGATGAGATACTTTTGCTGAAATAGCGGCACTTCTTGCCGACGTTTTGTTTTGATTATAAATTTTGATGATTTTTTTTTTGTTCTGTCTACTTGTAAGAGCGATCATTTTTTTTGTAACTTTAAGTATGTTTAATACTCTAAATTTTTTTTTCCTCTTAGATAAGCAATAAAAATTTATAATGTCTGATTAAAAGTTATCGTGAATTCATCCATCTACACCTGTCTCCCCAGTAAAGAACCAAGGGATCATCTGAAGTTAAAGCTTCAAGCGGGCGATGATCATAGGAAGGGTGGGCAATTGTCAATCGCAAAACCACCAGTGATTGCAAGTATCGAAATGCACCTTGCATTATCAGCGTATGAAATTCTATCTTTCGTTTCTATCTTTCTTTTCAATCTTTCTTTTGTATCTTCCTTTTCTATCTTTGTTTTTTTGGTATTCTCTTCCTCTTGTCGCATGCACGCTCACTTTTAATAATATAATAATGAGAAAGGCAGGCAGGTCGATGAAAATATAAATAAATAATTGTGGTAACTGGATTTCGGCAGAACTACACCCCTTTTGTCGACGAGCTAGTGCCGGAAATTTACAGCGTGCCAGCCGATAGCCAGCTACTGCCAGACCCGCCCAAACTATACGTTACCCGTTACAGTTATAATTATATCATTATTTTATTATTTGGCGCCCAATCGTGAGGCCTCATTACAACATTTAGATGAAGTCAATGAAACTCGCAAATATTCAATTTTCAAAGAATAAGAAATCTCTATTTCCTTTCACTTTTATGACGCCTTTAGATTAGCTGTTGAGTTCGGAACACAGAAAGCAAAATACAAGTATTAGCTTCTGTCCATCAACTTAGCAAACTATTTGAGTCAACTTTAGAACTAAATAATGAGACGAGAAATTTTGCTGGAATTTAAGCAGAAATTAAAACTAAGGTCCAAGCGCTTAACCGCTTTTAAAACGTTGATTTTATTTAGGTTCTTACATGTATTTATGAATACATCTTTGGTTTACGCTCGCTCAGTCGCATAGGAATTTTAATCAATACTCTCCGGAAATGCGATTTAACCACGATTGAGTTGGTGTTTGCTAAGATCTATAAATTGAAAATTTGCCCATTGTAAGCGCATAGGATTCGTCGGGAGAACCATCAAAAGAAGTTTTCGATGACCACGATTTCAATGAGTGAGGATATTTTCAATTCTAATTCTATTTTAAACTATCTATCCTATTTCTATTTTATCTAAATAGTCTGTTTATGCTAATAGGCAGTTTGTATGCTTTACTGTGGGAGAGTGTAGCATGGCATGAATTCATTTTTTTTATGATTTATTTTGGTTACTTTTTGTTTCGATTGTTTACTGAATTGGACTCGATTCATTTGTCTTTTATTCATTGTCTTTCTAATTACTGTCGATTTTTAATATATTTTATTAGATTCTTATAAATACAATACTTACTAAATATAATAGCAGTTAGTTAAAATAATTTCCATCGGTAGTAGGGTCAAATAACACTTATAGTAAGATAGGGTAAACTGTATGAAATTAAATTTAATTCACAATGAGTGACGAAGATACCGGCAACATAAATATCAGGGAAACTCCCATCGATACTGCTCCTTCTACGAGCGCAGGTATGAGGACAAGGTCCCAAACACAGATGCTACAAGAACAAGCAGCTAGAAGTCAGTCCTTTGTTTCGGAAAGGTCGAACGTAGAAACTGGGCTTACTTCAATTGGGGAAAACATAATTGATCATGACCAATTCAGAACGCTGCAAAACGAATTAATGACTGCGCTAACTGCGCAAATGGCTCGTCTTATTGAGACAAATGTGACGGCCTGCATGCAAAAGTTTAATCCAGTAGCACCAAGGCGAACATCCCCGTTAGATCAGATAGATCAGCTGGATCTAAATAACTGGAATATGTCTGGTGAGGATCAGCGAAGGGGCGATTATGGTCAGAGATCATCTGCCAGCAGAAGTGTAGAGTCAGACTTGTTACAAAGGCCAGATAAAGTTTCTCATATTATGAATGGGTGGAAACTTAAGTTTACTGGTAAAGGACTATCAATAGATCACTTTATTTATCGAGTAGAAGCTTTGACTCACCAAACGCTTGAAGGAAATTTTGATATTATGTGCCGAAACGCCAGTTTATTATTTGAAGGAAAGGCTAATGAGTTCTATTGGCGGTATCATAAATCAGTAGGGCAAATTAGATGGAGCACCTTGTGTACGGCATTTAAAAAGCAGTTTAAAGATTTGCGAGATGATGGGGACATTGAAGAGGACATGAGGCGTAGAAAACAGGATGTCAATGAAACTTTTGATCAATTTTATGACGCTATAATCACTTTGAGCGATAAGATGGATCACCCCATGAGCAACAACAGACTTGTGAGAATTTTAAAAAATAATTTGCGACCGGAAATACGACACGAAATTTTAAATATTGAGATCACCTCAGTCTCGGAACTACGGGAGGTATGTAGAAAGCGTGAGTCCTTTTTAGCTGATGTGAAACGTAGTCATGGCTATTATAAAAAAACTCCATTTAAAAAGGAAGTATCAGAGCTATTGCCATCAGAGCAGGATTTGGAAGGATCAGATATTGAAGTCGAAGACGAAATGGAAATAGATGCATTATCTTTAATTTGTTGGAATTGTAGAAGGGAAGGGCATCGGTACCAAGATTGTCTGGAAGAAAGGAGAATCTTCTGCTATGGCTGCGGCCTGGATAATACATATAAACCTAACTGTGCCAAATGTGCAAAAAACGGGTACAAGAGCGCGCAGAACGTGGGACACAGACCAAAAGTGATGCGTGCTCCCAAACCGAATTCCCAATCGAACAAGTAAACCACAGTACCGCGAGATGTCCAACCACCAACAACTTAGTCTCTGAAACCCTCCAGAAAAATATATCCAGCTCACAATCTCGTAGCAACAAACGTCAAAAATCCTTCTGGGCGGAAATAAAAACTGTTCAAAGAAGTATGGATAGTATTTGTGCTTTAGATCAGGGCAGTCATGATCCGCGGCCATTTATTACGGTGGGCATATTAGATCGCGCAATTAGTGGATTGTTAGACTCGGGGGCTGGAGTATCTTGTATTGGTGGTGAGTTGGCCAAACAAATAATATCCGGTGGAATGCCATACAAGAAGCTCAAGGTGAACGTGACCACCGCTGATGGCAGTCCTCAGAAGGTTGTTGGCAAAATGCAGACAAATATTTCATATAATGGGCAAACAAAGGAAGTTCAAATATATTTAGTACCTACTCTTAGATTAGATTTATATTTAGGCATCGATTTCTGGAAAGCATTCGAATTGTTACCATCTCTTAACATAGCAGAATTAGATCTAACAACTATTGAACATAATTTAAATCACCAGCAGATGGGGCAACTAAAAAAGGTTATCAATCAATTCCCATCCTTTGCTCAAGAAGGTTTAGGAAGAACTAATCTAATTTCGCATTCCATAGAGGTGGGCAACGCAAAGCCAGTTAAGCAACGGCATTTCCCAGTATCGCCAGCTGTAGAGAAATTAATGTATGTAGAAGTGGATCGCATGATCGAATTAGGCATTATAGAAGAGTCGGTTAGCGCCTGGTCTTCACCAGTGGTGCTGGTACAAAAACCAGGGAAGGTTCGACTATGTTTGGATAGCCGAAAAGTAAACGAGTTCACCATAAAGGATGCGTATCCCCTTCCTCACATTGGCGGGATCTTGAGTAGACTTCCGAAGGCAGAATTTATAACAAGTTTAGATCTAAAAGATGCGTTCTGGCAAATCCCTTTAGAGTTAAGTTCTCGGGAAAAAACAGCTTTCACAGTGCCTGGCAGGCCTCTTTACCAATTTAAAGTTATGCCGTTTGGGCTCTGTAACGCTCCTCAAACAATGTCTAGATTGATGGATAAAGTGGTGCCAGCTAAATTAAGGAACGAAGTCTTCGTTTACCTTGATGATCTCTTAATCGTTTCCGACACCTTGGAATGTCATTTAGATGTTTTACGGGAATTGGCTTTATGCATAACAAGGGCTGGTTTGACCATAAACATCGGTAAAAGTAAATTTTGCATGAAGCAGGTTAAATATCTTGGGCATATAGTTGGTGAAGGTGGTATTAGAACAGATCCCGAAAAGGTGGCTGCCATTACAGATTTCCCAGTTCCGAAGTCAATTAAAGCTTTAAGAAGTTTCTTGGGTCTGTGTGGCTGGTACCGGAAATTCATTGAAAATTTCGCTTCTTTAACAGCACCATTGACAGATTTGCTAAGAAACAAAAGAAAATTTGTTTTCGATGAGGCCGCTGAACAGGCGTTCCAAAATATAAAGAAAAAATTGAGCAAAGCTCCAGTCTTAATTAGCGCGGATTTCAAGAAACCTTTCTATATACATTGTGACGCCAGTAAAACGGGGGTCGGAGGTGTTCTAGTACAATTGTCCGATGAAGGAGACGAGTGTCCAATATCCTTCGTATCAAAAAAACTGAATAAAGCTCAGAAAAATTATTCTGTAACCGAGCAAGAATGTTTGGCTGCACTGGTGTGTCTAAAAAATTTTAGGGCTTATGTGGAGGGCCATGAATTTACCATCATCACCGATCATGCCTCATTAAAATGGCTAATGACTCAGACAGACCTTAGTTCTCGTCTAGCAAGATGGGCCTTAAAATTACAGGGCTATACTTTCAAGATCGAGCATAGGAAAGGAAAGCTCAATGTGGTCCCAGACGTGCTGTCTCGTGCACATAGTGAGGAAATAGCAGCAATCAATGCAGAAGATGGATTATATGTGGATTTGGACTCAGAGCACTTTAAGTCAAAAAGCTATTTAGAGTTATGTGATCGAATTAAAGGCATGGAACAGTCACTTCCAGATCTTAAAGTCATAGACGGATACGTGTATAGACTTGCTGAACACACCAATGGGGACCAGCTACATGATAGTCAGGTTTGGAAATTATGGTTGCCCAGAGAGTTAGTACCAGAAATCTTGAAGAAAGCGCACGATAGTCCATTAGCCTCACATGGCGGAATTCACAAAACCATTGAAAGAATCAGGCGTCATTACTTTTGGCCAGGGTTAGTGGGCGATGTTAAATCATTTATAGGTGAATGTGAAACTTGCAAAACAACGAAAGCTCCAAATTTTATAATGCGTCCACTGATGGGAAAGATTCCGGAATCCCAAAGGTTCTTTCAAAAATTGTACGTTGATTTTCTAGGTCCGTATCCGCGATCACGGCGGGGGCATATTGGTATTTTTATCGTTCTCGATCATCTCACGAAGTTTGTGTTTTTAAAAGCTGTAAAGAAATTGACGGCAGATGTCACAATTCAATATTTGGAATCTGAACTGTTTCATGCATATGGAGTTCCAGAAACTATTGTCTCAGATAATGGATCCCAGTTTCGCTCTGAAGCCTTTAAGAAATTATTGAATCGCTATAATGTGACACACACATTGACGGCGGTTCATGCTCCTCAGGCAAATGCATCAGAAAGAGTTAACCGCTCGATCATAGCAGCCATTAAAGCCTATGTCAGGGACGACCAGAAAGATTGGGATGAATATCTGAGCCAGATAAATTGCGCCCTAAGGTCAGCACAGCATTCGGCCATTGGAACTAGTCCTTATTATTTAGTATTCGGTCAACATATGATAACGTCAGGGAAAACGTACTCATTGATAAGGAAATTGGAGCTCCTCAGTGATCGATCCTTACGTCTTAATCAGCCAGATTCATTAGATTTAGCTCGGAGTAAGGCATGTGCAGTTATGCAAAAACAACAACAGAAAAACGGAAAAGCTTATAATTTGCGAGCCCGGCAGATAAATTATAGAGTGGGTCAAGAAGTTTTTAGAAGAAATTTCAAACAAAGCAATTTTGCCCAAGGCTATTGTTCAAAATTAGGTGCCAGATTTATAAAGGCAAGGGTACGGAAAAAGATCGGGACATCCAACTATGAATTGGAGGACTTACAAGGGCATTTGATCGGCAATTATCATGCAAAAGACATTCGACCCTAATGGGGGAAAAAAAAAGGAAAAAAAAACAGCAACAAGCGGAATCAGCTTTGGTTTGCTTTGCAACCCGTAGTCTGATTTTTCCAGGGGGGATTTGTAAAGGCGCTTGTTGCTAGAGATTGGCAACATTTAAACAAAATGCAATGTTGCAATGTTAGCGGGGATGATTGTATGCCATGATCGTATGTTGCCAAGCACATATCTTCGGGTCAGCGCATGCCGCCTCTCTTGAGCAGCCTCTGTGGGTGCAGAGAGACGGCCAAAGAGAAGAAAACTTTATCTATGCAAATGAAGCAATAAAAATTCTCCTGTTGCTAAGGGAATGCTTTCTAATGGGAGCAAAAGAGAAAGGCAGTGGGGTCTATAGGACCGTTTTATAGAATCCAGGATGGCGGCGAGGTGGATACACCAAGCGTCTGTTTTAATAGGTTTCTAAGTTCTTCGGGCAATCCGTAGGAGTCATTGCAAATTGGTAATTCGGCAAAGTCAGACGGTTAATGGTCAAGTGATACTTAAAGCAATTAACAAAGTCGCTGAAAAAAAAAAAAAATTTTAAAGTTAAAATCCCGCATAATTAATCCAAAAGAATTACATATATTTATGGTTGGTGACGTTCATTTCCTTTCAAAGTGCTTAAAAGTGTTAAATATATACATTTGGGCAAGCCCTCAAGAGGGCGGAACCACATTTGGTTTGCCAAGGAGATACCCGTCACATAAGGTGAGAAAGTAGAAAAATATAACTATAAAAAAATAGGTGTCTGTCCTTCTGTTTGTGTTTTGCGCATAGAATTTTAGCAAACGTTTAATTTTTTTTTATCAGCATAACCAAAAAAAAAAAAGGAAAAAAAACAAGATAAACACTTGCACTGGCGGCGTACCATTTTTCGTATACCCGAAAGCGCTAATCGGATAATCACCCCAAGAAACGCATAACAACTTACATCAATATACAAGAGCATAACTATCAGCTGATCGAGCGAATGACCTAAGTATCCATATCTACCTATATTTCATCTAAAGAAGAAAACAAAGAACAAAGCCCAAATACAAAAAAAGATACCGAAAAAGAAAACAACTTTGAAGGGCAACTAAGCGCTCGCCCGAATGCATACATAGGATGTCGATTGGTTAGCAGTTTTAGTTAAGCTAGGTTTAGGTATAGAAAAACGTATAAATTAAATTTTTTTTTTGTTGTTAGTTTTTTTGCAATCTCAAGTCAAGTACTTTAATGATTAGATGTAAGAAAAAAAAAATAATTAAATTTTGAACTATGTAAAGATAAAGGCAATCAGCAAAGTCAGCAGAAAAGACATACAAAGAAAAAAAAAAAGGGAAAAATAAAACAACTAAAATCTTTTATATACATATGTACATGGATAGGCAATAGAATTACAGGGTATGCATATTCGGTGCTAGAATATTTTTTTATATTTTTCTTTCCTTAAAACAGCAGTACGGAGAAAGCGCTTTCGACGTTGGATAAAGAAGCTGTAAGTAATGTACACCCAATATTTATTTATGTAAAAACAAAAAAAAATATGTTCTTCACCCCTTGCACCTGCCACTTTTTCCCTTACAATAACTAAAGTAATATTCCCCAACATAAAATAAAAGAAAGAAGAGAAAAACAAAAAAAAAAAAAAAAAAAATATTCCCGTTATCATGCGTGGGCAAATCGTGCCTTGTATGTTCTTTTGGCTTAGCTACTTCTGCTAAATTGTCTGTGCGCCTAATCTACAACTGTTGCTAGCGCTAGGTCTTGCTTATTATTTGATGAGATACTTTTGCTGAAATAGCGGCACTTCTTGCCGACGTTTTGTTTTGATTATAAATTTTGATGATTTTTTTTTTTGTTCTGTCTACTTGTAAGAGCGATCATTTTTTTTGTAACTTTAAGTATGTTTAATACTCTAAATTTTTTTTTCCTCTTAGATAAGCAATAAAAATTTATAATGTCTGATTAAAAGTTATCGTGAATTCATCCATCTACACCTGTCTCCCCAGTAAAGAACCAAGGGATCATCTGAAGTTAAAGCTTCAAGCGGGCGATGATCATAGGAAGGGTGGGCAATTGTCAATCGCAAAACCACCAGTGATTGCAAGTATCGAAATGCACCTTGCATTATCAGCGTATGAAATTCTATCTTTCGTTTCTATCTTTCTTTTCAATCTTTCTTTTGTATCTTCCTTTTCTATCTTTGTTTTTTTTGGTATTCTCTTCCTCTTGTCGCATGCACGCTCACTTTTAATAATATAATAATGAGAAAGGCAGGCAGGTCGATGAAAATATAAATAAATAATTGTGGTAACTGGATTTCGGCAGAACTACACCCCTTTTGTCGACGAGCTAGTGCCGGAAATTTACAGCGTGCCAGCCGATAGCCAGCTACTGCCAGACCCGCCCAAACTATACGTTACCCGTTACACACCTTGGGTTGTTAACTTGACTTAATTCAGCATTTATATTTTAAGCATTTTGACAGTTGCAAAACAAATCGTAGTCTTTTTTGTTTTTGTTGAATACATTTAAATATTTATTTATTTATAATTTGTTTTTTTTTTTTTTGTTTAAACAATCAATAATATCTTTGAAAATGGGGATATAACAAATACAACCACACACATTTTCCAAGTATAATTTCTCGAATATTGCAGTGTGTGTGTGGGTTGGTATGGGTGTGCGTGTGTAAGTGTAACGAATTTTCATAGAATAACAAACATATTTTCATAAATTGATGGCCTAGCCTAAAAACATAAAGAATATAATGAAAATCGCTTGACTAAGTCGCAACAATTGAAAAGTTTTTGACAAATCGTTACACAAAAAATTTGCATAATAACAATTAAATATATATGTTTATATATGTCATGGTGTGTATGTATATATAATTGTATAAATAATTTTACTATTGACTAGGGGTATATTTGTTGTTGTTTTTTTTTTTACGTTTACTTTTGCTAATGAAAGTTATATATTAATATTTTTTGGAATATTCAATAATAAATAGAAATAGTTTAGTTTTCATTATTATCATATATGAATTGCACTGGGTGGACCTCTTGCCCTTATTCTTCTTCTTCGGCTACTATTAGACGGCGGCGAGATTCCTTTGAGGTCCTTTTTTGCAGTGTTTGACTTTTTAGCACGCTGCCAATCAAAAAGGGTTTGAGTACCAACTAAGCAATTGGGTTCTAAACTAAACTACAGACAAGTTTCTTCGTTTGGCAAGACAAAAACTTTGCGTGAGTGCAGGAGAGGGGGGGATACAAGAGAGAAATAGAGAGAGAGCATTTTAAAGAGAGTAAAGCTCCACACAGGAGTTGCTCACTAAGGATGTGGCTGTGGTTCCTTGGTTAACACTTTTCAAAGTAGGCGTCGGACTGGCACACTGGTTTGTGTCTAAACTAATCAAACTTTGCGACTCCGAAGAAGATGAAGAGGAACAAGAAGATGATGATGATGATGAGGATTCTGCTGTAAGTGTGGGCGTGGCTGCTTGTATGGCCACGGCTGGAGTTACAGTGACAATTGTTGTTGGTTGTTGCATCGGTTGAATTGTCGTCGTCTGATTCGAATAACTCACTATGGCGACCTGTTGGGGCTTAGCACTCGCACTGGGCGTTGTCGTTGGAGAGATTTGCCTTGGCGGCGGTTGCGGCACAAAGGACATTGTTGCCGCTTTGCTTGTGGTGAGTATCAGGCCATTGCTCGGCGGTGATAGCGGCGAGGGGGGAAAGAAATCCAAAGGATACTATAAATGAAAAACATGTCAGCCAAAAATCCTATGCAATCTCACTCTAGGCACTCTTACCAATGGCTGTGATGGTGAATGAGCTCCCGGCTGGCTATAATATGTGGTGGGGGAGACCGGCGGACTGGGATATGGCCAATAGACAAGTGGCGGAGGATAAAAAGCCTGTTGATGCGGATGATGATGATGAGCGGCATGAGCATGGGCATGATGCCCATGATGACCATGATGATGATGTGGCGGTGGTGGACGTGGTGTGGCCAATAGCGGTGAATGCGGCGTATGCGGAGGCGGGGCGAAAGGATTACCAAAATGGGCGCCCAGCACAGTGGCACCTAAACAATAAAAGAGACAAGAAAATAAACTCTAATTAGTTGTCAATAAAATTGCTTCAAAACAATAAATTCGTGGCATAAGTCACTGGTCAGTGTTGTGAGTATGGCTTGATACTTGTTGGGAGAATAAAAAGATAGAAAGATAAAGAGAGAGAGAGAGAGATAGAGATCAAGAGGGACTAGAATCGTGTTAGATATATAACTATAAGCCTATATACATTAGTTTTATGTGGATTGTTAATTGCTCTTCGTTTGTGGTTAGTATTAGATTCATTAGTTAGTTAGTTAGAGGAGGAGCAAAACAGTTTGGTGCGAGGTTTGGTATTGGACTAGAAAGTATAATCGTATTCAAAAACACTCACCGGTTTGATTTTAGACATTTTGCATAATGGTAGGAGAGAGACATACATAAATATTTAATATTTTTGCAATTGGTTTTTGTTTTTACCACCTTACCCAGAGACCATGAAACAATTTTTGGCGCACAAACAAATTGGCTTTTTTACCGTTTTTTTCCCAAACACCAACCTTTTAAAAATAAAATCTGATTATGCAAAAAGGATTAAAAGATGTATTTATATTTTTAATAGAGAGTGAGAGACAGAGAGATAAACACAAAGAGCGAACGAGCGAGTAAGATAGGTAGAGATAGACAAAGACAACTAATTGTTTATTGTTGTTTCTTATTGCTGTTGTTGTTGTTGTTGCTGTTGCTATTGCTGTGCCAAGTGACTAGTTTAATTAAATTAATTTGTTGTTGTTGTTGTTGCTTCTTTCCAGCGGACAGGAGTTACATACAAAATGCATTATCTAGTATATTATACTTAAATATCTAAGAGCTATATAATGGACAATCCCCGACAACAGATAGAAACCAACAATTATCCGATTAATATATACCCTTGCAGTGGTGAATTAACTAAAACTTCTCTAACTCATTGCTGATATTTGTAAAATAATAAGAATTGAAGTCAAAGTCTTCAGGTAAAAAGAACTGAAAGAACTTACTCTATAAATCAACTCAAGTTGGTACAAACTTGTTCACAATAAATCTATGAATTTTGTTCATCACCTTTTACATCACTTTCAATTGTCTTACACTTGCAATATACAATGATGTAAGGTGATGTAAAAATGTATAAATTACATTGTGTGAGACAAAGTTTACTTGGTTTTATAGATTCAATATCTTTTAATGTTACTCTAAGTTATGGAAAAACTAAAAAAGAAACGGATTAAAAAGTGAGCTCACACTAAAGTCTTAGAAAGCTTAAGAATACGGAATTACTATGATGAATGGAAAACAGTTGGTTAAAATTTTCTTCTAGTAGAATTACATAGCTTCTATTAAAACAGAAATTTTTAAAGATTTATTAACTAAAAACTAAATACTTTGTTTAATAACCAAGTCTGTTCAAAACGGACGACATAATGCAATGAAATTTCATAGACTAAATAACTGCAAGAGTATAAAAAACTTCGGTGTACCGAAGTTACATTCCCAGATGTATGGTATGTTCGTTTTTTTTTAGCCAATTTCCAATTTCTTTGTTTTTGTTTTCCGAACCAATTCGCAGCAGTCAGAGTGGGAAGATGAGCTGAAAAAATACATAAGTATCGTACGAAAAGCTGGAACCAAGCCCACAAGTAAACCCCGAATGTTACACATAGTATATATTAAATATAGTTAAAAAATAAATAAACCAAAGGAGGGTCGAAAAAAGGGTGGGATAAATAGGGAAAACTATGAGAAAGAGATTTATTTCAATTTCAGATGATTTGACGATTAGTAATTAAAGAGAAAACCGATCTTTGTAAAGTTTTCTTTAAATTTAACGCAAATTTTTTCAAGAATGATTCGGACAAAAGTGTGATATGGATGTAGAGAGAGAGAGAGACGTAATTTTTATAGTGAGAGATAGAGAGGGCGAGCATAGTTGTAGCGTTATGTATAATTTTATTTAAGTATCAAAAAATGGAATATCAAAAATATTTTGTTTTGCTTTGTGCGTTATTTTTTTTTGTTTGTTGTTGTTGTTTTTCTAAAAACTAATTAAGTAAATGTTTCTAAATTTTAATTATTGATTTCTTTAAAGTGGCTGCGCGTTTAATGAGAAATTTTTTGTTGAGTCCAAAACCCATTCTCGGGTGCTACACCACACACATATTAACTCCATATGTATAATTTATAAAACTAAAGTTAAAAACAATTAAGCTAAAGTTATTATTATTTTTTTTTCTCCGTTAAGCTATGAAAATCTTTCCCATGTTCAATTTCAGTTTGTTTTTGCCGAATCAAAGAGAGAGAGAGAGTGAAAAGAAGGCGAAATGCGAAAATCAAGTGTTAGACGCAAGAAAAAAGGATTCCCCCTTATTCCCAAACCCCTTCCCGCTCCCCTTATGCCACATCCAACAAAACAAGTGGACAAATACGAGACTCACTGGACAGACAAATACCTAGTTAGGCTTAAACTGTTTTAACAAAAGCTAAAACCAATTACCAAAAAAAAAATAAAATGTAATTAATTCTTCACAGTCGATGGATGAGGGGGGTTGGGTGTAGGGGAAATAAAATAGATGGTAAGGAAGTTATATATATTAAGCAGAGTTATCCCCAAGTTTCTATTTTTAGACGACAAACACAAGAGAGAAAGGGAGAGAGGGAGAACTAGTATTGCATCAACTTCCCATAAAAATGTTGCGACTAACACCAGTTTTACGCACACTTAAAATACGATATATGTTTGTATATATAGACACGATATTCAAATTCAATATAAATGAGATTATGCAGAAAACGATTTTCTTTTTTTTCTGTTAAGATAAATTTTTCAACCGATTTTCTTTCTCGTCTCCACATACATAAAGCATTCAAGCACGAAAGAAAAAGTAGAGAAAGAGAGACACAGGGAAAAGTTTTCTTAGTTTTCGAAATTAATTAATTAATGTATGAATAATAATGCAAAACCAAAAGAAGTAATTTTACAACTTGTTGAACGGTCTTCTTATATAGCTAATGTTTCTAATTCCGTTAAAATAGAAATAGATTGTAAGATTGTATAAAATGTCTTAAAGAACAGATTTTTTTATGTTTTGCGTTTTTTGATTGTTTTGCCAATTACTTCAATTATTATTCTTTAAATATTCTGACATGAGCCAACACCTGACGCCATTGACGAAGAGAGTCAGCCGAATCAGCACAGTTTTAAATAATCAAAATTAAATGTTTAGAGTAAAAATTGCACGTTGAAGGGGGAAAAAAGCCTGTGGACCGACAATTTTGATTCGCTTTATCAATGACGTTAGCCTCTGTTGTTGCCAAGAAAATTAGCAGAAAGGATTATCCAATCTCTCCAATGTTCCACACACCCACACACACACACACATTCACCCAAAAAACACACACACACACACAAAGAAATTACATATACATATTGTACAATTTTTGTTAAGGCATTTTCCTCAGTTTATAGGGTTAGCTATTTGCTTAAGTGCATATGTATGTGTGTGTGTGTGTGTGTGTGTGTGTGCGTGTGAGTATGCTAAGAATGTACGAATCCTGTTCATCATCTTTAACATCAGTCACTATTACTTTAAACTTGCAATAGGTGATGATGTAAAGTGATGTACGAAATTATGAATTACACTATGCAACAAAATTTTTAAAGTTATGAGCCACAAGTCTAATAAAGCTAAAGCAAACTATGTACAAGAAATTTGTAAAACATCAATCATTCACTGAATTTGATTTTTTTAAACAATTTTTCCATATTTCAAGTATGCAAAATAGTTTTTCAGTTTTTGAATACATGCATTCAATTTTTCATCTTTTTCTTGTATCTAGTTTTTCCAGATTGTTCAGACTTGTACTGTGACCAATTTAGTCGTTTATAAGCTTGTGTGTGTATGTGTGTGTGGGTGTACTTGTGCGTGATATATACATATATGTAAATATATATATATGTATATATAAAATAAAGATAATGCTTAAACCTTAAGACATACATATATACTTAGTTCACTAAGAGTACTACCCAATTGTTTGTTTATATAGGGCAAAAGTACATCCATCCCGATGATCATTTTTTCTTTTCAAAGAAAAATTCATCATAATCCATTTTCATAATTATTTGACAATATTAAGCACTAGAAATATATATGTCTGGTATGTGTGTGTGTGTGTGTTTGTGGTAAATGTATATGCATATGGTTTCTATGTAAAACTGTAAGCCCACTCACTGCGAAACGTTTTGAATGGAATGTGCTTGAAGTGCTTGGAGTTTGATTTTAGCGACTTATTTTGTCGTTTTGCTAGTCTATGGATAATTGCCCTCTTCTTTATTTAAATGCCGGGATTGTAGTAGGAATAGACACTACTTTGTGGTCGGGTGAGAGCTCTTTTGGCTGCACTGGCAGCAGCTGCTGCCCCGGCAGCATGATCCTGCTGAAAGGCATTGTCATAGGATCGTTTCATAGACTGGGCCAAGGCAGCGGCTGCTCCCGAAGAGGCGGCCGCACCGCCAACTCCCCCGGCGGCAATGGCAGCCGCTGAGGCAGCGGCGGCACCGCCTGCTCCACCGGCTGCGAATGGATAGCCTTGGCCAGCTGATGCCGCTGCTGCTGCTGGCATATATCCCGCCAGGGGAAAGGGCTGCAGATAGGAGGGTCGTTGCATCACCACAAATTGTGGTTGACCAGCCGCAGCGGCAGCTGCCGCCGTAGCATGTTGCATGGCATAGAGGGGATAAGGTTGCAACATTGCATTCGCATATAATTGTTGTTGTTGATGGTGCTGTTGCTGCTGCTCGGCAACGGCAACAGCTGCCGCCTGTTGGCGAGCCAACAGACTCTGCTGGGCAATAAATTGAGCCTGCTGTTGGGCTAGCAGAACGGGATTGGCCGTGGCCATGGACTGAGAAGTGGGCGGTGGCAGTGATAGATGACTGAAAGGATAGCCAGGGGGGAGCCTGGGACATGGCCTGAACTGCAGCATTCTGCAGCGAAGAGTGGGCAGCGGCAGCGGCTGCTGCAGCAGCGGACTGAGGTTGAATGAATGGGGACAAACTATTGGCCGACGACGAAGCCGTTAGAGGAGGCAGAACAGAAGCCACTGGAGACGTTTGCAGGGCATGATGAACCTGAGCCTGAACCTGGGCCTGGGCTTGAGCCTGGGCCTGGGCTTGGGCCTGAGCGTGAACGTGCGCATGCGTATGTGAGTGTGAGTGTGAATGTGGTGTGTGTGAGTGGGAACTGGAGATGGCCGACTGAGCGCCGGCTGGTGGCGGCGGCGGCTGAGCTAACATACCCGGAGAGAGCAGCGATGGCTGCTTGTGGGCATGGCCGAGATGAGTGGGTGGTGGGGCACCCACTGGCGATGCCAGGCCACCATTCAACACCATATTCATGTCATCGCCGGAGCACTGAAAGACCTCAATGTAGCGAAACTTCTTGCCAAAGACCATAAATTGATTATGTTTCCTCTGGGCACACAGGCGAGCCGAATCCTCGGAGTCCATTTGTATAAAAGCCTCGCCACTCGGTTGACCCTGTCAACATGAGAAGAGACATTAGTTAAAGGTGATGAGAGGGTTGGGGAAACTGTTCAACACACTTACCTGGGCGTTGATTACCATATGGACACCCTGATAGATAATATGCTTGGCAAAGTCATCGAGAAAATGCAGAATGTGCTCCACCATGGCTTCGTAGGGCAATCCCCGCAGACGAATGCAGTTCTTTGTAGTGCCCGATGTGATGAGATGCTGCGGAGGTGGAATGGGGCACAGTGGATTAGCATGGCCATGGCCAGCAATGGCTATGGCACCCACCTGCGGCAGCAATGGCAACTGCATCTGAGGCAATTGGGCTATCAACGGTGGCTGACTGTGACTATTGTTGGCCTCATAGGTCTTGGGATCCATTGAGCGATTGAGTACCTGTTGGACTTCGGCCGTAGTTGAACGGAATAGCTCTATATAACGCTGACCAATCGACTCTCGATGCCTTCCCAATGCCTTGGGAGCATCTGCCTCCAAAGCGAACAAAACAAATGCATCTCCTGTAGCTCTTCCGTCGGGTTTCTTGACAAATAATACACCTTCAGTGCCATCTAAAACATTGCACGGTGAATCGCCCGTGGTAAAGAAGTCCAGCTAATCAGAACGAGAGAATTAGTTAAAGTCTCGTTAAGCATTATTCTAATTGATCAACTTACCACTTGCTTGGCAGTGCAATCATAGGGTAAACCACGCATCCTTATAATCACTTGGGCCCCCTTGGAAAGAAAGGCCTGAGCTTCATTGGAGGCACCGCCTGCTATGGCAAGGAAATCCTCACCAGAAGCACGATACACTTCAATGTAACGTGCTCCAATGTGATGCTTGTGGCGTTTTAATGCCATATCGCGATGCTCCTGAGAAACAAAACGTATCAATGCCTCACCGTTGCGCCTGCCCAGCGGTGATAAACACAAAGCAACGCCGCCCCTACAAGAGAGAGAGAAGAGGAGATGATAAAGTGGGTCATTCGCTTGTAATCTCTGATTGACCTGCCGCCTGAACTCAGAGAGTGAGAATCACAGAGAGAGAGCTCTCTTGTCTCTTATCAATGGGTTACTACGTCGTCTTCATCTCTCATACTTACTTGGCTACGTTTAGACCACAAAAGAATTTGGCTATATCCTGATCGCTGCTCTGCCAGGGTAAACCACGAGCTCGCACAATGCAATTCCCGTCGATTTCGTCGTCAATTGAGCTAAAAGAAAAATAAACCCAAATGAAAATTCCACATAAACAAAATAAACGACATTGGTCGATGGATTAGTGGGGATGAAGTTACTTCAATTCGAATTAGGGTGGTGGTCGATTATGCAACACGTGACGACTGAGACGGTATTGGGAGTCAAGTCTTTGTTTCTCATTTTCTTGGAAGAAAAAGGCGTCCAAGTCACGTTTCGCACAAAGTTCGTTTCAATCATTCTGCTGACTGTTGCCAATCATACACATACAAACACAAACAAATAAGACCCCTCTCACATAGATACTCCTCCGCGCCTCAGTACAAAGCAACAAATAGAAACATGAATAATCACATTTGGCAAACGAAATGAGGGGGCAAAAAGTTTGGCAGCAAATTTTGCTTTTACCTTTTTTTTTAAAAAACAAAAAACACAAATTGCAATTAATTATTATATGCCTCGATCTGGTACAGTATATATGTATATAGACAGAGGTAAAGCAAAGTAAAGTTTTTAAGGCAAAAGGCGATAACAAGAACACACAGCCAATGCATTCATCCAGACGAATATAAAACCGTCCTACGATCCGTCGACGTTTCCACTGATCGTCTTACAAACTACTACAACAAAAAACCATAAAAACAACAACTCAACGACCAACCGAACGACCGAACGCGAAAAGGGAAAAAGATGCGCTCAAACAGTGAATTTTGTTCTTATCGCCTTTCGATCCAAAAGTAAACTGACGACAAACCCGACGACAAAACACGAGCTCTGGGGGATTGAGACTTAGCGCGTTCCATTCCCACTTTTGTTGTTCTTGTTGTGTTTTTTGGTATTCTACCATATATTTTTGAGTGAGCTCTCGATTTCTTTCTTATACATTTGGGGCACTCAAAAATAGTGCAGACCTTGTCAAGAATTGGAGCATACATATGGAGTACATGCAAGTGTGTGACAAATTGCGAATACTTTGAGTGGCTTTTGAAATTGAGTTGAAAAGCAGACTTCGAAATGACGTGATGAACAATAAGCAGAATTGAAGTTTCTAGTAGAAACAAAAAGAAAAAAAATTCAACGTATTTTTTAGATCTAAGAATCGGAAGTCGGAAGTAGCACAAAACTAAACATATTGAAAGATCTCTTGAAAACTTTTTGAACAATGCAAAGTGCTTTTGGTTCTACATACATATTCTGGAAATTCTGCAATAATGACGAATGAAAAGTCGTTGAAGTTTCACTGCGTTTCTTTAGCTCTAGAAAACAAGTCTAAATGTTATGCTATCTCAAAATTGTTGTACTGCGAAATATAAACAATTTTAAATCTCTCTTTTCATATTATTTTAGTTTCATTGAACTCAATTGCTTTTAGTCATAATCACTTGACATCATCAAAAGGAAACCTAGTACGGCAATTACATATATAGACTAAAAATCATTTTTATCTCCTTATTTGCATGTTTTCCGTCTTCATTTGATATAATAATTTGACTAGATTAGTGCAAACCTTAATTCACTTCATTCTATGACCTCTCTAGATACTTTGTCGATTTAATAAAATTGATCTTACGATGAATTTCCTTCCAAGCTTCTTAAATTTAGACATCCAATTTCAACTTAAATGATCGATCCAAAACTAACTTTTCATATGAATGTTTTGATATCATTATAATGAACTATGAACCATTAATGAGTTCTTACTGCTGCTACGCCCTTAAAGAACAATAAACTGAATCATCTAGTAATCTATCTACCAACATTTTCAAGACTTCAATAGGCAGTCATTTTCTAACCCTTTAACTTCTAACTCTTCTCCATTTATTACGGCCAATAAAATCGCAATTGGGGCAGCAACTCCTCTTTTAGACTTAATTATCTTACCAAATTCCAGGTTCCAGTACTAAGTTAACCAATTCATTTGTGGCAAATACATGACCTAATAAAATATGTAAACTAAATTAAGAAAATATATTTAAAACTTATTAGATTTGAACTTACCCGCCTGGAGCAATGTTTGAATCACAGTGATCATATCGCGAGATTCGCGTATATAAAAGTCATTATCCTCCACAGAGGTTGTATTGAGCTCTACAAGAATAATAGAATTATAAATAAAATGAAAGATGAGAAGAGATATAGATCCTAATATAATCTTGACTTACCACTCAGCATTTCACCAATGGATTGCGGCATGGGCATTACAGGCGATTGGAGCATCTTTTTAATATCCTTAACCGGGACAAGAGCTCTAGACAGATCACCCGATTTATAACGCACAAATTCTTTGCGCAGATCACTGAATTTATTATAATATGATGGAAGTTCCACATCTTTGGCACAGGCCTCACGATGCAAACACTGACGCAATGGCAGTTGGCCATCGGTGATTATCTTGATCTCAGTATCATGAAGTGACAGAGATCTCAAATAGGCATCAAACTGGAACAAAGAAGAGTAGAAAAAAGTGTCTATAGAAGTGACTGTAAAGATGGCAATTAGTCTCAAGAGAGAGAGAGACAGAGGAGCCGAGAGGTAACGAGGGAGGTGGAGGGCGACCACAAAGGTTTGCCGGGTTAATGTTAATGCAACATTTTTGTAGGTTACGACTTCGACTTCGAGTATATAACAACGCCCCGAATGCTGTGATTTGTATTTATTTTAAACCCGTTTTAGTTGTCAGTAATTATTGTCAATTAAATGAGAGGGACAGAAACAGAGATAAAAAGAGAGAAAGAGAGGCAGTGAGAGATATAGAATAATCAAAATGGATTTGCCACTGTTTTTTTTTTCTTTTTTTTTTAGCCAAGTCATCGTGATCAAATACAGGCGGCTTAATGTCGCGCTTTACAAGCTTAATGTCGTCCGAAGTAGGATGACGAGGATAGAGGAGAAAGACCTTGTTCCATTCATTCTTAGATTTTTCTATTTATCCAACAAATTAGTATGCCAGACAAGTGGTCAAGTAGGTGTGCTCGCCTCTCCTCACCTCTTAGGGATTACGTCAATTGAAAGCTGCTTCAAGTAATCTTAATGTGGACAAAGTCCTAAAGATGCACTTTACCAATATACATATATAATATAGCATGTAATTACCCTCATGGCAATAAAATTGCTCTCTCTCTCTCTCTGCCTCTTGTTCTTTGTGTTTCTCTAGGAATGCATTATAATGTGGATTAATCGACACTTATCCCCAAAAGACAAATAATATATTTTATTCTATAAGTCTAGAGCAATGATTCATAAAGATTTCTCTTCTTCGAGGCAATTGAGTAAAGCGAGTCTATAAATAATTCCCTGTTCAACTGCCTTAACTCTGGATATTTCAGTATCTCTAAAAGCTAGAGGTAGAAATATTGGTATAAGATCAAGAATACATGTAATTTTTCACTTGGGTATTACATTTCTTAAAACTCAAGGAACTGTTGTCAAAACTCAATAATAAAAGTGATTAAAATTAAGAGATCGCAGTATTTCTTTAAAATTTAATAAGAAATAGCCGAGAAAATCCTGAGAACAGTCTCGACTAAGAAATTTTAAAATTTTAAAGCACCGAAAAATTCTAAAAAGTGAGTTTCGAATATTAAATTATTTTTTAAACTGCAGGGTATAGACCAGTCGACCTTAGGACTTTCGCATTTCATCATCTTTGTTTTATCTCGCCAGAAAAGTGTCAAATACATCACACTTATTACATGTGCTCCGTGAATGAAGAAATTTTCGGGATGAGGCTTGTCTCCAAATATGCTCAAGTAGCGTCGTCTTATCAACCAAGTTACAGATAAGATTGAATAAAATGGTACGTTTTGGTTTTTGTTCGGAGAGGGGAGACCTTTAGACGTTTGTGACACTATGGCTTCTAGCTTAAAGGGTGCCCCCCTGGTTAAATGCAATTCTGGATGACTGAGCATAATCTAAAAAGAGTCCAATCGTCATGACTGACAGAAAACCAAATAAAAGTACCCCTCGCGCCCCCACCAATAAAAGTCCTTATCAGAGTTATCATTGATGCGAAAGAGAGAGAGAGAGAGAGGGAAAGAAAAAGAGTGAGAAAGTCATGGGTTGGGGTTCAATGAGGGAAATGAGGAATCTAAAAATAGTAGAGCACCTCTAACCCTCTGCCACCACCACCGCTTCTCTGTTCCTCACGCTCGCTAAGCAAGACTAATCTTATCGTTTATGGTTGGTGGTTATGGTGGTTGGTGGTTCTACCTGATTATAAGAGATTTGCATTTGACTCACCTCCTCGATGGCTTCCGTTAGGGGTTTGCCATTTGCTTGAGCCTCGGCTATGGGTAATATCAGTTCGCTACTATTTTCCAAAGTGGTGCTAATAATCGAATTACCATTTTGAGCTGTTCCACCATTCCCACTGCTTTGGCTGCTATCCCCCGTAATGGCCAGCAGGGGAGCAGGTGTATTATTTGTGGGTGAACAGGCCGGATTTGTCGTAGCATTCGAGTTATCCGATGAGCTGGATATAGTCCGATCTTTGATGAAATAACCATCGGGTCGAACGAGTATTTGTTTGGTGCCAATTATCTGCAAATAGAAAAAGAGCGAGAGAGGGTTAGACTTTTGAAACTTGCGTCAACGGAAGCTATATATAGGAGTATAGGAACTACAGGTAGTTTTTGTGTTGAGGGCTATGCAAATGATGAACCCACCCCACCTTCCATTGCCTCATACTCTTCTCAAAGGGGTCTCTGAAAGGGTAGAAGAAAACGAAAACTAAAGCGTTTCTCTGATTTGCTGATTTTTGTTTCTTTTTTTTTTTGTGGCATTTGATTTGCATAGCTTTTGAATATATACATATAGCTAGACAATACATATACCTCCACCCCCCTTGACCTCTCCTTTCTTAGCCCCAGCCCTGTTCTTCATTCCTTTTTGTCGATGTATGTATGTAGGTAATGAAATATTTATGAGTTTTGGAGAGCCTTCAGTTTCATGTTAAATTCAACAAAGAAAAGAAAAAGAAAAACTACCCAATTGGTGTGGAGGGGCTTGGGGAAGAAGTTAATAATTATGCGAAACAAAAGAAGAAAAGTTTTCCATCAACAAAAACAAAAAACCAGTAGAAAATGTAGCTCAATGGCAATCGACAACAATATAACCACACAAGCAATCTTAATCTCTAGTCATGAATGAAATTAAGAATCGAATACAGATCTAGTTTGAGACAGACAGAGACATCAAGTTCGAGATCTCGATCGAGTTCTATATAGAAAAGAGATTTGGAGCAGGCAGGTATACATGCCGACAGAGCAACATTCGAATGTTAATTAACTTTAATTGTTGCCATTCGAGTCATAACTATCCTATAATTAACATGCCAATTATTTGTCGTTGTCTTTATAGTAAGTTTTTTTTCTTCTTACTGCTTTTTTGTTTCGTTCAAGAAATTCATTTTTAACGAGTGAAACTCAATTTGCAACTGCAAAATGGAAATGTATGTGGTTTGTGTGCATTATTATTCTGATGGAAAGGAAACAAAACTCTCAATCCATAATGTAATAGAAAGTCAACCATGAGGATATTATACATTTATATTATGTGATTTAAACTTAAGTGCTTCCCTTCTAAAATCAAATTATATTTTCAAAAGTTTTTGATTGTTGTTGCAGGAATGTGTAATATAAGGTTTTAGTTTAAAAGGGCTTACTAAAATTTAAAATTCAAATTTTGCCATTTTAGAATGTCGGGCATTTTAAAATTGCCATGACTAATCTCTGGGCTGGAATATAAAATATTTCAACAAGTTGATTGATTGATCTTCAGATGTTGATCAAAATCTGAGATTTGTTGAATTTTTACGCTCAAAAGGGCATAAAATTTTAACATATTTTGGTTTGAACTGCTTTCTTTCTCTGGCTTTAACCTAATTTGCAAACTTTAGGGTTTTTTTTAACCCAGATTTTAGGTTTCCATAATATCTGGGTAACCTTAGAAATGCTTTGATAAATCTGGGAAAAATTTAAAACTTATCTTTCTAAAATAAAAAGGTTTCCCTTAGTGGTTTTTTATCTACCATTGTAGATTGCCCATAAAGTGCCTTGAAATTACCTCACACCGATTCGCTTATCAAGAAAATGCATTCCAAAGTTATTTTGTGCCTTAAAAATATATTATATTGCGGATCTAAGGGGCATAAATCACGGGTAATTTCCTTATTTATACCTTATTTATGACTTTATGTTAAGAGTGTTTGATTTTCTAGAAGTTTTCCCTTAGAGTGCTGGGTTTTTATGATATGGTAATGACTCGAAAGAAAAAGCGACGTACAAAAATTTCTCCAAATTGCAAAAAGGCAAACTCCAATCGAATTCGAATGTAAAGTCTTGCGTTATTAGCTGGTGCTTTCACGTTTGGCGGGTTCCTTTGCTGACAATTGGGAGAATCATGACTCTATGAATAAGTATTATTCATGATGTTCAAAACACTTTCAAGAACTCAAAAACTTAACACAGCGACAACTCAAAAATAGGATTTTCCAAATGAAATCTCTAATTTTATATTAAAAAGAACATCTTCGTGCAACTTTTGGGTCACCCTGTGTTTATGTATACCTAAGATACTTTATCATTTTGACAATTGAAGAGTTCTAATCAACATTTAACTCATTTTGGTTGGCATTAGAAATACGTTGTACATATAAACATATATTCATATTCATAGACTCATATATGTATGATATGAATTGCGCTCCATTAGGCAGGTTAATTGCAACTCGGTGCTCAGAATCAGAAGTCATGTCAATGCCGCACGTCGCTCAAAAAAATAAAATAAAAATCTAATTATAATTTGCATATGACTCTTATTTTTATTTTTTGTGGGTGGAGGGGCCAATTGACATTCTCCGGGGCATGCCTAAATTATAAAAGTACCCACATATCCAAAAAAAAAAAATAAATAGTAATACAGATTTATGTGACGAAACTTTACGTTATGGATGAGTGCCAGAATAATCAGCATTGGTAAATGATGATTCTCTGCTCCATCTAAAAGCCCAATTCTAATTTGAAACATATTTAAGCCAATTTATGTTAGATTTCTCGTTTGTTACGATGAACCACTTTCCATAGTTCACCGTTAGGTCCGGCTGCTATATTTTTGTAGTATATTGTGTGTTTCGTTTGTGTTTGCGTTTTTTTTTTTTGCACAAGCATTAACATAAATTTTGCAGACCACAAAACACAAAAAATTCAAGGCATCCATCTAGTTTTAAGTAACAGTATACAATATGCATATGGATTATATTGTTTAATTTTATACAGAAAGTTTCCAATGTGTGGACGACCAGACTGGACTGGTCTGGTCTTAATTAATACATATACATACATATCTATATATGTATTTCTAAATATTAGTTACTTGCTAAGAAAACAAAATTCAAATTTATCATCATTTGGGAAAGCAGCAGCAAAAGCTGTGTGACCTGACCTGAACTTAACTGAACCCTCCCCACATCTCCCTCCTCCCATCATCTTTCAGCAGTCAAAGTCTAGCAATTTAATGACAATCTTCAACGCGGGGACTCACCGAAAAAAGATTAGCATAAAAATTGGCCAACATAAATTCAGCAAATCGTGGTTTCAACTTGCGGATACCCTGCATACCATGGATTTTGAGCTGTTTCCCTTGAACTTTTAAGCAAAAAAAAAACACTTTATCATTAAGTTTTATTTCAATGGACATTGTTTCTATGCATAACTCACATATTGTCATTCAGATTTTGAAGAAATTTGGTAACCCTTTAGCTATATACTATATATTTCGAGAGATCAATATTAGATTGCGATTCTTGAAATATTAAAAGAAGTATTAGATAGAAAATAGCCAAGAAGAGAGTGACAAAATTTTTGAACTAAACTTAATTTGCCTACAAACTAAATGTATTCACATGCGAAATCACTTGGCACTACTCATAATCGGTCCTGAGATTTATGTTTATTTGGGCAAACGAACTGCTAAGAAAAGGTTTAGACATTTCCTAATATCTGTTACGAGCACCTTTATGACCTTACAATACCCTTTCACCTTTTGTTTGTAGAGGGTATAAAGAAAAATATTTAAATCGTTTTGCGTTTCGTTTTGCTTGAAAATAAAATTAATTATAGAAATATAATTTGCCCAAAGTGCCCTACTCTCGGACACCCCACGAACCTTAACTATTGAAGGTTTCTGGTGCTCAACGTAATCGGTTAGCCATTAAATGCCACTTAAATAAGTCGTAGACCGCGACCTGTGTCCCGCCAACTTCTTTCCCTCCATCACCATCAAATGTCCGGTTCTCGGATGATTTCTTGAGCAGAGATGCATTCACGAAAATGTTGCGTGTTTTGTCTGAGACAATGTCAACCCTCATTGTAGGCAGGCAAATATGAGGTAAATACATTTGTAAATATGTATACTATATCTATCTGTATGGGATCTATTGGCAGATGATAGAAGGGAGATAGAGAAAGAGAGGAAGAGTTATTGCATTGGGTGTACATATGTATATACCTCTAATAATGGCAAACAATTTTCTTCCTCAGGTCTACTAAGTATGAAAACAGCTTGGCAATCAGACAACAGTCAGTAAGTAATTCGTCGGTATGTCACTTCGTCCGTCAGTCAATCAGTCAAGCTCTCTCGTGTCCAACATATATACAGGTCTAAGCCTAAGCCCCAGCTTGAAAAACGACGTAACCATGGACTTTGTGTACAATTGTCAAGCATTTGGCAAATAAAATTGCGTATATTGATAGTGATTGAACAAAAATTTTTTTTTTTTTTTTGCCATTTTGCATGCAAACAGCAACAACTGAGGAAATTTTTGTGTTTTGTTTTTAGAAAAACTCAGATGTATATAGCCATAGCTAATAGCTATATTAAGATTGCTTAGTTCACAATTGGGAAATACATACATATATATATATATATATATATATACACCTAGACAAACGAATCTACTGCAAATATTGAAAAACTCAAGAATACAATAGAAAACTAAATAGTGTCTAGTCAATCATTATTTAGTGAAATTGTTTACCGATTTCATTTAAATAGTCAAATCCAAAATTAGTTACTATGCAAGACACTTAAAATATGATTTTCCCTTTAGGCAAAAAGCTGAAATTTCCAATTAATGGATTTTTCTGACAAACATAAGTATATTTTCCAAACTTGTGATTTTTTGGAATTTTGTATTTTAAAAACTTTCCAAATGTTTGTGGAAGTTTATAAATAAAATGTTCAATTAATTTGTCAAAGTTAAAGAAATAATTGAAATCGAGAAATCCAAAGTACTTTGGGCTCTACCCATTCAATTTGTATGAAATAAATCAAACATCTAATCAATTTTAACTGATTACTATCAGACAGCTGATTGCTTCTAAGACTTGAAGAGGAATGCTGACATTGTTTATCATTCTAAGACGGTTTGGTTCCACATTTCACATTAGGGGTTGATGATTTTATAATATTCTAGGATATTTCATCATCATCATCGTATACAAATTTATCTCAAAAACGCACTAAGTAGAAAACACAAATTCTTGAACTAATCATAGTAAAAGACATCTAAAATAAATGATTATTGGGAAAATTCAAACAAGAAAGATTATACAACTAAAGAATAAAATCAATTTTGAACTTAAAAAGATTATTTTTTCGCCTAGATGTTTTCTACGTTTTGGGGTGCTTTTCCTTAGTTAACGGTTATGACTCGATTATACACGTGATTACACAGAGTATATATGTATCTACATATATTGATAAATTCATGATTATTAGTAAATAAGCGTCTATTAAAGCTTACGTCTATATAATTTGCAAGAAACGCCTAAATAAACTTTGATAAATCAAATTCTAAAGAAAGTTGATTAATCTCGAGGAGAAGTTACTGAAGTGAAGCAAAGGCAACTCAATAAGATTAGGCATAGAGAAAGAAAATAAACGAAATGACCTCTCCAGAAAGGAATACAATTTAAAATACGAAAATTTCAAAAACCTATATCGGATTCGTTTTTAAAACAAACTGTGTTCTTTTACAGAGAAAATACACCAACAGGAGAAAACTTTTCAAAGGTAGCCTCACTTTGTCTATCATCGAATTCATTCGGTAACTGAGCTGCAATTGTAAGATTGAAATGCAGTTCTCTATGAAAATGTCACTAGATTTTACATAAGTCAAGCCTCAGCAAGTTAGATGTATAGATTTTTATTGCATTTTGCATTTTCTTGGAAATTTAATGCTTTTCAGCTAAGTAAATACATTTTTATGGGCAAACTTCTCAAGATGAAACTTTAAGCCTTGTTTTTAGAGTTTCTGTTGTTGTGTTTTTTTTTTTTTGTGTGCTTGTTGAGAAGGGATTAGGTAATGGGCCGATGGGTTTCGCCCTAAGCCCATCTTCCTCTCGAATGTTTTTTTTTTTTTTTTTCAAACAATTAGTGTCAATCGTTGGGTAAACTGAAAATATGCAAATATGCACATACATTATAAAAGGTTTAGGAATCGAGAAGGTGGAGCAAAACGAGGAGAAGAAGGAGGAGTAGATACCCCATAAACACAAAGACCTAAACCCTCTATGCATAAGCCAGACACAGACACAACTAAACAAAAATATCAAAGAAGCTAACTTCGGCATTGCCGAAGTTTATATACCCTTGCAGTCCTTGGCAATAATTTTTTTACATTTTGAAATTTCTTTCCTTGCAACTCAATTCATCAACACACAAACAAAACATTCAAATTATTTCTCTTTTTACTACAAATTTTTAAGCAAGGCACAACACGCATACACATACATACATACGTGTAGCGCTACGTCTGTGTGTGCGTATGCATGTGCTCTGTTTGATTTGCTGATGACGTAGAACCGATTTGAATTGACTGTAACTTGTGTTCTATTTATCCGATCAAACTCAAATTTTGGGATCTGAGATTTTATATCAAATTCTATTATATTGGTAAATTTCATGGCGATACTCCAATTTTTGCAAAAAATTTTGTTCTAGAGCTATATGATATAGTAGTCCGATCCTGACAATTTTCATACTCTATTATCTCCCGGCTAAAAGTAGCTCAAATATGAAATTTCATTCCGATAGCTCTTAAGATGCCAGCGTGAAGTTGATTTGCACAGACGGACGGACGGACGGACGGACGGACGGACGGACGGACGGACGGACGGACGGACGGACGGACGGACGGACGGACGGACAGACGGACATGGCTATATCGACTCAGCGTCTCATGCTGATCAAGAATATATATACTTTATGTGGTCGGAAACGTTTCCTTCTGTGCGTTACAAACATCTGACCAATTTTATAATACCCTCTGCAAGGGTATAAAAACACAAAAACCCCCCAACGAATCCCAGAAGCCCTCCTCAGCTTTCGTTTTTCATTTCTGTTTCTTTTTTTTGTGCTTTCGGCGAATCAAAAGTTGTGTCGAGTCTTTTGTAACATAATCAACGAAACGCTGGCACAACGAGTTGAAAGTGCATATATATACATATGTATATATAGTATGTTATCGCGGGCACAGCATTCATTAATTAAGAGTCGACAAAATGGTGGACAAGCTGCGAGGGGCGGTGCCTAGTCCAATGGAGAGTTAGATGACGGAGATGGGGGGAAAAAAAAATAGACTTCCTACTACTAGCTAATTGATTATTGCAATTAAATTTCTTCTTTTTTTGTTTACTCACCTGTCCCGTTGCCACATCCAGCAACACATAGACGAGTAATATAATTTCCTTTTCGTCTGAACCCAAACCGGGCCCATTCTGACCACATGTGGCTACATATAGTGATACAATGCGCTCTGGAACCTGCATTCTGATGACTATGATGAAGATGATGATGTTAGGGTGTAAATTTAATAATTTATCGATCTTTGTTTAGATTTTTCGCTCTCTATCTAATTATTATTAAGCGGCTTCGATTGGTTCCGTTCAGTTCCCGTGATCCGTTCCGTAGTTCGTGTTGAGACGACGAGAGGGCACCTTTTTTTAGGCGGAGTTCAGAGCTGCATCTTACGGTCGCCGGTAAGCCATTTGGTTATGCCTGCATAGCAAAGTGGAGAAAAAAACGTATGTTTAGCAAAAATGATTGCACAATATTGCGCACTTAAACCTTGGCAAAAACTAATTACTAGTGCATTTTGAAGAAATGTCAAAACAAAGCGAATTTCTGCCAAAGTCAAAGAGCTAAAGTCCAAAATGCAATTTCTATTGGGTGGGGAAAGGCAGAAAATGTCACTGAAATTACATTTATAATCAATCGGATGATTTAAATTAGAATTGTATTCTAAATTCTAAAAGCAAAGTGCTTAACTTTGGTGGTTATTTAAAAAGTGAAACAAGTCAAAGCAATGGACGCAATGGATGAAAAATTAAAGTGGAATTTTATGAGCATTTTTAATGTGAAAAGTTTTACTTTTAATGAAAACACAAAAAGCAACGAACCAACTGACTAACTGACTAAATCACTGACTGACTGACTGACTGAGTTCAAGCAAAATGGCTCTCAAAGGGTTAATCGGAGGTCCGCAGGCGTCTTCGTTGTTGTCGTTGTAGTTGAGCGCGTTTAATGATTGACTTTTTGTTGCTTTTGTAATTAAAATTTTAAAATAATGCATATACGTGCAAAAAGGCCACAGCCAAAAGCTAAGCAATACCATTTTTTATTTTGTTCATTGTTGTTGTAATTAAGACAAACCAAAAAGCACTTTAAGCGAACACAAAACAGAAGAAGCAAAAAAAAAAAAAAACGCTGTGACAATTTTTCAAGAGGTTTCGCTGTTATGGTTTTTATGGGGGAAACTTTTTGGGGTGAGGTGAGGGAGCTACGTGTGGGGGGGACAGAGGGGACTTCTTCTTCTTCGTTAATAACTCATATTGCTTAAGTAAATTTATCATTTCTCTTAACTTGGACTGGGACTCTACTGGCTCTGGCACTGACTCTCCGTTTCGGGGTTTACGCTTGGTCAGAAAAGAGAAAAGTGTTGCGGCTTAAGCTTTAAGCATTGTTTTTCTTGGTTTTTCTTTTGTCTGCTGTGTATACATATACATATATATATGCTTTATGCATACATTGTTCATATGTATTGTAGTTTTTCTTCTTTTTTTATATACTTTTTTGTTGGTATGACCATGCGGTAATGAGTGATTGCGGTGACGACAACGACAACGACGACTACTACGAGTACGCAGCCTTGTGCAATTTATGACGTTCGCTTTTTTACACTGAAAATCTGAACTCTTTTACTTTTTTTCGCTTTTTTTTTGTTTTTGTGTCTTTCTTCTGTTGCTTCATATACCCTGTATGCACTAATTGAATAAGAGGGTATCTTAGGACCATTAAAAATGGGGATTATTGTTGGTTTTGTGCTCATTTAATGTTGGTCTCATTAAATTTCGTTTATGAATTTGGGATTTAAGTGCATTAGCGGCTTGAGTTCCCATCTAGAAATAAAAACTCGTGCCAGCGACTCAAATGTATTATATTTTAAGATTCAAGCGCTAAAAAATCCCTAAACATACCCGAGACGTGCTTGGATTCGGATTATAAGCCTTCTTTGAAGTTAAAACTAACAAAGATTCACTTCTTAACAGCGCCAACTCTATTATAGTTTCATGATACTTTTGAGACTTTGACTCATGAAGAGATGAAGATAAACTCTTGGTCATTTCCGAACCTAGTCGGTGGCTCAGTGGAGACCTACTAAATCTACAAATCCGTTGTTTTTGACTTCAAACCCCGACGTAGGTGTCGTTTCCCCCTGGAAGAAGCAATACGGAAAGGTAATCCAGTCGGGTATCATAGAAATTTCTGATTGCTGTTTGGTTTAAAACCTGATCGACAATAACAATTCATACTTGTATCTAGGAAATTTTATCTATTATAAAGAAAAGCCTCAATGTCTAACTTTTGAGCACGAAAGATCACAAGTTACTTCAAAAAGGATAATGGTTAAAGTCCTTGAGCAGTGATTAAAAATGATGAAGGTCTTTTTGCAGATCCTTATCAATGCTTAAACCTCGCAGATCCCTTTTATCACTGTGTAAAGAACATCCCATGATCGTTCTCTAAGGCTCCTATTCTTAACCCAAATCCGCCTTTTCTTTATTCTTCAGCTTTACATCCCACAATCATTCCTAATTATAGTGCGCCCAAATTCCAAAAGTGAGGCCATCATTAAATTGCAGCCACTTGCAGGGTATCTCCAAGTCGATGTCTTATTATGGCCTGTAGCTTTTTGTTTGCTCTTTTATTGGCATCATCAATATTTCACATACATATGTACATATGGATGTACATAAATGACTTCAAGTACATTTGATGTTCCCACGGCAACATGAGGAGAACCTTATAGTAGATCGTAAACACTTTTCCATTGACCTTTTCCAAAAGGGTTAAATGCCCGGAAATGAAGGTTTCAGTTGTTGCTTTTTTTCTTTTTCGAGGAAATGGAAAAGGTTAAGATGCTCAAAAGTCACATACGCACTGGTCTACTCACTCACACAGACTGCCATTTAGTCAGTCAGTCATTCATTTCCAGTTCCGCAAACACTTAAACTTGTTGATCTATCACAATAACAATAAAAAGATGTTTAATCACTTATAAATGAGACAATTTTTGGTTTACTTTTGGCTTATCAGTGGAAATTGTTTGGTTAACCAAATTTTCACCTAAATCCGAATGACATAAATCGTACAGTTCAGTTAGTTTTTAGTTTTCAGTTTTGATATTTGCGTTGCTTTTTTTCATTAATGAATAACGGGTGTCTTCTGTCTCTGCCTCTTGAGCTAATTAACTTGGTTAGTTGGTTAGTTGAGGCGGCCCCCAGAATGGGTCGTAGAAATCGTCGTCATCATTAAGAAGAAGAAAGAAGGGGGAAGAAGAAGAAAACAAAATGAAATGAAACAAAATAAAAATAAAACGACCAATGTCCAAGAAGACAAAATCTTTAAGCAAAGTTGGGCCGTTACGGTTTTCGAAAGACAATATAGCTGGTGATTAAATATAAATTAGTGACAGCAACCAAACAACACCAATAACAACAACAGCAACAACAGTAACAAACAACAAGAGGCAATGCAATTAATAAATTGTTGCCTGTCGATTGGTAAACCAGAAAGTGAGTAAATTTTTACAGTATTTTTTTTTCGGACTTGCTTATTAAATTATGAATTGCGCAAGGTTTTTTTTTTGTTTTTGTTTTGTTGTTGCTATTTTATACTCTCTCTAAATGGAGTCTATGGCCAAGTAATTTCCTCTACATCTAAGCAAAATATTGACGTGATTCGATATCTATAGATTTCATAGTCCTCTTACAAATTGACGGAAAGGAAGAATTGAACTAGTGATTCGAAGAATTAAAAGCTTCATCTGATATGTATATTTATATAAAGAAACTGAGATATCTTTGGTTCCCCTTGGACCAGTTTTTAGATATAATTTCTATGGAGTAAATTCCAGGAATCATTTGGCCAAAATTTTGTCATTTCATGAATCTAAGACAAAATTTGTCTTAAGTTTTTCAAAATTAAATCTGAAACTTTTGCTTTTAAAAGGGTATTTAACCGTATGACACACCTGATTTTAGCCAGGCCTTCTTTTTGGTTGTTTTCGGGTAATTTTTTTAATACTTTTTTTGCGCATTGTTATTGGCGTGTGCCGTTAGCTCTCTTTTGTGGCGGCAACAGGAAACTTTTGATTGCGCAAATTGCTGACGAGAAATGCCAATTCCAATTGCCAAAGTTATCCATACCTGTTGCTGCACTCTCCCTCTCTCTCTCCCTCTCTATCTCAGTATTTAACTCTAGATGTCTATCTCGTTCTGGCGCACAGTAAGGCCGTGGCAACAAGTGCAACTTGCAGTTGTGATTCTTCTGTCTGGTGACGACCGCACATGGATCAGATCTCTGTCAACATTGAGATCGACCAAAGGCAACAACATACATATAACATGAAGAAAAAACCAGAAAAGACACCAAAGACAACAATGTTATTTATAAAAGAAGCTTAGATACTCTTTCCCTGCTGAAATAGTAAAATATAAATCTTTTATTTTCAGTTTTCCAAATCAAAATTGATGTAACATATTATTTTGCACTGGGGTAAGTTTGCATTTTTTTCCAATTCATACAATTAGAGAATGTGATGTAATAGCCCATGATCATCAAACCCCATTGTTTTGATAAATATGTGTAATTAACAGAATATTCGAATCTTACAAATATGAACGCCTATATAATTATCTTTTCAATGTCAGTTTTTTTTTACACTTGTATTGGGTATAACATGATAAAAGTTCTGGAGCGCCTCTTAAATTGATTGCAAAACTTTCAACTGAAACTGGTTTGATGTCCTGTGAATTTCAGTGGTAATGAGTGGTCAAAGTTTACTTGGGAAGTTTTCTAACTGGATTTCCTTCAAAGTTTCATTTTGAGATTTATTCTGTTTTGATTATGTGGACTTTGAAATAGTTTAACGATGTTGATGATGTGCCATTATGAGACAATTTCTATTATTCTGAAAGTCAAAAAACTATCATCTTTTAATCAAAATCAAAATCGATGGAATATATATACCAGCAAACAAAGTTCTCTAAAAGTCCAAGCTAATGTTACTTTAATAAAGTATTTTAGAGATTTGATATAGCTTCTGTTAAGCTAAGTGTTATGATCCTAGTTCTGCAGTCAATAGATCTATAAATAAACTATTCAAATTTTAAGTATCCTTTCGAATAATTTTGAAGAATATCATGAAAATTGCACTTTGGAGATGTTCTTAATTGCTTAATCCAAGTGTTCTTTAAATCGAAATATTGAAATATTTCTAATAGTTGCAGTAAACTGCATTGAGATAGAAAACGGATTCTAGTTGGGTCTCTTTCGATTAACTCTGTTTCTAATTGGCATTAGAAGATCCTAATTACTTTTTAGGATTATCTGACTTTATCCTTTGTTTTATATTGTCACAAGTTCTCTCACATAGTTGGCGTACTCCCAATGTTTGTGGGGAGTAAAGTTTTCTAGTGTATTTTACATTATAAACAAGTCGCTCTCTCTCTCTCCCAAGCAGCTCCAAGTCGTCTGTCCAAGTTCGTCCGTCGGTCCGTCTTAGTTGCCGTTGGTCCGCCAGCAGCGCTGCCTCTCTTTGGTTTCTGTTGTCTTCTGTCTTCTGTTGTTGTTGCTTCATCTTCTTCTTCTTATAACTACTACTACTACAACTACCACTTTGGTCGCTTGTCTACTAACTGTAAATATGTTTTCACTTTGTTTGCGCATCTGCTTTTAACGCTATTTTTCTTGCCCGATGATGTTCATTCACTTTGAGGGAAAAATATTAAATGATAAACTTACAACAACAATAACAACAACAACAACAACAGCAATGACGATGAGAATGCTTTAAGGGATATTCAAAGAATTGATATTCCTTTATAACAACAGGTTGATATCCCTGCCTTTCTCTCTCTCTCTCCGTCTTCTCTCTCTTGGTCTCTCCTGTGTGTGTGTGTGTCTCTGTTTGTTCTTTTTGTTTAACACGTTTTACACATTGCACTTGTTGGCATTTTGTTTTCACAACTTTTTTTATTTTCTTTTTCTCTTATTTTTTTTTTTTTTGTCAATTTTATTCTTTTTTTTCGTTTTGGGTTTTTGTTGATTTTATTGCACTTTCTTTTCTCTGATTTTCTGCGTTGTCTTAGTGTCTTTTTGGGACTCTTCGTGTTGGTGTTTTTCGCGGCTTGGACCAGTCACACTGACTAGTACTTATAGTACATACACTTAGTTAGTTAGTCCCCGCGATCTTAAAATGTTAACGTCGACGCCGACGTCGGCGTCTACACGCAAACAACAAGAAAACAAGTCACTTTGTTTTATTTTTTTTTTATTTCTCTGTTTCTCCACCTTTTGCTCCTCTGCTGTTGCTTCTTCTTCTTCTACTACCACTAACCACTTTTGTGTTGTTGTCTTTTCTAGTTTTTGGACGAGGCGCAAAGGTGAGTATGTATAAAGACCTGTGTATGTGTGTATGAGAGAGTTGGCTATAAGTGTGTGTGTGTATATTTTTTCTGTTGTATTTTTCTAGTTTCTTTTTGGGGACCGTCGCGTGCGCTTGTCTCCAGGTTAAAAAATCAACTGATCGACGTTGTCGGCCCACAGGTAGGAAGGAAGGTAAGTGAGCTAAGCTTGGCCCATCGGTGAGCGCAGTCGCAGCTCAGGTGTACAGAGAGAGAGAGCGGCTGCGAGAGAGAGCGTTTGCAGTGGCATGCCAAACAAGATTCCAGCACGCACAAATTGTATATGGTGAAAATTTAATTCTGTTTGCCAATAGGCAGATTTTATACAAAATGGTTGGCAACTCGGCTGATAGAAGGAGAGAGAGCGAACCATGTAATAAACAAACTTCCAAAATTACAGTGGCTTAGGCATAAGCTTAGCTTGAGAGGATCCACATTTGATTTGGCCCCCTTTTGTAGTTTTCCCACGCTGACAACAGTTACGCTCAGTGAGCATGACTTGCTCACTCGCTCTTTCTCTCTCAAGTAGCGCTCGCTCTCTCGCTTTAGAAGTTACCTGCATACTCACCCATTGAACACACACACACCTGTGCAATGCTTCTTCTTCTCAATCTGCCGACGTTGTTGCTCAACTACCAACAGAGAGAATATTGCCCACGTACCTTCATATGTACATACCTGTATGTTTTCGGTTCTATTTATTTTGGCTTAGCCATTTAGCTCCACACAAAAAGCCATCATTAAAATGATAATTTTGTTTTTTTTTTACTTTGCGCTAAACTCAATTACTAAACACTAATATTAGTATATTTTTGATTTGGAAATTACTTTTATATTGCCAGTGCCCCTAATGCAACAACAAGCAACAGGCAGCAGGCAATACAAATGACAACTAACTGGCTCTGATATACGAAGAACGTTGGTCGAAACACCAGTCAATGAGCAAGCCAGCGAGAGACAGAGAGAGAGAGAGAGTGAGTGCATGTGTGTGTGGGAGATTGAGAGCAGGCTGTCGTGAGTGTTACTGTATGCGTGGGCAACTTACCTGGCCATCAAGCAAGACTGTCATGCATGTATTAACCCTTAAAAGAGCCAATATAACAGATCGTCAATTTCAGAATGTCTTTATTTTGAAAACGATTTCCAAGTTACATCGACCGAAAGTTCCTTCAGCAGTTTTTAAATTTGAGTAGGTAAATTATTAATGTTGTACTAAATATTTAGAGTTCTATTTACAATTTTAAAATTTTTTAAATAATTAGAAGTTAAAGAATTAGAAGATATAATGTTTTACTGGACATATTGAGTTATTGAAGAACATTAAAGTTTAAAAAAAAAAAAACACAAATATATGGATATCGAGAGTTTTCCAGGTTATCTAAAGTTATCCTGAATTTCCTGAAAGTCCAATGTTTTAAACTATTAGTTAAGTAAAATTATGTCTAAAGTTAACTGCTAAGAGCTTGATCTATAGCATATCAATGAATTTATTTCAAAAATTATTAGAAACTCAAAAAGATAGTCGATCACAGTCAAAAATTTACCATCAAACGCAGTAGGAACTCTTAGCTTTCCATGTCCTTAGATCTTTCTACTTGTCCTTAGTTTATATTGAAAACGATTTTTAAGTTCATGTTCTCAAAGGGTTTAATAATTTTAATATTGCACAGATAAAAAACAAATGTACAAGATATAGCATTTAAATATGTATAAAATGGCATACTGATAAAAGATGACACAAATAAATCCATATATAGGCATGTCCTTAACTGTCGTTTGGTCCTCTTTTGATTTTTGGTATGGATCATTACAAGATGATTTCATTTTTGAAGCTGCGGCTAAGTTCTTTGTGCGGCAGGACAATACTGTTCAAAAGGATCTTCTCAGCTGGCACTTGGACAAAGCAACCTGCCAAGTAAAAGGAGGCACAAATTAAAGTCCATCAAATGTAGCCAGCTGTTGGTTACTCACCCAATATGGTTATCGACGGATTTAGTTTGCCTTCATTGTTGAAAAGTGGAGGATTTTCCATTTTGGCAAATGGTTTATTTGCATCCGGATCACTGGGCGTGCCTTCAACTCTTGCCCAAGCACCGATAGTGGAGCCACGTCCAACTATAGAATGAAGTATCAAAGTGTGATCCTTTATCTGAGCCTGTTCGAGAACAATTGATTCGCGAATGCGAACACCGGGGCCAATGGTAACGCCAGGACCAATGGCCACGTTGGGACCAAGCTTTAAGAGAAGAAAAATTTAAAAGAGAATATTGATTTGGAAGTTTTATATACCCACCACGGCTGAATGATGAACTGAGGCGCTTGGATGCACATAGACATCCGGATAGACTGTGCAGATAAGACTTCCATCGCCTTCGCCTCGTTTAGTACCAACGTTAGCAAGTCGTTCCGGATGCGTCTTCTTGTACAGACCCAAATAATGACGATTTGCATAAATCGCCGAGCCGGCTGTCTTCAATTGCGACCACCAATTGGGTACAGGCATCGCGAAAAGTTTATCTGTGCCAGCCAGAGGTGTAAGTACTTCTTGTTCCCATTTGATGTGACCCTGATCCCTGCCATTGCCATTGCAGAAACCAACACAGTTATACTCCTGCCCACGGGCATGGAATATCTGGGCTAGTATTGTGAATATATCCATGGAGCAAACATAGACGCCGCAATTGATGAATGTCGAGACATATGAACTCGGTTTCTCCACGTAGTGAGAGACGGCGCCACTTCCGCGATCGAAAACGAGACAGCCGTAGTGCAAGGACTGTTGACGTGTCGCCTCCGTACTCATAATGGTGACCAAAGCACTGGGCGGGCGTTGTGTGTGAAAATCATAGAGCTCCTGGAGGGGAAAATCGGCACACACATCGCCATTGAGCACGAAGAAGGCGCGCGGATTGCCGGCCCGTATTTGATCACGAAAGTGGTACATGCCTCCAGCAGTCCCCAACGAAGTAAATTCCTGCAGGTATCTACATATACGGGAAAAATGAGACACGTCATTACTTTAACTTTAAACTGCCTATTGCCTCCAATTCCCACCTGATGTTGATGTTACTGCTGCTATATAAGCTCTGCATATCGCTTACAAATCCCTCCATTTGCGTTTGTGGATAATATCCTATTATAAGGATTTCCCTCAATTCCTTCAATTGAACACATGCCTCAATGTGGTGGGCAATCAAAGGACGACCGGCAAGAGGAAACAACGGTTTGGGCGTATCCAGGGAGAGGGGACGAAATCGTGTTCCTTTCTGGGGTCCTCCAATAAGGATTACAGCCTTCAGCATGATGTCAAATGTGTGCCTTATCTACTTTTTCGATGCAAAGAAATATTTGTGTTTACGTTGCCAATCAATCAGCTGACTGCTGCTATCATTGCACAATAGAGATGGTACTTTTTCGTGATTCATCGTGAAATCACTAAATCACTTTCATAAGCAATTCACAATAAGTAAAAATTAGTAAACATAGCAAAAAAAAAAAAAAAATAAATAAAAATCATACATTCTCATAGTTTTCAAACGAACAATTTCGAAATCACGAAATTGTGAAAGTCACAGCTACAATCGATAAATTACAGTTTGACCTATCGATATTGCAGCGTTGCCAAATCGTAGTGGAAAGAAACGGCAGGAAGGGCTGGCTGCTGAGGCATTAAAATCAAAATTAAATTATGGCGACTGCCGAGCAACTGCATTTGGTTGCACAAACTTTGCAGGCGGCCACAAATCCCAGTCACGAGATTGTCCAAAAGGCCGAGGCCCAGCTTAGAGAATGGGAGCAACAGCCGGGCTTTTTTCCGACAATAGCGCGTCTCAGTATGAAATTGCCTGCCATCGCCGCCGGCCGCCCTGAAGGGGAGGGAGGCGCCAATTCCCAGGATGAGAACGATGTTAAAGTGCGTTGGATGGCTGCAGTGTATCTAAAGAATGGAATTGAACGCTATTGGCGACCAAATTCTAGACTCGAGTTGCCTGCCGAACAAAAGCAGCAGATCCGAGATGTTCTTCTGCAGCATTACAATTTAGAGGAAGTACCCCAGGTTGGCCTACAAGTGGCTGTCCTGCTGGGCAGATTGGCCCGCACTGATTATCCGCGTTTCTGGCCAGATTTGTTGCCCACCCTTATGAAGCAGCTGCAGACCTGCAATGCGGCGGAAAATACGGATGCCGCATTGCAGCAAAGAATTCTTTTGGTGCTACATTATGTGTTGAAAGCATTGGCCTCACGCCGCCTGATGGCCGAGCAACGAGCCTTCGAGGAACTGGGCACTCAAATTTTTGGCTACTTTGCCTGGGACATTTGGGCGGTGCTCACCAATCGCTGTCTGCAGTTAATCAAAAGGATTTGCGCCAGCGGTAGCCAGGATGCCCAGCTTGAGGCGGAGGCTCTGAGCATTTTACAACGAGCCTACATTGTGATGAGATCACTGCGGAAACTCCTCGTCTATGGCTGTGCTAAGCAATACAAGAGCCCCGAACACATGCAGTTTGTCGAGCAACTTTTCGAACGACTGCGTGAGTGTCTCGAATTACGCTATCAACTGCGCCTGGGTTTGAATCGTGGATCTCCGCTTATAGCTGAATTGGAACGTTTCATTTTGAAGATGATGAAATCCCTCAACGAATTCATGGAGCGACGTGCCCTCTCCTTTGCTCACTTTATCTCGGTGGCTCTGGAGTTTAGCTTCCATTATGTATTTCACGAAGGCACTGGCCTTATCTTTGACACCGGCGACCGAATGAACTTTAGCAGCTTTGCCATTCAGGCCATCAATATGCTCAAGGGCATCATGTTGAGTGGCAATGATAGCATTAGTGCGCCATCTGTACCCCAAGCCGCGGGTGCCCAATCCTTGGAGGACGAGCTGTTGGCCTCCGCCGGACAGGCTCAATTGAAATTCTTCACCGAGGAACGCATCACATATATGAGTGAAAAGATGGTGACTCACTACTTTCTGCTGACCCAGCAAGAGCTTGAAGAGTGGCAACAGGATCCCGAGGGCTATGATCAAGATGATGGCGGTGGCGATGCCTGGAAATATTCGCTACGTGCCAGTATAGAGACATTATATGTCACCTGTTTCACCCAGTACTCGGCCGTGATGATAGCTGAAGTCCTGAAGTATGTAAGACGAGCCCAAGAGCTCCAGCTGACACCGGAATCGGATTTAAAATCTATTCTTCTGAAGGATGCCATCTACAATGCTTTGGGGCAGACCTCCTTTTATTTTTTCAATCGTCTGGATTTTGGTAACTGGCTGACCTCGCAATTGTTGTCGGAACTGAAGATTGAAGCTCCCAATTTCCGGATACTACGAAGACGTATCATTTGGCTGGTAGGCCACTGGGTCGGGGTTCAACTATCACGCGAACTGCGTCCACTGGCCTACGAGGCGTGTCTGCATTTGCTGCGTCCCCAAGAAGATATGCCCACGCGCTTGGCATCAGCGAGAACTCTAAATCTTCTTATCGATGACTTTGAGTTTATGCCCGAATCATTTCATCCATACTTCTCACCACTCTTCGAGGCCCTCTTCCTGCTGTTGCACGATGCGGGTGAATGCGATAGCAAAATTGTGGTCCTAGGCACCATGACCCTGTTGGTGGAGAAGATGAGCGAGTATATTGAACCACAGGCTCTTCAGTTTATATCCTATTTGCCTCTTCTATGGCGGGAGAGCGAGGAATATGAGTTACTGCGTTGTGCAATCATTGGGACCTTGGAGCAGCTGGTGCGTACTATACGCGATGTGCCTGAGACCATGAAACCCTTCCTCTATAGTGTGATTGAACTTAGCACAGATCTACAGGTAAGTTAAGCTTGGAATTTAAATTCAGTTCAGTTATGAATTATTCCCAAATGAATAGCAACGCTCTCATGTGTATCTGATAGAGGATGGGATCATGCTGTGGCTGGCTGTGATTGGAAATTCCACCCAATTGACACCCGAACTTTTAGTTCTCTGTGATCATCTGTTGCCCATTATCGAGATGTCGTCGGAGAATCTACGCACTGTGCTTCAACTTATACATGCCTACATTCTACTCGATGCTCAGGTCTATCTGAGTCGCTATGGTGAAGTATTCGTGTCCTACTGTGTCCGTTCGTTTGAGGATATACGCACAGAGGGCATTATTGCCATGTTGAGAATATTTGAGACATGCCTAAAAACGGATGCTACGATGGGGTTGCGCCTTGTGCGACCCGCTTTGCCATTTGTGTTCCAACAGGTTTATCTCAGGCAGGATTTTCCCATGATCATGGGCTGGTATCTGACTATTGTAGCTCGGACGCTACTCATTGACCAGACGGTATTTATGTCTGTGGTCCAGGAACTTCCGCAAGCTGATGCCCTGGCACGCATTCTAGATGTGTGGATTGAGTTCTTCCCCCTAGTGCCCGACACGCATGCCGAGAAGAGGAAACTTTTTTGCCTGGCCTTTGCCTCGATCTTTGGTGACAATGAATTGCTTTTGACCCGCTTACCTCACATCTTACAGCTGGTGGACGAAACACTGCGTGAAGTGATGGACAAGCAATATTCCGTTGCCGAGGAGGGCGATGCCAAGACAACGCCACGCTATTACGACTCGTTGGTAATCCACGATGAACATCAATTAGACTTGGACGAATTTCAATATCAATTTGACAGTGGCGAAGATTTCCATATAAAAAGCTATCACGGGAAGACCTACCATGACGATCGGAATCGCCAGCTCGTTCTCAAGGATCCCGTTTATAAAATACCCCTTACCGAATACCTCAAATGGCAGCTTCAATCGCTACAATCTCAATTGGGCGTTGCCCGTTATGAGCAGCTGATGCGAGAAGTTGCACAGCAGGTTCTAGAACGAATTACAATGTACATAGAGCAAACGGTTCCCAAGGCGTGCGTGGTTTGCGCCGGGGGCGGTGCAAGTGGTGGAGCTGGAGGAGGAGATACAGCAGTAGCAAATGCAGTCATCGATGAGGCTGAACAGTTGGGGAAATCTGGCTGATACCGTATCGAGTCTAGTATTGCTGTGCTTAAAAAGCTTTCTATGCTAAGTTATTGATGTATTTTGTATTGAAATTATATATTTTTAATTGTTAATGGTCTCTCTCTCTCTCTCTCTCTTAGTGTCTTGGGGGAAAATTAACGATATCACGTCGGGGTCACCGAAATCGTTCTCATTGTCTTGAATCGTAGAGAATACAAAATTTGTAAATTAATTTAGGTCTTTTGAGTTGTGGCAATGTTTTGTAAATGCCTAAGTGTTGCTTTTTATTAATGCATGGAGTTAATGACACAGAATTCTGTGTAGGAAGAGTATTTCTATTAGGAGGGTTCAGCCATCTATTGTGCTAAGCAATTGACTAATCAACGGCTGGACGTCGCTCTAGTTTGCCACGTAACAAATTTCTAATAGTCTCATCTTTTTGTTGCAGCTTTTGTCTCAGTTTTTCCAACTCTTCGACATTACGCGCATGTAGGCCACGTAATTGGGATTCCTTATGCTTGACCAACACTTCTAGACGGCGAACAGCATCGTAAGTGTCTCGCATCTCGGCCTGGCCAGCTTCTAGCTTTTGGGCCCACTGCAGAGCCATACGGAGACGCGCCTTCAGGCGATCTCTGGCATGTTTGGCCTTCTCTGTGCTGCGCATTAGGGAAGCGGCACGCAAATTACTTGTTTGCAATTGCTCCTCCAATGTTGAACGCTCTCGCAGATGCTCTTGCTTCAGTTGTTCCAACAGACTTTTGCATTGCTGTACTGCAGCTTCCTGAAGATCGCCAAGGGCAGGCGCTGCTGGTGGACTCGGCTGTGGTGCTGCTGGCGGTGTAGTCGCCGTTGTGCTTTTAATGGCAGCCAATTCGGATTTGGTTCGAGCGTAAGCAGCCTGCAAATGATCCATGTCCAACAGTAAAGTCTGCATCCTTTGTTCATAGCAATGCATCACTTCGACTAGTTTTTCTTTGGCCAAATCGGTTTTGCGCATTTGTGCCTCGGCCTTGGAACGACAAACACCCAATTGGGCCTGAAGACATACGCGTTCCTCTCGCCAGCTGCCCACCTCCCGTCGTAGCTGCTCCTGTGATTGCAGCTGAAAAGGATTTCCTTCATAAATATGTTCAAAAATGAAGAATTAACAGCTTCCGACTCACCAGTTTGGTATTTTCCTCTAGGGCGCGCTTCAATTCGCCAGTAAAATGCTCAAACTCTGTACTATACTGGGTGAGGAGAGCATCCTTATCCCGGATGGTCTCATCGTAGGCCTGCAACAAGGGACCCAAAGTATGGGCAGGAAGCTCATACGACTGTGGAAGTGTTGACACAAAGGTAGTGCCTCCTTCTCCTCCTCCTTTATCACCGCCACCTTGCCTACGTTGATCCTGATAGCTCTCGATTTGAACATTCAAACGAAAGACCAGAGTCTTAAGCATATCCACATCGTTAATTAGTGTTTTATTCTGAGCATTTATGGTGGAAAGTTTCTGGCTTAACTGCTGGCAACGTGGACAATTCGCGACTTCCTGTTCCGCTTGGGATAGACGACGTTCCAATTGTGAGCTATCCTGACGCAGTTTCTCATTCTCCTGAGCGAACTGGTCATTGTATTTATGAAGCGTCGAGAGACGCTGCAGCAATTGTTCTAATTGCTGTTCCTTGGCCTGCAACTAAAATAATAATCTCAAAATTCAGAATCCATCCCATTATTTGGATGCAAAACCTACCAGTCCGTTTAGGGTACGATCTCTCTTTTTGGTCTGTGTGCCCGTTGTGTCCTGGCGATGTTCAATTTCCACACTTCTTGAGCGACGACTAAAATTACCCGCTAAGGTTTGTAAGACTTTTCGATTTCTGGACTTTGGCTGCGTTGCGGAGGGACCATGCACCTTTTCCGTTGTCTGTTCCTGGTCGGTTTGATCCAGATCCGTAATCATAACACTTCGTTGAGTCATTTCCTATGACTTTTCATTGACAAATTGTAATATTTTTTTTGACAATGTTCTCGCTGGTAAACAAACTCAAACCAAACCAAACCCAGCACCTGTCATTGTCCTTCCCTTCGCGTGATTGGTAACCATGACAGCACCTAGACTCTATGTTTGACCCTGTTATCCTGTTTTTGGGGGTAGCAACCCCCGAAAAACAAATTAACTAGGCCGACGCCCCTGAACGCTTTTTTCATTACTTGTCCTAAGAGAGAGAGAGAGAGCCGAAAACCAAAAAGCTCTCTGCAAAAGCTTATTTTTGGTTTCTCTTAAACTTCTCTAAGGTTAAGTAGGGGTTTGGGTTGACTTTGCCATTTCTTGGGGGTCCTTGAGCCGCGCACATAAAACTAATGTCCAGACGGACATCGTCTTCGACTTCAGCTTCAGCAGAGCCATTTCTTCTCGGGGGCCATTTCTCAATAAAAGCGGCAGGCGTCCAGGTGGGTTACCTAGCCAGGTGGTTGGTGGTTGTGGCCTGTCAAGTGTGTGTTCTTTTTTTTTTTTATTTTTAAATTTCATGTGCATTTTATGGGACACAACTCGTTTGGCTGATTGCTAGCCTTTTGCATTTGCTTAAAGACTAAGTGTAAATGGGGGGCGTCTGGTTTGTAGTTAGTTAGTGGGTAAAAATGGGCAACAAGTTTAGTTTTTGGCAGAGGTTTAGACATCAATCAAACCGCAGGAATCTGGCGCTGTCGTCGTCGTTAACAACAACGACAGGAGTTGGCATACCAAAAGAGAAAGAGGAGCAAAAAAAAGTGGAAAACCCCGCCGCTTCGCCTCATTATTTCCGCTTCAGCTGCCGCCAATGCCATTATTATTATGATTATGATTGTGCGAAAATCTTGGTTAGTTTCGAGGTAAATGAAGAAGGGTGTTTGGAGAAATCTCATGATGATATAGATGATGATGATGATGGGAGGAGTTCTGGCGAAACAATGCCAATGCCATATGTATGTATATCTCCCTGTGTGTGTGTGCTTCTAACCATTAGCGAGTGGCAATGATGGGGTTAGAATGGCTTAAGAGCTTTAAGATTTCTGTAAGCAACTGCCAGAGCTCTTAACATTGGCTACAAATTTCTGGTTAATTCAAGTAAACTTTGAAATCTTTTTGCATAATTACGGTTATTTCACAAAATTCCAATATCAAAATCACATGGCAGAGAAAGTTTCACCCGAAAACCATTAAACCTTAAACTTCCAAAGAGCAAGGGCCTGAGCATAACTTTTCCCAAAAAGCCAAAACATAAAAATCAAAAATTTGAATATTGTTTTCGAGTGAGTGGGAGTGGGAGGGTCAAAATAAAAGCAGGAAAGAGCATTTTTTGAGAACATAATGGTCATGAATCATCGAAGAAAACAAAGTTATATAACCACAAGTAAATATTTTTGTTATATTAATTCGTTTTACTTAATAAAACTCACAAGAATTACTAGGAGCAATTTTTTTATGGCCCATCGAATGGTCATGACTCTTTTTTTTCATATGATAGATGTGTTATCATATACAAATTCACATATTTTTAAATTGGTTTTGGCCAAGTTGGACTCGTGGCAAAATCTAGTATTACTTTATGGATATAACAGAAGTACTCTTAGAGGCATGGAATAGGCAATTGAATATCAATTGGTTTCTGGTTTGTAATTTAGTTACCAACCAAACTAAAGCTTTAAATAAAACGTGCTAAATAACTGACCAACAAGTAACCATTATTAGTATACACTTGTAAAAAGGATCAACGCAAATTCCTCTTGGACCGTTAAAGAAAATCAGAATCAAAGTTCGAAAGAACAAAATCTGATTATCACCGATTATTACTTACAATAGGGAATTCGTCCCAACTGATTAAATGATTTATGTTTTTAGAATTCAAAAATTCATTTTTCTGGATTTCGAGAAATGGTCTATAATTGCTTCAAGGCGACCAACACCAGGCGAAAAGCAAAATAGAAAAGCGAAATAGATTTAACTTTAGATTGCACTTTATTTCTTTTTATTTATTTTGTGGAATTACTCCCATTTGTTTATTTTTTTCTCTTGTAGAAATTTGTTTTTTTAACTTTGATAACTTTGTACTGTGATTAACATGTCTAAATAATTTCAAATTATAACCTTTATTACAGAGTTTATTGAGACGAAAACATTCCCCTTACCAAAATATTTTTGTCGCCCTGTCAATGTCATGTCCACTCAGACAGGAATTCTGTATTTAAATGAGTTTCAGTAAAAAGAAAAATGTTAACTGTGCATAAATTGTGATAGTTCTTTTTTTTTTGTATCGAAAGTAAAAATGTAAAATAGGTAAAAAGTATGCAATATTTGGATACAAAATGTGAATGGAAGCTGGCCATCAGTTGATCCTCTTATACTGGCTGAACTACTGCGCGTGGTGCGATTATTCAAATGCCAAAAATATGTTCATTATTCCATTATCAAGCCCATTGAATGCATAATACCGTCATTCATGTGTCTGTAGAGGAAAAAATGCCCGAGCTCTCTATCTCATTATGCAAAACTGAACTGTCCAACTGTTCAGAATTCTCTCGAGGTTCGCTCATTAAACACTGGGTGGGAAATTAAAGGGAGGTGGCGCAATCTGTTGGAAAATTAAATGCAAACACCCACACATATGCATATTTACTGTAGAGGCACATTGTCTCATTATGTCGTTTTACGCACTTGATTGAAAAGGGAAACAATGTGGACGAAAAGCGACGCCAGAACGTTGACAACGACGCATCATAGTGAAAATATCCACGTGAAATTTTGCATTTGCATAATTGGAAAAGTAAATGACCGACTTGCCACCTCAGGTAGCCCCGCCAAAAAATAAACCTCTGTCCAGTTCAGTCACACCCAGGCAAACACTTTTGGCGGCAAGTGTAAACAGAACCGAATCGAAAATGAAAGGCAAACGAAACGAGAAGCCCACAGAGAGACAGAGATAGGCAGAGAGAGAGAGAGAGTGAAAGAGCAAAAGCTGCCCGCAGGACATTCGACCGCGATGGCGATGGCGACCTTCGTGACTGCAACAGTGTTGCATGCATTTTATGACATTGGACGGGGGCGGGGAATCTGATAAGAATGATGGTTGGGCCACGTTAACGGCTCATTTCACGCCCGGACTTACATACCTTTTGGAGGAGGGGCAACTGCATCGAATGCACTTGAACCACCCATTTGACCACTTGAACTTTTTCACCGCACTTTCGCTGTCAGATCTTCCAAGGACAAAAGCACAGAGAATAGAGTAGACTATGGAGCAGCAGCACAGCAGAGCAAAGCAGCAGTAGAAGTAATCGCTTTAACTGGCGTCTGGTTTACCCAAGCTCCAGTCGTGCCCTGACTGCATTATGCTCTGTATAACAAAGTTTTGCAATTCATTCAGACCTCCAACCCAGACCCCAACTCATCCCCCATGACTAAAACTAAAGCAAACCATAACCAAAGGAACCTCTGCCTTCCCGAAACTCTTGCAGCTTCAATTCCCTGTCTGCCAAGGGTGTATATTTCCTTCGGCTCCTCCGGCTCTCACATACGTACACTCTAACAGAATTTCAATTTCTTTGACACATTGCAAAATGCTCAACAAGTGAAACGACGTTGAAAGCCAAAAGAAAGATAAAGCTGCCGGCAGTGCCCCTTTCAAACTCACACCCCCCCAAAATACTAAGACCCCCGCAGGAGCAATGTCAGGTAAAGTAAAAGAAAATGAAAGACGGGGGCTTTGACTTCGTCGAGGTCCAGGTCCTATGCTTGCTCCTCTCACAACATTTTCCCATTTGGCATCGTCTGTTTTCTTTTTTCTTTTGCTTTTGGCCTGGCCTGGCCTGGTCCGTGCGTTCGTTCGTTTCGACGGTTCCTCGCTCATTGGTTAGGTTTGCCTGCTGCCTGCTTGTCTGTTTACTTTGGGGCCAAAACTTTTGCCAAATTGCCATTTTGGCATTTAGGTATCGTCTACCTTTTCCACCACCACCAACTTCTCGGTCGACCGATGGGTGGTCTCACCCACTCACATTTTGCTTACATTTAGCAGATTATTTCGTCGAGGTCCTTTCACATTTAATTCGTTCTACACCACGTCTTCTTCGTCGCCGTAGTCATCGTCTCGCCTTCTTCGTCGTCTTGAAGGTCGCGGCCACGCGTAGTCTCTTGTAGTCGCTAGGTTACAATCTAAATTCCGCTTGTAATTTACATACCCATACTCCATGCCCCCCGACCTTCCAAAACTTTCCGCCTCTTTTTTTATATTTTGTGTAACGTTTTTTTTTCTTTTCTCCGTTGGTTTTTTGACTTTTTCTGAGACCGCCGCTGCCGCTGTTCTTCTTCTGGTTCCTGTCTGCCTATAAAGAGTAAACAATGTCCTGACAACTTCCTGCGAACAAACAGTTGTTGGAAAAGGAAAGGAAAGCCAAGCAAGCAAGCGACAACCTTTTCTCATTTCCTTTCTCATTCGGGTTCTTACACCGCTCGCGCACTTGTTGCTGCCAGTCGCCTCTTAGTTACCTCTCTAGTGAAAAAGCAAAAAGCAATTTCATGCCACACGAGAGAATCGACAGGGAGAACGACAGGCAACAAGACCTGTCCCCGGGTCTGATTGCCTATAGCCTTTGCATACACTCACACACATGGCGCACACATGGATCCTACCTTCATCCCGGCCTTGTGTTTGATTTTGATAACACGCACTCAGTTTCCTCATTCTCTCTATCCTCTCCTTTCGAATACCTAAACGGGCATCACCTGTGTTTGCCTGCATGGATTTCTGGGCATTTTAGATCTTCATTATGCTTATGGACCCCATGCTGGCCATGAAAATAGATGTGCAGATGAGGAAAAACAAACAAAAAGTTTGAGTTGATTAAGCTTAACAATTGTGAGGCAATTCCAGCTGTTGGCCTAAAATAGTTGATGTTACACAACGGAAAAGGACAAAATTTGAATGAATCACCTCTGCAAAAGAGAATGAACATTTTACTTGGATCTAGGGTAGATCTTAAGAGTTGTCGGATTAGAGAGCACTTCCAAAGATAAATGTTTCTTGGAGTCAAGTGTCTTACAGTCGAAACATTTGGTGATGAAAAGTAATAATAATAAATCTGAAATATCGGGCCACAGGTATGATGACTCCAAATTCTATTAATTCTTTTATTGGACAGTTTCTTCAAATCGAAATTGACTTGGTAAAAGTAATTGGAATTTTGTTTTTAAATTTGTCATTAATCTAATCTGAGTTTTAGATCACTTGCTTGATATTGTTAACTGAGAAATTATCGAAGATTCAGTTCCAGCCAAACTTTTTCTCTCTAGTTATTTTCCTAACCAGGTAAATATAATTGAGATCTGCTTATCTTTAGGATAGGCTTGGCATCAAGTGTGGTTCAGATGAGATGTTCTCATATAATCTGATATAATGTATAATCGAGTACATTTGGTTATATTTAGTTAATTTAACTAAAATTTCGACTCCTTTTCACTTTATGACTTTGCTTGCTAGTCACACTGTTTTAACCAATTTGTTTCTAGTTGATGTCCTTTTTTACTATTTTTTTTTTTTTTTGGTGGTTTATGCTCTAGAGAATTTTCGCCTGCTCTCGACATCATCGATGTGTCACGCCTCTTTTTTCCCCCATGTACAAATAATCATACTTCAAAGGCCATAAATCGTTATTTAAATTTCATTTTCCACATTGCTTAAAGTTTCATTTCGCAAATTCCATTTTCGTAGAGATGATGATGGAGAGAAGCGAAACGAAAACGAAGAAGGGAAGAGTGAAGAAGGCTTTTGGCTTTGTTTGCCAATTTCTGTTCGTTGGACGCGCGGCGACTGGTGAAATATGCTTTAAAAAAAAATGCGGCTTATTTTGGTTATGAGTCCCGAGAGTGTGTGTGTGGGTATGGAGGTGTGTGTTTACTTTGGGCTTGAAACGCGAATATTTCTTGATATATATGTGTGTGTGTGTGTTTGTCTATGTACCTGTCGTTGGGTCGGTGTGACTTTGTTTGCTTTGCTTTTTCGGGCAGTTAGAAGATGCCTAAAGGCAAGTACTAGATACACACACACATACACACATGAGCCCACTCACACACACTTACCTACACCCATACATATTTTGCTCTATAAAATTGTGTTTGTGAGTGCTTTGGCATCCTTTCGTTTTTACTGTTGTTGGGACTTAGCTCTTAAGACATTGCCTGCCATCAGAATGATGCGCAAGTAATCCATTTGAAAGAAGGAAAAAAAAGGTAAAATGTAAGGCGAAGAAATGAATATATACACGGAAAATGCCATTAAAGACCATATGGAATAGGTATATTCTGTGTGTGTGTGTAATCAAACTGATATTCGAGATGGATATGTATTACTCGAAAAAGGTTAATACACACAGCACAAATGCCAGTTAAGGCCAAATTACTCAAGTTCAAATGCAAATGCATAACTGATTTCTTTCTGCTGTTTTTCCCCCTTTTTTCATTGCTTTAATAGGTGAACATTTGCATAAGAAAAACCTTCATCTACTCACCCTCAGCCTTCTTCACTTTGCTGGCTGTATCTCATTAATGTCAGAGAATTCTCACTGGGCACAAAAACCACAACTCATCCTCTGCTTGATTCACCTGCCTTTAATTTCTCGTTTCCTTTAGTTCACTTTTTCTTTCCCCACCCGCACTTATTGCTGGCTGTGTGGCTCATATTAAGCTTGTTTGAGTTATCCCAGCATAATCCTTGTTAAGCTCTTAATCGATTTGGTTCATGCTCCTTTGGGTGTGTTGTTGCCGTCTCATTCAACTCGATTACGAGATGACGATTGCCAAGGCGAAGACATGGGTCGCTTGCTTTTTCCTTACCACCTTAGAATGACGTTGTTGTCCGGCTATTTTCATAAATTATTTAAAGTGTGTCAATATTTGTTTTGGTTGTCAGGGAGTGCTCCATCTACTCCTCCTTCTGCATTTGCTCCTGATGATGATGACGACGATGATGAGTAACGTTGATTAAAGGCAGTACCATAGCCTCTGGGTTGGGTTTTTCTTCGTTTGGGTTTTCCTTTATTGAACTTGAAATTAGTTTGATTTTGCCACTCCCTGTCTCCCTCCTACATCCCGCTCTTGCCACTTGCCCTGGGTGCTTTGAAAGCAAAGCAAATTTAATTTAAAATGACAGCAACAAAAAAACAACAACAGAAAGAGACGAGCAAAAAAAATGAGAGAAAAACCAGGCGAATTAAGAAGAAAAGGAACAATTTTTATAATAAGTCGTATAAGGGCGTATAAGAGGGGAAGTGGGTGTGGCAGTTTCTTGGTGCGTTAAGTATAATAAAATAAGCTCATTAAAATTATGAGCCTCAGCAGGTGGCAGCAACGGCAAAACAGGGAACAGCAAGGGCAAACGGAGCGGGTCAGAGCATAAATTTCATCCTAAGCGGCGTTGCTAAGTATTATCCTTGCCATCCTTGCTGTCCATTCTCTCTCTCTCTGCTGTGTACTCTGTAAGCCTCCCATCAATCAGACAACGATTCGCTTGGTTTCTGTTCACTGTAAGTTAATTACTGAAGTTTTGCGCTTGATTGATTCGCTCACACGCATTGCAAAGCGGCAAAACGCAAAAAAGAAAATAAAAACCAACAAAAGTGCGAGAGAAAAAGTTAACAAAGTTTTTTGTTTGCGCTCTTCTTTATTTTTTAAGAGTTGACAAATCATGGCCCACCACCAGAGATCACAGTGTGGGGACGAGTGAGAGTGAAGACGATGTGATTCATCCAAAGTGTTTTCAAGCTAAAGGTTCTGAAGCGTGAAATCCTTAACGTTGTTGTCATTGCCCTCCTTAATACAACTCCAACTTCATTTGCCGTCTTCGTCTTCACATTGCCTCGATACTTAGGCACTCGACTGTGATTGACAACAAGCACTTAACGCATTTGTGCCGCCTGCTACATCCACGTGTCCTTGTGGTCGGTTGCTCCCTTAATGAGGCACAAGTGCGCAACAGCTGATACCACCCACCCAAAAATTCAAAGACTCTTTATTGTTACCCAGTTACAGAAGATGCCCTTTGTCCTTTATTTCATATGTGTGTGTGTGTGTGTGTGTGTGTGTGGGCGTTACGAGAGAGATCGGAATGTATTAGGGATTAAGAAGGGGCTGGGGGAGGTTTAGACATAACAAACAACAAATTGGATTTTATCGCTATATATATATATCTGTGTCTTTTATATAGTTTTTGTTTTACATATTTTTGCCATCTCATCGAAATGATAAGCACAAAGAAAATTTTAGTAGAGGAACAAAAATTTAAGTTCACAAAATTTTTGTAGCATACTTTGAGGCTGAGCAAAAAGAGGATAAACTTTTTTGTCAAAATGAAAATACACATTGTAGGTGTTTGTGTGTCTGGGTTTTACTTTATATTTTACACATGTTTATGTTTTTATATATATATTTGTATTTATTATTATTTGATTCTCTTTTTGGTATTTTTAAGCCTTTGTTTATTATTATATTTTGTTTGTTTGCAAATAGATAAAACTGTTTTTAAAATTGCATTTTAGAAATACTATTTTCAATTTACCTTTCGTTTTTTTTTTTTTTTTTGCTTGTTTTTTTTTTATTACACAATAAATTCGGTGGGCATTTAGTTTTACATTTGATTTTAATTAAATTTCATTTGATTTGCTTACGAAAATGTTGTTATGCGAGAGTGTTTTTAAGCGACCTCGACCTTGTGTCATACGCGGCGTATGCGCTATGCCTGAAAGTTGTTGAAAGTTGCCATTTTTTTATATTTTGTTTATTTGTGACTCTTTTCCTCGGTGTGTATATGTGTTTAAGTGTGTGTTTTTTTATGGCAAATTAAAAAGTTGAGCCAAGCGAAACTTTTCCCCCTCTTATTTTCTGTTTGTTTGTTTGTGTGTGTGTGTTTCGTTTGCTTTACTGTGTGTGATTGTCTACCAAATGTTCAAATGATAAAGTGCACTCGAAAACACGATGAATACTGGTATATGCAGGGTACTCAGTAGGAGGTACACACATACATTCATAGGGGTTAGGAGGTAGAGATGGTTGGAGTTGACGTTTGAGGTTGGCGGCGGAGTGGGGTGGGGGCTGAAAAAGCAAACATGAGTGCATTTGCTGTTAGTTAAGTGTTTTCAAAAACTCCTCCTGACCCCATTTTAAATCATTTTATATGTAAGCACTTTTCTAGCCTGGTTTCAAATTTCAATTTTCCCTTCTACTTCTTTGTCTCTTTTTCGCATTTTCCAATTTCCTCTCTTAAAGTATAAGTTTGCATATGAAAATAGTTGTAGCTTAAGGTTAAGGGTTTTGTCTTAGTTAAGTTTAGCTCAGATATATATTCTCTATATATATGTATAAGCGTATGAGTTCAGAAAAAGGACATATTACATATATTTGTTTGCTTGTTAGGTAGATAGGTATACATTATAGATATATATATATATATATAAATATATAACTTTGATTATGGCTTAGATTAACAAACAGTCAACATTTAACAGTCATTCCGATATGAGATTTTCGTCAATACTTGGAAGAGATTTTTCACATAGCAGAAAATAAATATATATTTATATATATATAAGTTCTATGCTTAACGATAGATTTTTTCTAAACATTTAATCAAGCATTTATTTATATTTTTTGCTGGTATTTCAATTGACAGCTTAATTTGTTAATATATATATTTTTTGGGGTTACTTTTTTTTTGGGGGATTGGAATTGAGAACACATTTATAAATACATACATATAAATATATAAGTATATAATATTATTGTAGACTTCAATTGGTAAATATTTTATTTTGATATTTTCTTTGCCTTGCCTCTTTAGAGACACGCGTCTCTGGGTCACCCGCCCCTTTTTGCTGGTGCTTATCAATACGAAGAGGCCCTGGTCCGGCCTTCGTCTGGGGCCAGACACATTCCAGTTTGTTGCTGCTGATAAGCTAATCAAAACATCCGCCATAAACAAACGAATTATCGTCGTCGTAGTTGTCGTCGTCGTCATCGTCGTAGGCCTGACCACTGCCAATGACTTGTGGTCAAGATGGCAGAGACAACATTTTTCATGGACTAAACCACAAAAGGGAGCAGATGCCTTCAATAATGTACATGTCCTTTGCCCCCCACACAGTGTGGCTTCTCCATTTGGCTTTCTTTAGCACATTTATAATAATAAATAAATCGTTCTTGTTAAAAAAGAAGACAATGACATTGACAAAGGTTTTTTTTTTATGCTGTGTGTTTTGCTAAAACTGAGCCTTTTCAGTTATAGATATCTTTATATATATAATTCTAGCAAAATAGTTTTATATAGCTCTGTGTGTGTTTTTTTTTTTTTTTTTAAGTTCTGTTTTTTTCTTTAAAGCACGTGAAGATTTTCACAGCTTTTGGATTTGGAAATGTCACTTAGACATATTTTCTGTAAGATCTCCTTGGCCAGATGCAAAGATATGTGAGTGCGTGAGGTTTTCATCTTGGATGAGGTAGCTTTCTTCTCTCTTACTTCCTTGAGGCGCATCTATTTTCGTGGTAAAGCATAAAGTTAAAGTCACAATCAATTTAAGTTCCAAACCTCAATGCCCTCTAAATCACTCTTAGCTCAATTTTCATTAATTAGTGACTCGATATGGAAGCGAGACGGTGATCCCAAAACCCAACCCCGAACCAAAAACCATTTAGCTTATTTCCTAAACAATTTTCGCATGCATCAATGAATTGTGTGCGTGTATTTCTCACCTCAAGTTAACCTAAATAAACCGCAAAACCATTTTACACCCCTCACTCACTCACACTCACCTGTTTCAATATGCCGACGAGAAGCTCATCGACATTGTGCTGTATGCCACTGGACGTCTCAATAAATTTGGCATCGCGTGAGGCGGCCAATGTTTTGCCCTCTGCCACAAGAGAGAGAGATGCAAGGCAAATGAAATCAAGCCATCATAATTAAGAGCCACAAATAGGACAAATAGGAAAAGGGGTGGGCGGTGGTGGGTTACCTTGTGATGTGATAAGCCGGGCACGAGCCAAATCCGCCTTATTACCGACCAATATGACAGCCTTGTCCTTGGTATAATTCTCTTGCCACAAATAATTGATGATTTCCTCAGCATTACGAAAGGAGCCCTTGTCCACAACAGAGAAAACCACAACACAGCCATGTGGTTCATAGGTGGATAATGAATTCTCGACACTCATCTCAACACTGGGATGATCAATGAATACCATTTCCGATTCCTCATCATCCAGCAGCACACTCACGGTCTTCTCGCCAAACTCATCGTCTAAAACTCAGATGAAAATTAAACTCTAAAGACGCAAGTGTGTTAGCTGGGAAGCTAAAAAGGTTCCAGGTTCCAGCCAAGGGTTCATTCTACTCACTGCGTTCCACACAAAGGGGCACTAGACAACTTCTTCGTCTCTCACATCAACAAACAACTTACCTAAACTGGCATCGTAGGTGTGCATATATTCCGAGGTCATGAACTGATTGACCAGCGCTGTCTTGCCCACTCCAGCATCGCCGAGCATAACCACACGGTAGCGGGCCGGTGGCGGTGGCTCTTGATTCTCCGATTCATCCGGGGAAGCGGGCAGGGAATCAACATTAGCATAACCGGCTCCACAGCAACTGCCCTCGAAGGGAGAACGTTCACTGGCGCGACTATTCGTAGAATTTACACTAGTGTTGCTACGAGAACGTCGTGAAATGATCGAGTCTCCGCAATTGACTACATTGCCCTTGCTAATGGAAAAGTGACGCAGACGATAGAGATCATCGCTGGCCCGCGGATTGTAAGGACGTTCCGGTAGAGAGCAAACACGCGGACGTATATGATCCGGCACCGGTAACTCCAGAAAATTGGAAGTTCTACGCTGACGTCCCCGGTTTGAGCTCTGAAAGGCCAAGGGTCCAATGTCGTCATTCGAAAAGATGGATGTATTCGAACAGGCGCTTTTCATCGACTCGCGTGAACTGCGACGACTGGCCAAATAAGCCAGGCCACCCTTGGAGCTGCCACGCCGACGTGGCTTATACTCGACTGGCGCCTGATCTCGTTTGGGTTTCTGTGGCTTACAGCCACTCAACTCATGCTCAGCATCCTGGGTAAGATCACTTGTGGACTTACGGTGATAGCGCAATGAGACCACACTATCCGAACAGGTGCGATCCAGCGTAGAGTGCGAGCTATGGAGGACTTGATACCCTGGATTGGAAGTTATATTAATGGCATGACGACGCTGACGATGTGACAATTGGGGTTGTCCACTTGCACTCGAGTTTCCCGGCTCGGGATCTGTGTAGCTAGTAAAGCTAGTGGTTGTCGTATGCTGAGTACCGGTTTCTCCTGATTCCATGGATAGCTGAGTGCACTCTGTGACACACGAATCACGTTTCAGGTTAAAGTAAGTAGCGCCTGAGCCGCCGGCGGCGACTGCATTAAGACATCTGGCATCCAGTTTGGTGATCACCGGCAATTCCCATTCATCGCGTCGTCTTTTGCCCTGTCCACCCTGATTGCCGGCCACTGCACCCACACACGTTGTGGTCACCTGAGGAGGCAGTTGTTCCTGCACCGGTTTGTTTCTCAATAGCTTCTTTGTCGAACCCTGACGTCGCGGTGAACTCGGTGGCTCATAGTAGATGGCTCCATCGTCGGGTGAGATGGGCTCATAGTATTCAAATTTCTTGCCCATGGCATTCTGATCCATTCCCGGACTTGGACTGATGGCATCGAAAACGAATTTGCATGGTGATTTGCATGGACTGCGTGCTGTGGCATGGCCACTTAACAACGACGATGAATCATCCATGGAGCCTGAGGTCGGTGTTTGATAGTAGGAACTTGGAGTAGAGCTGCTGCCATCGTCGCAACTATCATTGGCATAGGTGGTGGTAATTTGGGGACTTCTGGGTGTGCTGCCGTAGCTACTGCCATAGCCAGGACTGCGTGGACCGCCAACGGCAGCGCCACTACAACTTGTAGTGGGTGTGGCATACACCGAAGGCGAATGATAAGTGCTCCTAAAGTGGAATGAAATATGTTGAGAATAAGATAATATTTTCTCTATCTCTTTTTGTGTGATGCGATCTCTTACCTTGGCGATTTGGGAGTAGCTCCCTTGTACGGCAATGGATTGCTAGATGCTCTAGCTGGAGTCTTGTGGTGATGATGATGGTGATGGGGATGTGGATGACCATAGCCACCGCCTCCGCCGCCTCCTCCTCCGACGGCTCCCTCATCCCAACTGCGTTGTTGTTGTGCCATTTTCAATGTTTGTGTTGCTGCTGCTTCTGAATGAAAGATGCCTGGGTCAACTCATGTGTAAATATCATGGTTATGGACCATTATTCATGTCCATCTCCATCATCACCCCTCAACCACTTCCCCGCATTGGACCATTCACTGCCCAACTTCCATCCTAAATGGCCACAAAGTCAACATAATTTATGGTTTTATCTTTATTTAATCAAAATAATGAAAAACCTACAAATGAAACCTCAAAAGATGGGCGGTTTGCCACGCCCCAAGGGAAATTCTAAGCGTATATAGGTATGCGGATGAGTGTGTGTGTGTGTTGATGTGTAAGAGGAAGAGTGTTCTATTTGCCCTGGAAATTATTATTAAATGTGTGTTTCGGTCTCTCCATAAGCTAGCGGCATAAGTGGCTACATTCTCTTCTCCTGTCGGCCTCTCTCACCCTCCACCATACTGTCAACGCTTTTGTTTAGCCATAAGCACTTTGTTACACACATTAACCTCCCTGCCACCTACCTATCTCGCTACTTCTCAAACCGCCATTCTTTACTGCTTTATGCTTATGCAAAAGTTTCCCCTTGACGCTCGCTCTAACTCTCCGTAGGATTGTTTGCAGAAAAGTTAATATTAACACAAACTGGCGTTGCCACGCCTCCACTTCGCTGTGATGCAAGTTTCATGTTGATGATACAAACAACAGACTAGAGGGATTAGAAAAGTTGCTGAAACCAGATTTTCACCAAGTCTAAAGAGAGACTAACTTTAAAGAGAAAATCCCTATATGTATACATACGTATGTATGTACATACATACATACATACATATATCGCTTGTGTAGCAAAAATGTTGCCTACTTATAAGGGCCCAAGTGATTGATGCGATTTTCAGTAAATTCCTAACATTCAATGTCATCTCAATCTATAAACTGTGATTGACAACAGTCGAATGACTCCCCATTGCCTTGCTCTGCCCTGCCCCCCCGTCTTTTAAAACACTCTAGTTTTATGATAGTTGTCCTTCTTCTTTCTCTCTCACTCTCTATCTATGTGGAGTGTTTTTCTAAAGCACCATCAAAGCATCACTTACACGGAACAATTCTTGTTTTTCTCTTGCCTTTTTTGTTGTTTTTTTTATTTTTTGTCATGCCATTGTTCTTGTTGGTTTTCTTTGTGAATTCCCCAGCACACACTCACATACACACAGTGGGAGACACGTGGATATGTGTGGGGTCCCGCTGTCTGTTTAGTTCGAAATGAGACACTCAACTGTTTGTCGCCTCGTCGTTCGTATTGCTCACGTCTGACCTGCTGGCCATTATCTATATTGTATATACAAATAGCACCCACACACACACAGAGGCACACACACCCGCATACACGCATACACCCTGAACTGGAGGGGGAACGTGTCCATATTGTAAAGCAAATAATATAAAATGCGGACTGAGGCATATCTTGCATTCATACCTGTTGGTTGTTAATACCCTAGAAACCTAAAAGTATGCACAACCCAATAAGGAGATTTAAATCGGCCTCAAAATTAAAGAGAAAATATTACACACCAACCAGAAAAAGCTAATTATGTTATTTAAAACTTTTAGTAATTTACTGAACATTTTCTACCTAGGGCATCTTTCTATCTACTCCAATTTCTCTAAATTTTTTTGTTTTGTAGCTATTTTGTTTCCCCTTATGTGTTCTACCGAGAAGCACGTAACATCCGTGGCCTGTTGCCACCGCAACCAATCAAACAGACCAACGAGCCAAAGTGGAAGAAGAACTTAGTTATCGGCACAGAGTCCGGAACAAAAAACGAAAAAAAGGAAAATCATAAAAATTGTTTTTTTCTCTCTTTCTCTCTCTCTGTCTCTCGATGTCCGCCTAGTGGTTCCAGGCAGAAGCTCACCTTACTAACATGCTAGTTATACCTGCCTTTTTTTATACCCTTGCAGAGGGTATTATAAAATTGGTCAGATGTTTGTAACGCACAGAAGGAAACGTTTCCGACCACATAAAGTATATATATTCTTGATCAGCATGAGACGCTGAGTCGATATAGCCATGTCCGTCTGTCCGTCCGTCCGTCCGTCCGTCCGTCCGTCCGTCCGTCCGTCCGTCCGTCCGTCCGTCCGTCCGTCCGTCCGTCCGTCTGTGCAAATCAACTTCACGCTGGCATCTTAAGAGCTATCGGAATGAAATTTCATATTTGAGCTACTTTTAGCCGGGAGATAATAGAGTATGAAAATTGTCAGGATCGGACTACTATATCATATAGCTCTAGAACAAAATTTTTTGCAAAAATTGGAGTATCGCCATGAAATTTACCAATATAATAGAATTTGATATAAAATCTCAGATCCCAAAATTTGAGTTTGATCGGATAAATAGAACACAAGTTACAGTCAATTCAAATCGGTTCTACGTCATCAGCAAATCAAACAGAGCACATGCATACGCACACACAGACGTAGCGCTACACGTATGTATGTATGTGTATGCGTGTTGTGCCTTGCTTAAAAATTTGTAGTAAAAAGAGAAATAATTTGAATGTTTTGTTTGTGTGTTGATGAATTGAGTTGCAAGGAAAGAAATTTCAAAATGTAAAAAAATTATTGCCAAGGACTGCAAGGGTATATAAACTTCGGCAATGCCGAAGTTAGCTTCTTTGATTTTTTTTTTTTGGTTTCGTGCGAAAATCTGCGGAGAGGCAGCAAATCAATAGGCATTTCCCTTTGCCCTGCGGTGAGGTCTCATCCCTTCTGTTATTCAAACATTCAACTGGTCGCTCAGTTTGCATTGGCATTATATGGAATTGTCTATGCATGATGAACATAAAGAAGACGAATTGGTAGTCAAGGGAGCTTTGCCTCAGCTTATTGTTCTGTATGTGTGTATGTGTGCATTGAATTTCTGGCAACAAAATCACAATTCCAAGAAAAAAGGGACAAAGAATGACAAGCTTAGTCTAAGTAATAATTGTTACAATTTTCGCAAAACTGAAAGCTGACTCAAATTACTTCAGTATTGTCCAAGAAAAAGTAAAGTAATATATATCAACGAAGGCCATGGCCAAGTTCAACATCAATAAAAGTTGTTTTATCCTTGAAATATTCAATTGTATGCTGTTAGTGGAAGACGAAATACCCTATACGGGTTAAAAGGATGCAATACAATCGTAAAAAGGAGTAAAAGAAACTTATATGTTGATCTTTCATTTGTCATACGTTTTCATAGATCAAAAGTTTAATCAAATAAATAGGACTTAAACTCCTAATATCCTAAATACCTTTCCTTTTCTTTTGGGCTTAAAATCTATAAGAACCTTGGGATTAATTAAATGATTAAAGGACCTAAAGGACCGACTAGCAAAGTATCCTCGGTACTTTCTCCTCCTATTCTATGTTACTATAAACAACCTTGGCTGCCACCTACATACATATATTGGTTCAATCTCTTTCATTTAGCTAATACGAATTGAAAAAGGGCCGAACCCTTGGCCAGACACTGATGCCACATTCTATGTATATGTATTTACGGTTTATGTGTAGTTTACCGTATCATCTGACAAATACAAAAAATAGAGATTTATTTACTGCACCTGCCGTCGTTTCCGAGTGTCAAATGAAAGCGTGTTGATGGACATGGCAGAACAGAAATTCCTGGAAAGTGGCAAGGCTTAAACCTCAGTAGAGACTAAGTCAGAGATTGTCCTTTTTATATGTAAAATATAAAACTAAAGTCATCACAATGCATAAAGCACAAATTTCACTCTGTTGTTATATGTATATGGTAAAGGTGAGGGGTGGATGGGGAGAGATTAGTTTGCTTTGCTTAACCAAAACAATGGAAACGTGTCAAATTTAACACAAAAGTCTGTATTATTATATTTCAAATTGACAAAAGAAAATATTGATTTTAAAAATTAATTGGCAAACCAATTGTGAAGATGCCAACATGAATATTGGTTTCTTCCCTACAGTTTTAGATAGTATAATTCGCTTTAGATCTAAATAGAGCTAAATACGAACTAATTTGGTGTAAATTTTTATCACTATTTTTATTTATTTATCCCCCAGTACTTCATATATACATATGTAAGTATTTTCCTGCGAATTTCAAAAAATAATATGTTGATTTTTTTCCCATTTGCATTTGCTAAGAACAATAAGGAATTATAATCATAGACTTCATGGACTTCACTGCCAATTTGTATATCTTTATATATACATAAATATATACATAATTTTACATAATAATTATGTGTTATATATTTGCAATCGTGGGCCAATTTATTAGGTTTTAACTTTTACTTTTATGTCACTATAAAGATATATTCTTAGTGTAAAATGCGTAAGCAGTTTTTCTCAAAGAAAAACATTTATTAAGTTAAATAAAAAGGAAAACCTTGAATGAAATTCCATGAAAATTTTTCACATTTTTTACATTTATGTATTTCTAAAGAAAAACAAAAAGAAAAAACCCGTAAAATAAATATATGTATATATATATTTGTTGACTTGTCAAAAATATTTGTAATCTAGAATTTCTTTTCCTGTTCTTTTTCAATTTAAGGAAAAATTGTATGTACCTTTTCTTTGTTTGTTGTCGCAAGAGTATAAAAACGATGAAGAATTTTCCAATCTTTTGGTCGGGATTTGAATTTGATTGTGTGTATGCATGAGTGTGTGTGTGTGCGTGCGTGTGTATGCTTCTGTGTGTGTGTGATTTGTTATGCATAAAATTTGGCTTTATGTTTGATTTAGCTTTTTGCATATTTGAAAGGATTTGGATGGAAACAGAAGAAAGGAGGGTCGGAAAGAAAGGACTTGGGTATGGGGGATTGTCTGGTATTTTGTTTGTCTGTGTGTGCTGCTACCTTTTTAATCAAGTTTATGGCTTCGGCCATCCGAACTGAAACTGGAAATAAAGAAGTAAACGAGACAAAAGAAAAATAAGTTGAAATGTCTTTGACCTAAACTTACTTCCTACTTAAAGTTCTTTCTTTTAGGGAATGAAAAATGACCCGGGTCATTAACTTTAATGCATGGAGGAATGAGAGTGGCAACCCTTTTTAGTAAACTTTGCTTAATTACATGGCCTGCACCCGTTAAATACACACTCACGCATACATACGCACACCCACACATAGTGACTATCACGCACACATAAGCATAAATATTTACACAATCTCCTCCTTCTGCCCATCTCTCGCCCTGTGTTAGCCATCTCCCGCACAGTTGTAAAAATAACACACAAACAAGAAAAGTCCATAAAACACTTAAGATCAAACAATTTATATACTTGGCGAACAAATGATGAAGGGGCAAAAAGAAGACGAAAAGGAAGAAACGAGACAGAAGCAAAAAAAAACCATAGCCTATTTAGAAGGGCCACTTGGTAGGTCGAAAAAAAATAAAGAGAAACAAAAACCAAAATGAAATGGCTAACAGCAAATTACAAATCTTGGCAAAAGTCACGTCGCAACTTAGTCATTAGCCACTACTAGCCCATCTTTTGCCCCTGGTCCCCACACCTCATGCCCCCTCATTGATTTTATTGCAACACATAATTCTTGGTTGGCTAAGGCATTTTGCCATTTGTGCAAATCTCATGTTGATGGCATATTAAGTGACCTACCAACCCCACAGCTCTACACACTCACACACACAGTCATGATGATGGTCTGGCCCCTTGGGCAATTTTGGTATTTTAAATGCTAGAGACCCCAACGTGCGTCACTTTGAAGAGAACGTGAACGGGGCGGAGGGTAAACGGGAAACTTACGTGTAATTAGAGGCGTCTGGGCGCGCGAGGATTAGCAATTAAGCGAGTGTCCTGCAAGCGCAACAAGTGCCCAACGACAACATGCGTAATCCCAGCTACAAAGACAGATATAGAGAAAGAGAGAGTGGCCGATAACGCATAAATCAACATGTCAAGCCCTAGCTTAGACTCTAAACACACATACAGAGACACAGACACAAAGATACATATCTACATATATACACATTGACCAAGACTTAACTATTTAATCTTTACCATTTTTGCCGAAATTCGTTTTGTATTTGCTCAATGGCTGAACTGCAAAACTTTGCTAATTGTCTTAATTGCGTTTTCCGCTTTCACTCGATTTACTCTCTCTAGCACTCTATCTCACTTCGTATTTTTCTTTTTTTTTGGTTTTTGGTGTGTGTTCAAAATGTACCACGATGAGCAACAGTTTGCACAATTTAACACTATGTCGAATTGTCTGCACTTTCGTTTCCGCTTTAAAAAATGCCGCCGCACACAGTTTGCTGCTGCTGCCACTTCAAGCCGCTTGAAGCCCCCACGAAGCTGCCGCAAACGCTGCTCGAGCTAAACTGTGGCTCCAATGGCCATTCGCTTGAGTTTTCCCCGAGTGGTGACCCGCCCCCAACCAGCACATGAACAACACATAAACATCATCAACTCTCGTGAAGCTTTTTTTGAAAGTGAAAGCTTTTTTTGAATTTCAACTGGAAGGACTCGACTGGAAGCACCCGAGGACTGATGTGAGTTAAGGCAAGCTGAGGCATGCAACAATGCGATTTCTTGTTGCTTCTGATAAAACCAAAAAAACAAACAATAAAAGGATCCACCACTCGGACTTTAGGGACTTGACTTGCATTTCCAAAAAGCGCTTTATTCAAGATTTACTCAGACGTAATCTATATTATAGTTGGCTTATTGTTTGTGCATTTATAAAGTTAGATAATAAGAATATCTCTTCTTTTTATGTGTCAATTGCAAGGACTTAAAGGAGTGCAAGGAAGTGCTAAATGAACAAAGATACATATATGCAATTTAGTTAAGTTTATTTAACTTAATTAGAAATTGCAAAAGGCTTACATCTACAATTATTTGATTTAGGCTTTCATGAATTATTAACAATTATTTATTATGCGTAAAGGATTCTTTTTTAAATGCTGTTTTAATGAATTTTTAAATGAATTTACCTCAGCAAAAGCAACAGCGATTAGCTTTATTAAATATTTATAATCATTCCACTGAAGCTACTTATTTCTTTATAGGCAAAAAGACATGACATTTAGCATTAAATACATTATTTTGTTTCCATATTTGTTTCCAGGAAACAACTCGGAAAAACAATGAAACTTTGTCTATATTAGATTTCAGCAAAAGGAAAAATTACAAATTTTCCAAATTGCTAAGAATTTAGCTGTGGCTCAAGGCCAGAAATAATTTGAAACAACAATTTTATGATAAATTCTCAAGAAAAAGAAAACTTTTGCTAAGCATAACGTAAAAACTTTGTAAATTTATGGACTATTATGAATAATCAAAAGTTTATATTGTTCACATGTTTAAGGCTTTTTATTAACAATTTCATAAGCGTACAATATTGAAAAAATCAAAGATAAATTTTCGTTATTGCTGAGAATTTATATTTTTTATATGCAAACTTTAAATCTTTCAATTATTGTCTTTCATTTATGATTCGAAACACTTGACTTAAGTTTGCAAATTGCTCTACAGTCGTGTAACTTAATTAATAGTCTAAAATTTTAATACTTCTATCTAAGTCCCTATTAATTATTAGGCAGTCCCCATAGCAAGAGCTCGTAAATAACATTTGAGCTCAATATCAGAGTAGAATCGAAAAAAGTCAATAAAATATTCGATCTCTGATCAAGAGATTAATCTCCTATTATATTTCAGTTGTTACTCGAGAGTTGTTAAAATTTTTTATTAAAGTCTATTTAAATGTTTTCTTGTTTGAACACAACTAAGTGAATGACTGAAAAAGATAATTTAAAAAGTCTTGTAAGCACTCTTTAAAATTAGTAAATGAGTTATCTAACTAAAAAAGTAGCAAAAAAGGCTCCGATAATAAATCTATATTCGAGGACTTCAAATATAAGGTTTAAATTCATAATTGATCTCATTATAAAGACACATTTCATTATACATTTAGAGATTATTTAGACATCTCTTAAGACTTCTCACTATTCATTTGCATAGAGGAATTTGAATTATTTTCATAATGACAAAATGAGAGAAACCTTTTTTATAATTCTTTAAAAATAAAACATCTTAATTAGTGTCTAATGAGATTGTTTTGAATACAAAAGTTGAACAAAAAAATTTTCCACTCAGATTTATTTAGCACATCTTCTAAAATCATAAATTGCATGAAAAGATCACGCCACTTTGAAGTGGTCACGATTTTAAAGACCACAAAAACCCATTAAAAAGATTTCAACATTAATTTTCTTGTATATAAAATCATTTAGTTTTTTTTTTTGTTTTTTTTTTTTAGGTTTTTGTTTTTGTATAATCTCATCTTAAAGCTAAACCTTATAACTGACTTATAAAGTAAATAGTTTTGGGAAGTTTTTCAACCTAAATGCTATAGAAACGACTTTCAAAAGGGATTATCAGGTTTGGATATAGGATTTGCTAATGTTCCTATATATATATATATATATATAAATGTATGTGTGTTGGAAACATGTTGATGGATAGGCGGGTAAAGATGTCCTATATAAATTCTCATCTTTTTCTGGTATAATTTACAGTTGGGCAATGCGACTGGTAAGCTGCTCTAATTCCTTGTAGATGCTGGCAGGCAAATCTTTGCCCACCTGCGACTCGAAATAGTTGCGAATCTCTTCTACTTCCTGTTGCCAGAAGTCTTGGGGCAAGGAGAACAATTGCTCCACATCGATTTGTTCCTTCATGCCCTTCAAATTGAGAGATCCCTCAGCGGGAATATAGCCGATGGCGGAATCCTTGAAGCAGGATTCACCATTCACACGACGCAGAATCCATTCGAGAACGCGAGAGTTCTCTCCGTATCCGGGCCACATGAATTTGCCCTCGTTGCTCTTGCGGAACCAGTTGACATGGAAGATCTTGGGCACTTTACCGCGTTTCTCCATGCTCAACCAGTGGGCCACATAGTCACCAAAGTTGTAGCCAAAGAAAGGACGCATGGCGAAGGGATCATGCATGATAACCTTTCCCTTGTGCTCTGCAGCGGCTGTAGCTTCGCTCTTCATGGCAGCGCCAATGAAGACACCGTGAGTCCAGTCGCGAGCCTCATAGATGAGGGGGAACGCCAGCTGGACGACGTCCACCGAAAAGCATGGCAGAAATGGGAACACCAGCTGGATCTTCCCAGGCTTCATCGATAATAGGGCACTGAGAGGCGGGAGTGCAGAAGCGAGAGTTGGGATGAGCGGCTGGTTTGCCAGACTCCTTGGACCAGGGTTTGCCCAACCAATCGGTGATCTGAACATTGGGAGCCAGACTGCTCTCCATACCTTCCCAAAAGACGCCACCATCCGAGGTGGAGGCCACATTTGTGAAGATGGTGTTCTTGAACACAGTGTTCATGGCAATGGGATTTGTTTCCATGGAGGTTCCCGGGGCGACGCCAAAGAAGCCATTCTCTGGATTGATAGCACGCAGGACACCCTGTGAATCGAACTTCATCCAGGCAATGTCATCGCCGACACACTCCACTTTGTAGTCCGACAGAGATGGGTTCAACATGGCCAAGTTGGTCTTGCCACAGGCCGAGGGGAAGGCAGCGGTGATGTATTTTTTGACACCCTTGGGATCGGTGATGCCTAGAATAAGCATGTGTTCGGCCAGCCAACCTTCACGCTTGGCAATGGTGCTGCCAATTCGCAGGGCAAAGCATTTCTTGCCCAGAAGAGAGTTGCCACCATAGCCAGAGCCATAGGAGACGATCAAGTTCTCAGCGGGTTTGTGCAAGATGATGGTGCGCTCAGGATCACAGGGCCAGGATTCCTGCTCTACTTGTCCATTGGCTGGAGTGCCAACCGAATGCAGAGCACGTACAAATTCCTCCTTCTTGGCCAATTGCTGGAGCACAGCGCCTCCCATGCGGGTCATAATCCGCATGGAGGCCACCACATAGGCAGAATCGGTCAGCTCAATGCCGATCTTAGAGAGCGGAGAACCCACTGGGCCCATGCTGAAGGGTACCACAAACATGGTGCGTCCCTTCATGCAACCGGGGAAACGTTGTTGAATTGCTGCCTCCATGTCCGCTGGTGAAATCCAGTTGCCCAAGGTACCCTTGACTCCCTCTGTGGGCGTAGGAATGGTCTCCTCACGCTCCTCAGTGCAGATGAAGGTGCGCGATTCCACGCGGGCCACATCACCGGGATTGGTGCGAGCCAACCAGCAGTTCTCATACTTGGGCAGGGCAACAATGGTGCCAGATTCCAGCATGGACTTGATCAGGAGCTTGTTCTCCTGCTCGCTGCCATCGCAAATGTGCACCTGATCGGGCTGGCACAGAGCGATGCCTTCCTCCACGAAATTGCGGACTCCAGCAGTCAAGGCATTGACATCGCCATACGAAATGGGAATGCCACGAATATGGCTATAAAGGCCACAATTATCCTGGCGGAGTTTATGCAATTGGGGCAAGCCGCAGACATTGCCAGAGCTAAGAGAGAGCAGAAGTGAAGAAAGAGAAAATGTTGTAGAAAATACGAAAGTCTTGTGGAAAATTCTTGCAACCGAGCAACATTTGCATTTCAATTTGGTTGGCTGAGGGGGGGGAATATGGGGCAAATGTGGCAGAGGCATGTTCATTTTCATATTCACTTCTTTTTTTACTTACATAATTTTGCTTTGTTCGATGAGCTCAGGCATTTTGCTTGTATTTTTTATATATTTCTTTCAAAAGAAAACCTTTGGAATCAATTTATTGATTTCTTGTTTGTTTTTATATTATTTATCAGTTATTTATCGTGTAAAAAAACTGTTTTCTTTTTTTGCACGATTTATATTTGGTTATCACAAATGGAATTATCACAATTTAATTTTTTGTTTTGTTATTTGGTGGGTTAAGTTTTGTTTTTTTTTTTTTTTTTAGACTTTTACTTTCATATGTTTTTCCAAAGTTTTTTGTCAAACATCAATTTGATTTTCAGACCACTGAAATGAAACTCTTCACTTGATCTTTCCATTTACTCTGACCACGAGTAACTGATGCCAACTGTCCGGGCAAGAGGCCTTTTATACGCTCCCATTGCGTAGTGGCTGAAGCGTCGCGTCGATAAGACTAGAATTCGTTATGGATTCGTATGATCTTCGGGTGGTGTGACGAGGCGAGATCGCTTGGGCTAGTATTTGTGTTTATGTATGTATATACTGATCGTTTTTATGAGCGAGAGGGTCAAACTACAGCCACGCTGATTGGCCGCTGTATGGAGGCTCGCCAGTTGTTTTGGTTTTTCACCGACTCAGGGAACTGGGACAACGGTCACAAGGAGGCGGCGGGGGGCGCTTTTTAGAGATTGAGTGGTGGAGGTACAGTGGTTGTTGGTGGAGGGGGGACAGCCACTTGGCAACAGGCTGTCCCTCTCTCTGTTTGTGTTTATTTTGTAGTATTTTCTAGGCTCTTTTCGATCGAAAGCAATCGCATTGATAAACAATTGCTACGGGAATCGGCACCTGCATTTGGTTATTTTTTTGTTTTTACTTGTTATTTGGTTTGTTAATTTTCAATTAAATGGTTTATGTTTTTATTAGTTAAGCCAAGCGCTTAACTTATATATTATTAAGGCCTTTTCGCCTACTATTGTGGGAGAAACCAGTTTGGTTTTGTTTTGGGTGCGGTTAACCAACAGCTGTGCATATAGAAAGAAGAGTTTTTGTATAGGCAAAGACACATACATATATTTAGTTTGAAGACTAAAGAGAGACCAGGTAATGATTTATACCATCCAAATAAAAGATTTAAATCCCTCAGCAATGTAAAATCGAAGAATTTGGTTTGACTTAAATACTGTTGATTTGGGGAAGTAGCAAAAGCAATGGATAACTCTTTTGGGGTACTTCTTTTTGGTTAGAGGGTACATCTTCTTGATAGAGGGTACCTCTTGGTCGTTTATTCCTATTTTATTAGCTGCGTGTGTCTTATTGAGAGCCTCCACACGCGCCCATCTATGCCTATACCTACACCTCATCACATGAGGAATATTGTCAGAGGGGGGATATGATATGAAACGATGCCAAAAACAGAAACTTGTGACGATTAAAGATATGTATATATGTATTTATATATAATATAATTTCTCTGATGATCATGTCTAAATTATATACCCCGCCAGATGATGGAGGCCATGGTCAGTTGCCGCCATTCATGTGACATTTGCCGGTGTTTTGTTCTGTACATTGGACCACATCCAAGAATAGTATCCAAATGTTGATCATGTGTTTCGTTTAGAAGGAGAAATGAAGGTTTCTCTAATCGACTGTATGTCTTTTGGCCGTTATTATTGCAGTTACCATTCACTTGACCCAGACCTAAAAAGGGATTGTCACTGGGCAGCCTTGAAGGACTGGACACTTGACTGGACTGGATCTACCCCCATACCCAATTCCAGCATTTAATTGAGTCTGCCTCGTGTATTGATCTTGGTTTTGGTTTTTGTCTGTGTTTTGTTTTTTGTGTTGCCTTTTTGGTATATTCGAATATGTTTATTTATAAACTATGGACTTGTTTTTCTAGTTGAGCCTGATAATCTTCATCATCGTTGTTAATTGCTCAGACACAAACGAACTGAGAGTAGCTCCTGGGTCCGCTTCTCCTCCCCGTTCCCTACATTCACACACCCCTGGCAATCTAATTAGCACAGCATCGACAGAAAAATTCGCGCGTTTTGATGAGTTGAGTTTTACTCAAGTCAATCTGACGTCAATAGACGGCAACGACAACTGTACTGAGAAAACATAATCAAATTGGAATCAATATTAAATAAAGATTTGCCAGGTTATCATCTACGACAAGCCTCTGCGCTGGCCCTTTTCGATGAAAGGGTCTTCTAAATATAGAAGCGGAACTAAGTTAGGGTCATGAACTAAATTCTTAATTTATAATAACTGCCCCTTGAAGGAGAGAGGCGATTGATCTTTAAATAGTCTTGAGTCCTAGCCTAGAAACTTGAACTAGGTACATTTTCTATTTTTCTATTGTCCATCGAATTACGAATCATGCCACGCATTCTTTTTTGGCTCCCCTTCTATCAGTCCCTGGCAACAAAAAAGAGGCTCGGCTGACTTCACCTCACATAGCGATCTGCTTGCAGAACCTTGCCCGTATTTTATTTGCTTGTTTTTTTGAATATGGCTGATAATTGGCGGATTTATACACTTGTTTACGAAGGCGACAGGCCTTCCTTCCACTGGGTCCCAATCCCCTGGTATGTACAACCCAGTTCAGATAAGGCATTCTATGATCGCTGGTCCCGCCCCTCGCACACAAGAAATCAGAATACTTTGTTATTCAATTGTTTTTCTCTTTTTTGTTTGTGGGTTTTTTTTTTGTTTTTTCTTTTTTATTTTATGCAATTAAATCTATGATTAGAAAATATAACCTATGGAACGCTCACACACTTCATCACATTTTGGCAACACGCGCCTTTAGTTCGCCAAGTTGTTGGGTCACCTGTTCAGGCAAATGTTGGCCAACCTGTTCGCTGAAATATTTCTCAATCTCAGAGGCCTCCTGTTGCCAGAATTCTTTGGGTAAATCGAATAGTTCTTTCAGATCTACGGGACTCTTTAGACCAGAGATATTTAAGGCATCTTTGCTGGGCAGATGACCAATTGGCGAGTCCTCGAAGCATTTCTCATCATGAACACGTCGAAAGACCCAATCGAGGACACGGGAATTGTCACCGAAACCGGGCCAAAGGAATTTACCATCGCTGCCCTTGCGGAACCAGTTGACATGAAAGATTTTGGGTAACTTTCGTCCCTCTTGCTCCATAGACAGCCAATGGGATAGATAATCACCGAAATTGTACCCAAAGAAGGGACGCATGGCGAAGGGATCATGCATAATGGTCTTGGCCTTGTGTTCAGCCGCTGCTGTGGCCTCGCTCCTCATGGCAGCGCCCATAAAGACGCCATGGCTCCAGTTTCTCGCCTCGTAGACCAGGGGAACACCGCTAGGACGACGACCGCCAAAGAGGATGGCTGAGATCGGAACTCCCGCACTATCCTCCCAAGCATCGTCTATAATGGGACATTGTGAGGCGGGAGTACAAAAGCGGGAATTGGGATGCGCCGCTGGCTTGCCAGACTCCTTGGACCAGAGTTTGCCCAGCCAATCGGTTATCGTGACATTCGATAGATGAGAATCCTCCATGCCCTCCCAGTACACTCCACCATCTGAGGTAGTGGCCACATTTGTAAAGACTGTATTCTTAAAGACCATGTCCATAGCTATGGGATTTGTTGCCCTTGAAGTGCCTGGGGCAACACCAAAGAAGCCATTCTCTGGATTAATGGCACGCAGAACACCCTTCGAATCGAACTTCATCCAGGCAATGTCATCGCCAACACACTCCACCTTATAGCCGGGCAGAGTTGGGGTTATCATGGCCAAATTGGTCTTGCCGCAGGCCGAGGGGAAGGCAGCAGCTACATAGATTTTTTTGCCCTGAGGATTTGTAATGCCCATGATGAGCATGTGCTCGGCCAGCCAACCCTCCCGCTTAGCAATGGTGCTGCCAATTCTAAGAGCAAAGCACTTCTTGCCCAATAGTGAATTGCCACCATAACCCGAGCCATACGACACGATCTCATTCTCTGCTGGTTTGTGCAAAATAATCGTCCTCTCAGGATCGCAGGGCCAAGAGGGATGAGCCTGGACACCAGATTTGGGAGTGCCCACCGAATGCAAACACTTGACGAATTTTCCATCACCCTTCTGAAGTTCATCGATGACAGGAACCCCAGCACGTGTCATAATCTTCATGGACTCCACCACATAAGCCGAATCGGTGATCTCTATGCCAATTTTGGAGAGTGGCGAACCCACTGGACCCATGCTGAATGGAATGACATACATGGTGCGTCCCTTCATGCTGCCAGGAAATCTCTCACCGATGGCTGCCTGCATATCAGCCTCGGAGATCCAATTACCAAGAGTGCCCGGAGTAGCCTTTGGGGTAACTGGCACTGTTTCCTCCTTCCGATCCGTGCAAATGAACGTCTTTGACTCGACGCGAGCCACATCGGCGGGATTGGTGCGTGCCAGCCAACAATTATCATACTTTGGCAGTGGTAGAATAGTTCCCTGTTTCAGCATAATAGATTGGAGCAGTTTACTCTCCTCCTGGGAACCATCACAGATATGTATACGCTCTGGTTGACATAGATCGACGCACTTCTCCACATATTCTCGAACAGCCGGAGTCGGAGCCTTTGCATTGCCATACTGCACAGAAAGTGAGCGACGGCAAATCAATCGGAAATTCTGTACAGTTACACCGCCAGCAAGGCTACAAGAAGAAGACCAAGAAAAAGGATAAGAATTCGTAATTACTTTTGAATGATCGCAAGAGGTCGTCTACTACCTAGCCTACCAATCACTCACTACCTGCCATAGAGAGTCCTGAAAATGTTCAAATTTCAAAACCTAAAACCCATAAAAAAAGTACATTTTGAATGAAAACCAAAACTAAATATGTCAAACACAACTGTACCTACAATTTGACATTCTAAGTGTATGCACAGCTATACGCACAGCTGCTGTAAGACAAAAAGAGAAAAAACTGGCTAATCAGCTGTTTGCTGATCGCCAACGTCCGCCGTCGTCGTCGACTACGTCTGGTTGTGCAGGTTTTTATGCTGTTCTGTTTTTATTTGAGAAACTTGATTTACAGCACCAGCAACGACATGAAATTCGCGTGTTTTTTTTTTGGAGAGGGGATTCCAAATAGAGTTGAGTTGGGGATACCGCGAGAGGGGGACAGACCTTCAATTGTGAGACGCAGACGCGTCACTTTCATTAGAAGTGGTTCCAGGCCATGGTAAATGCTCTGTGTTGGTGTCTCTGTCACTCTCTGAATGATGCAATGTTTCATCAGCCATCGGAAAGATCGTTTGCTTGCTCTCCCTCTCGAGAGAGATACATATGTACATACATATCTGTCTTTCTCTGTTTTGTTGTGGGTCGTGTTGCTCCGTGGACAGATACAAAAATAAAACAATTAAATTATTTACTCTCAATGTAAACATCATTTCCGTTTGCCCAAAAAAAAAAAAATAAATAAAAAATAAACTCTTATCTACTTATAACAAACAGCTCTCCATCGTTTCAATGTGTCAGGTCAAAGTCCAAAAAACCATCAATTTAGACGCTCTCTTTCTCTCTGTCTATCTCTGTTGCTGACAGGGCTAATGTTGGGGGTGCCCCAGCCAGTCAAAGTAATGTGACGTCACTAATATTGAGCAGCAAATGTTGTGTCTACTGCGTAGTTGGAACTGCCCTGGTTTATATTAGCATAAACGAATCGTTTTGGTCTATGTATCTGTCTGCATGAGTCTAGCGTGTGATCCGAATGATAGAAAAGACAAACTATAATGAAGCTAGACAGAAACAGATATACATAAATCGTAGAAATGGAAATTTGTTGTTTTTTTTTAACCTGGATTCGACTCGGTTACTTCACAGATCATTAGAACTTATTCTTTAATTTGACAAAGACCTGCCTAGGATTAAAGGACACTTTCACTTCACAGACAGTCATTTTTTTTAAGAACTTACCCAAAACTTTGTAAGAATTTCAAGTTCTTTTAAGTCCTTAACTAATTTAAGTCTTTCTCTTTCTTATTTAGGGACATCATTACAAAGAAATTCGTTACAAAGAAGTTCGACTGTATCATCTGTTCAATCTTTCGATAACTTGTCCTTGGCTTTGGGATTTTGTCAGCTTGCTAACTTGCTAATTAGAAAAAAGTGAGCTCTTAATCTTTGTATTTAACTTGCTTTTTTCCTATGTGTGTGTGTGTGTGTTTCTGGTGAACCCAATACAGAAGTCGTCCCCAAAGTTTTGTCTGGACTTTATCTATGAGCATTTTATCGTCTGTGAATTTTTGTCGGCATTTTAATTTAGTTTATGCGTTCTTTTTGAATAGCCTTGTTTATACTACCAACATTTATTGAGCCAAAAGCGATAAGCTTTAACTAGGACTATGAACAACTATTTTTATTTAAATATTAGCCAGTCAGATTCGGTTCGATTATCTCTGTATTATGTGGTGTTTCAATGGCTAATTATACCAAGTGTACTTAATACATATACTATGTATATAAAGACGCATGTATTTGATTACTGCCACGCGCCTCTGTTGAGAGGAACTACTACTAAAATGCTGCGCAGATTCGCCCAGCCCCATGTCTATTTTGGGTGATAACGAACTTTTGGAAAAGAAAAGAAAATAAAATTAAAACAGAGAAGGAGAGAGTAAAGCATATATGTACATTATATATATATTCGGGGAATCGATTTGCCTCTGGCAGGGAAATACCAATTTGTTGCCATTCGCAAATATGTATGGGTTGGCCCTCTTTCGAAATGGCAAACTGCATTTCCTTTAACAAGACTTTCACACTTTTACACAGATGAAATAAACCACAAAAATACCCACTAAATTGTTAAAAATTTAATGAGTTTTATTTAGAACGGTTTTACAATGGTAAAATGAACAAAAATTATTGCGAAATAAATTTAGACAAAGGAAATACCCATTATAAGTGCTGATTGAATGGTTTTCATTATGATATTTGAATGATAGCTTATTCACGTATTCAACCAAAGCACTTCACGTGAAACTGGTTGATTGTGTAATACTCAAAATACTTCGCATACAGGTTTCACATTCATGAGAATAAGTATATTACATAAGGCATGTAGATCCTATTACTTTTAGAATGAATCAATCAAAAATTAAATAACATTGCATAATAATGTGATACTTGCTCATTACATAGAAACTGTCTTCTGATGATTTGTTTCAAAACTTCAAAAACCACAAATTTCTTGAAGTCTTTAAGTCATTTATAGAACTAATCAGAAGATTTATTTATATATATGTACTTCTGTTTCTTATGCTAAAACTAGTTGCGAATTATAGCTAAATAAAACGAAAAGTGGCCCTGCAATATATTAGTTGATAAAAACTAAAGTTTTAAAAACTTATTACATTAGAATCACAGGATAATTTAACATTATTAGTTTTTAATTCAATATTTTTGTCGTAAATTTTGTTATAATAGTTTTGAATGTCTCTTAAATTCTGCTAATTTACTATCATGTTTGTCCAACGAGAACCAAAGACGGTGTAAATGCCTTAGAATAAGATACAATTTTATAGGTTTACTAAGAGGATCATTAAGATGGCGTGGAAAAAGCTATCGTAAGAGAAGCTTCCCATCAGTGAGGACAGGTGACAAATGTAAAGGAAAACACAAAAATTGTGACTACAAAAGTTATGGTAAATATTTTACGCACACTTATCAAATATAGCCCATTTATTCATTGTAAATTCCAAAGAAAAACAATGAAAGTTTTTTCGTGTCCTGTTTCATAGTAAACATGACGACATAAATATTGACCGCCTTTGCCTTTGATGGATGGCTCTCTTGCCTTCTCTCACTCTCTGTACTTTATTTTGGTTGTGTCTTGTATTTATTTTTATTTTTCATAAAAAAAAAACAAACTGACAATTTTCATGCGTTTGCAAAAATAGAGTAGAGAGAATACGCAGAATTTTTAGCGAGCGCGTGTTTTTTTTCCTATATGGAAAATTTATGACTCGACATACTATATATATCTATAGCTACATTCATAGACGCATGTATGTATGTTCATATATATTTAGTATTCTCGTTTTATATTTATACTTATGTCTTTTCCCTTCCCACCAAAGAGAGGGGGGACTGCCACATGGCAACCATAATTGGTGGATTTTTAAGGATGATGCAAAATGATGAGAATATTTGCAAATCTCTTAACGAGAAGCTGTACTTTTCCTAAGTTCCTAAAGTGAAACTGGTTCCCTTAGAAAGTTCATTAGCCTTGGCCCTACAAACCCAAACCCAATGAAATAATTTGAGGGAAAAGACGACAACAAAGAACACTCAAATAAAGGCTAAGGGCAGACATAATCTTAAGGTCTCCCCCCGGATTCTTCGTCTGCGTCTGTGAATCGCCCTTTGCCTGTTCATTTCGTGGTTGCCTTCTTATCAGCTGGCCATCAAAACAAAAACTGAAACACTCGAAACTCAATGGAAAGCGAATACGAATTTGAATCGGTTTCAACCAGTTAACTACGTATCATGTTGATTTCTTTATTACTAGCGCGTGTCCCAGCAAGACCTAAAATCTGGCTAAAAAAAAAACATTTCACTGGCTGCTACAGTTTTTTTTTTTTTTGTTTGTTGGTTTCGTTTGTTATTATTTTTATTATTGTGCATTATTTATTTTAGTTTCTGTTTACAGTCAGTTTTGTACGACGTTGGCGATGACGTCTTGATTGCCGGGGATTTGCCGTTGTCTCTCCACAATTTGTTGTTAGTCATTCAACTCGGGACACCGAGAAATCAGCTCAGAGAACTCGGGACTAGCCACTTGCATGCGCCACTTAAGTGAACTGATGGAAATTTCTATTACCCTACGACTAAAATTTAATCTAAAGATCAGGAGACTTCACGTAAACAAGCTACGTGTATATTACAATACATACATTTAAATACGATCTAATTTACATTATTTTTATTGTAATATCCTGAGTTATTTATTTTGAATTCTTAAGCACAAGTCTTGTTCTTATGCATAATGTTTTGGTTTTCATGACGTATAGAAATGCGTCAACATTTCTTTTTAAATCAAAAATTATTGTTCAGTAGCATTTTGCTGAAATTGTAATCAGATTTCGATTGAAAATCAACTGAAACCAGGGACGTCGAGGGGGAGTTTGGCCTCTGCTTTAAACAAATTTAATTACAACTAAAATATTCGTACATTTAGGTTTCTTTGATTAAATTTGTAGAATATAATAAAATATAATTGTTTGTTTGTCTATTTGATATATATAAAATACACCATAGAGTATATTAGTACATGATCTTATTAGGATTTCTTTATTTTAACATTATTTATCTATATAATGGAAAACTACAATTACACCACAGGTATTTCAATAATTTCAATAATATCATGAATATATTAATAAAACTTTCTTTAGATTAATGAAATATTTAAATAGGATGTGGGATTATATAACCACTTGATCAAACAAGTTAAACCAAAACACAGTGATTATATTAAATTGAATAATTTTTTATTGGATAGGCTAAGTCAAATTATATTCCCTTTACTTTTGGGGTATACAAATATAAATTAAAGGGTATACATATTTGGACATGCTTTTGCTAGAGAAAGCAATCTTAATGACAATTTAATGGCCTCTAAGTAAACTGATACCGCATTAAAGAGTGAGATAAAGGATAAATAAGTCTGTTCTGCCATACTTATATAACTCTCCAGATCTGTTTCCTATATATTTCAGCGATTTTCTTTCTTTTTGTCTCAATATGCTTTTGATAATATTTGTCTTTGATCTTTTGATCTTTGTTCATGATTTCCACCGAGAAGTTTCCTTGTCCTAGGCATAATCTTTGTCTATCAAACTGCGCAGAAACAGTGAGTACGAGCAATATATTTATTTTAACCCCCCACCCACCCTTGCACCTAGATGAAACTAGAATTTATTAGTTATAATATGTCTGGCTGGCTAGCTAGCTAAATGGTTTTCATAATGCAATTAAGAGTGCCGCTACCGCATATCAAAGTCCATGACAAAAATAAAAAAAAAAAACCAACTGAACCAACCTAACACCTAATATATGTAGATGTTTGCGAATTGATAAGCAAATGCCACACTTTTTTTTGTGTATTTAGTCGGACAGAGAGATAACATTAATACCGTTATGTGTATAAGGTAATGGACAATTGGTTGCTTCAGCAAATAAATATTGAATCAGATGTTCATATAAATAATTTTATTTTCATATTTCTTTTTACATATAGAGTAAACGTCATTAAAAGAAAGAGAAAGAGAGACTGATTCAGGGGGAAACTAAATATCTTATCTAGTTCCAAAATTTTCTAGGAATTGTCTGGTAAACAAACAATTAACTGATAAGCTTCAATACAATGCGGATCATTAGCGTGTATAGAGGAACTTAAAAATAAAATATATATTATATATCTGTTCTGATTGATTCGAGCTTAAAAAGTCATTAGAAAGAAGGTAGAGAAGAAAAAGAGGCGCGTGGCCTGTGAACAATGTCATTGGCATGTCAATGATGATGATTATTATTGTTATTCTTAATAAATATAGTTAATTTTTTTTATTATTGTGAATTTCAACGACGTTTTGCTTTGTTTTGTTTTTTTTTTTTTTGCCACTTGGAGGGGCTCGGCAACTTGTCGCGAACTCTTCTCACAGACAGTGCGAATAACAATATTGTTATTATTAATAGACCTGTCGAAAGGTTATCAATGGGAATTATCAATGACCATGTCAGGCGTTGCAAATAAACAAAAGTATCTCACGGATACGTCAGTTCATTCGCCTGCTTCGCTTCTCTCTCTCTCTCTCTGTATCTCTTTTTCTCTGTGCGTGTGCATTGTGTTGACTATTTTGAAATTTACTTTGCCGGTTTGTATTTTGGCCAAAAAACACGCCACCATCAGAGATACAGAGAGAGGGAGAGGAGAGAGAGAGAGAACATCAAAACAGAAACCAAACAAGTAAATCAGATACAAAAAGATTTCTTCCAAAATGTCGTTGCTGTTGCTAAGCGGCCTCAAAATGAAAACAAAAACAAAAGGCAATGCTTACCTCACACACTCAGATACACCCACACATACACACACAGGCAGGGCAAGCCAGTCGAACAAGTGTCCAAACGATCGAAGAAAAACGAGTCAAAACAAAACTACAAAAATAATGACAAACTGTGGGTAAAAGGTGGTTGGAGGAGGAGGAGCAGGGCAGTTGCTGATAAAAAAGGCAAGCAAAGAAGCTTTTTAGAAATAATTTGTTAAATGAAAAACTTCTAGCATACTTAGCAAGGGCAAAAATGTTGTCAAGTGTGCCCCCAAAAGTGGGCTATAGAAAACTTGAAAGCGCTTTAAGAACAATGCTAACGATGATGATGATGTTCTTGATGACGTTGATGATGGGTTTCATTGATAAAAACAAACACTGGACAAAGGGCAGCCACTGAGCGGTGGTAGCGGAAATGAGTGAGTGCGAATAAAGCAAATTGTTTATAAACAAACTACAGAGATATATATAGAGAGAGAGAGAGAAAGTAAACGTGGGAGTGTTCCATTCTCTCATTCTGTTGCAGTGAGTACATTGATCTTAGCGGCAAGTAAAATGACATTAACATTGCTTGACTCTTGCTTCGCCTTAAAGATGCTGATAATAAAAATCCAAAAAGCATGGAAATTTCCTCGCCACTTGAGAATTTTACTGAAAGACACCCTAGCCAAGCACTTCTCTTTGTAGTTTTTGCTACTTTGGGGTAGGTTCTATTACAAAATCGAGAGCTTAAGCCTTATCTCAAAGACTATGAGAATTATATATCCTTGTAAATAAAAACAAAATGTCTAACCAAAATGTTGAATGAGCAAATCTATTTACGGTGTTAAAAACAGTTAATCAAATGTATAGAACTATGATTAATTATAAACACAGTCTTTATCAGCTTTGACAGCTCGTTGTCGATATCACTTTGATAGTCAGTCTATTCCAGTACAAATTGGACCTCAATGAGCAAATTTTAGAAAAGATGTAATAAAACGAAGGGTAAGTAATTCTTATACGCTGAAAAATTATATATGAAACTTATACCGATATCGAAAGCTATAGCATTTCTCTCTATGAAAAGATTCTACATGGAACATTGGGTTTTTGGAAGGTTACGGTTGTACCCCATCTTATGAGTCTTCGAAACTTTAGAAAATAGCAAAGTTTTTAAACCGAAGTCACTGATATTAAAGTGCGTTGCTATGTTTAGTTTAAAGTAAAGAGTACAAGAAAGTGAAAAATCAATTAAAAAGGTTGAAATATAATCACTATGAAATCTCAATAGTATTAAATCTCCCCCAGACTTAATGAAACCTCTTTTGTAAAAGTTTGCTATGTTAAAAACATATATACTTCTGAGACTGGGTTCACTAAGAATGTTTGATTTCAGTTCCATACTAACATCTTTAATATTTCATTTAGCTACTTAATCTATAAATACTTCTCAGTTACTATAGTCAATCGATCTCTTTACTTTCAAAGTTATTTTTAGTTACTGTTTAATTAGATTTAATATATACAAAAGTCATTGGTAATTTAAATATACTGAGGGCTAATGTTGTTTTTATCGAACTAATATGAAGTTAGTTTATGATTTTCTTATAACTTTGTGAGTACTCGTAGTATAATTTTTTGAGTGAGTAACTAATGCTTCAAATAGTTGTCACAGCCATTTTTAGTTAGGGTATTTCTAAAGAAAACCACTTGTAAATGAACTCGGCCAAACAATGTCAGACCACAACTCACCCGCATCTCAGCAGCTGAACACCTTTGAGCATCATTCTGGTTCGTATTTCTCTGGCTCTGCTCTGCCTCTGCTGACGCTTCCTTTCACTTTTTCACTTTTCGTCGTGGCGCACTTGGCAAATTTTCTTTCGTCTTTTTGTCGTTTTTGTTGTGTTTTTAATGAATTTATATTCGTCGTTGTCGTAAGGGAGACTACTAATGAAATTGCACTTTTAATTTCAATTTGTATATGTTTAAAACCAACTAATTGAATTGAATGATGGGGCGGTGGTCTCTCGAAGGCCTTTTTTCTGAGAGGGGCACTTGTTGCGCTTCAGCTCAGCTGGAACTCGAGTTGCGGAGTAGGAGAAGAAGGTGGCTGAGATCTAGATGATGGTAAAGGCTCAGGAGGCGGAGGAAGCACTTGTTGCTGCTTGGACACCACAAACCAAACTGAAACTCTTGCGCTTAAGTAACCATATTATTATACATTCATTTTCTGTCTTTACTTTGTGCAGCTCATTCGATTCTCGCATATGTATATGTAGAGGGACAACATATTGTGGGCGGTAGATAAATTAACCAATGCCAGAATATTTAGGAGATTCGGGTTTTAGTTTCTTTAGATTAATAATAGTTTATTTATTTCCTAATTGTTTTTATTATTTATTATGGTTATTATTTATTAGATATAATTAATGTTTCTTCGATATTTGTCTTACACTCCTCAACGCTCAGCAACGACTGACTCACCCCCTCAGACCCCCTAAACTTTCCTCTCTCTCAGAGAGTCAATTAAAAATACCGGGATCGAAGAGTAGCAAGAGAGCAAGTGTGACCATCTCTCCTGCTACAACTCGGCCGTCCTGACCGTAAGATCTCCTGATCCTTACATAATCAACGTTACAATAAGTTGAAATCTTATAACTACAAATTAGTTAAGGTACATTACATAAAAGTTTATTACAGTTTTCATTATTTTCATTTGTTTAATTCATAACTTCTAGTCACTTTTTCTTTTACCTATCCAATGTTTTATATTGTGGCTACTCCAAACACCTTGATAAGGGTTACGACTGAGCTGAAAACCTTCCACATCCTTAATTAAAAATCGGTCATTTTTGAGAACCTTGTCTATCACATAAGGCCCTTTGTGTTTTGGAATGAGCTTTTTCGACGCTCCTATAGTTGAATCGAAATTCTTTACCATAATATAATCCCCTGCCTTGTATCCTGCGGGTGCTACCCTTTTGCTATTATACTGCTGTTCATTGTACTTCTGGCTTTGCTTCTGGTGTATTTCCCCATCCTTTCTGATTGTATCCAAATTTTTTTGATCATTCACTATTCCTAACTGCTCTAGTCCTTCTCTTAACTCATCTGCGACTTTGCCTTTTTGCTCTACTCCAAAGAGCATTTTGCTCGGCAACTGCTTAATGCTCCTATGAAGTGTGTTATTTAAACAATGTTCAACATTCTCAACTATCAAATCCCAATATATACCTTTCTCCGGTTCCGATAATTTAGCAAGCATAGGTCCCAAGGTACGATTCACCCTCTCAATTTGACCATTAGCTTGAGGGGACCCTGTGGCAATCTTAATGTGCTTAACGTTATTCTGATTTACAAATGTCTCAAAATCTGACGATGTGAAACAGCTTCCTCTATCTGAAACTATGGAAAAGGGTCGACTGTACGCCCTGAAATAGTCCTTAAGAGCTAGAACCGCTTCTTTAGTGTTGGTCGTCTTTGTTGGATACAGTCTGATGAATTTGGTAAAACCGTCAATAATAACAAACAAGTGCTTCTTGCTTCTGCCTGATGCTATAGGACCACAATGATCGATGTGAATTAGTTCAAAGGGTCGATTCCCTTTAGGGATACTGTGCAACATTCCTTCCCCTTTTCCAGACTTTGGCGAATACGCAACACACTTTAAACAATTGCTAATGTGTTTCACAACTTTCTCCTTGATGTTAGGAAACCAATACGTTTTCGAGATGGCATCCATTACTTTATCTCTGCCGATATGACCTAGTTCGTTATGATATTTAAAGAGGATTGACTCCTCCATTTCACTCGGAACACAAAACAACAACCTTCCATCATTGGTTTTCCTGTAAACTATTCCGTTTCTCATTTCAAATAACTTATCCTCCGCGGATTCTAACTTTCTTTTCACTTCTTGCAATTTTTCATCCCTGTGCTGGCATATAATAAGATTGTCTTCAAAACTATTTGTATCTACAACAAGTATGTTCGTACATCTACTAAGCGCATCTACATGTTGCATCTGCTTGCCTGCCCTGTGCACTACTTCATAATCATAATTCTGTAGCTCAAGAGCCCATCGCGCAATTCTCGGGTTTAATTCAATTCGATTGAGAGTGAGAGTCAGCGAATTACAATCTGTAAGTACCTTAAAACTTCTTCCCTGTAAATACACTCTGAACCTGCGGACTGCATACACTATTGCTAAGGTCTCTAATTCGAAACTGTGGTACTTTGACTCTACATCTGACGTCCGTTTTGAGAAATAAAAAACAGGGTGCAGCTTCTTGTCCTCTTTCCTTTGCATTAATATTGCCCCAAAGCCTAATGCGCTCGCATCACAATGCAGCTCTACTTCGTCCTTGTGGTTATAAATTGCCAACACCGGCGCTTCTACTAGTTTATCTTTGAGCAACGAAAAACAATCCAGTTCTACCTTTCCAAATTTAAACACTCTATCTTTCTTCAATAGGTCATAGAGTGGTTTCGCAATTATCGAAAAGTTTTTAATAAAACGACGAAAATAAGAAGCCAAGCCCAAGAAGCTTCTTACTGCGTGAACGTTTGTTGGTATGGGAAAATTTTTAACCGCTTCTATGCCCTTATCATCGGCTCTAATGCCCTCTTCCGATATGAGAAATCCTAAGTATTTAATGCTTGACTGAAAGAACTCACACTTATCTATACGCAGTTCCAGCTTGTTTCTGATTATCCTTCTAAAAACTTCTTTCAGTGTATCCATGTGCTCTTCTGCAGTTCTACTAGCTACCATAATATCGTCTTGATACACTATTACTTTATTATCTCTAATCATATCTGTAAAAATTTTGTTTACAAATCTTTGAAACACTGATGAGGAATTTTTTAGACCCATTGGCATCCTGAGGAACTCAAACTGGCCTAACGGAGTGACGAATGATGTATATTTAACTGAGTTTTCCTCCATGAACACGTGAAAATAACCATCTTTTAGATCCAATTTTGAAAAAAACCTTTTGTCTCCAAGCCTGTCTAATAAATCGTCTATTAGAGGTATCGGGTAGTTATCTTTAACCAAAACTTTGTTTAATCTCCTAAAGTCAATGCACAACCTTAACTCGCCAGCTTTTTTAGGCACTAACACAATGGGTGATGCATACTCCGACTCACTAGGGCGAATGATCTTCTTCTCCAAATATTCGTCTAACATCGCCTGCAATTTGCCTTTTTCGGAATATGACAATCTTCTAGGTGCACAACTGAATGCCTTCGACCCCTCCAAGTTAAGTTTCATTTCACATTTTACATCTGGCAATTCGGGCCTTTGTGCTGCCAAATATGCACTCTCGAACAACTGCTCAAACTTTTTCCGAACTTTAAAATCCAATGTTTCACCTATTTTGCAATCAATTCCCGTGCTGAAATACTCGATATTTAGTAACTCAAACTCTACTTCGGTTAGAGATTGGACATCAACCATTTCTCTTCTTTCTTCAAACTTTGTAGATCTAACTCTTTCATTAGCTAACTCACTAACCGCTTCATTCCCACTTTTCATAACCATTTTGCTTTTACCTTCATTCTCTATTTCACTAACAATCTTGCTATCACTTTCCTTCACCATTTCACTAACCATCTTGCCATCACTTTCCTTCACCATTTCACTAACAATTTCGCTATCACTTTCCTTCACCATTTCGCTAACAATTTCACTATCATTTTGCTTAACTATTTCGCTAACAATTTTCTTCCCCTCATGTTCAGAGGTACATTCTTTCGTGACTCTTCTATTCTCATAATTCTTTTCTGTAACTACTTCATCCACTGTTCTCTCAACATTTTTTTTTACTAGCTATTTGCGAATCTGTACAGCATGACAAGGACTCAAACTTCGACCGCTTTCCGAGTTCATTTTCGGCTTCTTTCATTTCAAGTGTAACCATTCTCAAGGCGTCTAAGTCTAACTTAATATTACATGCTGTCATAAAATCTCTTCCCAAAATTACTTCATGGCTCATAGACTCGTTATCAACGACTATTAAATGAAAGAATATCTTTATTGAATTTTTGCAAACAAAACATTTGATTTTTCCATATGACAAAAGTGGACTCCTATTTAATCCATAATATTTATGATCAAGTGGAATTAACTGTATCTTTTCTGGTACACACGAGATTTTAATAAGTGAAACATCGCTACCTGAGTCTATGAAGCATGCTGTAATTAAGTAAGGATTTGTTAAAGTTTCAAAATATATCTTAACATATCTTACGTCGTCGCGATTCTTAGCCAGCTTCTCTTTATTAAGTGGACACTTAGCCACCCAGTGATCCAAAGCACCGCAACCGAAGCAGGACCCTGGCACTCTGTCGGGTTTCTTGCAGTCCTTTCTCATGTGACCTTTTGAGTTGCATTTGTAGCAACGGAAATCTTCTTTGAATCGTCTGCCAGTAGCATCCACCTGTGTAGCTTCCCGTGCTGCTTGCTGTACTGGTAGCTGAATGCCTGAAAATGCACGGCGTAATTCAGCAATGCACTTGAACCCTTGAATCTGCGCTTGGATGCGGAGTCCCTCCACAGGAATCCCTTCAATGGCTTTTTCTACCCGTTCTTCTTCACTGATGCAGATAGTGTCTGACAACCTAGCCTTCTCGTCGATGTAGCTAACGAACTTCTCATTGGCGCTCCATATGCGAGACTCGAATAGGCGCCTGGCATCCGCTTGAGACATCGTTTTTCCGAACTCCTCGACAAGCTGCTCACAAATGTTGCCCACGGGTTCCAGAATGCGCGTACCATTGGCATGTAGCCACTCATGAGCCTGTCCTTTTAGCTTGGACACTAGAAGCATATGCATTTGTATACCTTTGATTCCGTATACACCGCTTATATTTGTCAGTTGCGTGACCCATTTTTTTCCACACGAGTTCCCATTAAATTCCGACAACGCTTCTTTTGCTAATTGGAATTTCGCAGCCGACGAAAAACCGCTTTCCAACACCTCTTCCGAGCGTTGGTTTACCAGCCCTGGTTCGCGACGCTGGTTTTGCGCGCCACTTATTTCTGCTGCCGTCTCGTTTTCGCTGCCTTCGTTTTCCTCGCCGCTGTCGTGCCCCGCGCAATTGTCGTTGCTTGTCGCCACGAAACTGTGCGCTTCGTTTTCTGTCTGGCGTTGAGGCGCCGCTATGTCGAACAATTGCGGTCGCAACAAATCGCACAATTTTTTTAGCAAGTCATCTGTGTTGTTGTCTCCCTCTTTCTCATTTGTGATCTCCGACACACGACCGTTACTTTCGTCTTCTGTACTTTCCTCGACAGTCTCAGTTCCAATAGATATGGAACACGCTCCTCGTCTATCTGCTGGAACATCGTTTAAGCGTGCCACAAGCTCGGCCTTTGACCCTGTAGTAGGCAAGTCCAACAGCTCCAGCCACTTCTTTAATGTTGGCAAGTTGTGGGCGCCAATGTCGATGTTCATTGCGTTAAAGTTCACCACTTCTGATATTGTGGGCGGTAGATAAATTAACCAATGCCAGAATATTTAGGAGATTCGGGTTTTAGTTTCTTTAGATTAATAATAGTTTATTTATTTCCTAATTGTTTTTATTATTTATTATGGTTATTATTTATTAGATATAATTAATGTTTCTTCGATATTTGTCTTACACTCCTCAACGCTCAGCAACGACTGACTCACCCCTCAGACCCCCTAAACTTTCCTCTCTCTCAGAGAGTCAATTAAAAATACCGGGATCGAAGAGTAGCAAGAGAGCAAGTGTGACCATCTCTCCTGCTACAATATGTTTTGTGTTTTGATTTCGTTCTCGGTTATATAGGTTTTTTTTTTTGGCTCTGATAAGATAAGGAGGCCTTGCCTCCGCCTCCGCCTTCGTGCTTTGCTGCTACGTGACGCCCACAGCATGCACCGCAGTGGGAACAACCGAAATCGCTCTAAATGAAACCGAAACAAACGAACTCGGAAAATGCTGCACATTGCACTTTTCATTCGCTTTAGTAGTGTGGGTGGGGCAGCAGTTCAAACATTCTGTTTAGTGGGACATTCTTTTGGATTGCTTATCAATATTCGATCTATATCGATTTTGCATTATCGTTGTTTAATGTATTTTTGTTTCTTTTATAGAACCAATGTCATTTACAATACCCTTTCCTCTGTTACCAATAAAAAATATTACCGCTTACTACCAATTTCTAATCATAATTGCCCCACAAATGACAAGGTCATTTAAAAGAGAAAACTTGTTGCACTTAAAACTAGCCTGCCAGGGGACCTGCCCCCCAAGGAAGAGGCGTTCCTTAAACCTTCCCAAAAAAAAATGGAAAACTTATCAAATGTGTTTAAAAGTAGATTATCTTGTACATGTTTAGTCAATCTCTGAACTACGTTCCCGCCTTCTAATCATGCTTGCCAAAAACACATAACAAAATTATTAAATCCGATAAGCCTCGGTCCAAGGTGCCTCCTGATCATCGGTCTATCTGGAATCCCATAAATTTCCGTCAGTCGTCTTGCAGTTGCGTCTGGTGACACTTAAACGTGCCATCTGCGGCACAGTGGTTTGACAATTCATGATAATTACGTCAAATACATTTTAATGCTAAAGGATATTTTTACTTTTTGTCTGTCCAGACTGCAAACTAATCTTGATTCTAGCCTCGAACAATAGAGATTTTTATATACACATGACTATTTTCTAACTATTAAACTAAATAGTCACGAAGTTTATATCCTTTTTAACTTTACATCGAATAGTAATACAAATTGGCTATAATATAGTTAAAAGAGAAAATTCTGTCAATTTTTTGTTGTGATGATTATTCAAATGGGATCTACCATTCCTTGTTCCCGAAGACAAACAAGGGACTGAAGGACCTCTAAAAAAAGGTGATGGCTGTTATCCTACATGAATTCTGTGTGTTTCGATTGAAAGTGAATTGACCTAGAATGTTTACTTTCAATAGGATAAGATATAATGATACTAAATAATATTTATTTATAATGTGATTGGGCAGTGATTGTAAATTACAGCCAATCTTATACTAGCTATAGCTACTAAATACTAAATAATAACTTAACTAACTAAACTAATAATTGATAGTTTTATGTTTATCAAAATTGAAATAATATAAAACGAGAATATGATTTTGATTGTTGATTAGAAGTTTAATTAGGCCATTAAAAAAAGCTAACAACCGAACGGTGTTATATACACTACACTACACATTTTCGATCACCTAAATAATTTGTTGTATTAATCAATTTACATGGACAAAATTCTCTGACTTAATATGTTTTAAATTATGTAAAGATATTGTTTAGTCAATATTATATTTTATATATTTTAAAAAAAAATTGAATTTCATTGGTTGCAACTGTGAATTATGAATGATCATTACACAAAACTTTAAAATTTCATTTTATTTTTGCGATTTTTGTGAAACTTTACTACAAAAGTTATGTGAAATGTTATTATCTATATTTATAACTTGTCTATTCAGTAATGTTCTATATAGAGAATGGCACGATACCTATAAGCAAATTGATAAGAACTAAATAATAGGTTATCCCCCATTTTTTCTGGGTAGTGTATATGATTATTATTTCTGACTGGGTTAAAGATGATGCTGTTGCCATAAATCTCTTCTGCATTTGCTTCCGAACGGCACAGTGGAACCAAAGCAAACATTATTGCAGTCGCTCTTTCAGACTAAAAAGATCCGTCAAATTGATGGCTTCAGCCCCAATGTAAAAATAAAAACACATTTTTGTTTTTGCTCTTCTTCAACTTAACGCACTAATGTTTTTCTTTAAATATCTTTATTAATAATAATTACCTGCATACATATATTATAATAAGGTTTGTTTTTCATCCATTTTATGCTCAATACAAGTATTATAAGTTTCTCTTTACTTTTTTAAGATTTTCTTTTCTAATACAATGAAATTTACACAAGTCCATTTTGCATTTAGCACTACGACAATAATTGATATACAATATTTATAGATCGTATGTATGTGGTATATGTATGTATGTATGTGTATATGTATATATATATAATAGTATATATTTTTATATATGTAGATGTAGGTATGGCATAAACTATATACTTTGGTTTTCCTGTTTATTTTGTTTTTCGTTTTTGGTTTTCGGTACTATGTATTTGGTTTCGGTTTCAATTGCGAGGATATGACTTGATGACAGGATGAAGGAAGGATTAGAAGTGGGAACTTACTTTACAGTTTACATACTAACGGCTAGTTCTCTTTTATATTTTTATTTTTAAATTTCTTTTTATACAAAAACAACTGTCAATCATCAGACCTTGTGTCTTCCAAAAAGGTACTTCGATCCAACAAGCAAGTTATATATCTATTTTTATATATATGTATATATATTTCTGATGTGTACAAAAGTCAAATGTAGTCCCAAAAAACAAAATCAATGATATGAAATTATATGAAATCAAAAAACTGCTCTACAAATCTCTCTAAAACTCGGACGTGTGACCCATTTACAATATAAATCTGTCTGTCTGTCTGTCTGTCTTCTTATTGTCTTCATCATTTTTCTGTTTGCCGTTTGCTTTTACATAAAAAATTTGCAAGTTTTTGATTTGATTTTCAATTGATTTGAATGCTGCTTAGAAGAAAGTGGGGAAATGTATCTATATCTGTGAATAGGAAAAGGAAACCGAATAATCTCTGTATGGATTTTGTTGTGGACTTTTGAGTGTGAGTGATCGAGTTTGAGTGCTACTTAAGAACTAGTTAAATATATTTTATAGGTTTTTTTCTTTACGTTTTTTTTTTTTTTGTTAATGAAGAACTTTACAACCACTAAAACTATTCACAGCAGTTTATTTTCTTCTTCTGGTTTTTGGTTTTTTTTTTTTTTTTGTTGAATGAATTTCAAATAATAAGAGAATAATGTGAAAGTGGCTGCAAAAAGGGTTTAGAAATTAAAATGTGGGTGAGTTTCTTTTTTTGTTGTGTTCTTGCTTAAATCTACATTTTGAGGATATTATTTAGAATATCACACATTCCTTGTATTGCATTAACTTTTATTTTTTGTTGGAAATTTTTTTGTAAGATTTTTGTTTTCATAGATTGAAACCGAACAGAGAACATTGAGAACGAAACAAATTTGAGTTAAACTCTTTGATAGAAAATGCTTTTTTGTTGTAATTAGGTTAGGTTTTTCATTTTCTCAAGTGCTAGATCAACTAATACATATATATATATATTTAAATATAGATTTCTATATAGAGTTGTAAACAAAAAAGAAAAGCATTTTGCAATTTAAAATAAATCTCTTTTGGCCAGAGGCAGGATCAACCAGACCTACATAATACAATATCAGTATCTTAGAGGCAAAAATGGTGGCAAAGTGGGGCAAATTGGGATGTCAGGGGGGGTAACTTGTAATAATTTCATTCAGTTTTGTGTGTTTGTATTTTGGATAAAGCTTTAAGCGCAATTTCAACTAAATGCTAGTATTAAACAAAAAAAATTCAATTTTTTAGCAACCCGTTTTTAGTTCGCTCTTCTCTCTTTTCTTCTGCACATTGTACTCTTATTTTTGTGTGTGTGTGTGTGTTTGTTTTTCGTTTAGTTTAACAGATTTTGGACTTAGTCTAATGTTAAAATACTTAGTTTAATTCAATATATATATTTATAAATGGTTTTCCAAACGAAAAAATTCACTTGCATTCATTTTACACATCATAGGCATCCTTTTTGCTGTAGTTTTGCTTTCTGCTTGTTGGCACATTTAGCACATTTGATGTTAGTTTTGTGGTTGTTGTCGTTGGACGCATCATCATCATACGCATGGTCATGGGCTTGTCCTCCTCATCGTCGTCGGAGAAGTCACTCTGGGTCTTGACATGACCACCCAATGCCGGGCCACTGAAATCGTTCTCATCATCCTCATCATCATCCTAGATTATAGAAAATGCAAACAGTTGAGTTATGTGTTAAAAGAGAGAGTCAGGAAGCGAGAAGATAACTTTAATAACGAAAAATTATCTAGAGTTTATAAATCTTGATTCCAAACGATAATCCAAAGAAATCACTCATACTTAAGTATACATAAATCATAATAAACCACAGTGCGTATACTTTACACACTGCCGCACACACGTAAAAGCTTTTAAAAGCTTTCACACACACGCACACAGAACATAAAGGCAAAAATAAGCCATAACGTCAAACGTAAATGGTGTATAGAAATAACGTAAGCTGTTTACAGTTACAAAACGTTACAAAAATTCAAATTCAAAAGATATTTTCAATTTTGTTTTAGTTTACCTGTTTCATTAATTAGTTTTAGCCACGTTTTTGCTGCCAATTTCTATTTTTTTTTTTTTTTTTGTTTTGGACTACTTAGTATATACAAACGTATTGAATATTTTGCCCTTTGCATAAAATTGAGCCTTCTTTTCTGCTTTTAAACTAAGTTTTTGCTTTTGTTTCATAAATAATTGTTTTGTTCTTGTAAACACTTAGAAGGCGAGCTTGCGATTGTTGTTTTTTTGTTTTTGTTGTTGTTTGTTTTGCTGTGCGTTGTTAATAAGTAAATATTTTTTTATTTTGGGGTTTTTGCTTTTAATTGATGGGATGAGCAATTTGGTTATTAGTTATAAAGAGAGTTATATATTTTTTGGGGAATATATAGCATTATGATCGTTTCTTTAGTTTCTTCTATATTCGGCAGACGGCATTTGTGAATTTTTGGTTTGTTGTTCTTGTCCTTACTTCAGTGTTTAAGAGCTACGTTCTTGTCTCTTTTGTTTTTGATTAATTTAATTTAAAACTTGCTTTTGTTTTCTTGTCGATTAGATGATTTTGGTTTTGTTTTACATATTAATTCTAATTCTAAAACATTAAATTCAAACACAACAGATTAAAAATAAAACAAACAGAGGAAGAGAAAGAGAGAGAAATAGAGGGAGAGATTAGAGTATTGAGTGTGTGATTAATGCCAAGTGAGTTGATTGTCTAGTGAATGGACAAGGACACAACTTACTTCAAAGTCTCCAATTGTGAAGCGTGTCGCCGCTAATGAATCTTGCGGTGGTATATCCGGACTCAAATTCTATCATATATTCAACGACAATGATTGTGATTTTTAATTGTATTTTGTTTGAAGCATATTTTTTTGTATGTAGGATCAAAAAAACCAAGCGTAAAGTAGTGAGAAATGTTACGTTTTCATTTTTTTGGGGGCGGGGGAAATTAGGTGAGAGAAAGACACAATTAGTTACACATATTAGTTTTTGAAAGAAGTTAACTTAAATAATTGCTTAGCCTAAGATAAAGATAGAGAAATAGATATACATATGTTCAACACAACGAAGAAAATAAAAAGAGAAAGCATAAAAATATTTCAAATAAAGAACTAGGACTTACATCATCATCATTGTCAATCATTTCCTTGGTAGAAGCTGTGGTCTCATTACGTCTTATGGAACCTTGGTGTATATCCAAATCCACTTTGAGGCACTGGAAGCTACGCATAAGGAACACAATTGGCATGGGTAAAACACCAGCCAATATCATGGACAAGGCAATAGCCATAACCCAAGTGGGATAATCCTTCTGGACCACCATACCCTAAACACAAAACAAAAACATATTCATTTTAGTTAGAGATAGAGAGTTCTCTTGAGATCACTTACCAAATCAGCACTCCAGGCTCCATAAGTGGGATTTCTTATGACCATAAAGATAATCGATGAGGCCAGAATACAAACCATTATGACTGGTCCGATATAGCGCCATGTTAATTGCCAATAAAGGCCTGGTCTATAGCCAGTCATCTGATAGATATCCTCAGTGAAACTAATGATAGGAAGCAAACTATGCTTAGAACAAATCTCCAAAGGAGAGAAAACAAATAATACCGCTCGTGTCCATAGATAAAGATAACTGCTATCATCTCCATTAGAGCCACCACCACCAAGCCTATGGTGCCGGCAAATGAATCAAACATCTTAAGCCAATATTCTCCGGCACCTGTGCAGAAGATGAAACCGACAATGAAGCAGAATAGACATACCACTCCGGTGACATGTTGTTTCTTAACCCGCTTGATGATATCAATGTCGAAGAGAGTGCACAACATGCCCTCCAAGATGCCAATCTGTGAGCCCAAGCCCAATGATAATAACATGGTGAAGAAGAGAACAGCCCAAAATGGTGCTCCAGGTAGCTCAACAATTGCCTGGGTAAAGACTATAAAAGCCAGGCCAGTGCCTTCAGCAGCCTTGAAAAGGGAAATATGAAAGTGAGTACACTTAACAATAAGAAGAGGATTCTTCATTTCATACTCACATTATCCAGCTCCTTCGAGAGAGTGCATTCACTTAGTTGCAAAGAAGTTTTCATGGTATCATTCAATGTATTCATGAATGCCTCATACTCATCCTGAGTAGCGTTTTTGAATAATAGCTGATGCTTGGCCAGGATATCCGTATTGCTGATGGAGAAAGAGAAAGATTTCGAGACCGGTTCAAGTCAGTTGAAACCAAAATCAGATTCCCGGACAGAACAGACAGACAGACAGACTGCCAGCTCAAGTGCACTTTGTCAATAAACGTTGCGAGTGGAGAACAAACGATTAATTGATACAAATTGACAGACACGACCGCGATTCGCATATCGATTTGCGTATATCAATAGAAACAAGCCAAAAGCCATCTAACGATGGTCCGGTTATAACCGATGCTAACCCCCACTCCCACTTAAACAGTCACTCACTCAACCATTGAGCCAATCCCCTGACCATTCTGTGAATGGATGGATGGACTCACCCTGCTATACAGCGATCCACATTGACGGTGGCCTTGAAGCCCAGTATGGCAAAGATGACGACACTAGCATAGATAGCGGTGACCGCATTGCACACGGACACCAAAAGAACATCCCGGACGCAATTATTCTTGGGCGTATTGTAGCTGCCAAAGGCAATTAGTGAGCCAAACGCCAGTCCAAATGAATAGAATACCTGAGTGGCTGCGTCTAGCCAAACCGTGGGCTCCAATAATTTCTCCACTTTCGGTGTATACATGTGCATTAGCCCAGCTCCGGCTCCCCGTAGCGTAATGCCGCGTATAAAGAATATGGTCAACACAATGTACGGGAAAAGTGAGGTAAAGTAAACCACTTTGCCGGAACTCTGTATGCCCTTCATCACAATGAAGAAAACAATAGTCCATGAGAGCAACAAACAGAGGACAATCCACCATTTCAGACCGCCAGAATCATCCATAGACTCGGCTGCATCCAAAGTGGTTCGATACCAGAAATACGTAGTCTCCGAAGAACGGGCGCACTCTTCCAGTTCAAAGCCAGCAGTGCCATTGTCCGGACAAGTTGACCACGGCAAAGGATACTAATTAAGATCCATTGTTAATTGTTAGTTCTTGCCAATTTCCATTATTCGACTTACCCGAAAACTATTGAAGAGATAGAAAAACACCCACGTGATGATCACATTGTAGTAGAGTGCCACAAATAGCGTCACAATGCACGACGAGATGCCAATGCCGCCCAACCATGGATGTATTGTATTCCATACGCCTAATGCACCCAAACGCATGCGCTGACCAATCCCAAGTTCGATGAGAAATAGTGGTATGCCCTCCAGTATTAACATAATCATGAATGGTATCAGAAAAGCACCTGTGAAAAGTGACGTAAAATCAATTTGCATTAGCCAAATACCCTTACAAAAACGAGGAGTACTTGAGTTTCCTAAATAGAGATTTCTAATTTCATAAGTTTGATTTGTGAGAGCTATAGCATAGACGGATCTGGGACTGGGACGAATTTTCGCTTCTATACCCAGCTATATCCTAAGTTAAATATTGGAAAGTAGTGATAATAAGAGTCTGAGCAAGATATTTCCATTTGTACTTGATCTTGAAATCTTCTTTTGATCTAAAAGTCTTTAGTCCAAGACTTTCTAGAATACTTTGTACTTTTGACAAACTTTTCCACATAGCTGATCGACCTTTCATTTATGTAACTGTAATTTGTAATTGAATTAAAATACCTAGGTGAGGTCCCCCCTTTCTTTCAATACTCTCGTCTATATAAAAGTGCGTGTTTCGGCACGAGGCAGACGTCAGACCCGGGCACAACACAAGGTCTGCAATTAAGCCCTTCCGGCAGTAAACAATGTGCACCGCCCCTACCCCTCTTCCACAAATTTACCCCATTTTGGGTACTGCAATTAGTGCACATTAAATCTCATAATGTTATTGTCAATGTGAGCACACTTGATTAGCTTTGCTTTACTGATATTGGATACAAGGTATGGGTGGAATGTCAAAATGTAGACTACAACAATTTGCATTGTCGCCAAGTTAGGTAAAAGGTAATCTGAAGCAGGTTCAAAAACATGAGCTTTGGATTAAATACTCACCGCCACCGTTCTGTTGACAGAGATAGGGAAAACGCCAGATATTGCCCAGACCCACCGAATAGCCAATAATGCTGAGAAAGAATTGCATTTTGCCACTCCAGGCAGCACGTTCGGGTTCAGCGCCTGGTATATCCACCGATTGCACCGAATTGCGTTGCGGGGCGGTCAGGACAATGGTCACCCCATGGGTGCCATCGCCGCGAGCGCGTGTGTTCAGTGGAGCCATTTCGTGGCCGTTTCGTGGGGCATCGATAATTTTAGTGGCAGCCATCAACGTGTGGAGGACGGCAGTCCAGAGCACAGGTGTCTTTTACTTCTGCAATTGAAAGATATACACATATAATGGAGTTGATTATGCTTTTGTTTGATCAATATTCTCTGTAAAGTTGTGCCAATGTCCTTGAGGCACTCGAATTGGGTAGCTAACTCAATTTGTGGCCTAATTGATGTGCCATTAGCATACGAGCAGTAAACATTCTCTCGAGAGTCACTTTTTGGGTAGAGTAATTTTATTAGAGAAAGCATAATTCAAATCTTCCCACCCACAATGAGAGAAGAGCACTCTCTGTCTGTCTCTCTTACTCTCTGTGGCCATGTTCCTTAACCTTGTTGCTTAGTTTAGTCGAAACAATGTTTTTGTTGACTACTGCAGGAAGGTCACACACACCAAGCGTGCTTATTTACTTGGAGGCTCGTCTCGACCTGCTGCTGCTGTTGCTGACGTAGTAAGCTTCCAACAAGAGGACAAAAGCATTATAGAAAGAGAGAGAGAGGGACAAAAAGAGAGAGAGAGATAACACACTGCGTGTGGGTGTGTTGTAGGGCCAGCAGCTGTGTGGCAAGAAGCAGCAGGAACTCACCACGATAAAAAGAGAGAGCTTTTTGGGTGTCCTGCTGCTTCATTGATGTCTTATGGATGGTTTTGGGCAAATGTCAACCCTCCTCTATCCCATCCCTTACCTCAACATTTGCCTATTGCGCCTAACCGTGCGTTCTTCTTCCCAATCTATATTGCGTATACGTATGACGTCTTTTCATGGCAGCCATCACCCTCTCAACTGCAGCCCTTCCTTGGACAAGTATTGTAAACAATTTACAACTAAAAAAAGCAAGAAAAACTGCAGCTGTCTCAATAGGAAATTTTCCTCAACCACTCACACAAACTTTCACACACACACACGTAACTAAAAACATTCAAGTGGAAACCGCATATTATCTTAATGCACCACATACTTGGCGAGAGAGTGAGAGCGGCAGAGAGATATCTAGAGAGGAAGTGAGGGATAATAAAAGGACTTGGTTAGATTCAATAAACACACGCACTTGTCCTTCTCTTCCTATCCCCTTATGCCCAGCCACTACTTGAGTCAAGTTTTCCGCAATATTTTCGCGCTGTTGATTACACAATCCAATTGACGTTACGTAAAAACCTGTGCTCTGAAGTCCTCTGATTGCCACTTTTCTTTGCGTCGTAGTTATGTGGTTCCCCCTGCCACTCTTTGGGGCCGGCATTTCTATAAAAAGAAAACAAGCAAAGTGGACATGGGTCATGGGACATGGAGAAGGCGACCCTGACACGACCGCCATTAAATGGACACTCTCTCTCTCCCACACCCTCCCTTGCATTTAAACACCGTGCTCAAGTCATTTCTATAGGAAATTACTCAATGATAGACCAGATTAATGAGACTAATCAAATTGTTTCGATTGCATCTAAATGGAGAAATTGTGTTTTCTGTTGCCAAGAAGAGAAAGAAGTGGGAAAAAGCGAGCGAGAAAGTGAGATGGAAAGAAGCAGAGTAGGAGGTGAACATTAAGTAATATTCCATTGCAGGATGCTTATATAATCCCAAACAAAAGACAACAAAACCAAAACCAAAACACCTTTTTGTTCCTTGTACAAAAATAAATTTTAAATGAATGGAAATTTACCCAAAAAAACACACAACAGGACGCTACCTAAGGCAAACACACACACACACGCACAATACACACTCTTGCTGTTCTGTGTGTGTATATATAGAAAAGCTTTAGCTTTCAAAAGGACAAAAGCGAAATTGCGTCGTGCCAAAAATGATATTCAAAAAAACAAAGTTCATCCCCTTTAACCCACATGGTGAGGCAGCAGGGGTTAAGGGGTTAAGACTCTGTTCTTTTTGGGTTTTGCCTTTCTGGCCATAAAAAAGTACTAGAAAACAAACAACGTTAACGCAAAAGTTAGACAAGTTCGAGGGGATAAGAACCAGGATGACTATTTTTTTGAGGGAGCGTCAAATCGATAAGCCGAAAGTGAGAGGGGGGAAAGGAATCAACTACGTTTAGCAGGTGCAACTGTTATTCTATTACTCTGGTTCACATTCTGCATAAATCATGCAATCATTTGCCAACCAATAAAATTTCACTTTACTATTTCGCTCTCTCGCCTCTCTCTCTCTCTCTCTCTCTCTCTCTCTCTGCCTGTTTATGCAATCGATTTTGCACAATTTTATTGAATTTAGTGAAAGAGCAAAATTTTGAAAATGCCATATTTTACATATATTCTATTTTTAGTTGTGCAATTTTTGGTTAGTTTGCTGTGGGTGTGCGTGTGTGTGTGTGAGCCTTATTGTAATTGATTTGGCCATCAACATTTGGCGCCGAAAAACTATATGCAATTTGGCAATGCAACCAACCAAGCAAACAAGCAAGTTCACCCCACCCCAAAACATTCTTCCTTCCGCATGACCTTGGCGAAATGGTGGCGAATGATGGAGGAGGCAATGGAGGAGGCAGAAGGTTTGCGTCCTTTCTTTTTTTTTTAATAGACAGACTCGAGTCAGCTGAATTGAATTGGACTGGCTGGAACCGACTACTGGTTACTTCTCGCATTACATACACATCCGTTCAATCCCTCAATCTCGATTTGTTTACGCATGCCTAACATTGATATATATATATACATATATTCTTTTTGTGTTCTAGTTGGCAGCAAAGTTTGCTTTATTTTATTTGCCATAATCTAATGTAAATAAACGCAACGAACTTCGTTAGATACAATGGAAAAGTTTTGTTTTATATCCAAGTCCATTGAGGAAACAAGTTGCAAATTTTATGGTTTAATCCAGCTGTGTTTCAACTTTTTGTGGCATTGTTTATCAATATGACTTAAGCGGAATCATTAATGAAATTTAATCTATCTACAGAGTAGTTAAAACTGCTTTGGGAAAAGTTTCTAAAGGCATTTAAGGTAGATCTTCTTCTACAGAAAACTCACTCGTTTTTTTTCCAACTCTTTTGAATTCAAAAAAAAAACTTTAAATTAAACAAACAAAAATTGAAATCATTAGAACCTTAAGAGAACTTATACGTGGAAAAAGTTAATGTAAATTAAATAAAAATTATAATATTGGTATTATATTATGTAAATGAAGGTTAATTATGCATCCTACTATTTTTTTAGTTTTTGGGTTAATTATTAATATACTTCTATGTACTACTAACTGCTAATGGACCTAGGGAACTTGATTCTTAAACAGATTTCCAATTTTTATAGATAATTGTCTAAGATGTGCCCAAAAACTAGATTTTCGGAAAACAAAATCTCGAAAACGAGTCTTGAAAAGATAATCTGATTTCACAATTGAGTTTTTTACTTTCAATTATTTAAATCGATTCAAATCGGAGCTCCGAGAAAAGGATTGACATTAAAAGTAATTATTCCGGATCCGCTAGGACAAATTTATATAATAAAATAATAAATAACTTAGATACATTTTTAATATTTATTTTTTTCTTTAAATACTTTTGAATACCCAATTGTAAGTAGAAAAAGTCAGTAGTCATAATACTTTACTGCAATTTTAACGTAATTAATTATTTTTTAACACATTGTTGTAATATTATGAGGAAAACTATTGAATTTCAAATTTGTCTACTTGAAAAATTTAAAAATTTATCAAGTTAATATTTATTTGTTGATTGTTTTGGTTACTATTTGAATTGATATTAAATCTTTATAGTTAAATTTATTAGTATTTAATATATTCGTTTTCCTACAAGAGCAAAAATACTGACATACAGAGTAAAATTTATAGCATCTAGACAAAAAAGAAATGTTTGAAAACTTTTTCATTTGTATTCAACACTTTTTTTTGCTATCTCTCCCAAATGAACATTAAAACAGAGTTATAAAGGGTATTCATGACATGAAGGTGGAGATCGTGCAGTTTTCTTTGGGGACGAATCACCGGATTTTGAATGTACTATACATTTCTATACCTTAAATGGTGCATTACACTAAAGAATTTATTTAGAAAAATCGATTTGAGCTATTTTAATAAAGAATTTTTATGGAATAATTGTAACATATGGAAAATAATTCAAATTGTTATAGACCTTGGATTTACAAAATAAAGGAAAGTACCAAGAAATATTCTCTAAAGTTGTATACTAAAATTAGTTAAATGAAGAAAAATTAAAGAAAACAATTTTTGTAAATTACGATTTGCAATATAGAAACATAAGAAATGACACATTTGCCCAATCGCCAGAAAAATAGTTTATTTATATGCTTTTCAATTATAGAATTGGCCATTTAGGGGACTTAGAACCGTTAACCAGTTATGACATAAAGTGTAATAAATGTAAAACTAACGAATGAGTATCTTATTTAGATTCTAATTGGATCCTTGATAATGTGGAAAAGCACATGCCTTGCACTTGAGTCAACCAACAAAAAAAATAAAGAGAAAACCCAAAAAAAATCACAAACCTTTTATATACAAAGTATATGCAAATACTTTCGCTCTCACTCTAACCCATAGAGGCAGATTCTATGTGTGTGTGTGTGTGTGAGTGAGAGGAAAGGGACGATTGCAATCAGACAAGCGCAAAGTTCAATTTTAGCCATTTTTTTTTTTTGGCACAGCATCAACTGTTGGCCTGTTGAGGTTGTGAGAGATGATGGGGATGGATGGATGGTGAGGATATATTTCGGAGGCGGAAGCTTTTAACATTTTGTTTTCTTCTTGCTTTCTTTTCGCTGGCGACCCAAACAACCCCCAGCCAATGCCATTGCCAGCCTCAATGCAATTTCACGGGAGGATGGTATACGGGGAGACGCTCACAATGACGTTGACGGAGCTTTTTCATGTTTTTTGAAAAATGTTTATGTTTTTGTGTGTTTTCGGAAAAATACCAATTAATCACTTGATCTGTAAATTCTTTGCCAAAATTCTATTTGCCTGGCACACAAAAACACGTGCTTTGTAATGGGTTTTTTGTTCGCTTCTGGCTTTGTGTTCGTGCATAAGCTGAATATACTTGCAAATTGACTGATTTATATTCGCATTTCGATGCAAAATGCACAAAAATGCTGATTTACAGCTGTCTTTAAGGGCACGGGCGTTCTGTTGAGTGACTTCCTAACATACAAATTGCACGTGCAGGGCACAAAATTATTTCCAATGATAGTCGAGTCGAGAGAACACACACAGAGATGGAGACAGAGAGAGAGAGAGAGAGCGAGATGGCAATGACGGTAAAGGAGCATAGGGATATGCGCAGGACACGTCAGACAGTGTCAAAAAAAAAGTTAAGAAGAATAACGAACCAACGTACCAAACTTTAACTTGACTTAGCTTCGGTTTGGCTGGCTGCTGCCGTTTTTAAGGGCGGATTTTTTTCACAAGGACAAAGACACAGGACACAGAACGCGCCGTTTTTCTTTAGATTCTTCTTCTTTGCTTCGTTTGAGAAATGGATTTGAATGCACTTCTGTTTAATACTTTATTAGAATTTCCACAGACACACACAGAGAACACACACTTTAACAATTTCGTTCGACGAAAATTTTTCAAATTTATTTTCTTGCGTTTTTCATACGGAGCTTTGCTCAATTTTCACGACCGTTGATTTGTGCTTTCCGTTGTAAACTGAATCGCTTGGCGCCGAGATAGCCGATTCCGAAGCTCTTCAAGCTGTGACAATGTGGTGAATACCGCGAACGAGGAGAGTCGAATCCACCAATCCCTGTGGGCTCTGTAGGGCGTAAACTGTAGGCGGAGAGGCGGTGGAGGAGCAGCAGCAGCAGGACACGCGGCCTGCATGGAAATTTTTCACTCTACAAATATGCGAATGGTGGAATGAAGTGGTGAAGTAAAGTCTAGTTAACCACCCCCATTATTCCACCCATTCCCGTTTTTAGCATCACTTATAGCTTCACTTTCATTGATCCCTATGTGTGTGTGCCTGAAAGGAGGCCAAAAGCTGTAGGAAGCACGTGGTTTTAGGGGATGAAAGCTGTCCACCAAAAAATGCCGCCTTTGTTAAGGGTAAGTGGAGAGAAAGAGAGAGAGAGAGAGGAAGCGTGTAAAAGAGAGCAGATATTTCAAAAGAAAAGCAGAGTTATCCAAGTAATATCCAAACCCATCGAGCATTAGCCAGCTCAATCATAACAAATCTGGTTTGGCATCTAACAATAAACAAAAGAATAATTCAATACGAGACTAACGCACCTTAATTCTATCTTTTAGTCATTGTTTAACACATTGAGTTAAATCGTTTTTTAATTGGTTTAAAGCCAATTCAAATTCAATCGCATTTGAGGCAAAATAAATATAAAATTTGCGCGCCTTGATTGCAGTGCTGCCAACTCCTCAGAATTATCGATGACTTTTGAAAAAATATGATTTCGATAACGACGATATTGACTGCACTCGATAGTCTTACCATCGATGGTTTGCAGCCCTAGTGGTGAGTTTGTAAACAAAAAAAAATATTGGCCGTTGTTTTTGTTGTTCTTCAAAATAAATCGATTTTTTAAAAAAATTTAGGAACTTTAAGCAGCGAAATGGATGCGTAAGTGAAATGCAAGGTTCAGGCCGTCTTTTTGATGAAGGTAATGATGGTAATGCATTGCATATTTTGTTTCCCTCTTTCCTCCTTTTTTCCAGTTTGCAAGACGAGGTGGAATCCCTGGAAGCCATCCTGATGGACGATGTGTCTGTGAAGCGCTCCGCTAGGTTAGGAAAATAGAGTTTCTGCTGCTAATGTGATATATTTTTGATTATATTCTTCATTTTGGTTTATAGCGGCTCGGTGGACATGATTGAGACTACAGTTCTGCCCCCTGACCGGGGAGGAGGAGGATCAGCAGTATATATGTGTCACCTTGCAGGTGCTACCGCCCACCGGCTATCCAGATGTGAGCCCTGCCTTCAAATTGCTGCGCCCTCGAGGATTGGACGATGCTCGCCTTGAGGCCATACGGAGTGCTTGCAATGCCAAAATAATAGAATCCCTTGGTTTTCCCGTCGTCTTTGATCTCATTGAGGTGGTGCGCGAGCATTTGACCGGCAGCAATTTGCCCAGTGGCCAGTGTGTCATCTGTTTGTATGGATTCAGTGACGGCGATGAATTCACCCGAACGGAGTGCTTTCATTATCTACACAGCTATTGTCTGGCCAGGCATTTGCATGCCCTGCGTCGCAACTACCAGGAGGAGTTTGACAAATTACCCGCCTGGCTTCAAAAGACAGCCGATCCCTTTCAGGCCCTATGTCCCGTCTGTCGGGAGCTAATCAGTGACGAATCGGATAGCCTCAAGTGCGCTATGCCGCCATCAGAGCTAGAGAATGCTCCTGATTTTCGGGTAACCCGAGAATTGCGAGAGATGCAACAACGCATGTCGCAATTGTATCTCCAGCAAAAGAGTCGCGGAGCCATTATCGATGTGGAGGCAGAAGGAGCAGCAGTCATATCGATAGAAACTGAAGAGGATATACGCCGCAGAGGCGAAGCAGAAGCGGCCAAAAAACTTGCCGTTCCCGCTGTTAAGGAGGAACTTGCTTCCAAGCCCACTGGCAGCAGCAGTTGCTTTGCCCCCGTTGTCCAGGAGACGCAACGCATCACGCCAGAGCCAACTAATAACAATTATCAGCATCATAATCGTCGACATTATCGGGGCGGACGACGTCATCACAATCACCATCATCATCATGGCCATGGACATCATGGTGGCAATCGTGGTGAGCGTGGCGATACAGCACAGAGTTCCACAAGCGGAACTGGAAGTGGAGCCAATCCTTCAGGTGGCGGAAATCCAACCGGAACTGGAACGGGCAAACAGGCAAAGGCTCAGGCAGCTGGCTCTGGCCATGCCAGGTGACGATGGCTTCCAGATCAAACTCTATTAATCCAGACTAGAATAGCCATAACGTTGCCATGCTGCTAATACACAATGAAGCATTTTCTATTCCACTCACACTGAAACATCCTCCCCTCCCCCAACCCTCCATACACACACACACAATATTCTTTTAGGCGCACTCGTTTCTGTGAATTTTTTACTATTCCCCTTTTTTATTTATGTTTAGCTAATTTTTTCTATTGTAATTTAAGTTGTACAATTTAACTATAACGATATTTGTAATGGTTTACAAAAGACTTGGGCGGCAATATGCCGACAAATTAACGATATTACGAATTAGTAGAGAGAGAGCGAGAGAAGAGGAATTAGTAGAAGGCCAAGAGGAAGTTTAGTAAGAAGTATTTAGCAGCACCAACTGGCAGCGCTGGCGTTGACGAGCACACACAAAAACCAAAACTAACAAAGATCGACTAGAATGTTGATAACGATGATATTAATATTCCAAAATACGCATAATTTTCAATCAATTAAATGTTTCTCTCTGTGTGTGACAGTCTCTATATACATAGCACAAGTTGGAAAAACGATTTCTAGTCACTCAATTGAAATGTAAACTGGAGGACAGACTCACTCATGCATACACAACCGATATCGATGTAACTAAAGGATTTAGCATTAGCAATTACTGTCACTCACAATATCCAAAACAAATATACATATATATATTATATATATCTAGCAATTCAAATGAATGTTTTGTGTAGCAATAACAAAAAAGACAAAATTACAATATTCGATCGCAGTCATGTTATTTCAAGCGAATCCAATTTCAATGTGTCAAAAACAACAACAAAAAATTAACAAATTACAAATTAATTATGATTGTACAATTAAATCAATAAAACGAATTTCAAAATCAAATGTATAATTTTTAACTCAACGAAGTAAGAAACAAGAAAAGCGTGAGAAATTAACATTTTGTAGCATACTTACAGGATGGCAACGAATTAACTCAAAAGGAACTAACTGGATGTGCTTTCTCTAAAGCGAGATACATCATCAATTTTTCACAACAAAAATGAATGTGCTATGATTCTTTCCATAATTATTATAGCCTCTTTAGATAAGGAGATCTTTTGGTGTTTCTACTTATAATGCGAACGCTTTGTACATGATTATTTAAACACAATCGCATAACGTTCGCAATGACTTAATAGCTATTTAAACACAGTAATTAATCCACTAATTGTACTTTGGTTTGGATAATGTCATTAGTTGCTGCCGATCAATAGAACCACCAAGATGTGCTCGCATTATAAATTTGCATTTTGGTTCATCGTGTTTTTCACTGTATTCGCAAATATCAATTCGAAATTTGAGTTTACAAATATCCAATGTGAATGTACTGATAAGACATTTTGTAATTTTGAATCTTGTTTTTTGAAATCGGTGAACCGAAGTTACAAATACTTTACAGTCAAAGTCAATTTGTACGTGCTTCCTGTTACAAATTTTTCGGTAGTAGCCACCAATAATTATCCTTTAACCTTAAGCCTATAAAGGATTATAATTTCAGGTCAACATGGCTCTAATGAAACGTTTGAATGGGTATAAGCCATTTCTTTACAATTTTACTACTGATGGATGTAAATACCTTGGAAATATCAACTCAAGAAGTCCAGTAGCAAAATACTTCTTTGGATTTATTTCACAGTACGCCAATGTGAACCACAAGTGTCCATTTAATGTATGTTGATTGGGGCTTTTTTTTAAGTTTCTTTATTTTAGATTACTGGTATTTTTTTTATTTTCAGCATGACATTATAGTAGAGAAGGTCCCTATAAATACGTTTGACTATCGAGCAACAATATTGTTACCATTTCCTGAAGGTGAATATTTGATCGATACGACATGGTTTGCTCTTGGTGTTCCACGTGGCTATGTTAAACTATATGGAACTCTTTCATAATTATTATTTGAATAATTATAAAAATATAAATATGATGCAGACGAATGGGAATGGGAATATGAACAAATATATTTGGTTTACCATATCAACATTTTGTTTTGTTCAAAAAGGAAATTGGCCTATTTAATAGTCTCTTATCAATACAATCAAAGCACTAACCAATGGACTGTGAAGAGTGATGTCCACTTGTTTTTTCAATGGCTTAAAATATTGTTTGAAAGTTATGAATATTAAGGCATATTTTGAGGACTAATGTTTAAGATTAACAAACTTGTCAATCGGTTACACTGGCCGACATATTTGAGGTCATGAAAAAGTTTTGTAAGTTCAATTGGTGTCTTTTAGTAATTGGGGGATGCTTAGTTTTTGTCTATCACATTAGGTTTTCGACGGCATTTGCAATATTTTATTGTACAATATAATCATAATATTAAACTAAAAACATTGTTATTTAAACCTAGTAATATATTATGTAAGATTTAATAGCAATTTACAAAATACCAAAGAGATACTTCTTATAAGTAACGTTTGCACCAATAGTTTTTTCCCCCAAACAGGATATTCTAAAATTTGTTAAAACTATGCAAAACAAGTTCTTTAACTTTCTATAGTATACTTTTTGGTGCATATTTTTCAACCGCACACTTCAGATGTAAAAAGACGATCTAAAATTAATTAACTATAACTAAAATAACCAAAACTTTTTAGTATAGTCTAAAAAAATCTACAATTTCTGCAGAAAGTAACATAATCCAAGCCAAAGCTCTAGCATTTTAGTCTGATTTCATTATGTTTCCTGAATAAAGTGGATTTTCACACAATTGTGCAAAAAAAAAGCAAAACAAATTAACAAAATCGCATAATATATACATTGATAAATAAGACTGCGCAATTGTTTACAACAATCCCTAACAATCCCCATTGTTTTTAGGGAACTCTTAAAAACAAAAAGAGTTTCTGCCAAAATGTTCGACCTCTGGACGAGTGTGCAACCCCAAGTACCCCAATTAATTGGATAGTCAACAAAAATCATGTCGGCCTGTGTGCTGAATAAGTCAAGGCTAACAATTAATCATTTCGCGCTGCGATTTATGTATTTGTTATTAATTCTGTGACTTCTGAGAAAAAGATATATACAAATAAGGAAATTCTGGTTTTCTTCATTTCATTCAATTAGTGAAAATTGGTGTTAAATCCTGGAATGTAACTTACAACGATGTGAATGAATATGTTTTTGGACAGAAGAAGTGATCTCAGGAGTCCTTTGGTAAACAACTTCTCCCATCAAGGACAATAATCTGATATTAGAAGCTAAGTTTTTGAAATTCGTCGGTTTTTAAAAGTTGGACATTTAAAAAAAAATTGTTGAGCCATCTTGAAAAAAGGATGCAAAAACTTTTCCTTTGCAGGACCATCAAAATGTTGTCTAATTAATATGAAACTCGTTTCTTTTGTTATTAAATTTTTTGTCGAAAAAGGTTTTATTTTTCTTTGAAATTGTTTTAATTTAATTGAATTATATAAAAAAAAACAGTTTTGTTTTTAATGCATTTTTTTTTCATTCGTTTCATACAACAAAATAATTTAGTATTAGTATTTTACAATATTTATATAAAGGGCATTATCTTTCGGTCATCATCTCTGTTTCTCTATTGTATAATAAATTTTTCCATTGCAATTGCAAATACATAAAAATATATAAAACAAATTATGCATTACAAAATCTGTGTATTGGGACTTGGGTAAGGGATGGTGGGGGATAGGGGGACTGATTTTTCGCTTAACAATTAAGGTATTAATTAAACTTATAGTAATGACTTTTAGTAAATAATTAAATATTTTCTTTATGCGGCTTACACTTTCACTTTACCATTAGTTTAATAACAGAACAAAATCAAATTTTTTCTCTTAAATGGGATTGTTTTTTTTTTCTTTTTTGTTATGTTTTTGTGTTGTTTTTTTTTGGTACGCAGAAATTCTGCCAAAGTCATAGATTCCCCAGAGATCAAGAGGTTTAACAAACTGGCGATTTTGCTAAATCACTTAATGAACCAAGGAATGGCTATAGACTGACAGAATAACTAACGTTCTTTAATTCGAATGTGATTTTTTTTTTCTTCTTTCTTTCTTTCCTATATATGTTTTTTTGTTTTTATTATAATTTTCTTGTTGCCTTAAAGCACTTGGAGTGTATTTTGCATTAATTTAGGTTTCAATTTGTTTATAAGTATATACAAATGATAAATTTTGGAAAATATATATATATATATATATATATGTGTGTGTATAATTACTAGTAGAAATAAAGGTAGTTTTTTGTAGTAGGCATTACAAATTAGTAGTAGCAAAAGTGTTATTAGTATTTAGTAGTACTCGTAAGTAGGTTGGTTGCTTGCTTGCTTTCATTCAAATTTTCTGTTCAGCTTTTTGTTTGTCTTTTCTTTTTTGTTTTATCAAAATATATATTGATTATATATTGTTGGGCACTTTCTTTGTATATAGAAAACTGGGTGCTGTTTTTGTTCCGTCTCTCTCTCTCTCTCTTTACATTCGTTGTCAATGTATAGATTTGTGGGAAAGGGAAATTTCAGTGCAGTGGTTAGTTATGTAATTTTTAGATAATTGGCAACATTCTGTGTGTGTCTGTGTGTGTGTGTGTGGGCCTCCATTTATAGACGGAAGGGTTCACGCTTCTCTGTGGGCGTAGTGCCACGCGATGTGCGTCTCATGGTCGAGCTAAATGTGGGCTCGGCTGAGCTTTTTGCGCGGTGTCTGCATTCCCGAAGGTGTTGAACTTCCGCTAATGTTTCGCCTAAATAGGAATATAGTTTTCATTAGTTAAATTCACAAATAAATCATTTAACAATTAACAAATGTAAATAAAGTAATAAACAAAAACTTAATGCTGCTTCAATTTCAAACAAACATCTGAGCACAGAAACATGCAAAATTTTTGAAAAAGTTTTGGTCATGCTTTGCATTGAACATAACAGAAAATAAACATAACTCTTTACAACAATTTAAATAAATATAAATATTTACTTGCTATTTTCTTTTATTTTATCTAAGGTAAATGTTGATTGATTGAGTTTGGTGTTATCTATTTAATTAAACTGGCTAAGCTGGTTCACATTACCCCAAGCTGTTTGGATTCGCAGTCGAGCTGGTGGGCGATGTTGACTTGGAATCGAATGAGGAGTTTATCTTAACCGGTATCCGTGATGGTTTTTGGCTTTAGTTTTTTTGGTTGATAAATAGTTTTTAGGATGGCAAAAGTGGTAGTACAACAAATAGTTAGCATTTTAATTAACCATAACCATAATGTCGACTTAAATGTAAATTTAATAGATAGATTCCTGACTTACATTTCTAATAGTTTAAAATTAAAAATAATAATTATGTTTAGTGTTTGTTTGTTGTTGCGCATGATATGCAATTATTATTACCTAACAGGTTTGAAGCCGAAGCCGGTTAGTGCTGGTATACTGGATGATCTACTCATGCCTCCGTTGCTGTATTCAGGCATTACAGGCATTTTTTTTTTTTTTTGGATTTAATATATGTTTGGTTTATATTGGTTTTAGTTGCAATCAAGCAAATGTCAAAAATTTCGATATCGTATGCCAATTGGGTATGAGGTTTGTTTTTTGTTTTGGTTTGATTTTGTGTGTGAGTTGATTTGTTGGTTATTAATGGCGAAACCGAAAAATAATGTCATAAAAAATAAATAAAAAGAATAAATTAGAATTTTGTTTTTGGTGTTTCGTTTTTTTTTGGAATCTCTGATTTGGTCAACTGGAAACTTAAAGTGCCTACCTGGTGGGTGCTGGACTAGCCGAACCGGAGGCAGTTTTGCGGGTTATGGTGCTAGTGCCGCCATTTAGACGACTGCCCGGCGTGGTTGATGTTGTCACTGAGAGACGCGCTGGACGCGGTGTTGTACCACTCGTTGTGCTGGTTATCGAGGGTTTACGTTGCGGAATGCGTGAGGGTGTGTGATCATCTGTTGAAGGAAGGAGAAAGAGTTAAGAGTTTAGTTAATTTGCCTTTAAAAAACATAGGCCGTTTGCCCCTTAAAGTATGCAACAAGTGTCTATGTTTTGAAATGCTTTGTACTACTATATGAAGATACATTCTTTTCCAAGTTTTGGACTGCCCATTGCATACTTTACGGGGGCAAACGTTCCACGATTTTACAGCTTATGTGGAAAATGTCACTAGTCTTACCTGTACTATCTAGTGACAGAGTTGAACCATGTCGCGATGGCGGCTTTGATCCTTGTCTGCTAAGCGGGCGTGAGTTTGGCTTAGAGCCGGCACGTGAGCCTCCTGGCGTGAGACCTGTGCGTGTGCTCGTATAGGTGACCTTGCGCGGTGTATAACGACCCGAGGGACCACCATGGCTGCCCTCATTATCGCTTAGAGAGTCGGGTGTGCTAGCTGATAGCGATGAGCGGGACGGTCTCGACATGGGTATGGAACGTACAGAACGCTCGCGTACCTAAATGATGGGAGGGGGATACAAAAATTTGATTAGAATTTATTGATTGTTACTTTTGTCTTGCAGTTATAGAGAAGACCCTCCCATATTTCCATCCTTTTAAGGCTTTTGATCCTGGTTCTGTAGCCCATCTCTAGCGGCGAGAACTTACCCAGTGTGTTGTTGGATGACAATGCAGCACATGTGGACTTAATGGCACTGAGCGGCTGGTATTGCAACGTACAAATACCGTACCGCCGGCACCCATGTGTATGGGAAAGGCGCATGGAACTTGATCTTGTGCACGGATTTTCTCAAAGATTGGCATTAATTCGGCCAAATGCTCATCAGCTGTGTATTAAATGGAATTTTTACGAATATTCGAATACGTTTGTTTAGAGCCAAGTGGAAAAATATGATTTCATTGACCCAAACGGTATATGATCATTTAAAAGCTGTGATGGATCACCAACCACAACAACCTAACCTCAAAATCGACCAAAAATTTGATGTGGGGGGAAGTATACTGTACTTTTAACTAAAAACTGTACGTTTTTTTTTTGGTTCGTTGGTTTGTTTTTAGCATAAAACTCAAAAGAGATGGGCAAAATCATAAAAACGAAGTTTATACAAAGGTTTACAGAAATAGTTCTCATGCAAGATAAAAAAAAAAAAAACCAAAATAAAAAAGTTCTGTGGCAGCGGCGTCGGCGCAGCAGCGAGCGTAGTTCTCATAGTCAACAGCAACACACACACAATATACACACATACACATACAACGTGCCCAAAACGAATTCAAAACTATGAGCACTTACCTTGTGCCCTTTTTTTCATCGTTTGGATGGGGGAAATAGTTGGGATTTGGATAGGATTGGAGGGATTCTTTTAACGGGAGATACCCTTCATTTCCCTTTAGTTTTGGTTTTATGTGATTTACCTTTATGATGGGACCCTGTCCACTCATATATGGCGGCAAGTTGCCGCTGCCGCCATTTTGGCCAGAATTGGGTGAGGATGCCGCTGTAGCTGCGGATGAGCCACGTTTGGACGTAAAGGCGGCCATGCTCTGTGATACGCCATCGGCCAATATGAATTGCTCGCGCAGCTCAATGTTAGTGCGTCCCTTGGCTGCTCTCCCCCGATTATATAGCGCGCGCACACATAGATATATCATTTGATGCGTGTGTATGGTTTGATTGATTTGCGAACATATATATATATAAACAACAACAATAACAAAACGAAAATTTTGTTACCGCAAAATATTTGTTTTTTGTTTCACACAAAGTTTGTGGTTTTTAGTATTTGGTGTTTTTTTTTTTTTTTTTTTGTTTTTGTTTATTTTGGGCGCAGGCAGTTTTTTTGGTTTGTGCGTTGGGCGTGGGCGTGGACGGCGCAAGCGAAGATTATATATTTTGTAAATATATATATGTATTGATTCATTTATCGGGATCAATGGTTTTGGTATTGTAATAACAAAGAAGGTAATGGAAAAAAAAGAAAAAGGGGGGAAAACATAAAATTTGATTAGTTAAAACGAAAAAACAAAAAAAATTTCAATCAACAAATATTGTTAAAATTTCAACTAAAGGAAAATAACTGTTATACACTGTTATTCAGCAATCGAGAACAGTTTCAAACTGTTCCCAACCGCGCAGTACAGTCCACAGCTGTTAACTAACAGCTTGGGTACAGTTACGGCAACAGTGAACGGTTAAATATTAAGGTTAGAACGAATATAAAGGACAAAAAAAAGAAGACAGGATTAAGCAACATGCAACACTAACAACATAAGCAGGAAGAGGAAGGACAGGAACAAAGTAAATAAGTTAAACTAGTTAATAAATAACTACAGAATGTGTGTGTATATATGTATGTATATAGATAGATAGATATAGTTAACCCATTAAACAAACAAAGCAACAAAAATGAGGATGAGGTAGGTAACTTAAAAAGGATTTATGCATATTATGTCTGTCCATTAAAGGCCCCAGACTAAATTATGGAGGCTATTCGATTGAGGTTGTTTTTGGTATTACGTTTTTTGGTTGATTTCGTTTTGGTTATTGTGTATGAGGCGGCGACACTTGGGCGCCCTTTCGCAGGATGGCAAAAAGAACAACAAAACTAAAAAGCTCGCTTGGTTTTATTTTTTATATTTTAGAAATTATTTAAGCAACTTCTGAACCAAAAAATATATTAATTGTTGATGTGGGTTAAACTGTCGGTTTTTATTTCAGTTTTTCTTTTTAGGCACAGTATTTGGTATCTGGTAGGTTTGATTTTTTCTTTTGGTTTTGGTTGTTGGTTAAATGACCATATCCGTTTGGTATTAATATTATTTTTTAGCAGTTGGAAAAAAAATTATGATGTAATTAGTTGTTAAAGCACAACTGTACCTAGATGATTTATGTAAATGAGATGTATTTAATTTAGTGATGCATCAAATCTTGGGACAAAATGCATGAATTGAGTTGAGTTGAGTTGAGTTGAGTTGAGGGTGTGGACTACAACAAGATTACATGACTTTTACTGGATAATGATAATGATAATGATGATGCTTCATGAATTGGAATATAAAAGTCTAAATGACTTTTTTGGAAATATTATATATAGGTGTGAGATGTGAGATTTATTTTTTATTTTTTAAGGTACGCAACACAACTAAAGATATATTGTGGCATTAAGAGAATTCTATTTTTAAGTGGGGACTGTTTGGATTGAAACTTACCGCGACAAGGATCATTCTTTTGCAGGAATTCATCGAGGGCAACCCAACCGCCACCCACACGCACCATAACAGTGCTGCGCAGGATACGAACCAGGCGTAATTTTTGTGAATCTCCAAACTAAAAACGATAAAAGGACAATTTTAGTTTAGATCAAACGATTAATAGCATATTGAACTCACTCTATATTTGCCCTCGCCCACTTGGAATACACGGAACTTTTGTCGACATGTGCAAAGCATAACCAAACGCTTGACTTCATCGTGTATCTTGTCATTATCGGTGGTTGGCTTACGCTCTTGCCAATCTGGACGCAAAGCGGCAATGAATTCCTGCCAATCGATAAGACCTTCACCATTGCGATCAAATAGATCGGCCACAGCCTTCATTTCCAAGCCGGAAGTATCGAATTCTAAACGAAGAGAAATCGTAAATTTCATTTAACGGAACTTTTACTTTCGCAGTTAAGACTTACTTGTATTAAGTATGCCATCAATGAAAACATCGCGTGGTATCATGCCATTGTTATCCTTGTCCATTTTACGGAACAGATCAGTTAGACGTGACTTCTTGTGGTTCATGTACTTAAGGAACTGTGAATAAAGTTCACAATGAGCATGCAAGTTGCAAAATGAAAAGGATTTAAATTTTTTCTTACCCTCTTGCGCCAATCATCCCAGCTAAAGTTGCGGGCACGCTCTACATCCTTCAGATACAAAAGATGCTCATGCAAAAGTCGTTGACGTTCCCATGAAAGCATCCATACATCACGCCACTTGTTCCATAGAAGTTTGGCACGTGGCGAACGGAATTCAGGATCAGGTCCAGTTGAGCTAAAGAATCCAAAAAAAGTACATTTCAATATGATGTTAGGAAACAATAGAAAACACATTCAACAAAAAGTGAAACGGAAACTCTAGAGCATGCGCAGCTTATTCTTGTTGATGATGATGATGATAATGATAGTTCTCAAATAGAGCAGGCACCATCTCTTGGCTGTTGATAGCTTACCTTGGCGAGAATCGTGGGCCATAATGCGGCAGGCGATCTCTGTCAGGTGTATCACGTGTGGGCGTGACACGACTACATTACGTGTGTTTTTAAAAAAAAGCAGCAAAATGCAGGTATTTTTTTAAAGATATTTTTTATGAGCAACATTTTACAGATAGCGCAGACAAGATGAAAGTAGAAAAGACAAAAAACAAAATGATCAAGTAAACGGCACAAAAATAATAAATATAATATATACATAATAAAAACAACAATGCACAATAACAAGAAGAAAAAAACAGGAACCATAAAGAACATTTTCATTTTTGAAGTAGATAAAATAGTCAAATTGTAGACGCAGCATTTCCAAAAATAGTCCAAAAAAAATATTTGGTTTTGAGAAACAAAAAGTAATTTTTGTTGTTTTTCATAAATTTTCAAGATATTTTTACATAGATTTTCATGCGTAAACTAACTATTTTTGGAATCTAAGGTTTAAAAGTTTAACTAAGGACGATAACTCACCTGCCCTTGCGTGCATTGAGTCCTTGATCACGAGAACCCTTGAAGCTGTTGGGAAAAACAATCACAAAATTAGTTATAATTCAAGTAAAAATTGAAGTTAAGAACAGATTTAGCAGATTTTTAGCAGTGATGAATAAGCAAGGTGGTGACTTCGGTGGGAATGAGTGCTTGGATGAAATAATTGTCGATGATTGTGTTTATGATTTATAGGGGACAGTGCATATCGTTAGCTTCTAAAAGGTTTTGTTTATTGGTTTTGGTGGTTTTTTTTTAGAGCTACATTGGAGAGGATTTCGTGAATCGTGTTTGGATGGTAAGTAAGCACTTTTTAGTTAAAAGTGGATGTAGCGAGTTACGAGTAACGAGTAAGAGCAAGAGTAGCGAGTAAAAAGTTGCTGGTCAAACCTTTGACGTCTCAATGTGCCATCGGGCGACTGTTCACGCAGATCGTGACTGGAGCCACGACTAGTTTATATACATTTATGTACATATATGTATATATAGATCGCGATAGGCAGAGAAATTTGTGTAGGTATGTGCAATACAGTTGGCGGGGGAAATATTTTTTGTTTTGATTTGGAATAATTGTAGCAATAATACACAAAAAACAAAAAGAAATTCGGTGGATACAAAAAGAAATAAATAAACGGAAAAAAAAATAAAGGCAGAAAATAAATATACAAAAATATATATATATACAGAAAGTTGGCTAATTAGCCTTTTGTTTGGAGGTCGGTGGGAGTATACTCACACTGGCGTCTTGCCGCTACGAGAGGGTTTGCGAGCACCTGGCGGTAATTGCCGTGGCTTGCAAGCACGGTCCACTTCATTCTGGCGACGTGCCGTATTCTCCATGAACTCTTTGTGATCTTCAATGAGTTTCTCCACTGGTGGAATCTCATCCGGCAGTTGTTCGTGCTTCAGATCTGTAAAGAAATTATGAATTTTAGTAAGAGGGTAAAAGAAGAGTTTCATTTATAACTTACTTAACAGGGTGCCCTCTAGACCGCTTAGCCAGGCTAACAGCTCCTCAATGTTGTCATCAAGATCCTTGAGGGATTGCAAATGCTGCTCCAGCTTGGATTCGCGATTGATGGCCCATTGGCGTACCTCCTCCCAGCGTTGTTGGATAATGGATAGCCAGTTCTTGATAATAGGAATGGCATCGGGATATGCCTTGTTGATAATCTCTTCAGCATAGTCGAATGTCTCGGTCTTTTCGCGTTCACGTATACGCAAATCCTTCATGAATTCCATGTGAATGTCCATCATTTCACGCGATACCTTCTCATCGTCGGGGGCATTCTTGGCGTAGCGCAATTTATGCTCTGCATGATCCAACCAATCGAAGAGAGCCTGCACACGGGCGTTCAACTTCTCAGCATCAACGAGAGCCACTTGGAGGCGATCTCCACGCTTGGCTACAGCATTCTTGACTTCCTCCCAAATGGATTGCAACTCATCGAGTTGACGACCCACTTCGGGATTATTTCCAGATCGCTCTAGGTCACGTCCGGTCTTAAGGACTCCTTGCATTTGGCCAGCACGCTTCTGTAGATCTTGTTCGATATGCTTATGATGCTCGCACAGACCTTGCACTGTCTCCAGATCACCATGGACAGGTCCATTCTCATTCAGACGACCCTTGGCCTTCTTTAGCCAGTCGAAAAGCTCACCCAAGGCATCACTAAACTGTCCGGAAAGCAACAAGGCCTCTTCCAGTTTGCGTTGACGTTCAATACTCTTGGACCAGACACGTGTCCATTGCTCTTTGAGCTCCAGCAGCATCTTGTCCAGCACAGGACGGTCACCCTTCGGAGCCCGCTCCATGAGGTTCTTGCCAGTGCGCATGGTGCCATCGTAGACGCTCTGCTTGGCTCCCAATTGTCGGTGAGTCTCCTTCAGTTTGCCAATATACTTCTTGATCTTTTGCGGTTCCTTGGATGCAGTGGCCTCTTCAATGATTTGATCCAGCACCTGTTCGGTCTCCTGCAGATACTGCATCATGCCACTCCAGGCATCATTGAATTCACGAGCCTCCTTGTAACCATGATCCAGAGCCCTAGTGCGCTCTGCCGCCTTGCTGACAACACGTTCCCAGCGATGCTGCACCGAGACGAGCAGATTCTTAATCAGAATCACATCTTGTTTTTGGCTAAAGTATTTCAGATGTGTGCCCTTCTTGTCTAGCAACAGCATGGCTTCGCGGTGTGTGCTAACATCCTTTGCAACACCTTGTGCTCTTCCATCTGGGCCTGGATTGTCTCCAGAACACGTGATACTGGTTCGGCATTCGAAAGTTGCTTCTCAGCCTGTGTCAACCATTCGACAAAGGCTTGCAATGTTTCATGGAATTCTGTGGCTTCTTTTAGGGCAATCTCTAACTTGATCTTCTTGTCCGACGCCCTGGATACAACAGCATCCCAGCGTTGCTTCAATGTCCGCAGAGTATGCTGCAGATTGCTAGAAGATACCTTCATTTGGTTTTGACGCTTAATGTACTCCTGCCCCTGGGCTTGAATAGTTTCGACCTTTGGTCTATTTTCCTCGAGCTCGTTGTATACTTCCATAAAGCGTTCCAGTTGTTCAGTAGCAGTCTCAGGTAGACCTCCCACTGGTTTACTGGCTCCAATCACAGCATCAACATCGCCCAACCAACCTAGAATGTCCTGCACTTCGGCAATATAGCCCTGGGCTTCGCGTAAAGCTTCTTCCAATTCGTGTTGACGATCGCTGGCCTTCTGGAGCAACTGTTTCCATTCGTTGTTAAGCTTGCGCAACTTCTCCTGAGTGGTGGAGGCCTCTAACGAACCCTTCTCCGTTTCAATCAATTGCCGACCGGCATCATTGAGTGTATCCACCGAGTTCTGATGAGCCTGAATGTCATTGGCCAGTACCTTCAGTTTGGCTAGCTCAACTTCGAGCAATTGTGGATCTCCGGGAATGGGTTTCAATTGATCCAATGTGCCATCTGTCTTGTTGATCCAAACGAGCAACTCGTTCAAAGCATGTTGGAACTGTCCCAAATGAAGCAGAGCATGTTCCAATTGCTTCTGGCGATCTACCATGCCACGAAGCAAGGACTCCCAACGGCGATTGACCACCGAAAGAGGTTCCCTGATGGATGCCGCTTGCTCGGGTGAAGTGCGTTCCGTTAATTCCACAGCTTGTCTGTAAGATCCATCAAAAATCACATTAGAAAATAATAAAGGCAATTAGGAAAATGTGGAAAAACACAATCAAATCACAAAAGCAAGCGTAACAAACAAATTGATTTCCTTTTTTTTTTTTGCATGCATAAGATTTTGTTTTTTATTTTTTTGCTAAATTGGTGGCGAATTTTCGGCGATCGCTTTGAGTGACGGATTGATAATAGGTGAAAAGCATGCGCTCAATTCAGATCAAGGCACTTAAAGTAAGTAGATATATATATAAAGACAATAACAACAACGATTGAACAGTTTCAACAGTTTATATTTTCGTTTTTCGGAACTATTTCTTGCCTTTCTAGACCTCTGCCAATTCACACGAGTCGATGTTGAACACCGCAAATACGCGGTAACGATAATGAAATACATTAGTTCAGTTAAGAATTCCAATTGAAAGCCAAAAGGGGAGGGGGTAACGGGGTTTACTCACCTGTTTAATGCTTCTACTTCAACCATATGCGGATCGACTTCATCCTTGAAAGATTTGAGTTGTTCAATCTGTCGCTTGACGGCATCAATGTCCGAGCCAACGGGTCCCAAATGGGCAAATTTATCCTCTGCCTTGGTCAAGAACTTGAGCAGATTTTGCAATGTTTCATGGAATTCCATGGCCTTCTCCATGGCATCGATGAGATTCTCTTCACGCTTGGCATACAATGCGGTGATGTTATCCCAGGCATTGTCCAGATCTTCAATGTGCTTCTTCACCTCTGGTTTATCGGGTTCGCCGCACATATTCATCAGATTGCTGCCATGGCGACGCACTTGCTCAACTTCAGGCTTGGTCTGATCGATCTCATGACGGATTTCTTGCAGGGCTACCTGTTGTTTCTTGATGTCTTGTGGTTGAGCTGCTGGCGGCTCTTGGCACGAGAGTGTCTCCTCCAGATCCTTTAGTGTCTTCATTACGCTATTCAATTGCTTCCAGAAGGGTTCGGCCACGCGCAGAATATCTTCCAATGAACCACCGCGTTTCTTGGTGGCCTTTTGTACATCATTCCAGAGATTGTTAAGCTTCTCCAGCTTGGCCTTGATATCACGTACGGCCGGATCTGATTTATTACCAGCCTTGGCAATGACATCATTGGCTGCACGTTGCACAGCACTGAATGCATCCTGTCGCTTATCTAGATCATCCATCAAGGCATCGTTGTCCTCAATTTGTTCGCGAATCTTCTGGGGCAGAGCGGAAAGTGGATCCAATTGATTCACCTGATCCACGGTATTTGCCAGAGCACGTAACATGCCCTCCAGCTTATCAGAGAACTGACTAGACTCTTGGAGAGCACTCTCCAAGGCTTGTTGACGTTCGCGCAACTCCAAGCGGAGTGCAGCGTAGCGACTATTATCCGTATCGAGAATCTCGTTAATCTTTGCACTATCCTCTTCAGCCACTAAAGCACCCAAAGCCTCTCCGGTCTTGTTGAGCTTGTCCAGGAGTGGCTTATGCTCGGCAATCGATTGCAGTAGACGTTCATTCTTATCCTGTTGCAGAGTAATTTGATCGGGGCGCAAAGCTGGCATGCTTAAGCGTGAAATCTGTTGTTCCATGTCATCTAGCCAGGTTGTCAGTCCTTGATGCGAATCGGCAAAGTGTTCGGAAAGAGGTAGAGCCTGTTCCAAAATGCCTAAACGTTCGCTGCACAGTTGAGCCACGGTATCGACAATCTCCTTGAGATCATCCAACTTCTCACGCAACGTGGCAGTATTCTCACTCTGTGGCGACTCACGTAGAACTTTCTTGGAAGCAGCAGTGACATCGCGCACTCTACCCTTCTGGCTGGAGATGTCGTCGTTGATTGATCGATGCTCCTGCAATTGTGCACGCACCAGTTTGGGATCTATAGCAGGAAGATCCGCTTCACGCAAAGTTGTATCCATTTCACGGAACCATTCAAGCAACTCATCAATATCTCCAGTTACTTCCTTGGCACGCTGGTTGCTCAAATGAAGACGTTCGGCCTTGCGTTGTATCTGCTCGACAATGGCATCGAATCGACGATTATCTCGTGTCACAATGCTTTCGATGGTTGCAGCACCTTCTCCGGGCGACAATTGGCATAGCTGTGGTCCAATCAAATTAATGGTATCCAAAACGGGACGAATTTCAGCAAGTTCACCCTCCAAACGAAGCACATCTGCTTGACGAGGCTCACTTGGTGCCAATGCAGTTTCGGCACTTTGCATCCATTCAACCAGACGATTGTGGGCCTCATGGAATTGTTGGACAAGAGGTTGCGCTTTGTGGAGGCTATTGATCAGCTCAATGCCGCGATTAGTCAGATCTCCATAACGGCGTTGTAGTGAATCCAGCTTATCCTTCAATTGAATGGCCTCATCGTTGGAAATGTGCTTCATCAGTTCGGCACCAGATTCCACGGTTGATTCTACATTTGCGGCGTGATCGGCGACATCTTGATTCAATTCCAACAGATCGTCCAATTGTTCGAGCAGTTTCTCAGTGTATACTGGAACGGATTTAAAGCGTTTCATCTCATTCTCTATGCTCTCCATCCAGGCAACCAAATCTTGATAGCTAAGAACCAAGTGACGCAGACCTTGGCGGGACTCGGAGAGTAGGGCTCCAATGTTATCGCTGGCATCTACCAGATTGGTATAACGTTCGGTGACACCGCGTACCTTTTCTCCCAGATTGACAGCTTCTTCATCGCTGACCAAATGCATTAGCTGAGCAGCAACATCGGCCAAGTCGGTAAAGTCGGGCTTCTTACCCAAGATTTCGTCGTGCAGATTGTCGTGTTCGCGAATACGCTGCTGGATCTTTTCCTCATCTGTTGGAATCAATTCCATTGCCTTCACAGAGCGCTCGGCATTGTCTAGCCACAACTCCAATGGACTAATCTTGTCATGGAAACGCTTGGCCACTTCCATAGCTTCCTCCAGATCCTGTTCACGCTGTTCAGCGCCATCAGTCAAAGCATCGAAACGCTTCATTAAATCGTTTAGCTGTTTCTCAATCGAAGCACGTTCTGCTGGTTCGCAATGATTGGCCACCTCCTTGCCGAGATTGGCCAGCGATCCCATGGAATTCTGACGGTCAAGCAACATTTTCTTAAGGAATTTCTGCTCTTGCAGTTGAGCTTTCACGACCTTGTAATCAGAGCTTGGTGGTTTTTGATTGGCAACCATTTCCTCAGTGTCACTAAGCCATTTGGATAGACCAGCAAGGGCTTCTTGGAATTTGCCCGATTGGAGAAGGGCTACATCCAGGCGACGATCTCGTTCGTTCATGCGTTCTTTAAGATCATTCCAGCGGTCATTTAACTTCTCTAGATCCTTTTCAATAACGTTGGTGGACACACCAGTTGCGGCCGATCTCACCAGATCACGTCCGGCAACATTAACCTTGTCAACATTGACGGCCAAAGGTTCAACCTTGCGCTCTCTAAAGTTACGGAAGTCTTCTTGTTGGCGGCGAATTTGGTCCAATTCTGAGCCAACTGGTTTTAGACGCTTGAACTCATCGCTGACATCTTGAATGTCATCCAAGGTCTGTGATTGGATGTCATAGAACTCCCGTAGGTTCTTAAGAGCGTTCTGCAAACTTTCCTCATGATCTCTAACTCTATTATCCAGGCGTCCCAGGGTCTTTCGCAGGGTGGAAATCTGTTCACGTGTCTGCGTGGTATCGGCAGCAAATCCTGCATCAACTAAAACATCGGCAGCATGCTCTGCATCCTCTAGACGACCGACCAGGCGATCCAATTTATTTTGCAGTTTGCCATTATCATCCAATTGCTGTTGCACAATCTTAATTTCCCGTCCAGGTGGTGATAGCTTCTCAATTTCTGTCTCCAAATCATTAAGATCGATGCCGAGACTCTTCATTTGTTCGTTGAATTGCGAAACGGCTGTGGCAGCTGATTGCAATTCACCGCAACGATCATCAAGGCGACCTTGCAACTCAGACATGCGATCAGCTAGACCATCAACTTCGTTGGTCAAATGATCCGCATCCCCGCCAGCTGCACGAGCTTCAGCACTAATGTCCTTGGCTAAAGCCTTGAGCGATTGCAGTGGCTTACTCAAATTGGTAAGCTCCTCCCGTATTGCCTTGACACGTTCCAGCAATTTGGGATCCTTGGCAGCTCCACCCAAAGCATCGTGGGCGGCTAAACGATCCTCGCATCGGCCAAGAGAGTGATCCAGATTGCGCAACTCATCATTGAAATCGCCCAGACGACGCGAGCAATTCTCAATTTCATGGGCACGGGCAATAAGATCGTTATTGAGTCGTTCCCAACGATCGCGTATATCCTGGAGTTCGGCCTTGATGGGTTCCTTGTCAATATCGCAACTAGTCAAGAATGTTTCACCCAGACCCTTGGTGTTCTCAAATTCACCAGAGTGTTTCCACACTTCACTGCGGAAAGTCTGCAGATCACGTAGACGTGCCTCTAGTTTCGATTTCGATAAAACACCGGGAGTAAGGTCGGCCAATTTATCTTCGGCTGTCCGCAACCAGGCAAGGAAAGTCTCAGAGGTTTGCGAGTATTTCTTACAGTGTTCCATACACGTTTGCAGACGAGTGTGTCTATCGACAGCTTCACGACGCAGTTTTTCCCATTGTTGCTGAATGCGATCAAGATCACGCTTTACTCCACGATCTTGTTGGCGGTCAGACAAATCCTTGCCTTTGTTAATAAGCATAATAATTTCATGTTCGCGGGCCATTACTTCACGGTAGATGGGTTCGTGTGTATCGATTTGATGTTGTAGCGTGGGTTTATGTGCGGACACGAGGAGACGATCGGTCAAGTTGGACAACTCACCCGACAGCCAGCCCAAAGTCTTGGAGCAGTTCTCGGCGAAGTGGCGACCATCACGCAATGAGGCTTCTGTCTCAGCCTTTTTGGTATCGAGTTTCTTTTGCAGAGCGAGATATTGTTTCTCCAGGGCAGCCACACGTGAGTTCACATCGGCACGCGATGCTGGATCACCCAAAATATTGCAGAGAGTAGCAGCTGATTGTTCCACATCGGCAAGCAGGGGACGTTGACCCTCCAATTGGCGCTCCAAATTTTCGATCTTGCGTAAATTCTCTTGATGATCTCCGTCCAAGGGTAGAGTATCCAGATTGTCGCTTATGTTTTGCAAAGCTTCGCGTAGACGATTGACAGCCGCATCAAACTCCTTGGAGCTATCGGCAGCGCCACCCAAACTATTGGCGCGATCATCTAGTTTGCCAACCAGGTCTTCCCACTTGCTAAGCACATCCTTTAGCTTCGTTTCCACAGCCTGGGCATCGGGTGTGCCGGCCAAATGGTCAACAACATCGTGTCCCAACTCCTGGAAATGTTTCAGCTGAGGTTGCTGGGTGCGGAACTCTTCGCGCAACACTTGTACTTGCTGAACTTGACTTTGAACCATACGGGGATCCGATGAAATTGGACCCAGAACCGTAAGCATACGCTCCTTGCTATCTAGCCAGCTCTTCAAATTGCCATGGGTATCAAGGAAGTCGCGGAGCTTCTCAGAGAAGGCAATGCGGTTTTTGCAAATGTCATTGAGATTCTTCCATTTCTCTTGGATGTTTTCATTCTCCAACCGCAATTGTTCGGCTCCGGGGACATCAGACTTGCGGCGCAAAATCTCCTTGATTTGGGCCTTTGTGGTATCGAGCAAGCTCTGCTTCTCATACATATCCTCGAGAATCTTACGGGCTTGCTTGATGCAACGTTCGGCCTCATCCTTGTTCGAGACTGATTCCTTGGGCACCTGGCGCTGAATGCGATCCAGGAATTGGGCCAAACCTTTAAGATTTTCATATTGTTTGCGTAATTCTTCGCTCAGGTTATCCAATTCATTTTGACGATCATTGAGGCGAACACCAATTAAACCATAACGATTATTGATTTCACTCAACTGCTGCTGCACCGGAGACAACTCAGACAACTGGAAGCCATCCTGAGAGGATCTGCGGCTACCGAATCCACTGGAACCAGTCGATAGTGGCGACAGAATGCCTCCCTTGGTGGGGCTAGGGCTTCTGGCGTCTCCGGACATACGTCGCAGCGGGCTGGTCCTCTTAATTGGGCTGTAAGTAGAACGCTTACGTGCAGGACTTTCTGGCCTGATCAAGGCATCGTATTGAGACCCAATATCGTTGATCTTGTCAATGGTCGGGGCATAATCACGGTAGTCCTTGCAGATGGGTTTAAGTTCATCATGTTGCTGCCGGATCTTGTCCAAATCAATAGCAACAGGAGCCAGACCATTGACACGTGCCTCTGTACTGGCCAACCACGACAGGACCTGATCTTTAAGCCCTTCGTAGGCCAGTTGCTGTTCGGCCTTTTGTTTCGAAAGCTTGGCGCGCTCATCGATGCTGATGTTAATGTTACGCCATTGAGATTCCAATGCCTTGATGCGATCGCGTAGAGCTCCCGTATCGGTGACATCGCGCAAACTAATCAGATCCTTGCCATTACGTACGCAGTCCTCAAATAGAGGAGCCAAATGATCCTTTTCGCGGGACAGATCTTGCATGCGACGAGCCAATTCCTCGGTAGAAAGCAAACTTGTCTCACGGCTATCCAAAGCCTCTTGCAAACTGGCCATGCGTTGCTCTACAGTGCTAATGTCATCTAGATACTTGCTTAGGCGGTTGTACACGTCGTCCAGGAATTCACCACGTTTGGTTACCTTTTCGTAGAGTTTCTCAAATTTGCCTGTAACATCGTTGAGATTGGATTCTACCTTCTTGGCAATGCGAGCATTGGAGGCGCTAGCCAACAAATGTTTAGCTGAGATTTGCATGCTATCGATGCTGGCCTGATGCGATTGCACATCGGCCAATAGCACCTTGTGCTCGCGTATCTGCTCCTGAAGGCGTTCCTTAATGAGTGATGCGGGACGCAGGTTTAGCTTGTATTTATCTTCGGCTTGGTTAACCCAGCTCACTAGACTATCGAGGGCATCCTGTACGCCCTGGGATTGGACCAAAGTCTTATCCAGAGTCTTGCAGTGTTCACCCAAAGTGTCTAGCAACTGCTGATAGTTGTTCTTTAAATCAGCAATAGGCAATTCCAATTGGTTGATCTCCATTGGGCTGAGTTGTCCGCCGAGACTGCGAAGAAGATTATCCAAAGCTTGTTGGGCATTGTCGACCAATCGACCGCTCGACAAGATCTCATTATGCAGAGCCTTGGCCTCGTTCATCTGGTCTTGCACAGCCTTGGGATCGCCGGCAATGGGTTCGGAGATGACCCGTGATACACGCGGTTGAACACTTCTCAGCCAGTCGTTTGCCTTATCCAGAGCATCTTGGTATTCACGTTGGCGCCCACCTAGGCCGGACACACGATCCTGCAGAGCATTGACGCGGTTCAGCAGATCCTTGTATTGAGCAGACACCAGCGAAACTTCCTGTCGTATGGGACTCTCTGCACTTGAAAGAGGCTCTACATGAGGCAAACGCTCAGGCAACGACGTGCGGAAATCATTTAGAACAGCCAAGAATTCTTTGCTTTCATCCACAAACTTCTGGGCTGCCATGGTAATAAAGCGTAGATCTGCCTGATGACCAATTACATCGCTGACAAATTCACGAATGGAGTCGGCCTGCGATGGCAGACGTGTCAGATCCGACAATGAGCGCTCCTTATCCTCCAAGGTGCGGCGGGCCAATTGCAGCCAGTCGGAGAACACATCCAATTCACTACGCAGTTTTGTTAGCTCATCTCGGCCAGCCTCCAGACGACGCAATAGACGCACTGTGCGATCATTCACACGATCCACACGAGAGCGCAGCTCACGGCCTGAATTCTCCAGAGTTGTTACCTCGGGTGCCGACAAGACATCGCCTCCTGTAAGCACAATTTGACGAATTTGCTCAAGACAAGTGGCTACTGGACGTTGTTGGGATTCGATTTCATCCTTGATTTGCTGTAGATGAAACATAAATTAATAAAGAGAACTAGACACTCATTTAACGATAGACAAACCTTGAGAGCATTGATTTGGTTGCGCAGCTCATCGATTTTCTCGCGAGGACCGCCAACACTTGAGATTTTCTGTTCGACAGTTGTGACCCATTTAAGCAGATCGTTCACATTCTCTTCGCACATGTTGAACTTTTCGAATACTGCTTGCTATTATAGGAAAACAAATTCTTCGATTAGTAAGATAATTATAAAAATTGTTTATAGAAAATCTCAGCTCAATTTGCTAAAGACTTTTCATTTCATAATGCACTATAATAAGGAAGAATATATATTGTGTATAGGATAGATATATATCGAGTGTAAGAGGGTACATATAGAGTAGGTAGAAGTATATATTTGGATTGCTAAAAAGCATAGTTTTTTTTTTGGGGGGGCGGGTCAAAGGGCAAAGCATTTCCATAAAGCAAGCATTAAACAAAAAATCCAAATATAAGACGCACAAACACCAAAAAAATAAATTAAATTAAAACTAAATACTAAATACATAAGGAACAAGCACTACTTTTTTTGGTTGAGACTATAAACTACTTTTAGTATGAGGCACTAACTACGTTTTTAATGAAGTTGTTTGGTTTTGGTTTAAGTTTATTTAGGTTTCTGTTTAAGAGTTTTGTTTATTGTTTTTTTTGGTTAGTTTTTTGGGTTGCTTTTGTTCAAATTAAAACTGCAAACGAAATAATATATGTATATAAAATATATATGCTGAAAATAGGTAGAAAATTTGGTATTTAAAGAAAATTTATAAAAAATAATAAAACTAATAATTTCGAAAATAGAAATATAATAATTTATATATAGCTATGGATCGTATATATACAACCTTAGTCCAAAATAAAAAAAAAATATAGAAAGAAGAAGAAATCTAAAGGACTATAGACTAGAAAAAGAAATGCTAAACGTAGTTTTGGTCAGTTTGAGATGTGATAGATGAATAGACCTAAGTGTATATACTGCCTAGGATATATTGTGGTGATGGAAAGGACATGTGTATATATGCAATAGGAGAGAGATAAAGATGTATGGGGTTATAGACAAATCGTATATGTAAATGCTGCGTATGATTATTGCCGACGTCATTCATGTTGAGGTGGAGTATGAAACGCAAATTTCTTTTCTTTATGTTTTCTGTTTTTTTTTTTTTTTTTGGTCGCTTGATGAGTTACAGATTTGATTTTATGTATATCTATTTTCAAGATAGTTTTGTGATCGTGATTTGTTTGTTTTGTGATCTGTTGTGGATGATGTACTTGCTGACAACATTTGAATTGTGGCTGGCGCTGTCGCTCTCAAATGCATTCAATGTAAAACTTAAAGCGATTTCAGCGAAATATTGTATATAGCGATATATAGAACATAAAACTGAATGCCATGCGCTGCAATAATAATAATAATAATAAAAATATATATGATTGGCAAATTAAACGGAAAAAAAAAAACAGAGAGTGAAAGAGAGATAGAGTGAGAGACTGAGTTAGTAGTCTGATGAAAATAGATAAAGATTCATTGAGAGAAAGTAGTACAGCGCGCTGATCAAAATATTGAAATCATATATTGTATATACCAAAACATGCCACGAACAAAAAGCTTTAAAATTTAGTGTAAAATTTTTGTCATTTTTCATTTCGAATTTTCTTGCATTTTCGAGTTCCATGGAAACTGTTACTTGGAATTGGAAAAGGATTGTGGAATTCGATAAACTTACCCTTTGTTCGGCTGGTAAAAGTAAACCCTTTTCGGCTGCCTTGACCAGATCGATGTTATTCTTGGGCTCTTGGGCATCAATGAGGCGACCCTCGGTGGCATCGATCAGACCGTTGGCAATGGCCGATGCCAGTGGATGAATGACCCCTGTACTGGGATCACGCACCACTGTGGATGAGGGATCTACAAGGCCAGCGCTAATGGCTTCGGCTAGCGTATACTTCTTGCGTTTAATGATGTCGGGATGCATTTGGAAGGGATCGACTAAACAGCCATTGGTTGGATTGTATAGGTTAAAGGTGATGGCTTCTAGCAAACCAAATGAACGTTTGGGAGTACAAATTAGGCCACTTTCATAGGCCTCTTGCAGAGTGCACAGCTTGGATGTTTGTGTGTTTAATACATTGGCCTTGTTGGCATCCATTAAACCCTTTCGGAATGCCTCGGGCAGACGCACTAGCTTAGCCTTGGCCAGATCTTTGACCAATGCCGAATCGGGATCAATTACACCCGCGCCGGCGGCATCCTTGAGCGTGTATATCTTGGGCGTTTCGAGGACAGTCAGGGAGTCGTTTGCACTATCGTTGTCACTGGTTGCTGCAATGGATGCAGTGCTCATAGTTGTTGGTGGCACATAGGTCAACATGCCGGTTTGCAAGTCAAGGCTCTTGGACTCGGCTGCCTGATCAAAGCTGATCGGTTCGCGTACATAAATTAACAATGTTGGATCAAATGCAAAGTACAGAGCTTTAGGATCGACAAGTGTACGCTTCGAGGTATCAACGAGACCGCGTTCCTGAGCCACCAAGTAGGGTAGGAATTTGAAGCTATCAAAGTCGCGAACAAGAGCGGTTTTCGGATCAATTATATTGTAACGTATGGCCTCATCCAGAGACATTTCACGGGGTTTGCTAATTACAACACTCACGGGTGTTTGTCCCAATAATTCTACGCTATCCTGACGACGCACAACCTCGCCCCGATCGGTTAGAGGACGTACAACAGTTACTAGAATACCGCGGGATAGAGCCACGTCATAGTTGTAGGCAGATTTGGACTTGGGATCAAAAACGCGACCTTTAGACACATCGATATTACCGTTTTCAATTGCTTCGGTCAATGGCAACTCTTTGCCAGTTAGTTGATTCTTAAATACTGTTGTGGCTGGATCTATGAAACCAGAATGTATAGCCTCGATCAGATCTAGGTACTCCCCGGTTGTGGGATCACAGAACTTGCCTGTTTCTGGACGATACAATTGCTGACGCAGCACTAGCTCCAAGCTAAGTAGACGGCGATTGGAAACTATGAAACCGCGTGATCTCGCTGTTTGTAAATCTATTTGTTCTTTGCCCAAATTGTAGCAACCTTTCGAATCATCAATCAAATGCTCTTTAATTGCATTAGCTAGTCGTAAATACTTTCCAGTCTCATGATGTTTCACCAAACTAGACGACAAACTGACCACATCTTCGACACAAGCCTCGTTTAGATTTAACTTACGATTAGTTACCGGATGGAGAACTTTACGCGTGGCCACGTCATAGAAGCCCATGGCCAGTAATTCGTAGAGACCAAAACCAGCATTCTCAATGTCCACAATTAATCCTAGACTCAAAGCCTCGCCAAGAGGCACAAAACTACTGCTCTCTGGTTCCCTAAAGACACCTTCTCTCCTGTTGATAATGCCATTGCGACAGGTTTCGCTGAGCGTGTACATTTGTTCAGTGTGTTCGTCAAAGTAGCAAGGTAAATGGGGATTGATTACAAAGCTTCGCATGCCCTCCAATAGAGTGATATTGCGACCTGTTTTCGGATCGCTTAGCTTGCCGGTCTTATCGTCAAATAGACCCTGGTGTATAGCTCTTTGAATACTGATTGGAGCATTGACATCCATTAGGATACCAATGTCGAAAGCATGTTTGAGTGTCATGGTCTGATTGTTGTACAACAATTTCGAGTTTTGCGCATCAATGATGCCTTCATCCTTGGCATGAGTAAGATTTAGTTGCTTATACAATCCTGTCTTAAAGTCCCTGATTTGAACACTATGTTCATCCAACAAATTCGTATTAAGGGCCTCAGCGAAATTGAGCTTTTCACCAGACTTGGGATCTACGAAATGTCCATCAATTTCATCGTACACATTCTTGACCACAGCCTCAATGAGACGCAGGGGTTTCTTGGCCTCAACTAAGACACCTCTATCGAAGGCCTCCTTAAAGTCAATTGGTTTGTCATCGGCATCTCGTACCGTACCCTGTTGGCTATCCACAATACCCGTTTCGGTGGCAATACCAAACGGTATAACCTGTCCCGATACATTGACGACTGTCGAATCGGGATCGAGTATACCTCTACGAATGGCACGTTCAGTTGTGAGTTTTTCGCGTGTAATTGTATTACTAAATTGACCTGTCTTTGGATCATATAATCCTCTATATACGGCATCGGGCAGACTACGTTTGCGCTTAGGTGGAATGAGTATGCGATTTTCAAGAGCTTCAGGCAGTGATAGCTTTGTCGAAGCATAAGGATTTATGACAAATCCACCAATCGGATCAAGATAACCTTTGGCAATGGCCTCTCTTAGGGAAATAATTGATTCCGTTTTGGGATCAAGCAATACCAACTCATCGGGATTAATAAGTTTTTGGGCAATGGCGGATTTTAAATCCAATTGCTTGCCATCGATTGTGAATTTGGCTGTTGCGGAATCATAGAGACCGCGCAACAAGCAATCGACTAGGGACCATGGCTTCTTGGTGCTTATTAGATAGCCCTTGACAAAGGCTTCATCGAGTGTAATGTTGGGAGAACTTAGCGTACCACGTACTGTGTCCAGCAGACCCACTTTGGCTGCCTCTTTGCCAGGAAGAATTTTATTATGATCTACATCTTTGACCAGAGTGGAGTCAAGCTCGACGAAACCCATTTCGATGGCCTGTTGGAGGAGAATCTCCTCACCAGTGACTGGATTAAGGACTTTTCCTGTTTGGGGCTCATAAAATTCGCGTTGCAAAACCTCTGGCAGACTCCAAGTAACACTATCAGTCTTTACCAGATGCTGCTGGACACCCACATCAAAGGAAACGAGTGTATTGTTCTTATTGTCTTTAATCTGTCCCGTGGCAGGGAGAACTAAATCATCTTCAATGGCGCAATCAAGTTTTACTTCCTTCTTGGTAACTGTATCAACAATTAGGGAAATTTTCGGATCTACAAGACCAATTTCTATAGACTTTTGTACATCAACCTGGTTCTGACTTTCGGAATCAAAGAGTTTTCCAGTTTCCGGATCGTAAAGACCCTTGCGAACGGCAGCTTCCAGGGAAATAGGTTTTCGTGCTCCCGGCACCAAAAAGCCCAACTGGAAGGCCAACTCCATGGGGATCTCTTTGAGGGTCTGTATATCTATAACTGTGCCTGCTTGCATATCAACAACCCCCAACTCAATTGCCATACGCAGAGGGATAACTTCACCGCTAACTGGGTCGCGCACCGATATCGACTGAATGTCAAGCTTGCCACTATTGATAGCCTCAACAATGGAACAAACTCGACCATCATCAAGTACCACCTGACCGGTTTGTGAGTCAATTACAACATTCTCAATAGCAGCAGGACGCTGCACCTCTGGATTGTCCCGTATGATCCATTGACGATCTATACACTCAAAGAATGGTATCTTCTTGCCTGTCTTGGGATCGACCATATGGCCCGTATGTCTATCAAGTAGTGGACGTTCGAGAGCTGCCGTTAATGTCTCATATTTTCCTGTGCTAAAGTTCTTAACCAGAATCGTTTCCGGATTAAAAATGTTCATGTCAAACACAAGAGTTTGGAAGGAGATTTTCTGTCCAGTTGATGGATCAATAAAGTACTGATGATCGACATCGTAGATATTGAGTTCACTAAGCTTTTCGGGTGTCAATTCAGTATCTGCATCTACCACATAGGTAACCTGTTGCAATATAATAAGCTTATCGTCGATAATTTGAACCTCATCCAGCGGACTGAGCTGCTCATCCCTGAGTAAAGTGGACACGGTATCGGCCTGTGGTTCACCATCCACAATAATTTGACATTCATCAGGACTTATCAATTTCTGGGAGATAGCATCACCAATAGGTAGTGTCTTGGGCACTTCACGTTTGCCAGTTGTCTCCTGAATGATGACTGGCTCTTCCACAGTATCGCGTGCCTCGTCATCAGTTGGTGTTGTCTCTGTGGTACTCGACGAGGTTGTTGTTGTTGTCGTAGTGGTAACCTTTGTTATTATTGTTGCAGTGCTTAAACCATCATCGTGTGGAACTAGTTCTTCTGATGTTTCAGTGACAACTACCTGACCTGGTTTCGTTACCTTATCAGTGCTTAGAGCATCAACCAGAGCCTTGCCAGCTAAAATTGGAGCTCCCACCACGGCCAGGGCTCCAAGTTTTGCGGCATCTTTTACATTCTGTAGAATATTGCTACTGCTGCCGCTTTCTTGTGATGGCTGTTTCTCTCGTTCATTCGCAATGAAATCGACTACACTTTGATGCTTTTCAGTCACTACTTTTGGCCCAATCTGTTCTAAATCTCCTGGTTGTTGGTGTTTCTCTTCGGTAACAGTTGTCTTGGTTGTTATAGTTTCTGTAACCTTTGTTGTTTCAATGGGTTCTTCTTTAACCTCTTCTGGTTGTTCCACTTTCTTAACTGTTTCGGTGACTGTAACATTTTCTTTGGGACCTTCTTCATCGCCTGTTGTTGTTGTTGTGGTTGTAGTTATGGTTGTCGTTGTGGTTGTCGATTCTGTAATTGTCGGCTCCTCGACGGTCACAGCTCTGTCCTCAGTGACTATTGTATTGACTCCCGGAGTTTCAACTGTTTCGGTTTTTCCAATTATTTTACTTGGTTCTTCTGTTTGGGCAGTTGGTTCCACAGGTTTCTTGTCATCTACTTTTGGTATTTCGGGTTCTTGTGGAATTGTTTCCACGGGTTTAATCTCCTCCACTTTTTGTGGCGTTGTTTCTTTAGTGACAATTTTTTCAATGACTTCGTCTTTCGAGGGTTCTTCTGGGGTAGCTGTTGTCACTGTGGTCGTGATGGTTGTTCTTATCGTTTCAGAGCTTGATACTGGTACTTCTTTGATCTTAGTCGTTGTCTTGGTTACAGGGGTCTCTTCGAAAGGTGCCAGTGGTGCTGTGTAGGGTGGTTCAAATTCAACAACTTCTTCCTTAAGTGACGCCCTTGGTTTGGGTTCTGGTTTTGTGATTGGTTCTGGAGAGGGTAGCTTCTCTGTTTTCTGTGGTGCAGGTTCGGGAGTTTTTTTCTTTTTGCAAAGGTAGTTTTGAGGTAGGTTTTTGGGTATCTAATATCGGCTCCACTTCCTTTTCCGTTATGGTTGTAACGGTCTCGGTTACTTGAGTTATTTCGGCCTGAGGCGGGACATTGACTTCCTGAGGTTTTACAATTGGTTCTTCCACTGGTTTACTTTCAGCAGTTGTTGTCGTTGTAATGATTTCTGAATCAGGTTCTCCTTGTACTTCCTGTGTAGTCTTCGAGGTAGTGATGGTTGTGACGGTAGTTGTGCTGGTCAGTGTGCTTGTTGCTAGCTCAGTGGACGGCTGTGGCTGTTCCTTTACAGGCTTTTCTTGGGGCACTTGTTGCTGCTGTTCATTGGCTATGAAATTGGCAGTTGTTGAACTAATGAAGTTTTCAGTTTCCTGTAGCAGGTCATCAACCTCGTTTGTTGGCACTTGTTGGGGACTTAGCTTACTATCCTGAGGTTTCTCTGGTTGCTTAGATTCTGACTTTTCCGAGCTAGATGTTTTGGCTACATTGATAAGGCTCTTCACGCCGCTTACAAGGGCACTACCAGCTAACACTGGAGCTGCAATGACACCCAGGGCACCAATTTTGGCAGCATCCTTTACATTCTGCAAGGTCTTGGACGGTTCCTTTGTGGGTTTCGCCTCATCAATAACTTGACTTTGCAACGGTGTCGTTTCCTTGGTGGATTGTGTAGTGCTGATTACTTGTAGCTCTTGTTTGTGTGTATCGGAGCTGACCACAACTGTTTGGGTACGTTCTTCGACAATCACCGTCTGATCACTGGTTGTTGGCAGGGTCGATGTAATGGCCACCTGATCGGGACTATCTCCAGCCGCCGTATTCGTTTCACGCGTTGTGGACTCTTCCCGCAGAATACCCAACTCTTTGGCTTCTTCCAGACTGCACACTTCACCTGTATTTACATTCTGCACTTCATTGTTGGAAATAAGCACATATCCTTGCATCAATTCAATTGTCTTGGTAGTCACAGTGTGAACCGCTCGGACTGTTTCCATAATTTCTGTCTTTGGGATTGGTTTCTGTGTCACAACAAATTGGGAAAGTTGCTTAACCACCAGTACACCTGTCTCAAACGCCACACGCAGAGGTAAACGTTCGCCCGTAGTTGGGTGGGTAAATGTCTGGGCAGCCACATCAATAAGTCCCCGCTCCATGGCCGGAACTACTTCAACGGCATCTGGTTTCGGTGCATAGGGTATTGACATAATAAAGTTTTCCTCTATAGCTTGTTTAATGGGCAACTGCTTCTTAGTTGTTGGGTGAAGAACCACACGTTTCGTTGGTTCCACCAGACTCTTTTCCACAGCAACTGGGAATATCATGCCCACAGGTGGAATTTCCACTTTAGACTTTTGCTGATCATAATTGGAATCAAAGAGTTTGGCGTCAATGGCTTCTGTTAGATTGAGAGTCTTGTCTTTGTATTTGAATGTAGAATCATCTGCATTAATAATACCCTTCTCAATGGCCTCTTCGATAGTACATTTGCTAGGCTTCTGCAGTTTAGATTGAGGATCCAAGACCTCGCAGATAATAGCCTCATGAATACTCAGAGGATAACCACTTTCTGGGTGCACAATAGTTTGGGACTGAGGGTCAATAAGTCCTTGTGAGCCCAATTTGGGTACCGATAAACTCTTTGCCAATGGCATTAGTATGTGATTTGTCTGTTCAGGATCAATGATCTTTTGTTCCACTGCTTGGCGCAAATTAAGGACCCGATTGCTTTGAGGATCGATAACTTTTCCCCTACGACCATCAATTAAACCAGTATTTAATGCTTCGCTTATGTTAACCACCTCGCCTTGGGCATTTGTAAAGTTGGCAGTATCTTCTAAGATGTGGCAAGTCTCTTCATCAATTATGCCCTTGCGCAAAGCATCCTTTGGCTTAAGAATGATCTTACGCATTTTCTGCAGTACCACAACTTTCTCTTCTACAACTGATTTGTTGTCGTCAAATGAACGACCTCGTTGTAGTTGATCCCGTGACACAATACCTCGTTCATAGGCCACTTCAACAGGAATCTGTTCACCAGTGCGTGGATCGGTTACAAAGCGCACAGTACGCAAAGCACCTTCAGCTGCTACAAGTGGAGCACCGACAACGGTTAGCAGGCCTAGTTTAGTAGCAGTAATCAAATCCACTGGTTGATTTTCAGCGTTCAAAATGGTGCCTGTACGCGGATCATAGATGGAACGTGCTATGGCCTCTGTTACGGAAATTGTTTGCTTTGTGGTGGGATCAATAATCTTGATTAATTGCTCATCGATCAATCCGTGACGTGCGGCATCGAAAATATTTTCAGTTTCACCACTTTGTGTGAAGATTACCAACGCTGTAGACGGATCGTAAATGGCTCCCGGAGCAATTTGCAGTGGCTCTGGAGAGGCCAATTCACGTTGACAGGTTACAACTTCTAGAAATTTGGGAGGAGAATCTTTAAGGGGTGTAGAGACTTCCAAGACATCGGGCATATTATTCACTCGAGTGATGCGTAAGATAGTTTTCTGACTAGATCCCCTTGTGGCGGGCACTGTTTCCAGAACAATTTTGCCATCGGCTATGGCACGTCGCATTCCCAGAACCTGTTGTCGATTATTTGTGTAATTGCCATAGCTATCCAAAATATCACGCTCAAAGGCAGATTTCACTGATATCTTGTCACCAGTGTTTGGCTCAATGACAGCCACGGAAAGATTGTTGATAATCTGCTTGTCTATACACTCTTCAAAGCTAACCAAACGATCTGTGCCCTGAACGTGGAATACGCCAGTATCGGGATTAAAAAGACTCTGTTCAATGGCATCTTTGAGACGCCAGCCTCCAGGTGGAAGCTCCATAATTTGACGTTCTGTAACATTTTGCTCGATGTAACTACTCTTCTCCATGTTTATAAAGTCGGAGACGACACGTTGTGGCTTGACCAGCTCTGTGGTGATAGGAATTTCCACTGACTTCTCCACATACTTTGTGTGCTGAGTGTTCAATTTAATGGGTTCTGCTTCAGGTATTATCTGTTTGGTGACTATAGTTATAGTGGACTTTGTCTTTTTACGATTTGTGGGCTCTGGGACTGTCTGGTTGCTGTCAGGGACAAGTAGGCCATAGTTGAGAGCCTGTTGGACAGAGTAAACATTGCCCGTCTTGGGATCCTTAAACAATTGTCTTTCTTCATCAATGAAACCCTGACGTACTGCCTCCGTGAAAGTTAACAGAACACTATCTCCTGGCTCTTGAGAGCCTGCTCGTATTGTTACATAACGATTGATTGTCCTTGTTACCGTCTCTGTAGTCAATGTAATATTGAGGAGGCTGCTAAGCAGCAAAGCACCTTCAGTGGTTATAAACTTGCGCTCAATGGCGGTGTCTAGAGGCACTGTTTCACCAGTCTTTGGGTCAAGAAGGTATCCAGTCTTGGGATCAATCAGATTATGATAGACCAAATCAAAGACACTGAGTTCCTTACCGCTTGCATTGTGAACACCAATGCCACGATTGAACATCTCGTAGACCTCTTGTCTTACCAAATCTTCACCTACAGCCACTTCTAAGGGCACCAGACTATCCCTACCTGTCTCTAAGGCAAAGCCCGTGCTCTTGCGACGCAAAAGGTCACGTGAGAGGGCCACGTTAAAGCTAACAAAATCATTACTACGCAAATCCTTAAACCCATCAATATCAAAGATCGAACGCTGAGCTACCGAGCTGATTAGACCCCGTTCTACGGCCTCAGGAATGCTAATGAGTTCTCCAGTCATAAAATCGCGATATTTGCATTCGGCCGGCAAAACTATGCCATCGGCTATAGCCTCTTGCAGTGTTATTAACTCACCCTTACGCTTTGTGATGCACTTCAATTGATTACCATCTAAAACGCCCGCTTCGATGGCCTGCATAATGCTTAGCTTTTCGCGGCGCATGGGACTTGTGATCTGAGATTGCTTGTCGAGCAAATTTAAATCGCAAATATCCTTCAACGTATACGGTTTCACAATTAGCTGACGATTACGCGCTTCGGCGAAGCTGAGCTTCTCCTTTGTCACTTCATTGATATAACGTCCGGTTTTCGCATTCAATACGCCCGATTGCAAGGCTTCTTGCAGAGTAACTTTCACGTCACGTTTCGCGTCAACCACTTCGCGTACACTCGCGTCTATCAATTGATTTGCTATTGCCGAGTCCAAGCGAAACTTGTCACCGGAATTGCGATCCGCTATCCAGCCAGCACCATCGACCAGGCCATGCGCTATGGCATCGCTGAGGCATAGTGCATTCGATTTGATTGTCACCGATTCGTGCCGTATTAGATAGCCACGCTCGTAGGCCTCTGCTAGGCTGATTGTCTGGCCTGACTTGACACGATAAAGGCCCGTCCTTGTGTCCACACTCCCCGCAGAAATGGCGTCGGCAATATTACGTGGATTCTCAGGCGATCCGATCGCCTCATCCAATGTTTTCTGCTCTACTGTGACAGTGTTGTTTACCTTAATGCGCTTCTCGGCTGTCTCATAGCCGGTTTCCGCTTCACTTATCTCGCGCTGGATCACCTCCAATAGCGATAGCTCTTTTCCGGTAGCATCTCGTCCAGCTCCTGGCTGTAAGAGTTGTCTAGCCAACTGGGCATCAATTAGTCCCTGTTCGGCTGCCTGTTCAAGAGTTATGCGACGATCACCCACTAGCATTTCACCAGTGCGAACATCCAAAATGCGTAACTGAATCGCTTCACCTATTGTCAGTATACGTCCTGAGCGTGGATCACGAATTCCTGCTATATCTAGCACAGAATTGGGTCCACCCAACTGTTGGGATCGCTTGAGAGTGCGTATCTCATTGAATTGGATCTGTGACTGATGTGTTGGTAATGCTGTATTATCCTGTTGACTAGCAGCATCCAAATTATCGCTACTATAAATGCTCTTACTTGAGCTTTTCGTTGTCTTCGTTGAGCTAAATCTAAAAAAGATAAATATTTTTAGTAAGCATATCTATTGCACACATTTTGCCCTTAAAGTATGCAATCGCCGTTAGAAAAGTTAATTTTCTAAAGTATCTTATATTTTCACGACATTCCAAAAGTTGAGATTTATCCTTTCTATGGCATACCTATTGCATACTTTAAGGGTAAGAATTTCAGTTTTTTAGCTCTACTCACTGTGTGGTGCTGTAGGTAGTAGTATAGAGATCCTCTTGACGTGCAGCATTGCCATCGCCAGTTGGCACGCTGCCCGCACTAAAGTCAACCCTAAAGGTCTTGAGCGGTTTCTGTAGACTTTCAGCATATTGCTAAACCCCAAAAATACAGGTAAAAATTATTAATAAAAATTCAAATCTTCATAAAAAAAAGGTTTGCTAAAATTTCAAAGACTGTGATATGATGAAGGGCGGCTTTGCGAGTTAGAAAAAAAGGGAGAGAGAGAGAATTAAGCTTTACCTGAAACTCGAACGCAAAATCGTAGTCACTTTCCTCTGCCACTTGGACAGTTGTTGTTTGGGTTTTGGTTTTGGTCGTCTTACGACTCGTTTTAGTATGCTGAGGCATGGCTAAGGCTTTGGTTTGATTCAATTGGTAAGAATCATAGTCAGCATTGGTAGTAGTAGTAGTAGTAGGCACTTGTTTTGGGAATTGGTTTGGGGCTTCTTGAATACACTGCGCGAGATTTAATTTTGACAACAATTAGAGATTTACGATACATAGGTAACGTACCCTACGTTTCTTTTGACAGATTTGTCGCGTCACTTTGAAGTCGAACAGAGAGAAAAAAACTTTGGAATGTTTATGGCATGCGTTAATGTGTTTTATTTTGATTCAACCACAAGATAAGAAAGCGATAAAGACTGAAAAAAAAAAAAAAAAAAACCGGTATATGATAGCTATTTGTCTATGCGGAATATTAACCTTTTGTCTAATTATAAACAACTGCTGCGCTAGGTCATCAAGAGATTGCCTCTTTGTCTGCCAAAAATTGAGGCACTAGGCTCACTTTTATAAGTTTCCTTAAATTCGGAACTCTGACTTATCTTAAAAGCACACATACACAAACATACACCACATACAATTGCTATTATCAACTCATACCAAAAGGCACATAAATCACATCGACACACACAGAACGCACCGTATACCGGGCACACACAAACACACACCATCCATACGAAACGGAAAGCCTCAATGGAAATAGAAATGACGCTATATATAGGGAGCAGGGCGCTTAGTTCATGGAAAGGCAAATAACAAAATACAAAAATATAAGAAGCATGTGCTCAATTCTTTCTGCAAATAATTCAACTCTCTAAAGTGCATGAGCCTTTATAGTGTTTACACATACAAGAGTTCTTCTTAAGAAAAAAAAAAAAGAAAAACAAAAAACGGGTGATTACCCGAGAAAAATGCACCACCACAATATCAAGTTATTAAGGTCTTTATCTTAACAACAAGAGAAAAGCATTGATATAGACTGACATATGGCAAACGTATCTGATTGAATTGACGTCACAAGTGAAGTGACTTCACTATCACTTCATTTTCAGTTTACTGAAGATCAAAACGAAGGCAAAACGATCCATGATGAATTAGCAACTGTTATTCAAGGTCGGCGGGTAAAAGCCATATCAAATACTACAAATAAATTATAATTAACAAAAAAAAAAAAAAAATAACACACAAACACCGACATAAATACAGAGAACGAGTAAATACGAGAACGAATAATGATGTCATCAGAAATTATAATATTGCATGAAACAAGTTTGTTGAATATAAAAATAAAAAAAAAAACAAAAACAAAATAAAGCCTTTTGAAAGAAAATAAAATTATATATGAATTTTTTAATGATGGAATAAAGATTTAGTTTACTTTGGCCTTAATAATTTTCAAGCTGATAAGTGAAATATGACTAATACGACACGTTGTGCCGGCTAAAAATCTAATAAAGAGAGAAAAAATCCAAAAAGGAGAAAGCTTTCTCAGAGAGAGAGAAAAAAATAGAGACAGTGAGAGCTTATGCTGCATGCAGGCTGCTGCAGAAAGTGCTGCAATATGGACCTCGCCTATGTGACTATGCTATAAAAATAGAGTCAAAGGAGACAAAGACCTCAAAAAATCGACAAAAAAAAAAAGCAAAACGCTCGCTTTCATTTCTAATTTATTGAACGGGCAACACAACAAACACATATGCCGCAGGAAATGCCGCTAAGACATCTATTATAGATATATATAGAAAGAATTTCTATTTCTTTTTTTTTTTTTTGTGTGTTTTTTGAATACCCGTTTAATCGATAAAACAAAATACTTAAAGAGAACTAAAGAGAAATGCAGAAAATCCAAAATTAAACATTATCGGGCAAATATAATTGATTAGACTTGGAGGAATAAATTCCAACCACAAAAAAAAAAAAAAACTATGTTTATTTATACATCTCGAAGTAAGTATTTAATGATGGATTGCAACCTCATCATACACATGGCACATAGATTAGATTAGCTTCAGTAGTCCCTGACACCTAGAGCGACGAGCAGCTGATTGAAAGTGCTGATACGACAAAAAACATATAAATTTTTTTTGTCTTTAGGTCAGACTCGCTTTGTTTGAGGTAAACAAAAATAAACAAAAATAGTTTCTTTTTTATGATTTTTGATGCAATTTTTAACGAGCAGCAACAGCGGCAGCCAAAGTACGCTTGAGTCATATCTTGTGCAACAAAAACACATAGCGTAAAATTCATAAATACTTTTTTAGTTTTTATTTTTCTCTTTTCATTAACACCAGACAGTCAAAAAAAAACTGTGAAGAATTCAACATTCATTCTTGCGACATGTTCAAGGCTATATCAATAATGGATTTCTTTTATTTTTGTTTCACACTTCGAAAAAAAAAACAGAAAAAAAGCATGGCATGGTATGCCAGTTTAGTTCTATGTTCGAAGTGACTTCACTTGCGGGGGCGACTGTCAGAGGAGTGTGTAAGAGAGGGGGGGGCAGGGAATGAAATTTAAATTTCTATTAACAAAATAAGAGCAGTAGAAGCAGGGCAATAGCTATAGAAGCTACGCGATTCGCATTCAATTAAAGTCTACACTTTCTACTATATAAACGATATGTCACGGTACGTATGTGACATCATGTATACGCCGTGTCATCCGAATAATTATGCGGTTTTTAGTTTTTGTCGTTTTGTGGTTTTTTTCGTTAGTTGGTGATTTTAAAATAATTCAATTAGCTCATCATTACACTTTTGTTTTATATATACATATATATATATATAGATATTTTTTATATTTATTTAGGTTGCCACCGACTGAACCTATACGAACAATCTATTGCGGTTTGTAGTACTACGTTAAAACGACTTTCCGGTACGGTACGGTACAATCACACGTACGGACACACACACACAGCACTAGACGAATTTTTGCGTCGTTATACAACCACGTCGCAATCGGAACTGAACGGGAATTGATGGCATGTGCCTCGCTTGCATGCCATCTCGAGAGCGAGCTTTTGCCCCCACTCTAACAGAGAGAGCGAGAGACATACGAAGAGAACTCCATTGCTTTAGAGAGATGGAAATGCCGGCTACCTCTCAGCTGTTGCGCCAAAATAAATGATAAACAATACGTTTTTTTTGTTGTTATTGTTTCTACCATGGGACTTGAAGTCCAAAATATACCAACTTTGTTGACTTCAAATTAAAGTTGAAAACAATAGGCGGAAGCAAATAGATCCAAAAGTAAAAAAAGGCAAAAATTTATTATTTCTTTAGGTTTTCTTTTATTTTTAACTGTTTGTTCTATTTGAGATTCGATGATAAACCAGTTTTTTTTTATTTTATTTCGGTTAACCTTCTAAATGGTTAGGCAATATACTTATGTATATATATAAGTATATGCTCGTTCACTCTACTTAATGCCGCCAAAGCTTAGATCTCGTCGCCCGCCCATGTTATGCATATCAAGTTTAGACCAACAACAACAAGAAAAAAAAATTTAACGAATAATGAAGGCAAAGTTGGTAATGGAGTCGCGGCACAGCTAACAAATGATGTCACTTCGTTAGGCTGGCCCCAGTGCCTCGAGGCGAAGGCAACACCTTCAAAAAACACAAATTTGTTACATTTCAATTGGATGCTTAGAAGCGCCAGTTTAAGAGTTCCAAATTGGATTAAAGTTAGCAGTTTTCTGAGAATTTAATTGAAGGAATTTGTGACGAAGAAAACTGACTGTTTAAGGCATTCAAATGAAAGCAAACTTTTTATTTTACTAAAATTTTCTTGAGAATTTTGAATTTGCCTATGTTCTTTATTGGGAACACAATATGACGTATAATTGATATTTTACTCAACTTCAAGTCATGTATTCTAACTGACGAGAAATCAATTGAATCAAAGTTTTTTTTTTGCTTTTCTTTATAATTTTATTGATAACTTAAAGCATCAATTATTACATCCATGAATTGACTACTTTATTAGGCGCACCACATGACGGATGATTGATATTCTAATAAAACTTGTTAGTCTTCTTTTTTATGCCATATAAAGTTGTAATAAAATTTGCAATATTCAAGCATTCATTTAACTCAATCTAATTTACTTTTTATCTACGATTTGAGAGTTGATTGAACTTTTATTTTGTTTATTTTTTGGGTATTATTTACTTTTGCCCTTCTATATCAACATTTAATTGTTTGAACAACTATTTGAAAAACGAGTTGTTTACTCTTGGTCAAAATGAATTTTTAATTGAGAGAAACCGAAAACAAGAAAACCAGTTAGAGTCGCCAAAAATGAAAAAAAAAAAAAAAACAAATTCTTCTTTTCGTCGTTGACAGATGAAAATAATTATTATGGCCAATGATGACGTTCCAAGCATTAATCTCTATTGGAATCTTGTGGAATTGCTGCTCATTAATATGTATAGAAAAATACAAAATTTTAAAGGCGTCATTCTTAATTCGACAAGCGTCTTCCAATTTGCCTAATTGGCCAGGCCAATGTGACAGAGAGTTGAATTCTGACATAATAATGGTTTCGATTTCAAGTTTTTTTTGTTTTTGACTGTCTTTTTTTTTTTTTTTTAGCAATATTTATTTTTGCCAACATTGCGATGACAAAAGCTGCCGTTGAAATTATTTTCGAAATTCATCAAGTTGTGATTTATCACAATTGACTGAGCTGTGATGTCATTATTGTTGTGTTCATGAAGGTTAATCTAATAATATTTTGCATCTTGTGTCACTTTAGTGAAATGAAAGCATAGAATAAATAAATAAATAAACAAATAGACAGACAGAAAGAAAGAGAGAAAAAAAAAACTAGTTATTATACCCTTGCAGAGGGTATTATAAAATTGGTCAGATGTTTGTAACGCACAGAAGGAGACGTTTCCGACCACATAAAGTATATATATTCTTGATCAGCATGAGAAGCTGAGTCGATATAGCCATGTCCGTCTGTCCGTCCGTCCGTCCGTCCGTCCGTCCGTCCGTCCGTCCGTCCGTCCGTCCGTCCGTCCGTCCGTCCGTCCGTCTGTGCAAATCAACTTCACGCTGGCATCTTAAGAGCTATCGGAATGAAATTTCATATTTGAGCTACTTTTAGCCGGGAGATAATAGAGTATGAAAATTGTCAGGATCGGACTACTATATCATATAGCTCTAGAACAAAATTTTTGCAAAAATTGGAGTATCGCCATGAAATTTACCAATATAATAGAATTTGATATAAAATCTCAGATCCCAAAATTTGAGTTTGATCGGATAAATAGAACACAAGTTACAGTCAATTCAAATCGGTTCTACGTCATCAGCAAATCAAACAGAGCACATGCATACGCACACACAGACGTAGCGCTACACGTATGTATGTATGTGTATGCGTGTTGTGCCTTGCTTAAAAATTTGTAGTAAAAAGAGAAATAATTTGAATGTTTTGTTTGTGTGTTGATGAATTGAGTTGCAAGGAAAGAAATTTCAAAATGTAAAAAAATTATTGCCAAGGACTGCAAGGGTATATAAACTTCGGCAATGCCGAAGTTAGCTTCTTTGATATTTTTTTTGATGAACTTGAACCTCACACTTTTTGCACACAATTACTCTAAAAATAGAGTCTAACGTCAGGGTTTTTTTTTTTTGACTCGCAAAGCCGCAACCCTCTAAAATCGATGAAGGATAGAAGTTGAATGGGGGGAAAAGGAGGTAAATATAGGGAAATGATGTGGGGAAATGGGTGGGGGAGTTTACTCACCAGACCATCGCTGCCATTTACTTCAATTGCAGTTTTTAGCCTCTGTGACAGTTGTTCCAGCAATCTGTCATATTTCGTGTTTAAATTGTCCAAACGTTGACTATAATACTGTGTGGCACCCGGATCACTATCGGCCGGCCGTAGATCACGACGTGGCGGTGAGAACGATGGACGTACCTCAAGTAGCCAATCCACAAAGCGTAGGCATTTGCTGTCGTAGATCTGTATTACATCCCATCAAATCCATCGATCGATCGATCCATCCATTGTTGGTTTGAATTTGTTGTCGTTTGGTTGATTGTTGGTTAATTTCGGTTAAATGTTAGTAATTTGATGTGTTAAACAAATTGCTTTTAGATTTGGTTTTGTTGTTGTTGTTTGTTGGGGTTTTGTTTGGTTTTTGTTTTTAGGTATATTTAGTGCTTTTTATTTTATTGATTAATCAATAAGAAATTACTTTTTTGGTCTAAAAATTGGTTTTTAATTGTTTGTTTGTTTTGTGGGTTTCAGTTTTGTTTGTTTGGTTTGTGTGTGTTTTATTGGTCAATATATATGTATATATATATAAGTTTTCCCAAGATGTTTTTTTTGTTGTTATTGACGCACCATTTACACCACATTATACTCGCATAGAGTACGAAAGTAAATTTTTTTTAAAAAGCATTAAATATATTCTATTAAGTGGAAATTGGGTTTTTGTGTTTTTGTTTTGGAATAGAGTGAAAGAGTTCTACAATTTGATCGAAATTTCAACATTCATACGATAGAGAGAAGGAAAGAGTTTCGCAGTCATTCAAGGATAACTCTCCACCCTCAATAATTTTTGAGCGGCGGACCAGAAATCCTTTACACATTCATAATAGAAATTTTGCTGTTTACCTTAGCTTCGCGTATTAGACGTCCTCCAGCCACGTTGACATTTTCGATTTTCGGTTTTCGTTCGATTGCAGCTCCAAGCAGTTTCTAAGGATTTTTTTTCAATATTTTTTTTTTTTTTGCGTTTCGTTGCGTTTCGGTGATTTTGATTTTTTTTTCGAAAGTAGTACAAAATATTTGTGTTTTGATTGATTTGTTTGTTTTGTTGTGTGTGAAATATTTTTGTTTTCAATATGGTGAAAAGTACAAAAAATTAGACAAAAATACATATACAATTAGTTTTGTTCAGAACTACGAATATTACATTAAAGCTAAAGATAAGGTGGATATGGATATTTTTGTTGGTGCAAAAACTACAAATACATATATATTTTTGGCAAAAGCTACTGACATAAAAGATTTACAGTGATTGAGATTTTGTTGTACATATATGAGAAACGAGAATAAATTATGTGTAGGTGGACAGCCACTGAGATCGGTTTTTAAGGTATATAGTATGTATATGTACATATGTGTGTAGGTGGGGCATGTCAAAAAAGTTGTTTCTTTTTTCAGTTTGGGATTAGACAAAACAAGAACTACTGTATAGAGATACGGCGGACAAGGGACTCAAGTAGTTTTGGGGGGACAAGTTTACAAATGAGAGAGGCAAAAAAAAACACAAAAAAGACACACATAAAATAATCATGTCCAACACCAGGTATATAAACCCATATAAAATAATAATATAATCAACTTTGGTAAACTACTTTTTGGACGTGTCTTTTGTTTGGTGGGGGTGGGGGTGGGGGCCAACAATAACTACTACAATATTTAACTATTTAACTACGCTTTTAATAATATATACTTTTATATTGGATTGAAGAGGGAATTGTTGTGGGGGGTGGAGAAATAGGGAGAAGAGTTCTCTGTGTACTGTACAAGGGTTTTGTTTCATTTGGCTGACAAATTTTTAACTTCTAAGTCTATTTGATATATTTATTGAAGAATGATAATTGAATAATTACGTAAAGGAATTTATAAAGGGGTTTCGGGTTTTTTATATTTTGTTCTACTCACGTCTAATTCGTAAGCTGAAGTCGCTGTGGGCATGGCAGACAAACGTTCTGTGGTGCCATCCACCCATGATTCCTCGACTTGCACGCTCGACTGGAGATTCTTCATTAGCCCAATGGCTGTCTCGCATGATCGCATTCTGCAAAAGGTTGGTGTGAGTATTAAATTAAATTGAACTACGAAAATGGATATAGCAGCCACCAGCAGCAGGTGGCTAGCAGGTGATGGTGGTGGTGATGACTTACCTTTCACCCAGCTGATTACAGACCGCACTCCAACGCGTGTTTAGACGCTCAACGTTCGAATGCAGACGCTTCAGATCACCCAATACTTTAGTGGGCACACCCATGCGTCCCAATTGATCGGCTGCATCATTCATCTTGTCCATTTGTGGCTGTTGCTGAGTGATTATATCCTGCATATGTGTTAGTTGTTTAAACACATGTTGCAGGCCCTCGGCAGTGGAAGGCAAATCCTGATGTTTGGATAATTCATTCTCCAATTCGGAAATCACATGCTCATTATCGTCGAGGCCAGCAAGTGAAGCCTCCAAGAGTTTGAGGCGATCCTTGTGCAGACCGCTCTGGGTATTGAGCTCCTTCCACAATTCCAACAAATTATCCAGGGATTTCTTCAGCACTGGCGTCTTTAGAGCAATGGTCCGGAATGTTTCTTGCAGATGCTTCAATTCTGGTTCTAGCAAATGCAATCTACGCTCATAATCCGAATGAATTTCAAGCACATGCTCTAATGAGTCCAAATCACGTGGCAAGGGAGCCAAAATAATCTGATCCAATTCACGTGCCATATCCTCCAATTTGCTCTTAATGGCTATGCATTCCTCCGTGAAGATGCGACTGGCCTGTTTGCTTTCCTCTGTAAAGAAATGAGAGATTAATTAGTTTTGATTGCATTTGACATTTTTGAGTTAGTCTAACCCCTAGTTTTGGTAGTTGCAAATAATTTCTTCATATTCGTGTTTGTTTGTTTACACTTTCAGTTTCAATTGAAGACTAAAACGAGCTTAGGCTTCCTGTTTGCCATTTACCCCGAAAACCAAAAACAAAATAAAAACTTAAAACCTTCATTTTTAATTTAATTAAAGTCTTTTGACAATTAAGAAACTTTTCCGACAGCTGGCCAACGGTCGCCAATTGATTAAATACTATGCCCACCCACACTCACCTTCGGCTCGTGCACGCTTCTCGAATTCATCGAACAGACGATTGACCTCGTCCATTTCGCGACGCAATCGTCGCAATTGGGGATCATTGGGATCGCCCTCGCTGAGCAATTTATCGGCATCGTCGTTCAGGGCACGTCTTATGGCCGTACGCTGTTCAGGTCCCATGGCCAGGAATTGATCGAAATCCCATCCCTTGACCACGCGGATTGTGGCAAAGATCATATTCTGACGCAAACGTAAATGTTTCTTCTGCCACAGGGCCACGGAGCGATCAAAAAGACGCTTAAGACGTTCTGCTGCTTCGATAGCCTCCTGATCAGGTGGTGGCAAGAGCAGGCATGCTCCGGGTATGGATCCCTCTTGTCCCTTTGTGGTACGTACACGCCATTTAACGCGTCCCGAATTGTCCAAAAGGGTCACAGTCTCACCCTTTTCAATTTGCAGTTGACCCTGCTGTTTGTAGGCGCAGATGGCCTGTACAGGACCTTGACGATTGACTGGTTGACGTCGCTTATTTAACGGCACAATGGTCTGGGCAGTGCGCTGAAGTGTCGACACTGTTTCGCCGAACGCATTGAGTTCCTCACGCAAATCCTGCATGCCACGCAACAGAGACTCTCCCTGATCAAGACCAAAATCGGATTGCGAGAATTTGCTATTGAGTATTTCATCTCGCTTGGCCAGCCACTGTTCGGCATCCTTGATTTCGGCAAAGAACTGATGATATTCTGTGGCATGCTTCAAATGCACCTCCAGGCAGAGGGTCAATTGCAAGAGCCAAGCCCATTGCTGCTGCAAAGCCGTCAAATGGGCTTCAATGCATTTGGCCGCAGGGTGTTGTTGATTAAGTAAGGCCTCTCCGCGATCCAAGATGGTGGCAAAGTGCATCTCACGCTTTTCCAGTTCGGACATTAGGTTCTGTTAGAAATGGGCAATGAAATTAAATTATTAGCTTATAAATTATCTACAAATTATTAAAGTGCACTTGGTTGGTTTTGTACAATTTTCGTTCAATATTTGATTTCCAATCTTACCTCGTCGCCATTACCAAATGCACGCTTGTAATTATAAATTTTAAGAAACTTAACACTTAATATTCTATGAAAGATCAGAGATACTTACCTCATAGTATCTGTGCACTGAGGGCAAATCGAGTTGTTTGTCCGCCCAGTCACGTGTAATTTCCACCTGTTCCTTCTCATTCAGCCACTGCAATTCAGCCGAGGCTTGGGTCAAGAAATGCTGCAGTGAATCCAAATCGGAGAGACGCTTTGTCGAGGTGCTTAGCAACTCGGCATAGACCTTTGCAATTGATTGAGACGCTGCTGGTACAAATTCAATTCATCGCCAGAGAATTTCGTTTGTTGACGCTCATCGTTGAGTATTTTGGAATGGAACTGATCAATAATCTTGTGTTCATGCTGTTGACGATCCAGTTCATCCTTGACCGATGGCAAATCACTGCCATAGTCCGCGGCTAGCAATTGTTTCTATAAATGATAAAAATCCGAATTAGTTATCAATCGATCTAGAAAGAGATATTCTGGAATGCTTACCAATTTATTTTGACACCATTCGATGTGCTCTTGCAGATCACGGAAATGGGGATTCGTGTCGATCTGACGGGATTCGACAACCATGCGCGTTTGACGCGTTACAGTTGTCTCATGGACGGGGTATTTCAAACCGGACAGTTTCTGTACCAGATTTGTATGGAAATTGGTGCGCAATTGAGCCCAGCGTTGGTGCAATTTGTTGACCTTCTTGTGTAGTTCACTAGCATGAGGATATCGTCCCTCGTTGAGCACATGGCAATCTTGATTCATGTCCTGTATGGGCTCCTCCAAATGACGTATTTCTGTTTCCAGAGCTTCGACAATGCTCTTGGCATCCATGGGATGTAATCGCTCAATGCGGCGACCCTCCTCACTGATGCGCTTCTCCAGTTCGTCGAGTTTATGATCCACATGTTTGATTTCACGTTGGACTTTATCGGCCAAACGTTGCAGACGCTCCAATCGTTCAATCTCTTGCTGCAATATAACCTCACGATCTTGGAGGGCTGTATTCATGCGATACCAAGCCTTCTCGATGGCATCCGGCCTTAGGTCAGCTTCCACATCGACCTCACCCACGGTTTCAAAGTAACGCTCCAGCTCTTTGTAGATCTGTATAAGCTTGGATTTTTCACGCTTGCGTGCGCTCACCTCCTCGCTGCGGAAACGCTGCAGATCACTCAACAGACGCTTCATCTCGATGAGAGTGGGTGGGAAAGAGCGCTCCTGCAAATAGGCGGTCTTCTCGCGGCACCAATAGATAAACTGTTGGGCCAAATCGCGATACTCATGAACACGACGTTGTGACTCCATATCGAATAGAGGATGAATAGATGGTGGCTCTGGGAATACATCGTACAGCGACGAGATGTATGTAATTAGAGACTTCTCATCGGGCTCATTGGTATCCACATCTGAGGAGGGGACAAACGATTTGTTAACTTATTGAAAAAGAACATAATATCATAAAAGGATACTCACCCTCTGGATCCAAGAGACGTGTTACACCATACTCCTTTTCCACAATGTGGAACGCTGTCTCGAGGCGTTCGCGTGGTCGATCGTTCCTTGCCTTTCGCCAGTCAAGCAAGTCCGGTCGATTGCGATGCACCAAAGCCGAGAAGGCCAAGCCATCGCGCCACGATGATGTAAAATCATTGACACGCACACCCGGATACCGAGCAGTCGAGCGGCGGGCCCAGCGCAGCAAAGCCTCGCGAGCGGATACATTGTCTTCTTTGCCAATTACAATATCGGAGATCTAGAAAGAAACAAACGATAAATTAAAGATTTGTAAACAAAACGAATATGTAAAGAGTAGTTCATGAAATGGTGAAAAAACTGGGCACAAATTTCTATGGTAACCCCAACCCCTGAAATTTCTATGGTTACCTCTTTGCGCTGCATGGACGATGACTCAATGGCGGGCAAACCTCGCCGATATTCCAATTCAGAGCTACGTATCATTTTAGCAGGTGGCAATAGATCCTCAGCCGGCAATTGATTCTCCTCGGCACGACTGAGGGTTGTCACCTTGCGCACAATGTGCGTAGTGACTCGACGATGGCCATTTGGAGCCCGTTGCGATGTCTTTGTGCTCTCTACACTGGAACCCAAGACTTCGGTGGATATGCGTTTATTACGTGTCACCTGCTGATACGAAGAGCTCCCAACACTGCTGGCGGGCACCAAGGCTCTGCTCCCGTCCGAAGGTCGCCTAGCTCCACTTTCATCTTGGAAAGTTACAGTACGCTCAAAATTCGTTCGCTCGTGGGGCACATTGCCCAGGGGATGGGACACACCAGCAGGATAATCAGTTATCACAGCCTCCACATGTCGTTCGCGCTTCGTTTCATGACGATAACGTAGATTAGAGTCATCGATTTGTGTGGTTATCGCCGGACCTCGAGACATATGGATTACTTCGCTACCGCTGCTAAGCACATCGCCTGCTCCTCCCACTCCTCCCGTACCATTTCGGGTTTGTCGCACCAATTGCTGAGTGCGTTTCAGTGTCGATTGGGAGGAGCTCGAGTGTTGCATATTATCAAAATTCGTTTCGTTTTGCACTTGTTTTCGTTTTATTTTGTTGTTTGTGTTTTCGTTTAGTCTCTTTTATCTACTTCATTCGTTGTTTATAATGGATTTTCGCAATATTTCGTTTGACTTGGATTTTCGTTTTTATTTTCTGCTATTTTGGTGCGTGATTTAAAAAAAAAAAAAAAAAAATTAGTTTAATTGTTCGTGCCCGCAGACAATTGAGCGAGTGAGCGTAGTTGTTGTTGTTGGCCCCGGCTTCGCAATTTGCGTTTAATTAAGCCAAAAGCTTAAAAAGCCGGCACCGGATGTCTTCTTGTAGTATATTCTATGCCAAGCCCGGCCAGCCAGTCAGCCATTGGCAATGCCCTAGACATTGGCAAAGACCCCCGCTGTGGATAAAGTAAATTGGAGTACCGACTGAAGTTGGAAAAGGCGTTTGTAAGGGCAGGCAGCCACAGAGGCGCACATACTCAGAGAAGCGAATTATTTATTGTCTTGTACATGTACACATAATTATCCCATCTGTCTGTCTGTCTGTTTGTCAGTCTGTCTGTCGCTCTCTATACCGTGTTGTATATGTTTGTAACTAAAAGTTCATGTTGTGGGGTGTTGCTGATTCATAGGCAGAAGCAACACCGTACACAGAGATTCCATGAGAGGTAAACACGCAAACCTCATTTGCATGAGGAGGGGAACATTTTGGCATAGGAACGACGCAAAAAAAGGCAAAGTACAATCGGTACATATGTACATACATATGTTTACCGTTACTCAATGCAGGAAATGAGAACCAACAAATCTCTATAGTGGACGCAACAATTATAGCAAACAAAAATACAACGCGTTTCTTTAAGCTTATCGACAGAAAATGAAAAATAATGATAAGCAAGGCCGCTCAGATAACACAATTTCTTTGTGTTGTAGAAACAATTAAAAAGTAATTTATGTGGTCAAAAAAAAAACCCAAACAACAAAAGAAATAAAAGAAGAAACTAACTACTTCAACAATTCCATTTTTAACTATGTTCTAATAATGAATTGTACTTTGCAAAGTTTTGTTTAATTTGGTAAAAAATCTAATTCAGGAAGAGGAAATTTGCCATAAATATGACAAACGGTTCTGAAATTTTGATCTGGACCTTATTAAAATTGGTTAATAGGTGGTACTTTTATACGTCTATAATACATGTCTGAGTGTTATTGTTCATTGCATTGTTACTACAATTATAGATCTGAAGTTATGTTTACTTTAACTGGCACTAAAATTGACTAAAACTAATAAACACTGCACTTAAAAGCATTTTAGTCGCTTTTTATAACATCTATAACACTTGTTGAGCTTTTCATTTATTCATTTTCTAATTACATTCTTTGTGCAATCTATGAATGGATTTTACTATCATAAAATAACGCCTTTAATTGACTATTTCCACGAACTAAATAATCTCTATCACATACACTTTATATATGTATGTATATATGTATATAAAATATGTAGGTATTAGGTATGTACCTATCTATATTTATTATTGAACTGTGAAATCTATATGGCTCAAGATCAGTAATAATACTCGTTAATGGTGGCATAACCAAAACATTCGCCCACTGGAAATAGCTGAAATTGGAGGTCTCTACGCCTGCGCGCCGCCGCGTTCACCAGCGTGACATGACCGACGCCTCACACACTCACATAGTGTGTGTGTGTTGTGTGTGTATCTATTTAACTAAAAATGCTAATTGCAACAAAAAACTAAACGATCTACGTTGTTTTTATGTGATTATGCCAAAAATAACAACACAAAAAAAGAAAAACAAAAAAAATACCTTAGCTACCTGCCTCGTTGCCTGTTTAGAGTGTTTTCTTGTCTCACTAAGTGTGGAGGCGTCACTAAGAGGCGTTAATGTCTTGACATTTTCAATGACTTTGTAGCACACAGATGCTGATGTTGCTGTTGCTTCTGCTTCTTTCCAACCATCTGGTTGTTGCCTATTTGGGTGATATTTTGGCTACTGTTTAATAGCAACAGCAGCAACAAACATTTACTGACAATTTGCATTGGTCAAACACTGAGTATTTGAACATCTGCACTTTCCGAGCAAGATTTGTTAAATAGAGAGAGGGGGACCCCATATATAAATTAAAATTAATAAAGAAGACGACTTTCTGACAGCAACAATAATAAACCACTTGAGGAGAGTTGGCGTTAAAAATTGCTAAATAAAATACGAGAACAACGAGACAGGCCAACAACAGCAACAAAAAAGCAAAGTTATTTCTAGTGCGCTGAACTGGAACTGAGCGACGACAAAGGCGGGGGAGAGTGGGCTAACATTTGTTAAAGGGAGAGGAGGGAAGTCATGAGATGACTGCACGTCATTATTTTACAGCTACTTTATTTTTTCAGTAACGAAACGAAGCAAAAAAGACTCGAGGAGACCCACTTTACTAAACGAAAATGATGATAATAAACTCGTCATAAAAATCTAATTGAAAGAGAATTGAAATTGAAATCGAAATCGTATCGAAACGAAATTGAATTCAATTGCAATACACAGATTGAAATCAATTAAGAAATTGGCGGCATTTAAGAAACTGACTGACAGCGCAGCGCAGCGCAAATGGGCAAACGTAGATCAATTTGTTTTTAGATGTTTGTGTGTAATCTACCGATTTTTGATTTTTAATTTATGATATTTCACTTGCACTAAATTCTCCGCACTGCAATTCACACACAAGAACGCGCGCGAATGTGACGAAACGGATGGTTGGAAGGGGAAACGCGTCGTCGATTGTGGAGCCAGCTCCTCGGGAGTTGAAAGTTCGTTTGTTCTTCCTCCTCTGGCTATATATTCTGTTTAAATGAATGTGAACTCTTCGTATATGTATATGTGTTTATTTGTGTGTCCGTGTGTATGTATGTGTGTTTATGGCGGCGTCTCGACAACAACTAAAAGCGATCGGGCCAAGTTAAAATGCTTAAAGTATGGCTCTGACTGTGGCCAGGTGTCGTCGACGTCGACGTCGCAGTCACTGTTAGGCGCGCGAGAATAGAAAAAGGCAGAAAGAAGGCAAAATGCCGCACGCATGCTGAAACAAAATGGAATTGGCACACAAGCGTTGGCGTCGACAGAGCCGAGCAGAGCAGCAGCAGCGTCAAGCCTGACTTTTGCCCATGTGCTGACAGCTGGTACGTGTTGGCGTCGCTGCTCACGGCGACTTCTCTGCTATGCCCGTTATGGCTAGCTGGCTTCACCTGTGCATGGATGTGTGTGTGTGTTTGTTTGTTTGTTTGTTTGTGTGTATTCCACCTGATTCTGGCTGCGGCGGCCCAACTCTTTGATGACGTATTTGCAACAAGGCAACACCATGGCAACGCCAACATCAACAGCGACGCCTACGCAGGAGAACAAAAACAGCAACAAAAATTACACAACTTCTGCCAACTGTTGCCCCTCTCCCCCTTTCATCCATCCAACATTCTCTTCAGTTTGGTTTAATTCTTCTTCTTATTGTGGATAGACTACGTCATCCTCGTTTAAAGTACCAAAAGCAAACCAAGACAAGACAAGCGAAGAAATAATAATAACAATACGATTTTTGAAAAAGAAGAAGGGGTCAAAAGGAACAGACAAAAATAAAGAGAAACAACCAACAACAAGTTTTGATTAAATTGTTGGCAAAATAACAGAAACAAAAGACTCTCACATAAAACATTGACTCAAAAGCAATTCAGAAATCCCCAAAAATAATCTAAATTCTACCATAACTAATTTCAATTTCAAATACTCCTGGCGCTAGGTCATAAGACATTCCTGTATATAGAACTCGAATTGGAAATGAAATGGACATAAACCGAAAACCCAAAAAATTAAGGTTTAAATTTTATATGTATGTTCCTTCATATTTTCATAGTTTTTCGAATTCATTTTTGCATCTTTGAATCTAATAGTTTATCATCTGTTTGGAATAAGAATTTTGGTTAGTTTTGGTTATTCCAAATTTCAAATTAAACTGTTTTCTAAATGCCTTGCATTTGAAAGTGTACTATAAGATTTTCAAGATAAGTAAATGTTTTGTTATTTTTCAGAATCTACATTTTTTTAGGTCTCGTCTTCTGTTCAAGTTGCCAGTTTTTCTTTGCGATTCGCTGACTTTTGGTATTTTGGGTCTTTGGGTGAATTTTGTAAGTAATTTGCAATCTCATAACACATCACGACCGACCATCCGACCAACAAGTCATTAAACACACACAGAGACTGACCCAAAAGAAGCAATAATAAAAAAAAGGAAGAGGAAGAAAAGAGAAACCCCAGAAAAGTAATGACCAACCCAAAAATGTCTAAGAAAATGCCAACAATGAGGAGAAGTAGTCGTTGTTGTTGTGGGACAAAAAAAAAACAAAAAAGACAGAAGTGACAACAAGACAAAATCGCAATTCTCAACCAGTTCTCAATTATATTATACAACAATAAAAACAACATCATGGCGATGATCATCATTCAAAAATAGTAAGTCTATGAGAAAGTCAAATTACTTTTCATACCAATTGATCAGTTTGAGTGGGTGCTGATATCTCTATAAATGTAACACTCTAAACGGAAATAGTTGGCTCGACACTCGACATGGGGTTAATTAGCATGCCACTACAAGCGTTTTCCCTATATGGATTAAAAGGTAGTAAGTGCATATAAGCTACAGCTGTTCCGGCACAGACGTGACGCGAGTGAACTACACTGACTGACAGTTACTGCAAGTAGTATATGTACTTGTAATTTGTATGAATTTTAGTATAGGTAATAAATACAACCAAGTTGTTGTCTCACCCACACACAAACTCACTCAAATTGCTATAGTCAATAGATTGTAGACACTTTCAGAGGGAACCCACACCCAAGTTAGGGCCTTCCTAATAACAGAATTGCAAATCTAATTAGCCAATGCATATGGGGTTGCGTAGAGGGGTAGCAAAGCAGAGAAGGGGTCGTCGTCTATAGGGAAGTGAATATGCTCATTAATAAGAATATGATGCAAACCGTGTAAACAAAACGTCTGAGTGAGTGTGTACATTATGTTTGCACTTAAATATTTGTAATTTGAGTCAAGAATTTTGTGGTGTATACACTACAAAATGTAACCAGTAGCTCGTAATGTAATGAAAGCAGCTAATACCGGAAGTTAACTCACAAGCAACGAAGATTCTATACCCTATCAGAAATTAGAACATATAAAGGATAATTAGCTAATATGCTATTACTTATTTCTTGTTTTTGGTGCAATTTAATTTTGATAAACTGGAATCTACATATGATGTAAAATAGAATACAGTTTGATTCATCCTTTATCAATTCTAAAGCACTTAAAGTTTTTAAGCATCGTCAGCTTTGTTATATAATAACAATTAGCATATTAAGTTTGCTCTTCAAACCGATTCTCCCTTGTTTAAACTAAAACTCAAGTTGAGATTGATAGCTTTCAGATATTGATTGATTGATTAATTAATTTACTTAACTCGGATATTCAAATTAATAGATTTTTTTAAAACGAATACTCTTAGAATTTGCTTATTATCGGCAAACAGCTTACAAATATAGAAAAACTGTGTATTTGAAAATTCACTTCCCTTTTGAAAACCCCTTAAAATATATATAACTTCTGTTTGTATCATTCCAACTAAATGAAAGAAGAATAGAAGTTTCACATCTTTTTAAATGTGTGGCAAATACAACAGATCAAAAGAAAAACAATTCAAATCGAAGCTAATATAATGCACATTTAAAAATATATATATTGTAGATCAATTGTGACATAAGTGTGGGTCTGTCAAAGCATACCAAATAGGTATGGACCAGCATTCCTTTCGCTGTGTGGGCTCGTCGTCATCGTTGTCATTCTCAATCGCAATGTTTACTTAGCTGCACACTTAAAAAAAAATATTTATATATAATTTTTTTGTTTTGTATCTGTATCTGACTATCTTAGTATATTTAATGGATTCTATTTGCTTTCATTCACATTAATTATATGTCATTTGAAACACGTTTACACTTGTAAACGCTTTTCGAGTGCACATATGATCCAAAGTAAATTTTTCAGTGTTTGTGTGTGTTTTGTTTGGCTTAACTTATATAGACAGCTTTGGCATTTGCATATGTATGTGACAGTAAGTGTTAACCAAAGTGTGTGTGGTTGTGTGTGTGTGTGTGTTTGTATGATGGAATGTTTTGCGTGGCTGGCTAACTTGTTTCCATATTTGTGCAAAGCTGCTATCGATTTTCAATTTATTAATGAAACAAAACAGCAACAGCAACAACAACAACAACAAGAACAACAGGCTACAACAGATTAGAAGATCGAAATATTATGACCATTTGCTATAGATAGATTCATTAGACATTTGATCCCCCCACACATAAAAACGAAAATTCAGTCATCAATGTCATAAATTTAGACAAATAAGTGCATTTGGTTTGGTTTAAGTTGGCATGGCTTGGCGACTATTGGGCAGCAAGTTCGTTGCTTATGTTGAAGTCTTTCGTTTTTTTTGTTTCATCGAGTACGTGCTTCGGTTGGTCAGAAGAACAAAAATAAGAACAAGTATCGCTGATGTCATGGGTAGGGCAATAACAAACAAAACAGTTAACAAACCAAAAAAAAATACCATATTTTATTTTTTTGTTTTGTTTATTATAAGTCACTTTGATTCCCCCTTTCAGACCACCTTTGCCACTGCCTTGCCATTGACTTTATTGTAACACACATACCGAAACGTATTATAATAAATCAAAAGTCACTTTGACTTAAGGTTCGACATTCGAATGATGACGTGAGAATTGTCTTCTGTTCTGTTCCATTGTACTTTCTTTCGAGGCGGTTCTACCTGGTTGCCTTGACTAAACATTGGTTATGCCATTTTGACCAAATATAAATGCCAACCACACACACACTCTCTGAGTTCTCTTCTTGAAAAATGGCAAATTGTTTGGAAAATTATCCGATCGGATCAGTTAGTTCATAATGAAAACGTTTGTTTGTCCCGTAATTCGTCATAGATTTCACAGAGATTTTGCTTGCTAGTTTTGCATAGCCTCGAGTATTAAGCAATTTATTATTTAAACGATACAAAAAAACAGCAACAAAATTAAGCTGCTTAGGGAAGTGTTTGGAGGTCAAGTGAGGATGACAGTGGGAGAGAGACAAGAGGAGAGCAAGGGAAGGTGACGTTACTTATTATAAATGGTTAATTACGATCAATTTGATAATCAAATTGCTTAAACAACGATTCAGTTGCTATATCTCTTGTCAATCTTGAATGTATTTTGTTTTATATGTGCTAAAAGAGTACTAAAAGTCTACTAAAACAGCTATAAATGGGTACTTAAAGCCTACTAAAGTGTTAATACACCTCTATTTAGTTATACTTGATTTTCGACAAAATGAGTGGCGTTAGGTCTTTAGAAAGTCTTTTCTTAACAGATGTACTAAAAGTGTAATCAAATTATATTGGTACAATATTTAACACTAGATCTATACGGAAACTTTTTATACTAAGTTTGTTCTAACGTATACTAAAGCTGTTCTAAATATGTGCTAAAAGCGCAATGAACACTGAAAATAGATAAAATGCATTTCCCACCTATTTCATTTAAATAAAAAGCTTTATGTAGATCTGTGGTAGTAAAAACCAAACAAAAACAAATGTGTCATTTAAGTATGAGCTAAGCAACCATATGGCCCTTCTGCTATCTTAGTGTCGATAGATATTTCGATAAATATTTGTAGGCTTTGCTATTAATGCTGATCTAAGGAATGTCAGAGAAATCATTTAATGGCAATATCTCCCACACTCTGTATTATACAATTACAGTCATCAATAATAAATTCGTCTAGCTATCAGCAGATGTTATTTTTTGTAAATTAATCATTATTTATACAATTGTTTTTTCATATACTCTTCCATTTGCTTAGAAAACACACCTTGATATGATTTAAACTCATTTTTAAGTTATTAACGTTCCTTTTGGTTGATTATGTCTCATTATATAGTCATCCGATTTGCATATATTTTGGCATTATCATTTAATACAAAAGAAAGAAGTTGCATACCAAGCGAACTGTGAAAGTTATATGATATACTTGAGCGATCTTTATAGGATTTGGCAATATCCTACGGAAACATATGTCTTGTGCCTTATACTTCTTCTAGACACTTGGAGTTAACAAGATATATCTTTTATCTTTATAATGACAATAGTTATAAAAGTGAATAACTTTTCTCGTATAAGTTTTCCTATTGTAAATGATTCCATCATTGATCTGCGGTGTATGAATATATTATTTATTGACTGTATCGTATCGTTTGGTATTCCCTATATAATTGTTTCATAGATCAAATCGATTTGCTTGCACAATTTATAACTTAATTATAAGGCTAAATAGTAGCCAGAGGCAGCTACTGATGCCGAGATGCTGTTGCTGCTGCTGTTGCTGCTTTTGGCAAATTGCTAATAATTTATTTCCCCTGCTGCTGAGATAATCAGATTGTTATTGTTAATATGCATTTTTTGTTCAATTTTCCCCCACCACTTTGACCTACAAAAAAAAAAAAAAAAATTAAGCTTGGGAATTATGTCATAATCTGTTCTGAGGTTGAGTTATATGAAAAAAATAACAAAAACATTTAATTTGAAATGCCAATTGAGAAAAATATCCTTTTAAGTCATCTCGGCAGTCAACAAAAATTTGCATTTTGAATTGTCGATCAGATCAGAATGACATCATTTTGTTTCTTCAAACACCCGCAACAATTGCAATATATTTATATATACGGAGAGATCTGTATACATATATATGCATAAATCCTTGATCAGACAATTGCGAGTTGCCAAGACAAGAAATAATAATAAATAACATGCGATTGAGTTTCACAGTTTGCAGCATTGTCAAGTGATTTACAATTCGTTCGCCTCAATTGAATTGAGCGCCATCCAGCCAGATAGTCAGCCTCTCATGGTCGTGTCGTCGAATCGTCGTCGACGCCGTCGTGAGCTGGCAGCATCATTGAGCATTTATGTGAGCCATCGATCAAGTTGCAACGGCATGCGCCGGCGCAAATTACGAAATAACCACCAAGTGCAGTCCAACCGAGTTGTTGTTGATGATCATGATGTGGCGGTAGTAAGGAGGCGATTGACACACATAGACATACTGAGGAGACCAATCTGGGCGGAAACGACGACACTGGCCGGCTAAATGACCAACTGACTAGCTGGATGACTAAGCTCGCATAGTTGAATGATAAGTGGGGAGTTTTTGTTGTCTTTGTTATGTGCGACAACAATGACTATACGAGTTTTTCCAATGAAATCAAATAAATTGAGCATTTTTTATGCGAATCCAAATCAAAGAAATTTTTATGACATAATCGAGGCGAGTAAAAATATATTCTCTTACGAAAGAAATGCAGGATATATTCTAAGAATTTATGTATATTATAGGGTCTCAAAAGTTTCCCGAACTTTAAGATCAGTTTCGATTGTTTTGATTCTTTTGCTGGTAAAGAAACATTATTCGGCTTTAGGTATTTCATTTTGATACTTTTATCGGGTATTATAATCTAAAATCGAAATTCAAGTCAAAAACCCTAGGGACAGCACCATATGGCGGGAATACTGCTCAATGAGATGCCTGGGGATAAATCCCCCTAACATCATTCATTCCATTTAACCATTAATTGACTTTCATTACTTCCCCAAGCCCCAGCTGGTGATCTCAATGCACATTTTTAGATCCATTGTGGAGGGAGAATGCTTGTCATTTGAGGCTACTTTCGTTTTAGTTATTGAATTGTCCGTTCGTCTGGATCGCGAAGGCGATTGCAAAGTAGAAACAGGCCTTTCCAGTAGCTTTTATACATATTGTGTGTGCACACACCATTGTGGTGTAGGTGGGCACCAACTGGTTCATTCGAGATGGCGGTGCTCAGCGGCCTTGCTCAGCAGTTGACGAACTGTAACAGCCAACAACAAACCGACCGACCGACCAACTAATCAATATGTGTGTCAGGCATTGCGACGAGATGGCGATGGCGATGACAAACGGTTGGAGTCAAGCGGGGCGACGGGGCAACAATGAAGAGAAGGCAAGCTGGTTACCTTAAAAGGTAGCTGGTGCTGCTGAGACCCGTTCGCCAAAATCAGACAAGAAACAGAGCAAACAAGATGCTGGTGGTTATAGCGTGTGAATACTGTAGCTCGGTATGTATGCGTGTGGGCCGCCGCTCAATGAATTGAACTCGCTCGCGCCCAAATGAAAACGAAAACACATAGTTTCTGTAACAAGCTCTCCAAAATGAAAAATGGGCGGCCATTTTATTCACGAGGGTCATCCGTGGGCGATAACTTAAAAATGACTTTGAAACAAACGCCCACAGTTTTGCTCCAGTTTTTCACCAATTGACAAAAAAGAATAACAAATGAAGTACTCACCTGGAAATGCAATATTATGGTCCAGATCAAACCCAATGTTAATTTGGGATTGCCATCAACAATATCCTCGGCGCGTATATTAACCAATTTGATCTTTTTATAGCGCAGAAAATCCAATGCCATTTGTGCATTTTGAAGCATATGGAAACGCATTTTACCTTTCTCACGTGGCTACAGAAAAATACAGACAAAGGCAATAAGTTAAAAAGAGAGAGAAAGAGATAGAGAGAGAGTGTGACAAAACTATCAATTGGCAATTGTTGTTCAATTTTATATTGAAATGCCACTTACCAGGTGTTCGCCAGATAGCACCTCCAAGAGTGAAAGTAAATTGTGACCATCGCGCAAATCTTCAAATAAATCCACCACACGACGATTGGCCTAAACATTTTTGGGGGAGAAGGAGTAAGAAAAAACGTGAATGAATAAGACGAATGTCTGGCTAAGACCCAAAGTAAAAGGTAAGCTGCATAACGAAAGTGAAGATGAGTGAGGCCAACAACATACAACAACATACATGCACATCGAAATAAAAAACGTCATTACATTGCTGTAAGTGAGTTGTGAGTGTGTATTGTTGGGCCAGTAGTTGACACAACATCGAAAAAAAAATCGTAAACAATAAAAGTCCTTTCAACAAACAGGCTTAAAATGAAATGTTAATAGAAAAAACTTGAACTAAGTGCAAAACAGTTTTATTGCTTTGCAAATTTAACAAAAAATATCTACGAAATAATACATAAGACAAAATTTAAGGCTTTACAAAATGCTGTTCATAAATATTAACTTACAGACTGTGAACAACAGGGAATGCCATTTGTGGTTACACAAACATGTAACATTGTATAAGTCTGCAGAAGAATTACGAGAATTGCATTTAACCAACTTTGTTTTGATTTTCTCCTATCTTTGCAAAAAGGCGCAATTTAGCTTTCAGCTGCATCTAATTGAATTAACCATGCAAATCAATTAAGCTAAAATCCTGTAACCTAAAACAAGTTTCTCAACAGATTTCTACAAACGTTTAAACATTTAGTTTAATGTATTTAAGAATAATTAGTTGTAATAAACCTTCTAGTGACTAATTTTGTTATGTTGTGCTTACTCGTTAATCTGTATCATAAATTTTATAAATAACTTGTTTGCTAATTGGTTTTTAAACTAGCCAATAAGTCTATGTACCTAACAAGTAGCTACAATCCATAAATGTAAATTATTTATAGAGAAAAAAGGAGAAGCTAATAAGTGTTGAACAATTTTTACTTTACATTTTATTATTCACTAGATATTCTGTTTTTTGGGGATAAGACTTGATTCATTCAATTGCAGAAAACTTGAATAAAAATATAAATTGATAATGGAAGGGAATTTGTTTATTTTCATTTCTGTAAATATTTAACTTCGTAAAACTAAGTCTACCTAGTTTCCCTATCAGATTTTATCATATTGAATGAGGACACTCTGAATATTGAATCTATTTCACTATTTTCAATCTAAATCAGCTTTAAACTAAATAAATTCTGACTATTTACTGCATTTATTATAAATAAAACGCTACTTTTTGCAAAGATATAACTGGACTGCCTTTCTTTGGAATCAACATGAAATAAATGTGTATCGGGTTATACCTTGGCATACTTCCAATGCTGCTTACATATAATAGAGGAGAAGAACAAGACACAAAAGAAACAAATTTGAGATTTTGATTTGAGGTTGAGGGGAAGACATTTAATTTCTCATATATGGTTATGATATCAGATGAATAAAATCCACCGATTATTTGCATAATCGCTTTATTTTCCCTTCTTTTACTTTATATAGTAGGCAATATGTATATAAGGGAAGTGTACTCACCTTTTTAAGATGTTTGTTAACCCATTTTGTGAAAGTCTTCTTTTGAATGGCATCGCGTTCGTCTAAATGATTTGGTTTTTGTGTAAGAAAGAAATGGGAAGAGGAAAATGTTAATATATTTTTCATTTGATTATGATAATTAGTAACAATAATTATGCTTTCAGGTTTATGCCACAAAAACAGAGTAAGAGTTGGGGGTTGGGGGTGGAGGAAGACCTTGATAAATTGTTTCAACTTGACAAATGATAAAAAAAAATACCTAAATTCTCTCTTATTAAACGCCCACTGTAAATGTGTCAATGGCAATCAAAAAACGAAAAAATGTTGCGGGCGTTGAATATGATCAGGAAAAAATATATTACCGTATACAGAAATATTAATTGGTAATTTAAATAGATTTAAACAATAGCAATGACAAATAGAAACAAAAGAGTCGTACAGACAGACGGAGAGAAAACTGGTTATTGTCAGGCAATTGACTTTGGTCAAAGGTTTTTTTTCAATTCGATAAAGTCAATTTATAACGAGAGACAGGAACAGGGACAGCGATGATGATGATAAGTGCGTTTTGATTTCCAATACTGACACATGAGTGTATAAGCCATTTGCTAGTAAGGAACCCGTATCAGTAGATAATGGCTAATGGCTTTTCTATATAGTTTTTGTTTTTGTGGCATAAAACCCTTCAAAAGTTTAGCTTGATTTTTGTTAAACATTGAGCATAAGTTGTTAAACATTTGACGGCAATTAGTGCGAAACAAAAGCTGATAAACTGCAAAACTAACAAAACAATCAAATCATGCAAAAGCCCAGATAATACAGAGAGTGTAGCCAGGTTAAACCCCACAAGTGAATGACGACTGTAACAGACTCTTAATCTTATCAAGCGATATATAAACCATTTTTCATAGTAAATCAATAAACTTTAACGCCATTGACTGATATATATGTTTACTTGGAGACCTCCTCTATATAAACATGTCTGTGTTTATTTATTTGTTTATACATAAAAGTTCTTGGTCAGCATAATAATTATAATAATGCAATATAAACTGTATACAAACTCGATTGCTTTCAATTGTATGACAGAAATAAAGCTAAATCGAAGTTTTAATACCCTTACAAAGTTTACAAAGAGAGCTAGCAAGTTAATTAGTTTACTTAAACAAATTGCAACAAAAACAAATTAAGTTAGGTATTTTGATAGGTAAATTTAAAAAATATTTTAAACAAAAGAGTGTAAATTCGATGCCATATTAGAAAAATAAAATGTCTCTAAGAAAAAATCTCAAATATTATTCTTAGTGGATAGTCATAGAAAGGAATCCTTTAATAGATACCTTTTTTTTCATATCAAAAATGCAGAACCTTTCTTATATTTCTCAACAAAAAGGCAAAAGCTTGTACATATTTTCCATTTCTTAAATATTTCTCTAAATTTTCACATTTCTAACATGTATTCAATATTTTCCTCCTTTTAGCTCAAAGCCCCAATTTGGCAAGGGTATCCAAAAGGCAGGGGGGCGAGACAAGTTGGAAGTTAAAAAGCAAAACAAAAAACGCAAGTTAAAATAAGCAGATAAAGAAGACACTAAGAGACATAGAGAGAGAGAGAATAGAATAGAATCAGAGTAGAGAGCAGAGTGTGTAGTAGCAACCTGTTTTGAGTTAATAACTGCATTGATATAACTTACTCTTCAATCTTTATGTCTCTTTCTGTCTCTCAGTCTAAATCTCTCAATTTGTGTGTCTGTCTATATCTTCTCTCTATACTCCATATACACGTATTTTTCAATCTCTTTCTCTCTCTCTGTCAGGTTGAACTTGGAGCAAGATTCTGACTCATCTTTAAGCAATTTTCATTCATTCATGCAGTTTGCAGATTTTTCCTTTGCATAAAAAACAAACCCAATATTTTCTTATTTACCCAAAATAAAAAAAAGGGCTTATCTAAAAGACATATGCACAGAGGCAATTAAAGGTGTGCGAGCTACATACAACACAACTTCTGGCAGTTTAAGTGTGTGTGTGTGTGTTAACACTATCTCGTTTTAGGTGTGTGTTGGTTTGTGTGTGTGTGTATGGGTGTTCGACATGAGCGCGTGATGATGTCACGTTCTAAGTTGAAATCGTTTCGAGGCGATTAAATGTTCATCGTTAAGTTATTGCTGTTTGCTTGTTGGTGGCGTTGGTGGTAAAGTTACCGATCAACCAAACGACCTACCGACCGATCGCCCAAACGATCGCCTCTTATTTGATTTTTGTTAATGTTTATTTTTTGCATTTCGATTAGCACTCTTCATCGAAAAATATAGCACAAAAACAAGATTCTCTTGAAGGACGTTCAACACACACACACAGAGAAAAACTAAATGTATATAGTAGTAATTTAGATAACAACAACGTTATACGTACTCGACGTATTCTTCAAGTTAGGCAAGTCTCTAAATTTAGAATTCTTTAAGCCAGTTCTTAGCCTCTTGCACTCGTTTGGCAATGCAAAGAATTTGTTTTTATTATTTTAACATGGTGACAAATTTGTGTCAATTCGTTTGCATAAAACTCGCATTACAAAACACACACACACACAGAAAGAAATATCAAATATCATACCGAAAACTCTATATAATTTATTAATAGCATAAACTGTAAACTTGTTTTCACCCCATACTTTAGGCAAATGAGTTCAACCAAAATTCGAGGAATTTAGCTTACTAATTTGTTGTTCTTCTGTCTGCTAATTGCCAACTCAACTCAAGTCGACTCAGCCCAAGTCAAACTGGCGACCAGTTTCAATATGTTGTTTAAATATTTAACTTGGACATTCCCCAATGAAGTGGTGTATACACATACTTATCGATTGGAATTCACATTGGTAACTAACCCTTCATCAAGGTCAGGTTCAAAGAACCTCAGCGAAAAAAAAGGGTGTGAAATTTATCCAAAAGGTCAGGGTCAATCTCAAAGAAGAACTTCAAGCACTGCTAAAGGTGTGGAAAACATCAATACATGTGTTTATACTCAACCAAAGAACAGCTGGTCAAGATTGCCAGTCGAAATGTCTGATTAGTTATTGAAAACAGTTCTGCTAATATATAGTAACCTATATTAAAACGATTATCAAGCATTTTATAGCAACTCAGTGCTATAAGTCTGAAGTGTCTGGAAGCCAAAGATAAACTTTCAACGACATTTTCTTCAAAATGTAAGATATTTACTTCTGCGCTCATTATGAAGATCTTTTTCATCTATCTATGCAAGTCAACTAACAATCAAACTTACTTGTATGGCTCTCCTTTCTAATACCCAATAAATACCCAATACTCTTCCTTTATACGCTCCATTTCTTCCACTCTACTTACAGGGTATTGGTTCGTGTAATCATTTTACAAGCATCTATAAATTAATCAAATCGCTTGTAAAATATATCACAAAATCATATCATATAACAAAATCAAAACAAGCAACCAATAAAGACTTCTTAGGAATATTATTGACAGTTTATATTGCACGATAATAATATTCAAAAACAAAATAAAAACAAATAATAGTATTTTGCAGACTAAACTTTATAGTTTTCTGTGTATTTTTGTGCATTGTGTCACAATTAATTCCAAGAGACGTTAATTGAAATAATTTGATATCAAATTGGAACAAATAGAGTTTCGTGTCGTGTAGTTTTTTGTTACTTGACCTTGACCCTTGCGTCGAAATTAAATGAAATATGTTGAACCTGGTTAAGAGTCAGTCTTCCGTAATTTTTGTTATAAACTGGTTCTCAGTGTTGTCAGTTAGAATTATAATTAGAGAGAATTATAATCAACATTTTAATACATATAGAAAACATTTTTTGGATATGCAAATTTGATTTCCGCTCAAGCAATTAATACAAAAAACGAAGAGAAATCTTGTTGTGTTAATCTCTGGGAACTGGAACTGAAACGGCGAAACTTGAAAACTGCAAAACTGGTAAAACTTCATGCCTAACTATCAGACTATTTGCCGACTTACGCATTATATCCCAATCTTCAATAAAATGATCCCAAATGGACATGGTACCTTTAAATTGAGTCAATGCATCCTCATAGCCGCCCTGCGGCTGAGGTTGCGTCGATGACGAATGTTTGGCCTTCTTGGGGGCCGATGTCTCGTATAGAGGCGACGCCGAGGTTGAATGCCTGTGATTGTTGCTGTGATGTTGATTGGTGTTGGTGGCATAAAGATCTCCACGATCGCGTTGCTCACGCTGGGCCTGATGGTATTCCAGTGAGCCGTGGCCATGCCCATTGCTGGCACCAGGAGAAACAGAGATTCGTGCCGGCGATTGGCTACTACTGGTGGCTGCATGATGATAACTCTGATGATGCGAATGTTGTTGCTGATGATGATGATGATGCGTTTGCCTCGAACTGCTGCGCTTCATCGAGTTGGTGCTGTGATGATGCTGCTGCTGCTGCTGCAGCTGCTGTTCATGCTGCACCTCATTGGGATCAAAGCCAAGGCGATCTTTATAATAGGAATGCGATGTCATCTTGTGGGTGGCACATTAGTGGAAGTAGCAACGAAAAACACGCACTTTCCCCTCTCCAAGGTATTGGGATTTTTCTTACTTTTTTTGTGATTTGATATTTTTAGCAAGTTTTGTTGTTTGTTTTGTTTTCTTTGTTGTTATATTGTTGAAATGGCACTTTTTCTTTCTTGATTTTGGTTGTTGATTTGTTTTGACAATTGGTTGGATTTTAATATCTATCTGCTGCTTGAATCTGCAAATTCAATTAGTTAAGACTTAGAGAGTCATCCTCCTCATGATCACTCACTGCAATGAGGAATGAATGAGTCAGCACGTACTTGAACATGAACTCATCTGATCATTGCCCGTATGCACAATTCACACTCATACAATTAGTTACAAATAAAACACTCTAAACTAAAATTAAGTAAAAGTTTTTCAACAAATTGAGGAAGTGTAATGTCTCTCTCTTATTCTCTGCCAGTGTGTGTATGTTTGTGTGTGTATGGTAACATTTTGCCGGCATTTTGTTCCAATTGGCTGCGGGCCAAATACAAACAACTAAAAATCTCTATCTAGAAGAAACACAACTAAGTCCAAGAGTACATATTGCAACGAGGCTCTTGAACTGTGTAGACTCTTCTATATATAAGTCTGTTGTCTCGCACAACTCTTCAATTGTTAAGGGTGCCCAGTTTTTTTTTTTTTTTTTTGCTCAAATTGAAAATGATCAAGATAAATTGACAAAAAGCAAACATTATAAAAAAAGGTGACAGCTGCAGGCATCCAACGACTTGGAAACTTCAAGTAAAAGCGAGCAAATTTCTTGTTTGTCACACATCTTCAATTACTTTCATTTCATCTTTTTCTGCTACCTTTTTGATTGCTTTGAATGTGACTGCAAATATGGTAAAAATAAGAAAGAAAAAATAGCTGATTAAATAGCTCTACAACACAAATTCTCAAGGTTCCCAGTTTTGTGACTTTCATCGTAGTTTATTATGTGACCTAAACATATTTGAAGCGGAAAAACTCTCCAAAACAGTCTGAACTTAAATTTGTTTTATAAATAGATCACTAAATACGAATTGGAGTACAGAATAGAAAGTCTACACAACTCTAATAATGCATTTTGATGTCTTAAAAGGCTATATGTGCACTTATTTATAGTAAATGAAACTTTTAAATCACTTTTAAAAAGTCTCCACAAGTCTACAAAAGAAATATTTTGTTTAAAACCATTTATATATGTCAATCTGAGCTTTAGGGGAGCCTCGAAAAATTAAAAGAAACTTTTTAAAAGTCTCCACTATTCCACTCTACTCTAATATTTCGAAAATCATGATTTACCTCTTTCATTTTTAATTGCAAATCTTAAACATTGTTAAATCTCACAATGTTTAATCTAAGGAACATTTTTAAACAAATGGCCACTCGTAAAAGTCTCCAAATACGCTAATTAACGGTAATTGAACACTCTCAAGTACTTAAACATGGTAAATACGATGATTTACAGTAATTTTACAAAGTCTCCAAAAGTCTATACAAACTGCTAATATGATTTTCCCATAGGCTTCCTAATGAATGAAAAGCTCAATTTGCATTAACTCTACAAAAAGTGTCCACGTGTCTTTAATGTTATAATCAAACTTTGCATTCTCTTTGTGTATTTTTGGCCTATTGCTTTTGTTCAAATTTCCAATATCTACATTTGCCTTACATGAGGTCAGCCTTAGTTTCATATGACATTTTCTTTATATAAATAAATATGAAGTACGCAAATATTAAGTAGCTCCGAGACAAGCTGTCGCTCTGATTAGATATGAATACAAATAAATAAATTTCTGATATATGCGTAAATGTCATGTACATATATGAAACAAAATAAAAAAAGGAGTGATTGCAAACGAATCACTGGCAAATGATAAACTAATGAGCTTGAAATGCACATCATCCAACACACCTAATACACACACCTACACACACACACATACATTGATAATTTGCCTCTCTCCAATTTCATTTTTTATTTCACCAAATTTGTTTATGACTTTTCTGGGCCTTTGTTTTTTATTATGACTTTCAAATTGCAATTTTCTCACATGAAGGGAAAACTTTTACTTTATTTCAGTTTTGCTCGATATCTAGGCTATATATATATTTCAATAGTTTCAATTGAATATTATAATATAGACATTTCTTTGATTTGTATTTTTTTGATAGTTTTTTTAAGATTTCACTTTATTTTCATATTATATTTTATATGCATTTTCACTCATTTTTACTGGAACTTGGTTTATGTTTATGTCTTGGCAATTTTCTTCCATCCATTCAACATGCAAAAATTTCACACAATAAATTTATCTACAAATTTTTTGTGTTTTATTTTGTTTTTTGCTCATTTCTCAACACTCCCAAGAAAAAGAAGAAGCAGACGAAGCAAATGATAATGAAGAAAGGTGAACAACAACAAAAAATTAAAAAGGAAAATCAACCACAAATACGACAAAACTGAGCAACTAACTATGCCAAGAATGTGGCTAAGAAAATGTGAAAACTACAGGTAGATAGAGATAGAGCCCAAGAGAGTCAGTCAAAAAAGAGAGTGAGAGACAGAGAGTGAGCCAAAAGAGAAGTAGTAGCATTAGGAAGAAAGAGAGTTGATAGTTATCATTATGCTGGTTCTATTGGTAGTAACCCCCGACCTGCTCTGAAGGCTATGGGCAATGCGTTTGGCATGACTAATTTGTCTGGCAATTCGACTGAAAAACTCAAATGAAATACTAAACATTGTTCTGGCGGTGCGTGTTGCAGCACACACGCAGTAGAGTTCAAAAGAATCAAATTCCGACAGTACATTTTGTGTAAAGAAACGACTGTGAGATACCTAAAATAATTGTTGTTGAAAGATCGATGCGAAATAACTTTAATCCTTTAGGTAGGGCACTGTCAAGGGATCTCTCTAGGGTTTTTGTGCCTAGGCCTTGTTTGAGGCAGAAGTTGGTATTTTAGTGCCAGACATCTAACGATCTTTAACTTGGAAATGCTTCAGAGTCCTAGAACACTTGTTTTTCCTTTGTTTCTTTTTTGGCTACCCTGAGGGAATTTCAGTGAATTTTTATCTTCATTTGGAGGATAAACTAACTCAAAAATGCTTTCTCAAGATAAAGTGATCTTTATATACCCCTTTAACCTCATTTAGAGGGTATATGAAAGGAGCAAGCAAAGCTACAAGCTCACCCAAAACAACAACAAAAAAACGAAACTGGTTATTGAATGAAAACTCAGCCAACAAGAATCCGCAAGAAAATAACAAAAAGAAATTCAACACAAACAAACGCATAAGTAGCAAAAAAGAAGTTGAAATTTCTTGGGCTTTTGGAAGATATGTTTTTTTTTGGGCCCTTTTTTCTGCTGTGTGGTTGTTGTTGTTTGTTTGTTTCTTCATCTTCATGGGAAAAGATTTGAAAAATGCAAAGACAGGAGAATTCACACACACACACAAATACAGCTGCTTTGCACACATTTATTTAGGACGATAAGGGGGCCATTGCGATATCCAGCTATCGAGCTCGATCGGCGCGAATGTTCCAACGAGCCGTCCAATATTTATTTTTATATTAGTTTCATAAAATGTTTTGTATTTTTGTTTTCCGGTTTTCGCACTAAATAAAGATAAACCACACACGCACAGTCAAACACACACACACTCACTCACACACACCACAGTTGTCATTTCTTTATATAAGAAGTTTGTTTCAACAATATTTCTTTCTTTTGGTTTTTGATAATTATTAGAACTAGAATTATTACGCGGGTTTTTATTTTCTTTGCACACACAACACCAAACACAGTGGAAAACTATATGTGTGCGTGTGTGGGTCTATGTAGTGGTGTCTATGAGTGTGTGCTGTTGTTGTTAACACACATATAAAAATTGTTTAGTAGTATTACAATTATCAAGCGCAGAGATGGAGACACGCCAAACCGCTCGGTATCGTTGTTCAAATTGGACTGAGCTGAAGAGAGCGCAAAAAAAATTGCTCCAAGTCCGAATGAGTGAAGAAAAGTGTGTGTGTGTGTGTGAATAAGTGGGTGAATGAGTGAGTGTGAGTGAGTGGAAGTGCCGCACTAGCAGGTGTAGTACTGTTGGCGTGGCAGTAGCACAAGAACCCCCAAAGAGACAGAGAGAGAGGGAGAGGCAGAGAAACCTGCTCATTTGATCACACACTCTCTCTCTCTCTCTCTTCTTTTGAGTGGAGTGCGTCTTTTGAATGAATGACCAAAAAAATTGTTATAATTTCTTAAAAAGAAATTCTTCATATTTGGTGGCGTTTGTGGTTTCTGCGGGTTGATCGCTCACTACTAATGATCGGACCCAAATTTGGCAGCGGCTTAATGAACAGGCCAACAACTGGTAACAACAAAAACGGCAAATAGAATAGAATAGCCCCAGAAAAGAAATTTTGTGGTTGAAAGAACTTTTGTGTGTCTTTTAGTCTTGGTCTCTTCTTCGTCATCTTTTACATGTAAACATAAGCAGCTAATGTGTAAAAATAGTCGAAAAAGAATCCATAAAAATGTTCAAAGAGCAAAAAAAAAACTATGCACCCAAAAAAATTCACTCAAGAGTATGAGGGAAAAATGCAGAGAGAGAGAGAGGTCGATCAGCTGAGCCGTTTACCTTGCCCAAAAGACACTCACAAAAAGACACAGATAGAGAGAGAGAGAGAGAGACGAAGCTTTCAGATGCAGTTTTTTATTTTGGGGTGGGTGCATTTGCATTTACCGTTGAGCAATCATCTCGTTATGAAAATGGAAAGTTAAATTCAATTTAAAGTCCATCTGGTTGTATTTATTTGCATGTGTGCGTGTGTGTGTGTCTGTGTGACAGTGAGTAAGTGTATTTTTAGTAGCTTAATAATACTACAATAACTAGCTAGATAACAGCTGTTCCTTCTGGTTTAGTCATTATGACATATTTCCATACAATGATCATCAGCCCAGAGTACAAAAAAAAAAAAACACCCGCGCTCTAAATGAACTTCAACTGCACTGCTTGCGGTTGAGATACCCTTGAAAATAAGATGTATGTAGATATTATCTCTGGCCCACATATCATGCAGAGAGATTCGGCTATAATATTTTAATCAATCTTTATTTCCAAAATTTTAAATTAAATTCAAAAATTTATCTCTCCTACAGCTTAGAAGAAATCGAAATATTTAAAAAAATCGCATGGGCTTGGTTTTTTCTTATTGTTAGACTAAAGAATAAAAATAAAATTCCTTTTTTTTTAACAACTTTTTTTTTTTTATTATTTTTTTCTATTTTTAATTTTTATTATTATTTTTTTTTTTCATTTTATTTTTTTGTATTATTACTTTTTCATTTTTCCAACATTTTATTGTGTTATTATTTTTGGTTTTTACTTTTTCTTAATTTTTTTCCGTTATTATTACGTTTGAATGTTTTTTTTTCATCTAAATGAACATTCTGTTATATTTTTTAACACATATTTATTATGTTGGTCTTGTAAATTGTAAGATCTCATAATTATGTTTATATTAAAACTTTCAAGATTTATGTTGCTTAGACCGTAATTTTTTCGGTTTTAGTCCTAAAAAATCATCTTTATATAGCATAGTAGTCCAAAAATGCGATAGGATTTTATCCTTTGTTCAATTCTTTTTACCAATTTCTTATGCAATCAACCGAATCGTTAGTCTTCGGACTCTAAGCAAGGGTATGAGAATGAGTCAAATAAGTCTGAGTCATTGAAGAGTCAAAATTCATTATTAGCGCATTTTGGCGTAGGTTTTCGTATTTTATTTGGGGACTTTTGCTTTTTTTGGTCTTCTAAGCCAGTTTGTTTGGCTTATTCTCGATATGTGAAGTCACGCCTTCCGTTTCATTCATTCATTCATTCAATGCATGTCTTCTCAGTCGAGTGAGTGTAGTGATACCTAATCCACTTTTGTTACTCAAAGCAGGCGCCTTCCTTTTCTCAAGTGGCCAATCGATATGGCATATATGCATATTGCATATGGTAATTGCATTCAAGTGGGAGTTACGCAAAATTTTCTTTCACTTAATTCAACATCAATTTTTCCCTATTTTCCTTCTTTAGCTTTTAATTAGTAATTGACAGAGATTTTCTGTTGCTGTTGGTTGTTATTGGCTGAATATTGCCAGTGCCAGGCAAATTTAATTGCCAACTGATTGCTTATGGCATTTTGAATTGCCTTTTGGCACGCCAATGCTAACTGTTTCGGAATGAATGAGGGGGGATTGGGAGGTGCGTGAATGGGCTATCTAGGTGCTAGGTAGGTGGCAAAATATAGGAAGTGCTGTGCGCCTACTGTCCATGGCCAATCTCAATAAAGTTTGTTTCGTCATGAAACTTTTGTCCGCGTCGATTAAACGTTCGCCCATGGAGAAAAAGTTCTAATGATTCCTAATGAGTGTCACTTGTTGTACACACACGCACACACACAAATTTAACATTGTTTATGTGTTTTTAGATGCATTCGCGCATAATTCCTAAAAGTCTGAACACCTAAGGTTCTTGATTTTTTAAAATTTGTGAATATTCAATAAATATTAGGCATTTAGAGATGTTATTTACTTCATTAGTACTTAATTGTAGTCATTATTTAACATTCCTTAAGTCTTTTACTCGATTTATTTCGAATATCAGTTGCTCAAAGATATATTTATGATTTTTCTTGACATACAAAAATGTTATTCACTAGTTATTCACCTAAATTATTCATAGGGAATGACTGCTTTCTTCACACAATTGGTAATATTAAAGTATTCATGTAGTTATTCACTGACTGTTATTCAAATGTGAATATCTCATACCTTATTGTCTTTGTTTTTTGTTGTTATTCAAGTATATGTAAGCCTAAGTGATTAACTCGTAGTTCAGTGCCTATACTCAATCTGTTCTCAATTTATTCAGTCAAATTATTTGATAGTTGTAAGATAGAAGATTGGTTTTCTTCTGATATATAAATAATAGTTGTTATTCATTCGCTCAAAATTGTACAGAGAAAACCTACAAAAAAAAAAAAACTTTTTAAAGTGAATATAACTCTTAATGTTAGTCATTCAATGAAAATGAACTGCAATGCCGTCTAGCTAGCCTCTGTTCACATCAATTTCCTGTGCGGACATTCCATTGAATTTCGTTTTCACTCACTTGCAGCACCTAAAACAAGGTTGACTTACTCAACATTTTGAACGAACCCATGCTAAGCTAGTAAGTCATTTCATTTCGTTTCGTTGGCAGCAGCAGCTGTTGTTGGTTGTTGTGTCTATTACCAACAAACATTCATTCATTCATTCATTCAGTCAGTCGGCGGCGACGACCCACGCTTACGCCCAAACCTCTTAGAATTCCGCTTGTCACAATCCCGCCAACATCCGTCTCACAAAAACAGTAACTCAGAGACACAGAGACACAGGTCGGTCGGTGTGCCAGTCTGTCGTCTTCGACTCAGACTCAATCTCAGACAGTTTTCCGCGACGCGACGCAATGCAATTAAAGGAGAAGAGGCGGACGATCGGGGCGGTACTTTAAGTAAATATTGTTGAATATACTACGTCATGTGCTTAAAATTGGAGATGGAGACACTACCTCGACATTTTGCATGATTACGAAACGGAATATCCCCATATATATGTCAATGCGGGGAGTCGATGATGATAATGTTAATGATAATGACAACGATGACGCCGACGATGTTAATGTGGAAGGTCTCTATCGGCCACCCATCTATTCTTTCCGTTTACTCACACTCACTACTATATTAGAGTGTAGAAAATATTACTTTTTGTTTTAACAAATGTAGGCTAACAGAGTTGGCAAACAATGGAATACTCGTGTTATGCACGTAGTTCCACATCGGGAGGAGTAAGTGACCCAGTCAGCCAGTTAGTATGTGAACTCAATGTGCCCATCTTCCCCAATGAAAACTGGTTTGTTGTTTTTTTCTCGCTGCTTTGCTGTTTTTTTTTTTTTTGAAGCGGTTGTGGGCGTGTGTTAAGGTTTTGTTAGTTTTGCCTGTAATGTCATTTAAATGATTGCAAAAGGCCAACTTGTTTTTCTCCCCCCTGCCATTTGCCGTTTTCAGATGTGACGTCATTTGGCTAATTCTCGAAATACTTGCACTCCCACACACTCCATACAATCCATATACAAATGTCAATAAATATTTTGTTTTAACTGATTGTGAGATCATTGCAACTTTTTTGTTGTTTGTTTTTGTGCAGAAATTCGAGAGAGTGACGCCTTGAGATATCCTCCCACCAAATAAAATGAATGGTTGTTGTTCATATTGCCCAACCATCTGCGCCGATGCTTGGGAAGTCTGTGTCTCAAATCTTAAAGTATCTTGACCTCGTAGTGCTTCGAGTGTTTCCAGCTTGATCGTCGTCGGCGTCGCCATCGTCACTGGCAATTAGTAGCGTAATTAAATATTTGTGTACAAAATAATTTGTATATATATATGTATGTAGGTATATAAATTTCGTATTTATATTTGATTGTCAAGTGTTTTTTGTCTCAGTGACGGTATTTTTTTTTTTTTTTGGCGGTGACTTTGATCCATCTGCCGGGTTATTTTTGGAGAGAATTTCGCTTTAGGAGTTGACAAATTGACACAGACAAACACATATACATATGCCCAGAGCCATAGAAACAGAAACAAAAATGCTTATCTCAATGACTCAGAGAACTACGAGAAAAAAAATCAAGTAAGGGGAGGAATGGGATGGGACTGAAGAGCAATTGTCTGGGAAAGGTACCATATGGCATGAATGTTACGAGATAGCCTTGACGGGAACAGAGAAACTCAACATTGAACCAACAATTGATAATGAAAAAGGTAGTTTGTACAATTGTGTGAATGTGATTCATCATATATACATAAATGTATCCATCACAGGTGATTTATGTTGAAATATGACCCAAAGTTGCTTGATTTAGAGCAAGTTATTCATAAAATGTATCACATTTTATTCTTTACTTTAATTATTTATGAATACTCTAATATTAATTAGTGCTAAAATGAATGTTCTTTGATTTATATTCATTTGAATGTCGAAACCTCGCTCGAAACGTCTCTTAATTTTATTCACAACTAGATTGAATAAGCTATTATCTAGTATTTGTTGGATTTACTGTAATTATTCATAGATCTAACTTTGAATACATTGCATGAGTATTCTTAACAAAGCTATTAAATTACATATTATTGATTTATTGCAATTATTTAAAGTTAAACTCATAGAGTCATCATTTGCTATGCTTATTTAAAATATACTATTACTTCTTCATAATTACTTTACGATTTATATTCGTCGCTGCCTTTTGAATATGAATATGACTCAAAATATGAATAATTACGACAATGAAAAAAAATCAAAATAAACTATTTATTGGTAATATGAATAACTAATGAATATATTATATATCATTCATCGTTGGACTGCATTTTTTAAAGTATTGATGAACTGTTTTCATGATCCTATAAATAAAACTAACCAAAACCATTACAAACATGACATATTCAAGCAGTATTCATAGCTATGATATGAATACAATCATCATAACTCATATTTTTTGCTATTCGTTTGCTAGTTCTAAACGTAAATCACTTTCGTCAGGTTAACTAATTATGAACCCTCAATTCAATCATCTTACAAATGGCACATAAAGAACTCAGAACAACATTATTATCGTCAATCGAACGTTGATTGTTGCTTTGTTGTCGTCGTCATCAACAGTTTTAGTCGTTAAATTCTAATTAAATTCCAAAACACTTAAAAATGTCATAATTTTAAACGAATAATTACTTAAGCAACACACAAAGCTAGTTATCGATTGAACACAGCGAATGAGCGAACCGCAGAGAACCAGCAAATGAATGAGACGAGAAAATGCAAATTGAATTGAAAACTAATTAGAGATATCAACACACACACACACACACCCAGTTATATTCATAGATACAGATACGCCCCAAAGATATGGAGACACGCATACATAATGACAATTAAAAATATATATACATATGTACGTATATAGAAGCTAAAGTAGAATTGCTAAAATAGAAGCACGTAGATACGTGAGATCGCCTTATAGAACAGAAACAGAAGCAGAAGCTTCGAAGTTCAATGACAAACAAAAGAACAGTTATCAGTTTTCAATTAACAACAACATGGTGTAGGCATCTATCGAAAGTTGTTGGTATCAATTCAACAACAAAATGCCAAAAATAAGATACAAAACTCTCCTACCAGAAACAAGAGAGAACACAAAAGTTACAAACTCACAAAAAATCCAGCGAAACGCAATTATTATTTTGAGTTTCGGTGGCAACTCTGGCCAGTTCATAACGTCTACTTCCGGTTAGAGATTGCTGTTAGCCAGTTTTGCTAATTAGACATTTGAATAAGCAATAAATGAGATCTGCTTCGAATGAGTAACGAATGATGGAAATTGATGGATTTATTGAATGAAATGCAAGTTGAGCGTGTGACATAAAAGGGATTGGCTTGATCAGAGCAGAACACTGAACATAAGGGAGATTGCGGCACGTAGATATGTCGATCGTGTGGGTAAGAACTAGGCGCATCGATAACGATAACAAGCGACACTCCATGTATTAACAAACTGAGTGAGTGGGAATGAATGAATGAATGGTAGATGATATAAGACAATGTCTAAAAATAAAAGCTTATGTCGTGTCAAAAACTTTGAAATCGAAATCAATTCAATGTTACCAAATATATAAATAAAAAATTCAAATATTAAAGATCGATACTATAAGCCAAAAACCAAATATGAAAGAATTGGCTCATACCAAAATTGGTATTGGGATACACGAAATTTAGAGCGCAGGCGTAAACTCAACCAATGGCTGAGTGACTGAAGCCAGCCAGCGAGTGAGAGATCTTTAAAAATAAGCATAAAATATGGTAAATATAAACACTCTTTAAAAATGATTGTTTAATCAAATTATTAACACATCTTTCAACTGATTTCACAGAAGGAGAGAAGAGAGTCAGATAGGGGTAAAGGTAGCTCTTTGGCTCACTTTGTGTGGCCAAAACAAAGATTTTGTATTTTTTTTTTTTTTGCTTGATGTGGGGGGCGTTGTGTTGTTCATTAACTTTGGCTTGGCCTAATATCTTTATGTGGGTAACTTTTCCGTTACATAGAGTCTAGTTGTGTGCCTGTGTGTGGGCTAACTGGCTCAGGGCTAATTAAAACTCTAACTATCCAAACAACTGATTGTTTTCTTGTTGTACATAATTTCGCATGCGAATCAAGTTTTGTTTTCGTTTTCGTTTTTTTTTTTTTTTGATTGCGTGGGTTACCACCCGCCCGCCCATGGCTTAAATCCAGGCATCAATCTCAATCTAGATGTATGTATATATATATTCGTAATCGTAGTATTACCTATACATATGTACGTATATGTATACTGAGCAGTTTTCAGTTTCATTTGGGCGTTGCTTGTTGTGCTCATTGAAACGCCAACAAATCATTTTCAATTGAATGTGTAATTATTTTCAATTGAGGTCTGAAAAGAAATGTGGAATAAGTGTAGCAAAGTGACAATCAGGTGTGGCAGGTGTGACAAAAAACAAGTTCAAGTCGTTTACAACAAAACTGTCAACACTTCCTTTACGCATTGGGGGCATCGATTGGCTAAGGCTTTAAATAGAAATGGATTAAAGGCCTCATTTTGAACTGCGTCTAATTTAAGTACTGAAAGGAATCGTAATTCTCAATAAAAAGTTGAGATTTTTATTTAATTACTTATAAGATTTAGACTTTCCCATATAAATATATAAGTCCTTTGAATTAAACATTAACATATTCTTCTTTAAAGTAATTTGCTTAGACAACGCACCATAAAGATTTGAAAAATCAGTTTTAAAAGTACAAAAAGAGAATAGTCGGAATCATCAATGCTCGAATTTCATGCTATGATGTGCTACAAACCGTTGATAAATTCTTATTAAGTAATGCAACTAAATCTAATCGATATACATAGTTGGCATAGTAAATTGCAATAAATCCAACGATCTAATACCTAAAGCCTCGTTTTCAAGATGAACTTGTTTGTTGCGGTAGCACTTTAACTGTTAACCATTAATATAATTGTTATGGTATCACACCTTTGTAGTTGGATAACCTTGAAAAACTTCATAATTAATATATATACTTTGATGACCATAACTTTAATCAAATATGTACTTATTGAAACACCGTTTGACTGGTGCAAAAAACATCATAACATAGATGTTTACTTAGGGATGTAGTTACCTATATTTGATTAACAGATTGCGGTTTCCTTTTGATCAAGTTTTGTTTTTTGCTTTTGGCGAAGGTTATTGACACAGTAAATCGACCTTTCACTGATCCCCCACCCAATTCATTGCCGATATTTTGCCAATATAAACGATAGCTCAGTTGCTACTCAATAGTGATTGGATGTAGACCCTGCACAATGCCGCAAATATTCAATAGACTTCACTCTCGGTTCTCTCCGAACAAAAAAAAAAAATAAACTACATACAAAAAGCACATTCTGTTTTCTGGGCAAACAATGCCCTCAGACAGGCAGCAGAAACAAAAAAAAAAACTGGCAGCGACATAAATTTCGCATTTTTGTTGCAGTTGCAAAAAAAAAAAAAAAAAGTAAAGAAAGTAAGACAGACCGAGACGGAGAGAGAAACAGAGAGTGGGGGCAGACAAAATGAGGGAGAGGCTGTGGGCTGTGCATAAAAACTCCGTTGGCGGCACAGAAATAGAATTACAAGCGGCGACAACTCAGGCGACAAACAGATACAGATGCCGGAGGAGGATGATGAGAGATGAAAACGGGGTTAAGGCGGGTTATGCGGCGGGGAGGGCGACCGTTAGGCGTGGAATTAGCGCATAATATCTGCGTTCCACATGATAGGGATATAGAGGGGTATGGAGAGGGCCGGGCACAATTGCAAAAATGTCAATGCAAAGCTATTCCAACAGTAGCTACGAAAAGTTGGCTACAGTTTGACAAGCATTCTTGGGTGCAATGAACCCCAGGAGACCCAAGTGCCGTGCCGTGGGGAACTCTGTTTAATAATAATGACGCAAAGTCAAGTGGGCCGAACAAATATTTGGCCAACAATGCAAAAGCAAATACAAAAACGGTTATAAAATGCCTTTCAGCCAAGTGGAGTTATCTAGTTGAATTGAATACTTAGAATGTTCGATGGGATACATTTAAAAAGTTGCCACGAAAATGCAGATATGTAGTTCTTAGAAATAGTTTAGATATGTGTTTTTTAACATGTTCGATAATAACAATATACAGTAGAATCCCGTTATAACGACGCTAAAGGAAACGACGATGTTCGTCGTTATATCCGGAAGACCTACTAACCGAAGGCCCTTTCATATAAGTTTGTATTGGGAAAAACCCAATCACTCATCGATCTTAGATCGCTATAACCGGACGGACGTTATAAGCGGAGTCGTTATAACCGTATTCTACTGTATTTTGAATTTAAAGTTTACATCCCTAAAATTAGTTTTTTTAGGTTTCACAACTTTTGTTCAAATGTTTAGAAAATGCTAACCAAATATTTGTATTTAAATATTTGCGTACTCACCTGCTATTCGCAATACTGCCCGATCAGCTGGATCCAATTGTAATATGCTGAGCGGCTTATCCTTAGCCCATTCGCTAAGGGATTCGCGATCCATCATGATATTTGCAGCACTCCCCGTTGATGCATAGATGCGTCGGCGTTTGCACAATTGTTGCTCCGAGTGATGTAGACGGTGGAGTCCTCCACCGTTGGTGGGACAGGACGCCGACGGTGTCGGTGATGGTGAATGGCAATAGGCGGACAAATGATGGCCCACAGATCCCGCGGCGGCTGCTGCTGTTGCTGCTGCTTGCTGCGGTGAATGCGGCGATTGCGGGGTTGAGCGTGAACGATGATAACTCCGGGGAGAAGCCGTGATGGTGCCTTTTTCCAGATGGTGGGACCAAACAAGGACCACCCCACCTCACGTTCAATTGATTTAATGTATATTTAACTAGAAATTTGGTTAGCATCCACTCCTCCGGAATATTTTTTTTTTTTTTTTTCGATTTTTAGAATTTGGCTAGTGAAACATTTTGGGCTAATACTTAATAATTTTGGGCTGTAAATTTAAGAGAATAAAAGAGGTGAATTCAATTAAGTTTTTGTTGGCTTTAAATATGTTGTTTATAAAAAAATGTTGCCTACTTTTAGGCTTGCCTTTTTTAGCGTTCGTTTGAGCCGCATTTAAAGTCGGCGCGAAATTTCAAAAGCTGAAAACTAAATTTGATGTAACAGGAATTCCAGTCTAATATACTTTTTTAGGCTCCATCAATATTTTACATTCGGGTAAATTCAAAAATAAAATGAAAGTATTTATTAAATTAAACTTTTTTTTTCTCTAAATTAAAACGCTGTTTACAAACTTTCGATAGAATCTTTCTTAATTCTATTTCAACTCTTTAAAATAATTTATTGAAATCACATGTTTTTAATTATTTTTAATACATTTCGCGCCAATTTTGAAATTGAGCTCTGGCAAAGTTCTTAAAAAACGCTCAAATGTGAAATTTTGACACTTGTTGCTTTATTGTTGGCCTACTTTTAGGCTGTCGCCTTAAATTCTTTGCTTTATTATACATTTGTATATATTGCTCTGATTTGCATAATTTATTTGATTCATTTGCCTTATCAGAAAGCCCAACCAAGGCTCACATGATGAGTGGGTCAATGTTATAAATATAAAAAGAAAAATGTATAAAGCGGAAAAGAAGAATAACAAATGAAATATATGCAAAACAGAAATAGTAGATTATTTCATTTTGTTTGTACAGTTTGAGAGTCATTGCTTCGAACTCGAAAAAACAGCAATCAATCAATTTCGAATGAGTCGCAACTACAACAACAACTACAACAATTGCAGTAAAATGTCAACAGAAGACTAGCCGGTTTTTTACTGTCTGCGCCTGCGCAAGCCGGAAATTGTGAGAGAAAGACACCGAGAAAGAGAGAGAGGGAGAGAGAGAGTGCAAAGAGAGCGAGAGAAAAAGAAACAAGTCAAGAAACCGCAACATATGGATGGGCCCCGTTATTGTTCTGTGTCATAGAGTTTGACTCTTAACTACTTTGGCCAATTATTGCTGCCAAATTGTATTATGAAGTATTTACGCGTGGGAAGACCAGGGCCGGCTGCCTGGCCGGCCGTCGTCCGTCCACTGCCCGCCCTAGTGATCCCCTTGCGACGCTTTAGTTTTATCAATTAACAAGAATTGCCTACGAAGTGGTAAAGGAACGACAACAAAGACACCCATTACCCAAAATCTTAAACATGTCTTTGCCCACTTGTCAAAGTGTCGAAAGAACATGTAAGTTTTGTTTTGTAAACTGAAAGACAAACCAAAATTCTTAAAATTGAAATGGAAACAGTGTTAATTTTAGGCAATACATTGGAGCGGGTTAACTTTTTGTTCGGCTCATAGCCTATGCCAAAAACGCATTCTACAAAGAATTTTAAGAAACTTTTATGAATTCCAAGGTCAAAATGCGAAGAATGAAGATTTTTCAAATTTCGTTCCTTTTTATATATGTATGATCCTTAGTGCAAGTTAGAATTCCTAATAGAATCCAATTTTTGTATAAGCTTAGGATGGTTTTTTTTCATAAAATAATAAAAAGTACGTGAAACAAAAAGAAATTCTATTCTATTTACTTATTGGGGTACGCCGATTCTGACTGACTTGGTTTTTGTCCATCAGATGCAGATTTTGTGGAATCGGGGGATATGGCATTGGATAATAGGCATCCAAAAGAGTATACGAAATGGTATAAGAGAGTTAAAAATGGGTTTTCTACATTTCCGATAATTCTTTAAAATGCGCAAGATGCAAATTCTTTGAATTCCTACAGCATACTTTTTGGTTTAAATTTTACATACTTTGGAACCATATCCAAAGTGATCTTTCGTGATCTCTTTGATCATACCCAATATATGAATAGGTTCAAAATATTATGTTTTTAGTATAATAATTTGTGAAAATATTGCAAATGAGGTCATTTTGAATAATTCCAACGCATTTTCCTTCGAAATCCTGACGTGATGGGCAAAAACTAAGTACAAAGCACCCCCAAATTACTATTAGAGACCTATTGAACTTAAAACACTTTTTCATGACTTCGAAAATGTCGGCCTGTGATATTGACAGTCTTTTTGAACACTCGTACGATATGACTGGCAAGTCTCTTCCTGCTAAGCTTCAAAATTTTATCACATGTTGACTCATGCATAATGGAGAGATCTATTACACACTTTAGGGCTCTATAGAGTATATTGCACATCTATTAATAGTGATTCGTAGTTCAAATGATAATGATTAGTATTCTATATTTGTATGCCACTGATGACTTCAATATGCCGTTGTTTTTAACACAAGTGTAAGTAAGGGGTATTATAAAACGTAACTGTAAAGCTAAGACATGAGTGGCAATTAGATTAACATCGAGTGCATGTCAAACTGTACAAAAATATAAGCCACATACAAATTTCAAATATAGAAATATGTGTGTGTTTGTGTACGAGTGTAGGTAAAAGCGGTAAATTTATTTTTCTTTTTTGCTTATCAAGCGATAAGCGTCGTTCCAATGTTGACTGATAACTAACTGCCTGGCATAGTATAGCGGAGAATATTGGTGGGGTGGTGCTGACGGGTGTGTGGAGATGTGATGTCGTATTACGACATTGAATGCCACTCGCTTTACCTGACAGGAGAACGAACGCGTCGACGACAACCACGAGAATCGAGATTAAGATTGGCTCTAGGATGGATGGAGAACTAGAGAAACTATGTGACCAAGAAATGGGAACAAAAAACAAACGTAGCGCTCGCTGGAGCTGATCTAATCACGTCTCTCTCTCTCTCACTCTTCTTTTGCCCCGCCACTGATTTACGGCACTTCCTTTTGCCATCGCTTTGCATTTTTTAACTGTTTTTAGTTTTAATTAAATCTTTAGCTAGGCGAGAATAGCCAAAGCGTCTCTCACACATTTAAATTGCAAATTAAAATCGAAAATGAAACAAATCGAGACAGTTGTCTAGTTGTCTGGCTGGCTGCTCTCCAACCGTGCGGCAGTCGCAGCTGTTGACACATACGTCACGTAAAGGCCAAGGCAAAGGGCTCAAGACCAGACCGTCTATAGCTATTTTCAATATCGAGAATTCGCACAATTTCATTAATTTCTTGTTTATTTTTGCCCTTCTTTGCTTTGGTTTTCCATCTCAACATTTTTGACTCTTTGAGAAGAAAATGTTTCTTTTACTCATTATTTCTCAACTGAATCCTTTCAAATTTCTCTGAATTTGGCCATATTTGACTCGAGAATTTCATAATTGTTTCATAGAGCTTGGAAAAGGTCCTAGAAACTGTTTGGGTTTGGCTGCAACATTTTATACAGAAATAACAACATTAATTGTCACGAAAAAGAAATTCTTTACCAGTCCAGGATTAAGCCCAGAAAGGGGTTTCAACCGATAGTTATATAAGCTGGTGCTTGGCGAAAATGTAAAATAAACTTGATCTGACCTGAAAAATTTAGTGGCTCTAGATTTTTATAATCTCTGAGATCTGTTTGTTTCAACAGACATGGCTAAATCCATTTCACTTTATTTATATACAGTGGACCCTCGGTTAACGAACACAAATCGATATAAACTAAAGCAGGGGTAGGCATACAATCAAAAATGAGACTTTGCATTTGTGTGTGTGGCAAGAAATGAATTGAGTATGTATGAGTGAGAAACAGAATGAGTATGAGTGAATGAGTTATCTCAGGCTACACTCAGTCACACTATGTTCAAACATTAAGTTACCCGATTTTTTCCTAGCTTAGATCCTGTTTATAAAACTCTAATCAATAAGGAAGACCTACAAAGAAGCAATTTGTCGAAAGAGTCTTGAAATTCCGCAAATTTCCACATGAAATTTTTTACATTATTAATAGGAGGGATTTGGGTGCATGACTTTTGACACAAGTAAAAGGAAGTAAATCGGATATTCGAGTTATCCGAATGCTGTCACTTTTGCCTGATTACTCATTTCGTTTTAAGCAGTATTCATTCTCACTCAATTTCCTTTGTATACTCACTCGGTATGAGCCTCACACTCACTCACTTCAATTCAATTCGAGAGTACTCATTTTATTTAGCATTCGAATGAAACCATGCAGATATCTAACCCCAATATACATATTTCAAACACTGATTTTATTCAAAGTACAATGAAAAGTTTAACTGAGTAAATTTTAAACGAAAGAAGTCGTCTAAATTGAAAAAATAAATAGAGTCTTCAACAAAATATTTTTTCGTACACAGACTGAAATATTATAAGGTTTTCATCTTCTAGTCGTTATGAAAAAAAAAAAAAATTATTCGTTAACCACAATCGTTTCCATTATCCCCGACGGAACTACCTTTCAGTATTGCTTCATCGGGGGGAAAAGCCACTTACGTCGGGATTCGAACTCGAGAGCAACAGAATTGTATAGTTAGTAGGTCTCTACTGAGCCACCGACTAGTCATTATGAGAAAATTTGTGTTTGTTATGCGAGGGTCCACTGTACACTGTAGACCCTTTCGATCTCATGCAACAACATTTCATCTACATCCCTAGTATTCATAAAATAATTGAATTATATCATTAAAGAACCAGGTTCTAGTCTTTAGGGTTGCTTTTAACTGATCAGGTAGTCAGCCCTTTGTAAACATTCTGGGGGTTACTTTTTCTTGGCTGACGGGCATAACACGAAAAAGTGACCCAAATCAAGCCTCGTCAAGTTTCGAATACCTGGCGCCCCCTAGTTGATAAGAATGTAATCAATTGATGACTTCGTTCTTCCCCTCTGACTGTAACAGAAATTAAAATATTAAAGGCTCCCTCTGGTGTCCCTCTAAGTGAATTCGTGTAGGTGTATCCATTGTTATTCTCGTGCTCAAAGAGAGACCAGAGCAGAGGGAGAAAAAGAGAGCAAAAGAACAACGTCAATTAAACGACAGTTGGACTGGCAATAAACAGCAACAATAACAACAAAAACAACAACAGTCACAAAACAATAAACGTTGATAAAATGATAAATAAAAAGAACAGAACAGAAACTGAAACAAGTTTGACAACGTCATCGGCAAAAAGAGGGTGTGAGGGGGCGGGGAGGGAGGGCGCATGGGAACTGAACTCGTAACGTATAACATCATTTTCTAGGCTTACGAAATGAAATCATATTCTAAATTGCATTGATTGCTTTGACTTGTAGTTGCCCCTGAAACGACTCCATTAGATCATTGGAAACAGGAGGAGGAGGTGGAGGAGGAGGAGTGGCAGGCAGATTTATGAGATTATGTCATGCGGGAAGGGGCAAGGGAGCGGCAATTAAATTTGCATGTCAAATTATTAAACAAGTTCAATTTGTTCTCCAAAACAATGTTTCAAAAAATTGATACGAGGCAAACGTTTTTGATACTCCGGAGGCTAAATTCCATTAGTTCTACTAATTCGACTAATTGTTAAATAGCTTCTGTCTCCCCCACCACCCGCCATCACCCCTTGTATTCAACTCTTCGCCTAATTAGGAAATATCTTTTGTGGGCGTTGCCAGTCTGAACTTTAATTACCCCCAGAAGCAGCAACAACAACAACAACATCGATCTATCTAACAGGTTAAAGTTAAAGAGTTGTTTTTAAATATGTTTTTTGCTAGTTCACTAGCCTTTTCATAGGAAACTCATTCGTTTCGTTTTGTTCATTCGTTGATTGACTTTGTGTTCCCTTTTTTTCTGTTTGGGTTATCAGAATCAGATGCCACACTTAAGATAGAGAACATGTTAAAAACAAACCACAGGGCCGGGGCTAACTTCGACCGCATCAAAGTTTGTATACCCTTGCAACTTTTTTGGTAACTGTTTCCTTATTTGTAGTCATCAAAGTGGAAAAACTTTTGATCTACAACCTTAGGATCAAAGTCACAGTTTTCCACCGATCGTTCCTATGAGAGCTATATGATATAGTCACCTGATCTTTATCAAATTCGGCACAGACGTTAGTAGGTGTTGTTAACCGATGTTATTGAGAAAAGTCACATGCAAAATTTCATCTGTTTAGCTCTTACGGTCTAGGAGGAGTTCGCGCTGATCCAGACGGACGGACATGAATATTTGAACTGGTCTCGTCGTGCTGATCAAGAATATATATCCTTTAAACGATCGGAGATTCTATGCGTTGCACACTTCTGACCAAAATTAATATACCCTTTTTGCAAGGGTATACAAAAACTGTGGGAAATTAGTTTTAGATATGTAATTGCCAAATGACTAATGAAGTGCAAAGAAGCTCTTCTTCTGTCGAAGGGAATTGTCGTACTTGTTGGAATCCTTTCAATCACCTGTGTAATAAAATCTGACACGCCCTCATTTTACATGCACACACACACAGACACACATACACACACACACACACACACATACGAGTAAGAATGAACTTTTGAACTTTGCGGCACACCCATGGTTCTATTTCTATTTCTCTTTTTTAGCCAACTTCAACTTGCCAAGTGCAACAAAGATCATGATCAAGTTGATGATGATGATAATGACAATGAGCAAGGCTGTGAGAAGGGGGGGAGGTCAGGGGGAAACACTACAAAAACGCAGAAACTTGTCAGACAGCTAGGCAAAAAAACGAAGACGAAGAAACGGCAGCAGCTACCAAGAAAGAAGAAGGCTGGCCCCAACCGCTTGAGTGCATTTTCCGGGCCGACAACCCTTTTCTAGACAAACATTGAAACTGTTTTCGTATACCCTGTAACAATAGCTAAAAGCTGAGCATATTAGGCCTGCTAAGAATTAGCTATTGATAGCCATTTACCATCAGTAAATATGCGGATCCCTGAAGACAAGTTACTAATCCTTAGCTCAGCTTTTAATGATCGTATTCTTATATAGATCTCAACCTGCGTTTTACCAACTTTACTTAGAGTAAATTCTCAATTTATGAGATATACAGAAATATATTTCTATATATATCGGCGAGTTGAGGGTTTCAGGGATTCCGGAATTGTATTGTGGTTTCTATTGTTAACTTATATTTTAGTCACTAGATTTGTGAATTCTCTCAACCGCACACTGAGTCTCACTCCATGTTCATTGTTCATTACTCAACACTGATCAATTCGCCTTAAAAGTAGGCACACAATTCAAATTCTTAGAAATGTCGTTTGTCGTCATTGCGCCCTTATTGTTTTTTCTCAAACCTTTATTGTATGCACAAGTTTTTATTCTGTTTAAGCTTCCCAATATACATATTTAAAAAACATTTAACATACATTTTAAAACATTCAACATACATTGTTTGTCCGTAGTCTGATATTTGTTGGTTGATATATAGCATCTCTAAAGTGAATCTCTGCTGAGAGATCTGGAGTAGGTCCATTGGTTGCACAGTGGGCTGAAAACGCTGACGTTTTGCGTGTCGCCTTCCTTTTATCAGTGTTCGATCTATGTCCGTAAATCTTGTCTTTAGTTCTGATTTCGTCGGCAGGGAACCAACTTCCATCAGACGAACTAATCCACCTGCTTGCCTACATTAGTTGCCGTCCGCGGCTGTTAAGAAAGTTCTCTAAAATGTCGTATTGAATGTTATAAAGCCAATGCTTGTTTAAAAAGTAGATTGGCTACTAAACAATATACAGTAGAATCCGGTTAAAACGACGCTAAAGGGACCGACGATTTTTGTCGTTACATCCGGATGACCTACTAGCCGGAGGCCCTTTCATATAAGTTTGCATGGGGACCAACCAATCACTCATCGAACTTAGTTCGCTATAACCGAACGGACGTTATAACCGGATTCTACTGTATATTCACAATGTTCATAAGTTTATAGAGTATTATAAATTCGTTCCCACTTTCTTTACTTGTGTATTTATTACGCTAAAAGTTGTTTAAGAGCTGTAGAAGATTTGAGGTGGGGGTGGGAAAATGGATAAAAAGGGCAAAGAAGAAAATAGCTGCAGGAGGGAGGAGGGAGGAGGGTTGGATGGATGGATGGAACTGCTGCCAAATGGCTGCGTTTCTTTTTCGGGGTTGAATGAAACATTTTGTAAACAAACTAAAAACAGGCGGCCGGCATAAAAAAACGTACCAAAATATGTAAGTAGAGAAAAGAAAAACGAAAGAGAAATGAGAAAAATGTGTGTTGGTCTCTCTCTTGGTTTTCTTTTTCTCTTGCTCTTTGCTCATTTGTTGTTTGTGGTCAGTGTCAGGGCTGCATTTTTCAGGTATGAGTAATATATACGAAATGATTAAATGGATGATAAAACGAAAAGGAAGCGAAAGGAGAGAAAGAGAGAGAGGCTTAAAAATGATATGTGTCACCCACCACTCAAAAAATGTGAAAGCACTCCCCAGTCTCTCTCCACCCCTCCACCCGCACCCCCCACTCACAGCTTATCGATTTTTTGGTTTTTCTTGTTTGTGTTTGTTGTCAAGAATAGAAAATGACGACAAACTATTATGTTAAATTAGAGAGGGAAGCAATAAGAACTAATCATAAAAGTTTTATCTTTCAAAAATTTGGTTCATAAATCGAAAATCAATAAAGTTTTTAGCCGGGTCGAGGTCGATGTATGGAAAAAACAAGGTTTTTCTCACAATTTTCCCCAACAAACAACCTTGAAATTGTTACTTCATATCGTTCTTATTTTCTAGTTCGCTTGTTAAGCAAATTATATTGGAGTTGATCAGATTTTAAGGGCTGCAAATCGTTAATAAGAGATCGAAAAGGTCCAAAATCTCAAGTAAGGAAAGATTTTTAAAGAATTTTTTTAGGGTGAGTCTGAGAATCGAGATTATTTGGTGACTCCTTAGAGAATCTTTGTTCTTGGGGGTTCTCAAGCTTCTTTAAGGAGGTCTGCCTAGAATGGTCAACTTTCTAGGTTTTTGAGATCTAGACTTGAAATATCCCTCCTAACTAACTGGAAAACAATTTAAATCAAGTTGAAAAGTAGATAAACTTGAAAACGTTTTAAATTAGATTGATTGTTGTTTTTTTGTCGGTTTTATTCGTTGATTTTGCCTTTTTCTACATTTGTTAATTAGAAAACAAGTCTGAATATAAAGAAGTTGAGACATTTTTGATAAACGTTACAAAATCTATACCCCACCCCTTTCCCTTCCCTCTATCATACTCAAAGAGTTCTAGCCGACAAGGGCAAATAATTTAGCAAGTCAAACAGAGAGGAAGAGGGAGAGAGAAAGAAGAATAATTGATAAGCCGGTCAGCAGGGTGGTGAGGGGAGTGGGGCATGAATGTGGGTGGCAGTTTTATGGGAAGGGGGTGGGGAGGCCAAGCATCCACATGACTTGAAAGACTGACACAATTCTCTTTTGCTCTCAGTTTTCGCTCTCTTTCGCAGTGCTCGTAAAATTTTGTTTAAACAAATTGAATATAATTTGTTTAAAGTAAAAGAAAGACAACGGCTGTTTCCATTACCAAAAAAAAAAAAAACAATTCATAAAACAAATAAGCTAAAAAAAAAGTTAATATTGAAAGGTATTTAGCACATATTCAAACGAGAGTCAAAAGATGCAGGAAATTGATTGAAATACAAAGAATTTTGGAATGCCCTATGAAAAAATTTAAAGAAATTACTTTACTATATACATAAAGTAGCATAATCCAGCAGATTCCTATGACCCGCTTATTGGAAAAGTAGAAACAAGCAAAAGAGAGAAACGGAGAAGGGTCATCACAAAAGAGCAGGACTCATTAAGAGGGGCAAAGAGGAAATTGTGTAACTCCTTCTCGTTCCTCCTTTGCTTGTTACAAACACTTTATGAAAATCATGATGACCCTTTGGAAAGCGTATATAATAAACGCCAAATTGCTCCTCTGGTTGTTGTCGGTTAAACCTTTTTTTTCTTCCTACGTTCTTTTACACTAAAATTTACACATTTCATCTTGCCCACGACATTCGTGACTCATAAGGGAGATAGCGAGAGAGAGAGAGAGAGAGACGCGCTATAGGCGAGGGAGGTGTACAAGAAGAAGAAGACCGACAGGACATATAAAGAGAACCAAAGAGAGAGAGAGAGAGAGCGAACGACAGCGTTACTGCTTTTGTTGTTGTACTTGTTTCCCACTATTTTCCTTGCTTTTGTTGTTGTTGTTGGATTTTCTTCATTTTCCGTTCATGCTAATTTTCACTGTATGTTACACACATTAATTTTTTTATCTTCTCCTTTTTGCATTTTAGAGCGCTTTTCATTTTGCCATTGCACGCGAAATTTAACAATTGTTGTTGCTGTTGTTGTTGTTTTGCAGTTTGAATGAAGTGCATTTTTTGTTGTTTCTCTTCCATTTCTTTGCCTATTTTTTGTTTTTCGGTTTTTCTGCTTTACACACTTTTGCATTACATTTCGTTGCTTGCAAAGAAACCGTTACACTTGTGCAATTTGACTGAAAAAGAACAACAACAACAACACAACGCCAGTAACTAATACAACAATAAGAATAGCGGCACCAATTTAATGACCCGTCTACACACTTACACTAATACACACACACACACACAAACACGTACACTGATGCAAACTGCAAGTGCACCGCAGCGAGACAACAACAAACAAAAATTCACGTGCCCAGAAACACAACCGATTTTGTTTTCGAATTTATTCAATTTATTTACTATGCAATATTATTGAATTCTTTTGCACCCACTTCCGCACGCCATTCAGAATTTCTTGCAAATTTCAATTTCGATTATTTCGAAAATTAACTATTTTTCAAAATTGCACATTCAAATTCCAATTCTCCGACAATAACGGCCGCACGTCCGCTCAGTTTGAAAAAAAACAGCAACAAAAAAAAAAAAAAAAACGACAACAAAATCTTCGCCGCGGCTCTCTTCAATTCAATTCAATTCGCTCGGCGCGCTCTCTCTTCTCACAAATGCAACAACAACCACAAGGCCCAATTCGCCCGAGCCGTAAAAATAATAATATTCGCCGTAACTTTTTGCCCTCTCGCCGTAAACAGTGTTGAGCAGAAAAAGCTGCTTTTAATAGAAAAGAAAAAAAGCTGAAATTTTGGGGGAAAAAGTTGGAAAAAAGCTGATGTTTTACAAACAATTTATTATTTCTTCTATTTTTTTTTACTTTTAAATATTAATTTTACGATATATTTTACCTGTCGCTTAAAACTTAGTTTAGCATGTCAACATTATGCAAATATTTTTGTATGAAAAATTATCAACAGTTTTTAAAAAATTTAAAAATATTTCGTTACCTGCTTTTTAAATGATTTATAAGTTCAGTTACAAGGCAAGCGCACGTATCCCGAATTGATTGTTTTAAATTAGTGTCTAAAATTAGTTTCATTTCCTTTTCGAATTCTTCGATGTAAATCTTTGATAAAATTGAATTACTTTGGAAGCACAATGAATAACTCAACAGTTGATTAATTGAAAAAAATGAAAAATTGTTCAGTAGAAAAACAAGGATTTTTTTTCCAATTTATATTTTAAAAAGTCATACTTTTAAATAAGCCTGATTTAACGGGAAAAAGCTGATTTGGCAGCACTGCAAGAAGTTCTTTACTTAGCACTAGTTCTATTACTCGCACCCTTAGGACTATTACTCTCACCTTTAGGACTATTACCCTCACCTTTAGGACTATTACTGGACCCTTAGGACTACCTATCGGATATTCAACTTCCATCGATATATCGATGGTTTTGCAGCCCTACCAACTAAAATCAAACAATAATAAATAATAATTTTAAACAACAATGCCAATTAAAGCTAAAGTAAACAAGTATTTGTTACCAGAGATATAATCAATTCTTCCGAACTTGCAGCATCCTAAAGTAAGGACGAGCCGGCAACAATCTTAAATCCGTGTAAACAAGTTTCAAGAAGTTCACAATTAATTTATGTCAATTTTACAGCCATAATGCAGCGTGAGGAAAAACACTTTGAGATGACGCTGGACGCCGTCTTGCAGCGACTGAACGATTTGAAAATGGCCGTTTTCTCAATGATCCAGAAACTGGAGATGGAATACGAGACCATCAATTGGCCAACATTCTTGGACAATTTCGCCATCATTTCCAGCCATTTGACGGGTTTGACCAAGATTCTGGCCAAAGAGCAATGTCCACCGCTGCGGAACCGCACTGTTTTGCCGCTCCTGGTGTCCATGGAGCGAGATGATGCCCTGATAAACATCACCGAAGGCCGCGTACCGGTCTTCTCGCATGACATTGTGCCCGACTATCTGCGCACCCGGCCCGATCCGATAACCGAGCAAAAGATGCAACAGAATGAACAAAAGGCGGCCAATCTAACCAACGATGCGGCTATGAAACAAGTCACCCAATACAACAAAGTGGTTTCCCATGTCCTCGATATGGTGACCAAAGCACGCGAGGAATGGGAAATTGAATCATCATCCCGCACTGGCATACAACAGACGAGTAGCATGACCGATACCCAACTTCTGGTGGCCGCTGTCGGCATGGGCAAGGGTCTGAAGATGACAAATTATGGTCCCATGATGGTACCACCATCCATACGAGCACCCTCGCCCATGGGTGGAGCCGGAGCTGGCGGTATGAGTCCCGGCAACGTCCAACAACTGGGCAAGGCTCCATCCGCTGTCAAGACCAACATTAAATCGGCCAATCAAGTGCATCCCTTTTCAAGATAAACACGTACAATTTGTCTATAGATCAATATAGATTTATATATATAATATCGGAATGTCGTCGTCGAGTCGTAAAATAAATATGTTCTATTACAAATTAATAAGATTAAATGAAAACAAATCAAACAGAAATTGTAATTTTTTTGTAGTTAGTCTAGCTTGCAGCCGCTTGAGCATGTTTCTCATTGATGAGAATTTCGTGTAGCTTGATATCCTGAGGCGTCGATGTATCAATCAGTTCTAGGCACAGGACTCGTGCCTCATCCTTTACTTTATTATACCCACGCACAATGCAAATGAATTTTTGTCCCAAAGTCAGTTCACGGAAACGTCGACAATTATCCTGTGACCAGATCACATCAGCCAATTGTATGCCTTCCAAAAAAAGGACGATGGAATTAATTGAATTGACATTTCTTTCAACAACTTACCATATAGCTGAGCTGGTATAGCCATTTTGGGCAACTCCCGCATGGCCATTGGCAACTGTATCAGCTGCTGCTTTGCCAAGACTCCATCGTCGCCCAAATCCACAAAACGTACATGGACTATCTCATCGTAGATCTGTTGCACAGTTACGCTATGGTGGAGATATCCAAATTTAGATTATTAAAATCATGACTAAGAATCCTTAGGGGACATCCATTAATTACGAGATTATACTTTTAACTAGTCTAAATGAAATTCAATTGGATCTCTCTTCCTCCCTAAGCTAAGGACTAGATTTGTTCCTTAGATCAGCATAATAAATATATTTCAAAAATAAATACATTTTTAAGTAGTTAAATGCTTCTTTTAAGTAGTTAAATGCTTCTCGCCTTTGTTGAACTTTCAATATTATCCTTCAACAATACTTAAGGACTACTTTATACTCATAATGACAACACTTAAGGGAAAGATTCTGCTTAACGTATGAGGTGACTCCTTTGAATACTGCGTAGTCTGGGATTTTAAAGGGTTTCCAAGAATTGTATTTATGTAAGTCATTTTTAAACAAATTTTCAGAGAAACTTATCACGCAATGGTTAATATAAAACAAAACTTATTGATAATTATCATTTTCCGTACTTTCAAGTCCATATATCTCCTAAATACACATTGCCTTTTACCTGAGAAGTCGGATATATGTAGAATCTTGAACGTTTTAAACTACGTAAACTTCGTATCTCATTTGACTTGACTATTTTTTAAAGCCACAACAAAGTTTTTACTTTTTTTATAAAGTTTTTTAAGTAAAAGACTTGTGTCTGATCACAAAACGATCTTAAGATTGAACGTAAAGATTACATCGGTGATCGAATCTTGGTCACCCTCATTCAGTTTTCAGAAAAACAAAATAAAAGTTAAGTTAAGCTTCAAACAAAATAATTGTCGAAATAGCGGACGTTCGCGTACAAAATGGATAGAACGGGGAAAACAGACAAACAGATCGTAATATAAGTTATCTATGAAACTGAATACTTAGGAAAAGAATGATAAACTCTAATCCCTATTTCAGTGCAATGGGATGCACCGATCACTGACTGAAGGGGAAAAAAGCCTCGGAAAACGCTTGGTTCGTGAGAATTTCATTTGACAAATGTTTTCTCCAGGTAAGTGTAAAACTTCAGTGCGTTGAAAAGAATGGAAATTAGTTATCAAATAATACTTGACAGAGTCAGCTACATTTAGATCGCGGGTTAGTTGTGGTGGCCCTGCGTCAGTAAGCGGCTAGTCAGATTTTTGGTCTTACATGGGTTAGGAAGTGCCCGAATGCTTGGTTTCCGAGGTGTCAGCCGGATAATTGCATTTATTCTTTAAGCTGCTAGTTTCATCAGTAGGATAATAATGTTTTCTATATCAACCATATTTGCCATGTTTCCTGCATTCTGAAAGGCTAAGAACAAGTCTTGAAACGCTTTGCATTCTTGAAGTGAAATCTTTCTTTTTCCACAACTAATTTTCATAATTTGACATACATTAAGACCATCGCAGAAAGTACTAGGCTAGGCTAGCAAGTGGATCAGAATATATTAATATTCTTTTGTAGCTAATTGTGCTAAACTCTTTCCATATCCCTTCTTTTCTCGTGTTTCTAAATCTCTATTTCTTTCTTTTTGATAGATTTTTTCCTCATTTACTACTATATTAAGTAAATAAAAGCTCGAATCATTGTAAATATATGTAAGTAGAAAAGGGCTAACTACCTAAACTCTTCAAATAGAACTAAATGGATTTGCATTGAAAGTCTGTCATTCTTGTGGCCAGTCACTGAATCCGGCTATTCAATAGACTTCTAATCAATCCATTGTTAAACCCACCGATGATATATATTTTCCGAATCTGGGGCTGCATATGCCTGTCCTATGGCACATTGGGTGACACTAGCTTTGTTGCTCTGCGCCTCCTTGGCATGTGCTTGCAAATCCTTCATCAGACGTTGAAGTTGATTGTAGCACTTGTATGGTTGCACCTAAACAAATGACAAGTAGTTAATTAATATAGGCCAAAATCATTCATAGAGAGGCAGGTAAAGTAAACTCACCGCAAAGCGTGCTGGATTAATTGACAGGGCAATGCGCCCTTCAAAATAAGATCCAATGGCCGGTATGGCCTCGTAATCCTTTATTGAAGCGATTTTCTGTGGCGAAACTGGTGGAGTCGATAGGAAGGATGAGGAAGAGGAGGAGGCGACTGACGCTGCTGCTGCCACATTTTCATGATTATTATTATTGGTAGAGCTGCTGGCACTACTATGGCTGGAGACTATGGAACTCAGGCTACTCCGACGCAATAGCTGGCCATTGGGATTGAAATGTAAGCCGCCATCATCGAAATGATCCAACCGAGCGGTGCTAAATGTTTGGAAATCGTTTCGAGTAATGGGCAGAAGGTTTTGAAGGTATTTGGGATTTGAATAAATTCTCAATTTACTGTTTGCTCATGTTTCTTTAATTATATACCCCATTTTTAATTGGTAAATTAATCGAAATTTGTTTCTTTTCTTATATACAAAGATGACGCATATGAGAGAAAAGTTACTTAGATATTAGCTTACAATAATGATGGTTAAAAAGGAATTATCGAACCATAATTTAACATATATGTAGGTGAAGCGAGATCATGTCGTATCCAGTTTATCGAAAGCGCTAATTTAAGACTTGAGATATTAAACTAAATGTCAAACACTGATAAGGATGGAGAGGATGAATTTGGGTAAAGATTATATGAACAGATGAGCAGAGAATAGATGTGGTTTGGTGGTGGTGCGATGAGCTTGGTGTGTATTGGTTGATGTGTTAGCCAACTCACCTCATCATCTCGTACTCCATTCGTATGGCGCTGTTGACACACAGATACATAGCATTGGCATCCTGGCCTCTTATGTAGATGTTAACCATGGGAAGTTTATCCGTAATTCCACTTTCCATAACTTTTAGCTAAATGGGGAGGGGGAAGAGGAGATTAAGATACATTTACTTTCAGTTTTAGTCGGTTCAACTTACCAACACTTCGCTGCGTGGTGGAATCAATCCACGTAGACTACCCAACATCTGGGCATCAATTGGAGGCACATCATGCAAACGAACACGCAAAGCTTGCGGTGGAAACGAAGCCAAGGCCAGATTATTGGCCTCCAGTCGATAGATATTGGAAATGTGCGTCTTGCGCAATCTTCCATCATCCACATAATAGATATCGAAAGTCTCCTCCTCTTGACTCTTTGGCTTGGAGGTCAACATGCCGCGATACCATTGCTTGGGGGCATCGACTCCGGCGGATTCATCGCAAACAAAGACAAGGTTATCCCTCAATAGATCAGAATATTGGACACGATGCTTTTCATCGATGCCAGCCGCCACGGTATTTGCTATGCTGCGCTCCACAAATTTGAGATCATCGTTTCGTATCAATACCATCAAATCACCCATATCATTGATATGAGCGACGAGGACTGGATTCGATTTCTGCTCCAGACTCAGTTTAGGTGGGCGTGTACTTTGCGTTATCTCTTTTACCACCAGATCATTTAGGTGCACATCCTCGGCGGTGGATGTATCATAAAAGGTGCCCACCAAGCACGCTTTCCGCTTGCCCTTCTCCAGCAATCCCTGCGGATGACCACCCTGTTCCAAATATTGTTTCCGGGTCGTCAAGATGCGAGCAACCACACTTTGACCGGAGAGTTCTTTGCACAGCACATCATAGGCATACGGGTGATCTTCAAATTTCTCCAAGGCATACATACTCAGGCATACAACCTGGCAAGGCACAACCAAAAATTGTGGAGCACACAGATACAAATCGTTGAAGTCAAAGGTAACCACATCACCAAAGTCTACAAAATGGCAACGACATTTACGATGTTGGGCATCGACATCCAGAACTCGGACGCGATTCCAGTTATCCGCCACCTCAACCAGATATATTTCATGTTCTTGTGGCTCCAAGACATTTCTGGGATAATCACTCGAACTCATCTGTTGGTTCATATGCTCAGTCAAGGTCTCGAAACTGGAATTGTGATCAATGAACCGTGCCCAGACATGTTGGGTGGAATCACAATGTGTTATGTACATACTCCACTCCTGAGTGCCATTGTCATTTAACCAGGGCAATGGCAAGTCTTGCAACTCACTTGACTTATGATACAGATGCGGCTGATGATGGGCTACAGCTTGTGACTCTGGTGGATTGGCAAAGACGATAATCTTTGGGTTAATACCATGCTCAATCCTTATTTTACTATATTCGCTTATCAAATCATACCAATGACTTGGTAACAGATGCTTAAATGTCTCCTCATACCATTGCTCTAGACGATGGCCCAATATGCCGTGTGGATATTTCAGTAGCTCCTCATAGAGGGTCTCCAGGAAGTCTTCATCCTTCATGGTGCATATACTCAAATGTTTACGTGACTCCAAATAGCTTATCCGATCAATGGCTATGCGAGCTGTGCCCATGCGAGCGGCTAACTCATTGGGAAACTCGGCAGGATAGCTGCTATAGACATCGACATCGATGCGCACCGAGCAATGGAAACTGTTGCGTCCGCCAAATATCTGATATTGAGGACTATTCAAGCCATGGGCTTGGCAGTAAAGAGCCAACGATTTCATCGGATCAACTGAAGAATCAAAGAGGAAGTTGCCCACATTGCGTTTTGGAGCAACAACTGGAAGTGCTGGTGGACTTGGAGCCGACTTCGGCTGCTCTTTATCTATCAATTTGGGCTTTGTTTTACTCACCATCTCGGGAGTAGCTGGTGGAGTTATAGGTGCGGGAACGGGAATCTGCTTGAGCTTCAGTCTATTATTCACCGAGGAGCTAGGAGTGAATGGGGATGGTGATGATAATGGGGGCTGCTGCTGCTGATGCTGGGTTCCACCACGTTGGAGGTTACGACCAGCTGTGCCTCGTCCATTACCAACCGCTGGAGCACTGTTACCTAAAATGGGACGCATATTTTGGGCCTTCATATTATAGTCCATCCGGTATGAGTTATTCTCATTACCGGAATAGACCAAAATATTTTCCCGTTTCTCCTTTTCGATTTGCTCCGGTTGTTGCTGCTGCTGTTGTCTTTTGATGGACTCTTGCTCTAGCTCTCTTTCACGTAGCAATTTTTCCAGTTCCTTTTCGATTCTCTTTGCTTTCAGATCACGCTCCTCTTGACGTTTTTGCTCCTGGTGACGCTGCAAATCCTCCTGGTGTTTGGCCTGCTCCCGGAACAAATGCTCTTGAAATTGCTTCAAACTTTTTTCTTGGCGGGAAACTTCATGCATACGTTGATCCAATTCCCGGCGCAGTTGATCGACTTGTTGATGCTCTTCTTGTTCCTTTTGGCGTCGCTTCAAAGCCTCTTCGTGCTGGCGGACTGATTGCAAACGTTGCTCCAACTCACAACGCAAACGCTCCACCTCTAGTTGCTGTTGTTGTTGCTTATGGGCTTCGAATTGCTGTTGCAGCCTTTGTTGCTGTAGCGCCTGCTGATGAGCCTGGCAGATTCTCGGCCTTTGTATGGCCGGTTGCTTATATGCAACTGAAGTTGCTACTGGAGGTAATCGTCTATGGGATGTAGGTGCTGGCTTCCTAGATTTCTGCTTTCTCACCATAGACGCTATATGGGCCGTTTTTTCATTATACTTTGCCGATATATGCACCTGAAAATAAAGAAGGGAAAAAACACATTAAAAACCTTTTCAAAGGCTTTTTTGTTAGTTTCAAGTGGCTCAAAGGGACAAATTTTTCCGGGTGATATTTATCAGAGGGCGGCGTCAAGTAAAGCTAATTCGGGGAAGTCACCCTGTGATTATTGGAGAATGTAAACTGCGATCGAATTATTTAACAAATCTTTTAGTTCCTATATACTCTACCTCCCCCCACCTCTTTACAATCAAAAAATGCAATTACAGCAAATTCCAATGCTTAGAAATGAGATCAGTTGAGAGCTGAGGCTATATATGTATGGGTATATATATGTTCTTGGTTGGTTTGCTCAATCAAAAATGATTCATATATGTATATATTATGCGGGCCTTGCAATCGTTGTTGTCGTCGGTGCTGCCTTTATAGGGTCAGACCCCAAATGAATGAGTATAGTGGTTGCCTCTCCCCCCTCACCAAAATGGAAAGGAAAGGCAATGAAGCTTGAAGTCGAAGGCGAAGCACTCAACACAGACGTGACGATTAAAAAGGAGGGAAATATATACATACATACATTGTTTGTATGTATGGAAAGTATAATAAACTTTGATACTTGCAGCGAGAGACTAGTGAAAGCGCGTTAATATTATGTTGATTAGAGCGAGGCGAAAAGTGCAATAAAACATTTTGTTTTTACGACGGAAGTTAAAATTTCAAAACTATGCAACTTTTACCATTGACTACACCTTGATTTTGGCCAGCTGCTGCAAAGCAAAGGCTATCATTGAAGTGTCTCGGACTCAAACGATTTGAAGGTAGTTTAGCTTTAAGATTTTGACTAAATGTCTTCTATATGAAGGACTAGTTAATACCTCTACTACAACTATTACAATCATGTGTGACTCTGAAAATGAATAACAATTTCAATATTTATAACACTTTGTTGATAATGCCGTCAAATCTACAGTGTAATGATATATAATTCCATCTGTTTTAAGGCATTTCTGTCCTTAAATGAAGAACTAGTTAACACTTTGTTGATAATGCCTTTAATCTTGATCCTTTCTAAGGCTTTTCTGTATGAAGAGTTAGTTAATATGAAAATGCCAGATGAGTAAATCTAAAAATGAATAAAAATTTTATGATTTATAACACTTTGTTGATAATGCCGTCAAATTTACAATCTAAATGTATATAATTATAATTCTACATTTTCTGAGGCTTTTTGGAAAGAAGAACTAATTAATACTCTACTATAACTATTGCCATGATGTGGAACTCTTATATTAAATAACAAGCTTAATGTTTATGACACTTTGTTGACAATGCCTGTAATCTTTATCCTTACTAAGGCATTTCTGCGTGAAGAACTAGTTGATACTCTACTTTATTTATTACGATAAATAAAACTTGATATCGCAGAAACTCTATAGAATCTATAAAGTTTTTCAACAAAATCAATAAACATCTTTGTCATTGGTTTTAAACTTACGACTAACAACAACAAAGTTGCCAAGAAAAAGGCGGGTCAGATTCGGAATTGATTTTAACTGCACCCACAATGGTAGTGAGTCTGAGTGGGTGGATACAACCATCAAGAGGTGTAGGTAGGAATTGAAATTCTAAACATTTAAATACAAAAATGTTTAGCAATGCAACAGTACAAACCAGGGAGAAGAGAGAGAGAGAGATAGAGGGGAACGCTAAGTTTTTGATAGCATTTTGTTCACTTTCACCACACACACACACACTCACAGAGTTAAACACACAAAAAATCTGCTGACATTTACGATTTTCGTATTACAGACACATACATTTTCTAAAATTTAACTCAAATTGCAGCTAAAAAGCTTTTGCAAAACATAAATATCAAAAATCCATCAACTAAAACTATAGTTAAATGCCATTGTTTACACTTTTTTCAGATGGAGAGATGTGGATGACGGCAAAGACGTCGGTTGACACGTTGCCCCCTTCTTTGTGGCAATATAGAGAGAGAGAGACCGAGAGAGAGGGAGCTACACAAGCAGCAGCTGCAGCAGCACACGAACCCGCACGGTTGTAGTGAGTGAAACGGACTGAAGAAGAAGAGACACACAACAAGAAGCTTTAAGAAAAGCTCGCAAAAAAAGCTACGACAGAGAGTGAGAGAGAGAGATAAATTGCATGATGAGAGTGAAACTGAGAGAGCAAGCAACAATGTCAAGTGGGTTGGTTCATTGTTGTTGGGTGGCGGGTGAATTGTTTTTTTTTTCTGCAAATGATAAAACTAAATACATATATGTAGATCCCAAAAAGAATGTCGAATGATAATGGCATTCCTAGCTCGCTCTCTATCTTTCTCTTTCTACAAATTTTACAACTGATTTAAGCCGATTGATGTGAACCAATTCTAAAGTCTAAAGACCAAATTAACTTGGTCTTAACTGTCTTTAGGTAAAATTTGTCAACTAGAGTCCCTTGACAGTTTTCAAGACGAATTCGCTTAGACTCCAGAGATTAAGAGTAAGAGATTAGATCTAGATTAACAGATTGTAGAATAAAAAGAAAATGGTAAATCAGCTTCCTATATCGTTCTGTGTCTGATATAAAATCAGAAAATAAGCAAAGTTCTTACCTCTCCCCAGACATTTTGAAATGTGAATTCTCTCGTATCGTCAAGCATATCCTGAGCACATTGGTAGCCCAATTCACGAAACGGCATAGAGTGACCCTCAACATCTTCATAGTCGCGTAATATGGCCTTCAAACCAACCGGCGGTTTGCGGGATGTTATAAGTGCTCTGATCACCGAAGTGATATAGTTCATAGTTTCCTCTTTCCTATCCATCGAAACAACTGGAGCAACAGGATCTGCAAATAGGCAATATCATTAGTCAGGTGACTAGTGTGGATGATGATTCAAATACTGTGGAATGACCAAAGCCCCCCTCCTCGCCCACCCCCTTCTCATTAACAATCATAAACAATATTTTGGCAAACTACGGCAACAACAATTAAGTAAATCCAAAACGAAAGCAACGACGATAAAAAGACAGAGAAGAGAGCGAGAAAAAGAGAGAAGAAAACTGTAAGTGCGGCGTCGGCGCAGAAAGCGCCATTCGCATTGAACGCGGTAAATTTTTGGTCGTTTGAATTTTTGGACAGCAAAATAAATTTTCTTCTTAAAAAATTAAACATGTGTCCAGTTTACAGATTCCCTTACGCATTTTTTTCGTTTCTCCATCTCTTTCTTTACTGATGCTTCTTTTTGAAGCGACGCCATTTTGAAATGCAAAAGCCCCGTTAGATGCCAAAGCGCAATGACACAACAAAAATATAAAAATAAGACTTACGATTTTTCTTCATTTTCTTTGGGTTTTTTTTACAAATTGATGGGTGACGTTTGTGACGAAACGAATTGTTTGTTCTAAGTTTAAAATAAAATGGACTTGCCACTTTTTGCCGAAACTCAGTCTTTTATTTTAAACCATAAAATTTAAAATTTATTTTTAAATCATTTAAACTATTTTTTTGATTTTAAATCAATGATTAGTCGCTCTGCGAATTTGTCGTTTTGTAAACTTTGGGACAATACAGTTAAATAAAATGTGAAATAATTTGAGCCGCACGTCAATTCCGCTATTCGTCAAGAATTATAAAGGGTAGTTGCCACATCAGAGAAAGGCCAGGACAAGAGTTGCCACAAATAATAATTACAGCGTTGCCATTACGGCGCTGTGTTGCTTTTTGACGGTTTATCGAAAAACTAGCTTTTATTAACTATTTAAATAAAAACGTTGATTTATATAGACATTTTATCTGAAATTAGAATCATAAGAAATATGGTAAGATGTTCTTACCGGATAAGACTTAAGACAAAGATTAAAGTATTAAGATCGGGATCTTGGTTAATCTATTTTATTACAAAATATATTCGTTAAAAACAGAGAAAGGATTTCACAAGTTAATGTTATTAATTGATTGTCGTCGTCTGCCTCTATTTCTCCTATTCCTTAAAGGTTGTTGCTGCTCGCATCGGATTCTTTCTCTATCCTCTAGAGGTACTCTCTCAGGTCTCAATATTACGTTAGCTAGCATCTTTTGTTTCTTTTTCTTCTTCTTTTTACGTTTCCTCGTCTTGGGCTGAATTTGTTGCGGGGTCATTTCATTAACCATCAATTTATGATCGTTTATAGAATATATCTGAGACTGCGGTGGACTCATGGGCTTAGGAAGGTCAGTCTTAGCAGATGAGCCAAGCTCACCACTTGGATATGCAGGTGGTACCAGCGGCTTATCCACAACATTTAGAGATTTGAGACTTAAAGTGGCGCTGGATTTGCTATGTCCCTCATCCACTCCCTTCTCGATAACTTTCGGATAGACAGTCTCGAGACGAGCAGCTGCCGCTGGAGCCTCATCGGTACGTGCTCGTTTGGCCTTCTGTAGCCATTGGTTTTGTTTAGCTTTCAATTGCTTTCGCAGTATTTGATGTTCTTCTCTAACCTTTTGCTCCAATTTAAGTTCTTCATCGCGAGCCTCGTCTAAATCTTCCATAGCATCCAAAGGTCGTACACCGAAATAGAAGCTTTGACTCTGATGCGTTGCTTGAGGATTCTGATGAAATTGTAGTTTTAGTTTGCTTTCTGATTCCGGCAGATCTAGCCGCTCTCTGTTTTTTTGTCCTTCATTTTGGGATTCATGATTTGGACAACTATCTAATGATTTTTCTAAAATTTCCAATTCCAAATAATTGAGATCCTTAAGCATCAACAATGCATGTCGTTTCATGCCCCTGATGATCTGAAGAAGCTGTTCAGCTGCAGTTGATTCTATAAGTGGTTCTTTTTCCTGGATTTCCACTGGCCTTTCGGGAGAATTCTGTGGACAACGAGTGGGTTCGGGCATGCATATTTCAGTGGGTTGCGTGGGTGGAGGACAGGGAGTAGTGGTCCTACAAGTTGTAGTACACTTGGTGGTAGTGGTAGGGCAAATTCTTGGGGTGGTTGGACACTTTGTGGTACACAAACTGGGCCTAGGTGCTGGTTTGCATTGCTGCATGTTATTGCAGCTCATTGCCTTGGCCAATAAATTCATTTTCGCCTCCGAAGGCTCAACAGTATCAAGTGTATGGATCACCGCAAGGCCTCCTCGAGACTTCTCTCCTTGACGATTCAACATGCGTTCAAATTCCCGATCAGATGCTGCGTTCTCTAAACGTTCCCTATGCATTTGTAGTTCTTTTTCCGTTTTTGCTCGAAGCAAACGCTCCCTAAGATCATTGAGCACATCATTCTCCCTCACTCTCTCTCTATTGGCCTGCAATTGTCCGGCCGTAATCGCTTTTATTTTGTTATTGAATTTCAAAGCTTTGATATAGTCCCAATTGTTATCCAACTCTCCGAATAAATCAGGCAAAACATTCTTATGGACTATAGTCTCTTTATTCAATTGTTCAAATAGTCCGCTCGGATCATGTCTATCGATTAGCTTCAACTCGACCAGAGGTTCCCACTCATTTACATCATGAACGTTATTATAGTGTCGCCTCAGGGGATGACTTGAAAATCTCTTTCTATCAGGCTTACCGGAAGTGCCAGAGACATCTTTTATATGAAACACTATGACCATTACCATTAGAAGATATCGGGTTTTATTTTGTCGATATTGGAGTATTGACATTGTTTTCAACAGCTCCACATTTTGCTGTTATTTGTTGATACTTAAAAGTAAAAACAATTTAAACAACTATTTATTTCTCAGAAACTTCAAAACTATATTAACCATCCATATCTATCCATAGATTATTAAGATAATTTTCACAAACTTATGAACCATATATATAGCAATATTAAGTATAGAACTAATACCTATAATTCTCCTACATATTTTTTGAGTATAATCAATATCCTTTATATAGCATACAAAATCGGAATCATTTATTGCTAAAGGAATCCGCCCTACTTGATATTGACTATTACATAGACATCTGTTATATTACCAGAATACCTTGCTTTGCTAAATCAAAATTTCACATAATTCCTAAAATTATGATCATAGGGTTCTATTACTTGTAATATAAAAAGAGAGCCAGGTTTTGAAAATGTTTCTGAAGCTTTCGAATAGTTCAAAATAATTTCTGTTTAAAGACAGTGTTGAAAAATATCAAAATTTTAAATGGTATACGCTACTAATACTACAAGAAACCAAACCACAGGACATTTGCTTTTCAAATGCTCAGTTCTGTTAAATTTTTATGAAATTTTTACATTTTTCATCATTTACTTTACAGACAGAAATTGACCTAAATTGATATGATTTGTTTTCTTAGCTACGTCACTTCACTGCTGATGGAATCTTACATCACCTGCAACGACAAAAAAGAGATTAAAGCCCACTACAAAAACGTATGCAATTAACATTTGGCCATGGCTCCCATATGCTCCATATGCCTCCAGTCCCAGTCGTTACAGCTGCAATGCAGTTTTAAGCCAATTCAATGGAACTTCCAGACCCATCCTGGAATGCTTGAACGGGTGACTCAATTGACCGTCGTCGTCGTCGTCGTGTTGCCAACCATGCAGTCGAGTTTTCTACATCAAACGTTACACATCATATAAACGAAAAATCGAGATATCTAAAGACAGAGAGAGGACAGACAAAGAAAAGGATATTATATCATAGACTTATATTAGAGACAAAAATATTTTACCCAATAATTCCTGTCCTAATGCGACAAAAACGCAAAAGGCATAAAAACTAAGCCCATATATAGAATATATATAAAATAGTTATTTAAAATTTTCCTCTATCCTGTGCCTTAGTGAGAGGAAACCTCCAAGCTCCCATCTCCCTCGCGTGTGTTGTTGTTGTTTCGAATTGTGTGTCATGACTGTCCTTGCCAATATGCACATCAAAATGATAATATTGATTTTGTTTTTCTATAACGGTTCCTACAATTGGAGTAAAAAGCTGTAAAAAGGTCTGCTACGACAAAGCGAATCGTTCGGTGGAAGGCGGCGTATCCTCCGGTTGTGTTTCGGTTTCGGTTTTTTCTCCCCCCAACACACGCAAAGGATTAAAATATCATCTACTTCTACTACTACAAAGTAAAGGGTGAGTAATCCATCGATTTTTTCTAATTGAAGTGTGGAAAACTGCATCCGTAAGGACACTGCCAGGAAAGAGCAAGACAATACATATATATTTGTATATAATATAAGCTTGAATTGCGTTGGGGCTTGGGCCCAAAACACTAGCAACAACAAGTAGACATAACAATGAAAAGTCAATAAAAATGCGCAAAAGCAAAACATTCTCACCAAGATAGAGAAGAAGTTAGGTTGGTCCACAGTGGCATCCCCAAAAAGTAGATACAGTTCATTTGAAATGTTCACTTTCAAACTTGAGTTTCTTAAAATTCTTAAGAATTTTAAGAAACTCAAGTTTTTTCATAAAATATGAGAAAAAGTAGTAAAATTTGAGAACTTACAGATTACTTTTTACTTTAACTCTTTATCACTGTATTTTCTGTTGCTGTTTCGTTAAATCGAGTGGTATTTCCCTCAGTTCTCCCCGACCATCAGCCACTATCCACACGATATTTCAAAATTTCTTTAAGTGTTTCAAAAAGTAAATACTTGGAGTCGTTATTATTTCACTGTCATAGATCCCACAATATACAAAGATAAACAGTTATTGGAAAAAAGGAATGAGTTCAAGGAATATTCCCGAAAAATCTCAAGGACAATACAAAATTCAAAAAAGAAGAACCCGATCGAAAAAATATTCTTAATATTTGTACACTAGTATACAAAAGGTTCTTAGACTATGCAATTCTCTTAACGATGACCTTTTCTTATATCCTTCTATAGATCAATATCTGAAACCTAATATCAGTAGAATAAAGTGTTGTTAATTTTTGTGTTCAAAAACCAATACCCATTTATGATGATGGGAAGTTACCTCAATTTTGTTGGAAACGACTGTAACGAATTCATTGCACTCTGTGGTTTGTCGAGCATTGTCTTTGTCTCACTTTGCTTTCCAAGGCATTTCCAGGGCATGCGCCTTAATTTTACAATGTTTTGATAGTAAAAAGGACAAAGGCACGAGACCAGAATTTGTTTACAAAATAGGCTAACCAGACGGTCGACACGTGGCACTAGGCAACAATATTGGAAGTAATTGGATAGCCATTGCCACGGCTACCGATGGATGGAAGGAGATTGAGACACTTCATTCCCTTCCCTACTTGGGCACTTGGGCTACTGTTGAACATTGCCGGCCGGTCTTGGGCTTAGACGTCTAAAGCCTCTGATGACGTCAGGGATTGTGACAAACGACATTGAACTAGTTTTTCATTTGGTCTATAATATAATCATCTTTTGCTCACATTTCACCATGTGACGTCAATGGGTGGGAATGAGCATTGAAAAAGGAAAACCAAATTACTCATCCAAGCCCATTTATTTATGGCTTAATCGAATTTCGTTTTTACGCTGACCTACGAACTTTGGCTTCCGTTTCAATTTGTATTGCTCTCTGTGTGCCATAAATTGTCACATTAGGAGCTTGAATGAATTCATTAATTAATGCAAATTAATGAACTAAAGCAAATTTTATACAAATTTTTATTTTGTATTAAATTTTGCATGCAAATTTAACGCCCTCGAAAAATAACGATTTCACTTTTGATCGACCTTAGACTTCGATCAAGTTCAACTAACTACGCATAATCTGTGGGATCCATCTTATCAACAGCATTTTATAAATGTACAATATGTATATAGGGTTAGGTATATATCAGGAATATGTTCAGAAAAGAATTGAATATAAAATTAATAAATTAAATATAACAAAATTAGTTTTGGCAAGGAAGGAGAAAAGATAGACTTCGAACAATTAAATCGGTAAATTTTCTAAACGTTTCAAATGGTTGTAAATGGATAAATGATGAATTTTCGTCTTATTACATTTCAAAATCCTTCACAATATTTCATCAGTAGTTTTCCCTAATGACCTTACTTACTTTAAGGCTAAAACTAGTTGAGAATTACATGAAACGAGAGAGATAAAGTAGCAACGCTAAATTTCACCTCTGCATTCTCTCAGCATTCTATTCCTTGTATTGGCCTGTAATAACATAAAAAATTCAACCATAAATATTAAGAAAAAGCCAGGACGAAGGCAACTCTTATTGACACAGTGAAAACATAATTAGGTAGGCAACTCTAATTGCGAGTGTTGAACAAGTGAAAAAAAGCTTAAAAATGTTTCCTATATTCGCTATCTTTGTAAGATATGTTTAAAAAGTTTTCTAAGAATCATGGTTGATATAAATTTTTCAGCTCTAAAGATCTCAGAAGATTTGGCAGCTAATATACATATACACGTATACAAACATTCTTTCTATAGATTCTTAACTCTTAGAACTTATAAAATGTACACATTTTTAAGGAGAATCCAACTAACTTACTAACTAACTTATTGTAAGATCTGATCACACCCATTTTGGCATTTCATTCCTGCATTTTCGCTTAAGTACAGACAATTCAAAAGCATTTATTAATGTGACCTTGCATTTTTTTTTGTTCATATTTTGATGGCACACTTGCTATAAACCTTTATGCCCGAAAATTTTAATTACACCGCACAGAAATGTTTGTCTTGTCTATATATACATATATGAACAATAACAACTTTTTGTTGCATTACAACGCAAATATCTCAACTCATCTATATAGTCGGGGCCTAGGGGCCCCATATGAAATCAGTGAATGTCTGTTGTTGGTTGTGGGCGACGACGAAGGGGGAAATTGAATTTGCACACAGTCTAAACAAGAGCATTAGGCTTTGGCATTGTTCTATATACCTAGTGAACGGGGGCCCATGTGAATAAGAGAAACCGCCAGAACAAAAGTTCTATATCTATATATACATACAAATATACAAAATTGCAATGGCGCCCTAGGCCTATAAAATGGCTGCCAAAAAATACATATATATATATATGTTTTGCAGTGTTCAAAAACGTGATTGCAAAATCTAGAGGCAAAGGCTAATGCGCATTTAAACTAATCTACATCCCCTTCGAATAGTAGTTATGAGAGTGCATTATGGGTATGCATGTGATGGATTAGATAAGGTAAAAGGGTGGCTATAAACAGACTCCGACTGACATGTTCGGCGAAACAAATTTTCCACTCCAGAAACCACAAACAAACAAACACACACACACACACATACCTTGTGAGCCATTAAACTTTATTTATTAATAAACATAATAAGCCATGGCACAAGGTTAAATATGTAGATAAACTAGTTCTAAAAATCAAATCAAAGTAAATAAACAAATAAATGATAGGAATATTATCGTAATATTATTCATTTTTTTTTTTTTTTTAGGCACGCGTGACCAATTTCACAATGTAGTGGAAATTTGGGCATAATCAAATGAGTAGGCAACTCTTATTTATAGTGTTCAACACACTGGAAACTTTCAACCGCAATCAATTAGGTAGGCAACTGAAGAGATATGAGTAGGCAACTCTTATTAATAGTGTTTGACAAAGTGGAAACTTTCATTCGCAATCAATTAGATTCTTAGTGTCGAACAAGTGAAAATAATTTCAAAATTTTACTTTTTAGACTTTTTTAAAATATTTTATTTAGTTTTTTGGTTAGTAAATCACGAAATGAGAATTTTAGCTTCTAATCAAATGCGTAGTTAACTCTTATTATTAGTGCTGGGCAGAACAGAATCCTTATAATTTTACTGCTCCTTTCAACTACAATTTACTGATGCACAGTTTTCGTGCTTTTTAAACGACTTACCAACACTGCATACGTGTAATGAAAGTTCCCTGACTTCCTTTTTGAATTACTCTTCAATACTAATTCTCGATATTTCTGCTTTTCTCATTATAGCAACCGGAAACTTTAACGGAACCGGAAACAACAGCTGCTCGACTTGAATTCAATCCTACCCCAAGAACTCAAGCTGCAGCTCTCTGCTAATAGTTTTATTTCTACGTTTTCGACCCTCCCTCCGCCCTTCCCCCGGTACTCACGGAAACAATATCAAAACAAAATCAACAACAAAACAAAACATAACGAAATCGCAAAGATACGAAACTATAGCCAAGAGTATGTGGAATTTTTCATACTTTTTTTGCGTCATAAATTGAAATATATTTTGTTTGTTTTTATTTTTATTTTTTGTTGTGTTTTCTTGCTGTTCGTCTTCGTGTTCGTGTGAATCAAGCGAAATATACAAAACAAACCAAACAACAAAAAGTGTGCCATAGCCCCTCACAGACCTCTGACACCCTCGCCTCGTATGTATGTATATGGCTGCCCTCCCATACATATATGCCATATCAAAGACAATACAATTCAGATCGTGTGTATATATATAATAGACGACCAGTGCACTCGATTCTCAGTCGTTACGCGTCTCTCGTCGACAACGGACAGCAGCGTTTTAGAACAGACAGAAGGAAGGAACGAATTCCGAGCATATGTACACAATATATACTCGTTAATATTCAAAAATAGCCAAGTGCAAGTGCAATACTATATAGAATTTCAAATCAAAACTGTGGGTAACAAAAAATCCACTTCGATGTCGATTAATTCGCCAATATCGTTAAAAGACTCGGACCTGCATTGAACAGGCAAACAAAAAAGCAATTCCAACAACTATCATCACGCTAAACAAAAGTTCAACAAACCAACAAAACCAAAACAAACAAGAGGAAACTACAAGCAAACAACGCAACAAAAGACAATTTGTTTGCCTTTTCTTTTATTTTTTTCATTTTCTTTGTGTTTTTCTTTTACGCCCCCCTCCGCCCCGGTGCGTAAGTTTTAAGAGCAACTGTTGCAAGTTGCCGCAGACAATTTTCTTCTTTGGAATCAATTTTTATTCGGAAAAACTAACTAACTAACAAGTGTTTTGAAGTTTCTTACAAGCCTTGAAATTACAAAAAATAATCAAACCAGAAGAAACAACAATTTTTGTTTATCGGGCTTAGGCCATTGTATGGGTAAGTAAATTAACTTACAACTATCTGAAAATATATTTAGTCGGAAAAAAATAGAAACCATTTATAGAAAGTTTTTGAAATATTTATTAAACAATTTGTTAGATAAATTTATGGATTTTGGAACTACAATTCCCACGAAGATTTAAATTATGTAAATAGAAGTAAACCTTCTATCAAAAGAAGGAATATCATTCAAAATTTCTCATTTGGATCATTGAAAAGTCAGGCTATTCGAACTGGGATTACCACGATCTTAAATCGTTCAATTTTATAAATATATTGTAAGGTTAGAAACTGAAAACATTAGCAAATTTGTTATCTCAAAAGGATCAAAAGGATTGAAAGAGGTTATAGTGATCACTACGCGAATATCTTACAACTAGAGACAGTATAGGCTTAAATTTTTAGAAGCCTTGCTTGCAAAGCTTCTAAAAATTTCTAGTTTTCTTTTAAAAACATTTTGAAAAACATAAAATATGATTTGAATATTGTCTTAGAACAGTTCTTTCTCAAGTTCTTCTTTCGATTTATTGGTAATATATCAAGATAACTTCTGAAGATGCTTAGAACGTTTTTATTTTATTGCATAGAACCCTTAAATTGAGGTCTCCGTTTAGTAGGAACCCTTTGAATTGCAAAGAACTAGAAATATTCCCATTGTAAAAACCTTATGAAAGAAAGAAATAGCTCAAAAGTTTCTTAAGAAGTCATAAAAACTTTATGAAAGAAAGAAACAGTTTTGAATTATCTACGAGTACTTGTGGTTTTTCATATTTCCCGAGACAAAAATGCAACAAAGCTTGAAATTACATTTTTCTTATGAAATTGTTAGATGTTTTAGGCAAATGCTTTAAAGAGTTTTATGAATAGTTTATTTGAAACTTCTTAAAAAAAAACTCTTGCAAAATAAAAAATGATCAGAAAAGTAAGCCAAATTTTCGTTACTTAAACTCTTTTATAATATAGCAATGTATAGGTATTTAAAAACTACAAGACAAAAACAAATAAAAGTCGTATTTATTTGCATATTTAAAGTAATTCAATAAGTTCTGCTTTATATAAGTATTTCATGGGCAGAAAAAGTACATTTCATGGGTCACGTTTTCAGTACATGAACACTTTCAGCGAATAACCCAATTTAATTAGCTATTGCACCGTTAGATTCTTCAAGAGTCTCACTCTAATCTTAGAATTCAATCAAATTAATGTTGTGCCAGTTTAATTTTGCAATTTTCTACTTAGAAAACCTGTTGTTGAGCTGAATTGCAGGCTGAAATTGACTGCAATTTCTCAAACAGTCGGCGTAACCTCGATTATCTTTTCATCAAAATCTTTGCTGACGTTTTGTTATTTTGCCTGTGTTTTCTTTGGTTGTATTTTCTACATTGTCGTCAATTGCCAGGCAAATAAAAAACAAATCCAAAACAACAAAAAATAGCTTATCAAGTCGTAGAAAGTAGAGATAGCAGACGAAATGGCAGGAAGTGGGCGGTTCGGTCTAATAATCGAGTAAGCAATATGTTTCACTCAAGTACTGATTAGACAACAAACTGAAACTAAACCAACAAGTGGACACGTGTTGGATACAGCCCTCCTCAATGGGAAGCATGCCCCATGTGTCTGTATCGAGAGAAAAAACCTTGGCTCTTCTATTCAAATAGGTTGGGGGCCTGAATTTGATTAGAGCATTTGCCTTATTGTTGTCGGTTCGCTTTGTTTGTAATATGAATCAGTTATATGTATAGAATCAAATACGATAAGCATTTATTTTGTTGCTAATTGTAAAAAGTGATTCACATACAAAGTGCGAATGTCTCACAATGTAGCCAAAAAAATTAAGTTTTATGTTTACACAAGTTTAGATAAAGCGTAAAAAATTTGCCATAAAGACCATGAAAAATTTGCTAAATTGCGTTTTAGTCCCAGGAAGGGAATTGTGAAAAGTTAGCAAACTTGTAGCACAAAGTAATTTTTGAAGAATAAACTTTGTCATCAAAGAAAGTCCACCTAAAGACTAAGATATTTCTAATAGAATTCAGTAGAGATAGATACAGATCCGATTCGCTGTAATTTGTTTAGCCTGTTCTTTAAATTCATGACTCTTCTTATCTATTGCTTTTACAGATCAGTCTAAACCAGCAACGAAATTTGGAGACGAGCCGGACCTCCTGTTCAACCGAGCGCAGGGCCGGATTAGTCTGTATAGTGTTGGAGCAGCTGCTGATCAAGCATCAACATTGAATCCAAGCGTGAACGCATCACGACAAGTCGCCAACATTCAACTAGAAGCAACATTCAATGACTGTGAAAGTGGCTATGTGCCGACCGTGGGCCGCTGGGGCTCCGAGTGGCCAAGTTGACTCGCCGCAGGTGAACAGCAACAGGATGGAGCAGCATCGGGTACAGCAGCAAACAGTGCTACCGATGCTGCCGTTGGAGCCGCCTCCGCCATTGAGCGGAAGTTGGCGGAGAGAAAGCGTGGAATGGGATTGACTACAATGGAGAAGCAATCTACAGAAAGCGCAACAAATGATCGTCATCAATTCGAGAAGACCAAGTCAGAGTTACAATTGCGTAACACTGGCGCAGTCAGGCGTATGCCCTCGACATCTAGCGAGGATGATTATTCCAACTATGATGCTGATGAGGAGGAGGATGAAGAGGAACTGGCTGAGGATAATGACCATGGATGTTGGTCAACTGACCTGACATCGGTGGATAGATTACAGATGTCGGATCTTTATGCCGATATCAGACAACTATTGGCCAGGCAGCAGCACCACCGCCAGCAGTTGGAACCCCTGCACTCCCAGTGGATTGTGGGTGATGGTTATGATTTGAATGCCTTTAATCAGATGAATGGCGTTTGGCCTTTGGGTCATCCGCTGCCCTTGCCTGATTGGTCCACTCAGGTGAAGCCCACTTTGACCTTTGAGAACGTTTGGCAATATGAGGAATTGAATGCCATTGTGGAGACAACACTGCAGCGCATGCTGGAAGAGACTCATTACAATACCGTGAATCTTTTTATGGATTTCTATCGTAGTTTCAAGCGTACACGACGCTCTGATCTACGTAGTTTCTTCCAGTTCTATGATGTGCCCATCAATCGCCGTCATCACATGTGTGTCTCGTTGGCTTTCGAGATTATGGCCAGATTGGTTCAGATGTTCCCGGTGTTGGCGCAATATTTGTATTTGGTTTCTTGCGAGGAACAGGTCATCGATTGCAATGACTATGTCCAGTTGGATGAGGAATATGGCTTAAATTCGGCCGATGCCGCTGTGGAGAAGGAACACGTCATGGTGGCCATGCGCATAGCTATTGATGGACGTCGTGGCATAATGATACTCGATCCGGGCTATCATGTGAGTCGGGCTGTTACCGTTATGCTTGATCAAAGCTATCCACATACAGGTAAGTTAATACGCAAACTCTTTAGAAGATTAGCTAAACTCTTTCCTGCTTTCAGGCTGGTTTGGTCAATCTAAGGAACCGCATCTTCAAAGGGATTATTGTTACAACTATAGTCAGCATAGTGACAAATTTGTGGAGTGGAAAGAGCGAGAGATACGCGGAGATGAGGCCAGTTTTAAGAACTCACTTGTCTATGTGGCCCAGGAGTATAGCACGGCCATTGATGTGACTGTACGCCGTAATCTGGTCTATAATTTCCGTTCCCTACTCTCCCGTGATGCCAAGGGTCAGGTCTATGCCGGCATCTATTTTCCCCTGGTGGCCAATGTTCAAGAGTCCTATTTGACCATCTTCTATGATGGACCCAATGAGCAACGTGTCCGCACAAAGCTAATGTTCAATGCCTTCAAGGTGGGCAAGGGCAAGGTAGGTTTATCTAGACGCCCATCTTTAGATATCATCTCATTGTAATTTCTCTTCTTGTAGTTACCCGATTCCATAGTTCAACATCTGACTAAATTGGCTCCACAACTGCGTCTACCTTTGCCAGAGTTAACCGACTTGTGTAAATCTCTGGCCGAAGTGGTCACCGATCAGAATTTCATCAGCCAAGTTCTATCCATAAACGACGATATAGGCAACATGTCCGTAGAGAATTGACAGTTAAAGGAGCCTAAGAATGTTGCTGCCCAAACGGAAGAGATGACCAGCAATCCACAACATCATCTCGACGAAGCAGCTGCAACTTAGAGTTCCAAAAATCCAATCCAAACAAAAAAAACCATACTTTATCCTTTCCACTATCCTTAAAAAAAGCCAATTATTCTCCAAGGATTTTTATTCATTTAGTGGCACTTTACAGCACTTGTATCAATTTAGTAGTTATCAAAAATAAAAACAAAAAATATATAAATGTTTACACAAATATGTAAATCACACACACACACCCTCTAATATGATTTAGTGAGAAAAAACACTTAGGAAAAAAAAACATAAAATACTACAAAAAAAAAAAAAAAACACTTGAAAATTTTTTTCGACAAAACGTAACAAACAATTTAACAATTTAGATTTTCAATTTTTCAGCTTAGCTCAAGCTTATTAGTTTAAAACTGGTTCCGAGGCAAAATATCGTATATGCAATTTTAATTATACCTATTAACCGAAACTGATTATTGTTTAAATTTTAAATGCACTGTATAACAATGTTTTATGTTTTCTTTTTCTCAAATAAATAAATGAACCCAAAAAAATTTAATTTTTTATAGTAACTTGTGAATATGTTTTACAGCGATTAAAATATTTTTCAGACTGAGAACGTTTTAATCATTCAATCAGCTGAGTTTATTAAACGGAAACTGAATGAAAAATCCCTAGACTATATAAAAAGAACTACGTAAATATAATTTATCAAAATTCTGATTAAATATTGTAAGGCGCATTTCTTTTTTGCACATAGATTAATCGATTTGGACTAGTTTAAATTATTGACAGTTGTTATTATCCTGATCGGTTGATTTTCAACATTTCCAATTTCAAATTTAAAAAAAAGGCGGTAACTAATTCGCACTATCTGGCAACCTCAATTTAAACGTATTTCAACGTTTACCAACACCGTTAGATTCTGGCAGTTTCCAACATTGAAATTATTTGCCTCGTCATTTTCTTTTTTAGGGACTTGCAAATTTTTAATTGTACAATCTGTCAATTCTGACTGCTGATCGAAAGATATATATATATATACCCATATTTTAATAACAAATTCGGCAACATGTTTGGCAGACAAAGTAAGCTAAAGTCATTGAGAATTAAACGGTAACTGATTAAATAATAATAAATGCACCCCGCCTACGTTTTTGCAATGGCGAATTTTAGCACTATCTAGCAATAGCAATAGCAGCAATCTGGTGGAGTTCCGTGCCGGGCGCATGAACTTGGTGGGCAAGATGGTGCATCCAGATTCGCGTAAGGGTCTGGTCTACATGACCCAAAGCGATGATGGCCTAATGCACTTCTGCTGGAAGGATCGTACCAGTGGCAAGGTGGAGGACGATTTGATTGTTTTCCCCGATGACTTTGAGTTCAAACGTGTGGACCAATGCAAAACTGGAAGAGTTTTTGTGCTGAAATTCAAGTCATCGACTCGTCGCATGTTCTTCTGGATGCAAGAGCCGAAAACTGAGAAAGACGAGGAGCACTGCCGTCGCATCAACGAATTGTTGAATAATCCACCATCGGCCCATCAGAGAGGTGGAGGAGGTAGCAACGATAGCACCGATTTGCAGTACATGCTCAACAATATGTCGCAACAGCAATTGATGCAGCTCTTCGGCGGCGTCGGCCAAATGGGTGGACTTAGCTCATTGCTCGGCCAAATGAAGTAAGTAAAGGTCCAGGAGATTAAAACTAGATCGTATTGTTAAATGTTTCTTAATTTTATGGTCAGCTCTCGCACTCCATCGTCACGGAATACCTCCTCATCGGGTGGTGGTGGTGGCGGCGGCAGCAGTTCGGCGTTGCAGACTCCTGAAAATGTCACCGTGCAACGGACGCCATCGGCCCCCAAAGGCAACAAGTCGGGCAGCAGTCGCATCCAATTGAGTTCACAGGGTGAAGCCACATCTGGTAGTGCCAGCTCATCGCTAGATAACAACGATGCCGATGCCTCGGCCGCCGGTAAGAACACGTCCTCGTCCTCTGGAACGACTTCAACTGGAGCCTATGCCAATCCATTCCAAGCCTATTTATCCAATCTCTCCCCCGAACATGGCGCAGGACGTTCTCTAAATATCGATCTATCCAGCGCTCTAGCCGGAGCGGATGCCATCAATCAGCTTATATCGGATCCCGACAACGTCAAGTCTCTAATTGTCCATCTACCCGAATCTGAGGATGCCGACGAGGATCGCAAGCAGCAGATCAAAGACCACATCAGCTCGCCCCAGTTCCAGCAGGCTCTGGCCCATTTTTCAAGTGCCCTTCAATCTGCACAATTGGGACCGCTTATTAAGCAGTTTGAATTGTCCAATGATGCAGTCGCTGCCGCCTATTCCGGCAATCTGGAAGATTTTATACGTGCCCTAGAGAAGAGTCTACCAGCTGGCGCCACAATGCCTCGTTCTGGTACCGAATCCTCCGATAAGAAACCCGAGGCTGCTGAAACCCCTGTCAAGGAAGATGCCCCTGCCACCGAGAAACGGGAGGAGAAGCAAAAGTAGACAAGAGCGTAACAGATGAAATGTAAACCCCATGTAATCGCTTAATCCTCCCTAAACAATTTTAATAACTATTATTTTTCCTGGTTTACAAATAAATTTGCCAAGTTAACAGAAAGTATAAAACAATATGATAAATACTGATAAACGTTAATTAAATGGACTTAAAGTTTTTATGTTTTGGAAAGAAACTGGAGTGAATGAACCAGTTTTGTTGAACCTTAGCATTAGTATATAAGTTACGAGTCTGGTCCCTGCTGAAGAGCCAGTTACGAGTCTATCATCCGTGTTGGTCGGGGTGCAAGGCACGGTTCTAATTGTTCTGTAGGAGTCGGCGTATCGTGGAGAAACGCATGTGCTAACTTATATACATGTTTACAGCTAATAAACAGTTTTCAATTCCAGTTCTTTGTCATATTCCTGACCTGCCTCCAAGATGGGACTCAGACGCTGGTCACAATTGGTCGCGATTGTTAGTGATCGTGCTCGTCTGAATTTAAAGTCCTTGGATTATCTGTGGTACACACTTGGCTTTGCCATGACCTCAGTAGTTTTTGATCCAATCCATTTAATTGGGTCATTTTCACAGCAACTCGAGATGTTCTGCTGTGGAAGTGTCATCCAATTAATGACCACAAATTTCATGAAAGAGACGTTCTCGGAGTAGGTATCTATGATCAGCGGCCAGTGTCCTTCCACAGAAGGACAGCGATTTGCTGTAGACAAGATCAGTCGTTGCAGCTTCTCTTGGATTCTTCTCATACTCATCGCATGATTGGCATCGTCCTTAAAGAAGGTCTTGATAAGATTTGATTTGACTTTTACAATGTCGCTTCATAAGCTGGCTGGTAACGGCAAATAACGGTTGGTGCTAGTGGTGGAAACGGGCAGTCGTAATGGTTATTAACTTAACAAGTTATCGATACACGATAAGTGTGTGTTAACATCGATAAACGTATGTGGTATGGGTATCGATAAATATATCTCTCAGATACAATATTTACTCAATTGTATCTCTCAGATACAATATTTACTCAATTCCAAAACGGCCTACAAGTTGTGTACGCGCGCGTTGCCAATTTTTTCGCGACGATCTCAAATTGAATTTAATTTCAAAACCTAAGCTTAATATATGTTAAAAAATACACAGATATAAAGAAAATATACAAAAATTGGAGTGTGCAAAACAGGATACAAGATATAAACTATGTAATTCGCCATAATTCGCTCCCTCCCTCCCCTCTCTCACACACACACACACACACATGCAAACGCAACAAAAACAGACTTGAGAATGAGAGAAATTTCTAATGAAATTTTTTGGAAATGCTTTTAAATCTGGTGTTATTATTGCTACTGTTGGTGCCTCTGCAGCAATTTGTCTCATTTTCCTTTTTTTGCATTTTTGTTATTTGCATGACTGCTCACCGCATTGTTGGGAAAAGCTTTTTCCCTCCAAACTTTTCGTTTTTTCGTTTTTTTTTTTTTTTTGCATAAAAAAGTTAAACGCGGCGGCGGCAATAACAAAAAAAATCAAAGGCTGAGAGCGCGCGAGAGAGAGAAAGAGACATCCGCCACCTTTGACTTTGACTCACTAACACAGCCACACACACACACACCATAGCACAATGTTGTTAAAAAACAAATAAACAAAATGAAGCAAAAAAATATCAAAGAAGCTAACTTCGGCAATGCCGAAGTTTATATACCCTTGCAGTCCTTGGCAATAATTTTTTTACATTTTGAAATTTCTTTCCTTGCAACTCAATTCATCAACACACAAACAAAACATTCAAATTATTTGTCTCTTTACTACAAATTTTTAAGCAAAGCACAACACGCATACACATACATACATAAGTGTAGCGCTGCGTCTGTGTGTGCGTATGCATGTGCTCTGTTTGATTTGCTGATGACGTAGAACCGATTTGAATTGACTGTAACTTGTGTTCTATTTATCCGATCAAACTCAAATTTTGGGATCTAAGATTTTATATCAAATTCTATTATATTGGTAAATTTCATGGCGATACTCCAATTTTTGCAAAAAATTTTGTTCTAGAGCTATATGATATAGTAGTCCGATCCTGACAATTTTCATACTCTATTATCTCCCGGCTAAAAGTAGCTCAAATATGAAATTTCATTCCGATAGCTCTTAAGATGCCAGCGTGAAGTTGATTTGCACAGACGGACGGACGGACGGACGGACGGACGGACGGACGGACGGACGGACGGACGGACGGACGGACGGACGGACGGACAGACGGACATGGCTATATCGACTCAGCTTCTCATGCTGATCAAGAATATATATACTTTATGTGGTCGGAAACGCCTCCTTCTGTGCGTTACAAACATCTGACCAATTTTATAATACCCTCTGCAAGGGTATAAAAAAAGATTAAAAACAATTTTTTGCAAGTTTGTTGCTGTATCTGTGTGAGTGAGAGAGCCACTGAGCGAGAGCAAGAGTGAGATATCAACAGCCACAAAAGTAATTGCGTTGCGGCAAAAAAAAATTTGAAAAAACACGGAATATTAAAACTAAAGAAAACGCAACAGAAGAAAGAGAGAATGAAAATATCAATTTATTAATTGTGAACATATTTCAAATTATAACTTATAGTTGATTGCAAGTGCCCGGAGAAAGAGACAGACAAGCAATTGTCTTCATGTTTACCAACACAAATTTTGCAATAACAAATTGTTATCTACAACAAATACAAATACTTTAAAGCATTCAAATCCAACACCCGCAACTTCCACCGCTGCTCCCCCTTTTGCTCGACCGCTTGAGTCCGCAGTCAGCTGCAATTCTGCGATAAGGTAAGCAAATATTGCTACAATAGAGTGGGATAGCTAGATGGTTAGCTGGCAAGAAATTGTCAAGTGTGGACGTGTGTGTGTGTGTGTGTGTGTGGGAGGGTTAAGAGAATTTTGCCGGCAGCACCAGCATACAATTGGCGCCCCAAAGGAGACTTTATCGAGATTTCCAGAACAGCTGCAGATACTTCTGGACGCCCACGCTTGCTTTAAATGCAGTAGAGAAAAAAACAAGTGGGAAAAGTACAGAAAAACGGAAAACTACATGTGTATATGTGTAAACTGCGCCTGAGCATATGCTATGAAACATGAAGAAGACTGCAAGAGAGAGAGAGAGAGAGCGAGCTTTAGTTGGAGCTACATGTTTCAGCATGTTTATGTTTTATTTACATGAAGGAAAGGTCAAAATCGTAATTGAAGGACAGACTGACTAATAACTGTACCTGTAAAAAATTCGCAAGGACTCCCCTCACCGACTCACACACACACACTCGTACAACTTTCACTCTAAAAGCAAAACTCAATTCCTTTACTTTTCCAATATGGCCGCAATGGCCCTTTTCCACCTTCTCCAAATCACCCGCATACGCATCTCGTACGCAAAAGCGGAGACTGGGAAGCTTTTGGCTTGACATTGAACTTGAACAAAACTATTAGCTTTATTATTAACTTGTATCCCCACGTACAGGGTATCTATCCTCTCTCTCTCTCCCACACCTCGGTTATCTCTCATTCTCCTCGTGCATCTCTCATGCGCTCCCATTATCAAGCTTTTTTTTTGGAGCCAACTTTCACCAAATTTGCAGCTGCATTCTTAACAGTTATGTATATGTATGCAGAAACAGAAATTTAATCGATACATACTGTGTCTATATATGTATTAAGACATAGACAGACAGAGATAGAGCGAGAGACATAGCGGAAAGAGGTGAACTGTTATGGGCCGAGGGGGGCACGCCATTTTAAAACTTTAGCTCAAAGCTTTGTACTGCATTTTCTTGCTCGGAAAATTCGTTGGCCAAGAGGAATGTATGGAGAGGGGCACAGGGAGGTTCATGTGGGAGTGAAGAAAAATCAAAAGCAACCTAACTGAAAACGAAAGTGCACATTTTGGTGGCTTTCTTTTTTCTTTCTTAACTTTGTTTTTGTCTTTTGGCCACTAAATGTATATGTATGTATGTGTTTTTTTCCGCTTTAACCCCTAGAAAGTGAATATGGAACGGAAATGGTTAAGCAAACTGTGTCAAGGATATCAGGAATTTTTAATTCGACCCACAAGGTTCCTAAAATTGTGTATTTCATTTAGAATGTTATTATCCTTTTAGCCGAAGCCTTTTACACTAATTCCAATCTGCAATTGCAAGCTTTGCCGTTCTTTTCTCGCTTCATGTAGTTTGAATTCCCAACTACTTCTAGAGTTGAAGATATGGTACAGCCATTCAAATGTGGGTTCTTTGGAGAAGTCTGTGGATGATAGACGTTAGCGGTTCTTGAAAAAGGTATACAGTCAACCTGCTCTCCTTTTGTGCTGCCTGTGACTTAAAATCATATAAATTAGTAAGATTTATTGACCTCAAGTCGGCTTAAGCTTATTTAAGTAAATTTTTATAGGTTTTCTTTGAGAAATTATCGCTATATATGTATGTATGTACATAGTTAAGTTCATATATAGATGTTATCTTCATTGAAGGATCGCATATATCTCATATACATATGTTTATCATATTCTACGCAAGTTGTTTCTTTTTCCAAACCGATCACCTGTTGGAAACCTAACCTATAACACATACATATGTATGTGTTGAAAAGTTTTAACGAAAATAAGAGAAGCAATTTCGAAATGCCTTGTGGGTGAAAAGCAAGCAAAAATTTTTAGAGAGAAAGGCAAAGTTCGTTCCCTTCTACAGCCCTAAATCTTCCTTTGCCCTGATTCTACATACATAAAATATATAGAAATTTCATTCTCTTGAGTCCAATATTGCTTAAAAAAGCAATTTTCCCGCAAGACCGAAAAGATTTGGAATGAGTTAAGAAAAACTGTATCTGAAACTATTCCCAAATACCATTATTTAGACACAGCCTCTCTTTTTTCTAGTGAAGTACATGGAGAAGGTAATACTTGGCCGTAGTTTGATTCTTAATGTCTGGTGTTGAACAGTAGATAATATGACTTTCTAATGCTCAAACTATTGCCGTTGCCAAATGCAGTAAAAAGTCTCCTAACCAGGAACGAAGCCAGGCCCAGATCCCCGCTCCCAAAATATCAAACTTAACAATTCGTTCAGTCATCGGTCGGTCTCTTAGACAATATATCGCATTACTGATACATTTTTTATTTTATTTTTCATTCCTAATAAGAAAAAACAAATTTTGAATTTGTTTCGCGTTTCGTTTTCTTCAGTATGTTGTCTAAAGGTCTTTGAAATATTGCCCACTTATGTACTAAAAATCAAATATTTCATCCTATCCTTGATATCAATAGAGTTTCATATTCATTTGTTTTTGTGTCTGAAATGAGTTTTGACTGATGAATTTATCAATTCAACATTTGAGGTATTCAGTTTCGAAATGGATCAAACAAACGAGGCTCAAATCTGAAACAATTTGAATGAAAAGAAGTGTTAAACTCATTCATTCATTCAATGCTCGACTTAATGAAATGAATACAGAACTTAATCAAATAATTATGACAAATGAGTACTCATACTAGGTGAATTCCAAAAATTCCACCTTCTTTCTTCAGAACTGAAGCCTTGTGATGCAAATGTTTATTTAAAACGAATCTTTTTAACCTTGATTCGAAATTTATTCAGACTGAATGCAACTGAATGAAAGGGCCATACAATTAAACTAAACTCAGTTTTTCCTGGACTCCAATTATTATATTTTTGCCATTGCTTTTGCTGCTCTTCATACATATGTACATACATACATACATATATGTATATATATATATATACTTGTATTATCTGTAGGTATATAATATTTTGGCAGCGACAGGAGCAGCAGCAGCAGCAAGCAGCAGATGATTTTCCGGTTTGGTTGAAGCCCAAAAAGAAACTGGTTTCAAATTGAGGCTCTCTAGGCTATTCTCTTTCTGCCCTTTTGCTCACTTGTCCCCACCACTCCCCCCCGTCCCAACCTCTTCTTATTCAAGGAGTAACCATCATGTGTGTGCGTGTGTTTTTTGTTTGGTTTTACATTTTAAAGCTTATATTGTGGACATTTTTTGTTTTTAGCTTAAGTCAAAAGTCAACCGGCTTGATGGTGATAAATCGCGAGAGTATAAACGCCACAAATATTGTGGCAATAACGAAACAAAAGGCAAAGACATAGAAACTCTCCTCGGTAAAGATATCGCTGAATGCCGGTATATCCTGATAGATCTGTTCGATGACAGCCAAAGTGCCTTTGTGTTTTCTGACCATTTTGGGGATCAAATTGGTTTACTTCTTCTTGCTACCGCCCTTTTTGCCGCCTGCACCGCCGGCGAGCTTTTGTTTCTCGGCTTTGGTTAGAACCTTGTTGGTTATCTCCTCGGGTGGGGCCAGGGAGGAGACGTGCTTGTTGCACAGTTGAAGCAGTTCGAGTGTGCTCAAATTCTCGCTATTGAAGCGTATCTCCTTGACTTTGGCTTGTTCTGCAGAAACAGGAAAATGAAGAACAGAGGATTAACAGATACACGACATTAATCTGCACCCAGCAGTCAATCAGAATGATCTGCTAGCATATGGAATGCCAAGTCTTCCATAAGGAAGCTCTTTTACTCAGTTTGAAATGGCAAATAGTCCAATTTTTATGCTGGGTGCAGAGCATATGGAATACCAACCTTGAGCCGTCTCAATTAGGGAGAAGTTAATGGAAGCGGGCTGACGATTGCAAACAATGTCCGGTTTGACCACACACTTGGGATTCGTTTGGGCCACCTTCGGTGTGGAGAGCAGGAACAGAAATTCTCTGTAATGTAAATAAGAAATATATTGATTTTGTTGCTTTCTTTTTCAGCTGCCTGCAAACGCCTCAAGCTGACTCCCACACCGACCAAAATGTCAACGGAGCGGGAGCTGGCACCTGGTGGGCCAGCTCAGCTCCATACGCATACGCTGCCGTTGACATTTCCCGATCTCCAGCTGAGCTCTACCGTGGGCATAATTGGCAAGGTGTATGGTAAGTGAAATGAGCGTACATATATCCTCATTCATTCATGTTTTTTAAAGTCAAATTTCACCTACATATCATGCACTTTAATCCAAATGGTTTTTCATGATTTTCTGTTTTTCGTTGGTTTTAAGTTTCTTTGTTCTTTTGTATTTTATTGCATTTTTACCTACTTTTATGTTTCAAGAAAAATCTTTATTTGGCCCACAAAAAAACTGAACTGCGCATGCTTTGTAATCGATAATGAAATCTGGGAAAGCGCTTTTCCCATTACGCCACTACGTAATTTCCCTCCTCCACCCGGCCCACACAACGAACACATATCCTCAATAGATTTACCTTGTGGATTTAACATTTTCCGCAAACGGATCAAACTGTACCGTTATACGTTTAACACCTTTGAGATTGACACTCTTTAGCTGTTTGCCAATGGCCGATACAATGCCGCCGGAACGGCGTAAAGTCCCGCTAAACGGGATTGACATTTTTATATAATAATTTTTTGTTAAATTATTTGTAAGCAAGAAAACAAGCAATTTCGGCGAGTTGCCAGAAATTCAATATCCCAACAGTGCTGCCAGAACTAGTTGATATCGATAGCAAATTGTAAGAATCGATTGCCGCACACGTGAGTAGGTTCGATAGCTGGGTTCGAATAGAACAGCGTTGCCAGAAAAGTATCGACACTGCCACCCCCTATAGACATCTCGCTCACTCCAGTGCGCGTGTGCTGAGAGTGCTTTGCCCTCATTTACTCGTGATGCCATCTCGTTTGCTCTCGATTGTTCTTCTTCTTAGCCTGCCTGCTGCCTGTGTTGTGTGGAAAAGTGTAAAAAAAGAAAATTGCATTTTTTGCATAATGCGCGACGTGAAAAGCTAACAAAAGTTGTGAAAAACGCAAATTCCATAGTCTGGCCACAAGTAGTGCTCACGCCCCACGCGAAAATACACACACAAATCAATCAAATTTGAAGAGGAACGAAAAACAAAAACCCGAAAAATTTTTTTCGCTGCCATTCGCCCCGAATACGCGCATACAAAAGCATTTTCTTTGCCTGTACACTGTCGTGTCGTTGTCGTCGTCGTAGTTTTTTTTTTTCTGTCCAGCGGAGCACCCCACCACCACAGATCCAGAGAAGAAACAAGATAGATAGAGAGGGAGAGAGAGATAAACCCCAACAGAGGCAGTGAGCTAGAGAGAGCAATATAACCAAAAGCAACCAACAACAAATTAATAAGAATTTTTGTTCTTAGTTTGTATTAAAAAAAAAAAAATACAAAAATTACATACATATATATATATATTTATATATATAACGAAAGCTGTGCCTACATTTGTGTTCTTTTCCAATACTACAATAAACGATAAATAATTAATAATATAATTATAAAATAAAATACTTTTTCTCGCACGCCCCCAACAACAACAACAACACCAACAAATGCAAAAGAAAATCAACCAAACGAATAAAATTACTACTTTAAAGTGTGATAAGCAAAAAGGCTGAAATCAAAAAACAAAAACAAAACAAAAAATTAATAAATAAATAATTAGTAGAAAACTAAACAACAACAACAATCAATTACATTTACATACACACACATAGAGAAACAACATAGGAAAGAAATACACACACACACACACACAGCAGCATTACTCAATTTGTATATGTATATATATACAATTATACATAAAATATTTCTCTCTAACTAAATCAAATCAAAGAAAGAAAGAAAGAAAAAAAAACATAAGAAAATGTATCCAGTTGGACAACGTAAGTGTAGACAAGTAAAAGGAAGTTAAGTGAAGAAGAAGATCATATAGAACAAGACACCAATACCAATACATTGCCACATAAACCACTCACCCTCACGCGTCTCCCCCCACTACGACTAGTAACGAGTAATTTTCCTCTACTTGCTGCTCGATTTGATGTTAGTTGAATTGTCGGGGGGACGGTTGCAAAAATGCATCACCCACACACACACACACACACACACACACACACAACCTAAATGACATAGAACCCAGAAAACAGCCAGACACGTGCTTAAACAGCTTTCAAAAGGCGTCAAAATGAAATTAGGTCAACGACCGTCCGACCGTCTCCGCAACGCAATAGTTTTACTTATTGTTATTTATTTTTTTTGGGGTTGGAAGCGACTCTGAAATGCCCTACTTAGGGCGGGAAGGGAGCAGAGGAAGTTTCAATTCAACTATCTCTCGTTGGAGTCACCAGAAACACCTTCAATCTGATTGGGACGGATTATGCCAAACAAAGTTTTAACCAAAACTCTAGACAAATAGTCAAACGACTCCACAGGACTCTCTAGAGACTCAATGTAGTTGTTAGAGCCATCAGAAAAGGGTATAGAACAAATACTTTTGCGCCATATGGACGTAAATTCTCTTTGGGAATTGCGTTTTAAAAATTGTCAATGAAGCGAATATTATGAATCTAATGTTAGACAAAAACCAAAGAACAAATATTTCAACAACGTAGATTCTTTTGATTCTTTGAAATCTTCAACTTGAAAAATATATTCAAATTGAGAAAAAGTTTCAAGTGTTTACACTTTTAATTTAATCCACCTTTACTATGATCTAAATAAACATACTTGTTAACAATTAGAACTATTTCCACACCAATTATTTCAATGTCGAATTGAATTAATTGGGAAATGGAAACATTACAATGTTTTTAACCCTACTACAAGCTCTCAATAATCCTCTGCAATCAGCGAAGGATCTAAATCAGTGCACGGCACTTCGGAAACAATTCGACTCGTGCTTGTCAGAAAAAAATTAGTCCACATGCCAAAAGTACACCAAAAAAATTGTTGACAAATGGAAAAATGTATTTTTTCTTTATTGAATGTTTGGATTCGATGTGCAATGCGTTATTTGTTATCAAATTGCTTTAAATCTGGTTATAATGCATTAAATAATAATTTTACATTACCGTTATTATCTAATTATAATGCACTTAAACAATTTTCGAAAGCTAACAGTTTGTTTTAGTGTAAAGCAAGAAAAAGTTTCGTACAAATGTAGAACCTCATTTCCGATTGTATACCTACGCCTGATCTAAATATAGATTTAAGGATCTAAGATAAGTAATTTTTGGGGTAGAATCGATCTGGGATAACGAGTTCAAGTAGTCCAAAGGGTCTAATACCGTTACAGGACTGGAAATTTCACTCATTTCCTCTCCGCCACTGAGTAAATTAGAGTATACAGTAGAATACGGTTACAACGACTCCGCCCATAACGTCCGTTCGGTTATAAGTTCGATGAGTCATTGGATGGTCCCATTACAAAGTTATATGAAAGGGCCTCCGGTTAGTAGGTCTTCCGGTCCCGTCGGTCCCTTGAGCGTGGCTATAAACGGATTCGACTGTTTGTATATTATATGCTCGAAAGATAATACAACAAATATTTGACAAATTTCGTCATTCAATGGCACTTGGAGCGAATACTAATGCAGGTAGATAAGAACATAATCAGACAGATAAACCTTAACTTTGGTAAAATGATGTATAATTTCTAAAATAAACATAATCATCAAGAGGACCTTATTCAGAAAAGTAGGTGCCACGGGGGCTGAGATCAGTAGCGGGTTACGGGGGGGTAAAAAGGAGGACATTTCTTGGTTAGCGCCTTGTGAGTTATGCAAAAGGGGTATAAGAAATGGTGAGTGGTAGCAAAATGTGGCAAATACACATCCCATACACACACACACACACGCAACACAGACCATATGTTCATTGTAATGATAAGCAGATGATGATGATGATGATAATATATATTTTGGGGAAGAGAAATCGAAAATCTGTAACTAAAATATTATTAATCTCGCACTCTCTACTTACATATATATATATATATAAAACTTCTCTCTCTATATATATACTACATACATATAAACATATACATACTTACATATATATCTCCATATATACATACATACATAATCTCTTTATGATTTTCCATTTTACCTCCATTCATTTTTCACATATATTTTTTATTTGTGAAAATATAAACAACCAACAAATAACATAACAATTGGCCATACTACCTTTTCATTTTGTTTAATTTAATTTGATACAAAAACGACAAAAAAACAACAACAATTTTCTTTTTATAGAGTCACAGTGGACCCCCTCGCCCACGCGGCCTCAGAGTCCCTCTCAGGCGCAGACTAGCTTCGACACGCTCACATGTAAATTTCTCTCCAAAAAACCAAAAAACTAAAAAAAAAAAAACTTAATTCGAATTTTGTGATCTATGTTCTTTAGTTAACTAAACCAAAAAATCCCAACTTTTACACTACTAACCTCTCAAATCTTCTCAACTCTACACAAAAAAAAAAAATAAAACTAACCTTTATTTTCTTTCTCAACTCTTAATAATTTGCAAAAAAAGAGAATTAATTTATTTAATACTAACCAAAATTGAAATTTCTGTTATTTATTTCATTAAATTTGTTATCTTTTTTATTCTTTTACTTTCTTGTAATGTTTTTCTTAGTTTTTTTTATTGTATGCAAAGTGCACTTGAAGTTTTAACTCTCTACACAATAACAACAAAAATAAATATTTTATAGATTGATTTAATATGACTCCCATTTGATTGAGAGTCATATATTTGTATACCCTTGCAGAGAGGGTATTATAAAATTGGTCAGCTGTTTGTAAGGCACAGAAGGAGACGTTTAGCACGATATAGCCATGTCCGTCTGTCTGTCCGTCGCTATCGAGATGAAACTTGATATTTGAGCTACTTGTAGCCCGAAGCAGATAAAGTATGAAAATTGTTAGGATCGGACGACTATATAATATAGTTATAGAAGAAATATAGATGAAAAAATTAAAGTAACTTTATGAAATTTACTTATATAATAGCTTTGAATATAAAACATTAGATCCAATCCAGTCAATATAAATTGGCATTACTCAAACGCTGCCGGCAGCGCTGCCAGCAGCCTACTACGTCATTGCTCGAATCAACAGACACAACGCTACATAAACTGCATGTCTATGCGTGCCAATCGCAGCAAGCAGCATGGGGAAGAAGAAGAAACATATATGGAAATGAAGTTTGGAACGTTATGTCTGTGCAGTGATGAATTGATTGATTGATGCATATTATGGCCAAGGTCTGCAAGGGTATATAAAGTTCGGCACAGCCGAAGTTAGCTTTATTGCATGAATTTCAGTTATTTTTGCTTGTAGAGCATCCTTGTTGTGTCTTATGAAGGATAAAACAGTGCGTAGATTTCCAAATTTAAGAAATATTCTACACATTTGGCGTCCTTGCGGAAGGAAGAATCGATATCGATTTGATATTAATCAAAAAGGTTCCCAAAAACAACCAAACGAAGTTTGTTGTCGTTTAAAACTAAACCAAAAGGTTCCCGGAAATTTGAGGCTAGGATAGAATTTATTGATCTAATGATTAGGGAATTGAAATAAACCTTTAACCATTGCTTAGGTCTCTTTCGAGTTGATTTTAGAGCAGTCCTTTAACATTCTAAAAGTTATTACATTGACAAACTACTGTTATATAGGACTAATAGCGATATTTTAGGTATAGAAAGACGATGTTTTGATTTAGAACTTTGAACCATTTTTAAACGTAGCAAAACATTTGAAAAAGGTTCATGTAAACTGCAATAAATCGCGTTTTATAGATAGAGATCAATGCCCATTCACTTGAGATATTTCACAGGCGATATCCCTTTTGATTTGTGATAACCTCCGGAGACGTTTTAGATGCATTGAAGAGTCCTTTTTCTTCAATTCATATTTACCCTTCCGCACAAGATGTCTAGGGATCAATCAAAGATTATTTAAGAGGTCAGCAGGTTCTCTGTAGTCAGCTTAAAGTAGTTGGAAATTGCAACCAAATAAACAAAGAGAGAAAAAAAAACATTACATAAAGTGACCTCATAGCGCCAGGAAAGTGAATCAACTGCAGTTAAATCTTGGACAAATATGAAAACTATTTATTTAGAATGACTTGGTTAATTTATTATCGCTAAGGCCCTAAAAAAGTCAACTAAACGTAGATATAGATAACAGTTGGATCCCTTTGGAGATAAAGACAGTTTCACCTGATTGTTAGGAAGCAAGTGAAATTTACGCACTGATTTAATAAAACAAAAAACCCTTTTTAAAAGGAATTAATTACTTTAGTTGTGTTAGCTAGTGTATTAGTTGTTGATTTCTTTACTTTAACCACATTTTCTTGCTATTGTAAAGGGTCGAGGAGTCAATGTCTAATGATTCTGTTGAATTTGCAGCACCATCAGCACCTGGGTCATCTGTTAATCCCACCGCTGTGACCAGTCCGAGTGCTCAGAATGTCGCTGCCGGCGGTGCCACAGTGGGTGGTGCAGCTGCTGCGGCAGCTGCTCAAGTTGCCTCCGCATTGGGTGGCACCACAACGACCAGTGTATCGGCTGCCATAGCCGCTACAGCAACTCCTCAACCGGATATGCCAGTTTTTACGTGCCCGCGTCGTCCCAATTTGGGACGCGAAGGACGGCCCATTGTACTACGTGCCAATCATTTCCAGGTGACCATGCCACGTGGCTATGTGCATCATTATGATATCAATATCCAACCGGATAAATGTCCACGCAAAGTGAATCGTGAGATTATTGAGACAATGGTGCATGCCTATAGCAAGATATTTGGTGTACTGAAACCAGTATTCGATGGACGTAACAATCTATATACCCGTGATCCGTTGCCCATTGGCAATGAGCGTCTGGAATTGGAGGTTACTCTGCCCGGTGAGGGCAAAGATCGCATCTTCCGGGTGACCATCAAGTGGCAAGCTCAAGTCTCGCTCTTCAATCTGGAAGAGGCCTTAGAGGGACGTACTCGTCAAATTCCGTATGATGCCATTTTAGCTCTCGATGTGGTTATGCGTCATTTGCCAAGCATGACCTATACACCAGTTGGCCGGAGTTTTTCTTTAGCTCACCCGATGGCTATTATCATCCATTGGGTGGTGGTCGTGAGGTCTGGTTTGGTTTCCATCAAAGTGTCAGGCCATCGCAATGGAAAATGATGCTCAACATTGATGGTAAGGTCGAAAATTGAGGTCTAAACTTGTTGGCCAAATTCTAATTTGTTGTCCTTTGCAGTTTCGGCTACGGCTTTCTATAAGGCTCAACCGGTCATCGATTTCATGTGCGAAGTATTGGATATACGTGACATAAATGAGCAACGTAAACCTCTGACCGATTCACAGCGTGTTAAGTTCACCAAGGAGATCAAGGGACTCAAAATTGAGATTACTCATTGTGGTTCAATGCGACGCAAATATCGCGTTTGTAATGTTACCCGTCGTCCAGCACAAATGCAATCGTAAGATGAACTAGAATCTATCTCCTCTGACACATTCAACTAAATAATGTCTCTGTTGTAGCTTCCCACTGCAGCTAGATAATGGCCAGACTGTGGAATGTACTGTGGCCAAATATTTCTTGGATAAATATCGCATGAAATTACGTTATCCACACTTGCCCTGCCTTCAGGTGGGCCAAGAGCACAAGCACACATATCTACCCTTGGAGGTGTGCAACATTGTCGCTGGACAGAGATGCATTAAGAAGTTAACCGATATGCAAACATCGACCATGATCAAGGCCACTGCACGCTCGGCTCCCGATCGTGAGCGTGAGATTAATAATCTGGTGAAACGTGCCGATTTCAATAATGATTCGTATGTCCAGGAGTTTGGTCTAACCATATCCAATTCGATGATGGAAGTCCGTGGTCGTGTCTTGCCGCCACCAAAACTTCAATATGGGGGACGTGTGTCCACTGGGATTACGGGTCAGCAATTGTTCCCACCGCAAAATAAGGTTAGCCTTGCGTCACCCAATCAAGGTGTTTGGGATATGCGAGGCAAACAATTCTTCACTGGCGTCGAGATACGCATATGGGCCATTGCCTGTTTTGCTCCACAGCGCACAGTGCGCGAGGATGCGTTGAGAAATTTCACCCAGCAGCTGCAGAAGATCTCGAATGATGCGGGCATGCCGATAATTGGCCAACCATGCTTCTGTAAATATGCCACTGGGCCAGATCAGGTGGAACCGATGTTCCGTTACCTGAAGATAACATTCCCGGGACTTCAATTGGTGGTCGTTGTCTTGCCTGGCAAGACTCCCGTCTATGCTGAGGTGAAACGTGTCGGTGACACCGTCTTGGGCATGGCCACGCAGTGTGTCCAGGCCAAGAATGTGAATAAGACGTCACCGCAAACATTGTCCAATCTGTGTCTCAAGATCAATGTTAAATTGGGTGGCATCAATTCGATTCTGGTACCCTCAATACGTCCAAAGGTCTTCAATGAGCCCGTCATATTCTTGGGTGCCGATGTGACACATCCGCCAGCTGGCGACAACAAGAAGCCATCGATAGCCGCCGTTGTGGGCTCCATGGATGGCCATCCGTCACGCTATGCGGCCACCGTACGCGTTCAACAACATCGCCAGGAGATTATTCAAGAGCTGAGCAGCATGGTGCGTGAGCTTCTCATAATGTTCTATAAATCCACCGGTGGCTACAAGCCGCATCGTATTATACTCTATCGCGATGGTGTATCTGAGGGGCAGTTCCCACACGTTCTGCAGCATGAGTTGACGGCCATTCGGGAGGCTTGCATTAAACTGGAACCCGATTACCGTCCCGGCATCACATTCATTGTCGTCCAGAAACGTCATCACACACGTCTTTTCTGTGCCGAGAAACGGGAGCAGAGCGGCAAGTCGGGCAATATACCGGCCGGCACCACAGTCGATGTGGGCATCACCCATCCAACCGAATTCGATTTCTATTTGTGCAGTCATCAGGGCATTCAAGGCACTAGCCGGCCATCGCACTATCATGTCCTCTGGGATGACAATCATTTCGATTCGGATGAGCTGCAATGCCTTACATATCAATTGTGTCACACTTATGTGCGTTGCACTCGATCGGTTAGCATCCCTGCTCCGGCCTACTACGCGCATTTGGTTGCTTTCCGTGCCAGGTGAGTGCTGGAATCGAAATAGTAAAGCTAAATACATATTTAAACAAATTGATAACTTGTCACCCATTTACAGATACCATCTGGTTGAGAAAGAGCATGACTCTGGCGAAGGATCACATCAGAGTGGCTGCTCAGAGGATCGTACACCAGGTGCCATGGCCAGGGCCATAACTGTCCATGCTGACACCAAGAAGGTCATGTACTTTGCCTAAAAAGTATCACACAAAATAAACAACCAAACAACCAAAAGAACATTTCGAAATGCGATTCGAATAATCAAAACAAACAATTTTAATACCAATCTAATCCTCCTTCCTTCCTCTCTCAATCGCCCCCACTCTAAACAACAAGCGGATTTAAAGCCAAGCAATGAAAATTAAGTGGAAAACCCTAAACAAAACAAAAAGAAAAACAAAAAAGAAACTCCTCTCCCTCGTAATTTTAAGCTGATGAAAATGAAAGTTGATCTTGCATGCGCATTAGTTAGTCATAGGGCCTTACATCAATAAAACCAACAACAAGACACACAAATTACACACACACACACACACTTACAGTGATGAAGATAATGAGAACGTAAGGCTAGGGCTAGAGAGTTAGGGAATCGAATGTTTATATAGCACAAGTTTGGCGCAACAAAACAAAACAAAACAATGTGAAAGAAAACAATTCTCAAAAGTAAAACAAAAACAAAAAAAAAAAACGGGAACAAAACAAACACGAAGAAAGCAACAAAAACATTTGAAACATTTTGTAAGGAAAAAAAAAACAAAAAATGCGAAGAAAAATACAATTACAAATACAATTATACTTAATAATACATATATTTTTACACAACAAACAACAACAACAACAAACAACAACCAAGACATGAGAGATGAAACAAGAATTATTATTATGATAATGATAAATGGATGGATGATGCGTATAACCAAAGGTTTTTAGTGTATGTATATGAATAAGTTGCTGATCGACTCACACAACAACAACAACAAACAAACAAACAACCAACCAATCAACAACAACAACCACAAGAACAACAACTCGGATTCTCTGTACTGTGAACGAAGACCACCAACCACAACAACAAAACACGACAAAAAAAAGCAAATTAAAAGTGTAAATTAGTTTTTAACAAACAAACAAAATTGAATGGTTTAACAATAACACACACACCCATACACACACACACACAAAAACACAAAATACTTCAATAATAACTAACATAAAAAAAAAAAAACATTTAATAGTTTTTAAGCTCTGGGGCTCTACCAAAAGAAAAAGCAAAAACAAAAGAGAGTTGATAAAGCTGAAGGAAAAAAAAAAAACGAAAACGAAAACAAAAACTCCAATTTGAACAAGGGTCAAAACTTTTGGTCATTTGCTATAAATGCTTTACATATATATATGTATATATATATAATATATATAGATTTCGTTCAAAAGTGCAAACAAAAGAAAACATCAAATATGCTGATATTTCAAATTATTGAGTTTAGTTTTTTTCTCTTTTTTTTTTTTTTTAATTTAAGACACAAACAAACACACAGCTGAAGAAGAAGAAAAAAAAACCTGTTAGGTGAACTATCATTAATTACTTCAGAGATATTCTCGTCCAAATACTTTAGAAGAAAGAGAATTTGAAGCCTTTTGACAGTGAAAAGCGTCAGATTTCAATGGCCATGCTATTAGTTTTTAGGAATCCACCCGCCACACCCCAAAAATATATGTATGCATAGAATGTGTTTCAATTATAATATACTCGATAGACGATACGACTTTTCCCTCCCTACTTACATACATATAAATGGCCATCTATGATCTCTCTTGCCTTAACGAAAAACCATAGAAGAAGAAAGAAACCTAACACGGATCAGATTCATATAACCCAGTAGATCTCTTTAAGGCGCAAATGTTGGCCAACTTGGATCTCTTGTCAATGGAAATGGCCACAAAATAAAGAAAAAAACCAAAAGCCAAAGAGTCAGATAATGTTCTCCTTAAATTGATCCTATAAATATATATCAAATCGGAGAGGATTCTGCTTGAGTGTAATTAATGAATGTTCCCCTAACAGATCAACACACACTTCACACACACACACACACACAAACACATACTCACACACAAGTCCAAGGCATATCACTCAAATGTCCACTTATTTATGTACCTCTTATATATATATCTATATAAAGAAATGAGAAAATCTTAGCTTAACTAATTTAGTTGTATTTTGCTTTTTAAACTATATAAACATTTTCTTTTGTCTTCGAATCACATTTGCATTAATTTTTCTTCTTCTTAGTTTATATATATATATATATATATATATTTTATTTTTTCAAAAGTGGTGTACGGGTAAAGATCATGCATTAATATTTAAATATGTTTAGTTTTTAGTTTTTTGCCAAGTCTTAAATAACAATAACAAGGAATTAAAACGAAAAAAAGGAAAAATAATGAAAAAACAAATGAGTAATATTATTAAAGAAGTACTATATAATTATACTATATCGAGGACACAGTTCAAGTTAACATTATTGATTGATTTGTTATATATATATATATATATATACATATAGATTTAGGCGGGACTCGATTTTGTAGTCTGCAGCCGACCAACAAAAACAAAAAAGTTCATTTTATTCTTAATTTGAATGCGCAGACTTAGATTTTCTCCTGTTTTTGTTTCTCTAACAAACAAACACACACACACACACACAGCACACACACACACACTTACACTTTAATTTATAATTATAGAAATAAATTTTGTTTCGTTTATTACAAAACTTATTTAGTTAATAACAAAAAGCAAATATCTAAACAAACAGAAGAACACAAAAGGCAAACAAAAATGAAAACGAAATCCAAATGCGAAAATCAATTTCCGTTTCAACACAAGGGATTAAAATTTTAAATTTACTTCTTAAACAAAATAATATAATAAAAAAAGAACTAAAAAACAAAAAATGTTTTAATTAAAGCAAAAAAAAAAAAAAAAAAAACACTTGCAAAGATTTCAAGATATATATACATATATATCTGTTTAATTTTTAAGCCAATGTAAAACAATGCAAGCAACAATTGTTAAGTTAAGAATTTTTTGTAAGCTTATGTGCCGACAATGAAAAGCATCTCGTAATATCTAGAAACAACAAACAAACAAGAAAGGGAATATATATATATATATGTATATGCATGTATATGTGAAAAGCTTTAACCTAAATGCAAGAGACAAACAAAGCGCTGGAAAGGCAAAATGCAAAAAAAAAAACAAAAACCATTCAATAATAATCCATAATATCAACTTTGTGATTAAGCAAAACGAGAAAACCGTAAAGTAAAGTAAATTAAATGAACGAAAATAAAGCAAAGACTGCAAGATATGTTAACAAAAGGATCATCAAAATTGGGGAATGGCCAAAGAGGAGGAGGAGGAATAAATATCAACAAGTTTCAAGTATCTTCTATATATTACCAAGTCTAAGTTTCTCAATTTGATATCAATCAAAGATCCTTACTCCAAATTCAACAGTTTATTTATACATTTCCCTCATATGCCTTTAGATTTTGCAGTCTTTGTATTTTATTTTATGCATAAGATCGGCGGATCATGAATTCAATATCTATTATCTGTTGTATATGCTTAGAGAATACTCCTATTTAAAGGTTTCTTCAAACAAACATAACAAAACATATAGAAATTTGTCCCCTCACTCTCTCTCTCTCTCTATCTATATCTCTCTCTCACTTTATTTGTCAAAATTCAATTGAGCTTTAACTGAAAAACAACAAAAAACAAAAATAAACGTAAACTAAAAACAAAAATCAACCTAGTAAAACAAGAAGAAGAGAGTTAGGTATTGTTTCTTACATATATTACTTATAAATGTGCCGTTTATAGATGTCTACAATTATATACAAAAACAAAACAAAATAAGAAAATATATTTATAATCAGACCTACTAAACATAGAGATCAAAATTTGCACAACTCTTCCTAGATGAATATGATGAAAAAGGGAAATAAAATTAATCTTAGTAACAACAAAAACAAAACTAACGAAATGAAAACTCCAAGCAAATATACACACACACACACAATATATCTATATGTAAGATATGTATCTGTGTGTTAAAATGTGTGTAAAACTTCTATACTCTTCCAATGACCTCCCCTCCGCCCTTCAACACTCAACCAACCAACATCCAACTTCCCTGTGTACTTTAAAAACATTTTGTCGTAGTGTTCCGTAAAATGAAACAAAACAAAAAGAAATTTAGCTGAAATTCGACTTACAATTAGTAAAAAGGAAAAAACACACATACTTGATAAACATATATATATGCATATATGCAAAGAAACCAACTTGATGAACCCAAAAATATATCCCCAAAAAACACAAAACAAACAAACTTACTTTAATCCAAAATGCCGGGTAATTAATCAATAAAATATTACAAGAAAACAAAACAAACAAAAAATACATTAATATTAAAATATTATTTTGTAAGCAAACAAACAAAAAAGAAAAAAAAAAATTAAATAAAACGTGAGCAACGTAAATATGGGAAATCTGTAACTTTGGTGATCTTTTTAAATGTTAATAACAAAAACAAAAAAAAAAAAAAAAAACAATACAAAACAAAAAACAAATCAAACAATTTCTAAATGTGACTTAAAATACGACGTAAAAACAACAACAAACAAGTAACATTTTTCCATACGCAGAGATAACAACAAAAACAGAGAGTAAAGAAATTGAAATTGAAAAACTTTTTGCGATTCTTATTTTTCAGCTAACAATTTTTAGTTGTTAAGTGTGCTTCAGATTCAAATTATAAACTTAAGTTCAAAGCAGACGAAACACAATTATTATTATTATTATAATATATAAAAATATGTTTTATACACAAAAAACCGAAACAAATTTCGAAATTATTTGTCAACTTTTAGTGGTTTTCATTTGGAAATTCGAAGAAAAGGAGAAAAACAAAAACAAAACCAAAAAGTGTATACACTTGGATTTTTGTTCAATAAAATTATATACATATATAAATATATTTAAAAAAAAAAAACAACTAAAATATACGAGCGTTTTTATTTTTTGTCCTAAGAACTTGTAGGAGTTTTTGAACTAACAATCAGTAAGCTGCAAAGTAATCGATTAATTCATCGAAAGAATTTGCGAAAGATTTTCCACTGGGTCGAATGGCAAGCTTTTTCGACAATCTGGCAACATGCTGGCAGCCCTGCGAAGGTCATTTCCAAACAAACTAAATCGAGGTAACATTTTTCATCCGAAATCTCAATCCTTACGCCAAATCTGCAACATGACGAAGACAGCATTGGTTATCCTGGCCGAGGGAGCTGAGGAGATGGAATTTGTTATTGCTGCTGATGTTTTGCGCAGGGCAGGAGTAAGTAACAAATGTGGAATTCATTATATTGTAGGGGTTATGACTTTTCTCTGTTCTTTCTAGATTACCGTGACAGTTGCCGGTTTGAGTGGCAGTGGACCGGTCAAGGGCTCCCGTGATATTGTGTTTGTCCCAGACGCATCTTTGGAGTCGGTGGCTAGTTCCAAATTTGATGTTGTCGTCTTGCCCGGCGGTTTAGGTGGTTCAAATGCCATGGGTGCCTCAAGTGTTGTTGGAGATTTGCTGCGAGCCCAGGAGGCGAATGGCGGTCTAATTGCTGCCATCTGTGCTGCTCCCACAGCTCTGGCTAAGCACAATATAGCCGCTGGCAAGTCTCTCACCTCGTATCCGGCCATGAAACCGCAATTGGTGGACAAATACAAGTGGGTGAAGTGATATTACTTGAATATTTCTAATATATGTATATGTATATAAATATTTTTTTTTGTATTCAGCTATGTGGAGGGCAAGAATGTGGTACAAGATGGCAATCTCATCACCAGCCGTGGACCTGGAACTGCTTATGATTTTGCCCTAAAAATAGCCGAGGAATTGGCTGGGCTTGAGAAGACTCAAGAAGTTGCCAAGGGCATGTTGTTGTCTTATCCAACCAATTAATTTAATTGATTTAAATTATTAACCGCAGCTTATGCAGTTGTACAGGTGGCTATTAAATTAATAAAATATTTATATAATTGCTAAATAAATATTTTTAAATTTTTTATTACGTTTTATATTTTTATCGACTGCTTTCGTTGATAAATTTAAAATTCGATTGTGATTATTCTGACTCAAAAAAGTCGATAGTTATCGATAGTTACAATTAAGTCTATTTCACCACCATTGGGTATGGAACTCGAATTCGCTTTCGCCTGTATAAATTTTCTGGAGCGTTCAAGTTTCCAAATTGTTTTCAAACATAAATCGTGTTAAAAGCCAAGCCAAAATCAAGTAACCAATTATTTTTGAAGTCGCATTCGGTTTTCCGAAAATGAAAAACGGCTTGTTTATGTTCATACAAATTTACTTAAATTATTTAAAGATATTTGTGTATTGTAGTCAATTGATGTTCCTCCTATCTTATCTGGTAAGTCGAAAACTCAGTGTTAATACATACTAATAGAATCATCAGCTTTTATATATTTTTCTAAATCAGTTTCCTAATAAGTTTACAGTTAGTCGACTTTCAAAGGGCAGGCCGGAAAAATGAATCAAGTCAAAGAACAATAACTTGTAAGACCAATATTATTACTTTTAATCGTTTTTATACCCTTGCAAAAAGAGTATATTAATTTTGGTCAGAAGTGTGCAACTCATAGAAAGTATATATATTCTTGATCAGCACGACGAGACGAGTTCAATTACCCATGTCCGTCCGTCTGGATCAACGCGAACTCCTCATAGCTACACAGTTGAAATTTTGCATGTAGGCTTGTATGTATGTATATACTGCAGGGGTTGAGTATCTCTGATTCAGCCGGATCGGACTACTATATCATATAGCTCCCATACAAACGGCAAAGTCATGAACGGTGACTTTTCTGAATAACTTCGTTATTTTCTGAGCTAATATTGGTGAGTTTGTTGCACCTATGAACGACTGTGCCAAATTTGATAAAGATCAGGTGAGTATGTCATATAGCTCCCATAGGAGTGATCGGTGGAAAACAGTGAATCAATATCTTCCTTATTTCTTATGCTAAGATTGTAGACCGTTCTATCACAGACATTTGCTTTCTTAAATAAAACGTTTTTCCACTTTGATGGCTATGGGTAAGGAAAGAGTTACAAAAAAAATTGCAAGGGTCTACAAACTTTGCCGCGGTCGAAGTTAGCTTCGGCCCTCTGGTTCTCAATAATCAGGCCGACAATTAGAATATTTAAATACTACATAAGTTTTTGTGCATTGGCTCATTCGCATAAGACTTGAGATCAATTAATGACAGCAATTGATGAAAAGCACAAGCACTGAAAACAAAACTTTGCGTTTTTTTTTTATTTATCATCGTTAAACAATGTTTCTGACACTTGAACAGTCTCATGCAATTTTGCATCCATTATAAGAAACAAGTCATTAATTAGGAATCCTTTAATGTTTCTCATTAAGATATTGCCAAAATTGTGATTTTAAAATGTTCAATCAGATAAAAGTCTTTCGGTTCGAACTGCGAATGAATGAAAAATGTATTAATTAAAATAAACTGTTTTAAGGTTTGCTAACACTAGAAAAAAATAGAATACTTTGTTTCTTAACCTTCAGTTCCAATATGCCCAACGAAACTATATAAAACTTATAGTATTACCTCTAGAAGACAACAGTGAAATAATTTTGGTCTGGTACAGATTATTGAGTAATGTGCTTTAGATAAACGTAAGACGAGTCTTAAGATAAACACATTTATACTTAAGCAAGTTATTTTTGTTTAAACCATATTTGTTAAGGCATGAAACGATATGTAAAATGAAACTAGTAGTTGAGAACTTTGACCATTATCTCTTAATCCCAAACTTAATGTTAATTCAGTGGGAATGGGTAGACGTCTGCATATTTCAAATGTCATTTAATTAACTTAATTGAGCGAAAATGCAAAATGTGACCGAAAAATGTTATAAAATTGACCTCTTCAGCTCTCCTACCTACACTTGCTTTCCTTTTTTTGTCTCTCACTATGTGTGTGTCTCAGTCGTTCCGTTGTAGCCTACTTCTTTGGGTCGAGCTTATTAGGCTAATTGCATGAAGTTGGCTTTAATGAGTCGAAAACGGTGCCAAGCTTGGCATCCCCCACAAAAGGCCACAAAGGCCAACGGCGTCTCTTATTGTTGTTGTTGTTGCTATTGTTGGTCTGTTGTGGCTTTGAATTTATGATACGGCTTTAATGGGTTAACTGGGTTAATGCCCATTCCTCAACTCATCAACTATACATAAACCTTTGCCTCCCACTTTACACTTTTCATTCAATGGAGCTTTTTTTTTCTTTTTTTGTTGTCTCCATCCTCGCGTCTCTTTTGCTTGAAGACAATTTTGTCAATTAAGCAAACATTTTGCACTTGTATCCTCAAAAATATGGCCATTTTGAGTGGACTAACTAATACTTAAGCACACAAGAGTTCGTTACTCCACACTTACCCTCCCTTTTGTCTTAGTCAATATGCTTAAGTTGAAATACCGCGACAGTTTCTCGCATAAGTCATTAAGGCTTTTGCCAAATGATAATTTTCAAGCATTTTTGCATTTTCCAATTTGCACAAATAATTATACACTACAAAAATGTTCGAGATTACATATCATTTTACGATAAATTTGTAACACGTAGAGAAAATAGGCTTTAAGTTGATTTTGTAAGCATATATCTGTATTTCAAATTGACCATATTTTGAAATCTTGTCGTTGAATTTCACTTAAATTATAAATTCAAGTTAATGACAATAAAAGAAGGCTAATCAAGGATTTTCATGAAAATTGATCGTCTAGTTTTTGTAATAATTTTGATTATCTGATAGACGGCAGATATCATACGTATGTTTGTTTGAGAAAATTATGTGAAGCTACTTTTATAATGGTTTTACAAGATCTTCAATTGTGTAGATTGTTAATAAAATAGTGGGTGAAACAAAATGGTTAAATGCTTTTCTAAACTCTTTTAGTGTTTTTGAATTTAATTTCTTTGGCTTCTTTTTCTGCTGCTTTGCCAATCGAAAATGTTTGGTCTAAGGGTAAGACTTTCACAAAACTTCTTAAAATGCAAAGTGTAATTTCTTTGTCGTCTAGTTGTTACTTTGAATAGTTCTAAGTTACTTGTTTTCTTTGCGTACTTAATGCATAAAACCCTCAAACCCTGCTGTATTCATCTCTCGCTCTCTCTTATCAGTTGCCTCCTGCCGTAGCGAATTCCTCTTTTCGCATTCAGCTTTTCCTTCCTGAATGCCTACAATTTTGAAATAACCAACTGAAGTGGCAGAGCCAAATGAATTTGCTAATGAGCAGCAGAGCAGGCAAGGACTTTAAAATGAAGCATAGGAAAGCCAGGCCCAGAATTTTGGCTGGCGTTAATCATTTACACGCTGAAGCCACAAAGACCAAATTATGATTATATTTAAGGGCGAAATGTGGAAATTAACTAACATTGGCTTGGTTTGCAGTTGAGATTCGAATGGTTGCCAAGGCGGAGCAGCCCTAACCACGGGAAAGAGAGGGTTTTCCCTTTTCAGTTCTTTTCTTTTTTTTGGCTACAAACCAAGAGAAATCCCTTTTCCTCTTTTTTTCGTTTTTGGGCTTTGGTAGTGGGTAGAAATGGAGGCGTGGTAAGAGAAGGTTACTAGAAAAGAATTGCAATTGTGATAAAATTCAGCGTAACTAATGCCGACCACAGCAAAATGCGATAAATCGCTGGTCGGGTTCAAGTTAGTTAAATACCCTATAATATTTGGGGTATATGCAACTAATAAGACCAAATTTGATTTTAAAAGTCAATTTTATGCCGTTTTGTTGGCCATAAACTTTTGTGGTTTTGTTTTTTTTTTACAGTCTGCTACTTGGCCTGACACTATTTAACACTTAAATCGTATAGTCTTAAAGTCTAAATTTAAGTGTCTAATGTAAGTAAATTTATTACGATATCTCAATAATTAAATTTAGTTTGCTAACAAAGGAAATGTTTTTCTTCTACGAATAATCTTAGAAATATATTGGAATTTCAGCTCTATGGACTGTGGAACACGAATAGTTTTTAGAATTCTTCAAAGAAAAACTTTTTATAGATAATTTTAAGTTAACTAAAACTTATTTAGCATTTAAGATCAATGTTATATATAAATATTTTTATTTACAATCCAAGGATAGCTTGGACAATAAGTAAATTTGGAGGTATATTAAACATAACAGGAATAGTCGGCTCCACTGAGTCAACTATTATATATAAACTCTATGTTGTACAGATGTTTAATCTACTTAAGCATTTACATTATTACGTATATAAAACAACAAACATATATAAAACAAAAGTTAAGTTCTATCTGGAAGATCTAAGATATGTATGTAATCTTTTTAGTCTTCTTGGTGTACAATATATTATGCTAATGAGTTGGGGTGGTTGAGCAGTCTGTCAATATATCCAATGATAAACTCTGCTATTTCGTCCTTTACAAATGGTATATTAAGATCCTTGTAAATTTCAACATTGGAAACATACCAAGCTGGGTTAACAATTGTGCGTAGGGTTTCAATTGATAACGTTGCATAATTTCAATATTTGATTGGCTTGATGTTCCCCGAAGTTGTAGCGCATAACTCCAAACTGGCTTTAATTTTGCACTGTAAAGTCTTAACTTTGTATTCAATGCTAAGCTGGGACTTGTGTCCTAATAGCCAGTACATTTGTTTGGTATTAACACTCAGTGCTTTTCCTTGATATGTATCTTCCAAGTTAACCATCGATCAAGAGGAACTCCAAGATATTTAACTGATTCAAAGGAATTCTATTGACCAATCAAGCAATCGATATAATTTACCATGTCCTAAAAAGAATATAAAAATGTGATTTCTTCAAATTGATTAAAGAGTTTGCTATAAACTTTATTCAATGAACTCTCGATTAAATGAATTTCCGACTAATCAGATCAACTGTGGCATGAATTATTATAAATTGTTCAACTACTTTCGATTTTAAAATTTTGGTTTTCTAATTCCAGGGTATTTTCTTTCTTTACTTTTTGTGAGATCATTTTCGGGTAGGTTTTTTCTTTTTGTTCTCTTTATTTCTGGACCTTCTGTGGTTGCTGCCATAGACGGACAGTTTGTCCCCAGCTAAATTTTTGTGTCGACTTTCTCTGGCTATTTTTGTTTTTTTCTTTTTTTCTGTCTATTTTTGGTTGTCTTATTCTGTTGCTGGTTTTTTGCTGTACTTTATTTTTTTTTATAGCATTGCCTTTTGCCTTTGGCTTTGCCTGGAAATGATAATTTTCACTTGAGCGCGCACGGGAAAAATGCTCGCCTAGTGGGTAGTGAAAGAGAGGGGATGGTTATGGGGGACTGACTGCTGACTGCTGCTATAAATTGCCAATTAATGGCAACAGAACTTTACTGCGGTAGAGACTGAGAGAATATCATTTGCATTTCGCTACGTTTTCGAATATTATATGGAGATATGCAATTGAATTGACCGAATTCCTTGTCTATGCGGCGTATGCTTAATATTTTTCAATTTCGATAATGTGTTCGTGCCACGGCTATTGGTATTAGTGTGTTAGTTGGCGCATTCTTTTTGGGCCACTGTGCACAGTGTGATAGGTTTTTCCGGGTGGAGGGTGGCGGGAGTTCTGTCACGCTTCACTTGATGGTCGCCATTTTGTTGTTTGCATTTTGAATGCAATGTGAATGGACTTTTGGCCCACCCACAAAATTCAACCCATCTGCCTCCAATCCCCACTTTCCGTGCGATCTCCGTTCGGTCAAGCGTCGCGCTAAATTCGTTGCGGTTTTTGTGGTTTTTCTTCGTGTCATGCTTTTGCCTCCTGAGTTGCTAACTTTTTTTGTTTTGTGACTCGTTCTTAGTTTTTGTTTTGCCATTGTCAAAATAAATACAATGAGCAACGGCGGCCAGAATTTGGTTCATTTTCAAATTGGGGGAAACAAACAAAAAAAACTGAGCCCAATGAATAATTGAGCGTGTGGTGAATATGAATGAATTCACTCATTGGTTATAGCTTTTTGCCAGTTTTTAGAAGTTTAAATGGTTTGCATAAAGTTGAGTAATTGCAGTTGGTCAAGATGGTTTAGATGAATGCAACTATTGAATATGTGGATTACCCTAAATTGTTATCAGACGCGGTTTTCCCTCTAAAAGTTCCATTGATATGGATTTGTCAATCATTCATTAATTTTCGTTTGCTATCTTAATCCGCTTTTCGCAGTTGATTCTAATCTGCTTCGTGGCTGATCATGTGGGGCTTAAGTCATCTGATTGCTAATCACATTTATTTCTAGTTATCATTATTATAGCTATTGCAATTGTTAAACAAATCACAGAGTGGAACAGGCACGTGGCAAATCGGTCTGGGGGCTGGAGTATAGACAAATAAATTACATGCACATCTATGAAACAATATAACGTATACGACTCGATGGTCAATGCCTAATCTAATGCAACATAAAACTGTCTAGGCAAAAATGCTAAACAAATAGCCACCAACAACAATAACAATAGCAACAACAACAAGTGCATAAACATTCGCATAATATTAGAGTCAGAGCTAGTTCGCACAATGCACAACAAATTATGCTTATTTATTTATTATTTTCACACAGCTCTTGTGAGAGGTTTTTCTAAGATACCCTTTAACGGTACAAGTGGATATTATAAGGCATCTAAGTCTTTTTGATTCAAATTATAACTACTTTATACCTTAACAATGTGTCAAACTAACCAAAGATGTGGGACATTAATAATGTACTTACTTATAGATTTAAGGTTGTTGGATGAAGAATTTTAAATTGATTGTGATAGAACTTAACAAAAGGAAGAGAAAGAAACTAAGAGACCATTGAAACATAGATACTAAGGATCAAAGATATCGATAAGAACCAAAGTTATCGGTTTATGAAATGCGATCTCAAGTGGCTGGTCTAGGTCTATCACTCTTCGATATCAAAATTTTGAGAACTTAAAAGATGTAATACTTCTCTTGAGAAAGGAAATTTTTAGCATTTCCTCTATAACAGACTAACAAAGTTCTTGGCCAATAATTAATGCCAAATGTCAAGTTTAGCTACTTATCCCTTTATCAATTCCTGTTTATAGGATATCCTGCCAGTCGATGCTGTTAATGCAATTAATACGCCAACTGCTTTGGCTAGATAAGCTTGTCTAGCACCAGACCGACCAATTGGTTATCGAATATATTTGCCATATAAATAAAATTGCAAATTAAAGAAGAGTGACAGAGGATGAAACAATGAGAGACAGCGATTTAAATAGACCAACAGACAGACATAGGGACAATGTGAGGGCGTTGCACTTTGTCTTTTCAAATGCTAATAACCACATAGTGGTCACAAATTTTGATGGCATAACGTTTTAAAATTAATTAAATTATTAAACTATTTTCAGAAGAAATTGGTTATATTTTTGCAGTCTTTAATCATTTTGGGCCTGGCCCTTATTAACAAAGTCTTGAAAAAACTTGTTGTTAACTTCTATTCTTCTAGTCGGTTCTTCTAGTCAATGCAGAGGTGTAATTCCATATGAATAGCTTCTCCTTTTCATTTAAATTGTATGAGTTTCTGATAAAAAGTGATTAATTGAATTTTGCTTTTAAAGGATAACATTGTTTTTAGCGTTCGCTTCAAGCAAACGATCAGCCTTTTATTTGTGCATATATTTGAATGTGGATAGAGTCAGAAAAAAAGGAAGAGATATTCGACGGGCAGTTGGGTAGTATTATTCCATTGGTTTCCGAGTGTTAATATCCCATTCGTATAGTGGCATAATTTACAAATGGCCACTGCAATTTTATTTCTCTCACAAACAAACCAAAAACAAAAAAAAGAAAAAACAAAAAGGATGCCAAAATAAATATGCGTATTTCTTTGCCATATCGATGGGTACTCCATATACACAGGCGTATTAAGCCCACGCCCCCTTCACGCTCCCCCTTCACCCGCCCCCTGCTTTATATCAACTCACTGTTGTGCTGTGCTGTTTCTGTGCTGCTCTCAGTTACCAATTGCAACCCAATTGAGCTGCATTGCGTGCTCTGGCCACAATGCAAGGCATTAAAATTAGTTTATTTGGGGACCAGGCCCGGGACAATCTCTATTTGCTGCCTCCTCCACCATCTCTCCTCCCGCTTCATCTCATCCCACCGACACAGAAACCCCTTGCCCATGAAGTTCCTGTTGCCTTAATTGTTCATACGCAGTGTTGTCGCACCCGTACCCTTACCCGCCCACTACCTCTGACTCAATCGAGTTGGTTGCATTTTGTATTGCATTTTCCATTTATCGTTCACTCCGCATTGTTTGCACTCCCTGTTCGACAGGGGCTTGGTTTCGGGCTCGGGCTCGGTCTCGGGCTCAGGCTCTGTGTCCTGGCTCCATTTGACTCTGCTCTGGTGTCAACTGATTTTGATTTATTATTTATTTCTGTCTATTATTGGGGATTTCGACAAGGCTCTTTTTATTTTAGTTTTTGGTTTTTGTTTTACATTATCAAATTGATCAGTTCTGCTTCAATATATATAAACTTTAAGTTGGACTAAAGTGTACAGTTTCCAATTTATTGCAGTTCTTCTACAATTTTATAAAATATTTTTGATAAAATTCTTTTCTCAATATATTTTTGAAACTCTTTATGTGTGATTCAAACGTATTAGTTAAATTGTTAAATGTTTTAGTTGCAGAGACTTGGATTAATATCTGTTTAAGTATAAAAGTTATGTAGTTCTCTTCGAAAATCAAGGTTAAAACTGGTTGAGAATTACAACTAAATAAAGCCAAAAAATGATGTCGAAGCTCTTAGTTCCAAAGCTAATCTGTTCCGTCTTAAGTTAACAATTCAAAACTATTTTATATTTCAAAAACTCAAAACTAACTAATTCATTTAGTGGCAATTAATTAGAGAGAAAAGTAAAACCATTATTTGATTTTTCATGTGATTTTTAACAAATAACGAACTTGAGGATACTGTGAAAAAATGTTTTGTGTTTGTTAAGATTGCAAAATATATTAAATTGTGATTAAATTGAGATTTAACAAACTTTTTTGTTTGCGGTCGAAGAAATTTAAAACGAATCAAAGAGATTTTTTGTTAACAAGCGATTTGAGATATAGCTGCTTGAATTAGATTGAAAGTGTTTATAATAAAGTCTTACAATTAGATGAATAGTCAGGCGGAATCACTAGAATTTACTTTCATAATATTATAGAAACTCTTAAAAACTCAGACGGCCGTTTTATAAAATTCATGTCTTTCCTTTTTTTTATTAAAAGATGATCTTTTAATTTCCATCACAACTCATTTTTATAAGTGTGCAGTTAAAGGACTAACGAAATAGATGTTATTCATTAAAATGTAGTGTGACAGTTTTCTTTGAGGTTTACAGCGTGGGAAGAACCAGAACAGAACCAGTCAGGGAACTAGTGAGTCAGTGAACAGGTGAGTCAGTAACTAAGTGAGTCATTAAATGCATGACTTATTTACTGACACTAATTCGTTGCCTTTTTGTCGCATTTTCAGCGCATTTCAGTAGGTTCCCAGATACTTTTGGCTTGCGTTGAACTACACTGCAGTAGTTGGGTACTTTGATTTGGTTGATCGATTTGGGCAGATCACCTCTGCTTAAAATGCAACTCATTATTCCTTTTTAATTAAAAAATATAGTATAATTTAAAACTATTTGACTCAGATTACTTATAGAAAACCATCTACCGCTATTTGAATGATTTTTGATTATTTAAATTGTTTGTTTTTACTCTTCTTCTTGATATTGCTATTATCTCTAATTATTTTGGGTTTTAACTGAATTATACTATACTCTAAAAATATCGTTGACCTAAATAAAAAAACTTTGGTGTAAAAATTTAATATTAAAAAAAATATGCCATAAAGACAAAAACCCAACAAGATGGCTAGTTAAATAAACAATAAAATTTTTTTTTTAGCTTTGGTTTTCCTCAAAACTGATTTCAATTGCCCTGTCGACAGTTTTGCCATTGCATTTGATTAATGGCCCTGTGACAAATATATACTATATAAATTATGGCATAAAACACAAGCAAAAAAAAAAAAATAAAAAGCAAAACTAAAAGAGGGAAGAAAACCAAAATGAATTGTAAAATAAATGGTCAATAAATTTTTCATTGCGACTTGTCAAAATCAAACAACTTGGCGCGGAAACTTGTCACGTTTCAAATGGAGGGAAATTAAACAATAACCATAGCTATTTATTTAACCAAAAAACAAACAATGCCAAACCCAGAAAACCAATAAACTGATTCACTTGACTCCGATCTGAACACCCATTACAGGGTATTAGACCAATTTTCGAAGTGCAAACACAAGCCTCCACTTGCATGCCAGTCGAATAGGTCTGTCTATAGCAACCATTCGATGAATTGACTAGAGCACACATATATGTGATGTTTTGTACTGAAACATAAGAAACATATATTTGTATATATGTAGATATCAACGTAATGTCAATACTCACTGCCGCCTTTGAAAATGTAAGAATATTTGACACAAGAATAACCCGGTGCCATTTGGCATAGATATTGTTCACGATTCTCTGTCATATTGTTCCACAAGACTTGAACATCGGGCACCGTATCGTTGGCTTAAAAAACAATCAAGCTATTAATTTTTGTCACTTTTAGTTGTCTTTTAACTTACGTGTCACTACTAGGGGACTAACACAGGGTATCTCATTGAAATCCCCTACTCTAGACTCACAGGACTCATTTGCAATGCTTGCATGATTCTCCAAGGATCCCAACCAGGTGAAGTGAAAACATTGCGGAGCTGTTTATTAAACGAAAAAAAAAAACAGTATTTTGAATTTTGATTTGCGTCGTAAATTTAAGTCATTCACATGATATACCAACACTGGGCTAGCAGACACTGAAATTGTTGTTGTAGTAGCCACAACGGTAGCCAAAATCTGATGAACAGTTTCAGTGGCATTGCCGATAAGCTATATAATTTTGCTTTGATTTCTGATTCTTTTGTTTTAGTTTCCGCGAAGTGGCCACTGTCAAAGACAAACTGATATTGATGTGAGTAAACGAACAATTGATCGGATGTAATTGTATGTATTTTTTTTTTCTTTTTTGCCAGTTATCATTCACAATTTTACAGTGTCAAATTGATAAACTATCAGGTTAAGCACAATCACAACAATAAAAGTAAAGAGCAGAACACTTGAGAATATTGAACTTGAACCTGAACTTTACTTCTGGTGAATGAAAGAATATAATGTCAAGAATATTTCAAAATGAAATTCGCAGTATTTTCCAACCTTCACAAAGCTTTATTCATTTTACATCACTGAAAAAGTCCTCACGCTTGAGGTCTTTAATGTATTAACAAATAAAATTCAAAGTTTTTTATTTTATATTTGATGTGATTGCGTTTTAACCTATTTTAGATTTACTAATTTGTTTAATTAAGTCGTTTTAAGATCGAAATTCATCTTTTTGCGCTTGGTGGACTTGCTAGGACACTGATAAGGTCGCCTTCTGTGAAGGAAATTTTCACAGAAGCCTCGTGGGATTGTTAAAATGATTCTTAAAGGCAAAAAAGTTATAAAGTTTATTCAAGACTCCTTTAAAATGCTTTAGTTGTCGCATTTCAATATCCATATAAAGACTCAAATGGAGAAAGTTGGCTAAAAATTGGAAATTTGCATAGTTTTTTAGATTTGAAAAATTAAGGAATTGGAGAATTTTGGAGAGTTCTTTAATTATATTTTAAGTAAATCTGTATATTTTTCTCAGATCTGTTTTTTTGACCAATTTGTTATGCACTTCATGGCCATCTTAATGAGTTAAGTAATGTATTTTTAAAAGGAGTTTAGGTCCCCTTTCCGACACCGTAACGTGCCAAACGTGAAACCGTTTAGTCGGAATTGTCAGGACATCCCAAATATCCTTTTTTTAGGTTTGGCATAACTTGAGTAGTAGGTTTTGATTTGATAGTTTCCAATTCCAATTCATTAATTGTTCTTTAGCAATTTGTCTTTATGATTCTAAAATTTAAACAACATTAAACATGGGGCGCATTGGTAAAATGCCAAACATAATAAAAGTTAATTTCATCTGTAAATAAATAAAATCTTCCGTTTGGTATACAAAGAATTTTGTTTATAAATGATTTCCGAAATGACTCTCATCACATTATTGATACAGTTATCAATGAAATGCAAGTTCCGCTTTAGCTGATAGCAATCAAAGATAGTGATAAGAAAAAAATGTTATCTCCCTTTGTCAATATGAGAACAACAAAAGAACAAGAACAATGGAAAAAGAATAAACAATATATATATTTAATAAAGTGTCATAAATGTTGTTAATGAAATTGCATTCTAATTTCTAAGTGAATTTGCTACTTGAAAAGGATTTCAAGGTCCTTCAACAATGGTTCACAATATGCAAAATGCCATTTAATTAAATTCCCAGCACAAAATAAAAGAAAAAGGCAAAAAAAGGGCGAGGACAAGGGTAACAATTATAGTAGGATGAGGCATTTTGCTAAAATTCTGCACAATTTTATTTGTTGTTAATTGTTCAAATGTCCCCCCTAAAATAAACCCCTTTCCTCTCGGCACTCTTCTTTCCCCCTTCGTGCTCATTGCTTTTGTCCGGCTCACGAAATGAGTTTGAAAACAAATAAAAATGTCAAACGAATGAATAAAAGTTGCCTAATTTAATTTGTTTAGCAACATTTCACTGTGTGTATTTTTCTCTCTCTGTGTGTGTGTGTGTGTGTAAATTGCATAAAAGTACAGTTGTATGTATGTGTGTGTTTTTTAAATTTAATTTTTAATTGTTCAAAACAATTAAAATTTATTTGCAACTTTTTGCAAGCAATGACAACGACAGCTGCCGGCCAGTTACGTGCTCGAGAAACTTTGTTCGCATTCTCTGTAATTTGAATAACTAGAAACAGCAGTAGTAGTAGTAAATGGGTGGTGGGGTAGAGGGTTTTGGGGGCATTGAGGGAAATGGTTATTCAATTCACATATCTACTTAAACTTGTATTCAAACGGTGGCCCCATCTATTCATCTTCAAATTCACATCCATCAATTTTAAATAGAAAATCTTAACCGATGACAATGACGACCTTTCACTTTATTTACAACACTTTAAAGATTGCTCTTGGGACCTTTTTGTTTGCTCTCACCCACAATGATTGATCATTTTTATTGACACAAATGTCATTAGCTTAAGGTAGGGAAAGAAAATAAAAAACGTAACGCAACGGAAATTAGCGTTAGTCACAGTTTTCTTTCTTTATGTTTTTTTTTTTTTTTTTTGGTGACATAAGCCAAGAATAACAACAAAATCCTTTTATATGTGTGTAAAAGAAACAAAATTATTGAAGCATGAAAATATATGAGGGCATACAAAATATAGAAAACATGTTTTAACGAGATTTCTTATCATTGAAATCATTATTCGTATACTTTAAGTTGAGATGTGACTAGAATTACATCTTATTATTAATCCTTATGAAGATGATTTCATTTTTTTGGGGACACTTAGTCTTTAAACATTTAATACAATATCTTAAGAATATTTGACGTAAGTTTCTTTTAACATTTCGGCTTCAAGCCTTTACAAATATTGAGAACTGGATTAACAGTAAATGCATAAAGTTTCATAGTTTTCAATTTAACTGACACGATTAAACTGTGTCCCCTCCGGCCTCTTTAAGATCCGGCATTGCAGGTATTTCCACTTTAGTTTTCATAAGCGCAGCAAAAAACGTGTTAAAGTATTGAATTATTTATTCCTATTTCAGATTGGGCATTCAATATAAGAAAAATAATATAGCCGAATTTTCCAAACAAACCATTTTCCTTCTTTCATTTCTTTTGGCCATGTTGTCCAAGAGATTCGACTGTCCCTGAATAAGTGATATGTATTGTTCTGTTTAGCTATCTGTTAATATCCAAACGCTCTAAATGGCATTTTCTGATTCGAAATGAAATAAATATAATTTAAATTCAAGAAATAATTAAAATTAAAATTGATATTCAAAATAAATTTATTTATAAATCAAATGAAAACTTGTCAATTCTCTCCTTAACAAATGAGATTTTCTCAATCGATTGTTAAGAGCAAACTAATATATTGTCTTGATCCTCATAATATATGTATACATATGTATGTATGTGAATAAGCTAGAAAAATAAATGTTAGGCAATTAGTGTTTTGATTGGATTGGGTGAAGTTCTCTCTCACTCTCTCTCTCTTTCTGTGTCCCCCTTTCTCTCTCTCGTTCTCATTAATTATGCAAATGTTTTGGTTTTCGACCATGTTTCATGGCTTAGCATAGAGATGGCCAAACATAACAATATACCAGAAATTATGTCGCCAAAATGCAAATGTGTTGCCAAAGATAGAGCGAACTTTAGAAGAAGAAGACTAAGTTGGGGGGATGTTGTGGGGCCAAAAGAAAAAGGAAAGACGACAACCATGTGATTAGCCTCCCCAAAAAGCAAAAGTTGTTAACAAAACTAACAGCCATTTGGCCATTTTGGCATATGAAACATAACTGGGAACTGTTTGTCCCAGGCAAATGTTTTTTGAGAAAGCCTGCATAAAATTTGCATGCGATTAAAATTGATAAATTGTGATTGAGACGAAGAGTGAGAGAGAGAAAGAAAGTACTGAAGAAGATTGTGTTAGTCGAATCATCACTTGTCAATGAGATTTAATTTAAATGCATGCTTGCGGAGCACTTCTGGTTATAGATATTGTCACCTCAATTATGGCTTTCAATATTCCTAATATTTGTGAAATTTAGTAAACTAGACTAGAGCTATACAACACATTCCTGATTGGTTACTAAACCGATTTGCTAAATTACAAAGTTGCCTGGCAAGTGGGGGGACTTTTCTTTTGAAAACGCATTCCGGCTGCCGCGTGTCCTCCTAATTGCGTTGCCAGCGGATTCTCTCTCCAGAGTCTGTCCGTTGCTGAAGCTGGGAGCCGGGTCATTATGTCACCTGTACGAAAAATGTCGCACGTAAGCCGGAAACGAGGCGCCACGAACTGAAGCTCATTGTGCGGAAATCGCATTTGGCGTAGTAGTAGCTACATAGATAGCAGAGCGCCTAACTAACGACCAACTAATACGATTAGTGTCATAATGCTTGGCGACTTAAGTGTGTCAAATGGTGTGACTGTCAGACGCTTTATTTGAGCACTATCGCCTTCTTGCTCCACTATATACATTTGTCTCTCAACTGAAGGAAGTTCTTGGGAAACGCATTGATAAAAGCAAAGACAAGTAAATGAGCTCTAGAATGCTAAGAACTAAAGTTGACTATATTGGTCTTTACTATATTTTCTTTAAATTTAAATTAATGGTTATAAGTTTCATTCTTTCTTGTTAAGATTGCTCCCCATAGTGGACAATTTGCCATCGTTGGCTATTTTCTTCAAATCATAATAGGAATAACGATGATAAGCAAATATTTCGGGATTTTTGTATGTTGCATATTTTCCAGCCTTGGGTCCAAGTGTTTCGTTTTTTTCCACTTTACGAAATACAGTTAATGGTATAAATGGTACATTAAACATTTCTGCCTCCAACTTCTTTGGTTTACTTTTAGCGAAACACTTATCTTCCTGGTTTTTAGATTCATAACTTTTTAGCAGTCGTTCAAGAGGAGCTGGATATCGCGTTTGACACAATAGAGTTTTGCTATAAGGTAAGCAAATCAATCGTGACAACATTTTGTAACTGTTTCCTAGTTTTTGTGAGTGAGAAATGGAGACGGAATTCGAAACAGTTTGAATAAAGTGAGCTAATGATTAAGAGACTACTTCGATCAGAAGTGTAATGTTTTTTATGTCTACTTTTTTCTGTGAAATTTACATTCTAGGTTAAAAGTGCTAAAAGTGACAACAGACAAGGCTAAATGAGACAACTAAATTTTAGGTTGGAATAACTAAAAGTAAGGTTATAGTCATTCAGATAATGCAAGCCTAGGGATGTAAAAGTCCCGGTAAATATAAATTTAAAATGTAAAAGCTAAATTTTGGGTTAGAGTATCTAAACGAAAGCTATGGTCCTTTTAAGTGAGGTTATGCTCATCAATGATAATATATTTTAGATGTTTCTAAAACATGTTAAGATCTTCTTGAATCACTTACTTTTGAAATAAAATGATGAAACTCTACTAGACACTTATATTACTTACCCCGATTCCGCCTTTTTCCATCTCCAAGTTAGGCTTCTTTTTTACCCAAAAGCTAATATATTGTCACACCTGCACATCGTTAGACTTGGAGAGCTTAAAATGTGAAATATTACCCAACAAAGGATTATGTAGACTCAATGTTAGGTTAGGTCTTTCAAATGTGCGTAAATTTTTGGAAAATTTCCCAACCATATGCAGACATTAAGAAAAGTCTGTTGCTCTTAACCGATTTAAGCTTTCTCATAAACAAGCCAAAATCTCATATAACACACGCTGAATAATTTTCATCATTAAACTTATTCCACTTAAAATCCATAATAAAAGTTTTTCCCTCACAACTAGAGAGATGGTGTGAAAGAGAGAGAGAGTGAGAGAGAAAGCTAAGAGATAAATGTTTAACCCTCGACAATCAACGCCCCAAAAAGCAGAACAACAACAATACAAAACCCGTAGAAAAGTTTTTAAAACTAACGCGGGCAATAAAAATCAACAACAACAGAAACGAAATGTTAAAACGTTGAAAATTGTCAGCTAGCTCTCTTTCTCTAGCTTTGGTGTTGTAGGTAGTCCGAGAACCCCCTGGCACTCCCCTCATTCAGAAAACACCGTCACAGGTTCACTTGAATGCTTTTTAATACACTCAAACTTAATACTCACGCACACGAATAAGAAGAAGAAGAGAGAGACACACAGACACACACATCTGCAAGAAAATGGTGCACATAACGGTACCATTGGCGGCCATGATTGTGGCTTGTAAATTTATAGTTTCACCAAGAAAATCGCGCGTTGGCAAAACTTTTCACTAGGTCTCCATCTCTGCCCCTGTCTTGGGTCTCTTTCATTCTCTCTCCATCTCTTTCTGTTTCTGCAACACCCGCACAATCACAATCACACACAACCCTGTCATCTAATTGCTTTTGTTTTCTTTTTGCCATGTTGTTTCTGTTGTTTTTTTTTGTGGTATGGCAGGTACAGTTGTGTCAAAAAGGTTATACAGTTGCGGAAGCCCTTTCGTTAAGGTAATTTTCCAGCTATAATTTGTATGACTTTCGTTTCATAGAAAGTTTCACACAGCTTGAAAACAGTTGCACTTTGTAAGGATAATGGCAACCAACTTAGGAAGGTCAAACCAAATAGATTTTTAGTTTAAAGGTACAAGTATCTTAAGTCAAACAGTGGGTCCTTAACTGTGCTAAAATCATTCAATAAGAAACATAAAATAATGTTAAAAATACTGAATTTGAGGTTAGGTGTACTTAAAGTATGTTTTAGTCATTTAATAGTGAGTTTTATTTTTAAAAACGACATTAACTTAGTTTGATAATCTCAGGTATAGAACTCTTCTCAAATTGACATTTCGTTGTCTGGTTTTGAGGTTAGCTTTATAAAAAGTGAGGTTAGGTCGTCTTAGTAACATTTCATTTTGACTTCTACCACAATTAGAATCTAGATGAAGGATCAGAAATGTTGCAGAGAAGAAACTTTATGCAAATGCTTTGGGAATTTATCAGTATGAGTTTCCTATTCCTTTTTCTAGACATTTCCTTTCTGCCCAACTTTTAGCACATTTTTTTCCTTTTTTTCCGCTAAGGCGACGACAACAGCACCAACAATGGCAAAACGTTGCTTAATTAAAATGCGCAGGCAGTGCGAGCGCTTCATTTGGCTCGCTTAATCGCCTCCTGCCACAGATTCGCATCGACCATCTACCAGTCCCTACACTGGCCCCTGCATTCCCCTTGCTGCTTGCCAAGTAAAGTGTCAAGTTTTTCATTATAATTTGCATATTTTTCGCCAACTTTCCCTCCCACACCCACACACATACACACACACACCCGCACACCAATGACAACAATAAGCATTATGGCAAAAGCCTGAATAGTAGTTCTACTGGCAAAACACAGGGCCACACTGGATCTAGGCTAGGCTTGGCTAAAATTATACGATACACACACACATACATTCTCACACTCATACTTTTACAAAAATGTGTTGTATCTTTTAAGTTATTTTCAAGTTTAATTTTTTGACTTTTCTGTTGTTGGTGTTGTGTTTTACTTTACTTTACTTTGCTTTGTATTTTTGGTTGTGTTTGCCCATCCAAAAGATGTTGGGGCCTGAGCCGCGGCGCATAATCACGCAAAATCTGAAAACGTGTCTGGTATAATAATGAGCACTGATTACAACTTGAAATTGTGTGTGAAAGTACAGTTGTGTGCACAAGTTATGCTACGTGGGGGCCTAGACACTGAATTGCTGTTTCAAAACTAAAGAGAAAATTTTTCAGTTGCAACTTTTTTGACAAGCAACAAAAAAAGAAAACTTGTCAGAAAAACTACCAACAAGAACAGAAGCATACCAAAAAGGGCAATGCAGCGAAAGTATCGAGTATTTAAAGGGGGTTTCTATTTCACATAATTAAAGGAGTTATGCGAAAATTGTAAGGTCAATAATATGGGATCGCTTAAGCTCATAGGAGTATAATGGAAGAGAGAGTGAGAGAAAGTATAATAGTTAATAATTGATCTAACTCTCGTAATGCAACAGGTTTTGGTAATTATTTGGTAACTGTTTTGGTAATTATTTTTGGTAAATAGTAAATTAACAATATCTACTAAATATCCACTTACCACCACTACCGCCAGACAAACATTGCAACATTCTCGAGTTAACAAGTACTGATTTCGATTGGCACTAGTAAAATAATATTAATTTATAATCAATTTACGAAAGACGTATCATATTTATGAATAAAATGAATGTGTAGTGGAATCTTTAGTACATTGATTATAAATTATCCGCTTATCCAAATTATCTAATTTGGTATAACAAACACTGATCTGAAGTAGCCTATGTAAATGTATATCAACGGACTATTTAATTAAACTCATTTTATAATAAAAATATTATGATAATATAATTGTCAATTGACGTGCGTTGCCATGTCTTTGATCAAATTTCGTAAGAAAAGTTTTGCAGCAAAATGTTTGGAATCTAAAACAGCTTGTAATAGAAATACAAAGAGTTTATTTAAAACTCTCGTAGAAGATGCACCTAAGGGTTTAATTTTCCACCTACTTCACAGTTTGTCAAATAAATTTTAGATGAATTCCGCGAATGGCTTGAAAAACTTTTGACAGCCACTGTAACCAAGCACCTCGCCACCTCCCAGAACTTCCACACCCCTTTGCATTCCATTTGATGTTTATTTGCATAAACTTAAAATGATGTCTTCTTAATCAACTACCAAGTTAGTGTCCAGACCCTTAGCTAAAACCAGTTTTTCTCCTTTATGGTGTAGTTTCCCCTTCTTTTCTCTTTCATTTTTATATACATTTTTTTGTTTGGGGCCGAAGGCTATGACATTTTGTTGTTGTGGTTGTTGTTGTTGGTGTTCCTGGTTCTCGTATTGTGCCAACATGCACATGCTCCTGCTCCAGCTTTCTCTCTCTTTCTCTTTCTCAGTGTTCTTGTGCTCGTGTCCTCCATGTACGTGTCAGTCTGTGTGAGAGTGCTAAGAGCCTGCAGGATATTATATAATGTGTAGTAATTTGAATTTGAAGTGTGTGGCATAGAATGAAGCTTATAAGTCTTATACGTAGACAAAAGGGACGTGTGTCGACGTTCGTTTTTGTTGTCGTTTGTCGATTTTTCCTTCCCCCACCAACAACAACATCATCATCATCTTCATCTACTACTTCTCTGTGGAAACATCAAAAATTGTCACCTCCCTTTTGTCTCTGTTTCCCTCACTCACAGCCGCTGCATGTCTCTCTGTCTCATGTCTCTGGGGGATTAATGAGATTTTCTTTTATGGATTTATGATGATTATTTCTGTTATTAGTTTAGGGAAGCATGACAGAGTCGATTCAACATTTTTTTTTTCGGCATTTTTAAAGTAATCCATTGATATATGACTAAGCCGCGTGAGGTCCTCCTTCTGCATATACATATAATTTATATAGATCGTATATAGACATTTTGACTGCTTCCTTTTTTTCTTCTTTTTTTTGAATGTTTTTTAAACCCTCACTAAATCACAAAAATTGCATGAACCGCGCCCCATTAGCCGGGCTTATTTATGACCAAACGACATTCAATGACAATTCAATATATATATATCGACGATACCAAAGAATGTATATATATATATACATAGGAATATAGCAGATATTGGTATATTGCATAGTGGCTAGTGCTGTTGGTCGACAACTGCTTTTTGGCCTGGCCAACAAAACAAAACTCTCTGACATGGCATCGCGCGTCGCATAGCACACAATAAACCATTACAGACGATTAATTTCATTATCCGCGGCGAGTGAAATCAAAAACAGCAACAGATTTATGCGTACCACCGCACAAATCTACCCGAAAAGCCCGAAACGAAAGCGAATGCAATTGTCCTTCCTGTGTTTTTTTCGTTTATTTGTATTCATTCCGTTTGGTGTGCCTTTTTCTTTTTGTTGCTGGTTTTGTTTTTGAGGTTATGAATTGTGGCAGCATCCAGTCTGGCAAAATAAATGGAATGTAGCAGCGATAAAACTGATGATGATTTGAGGTTTTGTCTTGGACGTTAACTGAAAGTTGAAGTTATTCACCACCCAGACGGCCACCATTCGAAAATTTTTGTCAGCACAAAAGTTGATGGGACATGGGTTGGGGTGGATGAGTTTCACGATTTAGCAATTGTTTTCAAACAACATAAAAAAAAGTTTATCTTGGTCCAAAAATTATGTCTAAATCAAAAAATAAAGGGGAGGCCCATGTGACAGAGAAAGTTAAGAGAGTAACAAATTATTTGAGTGGTCTCTTTTTCTATAGGTTCAATTATCTTTGAAGATCCTTCACAAGATAAGAAGTCGCAAGAAGAGAACCACAGAAAAGTGAGATATGAGTAAAGAAACTAACGATAGATGCGAATAAGTTAGAAAAACATATTCTCAAATACCACGACGAATTTGGGGAAGTTTTTTACAACATAAAGATGTATGTATGTATATATCAAAGACTAAGGACATACGAACACGGAAAGTGAGGTAGAGGGAATAAAAAGCAATAAGAGGATGATCAAGTATTTAGTTTAAATATTTATTTATCTTCTAAAGATTTCATATACAAATACTACACATATCTCATTAAAGGAAGGATACAACCAATTAAAGATAGAAAGAAACAAAGCTAAAAGGACAAGTTCTTCAAGTAAAAGAAGCAAAAATTGTATATATACTGAGATGTGAGTGTGAAGTTAGGGATGAAAGAGGTAAAATCAATCTTAAATGGCTTAAATAGCTTAGATCAATTAAATTCGATCATAAAACTATAAAAAACGAACAAGAATTAAAGTCTGTAAAGTTTGTAAACCCCAAGAAAAGAAAGGCTAGTATATTTTTTAAGATTTTGGTTAAGACCTTAGCCTTAACCTTAGCTGAGCTAGAACTAGAAAAGAAAGTGAATAAAGTGGTCTCAGGAGAATAAAAAAGGGGAAAGAACATAATAAGTAAGAAGAAACTAAGTACAACAGAACAACAGATAATGGCTGAAAAGAAAGAAATAATGGCCATAAGAAAGAGAAACTGAATGGAAATTCAAACACAAAATGCCAAAAACTGAAGGTACAAATAACTCACCAACTTCAAGTTATCCTGCAAATGTTGATGTAGCTTAAGATAAGTTTCCCTTATGTACATTTATCACTCAAAATTATGATTTATGAAAGGTCACATCTATATTTATCTGTAAAAATTATTATTATTATTTTTTTTTTCGTATTATTGCCCTTTGTTGCAAGCCTTGGACTATACTTTTACCCACTAACTCCCACTTTTCTCAAGTCCCGTGGGTGCATTTTATTCTAATTGTTTCCATTTGTTTGCTGTTTTCTTTGCTTCATTCTTTACCGACTCTTTTTGCGGTTTCCACTTTCCCAGTTTTTTTTTTCTTTTTTTGGGTAAATAGAGAGCGGGAAAAAGGAAATAATAATGTCTATAAATAGAAGATGCAATTCATTAAGCAAATAGCAAAGTGAATGGAATAAATATATAGTGGAGTGACGCATGTGTTTGCTTATTTCTATTTGTATTGCCACGCTTTATATACATGTATGTGAATAGTAGTACTAGATATCCATACATATATTCCACAGCTTGGTCGATGTCCGCCACAGGAGACGCCAAGTCAGTCAGAGTCAGAGTCAGTGTCGGTCGGTTGGTCGTATCGAATCGAGTGAGTGTCTGTGCTCGCTCGTTAGGTTTAGGTTGCTGGAGGTCATGTTTAGCTTTTTGCACCCCTTTTTTGAATTGCTTGTCTCTGGCAGCCGACCCTTGAGGGTAATCGCAATAGTCGTCGTAGTCGTCGTTCTCTTTCTTGTTGTCTCTTCCTCTCTTTTCTCTCTCTCTCTCTCTTGGTGGGTATTTTTGGTGCGTGTTGCTTGTTTGTTTGTTTGTGTCTCATTGAGCAAGACTTTGCCAACTCCCCAAATACCTCAAACTCTTCTAGACTCCGGGGGTCTTTTGATATCACTGGCAAAACGGAAAACGCTTTTCGGACGGATTTATTTGCTAAAACTTCGGAAGCTTGGCAATGGTATATGAAGAAAAAATAAAAAGTTCTCTTCTTCTCTGCTTCTAGACTTCTTTTTAATGTCTGTGTGTATACATGAGCGGCACGCGGTAACTGTAATTGTCATTATGCCCGCGGGCACTCAGACCCAGTTCCAGTTACTTACTAACCCCACAAAGCCTCTCCCCATCTCAACCAAATACACTTTATTTGAACCCTTTCACCCTTTGACTTCCACTCCACTTTGGCACTCACTCCTTTTGACAATGTTTGTCTTTGGCTTGGTAGAGAAGAGTGAAAAAAAAAATGAAGAAGCGAAGCAAAGTGAAGAGAAAAGGCGTTGGGCAAAAAGCTTTTCATATTTAGTCGTGCTACTTAGTAAGGACTCTGCGTGCAGTTTCCTAGCTCACTCATCGCTCATCATCATCATCGTCGTCGTCGTCGTTGTAGTCATAGTCGGCGTCTTTTACTCCGCCAAAGTATCTATCAATATTTGCATTTATAAGTTCTTTGCCTTTTGGCGTATTTGTTGAGTTATTAACTGGAAATTAGAGGAAATTGAAATGCGTTTTTTTTCTTCAACTGCACACGAGAGCATGAAATTAAAGGCTATAAACCTCAGATGTGAACTTTAGGTAGAAGCGGGGGATGGAAGATAAAGGACATTTTTCCTTAAACTTTTCGTAATTATGCGACACGATAATTAAGTCAATTTTTGTGTCGAAGGCAACACAAAAGGACAAAAGCCGCCACCGAGAATGAATGCATTGTGGCAAATGGCCATGGCCCAAAACATTTGGCAAGCCGCCGAGAAAATGGAGAAATGGGCAAATGGTCATAAAAACCGATGTTGCCGGCGACGCTGTTGTTGCCTCTTATTGTTGTTTCTGTTTTTGTTTTTGTTGTTGCTGTTGTTTTGGTTACTGCTGCCACTGAATGATGCTAAAGTTTTCAAATTGCTACCCAATGTGGTTTTTCGCTTCTCTTCAGCCTTTTCTGGATGATTGTTGGTATTTTTTAGCATACTTTTCAGCACCATGAAGCATTTCGCTTGGCAAGGGCAAAGTGGCAATTTAGAAATGTTTTTGTTTGATTTCATTAGCTTAAATGTTTGTTGTGTATATCTACATATACATTTTATTACTTTAGATTACTATATCCAACAGCATTTTGTCGTATTTGGGTTAACAGTTAAAAGAAACTTATTATCGAATATAGGTTAGAAATTTTTGAGAAAATTACTACGAAATTTTATTAACTCGAAAAGAAATGATGAATCTTTTTAATTTTGGCATGGTTATGTAAATCTACTACAAATTAAATCAGTTGCTGTCTAGATTTTTATCAATTCTAGCGTTGGAGTAGAATACATTCTTTTCACACAATCCAAAATAAAGGTAGTCACGGCTTTCATCTCAAACTATAACTTTTCATTCGATCTTTTCGAAATTGAAGTTTAACTTTATTCTCACTTAAGAGGTGGTTATTATTATTCAGAAGTTAACCTTAAAAATTTTCCAAAAATATTCAAAACCAAAATCGAATACCTCGACACATATTGAGCTGAACCGGCATCAAAATATGCTCCAAATGTTTACTTACTAAAGCGACAGATGTGCATAAGCACACACCCAAACCCACCCGCAGAGAAAGAAAGCGGTAGAGAGAAAGCGGGGAAGAGATAATACATATTGAGCTCTCAAATACCTATGTATACCTATATCATAACGCATTAATAATACCCTCCGATTAAAGGCCATATGATGATGAGTTTCACTCCCATTTCATCACCCCACCGAATTCTCGCCAAGGTATATAGAGACTTTAAGCCTCAACACTTGAGCTATGCTCACGCCGCGGTGGTTGATCTGCTGACTTTCGTTTCCCATTGTCCCAATTTGCATGACTTGAGCTAAGGTCCGCCTCATCATTGCCATCATTATCATCATTCACATTATCATCATCAAAGTAATTGCAGCCACACTCCACTTGTCGTCTCAAAGTTATTTCTTTGAAGCATGCCACGGAATTATTTTCATGTTGCCTTTTTTTTAGGGTCTAAGGTTCAACGGCGTGGGATGACTTGGCTAATTTTAAGATTTGAAGCTAGAAATAAACATGAGACAAACGCCGACGACCAACAATGGTTGTGGTTGTTAACCATTTGAAATTAAAATCCAACTCAACTTGAAACTGTTCTTATCAAAGAAATGTGAAGCTAGGGAAATGGCCATGACAAATTAAACTTATAAGAATTTTTCATTAAGAATAAGGGTTATCAAAAATGCTTGGTACTTTTACTTTATTAAAATTAAACAATAAAACAAATAACAAAAAACTCCACATATTAAAAAGTGAGAGATTATTTTAGACAGGTGTAGTCGTAATTGTATAATAATTGCCTACGTTGTCGTCGTGAAGGCATAAAATGTCGAAAACACAGAGTAAAGGGCTTTCATTCCGTTAAGAGACCTTTAAGGTTTATGGTCCTTTTTCTTAAGTCTGTTGAAACTAAGCCATTGAATACCAAAACCAATTCAAGCCTCTGGAAATAAAATGTTTAATATGAGAGCGAAAATATAGTTGAAAATTTTAGGTTAGAGAATTCGTTGTCTAAGTTTTTTTCCCCCTCCAGAAATGTAATAATTATTCACTGCACTTTAAGAAGCTTTAAGATTGAGGGGAACAGACAAAAGCCTCAAATATATCAGATCCACAAAGGAGTGACTTCTCGCACCAATAACGTGTTACCTTCCAACATCAACCCGCTGCTTCACTTCACCCACCACACGCAAGTGAAAAGAAGCTGTCAAGCGTTGAATGTAAATGCCAGGCAGCAGCCAAAAGATAAGCCCCCGCCAAGACAGAGCTTCGGAGAAGGACTTTTCAGGAACAGCTGAACAAGAAGATGATGAAGACAGAGAGACACACTAAGAGAGAGCGAGAAGTGTCCTTGTTCTTCGCTAACGTGCGACTAAAATTAAAAAAAAAAAAATAACACAGAAAAGCGAAAAGAAAGAGGAAGAAAAGTAGCGATAAGAAATCAGTGCTGCCAACTTGACACAATGAACTTAATATTAATATGAAGTAAATAAAGCCAACGCCAAGTGTTCAACTTGAAGTGTTAAAAGTGAACTCAAGTGTGTGTGTGTGTGTATGTATGGATTGGTGCTGCTGGTGTTGAAAAGATTTACGAGCCAGAAATGCGAACAAAAAACTTTTGCCCCCGACCAAAAAAATTGGAGAGTGGGTCATAAATTAGCCAGCCGACACACAGTTTTTCTTTGAACTTCAGAGAAGAGTATTTTGACAGGGCCTAGGCAACGCCCAGGTTACCCTTTTTATATAGATATCCTTTATGATTCGTGTGATGATTCTGGTTATTGGTGGTTGCTTTTACCTTTTTTTGCTGTTGTTGTTCCATCGTTTATATGTTGCTTTGTTTTCATCTCCTTTGCTTATGGTTATTGATGTTGTTATCAGTTGCAATTATTTTGTTTTTTTTTTTTTTTACACACAATTTCGCTGGCCACTTTCTGGTGACAATTTTCTCGCCTCGTTTTGCGGTTAACAGAGACACACAAAAACATACACACGGGAGGGGGAAAGGACTCACAAGGATGTATTGGTGCACACAATATAGGCTGTAGGTCTTTTGCATCATTGACAGTTGTTGTGGAATAATCAGATTTAAAACGTTAAATGTCGATGGCATTCGGTTTGGGGTTTTGTATTTTGGGTTTTTCTGCCTTTTGTTTTCAACTTCCTTTTTATCTTTTTTTTTTGGCTTTTGCTTACCCTCTGTTCTCTCTTCCTCCCCTTTTCAATGGCTGGCTTATTTTGGGAAGGAAAAAAACTCTGAAACACACAGATTGGCTTTGAATTTAAGTAGCAATTTCCTGGGACCTGAATCTCATGTAATGAAAGTGAAAATATGTGCCGCCTCTCACAAAATTCGATATCCCCACCACCTACAAAACCTACAACCAGAATAATGGGAGAAAACAAATTTAGAAAGAGGATTGAGCTATAAAGAGGCAAAGATAGCAAAAATAGAAGACAATCTAATGGCTAATAAATTTACAATTAAAAAAAAAAAAACTTTCCTCAATTGATTTAAAGTTGATGGAAAATCGAAATCTTTAAAGTCAGAAATTAAATACATAGTTGAAAATGTATCCACAAACCATTCAAGAATTGAAAAACCACACAACTACTTAAACTAATAAACCAGTTGGGAATGTTAACTGGATAAAGCATAAGAAAATTCATAGATAACAAGGCCAAAGGTATATATCCTGGTGATTACCTCTTAAAACCGAAATTTTGGCCATGATACTAGTTGGACTTTGCCTTAATTTTGCTGAAATTAATAAACTAGTTGTACTTCCACATCTTCATTCAAACAATTTCAAGACTGTTTCTATGAATTTCCCTTGGGTGTTCCAATTTTTACCTATTTATCAGACATTTAAAGTTCTTCAATGATTGTATGACAAACTCCATTATGAAATGTATTCTATTTGCATTGCTGGGGAGAAGCCCACACACAAAACCCAATACCACACACACACCTACAAACACACACTCATACTCACATTTGTGCATAATCAAATTCAATTGCTCATTCAAAACATTAAACTGTTTATTTTTGGATGGGCGAGAGACAGAGACATATAGTAGAAAGGAGCACGGAGTACGTACTAGGAAAGGAGCTGAAGCGGTTCAAGTGGCGAAGGCACTTCATCATGCCGCCTAATCATTTGACCCACTTGAGAGTTGTGCAAATACTTTTTACGTTGTAGCAAACGCCCTCAATTTTGGCCCCCTCCTGCACCAACAATTCTCTTCCTTCTTACTCCCACACACAAAAACACACCAACACAAACGCACACACACACACACACGCACACGAACACACTTACACACATTGCCCTTAGACACAGGGACACATGAGCTGGTCTAATCCTTTCAACAGTCGGAGATGGAGTCGGTGTAAGAGTTTTGCATGCATGCAGCAATCATTTTGCCTTGGCAGAAGAAGTGGAGGGGATAAAGTCGGGTTTGGGGTCGGGGATGGTGACGGGGAGCAGCCATGGCACAAGTGAAGACAAGGAATTTGGAAAATCTCAGCTCAGTGTCAGGTTGCACGTTGAAAATTTGTCGTCATCGTGTCTCGCACACAAAAATGGCGTTAAGCATAGAAATTTTTGCCCTAGCAGCAGCAGCAGTTGGATAGGCAAAAGGGGCAAAGTGTGGAGGTGGGTAGGGGGGGAGTAGGGAGTGGTAGTAGGTGGAATAATAGGGAAAGGACCAAGACGAAGGCAAAAGACAAACACATCAACCTCACTGCCTTCCTTGGCTGCGGCTCAAGGATAAGGCTAGAAATAATAAATTATATTTTCCTACTTGTTTTGTACCCTGAACATTTTGTTTCTACTTACTTTTCCTACTTCTTCTTCTTCTTCATCATCTTGTTGTTCTTACTCGAAGAAAAAAAATCTATATAAAATATCTTGATTTTAAATTTCTATGCATTTAATTCCTAAAAACTTTCAAAAAATTTATAATAAATTGAAAATTATTTCTCTTACAAAAACATAAAATTTAAATGCTATTTAAGTTAAGAGAGTTCAATATTTTGGCTCTTTCTCTTGGGACAACTGGAAAATTGCGCAGAGAGTTGGGTGAGAATTGATGGAAAGGGCGTTTTGTTTTCAAAGAGAGAACCGGCGAATGCAACTCTCTTTAATTCCATAGGGTTGTCGAGTTTTTGCAATTGGCACGTTCCCTCACCCCAACCCCGCTCAGTGCATTATTTCTCACATGACTTGACAATATCGCAAACAATATTATTTTGCGCTTTTTTCAAGGAGTCTTTCCGAAAAGGGTGCCGAGGGTCAACTGCTGTGACAAATTCAATCAATTTTTCAGCTAAATCATGAGAATCGGATTCACTAAATGATAAACTAAATGAGAATTTATTGATAATGGTATTTACAAAAGCTTAAGTTTAGTTTCATTTTCGAGAATCGTTACAGGCAATACCCTTTATGCATGACTTGGGAGTTTGTTAATGAAGTGGAAATTCATGTAACATTCATTAATGTTAAATACAGGTAGATTTGGATAAAAGATAGAGGATTTGGATTCGTTAATGCTAAGCATTGATCTGGCTATTTGTTTCTATATTTAATAGTCTCAATGGTAGAGCTGATATCGTCTTGCACTCCTTAATAGTTCTATTCTTACAAAAATCAATCTACTTGTAGTCAAAATTGGCTTGGCTATAAATATTTGATGTCTAGCCCAAAAATTTCTTTAAAAAACCTTCTGAAAAGTGTTTGAATGTTTTAAAGTGTCTAAAAAAATGTTTGCTAGAGGAAAATATTTTCTTTAGCCTTAGAAAACCAATTCATATTTGTAGAGCCGACACTTTGTTTAAATTAAAGTATCCAAATATATAAAACTTATTTTTAATTTAGAAAATTTTAGGAAGTTTCCACGATGTTTTTGAAACTTGTAAATGTAATTGAAAATCAATAATATTTAGTTCTTTCTAAAATTTTCTACCAATAACATTATGATTGAAAAAATGAAGAAGTCGACGCTCTTTTCTCTTTTTTACCAAACTAACGTATTCAAAACACAACTTAAAAATATTAAATTTGATCACAAAATCATTCCAAAAGTAGATTTACTATTTGAAAATTTATTTCCTTTGCTTTCAAAATTATTTGATGTAGTTTGTTACAAAACCTAGAAATGGTCTTCGTTTCAAAATTTGCAGTTAAGTTATTCTTAATTTAGAGAAATTATTAAAAGGTTGATTAAGTTGGCCCTTCAATCTTCAATAGTTTCTCCTGCTAGTTTCGTTATTTGGTGTAAAGGGTATCTTGGAGTCGTCATTTGAAATTGTTTTAGGGCATTTTTTTTTTATAAGGATTTCGGCATTGAGATTAAATGGCAACAATTGTCAGGCAGATGCAGTCCAGAATCTGAGTCACCCCTGAAACTGTACACGAAACCCTCTCTATATATATATTTAGTGTATGTGTGTGTGTGTGTGTGTGTGTGTGTGTGTGTGTGTGTGTGTGTGTGTGTCTATGCAACCGCAACAGCATTATGACAATATGTGAACTGCAATGCCAATGACATTTTGCCTTGCCCTCTCAATCCCTCACTCTCTCTCTCTCAGCATACACACTCCCTCTTCTTATCTCTCTTATTCCATCTGTAACTACCCCCCTCCTGTGTATTACTTTACTTCTTTGTCTTCATTTTTCACATAGTTTTTTTTTTTTTGCCAAAGTGAAACTATTTTTGGGGTAGTTGTTGTTGTTGTTGCCTGTTGCCTGGACAGGCACTCGAAACCATTAATTGGTTTTATTTTTAATGATGTTTAGGCGAGACGACAACAGCAACAACAACAAAAACAATAAAGAACAAGAGACCCTTCGCTGCTGCCCACGCGGAGAGTTTGCCTCTATACACTGCAATTATTTATGTAAATTCTTGGGCGTGATTTATGTTTGTTCTTTCTCCCTTTCATCCTATACAAATATATATAGGTATATATGTATAAATATATATGCTTGTATTATCCGCTGGTGTGAATAACAATTAAACAGCTAATTGACTAAGTGACTAAAGATGAATGTTCGTATTGAAGTGGCCCAGCAGCAGCCGCACGACGATCAGCTACTAAGCGGGAAGTCGTCTAAAATTTCACTTTCAAGTGCGGGTCTGGATTTTAAATTAGGTGAATTGATGGGCAATTGAGTGGGCATGGTGTTAATTATAGATACACTGCCTCCTCTCAATAGTTAAGTGAGTAAGTGTTTGCCCACTAATCAATATTACCCAAGGTTTAGACGAGAATTTCCAATGCAACTAGTAGTGCTTGTATCTTAAAATTTGTTGCTAGACTAGTGTTTAATTCTATGAAATACAAAGTCTACAAAAAACTTAAATGATGTCAGGTACTTGCTTATGATTTATTAATTTCAAAATATTAAAGCTAACTTTAGACTTGAGACTTCAGTGACTAAGTAGTTTTTAACTTTAAAAGACCCAACATAGCGATAAACGGTTTATAATGTAGAAAAACTTGAACATAACTTCATAAATGGCAACTAGTGTTAACACTCGATTCGACACTTTTGAGTTTAAAAATATAAATGTAACAAACATATTTAGATTGTACAATCTTTTCTCTATTCAAGCCAAAAAGGAAACTCGGTCGAAGCAGTTAGGAGAACATTTTAATATAAAGTATTAAAAAGTAAGCATGTGTGTAATATTTTTGTCTTTAAAAGCTTATTTGAGGATGTTCTGCAAATTTGAAGTAAACTGTTTTTCTTAGATTTCTTATATACACGTTAGAGAGTACATATTTATTCCAAATTACTAGACTAAATTGGTATTGCTTTAAATTTTACCAAAAAACTCGTTTATTATATTTATATTTTTGTAAATATTGCTAATATATTTTATGTATTAGGAATGTGGGAAAGGGCATTGAGAGAGAGCAATCCAAAGTGATAGAAGAGAAGAGACAAACATTCTAGTAATTGACAGAGAGCGGGGCATAGGATCATTATTTAAGTTGTGAGAGAGCTTGTTAAAGAGGCGTGGGTCATTCGTAAAGAGACTGTCAACTGAGTCGTACGTCAAGGTCCATAAGTAGTCCAGTGTTATTTTATACATACATACATAAGTACATATGTTTAAATCTTAACAATATATTGAACTCGATTGTCACCAAACAATTCAAATATTAATAAATAAATACATAAATATAGTAACGATCATTAAATCACCGCTTCAGGAATACGATTTGCCATTGCTAAAGCTTTTAGTCACTTGTATGTACATATGTACATATGTGAATGAGTTGCTTCATTTCGTTCATAATTTGTTGTGTTATGTGGGCTGCATTTGCATACATACATACATTCCCTTTCACCTGGCTGGGAAGTACACCTGGTGTACCAACAGGTGTGTGTCCTTGTCGTAGGGCCACATGACGATGACGAGTTACATCGACCACAAAAACCCTATCCACCGACCACCTAGCCAGGCCAAGCAACCCCCCAAAAATGTTCTCAAATCGGCAGAGAGATGCAGACAGACGGAGAGGACAGGAGAGGCAGGCAGACAGACAGAAGGACAAATAGTCTGGCAAGTTAGTCAGCTTTATGCACATTAACGTCCACAAGCAAATGAGATCTCCCTCTCTTTATCTCTTTCCCACTTTCATTCTGCAAGCTAGCTACAAGTCATAATTTATTAGGAATGCAGCGAAAATCAAACAGTTAAATTTCCTTGTGCCGTTTCTGGTGATAACGATAATGAGAATGTTGTATGATGATAATGATGAGTAGAGGCGCCTCTATCCAAGTGCAAATGCCGCAACAAAAACAAAAATAAAGCCGGCAAAATGAGAGAGTGAGAGAGCACCCACCAAGGGAGAGTCAACAAAAGAGAGATAGAATTCCAAACGAGAGACAGGAAAATCACACTGGAAAGGCAAAGCAATGGCAAAGCCGAAGCATTGGTATAACTGTAGAACAGTTTCTCATATGCCCAGCAGCAGCCATCGCAGAGCCTCGTCATTTGCCGTTAGTTTGCGAGCGTTTGTCGTTAGCATCGCATGTCCGTGGCGGATAACTGAAAGGATAATTTACGAAAAATTTGTTCACGTCGCAACGTAACGCGTAAAATTTGCATCTATCTATCTCTGTCTCGCGCCAGTGGTGTGGCATCCTTTTACAACAAATTTTGTTAGCTGTTCAAGCTAATTGCGAAAACGAGTTGCTTCCAAAAAGAAAGAAGATAAAAGGGCAAAAAAAGAAAGTACGCAAAAAGCGAAAAGTTGGTGGCACTCATTAGCGGAACCTTTTGACAGGATATAAACCAGCAACAACTACAGTAAAACTCATTGAAAAAACAAAAGCCAGTAAAAAAATTTCGGTGACTATGTTTCATGTGTTGTTGTTGCTGTTGTTCTCGACTGGCAGACATGTTAAATATGTACAATAAATACAAGAAACAACAAGGCAAACATAATTAATTGCTCTGCTCTGAGTGTCCTCACTGATTGTGAGTGTCCTGACTGATTGCAATTGATTCCCGTTACTGAGGAGGAGTGCACGTGTGTGTGAGAGTGTTATTTGTGTTAAATAAAAATCAAAATTAATTGCATTTCAAGCATATTTAAATACGCATTAAAACCCAAACCCGAAAACGAATTGAGTTCAAGTTAAATCTCTCTCTCTCTATCTGTATCTCGATGTACTCAATGGTTTTGCGGCAACGAATTGTTGCAAAATAGACAACAATTTTCCCTTAATTTTTCTTTCATTTTTCTTTTTTTTTTTTTTCAATACTTACTAACAACAACAAGAACTGTGCGCGCAATTTCCGTTTACCGTTTCCGTAGAGCGACATCCGTGTCCGGCCAACAACAACCCGAAAAAAAACAAGTAAAGTGTACGCACATTTAATTTGCCTTCTAGCCAAAAGAGTTTAAATAAGAGATACCAAAAGAATTATAATAACAATTTAAAAAAGGGCTTAAAACGTTTTTAACAGCAAACAACTTGGTTAATCCAATTGATGACAAGTGAATAAAAATAATGAGAAAACCTGAGTTACAAAATAAAGTACGAATAAAAGATACTCAATACATTTAAGTATCTTTAAATCCAACGCAATACAATAAGTAACCTTAAAAGATACAAAAGGCGGAGATAAAATATAATAAAATATTTCCTGGTCTTTGATTAAATCCCAAAACGTTAACGAAGAAGTATACGACAAGAATCAAAATGAAAATACATCTATAAAGACTAGGCAAGAGAAAAATATTTAAACAAAACAAAGTAAATTTGGTGCGAAAAGTGTAGCCTACTTTAAGGCAGCGTATCCTGTTTATATATGGTACAACATAAAAGGAAATAATTTGCAGTTAACCAGCAAAAATTTCGCACATTCATTTTTTTCGGAAAGCGGCTGGCTAGCAGGTTAGTGACATTTATTTGGGGGAAAAGCATTTAATTTAAAAGGCAACACAAACGAAATGAAATACCAAAAATAAAGAAAATTCTGTGTGTGTCCCTGTTTGCTGTGTGTTTTCTGAGTGTGTGTGTAAGACAAGCAATAAAATGCCAAGTTTTTTTTTGTCTGTTTTGCGCGCCAAAAAAAGTTGCCAGCAAATGGCCTGAGCCCCATAAAACTAGCACGGAGCGGGAACAAGAGCCTGAGCCTTAAACGAACCTCAGTGTCAGCCTCCCTTTTGAGTTTGGGGTGCAGACGCCATTTTTATTTTATGAACTTTTATTATGTTATTTGCTTTTTGACTTTCGCTCTCTCTCTCTCCCCCCTCTCCAGTGCTGGCTTTTTGCTTGGCTGCGTTTTTGTAGTTGCTTGGGTAGTAAACAATAATCATAATCATTGTAATCACAGCAAGAGTCGCTGCCCTTTTTTGTTGTGTTTTTATTATTTTTTTTTTTTTGCTCTGTTTTGTTCTGTTTTGCTGTTTGTTCGCACCTAGTCAGGCATTGTCCTTAGTCCTGGCACACACTTTCTGTTGTTGTCGCACTAAATTGCTCACAATTGAAAGCAGCAGCACAATCATTTACTCTCTCTTTCATCTCTCCCTGGCCCCCAGTCGCCCTGTCTCTCTTTCTCCATTTCTGTCTCCCTCATCTAGTGTACGGAATTTGAATGCAAATGCCCAAGCCGAGAGCCTTTTATTTATCGCACTCTGTTCTTGTTCTTCTTGTTTTTCTCTGTTTTTTTTTTTTGTAGCATTCTTTCAGGCGCGCTCTCGTTTTAAATGCCCTAGGGATGCACCCCAAATGTCGCCCCTTCTTAGCCTCTACTCAGGGTTTGTTGTTTGCCCTTTTTTTTCATAGTTAGTTTGGGTAAAAAGGTTTCTTGTTGGCTTTTTTTTTGTATTATTAAATATGGCAAGGCCTCCCAAAAATAAAAGAAAAACGTATATATTTTTGTTGCTGTCAGGTTTCCGAGACTCTGGGGGGTATCGAAACATTTTTCGACAGCTTTAAAGCCATTGAAGTTGAATTTTTTTTTTTTTTTTTTTTTTTGGCAGGACCTTTGACTGTGCGTATCAATGGGATTAAATGGCTACCCCCAAAATACAATAAGTTGATTAGGTTGAAAATTTAAATTTAGCCAACTCGTTTATGAGCTTAATCCAATTTAAACTCTTTCAAAATATATTACTAAATTGGTCACATTCATTTTGGAATGATTAGAAGAAAAATTTCTTTATTTAAGATCTAAAACTTAATATAGTTCTAAAAATAGATTCTTGTAAGATTCATAAGAGAATTATCTTCATATTAGGAAGAGTCTTTATCTGAATCTATTCTCAATTAAATCTGTTCTTTTCGCTTTATTCTACCAATGCTCAAGAATTGTATTCCTTTTTAAATACACAATTTCACTCTTTGTTTTGGTTTTGCTTTTTAATTAGTAAGCAAAATCAATATTGAGTTTATTGCTTTTACTTTGTGTGCGTTAATCACACTAAAGTTCTTCAAACCCATGACAGAAAGAAAGAGCCAGGTGAAACCTCTAGACAGGTCGATGGTATTAGGTCACACAAAACTGCAATAACCTATTCAATTACAGTTTCTGTTTACCGACCTAATTGGGCTTTAGCTTCAGCTTAGTTGCATTACACTTGCTTATTAATTCACACAATATTTTAGGTAGCAAGTGATTAATTGGGTTACACTTATAGATGTAGATGTCGAGACTAGCCCCAATTAAGCAAATAGAGTCAAGATACAATCACGAAATAGTAATACAAATATAAGAATATCATAAAATAGTGATGTATCTTAAGATCTTACAAATTTCAAATAATTAGCTACGAAAAAATTAATGTTGTCTGCTTATTTAAAATCTGAAAAAATAATAAAAGGAATAGAAAATAATGGAAATCGATCTTCTTATATTTTTGTTTTCCAATTTATCAACCCACAATCTCTTAATGAGTCTTTAAATATCTTTTTATAACTTTATCTTTAAATTGAAAATCATTTCCTAAATATTTCTGGTCATATGAATCTCTTTGGGACATAATCCATGTAACCCTCAAAGATTGCTCCAAGATTTAATTATTCCCAGTGGAAAAAAGATGCCTTGGAAAGTTTGATGAACATTTAGAATTCTTGTTGAAAATAAAGTTCTCTTTTAAAAGCAATAAGTTAAGATTCTTTTCTAAGAAATAATTAATCTATCACAGAATAGAATTTAGTTTTCCTAACTAATGAGAACTATTTTGGATGGAGTAAAACAGAAGGAAGGGGAATTAGTAAATATATTGCCAATTAATTAATACATTAAACAAATTATTTTTGCTTACGTTCTCTTATTGAATGAAGTTGGTAATAAATCAAGAACTGAAATGAACATGAATTAACTAAACTAATTTAATATGAAAATTTTGACTTTGGTTGAGAAATGGGGAAAAGCTTCTTATTGAACACTTTTGCTCCTTGGTCTTCGATAGCGGCTCTTGCTGCTAGCCAATTGTTGTTGTCGAAAATTCCTTTAGCTATCTAATTGACCTTAATTCCTCTAATCAATAATATTTGAGTTGCAATCGATGTGTGGACAGCCATGTCTTTGTGGGTTTGCCTATGTGCATATCCATTGGTCTTTGTCTTGTGGCCAATAATTCCATTAGAATGTAAAATGTTTGTTTTAATTAGATTAGGCCAACTCAAGAGTGAATCAAAAAGAGTCTCCTCATCGGAAAGATGGGAATGAAGAGAAAAAATCTAAAGAGAAACTTTAAGTGTTTGTTAAAGTCGTCGTCAGTCAAGACTTGTCAAGTTGTAAAATGAATTTCCACATCTTCAGGCTACGACTGGACGTGACATACAACAAATTCACAGCTATTTTTCCTTGCCGTTCCACCAATCCCCCCACAATCGTCCCCTCTCCTTTTCTCTCCCTCATTCTCTAAACAAATTAATTTTCGACATTTTTTTTTTTTTTTTGTTGCTTGCTGGATGGAAAAAGTTTTGTGCCTTTTTGACATAATCTATTATAATTTTCATATTTTTGAAATGATGCTTTTAATTGTGGGCGTGTCATGACTTAATGAGATTGAAAATGTGAGCCGGGGGGAGTGATTTGAGCTGGGGAAATAAAAAAGAAGGGAATTAATATTTTCAAAACGTTTTTTTTTTTTTTTTTTTACATTCTACCCATACTAAGAAAACAACAAATAAATCAAATCAAAACAAAGAGAAAAAAATGAGTAAAAGTTACCTGGTAAATTTTGAGTGGCAAGGTTGCGGTCGACCATCACACACACACACATCTTTTGACAGTGACTTATTGGTGTATTTATGTCCCTGTGTGTGTGTGTGTCCTGTCATAAATTTTTGGTATGAAAAAAAAGGCGCACCAACTCACATAAGTAGCTCAAAAATGTTGTTGGAGATGTGGGTAAAAACTTTTCAACATGAACATTTTTTGCATGTCATATCATTTAAATAGCTTAAGGGATATGGCAACGTGTAATCAATATATCAATAAGTCATCAATAAATTATAGATTCCCATCACACAATAACCAAGTTGTTCGAGTCCTTGTGGGAAATCGGACAAAGCGCTTGAGAAATAGACACTTTTGGCAACTATCGCGGCATTCCTTGGCTGTATTTAGTATTGAATAACCACTCGTTTCAGTGTTTGATAACGCACAACAAGAGCCACTCCATTCTATTTTATTTTTTATAGTTTTGGACTGTAAAATTCAGTCAATTGATCACATTTTTTATTTTTTTATTGAAATTAATATTTTAATGAATTTTAATTGTTTGCCTATGAATTTTGTTTGGAAATTTACTTGCCAATGTATACAGGAGTTTGAAAATATTTAAATTAGTTTAGTCTTGAAAAAACATTGCCTAATTTTATCATTGAAAATATTTGGTTTTCTTTTTTCTTGCATTTTTTGTGTTTGAATAAAATATATTCAAATATTTATCTAGCAAATGTTTAAAATTTTGTTTCACTCGTTTTGGGTGGCATATTTATTCAATTTCCACTTGTATGCCAAATATGTATACATTTTCCATAGAGTTTTCCTAGTTCCCTCACCATCCCAAAAATAAAACCCTCACTTGCTGGGTCTCTTAATGCTTTTAGCTTAAAATTTTTGCCAGTTTTTGGGTGCCAAAAAATGCAAATTTAAAATGCGTTGGCATGTCAAAAATCTCACACACACACACACACAGACAAAGACAGGGTGCACAATTGCATAGGGTGATATGAGGGTGATGAAAATCAATAAACGAGACATGTGTGTGTGTGTGAGGGGTAAGCTTTTAGTATCTTTTGCAATGCAACTGAAATTTGGCAAGCTTCATACAAATATAGACAGAATAGAGAGTAAAAGCTAGAGAGAGAAAGGGAGACATAGAGAAAGCGATAAAAGAGAACTCGCAACAAATAGCTTAATAGGAAATAGCATAAAAGGCATCGTCCTTAAAAGAGGACCAAGCCAAAAAATGAAGAAAAAATCCTTGCACGTATCGCGCTCAAGAAATCAGTAAACGCATTGGCATCTCTCTGCACCCCTCCCACCGTCACCCATCATTGTTGTACCCATTGTTGTTGCTGTAAGGGTTGAGACTTGGCCTGGTTAAGGGCAGAAGCACTGGGAGTAGGAGTCGAATCAGGAGTGGGAGATTGCCACAGCGAGTGGAAGATGCTTACGCTTATCGGTACATAGCGACGTCGTCGTCATCCTCGTTCCCGTCTTTGCCCCTCATTGCCCGTCTTTGCCCCTCAATTGGCTTCGTCTTTCCGTCTCTCCGTCTTTCTGGAATATTTGGCATTAGTCAAATGCAAATTTTTATAGCTGCCTGTCTGTTTACTTGAAATGCCGATAAGCTCGAGCATAAGCATATATACAAAATGGATTTAGCTTGGAGTTTTTGGGTAGCTCTTCTCTACAGTAAAAAAAAATATATAAAATATTTGTTTCGCTCTTTCTTTTTTTACTTCTTGTAAGCATATTCCCCATAGAGTTGAGGGCTTTTAAATAAGGTTTAAATTTAGTCGAAGGAATTTTGAAAGAATTTCTAAGAGATATTTATGTTATATTTTTCTTATCATTGTTTAATCTGTTAGTTTCCGGATGATTGCTTATAGCTTGAGATGAGAAGTTTTCTTACTCATAAAAAAAATGATAATAAATATGAATTATCTAAAGTTATCTTTTGTTGGAAAAATAGGTTTTAAAACTGTGCTATCTTCTAGGTTGGATTTCTAGGCAACTCTTCACAAGTTCTCTTTAAATCAAACTTTTTAATAAGTAAAATCGTTCATTGTTTTTTGTTTAAAAACATTAAGAATAAGTAAGCGAATAAGATAGTAGATTACTATACTAATACTTACATTAAACGTCGTTTTAGCTTAGAAAGGACAAATAAATCCGTCCAAGAGTTTACGTTACGAAACGTAGAAAATTTTCTATTTAAATTGCTGAACTAGTCAAATATTGATTCATTCACTCGGGGAAAAGATTACTTTAGAAAACTTCTATAAAAGTTGCACCGCTGAATGATTTATTCGGAACAATTTACTTTTTAAAAATTAACTTTGTTTAAAAAAGCATCAATGAATACAAAGAATTTAAGAAATTACCAAACAAAAGTTATGCCAAAAGCAATCTAATATAATTTCTTGAGAGAACAACTAATAGATTCAGTTTCAGGTTAACTGAAATATAGAAACTAGATATAACACAATATTTAATGGTCAAAGAATTGGGTTTTTAATATATATAAAAATGTCACGGTTGCTAATAAAAAATCACACCATATGGCCAAGCGAAATTGAAGAAACTTGAGAGAGAGCAAAACTTCTTTAGATGTATGTACAAACTTCACAGCTTCAAAGATGGCTTTCCATTTGGTTGTTGGTGTTTTGTTTGTTTGTGTTTTTAAAGACTACTTTGCGGGATATACACACATACATGTACGTGCTATTTGTATCTTCCTGTACATACATATACTTTAATAAAATGAAGAAGCAGCAGTGGCAGAAGCTGAGGAAGGAGCATCAACATTACCGCCTGACGGAAGTCGTCTCAAATGAACAACATTTCCACGACCTACTCTCTTGTCTGCTTCCTTTTAGCCGCGTATCTACCTTCTCCTTCTACTCTGCTATCTTATTCTTTTTTTTTTTCTGCGCTCCTAAAAGTAGGCAATAAGCATCGTGTTTATGTATGTGGTACAAACATTTTAGCGTATTTTTATTATACAGCCAGCACGTGCATGTGTATACGAGCATGTGTGAGTGTGCGATTGTGTGTGTGTGTGTTTGTCGACAGGCTCATTGCTGAATTTATGAAAATTTTTGCTGTCTGATATAGGGGGAAGGCAGAAAAAACATTAGCACCCAATAGAGTTTAATGCGTGCGGGTGTATGTGTGTATGTGTGTGTAACCCCCAGCGGATGTGTATCCTGTCTGCGTGTGGCCCCAGCTGTCGTCGTCCTGCCTCCCAGCCTGCCTTTACCCCTCCCCTCTATCCGCTCACTCTTTGCCTCAACGCCAATGCCAATTTGCGGCTTAACATCTTTGAATTATTGAGGCGCGTCGAGGTCGTCGCAGACTGAGGATATTGAGGGGCCAGGCCAGAACATCACACAGCCACACACACCAACACACAGACACACACTGTATCCATCCACTCTCTGAGCTCTTGGCCAAATTAAAATTTTATCAAAATGAAATTTGCGGTTTTTGTGTGTTTAGTTTCACAAATTTTTGAAGTGATTTTGTTCGTAGGCCATATGAATGGGAGAAAGAGTCATAGAGAGGGAGAGGGGGCAAGTCCCATGTTGATGTTTCGCCTCTTGTTTACTGATATTTTGTTTGCATTAAAGTGGCAAGTTAGATTTTTCTCTCTTATGCGGAAGAGCCTAAAAGTAGGCCGCGGTTTTTGTGTGTTTTCAATTTAGTTATAGATACGAGTACCACACGATGAAATATGTATGCAGGTGTGAACATAACATTAATAACCAAAATATGGCTCACACTAAACTAAACTGATAACGGCAAAACAAATTATTTTCATATTAATATAATTTAATGTTTTAGGGAATCGTATTACAAAACTGATAGAAAACGAATACTTATAGCTGGAGAGGAAAGTGGGCAACAAAGTTAGAGTTATAAGTTGCTAAAACCAAATAATTTGCCATTAAATCTTCAATCGTTTTTCCTTACTCTGTATTATCTAATTTGCAACTAGGCAACAGTCATTTCAATACTTCTTGATAAATCTTCATAGTATTTCTTCTAGATGAGAAGTAAATCTAATCAGCAATATTTATCTAAAAGTAGAGTAGAAAGTAGATTCTCTAACTCACCGAATAAAAATGTTGTACCAAAATCTGCGCAAGCTTTATGGGTCTACACTTTTATATACATATACTTGGAATATTGTTTTATTAAAAAAACACTCAATATCCACTTGCTAGCCACACAGCTGTTGGTTGTTCACCCCAAAAAGAAGTGTCGCACACGAGAATGAAAATAAGTCGCGTTTTATGCGCTAAATGCAAAGCTTTTCACTGACATATTTTCTTATAATCTGCACTTTTATTGTCTTATCTTTTGCCATCCACCTACAGTTTCTCCTCCATTGCTGCCCCCCTCTTCTAAAGTCTTGAGTTTTCTGTCTGTTTTGTTTCAATCTTTTTCCTGTGTTTACATTACACTTTAGCTAAGCCGCCGAAAATTATGCAATAAACTTTACTTTTACGTGTTCTCTTCTTGCTTCATTGTCACTCTTTCTCCCATGTTCACCACCTCCTTTTTTCTCTCTCTCTCTCTCTCTCTCTTTCTCTCTCGCTTTCTCTTGGCATATTTATTTATTTATTTTGTGTGCTCGTTTTTCACTTTGTTTCGTTATTCTTTTCCTTTTTTTTTTTTGCCGTTTTCTACCCAACAGCCGCTTCACTTATCCTGGTGATTTTTGATGTTCGCGCATTGTAGCTCGTTAGGGGGCAAATAGGGAGCGGCAGAAAGGAGGAGCATGGAGGGTGGCGGGACGGAATAGGTTGGCGTTGCAAATCTTATTTGATGATGCCATGGCAAATACTTTAATTTATGCAGTAATCCTATTACAAAAACAACGGCAATAGCAACAAGGACCATAAAACAACAGCAACAACAATGCATTTATGCCCAGGCTGAGAATCTGGCCCAGTCCCAAGAATTTTTCTTTTTACCATTTTCCTTTTACATTTTTATTTTGTTTTCATTTGGTGGGCCCTGCGATTGAGGTAGGTGTGGGATGCGATAGGTTGGCAAAAAGGGGAGGTGCGACTTGGTTTTTGGGTGGCGGGGGAGTGGAAGCCTATCTCAATATGTCTCATTTACATTTTCCACGCGTTTTGCCTTTGGGTTTTCATTTGCGTTCATTCTGTTTTTTGGTTGCTATTCTTTTCTTTTCCACTTGTTTCACATCTTCGTCTTCAGCTTGTTGGTCTTGGCTTGACTTTTCTTTCTTTTTATACTTTGCCTATTTCGTTCATCTTAGCAGCAATTCAATTTATTTTAATTTCTGCTTTTAACACAAAAAATTACCAATTCAATTTTATGACTTTATTCCTTGAGAACAGCACATGAAGAGAAACAGAGACATACATACAGAGAGAGAGAGAGAGAGAGAGAGAGAAAGAGTGAGCCAGATCGAAGTGAAAGAATTTGCAACAAAACAAGTTGACAGGAGATACAACGCTTCATCCTTCACAGCTCCTATCTCTTTCTCACAATCTCTCTCGTTCTCTAGCTGTCTCTCTCCAATTATATATATCTTGAAGTTGTTTGCTCTATTTCCTTGCCTTGCCTTAGTTTTATGTGCAAACATCGCTGCTGGTTGTTGGGGCAAAGACATTGTCGTCGCTTTTCTCTGGTGTTGGCGTTGTTTCGCAATATGCAAATCAGTTTATAAATAAATTTGTGAAGCGTTTGGCAAACGTTGCAAGAGCCATCACTTCACTCCAGAAGCAACAGAACAAAAACAGAGAGAGAACAAAAAGAAAACTCCTTCTATTTTTCCCGCTCATAGCACTTGCCATCAACACACAAAATCAGCTTAAATCGATGCGAGTGTTAATGGAATATGTTTTAGGCCATAGCAAAAGGTAAAGTAGCTTGAAGTTGCTTCTGATAGCTAATCGGATTGCTGGAAGATGAGAGCTCTTTCCCTTGAGAGAAACACAAAAGGGAGAACAGAAATGAAGAAAGGAAGCTCAATAGAGCTTACAGATACACACAGGTTAATTTAGCATTGAATATCAATTGCAAGTGTATTCAATATTGTAAATTGCAATCAAAAGTTAACTATTATTTTAATCTTTTATATTCCTGCTGCACAGCATTTCAATTGCTACAGTTTACTGTAGTTAATGCTTATATTCCTTCAATAGTTTTATTTTGATTTTGAGGCAAAAGAAAAAATCAACTGCAGAAACTTAATAATCAATTTAATCGACTTTAGTTGTAAGATATTAAATGTAAAATAACACTTTAACTAAAAATCAATTTAAATATGTTTTTCTACTACACATATTAAGTCCATTTCATTTTTGTTTTAATGCAGACAATAAACTTATATTTATATTTGATTTGTCTGCTAAATGCTCTCTGCCCCTAACAAATAAACAGTTATTGGCATTATTGGGAATTTATCATAATGTGTGAAAGTGTCTCTTATGAGAAAAGGACGAGATATTTTAGGACATACTTGTTAAATGATTTTTGATCAGATACTTGACAGTCGTAAATCGGTATAAACTTTTGTACTTAACTCAAGAGTAAAAACTTGTTAAAACACTAAAAAAAAATATCCTTTTTTTATCCTCACATTCGGCGGATTGCTAAAATATGTGCCTAAAAATTCTTTCATTCATAAGATGAAATCTCAATGAAATCTCACACACATCGGCAGACTGACATTTTTACCCATACGTTTATACATATATTTGAAGTCAAGTCAATCAGAAATTCAATGCTTATCAATGGAATACCAGATGGAAATGGTGGGACATAGGCTGAGCGAAAGAATGATAGGGAAGAAAAACAGTTTGCTGATAGAACACAAAACCCACCAAAAAAATCGAAATCTAAGTCAATTTGATTGGCTTAACTTTAGTTTCTTGTCTATCTGTATTTGCCATTTAATGTGAAGATAAAATTTACATTTTAAGCTAGTCCAAAAGGTGGACAGAAAAATACAAACACAAATACAAATACATACACACACACACACAGTCAGAAAGAGAGAGAGTGACAGGGGGATTGATAGTGGGCGAAATTGGTTTTTCCGTTTCTGTGTGACCGTGTGGCAACTCTGGTATACTTTTCCACTGGGTACGAAAAAGGTTCAGCATATTCAATTTTGTTTATTATACACGCAATTTTCTTTGGGGGATTTCCCTTTAGGCAAGCTTTCAATTTTTATGACTTTGGCTTCACTTTTTACGGCTCCACCGATAAATATCTTTGGGTGTGTGGGTGTATTGGTGTATGTGGGAGGCTAGCAAGAGCGACGTAACCCCCTTTGGGTATTTTGTTGTTGTTTTTTATGCCTTACTATGCGTTTTTTGTTGCCTACTCAATGAAATGTTTATTGCTCGGTACTTTTTCCCCATACTTTTTGCTCTTCTTTCTGCTACTACCACGCCCACTTAAAGCAAAGCCTTTTTCTCTCTCGTTATTGACAATTGTTGTTGTTGTTGTAGCTCATTGCTCACTGATGTTTGACGCGATGTTTCTTTGCTTTCCCCCATCTAGACTGCAAAAGTGTCACGTTTTGTTATGCAAAAGGTGGCAAGTTAAAGTAGATATAGCATACATATGTAGGTATATACATAGACCTAGGGCTTATTAATGTTTGATGTGGTTTTTGTTGCTTCTGATTGACTGTGTTGTTTTGTTGAGGGGTTTCCGTTTTTGTTTTGCTTGATTCCTGTGACAATTTGCTTAAAGGGTTAATAATTGGCTACATAAAAGGGCGGCAAAGTGATCAATGAATTGCCAATTTAGCAGACAGTTGAGTAGGTTTGAACGTTCCTAGAAAAGTGAATCAGATTATTGTCTATAAAAATTGATGGATCTATTAGAAAACGGAAGGTAAAAAGTGGCTTACCCTGCGCTTTTAGTCTTTAGCAGAATGTGTTAGAGGGAAATCAATTTTTGTTTTGTATTTGCTGCACCAGGATAACAGCAGGCCAAACGAATAAACGAATTCAAAGGAAGCATTCCATATCTAGAAATATAATGCTAAATGCAAGTTTAAAGTAGATACTAATTGAATATTTGGAATCTAGGACACAAAAGTGCATTTTATTTTTGGGAAAATGTAAAAGTATGTAGATATTAGAAGAATAAAATGGAAATTTGTTGATATTTTTAAGTATGGCTTTCCACAAACAGTTTTGTGTTTATCTTACTTCATAGGATACATTTGGGAGTTTCCTTTTTTATTTGGTTTTCATTCAACAAAAACCTACGTCTTAGTAGGTTACATTGTCTGCGTGTCTATTTCTGTGTGTTTGTTTATTTGTTGTGCGTGTGCGTGTGTGTTTATGGATGCCAACATATTTTGGGAAATGTAAATTTGCAATAGAATCATTGTCTACTCTGTTCAACTTTATCTGGTATTTATTTTCTCTTAATTTTTCGCAAAACCAAAAACAATTAGGCAAAGAAATGTTTCCAAACTCTTGCATAAAATATATTTAAATAAACTGACAGCAGCTCAGAGTCCTTTTTCCCTTTCTGTTTCTCAGATCGTTTTGTTCGTTTCTCTCTTTTTTTTTGCCTTCAATTCAATGGTAAATAAAAACATTTGCTTTAATATTTTCTCTTAATTAAATTCGAGTTCTCTCAAGCGTAAAGCCAAGAAAAACCAAAAACCAAAAAACAAAAAGAAAAATTTTTGCCCAAAATGGAGAAGAAAAAAAAACGAAGGAAGAAGTGTATCTGTGTGAGTATTGTGTGTATGTGTGTGTGCTATAGTAAAAACCACTTAATCCAATTTAAGAATGCAACCACTTGAGTGCATACACATACTAACACGCACACACAGACGCATATCCTTACAGATGGTAAGGCTATACCTTAAAGTATGCTATGCTTTTTTCGCTCTTGTGGTTTTTATCACTGCTAAGCCATAAAATTGCTGAGAACAAAAAAAGATGAAATAAATTTGCTTGTAAAATATTAGCAGATTCTTTCAGTTAGCCACCACCACTCATAAATTAAAGCCCTTGGTAAATCTTATCATCAGTTAAGGGTATGTTTATGCCCGATTTCTCTTGCCCCTCCTGCCATCTCCCTGCTCACTGAAAATATATCCGTTGGCAATTGTGTGTTCCCTGTGTATTAGGTCATTAGGTTTTAGGTAATAATTTGTATGTAAAATGTTCTCTCTGCTCATTGTTATGTGAGCCTAATTGGTCCATTGGGATGGGAGGATGTGTATTGCTGTGTTTAGTTGTATGGCTATTTTGAGGTGTGGGGTTTTTTGGGGTTGTGGATGGGCAAATTTAGCTGTCCAGCTTGGCTCATTTAATTAAGTTTTGCCTAAAAGTAGGCTATGCATTTTTAATGCCCTTTCTGACTCAATTAACAATGCCGAACTGAAAACTTTTCCCAGCTGAATGCATTTTTGATAAGTCTCCAGTTTCTGCCATTGCTGATGCTGCCGCTGCGTAGCGACGCTGTGTAATAAACAAACAATTTTCTAATTTTCTAATTAGAATTCTGATATGGTAAAGTATGCGATAAACTATTTGCAAAACGAAATTCGATAGCTCAACTATTTGAGGCATTTAATTAAGTTTTTGTCGTTTGTTGTTTGTTGGCTGTTTGTTTGTTTGTTGCTGCATTTCCATTTTAATTCCCATTTTGCTCCCATTTTTGGGGTTTTTGTGTCGTTTTTGCATTAATGACACACACACACAGAGAAGTAGGCCCATAAAATTGGTTTCTAAATTTGCTGGTCTAGATTTTCTCTCTAGCTCTCTAGCGGAAATGTCTCGGTTTCGGTGCGTTATTTTCTCTATACTCTGTTTCTATGTCTCCTTTACTGTCTGTCTATCTGTCTGACTGCCTCTTTGCTTCTCTGTCTATGTGATTGTGTTTGTCTTTTCTTCCTTTTTGCTATTTACGTTCACATGTCCATGAGCGCATGACCTCCATATAAAATAAATTACTTTAGTTATCTAAATGCTGTCCGTGTGTGTGTGCGTCTCTGTGTGTATGAGTGGGCCCGCCCTCAATTTCGGTTTTCTGTCTTACACATTCTCTTTCTTTTGGTCCTTCCATTTTTTCCTTGGACACAATAACGTTTGGCTATACCCTTAGACAGCAAAAGTCTTCTGCTTTTTATGTGTTAAGAAAAACTAGGATAAGGTTATATTGGGTGATTTTTTGAAAGTAGATAGTTATTATGTTTTAGTGTTAGTTACTTGATTAAAAACTAATTGATTACCAACATTAAACATAACATCATGTTTATGTAGAAACTCTTTGATAAGTGATGCATATAGGATTGTTTTAGCACTATAACGTGGACTAAATGTATCTCATTGTCTAACACTATAACATGGTATAATCATGCCCTCCTATTCAACACTACTAAAAGTCAGAAGTTTTCTTTAATATTTGAATCAAATCTATTTTGTATTCTACACGAGTTGTAAAAATGATGTCCCTTGTGACAACACTTTTTTGATTTTTTGTGTAATACAACATTCGATGTGTTGCTTTTCATTATTGCAATTAATAGCCAACAATCAACCATTTAGTATCAACTATTTTCTAATTTTTAGTTGTGTTTTTCTTATTGTGTCTTAAAGAAGAGCATTGAAACTTCTAAATTTATCATTATTTTCACTTGCTTTTCTTGCCTTTTTTTCTTCATTTTGGTGTCCTTCTTTTTGTGTTCGGTTTCTGTTTTCTTTTTTTGGTTGCTTTGCTTTTAGCCAAACAAATGATAACAATAAATTACACTCTCGAGATTTGGACGAGCTTAAGTATGAAGTGCAGCCAGTCGATGTCGATGCGCTGGTCCAAAATAATGAAGGCAAAGAGACTGAGAGAAAGATGAGGATTGCTCGTTCGGGTTTCGGGTGGTTGCCACATCAAGTGGCAAACGCACTTTGGGGGATTTTTCTGTTCTTCTCTTGCTTTAGCTGCTGCTGCTTTTGCTGTCCGCCATGCTAAGGGCCAGCAAAAATAAATGTTCTAATTTAGCGACTCAATTTGTGTAGTAAATTTATCAAAAGGCAGCCAGCAGTAGCAGCAGCTAACAGTCTCTGGCTATTGTTTGAGTGTCTGTGTGTGTGCCACGCCCACACTTATACTCCCAACTGCCGCTCATGTTACATTTTAGTTGCCATTTATAAACGTTGCTTACCTTTTTTTTGTGTTGTGTGCCTCTCTGGTATGTCTGGTTGCTAGCTCTTATTAATTTTTGGTCTTTCTTGCCTTTTTTTTTTTAGAGGGAAGGTTTTTGTTTTGTTTTTTCTGGTTGGTCAGCAGGTAATAAATTTAGTGAAAAGGTGATAATAAGTGCCATTGGCAGCGATTTGTTTAGTTTTTATTGCATACATTTAGGCTTTGCTGTGGTCTATAGGCTTAATGTCCTGTTTTTCTTTTTGCGGTCCTACTTAAGTGGCCAAAAAGCCATCAAGTTACGCATAAAGGAATATAAACGATGGCAAAGAGAGGGTCGGGACAAGGTGCTGGCTAACATATTTTCTTTCTTTTTTTGTGGGAGTTCTAAGAAGATAAACGAAACATCTTGAAAATAGCTTAAATCAAAAGTCATTCACTATAATGAAGCTCAATTTGAGGGTGGGCTTTTCCTAAAAAGTTGCGAGAGTGGCTGTAAAACTTTGTCTACTCATAAAAAAGTCATAAAAACATTTTAAAACTCACTTGTTGAGCTGAAAATTAGATTTGATACAGTATAGTGTGAAGCATTCTGACAACGAATGAAAATAAAATTTACTTAAAGCCATTTACTTATTGAGTTAAATTTGAGGTGAACCCAGGAGTAACGACACTTTCCATACATAGTTGTTCTTATATATTAACTAACGAACAGCTTGTTAGACTTATTTATATAAAAAATGCAACATTTAGTTCAATTAGTCAGATGAAGTATTTTATTTCATTTTTCATATATTATTTTAAAAACTTTTCACCGTTTCAATTGTAAAACTTGAAACTAAAACTAAACCTAATGAAGTGATTTATATTTCAATTTCAATTCGTTTCTTTCAAATAATTATAGGGTTCGATTGCTATACAACATAAAACTTCGTGGATAAATCGGTGCAGCAATTATTTTAGAGTGATAACTGAGGATTTATTTTGAAATACTGCTAATCTGGGAAGTATATTTATAGTGGATTATAAAGTTTCTAATGCTATTTATTTGGCCCTGAGACTAACTTCGTCGTGTTATGCTTTTATTTTGCTGACTCACTTTGGTTTGTATTTAAATCTGCAGTCTTCCAGCCTAAGAGATATGGCTTCATAAGAATATCGTTGTCAATTGAAAAGATCTTCATTGTTAAGGTATTTTTATATAATTAGTTTTGCCTTTGTTTTGCCAAACACACACATGCATCCGTACAAGTCTCTTTGTATCGTTATATAATAATTAAAAGACTACTGCGTTCTTACCTTTAACTATTTCATTTTAATTAATTGAACATTGTAAACAAGGAATTATACTGTAATTTTGGGTACTTGTCTTTTCATCTATACGATTTCGTTCTTATTTTCGACCATTTTAAGATCAAGGAACAAGGCACCAAAATTTGCTTATTCAGGCGTGAACAACACGCCAACATTTATTTATAGTTAACATAATGAATATCAAGAAAAGACATTCAATATGATTATTGAATATGTTCCAATGATCTTGAAAAGGTAAAAGTTAGCAAAAGAATTTCTAAAAGTTAATGCTTAATTAAATCAGAATAATGGATTTCGGGGTGATGAAAAGTTTTACTGAGTGAAATAGCTGTTTATTAATGGTACGAAACGGATGAGTTGGACTCAAAGTTTGAAGTGTTAAATCATATTGCCAAAGTTTTTGGCCAAAATGAAAAACTTTCAGCTTACAGCTGTTTGTTAATAAAGTGCAAAAAGAGAAGAACTTGCTATACATATGCACACACATACAATATAGCCCAAGTTGGGCTAATACAGTTGGCAATCAATTGAGGCGCATGCACTGATTCCTTAAGCGCTTAGCTCGTCTAGCTAGAAAAAACCCTTTCGAAGAAAACAAAAGGCATAAAATATTAATAATAACAAGATTTGTGCACTGCTGGAAATAACAACAACAAGATGAAGAAGAAAATAAAAAGGCAAAACAAAAACTGGAAAGAGGGAGAGAGTTAGCTAAACAGCTAGACCAGTAATCCCATTACTGGGGTCAATGCACAGTCCAAGCCAAACAAGTGGAAATTGAGTTTTGCGGTTGAACTTGAGGGATCGAGAGGGTTGCATGGGTTGAGACTTGCCAATTGAGTCTGAGCCTGAGCTGAGTTTCGAGTTTATAATGCCCCAAGAGCGAACAATAAACACGAAAAAATCATAAGCCTGTGTGATACCAATCCACGAAGTTGGGTACTAAATATTTTTGCCACCGTCCCCTCCAATACCACCCGAAACTCTTTTATATATATTTTTTTTTTTTTTTTTGTGCTTTTCTATTTCTGTTGCTGCCCCAACTGTTGTACGTGTAATTGAATTTTGTGGTGCGTTTCGTCGCTGGCGTCAATTTATTTGACCACGTATTGTGTGTGTGTGTGTGTTTGGTTGTGTGGAATGGTGGGTGAAAAACTGGATGGAGAGTGGCCACTACGTGCGTATTACACGCCGAAAGGGTTATGGACATCGTAATTGTATTGGCCATGGCTAAACATGGCGCTCAGTTGTCTGTCTCTCGATGTGTTGTCGTCTCTTGCCTCGATTCGCCTCGACCATTTCGCAGCACTGCAGCATTCATGTGGACTCTGGTCCACGCACGTTTCTCATTTTGTGCGTGGCTTGTTAAAATTTTTTCTCTCTCCTGCTGCCTTTCCCCCCTCTCTGTGCCATCTCTCTTAGCGGCCTTCATTTTGGCATAAAGCTTTTGGAATTTTCTTCTTCATTTTGGCTGGCAAAACACAGAGAAAACCCCCCTGAAAAAAAGAGAACGAAAAGTTCATTTAGCTATGAGCTGTTTATTATCTGCTGGTTGAGTTCTTTTCTTGATCTCTTTTTTTGTTGTTTTGCTGCTGTTGCTGGCTGATGGCTGGTAGGGTTTTGTATAACGAAGGACACAAATGATGAGGTCCTTTAAAGCAGCAGCAGCAAAAAATGTAATAAGTGAATTTATGAGCAACAATAACGAAAAAAAAGTAATTAGAGCCGAGAGCAACAATGTTAAAAAGCAATTAGGTTATGAATGATTTTTTAGGCCCTTTAAAACCCACAATCGTGGTTAAGGCCAAATAAATAAGCATTTTCTACAGTATTGAAAAATCCATGAAACCCATTCCAAAACGCACTCAAACAAGAGTAGAAAAGATACAAAATATACTTTCTTTGCTCCATATGTGAACTTGATTTTATATTTCTTCTATACTATGTACCACTAAGAAGCCTAATCTAACCCATTGACTGGCTTACCTAAATCTATAAACCACCATATAATGAAATAAATATTACTTAAATCCAAAAAATCTATTGTCAGACCTCTTATATGCAGACAACTTGACTTGACTTTTGATTGAAAAGGATTAATCATAATTCTACGAACTCTCAAAAAAAATTTTGTCTCCATTAACAGCAAAAATTTATATATATATACAGATAAAGGAGACAATCAAATCAACAAAAATTGTTATGCCTTGATGCTCTTGCATTGTGCTAAATCAAAAAATCCTTTATACTTTGAACCCTTGAACTCACAAACCAAATACTGAAGACTAAACGTAAAACTGAAATCAAATACATTTGTGCTTAAGCACAATTGACATTTTGCACATGACATGGCAAAGGCAAAAAGGGAAAAGCCAAGCAAAACATTGAAAGGTGAAACGTTTGCGGCACTTGTATCCTTGACTGACCCCAAAAAAAAAGAGAGAAAAAGAGAAACGAGAGAGAGAGAGAGAGAGAAGGAATCAGAGGTGACATTATATGCTTGTTATAATCCCTGCCAACATTTTTATTGCAATTGTCAACTTGGGCCATAAAGCAGACCGAGCAACTGAGAATCTGACACCTACAAACGATTTTTTTCTTTCTCTCTTCATGTTGTTGTTGCTGCTGCTGTTGCCCCTCTTTTCATCTTTATTCTTTTTTCGGCGAACCGAAGCGACACAAATTGAAAATATGACAAGAAAATTCGTTCAACTAGGTCGAGTTAGGAGAGGGGAAAGAGAGAGGGATAGAGAGAGAGGTGGGTAGAAGAGTTGTGGGAGGTTTGCAACTGTGTGGCAAGTTTGCTAACTTGCAAAGAGTTGGCGTCGAAAGCATATTGATTTCAATGCAAGAAGGACGAGCAGTAAGCAGAAAATTGAAGGTACCAGAAGCAAGAAGAGGAGAAAGAGGGAGTGAGACTGTTTTGCCAACGTTGCCAAAAAAAAAAACCATACAGAAAAATGTAGAAAAATGCTCTGCTTGTGTGTGTGTGTGTGTGTGTGTAGGAGGGGGAAATTGCAATGAAAAGCGCATGCATCAAGGTGAAGTCAGCAGTTTCCTTTCGATGATGCTGCAAATGTGCTCGCTCAAGCAAATAAAAATAATATTTTACGAACCGGGACGAGGACAAGGATGCGAGAATTGACGGCGGACGAGGTCGAAGACGAAGATGCTTTCCATGGTCCTACTCATCAAAACAATGTTCCCCCAAAAAGAAAAGCGAAATGGCGACCATAGACTTTTGCGGTTGATTCCCATTGATATGCGAACAATGAGCCAAAGAAAGAAAAAACGACACTAGAGGCAAAAAATAAAAAAAGAAGAGAGAGCAAATAGAGCAGGAAACCGGGCGCCATCAACCGATGATGCAGTTGGCGTTCTTACTCCCCGTTGACCCAAAAAAAAAAACTAAACGAAGGCAACGCGAAAACTTTACTCAGCTCAGCTAATTTTACGTTCCGTTTCACAGTTGAATTCACTGGGCAAAAATTATGGCACATTTGGGGTATTTGTTAGAGATTCCAAGGCAACCAAGTTCCACAAAAAAAATAAACGGCGATTTTGTAAAACGCTTTTCAAAAAAGGAAATATATATGTATATACTTATTAAGAAATGGTCATTGACTTGCATGTGTTATATGTATATATACTGCTAAATCTATTCCTTTTCACTGTATTGAATCTTGTGGAAAAGAAGTAGATAAAAAGCTCTAAATGGGTTCCTTAATTTGCAGTATATCAAGATAATTGTTTGCGGTACAATATGGCCAGGTGAACCTTTAAGACTCGTGTGGAGTTTTAGATGATTCTGCCTAATCCAGGCGTAGTAGTAAGTTTCTTACAAGACAGATAGCCCTTTCATCATTTAGGGAGAGAGACTCTCATATGACACAAAAAATCGAAGTACATAAGATTTATAAAATTTATTCATTTTATCTTAATACTTCGATTCCTCTATTATGGCAAATGGCAGAAAAATGTTGGATTATAATCCTTTTTTTTTTACCATTATTCAAGGACTCTTTTTAAGTATTAAATCGCTACTTTACACTTAGAGAAGGCTGAAATCCTTATGTTTTTCATTTTTTCTCTATTCCAAGTAACAGTTCCTTCGTCTGTTCTAAAGCCAACTCACATCAACATCCCAAAGCCACTTTAACTTCTCTAGAGATCAATTAAAAGCCAAAAAAAAAAAAAGAAATTGAGATGGGAAAAGAATGGAAAAAAAGTTAAGCTAGCCCTTTTGGGTGGCTGCTGGACGTGGACCCTAGCCATGTCTAACTTTTTGTTTTACTTTTGTGATGGGGACAAAACTATGCAACATAAATTAATGGGTAAAAAAGGTTCGTTTTGTAGGAGTGGGAGAAGCAGTCAACCAACCAGCCAACCAAACCAGTCAACATGCATGCGCACTAGACTATAATTTCCATTTCGAGTCAAAAGTATGCCAACAAACCCAAAAACACTAAGCAAAACACATGCCAAAAACCCAAAATGCAAAGAAAATATATGTGGGAAAAGAGCAAAAAAAAAAAAATGCGAAATGAAAACGAATACAAAAAAAAAAAGAAAAAATGGAAATAGAAAGAGTAAAGCAAGTTGAAATCGTTGTCGAGCCACTGCTAATGGAACATATTTGCGTTGAAAAGGGCTACGTATGAAAAGGGCAAAGGAGCGCCATGGGGGGTAGATAGGGGACAGCAGAATGTTGGCCAAAACAATAACAAACAAAGCATTGGGCCTGGCAGAATATACATAGGAGAAAATATAGAGAGATCGAGAGGGGGGAGAAATGGTGGACAAAGAGCTGGCAAAAAACTATGCGTCGCATTCCGCATGAATAAACCTACAGAGAAAGGGAAAAAGAGAGGAGAGTAAGATGGTAGCAGGGTGCAGAAAAGTAAAAAAGGAGAAAAAAATTCGAAGCATTCATAAAAATGTCGCAGCAGCCGGCAAACTGCAAAAAAAAAAAAAAAAAACGAAGAGAAAACTTTATGTGTCATTCATTCAAAACCATGTGAAAAGCATCAACAGCAGATGCCCCCCACTTCAAACTCAACCTCATCCCTCCCAAAACGTTTCTCAGTCCACTGAGTTCAGCGACATAAAAATTCGGTGTGAAAAACACACACACACACACACTTACATATATATAGATAAAACATTTCCCGCGTATGCGGTTTATTGTTATTCTAGTTTGGACAATAGAATTTTTAATAAATTAAAAGTGTTGCCTCTCACTCAACTTGTTAGTGGGCAGGCGGTGGGCAGTCAGTCCCTAAAAGTATGCAATAATAAATTGATATATTTTATATATACTTTTTGTTTTTTGCGGTTGATTTTTGAAGTATGCCCATAAATAATATGTTAAAATATATATGCCAAAAGCAAGTATCACATGAAATGAATTAGTGGCCCAGTCCTGTGTCAAATACAGGATAAAGAGGACATCAAAACGGCAGAAGAGAAATATTTTCAAGTGTTAATGGGTCAGCCAAAAAACTTCACAAGTGCTACGGCAATTTGTTGTGATAAGTTTTAGAGCAAGTTTCTTTTTGGCAAAAACACATTGAAAAATGGTTTACGATATTAGTTGAGTTTAGTTCAACGTTATTATTCCCAGCAAATGTCTTTAAGTTACTGGCCTCGTTTAATAAAAGAAATTAACTTAGCTAAAGGCACAGCAATGCTTAACATCCATCTTAAACTACTCGAAGAGAATTATATCCTAAAGAAAAGAAAAGAAAATTTTCTCATAAAAGTATAAGAATAATTCAAAAAACTTTGTTAGATCTTTGTTTAGCGACCTTTAATGTGGGTTGGAGTAAATTTGTATACTAACTAAATGGAATATCAAAGTCCTTTATATTAAAGTGAAATAAAATAGTCAACTCTCTAGCCTAACTACAAGTGGATACGTTTTGTGTGCTCAACTAATGACTAAAAACAACCAAAAACCAGGCAACAAATCCGTGAAGCATACTCAATGACCAATCCCTATAGTGAAAGCCATAGCATACTTTGTGGAGCGCCCAGTGCGCCACGCAGTAAAATCGCTTAAACAAACAATCAAACAAAAGTCCAACGAACCAAAAAATGAGAGCCGATACGACATGCGATTGCAATTGACTGCATTGCTAAGGCTGCCCTAGAATAGAACCACCAACAGCAGCACCTGAACCAAACCAAAACAACTACCCCACCCGCCCTTGGGCCACCTACCAACCAAACCACTTCACATTTGTACCTTTGTTTACGCTTTTTTTTTATTTTACAATTCTGTTTTGTGTTTAAATTTAATTGGTTTCCTATTTAAATTGCTTTCGGTTGCCACAGATTTTATGCTGTTGCTATTGTTCCACTTGAAAGTCATATAATTTCCCATTCTGCAGTCTAACAACAAACAATAAAACCGAAAAACTTTACTATATATGTATGTACATATATAAATAAATATATATACCTATAAAATTTTGCCATAAATTGGCCAATGACCATGGCATGGGCTTCGAAATTGAACGATGGGGTTTGTTTAGCTAACAAATTCTATAGATTTTCCAATTATTGCCTCTCCCCCCGCCAATCGAATCAAATCAAATGAAATCAATAAGAATTTACAAGAATTCATGAATGCTATGAAATTTAATTAGATTTGTTTTTCTTTTACCAATTTTTCATAATTTTTGCAATTTAATTGATCAATTTTCTTCAATCATATTGGAGTTGGTCTCTGCAGTGTAAAGCAATCAATATCTCATAAACCGACAACCAAATCCGGCTAATGCATTTCAATTAAAACACTTTAGAGTAGCTCATCAGAAGGCTTAATGCATCAACACTAGCACACACATACACACGCATTCGTGTGAGTGTGTGTCTATTGCACTATCTCCTCGCCCTCGTCAATATTTGTATAATTTCTGTTTATGGTTAAATCAATTATGTGCAAAATGAACATTTTCTATACTCTAACCGAAATAATTAAAAGTGACAAGAGATTTTAAAACAATTTGCAGTATAAAATGATGCATAATATGTTTAATGTAAGGGAATATTAAATTTTATTTAATAATATTATATTTTGGTGTATAATTTTTGATAGATTAGTATTAGTCAGTAAACTAATATTGTATATTTTCCTTGAACTACTTTTACCTATAACCTTGACCTTAATAAGTACATAAAATACCGCACAAACTAAATTGTTTGTTGAGATTTTTTTGTAGACCTTGATAAAGATATAAAGTTGAAAAATATGGACAGATCTTTAAAGCAAAAAATTACACTTTTAATGGATCGTTTTGATTTTCAATTGGATCTGCAATTTTTCTAGAGCCATCCCTGCTTATAATCTTTGAAAGTCAAAGTATTATCTAAACATAAAAATATATTCTTTTCTTTATATCTACTTAAATATTAAAAAAATTACCACAATTTATTTCAAACATTTGTGAAAATAAATGTTTTAAATGTTTGAGAGGAAAATTGTCGACTTTTAATATAGGAAATTGGAATTCTGTTAGTCTTTTATCTTGACTAACTTCGAACCTCTAATAACTTTATTCTCAAATGGTGCAAAGGATTTACTTGTAATCTTTTCTTTACTCTGTCTAGGTGAACTTAAATTTAAATACATAAACATATATGTATGTATGTATATGTAATATTAAGTATGTAGTTATGTGTATTTATAATTCCTTGCAGATAAAATATTTATCATTTAGGAAAATGAAACCTGTGACACTTGTCAGGGTATTAATAAATTCACCGTTTTCAATGGTCCATAAAATTTCATAGGCGTTCCATATCATCATATCGGGAGTTGAAAAACAAATAGAAATTTTCTTATGCAAACAAAAAACATGCGCAATCAACGACAGCATTTATTTAAATATTAAAATCAACGCGAACATTTCGTTGGTGAGTGCCAATGAAAACTATGACATCAAAATAAGTATATATATAAATCAGGGTTATATATGTATATATCTCTATAGGTAACAAATATATGCAGGTGCACGTGTGTGTGAGTTTTTTGTGTATGCCATTCATACGCTGATTTCACGCCGTTTTCAACACGTGATTTTCACACCGCATACACCAAGCGAACAACAGCAACAACAACAACAATGCCAACATCAACACAAACAAAAGCACATACCACACGCATACACTCACACAGACAGAGCGAGAGAGACAATCATCAACACACATGCAACAAGGCAAATGTTTTTGCATACATTCAGGCGCTTAATTAATCATTTAAGCTACGTAAAAACAAATAAACAAAAAGCAAAGCAAAGGAAATTGCTTTATTGTGTTTGTGTGAGTGTGCCAGCGGATAAGTGTATCTGTGTGTGTGTGTGAATGTGTCTGTACGTTTGCTTGTAACTTGATGAGAAGCCAATTTGACATGCCCAAGTATACCAAAACTTTTGTTACAATCCTCAAGAACTGAAGGCTATCACATGAGAAGAGCTGCAACTGAAGCCTTTTATCAGAAATTTTCGACAGGTTGATTTAAAACAAATAAATACTTAGACTCATTCTTTTTTAGGTGTCCACATTTTCTTATTCAATTAGTGCTTATAATGCAATATTTTTTGCCGTTAACTAAATCGATGAGTTCTATATGAGATAATTTAGCGCCATTGTTAATATGAAATATATAAAATAATTGAATAAGATAATTATTTTATGTTCTGCTTTGAGTTTTAATATATTTAAGTACCGGGAAAGGGGTTAAAAAACTTCAGCTTGCTGTTGATTTGCTTTGCTCTAATATTTTGCATACTAATTTAATATATGTATACTTTATTTTCTTGTTGTCGTTACAGGTGAGAGATTATTCATACCAGATATGGCATTTCTATTTTGCTGACTAAAAACTTGTCACATAATTAACATCACACGCACTTGACCTCACTCAGGCACGCAATCGTGATCCGCTCCGGTCTCTTTTTGCTCTGTACCGACCGTGCCACTTTGCTGGCGACAAAACATTTATGACGGTAAATTGTAAATTACATTGGTAACAACAACAACAACAACAACAACAAAGAAAGAAGGAGAACGAGGACCATAACACGCGCGCACAGGTTAAATGCTTAGAGAAACTTGTAGGTAACAAAAAAACGGGGAGGAGTAGCAAGAAAAATAAGGTATGGGACGGCACGAAACGAAACGAAACGGAAACGGAAGTCGCTTGCTGTCAGAAGTGTAACGGAGAGAGAGTGAATGTGTGCCTGTTGCCTTGTATAGCATTTAAATATGTCATAATTTCATTTACGTGTATATATACACACACTTATTCCTGTGTTAGTATTAGTGTGCGTGTGTATGCTCATGTTTTGGGTTATTTTTATGGCTTGCACGAAATGTTGAAACACCTGTCGCCATTTTCTCCAACATCAGCAGCAACAACAAAAAACAAGCATAACCAAAATGTCTGATGAGACATCATATGTCACAGTTCAGAGTGGAAACAAAGAAATTAAATATTTTAACAATGTGAGAACATGAAATGGCATGTAAAAAGTATTTTATGTTTCGTTTTAAAGGCATTGCTTGAAACATACAAATTTTCCATATTTGCAGAAAAAGGAATTCGGAATAGGTATTAAGTTTGAGCTTAGGTCCTAAAATACTCATAAATATGAACTTGGGTTCTAAAATTCGGATTGGTTCAAGTTTTGTTAGTTTTCCTAAATAAATGGTTATGTGACCAATGAATTTTTAATATCCTTTTAGTTTGAAGTTATACTTATAAACGGCGTTTCGTAAAAAGTAATAAAAGTACAGAATTTAACAAATTATCTGATCTGTCTCATCAACATTAGTTTTATGTAAAATATTAAAACGATTTAGAGCAATTAGCCAATTCCTCAGAGGACATCTAATAAGAATACTTTAAAGGTTTTTTGACTGCTTCACGCTCTTTTCCTTGTCCTTTTACTTCCTCATAGTGTATAAAATTTGACGGTAAACTTCCTATTTCAAGGTAAGACAAAAGCTTTAATAACTTTTAAAGCCCAAAAAGAGTATAAGAAATTCGTTTGAATTAATACTCCAAGTTACAGCTATTAGCCAGCTGTTGCTATTGTTGTTTTGCCTGTTCCTATGTATGTAGTAATTTCCAGGGTGTGTTTGTGTGTGTGGGTGTATTTTTTTTGTGGCCTGGCAGCAAATTATTTAATTAAGTGGCACTCACCTTGGTAATTGTTTAATTAGAGCCTCATGTAAGCAAGACCTTTGCATGCGAGTGTACGTATGTGTGTGTGTGTGTGGTTCTCTGCTTGTGTGTGTGTGTGTGGTTCTGTTTTTTTTTTTTATACCAAAGTTTTAGCCAACTGATATAATTGACAAGCCGACAACAGCAACAGGAAGCGTCTTCTCTTCACCTCCCTTTGCCACACTTGCTTTCGCCAGGCCGCAGCTGAGATTGTTTGTCTTGGTTGCAAGGGCACAGCGGGTAATTGCCGCTATTTATGGCGCTGTTAAGTATGCAACAACTTTCCTGCCACACCAACTAACATGTTAATAAGAGAAAAAAAAGAGAAGAAAGGGGAGAAATTGCAAATTGTTTTCGGCGTGTGTGTTTGTGTGTAGAGGCAATAAATCAACGTATATACGAATTGAATTTGGGATTTTGGATTTTGGTGTTTAATTAGCAAAAGCATAAATTAATTTTTGCATTTTTACCCAAAAACGGCTTGTGGGCGTTGCAAAATTATGCAAATGCAATTTTATCTAATTAAAATGGACACCACACACACAAAGAGAGAGAGAGAGAGAAAGATGCACACGTGTATACACACAAACGCACACAGAGATTGGGAAACTATAAGCTTTTAATGAGCTTATATTTATAATTTTCTGGCCGAACCGCTCGCCGCTTTCATGCTCGCTTCGCATCGTTTGTATCAGAGTGCATAATTCATTGCATAGTTTTGGGCGCGCGCGCTTCGCTTTTAATTAACCTCAATGGCGGGTTAAACGCTTGAACATCCATAAACCAAACCAAACCAAATAGGTTTCGATATTTTTATGATGCTCTCTGTCTCCACTTGCTCCACATACTCTCTTCGGGGTTTGCCCCTTTTCTATGTATTGTATTTCTCTTTTTGCTTTGCTATATTTTCATTTGGCACGAAATGTTACCTTTTTTCGTTGCTTGTCGTCTGCTGTATCGTTTGTTCTTGATCCACTTAACTTTATTAAAAAGCCCGCTTCGTACTGAAACGAACACTGAGCGTGTCAATTCATGTTTACTGTGCTTCAGTCAAAGTGGAAAGAGGTACACGATGATTATGACGACATTTTGGTACTCTCTTTTGTGAAAGGGCTTGTTGAGCTACGTGAAAACTAAATCTATTTGAAGGCTTGCAGTTTCTAAACTAATTCTTAGATCCTCAGTTTTTGCGTTTAGTTTCCAATTTGATAAAGAAGAAGTGTGAACAAGTTTTAAGAACAAAAACAATATCAAGAGATTTTATAATCAAATGAGAGAAGTTATTCACTCTTCTTATTTGATTATAGAATCAAAAGTAATTCTCCTTTCTCATTTGATTATAAAATCCCTCAATATTGTTTTTGTTCTTAAAACTTGTTCACAACTTGGCCAACTCTTTTCAAATCTTTTTGTAAAGTAAACGTTTATAGATTCTAGAATTGCTGACGGCTACTTAAAACATCAAGTTAATAGAAGGACTAACAATTTCTAACCATTATTTAATAAAGCTTTTAAATAGGTATTGTTTGTTGTTAACGGATTCCAATATACTCTACAATCATTGCTATGTTGTCAGTGCCAAAATATACATATTTAAGGTAAGAGTATTTGCATATTTTCGAATTCTGATTGCTATGGCGTCGTCTTTACGTGTACTTTACCCAAAAGTCGTATAACAATTTGCAATGATATAGAATTTCCTGTGGCGTATTCACCTCAAATGCTTTTTTAAATGTTTGTCGTTTAGTTGACATGCAAGTGAGTGAGCCGATCTACCTCTTAGTCGTCCTCTTACACACTCTGTGTCTCCCCACCACTTACTCACGTCCTTCATTTGCCACCTATTCTAGAGTTTTACCTGTGACTTTTTTGGCTTACTCTCTCTCTCTCTTTCTGTTTTTTATAGTTGTTGTTTTTGGCTATCTCTTTCTGGGTGTTTGTTTTTGACACGCAAACTTTTGCTCGCTTACCTGGGCATGGACTTGTTTCTGTTGTTGGAGGACAAGAGGGTCATGTTTCATGTGGCTTCCGTTGTTGTTCAGGTCGGTCGGTCGGTCGGTCAGTCAGTCATTCAGTCAACCAACTCAGCTCAACTGTTGTTGTTATTGTAGTTGTTGTAGCGTGTTGACTTCAACTTGTGTTGAAATTTATGATGACAATCAGGTTTGGCTTACTGCTGGATTCATGCAACTGTTTGAGAAGCTTTACCCCATCCAAAAAAAAAATTTCACAAAGAAAGATTGTCTCTCACATTTCCAGATGTTCTTTTTTTTAAATCGAAAATCCAAATGCGAATTCCTTGTATGACCAGACATGGATATTTCGGTCTCCATTTTGCCATTATATGGCAATGCCTAAAAGTAGCCTGCAGCAAATTTAATGCACTCAGCCAAACTAAGAAAGAGAGAGAGAGAGGCAGAAGAGGAACTGCGTTGGGAGAATGCATCATTTTGTGCCCATTAAATCGTTTCGTTCACACCGATGCTTCTGCTTTTCCCTTTTGCCCATACGTTGAGTGGTTATTGATTAATCGTCAGACGCGTTTTTCTCTCTAGAGGCGAATGTCTCTGGTGCTCTCTGAGTCTCTGCATGCGTGCGTGTATGTGTGTGTGAATTGGAGTGTGCACGGAAGCGCTCGCGCTGATAGCTGATGTTGGCATGTGGGCAGCAAAAGCAACAAAAGTGTTGCCTGCTTAAAGGCGCTGCCAGCGTGCTTAAGCACTTAAGTTAACCCATTAATGTCAGGATATTCGAAGGAATGATGTTCAATGCAATGAACATTCCTTAAATGTTACTTTCACACGAAAGCTGGCATTGATTGCGGTTTTTCCTTTCATTTTGGCCGAATATTCCATGAACTTTTCACTGAACTCGAGAAAAAAAGGGGGAAAACCAAGAACACAAGCTGCAAAAGAGCTGACGGAAAATGCAATGGCCACACATATACGCACACATATGTATTATTTGTATCCATTTGCGAAATGAAATTTAAGAATTTCCGTTATATTCCTCTTTACTTTTTCATCTTCTCTTGAGCTTTAACATGTTGCTTTTGTTTTCCCTTCTTTTGGAATTACTTATTTTTGTTGCCTCTTTTTGCAACGCTATTCTGTTTTTTCTACCTGGCTTTTCCCTTGCCTTATTTTATTATGTTCTTCTTACTTGATTTTAAAATGTATTTCTTTCTCGTATGTTAATTTTATTTTTGTCTTTCAGTTTATTCATTAATTGCCTTTAATTTTTCCTCTTATTTATTTTCCATCTTTTTTGGATCTTCTTGAAATTTATTATACATTTTTTTTATCCCTTTTTTACTCTCTCCCTCTCTCTCTGTCTTTGACCACTTCTTTCTTTCTCTCTCTCTCTCTCTCTCTCTCTCTCTCTTCCTCTTTCAATAGATTTCTATCCTTCATTTGATCTTTTTGATCTTCCCAGTTTTGTTTTTATTTTCTTTGACTGAAATAAGTTTATGCTTTTCAATCCTATTCAATTCCATGATTTATTTGTTGTCCTTACTTTTTGAATTATATATTTTTATAATTTTTATTTTCAATTTCCTCTTCTTTTGATTTTCTTTTTAGTCTTTACATTATTTTCAGCTATCTGATTAATTTAATGTGTTCCTTCACTAATTCTAAAATTATTCTCTCGCATTTTTCACAATCGATTTTATTCTTTTAATGTCTGTTATCGATCTTTTCTTTCTCTTTCATTCTGCACTCCTCTCTTGCTCGCTTTTGTCAACTCTTTGTGCTGCATTTCACGATTGGAATTTTATCTTCTGAATACTGATTGCATATACAGTTATAAATTGAATGTAAATATATAGCAAATATCCATTTCAATCAACAACTTGAACGAGTTCCCTTTGTCCCAATACTCAGGGCCCTCTTCCCATCCCCAACATATACATACATACATATTCTATGTCTCCCAACCATCTCTTCAACCAGGATTCTTTATCTCTCCTGCTCTCTCTCGCTCTCTCTATATCACCCCATTGGCTGCGCTTGAATAACTTTAAATGTTCGGTAGATCGAAAATCAAATTAAAATTTCATACTTTAACATTGTGTTCCAATTACTGTCGCAAACAATTTATACACATGCCAGCAGAAAACAGTGGAGAGGATGGCAGAGGAGTGCGGAGGCGGACAGACCAGAGAGCAATTTTTCAACCCAAAACTTTGCCTGTGAGTGGAGAAGACTGGGAAAGGGGGGTTGGACATGGAGAAGGATGCTCGTTGGGTGCCAACTCCTTCAACCAATTCTGCCGTTGTAATGTCATGAAAAATGCATTTTTCAATACACAATAATAATATATGTAACACAATAAATTGTGAAACGCAACAAACAAAAAAAATAATGGAAAGGGGGAAAAAGAAAAAAACGTAGAGAGTTGGGCAAAAAAAAAATTGCCTGAAACGAGGGGAAGAAAATGTTATAAAATTGTTATCGAGCGCATAATAGCAAATGTTGCAAAATAACTTTTGACAAAGTGCACTCAATATCAAACTGAGGCGAGAGACAGAGAGCGAGAGAGAGAGAGAGAGAGAGAGAGAGAAAAAGAAAGAGCGTCAAGGAGGGAGAAAAAAGAATAGTGAGAAGAATGGAAACGAGTGAATAAAATGAAAAATCACAGAGTGTAGAAGGCGAACGTTTGCGTTTAGGAAACGATGAAAAAAAAACAGAATACGCTCATATAAGGAAAATGAAAGAGGGACAGTAGGAAAATATGGCGGACAGGGGGGTGGTCTAAAGCATGCATATAAATTGACACAATTCGTACAACACATTGACATTTTTCCAATATCTGAGAAAATTGTTCCCCCAAAACTGACAGACAAATATGTCAAATTAAACTTGCCAGCGCCAGAAAATATGCTTTAAATTTAGCTACTCCTCCACTTCCCAATCCTTGAAGAAGAACCAAAAAAAAAAAAAATACCATACAAAAAAACTGAACCTTATGCAAGTCAAACATGTAACCAAATTATGGCAACACATGCGCCACAAAATATGCAACAATTTTTTGACACACTCACACACACACATGAGAAAAAAGCAACAGGATGAATGGAGGGAAGGAAGCTAGCGAAACCCAAGAAGAACATGAAACAGCACAAAAATTTCCGACAGAGTGGGAATAAAACAAGAAGAACATAAAAAAAATATCAGCATTCTAGTGCATAACTTTAGGCGTTGGCATGCCTTCAACTTTAAACGGATAGGTTAAAGAGGAGAAGCGGGCCAGAGTAGTCGTAGGTGTAGGCGGCTAAAGTTGGCAGGAGGGGCTGCAGACGGGGGGGCATGGCATGTCTGTTACATGCCTGCTTACGCCATGAAACAATGGCTTGCATATGTAGCGCCGTCTAAAGTTATGCAATGCATTTTTGCTTTAGCTTTTTCGGGTTTCTGCACTTTTTCTTGTTGTAGTTGTTGTTCTTGTTGCCTTTTGTGTGCGGGTGCCAAAATGTAACTATTTGTTGGCCATAGTTTAGAGGCGACAAATTCTCCCTGGTGGCTGGATGTAGGGTAGAGGAGCATGGTGCGGTATGTGGGGCGGTTGACATTCGCGCATTGTTGTTGACAAGCCGAAAATCGGGTCAGTAGTAAATCAACAAAACAACTCGGCCAACATACAATATATGTGTATATATATATGCACACACGCACACATAGACAAAACAATGGCAATCATTGTTATGTAGGCATGTGAAAAATTTATGTTGCATAGTTTTAGGCGGCAATCCCCTCTGTCTCTCTCTCTCTTCTATAGCAATGGGTTGAATTTCGCCTGCCCCGTTGATTGGCCACATTGAAAATGTATGTTTGAGTGTGTGTATGAGTCTGCATATGTGAAAAGGTTTGTGTAATAGATAGTGAGTCAGGCTAAAAGCGGAAGAGGCGGCAATTATGTGGGCATAAATTATTAAAAAAAATGTAGAATTTTAGCCTAAAGATGAGCACTAACTGAAATCATAAATAAACTATAAGTTTGCCAAATGGGATTGCAAATAGCAGGCAAGTTGAATGACTTTGCAACACAGAATATGGAAATAATTATATTTTAACAAGTGTTGATGTAAAGTAAGTGCATTCGCATATATTTTTGCTATAAGTTGAATGAAACTCGCTCTAAAGTATGCAATTGTTTAGTTTAAAAAGGTCAATACTAAACACCAATTGAATATCACGTAGCCAAGAGCAGTTGCCTCCTAACCTACATTGTTTACAGAGACAATTTGTTTTGCTGTCTCTCTAGATCTTACACAAGGATATTTTCGCAGATTTCTCTCAACTAGAACCCCTCAATAAGTCGTCAAGCCTTTATAAACGAACAAAATGGAATTCATTCTAATGCTAGTAATATTTCAGTTTATATCCAAAGAAGTAGTGAGAATTGAAATACATTACTACATTTTTATAAAGTTAAAGTATTGATTAAAATGAGAATATTCAATGTTTGGTAAAGCACTTTTATCAATGTTTCTATATAGAATGTTAAGTTTTTATTTCTATTGCCAAATCAATAAAGAAAATGTCCCATGTTTTCTCTTGCTCTCTCTATCTCTACGGTCTACGGTTTCTTTAAACGATATCTGGGTTAAATACAAACAGAATACAACCAACTAGTTGACTTGCCGACGTTTGGTTTGGTTGATTGTTTGGTCGCTTCTTTGGCTTCGGCCTTTTGATTCAAAACCGGACCCGGACCCGGACCAGATGTCGCCGCATGATGTGGCTTCCAAGCCATTTCAATTTCAATTGAACCCAAACCCCAGGTAACCCACATGGCATCGAGCCAGTTGTCAGTCAGTCATTGCCAGTTGGCATTGTCTTGGTTTGTACCTTTCGAGACTTCGATGTGACTTGGCTTAAGTCTAGTTTACTTGGCATTGATAGCTAAAATGGCTTTAAAGTCTTTTTTTTTTAACTTTTCTCTCCTTTTTTTCCGTTTTGTGTTTTACTAAGTTAAATTTTGCAAAAAAAAAAGCGAATCCAATTAATCACAAATCCCATTTGGCTAAATCAATCAATTGCCATGGAAGTATTTATCGGACACAAACACATTCACATGGCCACACATACTCACACATATGGGAAAAAATTCGATTAAAATTGAACAAGAATAATATACAAAATTCTCTAGGTAGCCTCTTCAAGTCGAATGTGTGTTACCCTTTTTCGATTTGAAAATGTTTCTATTCTAGCTGGCTTTATCAAGTCATCGATCGGGCAATTGTGCACTTAAATCTAGTTTTAGCAGCAATTGTTGTCACAATGATTTATAAGACTTGTTCGAAAGTGTTGCATACCTTTGGGCATTTTAAATATGCCCATCTAGACAATAGAGTACAAAATTTACAAAGTCACATCATTAATTTTTGTTTTTAGTCGCTTCTATACCCTTAAAAATTTATGGCCCAAAAAGGGAAATAGACAACAGACAATACAACACACAAGAAAAAAAAAAAGAAGAAAAAACAGGAAAGAGTGCAAAAAGGAAGGCGAAAGTGTGCGAAAGTCAATTCGCCCCTTCGTTTTGCCTACCAATCATTATTCAATATGTTGACTTTTGTGCTTGCCACATTTGTTTCTACACCCGGGCCCACATAACTCATGTGGGGCCAGTTCTGGGGTGGGCTGGGCTGGGCTGGTGGGGCGGAAAAAGACAAAAGAAAAATTTGTTCAGCGCGTCGATGTGGAAATTGCGATAGGGAGGGAAGTCAAATGCTCCAACCCGGTAACTGTCTCTCTTCCTTCCTCTTCTCCCCTCCAGCTCCAGGCAGTAGGGTCCTCCTCTTCGGTTTTCCATGCCCGCATGCCAAAACCAATGAACTACTGTGGCCACCCTGTGTCGAAGTTGTTTAACTTTGCATTTGTTCCTTTAGGTCCTCCATTTTAGCTTAGTGTTGCCATTGATTAAGGTTTCGAGCCAAGTGTCAGCTGTGGCATTGTTTTTCCGTTTTCCCCTCCCTATACAGAAAGAGAGTGAGAAATTGTGTGCGCCCATTTAGGGCAATTAAAGTCCAACAAATATTTCAAAAATCATAAATTAATCCCTGACATTAGTTTCACCCGCAAATGCAATTAAAATTTATGAAATTAAATTTCGAAAAACCATTAAACCAAAAAAGAACAGAAAATAAAACATTCAGTGAAGTATTTTTTTTTTTTTTTTGTTTTTTTCAGTGCTGCTCATTTTGCATTTCATTTGCTTAATCAATGAGGCCAACCGCAGTGGAATAACATTTTACTCCACCGCCAATGACACCACCCACACATTCAAGCCCAACATTCCCATCAACACAAAGTCAATTTCTGTTAATGGTGAAGCACAGCAGAAATTTAAAGCCATAAATGAAGTTGCCATTAAAATGAATATTTGTCTTATTATACACTCACTAAAGAATGCATTTGCTTTAATCGGATGGATTTACCATGCTCTAGTAAATTTATGTTTTTATGCAAATAATAGTTTAAAATTATTAATAATAACTTTATCATGTTGAAATTGGAAATATACATATGTAAATATACATAGGGTAAGACTTCTGAAAAAGTTTATTTCTTTACTTTCTCCTGAAGGGTTTTATTGAAGTCTCACGGCGTCAAACGTATCAAAATTACTTTATCTCCGAATGACATTTGGAAAAGCCTTTAAATATTATGTTTGGATGCCCTTGATATTATTGATAACTAACTCTTATTATATATCAAACACTCTTTTTATGTCTGAATAATCAAGAAACTGTGAGACAAGTTTGAATAAAGACAGACTCGATACCATTTTCGATACCAATTTTCATATACCTTTATATCGTAAAAAACTCTTTTAAATGCCAAATCCTTTTCATGATTCTTTATTTTATAATAAGTCGTGAGTTAACTAGTTCACTTCAGTAACAATGCAACACATACGCCACTTATTATGCATTATCTTAGGCATAACATGCGACGGGCAAAAATATTATTTAACTAGAGCACAACCTAGAGTTTTCAGCCATTACATTAGCTATTACCTTTTATCTAAAGTAAAAGGAGACTTCTACTATGCCGATTTCATATGCAGGAAGTGGTTTAATCCTCCTGGAAATATTACAAATTGTCACTGTTAATATTTTAGAATGCAGGAAGTATGTATAATGATTCTTACATAGAAGTTGTGTTTTCTATTTGATTAATCAGAGAGATATTTACTCGCCAGTTATAAACCATTCCTTTTACAATATTTTTGGGCATTCCAAAAGCATTGTATTTATTTTGAGAAACCCTCAAAAGTTTGCTGTAATACATAACGGAATATCGTTGGTGTTGTACGAAAAGGATTTATGTATTACAGCAAACTGTCTATGGTTTCTCAAAGAAGGTCTCTGGATCTTACTACATGGTAAAAACGTTCTTTGACTAATGCAAACTTCAAGTTAATTGCAGAATCTTAAATACATTTCTTGAGGCACCTAAAGACCGAATAGTGTAAATAATTTAATTTTATGGTTGAACTAAAGTGAGAGAATTGTTAATAATTAGCTATTTAGAAAAAAAATTTGTTACGAAGCGTTGCTAATTTTTGTAACCTTGAAAATGTTCCGAAACATAAACTAACGTGTGTAAATAAAACAATTTTATGGTTAAACTAAAATGAGAAAATTGTTTTTAATTTACTCTATACAAAAAAAAAAAAATAGTAAGAAAGCTTTGCTAATACATTTTAACCTTGAAAATTATCTCCAAGGGCAAAGCAGTTAATAGATATAGTGATCCGATCCTAACAATAACAATATACTTCATCTCTCCATAGTTATAAATAGCTAAAATACTATTAGCTTTCAAATTGCCGACAGATGGACGTGCTATCAGACGGACATGATGCTGATCAAGAATATATATAGTTCAAGGGCTTGGAAATGTCTCCATCTGTATGTTACAAACATTGAGATATAGATTGATGCGAAAGTGTATAGAAAAGTCATGACATTTGTATTGTTTATTTTTTTTTTTTTTTTCTGTAAATTTAATTTATTTCTTTCTCTTTCACACACTGACACACCCTCTCCCGCAATCCTTATGCTCGTTGATTCGTTTGGCTCTCTTTTTGTCTGTGGTCTTCTGTTTTTGTGGTTAACCCCAGAAAATGTTTGCAGGATATGCAATGATTTCTCTCCTTTTAACCTTTTGCTACACTATAAAGTTTGGCATTGTTGCGGTAAATTGGCAAAAATTTACATACCATTGGCATTTATTGCCATTATCATTATCATCATCATTCGCCTCATCATCATCATTATCATTATCATGACCATTATGAAGAACAGCAAAAATTCACTACATAGTTGTGGTAAAATATATATTTAATATCTATGTATGTATATAGTTTTTCTCGTTCCTTTTTTGCTTGTCTGCGAGAGTTTTGGTTTATTTTGTTTATGCTTCCATTTTAATTGGGAAATTTCTATCTATCGGAAATAACAACAAACATAACAACAAATTCTTGTAAGCTTCTCATAATTGGTTTGTTATATAGATTTTTATTTTATCCTATATATATTTCATTATTATATATACATATATGTATTTTTTTTTGTCTTATTGGTTTTAACAAGTGGGTCAAAGTCAATAAGGATTAAAAGTGCAGCTGCCTTTTAATGTGGTGTGCGTTTGAGTGTCTCTCTGTGTGTGTGTATGTGTGTGCAGCAAATATCGTAGATAAGCTGCTTACAATTTATATAATTCATGGCTTAAACATTGATGAGACATGTTTACATTTTTACTTCTTGATTTCTCTTTACATTTTTTTTCTTGTTTCAAGTTTGTGAGAAAAAGTTCAAATTTAAGTTTGAAAGCTTTAAAGTTTTCTTTTTGCTAATTGTAAGAATATTAACAAATTTTGCTAACAAAGAAACTGTTGTTTCTTTAGTTAAACATCTTTGATTAAAATTTGGTGATGTTTTGCTTAAGTAAGTTTTCATAAGGCAAAAAGCAAACGTGATCCTCGATTGGGGAATTGTTCTTTTTAGAATTTGTATGATATGGTTAAATAATTTAGTTGAGGATTAATAAAATTGTCATTTTGTCTCTTTAGTTTTTATTCCAGTCAGATATATACCTCATTTTGTTACTAGTCTGTGATTTCTCTTTAATGTTGAAACAAATCTTTTTTTTTATACACCAACGACTTCACATTTTGACCATAAATAAGGGCCGCAACATGTTTTAAGTGTTTGTTTGTACGCTTTTACGTGAACGTGAGAAAAATATTCTATAAATACCTTTTCTCCATCTATCTCCTTTTGTTTCTCTCTGTCTCTTTCGCTTAAAGAGCCTTAACAACACCTGTCTGTAATGGGCTGAATGCGACGACCCATTGGTTTGGGCTGGCTGGTTGGCTGACTGACTAGATGGATGAATGGCAACTGGCAACTGGTTGTTATGGCGTCAAATATTGTATGCCATATGCTTGATTTATATGCCCATCATCATTGTCTGTCATATAGATATATTATATGTATAGAAAAGACAGCTCGAAAAACTTATATCACATTTCATCCTATTCTCATTCTCATTTTCATCATCATCATCATCATCCGCAGCAATCATCGCAGGTTGCCAGGTTCAACGTTCTTCCTTAAACGGGAAATTTCATCTAACAAACAATTGCCATGTAATAGTTTGTCACTGGGCCTTGTTTTATTGTTTGGTTTAGGTTTGGGTTTTTGGGTGTTTGATGTTGGTGTTCACTATGGTTCAGTACGGTTCGGTTCGTCTTGCATAATGACAGCTGTGTGACATGTCATAAGCTCCAAACAATGCCAAGGGGGGTTAGTAAGGAGTGGCTGGGCGAAAGACAGGACACAGAGTCACATATTGATGATGTGCGTCAAATGCCGTTGCTCTTGCTGTCAATTTTGTTGGCCACAATGGCCACCATCAGCAACCTCCCACTTCTATACTTGTCATTTGTTCAATGTATGTATTCTGTATTCGTGGGTGTGTGTGTGTGTGTGTGTGTCATTGCAGCGGTTGCTTCATTTATGTTGCTTTGCTTGTTTGACAAATTGATCGCGTGATATGTTTACCCAATGCCATGTCATTGTTGCTGTTGTTGCCATTACAACTTCAGCTTTTCATTCCAGTTTCAAGTGCTTTACTGGTCATGTAAAATTGCAACCAAATTTCTAGGTCACTTAATCATTTTTTTTTTCAAATTTTTTTTTGGAAATGAGACTTGTTGTTTGTTGTAAGTCTTTTTGTAAGATTAAAGTCAAATGTTTGTTTATATTTTACTTATACTTAAGTTAAATGTAATATCATATTGTTGAGAAACATTTTTATTTGAAATACTCATTTAATGGAAACTGTTGTTTATTCTTATTTAATATTGTTCACATAGTATTAAATTAATATTAAGAAGGAGAAGTACTTAAAGAAGAAGGAGAACATTTTAACTTAAGGATTTGAGGTTTTTGTAAACTTCAGTTTGCAAGATTTTTTTTTAGTATTCTTTTAGTATTTTCTTGTGCATTCCAAACTTGTTTGTGAAATTTTCATTTTCCAAAGTGCAACAATTAAGTACAATACTTAAATACTGACCTTTTCTATGTAATTACTTAAGTAATTATTCAGAACATATAAACACAGCTCTTAAAGCTTTTATTTAGTTTAGTATCAATCAACAGAAATTAAATAAAGTCAAATATTCCATTTCTTTAATCAATTAAATATTATTTATACATAAATGTATATCATAAATCTTTTTGCATTATTAACTTTTTGTCTTATTAACTCAATTTCAATTCATTTTCCAAGTTATGGCTTTACAAAAGGAAAACTTTTCAGAAACAAAAAGTAATATAATAAAGCAAAAATATAAAAAAACTCTCATTGGCTATGCCGAAGTTAATATACACTTGCAGTCTTTGGCAATTATATCTTAAAATGTTTTAATGTAACAGTGATGGGAAAAACGTTTCAAACTGTATATTTACAGGATGGGAAAAAACATTGAACATTGTCAACTTTTGTTAGTTAGGTTCGTTGGTTGATATGCCTGATGTTAGGTAATGGAATTTACTGACCACAAAACAAGTTGTAAAACTTTACCACCGACTTTGACTTAGAGTCGGTAGAGAAAATTTCTTGCAACATTTTATCCGTTTACACTCTTTGGTAGTCTGTCTGGCTTTAAACTGTGCTGCATAATCAAGCCCTCTGTTATGAAGGATTGTCGAGTCCTGGCAACCGGACAACGTCAATTCGTTAAAATTTACGTCAGCTTTGCTGCTAATTTTGTTTGCCTTTTGTCGCTACCCACACACACTGACACCCACACACACACACACACATACACACAGTCACAGGCACATACAGGCATGCCAAAAAGTATGCTCACACGTTTTGAAAATCCTCTATCCCTTCTTTCTAAACCACTCGCTCGCTCTCACTCCCTCTCTGTGTCTATCTATCTCTCTCTGTCTATTCTCACTCATCTGTCGCTTTGTTTGCCGAGTACTTCAAACACTGCAGACAAAATGCTGTCGAAAATTTTGTGTTCCGCTGATGTCTCTATCCCCTCTATGTTTGGCTCTCTCGCTCGTTCTGACGCTGTCTCTTTTGCTCTATGGTTGTCTACAGTTAATCCGCCTAACGTTATGCAACAAAAAGTTTTTGTTGCCTTTTCTGTTGAAAATTAATTAATTTCATGTGCAAACAGTTGTTAATTTTTTACCTTTTTTTTTTGCAACTGTTGACCCTGGCAACGTTTTTGAAGTCTAAATTTAATTGGCTTAAACTGCATTTGCTAACGTTTTTTGCTTTTTCTTTCTTCCCTCTTGGTTTTCTTTCAGACACATGTACCAATTGAAAGCTGAGTTACAGCGGCTGCTTTAAGATAAATCCAATCCACAACAATTCCTGGGATAAGTGATGAAGTCATGAGACCGACATTCGATCGACGCCTCTGGATATTATTGTTCATTATTTTAGTACAATGTAAGTACAATAAGAAAATCCTATTTCCTATACATATATATATATATGTATATATTTATATGTATGTGTGGTAACACACCCCCGCACATATGTAGCTTGTAATGAATGGACCAAGTGGCCTCAGCAGGCCAAGCAGCTCATATATTCTCTGGACCACAGAAGGAAAAAAAAATTGAAGAAAAACGCAACGAAAAGGACGAAAAGAAAGATGAAAATAAAAGAAAGAAGCAACGAATAGTCCCACTTTGTATGCCGGCAACGTGTGAAAAATAGTTCACAGATAATCGCAGTCAGGCAGGTCACATTATTTATGCGCCAGCACACACACTCTCGCACAAACAAGGCTTCATCCACATTTTCATCCTTAGGCTATCAGCTTGATATTCTATGCCACATGCAGCAAACAAAGCCATTTCTTTTATTTGATGTGCGTTTTGGGCAATGCCACAGAAAAAGAGAGAAAGAAGGGTGGCAAAAGTGAGCCAGAGGCGGGAGCAGTGGTAAGGATATGGTGTAGGAGGATTTTGGCCAATGCTGACCCTGGGCATTTTCGGCAAAACCCATGACTCGGCCTGCATATCAATATTTTTTGGTTAGAGTTTGTAAACTTAAACAAGATTTTTAGCTTAGAATCTCGTTGAGGCAATGGGGCGTATGAGCAATATGGCTCTGTCAATGCCTCAATTTTGAGCTCATGAGTTTCTAAGCTGATAATAAAACATTGCTATATTCAAACGGACGTACATTGAATATATATACACATTGTCTTTCTTATCAGATAATTCGGCTTATGATATGAACTTTTTATCAACCAAAAGTATAAACTGAAAACTTAAGTTTAAAGTTAACAGAACAAAGCAAAGCTTTTCTCATTTTTATCGATGAACATTGAGAAAATTATTAAATCTATTATACTCATGATACTCTATTCTACTCACACGAATATACATAAAAAATTCGATTAAAAGTTCCTCTAGGTGCAATGAAAGATTCCTTTTACCTGTGATCGGTTTAAGCTTTTTGCAGCATACAAGCGTAATCGATTAAGAATATGTTTCGCTACTTGTATATAGATTTGTACATGTAAAATAATTTGTGTAATATTAGAGTCATTTTAAATTTCATAGCAAATATTCATGTCAGTCTCAGGGTCATCTCAAGGTTGCATTAGCATTTCCCCCTTCAAAAAATCATATGCGTGTAACAAGCACAGGAAAAACTTGCACAACATATAGAATTGAGATGAAGTCAAGCCAGATGCCCGACATTTCCCTTTATCTCTCTTTCTGTCCTGGTCGCTTTCTGCTCGTTCTTGCTTTCTCTCTTTTTCTCTCTCGCTGTTGTTGTTCAGTATACAAAACGGAAACGGAAATACGCGTTCAAGAATTTTAATCTGCATGCGCAATTTCGCGTGTGAGCTGTATGCCAAAAATGGTGAGCACATGTCGGCCAACTGGCATTGTCGGTCACGTCTCCCTCCTTCTTCGATGATTCCTCCACTGTTTTTTCACTCTCCTCTACCATCGTGGTGCTGTGCACCATCGCCTTGGCATGTTTCAGTGCGGTGCGCCTTGGAATTTCACGCGTTTATTTGCAAAGATTACGAAATGCGCCACCGCCAAAGTTTTTGTATGCGTTTCCTGTGCGGCTGCCGGCATAGCCTTCGCACCGTCCCCTTCTTACTTCTCCAACGGTCTCCGGTTTGTTTGTTGGTTGGTCTGCCGTACGGTCGGTGAGTCGTTTCGTCGTTCCATCTGTCTTTGGCTACGTTTGTCCGTTCTGTCGACTCGCTGACTTGTTATGCATGCAAAAGTCTGTGGCAAATACACACACACACACACATCCCTTCCTTCATCTTGCATGCTTCGCCCTATATCCCTTATCCGCACCCATCCAGTTGGCAGTGACATGCAAAATATTTTTGCATAAAAATGTTTGCCCACCAACACATGCACAAACATACATACACACACAAATACACACCTCTCTTCATAGTCGTTATCCTGGCAGCTGCAACTACGAAGAGAAAAAAATATATGTTTGATATTTTAAAGCATTTCAATTTCGGATTTCAAGTTGAGCGTGAAATTTGTCAGGTACATATATAGATATGTATATATATTTTATTTTTTTTTTTTTTTTTTGGAGTAAAGAATTTATCTATATGTATATATATATTGCAAAGCTATTTCCCTTGTTAGTCATTGGGAGACATTTTCCCATCTCTCTTCTTCATCAACATCATCTCTCTCCTGGCTATCCCTGGCGCTGTTAGGTTTAATGTCCAACATTTTTATCTCATGTATTTAAGCTGAATATGCGTTTGCTACGTGTTTGTCATGCTAAAAGCGCAACTTGCTGCTCTCAATAACATCTAAGTAGATGGGTAACAGCATGGCGAAGTAAATGAAGCATATTTCATATCTAATAAACTCTTGAATTGTATGGGCAGAGGAAGCTGTTGCTGATGATAAAGAGAGAGGATGATGCTCATCTTTGATGATGTGAAATGCAATATGATATCATGTTGGACATTTTTCAAATTCTTGAAAATTTTAGTGCTTTAAATTACGACAATTTGAGAATGAGAAAATATCCCTAATAATTACCATTAACTTTATATTAGAGTTCTTTCTCAACGAATGGACATCAAATGGTTTAACTTAGCTTAACTTAAGTAATTCCTTATTTTATAGACCTAATAATAAATAATAACTCTATGTCTAGTTTTTTTTCTCATTTTAAAAAATTTTCTCAAAATAAAGTCACAGTCAATCTAGTAGAACTTATCAGAAATCTTTCTAAACATTATAGCTAAAAATTGTTTCCTAAGAGTATTTATAATGTTGCAATACTATGACAGTTAATTATAAGTTTTTAAGAACTTTTTTAGCCTTTAATACCCATATTTTCTTTAATATTGAATTTATTTTTGTACTCTTACATTACCCCGAAAAATAGGCAACTTTTTTCTTGCTTTTTGCCAGCCAAAAGAAAACAAGCTTATGCTCCACTACAATTTCCCCCTAAATTCTCATTGACTTGTTGTTTTTTTTTTATTCGGTCTGCAAATCAGTAAGAGAACCGCATCGCGTGTCTTGGCATGCATGGCCAGTAGGGGGAAAAGAAGCTAGGCAGAAGAAGGACACTCAAGAGTCTTGCCCACTTAGAGGAAGAACTGCAACTCTCATGATAATGACGATGATGATGACGATGATGGCGATGGCGATGATGCCGACCGACGAGTTGAGTCGCGTCGAGTCTGAGACTTAGTTAGCCACTTTTCTTTTATATAAAATGTGCCTTTTGTGCCTCAAGTGCTTGGGCCACGCCCACGCGTCTTTCTCTCTAACGAAGAAAAAGAAAGAAAAATAGAAGAAGAATAATAATAATAAGAAGAAGAAGCTTCACCCTGGCAAGTTTATTTTAAAACTCGACTTTTGTATGTTGGCTAGTGAATTACATTTTCGGTATATATTTTTGTGGCCCAGTCATCGCCTTTTCTATTCTCTCTCTCCCTTTCTCGCTATATAGCTGATTGTCTCGATGACGCTGATGATGATGGGAATGGCAGCGGGGAGAGTCAAGCTGGGACTTATGTCCAGTTCCTTTAGTTCATCGTGAAGTTTATTATGTGCGCTAAGCTAAAGTTGAAGCTGTGCTTGTGGAAAATGCAATTATTAAAACTTTTTCAAGTTGCATTCTTCCGCCCTTTCCTCGCTGCCTTCTTTGCGTTTGTCGTGTGACCAAAAATTATAGTCGGCGCCATTTGGCTGGCCATATAGACAGAGACGGAGAGATAGAGAGGAAGTGAAAAAGTTACTCTTTCCTCAATTTTCTTCTACTCTTTGCTGTTAAACATGGCATAGCAAATGTAGTAAGTCCATTGAGAAAGTTTTTTTCTGAAAAGTTGGTGTATCTTAAAGACTTCATTTGAAATGTATTTGCGTGAGCTTAAACAAGAAAAAACGCTGCTCGGAAATGTGTGTTGGCCAGGTACAGGGACCCTGAAAATAAAAGAAGAAAACTGGAAACGCTCAAAGCGGAAACCTGGCTAACAATAAAAGCCAAAAAGGGCATAAAACGCGCACTTCCGTTTCAAATTTCCCTCCACCTTCAACCCAACCCCAACATCATTCTACACTACTCTACTCTACTCTAGCCAGTAGTCCAGGCGGCTGGCCAGCCTGTGTGTGGTCAACACGAAACAGACGCTGGCGGCGGCTTCCTTCCTTTCACTGCCAACAAAAATTGGCCGCACAGTAAATTGCACACCTGAGAATTAATGCGCCGGGCACTTGAAAGGCGAAACGAACAAAACGCGAGGTGTGAAGAGGCCAAAAACCATTTACGAAGCGCAAAAAGGGAGTCAGTGACTAAAAGGGGGCGGTGTAGCGAGTTGGCAACCAGAAACAGAATCAAGAGACTGGTGACCAAAAGGCAGGTAGCATGGGAGAATGGAGCTGCACTTGCACAGCTGCACAAATGCAAAGTCAAATGCCTTTTCAGGGCGCCAAAATTGTTGTAGCTGTTGCTGGATTTTTGATGTTGTTGCTTTTGTAGTTGTTGACGCCTGCGGCCATCGTTTGGCTTTGACCAGACCCAGACTGAATCTGGCTAAAATGCTTCATGTTTTCTTTTTTGTTGCTTTCATTTTTGCCAAACAGTGTATAAGAGAAGTTTGTCTATGGCGCAAAACCATTCAATCAATGTCGCTTTCAAAACGATTCAATATTTTTTTGAAACTTAAAACTACCATAAAATGGTTTATTCAATTTTTTCACAATTGTTTCATTAGTTCAGTTGTCGTGGCGATATTGACAAATCGATAAGTATAATAAAATTGATATCCTTATAAGGAAAACATTTTTGACAACCCTCAATAACTGCCTTATTTGATGCTGATTATAATCGATGCCAGTTATCGGCCTTAAAAACCGACTTTCCTGCGATCAAATATTGTCAAAATTTACTCAATTGAGTACATTTCACAGGGTTTCCACAATAACTCCTCCCATTTATTTAGGTAGACCTTTTGCACCTTAGTGTTTGCAGACTTTTCAACCCTACTGTTTGCCTGCTGCCTGACCGTTTTGAAGCGCTTTCTGTGGCCCTTTTGCCTTATGCCTTTCTTTTTGGATGACTTCTTTCTGCACTTGCCTTCTTTCGTTACGTTACGTTTCACTTTGTTCCGTTACTTTTTCTTTTCTTTTCTGTTTCTCTTCTGTCTGCCATCGTCAACAACAAGAAGAACAGCAACAAAGTTGCCGCCATTCGTTCTGCCTTACAATTTTTCGCTATGTAAAAAGCAAGTGAAAATAAATTAAGTGGAAGTAAGTCGTAACGAAGTGATACATAATTCTTTTCTTACTTTTACTTCCTTTTGCTTTTGCTCTTCTTTATGTTTTCCTTTCCATCCCATGCCCCACAGTAGAAATATTAAATCAATTGAAAATAGCCTTCAAGTTTGCAATACACTACTTATTATGAGATTAGCCTTAAAGTTGCAACTTTAATTTTCTTGTTGATTTTGTAGCTCAATTTGATGCTGAGTCGTATATGTATGTATATGTGGGTACATATATATGTGTGTGTGTCTGTGTAACCTTATACAATGTAATTTCGTTTTAATGACCAAGTTTGGCCAAAGCATAGGCCTAAATAACCTAATAACCCCGACTGAAATGTCGTGATTGAGCACTAAGTGAGAGACTCTAAGCCGGCAACGATGAGTTTTTCTGTTGGTTTTTGTTGGCCAACTCTTGTTGGTTGCCTACCTACCAACAACAAGCTATATACCTTTATTTTTTGCTTATTGCTACTTAACTAAGCCAACGATATCATTTTATTACTCTGCCTCCTCTGTCGGTCTTTGTCTGTCTTTAACTTTTCTCCATCGCTCTCTTCATCTATCGCTACTTAAGCAGACTGCAGGGCTGCCAACTTGTTTAACGAACAAAAATTTCACTTTCAGCAATACCAGAGAGTTTCTGGCTCCTGTCGCCAACAGCAGGAAATGGGGGCAAATGGTGGCGGGGGATGTTGAGATGAAGCAGCAGCTCTCAAAGGCCATTAACGTGTTTCGTTTCATTTAACTTTTACGCTCATCGCCCCACCACGGGCCACCAGTGGTGGCAACCTGGACCTGCTATTTAGCACACTCCACTCCACTTTACTCCGCGCTCTTTTTAGCTCTCCGCCACCAGCAGCAGCTACATGTACCCTCCGGTCGCGCTTTATTCCCAGCTATTTTTGTTACACTTTGGGCCCATGAAACGAAACTTTTACCTGCTGCATGCTTGACCCAACAAAGGACCATCATGAGGGAATAGCAGGGAAAAAGACAAAGCGAAGAAGAGGAAGAGATGTAGCTGGAGGTTTCCTGGGGGGTGTGAGAGTCTGACCTTCGCCGCTGACAGCAGCCGTCATTAACCTTTCATGATGAGGAAGATAGAGGGAGGAAGTACAATCAAGCGGAACAGGTGGGTGGGTGGGTTGGATGGGCTTTTTTTTTTTTTGAGCGAGAGATGGAAATCTCTTTCAGCCTCTCGGAAGTTAAAGCTCAGGCGAACACAAAACTTTTCTCAAGTGTTTTCAAGACAACGTTACATTTACTTCCTCTTCGTCTTCTTCTACAACTTGCTGTTGTTGTTTTTGTTGAACTTTGACTCGCTGTAAAGTATGCTACATAATTTGGCTTTAATATGTCTGGGTGTTTGGTAGCTGGTTGACTGTTTTTTGTTTGTTTTTGTTTTTCGGGTGACAGTTTTGTTGCCAAATGCATTGACCCAGTTTTGGGAACTTTTGTTCAGGTTTCTCTCTGTTATGCGGCAGCCACAGCATTTTTGTTTAACTAACCACATGCCACGCCCACACAAATTGCCAAACCACAGTCGTTGTGTGTCTATGTATGTTGCCGTTGTCATTTCTGTCGCTTTGCCATTTCCTCACATCCTCTCTTCATCTAACCCGCACTGCCAGCCCGTCTTTTCTGCGGTCGCCATCGTCTATATCTATGGTTAGTTGCAGACAAATTATTTGCCAAACCAAAATGATGCAAAACGATTAAATAGTTGGTTGGTTTCCTCATTGAAAATCGGAAATTTTTGTTTGCCAAAAATAAACAGCAAATTGTCGTAGGAAAAAAGTTTAATAATACAAGTTTTTAAATAAATAACACAATGAACTTGGTTGATTGTGGGTTCTATGTTAAACATATAGAAAAAGAGAAGAAAAGTTACGTATATAAAAGTGGATTCATTACAGATAGATTCGATTTACCTAAAGATATATACACAGGATACACCAAAAGATAATTCAAGAAAGTTCGGAAAACATACTTAGAGCTGAGCCAAGGCATTGGTATACTTATTAAGAAGGCATTTCATGACCAGAGGTCTGTCACCTCTGAATGACTGGCTGGCAAAAGAGTCGAAAATTTGCACCAATGCGGGAAATCAAGTGAGAAAAAACTTGAAAAATCTTTCTTCTATAACACTGCGGTGTTTACTGTGTTTTTCTTTGCATCTATAAGTAAACCTTAACTTGGTTCTAATTTAAACTCTCTTGTTCTGTTGGGTTAATGGAATACCGACGAATGATTGACGGATGAACGTAGTCATTTTTCTGTTACCCAGTGTATGAAATAGTTGCAAGTGTCGCTCTTAAGTTTTAATGGACCATAATAACTAGTTGCAAAATATCATAGTCAAGGCCAGACACATTAATGCACTTACAGCAAACAGCATTCGGTAGAGCATCTCTTATCGTAAAATCAATAACAGTTTTATAATGCCACACACACAAGCTCAGACAAGGTATCAGGCATTGGTTGGGGTGCCTTAAACTCAACGTTGCATAATGTTGATGCAGAAGAGAGCAAAAAACACTGTCGCAACATAATCATAAACGTAATCATGATGAAGCGAACAGCAACGACAACGACAACGGCAACGACAACGGCAACGACAATGTCGACTGACTGCCCTCGAGTGTTTTATCCTTGACAAATCCTTGTGCAACAATCAACAGCAGCACTACCACCAGCACCAGGAACATCAGGAACAAATGAAAAAATATAAACCTTGACGTAGTGATAAAGAGGGAGAAAGAGTGAGTGGTAGGAATTCATAGTTGACAATGCCAAATGCGCAGCAAATGTCTAAATGAGTGCATGAATGACTGAACGAGCCAACCGACGAATGGATGAATGAATGTCGTGTGGGGGAGGAAATGGCAAGGCAGAAGGATTGGTGGCTAAGGAAGCTCCTTAGCAACTATGTCTATGTGGAGGTGACAATGACAATGGCGACCGCAAATCGAGGCTATAGCATGGACAGACAAAGACAAACTGAGACTGCGACTAAGTGTGAGAGACGTACATAGAAAAAGGAACAAAAAAAAAAAAACACTCTCTTGATGATGTCTTGTCTTGATGAATGAGCAAACTGCCATAATTGTGCCTACAACCCACACTCATAAACACACATTGCCCGTTCCATCTTTGGCAGAACAATAGTTTTTCCCATTTTTGCACATTTTCTCATTTGTCTTCATTTTTGTGGGTAAATTTAGCAAACACTAAATTTATTTCGATATATTTGTTTCCTTTGGCATGAATTTTCATAATTTTTCCAATTGAATGGAGTTCGTTCCATTCTACTGATCGGACCTAGGACTATTTTTGTTGTTTTTCTCACTCTCCTTTTCACATTTTTTACGCTGTTTTTCCATTCGACACATTTTAATTAGCCCTCTGAAATCCATTTTTTCCTTGACCTTAGCTTTCTCGCATTCATCTTTCTTTTTCATTGCCAATTTCGGATCTCCCTTTCCACAGGGTGTTCCTTTCTCTTCATATGTTATATCCTTAGTGGCTTTCTCAGTGCATGCTTTTTGAATAGTGTTTGCCACGCATTCAATTACACTCTGGGCATCTTTTTTTTTCTTTGGAACTCATTTCGTCCATTTGCTTACAAACTTCCTTTGTTTGCTCTTCCACACATTTCTGTTCCTCTATGTCAGGGCTAGAGCACTTTTTATGACTGTCTACTGGAGCCTGAACCGCGGCCTCACGATCTTCTACTGCCTTTTTCCTTTTCGAACATGGTTCCTCCTTTTCCTTCTCAGCCTGGAAAGATTCCTTCTGGCACGGTTTTTGGGACACGCATAAACGTTTCCTGTTAAGTCGGTCCATGCTGGAAATTTTAGTTATGTTTCTTTGTTTGGGTTCCTTCAAGGGATTGCAAATATCTAATTTATAGCTAATACACCATTTTTTCTTATTCTCATCAGAATCCGTATTGTAGCCATTTTCTCCATCTTTCGAATAACAACGTTCCGTATCAATTAAAAAGGAGTTCTTTCCTATTTTCATAAATGATATTTGACAATGTGTTAATCCATGGGAAAGACGTCGCGTTAAATACCTAGACAACATAATATAAAAAAAAAAATTAAATTGAAAACAAATAGAACTTATTTTTGAATTTTAAATGCTAGCTAACTGATTAATGTCTACTTGAGTTGTTGGAAATCTGGGCCGCTGCACAATCGAGGCCCTCGTTTATGTACATAATAAAGCAATTAAAGTTTTAACTTGCCCCACATCGAGGCATTTCACACTCACGCTTTCACAATTCCATGAAACAATAAAATGAACATTTTACACATGTGCACAATTAAAATACAAATATAAAACGCATGTCAAACACAGCCGCGGCGAGCAGCCTTCGTCACGGATTTCTTCTTCTCCGCAGCTTAAAAATTCACAACAACAATAAACCGAAAAACAAGTTTATAGCATTAAGTGACAAGCAGCCAAATACAGTGAACAACATTTTGCGGTACATTTGGAAAAAGTTCAAGTTCAATTAAAATAAAAATTAAGAAGATTTTAACAAGACCCTTCTATGGTCCGAAAATAATCGATAGATTTGACGATCCATAAGGCGTCATGACACTAAGTAAAATTTTTATTCAACAAAAATGTTCCTTTTGATATGAAATCTTGTTTAGTTCTTAGTTTTTGCAGTGTATGATGTGCTGGTAATTGCCGTGCAAGTTTGTTAGAAGTGTGTGAAAATGTTAAAGCATACTTATGGGCGGCAGGTAGGCATTGGCAACGGGTACGGCAACAGCAACAGCAAAAGCAACTTGTCTGCCTTGTCTGCTGTGTTGTCTGCTTGGCGGCGCATGAAGTGAAAATTAATTTCTAAATGCGGGAAATTAACAAATTACAAACAACGCAAAATGGAGCGAGATGGAGGAGGTGCAAAAGGGCGGTTAGGCGGAAGTAGACATGCCATAATTTACACTCACACTCTGCAACTCATTCGCTCTCACTCACCAGTCACTCACCAGGCATTCAAGCGCATTGACAGCGCCTGGCAAAGTTCGTATGGCAACTTCCTCATCATGAGGCAGTTTGAGAGTGTGTATGCATGTTTGTGTGTAAAGAGGTTACTTTGGTTGTGGGTACAGAGGGTATGTATATGTATACCATATATTCTTAAGGTGTTGAGGCGCAGGTGAAACGACACATTGTCTTGCCTGAAGAAATTTGTGGGACATATTTCTACTTCCTCACTCAAACCGCTGACAGTTGACAGCTTTGCTAATTTCCAGCACCAAAAATGAAGTTGCCTTCTGTCTTCTTGTCTGTCTATCTGTCTTGGCCTGTCAGCATCTCTTTCTCTTGCTTTCTCAACATGTGATAACAGATTCTCTCAGCCAGCCAGGTGTAGTACCCGAGTTACAAACATCCAGCAACCCATTCATATTCACACCGTTGGCAGCCACAGCCGCGTTGCGGTCGCGCTTTTAACATTTAATTAAGTTGTGCTCGATTTTATGTTTCGACAAAATTGTTTGTCTGCCGCTTGCCACTTGCCACTCACCTGGCCTGGCTTGGTCTCGGTTGTGTGTGTGTGAGTGTGCCGCCTATTTTAAGGTTCGGTGAGTCAACGTTGCGGTGATTCGCTCACTTTTTGGGTGTGAGTGTGTGCGTCAGTGTAGTGAAATGAGTGTGCCCTGTTGTGGCTGCGGCTTGGTTGAATCTGGAGGTGTTACCCTGCTGCATTCTCCTTTCATTGTTGTTTCAATGGCAAAGATTTGTAAATTGTTATTAAAGTCAGAGCCATGAAGCTGAAAACTGATATTTCAACTTAAACAAAACATGGCAGTGCTAATAATATCCTCTTAAATTGACTATAGCAGAGAGTAAAATAGCAATATTAACCGTTTCCTGAACAAATCAAACCATTTTACAAAAGAATTTTACTTTCCCCGAAGATTAAACTGCTCTAATAAAACTCTATGAAGCTACAACCTGTTTTAGGATGATTGAATGAGTTTGTGAAAAAGTTTCAATCCAAGCACTTAAAGTTTTTGTTTCTGAAGTTTCCTCTAAACAAATTTGGCAGCCTATGTTCATACACACTTACAACCTGCCTTAACCACTTCTGGTTTTGTGAAATCACAAAAATATTAAAAAATTAGAAAACAAAAAAATAGTCAAAATTTTTTAACCCATGTTTATCTAAATTTAAGTGGTATCCTTTCGGAATTCAAAATTAAAAGTTGGCATTACATATTTACCGCAAAACTAAACATGTCTTTAAGAGTAACCGGTTTGTTCCATTTGCATAATCCACTGACGAAATGCATTCTTTCGAAATCTATGCGCTTGTCGCCGATTTGTCAGTTTCGTTCATATGGTAAGAGCGGTGATCCCCCATTAAAGGATTGCGCCACATTTCAAAAGGAACTGGCCGATGCCGCAAAGAAACAACGTCAGGATAAAAAGAAGAAGGCTATGGACAAAATGAAGAAGAACGTAGATAAATGCGTTGAGCAGCGAACTAGCAGTTTATGTGAATCTATCGCGGGAATGGACGAGAAGAACAAAAAGAGCATGGTAAGTATTTTGGAGTGCATGGTTGATGGCATCAAGAAGACGTGCTATGAGAAGGAGTTGAAAAAAGTGTGCGAAGCCCGTGATTTGAAAAAAAATGTCTTATGCTTGCTAATCAAAAAGAGGCAGAGGAACTAATAGAAAGCTGCAAAAAAGATGATAAATCATCAGAAATAAAGGATGCTGAAAAATCCAAAAAAGAGGACAATCTGGATGCCAAGAAGGATTCAAAAACGCAGGATGCAAAGTCAGCAGACAAGAAGACTCGATCCAAGCCAAAAGAGTGTGCCAGCAAAAATGCAAATTCAGCAGGCGAGAAGAATGACTCCAAGACGAAAGATATTGCCAAGAAGGATGTCAAAGAGCAGCACTCGAAATCGGCAGGTGAAAATAAAACGGCCAAGCCAAAAGAATGTGGCGAGATGGATGCAAAATCAGCAGCCGAGAAGAATCAGTCTAAAGAGCAGGACCCAAAATCAGGAGGTGAGAAAAATACATCCAAGCCAAAAAGAATATGCCAAGAAAGAAGACAACAAGCAGGATGGCAAAAAACAGTCCAAGGTGCAGGATTCAAAATCAGCAAGCGAGAAGAATACATCCAAGCCAAAAAGAGTGTGGCAAAAAAGATATCAAAGATCAGGACACCAAATCAACAGGTGAGAAGAGTCCGTCAAAGCCAAAGAAGGAAGATAACAAGCAGGATTCAAAATCAGGAAGCGAAAAGAATCAATCGAAGCCAAAGGAGTGTGCCAAAAAAGAAGACAACAGTCAGGATGCCAAATCAGCAAGCGAGATAAACCAATCAAAGCCGAAGGAAGATCAAAAAAATGCAGATGCAGATCTGAAGAACAAGTCCGATCCCTTTGAAAAGATCTGCCAAGATTTGGCTAAGAAGAATAAACAGACTAAAGACGGAGAAAAGAAGTCGAAATATTTCCAAAAGTTGGATGAATGCATAGATTCGCAATGGAAAGATATCTGCAATATTAGAAAGAAACTAAGCGAAGAAGAAAAGGCAAAACTTTCACTCTTGCATAAATGTCTCGCTGATAAGGTCAAGGAGCGCTGCAAAAGGAAGGTTCAAAAGGATATGTGCCGCGAAGCTGGAGGTGTAAGTAAAAAAAAGGAGTCCAAGAAGGAAAAAAATAATAAAAAGGAAGACGAGATCTCGGCTTTAAAAGAAAAGTGCAAGAAACTTGCAAAAGAAGAGCAAAAGGAAAAGGAAGAAAACGCATCAAAGGAAAGCGAAATTGCTGCTCTTAAAGAAAAATGTAAAGAATTCGTTAAGAAAAGTGGCAATGATAAGAAAAGTAAGGATGAGAAGGATAAGAAAAACGACTCCTGCGACAACAAAGTCACGGGTGATAAAGATCAACCTGCAAAGGAAAAAGCCGAGAATCAGAAGAATGATAAAGGAAAGGACAAAAATAATCAGAAGGATCCATGTGCCAAAAAAGACAAATCAGCCATGTCCTCTGACAAAAAGCCTGCGGGTAATGAGAAGGAACCTTCTGGTGGTTCAGTAAAGAGGGCCTCTTCCGATAAAAATGCCATGGCTGATAAGATCTCATCTGTAAGTGGAGATAAAAAAGACAACCTGCTAAAATAGCGACAGATGACAAGCAGCTAAATGACAAAACTACACAAAAGGATCCATGTGCCAAAGAAGACAAATTAGCTAAGTCCTCTGACAAAAAACCTGCGGGTAATGAGAAGGAACCTTCTGGTAGTTCAGTAAAGAACGCATCTTCCGACAAAAATGCCAAGGTTGATAACATCGAATCTGTAAATGGGGATAAAAAAAATGAATCTGGTAAGCTGGAAAAAGGTGACAAGCAGCAAAATGATAAAGGAAACGACAAAGCTAATCAGAAGGATCCATGTGTCAAAAAAAACAAATCAGATATGTCCTCTGACAAAAAGCCTAAGGGTGATCAGAAGGAACCTTCTGGTGGTTCAGTAAAGAGTGCCTCTTCCGATAAAAATGCCAAGGCTGATAAGATCGCATCTGTAAGTGGAGATAAAAAAAAACAACCTGCTAAAGTAGAGACAGATGACAAGCAGCTAAATGACAAAACTAAAAAGGATCCATGTGCCAAAGAAGACAAATTAGCTATGTCCTCTGACAAAAAACCTAAGGGTGAACAGAAGGATCTTTCTGGCAATGCAGAACAGAGCGCCTCTTCCAACGAAAAAGTCAAAAGTGGTAACAAAGGCCCCTCTGTAAAGGTATCTTCTAATTATAGGAATCCATGCAAAGACAAGAAGAATAAAAAATTAAATGGTGATAAAAAGGATTCTTCTGCAAACAATGGAAATAGTCAAAAGCGTGACGAAAAGGAACTCAAAAAGAAGTGTGAAGAAGCAGCACTAAAAGAGAAATGCAAAAAACTAATCGAAGAAGAGAAAAAGAAGAATGCTGAAGAAGCCTTGAAGAAAAAAATGCGAAGAGGCCGCTCTAAAAGAGAAATGTAAGAATCTCGCTAAGATAGATGGCAAAGACGAAAAGAGTACCTCTTTGGACCACAAACCTAAGAAAGACAGAGGTGAGAACCAGAAGAATGATAACGACAAGCCCACTGACAAAAAGGCCAAAGGTGATCAGAAGCAACCTTCTGGCAGTACAGCAACGACCGCCTCTTCCGACCAAAAGGCTAGGGCTGTTAGCGGAGATAAGAAGAATCAAGGTGAGAAGCAGAAGAATGAAAAAGAAAAAACTAATGAAGATCCATGTGCCCAAAAAGATAAAACAGCATCGTCTGACACAAAAGTAAAAGATGGAAAGAAGTCTGACTCCTCTGGCAAAAAGCCTAAGGGTGAACAGAAGGATCTTTCTGGCAATGCAGAACAGAGCGCCTCTTCCAACGAAAAAGTCAAAAGTGGTAACAAAGGCCCCTCTGTAAAGGTATCTTCTAATTATAGGAATCCATGCAAAGACAAGAAGAATAAAGAATTAAACGGTGATAAAAAGGATTCTTCTGCAAACAATGAAAAAAGTCAAAAGCGAGACGAAAAGGAACTCAAAAAGAAGTGTGAAGGGGCAGCACTGAACGAGAAATGCAAAAAACTAATCGAAGAAGAGAAAAAGAAGAATGCTGAAGAAGCCTTGAAGAAAAAGTGCGAAGAGTCTGCCCTAAAAGAGAAATGTAAGAATCTCGCTAAGAAAGATGGCAAAGACGAAAAGAGTACCTCTTTGGACAAAAAACCCAACAATGGTGATAAGAATGCATTGGCTAGTGGAGATAAAAAGAATCAAACTGCTCCGCAGGACAAAGGTAAAAACCAGACGAATGAAAAGGACAAAGCTAATAAGAAGGATCCATGTGCCAAAAACGAAAAAACAGCTTCGTCCGGACCGAACGAAAAAGGTGGGAAAAAGGCTGAGCCTTCTGATGAAAACTCTGAGGGTAAACAGAAGAGTCCTTCTGGTAGTGGAGACAAGAACACCTCTTCTGAGCAAAAAGGCAAAGGTGATAGGAAGGGCCCTTCTGTTAAGGTATCTTCTAAGTACAGGAATCCATGCAAAGATAAAAACAGTGAGAAAAAAAATGGCGGTAAAAAGGATTCTTCTTCTAAAGAAGATTTAAAGTACATCCATCCCTGTGCAAAGAAGAATAATGGAAAAAGTCAAAAGACGGACGAAAACGAACTCAAAAAAAAGTGCGAAGAGGCTGCCCTAAAAGAAAAATGTAAAAAACTTATCGAAGAAGAGAAAAAAGAAGAATGCTGAAGAAGCCTTGAAGAAAAAGTGCGAAGAGGCCGCTCTAAAAGAGAAATGCAAGGATCTTGCTAAGAAAGATGGCAAAGATAAAAAGAGTACCTCTTCGGACCACAAACCTAAGCAGGACAGAGGTGAGAAGAAGAATGATAACGACAAGGCCACTGACAAAAAGCCCAAAGGTGATCAGAAGCAACCTTCTGGCAGTGCAGCCGAAAAAATGAATAAAGATCCATGTGCCCAAAAAGACAAAACAGTTTCGTCCGATCCAAAAGTAAAAGATGGTAAGAAGTCTGACTCCTTTGACAAAAAGGATTCTTCTGCTAACGGAGATTTAAAGTATACACATCCTTGTGCAAATGAGAGCAATGCTAAAAATCAAAAGAATGATGAGAAGGATCTAAAAAGAAAATGCGAAAAGATGGCCTTAATAGAGAAATGCAAAAAATTTTTCGAAAAAGAGAAAAAGAAGAACGCTGAAAAAGCCTTGAAGAAAAAGTGCGAAGAGGCTGCCCTAAAAGAGAAATGCATGAATTTTGCTAAGAAGAATAAAAAGAACAGCAAGGAAGGCAAAAAGGAAGAAGCTTCTGAGAAGAAATCCCAAGATGTTAAGAAGAGTCCTTCTGCATCTGGAGATCAGAAGTAGGATAATAAAGGTAATAACTTAGTTAATAAAAGAAAAGTATGATAATACAAACATAAAGTAATGCTTCCCCCAACAGCAAAGACGTAAAGAGGTCAAACGGTTTGGAAAGCAATTCCAAATATCTCGTGGTGAAGACAAGTAAAGATAATATAATAGTTGACAAGAAAATTACTACCAGGCGAGATATAGAAAGCAACACTTCTGTCAAAATGGCTAAGGTCACTAAACTAGATGAAAGAAAGATTGGCGAAAAGTATCTAAAGAGCTTTGGGATTTCCTTTAATGCATAGTGACGGCTGGGTGCCGGCAAAATGACAATTTATCTCACCTTAATATTTCCTATAAGACTGCTGATATAATCAAGTCATTGGTACCGTTCTAGAGTCTTATTCCATATCGCATCGAATCCTGCGGATGTCATGACCTAGGTGCGCGCAAGGTGAGTTGTTTACCATATAAACGATGCTTTAGCACTGGCTGCCGATCCCGTATGTTTATTGTCCATATCTTGGGCATATTGACACAGTCAGTGCATTATTGGAATGGAGATCACAATAGCTCGGCGCCCCCATGATCCACAGTGGCCGCTGGCAGAATTCATTTGCAATCAATCCAAACCCAAATCGGCACCGATATCATGAACTAGTCCAAAATTCATAATGAGGTAGGCTATACCGATTGGGCTATTAGCCGATGTTGTGTCAGCGATTTTCGAAAACTGCAATCGTATCATGTCTGTGTCTATTACTGCCAAGGGTGTATGTGGAATCGAAAATTAGATTTCTTTCACTCCCATGGAATATTAGACTCTAGCTGAGAAAAAACGCTTGGAACAATCGGACACTTTATTGGAGACCCAGTGTGGTATAAAATTGTAAACGGTGTGTTGTCATACTAATTGAAATTTTATTTCATCTGATATGCCATGAGATTTCAATCAGATTGTAAGCTTACCTAAGCCTTTTCGTACAATCTAGAAATCAGTTTTTATAAATTTCCGTGACTATTCATACGTTTCGAGAAATTCTCTTATTTGGATTTTATTTTTTTTTCCATTTTTGGAAATTCTAAATTTATTTTTGGTAAACCTCTCTAGCGTTCTTAACTCCTGGAAATGTGGCGCATTTGCATTAACACTCAAATGCAACGTCTTTTAGGCAGCCGTGGACACCGGCGCTGCCCTTGTCCTATTCCTGTGCAATATAAAAGCCGCTGTGCATGTCCAGAACTTATGAACACTCCTTCCATATATAATGCCCAACGCAGAAGGATGGTCCACAGCAAGGAACAACTAGCCGAATGTGAACCACCCATGGCCTGCGACATTCTTAATAGCGAACTGAATAAGCATCAGAAGTTGAGCCCTTCCAGTCACTCAAGGTCTGAGTTCAGCAAGCGAGGCCTGGTCCGTGTGGCAAGACAGGAGCCCATCTCCGAGACTGTTATTAATCGCATCTCATGGCACCGCAATCCCAACAGTCGCAATCAATTCCGACACATAAGTGTGGTAAGTCGGCGAAGCAAGAAGTACCGCGATGAAGAATTAAATTACCAAAGGACAAGCCTTCCTGATACGATAAAAGATTTCCAGTGTAGAACGTGCATGCCTCGCATACGAAGGGGTCGCCAACGCAAGACAACTATGTTTGATCGTGTGCTGGAACTCCTGAGGGATAAAAATGCCCAAAAGCGTGTGAGGGACTTGGATGATGCAGTTAAGGCGAAAGCTAAACTGGGAATGATGCTAAGCAGGAGAGAGAGCGTCGAGTACTTCGATTGTGAAGAGCCTCAGAGTGGGCTCACTGATTTTGTGGAAAATGTCAAGGCCAAGTCTAAGAAAATAAAAGAACAACTCTTGCAAGGTGAATACGCAGATGAATTAGCAATATCTGAAGATGTGCCTTATCCAAATAAGGTGCAGAAAAAATTAAAAGAAAAGAAATCGCCTTTTGAAGTTGGACTACCCCAAGAGACGCCAAGTGAGACTATTGAAGAGGACTATGTGACAACTGAATATGAAGCCGAAAAAGAGATGCGTCATCCTGCGTCGACACTAAGCAGACAATCGAAACCAAAAACCATGTATCTACCAAGAGGGCAATGCACTTCCAGTTGGTTTTCAGCCCGCAAGCAGAGGGAATTGAAGAACCTAACCCACTATGCTCGTGAGATGCAATCCAAGAACAACTTGCGCAACGCAATGCGAGATGTAGAGCCATCTAGGAGAGGCGATTTGCCCAGAGAAAAGGAGCAGCGATTGCTGAAACAGGAAGCCAAGCGGAAGTCTTGCTTCTGTGCGAGATTTAGTTCAAAACCTAAACGGACGACCGGTGAAAAAGGTCTGGAGTCAAAACCAATGACTTACTCTGATATCCTGAATGCGCCCATATCAAGTGTTATGGAACAGAGACAACAAAAGGCCGAGACTATTGGACGATTGAAGAATCAGTGGAAAAGTTGTTTGGATAGCGAACGTTTGCTGGCTGTGCGCATGAATCATCCATTCCCCAATCAAATGACAATCGAAGAACGGGAGAAAATGGAGCGATATCATAAGGATTTGGAATCGGCTATACGTGAGAAGTGCAAGGACAGACTCTATCAGAATCTTTGCGAAGAATCGGGACGACAGTCTAGATTGGGATCCGCCCAAAGCGAACAGGAGCGCCGCGAAAACGAAATTTTAAGGAAATGTCAAACCTTGTTTAATTCTGAAACGGTGCAGCCGCTGAAAAAATATCAAGTGGACTTCGACGAAGATGTCGAGTTACATGAAACGGCCAAGTCTATAAATCTCTTAGAGCTAAAAAGACTTCAGGATATGCAGCAAGTAGGAAGAGAATTTCTGAACGATGAGGATTTCCTGAGTCATATTTTAATGTCGCAAGATGGAGACGTGAAATCTTCTGGTGGTAATCAATGCGGAAAAGATGGTCATGGTGACAAAGAACAAGAATGCGAAGAGGAGCCGGAACCATGCGATAAATCTAAGAAAGATGATGGAGAACAACATGAGGAAGTCACGAAAATCGTAGAGGACCTCTGGAAGAAATTCCAAAAAGAGCAACAGGTAGCACAGTGTAAAGAGATAGTAGCAGCAGAAGCGGCAAAGAAGAAAGGGGAGTCGGAAATGCTCAAAAAGTGCAAGACTGTCCAAGAGAAATGCAAAGATCTAGAGATGGAGTCAGAATGTGCCAAGCTTAAGGAGGATAAAGACAAGAAAGAAGATAAGGAGAAAAGCAAAAGGGACGGCAATAAGGTTAAGAAAGAATCAAAGGAAAAAGGAAAGAAAGAAAATGATGGCCAGAAAGCAGGTGAAGAATTGGCAAAGAAATGTGAAGAAGCAAAATGCAAAGAACTGGCCAAGAAAGAAAAGGGCAAAAAGTCTGACGATTCTGGAAAATCTGGAAAGGAGAAATCCAAGTCAACTAAGGGTGAAGGCAAAGCAGACAAAGAAGCCCAAATGGTGGTTGAGCAAATAGACAATATTATTAAGCAATGCGAAAAGATCAAGCAGAACTATCAGCAAACGCTCTCGAAGAAAAAGTATGGCGATGACACAAATAAGAAATCCGCTGAAGCCGGCAAGAAGAAGAAAGAGGAAATGAAAAAGAAATGTGCCGAAGCTGACAAGAAGAAGAAAGACGAGGAAAAGAAGAATGAAGAGGAAATGTTGAAAAAATGTGCAGAGGCCGACAAGAAAAAGAAGGAACAGGAAATGAAAAAGAAATGTGCCGAAGCCGAAAAGAAGAAGAAAGACGAGGAAAAGAAGAAGAATGAAGAGGAAATGTTAAAGAAATGTGCAGAAGCCGAAAAGAAGAAAAAGGAACAGGAAATGAAAAAGAAATGTGCCGAAGCCGAAAAGAAAAAAGAAAGACGAGGAAAAGAAGAAGAATGAGGAGGAAATGTTAAAGAAATGTGCAGAAGCCGAAAAGAAGAAAAAGGAACAGGAAATGAAAAAGAAATGTGCCGAAGCCGAAAAGAAGAAAGAAGAGGAAATGAAAAAGAAATGTGCCGAAGCTGACAAGAAGAAAAAAGAGGAAAAGAAGAAGAAAGAAGAGGAAATGAAAAAGAAATGTGCCGAAGCTGACAAGAAAAAGAAAGAAGAGGAAATGAAAAAGAAATGCGCCGAGGCCGAAAAGAAGAAAGAAGAGGAATTAAAAAAGAAATGTGCCGAAGCTGAGAAAAAGAAGAAAGAAGAGGAATTAAAAAAGAAATGTGCCGAAGCCAGCAAGAAGGCAGAAGAAGCCATGAAGAAGGAAGCAGAGATGATGAAAAAGTGTGCCGAGGCTAAGAAAAAGAAACAGGAAGAAGAATTAAAAAAGAAGAAAGCAGAGGCCGATAAGAAAAAAAAAAGGAAGAGGAACTGAAAAAGAAATGTGCTGAAGCCAAAAAGCTGGCAGAAGCCCAAAAGAAAGAAGAAGAGTTGAAGAAACAGTGTGCCGAGGCTGAGAAGAAGAAAAAGGAAGAAGAATTACGGAAGAAATGCGCTGAGGCCGAAAAGAAAAAAAAGGAAGAGGAACTGAAGAGGAAATGTGCTGAAGCCAGCAAGAAGGCAGAAGAAGCTAAGAAGAAAGAGGCCGCGATGCTGAAGAAGTGCGCCGAGGCGGAAAAGAAAAAGAAAGAAGCCGAATTAAAAAAGAAGTGCGCAGAAGCTGAAAAGAAGAAGCAAGAAGAAGAGGCTGCGGCTAAGGCTAAGGCACAGGAAGATGAACTAAAAGCGAAGTGTGCGGAGCTAGATAAAAAAAAGAAGGAAAATGAACAGAAAAAGAAATGTCGAGTTGCTGAGCTGAAAAAACAATGCGAAGCCATCACGAAACGACAGAAAGAGGCGAAATTAGCCAAAAAGAACAAAATCAAGGAGGACAAGAGAAAGCTGAAAGAAGCCGCCGAGCAACAAAAACGTTGTCGTGAAATATCCGCAAAAAAAAGAAGCAATCTGAAGAGGAGAAATGTGACGGTGATGATAAATCGAATTTTACTTCAATTAGCGGTAACAATGATATCCACGGAGGGATATTCCTAACACCAAGTATCTCAAATATTGGAGGCACGCTAAATGCACCAGACGACTTGGATGATGACTTTGATGTACCACAATCATCTATATACAAACCTGGACTTTTTGTGGATGACGTCAATAATAATTCCACTGGCTCGATGGTCGTTCGCCGTCATGGTGTGGTTCATCCATCTAGGATCTTACCATTCTTGGTCAATCCGTTTAGGATGTTACCACCCTCAATTTGTTGTAATGCATTGACGTTACGCCATTTATTGCCCAATTTAACAGGACGACGATGCTTAGCCGATGATATTCTAATGTGTTATTGGCTACGTCAAATGTCCTACCTTATTGTGGGCGTGGGAGTGAAATCGAATGCCATCGATCCATTAAATGCAGTGCCTTCGATCCATTGTTCGGGGGAGCGTTGCCTCATTGGCGAATCCGAAGCAGGCTCGCCACTGATGTGGCGTTGTCTTACAATGGGTTATCGGTATGATAACGATTGAGAGGCCAAAATCCAACGAAGACGACGACAACGACGATAACGTCAATGACAACGATGACGGCGACGACCAGCAAGCAGGGGAATTACATCTGTCTGGCGTTGAGGTTTACCTAATTTATGAGGTACTCAGAAAATCAATTATTTAGAAATAAACAAAATTAAAAAATGGTGAATATGTCGGATAACTAAACTTTGGTCTTTTATTTAGCTTCTGTAGTATGAGACTTCATTTATTTTATCGTTCAGTCATTTGATTACTTTTCCTGCTTGGCAATGGACTGTGAAATCTTGTCTCTAAAGCCAATAAACAAATAACTAGGCAAATATGTGTGTATATATATCGGAGAAAATATTGATTGCCGCATTGTTTTATTGATGAAATTGATGAATTTACCACCCACATACACACACCTTATGTGTGTTTATCCCTGTCTGTCTTTGCTTTGGGTTATGAATTTTATGCCATGATAATGAAAGTTATCGTGCAAAACTGAGTGAGTAAACAAAATCGAGGTGCCCTAAGGTTTGCTTTTGGAGTAAAGAGGAGGAGGCGGCGGTACTGTGGTGAAATGTGTATTTGATTTTCATTTCGTATTGATTCCAAAAGAGACCAGCCTCTGGCTTTATATATTGGGCAAAAACAAATTTACAGATGCCTCTTGGCTTGGCTTTGGCCCGGCACTGACTGGCTGGTCGTCTGACTTGGCCTGGCCATCATCAACAGCCATCCGTTTAAATTATTAACGTATGAGTAATTCTTATGACATATAAACAAAAGTCTGTGTTAGTTGCACAGTTGACTGATTTCCCACTCCCCAGCTGGTGCTCTGTTTTCTGTCATGTGTCGTCTCGTTTTCCAAAAAAGAAAGACATACATACAACAAAACAATGAAGACAGCAGGCTGAGAAGGTAGTGTTGATGGGTTCTGGGGAAGGGTCCCCAACTGATGGCTTTGTTGTTTTCTTTCTATGTGCGACAAATGAGTTGTCTGTACATGTATTTTCTGTGTGTGTGTGTGTGTGTGTGAGTATGTAATTAAGTCCTGCCAAGGATGCTGACAACAAGAAACTCATAAGTTTCGTATTTCCAAAGGGAATTCAAGCTGCAAATTGGGAAGAAGCGAACGTTAATAATATTGACCAAAATTGATTAGCCACATTAATGTTAAAGGTATTTTAGTAGACTATCATAAAATTGAAGCAAAATTCTCTAATCATTCTCTCTCTCTTTCTCTTTCTCTTTTTAGGTAAGTGGCTTTTGCTTTAATTGAAATCGTAAGTTAAGAACAAAAAAAAAAAAATTTATTCACTGACCAAACAAGAACTTTTTACTGAACCCAGAAAAACCCGTGCCTTTAATTTGAAAAGTTTTTCGGCACAAAAATAGAATATCCAAAAAATATATCTGCATATAAACTGAAAGCACAAACAATTCGAACAGTGGGTGGTGGTTGGTTAGACAAGAATTCCACGCAATGGCCAAACGTCAAACGTCAGAGGCAAAAATCAAAGCATACTTTTGAGCATGCTCAACGCAACCGCTAAACTGGCCAGTCAGCCAACCAACAAGCCATCCCAGCCAGCCAGCCATTCGTTCAACCCGGCCACATAGTTTAAACAAACTTTTTTGTTTCAAAAAGCATAGAACAAAAATCATAAAAAAAGTCCTACAACCCACCCTTTACCCTTCTACCACGCCGCACTATTACATTAAAAAACGAGAAAAATAATTGCGAAAAATTTCTCAAAAGTTTTTCAACTTTTTCCACTGTTCGTGTTTTTATTTTTTTGCCTTTCTTTTACGCAACATTTTTTTATGTTTTCTTTTTCGTTCTCTGCCTGCCATTTTGTACGCTTCAATGGCAAACTTTAAATCGTGCTGAGTCTCATTACAACTAATAATGGTTTCATAATCATTAAAGTGCCGTCACTCTGGGCACCACCACAATCATTTAAGAATGAGAAATTGGAAGTGAAACGAAAAGGAAAAATCTCAGTAGGCACAGTAGAAAAGTGGCAGTAGCCGAAGGAAGACAGACCCAAAGGCAACGATTTCTCTCCACCAAGACACACAAATTGCAAAAATTAAAATACTTTTCAAAACTAATTAAAATTGTGTTGCATACTTTTTTTGGGGGCCGGAGCACACAGGCTGTGTGCCCTTTTTTTAATGTTTCCTTTTTTCTTAAGCCTTTTTCCTTGTTGTTGGCAAATGAGCCAATTGCCGGAGGACTCTTGGCTGCGAGACTGATCTGGAGTCTCAAGTAACCCCACTCGATGCTCCTCTCATTTTCTTCTACGCTTTTCTTTGGCCTTTATTGATGTTCGACTTCAACTTCGATTATTGTGGTCTGTGGCCTCTTTATTTTTTCTTCCCAAAATGAACAAACTTTTTTGCCATTTTTCTTTTGTGTGCGTATGTGTGTGCTTTGATTTTGGTATTTGGTCCTAAAGTTTGGAATGAAACAGAAAGAAAGAAACTTAGGAATGTTTCTAATGGAAGTTTTGTCTTGCAGTTTCACTTTGTAGTTTCACTTGCCTTATTCAAAACATTTAAAGTAATTTCCTCATGCAAAAAACATGTCACACTTCACTGGCTTAAAGATTTAACGCGCCAATGCTGCATTGTCACCTCTTAGGCTCATGAGCTCTTGCCAAGGACCCTACCATCCAGCTGTCACACTCGCGCATGCTATGCATTAAACTTTATGGACAGAAGGCAAATATCGTGGCAGTAGCAGCAGCAGAAGCAGCATCAAACATCAAACGCGTTAAGCAACTTCAAAGCTCAGCCAAGTGCATGAAATGCGTCCTCCAGGCTGCTTTCTCCTGATATCCAACCAGGATGCCATTCAACATGCCACGACTTTTGCAGCCAAAGCAAATCAAAAGGAAATAATGGCGCAGTGGCATGAAATGTCAGGGGTAGTAGGAGTTAGTAGTGGGAGTACCATTTCCACACACGCTTTCTCTTGGAGTAAATGGCGCGCACGAAGTGCTCACATGCACCTGTCTAAAGGCTAAAGGCCTTCATGAGAATGCATTCGCCGCATTACAAAATACACACAGCCAGAACTGAGAATAGAGAGAGAGAAAGAGAGAGAAGGGAGCTTCTCGGAATCTCTGGTTGTGATTCTGATTCTGGGTTGGTAGCGAACTCATGTCGAAGCCGGCAATTAATTAGGATTATGTGTGTCATAGTCGTCGTCGACGTTGCCGTTTCGTATGCCGCCTAAAAGCATGCAACACATGTCGTTATCGTCGTTATAGTCATCACAGTCATCGGCATCTCGTTACCATACCGAGTCCCTGCTTGACTTCCGCATCGTGACATCCGCCATCAGCAGCCTAAATAGTTTGATTAAGCAAATTTATGGCAGCTGCGCTTTCAGGCGCAATTAATGCCGATGCTTTTGAACCATTCCCACACAACTGCATCGTCGCACACACACAGAGAGAGAAGAGCAAACCCAATCAATGGGGAAATTTTTCTTACTCTTTTAGTTATAATGATGATGTCCAAGCTGAAGCTAAAGACTTTTTAAGTATTTTCAGACAATTTGTGGGTGCCAACCGCCGCAAAGTATACTTCAACATTTATGAAAGTCTCTTTCTATTTTATGTTTTCAACTCTTTTCTTGTAGTTTACGCTTCATTATCTTGGTTCTGTCTGTCTAAGACCTGGCAGCTTCTGATTACCTCACACATGTCCAACTTGTAACTAACCCAAGGCGTTCATTTTGCAGAATCAGAGAGAAAAGGAGTCTCTTGATAAGCAGTTCTAGCAAACATTTGCTAGTTCTAGTTTCTGCTGTTACTTTTCCCTCAAGGTGTGTCACAACTGCACAACTTGACTGTTTGTTTAACATGCAATTTTTCCTTTTCGGCTCTTTTCCTTTTGCCAAACACAACAACGACAAGCCAAAAAGGCTTTGGGCAAACATTTTCATTGCGTTTAGTCAAGTTTTTTATACAAAAATCTTTTCATACCTCTTTAAATTAGGCTAAAGTCACTTAAAGACTTTCCTTAGTTGGTCTTTTCTCAGACTTAAGCTTCAATGGAAACCTGTGCACGTGCGCCCTTGTCTACACAAACAAAGTGTTTTGGAGCGAGACTCACCGATGACGGCGTCAAGTAATCTTTTTCTTATTTCATACTGCCTGACGCCAAACCAATGGAAAAACTAGTTGGGGTCAAATCGACAAATGTCTGGCTCCCACCAGTCGTAACCCAGACTTCTGTTTTTTTTTTCATTTTCTCACGAACATTCCGTCCTCTGTCTGACTTACATCAAAGTGAAAGTCACGCATTTTACGTCTATTTACCACTTTGTCTGCGGGATTGCAACTTGCAACAAATAGAAGGAAAAGAATTATAAAATCGTATTGTGATGAAGTTTTTATACTCTTCTAGGAGTCAGTAAAATAATATAAATTTTGTTTGATTTGACTTAATTTGATCTTGTTTACAATGAAATATTTTATAATAAATAAATATAATTAAAAAAAAAGAAAAAAATTAATAAGTTATTACTGAAGTTATAAAATGGTTTCTTACGCATGTTGAAAGTTTAATTCAAATAAAAAATATTCTGATTGATAAAACAATTTTTTTTTTTTTTGAATTTGAATCTAAAATAGTTCACTTTTCAAATAAGTGGGTATTTAAGAATACCAAAAAGCAAGTTTATTAGTTAAGTTTTAGTTAAGTAGACCTAACGAAACGTTATTAGATTTTCTCTGAGGTGAGTTTTTTTAATGAAGAATATAATATACTTTTTACCCAATTTTGCTTAACTAAGTGATTTCTAAGACAAACATTTGGTTAAACGAAAAAGGTAAACAAACAAATTACGGCCAATGTTGTGTCCACAACTAACTAAGTAACTAAGTTTTTTATGCTAATTAAGATGATAAAGCTAGATATTTATTGAAAACACTTTTTATTTGTTAAGAAAATCTATATACCTTTAATACAAAAGGATATACAAATCGAAAGACAAATATAGAGTGAGTTAACAAAGTCTAGCTGTCGCCTGAGTGTCTGACTTTGGTTCTGTCTGGCAGTTTAAGTTGCTGTTGTTGTTGTTACTTTTGTCTGTCTCATTATGTTTTCCTTTGCGCAATATTTTTATGTAAACAAGCCCAGACTAGAAAAAAAAAATTGTACAAAAATTGGCAAATCATCAGAAATGTATGTGTGTATATGCGTATGTACATGTACATAGATATAAAATTTTTCCACGGAAAAATAAAAGTCCTTTGTGCAATTATCCTCTGTCATCGTATTCCAATTGTTATCCTATTCAAATGACGAAAAATAGTTGAAATATGTGCGAAATGTATTTAATTTTCTTATTGGCAACGCCTTAAGTAAACATTTTTCGTTCTTGAGTTACTTTTGGCTGTGTTTGCTCTGTTTTTTTTTTTTTTTTTTTGGTTTTTTTCCGTCTGTCTGTTTATTTACGCACGTTGCAAACAGGAGAAAGAAGAACGCAAAAGAAGAACTTATTTCATATTCATAGAAAAATTGCAAACACATGTGATGCTAAAGGTTTTGGGTTCTGGGCTACAGAGAGATAGAGATATATAGAGAGAGATAGAGAGAGGGAGTGGAAGATAGAGATAGATAGATGAGAGAGAGAGTGCGGTAAGGAGAGTAAATCAGCAGCTAAGTAAGTAAAATGCTTCATAAATTGCTTGAAGTGGTGGCACCAGCTGGCTGATGGCAGCTTTTCTTTGCCACAAGGATATGTATGCATACCTACATACTTACATATGTACATATATCCATCCAAACACACTCAAACTACATATATCTCTCTGAAGATGTGTGCGAGTGTGGGATTCTATTTTAAAGCATAAATCTAGAAATTCAAATGAAAATCAAAGTCATCATCATCATCATTATCGTCATCATATACATATTTCTGGCATCTTCTAATGCTTTCAGGCGTAAAATTTACGCAACCGAGAAATATTTTTGCTTTCTATTGAAATTTTTGATTTGTCTTGCCTTTTTGGCCGGAAATTTAACCCCCCCTAACTTCCTTTACCATAACCTTCTCCTTTCCACCAACATCCACCCACACACACAAATAGCCCGTCCCATAATTCATTTGCAAAATATTTCAGAAAGATGGAAAAAGGATTTTTGGCAAAAACAGAGGACAGTTAATAAGCGGAACGTGTTGATAATTTTACTCTTGAGTTTAATTGCCTGTAAGTTTTTTAATGGAAAATTAATAAGTTGAGAAATGTTTTTGGCCAACAAAAGGAAGTCTAAGCAATTACATTTTGTTGGCCTAAAGAACGAAGAGAATGTTTGCTCAAATATGTGAAAAGATAAGGCATTGAAATTTATTTGAGCATTAAATAAATTAATGAAATTAAGTCGCAAATATAAAATTTTGAAGTGAATTATTTGAAGTGATGCAATTTACAAAGAATTGCTTTACCTATTTGGTTTCTTTTATCGTTAGTTGTCTTGAGTAATTCATGGAAAAGCGTAGACAAACTTCATTAGGTTATTGAAAGAGAAAGTTATCTTAGAGTACAAAATTTAAGAATATGTCAAAATAACATAATATCTGAAGCCATTTGGGATCTATGTAGTTAAAGATAAGTCAGTAGCAAAGTTCACTGAAAAGTAGACTTTAAAATAATTTGGTTTAAGAAAATAATTAGCACTTATGATTATAATTAACTATAACTTCATAGATCTAAAGTGTAACTTACTTAGCCATTACATTTTCCTAGAAATTGGTAAATGAAAGTGTTAGACTATAGTTTGGGCCAGAAGCAAGAAACAAGTTTCAGTTGATATTTTTGTCATGCGTTGACTGATATTTGAATGACGAAGCAACTGGTTAAATGCATTTATGTATTTAATTTAATAAAATAACTTTAAAACTGTACGATGGCGAATTCTGTGTAGTTTTTAAAATATTTGCAATTTATGCCATCTTTATGTTGCTTTATTATTATTCATTCATCTGTTTATTGCTCTTCAGCATCTTTTTTATTCTATGCGATTCTTGAACTTCTTACAATTGTATAACTTGAAGAGTAAAGCAAATAAGCTTCAACCTGGGTCAAGTACTTAAGAAACATAATCTTACTCAAACTTCTTCTCCTAGGCACTCTACCCATAACTCTGTCTTTGTCTCTCTGATGGCAATGATTATTGAAGGAAATTGCATTTACCTCGACCTCCATCTGTGTTATTGGACCTAGTTCTGTTGATTCTATTGTGTGTTGATAACATAATTAGCCAATAGTGTGGAATATGTTGAGATGCTGCACCACTAATGGCAATCTAATTGTTATCATAATTAACTTCATGGCCTAGGTGAGCCCTTTTGTTTGGCCATAATGGAATAATGAGAAAACACAAAACTGAAACTTAAATTTCCAATTGATTTATGTACACATTTCAGCAATTATTTAAGGCAAGAGCAAAAACTGTGTCAACACCAGACCAAAAAAAAAAAAAAACCAAGAGAGGAAAAAAGAAATTTCGAAAGAAAAACCGAAAAGAACTTGACTGGCGCCATTGGCCAACCACAGGGAGGAGACTGGGGAGGGACAACTAGAGGTTCTGTGTTATGTGAACATGATTTATTATTTCTAAAGAGGGGAGAGGAAAAAAAGTGCCCTCTCTCTCTTTCTCTGCATCTCCTTCTCTCGGTGTCCTTTTTTTCTAATGTGCAAAATGACCCAGTGACAAATTGTGTAGCCAACTTTTGGGCGCTTCCTCTTTTGCGGTTGTCACTTGAATAGAAGAAAACAGCATGAATGAAGCAAAGAAGTACAAAAAGGCAAAAGAAAACAGAAAAAAAGAAGAAATTTCATACTTCTAATACACTTGGCATTTACTTTAACTGCAAAACACTTGCCCCATTTCCACCTCTCTCTCTCTCTCTCTCTATTTCTTCTCTCACTGTACATTTGGCAATTGATTTATAACCCAAAATACCAATAAATTATTGATATACATAAAACTTTAAGCCTTAAGTCCATAAATTTTATTTACATTTTTGGTTAATAAACTTTCAGTTAAGACACAAAATGCCATAAACTCAACTTGAGTAACAGCAAAAAGGAAATGCTTAAAAAGCAAAATGAACTTAAAAGTACAAATAAAATTGGTTTTTATTAAGGTATATAAAAGTGTAACAGAGAATTGATGAGATGTTTGTTACTCTGAGAAGTAGATACATAATTTTGACAAGAGCTCATCATTTGTTTTTAGTGCTCTGTCTTAGATAGTTTTAACCATCTGCTTTTCTTTGTTCAGATACTTAGATATATAGAAAGGACTTAGTTAATACAGAAAGTTTGAGTTTGATAGAAAATTTTATATGAGATAGATGGAATTTTCTATATACATAAAGTAGCTAAAGATATTGACCAATATTTTACGACTAAAATGTAATGAGAAAAATATTCTCATCTCTCTCTCTTCACATGAAAGTTTATAAATAAGTACTTTAAACAGAGTATTTAAACTTCGAGTATTGAGTGATGGCTTCGTTATATTTTATGATTTTCATCATAAATCATTAAAAATCAATCAAAAATCTTGCAGCGTTTTTTAATGCAAATATTTCATTTCTGACGTCATTATTGGTAGCTTTGCGAGCCATTTAAATTTGACTTCAATTTCGACAAACAGCAACAACAAAAACAACAAGGATATTCAAATGAGAATTGCGTCTCCTTCTCTTTCTCTAGCCTCTTTTTATCTCATACTTGCTTTACCGCAGTAATTTCTTTTATTCTCCTCTCTGCTTTTCTTGCTATTTTTCTCCTTGCTTTCTCTGGCGTTTTTTTTTGGCTTTTTGAATGTGAAAATGCAAATGCCGAAACAAAAAGTAGTTTAGAATTTTGCGGCTCGTTCGAGGGTTGTTTTCTTTTCTTTGGCCATCCCTTGTTACTCCACTTTGCAGCTTCGCTTTGCATTTGCTTTGTGGTTTTTGTTTGCCTAAGGGACAAGAAGAAGGAATGGAGAAGGAGAAAAGGTAGAAATGCCATGGCACCCAGAGACTCTGTCGACATGACATTAAAATTCAATATGTTAATGAGCCAGTCCAGGCGAGTCCCGTTTCTCTCTCTCTCTCTCTCTCTCTCTCTCTGCAAACTCCGATCTGATGGTCGCCAGGTGTTGCGCATACTTCGTTTTTATACCCTCACAAAGGATATTGGCAACGCGTCTTCGAAATATAGATTTAATTATGAAATAATTATCATATCTTATAATTTTTAAATGCCATATCAAACCAACTGAAGAACTCGATGAAATCAATGTAGGATAGAAAGATTTAAGAATCTCCGGCAACATATTTTAATTCTCCAAAAACCACAATATTTATGGGATATAGTTAGTTTTGGAAAGTTTCTTAGAGTATTAAAACTTCTACCAGATTATAAGGTATTCGAATTTTTCATTGTGTTTTATTTGATAAAGGACACTCACAAGGTCAGATGGCAAAAGTTTTATGCCTCAAAAATTCTACTTATAAATGTATATGAAAATTTATAGATTAAAAAAGAATTATGCTGCATTAAGTTTTTTCTTTTTGTTTTCACTTTTTTTTTTTGTTTGTTTTGAGATATGCAAATAATTTCAATTTTGTTATTTGTTGACCAAACTTTTTGCCAATTAATTTTATTCACATTTTTAATTCAATTTATAATAAAATTTATCTTATTTATATATTCTTTTTTTGATTGCTGAAATGTTTTTGCAATCTATTCGCGGCTAATTGGCATACAGTTCCAGTTCAATGAAGTCTAATGCGCTTAATTAACAAGCAACAATAAATTAAAACGTGACCAGCAATAACAATAATAAAACAAAATAGTAATAATGTTGAAAATTTCTCGACTATATAAAAAATTCAATTGTTCCATATAATAAAGTAATCAATTTTATATTATACACGAAAAAAAAGAAAAAAATAAATAAAATCAGCAAAGTGCGTCGAGAAGAGAAAAAGTAAATAACAAATATCAATTGACAAATGCAAATAGTCAGCAGAAAATTCTATTAAAAATTTTTTCCTTTCAAACCCATGGACAGAAATCAAAGCATCGCCTCGGGCTATCAACTGTCATAAACTGCAGCAGTCGGAATTTCCATTAAAACTAAAAAATAAATGAATACCCCCCATCCCTCCACCTCCCACTACAAAACAAAAAAAAAAAAAAACTAAAACCAATAAAAAATACTACCAAAAAATAATAAGAAAATAAAAATGTTCCTACTAATCGACTTGGAATTACCCTAATAAATTTAAGTAGAATTGAAAGCAGATTGAAAGAAAATCAGAGTGGTTATCATAGGAACTTTTTTTATCATTAAAGAAAAAAAATATCATGAAGCAAATCTCTTTCAAAAAAGGATAATACTTAATCCTATATTTCTACCAAAACTTTACATTTTTTTATTTTATCAGAACTGTAAAAGTAGTAAATTTTTTACCATGTTTGATATTAGAAAATAAGTTTTAAACTAAACTGTAAAAACTTTGAAGCTATGGATAAAAAATATATTAACAGCTTATAATGAAACGCCATTCAATAAATACTTGGAAAATATAAGATTGTCCAGAATTGAATATACCCCTAACCCATTGGCTGTTGTAGAAGTTGCAAAACAATAGAAAACATTTGTCAATACAAATACGCCGAAACAAAAAATAGTATTCCAGATTCAAAAAAGCATTTTTGTTCAACTTTGTTTTTGTCTTTTTTTTGGGATCATGGGCGTGGCTATGTTCATGTTGTTGTGGTACATTGCGGAAATGGCCTTTGGGCGGAAATCCGTTTAATTTGCAAAATGCCAACAATGCAATCGCAATAAATGTGACAAAAGCAGAGCAAAAAGCTAAATAAAACTCAAAATGAAAAATCATCAGCAAACACAAAAAAAAAAAAAAGAAACCATTACAACAAATAAAGGTGCAACAAGATGTATAAATTCAAGTGGCAGCCGGCTGCAAATACATAAATCATTTGTATAATATATAAATTGAATTGAAAAATCACATAAATGAATGCCTGGCAAAATAGTTGCGGGTAAAAAATATGACAAGCAACGGAAATAGACAAAAATCTGACCATGAGTTTTATTTTTTATACCATACACCCATAGGGTGAAATGGTATATTAAAGTCGCCAAAATGTATGTAACAGGCAGAAGGAAGCTTTTCCGACCCCATAAAGTATATATATTCTTGATCAGCATCAACAGCCGAGTCGATCTAGCCATGTCCGTCTGTCCGTCCGTCTGTCCGTCTGTCCGTCTGTCCGTCCGTCCGTCCGTCCGTCCGTATGAACGCGTAGATCTCAGAGACTATAAGAGATAGAGCCACCAAATTTGGTATGTAGGCTCATGTAGTATGTAGAGTGATCAAGTTTATTTCAAATTTTTGCCACGCCCCTTTCCGCCCCCGCAATTCAAAAAAAAACGTTTATCTCAAAAACTATTGTAGCTAGATACACCATATTTGGTATGTATATTTGCTTAGTAAATGCGCTCATTTTGCATGTATAAAGATTTTGCCACGCCCCTTTCCGCCCCCGAAATTTGAAAAACTCGAATATCTCGCGTAATTTTTTACCTTGTGCAATCAAATTTGGCACACTTAAATTTGATACTAATACCCAGCAAAATACCAAATTTGATCAAAATCGGACAAAAAATAGCTGAGTTATGCATATAAACGTTTTTGCATAAGGCCGGAGATGGCCGTTGGCGGGTGGGGGCGCTAGGGTGCTTATATGCATAAGTGCGCGAGATACTGAAATATGCTAGTAAAAAGCATGTGAACAGAATTTCTTAAAATAGGCAAATGCATTAGTTATTACAAATTTGAAATATTTGTTTTACTGGTGTATGGTATACCCAAGTCGGCGAGACGACTTACTTACTTCATTTTTTACTAAATACCTTTTCCTTTTGATTGGGTATATGGATTATTTAGAATGAGATGGAATACTGCTAACTAGATTAACATAATGAATTCATAGAAATATGGATTTGCGTTGTTATTTGGATTCAATTCAGTTTAGTTTAATTTTGATTTTACTTTCCATCTCCTCTTGATTATTACTGTATTCCAAAAAAAACTGTAGTAGTTTAAGGTTTTCTCTTCCTTCTTACATCGTTTTGTTATAGTTGTGTATGATAAGATTAAGAGTCATTTGCTATGATAATCATTCTCTTTTCAGTTCTGTTCTCAGTTTTATTGCTGATCAAATATATTTGCGGATATTTTTATACTCATTACTTAGTTATAGAACGTGATCCGGTAATACTCTTTCAGTTTTGCATTTTCACTACATACAATTTTCATTTCGCACAGTTTTTTGTTCATAAATATTTAGCTGAGCCTTGGCATAATATATACATATATATATAAATTGCATTTCTCGCTTACGCTGTCCATTCAATACAATTCAGAATGCAGAAGCAGTTTCATGCCACAAAACCACGCTGAATGTACCGGCCTCTTGCCGTGTCCTGAATCCTTTTCGCAGTGCATACATATGTACATATAGATGTGTATGTGTGTGTAGTATAAAGTCATTGAACGCTCTTCGACAATTTTTCAATTTTTTGTGTGTGCATTGTGTATTTTGTTTTATATTTCATTATTCTGCTGTTGCTGTTGCAGTTGCAAGCTGTTGGTCATTTTTAATGGCGACTGCCACCGCTGTTACTGGTGGTGCAATGTCCAGCGTGGCAACCACAACAGGACTCGAGGTGGAGTTGAGGTAGATGCTCGTGAAGTGAGAGGCATTGAGGCAGTTAGTTGGCTGTCTGGCTGCCTGAGTGTTGCTTCTTGTTTAATTTGTGTGCACACACACACACTCACACAGCTTGCCAGACAGACGCACTTGCATAATATTTCATTCATTTTTGTTGTATTCTCTCTTTGGTTGTTTTTTTATGTTTTGTTGCTTGTTTTGTGACAGTCGTCGTCGGGTTTCAATGCCGATGGAGCGGGCGGAGGGATATTGCGAGGGCAGCAGTAGGTGGAGGTAGTAGTGCTTGGTGCTGTGCGACATTTTCATGTTGTGTCTGCTGCATGTTGTTATTTCTGTGATTCTCTGTTTCTTCTGTTGTTGGTTTTATTGTTATATAAATAAGCTATAAATTTCGCTGTGAAAGCCATATAAATATGCATATGTATATGAATGTATGTATCTATCTACATACATATATACATAGATGTGAATATATACATATTAAATGTAAAAAGAATTTAAATATCTTTATGGCAGACATTTTTGTGTGTTTTGCCTGTTGGCGAATTGAATGAAATTGTCAATTTGCCTTGTTTGGTCAAGTTAAAGTTTAACAGTTAAAGATATATCGTCAAATGGTAAATAAGTCTCATTCAATTTATCAATAACCCATTTCCGAACTCTCAACTTAGAAACTATCTTTTAAAAAAGAATGGAAAAGCAACAAGAATACCTTTGATTGTGAGATGGCTTATTAAATCGACTTTAACTGAGCCCCAAGTAAATTGTTGCCAGTCAAATACTTTTATTTTTATATTTTTAATAAACATTTTATACCAAAAGCACTTAAGCTTTCACTTGCTTCAGTGCATTTAAAACATTTAATATCTGGTGTATCGAAGACATCTATACTATAAGATCTAAGTAGACGTCCTTCATTTGTATTAACTCTCACCACGAATTTGGTTGGCCTTCTATGTATATTAAACATAATGTCGACAGTCATAAATCAGGTTTTAGTCAAAGTTTTAACCGCCCAAGTGGCCATTTGGAGTGAAATTTGACAACAGACACCAGAGAGCAAAACAGTGAAGAGGGAACAACTCGTTTGGAAACTCGTCGCGCTGTGTTCATAAGCCCTCAAAATCCCTCATATTAAATGCTTTGGCGCTTTAACATCTCCTTCTTTCTCTCTCTGGAACTCTGCCGCTCAGTTTACGGGTTGTGCAACTCAATTTTATGCTTAACGGTAAAATCCACCCGGAAACCCATACCCCTAACCTAACCCACTGTCATCTAACTAATTCCGCATGCAGACAACTGGCGGGATGCTTGGCAAAGGCAGGGGTGGGCTACCTCTGTCCAGTCCAGAAGGTTGTGATGTAAGCCCAAGCAATGTCTATGCTTTACCCTTTAAACTCAACTCGTGCATAACACAAGCAACACGTGGCACTTTGGCTCTATCACCAGCCGTTCGGGTCTTCCTTTTACTCACACTGTTGGCCATCGTCATCTCTGTTGTTGTCCGCTAATAAAGGTAATTTTACAGTATCCTATGCTCCTCAACCCCCAAGCAGCTGCAACAACTTTTCAATGTCAGCTTGGCTGACAAGTTGGAGGGCGTGATTTGCATGAAGGACATAAAGGATGAGTTCTTTTGTTGGCTTTGACGTTTTTCTAATTGCATGAACGCACACATGTACACATAACAAGAGACAGAGTTACACACACACACCACAGGACACGTGTCGCTTCATTAAATGCTAAACAAATTCTCATCCCTATGGTTTAATCAATTAACATTTTATTCAATGCAAATATTTTTCAAATTAAATTTATTAATTTTCAATTAAATGGAAAAAAGTGTTAAATACACTTGCCACATTATTTTCTAAAAATATCATTTGAAACACTAGAGTAATTAGTAAAGTTCTTCGATTTTAGAATTGATTTGAGTGAAATACACATTCTTCATTTGGGTTGTTTATTATGTAGCATACATTTATGGGCAAAAGAAAGCCAAAGAAACTTTCAGCTACAATGTCATATTAAAATGATTTATTTTAGTTGCTTACATTGCTGTCAAATTAATTGAGTATATATCTATGTCGAATATTGAAACGTTTTTTCAAACGGTTTACATTTTTAATCATATAATTAATAAAGAGTATACAAACTTCCCATATCTATAACTTATTTTCTTTTGCCCATTTTTTGTTTTCGTTGTTGAATTTTGTTAATTATATTTCATGTCATTTTTGATGTAATGCTTTATGTTAACCAGGCCCCAAATGGTTTTACAATTTCTCCGGAATCCAAACAAAAATTAAATCTTTTCTATGATAAAGTCTGCGGCGGGGGGCTATTGAGGATTTGTTATTAAACGTAAATTCTGAATTATACAGATATTTTAATTTAATTTTTTGATGTGGAAAGTTTTGCTGATATATATTTTTTTTTCTGCCGTTTTATGTCTCTTTCTCTCTCACATACTGTCACATTTAACCGCAGCCTTTATTGTATAAATGTGGTGATTTAATTAATATGCTTAATGAGTTGCAATTAAACACACACAAACAAAACGAAACAAGAAAACAAAAAATGTAACTGTCAAAGGAAAACATAGGAAAATAGCAAGCGGGGAATATAACAAAAAATTGCTACAAATTAAATACAAAAACAATTTTCATTAAATTAAATCTAAAGGAGGTCAATTGAAATGATAAAAAAAAGGACACACAATAGAGTTACAAATGTTGACTTTTATTGGGTTAAAACAGCTGAAGATTAAGACTAGAAAAATTATAACGACTAAGTAGGAGAGAAGTGCGAAGAAGAATAGAGATAAATGATAAATCTAAAAATTATATTATCCGTTTAATTACTTCTCCAGACTTCTCTCGTAGGGCAAATGGGAACAGTAATCTTCGATTCAACAAGAACCTTTTCCCTCAAGCTCTCAATTAAAGAACGTCGTCTTAGAAAACTTCATTTTCTAGATAGCTAATCTTTTGAAGAGAATAGGGACAGGAGCAAAAACATCCCACTCTAGCCACTAAGTAAGTCAGTGTTATATATGTAGATCCTATTGCATTTCCATAGTTTCAACTGGCCTATCTATCTATTGTTGTTTGGCCAGAGTCCGGTTTTTGGGGCAACTTTGCATTTTGGCAATCACCGAAATTGATTAGAACAGGAATGGCCATCGCTGGCCAACAACGCATGGGCCTCGCCAGGATTTCCTATCGTCACACATACACACCCGCATACTCATACCCTCGTCTATATGTATGGGATATGGATATGTATATATATATATAGATATAGAGGGGCGAATCCAAGTGTACACGAGTGCAGCCAATTGGCAAAATGGTTGCCTACCATACCCACAAAATGCAATCCCAGCTCCGCCATCGCCATCGCCAACTCTTGTGTTGACCACCAGGCCTGGGTCTAGGGGCCAGGCCAGGCTAGGCTAGTGGAAAAAAATGTCTGGCAAAATAAACTCAGTGAAGAAGCCGAAAAACCCAAAAACCAAAAAGCAAAACTATGCAACTCAATTGCAGCAGTTGAAGGCAAGCAGCAAAGTCCCTGGGATCAGAACCAAAACTATTTTTTGCCAGTTTATTTTCTAGCTTGGACTCGGGACAACGGACAACTGAACTACTACTGACTACCGGCTCCGGACACTGCACTATGTACGCCATGCTGAGGGAGCTAGCATGGGGGTTGAAGGGTGCTGGTGTTGGGGGAATGCACATCATCAATATGAAACAGGGGACATGCATAATCGGGCGGATGGCTCCCAGTGCGCTGCATTTATGCGTTGCGTTCTAGGAAATCCCGTCCAGACAGGAATTTTTCAACGAATTCTGTGGCCATCTCTGCTTTCTCCCACCTCTCCCAAACGGGAGTAGATAGTGTAAGAGCTAGCTGAATAGAGAACTGGTCATTTGCATTGTTTTTTTCGGTTAGTTTTGGCGGCTGGGAAAATGATAATAAAAAATGCGCCTAGCTGACAATGCAAAAGCCCCAGATTAGAGTTGGAGTTGGTATAGCCAAATGCAAAACAAAAGCAATATGTATATCTCAGATTGAAATCTGTAGTCTATATAAATAAGCCATGAACACTATTTCTGACACCCCCTATAAGTGTCTGCTTCTGCTGATACATACTATACCACACTTAGTTAGTCATAAATATGAAACTAAAATCCACATTAGAGCTCATTACATTCACTTCACTTGGCCATTAAACATGCCAAACTCAACAAACTCAGGACCCTCAGTATTAATTAAGGGCGTAAATATTCTATCATTGTGTGTGAGTGAGTGTGCGTGTGAGTTTATGGCAAAATCCTTTGAGCTTCAGCGCCACGCCAACTGTCAATTATGTTATGATAATTTCTTGGGGGCAAAGACAAAGCGAACGAATGAGTGAAAAAGAGAGGGAACAAAATGATGTGCAAACAAAACATAAATGATAAAAAAGAAATGTGAAAAAGGGGGAAAAATCACCAACACCAAATGGCGTGTGTGTCTGTAATTAATATTCTCAATTGTGGAAAATCATTATCAGAATGATAATGAAAATCATTTCGCCTCTGACGTGTGACCTTTGATTTTGTGTGACACAGTGACTCAGCTTGTCAGATCTTTGATTGCACATCACATATTTTTCACTTTATCTTTGTATAAATTTCTAATGAATATGCCAACAGGTCACGTCCTCAGTGAGTGTGTTTGTGTGCGTGTGTGTTTGTGTGTGCCTTATTGGGTGAATTGTTAAATTGGATTTACTTAAGAAGCAAAATTTTCTCTCAACCTTAAGGGTTGCAAAATTAATTAACGCTCCGACTTTGATGTCTAAGCAACTTTTTGGTCTAGCTTTAATACGATGTTGATTTAAAGAAAAGTTAAATTTCATTTACTAGACATTTTGAAATAGAAACTGCTATAATTTACTCAGACTTACAGTTGAAATGTGTAATGTACAGACAAAATGGGAGTCGAATTCGACGTTTTTGAAGGACTTTTCTTTCAAACTTTGCAAAATATTTATGAGAAGCGGCATTCAACGAGTGATAGAAAAGGACCTAGAGTTTTTTATTTATTTATAATTTGTTAAGTACTTCAATCAAATTCAATAAAATATTACTATGTGTTATTATTTTCTAAAATAAACTCGATATAAAATAAAAATTAATACATGTTAGTATGTCTCATTCATATTTTGAAAATGACTGACTAGTGCTGTAATTGCCTTTTAAGTACTCTGTCTGTTGTTTATTAAGTCTCAGTTGAAACTTCTTATTAAATATCTACCAATATGGGGTCCTTTAACCATAATTTTGGTCCCCAAAAGAGCTTTAAACTGTAATACATCATTTTCTTAAGGGAGATGAAGTCTATATTTAACATCTGTCGAGGGCAATTATTACATATTATAGCTTTTAACTAATGAGCATATGATATACATATAAATTGTTAATGTAAATCTATCAATTTTTCCAAAATTTGTGGAAAATTTCAAACAGTAAAATGTCTTAATTAGCAGTTACTTTGCTTGTTTTAATAAAGTCGTGTGTGTGGGTGTGAATGCGCGTATTCATGTGGATGATGTATGTGCGCCATTTTAGAATTTTTGTGAATTATAAATGTGTTGCCTATTTTTAGGCTTGAGGTCTGTCTCTCTCATTCTTGTGTATATTCTCCTTCTATTCTGTCGCATATCGATCAACGAATGGAAAGCTAACTTCAATCTCCAGCTAATTCTGACAAACTGCAGCTTTGCCACAAAATTGTAGCAGAAATTTATTATTGGCTTAAGGATAGAGCCAAATGGTTGCTTGTGTGAAAGAAGGAAAAAGGCTCTGTGTTAGCTCCTGGGTATGGGTCGTTGGTCGTGGTGTTGGTGTGGGCAGGTGGCAAAGCTGAGTGCACTTTGGCGGTGAAAAGCGTGAGTTATGCGCCAATCAGAGACTGGGGGATAGCAGCAACTAAAAAGCAGACCCACAGTCATGTCTGGACGAGAAGGTTTCGAGCTACATTGAAAGGATCTGGTAAGAGTGTGTGTATATGATGCCGAGTTATGCTTGAGCCAAAGATACATTATGGCATAAAGTTGAGACGAAATATAATATATCGAGTATACGCAGCGTGTAGCAAATGATAACGAACGACGAAGTTAATCAAGTGTGTATAAGAGAATATATGTATGAACATAAATAGCAAAAATTTTCGAAATATTACTATTGAAATTAAAAACGCTTAACTACTGAATATATGACCATAATTATCATGTCTGGTTAGAGTGTGGAAAATGTTTCATATTTGAATGTATATATCTCTTTATATTTTTTTTTTGGATAAACCAAAAATGAAATTAAGCGAAATGCATTATTTTAATTAAAAAAGCAATTAATAATTTCACAGAAGCAACTGCAGCAACAGCAGCAGGAGTAGGAGCAAGAGCAGAAGCAGGAAAAGCCAAAAGCAGCAGCAACAAATGTGCCAACATATATGAAACAAGACAGCAACAACAATTGCAATTAGCAAAAATTTCAGAGAATGGTGTGACAGGGGCAAGAGAAAGAGGTGAATAAGGATCGGAGGAGAGAGCGAGAGAGACCCTGGCAAATGTTAATAAAAGTAGTGTCATTGTTGTTCTTACAGTTGTTGTTATTATTGTTGTTGTTGCTGTTGCTGTATGTAAGTTGCCACTTTAGCCAGTGACTTGTCCAATTACTACAACAACATAGAGATGGGTCAGACAAGAGGATAGGATGAGGGGGAGGAGAAGAAGCTGCATCAGAAGAAGAATAGCAGGAGCCAGGAACAAGCGGGCATTCAAATGGCAAGCCGCAGGCCACGCACACACACTCACATACTCACTCGCACACTCACACAGACAGATAGAGCGACAGAGACTGCAAGCCAGGCAAAACGGAAGCGACAACTACAAACTTTTTTCATATCCTGTGAAAATTATTATACGCTTTTGCAAAATAGTCAAAGCCAGCGGCAACACGCACACACAAGGAAAGAGAGAGAGAGTGAGATAGACATGGAGATAGACAGAGAATTAGAAAGAGAGACAGACAATAGTTAGTTGCTGCACTTTTGACCAGGAACCCAGAGACAATGTTCGACAGTTAGGTAGCCAAAACGAGTAGTGAGAGAAATAGTTGGAACTTTTGTCAAATTGTTTTTATTCCCACCAACTTCCTTCTCCTCCTCCTCCTCCTATTCTTACTTGTTCTGACTGCAACAGCTTGTGGCTCAGTGTTAGTTTTAATCATTTTATAGACAAAATTGTAAGAAATATGTATGTATACTATATTCGCATATATTATACGTAAAGCAAAGCAGTAGCAAAGGCAATAGAGGAACACGAAACTTTTAATTGTGAGTGATAGAAAATGGCATATTAAATGTGAAAGTTTGAAAGAGAATTCGAAAATATTCTAAATACTCAAAGGGATTCGGCGAAAAGCAATTTGAGGGCAGCCTCAAAAGCTCTCCAATACAAATCGGTCTATAGAATAGTCAATAGAGAATTCTTTACTTCGCTAGAAAAGCTTAATAGCTACTTATGTATTCAGCTATATGGCTTATTAAGGTTTGTTTTGATAAATTTTGATTATTAAATTTAACTAATTAATTGGTTGCTATTCCTAAAAGAGCTAATTGTAATTTAAGAAAATTGAGATGTTGTTTCTTGATTTTTAAAAGTTATATGTATTCTGTTTCGTAAAGTAAGAATATATTTCTGTTTCGATTTACTGATTTGGTATAGGAAATTAATTTAATGGCCGAACAAGTTTAACGTTTGAAACTTTTTCTATGGCTTGTAGAATAATTACTTTACGAATTATGCCTAAGATTATGATGCAATCAATTTATCTAATGTCCCCCTTTAAAGAATTAAACAAAATTAAAATCGCATTATGCAAATAACTTAATATTTTCTCTCTTTCTACTTGCAGGTGAGTTATCTAAGGCTTAACTTTGATGTCGTAAGTCATTTGGCTAATCTGATTTCGAAGCGAAATCAAATGGGTTGCCCCTTTTTTAATTTATTAACTTTGCGCTTTAAGTACGTACGTTTAAATGCATACCGGTTCGATTTTATATTATCTTCTCCCCATCTTCGCCCACTTCGTTTTTCTCTCCTTCTTTTTTCTGTTTGCCTTCCTGCATCTTTTGCTTTCTACTATTGCCGCTCCATGACATGGCATCAAACTTTATCATTTTTCAAAATGCATTTAATTTCATTCCATTTTGTCGCATTTTAGCATTTTTTTATTTTGGGTGACTGTCTCGCCCTCTTTTCTCAAACACACACAGTAGGTGGTTGGGTGGCTTGGTGGGTGGGTGGTTGGCTGTTTGGTTAAATCGTAGAATGGCGAAGGCAAAGTTATAAAACTTCATTTGTAAAAGTGCTGCGTCATGCCGGGACAGTCTGTCTGTCTGTTTGTCTGGCTCTTCTGTCTCTGCGTCTCTTCTGTCTGTGTGAGTCAACGGCACGAGTTAGACAAGTCATCAAATAAATCCCTTTTAGGTATAAAGTTCCTTACGTTTGCCATTGCCTTCTACCTCCCTCCTTCATGCCCTCTGTCTTTCTTCTCTCGTCTTTTAAATTTTTTCATGCTTCAACTGTTTGAGCAGAGAATTTTGCAAGTTTTCTTCCTTTATATGCTTTTTTTTTTTTGTGTTTGACAAACGCCAAGGACAATGATAAGAGAGAATGCTAGAGAAAGAGAGGGAGAGACAGAAGAAGAAAGAAAAACAAAAAAGCAAACTAACTGTTGGCTGATTCTCTCTGCTCACATTCTCTTCTAACTATTGATTAGTTGGCAAACATTCGAGTACAGTTCAAATTGTTGGATAATCATATCATCGCATGTCATCTTAGTGTTACTTCTTTTGCCTTCTCTCTCTCATTCTAGTCTTTTGGACTGTTTTCTGTCATCAATCAAAGCATTATAGTCAATTGAGCAAACATTGTGAATTTGTCATAGTTAAAAATCTTATACAAAGTTAATGTTGATGCAATGTGAGCTATAATTGTCTTTTTCTATCTCTCTTTCTCTGACTGACTGTGTCAATTTCCATTTGAGCGGATATTTGTCGAGCAAACTCAATTGATTTGCCAGTCCCAAGGTATATATGCATACATCTCTTCACAGAAAATGCATTTCTTGGCAATTTCCTTGTTTGGCCCAATTTTTATGTGTGGCGCATGTTGCATACTTTACGGCGCCAATGCAAACTCACATGCTGCCCGCTCTACCGTCTGCCTGCTTGGGTGCCTGCCACTTCATCTGCTTAGTTTTTCTTCAACGCTTGAACTTCTCTTGCAGGAAATCATTGCACCCGAAAGGCGGATATATCCATGATATCCTTTTTCTTGCTTACTGCTACAGGAGTCCTCCGCCTCCCCCACTATATGTTGCTCCTTCCTTGTCGTTTCTGCCATTCGTGCCAGCTGTCTTCAGCACTTCAGCCGCCGCTTAAGTTGCACAAAATGTAATACATTTGATTGCACTCATGTTCAAGTTGTGCTGCTGCCAAAGTGGCTGCCGACGAAAAGAATAAAGTGAAACGGATGCAAGGCCAAGATTCCACTCCACACACACACATACTGCCTCACACCTCATTCCTTCGTTTCGCTTCTTAGTTATCACGTTCCTTCCTATTTATTTTTTTCTCTCTTTCTCTCTTTTGATATGGGTCGTCAGTAGGTTTGCTTCTTTTTGTGTGAGTGTACATATGTGGTTAATATGAGGTTGAAAATGTTACAAATTGATAGATCCGCTAATGCACATGAGGCCGGAAATGTACTTTATATACCATCATCATCACCCAGAAATCTGGCAGCGACATTTTCATACTTTTCATACTCATGGAGTAATGCAATCTATACCAATTATTTCACATTAATAACCATTAGAGAGAGAACTGCCGGGCACTGCCACATCATTCACAATTATATCGCATTGAGAGGGAATGAAAAGGTGGGAGGTATGCGGAGAAGCCATCAGGTTCAATCAAAACTGACATGCCGAGTGAATGCCGACAATGTTGACGGCCATTTAGGCTGTAGATGCGAAAAATGCCTTCACTTTCAGCACCAACCCATCTTACTCCCTTCACGCTAATAGCCTTTAACTGATGGCGGACAGTGCCATCATTAGGCTGTAACGGATTCGATGAGTAAAACAGAGCAGAGAGTATGAGAAGAGGTCGGAAGCGTCGACGGGGGAGGGAGGAGCAGAAGGACTGGCAGGTTAGTTCAGTTTGAACCATCGCATCGACATGCTAATAGCTTTGAACTTTTCACAAAATTGCCAAAGCACTACCTACTCTAACCTCTATTCGCAACACTAACTACCTCTCAGTCTATACTCTCTGGCGTTCTGTCGTCCTGCTGTCCTCACGTCCGACCGTCCATTCGTTCATGCCATGCCCACTTCAATAGCATTTGCCTTTGCACTGTTAATTACCGTTATTGAACTTGTTTGATTGGCGCAAGTTGAAAAGTTGCTGGCGGACTGAGCTCAGGAGCAGCAGCGAATTGACCGCACAAATGTGTGTATGAGTGTGAGTTTGAGTGTTAGTGTGAGAGTGTGTCTGCGTTGGTCTATGTGTGTGTCGGTTCGTGTGTGTCAGTGCAACACTTGTAATGTAAATACAGGATCATGTTCGTTTGCCACTTGGAAAGCTGCCTACTTAATGGGGCTGCCCTGGCAAAAGGAATCATTTGTTTGAATTGAATGGAATTGAAGAGCATTGGCCAATGTAAAGAAGACTTATGATTTCTCTTTACATTTTGCTTTTGATTATTTGTACCCCTTGCTTACTCCCTCTTTCCTTACATACCCTTCTTTTCCGTCAACTTGCTTTATTCGTCTTCAACATTTTGTCAAAGTTTTATTTTTCTTCTTTTTTTTTTTGTTTCACACTTTCCCTCATGAAGGGATTTAGGTGCTTCAGGTGTTGGTGAAAACTTTGTCCTGTTTCATACATGAGGTTTTTGTAAGTCAGAGTGTTGAAATATTTTATCAGATATTATCAGTTTTTAACTTGGCCATCAGTTTGGAATCTATAAATAGTAGAGGAAAGTTTAAAAGTGATGGAAGATGCAATTACTTAATATGAAACCTTTTTAGGTGTTGTAAAACTGTAAAAGAAAAAAAAGAGGGGATTTGAATTTCAATACCAAAAAGCAACAAGCAAAATAGTAGTTGATGCTCCTAAGTAACTTATAATAACTTTTAACAAAGTGTTGAGAAATAAAGCACGGATAGTTGATTAGTCGGTTGAGATAAAATATTGATATTAAAGTTCTTATCTTCACAAATAAAAAGACAACTTTAAACTGCTTAAAGGGAATCTTTTGTTAGCTTAACTAGATAAAGATTTTATTACATTCAAATGTCCTTGAGATGGGCAGTCCTCGAGCCACTATAAAATATAAGGAATCTAAATTTTTGTTAGCATCTAATATTTGGCACTTACTAGACTGAATTATGAGCCAATTTGGTAGTTTTTGGGCATGGTCTCTCTTTTTGGCGATTTTCAATTGCAATTGCAATCCACTCGAAACGAAAATGTAAATTTCGCAAACAAATTTACGACCATGCCCATCTATCTAAGAGAGAATTTAGAGGGTTTTGCATTAGTTTGCCATAAATAAAAAATAAAAAACTGCTTTTGGGTACGAGCTTCTCAAAGGATTTTCCCGATGATGCAATGGCTTTTAGTTTGATAAACTCACGTAAATTGTTGTCACTTTATTTAATTTCCATTCCACCTTTCTCTTCTTTCTCTGTTTTCTGCTCGTTCTCTGTATTTTATGCGTCCTTAGCCAATGTTTGAATTCAATTTAACTTTCTTTTTTTATTTCTACTTTGGTTCAATTTATAAAATTGAATATTGGCGAAAGGAACTCGATTTCCTCGCGCCCACACACACGATGCGTTGCTTTCACATGTGAATGGTTAGCCACGCCCACATTTTCATTGGGTATCCAGGACCTGCCTTTGTCTTGATCTTGTTGCGTAAGTTGGCGAATTATCTGATAGTCAATCAGGTTACAAAAAGGTTGCAGAAAGCAGGAGCTAAAGTAGTAGTAACAATTGTAACAGGCGGCGCACAGTACGGAAGTTCACATAAGTAGCTGCAGCTACTTTGGTAACTAGCTAACACATAAAGGTGGCACAGTGGTATAAAATCCATTAAACATTTTCCAAAAAAATTATTCAAGCTGCTTCTTGTAATCATAATTAATGGAATGCAATATTTAATGCATGAACTCTAGTAACTAAATGTCACTTTTAAAAAGCCTAACAGAAATCAATCTGGTATAGAATTGGTTTAATTATAATACAATATATGTACATATAGAAATATAAAGAAATCGGTTGTAATTTAGTATCAAAGAATTTAGAATCTATTCGGCTATTTGCTGTAAGAAGTTCTCTTACTCAGCTGCTGTTCCTTCTTCAAAGTTAATATTTATTATTTTCGTAGTCAACATCGGGGAAATCATTTTGTGGAAGTTGTTTTAGTGATTCTATGCCACTGTGCAATCGTTGAAAGCCTGTCAATTGCTTCATATTTAACCACACACCCACACACGCACGTAAAACCATTCTGGCTTGGGGTTTTTTATTTAAATATATAAAAATTGCCATTTTGCCAGTGATTTTTATTGCGCTGCTCACTAAGCCAACTCGTAGATGGCTCAAAACCCAACATCTAGCCCATTGCTGCCACCCATCGTTGACAGTTTTACGTTTTTGTGGAACGACAACACACAGTGACTTACATAAGTATAACCTCACACACACACACACACAAACACACACAATCTTCAACAGCTCCTTTGTGTGTCATTTAGCTCTTGTCTCACGCTTGCGTTTCATTTTGATGGTAACTTACCCCAACCTCTACACAATTTCCCTTCCCTACCTCTAGGCTATCATCATCCATCCCAACTCGCCTTGCCTGAAACGACTTGTTTGTGCTCTTAATTCTGTTTTTTTTTGTTCTTGCCAAGTTTGCAGTTTTTGCAACGTTTTTTTATACGATTTTTATAGATACGTGATATATTTTTCTGATGCGTTGGTACACTTTTTTTTTATTGCCAAAGGTCCACCACGAACAATTCCCAGTCGAAGGCAACCACCTCCTACTTTTGATCCGCCCCTTTGGGTCTTTGTTCTGCCTTATTCAATTTCATTTATTGATTTTTTTCGTTTATTTTGTTTTATCTTATTTTGTGTTTTTGTGTGTAAGTGTGCGTGTTCTCGGGGACAAGGCAGTGTATGTTCTCGGGAACTAACTACTTTTGCCTCATGAATGCAAACTGCTGATGATTGTGGGCAATATGTTGATCCAGCTTATTCCAGAATTCCATTAGAATGCCACAATCCATGTGCCTTTCATATTTCGGTAGACTCAATGCATTCACCTGCATGTTTCTAAGATCCTTGTGAATAGGCGAATCCTTAAAGTGTAAATGAAAACCGCAAATATGATGAAAAATGTCAGCGGGATCACCTTTATGAGGCCAACCCTTGAATTGCCAATGTGGTCCAAGAGCAAAGACAGCGGCAACTTGATTCCATTCGTTTTCCTTAAGTCGAGATACGTTATCGATAACACGATAACGCAAAATATTACCCTGCCGAGTTATCGAAAGCCTACGATAACGACTGACTGTGAAGAGAGTCCATTTATACTCACCTGAACACGTCTTTCGATATTGACTTCTTCCAGATATTGTGGACCCTTTTGACGCATTTCATTTACGGATACATAGCGCATATCCTGCAGCAATTGCTTGGCATTATGTAAGGTGATCATGCTGGTCAGAGCCTTTGGCACAACAATAATGGGAAGCACTGTCTTACGCTGTTGCGAAGAGACATGACGACTAGCTGCCGATGATGATGTAGAGGGCTTTGCTATATTCGTGCCCAATGGATTGATGCCGAATTCCTCCTTGCCCTTAACTCCCACTGGTTTGAGGAACCGCTCCTGACCGTAACGATTATATTTGGAGTTACGCTCCATTGTGGGTTCCAATTGTGGTGGCACCACCGGAACCTCACGCAACTTCGACTGTTCTTTCTTATTTGCACTAATATCGGCCAAGGACTTTACAAATGCCTTCTGTTCTTTGTCTATCAGGCGTCGTGTACGGAAGTCAAAAACTTTGGACAGCGTTTGCAATACACCCGCCACTTCGTTTTCACCCATCAACAACTGTTCGCGATTTCGATGATAACGTTCACGTGCCATGGCGATTTGCGCCAAAGGCTTTACGTTTGAATAGTCCTTTTCATCCGGTTGCGATACTTTTTTCTTCACCTTTAATCCCAAGGCTCTAATGGCATCTTTTTTATTTGCCAAACGTTTGGCCTTGATCTCTGCAATCGTCTCAATCGACATGGACTCCAACAGGGTCTTAGGCTCACCATTTCCTTCCATTTTTTGTCAACAAAAATTTCTCAAACTTTTTTTCCTGCTTATCAAAAAAAAAATACAGATGCTTTCATCCAGGCCTACTTAAAAAATAACATTTTTATTTGACCACTAAAAAACTTCAATAGAAAAAATAGTCTAAATTGAATCATGCGCAGTTGGTTGAATCCCAAAGTCCCAAAACTTGGGAGAGAAAAGATATTACAAGGGAGTAACAGGCTATTGGAGCAATCAAAGATCAAGGATTTGTATCGATCTAGTGCAATTTAATGCTTTCATCAGTAGACTTTGCTTCTGTTTTATCTGTTTAAACTCTCTTAGAAAACTTAAATGTTTTATTATTAGGTATCCCACAGTCGGCTTTCGTTGTACGTTTCTTTTGTTTTCTTCGAAAAGAATTGTTTTGCAATCAATTAATTGACATTACTACTCAAGTTTCTGTAGTCTCTTCTGTTAGTAGCACCTCTTTTGCCTAGGCACATAAAAAACTCGTAAATATTTAAACTTTTTGCCATTATTTATTTTTATTACATTGCCTCTGCCCATCGTTCGTTATACCTCCTGCATCACTTTGCCCTCGAGTTGTTTTTATTTGTAAGCTATTTTTATTTGAAAAAAAGTTTTTTTTTCTCTTTCTCTTGGTGAGTTTTTTTATTTTTTTGGTTTTGTTTTTCTCTGCTTTCGATTTTTCTTTTTTTCCCCCATCTTGTTGCTTTCTTATAGATGAAATTGTCCCCTGCTTTATGTTATTGACTTTAATAACATTTTAGCTGCAAGGCAAAAAAATATTTTCATAAAATGTGTTTTCTCTTTTTTTCGTTTTTGCTTTTGCTAGCCCCTCATCTTATTCTCAATGTATGTAGCCTTGAAGCCAGAGTTTATTATGATTTTGTTTCGGTTTTGTTTTTTTGCTTGTCAATACATGGGAGTTGAGGTCTGAAATTGATTTCTGCGTAGAGGGCGGCGGAAAGTGGGAGGAGGGCAAACCACTCGGTTATATTTTATGCAGTCTCTGAGGCTATTAGCTGCTCAGCTGCTCTTTCTCGCTCTCTTTGGTATGCTGCCAATGCCGTCAGTTCCCTTTTGGGTTTATACGTAATTGCTAAAGCGAAATTTCATTACCAAAAACGCGCGGGCAAACTGCACTCAAGCGATAGAGAGAGAAACAGAGAAAGAGTTCAACGGGGTTTCGCGTGTGATAAATTCCATAAAAGGTCGCCATCGCCGTTGTCGTCGTCGTCGCCTGTGAAATGAAATTTTCATCGCAATCCCACATACACAGCCCACAAACATGGACCCCAGACTCAGAGCTATAGCCATAGCCAGAGATCCTGGCAGCCATTTTGTCGTTGCACTAGAAAATGGCGACGCCGCCATCGCCATTGCCATCGTATTCGCCATTTTTGTTTATGGCCGCATTTGTCACGGCAAATTGTATTGCCCGTTGGCAGCACCAGTTGTTGTTTTTTTTTCGCTGCTTTTCGCTTTTGTTTCTCTACTTCTTTTTTTGTTGTTTTTTGTTCTTCATCTCGGTTTTTGTCTGCTCTTTGCGCGTTAACAATGCGCCATTAAAAAAATGCTATAAACCGAAGTCTCACCTTACGTCTATGGGCTTTTGGCATGTTAATTACAATGTATAGAGGAGCCCACACTGGGCGTCACGAATGTTACCGGGAAAGGGGTGGATTGAGGGGTTTGAGTGGGGTAAAACGAGTGGGAGGCGTCGTCTGATTGCTCATTAGACTTTCCACTAATTGAGTTTATTGAATTACGGCGCACGGAGAAAAGGCATAAAGACGACGAAAGGCCATTAAAAAGGGTATACAGTGAAACCTCGATATAACGAACTTCGTTATAACGAAAAACCCAATATAACGAATTTTTTGTTAAGTCCCTTGAAAAAACCTCGTTTACATTTCAGTACCTATAGCGAATCAATAGATATAACGAATAATTTTGCGATCCCCCTCAGATTCGTTATATCGAGGTTTCACTGTATATGATAAAAGGGTTCAAGGAGGCAAAACGGGTTAAACCGAGCCATTTACACCTAAAAGTATGCTTAGGAAATGAAGCAACGAACTTAATAATATCTTAGGCAAACTCTCAACTATTTTCTTACGCCCTTTTTCATATGCTGCTCAAACTGAATTTTATTAAGTTTCTTTAAACTAATGAGGCATGAAAGACTTTAGCATGTTATGCCGGCCCAAACGTATACTAAGCTAACTAGTTTGTTTCAAATACTTGTAAGAGGTGTTCAATTCTGCTTTCTAAAATATTTTTTTTACCGTTTTTTAAATTGAATTTCTTCACACACATCATAATATACATACATATACATATACTTTCAATCTCAGTTAGTTTCATTGAACTAGAATGGAAATAGAAAACAATGCTGCAACTGCCACAAATATGGGGCATATTCCAGTACAATTTGAATTTTTTCTTGCCCCACACACAGAAAAATCAGCGAAGTGTAAAAAGAATTAGGGGCAAATGCAGGAGAAGAGATGAACACATTCATAACATCAAATTTCATCAGAGCGAAGAATGCGAATACGCATTGCAAAACAGCGTAAAAGGGAAATTGCATTCCAAGGGGGAAAAAATGGGTCCAGATGCAACTGGACGTGCTCATCAGCGTTTGCATTCAAGTGCACGAAATTGAAAAGAACTAAGGAAAAAAATGTTGAGAATAACCAAAGGAATATGAAAAACCATGGAATTTCAGTTTCGGCACATTGACAAGATAAAGTCGTTTTTGTGAATTTCTTGGTTTGTGGCCAATTATTCCTTGTGGTTGTTCTTCGTTTATTTCATTACATGGGCCATTTATGTGGCAAGACCCTCCCACTCCACCTCTCTTTTCTTTGCTTAACGTCTTGGCAAAAACAATTTTGTCAGCTTATAAACAGTAAAAATAAAATGTCAGAGCTAAACAAATATGAGAAAAGCCGAGAAAAAAAGCGAACGAGACCCAAGGAGATGTTGATGGCAATACCAGGCTTCAGCATAAAGCGCCAATGAGACTCACATACCCGGCCATAAACACCCACACTCCATACACTCACACACACATCACACATATACATGCATGTATTTATGGGTCTTCAAGGCTGCCTCTTTATTACTTTCGTTGGCAAATTGTTTTCATTTTTCCTTTCTTTTTTTTTTTGCTGTTTCCTTCGACATTCGCTGTTGGGACAGAGACAATTTAATGAAAATGAGTTTTTCGAGGCAACAACTAAGAGTAGGAGGAGAAAAAAATACCCATCCGAAACTATAAAGTAGGGCGAATAAGTAGCTGATTGCCTGACATAATGAATGACACTGAGATTCGGATTGAGATGGAATATTTATTGCAGCATTTACATGGTTGTATACCAATCCGAGAGAAAGGACAAGCAGTGTAGCCAATTTTCATTTAGTTAATGCTTTACACTAATCTTTAGTGTTGGTTAACCAGCCAATTTGGGGAATTGTAAGTGTTGGTTAACTAGTCTGTGGAAATTTTCTAAAGAAAACAACTCTTTTATATATTGTTGGTTCAGTAGCTGATTAGAGATTTGAAAAATGGGTCACACTCAACTTAAGTGTTGGTCAAAAGATGACAACCTAACCATCGAGGCAAAAGTTAGAAAAACTTTCACTTTAAAATTCCGATCAAGTAGTGCTCGCCGCGTTTCAAGTTGACAGTAAATCTCAGTGACATCGAAACTTCTTCAATGGGGAATGACGACAGCCGAGTGAATGGTCAGCCAGGAGTGGCGGAACGGATATGAACGAGCATGAAGGACACTCTTCTAACTGCATCATCGTCATGCCAACGATGACGTTTGTTGTTGTCACAGTTGATGAGCTTGTTTTCGAGTGTCCACACACAGGAATACACATACGTACATACACACAGAGAGAAAGGCTAAAGTCCCTGCTAACCTTTTTGAAAAGTTTTACAAACAACTTGGCAACTTCATTCACATTCGCATTGCTATACGTTTTGGTATTCGCATTCGTTTCTTTAGCATTCTTGGCGCGTCCACTTTCCTTGTGCCTCTCTATCTCATTCGTTCGCTATCATATTTGCACTTTTTGATGTCTGTTTGATGTGCAACAGTTACAACTGAAGTGGCCATTCAAGTTGCAGCAGTTGTCATCTCGTCTACTCTCTGACTCTTTCTACCTCTGCACTTACCTTTTAAAGGAATGAAGGCAACAAGGAAGAAATTGAAATAGAAGAAGGCCCTTGGCAAATATCAAGCATACGCCATTTGATTCAAGTTGTGGCTTCTTTGCTTGTTTTCAATTTTTTTGGTTTCATTTTTTGATTTGTGTTATGACTTTTGCTTTGCAACATCTGTGGCTAGTTTTTAAAACAATAAGGCACTCTCTATATAATTACACTATGGCGAAGTTTCTGCACTTTTAAAGTAGCTCTTTGAATAGTGCTTAGACAATATAGTTAGATGCAACTTTAATATCTATACTATTGTATAGATAGTATATAGAAGTGAATTGTTTTTCTAGAGACAAACAATTGGTGTGGCCATAAAAAAAACTGCGGAATCTAAGAGTAGTGTACTTGTATGTCTTTTACCGTCTTAACCTTCAGACAGAGTTATCATTTCACAAACATTATTTTGCAAAATTCTACTGAATAAAATATAGATTAATGCAAGTCTCAGAGTCTTATTACTTCCATTTCTAACAAAATAGACTTAAAAAACATAAACAATTTATTTCATTACACATATATTTAAGATTTATTTTTAAATTCAATGTCGTGTATAATAGTCCGTACTTCAGAATGTACTTGAGTATCTAGTTCTGTCAATTTCCAGGTCTTCGTTAGACAAAATTCAAATTATACTTTATATTTTATTGCAGCAAAATGGCTGAAAACAATTCAAAAATATATCAACATAAGAGGGGAAAAAATTCTTAATAAATTGTTAACATTTGCAAGAGAGTGTTCTCAAGCATTCTCACCGTTATTAATTTTTTTTTGTGTTATGCATTGACACATATCATTTTTGTTGCATTTTCCTGCTTTTCAGCAGTTTTTCACTTATTGAGTTTTTTTTTTGGCATAAGTAGGCCGCATATTTATTTTTGCTCATCTATGGCTGTCGTCAGCCCAGGTGACAGGTGGCAGTTGGCATCAGCTCGGTAGACATGTAGGTTGTGTTGTTGGATGGCTCAGTGGTTTGAGTGGTTGTGTTGTCAGGTAACAGCAAATGAAACTGAAACTGGCGACAAGCACAGAAAGAGAGATTGAGACTGAGACAGAGCATGGGTTTTCCATTAAGTTAACCAAGATCTTACGGGTCTTATGCAGGCAGGCAGGCAGGCAACCTTGACAAGTGGCAGGTGCAATGCCTGCGCTTGTATGGAGGCACATGCCTATGTGGGAGTGCGTACGGATGTGACATTTGCAAGTTGCCAACTGCCAACTGGAAACGGAAATTGCGACATATATATGTCGTTTCTTTCGTTTTTCAACTGCTGCTTAAAAATATGCGCACGTATGCTAATGTCAAACCATCTCTTTCTCTTTTTCATACACACACACACACGCAGATGCACTAAGTGTTTTCTAAATTACCGTAATTTATTACTCTCTCTCTCTTTCTCTCCATTCCTCTCATCCATCCTTCACGCCTTCCTGACAAATGCATTTCAATTGCAAAGTGTGTCAAAAGTTTCATTGCTTTTGGCTTTGGCTTTAGCTTTCTGTATCTCTTTTACTTTTATGTTCAAACCTGCCAACTGTTGCCGAATTCTGCACCATTTGCCAACCTTTTTCAACATTCTTTGCATATACTTTTTTACCTTTTGGCACTTAGTCAGCTCTACTTTGTTTTTGTTGTTTTTATTTGTGCAATTTTGTGCGAAATATTTTTGTAAATATCTTTTGGCCCAGAGAGAAAAGCTAGCTGGAAAACGATGCTAATTGTTTTCCCGCCAATTATATACTGTAATTGGAGAGAAGGCAATAAGGTGTGCTTATATGGAGGTTAGAAATGTATGTATGTGTGTGTATGTGTGTCCTTACCTGCTGCTTGATATATGCGTCTACAAATTGTGTGTGAGTTTTATAACATAAAAATTATTTGATCGCAACGTTCAAAATGAAAAGTCTTAAAAGTAAAGCAAGTATAGACGATTGGAGAATTTTGACATTAAATTTGATTCTCTCCTATAAATTTGTAGCTTTAACATGGATTTTCCTTATGAAATTTCTTTCAATCATATATATAAAAGATTTGAGATTCAATTTTTTATTCGTTTAGCTCAACGAAAACTCAAGTTTCAGTCTGACTAGGTCTAGGTTATCTAGGTTAAAACCTTTTGCCTTAAGGTATTTAACTTAAGACATTCATTTTTGTTGGTATTACCAAAAATATATAAGATACACTCACACACACTGGAAAATGATGTGAGCATGTGTGTTCTGTATTTCTGTGAACTAAATCAATTTGTGAGTTTTTAAGCAAAATTTCTTTTGGCTTTTTCGTTTCTTCTGCTACGAAAATTTTAGCTTAGAGCCTGAGGGCAAGCAAATCTGACCTGATTTTTTTCAGGCTGAATATAAATATAACTGTATAAATGGCACATATGGATATACCAACACCCGCACAACCGAGTCAATGCACTCAGGCATTAAGAAACGGCATAGCGCGCATACGCACTGTGGTACGGCACCGTATAAGAGACGGCAAGAAAATCACATAGATGAGATAGAGGGAGAACAAGAGGTGTGAAAGAAAACAAGCAAACATAAAAGCAAACAAATAAATGGAAAAAAGAAATACAACTACTTTTGTGGAAAATAAATGATTATTTAATATTTATTTTCCTTTTGGCTAGAGTGTGAGATTTCTTTTACTTCTTCTTTCTCTCTTTCTCTCTGTTGTTGCATCATTTTTCATGCCGCCAGCCTAAGTGCCACACTGGACCAGGCTATTAATGCCAGTTGATTGGTCAGCAGGGAGGTGAAGTATAGAGAGCGTGGTTCTTTGGGGGGCAGACACAACAACACTTCCACACACACACACACACACAAACACATCATCATATAACACACATATATGTATTTATTATTTAGCCAACGTTTTGTGATTATTTACGCCTGATAAGAGAGAAAGAGGAAAAGTGATGGGCAGTGAGGGGGTGGCAAAGAAAACTGCCTTTTCGTTTCAAGTGTAAAAATGATTGAGTATTCTGGGTAAAGAAAACGTAAGCAGATCTACTTTTATTTTGCTTAGACAACAAATAACTTGTGTGATTTATTGAATCTGAAATGCCAAATCGAGAGTAAAAAGCAGGCTCAAGGAACGAGTAAGAGACAGGAAGAGAGAAAGATAAGTATACTTAGAAGAAATGTGTGAATTTTCCTAAAATCAAGTGTTTGCTTTCGAAAGAACTAGATGAAAATTATTTTATCAAAGCGGTAAACACTTGAAGAAAAAGTCATTCATTCCTCAGATTTTTGAATGCACTAAATTTTAAGTTCTGACCGAAATGGTCTCAAGTTTATTCAAAAGAGATCTTCCTCGCAAGTCGAAACAATTAAAAATATTTTGGAAGTTTTATTTGGGATCTTAACGATCGAAGTTATATTCGATTAGGCAATTGGGCAAAATAATTCAAAGGATAAGGATTTACTTTGCTCCTTGTTGTGACAAACATTTTTATTTAAAAATCTTGAATTTTAATAAAGGCGGCGTAAACTATTGAACTCTTTAAGAACTAAAATCCACTGAAAGATCACCAAAAATCAAGGTTTCTTTAATAAATTGCCATTCTTAAGCGTGAAATGGTTTTTCAAAAATTAATTTCCTGACTGATTCGAATTATTTTGATTACTTACATTTATTTTAATAAAAGCTCAAACATTTGTGTACTTCGGCTGCTGCTTAACTTTACTTAAGCCATGTTTATTTTATCAATGGGACCATTGCGGGCCAACAAAGTGCGTCTTCCTGTGCGTTGTGTCCTGCCTCTTCCTTTTTATCCCACATTCCGTATACTCAGTGAACCGTAGAGACACAATCACTCACACACACAGACACAGAGAGGCCGACACTCATTCGATGGAAGGGAAAAAAGGGCTGTCCAGCTGAGAAAAAGTGATGCTGAAAGGTAAGATGGCAGAAGGGCTGGCATGGGTTGAAGGAAGGGGGGGGAGGGAGTGTTTGGTCGGCACGTTTAATGAATTGGAAGGTAATAAGCAAAGCATTACGGCTATTTCTTCATCATCTTCAACATTTTCTTTCGTTTCGTATCTTTTTTTTTGGCCGGCCCTTCACTTTGATTATTGATTTTTATTGAAAGGGAAGTTTTTCTCTCCATCCATTGAATGTTTTTCTTTTCTTCTTTTCGTCTCTTGCCTTTATTGGATTTGTGTGCAGAGAGAGTCAAAGTTAATAAGATTTTGTTTTGTTGTTTTTTTTTTTTTTTTTTTGGGTTAAAGATGGGGAGATATGGAACAAGAGGGATAGGAATCGAGTTTTCTTTTTGTGCGGGGCGAGCGAATTAATTAAAGCTCATAAAAAATGGTCGAGTGCTAGGAATGCAATAAACTTAAGAGTTGTGGCAAGGGGCATGACACAGAGCGCTGAGAGAGAGAGAGAGACAAAAAAGAGCCACAAAACTATTGCCCAGTGCGGGTAAACGGCAAAAAAGTAGAGAAACACAAAGAGTTGGGTAGATGTTTGGGGTTGGAGGCGGGTACGAGTTGTGGCAAGTTCCACCAAGCACGCATCATTTAAACGTAAAATTATAGCAGGACTTTTATGCGGCAGGTTATAATTCACAGGACGTGCAAAATGCAATTGCAACCAATTGGACAGAGAGACACTGAAGAGGGGTAAATGTGGGTTGATGGGGGTAGGCACCACCCCTCTGTGTGCATTGGGGTAAAAATTATCATTTTAATTGCACATTTCCGCGTATCCAGAGCAGAGGCGGCAAAGTCAAAGCAAAAGTAAATAAATTATACTGCAGACTTTCAAAAACAACAATTTTTTATTGCCCTGCATTTCATTTTATTTGCATTAATTTGCGGATGCAAGGAAAACAAAATTGGAGAAAAAATTTGGCAAAACGACTGGGCACATATCCTTTAAAAAGAATATTATATGAAAAGTATATTTGGTTCGTTGATTGCGCAAAAGTCCTTAAGCTCTTATTATAAACTCTTCTAAGATATTATCATAGAGGATACAAACACAGAAAATGGAAGGAAGTTAAGGCAAATACATATATGAAGATAAAGAGAGAGATAAAAATACAAAGATAAAAAGGCCATCAGATAACAAGTTCTATACAAAGATAAGTAGATAGACAGCTAGCTAGATCAATGTCGGATCAGAATCATCATAACGCCACTGTTCTGCAGAATGATAAGTGTGGCCGCTTGGTCATTACATTTAAATGTCTTTATTATGCCACAAGACATAGGGTACGCGTTATACAAATAGATGAAAAAGTCATTTAGGCATTCATATATATACATATCTGTCTATACATTTAAATTAAAAATTGTGCAAAAATTAAAAAGTCCCAATGCCGCCAAATGAAAACATGATAACGTGCAGAACGAGAGAGAGCGAGATAGCAAAAAAGGGGCAGTAAAAGACAAAAACGCAAATATAAAAACAAAAAAAAAGTAAAAGAGGATATAAGGGCGAGGACACACAAAGTTGCCATCGAAATTTGGTCACGTGCCATGTTGAGTCAGACTCTCCGCCTGACTCTCTAAAGTTATTTACGTGCCTCGCACATTTTTTGGCGCTTAATTCATGTTGTTTGAGCAAAAGTTGCACCAAAAAAGCAAAAAACAAAACAAAAATGCTCAACAACAACAACCAGGACAAACAAACAAAATGAAGCTGACAGGATACTGCGGGTATTTTCAAGGGGGCTCTTTCAATGTCCTGACAACCTGCCCAACTTTAGCCCACTCTTCGTCCCTATCGTCTATCTGCTTTGTTTGTTGTCCCACCATTTGTTTGTTCATGAGGCAAAACTGCAGCATACTTTTTAGTAGAAGTCGCAAACGCGGCGTATACTTAATTTGTGGCTGGCAAACTGGTCACATCACGTAGAGTCTTTGGCCGCCGTTCCGCTAAATATGGCCACGCCTAATGACCAAGAAAAAAGCCCTGTAAAAGTACACGACATTTTCTTTTGATACCCTACATTAATGAGCCAGAAAAATGTTTGATAAGTCATGGGGTAACTCTGAAGACAAATTTCAAAAATATTCCGTGTATACGTTTGTTTATATTGAGCATTTCTGAGGACATCTTAATTCATAAATAGCAAAGGAAGCATTTTAAAAAAAAAAAAAAAAATTCGTGGATTAAGCAAATTTGTAAAAATTTAAATATATAAAATTTAAGAATGTCTTCTCATCCTAAAGATCATAGTAAAAACTACGCAAAGGTCTTGAATTGGTTGAGGTTGAGAATTTCAAATTAAGTTGCTTGATTATCTAACCCAAACTAACTAAGGGAGTACCCCGCTTGACCATTAACTCATAAAAAAAGAAGAGCGAGAAAAACAGGAAACCAAGAAAAAGTTGATGGAACAAACTGCCGACCTTTTGGGCCAAGTCACCAGGCGACATAAATAACACAAAAGAGGCAATGAAAGAGAGACAAGAATAGCTGGTTAAACGAGGCAAAGACTATAAGTTGTCTCTCTCTCTCTCTCTCTGCTTTGTCGCTTTTTGCATTAAATATAATGTTTTATCTAATTTTTTGTAATGTTGCCTGCGTGCTGAAGTGAGAAATATGAGCAAAGCACGTGGTCAGGCCAGGGCCAGAGCCCAAAAGAGTCAGGGATTGAGTCGGTGAGCACAGAGAAGCGGGCAGTCAACCCAAAGCTATCAATTTCTATTAGGCCAAGCTTGCGTTTGCTCCTCTATCATTCTCTCTACCCGTTCTGCTGAATGCCACTTTAAAATGCAGGCCAAGAATAAACGGCAACAGCAGAACAAAAAAAAGAAAGAAAATAGAGAAAAAAAATATAAAAAAAAAAAAATTGTTGAACTAGTAGCAAAAATTGCTCTTAATTGGCGGCAGCCATTAAATGCAATTTATCAAAGAGACGACAGACAGATAGACCAGGCAACAGCAACAATAACAAGAAAAAGGACTATTCAGTGTGCTCTGTGTATGTGTGTGTGTGTGTGAGAGAGAGAGATATATGTTGCAAGGGACAGACAGAGAGGGGGAGAGACAACAGTTGACAATTAATTTGACACAATTGCAAAGCAGAGCAACTACAGAGCAAAGCAAACTGTGCCAACGCATCCTGGCCGAAAAGGTGTTCCAATTTGCTCTAGCCAATTCCTACCTACCTCAACTACCCCCTTTCCTTCCCCTTCTGCCTTTCCCATTTGCCCTTTAAAACTGCCAGTGCAACTTTATAGTTGACATTGTGTAAATGTCGCTGACATTGTCGCTGCAGCTGCTTCTGCTGCTTTTGCTCTGGTTTCCCCCATTTGGCTGTTTGTATTTGTGTGTAATGAAGCAAACATGCCACATACATATGTGAAATGGACGCAAGGGTCGCAAGCCGAGTAATTGCCGTGAACATTAGGGTCCTAGTGGTCTAATGGCTAGGGCCATTCCACCTCACTCCAACCAGTCAGATTCATCTGAAACTCTGCGGACACTAGAGGGCAAAGGTTTTCACCATGCATAATCATAAAAAAAGTACCAACAAAAAATAACATAAAATGTGTCACGTAGTGGGTAAAAGAAACCCAAAGAAGATGATGAAATAACATAACCTTGGCTAAAAGGTTAAGTCCGGAAGTGGGTTAAGACAACATTTGAGACTTGAGTAAAGTTGCTTAGAACAAAAGTCAATTCTCCAAACTTGCTAGCACATTAATTAATTTTCTAATCATTACCTTGTTGTCCCCCTGCCAGCTGCCATTTGCCTCTTTTCAACAAGAAAAGGCAAAATGTTAACATGGAAAATGTAAATTAACACAATAATTTTGTAGACCATTTAGAATCGATTAAAAGCCTTTTACTTGCTGCCAGTGTAAGCAAGTTAGAGAGTAGAAGAGACTGCAGCTTGGAATTGCTGTGCATTGCTGCTGTTGATGTTGTTGTTGTTGTTTGCCTGGTTTGCCACCGAGGCATTGCCACAAAAGCCGCCACCGCATGCCAGGCAAAGTGCAGTCACGCCCCTCTCATACTACTTACTCACTTGCGCTTGCATTAAGTGGCGGTTGGCAAAGTTGTCGACGTTGTGAAACTTAAACAATGCACAAGGATTCCAGATATACACACAGACATAGACACACACACACATGTGTGTGTACATACTCATAGGGACCTGATGCAACTCCTTTTGGCCAGGTGCATAAAACACGTAAGCTGCTTGTTGGTAACTCAGGAACGGCGAGTAGCCAGTTTCAACAGGGATGAATTGAAGTGAAGAGAGCTCTGCCAGCTGGTCTTATGCCTTAAGGACATTAACCTAATCAACGCTGAATGCATACACACCTACATATATATGTACAATATGTATGTATATTTATATAAAAGTCGAACTGTGTACGCATGGAGTCGACTTCAGTGTGCTAAGAAAAGGGCGACACATGGCATTATTGTTTTGGGTATAGGATGCCTTCCATATGCTGAGGAATAGAATACTGTTTACTTTAAATTCTATGAATATAGATCATAAATACATCAAGTATGGCAATTTCTTTCAATTTTATTCCATTTCAGTTGATTTACATATTTGCCCTGATAAATATGCAACATTTTTTTATATGTTGTATTTATATTTGCTGTTCAATATCTTTATGAATTTGCATAAAATAATATTATTATATTACAAACACACACACAAGCAGAACGAGAGAGAGAGAGAGATAGAGCGATAGAGAGAAACGACATGCAAATGCACATACCCACACACTGATGCAGAGTGCATTAAATTATTGTTGACATAATTAAAAAACAGTTGAAAAACAGAGAAAATAAGGGAAAGAACTGCACACTCGATGTCATTTGCATGTTTCAGTTTGGTTTTTTTTTTTTTTTATACCATACACCCATAGGGTGAAATGGTATATTAAAGTCGCCAAATGTATGTAACAGGCAGAAGGAAGCTTCTCCGACCCCATAAAGTATATATATTCTTGATCAGCATCAACAGCCGAGTCGATCTAGCCATGTCCGTCTGTCCGTCCGTCTGTCCGTCTGTCCGTCTGTCCGTCTGTCCGTCTGTCCGTCCGTCCGTCTGTCCGTATGAACACCTAGATCTCGGAGACTATAAAAGCTAGAGCCACCAAATTTGGTATGTAGGCTCATGTAGTATGTAGAGTGATCAAGTTTATTTCAAATTTTTGCCACGCCCCTTTCCGCCCCCGCAATTCAAAAAAAACGTTTATCTCAAAAACTATTGTAGCTAGATACACCAAATTTGGTATGTATATTTGCTTAGTAAATGCGCTCATTTTGCATGTATAAAGATTTTGCCACGCCCCTTTCCGCCCCCGAAATTTGAAAAACTCGAATATCTCGCGTAATTTTTTACCTTGTGCAATCAAATTTGGCACACTTAAACTTGATACTAATACCCAGCAAAATACCAAATTTGATGAAAATCGGACAAAAAATAGCTGAGTTATGCATATAAACGTTTTTGCATAAGGCCTTTGATGGCCGTTGGCGGGTGGGGGCGCTAGGGTGCTTATATGCATAAGTGCGCGAGATACTGAAATATGCTTGTAAAAAGCATGTGAACAGAATTTCTTAAAATAGGCAAATGCATTAGTTATTACAAATTTGAAATATTTGTTTTACTGGTGTATGGTATACCCAAGTCGGCGAGACGACTTACTTACTTCATTTTTTTTTTTTTTTGAGGGTGTATATGTATGTGTGTGTGCGTATGTGTGTTGATCTAAGAGAAAATCGTCTGGTAATCAGGCTGTGTGACATAAAACGAACGAGCATGTAATTATGTCAGCGCTTGATTGCCCTGGCCATGCCCTCTAGGCCATGCCAATCCAATGTCATTTTGCATATTGATAAGGCAAATAATAAGTAGCAAAAAATAAAAACTCCCATAATTGTCATTTTTTTTTTGTTCTGCTGCATAAAAAATTGTTCATATAAAAATGATTGCAATAATTGGTAGAAATGCATTGATTTATGCACGATGAAATATAAAATAAATATCATTTTGAACATACATAGATGAGCTGGATAATTCGAACAGGGGCAGATAAAATGAAGTAAGTAAGTCGTCCCGCCGACTTGGGTATACCATACACCAGTAAAACAAATATTTCAAATTTGTAATAACTAATGCATTTGCCTATTTTAAGAAATTCTGTTCACATGCTTTTTACTAGCATATTTCAGTATCTCGCGCACTTATGCATATAAGCACCCTAGCGCCCCCACCCGCCAACGGCCATCTCCGGCCTTATGCAAAAACGTTTATATGCATAACTCAGCTATTTTTTGTCCGATTTTGATCAAATTTGGTATTTTGCTGGGTATTAGTATCAAATTTAAGTGTGCCAAATTTGATTGCACAAGGTAAAAAATTACGCGAGATATTCGAGTTTTTCAAATTTCGGGGGCGGAAAGGGGCGTGGCAAAATCTTTATACATGCAAAATGAGCGCATTTACTAAGCAAATATACATACCAAATATGGTGTATCTAGCTACAATAGTTTTTGAGATAAACGTTTTTTTTGAATTGCGGGGGCGGAAAGGGGCGTGGCAAAAATTTGAAATAAACTTGATCACTCTACATACTACATGAGCCTACATACCAAATTTGGTGGCTCTATCTCTTATAGTCTCTGAGATCTACGCGTTCATACGGACGGACGGACGGACGGACGGACAGACGGACAGACGGACGGACAGACGGACATGGCTAGATCGACTCGGCTGTTGATGCTGATCAAGAATATATATACTTTATGGGGTCGGAAAAGCTTCCTTCTGCCTGTTACATACATTTTGGCGACTTTAATATACCATTTCACCCTATGGGTGTATGGTATAAAAAAAAAAGTGGGCGTGGTGTGGTAACCTGATTTAAATGGCTGACAACAACTGTCAAGTCAATTGACAGTTGGCAAAAAAAAAAAAAAAAATATTAACATCAATAAATTCCCTTGTACAAATAGCCAATTTTTGCATTAAGTAAAAGCAAATTAAGTCAAACAGAAAGCTATTCTTTAATTATGCTGAAATATAGTGAAAGGTTTAAGTTTGTATGGAAAAAAAAAGCAGAAGCAGAAACAGTTGAGAATTTGTAGATCAGAATCTATTTCTATTTCAGTTTTTAGATGTTAGATAAGAAATTTTTGAACAGAAAATTGAAATTTTATAATCATCTAACAGAAATTTGACTAAAAAATGTATTCAAGAAATAATGAGAGTTATAAATAAAACATAATTCTGTTTATATTGTAACTAACTTATTTAGAGTTGCAAATTGCAAAAAGAAATTTGTCCAAATTTTATAAAAGATATAATATAACATTGAAAACAGCAAAGCTGTCTAAGCAAATAGCTAACTTTTTGTTTAAAACAATTTCTAATAAGCAATTATATTGGCTTTAGCAACATTATAAGCTAGCATCCCGTCTAAACTAGCTACTAGTAAGAAACAGAACTAGCATTATCGTTTAGATACATTTCTCAATTATTCTTAAACTAATTTGAGAAAATTCGAAAAAATCGTAATTTTAAAGATTGTCTTTAGGATGCTTTAAATGCAAAGTTTAACTGAAAATCTAGAATGTTGCATAAAAGACGTAACCAACAACTAAGAGAATATTGTTCATCACTCCCAGCACTTGGGAAATAAATCATTGAAGCTCTATTCTATAGTGGAGTTCTTGTAGTCCCTCACATTCGTCCTTTGTTTTGATAACGTACACTATTCTGTGAGATTTCCTTTCGACAGAATCTCACACTCAATATGTTGTAAGTGTGTAAACTTGCTTACCGCCTAATGAGGAAAATGGCAGCCAAACAAGTTTTTAGCCCAAAACTAACAATTTTATCAACTATCAAACAACAAGTACTCCCTTCTGTCCACACTCTTTCTCTCACTAGCTATGGCTTCGTCCGCCCCCCTTGGGACTGCTTAACAACACGGTAAGCAATTTATGCATCGCAACGTATGCAACACATTTGCAGCATGCCACAGAAAATGTGTTCTCGCCCTCAGTTGCCGCATGTCTTCAATGTATGGCCATGTGCCGCGCCCATAGCTACTTGAGTTGGGCTGTATCAGTGTGTGGGTGGGTGGCAGCTTCATTAAATTTACACGCACATCTTGAAGGGGGCGTGGCAGTAGCTGTAGAAGCAGCAGCAGCGGCCCTCTTCTCGTCGTTGTTGTCGTCGTCATCGTCGTCGTCAGTTTTGTGCAATTTCCGGCGCAATCTTCATTTACAACTTAAGTTACAGCACAAACAACTACAACTGCATGTAAACAAACAAGACACACACACACACTCATATGTGCCGTTATTATAGGCAAAAAGCAGACTTTTAAGCTGTTGTGAAAACATTTTAGCGCTGAAGCCAGAGAAGGAGAGAGAGCGAAAGATAGGAGAAGCTAGATAGATGGAGTTTATCTGCCAGCTCCAAGTTCAGTTTGAGTTTCCTTTCCAGGATATGCCAGGCACAAAATTTATTAGGCGCATTGCATACTTTTGTGCGTTCACTTGAAAAATGACAACTTTAATTTAAGCTACAAAAGGCAACTGGGTGAGTGACAAAGAGAGAGAGAGGGACGCAGCCCAGCCCCGCCTTTGTATAACCAGAAAAGGGCTGGTTAGACAAAAGCCTCAAAATACACAGACAATGACAATGGGTGTTAGACAAAGACAGAGAAAGAGAGCGACTAGATATAGAGAAAGAGAGACAGTGAGAGTTGGAGTTTGAGAGACAGTGAGAGACGAAGCAGCTACCGAGTATTGTCTCTGCTTTTGTCAGCTAACCACAGACACAGGCCTTGCGTTTGCCTTCAGTTGACTCCATGAAGGAGACAAACACTGATAGAGGGAGGACAGACCATGTGAGTGTGTGGGACGATGACTACGAAGGCGGAGGCATAGTCTCAGATGAATATTAATTACCATTTGAAAGCTTGTCATACACTTGTGTAAATTTATCAACAACAACAACAATGCGAATGGAAGTGGAAGAAGGAGTTAAAACAGGAACGAGACTAGGCTTGAAAATAGCTTTGAATGCGCAAAAGGATTACAAAAGGATTTGCATGCATATAGGGTAAATGTTACCCAAAAGTGTACAGAGTAGTCGGCCCCAAGGATTCATGTCTACCTAAAGCATTTTCTTCTTCTCTTCTTCCTCATGCTCCTGCTTCTCTTTGATGATTTTGCTGCTGAAATTTTCGGTCATTGCAAAATGTCATAAATAAATGCATGAGCCCATAGACAAAGAGAGTGCGAGTAAGACAGCTTAGAAGGCAACCGTATGCCCCCTATATCCTTTGGAGAAAACCTTTAGAGAATGCAATTGTAATTGATACTCTGACTCTAAGAGAATTATTACTGAACAATGTAAAGGACCTACACAGTAGGTAGCCAGCCGGGCGGGTGTAAATTGAATTGCCATAGGTGGCAAAGCAAAAGCAGTTTGAACTTGATTTAACTAACAAGTTTAAAATGTAAGCAATTGCACTTACTAATATAATATTTTTTGCTTTCCATTTTGCATTTTTCCAGGCACCACCTACACACAACCGCAAAATATCAATGCCAAGTCAACAGCGGGACAGCAATTGAAGCAGTCGAAGCCTGCCAAAAAATGGCTAACCAGCATATCAGAGCAATACCAAGAGCAAACGGAAGTATTTGGCCAACAGCAATTGAAACTGGACGTCCCCACAGTTGACCATCATAGAGTTAAGGCCAACAAATTCAAAAAATTTCATCCGAAAAATGCTGGCGGAAGTAAATCCAGTCCGTATCATCAAGCACATCGTGCTGTACGGAGACGTCAGCGTCGCGAAACAGAAGAGGATGATGGCAGAATTAGTAGTTCCACATCGACAGCAATAGCAACAACTGCGTTGCAGGTTACTAGTTCCAGTTCCAGTCCCCGGGCCAGTTCAGTCTATGTGAATAGTTCAACATTATCGGCTGGACCAAAGCTAATGGTAATACCGAAAAGAGCTCGCTCTACATCGATTCATTTGGCTCCCGAGGATCTCAAGCCCAAGCCCAAAGAGCCAGTAATTATTATAGATGATGTGGAGGAATTTGATAGTGGTACTGCCACAAGGGACCTCTTTCCACGCAAGAGTCGCGAAGACGATGTGGATGATGATGATGAAACCGTAGAGGCGCCTCGAGTTCTGCCATTGCGTCCAGTGCCTCCTAATCCCTATGAGGCTGAGGAAATGTCTGTGGTCTATGCGGAACAGCATTCGGAAATAAGGCTGATGTGTGAAGTGGACTTGGATATAGCTACCAGCATGTGGTATAAGAATGGCCAGGTGAGTGTAGAGTTTAGAGGCATTCCTTTTCCATTTCGTTATTTCCTTTTTATCTCTGCTGTTTTTCAAGTGGAACTGAAGCTGTCAGAGCTGCCAACTTGTTTGCAGCATTTGACTTTAATTGCATTCTTAGCTGGTCCTTAGGTTCTTTTATTTTTTCCTTAGCCTTTCCTTTTTCTATTTATCCTATTTTCCTCTCTCTCTGTGTGTGTATGTGTGTCTGTGTCCTTCATTTTTATTCTTTTCTCAGACGTCTCGAGTGCCAGTTTTCTTGCATTTTTTGCTTCTCTTTCTTGTGTTCATCTGGCTTTATTTGTCTGGCTTTTGTGTCCGCCTATTTGTCGCTTACTTGCCGCATTATGCAAATGGGATAATCGTTATTATTTGATAGTTTCTCTGATGTCAAAAGCGTTTTTAAGAGTTCAGCTTGTTACCCATTCCACCTTTGACCTAACCAACAGTCAATCCCCTTACTCATTCACATCTTTTTGCTTCTACTTTTGGTTTTACTTTTTTTCTCGTACTTCTAATTACGAGTTTTTTGCTATGCGTTGCAACACGCCTTCCATTCTCCATCTTCCTCGCCTGCCAACTTCCTGGCGGAACTCGTTGCACATTTTCATAACAAACATGATGCAAAAGTTAACTCTGCCAACGAGCAAAAGTTATTGAGTTGTAATTGCAAACGCAGACAGAGCAGAGTAGAGTAAAGTAAAGCATGAGGAGCATGAAGAGGAAGTAAAGGAGTGTGCAAAAACTGTAGTCTACCTTTTGGCGTAATGCAATTATAACACACAGCTTTTTGTGGAGTGTTAAAAGTGTTTTGCCATTGTGTGTTTGCGGCATTAGACGGGAACGGGAAGTTGTTTAACATTTATAAAAACTTTTTCATTGAGGGCGGCAACTAGAGTATGTTGAAATTACAAAATTCATTTCAACACAAATATCGATTTAAAGTAGATCTTCTTATCTGTTAACTAGTGTTGTGTTTCATCATAATACTATATAATTTTGATAATAAGTGACTGAAATAGATAAAGCTAATTTACTAATACCAGGTCTTCTTTTTGTAGTTTTAATGAAAAAGATGAACTAAGAAAGATTAATAAACCCACCCAGCATAAAATAAAATTTTTAAAAATATTCGTATATTAAAGAGTCCTTACTCCCATTTTTTTCTGATTATATTTTGTTGGGCGAAAATCGTACCCTTGTCACGACTTCTATTGGTGACTTATTTATAAACTCTTCTTTTGATCAGTTTCTTTTTTCTCAGATTCTTTCGAGAGCATATGGCTTGAATAATAATCGACAATATAAATCATTTTTGACAATATGAAAGAGTGTTATTTAAGTCTTCTTTTAGTCAATTGTGAAAACAATTGTTACGTTAATCGACAAGAGATTTTTAAATTGACACATCATTCTGATAAAAATGCAGCAAACATATTTCGGGGTAAATAAGCATTTGAGTCATTGAGTTAGAAAGTTAAGAATTATAAGATTTTATTCGACAATTAAATAATTTGTTTTAGATATAGCACAAGCCATGTAGGTATTGTTGGCCTTATGTTTGTTTGCTGTTGAACAAAATAATAAGTGACTAACCATTAATAAATAAATATTTAAATAGTTATAGTGGACACTCCGCGGACTAGCAATAATTCATATAGTAGTGTAGAGCAACAACAAAAAACAACTACAACTACTTTATTTGAGAGTTAGATGTTGGATATTTCACTAGCAGATGCTCATATTGCCAACTGTCTGTTATTTTTGCACTTGCTAGTATTGTTGTTGTGATTGTGTTATGCTTGCACTTGTTTTTCTGTAAATACAACAAGTTGGCAGGCCAAGTTGTTGATGGGCAAATAATAGTAGCAAGTTGCAACAACGAGAATACCGGCAACACTTTGTATGTACGTGGCTAGAGAGCTGCATTTGGTTAGAGCAGTGGTGTAGGGAGAATTGTTTGTTGTTGTTACATATTGTGGCTTGGCATTCTGCACCTGCCTCGAAAAAGTGTTGCATACTTTGTGGGTAAACATTGTTAGAGTTCTTCTCATGGCTCTTTCTTTGCCTCACCTGCTGCTGCCTCTGCTGCTGCTGATGTTACACTTGTTGTTATTGCTATTTGTTCTTGCATTTCATATTAGATTCACATCTGTAGTCAATTGAGAAAATCCAAAGCCAAAATTTGTCTGACATCAGATTGGAATTTGAGATTCCAGCAAAACAGACACACACACACACACATTTGGCATTTCAATTGACATGGAAAGGAGCGTAAACTCGAAAGACTTCCATGGTATCTATGAAATTTGATTTAGCTTTGATTTACCAACAAATTTGTCACTAACAAAACAATCATAAAAAGAAAATTATTATACGCACTTATATGCTCGACTTTATCTGGTGAGTGTCTTTATTTACTTATATTTCTTAGTTTAACTCTCTCTCTAAGGTTTTTGCTGTGGTTTGTGGCATATGCCAAGTTAATGGTTGACACTTTAAGGTCAACAGACTTTAAATTGCATCAAGTGAATAGCTGAACACTAAGCCTCCATTAGTCAATTAGTAGGCAACAGTCAAGGGAGTTCACTGCAGCGGCAAAGGCGGCGGCAGAATGCAACTAAATCACATCAAGCCAAGAAATTAATCACTCAGTCTCTGAAATCCCCAAATGAAAATGAGCAACACAATGCGGTGGCATAGAAGAGATAAAACTGGGGATGGAAATGGGGAGCACAAGTTGCTAACACGCCGCTTACTTTGTACCTTTGACAAGTTTATTAAGTTAGTTACAATGTCGAGGCTGCTAGAGAGCAATACCAGGGAAGGGGCATGGAAATCGAGGATGGAGATAGTAGGGGGCTCCTACGATGGCAAATAAAATCAACGCCATCTTTCGGTCTGCCATCGCAGCACATTTCCCCACGGTGCAATTGTATTAGTTGTGTTAAAACAAAAGCCAGCCATGTGAAAGAGCAAAAGAAGCGGATGAGCATGGTCGATGGCGCAGAGAGAGAGAGCAAGAGAGAGGTGTGATGAGGTTGCTGAAGCCATGGTTAAAGCTGGAGACGGAGGCTGACTGCAATTACAACAATGATGCGGCAACAATGTGAAAAAGCAATGTCTATCTGTGTGTGCGACTAAACGATAAATGTTTGAAGCAGCAGCATCAAGAAGGTAGATGTCGACTAAAGCTTTAGTCAACCGAAATTGTTATTCTCTCTTTTTTCTCTAAGAAAATGAGAGGAATTCATAAATCTAATAAGATTAGCCCACATAGAAAATAATACAAGTAAATTTCATACAAATATCATAAAATATGTAAGCCATATCAAATAAAAGTTAAAAATTTACAACAAAATCAATAATTTGTATAAATCTACATTCTCACATTAAACTTTCTTTTCACATTAGGATTAGATGGATATATTAGAAACTTTATGTTAGCTTAATTTTTTTTTAATCAATAAAGTATTTTTATGCCAAGTATTAATATAAACCTTTCTAAACTGCAGGTTTAGTAGGTTTAGTTCCTTGATTTAAATCGAATCCATATAAAAAATGAGTACATATCAGGCAAGAAGGGTAACCTGAAGTTGGTTTGTTTAACGTGTGTGTTGGCCCCTAACAAATATATATTTTATCATTATCAGGAGCGCTCCACCTTCACCCAGACCCCAGAAGATAATTCCAAGCCTGTTCACCCCAAAACCCATGCCCCATTATATCGCTTGGCTTGGCTAGGAGTCTCCGCCCACTGCTCTCCCTCTAGTCTGATGGCAGTTGCAATTGCATTTGAGTCACTGTTGCTGTTGTTGTTAGACTTGTCGTTGGCGCTGACTTTTGTCTTGTGCGTTGTCTTCAGCAAAAGTCTGCTCGGTATCGTCGGGTAGTCTTTCCTTTTCCAACGTTCAGTGTGCCACACCAGTCTTGCCATTGCTTGCAACTGCGGCAATGACATGCGACAAGTGTTGCACTGACAGCTTGCAACATGAGCGACTTTTGTTGTACTTTCTAGAGCGTTGCACACAATGCATTAGAGTCCCAGAGCAGGCGAGGAGTTTATCCCAGTTCCTCCTTTTGCTACTTCTTAAACGAACTGTGAGTGAAGTGTATGTATATGGGTCTCTCTGTCCCTCATTCTGTCCATGTGTGTGTGTGTACAAAGAATTTATTGTTGAAAATTATCAAGAGGCTAATATATTTGCCGAAAGCAATTTCAAGTTAGTAGCTTGGGGCCAACAGCTGAAGCCATGGCAAGCTGGCGAAGACGAAAACGACGAAGGAGTTGGCATGAAACGCAAAGGGGACAGGCAGCAGCGTATAATGTTTGCCGACAAGATTTTTGCAATTCCAAGCAAGTGAAAGATATAAGTAGCCATTTTTCTCACACAAAAAAAAAAAACAGAAAAACTCTCGACTGGCATGTAGAACGAAACGAATTGAAGCTAATTGCTTGCCAGCAACGAAACGAAAAGATGTTGAAGCATTCGATTTAAAACATGAAATAAAAAACATGTTCAATTATGCTAAACTAAAATGGAATATCACTCTGTGATAGATCGAGCGGTGGACAAAGCAATCAAAGCGCTATAACCTTAGTTTAATGAAATTAAGATCCACAAAATCCTTTTAAATAGTTCGCCATTTGGTCATAAATATTCAGTACAAGCTGTGGATGCTGCACACCAAAATCTAGTTGAATATTATCTATTCACGCGACTTCAATAATAATATTATTCATGCATAAATAAAATACAAGTGAAGGCAACAGGAAATAAAATGCAAAATTTAAATGTAATTAGAAAATTACATTATACATATATTATAGAAGCGCCAACTTGTGTTAAATCGGTAACAAACCCAAATAATTATGCAAAGTTATGCAACAATTTATGCGAATTGATGCAACTGACCAATTGCTAGAACCAAAAATCCTGGAATAAAAAAAAATATACATCACCACCATGAAAACAAAAGGCGTAAAATCATAATTACAGCAACTGCAGCAGAGATAGCCAGATAGTCATTTCTCTCCATGGCTCCAAACATTATAACAATGGGCAAGCAACAGCAGCAACAGCAGCAGCAGCAGCTGAAAGGCTGGCAATGAGTCCAAAACAATCGAGCGTGTAATCCGCTCGACGCTGTAAACAAGGATTTGCCATGCTCATTTAACGCTTTTGTCCAGCGACTAGCGGTGGCCAGTGGCCAGTAGCCAGCGGCCATGTTGCCAAACACGCAGAAATATATCACACACACAGGCATCATACTTACAGGTGCCAAAAAAAAGGTCCTACCTCAATCCCAACCAACCTTCAACTGACCAACCTCATCCTTTCTCTTTCTCTCTCTGTTTCTGTGTATGTTACGGCCTCATAAATTTCCAAATGAATGCCCCGTTGCACAATCAAAAGCCTGAAAGCGAATCCAGCCCTGGTAAATCCAGTTGCCAGCTTGGCCGGTTTTGCCATTTGCCAGTTTGGTTAATAAATTTTCAACGCAAATGGCAATTGCGCGACGACGACGACGCCGATGACGGCGACGGAAGTTTGCCAGCAACTACAACAACAAAAAAGTAGAGTATACAAAAAAAAAAGAGACCGGCAAAAACCTCAAAATGTGCATATACGCATAAATATTTGCACTGCATTTGAAAAATTTATAACAAACAAAAAAAAGAAAATCATAACTAAACAACAGCAACAACAATATGCAATAACAAAAATTGCCAAATATGCACGCAAATGTACGCAACGGAAACGGAAGTTCACTGCATACAAAAATATACATATAAATACATATTTTCATAGATTTTTCACTGGATTTTCCCCTACTCCTTTTCCTTCTCTTGCACACTTTTAAAATTGGTTTGGCTTGGTTCGTCGCCAACATCACAAACAGCACCAGGGAGAGAGAGAGAGAGACTCAGCATTCAGCGCATTATAGAAAATTTATAATAGTCGTTAGAAAACAGGAGACGAGAAAAAAAACAAATACTCACACACACCAAAACAAGAAAAACTAACTAACCAGAATGAAATGGCAAATATAGAGAGTGAGGCTAAGAGTGTATTGCATACTTTTTGGGGTCATATTTTCCTGTTGGTTGCACAAAGCCGCAGCTTAGCGCATTTCGACCGCCAGATAGCTTTGAATATGCATATCCATTTCCTCACCCTCATTTTTAAGAGCAGATGAATTGAAAGTGGAAACCAGAGATTAAGCCACGAATCCATACCCACAATAAGAGTAGAGAAGCTTTGGATAACTTGGTTTTAAAAAATGCTCAACGCTAATTGAGCCATAAAATTTGAATACTACTCAATTTCAAAGGTTTTTTTAGACACCCAAATCTAGCAGATACTTGAATATGCAATACTAGTGTTTTTTGTTTTCACTAAGAACAAGAACCAATACTTAGTACCTGTTAATCCTACTATTCTCAATCCTATTACCTATTTTATATCAGTCGTTCCTTTGGAACTTACAAACAATCTATAAACGACTCGAAATTTCCATGCTAACTACTACTACTTACTTTTCAATTCATTTATTAGCGTATCACTTTGCATTCTTTTGTTGTTTAAGTTTGGTAAATTTTAATGGAATCATATTGGATTAAATGTCAATATAAAATGAAACAACTTATAGACCTGAAAGTTTGAAATCACTAATTGTTCGGGATCTTCTTTGAGTACAGTTTTCTTTCGGTAGATGCTTCCAAATTCTAAAAGTTTCCATCATGCCCATTGCAATGGTAAGAGTATCGGTCAGGTTTGGCTCACGCAAATGACTGCACACATTTGCAGACTCACACACAGAAACACACTGATGATTCACTTTTATTTCACCTTAATCCAATACCCAAAAGTTAAGCTTGCCGCCTACAAATGCAATTAAAATTGTATTTCATCCAGTTGCCGGCCCCCTCCGCCTTTTAGCCGTGCCTATCGGTTCTTTTTGCCAACGATTTAATTGGCACTTAAATACATTAAGCATGGGAAACATTTTATGTACAATATATTAAGTAGATTTTTAATTTCATATTTTTATTATATGCAATTTTGCGTATTTTTCGCTGGGGGGCATTTGAATGGCCACATAAATTTTGCAGTCGACATTTTTAAGCCATGATCCGAATCAGTTACAACTATTGGCCAACAACAGTGTGTTTAAGCCATGCCAGTTCATTGTTGCCACATTATGCCAGTGGATAACCCAGTTAAGGAGGGGGGACTTGTAGGTGGGGCCTATCGGCTGGTGTTGGCCTCATTTAATTGTCATTATTGTGTTTGTTTGAAGTGTAATATAATAAAATTGCATGCATGCAGCAGCATGCGGCAATGCGGCATGTTGCATGCTGCATTGGAAGACCAAGTGTAAATAAATGCTGAGCGGATATTAAAACATTAAAAGCAATTGTTTCGCTTCATAGCAAAAGACAATGCCTGGTCTAAAAATGCGAGGACAAAGACTAAAAATTTATGAGCATTTAATGCGATGCATTAAAAGTTTTTATCCAACGCCTAGCCGCGCGCTTTTTTTTTTTTTTTTTTTGGCTTGGTTTTTTGCATAATTTTGCACATCCCAAAATGACATTAGAGTTTTGGAAAAAAGTTTTCATCTTTCTCTATCTTTTTGCAGGTGGTTCATGCCATGGATCGGACCGCCCGAGTCACCGACTATCGCTTCATCAAGGAGGCTAATGGTGCGCTAACCATCACCAATGTCATGCTCGAGGATGACGGCAAATGGCAATGTGAGGCAGAGAACACTCGACGCTACACCGAGAATGCCCGACCAGTTAAGCTGGTTGTCCTGGGTGAGTACTAAAGAAAGAAGAAAAAAAAAAAACCATAGCTGAGTAAAAGTTTAGACAAATATTAAAAAGGTCGTTACATTTGGCGAAATTAGCTGAGGACGAGCACGGAGGCAGGCAATGAGCCAAGGCAAATATTCCGCGCAAAAGTTTCCATTTCATCTCTAGGATTGGGGTAGCGACCAGAGTAAAGCGTAAAGTTAGCTTGGTCTTATGACTGTCATTAGCTGTAATGCGACAGGGAGACAACCGAGAGAGATGAAAGAAACTCATGAAAAAGTGATGGTAAAACCAGCTTTAGAGATCTTAGATGATTTAAAACTAAAGATTAGAGCACTATAACAATGATCTAACAACTATGATGAAATATGGAGATGATGAAAAAGTAAAATCAGACGAAAGTTAGTTGACAGCCGCAAATCTCTTTGTTTCAAAGACCTATTAAATGGAAGACAAATAACAAATAACTATTAAACTTGACTATTTTATAACAATGCCATGATATCAATAAATATAGTATAAGTATGTTGGTAATATTTTAAAATCCATTGCCAAATATCAAAAGCAAATATCGTAAAAAGAAATAACTTTGTCATTTGCTTATTTTTTACACTTATTGCTTACATTTCATTCTATAACTAAATGGATTGTTTTCTCTTTAACAGATCGTCCGAAGCCGCCATATCTACTGATTGATTCACGTCGCTTGGATGCTGGCAATATATTTGTGCCCGTCAAGGAAAATTCGGAGCTGAATCTGGCCTGTGTGAGCGAAGGTGGAAATCCTAGACCCACACTCACATGGGAGGTTCTACTCAGTCCAGGCGTGGATCGCCATGCCCAAAAAGTTTCAGCTGAAGTCCTGGAACTGGAGGAAATTAAAAGCAATGAGAAGGTAAGTAAGATTTGCTAAGATTTAGCACCCAAAAAGCAAATTGAGTGGCAAGCAAGCGAAACATAGAGAGATCGAGGATGACACTTTGACATCTTGTTTTGGGGGTGTGTAGCTGTAGGTGGGAATGTGTGTATGTGTGTGTGTGTGTGTGAGTGTGTGGGTGACCACAAGGCTGTGCCTGCTGGACGACAAACACATTAAGTGTGGATAACAGCGACTCCTAAGCTCAAATAACGGTTCTTCCTTCCGGCTGGTTGAAGGAGCAAAGCATTCTCGAAGTTGAGACAAAAGCCTGCGGCTGTGGTTAAGCCAAAATTTGTTTGTCTTGCACTCGAGCATAATGAAAAGCAGACAGTTTGGTCAAGGCGCTATATAAACTATCCCCCACCTATTCGCTATCCCCCATCCAATGCCCAACCACATACGTACCTGTCAAACACATCGAAGTTGTGCCCCCGTCTAACTCCATTTCCTTCTCCATGTGTGCGTTTGTCGTTTAGACAGTAAATGCCGCAAATTTGCGTGTTTGGTTGGACACATTGCTTCTATTCCCGAGCCCCTTTTGTCTCGCCCTCAAAGACCTGATGATTGATTGAAAACTGTGCCAACAAAAATTTGCATGTCAAGGCATCGGTTGAGTGGTCACAGTATAGCGACACGCGGGAGGGGAGGGCTTTTGTATTTTTGGTGGCTCTAGTGCTGGTGGCGGGGGTTATTGCCCTTCCATCGGTTTTGGCTTTAATTTAAATTAATGATGTCGCTTGCTGATGATAACAGGCCTGACTAATTGGCCTGGGCCTGAGCCAATTCCTCCTTCTAGTTAGTACAATATATTTAAATGGCATTTTTTATAATTTGCCCCCTCCACTCATTCCACTCTTTTCCCATTTCTATTTCGTTTGGCAGGATAAAAATGGCTATAAAATCAACAGTGGAGCGAAAAGTGAGGCACGTCTATCTGCTGTCTATAGAGCCCATCACAATGCCCGCATTTTGTGCGTAATGGAACATCCCACGCTTAAGATACGACAAAATGCTTCACTTCTATTGGATGTTCAATGTAAGTACAACTAAAAGTATTTAAGAAAATTATCCTTTGAGTTCATTTGACTTTTTTGTTTCTATTGCGGAATACGACCTTTAAAAATTTACTACATACATAACATACTCTTTACGTTCTGGTCAAAACTTGCAAAGTTTGATTCAAAAAACTTAAGAGATGGAGAGATTGTTAGGGTATAAAAGTGTAAAATATATTCGAGTAACGTTTGGCGATACGTAAAGAGTCCTGTTGAACAGAACACAAAACTTTGCTCCAACAAATAGAAGCTTCTTTGTAGACGTCATAAATAGGAATTGGGAGAAAAATCTGTTTTAATATGGGTTCAAGAGCAGTAAAAAAGTTCTTAGATAAAACTTTGCTGATTCTTGGTATAATTTTATAATAATTAGGAAGTGTTAACTATAATATCACAGTAAATTGAGAACCCTCTAAGGATTACAACCAAGGGTTTCAATTCGATACGAGAGAAATTAGCTTAACATGTTTCTGCTTGCATGTTATGAGTTCCATTTGACTTAACTTCATTTTCACATTCGCTCACTAGGGCACTCATAATATTTAAATGTTGTGCAGCAAAAAAAAAATATGTAGGTATTAAAAAAAAGAAAAAATCCTGGAGCAGCAACTTTTTAATAAAAACCAAACACAGTGAAAATCGCACCTTGTTTAATTAACACACAGCGCAGCGAATGAAAACGAAAATGAAAATGAGAACAGGATAGACACAGAGGAAAGAGAGAGAGAGAGAGAGAGAGTTGCTTTTGGCTTTTGTTGGAGGCGGAAAAGGCGGCCCGGGTGGGCGGGGCCAAGTAAAAGTGAAAACCAAAAAGCAAATGTTGATTAAAAAGTTAAATTGCTAAAGTTAACAACACACACACTCCAGCATGCAGAAGGAGTGAGAAAGTGAGAGAGATTGAGGAGAGAGAGAGAGCGAAAGGAAGCGATAATACAGCCCCAAGTAGATGGGATTGGAGAAAGGTCGAAAGGAAAAGGGCCACATGGACATGGGCATGGCACTTCACAGGTCGACGGGCAGCAGAGAAAAGATGAGGCAAAAAACAACAAACATGGAAGGGAAAATTATTATGCACCTGCAACAGAACAAAGTCAACGCGTAATAAAAGAAAGCAAAGGTGAAATTATATAAATTGAAAGTGCAGCGAAAATAAGGGAAAACTGCAAAAGAAAACCAGGCAGGCAGAGGAAAACAGTGAGAAAAAGCGACAGGCCCGAACACAGACGACAGTTGAGTGGAATGCCAGCAGACGGAGAACATGGAGTGAAGTCGTTGAAATGTACGGCACGAAAGCCTTGATTAAGATTTTAATTAACTTATAATTTGGGTGGAAATGGCAAGAGGGAAAATAAAAGTAAACAAGAAATATGCCAACACAAAATTCTCCAATAAAACTGCAAACACAAGAAAAAAAAGAATGAAAAAGAAATTATGATTATCATCAGTTCAGTTAGATTTACTTTATACATATAAAGCAATTAAACTGCTCCTCATTGGAATTCACACCAGTCAGCATTTTGGTCAGACAGCTTTCTTCTCATAAAATTAGCCATTAAAAGTGATAATAATTACTTCATTTAAGGTAAAACTATATCAGATTTTAGCTTTATGGCATAATTAGTGCGATTTTTATGCCCCGGCATGAAATATGAATTAAGATGAGCAAAAAAAACTAAAAGGGAGAAAGAAAGTTAAGTATGTTAAAATACTAGACATATATCACAATTGAATGTGTGATCATTTCTTAATTAGATAAACATGCAGCCAGCTAATACCTAAAGTTTGAATTGTCCATCTAATTTTACAATCTTTTCTTTAAGATATTTCATTTCCAGCGTTTTATTAAAAATTGCCACGTTTATTGATTATATTTTCATCGTCATTTGGCCAAAACATGACAGGTTTTTGTGGCCTATGGCTATCAATTAGTTTCGGAAGCCCGACTCAAATAGTTTCATACTGGTAGACAGAATTGTTGTTACCGTTTCTATGTTAACCAAACAAATGCAGTCATAAAGCCAAGTCATCATCATCATCCCTTCCTTGCTGCCTTAACATTTTCATCCCTCATCCATCAACCGCAAGAGCAGCCAGAGGAATGGTAGAAGGGAAACCAAAAAAGCAAAGTCCTGTACATCAAAATCAATGCCCAGGACCAGGCGACAATTAGAAGGACTCGCACTAATTGGCAGTAACAAAGCCAGTCACACACACACAAACAGAGAGAGACACACGTTAGCCAGGATTCCTGTTTGATCGGCTAAAGGGCAGAGTTCGGATCGGGTGGGGTAAGGGCAAAGAACAAAGTGCCACAGTTATTTGCTTTATTAATGCCCGTCAAGCCACATAATGCCATGACAAATGCACAAGGTAGACACACACACAAAGACACACAGATAGATGTAGATGTAGAGGCCCAATGAAAATGATTGGAAAATATATAGAAAAGCTGTACAAGGGATTTGCATGGCTGAGTCCTAGCATGAAAATTGCAAAAACCGCAATAACAATAACAACTACAGTAACAACAACAAACAGCAGTAACCAGCAAAAGGCCTCAAACGCGACCCAACCGCAAAACGTTTTTACCCAACAAAAGCAGTAAAAAAAAAACACAAAAAAGAAAGGAAAACCTGTGAGAATCATCAGCCTGATTCGTCCTTGTTTCTATGTTTGGGTGTGTGTGTGTGTATATACATACGTACATAGAAATTAAAATGCACACACATGAAAGCATTTGCCCAGACAGTTTGAGGGGCATTGTAATTGTTGTTGCTTTGAATTTTTGCAATTTTCCATGCCCAGACAGTTGACAGACAAATCAAGGACAACCGTTGGGTATGAGAATGAAGGCATAAACAACATCAAATGCAAAATGTTCAACAATTTAACATTTTTCAGCAGTTTAATTTTTTGTGGGCGAACAATTTAAACAAAAGGGAAAAGACAATGCGTTTAGTCAGAGAGTCAACGACATGCCAAATACTCTACAGTTGTAATGTGGTCTTGAGTAATTTTGATAAAAATTCAGTAAATAAAAATAATTCTATGGCAAATTCGTTTAACATACTCTACAGATAATAGAGTATTCTCCCTTGTCAAGAGAAATTTCACTTAGACAATTGAAACATTTGGCTTTCCCATGTCATAGAAGATATATAGATCTTACAGGGAATTTCTACTGACTCTGTCCCATTTGCGATACAGGCACGTACAGTTAGCTTGCAATTTTCCAACCAAACTTCCGCCTGCTTGTAGGCAATTTTCAAGAACATTTTCCACAAAAAAAAAAAAAAAAAAACACACATACAATTTTCCGACTTTTGTGGTATCAAAATGTTGGCCAAGCAACTAAATAGATAAGCCAGTAGAGAGCCAGAAGCACAAAATGGTCTCCCTTTCAGAATATATCAATGGGTCCGGAGAGAGATCGTTGAAGCCACCCCCTCAAAATGGCCATTCATACATATGTATGATGATGTCTGACAACTGATGGCCATGTCTATATCTGTCTGCATGTCACACACACACACACTGGGACAAACAAAAATTCTCTATTGAATAGTTTGGCAAACAACCGACAAACAAATTTCATTTGTCCTCACTAGCTTTTGAACTGAAACTCTCCAACTCACACTCTCTTTTCGTGTGTGTGTGTGTGTGGGTCTCTTTTCTCTATAGACATATGCCATATAATCAAATTGTATTAGTTACAAAAGCCCACACAAAAAGCAGGTTTTAGGATGAGCAAAGGAGACGAAAGGAATGGAGGGTAAATGAAGGTTCGAAAAATTGAAAAGATTGAAATCAATGTAGAATGCAGATTTTTCGTAGCATACTTTTTTGGATGGCATTCAAATTTGGCTAACACTAATTAAAAAACATTTGATTTATGTCGATGAATATGCATTGAATGCAAATACACGAAGGGCAATGGGTGGCTATGGGTGGCTTTTGGATGGCCTGTGGGCTCTGTGTGGGTTGCCACCGTGTGATTCGTATTATTTTCATTTATACATTTTGTTGATAGGTTTTCGACATGAAATTGAATGGATTTTTGATTGGCAGTTCCTGGGATTGGAATACACGATAATTCCATATGAAATGAACATGCTCGCTATGTTATTTACAGTTATATTATGTCTCTGGTTTCGAATAAATGAATTGAAAGTGAATTAACTTGACCGAAATAGACTAAACGAATTCGAATATGCCAAATGCAAGCCAAACTATTATGCAAATTTTTGTGACTGACTTTCTGCTCAAAGGCTCAATGGAGAATGATGTTATCACATTTTTTGTTTTTGAGTCCCAATCATTTGAATAATTCATTTCTATTCATGCATTTTGTTATTTACCTTTCACACTGTTAATTCAGACTAAAATAAATGGTAAAAAACTCACAAAAAGACATATTTGCATTTAGTTTAATTATAAAAGTTTTGCAGGTTTTGTTGTATTTTTTTGTTCTATGTTTTAATTAAAAAACTATTTTGTAAAGGAAAGTCGTCTCACTCACTCACTAACGCAAAAATAACTAACCGAAAATCTGGAGAAAAGAAAAAGTCAAACTAAAATAACCATCTGCCAACTGATTCTTCTATCTTTCTTACTCACTTCTTCTTATATCTGTTTTTCTTTTTGTCGTTTTTTCTCTCCTCCAGACACGCCCTCATTTGCCATCTCTCGTACACCTGGTTTTGGTTATCCACTACGCGAGGGCATCGAAGTTAGTCTCAGATGCGACGTTGACTCGAATCCACCGAGTACACCCCGCTGGCAAAAGGACGATGGTGACACGCCGGTAAGTCAGACAGTAAAGAGGGGGAGAGGCAAAAAAAAGGGGGAAAAACTTGCCAACGTCGTTGTCGTTGCCATTGCTTCTGCTGCTGCTACTGCTTCTGCATACGTAGGCCGAGCTTTTGTGATTTTTGGTCCCAAAGGAACAAGTTTTAAATGGATTTTCGTGGCAACGTGAAAACTTGGCTTTGGCTGGCAAACTATTTGCCTTGCCTTAATTACCAAAAATTGTTTACGCATAACGAGCGAAACTAATTTCCTTACCTTACTCCCCTCTCTCTCTCTCTCTCTCTCTCTGATTGCAGGTGCCTCAAAGTGGCGATGGTTTCCTTAACTTCACCTCAATACGGCGTGAACATTCCGGCTGGTACAAGTGCACATCCCGTCATCTAAACTTTCAATATTCCTCGATTGGCTATTACCTGAGTGTGCGATGTAAGTACTTGAAATAAATTAGAAAGCATATGCGTGAAATTGCCACCAAAAAAATGGCGCCAGATCATATTTTTCCCATTAGTTGGCTCTTTCTAATAAAAATATGTCTGCCTCGTGAAAATTACCCCGAAAAAACGACAGGAAAAAAACAACCAAAATATACCAAAAGATGAGTGTGTTTTTTTTTCTCCGCTCTGTCACGTAGTCATGGTATACTCTTTCTGTATCTTTTTTCCTGCAGCTTAAATAGAAAATTGTTTTGGTGTTAAAATTTTAGTAAAATTTATTTAAGTTTTTAATTTTTTTAGTTTCAAAAGAGCTATTAATAGTTATTTATCTATAACAATCTAAAGACATAAAGATTTTAGGAGCAGCTAAGATTGAGGCACTTCGGACTTATAATGGAGATGATTTATACAATTTACATATGTGATAAACTATTTTTTAATTTAATGACAATAATATCAATGATAAACTAATTTATTTTCATTGCTTCTTATAAGTTAACAAATATTTATTGTCAATGAGTTCTCAGTAATTTCTTTTTAAGAAATTTCAAACTTTGTTTAAAAAGCTTTGAATTTATATGAATCGCAGTTCAGAGGAAGATCAATTTGTAAAGGTTAATTTAGAATTCGTTTAGAATTCTTCAGAAAAAGTTGCTAAAACATAGTTATAAAGTTATTTGTATCATTTGGTTTACATTTAGATAAATTTAAACTAAAATTTAATCGTATATTGTCTAGTCGGTCGCAGAATCATTCTCCAAATTCTAGCTAAATTCTGTATACCCATTCATTATAGAGTGTAGCTAAATGCAAAGAAATTTGCCTTAAATTTTAACGACAAACGCACATGGCGACCATGACACTTTGTGTGGGTGGTAAATGAAAATAAGAAGAGGCGAAAAAATGTGGCAAATTTCCATTGGCATTTGGCATTTGAATGGATGGCAGAGTTGTTGGTGGTGGTACGCATGTATGTATATATGTACATACTTACATACATATATAGTTTATTTGAATGAGTGGATGTTTGCTGTCTGCGCCATTTTGCGTTGGTTGTCAATACATTTTCTCATTTAGCTGGTGGCAGATTTTATGTTTTCAACGCATGTTAATGCTTGTAAATAATTTTTATTGAATTTATGCGGCTAAAAGCAAATCGAATTTGATTAGGCCACATGCAGCTCTACATTCGTGTAGGAAAAAACTCATTTTCAGCCTCATTAAATGGCAGTTTAGAAAAAAAGACAGAACGAAGATAAAATTGGTTATACGAATTACAAAATGCTCATCAATCAGCTAGACAAGTGGAAGGAAAGAAAAGTCGCCAACAACAAGAACAACAAGAGAAAGCCAAAAATAATATATTGGTAATAACAACGTGACAAAGTGTTGCCACTTTTTTTTTCTTCTTTGGCTTTATTTTCTCTTGGGAAAGATTTTCCCTTCTTGTGTTTTCTATCTCGTTTTTTTTTTTTTTGTACCCTCTCTGACAGGCGGCTGTCGCTGCTCATTATGGGGAAAACAAATGCTTTATTAATAAAAATAAAAGAGGCCAAAAAGTTGCTAGGCTCGCCATCATCTATCCATCCCCTTGGAACATTCAGCTTTGTGCTCGTGCTCTTCTTGTCTGCCAATATCGACATTATCGATGATTGATGGGGCCCAAAAAACGAAAAGAAAAAAAAGGAAGTAGAGAAAAAGGAAAACGCAAACTTTTGCTGTTGATTTTGCAGCCAAAATCTAATTGTAAGAGACGTAAACGCAAAAAGGGACTCAAACTGGCAACATGTTAAGCACATAAATCAATTTGTAAAAACGTTTTACGTTGAAAGAAATTGCCAAAATGCCAAATCGAATTGTGCAGCAGGCACTCTCTCAGTCGTTTCAGTCGTTTCATTGGTTTGGTCGTTCAGTCCAACGGTCGTCATACTTACTACACTATAAACCCCATTTATGACATAAGGCGCGAATGTGAATCAAAGTTTTGCAGGAAACCAAATATCTAAAAGATATTGTCTCTGTATATAACGAGGGTCATTATATAGAGGGGAAAGATAATGAAATAAGTAGCAATTCACTTCATTTATTCACAAACGTTTTAACAGCTCTTTAGATACATATATATACTTTAACTTTTTGATTAGTTTTCTGCATGTCGTACCTAAAACATTCACATAAATTTAACTAAAAACAAAATATAAAGCTTCCATCCTCATGCGCTTTAACTATGGTATCGTTCCTTCCTATCTATGGACACATATCTATACAACTATGACAAAGACTATGATAAATGGCCGTGTGGCCACACCCAAAAATGATGCCTCCAATGAAAATGGCATGAAGAGCAAAAAAAAAAGAAACCTGATAAAACCTACAAATGAAAGAAAACTCAAACTTAAATCCCAGACAGACGTTTGAATAGCCGCTTAATTGCTGACGATATGTTTTTCTTTGGATCCCTCATCCTACTGCTATGCTTACTATCAGCCATTGAGCTGGAAAATGGCAGGAAGCAAGCGTACACGAAAAAAAGATGGAAAAAAAGTGAATAGCATGGGAAGGGAAACAGCCAAGGTAGTCGGCGAAAAATGGAAAACTTTGCTGTCGAACAAGTTCGAGGACAACAACGCTGACAAAATGCAATGAAAAAGCAATCAGCGAATGCCAAACCAGAATCAATGAGGACAAGAGATGGAGCGAGGGCGAAGTGAATCTGAAGCCGAAGTAGGCAATTTGAGGCTGAGTTTCTCAAAGTTTTCTGCGCTGGCCACTTTCATGTGATTGATTTGCCAGGCCAGGCCAGAACATTCAGGCAGAGTTCAGGCAAGGGACAGGGAAGGGAAGGGAAGGGTATGACCATGCCTGGCATTGAGCTTGTTAAAACGTCGCTAATTTGACACGTACGTCAACAGTAGTGGCAGATAGGAGTAGAAGAGAGTGAGTGAGATGGACCAAGCCAACCAGCCATCCAGTCAGTCATTCAGTCACCCAACATTGGGAGGACACATCTGGCTATTGACTTAAGAGAACGGCTTGGGGAGAATCGATGAAACGGGAGGGAGGTAATACACGGTCTCAGGTGTTGAAGTTTTGTTTGCCTGCCTCATTAATGAGTTAAAGTTCGAATTGAGGCTAATTAATGTTGAGTGGGCCTTGGCATGATGTTTGCCTAACAAAGTGCAATTAGTGAAAGTTTTTATCCATTTTTTTTTCTTTTTTTTTTTTTTTGGTTTTCATTATAGTGCCTTGAAATTTAGGACTTAACCCACAAAAATGTTAACTGGGAGAATTTGCTAAAGAAAAATATTTCGTTGAAGATGTTTCAAATACAGTGAAACCTCGATATAACGAATCTGAGGGGGATCGCAAAATTATTCGTTATATCTATTGATTCGCTATAGGTACTGAAATGTAAAACCTTAGTATAACAAGGGACTTAACAAAAATTCGTTATATTGGGTTTTTCGTTATAACGAAGTTCGTTATATCGAGGTTTCACTGTACAGTGAAACCTCGATATAACGAATCTGAGGGGGATCGCAAAATTATTCGTTATATCTATTGATTCGCTATAGGTACTGAAATGTAAAACCTTAGTATAACAAGGGACTTAACAAAAAATTCGTTATATTGGGTTTTTCGTTATAACGAAGTTCGTTATATCGAGGTTTCACTGTAGTTCATAATTTAAGTTAAAGGAAAACTAAAAAGATTTAAGTTGTTAGGTACGAATAAACAATTTAAAACTATATTTTATGACAATTTTTTGAAAATTTTACGGTTGTCACAATAATTAATAAAAGATCCTGCAACGAAAATAAAATTTAAAAATTTTTAAGAACTCGTGCCCATTAAAACCCAAAAATGTGTTCAAGCCAATCAAAAATACTTGTCAATTGAATTCTAGTTTCATTTCTCCTTTCTACTTTCATATAAAATATTTGAAATATATAGCTATGAAATTTGCGAACTTATGAATATAAGTTTATAGCCACCCTCTCGCAATTCAACGATATATGACTTTTAGATATTTAAATTTGAACAGCCACATTGGAGAAGAAGTGGAAGAAGATTTATTTATTTGCAGTGAATTGAGTGGGCAATGAAAGTGGGAGGCAGCGAATGATTAAAAGGTCATAATTTCCAATGCAAATTGTCTGCCAAATGTTAAATTTCTCAAAGCCATAATTTAGACAAATTATTGCCCATTTTTAAAAGCCATTGCCATGGCATATCTATCTAGGACGATTTAGAATTTAAAATATAAAATCAGTTTAAAATATGAGTCAATATATTTTTATATAATGATTGTTATTATCAACTAGGATCAGCATAATTTGTATCTGTTTTTTAAATTGAAACTAGAAGAAAAATTCAAAATTAATATTATCTATTGATGAACTTTTAAAACTGGTTCATTCATGCCGACATACAACATGCAATTGCTTGGCATGTGTTTAACACTTGTGACCTCTGAATTGGTCTCCAAGGACCTCTTTGGTGGTTAACCTGCCCTTCTTACAAGCAAATTGCATTCGCCAGTTTGCTCTCTAAACTAATTTGGCCAACCAACTGTTATGAATATGCAACCAGACCCCGAACCCCGCCCCGGTAAACCAGCCACCCGATCCGCATTATCAGCCACTTCAATTTGGAGACGAAAACTAGAAATACAAAACAATGGCCCGAAAAATGAAAAGCATTCCAAGAAGTTGTACAGAAAAGAAAAGTCCCATTGCAAAAAGGGGAAGAAGGGACAGAACTTGGATGGGAGGTACTACAATAAAATTTAATTTTACACGCTATCGTAAGCAATCCTGGTTTGGCAATGCTCCGCTCTACCCCTCTGGGCCCTGGGCGCATTCGAATTCTGTTCATTTCATGCGCCTCAACTGGCGTCTAGAGCTAATCGGCAAATGTCCTTGCGCATGTTATACATTATCCTTTGTCATGCTGGTTATCGCGGTTTAACTTTATTGTTTATTCCGCCTTTTTGCCCAAAAACGATATGAGGCATTCAATTTTTTTTTTTTGTTTTTGTATTTTTTGTCTCGTCCATCCCTTACCACTATGTCCGGCAGGAGGAAGGACCTCTCGTCCTTTGCCAGCATTTCTGTGTATGTTGGTGTGTGTGTGTGTGTGTGTGTTTATCGGCGCGCACGATTATTAGTTTTTCTGTTTGCGCTCCTTTTGTTTTTATAGCCAGCGATTATGTTTCGGTATGTGTTGAGGGTTCCGTTTCAGTCTTGGACAAAAAGTCCTTTCAGGGAAAGATTTTCAATAAAATTTTATTTGACTTTTTTTGCTGTTTCTTTTTGCTCTAAGAGGAAACAAAAAACTCATTTAGATTTCCTTCATCTTCTTCTTGTGGCAAGTTAAAGAAATATTAAAAACTCATCTTTAAATGATAAAAAAATAAAAAAAAAAACCTAAAACGAAAATGAAGATGAAGATGGTGAGAAATTTTTATGATACTGCCAAATAAACGTAAATTTTTCAGACCCAAAGAGATTATCTTTTATGGATGTTGGCAGTTATTTTGCTTGTAATTTGATGAAATTGTTTGTACTTAAATTGGATTAGGACTAAAAATAAACATTGCCTCATATCTCAGCATCCAAAATCATTTGCCTGCTTGTGAATGAGTTGGAATTGTTTTCTGCTTACATTTCAACTGCTTAGTTTTTGTTTCATATCCCATAATTTGTATTTTTCTTAGGTTTCTTTTTGTGTTTATCATATTCGCTGTAGCCATCATCTTCAATTTCAGCTCATTACAAATTAATCGCGTATAGGGATAAATTCCCCTACTTACCCTCTTTTTCCACCATTGTATTTTCTCATTTTAAGAAGAATACCGAAAGTTAGTTTCACGTAGAATGAAGTTGAATTACAGTTGCCCATAATCCTTTGCATATATTTAGTTATTGATTTAAGATATCAGAATCTTTATACTACATCCCCGATCTAGTCTCTGCTTAAAATCAACTTTTTGATGAAGAAAATTTTGAATGTTTTGGCAATAAATGATGTACAGTTGCTGCTTAAAGTATAATACCCTTTTCCGTTAGTGTATAAGTAGCTGGTGGAAAGAAAAACAACCTAAAAATAAAGAAAGTGGCAACAAATTCAAGTTGCACAAGAAGCAAGAACTGGCAGCCAGCGAAAAAGAAAAATTAAAATTTATAACCAAGACACACAAACGCAATCAAATGCATCCACCACACACACAGAGAGAAGCTATGAAGGCAGGAGATTGGAGATGATGGCAACTGGAGCTCGAAGCTAGAAGCTTGAAGCTCCGAACTGTAACTATAGTTGGCAGCCACTTCATGTGGACCCTTCTCCATTTTTTGTTTTCGCCTTGAATTTACTTCTACTGCTTCCGCTGACTGTTTATGAAGCTTGCAAGTTAAGCTGATTGTTGCCTCTGATGTTGATGATGCAGCTTGCTCCCACCCTTTTTCATCCCCATCTGGCCCCTCTCTCGTATGCGTTGTATTCGTATTCATGAATAAATATGAAGATGGAAAATTCAGCTTGGCTGCTTGTTGGCTAATGAAAATTGGCATACAACATAATAAAGGCAAAATGCAATATATATATATATAGAGAAAATATATATATTGAGCAATCTGTGTAGAAAATAAAACTAAGTAGAGCAACCTGATATAAAGGCTTGAGTTAAATGAAAGTGAAAACCAGAACAGATTCGATTTACAATACAATTTATAATATGTAGACGACAGGCAAATACGCGTAACTGTTTGAAGGATTTATGTAACTCGCACACACCCCCCCAGATACACACACATATACCCAAACACTTGCAAGTTCTGTATGTGTCGACATATTGATGAACCCGCTCTGTGAGTTGGGTATGACTCTTGGGACTCCGGGAGCTGAAAGTTGGTACTGGGCCTGGATTTGGCAGGGCAGGACCTAAGGTCCTTCTGGCACTCACCCTTTTCACACTACTCGATGGCTGATGATGATGCTTTATGATTAATGATTGGTGGCGAGAATCGAGCAACCTCTTCACCAACAACCACCCAGAAATCATCCTCTCTTTCTCGTCTCCTCTTGCCTATCGCATTGAATATGCTTCTCTGGCATATTGATTCCTCTTGTTTGCATTAGTGTTTGCTGTTTGCTCTTCATATTTGTTGCCCCCTTCTCAGTTTCTTTTGCTTTTTGTGCTTCATCTTGTGTTATGAGTTGGGATTTATATGCCTTTAGTCCCCCACCCAGTAAAAGAATATATGTATATAGATACATATATATATATGTATATGTATCTTCCACTAGAGTCGCTTTGTCTTCTCCTGTTGTGTCTCATTCTGTTTTAGTGTCGCCATATGGACGGGACGGATACTTGATGCACATTTGTTTGCTTTTGTTTATTTGCTTTCTTTTCTACTTTCACCACAACAACAACTACAGCAGGAACATCTACGAAAATGGGGAAATGGCAAGGTGGTAAAGTGTGGCTGGCGTACGAGGTTGGAGATTTTTTATGAATGGCCATTGAAGCAAAATATGCGTGGTACAAGTGTTGGGAATTATGAAAGTGTGTCAATGTATGGGTGTGGTGTGTAATTGTGTGTGTGTGTGTGTGTGTGTGTATGTGGGTGTACTTGAGAAATATTGTATAAAGTTGTTTTCGGATACACTTAGTTACCTCTGCCGTTCAATGATGTGAGAGTTACGAGAGAGTTTCAAGTGGCCATGACAATAGAGGGTTTTCTTTTATTGATTCATAAATTGTTCAAGTTATTCTACTTCTACTATTACAATATCGGCAAGTACAACAAATTATATGCACACATATGTCTATACAGCTCCAAAATAATTATGTTTGTCAATAATAGCTCTGATGGTTCTTCAAATAAAAATAACCTAAATAAATCTTACACAGTTTGGTAACAAACATAAACTAAGAGTTTTATAACTACACTTAAAGCTTATGTCCTTCCTAAACAAAACACTTTTTCTGTTAAAAAGAAAGTACGGTTTTAATATTCTCTGTTATCTGATTGCTAATCTTAAGTACACAGAAAGTGTTACTGCTTTGATGAGAAAAACAATACGTAATGTGACATAATTTGACTAGTCATATTTAAAAAAAAAAAAAAACCTAATTTAAGCTCAACCACCATTATGCAAATGCAGAGCATATATTTACAATTTCCACCTATCCAAATATAAGAGGAAACAAGAAGTAAAAGTCAAATTAGATTTCATTTGGAGGAGTTATTTCCTCATTTAAAGATTTCCATTTTAATAAGAATCTCTTGACTTGTAGTAACGTTGTTGAAAGTAAGCGAGTCAGTTTGGGTCTTCTGTTCGCTTTAGAGCAGTTTATCAATGACATCCTGTCGCACCCAAACCACCGGCATTCTCTTCATTGAGAATTCCTTATCACTTGGCCGCAACGACAAACAGGCCTCAGGGCCATGTCCATTGACAAATCAGTCGTCTGTCAGTTGAGCTGAGCTCATTAGACATTTTCAACGAAAAAAGACAGTTCTGGACAGAGACAGAGTTCTTATGACTGTCTAGCATTTCACACCCCACGCCTCCGCCCACCAGGCACACCTCAGACCTCACTTTACCTCATCACTTGTCATTGCCTTTGTACTTTGTGTACTTCTTTTGTGTGAATTGGATGAAGTGGGGTGTGGTTGAGCGTTGAGTGGGGTGCTGGCAATAAAATATTTTATAACTACGTGATTTTGACTAAGTAACACGAAGGCGTGGCATGTTGTGAGTGAGCGAACATTTTTGCGCTATTGTCAGCAATAAAATTTTTGCCAAGGGGTGGCAAATGACCAAGATCGAGGGGTTGTACCGGGCTGATTGACATTCGAGGCAGCAATGATGAGTGGGGATGAGTGGGTGGACGGGTGGCTGGGTGGGTGATTGAGTGGTTCAGTGGTTGGAGTGCAAAATGAGCTTACAATTAATTGCTGATCTCGTCTAGACAGAACCAGACAAATCTCAGTGGATTCTCTTTAGTTTTATTTAACCAATTCATGGTTAACTTGTTTCGTGTACAAATATATTAAGAAGCTTGAGTGAAATTCTTAGCTGACGTTTTCCTTTTACACTTATCAAGATTTGTTTCCCCCTTTTTCGTTTTCGTTTTCTTTTCTTTCTTTTTCTCACATTTTTTCCCCCATGATTCAAGTTATTGTTTATGATATCCGGTCTCAAACAAAAGAGACCTTGGTTGCATACTTTTAGGCACATGTCAGCGTAAATTGTAATTTATATTGTAATATGAACAGTGCCATAAAGTATATGACGCGCACACACACATAGAGCTACACACACACAAAAGAAAAGGAAAATTTAAAGCAGGTCTCAGGGTTGTCGCTAAGCACAAAATATGCGAACGAAATGACATAAATAAATTTTTTTTCTTCTCTCTCCTTATTCGTTTCGCCTTGAAATTAGAATGAAGCATCCGGCTTGGGAGGTCTACAATGGGGTGTACTGAACAAGCGGAAAGTCTTTGTATATTTATGAATTTTTGCGGTCTAAAGACAATTTTCCAGCTACCTGAACAGAGATGCGAAAAATAGACAGAGAAGGCAGATATCTTATATTATTCTTACAATACCCTGTAACCTTTTAGTTGAGGGGAATACTATACCTCCGTCTAACAAAAGAGCGATTCAAAGGCAATTAAACTAGCATGAGTTTAAATTTTTTGGCTCTTTATAAGTTGAGGAATTAAAACGAACCTTTCATCCTTATAAAATATTTCTAAACTCAATAAACAGGAAATCTAATTGATGGTACACCAAAAACTCTATCTACTAGAAACTATATGCTCTAAAATTAATTTCATAAAAGTACAAGAAGATAAAAAAAGGTAATATAAAAAGGAGTTTTGGAGTTTTAATCAATCCTAAGGCGATTCAATTCAATCTTTAGAAGACTTTAGGGAAACAAAATAAATTCAGTTTAATTCAGAGTAATTATAATAAAATCAACAGCCAAAACAGGGAGAAATGGCAATAGTTTGATGTATATAGGATATTTTTATAGTCGACATACCACAGTAACAGAAATTCGTTGATTTTTCTTTTGCTTAGTCACCAGATGACTCAGGTGCTGCTTACGAGAACAGAGAAAAAATGTATCAAAGAATGAGCAATTTGTCGAGCCACACTCTCTTCTCTTTTTGTCATTGAAATATTGTCACATTTGACAATTGCTGACAAGCTGATCATAAACATTTATTCATATGTTCATATAGGCATATGTCTGTATAAGTATTCACGTTTTAAAGCACAATGTTTTTTTTTTTTTTTTGGATTTGCTTTCGCAGATGACTCGGTGGATGTTACATCGGAGCCCGATGATCAGGATGTGTCGGTGGCAGCTGCCTCACATAATCCCAATAAGGGACAACTGGAAGTGCAATTGGGCGGAGCTGTTACCCTGCAATGTCCTCAAGGTAAGACATAAAGAACCATTAAAAAAAGAATAACGAAACTTCAAAAGAAACTTTAACTCCGGCTGAGAAATGACTTTTAATTACATTTTATATTTGCCGCCCCATCCCAGTCCAAAAAAGTATATGTCTGTTGAAATGGAAATGGGAATGGAAATGGCTTTTGTTGTCTCAGTCATTAATTAGCGCAATTGAAAATTAATTATGCGTGCAATTTACTTTGCTCACTTTTTAGGCCAGAATAGATACGACCAAGACACAAATGAGGGCGTGGTCGGGCATCAATTAAAGAAATTAAAACTTGCGTGCCGCACTCTTTTGACCCTCGCCACCCAAGCCTTCCCCTTTCGTTCTCTATTCGTAACGAAAAAGTCAATTAATTAAATTCTACAATGACTTTTATGTTTTTGTGTCTCTCTCTCTCTCTCTCTCTCTCTCTCTCTCTACCTCTCTCTCTGTTTCATTTATTCATTTGTCTTCTTTACATCGATTTAGGCTCCCTGGGCTGCTGGTCCCATTTGGATCCAATTTCGGCACGTCTTCGTGGCCTTGGCTATGGCAGCTCTCAGCCGACTGGACAGTTCTCGCTGAAGGATGTCATGTATCAGGATGCGGGCATTTACAAGTGTGTGGGTCAATCGTTGGCCAACAAAAAGAAACTGGAAGTTCTACAGAGTGTGACAGTGTCTGTTAAAGGTAAGTTATAGAACTAACCAAACGTTAAGCTAAAGTTAAGTGGAACTGTTGGAAAACAGTTTGAAAACTGTTTTTTAGCTACTTCAAGATACGGATATAAATAATTTGGGAAAATTTATCTCCATTTCACAAAAACTTAAGACTAAAATATAGCTTTTAAATGGTTTCCGACCCACAGATAACTATAATTTAAGCAAAAAAATAGTCTAGGCCCTGTTTACTATAAAGACAAGTGAAGTCTTAACTCTAATTGATATTAATACAATTGAAACATAGACCAAAACAACGTGAATCTATACCAACCTGAAGTCGACCTCAAGTTAACCGACAGGAAAACATAAAGCAATATAAGAGTAAACTTAACTGTCACCTAGAACACATTTAAAACTCAATCTCGTGCCGTTTAGTTACCTGCCGACAACGCACTTTTAACTTGACTCACAATTAGTTAAGTGAAGTTTCATTTCATTTAATGTTAGCCAACAGCAACGAACCGACCATTAAAAAGTAAGAGGAGTAGACTAAAATCAGAGGAATGGAAGGTGGGAGAGAGCCATGCCCCACATTTTTACTTGTCAGGTGACAGCGACGAGTTAAAAACATTAAAAACTTTGACAGGAGTTTTCGGGGACATTGGAAAAACAAATGAAAAGTTTTATTTTCTTGCTGTCAAAAACTTCGACATTTTACTTTGCATGTGATTTTGCAAGGCTCCCCAAACGACTTTTTGCGCTGGAGAATAACCATCTTCTTCTCCACCTTCGTCTTCTCCTCTGATTTCTCTCTCTGCGTGTTTCTACAGACATTCTTTGTGCTCTGTATGTGCTTATGCTCTGCTTTATCACTTCTTCTCTTATCGCATTGACACTTGTCAGAAAATCTTTTGCCTGGGCGTGTGGAAAAACGACGCATGATTGATGACTTGGCAAAAGGTTGAGACTCAAGATGTAGATGAAGGGAATGATGGCAGGAGATCTGCAACTGAGGCAATTCCAATCAGTAAGAAATTTGTAAAAAAAAAAAAAATAAAATGAAGAAACACAAAATTGGAAATTGTGCAAACGGAAATTAAAGAAAATTTTTGCAAAGCTTTGACTTTAACTCCATCTCTTTTCCACTTGCTTGCTTCTCTTATCTTTTTTCATATTTTCTTTTTCCCCCTTTTTGAAGACTATAGCTTAAGTTGTCTTGAGGCGAAAGCTAAGTGGACATTGAGACAATAAAACTTGGCAAGTGCTCTACTGTGTAAGAGTGTGGGGAGGCTGGGTTGAAGGTGGGTTACCAACTGACAGTGCCAGCAACAGCAGCAGCAACAGCAAAGCCTTGGACAAGCTTACCCTTGAGTGCAATCCAAACATGGCAAAAGAACCTCCCATACACACACACTCGCACAATTCCTTACCCATTTCTTGGCTCCCAAAGCCAAGCCAAGCAATCAAACAAAGTCGTTCAACGGGTCGGACGTAGACGTCAGTTAGGTTAGGTGAATGGGTGGAGGGATTGGGCGGGGGATAAGCTATCCATGTGGACACACAACACTTATAATGCTCTCTCGCATGCAATTTCAAGGTAAGACATTTTGTCATTAAAACTGCGAAATTGAGTGCTAGATAAACAAAACTACTCCAAAAGGAGGATGGGGTAAAGACGAAGGAAGATAGATGGAAATAGAAGAACAAGGAGAAGGCGTTGCTGCTAACGCTTAACACAAATAAACAACTATGTAGAAGACACACACAGAGACACATACACACACACACACACACACAACGATAGAAAGGAAGACAGGCGGTGTAAATAGTCATATTTATCAAGCAAAGGATTCCCAGGATATCAGAGACACAGGTAGAGTTTGATAAAGCACAAACAATAGATTAAATTTACAGCACAAAGAGTTGGCAAAATGAAAAGAGAACACAGAAAGCGAGAAGAAGTCCCAGATTCCTTTGGGTTGTCCTTGTGCTATTTGTATTTTCTTGTAAAATTAAACAAAAATACAAAAATTGCAAACAAACAAACACACACACACACACAGAGAAGATGAAGAACGAAAAATATGAGAAAAGAAAGTTACTGTCTACAAAGTTTCCGTATCTTTTTCCTTGTCTTTCCCTATAAACACCCTTATAATAAATGGGTATATACAATATTACAATATCAAAAAAGGGAAAATATTTTAATCATTAATATAATTTGTAGAAGATCTTACAAGAATTTCCTAATATTAATTCACTAGATAAACTTAAGCACTTACTAAATTGCTGAGCATTGTAAAAGTCGACTCATTGACTTGCAGTTAAAATTAAGCTGACTACAGTAACCTCAAGTTGAAATTAAGCAAACCAATCCTTGAAATTAGTTTTCTCGTAATGTTATCTCTACCGTGGGGTATTCCCTTAGTTTGTCATGTTGATTACCTAAACCGTTTGCCAAGAACTAGGCAAACTTTTTAATTACCAAGTCAAATGCCAAAAAATTAAAAAAAAAAACTAAGTGAGCTTAGGTGAGGAGAAAAGGAGATGTAAGACAAAATAAACGCTGACAAAGAGAATATTAATTATGACCTCAATCACTTGCTTGGCTTGACATTTTTGATTAGTAGTTAAAAGGGAGGTCAAAAGCTACAAAACAAAAAACAAAAAAAAGAGAAAAAATATAAAAAACCTATAGAAAGGGATAGAGGAAACTACAAAGCTTCATTATGCACATGTTGTTGCATCTGCCTCCGCCATCCACCTACGTTCTGGGCCACCCTTTTTTTTTTGTTTCATAATGAACTCGTTGCCTTTACGCTTCGTTTAAGAGCGAGAGCCTCAAAATTTATGCAAAGAAGCTCGGGTCGAGCTTCTCCGTGCAGCAGCGTCTTGCACCTACTTGCATATGCAACTAAGAATAGTTAAAATAAATGTGCATATGAATTTTGAAAGAAGAAACAACAAAAAATATAAAAAACCTAAGGATGGGGAAAAACTACTGAAACTACCAATGCAAAGTGCACTTACTTAAGAGAGTGTATGTGTGTGTGTGTGTGTGTGTGTGGCAATGTGTGTGAGCCAAAAAAGATGAAGAAATGTATGCTTATGCTTGTGTTAAAGTTTAGTGCGTGTGCTGGGCATGAAAAACTTTTTCGCGTTGGAAAGTACAAAAAAAAAAAAACTGAAACGAAAAAATTCCCGTTGAAGAGAGAAGGAAAACTTCGAAGCAACTCTGGGCAACTGAAGCAGCTGCAAAATGTTCAGCACTCACACAAATTAAATAACAATTTTCCCTCACAATTTCGCTTTGGCTTTAGCATTACTTTGCTTTTCCTTATGAATACTCTATAATATAAAGCAAGTGTACTTAAGTTGGCCCTTTATCTATAAGTCTAATTAAAGGAACTTTAAAATGGTTTTAATATCAGATGAGATGAGATCATACCCCATTCATTTTTGTAATTCTTTCTAGTAAGACTTATTATTTCCTAGTCTGTGATGCTTTCTATGGTGTTAAATCATTCAATTATTCAAAAACTGAGGTTCCAAACATTGTGTCAATGGAAGGGAATTGGTTATAAATAAATTAAATAGCAACAGGTAGATAAAGACGTCAAAATAAATTAGATCACTAAATGAGTGAAACTTTTTACTATATTGAAAAAACTTAAAGTGAATTTATTTTTCAACAATTTTAAACTATTTTACATGAAAACATAGAAAGTAGTCAAAATCCGACAACTCAAATAAGAATCAAACTAATCTAGGGCTATAGACTATATTTTCTACAGTTAATGATTTGGCATTCATTATAATAAGTTGAACAACTTAAAAAGGAAATTTTGTAAGAGTATTGAAATTCCTTTCAGGGAAAAAGTTAGTCCAGCTGTTTGGATATGCTTTCGTTGTTTTCTTTTTGTTTTGTGATATTCCTTATGCACAATCCTTAACTTTATGTGGGCGTATTTCTTGTTGACAGTGTTTCTATGTGTGGGCGTGGCAAGTTTTGCATATGTTAACTAACTGGTAAAAGTAGATCAGTAGCTACAACTCATTTTTAGACCCCCTTTTTAACAGTTTGCAGTAAAAAATAAATTGTACTGTAATTTTTCTTATTTTTTTTTAAATATTAAATGTGTTATGGCAAAACAAAAATCAATTTTTTGCCAGAAATTTGTTCAAATTGAAAGTAATTATTGGGTATCACAAGGTTTTTTCTTGTTTTTGTTTTCTCTCTTTCTTTTGTAATTGAAATGAGTTTCATTCTTGTTGCCTCTGGAGGTTTAAATGATTATTTGTGGAATTTTTTTATTACAACTTTTGAGGTGAAGGGCGAGAGGGCTGAAGCGATAGCAGTTCCCTTTCATAACGCTCCACTTATTCATCGCAGCTTCTGCTGCTTGAATCCAGCAAATGATTTCTAATAAAAGCTTCTCTTCGCATATTCCTTGCTTAATTTAGCAACGCACAAGGATACGAAAGTCCTTCTGCAGCATAAATATTGCTTTATGCTCTCGCACACACTTCACTTACCCCTACACCCCACCAATCCTCTACTCATCACTCCCATTCTCCACCTCTATCCCATGGTTGTGCCCTGTTTTATGCATGCTAATTTGTTATATGCATGTTGCCTCAATTCCCATTTTCGTGTTCTTCATCATCATCATCTTCTTGCCTTCTTCGTATATGTGTATACCCTAAAAACAAGAGCTGAAGATGACAAATTTTAGCTTATATAAAGAATGATTCATTTTACAGATCTGCAAGTTTGTTTGACTTTTCTGGGTTAAGAATCAGATATATGATAATAGGATATCTTTCTAGCGGATATATTTTTAAATTCTCGGAAAATGGAAAGAGCGTAAATGTAACAACTTTCTCATAGAGAGAATATGAATTAGAAACAATTAAAGTTACTGTTTTCTTTGGTTAAGAGTATCTAAAAGTCGGCTACCCAATTCCATTTCAGTGTGTTGCTTGGCCACATGCCTTTTGTTCAACATATGAGGCAGCATTTCTCTTTCCTTCGCCCGCTAACTTTTGCAGCATTTCTTTAGCCCTCCTCCTTCCCCATCTACACAAAAATATTTTTCATCTGTTTTTCTTTCCTTTTTTTTTTTCATTTATCATGCGTAATTTTCCTTTTTGGCAAATTTGCTTTTGGAATTTTGCGCGTTTGTTGGCAAATATTGCTTTGTTTCTACTCATTACAAGGGGGAGAGCACAGAGCACAGAAAATATGCAAAGGGGGAGTGGACAGAGGGAGGACATCTTTTGCTTTTTTTTTCTTTGTGTATTCCATTTGTGCCTCATTTAAATGGCAATTTATTGTGTATGCTGGGCGACAAGGCAGGGCTACGTATTTTTTATCAAACGAAGCGAGGAATTCAAAATTTTTCACAGCAGCTGCGGCAAATTGCATGTTAAATGTTTGCCAAGTATCGACTCCATCTCCCTTCGTCCTTTTCATCACTTTCGTGTCGATCTTGGGCATTAGATAAACGATTTTTTAAGGGTTGCAAATCTCAAAATTAAAACTCCAATTCCAATTGCAACTTCAAAGTCGACAACCAAACAGAAATTGTATACTCTGGGGACGTGTCTCTAAATGTTGGGTAAATAGTTTAACCGTAAAACGAATGAGCCCACTCCCAAATGCTTTGAAGTTATGAAATGAAATGTTGGAATGTCATTTAACAAAATTTGTATATGCTTGTAATGCATTTAAATTTGTCAGATGAAATAAAAGAAATTAAAAAAAAATTCAAAGATTTTGCAGTTACATTATCTTAGGTCTGAAACTTAAAGCATTTGAATCATTTTAGTGGTTTAGCAAATTATTAAGACAACCAAAATTAGTTGGGTCTCATTCTCTTTTCAGCCCTTGATTCAATTCATTTTTCTTTAACCTCAACCAAAACTATGTTCTTTCCCCATTTCATTCGCATTTTTGTGTTTCTTTTTATTACTTCAACACTTTTATTTACTATTTAAGTGAAACCATCATTTTGCCAAAGGTAATATTTGTGCAAATATTTAATTATTTTTACTTTTTTGTTAGACTTTCATGAATTTCTTTGCTGGTTTCTTCTTTATGGCAATTTGTGGCTTTCTTTTTATGCATTTCCAATTAGTTGTTACATTTGCTGTTTGTGTAGACATTCTAGACATTTTTGCTTTGTTTTTTTCGTTTAGTGTGTGTTCTCAGTTCTCAGTTACAAATTTTGTCAATTTCCTTACACAATTTGTGTTCAAGTTGACACAAAAACAACTGAACGAGAAAAAAAGATTTTGGCTCTTGCTCATAAAATGCATTTAAAATAATTTGGTTTCAAAAACGAAAGAATAAAAAGGAGATACACGCACACAGTTGTAGTCGAAAAACTTTCTCCCTTTAGCAACTGACTTTCTCTGCACCACCCACCGCTCCTTCCCTATCTCCTTCCTCTAGCCACCCACAATTCATGTTGTTCTTGGCTGGTTGTCAACAGTTTTTACCCGTTTTTCCTCAACGCTTTTTCCTATCTTTTTTGTTCTTCCACTGGTCTTTCCTTTTGCTCTATGCCGTATGTGCGTTTGTGTGTGTTGTCTTTTGCACAAAATGCACTCAAGCATTAATTTTTACGCTTCAATTTTCATACTCACACACACACACATACACCCCGAGAGGAAGACAGAAAGAGAGGGAGAGATATGGATAAGATGGGATGGCAGGGGCATGTTGACTAAATTATAATTTTCCATATGTATGCCCATCTCACTCCCACACTAATGTCTACAGTCGTTAGTTAAAATATGAACTCCAAAAGGCTAAAAAATGGCTGCCAAGGCAGCAGCAGAAGCACCAACAACAACAACAACAACAGCTGCAAAAACTTTTCAGACAGTTGCAGAAAATCATATTTTTGGTCATAAGATGAAAGGGATGGCTACAGGCCATGACAACATCTAAAAATGGAGTAAGACAGAGGGAGACAGAGCATGTGTGTGAATGAGGGGGAAAGCGAATTGCCAGCCTGGTGACTTCTGCAGCGGAAATGAGTTGAAAAAGTTGTTCAAATAGATGACAACAGACGTCGTCGGTCAACCCTTTTTGCCCCCCTCTTAGGCTTGCCCTCCTCTGGAATTTCTATCCTCCTCCCCCTCTCTCTATCACACTCCCATTGGCTTACGTTTGGCCGGATACTAACTGTAAAACAAGCTGACAATTCGAATTCTCATTTATTTCCATATGAAATGGGTCGAAATCAAAACTAATTTGCACTCGGCGAATGTCAGGCACACTTGAGAAATCGCAATATAAATACAAATTAGGCAAATCCAAAATACGCAAAACATACAAGACAACGTATTTAAACTAACGACATTTTAATTCCCTTTCCATAACTCGACACGGAAACTTGTAAAGAAAGTATGAAAAGTATATTTATATAAACCTTTAATATCAGGAACCAAACTCCTATAACTTATATATTTTCAATTTCATATTCTGAAATGAAATGAACAAATTTCAACTTTATTATGTTACAAGTCAATCAGAAATTGGCTTACCAATGTGTACTTCAATCAGTTAAAGCCTTACCAATGTGTATTGCACAAATAGTTGCCTTTAAGAGTAATGCCTCCAGTTAGAGTATGCAAATTGGCACCCCTCTAAGACAATTCCGTTGAGAGTTGTCGCCTGTGGGGTTAAGTTGGCTTCAGTTGAGGCCACCAATTGTGTGCCCAGCGGCAGCCACATTTGTTGGTTGCACCAACTAATAATAAGCAGAGCGAGAGAGAGGGAGTGTAAGGAACTCTCAGTGCAAATCAAAGAGGAGTTGAAGGACGCAACTGAGTTGCTATATAATGATGACGTATACATCATTATACCGCCTGCCAGTTGCCTCAAGTGGATTACGCAAAAGAGAGAGATCTTAGTGGGGGGTTGCCTAAAAATAAAAATATTAAAGAAGGGTTGTGCGTCGAGTTGCACATTGATCCAGAGCAATTTAAGCATCAACTAATGAGTAATAGGATAAAGGAATTGGGTTGAAATTCCATTTAAATTACAAGATTTTTCGTTTGATGCTGCTCTCTAATATTTGGTCACTAAAAACTTGTTGGCCAACAATTGCTATAATTTCTATTTAGACCTTGAACAAAAAAACATCCATTTAGCAACCGCCAAAAGGATCCCATACCAAAAAACCCCTGGCTTCCTCACCAGGCATCCTGCATGTTGAAATGTCCATTTAATGAGCTGCTCACGCATAAAATGTGTAATTTTTCGGTACGCCCAAAGCTATGCAATAAAATTCAAATGCATATTTTAATTGCATTTCACTGTGACCAGCGAGGACAATGCCCACAACAGAACGCACATAGACGTATACATATATGCAGTAGGAGATAAAATGCATGTAGGAAAAATTGTTGGTAACGTTGTGCGTAAAGTAATTAAACGACGCCGCCACAAAGCTAATAAAAATGTCAAATGTCAGACTATAAAGCATAGGCCTGACACTCACAAACACACTCTATGCGAGTGTGTGTGTGTGTTTGTCGTTGCTCTGTCTGAAAACCGCAACTTTCGCACCGTTTGCATTCTCCACTGAGCCGCAAATTTTATGAGGCGCCTCTTGGCTGCAGTTTATGTAAAGCGAACGTACATGGCGCCAATTCGACATCAAAGTGTCGACATCACTTATAGGCCCTTTCATCAAAAAATTGAACGTTCTGCAATACCTTTTTCATGTAATTGCTTTGCCAACACTAAGAGAAAAAATTCAAACATTAATATACAACACTACGCGTCTACAATGAATATGAGAATTAAAGCTACTTTATTTAAGAATAAATTAAAGCGAATAGCCAACAAACTCTTTGTTGGAACAATGAGTCAAAGGTAAATAATAAATGAATTAAGCAGATAAAATAGATCAACAAATGATTTGAACCTTAATTATTAGAATTTCAATTCTTTAAGAACTGTCATTGGAATTGGATAAATTCTTTAGTTTCTTAAATAAAGGTTAAACAATCTCTAGAGCTTCATGTGTCTAAATTTTTCACCATTTTTGCCTTTTACACTTAAAGATTTTGAATGTTTGGGCATTTTGTTAATCGTATAAATAAATGAACTAAACTCAAATTAACATTCTCTAATGTTAAGGATACATCGGATCTCTGCACAGTCTCCGATGCCGCGTTGGCAGTTTTCTGTCATCCCATCCAACCTCTTTTACCAAGAGGACCTTAACCAAGCTGTTAATTCTAATCTCAAGCGGAAATGCATAACAAATACAAAGCTTTAACAACGCTTCAATTTTTTTTACTTACCTATAACACTAAAACTATAATCCTTTTCTATAGTTAAACATTTTGCAACACTTAACAAATTTACACAAATAATTTAGAACACTATTGCTGTATAATTTGCTTAAAATGTTAAGACACATCGCTTTGTTTGTGAATAATATTTTTCAGTGTTTATAAGGCAACTGCTTCATTTGCCGAAGCAATTTCGAAATTTTTACTTATCACACCTTGTTCACAATTTTGATTCTAAGTGTGTGTGTGTGTGTGTGTGTGTGTGTGTGTGTGTGTGTGTGTGTGTATATGTTTACCCATAATTTTGTAGTGTATTTACCCAACATCACTTAAAACTTTGCCAAACATCTCACTTTCATAATAATATACACAAAACTAAGAAAACGTTAGGTAGAAAAATTTATTAAATTTTACAAGTGGAAGCCAGGTAAAAAATAAAATGAAAAACTAAACTAAACAAAACTTACAACTTGGTAAACTACACGACAAACCCAAAGCCAAAAACTTTAAGTGGCACATGTGAAGCGATTTTTGGCAACTTGTGCAATTTGTGCAAAAGCCAGGGCAAGGCAAGGCAAGGCAAAGACTAAAAAGGAGCATGAGAGAAAAAACGAGAGGTAAAGGGCTAGTTCAAAAATTGGGTTGCAAATGCAAAGTTTTTACTTAAAGTAAAGGAGTGAGAAAGAGAGAGAGAGAGAGACTGAGAGAAAAAGGGCAAGGGGCAAAAAGAGTTGAGTTGCCATCATATGAGCAAACGCCAAACTTTGCGGTAGAACCGAGGAGTATCTACAAGTTGCAATCTTTGGCTGTAAAAGTTGCCAGCCAACCAGCCACTCATTTGATATTGAAAGTGAAAGAGCATATTTAAATACCTAAACTATGACAGCAGAGGGGTGGGCCAAGTGAGGGGGATGACAGTGGGTGAGGGCCATGAGTAGCATCAGCAGATGAGGCAACATTGCATTCAGTTTTACATGTTTGGCTTAATTTGTGTTGACATCGCCAAAAAGAGGCGAAAAGAGGTGAAGGCGAGTGAGCTTGGAAAAGAGGTTTGCTCTTTGTAAATTTTCAAGATTTAGGTTAGAGATATTTGCACAGAGACATAGAGAAATAGAGGCAGTGAAAAAGAGAGACAGCAGGGTAAAAATGCATGCATACCTAGAAGGCTAGTCTTATTATGACAACTTTATCAGTTTTTTACCTTTTGCATTGCTCTCTATGCATTATCAAAAGAATGAAAGGGTACATTAGGAACTGGAAAATGTTTGCAACAATATTTGTTTTTATATATTAGCTGGACCTCTTGTCTTATATTGTTTTATCTTTTGGACTCCATTTTGAAATACTTCTGTAACTCTCCATATATACCTTTATACGCTCCTTTTATGTACGTATTAATAATGAGAACTTTCTTATCTCTGGGTATTTTAAATCTACTTTTATCTGGTCAAAAATTATTATAGTACATACTTATAGTCAAGTTATACTCAAGATATAGAAAGGTATTTTGAACAATTGCAATAGAATGAAGAAAAAGGGTATGATTATTGTCGTGTTCACTTTCATTTGCTTTGCTTTTACATTTGCACTTTACCTTAGTTAGCTATCTGCCTACCCCTTACCCTACACCAACCATTTCCTTTCCCCAACAGGACACTATCATTCTTTATATAAGCAAACCTTAAGGTCAGTTGAAAATCATAAAAGAATATCAAATAGTCAAGCTTTTGGCTTCGGGCAACCTAGTAAATGAACTGGACATACCTTGCTCTACAATGTATAGATAAAGCATTGGAGTAGCCTCAGGTGCAATGCCTTTGATATGAAAAAGTATGTAATCCTGGCAAAAACTTTGAGGACGATTTAAAAATTGTCATGTACGCGTTTTAAAACGCCAGAAAAACGCGTGCTTGGACTAACAATTGGCCAAAAACAAACCGCAGTAAACTTTTTGCAACAATAACAAAACGAAGGCTTTTGAAAAGTTTAGCCCACCTTTTCCCCCCTGTCTCTCTCTTACTCTGTCGCCCTCTCCCACTTATTGCTTTTGCTTTTAATCATTAATTTTTAAACAGTTTTGCCAGCTTAGCCATGAGAAAGAAAAACTTAAGATAAATGTTGAAAGCTTTTTGAAGAAAAGCGGCGTTAGAAGATGCGAGGGGGGTGAGGACGAGGGTTACTTCGGGTTTAACTTGTCATCGGGTGTAATCTATAATTCAATGCCCTCTCTGCTCAATGACAATAAATTCAATTAAAAGTGGCCTAAAGGTAAACTCTTGGCCAAAATGGCCAAGTGACAAATGGCGGGCGGGGAGGACCAAAGTGAAAGAGCGCTAATCCCTTTTTGATTGCTCAGCCAAAGCACGTAATTTCAATTTTAGCCAAATGATTTTTCACACACACACAGCGACGACGAAGGAGGCAAAGAAGGCCTTTACAGAAGTCCTTGTTAGTGTTGTTGTTGGTAATTTTATTTGCAGCTTTTTGCATTAAGTGCACACAATGTTTATTAATTATTCAAGGACAACAATAACATGGTAAACACAAGGCAACAACGCGAACCATGGCAAAGAAGCTGGTGGTCCGGCGACCGGAGGTAGTTTGAGATGATGAAGGTGGAGGTCACTACTTCTCTTGCTCTGGGTTCTCTTTCTGGTTGTGCTCCTTGGTCCTTCCCTCAGGCAGTCATTGCATAATTGAATATTATGATTGTTATTTTCACTTGCTGCCTGTCGGATTGCCTGTTATTTTAGTGTTACCATCTCCCCGGCCATTTTTCTTTTTCCTTTACTTTTCTTCTCCACACTTTCTATCTCCCTCGTTTGCTCTTTATCTGTATTTTCATTTGAGCTGTGCATATTTAATAAACTCTTATACCCTATAGTCATAGGCTCGAATAAAAGCATCATCGTATACTACATGGTTTAAATTTATGATCATCTGCAACGAATCAACTGAATAGACGGTTAATGTTTTGTCTAAATGAAAAGGATTTATTTTTTATCCAAAAATTGTTTGCATTCTTTTGATCATTTTTTTGTATCTCTGACTTTAATCCAATGTTTCTTCTAATTCTAAGAAAATGAATATTTTAAAGATCTACAAAGTTGGTTTGTTAGTTGGTTTAAAGATCTACAAAGTTGAGTTGTTAAAGTAGATATACCCTAAAGTTCTTTCTATTTACTTAACTTAACATTTCACCATTCAGTCTATTTGTAATAAAACAAAAACATTTAATACCACAGAAAGTTGTTAAACCTTTATCATTACCACTACAGGGTAATTTAAAGTCCACTTAATGTCCAGATTTGGCCAGTGTTTATGCCATTGTGTGTGTGTGTGTGTGTTACCTGTTTCAGCTCGCAGGCTCTTTCAGATTTCAGATGTTTCCTTTTACAGCCGCTGCTGCCGCTCTTTGCCTTCCTATCAGTTTTTTTTTGTGTTTTCCTTTCTTGCCCCTGGGGCATGTTTTGCAGTTGTTTACGTCTTTTAAATGCCGCTCACCTGTAATTGTCTGTTCTGTTCAGCTTTTCCCATCGTTTCGTTCCAGTGTGTGTGAGTGTGTGTGCCTTCTTGTTTCTGTTGCTCTTTCTGAATGTGTCTGAAATTGCTCTGGGGGAAATGATTCCTGCAGCTGAAGCTGCCAAAATGTATACCCAAGTGTTTGTTTTTTGGTTTTCTTTTTGTTGTTGATTTTAATAAAAATATAAGTAATAGTATATTGTAATGGAAGTAGTAGTAGAACGCTTTATAATCAACTTGTCAGTAGCTTTGGGGAATTGTCATCAACTTATGGTTTATTCAATTGTTTAGGCTATTCTTAATATTAATATGCCAAGTTAATCTGACACCAAATCTTTGCAATTCGAATGTGTTTCAATATTAAATCTTATTCTAGGGCAATTTACTTTATTGCTTGGCATTGTAACTAATCAATAAGTCAGTGTTTAGTTTAAGAAATACTGAAAGAGTAAGAAACTAGAGTAAGTTCGTTAGTGACGTGTTGCTTTTGAATTTTATGCTCCTACATTCTCGTCTTTCTCCTCATTTATTTATTCCTTTTTAACAGAATTTTTTGTTAATCTGTTTTGACTTTTCATAGAAGCCTCATCTACACAATCCTTTTAACTAACCTAACCTAACTAACCTAATCCCTAATCCTTTAAAACAAACACAGGGAGCTATAACTTGGCCAATTGTTGGAATTGTATAGCTTTCTGAACTTCTCAGAGTATATGTATATATTGTCCATTCTAAAACTTGCCAGAAGTTGAATCAAAATGTTGTACTCCCAATTTGTAACTTCTTAATGCCAATATAGATATGATATAATAATGACAGTAATTTTTTAAAATTCGACAATAAAATTTTAAAAACATTTAATGAATATCCCATTTCAAGACTTGAGAATTCTACGCTGCATCCTAGAAGTATGCTAAGAAGACTTTATTAACTTTTACAAATATATTTGTCAAAATTGTAGAAGATTTATTAGAGTTATTTTGGAGCTGTTAATTATTATTTATATCCGAAATTTCTAGCAGCAACATTCACTAAAATTCTTAACTTTTGGCCTAGATTAATTGCAAAATCTAATTATATTTTGTTTCATATTTTGAAATATCAGTTAGTTGCGTGAGTAGTGAGAAAATTCTCAAGAGTAATTTCAACCACTTTGGCCAACTTTAACTATAACAACTAGTTTATTTCTATGTACAGTTAGTTGCTGCAACTGTACTTTTGGCCATCTTTGATATAATTAAGTTGCCTGTTTTGGTTCATTGCATGAAAATTGCCAAGTCCTTGGCGGTTTTACCCCAGTCACTGGCGTTACGTCCCACTTTGCAATTCACAAATGAAATTTGCATGTTTTTGCCAAAGTAGAAAGGAAAGGGATGGGAGTGAGGAGCAAGAAGGAGAAGGCAAGTGCAGGGAACTGCTACAGCTAAAAGTAAACATTTAAACAATAACAGCAACTTTGCATGTTCAACAATTGTTGCAACAACAATAGACCGAGACCCTTAGACCAAGACCTCCAGTTGAGTCAGTTCGGGTCGAAAATAATAAAGTTTTACAGCTGAAAATTACTCAATTCCCGTTGCCCGAAAAAGTTAACTTAATTTTTCGTAGTTGCCTTTTGTCTGTGCTGAATGAGTGAGTGAAGGGGGGAGAAAAAGTTTCTTTTTTTTGTATAAAAAGGTGCAGGCGGGCAGCGGCGACAACAACATGAGCAACAACTGCGAAAAACGCTTTGCAACACTTTTGGCGGCCACTCGACTCGAAATGGGGCCAGACAATGACAAAAAGAAGAAGGCGGACAAAAGAAGTGTGACGGAGGGGAAAGAAATGCTTCCACCATTGATTGCACGTAGCTGAAACTTGGCATTCATTTGCGTATGCCGTGGCCAGTGTTGGAAAATTCACTTGCCAGACAAAAAAATGAATATCAAAAAAAAAAAAAAAGAAAGAAAAATAATTGCATTTTCACATCCACATTCAGTAAGAGAAGTCGTTCATTCGCTTGTTGAAATTACTTTTGGGCAAAGCCATCAGCAAAAAACTGAGTGTTGATTTTATCAGTGCTTTTTGGCTCTTTCGATTAATGCTTTAAGCCATAATTGAGTATGTGAATGGAGTAAGAGTTGCAAAAGTATTGTTAAGTAAAGGCAAAAAGGTATTTTTTACAGATTACAGCTTATCTATCGGGATTACTTTTGAATGAATGACTTAAATACTCTGCAATGAATATCTCAGAGAATATTTTGAATATTAGTTATGTACAAATTCGATCTTTCATCTAAATTTAAGCAAGTTTTTGCTGAATAATTCTTCTGTTTGAGCCTCTTGATTCCCCACAAACAAACACTAATCTCCAGGGTATACCTTTTTACTTTCTTTCCTTAATGCAAATTACAAAATGTTTGATTTTTTTTTGTTTTCCAAAATAATTTGTGCAGAATTTCTCTTGTTCATGTTGGACCACCTTCTTAATGCCCTTCCTCGCATTCTTATACCCTACTCCTTGTTATGCTCTTCATGCTCGACTCATCCTAGGCACACAATTCAAAACTCATTTCAATTTAGCACCCAAAGCTCTTTGGCTTGGAAATCAAATTAAAAATCGCACCAATGACCAAGCTCTGGACCCTGGGGCCATGAACCACCTGAGACTGAGCGATGGCGAATGAAGAGTCGAATGGTACAAGAGGGGTGGCAAGGGTGTGGGGTGGCGGAGAGAACCTTTAAAAATGCTGCCACACGGCTCAGTGAGTGCAAATCAAAATAAAATTTAAATCTCTTTGAGAGCTGAGCTGGGTTTTGGCCTCACATACACACAGAGTAAAATCATTTTTAGCTGTCAAATAAATTACACTTTTTTTGTTGGTGGTGGCAACCCTAGTCTACAAAATGGCGTTGAATGCATAATTTGGCAGGCTGAAAAGGGGGAAAGTTATAAAATACAGAGTGTGTGTGATAGAGAGAGAGAGAAACTCACTTGGTTTAATTGATTTTGCAGTTAGTCGAAGGGTTTTCAAGTTATAAATTTTGCAGAGTGTCGATTTGTTTTTGTTTGTGTCTACACTCCTGAATTGAGGGGAGGGGTACAATTCGTTGCCGTGTACCATGGCCAACACCCTTGAGCCAACACTCATTTGCACTTAACACTTTTGGCCATTTTGTTTACCAGGAATTGGGACCTAGACGCCATTGTGGCTCAAAGTTTATTTCCTATCTTTGTCGCTCTGTCGCTGTGCCGGCAAAGGCAATGATGAGGAAAATTGCAAAATTTTCGTGCCTTTCGATAATTAAATATGCTCATCGTGAGTGAGTGAGTGAGTGAGTTAGTTAGTGTGAGAGAAACAGCAGCACATGGGTGTCTAATTGGATTGTCGCAGTGTTGGCTAACGTCGTCTGACTGCATAAGCATCTCCGCGAAAACTCTCGGTATTTCTCTCTGTATATCTTTGTCTTAGTATTAATCCACCATGACCCACATAAGTTCCACAAATTCGCTTTGGCAAAAACTTTTTAATGAAGTTTCGTCGTTCTTAAAACAAACTTTTTTTTTGTTACCTCTCACCCCCACCATGACCTTTCACCCACACACCCATCATCCATTCTAGCCGCACATGTTGTTCTCTATTTATTTTGATTTTCCTATCTGTTTTTTTTTCTTTGCAACACTGTGTCTGCCTAGTGTTCAGTAGATGGTGTGGGGAGAGTGGCTGATGGTTTGCGGGAGGGTGGGGAGTGCGGTAAGTGCCACATTTGTCGGGTGATACGCTTTTAATTAATGGCGATGGCAAGTAAACTTTTCCACCAAGGCTTTAATTGCAGCTGATGCGTAGCGTAAAAGTACAGTTGTGTTTGCCAGAGAGCTTAGCAATCTCTGTGTGTGTGAGTGGGTGTAAGGATGTGTGACGAAGCTTAGGGCTTAGAGAGTTTACTTAGCATAGCTTAGGCAAAAGTCCTTGAGAAGTTAGTGAGTTAACAAACTGACTGAACGAAATTGTATTAAGCTTGATTACTAAAAATATCATTATCTATGTTTCTTTTTTTAGGTGCTCCCACTGTGATGGCACTGAATGCCACACCTGTGGCCTACCCCGGTTCACCTTTACATCTCAATGTGGAATTCTGTGCCAATCCCCCGGCACATGCAGCCCGCTGGCTACATGGTGATCGTGTCTTTACCCCGGGCAATCAATATGGCAGCACAGTGCTGGCCTATTCTGTCAAGGTACACAGAGAGAAAAGTATTCCCAAGATCTTTACTTATAAAAGGTTTTTGTCTTTGTTTGCTCTGTTTTGTTTTCGCAGGATCTGCCCACACCATATTGCAAGGAGGCTCGTCTTACCTATGTTAGTATGCATGAGCGTGTGCCGCGCACTTTTTACTTCATTGTCTCAACGCCTGGAGGCGTGGCCGAGGCTGTGTTCCATGTGAATTTCACAAAACGCCATCGACCCATGTCGAATGCCATCGATGACGATGAGGAGGAGGAACTGAATCGACCAGAACAAATACATTTCCCAGTTTTTAGCAATAATACGGCAACCAATTTGTGTAACTCATTGGTCCTGACCTTGGTCATCCTGAGCATATTCAGTTGCCACTGAGTTGGGCGATGAACAATTTAAGAGAGTGTGTGAGTGAACTGAATGAATGAGCGATTGAAGTGCAGTTAGTATCTACTATCAACTATTACTACAAAACCTACAACTATTTCTATATAACCCTCCCCCCTAAACATACAAAACCGATCCCCCTTAACCACATGAGATTATGCTATCCAAAAACTACTATTTACTCTACTCGACCTATACCAAGTAAACTTAGCTCTATACATATATATATATATATTTATATGTTTGTGTGTGTTGTATTTGTAATCAAATTTAGCCTAGCATCAAAAATGAAAATGAAAAATTCAAGAAAAAAGGCCTAACCCACAAGTACATACATAGTATAATCCCAGCCCAAGATACAGATAGCTATATAAATATATCGACACACACACACGCCCACACACACACACATATGCCTATATATATATGAAAAGGAAAACCAACCAAGCATTCTAGGCATTTAAGTTAAACACTTTTTACCCTAACCAAGCAAACTATTAACTATTTAGACCTAAAAGCGATAATTGCAACTGTATTTGTATGTGTGTGTTTGTAGTGCTTTAAACCAACAAAATGCCAAAACAAAAATATCCTTTACCCACAAAAAAAAAACAAAAGACAAAAATAATTGTAAAGAAAAGAGCCACAATAACTTTGGCCATGCCAAAGCGTTTTATACTCCTGCAGGGGCTGGATTAAGATATCCTTGGATAATTAGCTAAACGGTTTTCTCAAATTTCACTTTCCTCTAAAAAGAGTCCTTGTTTATGCTATGAAATGATTTATGATTCAATCAAAAATGATCTTCTGTAAGTAAAAGTGGCAATTAGAAAAACATCGAGTTAAAAATATTTACAATTTTTTATGCTAATGCTAAAGCAGTTCTTCAGTCTTCTACAAAACTAGCAGGTTTAGAATTGAGTACTAGAAACTCTTCAAGTTTCAATACTGAGTCGAAATCTAGTCAAATTTTTATTCATAATACGTCGATAGCCATTCATTTGAAAAAGTAGGAAAATGAATATTTATTTTAGTTGCTCGAGATTTTAGGGTTGGCAAATCAGCTAATGCAAGGTATAGTGTTGGTGAAAGCCATTTTTATGGATTGTGGCGTTGCCAGACTTTTGTTTTTTGGTATTTAAGTTTGAACTCAAGAGATCATTCTTAGCTAAGCAAAAATTGTATATTTAAAAGATAAACAAAGTACAGTCTATACCCAAAACTAAAAAACATTCAAATTCGTATTCAAATTAGTTTTACAACTTTGAAAACCTAGAAACTAGACTTATACTTTTCCGATTAGGAAAATCCATACTAGACACAATGGATATAAACTATATAACCTCTGCAGGGGTATCGACATGCTCAATCTTTGTTGGATTAATAGATACTTTAAGTTCCTTTTTTCGACACAGAAAAACCAAAAAGAGAAAAAAAGGAAAAAGATAGTGACAAGCGACTGATTTTGTTAAATATTTTGAATATGGTTAGAAATTTATGTATGTCTATGATAAGAGCAGAGCAAGAAAACCAAAAAAGCGAAACTAATTTAACTATATAGTTTAATAATAAATTGTAAATGAAAGTGAAAACAAAAACAAAAACCAAAAAGTTAATAATGAATATAAAAAAAACAAAAAACTTACCAGGCACGAACAAATTCCTTCCATTTGAAAAAAGAAAAAACTAAAAGAATACGAAAAACCAAACATGTAAAATATTTTTCGAAAAAAGTAACCAATAAATTTTTGAAATTCCATTGAGTTAAGTAAAATTAAAAATTAAATATATATATAGTTTTATTTAATTTCAAAGGACCAAAATACTTTGATTTTTCTTTCTTCAATGCTTAAAATCCAAGTCAAAAACAAAAGTTGTAAATAAATGTTTAAAATATAGGAAAAGAATTAAACAGAAATGCTCAAAAGAAAGAATAAATTAATAAAAAGTGTTAAATGTTACCCCCAACAAAAAACAATTGTCAAAAAGTAGATCGTAAACTAAACGAAATATATATAAAGTCGATTCATATGCCTATTGTAAAATATTTCATTTGGAATGAACACTCAAAACGTAACACCAGATAAAAATGAAAAAAAAGCAACGGGGAAGAAAGCAAAAGGAAGACGAAAGTTATTTGCCATCAAATTTTTGTATAAAGCCAAAGCTTTTGTAATTTATTTCATAGATGATCTAAGCTATTTAATCACAAGTAATCCCCCCCCACTTAAGTATATATTATACACTAAGGCAAAATCCAGATCAATGTATAAAAAGAAAACGCAAAAGAAGAACTTAACGCCAATTTAAGAGAGAAAAGTTTAAACAATTACCAAATGAGGAATAACTTACTTATATATACATACATATATATGTATTATGCCAGTTTACTAAGCAGAGAATTCCAAGAATTCATGCCAAAAACAGAAAACAAATGAATAATTTTAGTATCATGTATTATTTTATGTAATGCCTAAAATGAATACAAATTATATATATATACTTTATTATATATATACCCCTTATATAGAGTATATGTATAGTATAGTGTGTGTGTGTATGTATCGCAATGTATAATTGAGTTGGCAACTTTTTAATTTTCATTTTTCATTTTCTTGATTGCAACAAATTGTATTTAACTAAAGCAAAAGAAACAAACACGTCGTCATGTTAACTAAAAAACCAAACCAAAAACAAATTAATTAAATATTAATATTAATATCTATATACACACATTATATGTATATTAAATTGTATGATCAATTTGTTTATTATGCTGGTAATATTTCTAAAATATTATTATTTAAAAACCAACAACATATGAACACGAAACAAAAAGATCTTTAGTCCCCCCACAAATAACATTACAAAAAAAAGTGTAAGAAATAACAAAATGGTTAAACAAAAACTTAGCTCTTAAGTGACAAACCAAAATGTGGCAAATTAATTTTTAAACAAAATATAAACATAAACCATAAATTTGTTCATTTGTAGTGCAAAAAAAAGAAAGAAAAATAAACACATAAATCACACACACAAAAGAAGAAAAGAAACAAACTAACTACCAAATACGAGTTACAATAAGCAAATGGTTTAATTCATAGGCCCAAAGAAATAAGAAAATGGAAGCAACAACCACCAATAAGACACAAGAACAAATACAAAACAAAAACAACAAGTAAAAGAAAACGAAAAAATAAAAACGAAAATCAATTTTTAGCCATACGAAATAAACATTAAACAGAAACTAGAACTACAACTAAATGAGAAAGAGCAAAGAACAGAAAATATATAAAACAAAACCAACAACAAATTGAATTTGAATCAAAAGAAACAAATGAATCCAACTGAATTCGGTCGAACCGAACTTTTTATACTCTTAAAAAGTGGACATTTCCCAAAGAAAGGTGGAGAATCTAATGCAATAAACTTGTTCATAGATGTTTTTGACTAAAACTGAAGACATTAATTAGAACCAATAGGTGTTGAATTCATCATCCAATTTAACATTGGCGGATCTAAATATCCCTGAAGTATGCAACAGACACTAAAAATTAATAAACTCTATTTTCTCATATTTTTGAAATATATTTTTAATGAAAATTAAAGAAAAATTGCAGCAACATTTTGAGGTTTGAAATGTCCCACAAAAGTTTCACAACAAACTTGAGATTTAAAGCCAAAAAACTTGACATTCTGAATGATCAATACTACCGAAGGATGATCACTTTTTATAACCGTTACGATTCTCGAAGCTCTCCTAACTTTTTTAAGAGTATCAAAACGAAAAACTTCCCCTAAACACACACACACACTAAAAACAATAAATGAAGAGAAAGAAAAAAAACTTTGCATAGGTCAAAAGCCAAAAGGCCCAAGTAACTGTTAAATTTAAGCCAACTAAAAAATACAAAACAAAAGGATGAGAGGAAAAACAAAAACAAAATGCCTGGCAAAGAAAACAAAGAGCAACATAAGGCAAAATGAATGAAAATGGGCCCTCTAAAAAATTTACAAGTTTAAGTGACAAAGCAACAACAAGAAAATAGCCAATTTAGCATAAAACGTAAAGCGAAACAAATGACAAAAACTAAAAAAACAAAAATAAAATAAAATGAAATGAAAGAGGAAACACACAAAAACAACAAAAGAGAAAACAAAAACAAAAAAGAAAATGACAAAAAAAAAACAAAATAAAATTTGAAATGAGAAAATGCAAGAAAAAAATTGAATTTTACTACTCCCTCTGGAAAGGGGGATTTTAAATGGGTAAAATGAGAGTAAAGTATCTAAGGTGGGGCTGGGCTGTGGTTTCTTCTATTACATACGCACCGTGGCACCATCTAGCGGTTACCATTGGTTTCGCAGTAACTTATTTATAACACTTATGATGAGCTAATTGTGCAACAAGCTAAGATTCGTTTCGAAAAATACAACAATAGTGGGTTAACTTTTTTATTTCAAAAACTTATTAAATTTCAAATTAAGTTTCAAGAAGTTGTTATTATTTAGAACTTGATTTTTTACCCTTGGATAATAATAAGAAGGACAAAATAAAACAATGAAAATTTCGATAATGTTGTTTTGACTTTAAAAATTGAATAATTTTATATATTTTATATTTCAGTGGTGGGTCAAGAAGTTGGTTAAGGGGAGAAATCATTTATTTCGGGATATAGAAATGCTTAGGAGAACATTTAATAAACTTTTTAATACAAATAAATGATTTCTTTTGTTATATTCAAAGTTTACAATATCCATACAAAAGATTGGATACAAGTAATCAATCTGTTGGAAGATATGATTCCGAGAGCCCACGTGGTATTGGTCGCGCAGCTATGTATAAATGAAAGGGCAATACTCTTGTGTGCGAATATATATAAGTACGTAACTTTATTAGAACTTAACTACACCTTGATACCAACCGATGGCGCTAATATCGAACACAATCAAAAGTAAATCTCCAAGCCATAAAAAACTCAAGTTTGTATAAAAATCTTTATAATATATAATTTATGTCTTCTTAATGCTGTGAGAAATCTCCGAAATTTAATATTTAAAAACATGCAATAATATGTAGGTAATAATTTCTAATTTTTACTATCCAAAAAAAAAGTTAAGACTTTTTGGGTGGATGTTAAGAGAAGCTATTAACAATATGAAACGTTCTCAACCAAATTACCTTCCAATACAATCATTAATTTTAAAAGAATAAATATGGTGGAACGCTTTAGGCAAAGACTTTCAACTAATGAAAAGCATTGACCATAACTCGAAAAGAAAATCCAAATTTCAATGCTGAAGTGAATGGCTTTTCCTTTTAGTGTCTTTATTTCTTTTCATGATAAATTTTTCTTAGTTTCTTTGCACTCAACTCGAACTACTCAACTCATTAGAGAAATATTTGCCAAGATAGATGAACTGCATCGAGATCTGCCCACTTACTTCCCCAACTGACCAATTAGGCGATTTCACCATCAACCAGCTAATTGCAATAACTTTATTAACATTAAGCAGCCGGAGCCACTCCAGCGATGGCCATCTAATGCCCCACCCAACACACCGAATCGCAGTGGGAAACCACTGATCGAATGTTGTATATACCATAGATAAATCAATCAGCCGCAGCGCCTCGCCCATTGTGGATTGCCATGGACATAAAGTCTACAATTTTATGGTTAAATTTTTTTTGATATTTGGTTTTGTTATTCGACATTTTGGTTCCTCAAAATCCTCCAAATGGCGCCTATTATAAGCAAATTGAGAAATGCATGTGAGTGTGTGTGTGTACGTGTGTGTGGCTGGGTGGTTGTAGTTTGCGGTTAGAGTTGGAGCCGGTTGCCAGTTGGCGGTTTGCGGTTTTGGTCATGACAACAATTAAAAAGAAATGCGCACAGAAATGCCAAATTGGCAATTGCGGATACATATTTGTTCGCAGGTTCAAGTTGATCGCTGGTCGCTGGCTGCCATCTAGTCCCTGGCTTGTCTCTCTTGGCCTGTGGTTTTGGTGGCACAACCATTAGAGGCACCTTTCGCTTTGGCGCGTGCGTCGACATTAGCCCATTCCACGGTTATTCCACTCGATCGCTGGTCAGGAATTTCAATTGATAGATTACACAGTAACTTGTCTCTTTGTTTTTTCTGCCAGTGTATTCATATTTATTTTGATGTTGTTGTTGCTGTTACGCCTCCGCCCTCTTTTGTTAGTCTTTGGTTAACAGTTTTACTGTCATTAGCGCCACAAGCCACATCAAGTGCCACATACATAAACCGGCCTGGTTATCACTACAGAGAGGAAAAAAAAAACAGAAGGAAAAAACAGGTTGGCTAAACTCTTTAGGCCAAAAAGTGTAGCAGCCAGCCACCGACCGACGAGCCGACCAGTCACCCAGCGTCATTCCCCTTCCCACCACCCCCTCTCGCCCACTATCCACATTTTGGCCAGTCCATCCTGCGGTGTCGATGTACTTTTGATTTCCAAGTAATAAACATGAACCACAACGTTCGCGCTTGATGACAACAACGCAACTGGAATGGAAATGTTCAAAGGTTGTTGCTGTTGGTGGAATCGCGGTAGACACGCAGGCAGGCAGGTGGGTAGGTGTATGGATAAATGGATGTAGCCAGATATCAGGCTTAGTATGCGAGATGGGCTGATTGAACCAATACAAACCGGAATCACCTCCAATCTCCTTCGTCGCTGCTCAGCCTCCACTTGTTCCTGCTGAGTGTGCGAGGGTACGACTGTATCTGTGTGTGTGCTGTAGCCTTTCCCTTTCATTTGCATTTTTGATTGATATTGATGCCACTGCGATACTTATTATGGCCTTATATCATGACTAGTGAAATAGAGAATTTAACATCTCATTTTCAAATAATGTTTATCAAGGTAATTATGCGAAACTCTTTGAAATCAACTACACAGAACAGAATTTAAGGAAGCGATAAAAAAATAAGAGAAATGTTTCCCAGTTGACAATCTAATTTAAAGAAATTAGAATAAATTAGTAATTAGTAATCAGTTTGATCCTTTGACCTTTAAACCGAAATAAACTATTTTATGTTTGCAATTTTTATAAATAATAATAACCTTATAAATATCCAAATCTTTCGGTGAAAGAGTCAGTCTTTGAGCCGCGATAATAAGACTTGCATAATATAAAATAAGTTTTGATTCAATATTATTATTATTAGTAAAGTAAAGGATATGGTTGTAAACTATCAACCTAACTATATTTTTACAAGCACTAATGCCTTTGGCTTACACTTAGACAACTCATCTACCGAGGAGTGCTTGACTAAGTATATTTAAAAGATATCTAGTGATAGGCTTATAATAACAGCTCAAAATCTGACAAAATTTTAAATACAAAAAATGTGAATGAAACTTGCTATCCGATTTGAATTTTTAGCTTGTCAAATTAAAGGTAATAATAGTATTTAAAAAGGTTGATTTATCTATCTATTATAGTTTATTAATAATATCTTATTTTTATGAAATTTGGTGCTCTGCTCTTATTGGCATGAGTAAATAAAAATTTAAAGACAGTTTTCAAAACTTACAAATGGGGAAAGCACTGCAAATTGTTTTATATTTCTCATAACTTTTCACAAAGAAAGAGAGAAGCATTAAACAATGAATTTATTGTTAAACGAAAATGAGTCCACGTGGAAAAATTCGTTAAAATAAATAGAATAAGAAAAATGTATAAAAGTTCTTAGAAGCCCTCACTTGTAAGATAATAGTAAGTTTAGAGGCAAAAAAAAAAACTAACTAACTACTTAAATAACTAACTACTACTAACAAACCGAAGAACAAATTCACAAGTTTTTGAAATTATTCAATGAGATCTTAAGACATTTGATGATTTGTAAAGACATTTGTTGGACTACCTTAAAATGTATCTAATTAAAGCCACTTGGGATAAAACAAGGATTATTCACGATCATAATTTCCGTTTGACTTTAATTTATTTGAAATAATTATTTAATTTATGTTTCCACAATGTGTATCATTTTATGAGTTTATCAGCACGAAAAGAGATTGTACGAAAACCGAAATGGCTGTAACAAGTCGTTGGCATCAGTTTTGTTATTCAATAGGCCAACAATATCAAATAGTAACGATTTGTGAAAGTGTCGTTTAAAACTAATAAAACACGAATTTTAACTGCTTTCCCACGCAAAAAAAACAAAAGTGCCCAACTCTCTTGCGTGATTGTCCTTTAATTGCGATAAAGAAATAACTGATTCCCTTTTGACATTTTTACCTGTAAGTGTTTAATGTGCTATGTCCTGGTTGATATCCTTGAATCGATTCCTTATCAGCTACGCCTTGGTAAGCAATTACTTATTAATTGTAAGTTACATATATAACTATGGATAGTTGAAAACGTATTTCCACTTTAAATTCATTCGGCCATAAAACGCTGACAATTAAAATCATTTCCATTGCAGTTCATTGGCGTATTGGGCGGGAGAAGGCTCGCTCGGACTCGCACTCCTGCTCGGACAAATAATTTTTTATACACTTTTATGAAATTTCACAGTTCAATTAATGCATTTTAATTTTAACTTTATTTTCCAATTTACTTCACACTGTTAAAAAGGCGGCAAGAAACAAAGACAGATGGAGATGAATCAAGTGATGCAGAGAGAGAGAGAGAGAGAGAGAGAGAGAGAGAGAGAGAGAGAGAGAGAGAGAGAGACAAAATGGTTAACGCAAAATTAAAAATGGTTTTTGATTGATTGTTGCATGAAATTGGCTTTTTGGTTTGAGAACTGGTCCATTGATTGTAATTGCCGTTTTCGCTCTCTGAGTTTATATTTTATTTGCCCTGTGCACTTAATTAGCAACAAGACTAGGAAAGGGGGGGGGGTGGAATGGAATGGGGTCCTGAGGCCGAACGCTTCTTCTACCCTGCCACGCCTTCTTGTGTCACACACCTTCTGTCTGAATGGAGTTTACGCCCGAATGGGCTTTTTAAAATCAAATAAGTATAATAAATAAAATTCAGAAAATAACCAGAAATCAAATTAACTTAATTGCTTTTAATAGATTTTTCCGCAATTTTCCCTCAGTGGGATTTCATCTTGTGTGCGGTCAAGGCATTTCATAGATTTCCTTTAAATTTTTTCATTTGGTTTTTGGGAACGACAAGTTTTCCCATGCGGAAGGAAATGCTGAATTTTGCTACATTTTGCTGAACTAAGCTGAGCTGGTGAAAATTAGCCACAGACAATTTATGAGTTGCAGCAATTTCCTTGCCACAGTTTGCAGTTGCAACTATTCATTCAGGTATTGTATGTATTTATGTACTCTCCTCGGTTATATAATCTCACCAAATGAATTTGTTTTTTCTTTCAATTTTTTTTGTCATCTGTAATTGTCTTTGGCAAAAATGCCAATGCCAGTGGAAATGCCCACCCATAAAACTTGAATAAATTGTGAGAGAAAGCAGCAACTTAAATAGGCGAAACAGTTTTAGTTGAAAGATAAGAACCAACCCAAACAGTTGAAACCTCTAAAAGTTGAAAGAGAAGAAAGCATGTCGATCGAATCGATTTACAACTCATCTCGCATCTTTCTCGGGCATCTTTCTGCTTAGGTGAATCGCACACAAAATTAACCACAAAGCAAAAAAAGTTTTCTAGATTAAAATACAAATTGGGTAGTATAGGAATTTGTCTTTTTTACCCCATTTCAGAAATCGCAATCTGTTTATTATTTACACTTATTAATACTTATTATATAGGCTTGGTACAAGGCCGTAAAAGTTGTTGCCAAAACTAAATTTTAGTACAGAAAAAAAACGATTTTATTTATTATTTTCAGCCGTACGGTAGGATTGGTTTGTTTGGTTTGAATTCTTTATCCTTACTAAAAAAATTATCAAATTTCTTGACTATATTGACAGAATATAGTTGAAGGAAACTAAAGGAAACAGTTTTTATCTATAAAAAAATCCGACGAGAAACTATGTACGTAGTTGAGACTACTTTATTGAGATATTCAAATAGTTTCTTAAGCCCAAAAATCAATCATTTCGATTTAAAAGTTAAGTTAAAATATATAATTTTCTCATTGGTCTAGCCTTTGAAGGTTTGCTGCTGAGGAGTTGAGGTATTTACATTTTTTATGCTAATATTTTTTTATTTTTTGTATATTTTAATTGTCGAGTACTTGGCTTTATTTGTATACTAATTATTTCATTGTATTTCTATTGAATAATTTCTTATTTTTTTATTGCATTTTACCATGATTTGCTGAATCATTAACGGATGTATATTGACTTTAATAAAATATGCAATAAACAAAATGAATTGCCCAAAGCATAAATAAATACAGAAGTGAAAAAATGTAAATACATGTGTACAAAAACAAAAACGTCACATTTCAATAAATCAGATAGAGATAGTAGGAAAGAGGGATAGAGAGAGAGAGAGACAGAGCAAGTGAGAGGGGGATACAATGAAAGAAAGAGAGATAGGAAAAAATGGCACTCTGCAAAACCGCATTCACACACATTAATCAATCAGTTCGAAAACGTCAAACGCTTAACAAACAAACGAAAAAAACAACAACAGCAGCAATAAAATGCAAAAATAAAAAATAAAAACGAGAAATAAAATTAACAAAACTAAAGCAATGTCTAAATGCCGCCGCCTCATTAAAGTTTAATGGAAATAGCAAAATCAACAAACTCAGCCATCAAATGAAACGACAAGCGTGAATTGATTGAATAAAGCGAGGAAAGAAGGAAAATGCCGGAAGGGAGGGAAAATTTATGAAGAGACTTAAGTACTTGGCTACCTGAGAAGGGCTTTCACTTGCAATCCAACTAGACGACCCAACTAACTTACCCAAAGAGGGTAACACATATGTTTCGACTACTTTGACTATTTATGGCAATGCCAAAGGGGAAACCTGTTGCAGAGTTTTCCCGCGATTAGGTTTCCCCCTCTTTGCTTCGCTTTGCTTCTCTTCTCTTCTTTTCTTTTTGGCAGGGTCAATGTTGCTGCTGCTGCTGCTGTAGAAAGCCAAAAAATCAGCAAGTATTAACACATTTGTTTGAAAAAGACTTTGCTGTACCCTGCAATGCTTAGAAAGACCTACAAACTTTTAAAAAATTAAGGTGTTCTGAACATTTTTTATACAAACATTTTTGAAAATTAAGAAGACCATACATATCCTAGAATCTTTTGAAGAATTCCGACACTTTTTAATCTTCTTTCTCTTGGCTTTTTCTGTACATGTACTTACTAAAATACAGTTTTCACTGATTGCGAAATTGTCTCAAAGAATCTGAAAGAGTTTTAATGTATCCCAAAAACATTTGTGAAATGAAATGAAACATTTTCTTAAGCAAACAAAACAGTTCTTTAAACAGCCTTGTCATTTTATGAGGGAACTGAAAATACTTCCCAAGAAACTGTGTAAAACTTTTTCGTTTGATTTGGAAAAGTTGCTTAACTCAGTTAACTTAATTCAGTTAAACGGAGTTCATATAAAACAGTTATGATGCATATGAAGCAAGGCTCTGAAGAGAATCACTTTGTATAAGGCACGCATCCATAAACAAGAATTAAATAAAAGTCAATCAACATATAGGATACACACAGTGGAAATTGTCTAGTCCATTTTCGACTTTAAAGCAATCAACGAGTAACTAGAATGAAATGAAATAATCAACCAGTAAATATACTCACCTTACCCCTCGATAGTACAGGGTATAGAAATTGTCATTGCACTAAACGACAGAGATGGCAAAAGTAAGATGCCAATGTGACGGCGAGGGAAATGCAATGCGAAAAGCAAAGGGGAGGCAATGCTTGCGCAATCGCTGGACCTGGCCAAAGACAAGTTTTGTGCTACACTTTAAGGATCGGGCAACTGCAGCAGTAGTTGCAACGCGTTGTGGCGGTGGTGGCAACAGCAAGACTCCACAACTCCACACCGTCAACTGCCACGAAAAGAAAACGAAATGCTTGGTCCCAGTCGGTTTCACTTTCATTCGCAACGCGCACGCGCAACTGTCAGGGTCGTCAAGTAGAAATTACACCTGAAAAACTACACCAACGAAACAAATAATACAAAAAAAAAAAAAAAAGGAATTACAAAAACCCTCACAAAAAATAAACTGCGAAAAAAAACCATCTTGATGGCAGTTTTAATTATATAGAAAAACAGATTTAATAGTTCATTTCAATTGTGTGGCCCATCAATATAAATAATTAAGTGTTTTAAGTTTCGCTTGCAACATTTAATGGATGCAGGTAAATAAATAACAATACCAACAACAACAACAACAACGACGCACAAGAAAAAATACACGAGTGAACAAATTAACAAACAAGTGCGAAATGATTGTAATAATGCTTAATAATACAAATGCAAAAATGAATTGTGAGCTAATTGAGATTAAGTGCCAATAAAATTGCATTAAATTTTTCTGTTTTCCACAAGCATTAAATCAAAACTTATCTTTTCGATCAAGTATGTTTGTTTTTTGTTTTTGGAATTTTATTGATTCCATAATACAGAATTTATGGCATAAAATGAAACTTTTTAATTTTATTTACATTACATGGGACTGATTAGATTATCCAACATTTTGCAGAGTTCCAAATGCTTAAAAACTAAATTTTAATAAGGGTTTTAGCTACTAATCCCCAAAAGATATAGATCGGTTGGACGTTTACTGTTTTCCAAAAAGTATCTTTTAATTTCAGTATTTGATATTTGGATGCCTTCTTTTAGTTACGATGGATATACTTAGTTAAGGCCGAATTTAACCTCTTTAACTTCTTAATACAATTTTCATTTAAGATAGATCAAATTGGTCCAGGATCTGCTTACCAAGTGAATTTCAATTTGCTTTCATTTCATTCATATTTGTAGTAATCTGGTAGTTCCAGATTAAATGTTTATGTTTATTTATTTTAAATTTTTTGGCTTGTAAATTGTGAAAGTCCAAAATATTTGAGGATCTTAGTTTATATTGCAAGAACTGCACAGTTACTCGAACAGTTGATATTGCTAATATTATCCTGAATATACTTTTCATAAAGAAATGTTTTTTTTATACAGTTGTTTTTAATACAACTGTTGTGCAATGGTTTATTTGCTTGGCAACAACTTGGCAACAACACTAAAATGATCTTAAATTTTGAACTTTAATTCTAATATTTTTGGTTTCTAATATCTTACTAAAATTTTGCAAATTAGATCTATTGATTTAAAAACAGGCCGAAAAGTTTCAGTTTTAAGGGTTAGGCAGAAAATTTCGATTTTTCAAAAATATATACTTATGTAAATGAATTTTAAAAAGCTGAATTAAAAAAGTCCAAAAATGAATCTAAATGGAAGAAAGCAAATTTTTGAGGGAAGGTTGAAGAAAATGGTAAAGGTAGTTTTTTTGAAGTAGTTGACCAAAAACTATTTTGATTTTGTTCGTTGAGAGTTGTTTTTATAAAAAGTACATAAATTAAATGTGGTTAATATTTTGATATCAAGAAATCACAAATGACATTGCTAGATAAAGAGTTCTTCAAATTAACGTCTCCTCCTCATGAAAATAAGAAAAACATCCAAAAATTGATATTATTTCACCTACAAAACTAAAATTGATATTACACCTACAAATCCAAGCAACGAACTAATTAAAAACCTAGTAAAAACTGGATAACACAATAGGATAATAGTTTTTGGGCTATTCTGGTTACCAGTTTAAAAACACAAATTCTTTTTTTGTTTCTCAGGCTACAAATTCACATTCTCAAAGCTTTTTAGATAAACTTTTCCATAATAAAACATCAAACTATAAAAAATGCTTCTAAAAATGTTGGGTCTCATGCATATCGAAACAGAATTTATTGTATGCACTTTCATGTTCCATTACATTTATCTCAAGATCTCTAAATCTAAATGAGTGTGAATTACCAATAGGTAGGCAATTTACCTGATCAGCAAAATATCTTAATCTGAAGTTTTCCTTTTCCCTTGCCCTTGCAAAATAAACTTGATTCAGCAGATCTCTTTATTGGGATCGATATTTTCCTTGACAGTCATCAGTTGTTCCCCCTGGCGTTCAGTGCAAAAAAACAAAATTTGAAAAATTGTGAAAGTTATTTGAATAATTTTGCAAATAGGAAAAAAAAAGAAAAACAAAACTGATTAAGGTAACCTTTTTTTTTTTCTTTTAGTGCTCTTGCAATTTTGATTAGGCCGAAAATTGATTGGATTTCAATATTATTTGTCGATGCAATTTAGAAATAATTTCCGTTAATGATTTACTCCAATTTCCAACTTTCGACAGAGACTAACGAAGAGATGAAAACCAGAAAAACCAAACTACAAGAAAAATAAGAAAAGAAAATATAAATAACCAACCTGCTCGACAGCCAACTCGAAAACAAGAGCAAAATCACCTTGAGGCAAATTTTGAGAGTTTAGGCCATGAACATGAATATTGCAAGTGAAATATGTTTTGGCATGCATATTTAATGCCTATCAAAATGCAACGGCAACAACAACAAGATCAACGGGCAACGTGCAGAAACATTCACACACAGCTAGTCAAACTATGTGAAAACCCCTCGTATGAACCATTTTAAATGCCATCAATTTCAATTTTCCAAATTAAATGTGAGCAGCACTCACCTGGGCACTATGAAAATGGGGGGTCCCCAACGAAGTGTATGGGGAGGGGGCAGGAAGGGGGCTAGATAATTAATAATTCATTACGTTGCCAGTAGCAATGACATAAGCCCAAAGCAAATACCAAAAACACCAAGCGCCAAACGCCAAGTTCAACCACTCGTTCAAAGCCATGGAAAGCGGTAAACGTTTTTGGCTTTAGCTTCGGCTTCGGTGTCGCTGTTTTTTTTTTAGGGAAAACTCCAAGAAAATTGCCAGGCAAAACAAGTGAAGCCACTTAGGAAAAATCATCATAAGAGTTATCGGTTAAAATCAAAGACCGAATGAGTGAGTGTGGGCCAAACAGGCTTGACAACTTTGTCGGTTAAATGTTAGAGTTTGTTTCTTTCTTTTCTTTCTTTCGCTCAGTTAACTTTATTTATTTGTTTTGCCTTTTTCGCTTGGAATGTCTTTCGGGGTTATTCACATTTTCATCATCATCATCATCATTACCAAAAATAAAAAGAAAAAAAACACCAACCTCTGTCTTTTTAATAGCAGCTCTGGCATGTGGCCCAAACATCAACTGCTAACTGCGGCAGCCACACTCATTGGCCTCTGTTGCATAGTTAGTGCTAGTGGCACTTCTACCGGTTTACCTTTGCAACCTCCACCCACCATCACCACCACCACAGAGAGGCCGCAGAATGTGACAACGGCAATGACCCAACCGATGAGTGCAGGAAGCGATCTGACTGTAAAACCTGATGATTTGACTGACAGCAGTCCCGAGGAGGTGAGGTTTAGAAATTTTGAAAGATTTTTGATTGGCACTAAGTGAGAGTACATTCACGTTTTTTTGACAGCTTAATGAGCAGGCAGCTAGCTCCGAATTGGAGGTCAGTGAGGATCTTCACTATGGCAGTGAAGTGGAAGGAGACAACGACCAAGAAAACGAAGGAGGCAAGGACAAAGACGAGTTTGTTGGGTAAGTTCGTTAGAGGAAGGGAGAGAAAGTTAGTTTCTCAATTCTTTTCTTTAGGGTTCCAGGTTTCTTGCCAACTATTTCCACGGTACCGCAAGAGTCTAGCAACTTGCCGACCAATGGTCATGGTTATATACAGTTCGATATCAATGATGAATTGCCAGTGGAATCTATGCACCGCCAGCGTCAGCTAACCAAATCCCGCACAGAAACAGTCAATGAAGTGCTTTATAATCTATTTCCCAATGGTTTCTCGGACATCTTTCGCTTCAGTGGTCAAGATGCTGCCACTACAGAGGCCAGCACAGAGATGGCCACAACGACTGAGGCGGAAAAAGCTGTGGTGCCAGCCACCACAGTGGAATCGATAGTTCCATCCACGACTCCAGCAACTGCAGTGCCCAAGAACCAAACCTACTATAGCTATCAGACCACAGTGACCAAGGAATATCGTCGAGAACTGCGTCCCGGGCACACAGAAATTATTGTCGAGCAAATTAGCAGTGCAGAAGGGGAACCTCCCTTCAAAGATGGCACTAACCACATTTCACGAGATGAATTGTTGCGCATTAATCGCGCAGCTGTCGACTCACCAGTTCTGCCCAGTTTGCTACTGCGACCAACTGAGAATGGAGATGATAATGAGACTTTGGTGGCAGCAGAGAGTGCTCCCATAGTTATACTCGGTGAACATGAAAGCGACTTGGATGAGGGACAATTGATTGAAGACAATCAGATAGCCGAATCCCATCAACATGAACGCTATCATCAGAGACTGCTTCCTCCGAGTGGTCACAATTTCAAAACTGGCGGAGTGGAAAGTTATAGCAGTCAGCATGGACCAGCTCAAGAGCAGCAAATCAATGTTCACATAATCCATGATGATACCCTAGCCAAGGCTCAAGCGCAAGGGCAAAAGAAGGAGGAGGTTAAAGCCAAGACGCCATCCCTAGCTCTGGATCACTATCAATTGCATAGTGAACAGCATTTCCAGCAGCGTCATCCTAGTGCCCAGGAAGCACCCTCAAGGAAATTCCTGAAGAGCTTTAAACCCATTATCACGGGAAGTGGAGAGAGTGTTGGAAATAAGGCTGTGGCCAGTTTTCACTACGAGGTCAATAATCATCCACCACAATTGCAACATAATTCGCAACCGCCTAAAGAGAGTGACTATTCGGCACAGTTTGTGAGGCCAGCCGCACAGTTGGCCTACCAACGAGAACTAAGTCATCATCTCCTGCAACAACCGGGCAAAGAGAGTAGTCCACAGTCTAAGCTAAACACCCAAGCAGTTCCCTCGCCCACATCTGCTCCAGCGTCTTCAAACACACCTCATAGCTTGGTTTATGTCACGTTGAACTCGGCTCAGACAACGCCATTGCCATTGCCCAAAGAAGAATCTCTGGCACCCAATTTACCTAGTCCTCATGACTATGTCTCGGAGGCTGCGGCGGAACCATCCCAGCAGCATTTGCAACATGCTCCAGCACCTAAGAGCTCTCATTCGGAGCCGGAGACTCAACTATTAGTCAAGCCAAATGGTTATACCTTTGTCGAGGTACAAAAGTCGGTTAATATACACAATAAACTAATCACCGAGAAAGATGGACGTTTGGTTGAGCAGCATGAGACAATCTATCATCAACCATATGAGCAGCAACAGAATCATCTGACTCCTGAGAAATATGTGGCAAGTGCCTTGCCTGAGTTACCAGTACCCAAGCCTCAACATAACTATGTATCACTGACCAAGAATCCCATCAATGTTGAGCAGGAATACGATAGTTCACCCCAAGAGGGAGCCTACTCCCATGCCACTATCAATTTAGAATCCGGACATTCAGCTCCTCAACAGCATGTCAATGTGGAGACCGCTCATCATCCAGCCCTTCCAGTGCCACAGCATTATCATGTAGAGAAGATCATTGATCATCCAGTCGAACATCAAGTCGTTGAACATCCAGTAAAACATCAGATTGTAGAGAAACTCGTTGAACATCCAGTCAAACATCAGATTGTGGAGAAACACATACCCATACCCTATGCCGTGCCCCAACCAGTGCCAGTGCCTGTCCACGTTGAACACTTCGTCGATCGTCCATATCCTGTTGAGACCATTGTGGAGCATCCAGTGCCGTATCCCGTTGAGACAGTGGTTGAAAAAATCGTTGAGAAGCATGTACCCGTCGAGGTGGAACGCATTGTAGAGAAACCTGTGAAAGTGGAAAAAATTGTGGAAAAGTTTGTAGATCGTCCTATGCCGATACCCATTCATGTCCCCGTTGCAATTCACATGCCTTTGCCACCAATTTCAACACATGGCCATCATTTCCCTGGCCACCCGAATGCCTTGCCTCCCTGGACAACTCATTCGGTGGGTCATATTCCACCCAAAGTACTGCAAAACTATTATACGCGTATGTTGAAGAAGCTTCTACCGCAATTGTCGTTGCCCAAGGCAAAAACACCACCACCAACGACCAAGACCACTACAAAGGCACTTCAAAAGCCGCCAACGATCCCAGTGCGTGGTGATGTACCCAAAGTGGCTACTTTCAGTCTGGCCGATATGCGTTTTGATCTACGTCCTCCACCACCGCCCATGGGATCACCATGGCTGCAAGGAGCTCGTTATATTTACAATACTTTGCCCGCAGATTTGGCCACTGCAGCCTCAGCCTCTGTGGCGGCGGCGACTCCCACACAAATGGTGAAATCTTATATTGGGCCAGTGCCGGCTCCCAGCGCAAGTTCCAATGAGTTTGACGAATTTCAGCGTTGGCGCAATGGTCATACCCTCAAACGAAGTCCCGACTTCGGTCGAAATTTGCATATGGAATATGGTTTTAAGCCTCCTCTGGTTCCCTCTGTGGAGATTGACGACAAAGGCAATCCGCTGAAGCAGGCTGAAGCCACAGAGACGCAATAGACAGAGCAGAGAATGGGGAGATGACAATGTCAGAGGATGTAAAGCGTGCCAAAATATACAGCTATAGTTATTATTGCCTATTTATGTAACATATTTAAACTAAAATGCATTTAAACCATAATAAAATCCAATCTAAAGAACCATAAATTCTTAAAAACTGCACCTAACCTCACAATTTAAAAACATAGCCCCAAAAGACATTAGTCAAAGATACCTTTTATTTGAAAGGCTAAACTTGTTTATTATAAAAAATATCTACAATGTATAATTTTTAAATTTCTACATTGTGAATTTTACTTTATTGTTGACCTAACATAACATTATAGCCTACATAACCTCAATATTTCACTTTGCTAATTGCTGAGCTAAGATCCCATGCTTCCATCTCTCTTATATGAAAGAGAGGAGCACATATCTGTCATCATAAAATCCTTGCAAAAATATATATACATATATGTAGAATATATTGCCTACAATTAGGTGCAATATTAATTAAACAAATGACATGACACTGCAGACTGTACCCCTTAGAGGGAGAAAGAGAGGGAGAGAGTGAGTTCAAGAAAAATTACGAATTTCCTTAAGTAGCATTTATGTAAATGAAAAATTTTACACTTATGTGATGAAGGGGAAAAGGGTTACTCTACCCTACTGAAAATCTTATCTCTCAGCAAACAGTTGCCACGCCCCTAGCACATGCTCCCCACCCCATTCCAAACACACACACAAACACCCATACATACGTACATATACTTACTTATAACAGTTTGGCAAAATGGCAAACACGTCTGCTCTAAAAGGGCGGCAGCGTGCAAAGATTTATATGACAGCTAATAAATTTACAACACATGTAGCTCTCAAAAGATATTAGAAGATATTTTTTGGTGACAAGTTGAAGGCCTCACACGTACGACAAGAGTTTTGAATGTTATTGAAGCATGCTTTTAGGCGGCAACAAAAACGCATTGAGTGTGTGTGTGTGTGAGTGAGCGAGTAAGGGAGTTTGGGGGAGAGATATGGAAGAAAAAAAGAAATGAGAGGCGAAATATAAGAAAAACAGCCTTGCAAATATTTGCGCAGCATTTCCCAAAAGGCACGTCGAGGCGTCGGGCGACTGCATTTGACATTTGATGGTCGACATGCCGCTGAATGGATAGAGAGAGACAGACTGAAGGAGAGATAGATGTAAGCAGACAAACCGTTTAGCGCACGTGTTGACGGAAGCGGAAACTTTCAGGCGGAGTGGCAAAATGAAATGGCACCCAGGCACAGTGAACATGAAGAGCTTCTCTCTAATTCATTGTGTTTTCACAGCATAGGAAATGTGAAGAGCCGAATGCCAAAAAATGAGAGGGTGAGTGAACAAAAGAATATAGTGAAGAAGTTCACTTGACAATAAAGCTAAAGCCGTAACTTTGCAGGAGAGAGTCGTGGTGCAGGCTTGTTTCTCGAAAAAATTCTGTCAAACTGTATAAAGTTGACTCTCCACAGAGTGAAATCAAATGATCTTTCTCTTATCCAAATCTATTGTAAAATATCTTTCTTTTTGGTAATCTCAAAAATGTAGTTTCCATACTGCTCCTTATAATTTACTATAAACTATAAAGTAGTTCTGAAATAAGTAACTGTGGAAAGACAATACAGAAAATGTTTAAGAATGTTAGGAATATTAAGAGCTTAAATAATACATCGACAAGAAAGGACCAACTGAAGAAATATCTTGTAATAACTATATGTGGATTTTATTTTCATAATGTAAAGTATTTCTGCAATTTTTTTCTGTTTACAATCATGCCTTCCCCTTTTTGGGAACTGGGACAAAGAATCCTCGCTCATCTCCTTGACTGTTGTCATAATGTGGTCTTAACTCAAAATAAAGTTTGGTAGTAAATACCAAAAATCGTTTGACTTTAAACCATGTTGTTAACTTTAAGGTTTCACGCTCTCTTAACCGCAACATGCAATCATAAATCAAAAAATTGTTCGTTCAATACTTGAGCCACGCCCACAGAAATCAATTCCAATTGCAAATGCATTCAGCATTTTGATAGACTCCCCAGTGGGGGAGGATAGGGAGGAGAAAAGGGCGGCAGGCAGACCAACAAGACCAACAGAGATAAGGCAAAAAGGAATACCCGAAAAGAAAAACACACACACGAAAAGCTTAAAAAGAGTGCGGACGGGAAGGATGGGGAGGAAATGCGGGAAAAAGGAACAATTGAATAATTTATATGCAAATAAATAAAAGTATTTTTCAACATTTTCATTTTTGCATGCCAGAGAGCAGAGAGAAGAAAACTTTTCGTTTGCATAAGGAGAAAAACGCGTGTGAAATAAATTTTGCAGTTTTGGCCACAAAAGGCGTAACACACACTACCAACAACAACAACAACAATAACCAGCCCAGCTACTATTGGCGACGTTTTCAAGTTTTTCGCCCCACGTTTTTCTGTCGGTTGGTTGCCTTTTTTTTTTTTTTCGTCGGCTTCTGCATTTTTGGCGGCCTTCTCTCATCCTGAATGCTTTTTCTGGTTTGGCGCTGCATGTCATTGTCAGGGCCTGCCAACTTGTTCTCATTCTTCTCTCTCTCTCTCTCTTACTCTGACGATACTTTTGCCCCTCTTGCCCCCCTGCATTTGATATACGATGTGTTGGCAAGCCGCCCAAAATGGCGTTTACTATGGCTGAAGGAGAAGAGGTGGTGAAGGCGTGGCATTTGCGAGACAAATGCAGCTGAACTGAAAATTGCATTTCCGCTTTTGAAAATTGCACAAACTTCCGGCAAGGCAAGGCAAAGAGTCTTCCCCCTCACATTCAAAAAAAAAGGGGTCTAACCACGACTACGACGGAACGTCGCCAGACAATTGGCAAAAATTTTCTATAAAAGTGTGAAATAGGCCGTCCTCCTCCAATGTCCGGATACGCTGTACGATGTGCTCTGACATGCCAGTAAAGTGGCCCCAATGAACCACAGAAAACTTGTCACACAGAAATGAACGCAAAAATGTCAGATGCACACAAAGTCTAAGAGACGGGGACATGGACAGAGACAGACAGACAAAGATAGCGACTTCAGGCGAGACGATTGAGGAAGAGAGTCAACGAGAGGTTTATTGACCAACAAAAAAAAAAAGCACCAAAGTAAAAAAGCCTAAAAATGCAAACTAAACGGAAAATGAAATACTCTAAGAACTTTCTTGACTTTTCTCCAAACTAATTTGCTTTATCATTTGCATTTGCTTTTACATTCATTTTGTTAACAAAACTTTTTTTTTGCTCCGCTATGCGACAGTCGCTTTGAACCCAAAGTTTATATGCAAATGGTGAAATTTAAAATTAAGCAAACATATTAGTTAGCCCTCAACTAACAAGGAATCCACTTAGGAAGAATTTTGTGAACAATTGTAGGAGCTTTCAGTTAGATAAGAGTTAACCTCTAAAGAGAAGTAACATTTTCTCATTACATGGAAGGATTTATCCTAATTGTTGCTCCGAAAAGAAAAAAGTGAATGAAAAAGTTGTTCTTGGATTTGGAAGTTTCAACAACAACAAGCACTTCCGAAGACAAAAAAACAGCAGAAAACTAAAAAATCCTTGATATCTCGGCGCTCCGAATATCTCAGGACATTCCAGGATCTGTTAGTATCAGTCGATTCAATTCATCAAGGACTACCATCTGACCAAAGGACATCCTGATCGTTCTTGAAATGGCGGGATTTTTAGCCATTTTTCTGACTAAGCCCCTTACAAAAATTCGAGTAATATTTTGTGAAGGATATTGAAAATCCTTGGATGCAGATCGATAGTCCTGATCCTGGAGTATCCAAAAAGGGTAGTCATGTCAAAATCAATCAATGTCCTGCCTAGATATGGTATCGATAACATTTATCGCAGCTGGCAATTTCTTAATTCTTCCTAGCTTTTGCCAATGAAAATCAATTTCATTAGCAATATTATTTTTCAATTGTAATGAAATGACCAATGTATTATAAAAGTAATGCCTTAGGAACGACTCTGATCAATATGGGAAATCTAAAAAGGATATTTCTTTACGCCCGATGTTCGACAAAATATTAAGAATTTCAGTTAAAAATTGGCAAACATATACAATAATAAAAGGTTAATATTTTGAAGAATTTGTTAGGAATTGTTTAAGAACAAGTTTTAAATGAATATAATCAGACAGTATTTTGGCCCATTTCTAATTGATTTCATAAAGTTATATCTAGAGTTTCTTAAAAATTTTGGATGACTCAACCTATTTTTCTTCTATTTTATAAGTTACATACATGTATGTACATGTGTAAATCCTTAATTGATAGGAATGCGGAACATTTTAAAAGCCCACAAAATTAAAATAACAAAAGTTTCTGTGAATTCCAAATGAAAGACTCTAAAAATTACATACCTTTTCAATATGTTAAATATCCTTTAAGTTAAAAGAGTATTTATTTAAAAATATCACAGCCAAAAAGGTGTCAAGTGTCATGTGGATGACTGAAAAGGGTTCGTGTCATGGCTAACAATGGGAGAATTCATTTTGTTTGTGGTCTGACTACTTAACGCTTAATGGGCGACAAGGAAATTGCTTTACCACTTTCGGAATGCAGGTGAAGAAAATAGTTTGCTTTTCTTTGCTGCCAAAAGCAGTTTAATTTGCCAAAAGTGTTGACAACAAATAGAATAAACAGAAAGATTTCAACATTTTCGCACATTTTCTGTCACGCACTTTCAGTCTATTCAATCAGGGCCGCAAAAGCCAAGCAAACAAAAGAGAAAAAAAGTGCCAAAAACTTTAGCCATGTGGCTAACAATGTAAACTGTCATAACTTTGCCCGGAGTAGAGAAAACTCGAGGATTGAGGGCAAAAGGAGAAGTGGAAACCATATATAAACAGACAGACATGTGGATAAATTTGCCGACTTAACAGAACTCTGTTAATAGAGTTGCAGCTGTGGCTGTTAAAGCTGAGCCGAAAAGTAGACAATGTTTTATTTTGAATATTTTCTTTGATTACCTTATTGTTAGATGGAAAATTTGAAAAACTCATTGCATTTGACTCGTAATTCCCCACAGCAATATGAGTGGAGTTTTTTTTTTTGTTTCTTTTTTTGCAATCACTGAAAATAATAAAGAAAAGAAACTAATCAAAAAAAAAAAAAAAAAACTTCAATTGCCAGGGCATAACAAATAAATAGAGTAGAGTGGAAATTTCAACAACAGCCAAACAATTTTATTGTTACCAATCTCGATTCGCATCTTTCGCCTCCCCGGCCATCTCAATCACAGTCAGACCCAGAACAACAACTGACAATGAAGCGTAGCCAGGATAAATGCAGGCAACAGGATGCGGATGCGGATGCTTAGCAACTGGCCATGGCCATGCATAGAGATAGATGATTTTGATAATAATAATAGTAATAATAATAACTAACCATAATGAAAACTTAGACCAAGGCAAGGCTTGGCTTCTGAGCAAAATTACAAGAAGATGCTGCCGCTGCCAGGCAAAGAATTTCAATCAGTGTGTTGACGATGAAACGATGAAACGATGATACGATGGAGAAGATGTGAGTGAGTAAGGCCAAACAACTTTGTGATTGCATAACTCTGGCGGACTAGATGGCCAAGAATGCTTTTTCGCTCAGCGGGTGGGTTGAATCAGGTAAACCAGGTAACTTCCGTTGCAGTTAACATTCTTCTTCTTCTCATCCTGATAGTCGTCGTCGCCGTCGCCATCGCCATCGCCGTCATCATCGTCGTTTTCTTCTCTTTCGCCTGGCAATTTTCTGTCAAAAACAACACAAAACTTCAACAACAACAACGAAAACAGCAACCAATTGTTAGTTGTTGTTCTTTTGGAAGAGGGGTAAAACAGGAGAGGGTGAGAGACAGCGCTTTAAAGTCATTCCACCCGTATCTGGCCCATATCACCAGTTCCTTCCACATCCACTCTGGCCACACTTTTAGCATGCGTGCGGTTTTCGTTCGACGCGGTCAGCAGGTCGACAATGGATTTTTGGGGTTTGAGGGCTTTTCCCATGCATTGCTCCTGCTCCTGCTGCTCATGGAGCTCCTCCTAACTGCGAACTTGCAACTGGAACTGCTTGTGTTGTCAGTATATTGGCAAAGTTTTCCATAGTTGGGTTTCAAGTGTGTGTGTGTGTGTGTGCTTGCGTGTGTGTGTATGTATGGAGAGGTGGGGGGTCCAAGAGGTATAAGGAAGTTAAGTAAAAGTGCGGTAGCAAAACAACCAAGTGTTTACTTTGTGTGTAAAAGGGAGGAGTTATAACAACTATCTGAGTGAGGGGCAAGTGAAGTTGTGTGTGTGGCAAATTATTTAGATTGGGAAATCTGTGTAACAACAACAACAACATCAAACCCAAACTGGAGAGGCATTTTTTGGGTAAAGCAAGTTCGCAATCAACTGACATAACATCTATGTACATGGAACCGATAATTGAACCGATTCCGATGCGTCGATTCTTTTTTTTTTTTTTTTTGATGCATTTTATCCTCTCATGTCTATAATTGGATTGAAGTTTAAATTGATTCTGTATGGACAACTTTCAAACTGGAGTTAGATTTATACGTTCGATAAATGAAACAAGCTTATTGATGATTTGAATTTAGGATTTGGAGGCGCAGACATTTTTTGGATAGGATCAATCTTTATAGATTGGAACTGATGAATAAAGCATATCCGAAGCAAATGGCGTTACATCCATCGAGTAGAGTCGGATGGTTTTTAAAGAAATGTAAGATAACTAGTTTTATCTAATCGAATAGGCTCCACTACCTTACTGTAAAGGAGAAAACCTTTCCTTGAAAGGTCATTAAGAAAGTCAAGTTTCCTGCCAAATCAATAAACTAAATCATTACAATATGCTTAAGCTACTTTGAAAGTAGCCACAAGGTCACCAAACCGACTTGGTGAGTTGAATAATATATTGCCTTACCATATATATGTATGTATGTTGATAAATCATTTTTCTTACTCCGATAGAAAAACATCTTGTCATAAAAGTTAACCAAAGTTAGAGGATCTTTAGTGTATAAGATATGTTTCTACTATTCATCAACGATTTTACTAACTATGAATAAATTTAGGTTGATGTTCTTCAATTATTTCAACACTACTTTCCCTATACCATCGACTTAATCAAAGAAAGTACTTTCTTATGTATTTCTCTTTCCTGACTTTCAGTTTGTTCAATTTCAGTTTATCTCTTCATTTGCCCTTTTATCCTTGTCCTTATTTTACTTCTCTTCATTATGAAAAGGAAAGGAAAGCAAACCAAAAATTGTCTTTCTCTTCCACTTTGCAGTTTGAACAAATTCTAACCCCGCATTTGCATTCAAATCAAATCCCTGGCTCAAAGCAACCAACAAACTGTCGCAATAGTTAAGTATTTAACGCCCCAACCAAACCGAGACTCAATCCCTTTTCCGCCCTTGGTCTCCAAGCCCCCAGCACCTTGGTAAATCCCAAAAAAACAGGGCGTGTCAAATGCAGTAATCCCACACACACACACAGGGTAACTCCCACGCTTGAAAAAAAAAACTTTAAACTGTTTACATTTTATGTCGCTTAATGCTGGCGCCATCTACCGAGCTTCGCTACTAACTGCCACCCTTTTCACTTCTCCGTTCTTTCCCTCTGTTCCTGTTCACTCTTAACATTTACCCAAGTAATTTTCAGGAAAAATCATTTTCATTTCCGCCAAAAATCTCTCTCTTTGTATATGTGTGAGAATGTGTGAGTGTGTGTGTGTGTGTCTGCGCCATTTTGACACTTAATTATTTCAATTGAGGCTGAAGCCCTCTGAGAGGTTTTAACCGTCCCTCCTTCAACTCACGTCCCTTCCTCCCATATGCCTTAATTCCCTTCATCCCTCCACTCGTTGAGTGTCTTTTGTTTTGTGCCTGGCTTTTTCATAGGTAAACTTATACATATACGGTTATATGCTCCCCTACCTCTCCACCCCTCTCCACCCACCACGTCATCGTTAACAGCCTTTTTCGACAATATACATACATATACATACATATATATATTCATGTGTGTGTAGTAACCAAAATCTTTGTCTGTATATGTGTGGGCTTTTGTCTGATGATTTTGTCGCAGTCTCATTTACAATATTTGTCTCTTTATCTCTGTTATGTATGTACGTAGAGAGTAAAGAAGAGACTCGAATGAACAACAAATGAAATCAGCATTAGCTTCAAATGGGCGAGAGCCACACCCACAGCCACCTAAAATGGCAACAAAAACAATAGATATATCTGTGGGCTATATAGCCGAATGTATGTATGTATATGCATGCCCGAGGTCGACAAACGATAAAGCGAACCTTTTTTATCCCCACAAATTCTAAGACAAGTTGCTCTGTCACAAATATAAATTAAACCAAAGCCATCTGAATAACAATCTATACCCTTTTAAAAATGATACTATAACTAATATTATAATTAACAATTTAAAATGTTTATTTTAATTATAATCCCAAGACCAATGTAAACTTATTGAGGATTGGGCCAAAAAGTCAATATTATAAACAACATTTTACCAAAAGAAATCCATTAAACAATTGAAAATAAACTTTTCAAAATATTTATGAATATTTATTGGATTATTTCAAGCCAAAGGTTATCTCTATTGGTAGAATTAAATCGAGTTCAGCCATAAAGTTCATGTACCCAAACACCAAATGGAATGAAAGGGCTAAGCCGCAACTCAAACGCTTTCAATGAATGTGAGGGGAGTCAGACACTTGTCTACTCTTCTCTCTCTCTCTCCCTCTCCCTCTCTCTTTCTCTGTATGTGTGTATGTGTGAAAAAGCATTTTTAACAATTTTTAAATAAAATTGAATGCGATTGCGTTGAATTACATTTTGCGGGCCCAAGTTGGCATTGTCACGATAAAAATGAAGTGCTTGTGCAGACCCAAAACCAGACCCAGAACTGGAAACCGAAACCAGAAACCGACCCCGAAAAATCCTATAGGTAAAGCCTGTGCGGACAATGAAAAGCGACGCGGATTGGTGGTTTGGGGGTGGGTGGGGTGTAAGTGTGAAGGAGAATCAGAGGTGTGGGAGCCAAATGACATTTTGTCGCCTTCCACCAAAAAATTGTCAAAGCAAATTTACAACGGAGATTCGTAGCGAACACAAAAATATATAGATTCAGTATGGGCGTGGCAATGCAGACAAAAGACAATTGAAGTTAATGCACGCGCCCATAGACTACTGCCACGCCCACATAAATGGCAAGAAGAAGCAGCAACCGGAGATGGCAGTCAACTCGAAGCTGGCCATTTGCCTTTGGTATTTTACTTTGGGATTATTTTGTGATTTATGCGGTCTTCGAGTTGACATGCAGATTTAGATTAAGAGCCAAAACGAAGGACAAGACCATTTCCCCTTATCCCCCAACCACCAATCCCCTTCATTTCCCACATCACTCGCCAAAGAGATCCCAAATACAACACGCGCATAAATTTCAAGAGGGGAGGGACAAGAGACAATGTGGGCAACTACTTGGCGTATGAGTGATATTTTAGTTTTCTGTTCTCGTTTTGCGGTCTTGCAATTTTGTGTGGCATTAAAAGATTTTTGGCCATTTCATCCCACAAAAACAAGGATTTACTATTAAAGCAAATGAATGAAAGCAACTGAAGATAAGTGGACACCAAGAAAGACCGACAAGGAGAGAAGAGAACAAGCAAATAACATTAGCAAAAACGATAAAAGTTTAATTAATTATATGACCACAGCATTTTGTTCATTATCATCATGATTTTGGTTTATTGTATACGCATTTGATTAGCAGGTTCTTTCGACTATTGCATATTTATCATTTGGCTCTTTTTACTGACTAATTAATTAAGACTAGAAGCTTCTTGGTTGACACTGCAATGCAGTGAGCCCAGTCATTCATACAGTGAGCTTAACTCTGGCAAGTTAATTATTTTTCAATGTGACAAATTGAAAAGTTCTTTTCCTATATAATTTGTATAGCTTTATGAAGAGTATTAGAAATTAATAGGAGTGTTTATCTCAATACTTGTTGGAATGTATTATTGTTTTGTGTAACGTAGGAGAAAAATACACCACAAAGTTTTAAAAAGAATTTAAAGAAACTTATTAATTAGACCAACTAAACAAATCCATCGTCCTTGAAATTATCATAACCCACTGAATAACTTAACTTGTAAAAATTTTTTTGGATTAACTACAAGACACAACAAATATTAATTTAAAGTCATAATAAATTGCCTAATTGCAGTTAGTTAGTTAAAGTGGGAAATTGTATCGTTAGCTAATGAGAAAATATCAATTATAACGTCTGCACAATTCATTTGTCATTTATAAATTCTTTGGCAAATATTTACTTTTGGCCATAAAACTTCATTTGCGGTTTTTTGGTAAGACGCACACACACACACACACATACATACATGAAGTGGGAGTTGGTGTCGGAATTGAAGTCCTCCATGCACATTGTGTTGGCAACCTCAATGGAAAGCAATCATTCGGACAATTAGAAATCGTACTTAATATCAAATTGTTTGCAATTACAAAGCATTTTAGCAGGAGTAGAGAAACAAACCCGAGACAAAGAGACATAGCTAAACAGAAAGAGAGAGGGACAAAAAGCGAGATAGAGAGACAAATGAAACGACACATGGGAAACAAGAGGAGGTGGGAACGGAGGTATAGAAGGGCCAGAAGAGAGTTTCGACCACAGTCAACAATAATGTAAAATCAAACAAAAACAACAACAACAACAACATAAAGAAGGGGATACACGGGAAGGGGCCAACAGCCATGAGACATTTGGGGGCCATCAAGTGAATTTGACTTAAAAATGGGCAAAAAATTGCGGCAATTAAAGTGGCAAATTGTCTCGAAGAGGCATACAAAGTTCAACTCTTTGTACTTGGGTTGTATCTGGGAATATACACACATCCACATCCACACCCACTCATACACACACACACACACATGTACATTGGCATTGTTATTATACGCCCTTTCCCTTCAAATTTTCCCTTGATTGTGAAATGGAGCCTTAAATGAGTTTTCAGTTGACTTCGTCGTATCGTGTGTCGCCTGTATCTCTCACTCTCGTTCTCTGACATTGGTTCTGGCTCTTACTCATTCCTTTTTGTCATTTTTTTTGTTTTTTGATTGAAAACCCCTTTTTGGAAATGTCTTGACTCTCTCTGTGTGTGTGTGTGTATGTGTGTGAGTGGGCATCATTAACAGACTGAGCCAAGCAGAAAGCAAAAGAATCAGAATGTGTAAGGATGGCCAAAGGAAAGGAAAATCAAATTAAATGTTTCTCATTTATGTGGGTTATTTATAATGCCTATAAGAACTTTGACTCACAGTTGGCATTTAATTTTTTCTTGGCCATTTTCATTGACTTTTTCTTCGTTTTGGTGGTTCAACTGCAGTTTTATGGTCGAGAAATTTATGTTCTTTGGCTTAAAAGGGGGCTAAGTCAAGACATTTATACCCGTTTGCCATTTAGAGATGGACAATGCCAAGAAATATGCATAATAAAAGACGTTAAGTTAAGGGTTTAACTTTTTCAATGGACTATAGAAATTGAATTTGAAGCAGAATGTTTATTGTTGCACTGTCGAATCTTAAAACTTAAATATTTTTAAGTATTACCTGAAAGTGAAAGACGAAATAATAATATGTGTAAGTAAAGTATTTGATATGAAATATGAATTAAACTTTCGAATTTTAAGGTAGAACTTTATTATTTTATCCAGCTTAGTCAAAGTATTTACTTTATTGGTTTAGTAAACATATTAACTAATTTACATATTTTCTAAATTTTTCCTAAAAAAAAGGGATTATGGACCAATATTTGTAAAATGAAAAACCACTATGGAAAACATTTGTTAAAATAAAACATTATTTGTCCAACATTTTCACAATGTCATCTCTAAAATGTTTTTGGACAACTCTTTGGCCAATATTTTTGCCTATCTGCAATTGTTTGAATTTGCCGTTGGACAATTTGGTGGTGATTTTTATGGGGATTCACTGACAGTGCTTCTTTTGGCATAGATTAGACCTAAATTATGTAGGTGGATGTATGTAATGTCCAGAAAGCAGACAACGGTCTTTCAATTTCAATCCTTAAGGCTGGTAGCAGGCGCAGCTGCTGCAGTTTTCTTATGATATCAGAACAGTTGAATCTCAATTAACATAACTCACCTAGACCAAAGAGAATACCAGAAGTAGGAGTGGGAGTCGATGTGGAAGTCGAAGTAAGAGTTGGGAGAGTGTTGGAATTCCTTCTCGTAAACTAAACACAGATAATGGCAGAGGGTAACTTCCCGAAAACGAACCCGGACCTTTGGACCCCGGACATCGTTTTGCTCTCATCTGCTTAGAAGCTCCTCCATTCTATTCTATTCAGTTCAGTTTAGTTCTGTTTTTGGGGAGAGCTCTCTCATTGTCAAAGTGGAAATTGTGTTCATAAATCAGAAACTGTCGCACATGTGTGACACCCCCAATCTCCTACATTCATTCCATGGACAGAGACACGAAAAGCCATCCATTCCACCTACTCGGCAGCCGCCAATCCTGTTGTCCCGTTTATTGTGTTGTCAATTTGCTGCGCTCGTTGGTTTTGCTGGCCAGGGCGATGGCGTAATTAGATTTCAGTTCAGTTCAGTTCAGTTTGGTTTCGGGAACCAAAACCACGAAAACGGGAAGTGTCAGACAATTAAGGCCAAGCCAGCTCCATTCCACTCCACTCCCAGAGACTATCCTTGGCCAACATGAAGGAAGCATTTCATATGGCTCAATTAAAATGTTTCAAGCCGATCTTGGCATCGAGACAAGCTGTTATCTACAATCTGTCAATTTCCTCAAAACCAAATGACCAACTGTCCAAGTTTTTCATAAAACTAAACAAAACGAAGAAATAATTTACTGGCAATTAATGAGCTTGGTCATTGTCATAAACTGGAACAACCAACGGGTTAACATCCAGTTGGAGGTTATCAGTTTTTTCCGTTTCGAATTGGAAGTGTCAACAATTCGCACATTTGGCCAACAAAAGTCGCCTCTCTTGTTTTATACTTTATGTTGGATGTTGCCTGTTGTATCTTTCAGTCACTTTGTTAGTTGGTTAAACTTCCGCCAGCAAACGAAGACCACGAAGACGACTAAGACGCCAGCGATGACTGCATCCGCAAAACAACTTTTTTTCACTTGTTTTTTATTATATTTTTTGTTTAAGATTTCCGCCTTCTGCAGCTGCAATTGCCTACGCAAAGAGCGAAAGAGACAGAGAAAGAAAGAGGGAGACTCGGATCAAGTGCGAAAAGGGGCGAGGATGGGAAATTTGGAGGTGGAGTTGGCACTGAGACTTCTGGCTCATCTTTGTATCTCTGTATGGGAGTGTGTGTGTGTCTGTTGAATTTATTACGAGATTGTAAATCTGCCAAGATTACTGCAATTATGCGGTTTTATTTAGAGAGGGAGGCTGTCGACCCACAAAGAGGTATAGGGTAAAAGGGAGAGCAAGAAAAATGAATAGAGACAGCATGGGTGGCAAGTTCAGAAGGGGGTCATAAGATTCAGGTTGCCAAGAAGATAGAAGACAAGTCTGTAGGAATCTGATACATTTATGTCGGTGTGTTAGACCACTGTATTTTATATCAATTCTCTTAATTGTTATACAAAGATATAAAAAACTGATATATGTACCTATGTTTCATAAGAAGGTATAATCATAACTTAACGAATTGTAGTATGCTACACTGAAAATTTTATGAAATATTGTTGTACAACTCGTTTTCAACAGAGATTAAACAGATTCAAGATTTTCCTTAACAATGTATATAAACTCCTACTACTTCTTTCCCAACTTCAAAACATTCTGAAAACGACTATATAATATATATGTATAGTATATATTTATAAATTGTTATACATTTTTTACTGATTTACCTCAGCTAGAAAATAAATCAGAAAACCAATATAAATCTATCGTTTGCAGCTTTCCAACTCATGAATAATCACTTCTACTTGGAATCTTTTCCCTTTTTTGCCGCCTTCAACCATGATCCATTCATATCATTTTCCGACTAATAACTCAATTTCAGCTTTATGTCATGGCCTTTCCCATTGCCAGCTAATGTGAAAGTGCCAAAAAACCAAAACACTACCGTCAAAATTACACCGTTGCACATTAATCCTCCATAAACACCGTCTTTACCTCGTTGCCAAAAACACAAGAAACAAAAAAACTTAAAACAAGTAACTAAAATCCACTAATCGCTTAAGCAGCTAACCAGCAGTGGAAAGAGATACATTGGCAAAGATAATTCAAGCTCACACAGTCGCTGCGGTTAAAAGGAAAATATATAGACGAGTATCTATGGGCTTATTGTATACATAATTTGTCAGCTACTTCATCAGGCCGAGACGCGTGCGTGACAGGCGAAGAGCGCGTGCTGGGATTGCATATAAAGTCACTGGGATCAGAGATCCAGAGATGTTGCAGCGATCAGTTGCATAAGCATTACGATTTGAACTTTCACATCATCATTGCGATTGTTTAGCCATTGCAGCTGAATTCTTCCTATAAATCATGCAGATAGATAGTCATATAATCCGACACGAAATGGATAAATTAAATACACAAGAGAGTCATAGGAAATGCGAGCACATTTCACTTAATGCCATTAAAATATTAATTGTACAATCCCCATACAAAATGACATACTCAACAACTTGCCTAAGAGGAAACACAATCAAAGGCGAACAAAATAAAATGTAAAATCAAGTAAATAAACTTACGCATAAATATTTTTTGCTGTTGAGCTAAAAAAAGTTTATGGTCGCCCAAAAGTTGGCTGACTTCTCTTGGCCAAAGCCAGGGCCAACATAAATAAAATCAAGTTGATGCTGTAAGCCAACAAAGAAGTGTGAGGAAAAGAAACCTAAATTTATATACCCTTACAAACTAACAAACTGGGGTAACTAAAGCTAAAATTAAGATTATTTTGTCTGTCAATCAATTGATTATAGTATGTTAAACAATTCGATCAGATGTTAGACTTATAAAATGGATGGTCTAAGAATTTTTTACTCTATTTAAAATACAGGCTTGATCGTTAAGTTGAACGATGGTATAGCATTTTTTAGTCATGTTAACTTTTGACTTAATCAAATTATAAAGGTTTTAACATCAAAGCTTTTGGTTCTTAAAATGCTAAAAGGGTTTTGTTGACTAAATAAAATATAAGTCAAAAAAATATCGCATTTCCTAAACAAATCGTGCCAACTTGTCCGTGAAAATTCTAATTCTTAATGCTTGTGTATAAAATCAATTTAAGAAACTGATCAAAAACTAAATACCATGGCAAAGCCAAAGGTCACTAAATGGTCATCAAGTGTTTCTTTTAAGCTTTATTCTAAAAAGCACATTAATCGCACAATAACTGCAGCTGTTTAAGTTGATGGGTACAAGGTTTCTTGACCTTAAATAGCATACCCACTTTTTTCTTTAGATAAAAATCTATTAGCCAGTTAAACTTTTCTTTTGAATCAATTGAAAGAAATTTACATGTTGCCTGACCAATTGATAACGACTTCCTACAACTAATAAGCATGACAAATTTAATCACAATTCGATTATGCCCCGAAACCTGCAGCAGCAGGAGCAGCAAACTGCAAATGGAAAATCTTTGCAGTTGGAAAATTTACTTTGCCATTGCACAGGCAAAAACAAAACAGAAACTGGCTAGCTGTTTGGCTGGGCTGGCATCTTTTGTGTGGAAAATTGCGAACCCAAAACACACACAAAACTCAAGTGGCGCGAAAATTCGAGGCACAGTTGCAACAGCAGCGCGCAAGCGTGCGGTTTTTCATCGCCTGCCTTCTCTCAAAAAAACAAAAAACAACGAATGAAAACTGCCACAACACGGCACACACAGTCAGCGTCAACAGTAAATACACACAAAAGACGAAAACTCAACTCAACTCAAATTAAAAGTCGCATTAAATAAATGAGAAACGAACGAGCCAGTCGCGAAGGACAACGCCAACTTGAAGACCAAGTTTAAATAGAAAAGCTCAAAGCTAAAGTTAAATTAAATAGACAAAAGTTGCGGACACACCGAGAACAATTTATAAGGAATATGAAAAAATAATAAACGCATTTTACAAATCAAAAGTGCATCACAAATTTTGTTAAGTATTATTTACGAAAAAGAAAAAAAGTGACCAAAAACATAAAAAGTTACCAAGAAAATGGCCAGCAGTTCAGTTGGTGGCCTCCATGGAGGTCTTCAGCATTTCCTCACCTTAACGGTAAGTTGTCTTCTTCTTTTTTTTCGCCCGTTTTAATATAAATGCAATTCAGGCATGAAACAAACAATGAATGCCAATTTTTCTCCCCATTGTCAGAGTAAAAGAAAAAAATACGCCTGGCCAAACAGACACCAGCCATTCCATATGGCTTAACAGATATTTCATTATCATTAAACCGAAAATTTAAAGGTTTCAGTTGAGATAAGGACTATTCGATACCCTTTAACAATGTTTGTATGGGTAAAAAGATGAAGCTTAACTCAACATCTAACCAAGAGCATTATTTGTACTTCACAAGGTCTTCTTTTCACTTTGTCCAATGATTTCACTACGGGTTATGGAAATAGAAACTTAACAATAATCTTTCAAATAGTAACAATTCTGTTAGATCAGATCAAAGATACTAAAGGGGTGTATCGAAATTTTTAATCATTATCGATCTTTATCGAGAATGTCTTACCACTATTGTCGTAGAGATTAATTTTATTCCAAGCACCAAATGTGATCCAAATATATAAGCAGACGTAATCAGAAAGTATTTAAAATACTACTTATGAGTAAATAGTATCAAATAGAAAAGTCGCTGAGACAAATGTAGTTGGATACTGTCATATATTAATAAATGCCTTTTGGCTGGCTTTATAAACTCTTCGAGTTATTTAGCTAACGGGTATTACAACGTCAGTTTTATTTTCCTCATTTATGATACTTCCCAGCACTGGCACTTGAACTTCAATTAGCCATTTCCCATTGAAATTTACCAAGCATAAAACATTAAAAATAAAAAATGAAATGCGGCAAATGCTTTCCATTTCATTACGCAACTTTAAAGACATATGGGTGTGCATAAGTATTAGTGTATGTCTGTGTGTGTTTGGCGAAGTTGCATTTTCTTTTATGACCTCCGCTTGAATGAAAAGAAAAACAGTTAACAAATCGAAACTGGAAATTTTTTCTCCTTGGTGCAATTTAAATGGCTGACAAAGTTTTGTGAGGCAATTTTTTGCATTTCTTGTCTACAATTTTTACATTGGCCAAAAAAGCAAGTTAGCTACAAAAGACTTTTCATGTGCATTGAACTTGACTTTGGTTTGGGGGGCTTGGGGGCAAGATACAGAAGAAAATAAAGAAAAAAAAAAACAGGTTCTGGTTACCAAGAGGCCACTTTGACTCCCTCTGCTTCTAAAGTTTATTCCTCTTCTTTAGTTACCATTTACCTAACCGGAGAGTCTTCTTCCAACCAACAAGCACAACACAATTAGCACAAGTTTTTGTAGGTTTTTTGTTTGCTTTTGCCTTTGCCATGGCCCACTTCTTTGGTTTGTGTCTCTGGCCAACGTTTTTCCGCCTTGTTGCATGCAACAACATGCTGCATATTGGAATGTAAAAACAAGCAAAACAATTACATAAACTGCCTGGCCAAAAACCGATTACAACAATATGCAACAACAGCAACAAAACTAACAACAAGTTAATCAAAAAAAGAGGCTAAACACTCGCTTTGCGGTTTGGCAAACAATTTTTTTTTTTTGTTTCCCAGAGAAAAGGAAAACTTTTTCTAATGGATGCAAAAACCAAGGCAAATGTTGGCAAGAGTCCACTAAGAAACTATGTAAAATTTACGTTTTTCTAAGTTTGATGCAAAATTACCACTATAAACAGAAAACCAAAGGTTAAAATATTCATTAGAAATGCAAAACGAAATGTAGATTCTAAGATTCGAATAGACTTTCGAGTTGTTTTGATTAGGTAATAGCCATAGGCTGACATTAATCATTAGATAATTTTTTTATTAACTTTAAATCACTCTGTACAAAACATTTTTATTCCTTATCACAGAATTATACAGTATAAAACTTCAACGTCATTTGATATAAGTCAAGTAAAAGAATTAGGATTTATTTTTGTTTTGCTTTTTCTTCGGTTTCCTCTGAATTCGTATTCTCTTCTCTTTAGTATTTTTGCAGCTAAGGTTTAAGGTTTCATTGTTCATATTTGATTCCCTGGTAAAAACGTGTAGACAGATTGTTACTTCCTCTGCCTTGACACTACTCTTATACAAGAATGTTTTGGAAAGATTATTATAATATCTTTAAATGTTTTAGGGCCTTGAAAATTATAAACAGAAAACTCATGTTTTGTTTAAAATTAATCTAATGCCCTACAAACTTCCAAGGGAAGAAACTAATGCAGAATTAGCTATTTTTTGAAAACCAATTGTTTGAGAGCAAAACAAGTTTTCAAATTGAAAAAATGCTTATAGCTCTGTAGTAAATTTTCATCGATTTTCCAAACCCTTAAAATTGATCACCTCCAAGTTGCTTCGAAATTTTTGTTGAGATTTAAAAGGATATCGAGGAGACTATTTAAAATAAAATAAAGTTTTCACAGCTTGTTGCCATAAAAAGAGGAAATGGTTAAATATTTTTTTCCTTCTTTTTTTTTGCTTGTTGGCCTTCACTCCAGCACTTCCTTTTATTTTCAAGCCATAAAAACGCGCAACAAAAATTTTATTATAGTTTTGTATTGAATTTTAAAACGGTTCTCAAACGAAAATGAAAAGACATTTGGGCACTCTCAGGAAAAAAGCGATGAGAAGACACCAACTGCCATCAGTTGAATAGAATTGCACCACTAACAGCAACACCACCATTTGCACCCGCATCCTTCTAGCCAAAGTGTTAAATAGAAAACACATAAAATTTTATGCACTACACACACACACACACACACACACACACACACACAGAAAGAGCAAATGCAGTTCTCAACCCAATAACAACAACAAGTGGAACACGAACAAGGGCAACTTGGCTGAGATGAGATTGAGGGCAGGCTTACAGAGTAGGCCAAAAAGAGAGAAACTGTAGGGGGAAAGGGAGAGTTCCGACCTGGTTCATGTACCAGGCTAAAGCCAAAGCCCAAGCCCGAGTTCCGGAGTTCATAAAAATTCACTCAGGCGCAGTTTTAACGACCGTTTAAATGTTTACGCGGTTGCATTTTTAACGACCGTTGACAGTTCATTTTGGATTTAGCTGGATGGGCTTAGTTAAATGGTCTTTACACCCGGCAACACCACAAAAAAAAAAAAACCGAAAAGAAAAAAGAAGTTGTTGCCTGATTGAATTACATTTACAGGCAAGTAGATTCATTGATCCTGCAGTTATGTACGTATATAGCCAGCTCGGATCCAAACCCATAAATAAACTCATCCACCTGCCTCCTGCCAATAAGTGTCTCTCTCCCACTGCCCACTTTCACTTTCCACTTAACCCAAGTTTGGACGGAAGCAAACTTGAACTGGACTCTCTGGTTTCCAATGCCTTTGTGTAGTGCTCTCCCCCAGTTGTCGATTCTCACAGTTATGGCAAACTTGTTCCGCACGCGTCTCAAGACACCCATTCATGCATTTCGATTCCCTCGTCCACTCATCGTCCGCTTTCTCGAGTTGAACAAGTTGAACTTGCCGAATATGTGTGTGGGCTTTGGCTTTATATGGTCATTAAACTTTTATTGGACTGATTGTGAGTGAGATTTTTTCAGTGTTGGTGTAGATCGATTGAATTTTTCTTTCATTGACGTAAGACCAATTATTGGATTGTCAGTGATTAAGATAATGATGTTGGATATGATGTAATATGAAATACGTTTCAACATGACTTGCTTTTTGTAAGATGTTCTTTAAGAGATCGCAATCACGGGTCTTAAAACTGAGCAACAAACTTATCCAAATAAGTTTTACTGTTGAGGATCGCACTAGTTTCGAGTCTCCTTGGATTGCCTTCACATCTTCTAAGTAATAATTTAAGTTAACTGCATTTCGAAAACCTCTTATTCGAAAAAGTTTGCCTAATATTGTAATTACTCTTCATGCTTTCTTTTCAGATACTTATGGTTTCGTTGCATTCGATTATAATTCAAGCTTCAGATACCTGGCAACGTTTGCCCTCTTTGGAAACCTTTTCTAGCTATGAGGTAAGTTATTTTTCAATTTCTCATCCATTATCACTTATTTGGATATTCATTTTAGGATATGCAACGTTATTTTGATCAGCGTAAATTGCGTAGTATGCGTCACATTGATAATCCCACAGATGATACCTATTTGAATGCCTTTAATCAATATAATGAGCAGCATATCAACGAGAATCATTCACGTCCCAAGCGAGAAGAACGCAAGTTGCCTACTGCACCACGATTGTTACGTTTTGAGCTCTCCGATGCAGTAGAGCCAAGTGCCGAAGTGAAACAAATGATTAGAATTCATCATGAGAGAGCTTTAAAGAATAATCCCACTCCACAGCCAACTACAGTGAAACCTCTAATTGTTAGTACTACGCAGGCTACAAAAAGAATGCGAAAACCACGTCGCTCTAGACGTTCCACCAACAATGGTTCACTACGTCAGCCAGCTAATTTCAAAGTGCAAATGATTCCCTTTGAGGCCACTGATGCCAGGGAACCCGATCCTATAACCGCTAAATTGATTAAACAGGCTAGAGCTTTGGATGTAAGTAAAAGTCCACCTTCTCAGACAGCTCCCATGGAAGTAGACACCAAGAAGGCACGAAAATCGGGAGTTCAAGTGCGAATACGTAAAACAAAGCGTAGTAAACGTTCGACACCGCCGCAAATGTTCAAATTCGAACTAGCCGATGCTAAGGACAGCTTAAATATGCCCCAGCAAGAACGTAAGGGTAAAGAGTTGCCCAGTCTACTGACCATGGAGACTCAAGGGAAGGGAAATCAAACTCAAAAGGGAACCACACCAGCGCCTCGCCTGGATGATAATGTCATACTCACTGGCGAGTCCTCATCTGCGGAGTCGAAACGTATTTATGTCTATAAAGAAGTTCCCACTAAGACAAAAAAGTCTATAACAGCCTTGCCCCACGAAGTGCAAAAGGTAATTAGTCATTTGATGTTAAAAGATGGCGGTCATGGGGGAGGAAAGGCCTATATCAAGTATTTACCTGCCCAGAAAAATGATTACGAGCACTTTAAGAAGTCCATTCCATCGTATAGCCTTAAGCCCACAACGTATGTGAAATATTTGCCCGTTAAATCCTCAGTGGAGCCGGCACATCAGGTTCAGGTGCATATACAACCTGTGCCCGTTGTGGAGCAATTGCGTTATGTCTACAAGCCAAATTATGCCAAGATTTATGCGGCTCCAACTCCGACGATAGCCCAACCCATTGTGGTGTCAGAGGCAGCACCAGCGCCGACTACAATCACAGAGGAAGTGCACCACACCTATACAGCAGATCTAACTGCACCAGCACCACCTCCTCTGCCACCACCAAGTGATATAATTACTCCACAATTTCGCCCCTCTAAGCCGGATCCACTTCAGAACGATCAATATGGTTTACCAGTTGCCTCACCGCTGATCAAGATTGAATATCATGCACCAGCCGATAGCCTGAATGAACATTATAAACAGTTACCCGAATTTCAGCAGTTGTCTTCGCTAATTGGCAAATCACCAGATGATCAAATCCATGGTCTAACTTATTTGCTGGCCAAAGAAATGCAAACGAAACTCCAGCGACAGGGTAAACAATTGCTGGTGGATCGGCCACAGGATAGCACGGCACCCATTCTCTTCCATCCATCGCAAGTGGCTGCACCTGCTTCGACTCCACCGGTAGTTCATGGCTCATTGGGCGTTCAGCCGGGACGACTTATTGGCATGGCGAAGACCAAACAATATGTGCCAATTATTGAGCCAGGCAACAATGATGTCAAGGAGCTGCCTGCAATTGCAGCCAAGCAATTGCCCACGCCCAGTTCCTTCATTGATTTCATACCCGGTCATGGACTCTCACATGGCTATGAAGGTGTCAAGAATGAGGACGAAGTTCAACCTCTGACCACCAAAGTGGAGCATGTGGTGGTACATCATCATCATCTTGCCTCTGAGCCCCATGAGCAATTGGCCACTGCATTGCCAGCACATTTGGGTGAAAGCGAGAAAAATGCTCTTCATTATGTTAGCACCAGCCACGATGATAAATCGGTAAGTGAAATGAAATCAAAATCGATCGATTTCTCTGTTAAATCTGTTGTTGTTGTTGGTGGTGGTGGTGAAATGCTTTAAGTTGTTTAATACAGTGAAACCTCGATATAACGAATCTGAGGGGGATCGCAAAATTATTCGTTATATCTATTGATTCGCTATAGGTACTGAAATGTAAAACCTTAGTATAACAAGGGACTTAACAAAAAATTCGTTATATTGGGTTTTTCGTTATAACGAAGTTCGTTATATCGAGGTTTCACTGTACATAACGAATAATTTTGCGATCCCCCTCAGATTCGTTATATCGAGGTTTCACTGTATATGGTAATGGAAACCGAAACTCAATCTCAATTCTCTACCTCCCCATTGCTGGCTATGCATTAAATTAAAGCATACCTTAGGGCGTACCACAAAAGGCTTAGCGCGCTCCCGTTAGCGTGCTTCATTGATTGGCATAGGCAAAAACACAATCAACATAAATAAGGCAAGCTGCCCCAGACACACACACAGAAGCACACACCCAAATTCACACAGAGATACGACAACAATGTGGCAGTCACAACAATGAAAAGCCCCTGCAGCAAAGTCCTACTCCTTCCATCTTTACTCCGTGTTTGCAATTCAGTTTGATTGCCGATCCATGTCTCGCCGGTAATGCACTTAATCGAATAATTTTCAAGTTCGACAAGCATTTTCAATGTCGTTAGCCCAAAAAACCCCCATAGAACCCTAGTCCACCTGGAGTAAAGCCGAAGTAACACAGAAGTTCCAACGGACAGACAAAAGGTGGAAAGCAAGGAATACAGTACACACAAAGCAATGCAAAACGACTTCGGCTTTCATTACTATGCACCCAGACACTGTCTGGTCCAATTGATATACATAGATAAGATATCTTCCTTCCTTTTGGCTAACCTCAAGCACTTGGGAATGCAGTTTTTTTCTCCCAATACTTTTGGTTTACATGCGTTTCTGTTCTGTTGGTTTTTCTTCTTTAGAAAAACTTTCGCGTTGGAGAAATTGCATTTAATTTATATGTATTTTGTTGGCAGACGTTTGGACTCCCTTTGAAATGCCCACCGTACCTTATTTTCCCCATCTTAATATAGAATAAAAGACTCGACTAGTTACTATAGACTGACTGCTGGAAAGGAATCAAAAAAGCGTCGGCACAATGAAGCTTGGCATTTCTAATACCTTCCCTCATTTAATAAAATGGAATTCCGAAAAATATGTAAATCGCTAAAATAATGAAACTAGAAGCGTTACTTTACTCTTCACATGACTCACATCACATGTGTGGTACGTGCACGATTATGGTTCCACTTTACTTGACGTCGGGGCAAGCCATCTGGTAGAGGAACTGGACTAAAGTACGCGTAGGTCTTCCTGTCATACGATGGGCAGACAAATAGGGTATCAATCCAAAAGTACTTAACATTCCAGTGCCGCGAGTATCAATATGGGCCCAATCCACACAGGGCACCAGCTCATGGAGAATAGCCGCCGCAAGGCAGGAACTAGCAAGGCCACGACCGTCGTTGCTAATGTCGTAGCTCAGTTCATCGGTAACCTGTTTTTTGTAGTACTGCCATAGAGGCATACGCCATACACGATCACCGGTTAGGGAGCCAGCCCGTTGAAATTGTTTCCAGATGTAGTGAGAGTTGGAGAAAATTCCTGAGGCACCGCCGCCGAAAGCTTTTTTAACGCCCATGCCCAACGTAGCCACATCCACGACAAGACGTGGATGATATGTGTTCTGCCCATACAGCAAGGGATCAGCCATGACAACTACGCCTGCCTTGTCCAGATCGCGTATGGCCATGGACTTGTGATTGAGCAATGTGACCACATCCCCTGGCTTGCAGGACATGCCCGAAGGCATATTTTCGCACAGAGGAATAACGCAAGACACATTTATGGGCAGTGAGAGGGCGGCAACGCAACGCATCATGGCCACACAGGCAGCAGCTCCCGACATACTGGCTCGATATTCGTCCATTCCCTTGCAGGGACGTAGATTGATTCCTCCTGAATTGAAAGTTATGCCCTTGCCCACAAACAGTATGGGCTTGTCTTCCGGAGAAGTACCGCAATAGCTTATCTCTAACAATACTGGAGGCTCACAACTTCCTTTGGCTATCATAAGGAATGCATTCATTTTCTGAGCCTCAATCCAGTCCATGGTTCTCACCTCCACGGTAATACCGCAAGGACATAGGGCATCCACAGTAGCCTGGGCGAATTGCGTGGGTGTCATGCAATTAGCTGGAGAATCGCTCAGACGCCTTGCCAAATTCTGGGCATCCGCCTTGAAAACACCACGAACCCAGCCTTCTGAATCGGGCGAGTCCCACATTTCCACTGTTGGGACTAGAGGTTTGGGTCCCTTGGTAATATTCTCCGTGTATTTCCACACAGCCAGAGTGGCTCCTTCGGCTGCCTGTTCGGCATAATCCATGGCATCCACCGACACAAATCGAACCCCCTCTTTCTGCAGGGAACGGGATCCCACACCAGCTGCTATACGTACATTCTCCATGCCCTCGTCGAGCATTTCGAGTTCATTGAAACCAATCCCCTCCAGGCCCACGCCCACTATGGCAACGGCACTAAAATCGGGATCAATGTTATGAAAGACCTTACCACGTCCCAATCTTCCATCGAGTTTCGTTTCACAGATTAACTGCTTTAGTTTCCCATTCAAGCGATCGTCAAACTTGAGTCCCGCCGGCGTCAGTCTGGGATCCTTTCCGCCTTCTTTTTGATATAGTCCCAAAACCAGACCCCTACTAGGCATTGCCCCATCGTTGCAGGCATTTCGAGCGCACAAAAGCCTAAATGCACTACGCACTGCATTGCCATAGGAGTGATACAACTTTAGTGGTGATCGTCGTATGCCAGACATTATTTTCTTTTGATTCCTTCAGTTTTCACAGAAAATTTCACAGATACAGACAAATTTTGTTACCTTTTAAGGATTGATTGAAGGATGATTTTAGAATTCAAAAGGATAGCCAAAATAATAACAAAATTTATTTTTCTTTGAATTTTGAAGAAAAAATTACAAACTTTTTTTTTCGTTAAAAACAAAAATAGTCAGATATGTTCTGTTAGAATTGATATGCTTATAAAATTCAACTGAATGTCTAAGCATTGAAGCAGGGGCATGGCAAAAACGGTAGTGACATTTAATCTCAAGGCCTATCTGATTTACAAAATTTACGTTTTCATTTTGGCATCGTTATTGTTATCGATATCGAATGAAAAACTACCTGAGATTTTCCTTTCTCACACAATTCAATTCATTCCATATTCGAATTGTTACTTAAAAAATGTGATATACTCTGAAAAATTTGTCAAATTGCAAAAGTGGAAAATTATTCCTAGCAAAACAACGAAATAAAATGAAGAAAAAATTAATTATAGTTCTACTAATATTTTGTTTATTCCCTCAGCCCCTTTATGATTCTCAAGTGATTCTTATTTTTTTTGATTGAATTTTTAAGCAAAAACTCCGTCATTATTTTAAATACTTAAAATTGCGAGTACTCTTCGAACAGATTTATCTTTAAGCGAATGGGGTATGAGACTTCTAAAGGCTGTCTATCAAAAACAGTATTTTGCCAACCATCAATGGCCAACTTGAAGACAACAACATAATGGTAAACTAAGTAGTTTATGTTGCTTCGTCAACTTGCCATAAACAGGCAAAAGTACAAGGCAAAGTGAGTTGACATTTCTCTTGCTCAATCTCTTCCTGTCTTTTTGTATTGGAGATGTTGTTGGTGCTCCTTTTTGTTGTTGTCAATTGAAAATCTACTTAAAATTGTTTTCCAGCTGCGAGTTAAAACTGCTGCTTGGTTGCTTGCAAACAATTTTTATTGGATTTTCAATTGCGAAAAGCTGATTATATTTATTGACATTGATGCGTGCCTAAAAGTATGCAATACTGAGCTGCTATCTCTACTATGCTCACACACACAGACACACATTTTGCATCTAATTTCTGGCTTTTGTGTTAATGCGCATTAAACGCCATAGAATGCTAAGTGCAACAGCCAGTGAAGACCAAACCAGCAAACCATTAAACTGGTTTGGGTTGGTCTTTCATCCGCCATCCTCTTCTCAATCACACACACAGAAACACACACACACACACACATGAACATGGACATTGTTTTACTGCCATTTAGCATGATTTTTAATAGGCTTTTGCCTTGTCCCTGTCCAACTAAGCCTCGTTCATCGGTCTGGTTGTAAAAGCCCCAAAAAACACCCATCACAAAAAAACCCCCCACACACATACACACTCATACATATACGACGCCTGACGACCATGAAGGGAGACCAGGCAGCAAGCAGCCTGAGCTTGAGCCTCGTCATCGTCATTGCCATAGTCCTCACTGTCGTCCTGCGACGTCCGTCGTCTGACGTTTTGTCCTGCCATTCTCTGACAGCCAAAACGACACTTGTTAGGCTCAAGTTTAGAGGTTGGTCTACGTCCTGGTTCCCTTCCCGTGGCCCGTGCCACTGTCTCTGACTCCTTTTTCTTATCCTGCTCAACATGCCGCTGCAATACTCGTCATGGGACTTGTTTGACAGCAGCTGCTGCTACTTCTGTATATGTGTGTGTTTGCGTTTCTATCTGTGTATGTGTGTGTGAACATGGTCAGATTTTTCGGGCATTTGTCATTTTATTGTGGTCGAAATGGTTGGTAATGGTCGTCACTCCACATCCCACTTCCATTCCCAACGACAACCATCTGCAGGTGCAATATTTTCCGGGACTAACTCACAAATTTTAATTTCTTTTTTATTTCAACCCTTTTTTGTGCTTATTTTTGTTAGCTGTGTGTGTGTCTGTGTGTGTGCGTTTGTGTGGTATAACAACATATTTTTGCAAGTGCTGAGTGAGCAGAGCTCCATACACAGAGATTTAAGTTTTATTTAATGGAGACTGCCTAAACATATGTGCGTTTATTATTAGTTTGCCCATTGAAAAGCAGTCGACGATGGCGCCAAAAAAATAAAAGAAAAGAAAAACCCAAAAAGAAGGAAAAGGGTTTGCCTCTCCCTTCCTTATAAACACAAATGGTGAAAGGATAAGAAAAGGTTTTGGCAAGTCTTGGCATGTGTTGCAAATGTTTTATGCCGTCAGGGTCAGAAGTTCTTAAGGTTTTGCTTTTGAAGTGGCAAAGTAGTCAGGGCAATTGATGGGTTAGAAAAGATTAACTTTCTTTGATTGCCAAATATTCTTTACAATCGATTTAAAGAGAAGCAAGTCAGTGAAATCCCCATTTTAGAAGATGAAGAAATAGAAACATTCCTGGAAAGTTCTTTAATAAAATGCATCATATGATTGTTTATTCTAATGCTAAGTTAGATATTCGATTTCTTTATAGGGACTAAATAATAGAAATCTTGAATACCTTTGTCGCAAAGCTTAGCAAATAATTTTAAATTTGTAAAGCATTTTCACTTAAAAGGTACTGAAACCTTCGATAAATTAGCTAAATTTTAGATTCTAATGTCAATAAACCCCTACTTAAACGAATATTGTTAGTAGTCTGGTTAGTGAATTTCTTTTATAGACCATAAAGTACATGGACTCCAGACCATTATTTTCACACCTCTTTTCTCTGACCAGGCACTAAGAGTGCTCTATATGTATGTATATTCCAACTTTCTGGCTATTTCAGCAATTTTACTTTATGCTATTTTTCCCCTTCCTCTTCAGCTATTCCCTGATCCAACATTGACTTAAAATTAGCTTCACTTCATTCGCTACTCATAATAAACCGCAGCATAAAAACCACAATTGTGGGGTGGGGTGAGGCCAGCAGAAGGTGGATTGGGTGCTAATACATATATACATATGTATATATGGTTTTTTTCGCAGGGTTGCAATGTGCATGCACCATGTCATCTGCGATCGCATAAAGAGGGGAAAGTGGGAAGGGTGATGCAGGAGAAGGGAAAGAAATTAGATGGTTGTATACCAAACCAAACCATACTCTATTCCAATTCTATGATGTTTGCAACGTATTGACAGTCACATTCGCATAAAAATCACGTAGTTTGACATTTTTCTTGCTCTGCCATTTCGTTAGATGGATTTTTCTTTCCATTTTGTGTTATTTTATTTTTTCTTTTTTCATCCATTTTTATTCGTATGCCTTTCTCTTCACTTGTGCATGAAGAGGTTGTAGGAGCAGCAGCTGTCACGCAATCAGCCCGAGAGCCCGAGCACATTGCCAGACCAAAGCCAACAAACTGATAACTCAATTTTGGTTAGAGACCGTCCTGACCCCTTACTATCAGCTCATCCTTTGGCTTCTCTTTACCTCTAGCATAACGCAAAAATTGCTAACAAGCGAGCCATAAAAACTGTGGGTGCGCTTGCATTTAAAATTTTCAGAGCAAAAGCATTTTTCCAACACTTTCGCTCTGTTCTGTTCGGTTCTTTTTCTTTTTTGTAAATTATACAACAATTTTCGCAACGAGCTTGTGACACTCTCTAATCATCAACGTTGTCGTCAGACTTTTTGGCTCATAATTGCGTACCAACAACAAAATGACAAGCTGAAAAAGTGGCAAAAACTTTTCGACAATTGTGTCAATGGCTGCCGTGTGGCAGCAGGCAACGTGAAGACCGTGACAAGAACAGAACAGAGAACATTCATTGCCTTTTTTTGGCAGAGGATGAAGACGGAAGGGTGACTACAACGACGATGCCTGATGTGTACGTACCCTGTTGAACACGTTCCACTCCATGGATGGACAGATGGGATTGGTTTGGTATGGGGCGGAGGGAGGGGCACACTCACCAGCACAACTCGTGGTACAATTTTTAGGGGCCAAAAACTCTGAACGCATTACATTGTAAAATTGGTTTTTGTAAATTGTTTGGACACAACATTTATTTCCATTTAAATGCGATTTGGCTCCTGACCATCCCAATGCCATCATCCAAAGGTGTGGAGTGTGTGTGTGTGTGTGTATTCTAACACTTGTTCAATTTTAAATGAGCATGCAGCTTGGGTTACACTGCAATTGCCACTCGTTATCCTCCCAACTAACCCAACCTAAAACTGAGCTGAACCCTTTACCAATCTCTGCATGTCCTTTGAGGTTTTTGGTTTCCTACGAGGTGTTTAAACGAATTGTGTGAATAATAACTGAGGTGAGAAGAGTGGAAGAGTTGGCCAAAGGAGTATGATGCTTTAGTTACCCCACAAGGATTAGTGTTACGTTGTTTGTACTGTTTGTCTGTTCCATGTATGTATGAATGCCAGTCCATCCTTCTGGTTGAGTGGAAATCAGGGGTCTAATTGAAGAGAAGGCACATTGTGTAGCTAGCCGGCTAGATTAGACAAGGATTATGCGAAATTATGTGGAACTAAGCGAGTTGAAAACTGAATGTTAGATGGTTTTAGTAAAAAAGAATATCTTACACAACAGATTAACATATAATATTTCAAACAATTATCTAGAAAATATAAAGATATAAAGTTGCAAAAACTTGTCTAGCCCCATAGATTGAATCTCTACCTTACTCAATGATTAGCAAATAAAGTAAGCTACTGTTAGTTCTAGAAAGTCTCCTAATTGTGACCACAGAGAATATTTTACAGGATGCAACCAATTTCAATGGCAATTTCGGCTTTGGACTACAATTTTTGGAGTTTCCTGTAACCACAAAATCGCCTCAAGTCTTTTTTCATCAAAATGTTTGACTTATCTGACAAGCAGAATTCAATTAAAAGAAAATCAAAATAAATCATCAAGTCAAAGGACTGACAATCACCATGCGAATGATAATAAAGGCAAGCAAAGAGTTAACCACAAAGAGAAAAATATCCAAAAAATGTCCCCAAGGCAAGAACAACAAACATTTTAATGAGCCAAGAAGTAGAAGCTGGGAAAAGTGAAATTTTTTGGTTAAGCTGCTGGAGGATTTGGTCGGAGTGAGGATGTGGCTCATGATAAATCACAACATTCCTACTGATTATATGCAAATTAAGCTGGAACTTAAGGCCCCTTCAACTAGGCTATATAATTTCCATAGTCCAGTGTCAAAGGCAGTTACCCTTCTCCACCCACTTCTACTACTACTACAACAATCAGTTGTGAAAAAAAAGAATTGCGAGCATTGAGTTACCGGAAAAGTTGTTTGTGTCGAAGGCTTATTGCTTTTGCAATACGAAGAAAAGTTATCCTACTGCTCCTTGGCATGACAATTTAGCTCTGGCCAAAAGCATACTTTTCGGACAATCCGCTCACCATTCGCCTTACCCCATCCCTGCTGCATCATCACTTCAAACTAAACGAACTCACGTAGTTTGGCCTCAAATTGCATTTTGCACTCGACTCGTCGTCGTTGTCGTTGCCGTTGCACAAATTCGCTGCTGAGCGGGCGTGTTAAATGCAAAAAGTGCCTGCAAACAAAATATACCAATAAGAAAAGTTTCCATTTTCCATCCCATCGACCAGCCGTACCAACAAACGAACAAACGTTCCATCATCAGGCATTCACCAGGCTATCCACCAACCAAACTGACTGACCTTTTGCCTCTTTTTTTTAGTATCCATCATATTAAGCGATTTTTGTATCTTTTCTTTCTTTTGTTGTGCTCTTTGCAAAGCATAATGGGTATATTAGAATGGGCTAGCTACTAGATATGTCAGTCGATATTAAAAAAAAAGAACACGATTGAATATAATATTTAAATTGCTATATAACGAATCGGTATGAGGTAAAGGGCTTTTATTTAACTAAGTAAGAATTGGATTTTATTTATCTACAGTTTCATGTTGTTGAATACTTTAGGTAAAACTACCTTATACTTCATTCAGCAATTTTATTTAATTAGGGCCAACAAATTATTATCCCCCCTCCTCTTTGACTGTACCAACTTGCCAGTTTTTGTTTATAATTTAGAATATAGTGACCATGTTTATTTTAAATCGATAATTCCTATTCAAAAGTATTCGCAATTTCAGAGTACTGACAGTTCGTTTTACACTTCGATTTTTGCTTTTTCTGCACAAAATTCGCTTGAAACATGTTTCATCTGCATTGTAATTATGTTCCACCTAAATCAAATCAATTTGTAATGAATTTCACTACAAAAAAAAACAAAATAGGAAAAAACTTTTGCCAGAATCAAGCGGAATAACAATGTTTGCATATTTTGCTCAGCAATGCGGTTTATTTGCATTTTTCCATCTAGGATGGTCTTTCTCCAGAGAGAGAGACAGAGAGAGAGAGAGAGAGAGAGCAGATCAGGTCTTCTCTTGGTCTAGTTTACTTATTTTTTTTTGCACATTAAAATCTATTAACATTTTGCTTGGCTGTTAATGAAGGACTTGCCACACTTTACACCCCCTCGCTCAACAACTCCAGCAAGCTGCCCCTCTTTCACCCACTTGTTAGTCTCTTGCATTACAGAAATATTTCTTTTGCATTTCATTAACAGGAAAAATTGTAAAAGCATGATAAAAATTTAAGTGCAAATGTTGGCAAATTGCTGGACCATAGAATTTGTTAATTATGATTAAAGCGCTTGTGGTTTTTCTCTCCAGAATGGGAGCCATCAGATTTAGGGGTTCAAGTGCAGTGGGGCGAGTGCAGTGGGGTAAGTGGGGCGGCTGAGCTTAATTAAATGAATATTTAGCAGTAGAGGCTTTAAATATCTTTGTTTGAAATCTACAGCGAATAAAATGAATGCCAATCAAATGCTCACAATACTCTAGCCCCTACCCCACGTTGTACCCTCTCCTTTCTCCATCAGTTTTGGCCATAAATTTCCTTAAGCTTTGCCAAAGTTTTCTGTCATTTTTATTTTTTTTGCTTCTCTTGCTTGCCAACAATGTAACTTAATTAAACTTAATTTACAACTCATTAACATATCAAAAAGTTTGCCACGCCCACCACGCACACGCACTCACATTCACACAAATCTCTTGTGTTGGCCGCCTTCTAGGCCATAAAAACCACAAAGAGAGAAAAAAATAATACTGAAAAGTAGACCAAAAACATGTAGCAAAAGTTGCCAACAATTGTCGTCAACAAGAAGAGGGAGAAAGCATTTGAATGAGCGGAAACGGAAACAGCCACACACACACTCTCACACACACACACACATGTTTCCTACCATAATTTTGGCTCACATTCGCATATTTTATTTCATCTTGAAGCGCAAATACATACTTAACAATAAAAAGGCAAAACCCAAAATTGTTCACGACACAACACGAAGCACAAAACAAATCTATGCAGCATACAAAATAAAGACCACGGTGGGGCCCCCGCCCCGAAGTGGTGGAACGGAGGCGGGGTCTTTTGTATATTGTTGCAAATTTCATTACGCACGCGCCTCTTGCCTCAATACGATTTACAATCGCTTGCATAACAAAGCGCCATGTGAGTGACACAATATCCAAATCCAAACCCAAACTCAACACCAATCTCCTCCATTTTTGCACCCAAGAGATGGAAGATGCCAGTGAAAGAGCCATCTCCAGGCCTCACAGTGCTCCCAGTCCAATCATCACTTGAGTCAAGTAAACTCCTTATAGAATCTATGCAATCCTCCCCGCCTTCGACCCCATCCCACAACCCGAAAAAGTGAAGCGAAAACATCTACCAATTTCTCTTATGCACTTCATTGCCTTTAGCATTGCTTCGGCTTATACACTCACTGTCAAATGGTCCTTCAATAATAATGATTGTTCCCCTCAAGCAAATAAGAACCTCTATATATATTAGCATATTTTAATTCACATAATTTGTTTCTTAACTAAATGATTTTATAATTTATTGATTAGACCGAAACTGAGTAAGAAAAAGTTCTTAATTAACTCAATCAGGAACGATAAGACAATTTGAAGTCTTAGGATGGCAATTTTGAGATCTAAACAGACATATTGATAATGTTTCGTTTTAGAAACTTATATTCAATATCCTTTAATATCCTAAAACCTCATAAACTAAAGTTTTAGCCAATTTTGACTTACTCTTAATTCCATTTAAATATATGCCAAATTAAATCCCATTTTAATCAGTCAGACTTGCTATCTTTCGTTATCTTTTGTAAGCCCTTATTATGTCATAGTACTTGTAGTATTAGAACACGTCGACTTTTGGTCTGTTTTTATTGCCCGCCTTTATTTTCTCTTTCTTTTTATTAAAAAGAGCATAGCAAATTCGACATTAAAGTTTTTAGTCAATTTATTTATTCGTTTTTTATATTTTGCTTTGTCATTTTGGCTGCAGTTGTCGTCGTTTCATATTGCTTTCGCTGTCTTTGCAATGTTCGTTGTAGCTGTTTTAAACTGTACATGACAGTGAGCTTAATACATTTTGCCTTGCATACTTTTCGGCATCCGCACGAATTGTCAATTCAATACTGTGTGTCTGCAGATGCAACTTATCGGTTTACTGAACATAATCGTATATATTTTCCATATGCATACATAACTTTTTATAAACATAACTAACTTTACGTTTTCCCTCTTTACGTTATTTTGGTTTCATTTTAGCTACAGCAGTACGCCTCAAAGTATGCTTTCGGTTATCGCATACGTGATTTTCATACTGGCAACGATTTTGGACATAAGCAAAATCGTGATTTGCATGGCGTGACACGCGGTCAATATCACATACTATTGCCAGATGGACGCATACAGAATGTCATTTATCATGCCGATGATACGGGCTTCCATGCGGATGTGAGTTTCGAGAATGGAAAGCATTAAGTCACACACACATACACAAAGGACTTTAAGTGCAATAGGGTCTATATTTAGTATAAGTTAATTTTAAAGTTACAATCCAAAAATTATATATCATATCATTTAGATGTGGCTACTCTCTGTCTCTGGCATTTGAGAGTCAGTTTTTGACATTGTTGAACGAGAGGTTTCTATTTGGCTATAGATTTTCGTCAATCAGACGAAAGCGAAATAAATAGTCAAGGTTAAACGGTTATAAACAATTATAATGAAATTATTCACAATTGCATTTAATGATTTCTAACAAGCAAAACAGAGGAGATGAAGTAGAGACTTATAGTTTATATTAAGAATATTTTCAAAATTTGTTTTGGAAAAAAAAGAATTTTTAATAAGACATACAAATTCGAGTATCGCTTAGTTGAAAATATTCCATTTCTAATGACACACCTAAAAACTATTGTAAAATTAGACTAAAATGATTCAACTCACCAATAAATTTAACATAAAATAACATTATTTCTCTCTAATTTCTCATATTTTCTTCTTTAAACATTGTAGATTGTAGAAATCACAAAGAATTAAATCAAAAACCAGCTTAGAAAAGCAATTTCTCAGTATATCAAAAGTAAGGTTTTTCTGTTATAAAATAAACTACAAAATTGAAAAGTTTTAGCTGAACTTGCACTTTAGTTTTGGATCTCGACTTTTTGATATTAACTAAACAAAAAGGAAAAGCTTCTGTATGGTAATACCAGTTTTCATATTTTCAAAAATTGTATTTCCTTCTAAGAATTAATATTAACTATCTTAAAATGATTTCACCAAGAAAATCTTTATTTGTTATGAAAATATTTTGGCTACTTAAATACAAATACAACTTTTTGTTCAGTCTGTTAAATAAACTAAAATTTAGTGGAATAATGTTTTTAAATATTCCAAATATGTGAAACTGATAAAATTGTTTTATACTAAGTATTTACGTTTTATTATTAAAACTCTGCTAAATTTTTGCCAATGAAAATATGTGCAATATCAATTAAAATATTAAACCAATTATATTTGCTACTTCTTGCTATGTTTTAACCCATTAGTTGTTATCTATGTATAAATACATACATATACATATAAATTCATATATATTTTTGTTGTTTTTAGATTTGTTAATTTCCTAATTGCTACGAATACATAAATGTCCGGATCAATGTGCAATAATATTGATAATAATAATATTAAAAAAAAAAACAAAACGACTAATAATAATGCCAATGAAATAAAATAAAAATTAAATCAATATTAGCCATGGATATTTTTGTATTATTTGCTTTGAAAATGGAAAATAGTTGAAATCATTTATCAATTGCATGCCGTTTAATTAAAAATACAAGTACACACACTCACACACAGACATCAAATGTGGAAATGAAACAACTTTCAACAAGGTAGCAGGGGCATACACACACGCACAACAAGGTGGAAACCTTGAAATTGGCAGATGCGCTTTGAATTCAATTTTAGCCATAATTGACTCGGTTAACAAATTTTTCGTTAATTTGTTATTGTGCGTTTAACTGATGCGTTTTCTCTTCCTCCCCTTCTTCCCTGCAACAATTATTCAAGCGCACTGAATGACCTTTTTTTAGTCAGTTTCAGTGTTTTTGTTGCTTCCGCTTAATAATTTTTTGTTTTATTTGGTTTATTTTTTTCGGGGGGTAGGGGGGGCCGTTTTAATTAAAATTGTAGCAAAAATTTCTTTGCCAACCATTTATCATCGTATAAGTGAAGGTCAAAACTGCTACTCGACATTTGTATGGCTTGTACTTTAATTAATTTGGCTTGGCTCTAACTTGGAAAATCGCCCCATCATCCAAGCCTTCATCATTATCATTCACCTGATCTTCATCATCATCGTCATCATCTTCGCCGTGATGTACTTGACTTCCAATGGATGTCATCGCAGATAGTTATACATATACGCAGATTTCGATTGACTATCGAATCGAGTTACAAACCAAAACCAAATACACATGTGTTTTTTCCTCTGCTACCATTTAAAGTTCAATGTTGCTAACAATTGTAGAAACACAAATCTTTTTCATTCTTTTGCTTATTTCAATCGCTGTGTCTTTGTGTCTTTTCGAGCCAATTTGTTTGCCACTTTTCCGAGTGCAGTCAAAGTCATCCGCACCTTAAAGTTGCTTTGCAATGGTATTTTTGATGTAGTTTGTTGTTTTCTGTTTTGTAAATTTTTTTTTTGCATTTTTTATTATTGCTACTAAAGTTATTTCTTTTTTAGGTTTTGCGGTTTTTCATGACTCTTCATGCAGAGCTCATTAACTAATTTAACTAGCATGGGGTAGTAGCTAACAGTGAGACCTACAAAGTCCACGGAAGTCGACAATAATTTGCCTACAATTTGCAAGATGTTTCTTAATGCCCATTACTAATCTCTGAGTACTTCAATTGACAATCAAAAGGTAATGTAAAACGTCAAATGAATGAGACAAGCATTTTCTAAGAGAAACAGTTGATCTGCCTCTTCAAACTAGGAGCAAATTTTTTATGAAATTTCTCAGAATTTCAATAATTATCAAATTAACCCATTTTCAGCTGTTATTCAACTCAAAAAGTTTTAGAATTTTGTTCGCTTTATTAGTTTTTACTAAGTAAGTTTTAGGTTTACTAGTGAGTTTTATAAGCTTTAGTCCAAATTACTCTAGAAAAATAACTACTGAATATCCAAAAAAGATATTTTAGACTTAAGCTTAAGCTAACTTCGTCTTTAATTAAGATCTACTTAAACTATTGCATTAATCTATTTTCTGAAAATATATATTGTAGAAAACAACAAATTAGATAAATTAAACTACCACCTCGAAGACTTCCTCAAATTTAAGTTATAAAAACCAAAAAAATTATTTTAGAAACAGATTTTCCAGAGGATGTTTAGTCCTTGCAGACTCCCTTCCAGGATTCGTCCATGCTCTCAGTGAAATCTTAAACACTTGTCAGCATTCTTATTATGAACACTGTTTACATTATGTGCAGAATATATTTATTAGGAACATGATCTTTTTTAATTTTCGACAGTTTAATTGTTTTGACATTAAAAAGGTAGGTTTTGTACCAAAGAAAAAAATGATTTGCTTTTGAAATTCTAGAAGCAAATACCTTTCAAAATAAAATAAGGAAAAACCGCCAGCTCCACACATGCTCCCCATGATCATCATCGTGATGATCATGATGATGATCATTATGCTGCTTCTTGCATCTTCATTGGGTTAACCAATTTTGGTGACTATCCGCCTCGAGAGTTGGTGGCATGATTGACATTAATTGCCAACCCCGTGAGTTGTTGATGCACTTCTTATGCGTTTTTCATTCTCTCATTTTTGTTTTTTTTTTTTTTTTGGGTTTTTGTGCAATTGTTATTTTATAATTAAGCAATTCTGGCGGTAGGTTAATTAAAATTTCTGACAAGTCCATGCTACAAAAAGATTTATGAAGGCTGGCCTAGAAACGAAAACGAAACTTCTCAAAATTCATACAACTCATGAGAATCACTTGCTTTATAATTATGAAATTTATATATATACATACATATATATAAAAAAATCTATTTCAGAGCATTAGCTGTGAAAAACTAAAAAATGTTGGGTAAAACTAACTAAAAAGACTTTGGGCCAAGCCCAGGCTGAACAAAAAAATGCTTCTTACATTTTATTTTTAGTTTGCAACCATCTTGCCTGGCATATGAAAAGAAGTTTTTTGGCTCACGATAATAAAATCCCATTTAAGTTTGACGATAAGTTTTTTTGACCATTAGAAGAAGATGGAAGAAAAAAATCGGAGAACGGGACTCTGTGCCGTGCCGCTCCCGATGCCTGTCATTGCAAGTTAAATGCTTTGGATTTTTCTTTTTGCCAGTTTTGCTGGCAAGTTATGGAGCCAACTTGGTGGCCCGCTTTATCTACCTTCCCCCCTCCTCTTACTGCTAGAGTCTCATAATATTCCACAATTGATAAGCGCCAAAATGCAGAGTCTGTGGGGCGTGGCAAATGGTTTGGAAACTTGGCTAAAGGTTGACGTTAGCTGTGTTTGATAAATGAACGAACAGAGGCTTGGGTCGGTTTCTTTTTTTTTTTTTTTTTACCCAAAATGATCATCGTAATGTGGGAGCGAATTGTCAGATGCAATTATAAGTTCTAATCTTTAGATATTTATGTATCTGCACGGTCGACGGACGTAATTTATGCTAAGTGCTGCCAAACCCCCCCATTAAACTTTGAAATTTCTGACTTACTGATGATAGTTAAGAAAGAAATAAACAAACAATTCATTAGGTATTAAGAATAATAAAATGCCTATTGGAACATTATTTGAAAACTTAAAAAATAATTACAAATGACGCCTTTGTAAGCGACTTCTTTCGAGTAGATATAAAGTACTATGGTAACTTGAAACAAAATAAACTAAAATAGTTTAGAAAACTTTATCTAAAAGTCTCTAACATTAAGCTAAATACTTAAGTTGATTTCTTTTAAGTCGTTTTCCAATTTTTTCAACTGAACTAGTTCTTTAATTAAAGTTATCTTTGTATTAAATGTCATTTGAGGTAATCGTTTCCTTGGTCTGTTCATTTTAAAAGTTCCTTGGCCATTTCGTGTCTCATTTGGAGGGTCTTTCTTTCTGTCTTTCTTTCCATTCACACTGCAAATTGTTAGCTCTTCTAATGCAACGCTTCCACTTGTCACTCAGGGCACTGAATGCACTGCAGGTGGAGATGACTTCACTAGGTTTTCCATCTATCCTTCACGTAAACAACACGTAAACAACAAGTCAACGTAGGTTATGGCTCAATCGTTCAGGACAAAACGCAGAGAAGGAGGGAGAAATAGAAAGAATTCTTCTTTGCCAAGGAACTAGTGGGGAGGCATCTTGCTGTGATTTCTTTTTAGACGCTAGCTAAATAAAAATTAACAAGGATAAATGATGGGAGAACAACAAAAAATAAGATGAAAATAGAGCTAGACAACAAGGAAGAGAGATAGAGAGGGGACGGAGAGGCAATGGTGATAAAGGGGGATATATTCAGTCTGCTTTAAATTGATTAAATGTGAAATTGGAATATGCAAATGCAACCTCACTGCCCTCCATGCCAGCAGACACAATCTGGAAATCTGAGAGGCAATGGGCGTGACCGACTCTGTGTGTGTGTGTGTTGGTAAGGGGGCGGGACTGTACGCTGAAATGTGATTTATGTTAGGTGCAAAGTTTTTCCACAACTTTTCTTCGCCTTTTTTCTTTTCTTGGGTGCAATGAACGGAAGTGCAGCGACTCAAGATGATGACAATGCAAAGGGATGCAAAACTTGTTGGAAGGTGTAAAGAAAGAAGAGGAAGACACAACACAAAAAAAAATTCGCTTAATTTGTCCAAAAGAAAAGCAGGAGCAACAGCAGCAACAACAAAAAAAAGAAAACTAAAAGCCAAGCGCATATAAAAATTTCCATTAAGAAAAATGGTGGCAAGTGTGGCAAGTGACAGCGGGTAACGGGTGACGGGGTGCACGGTGCGGGGGCGAAATGCAAAACTTCACTCCAAAGAAAATAATGAGAGCAATCAACATGGAGTATAGAATGGAAGAGAGATCAAATCAAAAAGAAATAATGAGACATCCAAGTTCTCAACACAAAGATTAAAATTAAAAAGTTTTTTAAAAACTAAATAAATTTGCTTAGTTTGGTATATAACCAAAAGCAATTATGAGGCAAAGACACATGAAAAATTCATTAAGTTTGTTAGTCAAGCAAAAGTTTCGTTTTTGCTTTATACTTAACGATCGCTAACAGATCTTAGGCAGTCTAACAGTTATTAGAAAAATACTAAAAACAATAATAAAGAAAACAAACTTAAAACTTTTATATGTTAAAATCCCTTTCTAACTAACTCTTATCCAATTATAAGATGTATGTGTTAAAATATTGCGTTATTTGAATGTCCAGAAATCTTGATTTGCAGATGCTTCATTTAAAAATAAATATATATATAAGTATCAGCCAATTGCCTTATAAGAGACTAGGAAAGGTAAAATAATACAGTCTATCTTATGTTACTATTATATTATTATATGTATTATTGTCTTATTGTCAGCGCAACATACAAATTTTGACTTTTTAGGTGTACTTTTAAAGAATTGACATACAAATTTGTACATATCACAAATTAAATTAGCTTAAAAAAGCAAGTAATATTAAAACATGTCAAAAGTCTTTAAATCAAATAGGTAAACTTCTACTAAAGAGTTACCAAACCTTTGTCACATTCAACACATCTTGCAAATTGTATGTCTTCTTTTAAAATGCCTTAAAGTCTTGAGGAAATTCGTTTTACGATCATCTCAAAGTATTCTTTGGGCTTAAATGTGAAGATTTTTTGATTTTAGTTTAGGTTTTGTCCACATAATGTTATGCTTTAGGAATCAAAAATATTAATCAATTGATTTAACTATTCTAAACGTTGCTTTAAATGTTTCCCCAAACGTGATATTTTGCTTCTTTTTTCGGTAGCGGGTAGCTAATAGTCGCCACTATAATTGGTAAGTGATTGAACAAAATGCCATGTATTTTCGCAAATGAACTAGTGACAGATGAACTTTTCAAAATAATTGGATAATTATTGAAAACGAAACATGATATCTTGAAGATGAAAGAAGATGAAGACATAAGATGATGACACATAAGATTCATATAATAAAAACTAAAACTATTTCAGTTACCAATAGCTAGAAACTTTCCCTTTCAAATTGATCAAGAATAAACGATTAAGGCAATAAATACCATCAATGTCTTGTCGACATTTGACCTCCTCGCACGCTAATCGTTGGTAACAAAAAAAAAAAAACACGATAGAAAAAAAAGGCTAAGATCCCACACACCTAACAAAAATATGCAAATCATTTGGCACGTCTGGACCAAGACAGAGAGACGCGATGTTTGGGCCAATCGCTAGCTACTACTCATTCTCACACCACAGAAAAAAGCGAAACCCAAAAAAGCACAAAAACAATGCCGACGACTGGCAACAACAAAAACAATGGCAAATATGGCCAAAAGGCAATAAAATGCGGCAATTACATAGTTGGCTATTCTAATTCACTCATTTTTAGGTGCGCCTCTTTGGATTCTACAGGTGATTTTTTTTTTTTGTGGTTCCACAGAATGTTGCACGAAATGCGCAAAACAAATTCGCGGAAAATCGAATAAAAATATATATACAAAAAAAAATCGAGTCAATTCTGTTAAATGTTAATTCTGAGTTTTTTTCCGCTTTGAAACAATTCAATAAGCAAAAAACAAAACTTAAACTATGAAAATGTCAACCAAGCAAAAGCAGCAGCTGCTTCTGCCACTTGATTTTTGGCCACTTTTCCAAAAGAAAAATTGTTTTTTTTTGTTAATATAAATTATTTTTAGCTCACGCTTTACAAATGATTCGAGTTTTGATTGAAAAACTGCAACAAAAGTTACTTTTCGTAACAAAAGTTGCCCAAGATCCAAAAAAAAAACAAAACAACCAAAATAAAAATTGATGTCAAGTTTGTCGTCAATCAAAAGAAATTTTCATCATTACTTGCACTTGCTGCCTCCGACTTACGTAATGAAATCAAATACATATACACAGTATCCCATCATATTGCTCTAATTACATTTTAAACAATCATTTTTCGTAATCGCAGCTACCACAAAATGCACTTCAAAATGCCTTTGGAGTGCCTTCATTTGCTGCTGCTGCTGCTCAAAGAAATTTCCAAGAGGTTTCTTGTGGATGCCAATGGCTCAGAGAGGGAAGAGAGGGAAGGTAAAGCAAGGTGGTTAACGTGGCTGCTAGTAAGTGGAGGGAGGTGGCAGTGAGGCAGGCTGGCATTGTTAACGGGTATTATGTTGTTAAGACAGTTTGACAGTAAGTTTTACCTACGTTTTATTGTATGTACACAGTCAAGTGTCACGGAAATCAAAGCCAAAGCCAAAAAATATATAAAAAAAATATATTTGTATATATAGAAATATATATTTTTACCAACAAAAGTTGAGGAGGTTTTTTTGAATCTGCGTGTGTGTTGTTTTTTTTTTTTTTTGGGTATTTCGTTTAAGTGATCACGCTTGAAACGAATTTGAATAACGAATGAAATGGGAATAAACTTTAATCCACAAAAGGTATTATATATTTATATGGGTCATTTAAATGTGAATCTTAGCACAAGTGTTTGAGGACTAGCATCGCAAGATTTTCTCCTGATTTCATTGGGAATATTTTGAGATTACGTTCATTCGGCAGTTTTAACAGAATAAGTTGCTATAATTTCTTTGCAAATTTTCTTTTTGGGTTGCCAAGAACAATCTAAAGATCGAACCATTCTTTGCAATCTTTTGATTTTGGTTCAACTGCTTATGCCATCAACATTGACGGAAGTAACATTATCAAGGGGAAAAAGATCTGCATACATTATTTTTCACTTATGTTTAAAAACGATACGAAACGAAGATTAAATGCAATTGATTCTATGACTTTAAAGCGGTGACGGATTAAGCTCAGAATTTTGGGTAGAAAATTATTTTAAAGGGAACATCATTCTTGGATCTTAAAGTTTTATTAGTGAAGTTTCTCCCGATTTTACTTCATGTCGACCTCCTAGAGACATTTTTTTCATATAGGCTCTCACAAGACCAGTATATTGCTTAAGTTAAGTAAGTTATGGAGGCTTTTCGGATAGTCTAAGATGTATGTATGTATGTGTATTCAATCTTTCCTTTCTTCATTTTGCTGTATAGTATACTTTGCAATAAGATACAAAAATCATGATTTAATTTTGCTAATATAAAAGAATGAAACAATGAATTGAATTTGACTTTGAAAGAAGTTGAACATTCCCTTCATGAGATCTGTACATTACTTATTTATAAATATAAAGTACCAATACCCTTCAAATCTGGACCCAATCAAGACAAGTGAAAATACTTCTTATTTGAGACGTTGGGAAAGTAAAGCATTCATATAAAATAAATTAATTTATCATCTGTTTAATAATTTCGCAAACTATTTAGACAAGTTTCCTAGGCCAAGTACCTTCCGGGTAATAAGAGTCTATAAAAGGATTTTATTTACAACTCATTTCCTATGATGATTAGAGCATTAAAAGTTCGTTTAATTACTTTGAAGTAAAAAAGAATTTACATACATATTTATATGATTTCTTTATAGACATCATCACCTCACAAGTGTTTAATAAAATTATAACAACCTTTGAAATCAGTGATCGAAAATAGATTGCTTTTAATTGTTATTAAATGTTTAATAAATGTTAAATATTTTTTTTGTTTTCTTCTTCAACTCTCTCAAGGTTAATTGGTAATTTTTTCGCATGACGGAAGGAAGAGGTTGAGGCTTGAAATGTTCAAGTAGGTTTGGAGAATTGGGGATGGGTTTTGTTGTTGATGGCTTCGATGGTTGTTTGCCTCAAGACACGTTGCACACGTTCGAGAGTATCTGAAGCCAAAAGCCAATAGATATAAGTTATGATTTTTAGCATGAGCCTCACGTCATAGATTGAATTTTGACACTGCAGAAAGGAAGGGAGAGACAGAGAAAGAGAGAGACTAAAGAGGTGATCCAAAAAGGGGGAAACACGTTAGCAATTTTCACTTCAAGATGAAACTGAAGCTGGAGCTGGAGCTGGAGGAGTTTCACCAGTGGCAGCCGCATCACGTTCTGCTCTCTCGAAAAGTCGTTCTTGTTGGCTTTCTCAAAGGGCAAGCAGAAAAAATCTGACATTCCCAGTGACATTTTGTTTTTGCCACAACTGCAGTGCCTAAAGGAGGGAAGAGAACCATCTGTGGCCACTTCTTCTCCTCGTCCACCCCTTTACCACCGGGTGGCCAAAATAAAAATGAAAACTTAAATATCAAATCTTTAATGAAGTCATTTTGGGGCGTCTCACTTAACTTGTTATACATCCGCCAAATGTTCATTATTGTTTAGTTTCATTATTTTTTTTCCAACCTGTTCATCATGATTATCGTGATGATGATGATAATGATAATGATGATGATCAACTAACTATTGTTGCCACATTTTTCACTTCAACACTTTATCTCCCTCTCTCTGTCTCTCTCTCTTGAGATATTTATATCTCTCCTTCTCTCAACTTGTTGCTTTTTGCTCTTTTACCTCAATTGTTGAGTCATTCTGGCAGAGAGCAGGTGAGTTTGAGAGTCACCATGAGAGGAAGATGATCTAGAAGTTCAACCATAGCAACGAGAATGTATGTACATCAACACCAGCCAACCAAACTTGCCTCCAATCTCAATTGTTGAAACAACTTTTTCGTTACCTTTCTGTTGTTGTATTTTGAGGTGCAGTTGTTGTTGCTAGTTGGCAACGCGAAGCCAGCAGAGACGCTGCGACGAGAGACTACTATCTGGCAAACCGAGTGGCGGTTCGATTATAAAAAGCAAGCGCATCTCCATTGTCTAACCTAATTCAAAACGTTCGTGTACTTCGTGCGGTTGGCAATAGAGTAATCTATCTATTAGTAATATTTTCCAAGTTATTTCATTTTTCGAAACCCTTTATCCCAAAACCCCAAACAAAACCCCCCACTCATCCCGCTGTGGCTAGCTAAAGGCTATTGAAAGTGAGTGTGGCAAAAGGACATTGTTTAAACGGATTTTCTCAAGTGTGTGCAATCAACAAAACAAAATAAAAATCAAACAACAAAAGTGTTCAATCAATAATCAATTTATCATAATTCAATTTCCCATCATTTAGAATAAACAAAAACGAAATCACTGCCAAAATTGGCATCGAATTATTGCCATTTTATTCGTTCATAGACAGCAACAACAACAACCAACAAAATGATGTCCTTCAAATCATTCGTCTTACTTGTAAGTATTTATCATGTCAATTCAAATATAATTTCGTGCCAAATTTATAAAGTGCTAGTATCGCAAATCGTCGAACAATTTGTCAAACTTAATTTAAAACAAAAAAAAACAATTTTTAACCATTTTAAAGAGAACATTTAAAATGTTTGTATTCAAAGTTTAAAGGAAAAAAAAATTAATATGAATGAAATGTATTTAAGATTTAATATTTTGTTAACTTAGTTTTCTACTCAATTTCGTCAAAGTTTATATATTTATTTTCTTAACATTTTTTTAAAAATTAATGTGAGAAACAAATTTATTTACAAACACAAACTTCAAATGGAAGAAAAAAATTATCCTTTCAATATTTTTTTCATGAATATTTAAGTATAACTTAAATTCGAGTAATAATTTTTCTTTTTCAAATATAAATATTTTCGTATTGTCTAAAAGAAAATTTAGCAAATTGTTAAGAATTTGTCTTAAAGAAGTTTTCTCACAAATTCAACAAGGTTTTAACGAAATTTCATGAATTTAACAAAATTTTTATGAATATTTTTATTAGATTGAGCCTTTAAAGTTCTCAATGCAAATATCACAAAATTGTCGATAAATCAATATATCAAGTTTTATTTTATTTACCATTCAAAATCCTTACATTAAAATGCAAAATTTTAATAATACTCCAGAAGAAGTTTTTAAAATTCGTCCAGTAAAAGTCGAAAATAAACTTAAACAAACAAACACAACAAATGAATACAATTTTCTTCAGCTACGACTTCAATTTAATAGAAATTACCCAGGTAGACTAAACTTATCTAGTTTGGATTGAAAAATATATAAAATGAAATTTATTGTCCTTTTTTATTATGTAGGCAATTGTTTTTGGCTAATTTCACTTTACTGCCAAGACAAGGTCTTTGTTTAAGCCATCTCGTAATTTGTGGCAACTTTTTCAGGCATTCAAGTCCAAAATTTATTCCATGCGTAATGCTGCTGTTTATATAAATCTTTGGCAATTTGCACATTTGTTTTCCGGAATAGAAAAAGGTTTCATCGTGGCCAGAGGGATCTTGGGCCTACAACTACCTAATATACTAACCGAAAACCAATTTACCTCACTTAGGAGCGCCTAAAAGCAGGCTTTGGTGGGACCGAGAAAAAAAATTGCCAACACGCGCTAAATGTAGGATTTTGCTTAGCTAAGATGGCAGGCCTGCCCCCAACCCCCTAATTTCTTCTTCCCCCACTCCCACTCCCAGTATGGGCATTTGTTGAAATAATCAAATATTATTGCTACTTATTTGGGCGTATTTTTACTGCTCTCCTCTCCCCTCTTCTTTCTGACTCTGAACTAGCAGATGTTGCCAAGCTCATACGTGTGTGTAGGCCAGTGCGTGTGTGTATCACATATATTACGCACACACACTTAAGTGTCTCTGATTATTTGCAATTTGTTCGATTTGCGTTTGACTTTCTTTCCCCTTCGCCACTTCAGATAGTCAAGTTATGCAATCGTTATCGACAAGTGTTGCCAAAAACAGAAGAAACATAAACTAAAGTACCAAAAGACAAAAACGAGAGAAAAAAGAAGCCAAAAAGATATACAAATCGAAGCAACTTTGTGTATTTGCCTAGGCACTCGAAACTCTCTTAAGTTTATGAAGAGTTTTTCCTTTCCCGCCTGCCTCCCTCACCATGACCAACATTATTTTTAGTGGCTTTGACTTTGTTACACAAATTTTTTTTTTGGTTTTTGTATGATGTATTCAACATGGAAACGAAATCTTGTCATATAAAAAGATTAACTTGTTGGTTGGCCTAGCTAGAAAAAAAAAACCAAACCAAACAAACCCTCGAAAGTTTACTGAAGGGCAACGAAGTATAAAGACACTCGCAGATTTCGTCCATGGAGTTGTAGCCTTGCCTTACTTTTGTCTTAGGGTATTGCCCTCCATTAGTTACAAACTCTTTTCCAAAATCAACATACTCTCTCATAGGACATAAAACTCATATGGATTTGCTACTAAATCTAGCTAAACTGATTTATGTGGGCTTAGGTTAGCTAAATTATAGTTGATATCAACTTTTGGATTTTATAAAGAAATCAAAATAAAGAAAAATCAAATACAAAGAAAGAGGGAACTTTCACTTCCGTTTTATGTTAAATGCTTAAAGCTTGAATCTCATTCAAAGGGAATGACGCCCTAAAGCAGACTACAAATAAAACAGACTTAACCTATAACGTCCTTGTTGTTGGTTCAAAGATAAAATATAAAAAAAAAACCCAAAAAAGGCGTGCTAAATTGTTGCTGTTGTTAGTGCGACACTATGCAGACTTCGACTCCACTTCCGAATGTCTGGCTCTATATATATATATAGATTTGTTCCTCTTTGTGTTGTTGTTGTTGTTGGTTACTGCTGGTCTGGTCTACCAAGCAGATAACTGCCAAAAGGTACCAACCAGACAGCAATGAAGAATCCATCTAAAGAGGAGTACGAGCCAAAAAAGAGGAGGTGAGCCAGACGCGTGTAATTTGCCGCTTGTAACTTTTTGACTTCTTTTTTTTCTCTATCTCTGTTGGACTGTTGGAGTCGGTAGGCTAGAGGGAAGTTTAAGGGGGCCGCTAGCATACTAGACACGCCCCGAAAAGCAGACTACGCCTGCCCAAGGGAACGCGCAAAACAAAAAGTCAGAGCAAACAGAAAAAAAACTCCGCCGGCCACTTGCCTCCCACTTGGGAGTCACAAAGAGAGACAGACACAGTCGAAGGCAAAAACTCGGCCTCACAGACACTGAGCATGTTTTACATGTTAATTTTACAGTCAGGACAAACCAAGCAAAACCCCATCGCATATTAATGATTTCAGCTGCTCATTTTCGCACGCGAAAAAAAATGCCACAAAACTCCAAAAAGAGATGTCTGTATGCTGAAGTTTTGAATACTCTTTCCTTTGTTAGAATAAACTATAAGTACTCAGAGGAATCGTTTAACTTATGAAACTTTACAGTTCATTTCAGTTAGTTTAGATATTTTCAATTGTTTCACATCAAAGCCTAAAGACTCCTCAGAACATTTAAAATTATCAATTCCATTTTTTCGTTAGACTTAAACCTTAAAACATTCTTGGAATTCTCTCTTAAAACTTTTTAACTTAGACGGTTTAGGATTCACCTATGATACAATAGGTTTATATATAGAAAGTAGTTTGTTCTGACTCCTAAAATAGTTTGCAAAGTTAAAAAGAAACTTTAACTAATCAAACATGGCTCTGGAACACGATCTCTAGTACTGTGAGGCTCCCTCATATATACCTGAAGGTTAGTTCAGCAGGTAATCATTGAGCTAACTGATTGTGACCTTTTTTTGTGTTTACCAAAAAGGGTATAAAAAGAATCATCCAAAAATATGGTAAAATGCAGTTCGGCACGCTTTTGAATTTTTGAATTTCAAATGACAAACATAAAATATGCACACTTTGATATTTGGCTGATGATTCGTCAGACAATGTTGCCTCGATGGGTGACTGGATGGATGGATGACTGGCTGCCTGGATGACTGCTGCATGACTTCCGTTTGCCTGCTTCTACGGCAATTGCAAATGCTAAATTTATGTAATTTTCACAGAACGAATCCAACCAGAATCGAACCGCTGCATCGGTTGAATCGCATGCCGGGCTTTTTTGATTAGAGATGCCTGATTACGATGTTCGGTCTTTTTGCCCCATACCTCGTCCCCACTCTCTACAACTCTGACGATTCAAGTGTGAACGGATTGCCCAATCGTGCGCCCAAAATGCAATGAGAGGCAACAATGTGGGGTATCTACCCCAGCGGAGAAAATGCGGCAAGAGAAGAAAACAATTTACTTTGGCTTTCAGTTTGCAGCCTCTAAGATAAATCAATTACCTGGCAGTCAAAACTTTTCTAATCTTTCTAAAAGAGCATTTGATATTCGTTTTTACTCGAGCCGTGACGTGCCTATCATTTTTCCATAATTTTCGATTCTTGTTGCATTACAAATTCGATTTTAATTGAAATGATTTGCCAGATTTCATTTTGATGATGCCTTTTGCACAAAGGTAATTGAGCTTGGGGGTCAAAACCATCATCTAACTCATTCTCAATCTGCAATCTACCAAAAGTAGCAAGTCCAAACAAATAAAAAAAATCACATGTGCAATGCAATCTTTGTGGTTTGAGGCACAAAACATTTTTGCAATTGTTATATGCGGTTTTTATTGTCTTTGTTGCAATTGCAAACAAAAAATTACACCAAAAAAAAAAAAAAGAATCCAACAAAATTTAATGACGCTTGAGCAAGTGCAGCAGCAGCAGGCCAAGTAGAAGATTGTCGCTTCTCCTTCCCCCAACCTCTTTATCCTCGGTCACTGCTGCTCTGTGTGTGGTAATCTAATTAAATCGAAATTTTTAGCTGATTACAAAAGCATCTGGCATTCCTTTTTGCTTTGGCATTTCTTTTCTATTCCTTTTTTTTGTGCTTTGTAGGCAATTTTCTTTTTCTAGTACTTTTATTTTTTAGATTTTTATGGTTTAAATTTTGGGGTAGCATCTGCTATGAAAATTAGTTCAATGGTATTTTCTTTGGTTTTAACTATTTTTAGATTTTCTTAGTTTTTGTTTAAGTTTACACAAAACTTTGCTAATTTCTAAACAAGAAGCCAAAAAAAACTTTAAGTAATTAAAACTGTAACTAAGATCATTTCCACTTTCAAATTTCATTTTCATTGTCTCTATAGGATTAAATGTTAGCCCTTAAATGGTTTTTGCGATTTTAAACGATTTGTTATATCATGATCAAATTCTTTCTTTCTCTCTATTCTCTCTATTTATGTCATTCCGCTTTGTTGTGGAGTAGACCCAGTAAATAAAGAAATTAAGGTTTACATATAACAATAACCACAAGATTGACTATGAAGTAAAAATATGATTGGCCTTAGGTTCACTTCCGGTTGTGGGTTATATCATACATATAAAAAAATAAAATAATTTTCATATATTCATATTTTCATATATTCATATTCATACGGTTTTGTCTTACTTGTAGTTGAGAATACAAGGATAGTTTAGATAAGCCACAAAGCCAGTTTCTGCAGTTTTAGGTAATGATATCTATAAATTTTTTTGTCTCCCAATTTTAAAAGTTTTTATATATATTCATTGCAGCACCCACCCAACCAATTTGTTTCTTTTTTATATCACTTTAAACAGCAAATTTACAAATTTTTACATTGCAACTACTTGAAGTTGAAAAAAAAAACTAAGTATAGTCTTGATGGCCAGGCCAAATGATTTTGGTAACATATAATTTAGTTAATTTTTTGGCTTATTTGCCCGAAAAGGTTAATATCTTTATGCCAGTTGCTGTCAGTTGGCGGTAAACAAAAATTTATGAGCAGTTTTATGTGGCGTTGCATATAGCATTTTCTATACAGGTTAAATAGGGTTAATGTGGTGTGGAGAACGGCTAAAAGATGTATCCTAACTACATATATAGAACTTGACTTTAACTTGGAGCTTTAAGTTAGTTTATTTATATATTTTTATGGGCAAACAATTGTTTAGATCGTGACTTCAATGAACGATTTAGCCTATTGATCTCTGGCATTGTCCTTGCTTGGATTGATTTTTGCCTATAGGCACGTGACATATATACATATATAAGTATATAAGTATATGCGGGTAGATGTGGTAACAAAAGACTTAAACAACAAACTGAGTGCAACAATAAAAGTCATTTCCCAAAGCATTGCGGTTTATTTTGCTCTCTCTCTCTCTCTCTCTCTCTACTCTTTTTTGCTGCCATTCACATGCCCCATTAACTTTTATTTTTGCCAAATTTGCATTTCAATGCCCCAAAGTGAGGAAAAACCAACAACAGCCACAGCCAGAGCCAGGGCAATAGCAACAACAACGATGCAACGATGAAAAGGTCAGACAAATGTTTGTTGTTCTACTGAAACACTTGCATTCAACTTTGCTATGTGTGCTAGTATATGTATTTGTGTATGTTGGTGTTGCAAGTTGCATGTTGCATGTTAATCTAACATCTATGTAGGGGACTTTTTATATTTTGTAGACCAACTTTGGTAATTTGCTGCTGGGAAACAGCTGCAACTACAACACAACAAAAGAGAAAAAAAAAACTCAATACGAATTCCATAAATTAAGTAGGTAGCCAAACCTCGTTAAGAGTCATCATCGCCATAGAAATCTCCGGCTTCATCTCCATCTCCTACTTCACGTGGGCGTTGGAGAATGCTGTCTTAGGTGCCGCATCCATGTCATGCCCTCTACCACCAAGCACCTCGTCCATACCATTCCACTCTACTGATGACTTAATACCCAACAACTAGGGGGAAATGTCTAGATGTAGTATAGGTTTGTTAAATGTGACCAATTATATATTGATTAAATAATACTATTTTATATTGAATCACACCATAAATCTTCCATCTGCACTTTGCCATTTAACTTGCAAGGCATTCAAAATGCAATTGTCATAAATTCTTGCAAGTTCCCCTTTCGATGGCATAACTTAGCCTGGCAGCGATCTTAAACTGGATCGTGATTGTCGTTTGATGTGGGCTCAGAGTGAGAATGAGATGGGGGCAAAACCTTAGACAAAATCCAAAATCCTCAGGCCAGCATAATCATAAGAGGAGTGCAAATTGAATGTGCTATAAAAAAAATAAAACTATAAAAATATTGACTTAATTAGCATTTTCGAAATATTGGAGTCAATAAAAATGTAACCAACTATACAATAAAAAACTAAATTATTCACATCCACATAAAACAACATCTGTATTACGCCTTCAACAAGTGTTAATTACTAAATAGTTAAAACTATCTTAGGCTTAATTAATTGATTTCTTCATTCAATACTTAACTATTTTTATTTAAGCTTGGTTGGTTGGGCCTGAGCGATAACCATTGACATCATATCGCATCGATTAAATGGATTCTTATTTAAAACTAAGTATCTAAATAAACAAAGAAACTGTTAATCATTATAAGATGTATTCATGTATCAATCTATCTAACCAAAAATGAATTCAACTGCCCATTGAAGTTAACTATTAAACTATCTTACTATCTAAATATTGTATCTATCCATGCTATTTCTAGCCATTCTATCTAAAGGAAGAATCCGAACTTCAAACAATCCATCATTCTTAGGCTCTAATGACTTGAATCAAAATTCATAAGTAAAAAGATTTTAAGTTCAACATCCAAAAAATAGGCTTAAAATAATTCACTTGAAAATCTCTACTTTATGGTACATTGAGTGCCCAAAGTAGTGTAAAGTTAAATCATTATCATTATTATCACCTGTCTGTCTACCTGTCTGTCTGCTATTGCGGCGCTCTTCAAGTGTAATTAATTTCAACAATTCTCAATTGTTTTTTCCCCCACTTTAACTTTAACTTTTTCTGTCTTAAATGTTTTTTTTCTGCCCGTTTAACGACCTTCAACTTGATGTTGTTGACTGTGGCAAAGTGGGCGTGCCACAGGCACAAAAAAAAATGTTCTGCAAATAGCAAAAAAAAAAGAAACGAAATGAATGTAAATAACATAAAGAGTAAAACATTAAATATATATATTTTTTTTAACATTTTTATGTTTTTTTTTCGTATTTCTTTTGTTTGCCGTGATTAATAAATAAATGCAAGTATTTACAACAATGCTTGTGTTGATTTAATCAAATTAATTAAACAGAATGTGTGCAGCTTAATAGTAATCGAACAATTATATAATACATCGTTATTTATTAGATTATGCAAGCGATTAAAACTGCCTCAATGCAAGCAACATATGTAGATATATGTGAGTCGACTCACAACATAAATATGTATGAGCCCATATGAACTTGAGGAAAATTCTAATGTTTTTTGGTTTATGACTAAGAAATATTATAAATAAAGTTAACAATAAGTTACCACAAAAACCACAAGGTCACATTTAGGGCCTTCAATAAGAATAACAAAAAAAAGAATTAGGCGAAAAAACCGAAAAACAATTACGAATGAGAACAAGACCACAAAACTTGAGAATTAACCAAGACATACACACAAGGCCAGAAGGGAAATTTAGCCGAGACACGAACCCTGGAGTATCTTTACTTAGAATTATTGGCCCATGCATTAATTTTATACATGAATATATTACTTTTAAAGATTGATTTTGGTATTTCGGAAAGCAATTATTGAAAATTTACGATTTTTGAAACTCAAATATGTATTTATTTGTAATTTTGAAAAATTATACCCATAAATGTCATTCTTATCGTATTAAAAACAAATTATCTGTAATGTGTTAGACTTGTTTGCAAGACATTTGACCACATTATGTTTAGACTAATATTTGGCTAACTACTGCAATTAAAAGTAATTCCGATTATATTTTGTGTCAGTCATAACAGTTACAAAGAATACATACTTTGTTTGAGGAAGGAAAAGTCTTAAGAGAGATCAAACACATTTACCCGCATACTAAATTCTTCAGTCTCCCAATTTTAACCTTGTTTGAAGCAAATGAGCCCCACTGTCTTTTTATGTGTCTTTTGTCGCTGTCGCTGCCGCAGTCGGCGTCTTAGCATCTGCATTTGCATCTATATCTGCATCTATTTCTGTTTTTTAACTGCCCTGTCTCAATCTTTCAACTTGCAACTTTATCTCAATCTGTCGGCAAGCTAAGGCAATTTATTTTCAGTTTTCGGCTCTTTTTTATTTAATTTACACGAAAATCATTTGCTGTTATTTTATTTTTTTTCGAGTCAATGGAAACTAAAATAAAATAAAACCGACAAAAAAAAGAGAAACAGATTTTGGGCTTTTTGCTCGTTTGGCCCGTTCGCAATGCTAACGGTAATTGCATTTGTTTTACATGCAAAATTACTGTTACTGACAAGTTGAATGCATTTAACGGTGATTTTATTTGCAATCTCCGAAGGTTAGGACCACCCTGTTTGTTAAGGTAATTGTGGAAATTTGTTTGATTTAATTAATTTTAATTAAATAACAGCAAAACCAAACAAAAAATTCCCTTAAAAAACAGTTAGCATCGACTTTTAAATACTCTTTATAAGATTGAAGTTAAACAATTAAGTTTGGTGTGGTATGAAATAAAAGCATTCAGCATCAAGCAACGGTCTAGTATTTACAGAGTTTGTAGCATACTTTAGGGAACTGCAAAACTAAAATTCAAAGGAAGTTACATATGTATGTGAATATGCTTTACCATTCTTATTAACCCGTTTAGTTTGTCATTGACTTATCTTACTAATAGAAATGAAACTAAATATATTTGTAGAGAAAAAGAAAGCATCACCAGAAGACCAAACCTTTGAATTATCGAGGCAACTATTAAAAAAAATTCGATTATTATTTTGAACTATTCCACATAACAAAAGGCAATAACTGGAAAAAACGCAACTATCACTAAAAATGCAGCTCTCCTTGACTATTAAACAAAATTCTCATCTAAAGTTAATTATAGTATTTAAATATATGTTTGTAGACATATGTATACGAGAAGCATGTGTGTGTATGCGTGTGTGTGTGTGCTGAGAAACTCATCAACAAACAATGTAAGGCATCAGTGGCGATGAGTTAACGATGATCAATAGATCAGCATACAAAACATACAAAAACGAAAAAAAAAAAAACTGAAAAACAGAAAAAATTATATTCTATAATTAAACATTTCCGCAATCTGTCAGATGAAGTTGCATTTGCTGTTTACTGTTTGCCACAATGCAAATTGAAACAACGACAGACAACTGACAGACAGAAGCTGACGGCGCTATGTGAGAGAGATGTGGCTAAAAACGATGTTGACCAGTTGGCAGTTGGCATCCATCTTGGCTGTTGAATGTTAAATATTGTGGACTTCTGTCTGTCAATTAGCCATGTCTAAATATGAACACTTTTGTGTCAGCTTTGAGTTTACCTTCGCCATTTCTGGTGCTTTGCCCTTTTCCAAACGCCTCTTGGGCACATTCTAAGTTGTGAAGCAAATTGCCAACAGGCAATTCCAATTGCATCTTCTCTTGCACCTGCCCCAGAGCAAAAGCTGAATGTCAAATGCGATCTTATCTAGCTTCTAAACTAAACATATTTCTATTTGCAACCGTTCACTTTTTTTTATAGTTTAGTTTGCTTAAGTTAACCTTTTAGTTTTTAGTGCACTTAAAACATTTAACAACTCTTTTTTTATGTTTTCTTTTCAGAGTTTATCACTTGCTGCCATCTTTGCCTATGTTTACGCCCAAATTGCCCCCGGGTCGAATGCGTATTTGCCGCCCACAAAGAACGGCTATGATTACCCGGAGCCGAATAAACCATTTGTGAGTCGCAAAAATTGAATTTAAGTCATCAACTAATTATGGTCATCATTTTTACTCATCGAGTCGGAGAGCTGGGCGAGTTGGCCCTTCACTCGACTTTTAAGCCTCTTAACCAACCAAGCAGCCAGCCAAACAAAAAGCTTGTCGCCACATTCATCAGTCAAGTTGACGCTGCCGCTGCTGCCGCTGCCAATGCCAGTGCGGTTGCCAATCTGTAAAAGATTTCAACCAGCCAAGAGGCAGCCAGCTAGTCAGTCAGGCAACAGGCAAAATAAACCGCGTCATGCCGGCATCACCTTTTGATGAAACCACACAGCGACCAGTCTAGCCAAACCAAAAAAGAGACTAACGGACAGACAACGACCTAAATTATGTTGCATTTGTCAGTTGGGCAAAAGGTTTTGTGTTTTTTTTTTTTTTTTCGAAAGGGTGGGTGCAGGCAAAAACCATTGTGTCAAATTCAAGCCAAAGTAAGAGCTATCTGAATTAGCACCAATTTTTTGGAGTGGATTGCATAAAATTCTCCAAACAATGGCAGGAAATTTCTTTAGTTTTGGAGTTATATAGAGCATTTCAAATGAGTTTTATCACTATAGAAATGTCTTTAAACAGAATGAGAACAATATCAATTTATACTTCTTAGTTGATTAGAAAAGTACTTTCGAAAAACTACAACTGAAAATCCTAAGTAGAGTAATTTAACAAGATCCTCAAATTTGATAGTTTGCGACAGTTCAACAGGTTAAGAAAATAATATATAGTCAAGAGAAGAAACCACTTGAACGAAATCTTCACAAATGCCGCAAACTCTTCTCTTTAGAAATTTTATAACATTTTTTCAACATAAAATATAATTGTTGCTGTAAAAATTTATCTATTGCCTAAACATGTTAGAATCGAACACTTTCGAACTGCAACTCTTAAGGAATTGGGTAAATTTTATTCTGATCTTACTAATAGTATTTTTTAATCTGCAGAAGCCAAGTCAACCGGGCAGACCCACACCCGGAGGACCAGGTCCACGACCGCCAGCACCCCCCAGCACGCCAAATTCCCGGACAGCCAGGAGAAGTAAGTTCTATAGTTTACTTCAAAAGGATAACCATTTAATCCTTCTTTTCCCCCTTAGGATCATGTTCATATGCCTGGCATGCCCTTTGACTTTGAATATGCCGTTCAGGATGCTGAGACGGCCAACGATTATGCCCACAAGGCGTCCAGTGACGGCGATGTGGTAACCGGTGAATATCGCGTCCAATTGCCCGATGGACGCACTCAAGTTGTACGCTATACGGCCGACTGGAAGACGGGCTATCACGCGGATGTCAGCTATGAGGGAGAGGCTCAGTATCCACAGGGACCAGTGCCCGGTCAACGTGGAGGCGGCGGTGGTGGTGCCGGTGGTTATAAATATTAAAAATGAGATTATGAGTTGTAAATTTTATGGACAATAAATATTATTGCTAAAAACGTATAACGACATCTAGCGGGCTATAATGACAGTTAAAGGGAAAAGCTCTTTTGGCAAGCTTAGCTGTCAGAATATCTCAGCTGTTGCAATCAGCTGTGAGGGCAGCTGTCAAAACAAAAGTGTCAACAAGGGCAATGCGCAGCTGCCAGGTCAGGTAAACAAACACCTGTAGGGCTTCTAGAGAGGTAAACAATGTCTTTGCGCAGATGCCGCATATGTCAACGCAGGCGTAGATGAAGCCTAGAAGAGTCCAGCTAGGAAAACATCGAAAGTATGCTGGAATGTCTCACTCTTACAGCAGGAGAACAAAGGATGAACTCATCACTGACACAGAACTGTCAACGAAACGTCAGATTGGCCAAGACAGTATACAGAGAAAAGTTTTTTACCCACACAAAAATATTTTCCACACGCTCGAACTGAACGCGAAAAAGTGTTTTCAAATGTTTCATTTGACAAATTAAGAGTCAAACGTTTTGCAAATTGAAATTTGTGTTGAAAAGTGAAGAATTATGCATGTGAAAGGCCTCGGCAGGTGGCCAGAGCCTAGCTAACGGGTTGCAGAAGAAGAAAAAGTAGGCAACCAACCAAAAAAAAAAAAAAAAAAAAAAGCTCATTTTAGCCTCAATTATATATGTCGCGTTCGATCATTAGACGACGACAACAGCAGCAGCAAGACCAGCAGCAGCCAAAGGTTCATTTAATTAAGAACTATGGCCTGGTCCTATGGAAGGACCTGGTGGCATCTTTGCCTGAGCCTTCTACTCTGTGTGTTCATGTGTCAGGCTCCGGGTGTCAATTTGCTGCCTGGCGAGAAAATCAACTACAATCTGTAAGCCAGGACGAAAGAAAAGGCAAATGAAAACCTTTCAATACTAATTAACTGAAATTTTGGCATCTTTAGCGTTCATTCTTGGGCCGACAAATTGGGCATGGAATTGTTTCATCTGGGTGATTTTATCACACGTCGCAAGGAGGTGCAAGAGGTGAGTACTATTGATTTTTCCACACTCCTTAAAACCCCCCACCCACCCAACAAGCAAGTTTGTGTACGTGTGTGTGTGTGTGCATGCGTGGGGAGGGGGTGAAGTCGGTTGAGGTCGGGCGGTTTGTGGCTTGGAGGGAGGTAGGTTACTCGTATTTGGGTTAAAGGCTGGCCAGGCAATTATATGAAATGTATTTGGCTGCTGCTGCTGGGCTGCTGGCGGCTTTTTATGAGGTCAGTTTGTCCTCTACTGCGTAGGATAGACAGCAGCTGCCTTAATTTATTTTTAGGCAACGCAATTTGATTTTCGAATGAAATCAAAACGACAGCTAAAAATATTTTATTCATACATATAGGTCAATAATTCATTTACCACTGGGACGTCATAAAATTCCCCGCTGTTCACATTCTGGCCACATGTGTTTGACAGAATGTTCTTGACTTTGCTTTTTTCAAGTGACAACATTTCAATGGTTTCTCAATTATGACAACTTTTAAGCGCTTCTTGATGCGGCATGGGAATTAAGTACTTAAGTACTTCCTGGTTAAACTTTCCTTATTTATGCTTTTATACAATCATATTATTAATTAAAATTTCTTTAAAACTAAACAGAAAAGAAAAAACCCATAAAATTTAATAAAAGCGACAGTTCTTTGAAATTACACTTGTAATTCCCAACTGGTTCAAGTAAAAGGAGTGTACTTTACTGGCAACGACAACAAGTTCTTTTAATGAGGCAACTGGGGGTTGGAATAGCTCTATTTGCTCGTATTTTTTAATAAATTGGAAAAATGTTAAGTTTGAGTTCAGTTTATATCTAAAATTCTTCCTCAAAGCTTGTTCTCTTTCACAGGCTGTAGACTAGGCATTACCCTGTCACTTAAAAAAAGCTTTTCCTAATTTTTATGTTGCCCTTAAAAACTCAAAAGTTTAAAACTATAACGAAAATTTAAAGAGATTTCAAAAAACTTCTTTCCCGGATCAAGCATTTTAGGTTTGAGAATGCCTTAAATAATTTTACATCTTTAATCTATGAACAAAATTTAATTAGGGTCTATAAAACTTTGATTATGCATCAATGAACAATTTAAAACTTGGATTAAATATTATTTTCCTTAACTTTTAATGACGGCCGTGTCAATAGGACGTAATGACATTCTAAAGTCATTAGATTTAAGTAGACCTATATACTTAATAACTTATTTGAAAAAAAATAGATAAAAATCCTTTAAAGTATTTAACATTGAACGATTTCTTTTAATAATCCTGGACTGACAGCATTAAAAAATAAGAGTCTAAGTACTTTTCTTTTATTCCTAACTAAACATTTCATTCCTTGATTAACAGAGCTTCAAAGAAGCCAAGGTAGTCATACGAAGTGGATCCTCCATAGTCGATTCAATGGCCAAAGAAATTGAAATGATGATGGATCTGAAAGTGAGCGCAGTGCGTGTAAGTAGAACACATTAGATCTTCTCTTATTTTTTAATCTTAATCGTCTGTGATATTACAGCGCATTATGGACACGGCAGAGAATACGGCTTTGTCGCATCAAAACGATATGGCCGACAAAATGTTCTCGTACTATAATGCAAAAGAAATGTTGGAGCCTAATGATCCGATACCACCAATACCCACACCAGCACCCGATATGGATAAGGATATTGGTGAACCATTGATCTATGTACAACCGAAAGTTTTGGAGCTAACACCTAGACCGGAATTCCATAATACTGCGGTTAACTTCAGTGTCAGTTCGGTGCATGTGCCGGTGAATGTGTTCGATCGAGGTTTGAACTAATGCTCACATACTATGCCATAATCCATGTCTTTTCTTCTCTATGCTCTCTCTCTCTCTCTCTCTCTCTCTAATACTCTATTACACTGCGTGTTGTTGTCTATATTTGTTGTCTATTTGTATATGTCTATATCTATGTAAAAGCTTTCAATGACACAAAACACTCTAAGCACACCACCAACACCTGCAATACCACCACAACCACTATGCGTCTCTGTCTAGCCCAACAAGTAGATCTTAAACAAAACGCTCGTCTCGTAACTTTTATTCTAATATGCTAGTTAGTTCAATCGTTTTGAAAATCGTATTTCTTTATTTCATCTGTCGTATGTTGCGCCTACTTTTTCTTTTTCAATTTCCAAACCGCTTGAGTCAATGCGCGCAAAAAAAAAAACAAATAATAATAATAAACGCAAGCACACAGCAAGCAATTCAATGCAATTATCCTCGGCCACAACTGTACCTAATGTCTATGCAGATCAGAGATGGGATCGATATTTAACTGACGGAACTATCGTCAAAATTCTTCAAATCTTAGTGGATCTGAACTGTGATGATCAAAATTACCATTTTTTAGAAGCAACCACGAAATCATAATGAAGATTAGCGATCGTCATGATCACAGTTATATTGTTACACGAAGTAAGAAACGCATTCCTGTTTATTTTGAAGCCGAAGTGACATTGCCGAAAGCTTCACGAACATTGTGACATTGCCGAAAGCTTCACGAACATAACGTGTGACGGCAGCACTACAGTAGACCTTAGGCCTATGTAGGGATGCTCTGTATAGTGACTACTCTAGTAGAGAGGCTAAATCTTCGATCGGAATGGTTGAAATTACTTGGAGCACGGTATCAATATCAATACCATTGTTCTTTCAAATCGTCATTGGGGTATGTGGTTCTTATTTATTCGTCTGTGTTATCAATAATATCGTTTTTGGTACCTAAACAGTACAGATTTTTATTCAATCAATTCGAGAGTGATTATAAAAAGAAAGTTAAGTTAGGCCTTTGTATCCTATCTCTGAGCACAACTGTACCTAAATGAACACTTTTAGAGCTGCCGTCGATGTTGCATTGTGTACGTTGCTGTTGCGCATGCGTAGGCGCTGTGAATGTTTTATATTAAAATGCCGACACGCGGAATGCTTTGCCAAAAACCGTACAACACCCAACTAAGCCACTTAAACACAACAATAACAACAACAACAACAGTAACAAGAGTAAACACACAGAGCACACCAAAAATGAAACCCAACAAAGTAAACTAAAAAGAAAAACCATTAAACCACCGCCTGCACCGCCTTGTGCTATGTCTTGAAATTAAAAACATAACAAAAATCGTACAAATTTCATTAATAGTTTAAGTTTTGATAACCAAACCATTTCCCGTCACTAAAAAAAACAAAAAGAAACAAAAAGTCAACTAATCTATATATTTCTATATAAATTTTTCCCCTTTTTCTTTGACATAAATCGAAAACCGAATTCATTATTGTGAACATGGCCAACATACAAAAAAAAATTACTCATCACGCACACCACACATTAAAACACACACCAAACACACATCACAACACAGCATCGGATGTTATAAAAGCTATTCAATGGTCGGAGAATTTGGATCAAATATTTCGTGATAATTACAAAAACGATCCAACATTATCGTGGCAATTTTTTGGCAGTTCTACTGGCTTTATGCGTCAATTCCCTGCATCGAAATGGAAAAAGGACGTACCGGTTGATCTATATGATTGCCGTTTACGCTCTTGGTACATGGAGGCGGCGACAAGTCCAAAGGATATTGTTATCCTAATGGATGGATCTGGTTCAATGTTGGGACAGAGGCTAGATATCGCAAAGCATGTTGTCAATACGATACTCGATACATTAGGTACAAATGACTTTGTGAACATCTTCACCTTTGATAAGGAAGTAAACTCAGTTGTTGGATGTTTCGAGGATACACTGATTCAAGTATATACATTTTTTTCTATAACTCTATTTAAATTTTGTTTCAAATTTTTGACATTAAATTTTATTTTTTCTATCCCTCCCTTCCCAACACCCACCCACTTGTCAAAAACAAAAACTTCTTATAAAATCAAAAAACACCCACCGATGCGGCTTCAAACATGAATCAATTCCCTTCCTCCTCTCCAAAAAAACGAATACTTTTAAAAATCAAACAAAAATCGAAATTCATCCAGGCCAATCTGGGCAACATACGTGAACTGAAAGAAGGGATTGAATCGTTTAAACCCAAATTTATTGCCAATTATACCGCTGCATTGACAAGAGCATTCGAGATATTGGAAGAGACAAAGTCATCGTCACGCGGCGCACAATGTAATCAGGCGATTATGATCATTGGTGATGGGGCGCCCGAGAATAATCGGGCTGTCTTCGAATTGCATAATTGGCGGGATCCGCCATATAAGCCGGTTCGTGTTTTCACCTACCTAATTGGCAAAGAGGTGGCAAATTGGGATGATATACGGTGGATGGCATGCGAAAATCAGGGCTATTATGTACATCTTAGTGATACGGCTGAGGTGCGCGAGATGGTATTGAATTATATACCGGTTATGGCTAGACCCTTGGTGTTGGGTAGGCATGATCATCCGGTTATATGGACGCAGGTTTATGCGGATATTGAGGTTAGTTTTTTAGTTTAATAGGTTTATCTAAGACTCTAGTATGTAAATGATTTCCAAATCAAAACAAACAATGAAACAAACAAACAAACAAACAACAACAAACAATCGAAAAAAAACACCAAACTTTGCTATGATCTAGGATACCAAGCTCTCTGACTATTTGTGGGATATCAAACAATGTGAGGAGCAGAAGGCCGATGTATTGGAATATTGGCAGGTTCAGGATCGTATGCTGCATCCCAAAGAAATGGCCAGACGTGCCTATCGTAGGACCAAGGAGGTAAGAATACTAAAAACATTATTATAATTCTTGAAATTTAAATAACACGCTAGTAAAATCAAATGAGCTAATTCCTTTTAGCTATTAAGTAATTAATAATTTCTAAATTAGTTCAGGGATACATTTTTGGCACATTTTATATTGTCGAAATGCTTCAAATATGCATCTGAAGTGACTTAAGTGAAATTTTATGTTTCCGTTGGATTCATAGTAAATTGAAATTGCTAGGCCTTAATATTGAACTAGTAATATATTAAAGAATAGTTTTCCATCTACGGTTTCACTGTATTCTTCTGTCAATAGGGAGCATACTGTTTGCTCCCAGTTTGAGTCAGACTCAAGTCTTAAATAAAGTAAGACTGATGAATTACACAGGACGTCATTTTTGCGGTCATGAAAGAGTGTTTTAAGTCACGGGCCTGTACTTGGTTTTTGTCTTAATTTTAAAATGAGTGAACTAAAAATGTAGAAAAGCAACTTTTAACTTTGTATAGTATACATTTGGGCGCCTATTTTCCAATCCCAGATCCCAGGATTTCTCAAAATCAGGATGTGATGGGCATAAACCGAGTATGCAGTCAGAATCAACGTACCCGAATTACGGTCTCTGTTATTATTCTAGGAAAACCCTCATTGTAGCTGACTGAATTCGTTCATGCATGAAATAAGAATAATAATAACTTTTCAACTAAAAGAAAATTGTTAAAATCAAAAGAAGTAAGTAGGGAGTAGGGAAGTAGGGAGATTCCCTATTGACATCACCTTAAAGCTGACTCGCTAATTTTTTGCTATAAAATTATCCTTGTCATATTACCAAAACTCTCATAACCAAATTTTCTGAAAGTATTCTTAATTTAAAGTATATTTTAGATTAATTTAATATATTTATTTTACTTTCACAGTCTTGGAACCAGCCCGTAGATTCAAATGTCTATCAATTCATGACCACCGTATCGATGCCCATTTACGATCGACGTGAGAATGCGGTAAGTAAGAGTTATATGACAATTGCGTGATCTATGTACCTGTATATAGAAAACACGCTCTTATCAACTTATAAACTGAAAATCAAAGAAAAACAAAAAAGCACAGCCAAATTTTTAGCTCAAAATATGAAATCAAGAGAATATAACGACGTATCGACACGTCGCAACGATTGCCATATCGCGCTCATTATGCTCTGTCTCTATCTCTCCCCTCACGACCTTCTCCTGTCACTCCAAACAATTAAGATCAATCCTCAAAAAAAGAAAAAACCTAAAAAGAAAAATGAAAACAAATCTCTATCTATATAACAAAAAAAAAACTCACTATATACTACCTTTACTATGTATTAATATTTTATGCGTTATATTATATAACACACAATTTACCACCTACTACCTACCTATTACTACTATTACTACTTATTACAACAACAACAACAACTACTACTATCAAAACTATACACAACTATACCACAGAATATCACCGAAGAAGTTTTAATAAATGAAGCACTCTGGGAATTGCAAACACGTGAGGTACAAACCAATAATGCCAAATTCTAACAAAAATTCAGAAAAAAATTAAAATTCGAAAATCCAAAAAAACATAAAAATGTATTAAGTACTTAATTTGAGAAACAAAAAAGATATATTTTGCGTACCAAGTAATTTTACTGCTCTTAAATGAAAGTTTTTATATACCTACATACTTACGCCAATTAATCGCATATATTCGTATTTGAAATCTATCTATATATCTTATATATATATTCATATATATATACCAACTACCTAACTACTACTACTTATATATAATTACTTACTAAAAGTAAACAATTTGTTATACTTTGCGCTACATACATGCATACCTTAAAAAATTGAATTCAACCATATTTAACCGATACTACTCTATTTATATATATACATGCATATATATTTCTAGAGTTATATAAGTACTATAATCGTAAATCAAAATTCTTAGCTATATACATACATGATCTAGGATCATGTTTCTCGTGTTAACTTATAACTAGGCTCAATCGATTACTTAAAAACCAAAAAACAATCACCACAAATTTTTGTATACAAATTCAATTCGATTGGTAACGTATTTTAAACGATATATAGATTACATAATTATATTAATTTTCTTATAATATAAAAACGTTATACAAATATAATAATATCTTACATATTATATATATCATATATATATAGCTATGCCTAGAGTTTTCAATTACTGTAGCATTTTCCGTAGTAGAATTTTATAAACATTTGTTTCAAACAACCAAACAAAACAAAACAAAAAACAATTGGTTAAAAGTCGCGTTCGTATAGAAACAAAAAGTATGTAAACCTCTTAATTCCCTCATCCCTTCCAAAAACCAATAACTAACTAACTATTTAACCCGTGTGTTAGCATTACTATAATCGTATATCCAATTGATGTTTTAGTAATTGGAAACCCCCCAAAAAAAAAAAACCAAAAACCAAAACTTAGGCTAGTGCTGGAGGCCCTATAGAGCACACTGGACAATCCACAACAACAACAAAAATACAACCAACTTATCAACATATTCCTCAAAACCAAAATCACACTAGAAACAATCCACAAATACAAAATGGAAGGACATCCTTTATTTAATCTTGTTTTTATACCCTTCATATGATGAAGAAGACCTAGTAGAAGAAAAAAGAGCAGACCCCCACAGGACAATGGAACTCTCTCTCCCCCCTCTCTCTATCTCTTCCTCTATCCATCTATCTATATCTCTGTTAATTCCTAGCTCAATTATCTATCACTTTCACCTTTTATTTCTTTCTCTGAGTCTCTTACCTAAATACTACTGTGTCCAAGAATGTTCCAGAATCTGTCTCAATATCTTTCATTCAATTCAATTAAACATTTAAGACTAAAAACTCCCCAAGTCCCTCCTCAGTTAAGTCAAGAAAGCAAGCAAAGACAGAAGATTATACCTGAAATATGGATAATCATTCTAAAAATACATAAGAATACCTCAAGACCTTAAATATACTGAAACATTTTGAAATATTATCAAATATTTTAATTTTTTTTTTTTACATATCCTGGACTATGTGTTTTGCGACACAGTAGTGAATCGACGAAAACCTTATTTAAGTTTGTCTTTTTTGAGTTTAATTCCAAACTAGTTAATTGATTTTATATCAAAAAATACCAATTCACAGCTCATTAATCTAACGACCGATATAAATCCGGCTGCGAAAATAAACCTTCAAGTTGTGAGTAAAATTGTTTCTAAAATTCAATTCAAACAACAACTGCAAGCAAATCTAACTAAACAAACAAAAAAAAAACCATCAATAACAACAAAAAAAAAGTAAAATTTTCTTCCAATTTTTGTATGGCATGTTTTTGCAAATAAAAAAATTAAACTTTATATTATTATTTTCTTTTTATTTTTACCATTTTTGGCATTAATTTTCTACGCGCACCTCTCTCTGAAAAAAAAACGCCCATTAACCATTTTTTATTGGTTTTGTGCTTCACCAAATTTATTCTTTATAATTTGATTTCCGTGTTGATCCCTTGTCTCTCTCTCTCTATCTCTATATATATCTTAATATATATTCTGTATCTGTGTAAAAGAGCTTCGCTAAGAAATGCTGTTGTTTAAAAGGGCACTTAAAGACGTCTGTCAAATTATTTTAGGTCACCTGCAAAACAAATTCTACTAACTGTCTTTTGTCAATAAAAAATTTGTTTTCTTTAGCTGCAAATGATCAAATGTTTCGCTCTCTCTCTCTTTCTCACACGCTCTCTCTGTCTCAATCTCTCTATATATATAATATATGTAGAACTATATATAATACACAAATAATAATGTGAAGGGTATAAAAACTGTGAAGCAAAAAATTAAAAAAAAAAAACACAAACACACACACAAAGAAAACAACGCAAACAAACACCACAAACACAACACACACACAACTGTACCACATTTTGTGTCAAAAAAACCAAAAGCCCTATTCACACCCACCCATTTCTTACCACACTCCACAAACTCAAAAAAAAAAAAGCCCACTATACACTTTGACTTTGTAAACAGCTTTTTACACAACACTTTTTAAGTTGATTTCTTCTAATACCAAAACTATAAAAAGCTGTACATTATTTCAATACTCTTGCTTAGTAAATTTGTCCATCTTATGGGAAATATATAGATTTTTCATCACTTCATATGGTTCTCAATTGATAGGAGCATGTCTAACAACGAACACTCGTTTTTCAATCCTTTATCCTCTATCAGGACTTCCAAGAACTATGGCTACTTTGTCGCCATAACTTTAGAGAAAGATTTTTAGTTAAAAATTTTAAAAACAATCAAAACTGGATTTCATCCGGCTTGAGGTCAATAAATCTTACTAATTTAAACGATTTTAAATCTGATTGTCTGTATAGCTATTTCAAGAACCACAAAGTTTCATCATCAGCAGACTTTGCTAAAGAATCCACAGTTGTATTGGCCATACCATATCTTCAACGCTAAAAGTAGTTGGGAATTCAAACTAGATGAAGCGAGAAAAGAACGGCAAAGCTTGCAACTGCAGATACCCGAAGTGTGAGTGTAAAGGGCGTCGCGCCCCTGATATAGTATATAAATTCAGAATAAAATATTATCCTATATCTTTATTCTCTTAAATGTCAATATACGATTCCAATACTCTTAAATAGAATACAAAATTTCAATTCCAAGTCACTGAAAGTTATCGAAAAACATGATTTACTGAGTAACCAAAGTTCTGTATGGGTTTCATAATCTTTTCAAAATTTGATACTGATCACATACAAATCTTTCTTAACTTTCCACTATATAGCAGAATTTCCACAGTTGATGGGCCAAACATGACTCATGCAAGGTTATTAAAACTTCGGCAACGCCGATTTTATCCCAGTCCTTTCTGACTCTTTTTTTCTTTATTCCTAAGTTTTGTTTTTTATTTTTCAATTCTCTATATATTCGTACAATCCGCATACTTATACATACATACATACATACTCGTACATACTTACATACATTCTGTACATCATTTCTCGCATATACATACGCTCTTAGTACTACTCTTCTGCTAGCCATGTAAATTAGCCGCAATTTGAAATAAAAACTTTATAAAAAAACAACAACAAAAATCAATGAAAAAAATTGCAAAATTAAATTCTTTTAAATTCTTTTGTAATTGTAATTTTAAACATTAATCAAAATTTTTGTAGAACAACTGAAATTGAAAGTAAAACAAAAATAACAAAATTAAGCTGCTTCTTCATATATTTGCATATAAACATTGTTTCCAATTCTTATTCAATTTTTTTTTTTGGTTTATTCATTTTGTCTTTGTGAAATGCCTTTTTGAAGTGTAAGCCGAAAAAAAAACAATAATTTCTGTTTTATTAACTAGCATTCATTTTTCAGTATTTGCAAAAATTAAAAAAACATAACAAAACATTTAACAAGATAAACATAAAAATTCTCTGTACTTGTAAAACATTTTGATAATGTCCTTTTCCCCCAAAAATTTATTATGTATACGATATTTTATCAAAAATCTTCTTTGCATTATCTTTTTGTTAAAAAAAAATTAAACAAACCCACACAAAAAACCTTTCGTAACACGCACAGACAAGAATTGCCAATATATTGGGCGTGGCTGGTACCGATGTGCCCATTAATGAGATTAAAAAATTGCTGTCGCCATTTATGGTAAGTGTAAATGGGACATGGAAGTTCCTCACTTTTAATACTAATTCAATCACTTTTTGTTTAGCTTGGTGTAAATGGCTATGCGTTTATAGTGACCAATAATGGTTATGTACTATTCCATCCAGATTTTCGTCCAATTGTAAGTAAAAGTATTCAAATTTTGACCTATTTACATGAGCGTTTTTTATATAGTTCCAAGGTTATATACTAAAACCAGCTTACAATAGCGTTGATATGATTGAAGTTGAGCTCTTGGATGATGATCGACCCCCCAGAGATTTTAATCCAGTGCTAATGACGGTAATCATGTGTTTTAACTAATATATAAATAAGATAATTAATGACTATTTCAATATATGCAGATACGAGATTCGATAATAAATCAATCGACTGGCAGCAAATGGATGTTGGTGAAAAATCATTTCGATGAAATGGTAAGTGGCTTGGTCAGAAAACATTTGTTAACTGTTGCAAGTAATTTAGCCTTCAATCATAAGTGTAAATGCATTTCTGACCTGACTTACTTAATGTTTCCCTTAGAAACGTGTGGCACGGATCAAACGTCAATATTATTGGACAGCCATAAAGAACACTCCATTTACTTTGGTCATTTCATATCCAGAGCAATATGGTGTTAGTCGCATGGATATACGAGCCGAACAGGAAATCCATCGTATTAATATCAAGGGCACAAATATACGCAGCTTCTTCGATGGCAAACGTTGGAAAATCCATCCCGACTGGTCAGTTGTCTATCAATACTCCCCAATTAAATTAGTTAATCAAAGCATCATCTTCTTATTGCAGGCTATTTTGCAAGCACAGCAACAGGACATTCAGAACGCCCGAAACAGAATTAATGTTTTTTCTGGAGCGTATGTCTGAGCCTGGCTGGCATTGGCCAGCGAGTCGAAGCGCTATGCCCCCAGAGCATGCGGCGGCCATGTTTTGTAAGTATCCTCCCCCTCCCCCTCTACACCCCATCGAAAAGAATCCCGCCCCATTCCCATTAGATTCTCCATCAACGAAATTTCCGCTTTGAGTTCTATTCTTCTATCAATCTACTGCTTTTTCGAAAACTTTGTTATGCATTTTGTGTTTGAAAACCGAAAAAAACCAAAAAAAAAAACCGAATCTCATGCAAATTCACAGCTAACAACTCATCAACTGGCCGCTATCCATCAATCAATGATAAAGAAAGCTATTATTGTGAGTAACAAAAGATCGAAAAAAAGAAAACAGAATACAAAAACAACTCATCCACCACAAATAGCACCAAATTTAATTGTTCTCAAATTTATTGCACTTGCACTTAAAATTAAAAATAATAAAAAAACAAAATCTTAATCTTAAAATCTAATTGGATATGCCTGTTAAATGTAGTTGAAAATGGAAACTGCTCAGGTTTTATTTTTCTTATTTGAGGGCAAATTAAAAAACAAAAATTTAATTAAATACGAGATAAAAATGTTTAATTAAATTCTATTTTGCCCATTTTTTGTATTAGCTGAGGAATTTGCACTGTAAAAAAATGAACCCAACAAATTTTCTGCATGTTTCACAATGTTTTTTTCATTTCTAAAGTAAAGCTGTTTCTATTAAATAAATGTGCTTCAATATCTAATTTAAATTAGTTTCTCCCCTTTTTCTTAAATGTCTTAATGGCTTTTCAGAAAATATTTACATAAACTAGTTTATTATAAAGTTTATGTCCTTCAGGTTCCTAATTTTTAATGATGGTCCATTACCTTTTCTACTTGGAATCGACATTTTAAAAGTATTTTTTATATAATCATATATATATATTTTATATATGTCAGTTGGTCAATTCAATTTTTTTTCCTTTGTCTTTTCTTCATTTCGTCATATTCGCTCAGTTTTCAAACTGTTTGCATAATGCTAAAATGATAAATCCTAAAAGTATGCATTACTTTTCCTTCACTTATTGAAATATTTTGAAAGCAAATTTTCTTTACTCAAATAGTAATGATTTAGCTTTATAGAGATTCTGATTTACTACCGCTACCTGATCAAAAACTAACTCAGTTTTATGAATCAAACTAGATTGATTTATTACTGAAATATATATAATATTACCGAATTTTCGAAACATTTCATTAGATTCCTGCCGGAAGCTTCCTATATAGAACAGAATCGTATAAAATAACATAAAGTTATTTTTAGAGTGTCTATTAACAATATTTGTTCACAAATTTGTATGCCATTTGAAACTAGAAGTAAAAAGACAACTCCTAAAAGTGTTATATCAAAGCACTTCTTTTACTTAAAAGGAAATCACTTCTATTACACGAATATAAGTATTTATAGCTAGGAAGACAGGCTCTCAGTGGGGGATCCATGGGGTAATAATAGCCTAATGACACCACCCCAAGGCAATTTTTAGCCTTTTGGATACTAGAAAGTATTTTAAAATACTTGACAATATAAAAACTTTTAACTAAGTTATGATGATATTACTTTGTCATAACAAAAACCATTTAAAGAAACTATCGAAAGTTGATCCTGTTCCTGCTCTCCTGTAGTCGTCTATGATGTATCTAAATAAGTAGCCCAGCTTATGTATAAATAATTATTTCACCTTAAGTACAACTAATTGTAGTCTTAAAATGTAAATTATAGTTTGATTTCTTTCATACACTAATTTGATTTGAATTTATGTTCCAGGCGATCGCCAGTTAATGCAAGCCTTAGTTTTCGATGCCCGTGTCACTGAATGGTTTTCCAAGAATACAAGTTTCAATTCGAAGGACGATAAAGGGTAAGTCGACTGCAGGCTGAGAGAAAAATGTATTTTAACACCAAAATCAACTCAAAAGTACAGTCAACGCCAATACAATACATCTATGTAGTATCTATTATATAGTAAATGTATGGCCAAATTGCTGACTTGAAATGAAAAATTAGGAAAGTCAGTCGTAACAGCACATATTAATCTCAATATTATCATTTCTATGTACGCTTTTCTTTTTCTCACATTTATTTGCAATGTTTTTTATCTGATATATCGTAATATATCGTAATGTCTTTTTTGCACCCCCCAAAATAAACAACAACAATATAAACTGCAAAATCTTTGTAACTTTTCCCCACAAACAAACAAAACAAAACCAAAACCAAACTTTTAATCACAAAACATAATGCCTTCCCATATATATGTGTGTGTATATATATTTTTGTGATATATATCTAACAACTACAACAACAACAAATACAAAATACTTATATCTAGCACAAGCGCATCAAGCCCAATAGCCGTTCTAATGGGTTTGCTGCCAAGGTAAACTCTCTCTCAATCTCTCTCTATCTATCATGAACTATCATTATATCTATAGAAACTACTATATAAAGTCTAAGAATATAATCTGATGAATTTGTATTTGTTTTGCCCTATATATATTCATATATGTAGAAATGAATTCAAGCAGCGATTCGGTGTGACTGTCGCCTTTTTGGCCACACACAGTGGACTGACTAGATGGCATGAGTTTCATTCAAATATGCCCGAAGAACCGGGAGTTGGGTAAGTTTTTTTCAACTAAACTCAAAATGATTTGTTTTTCATACTGTTTCGTTTTATAGAGAAACATTTAGCCAGCATAATAAGCGTGCCATTGATGAGATATGGTATAAACGTGCTGTAGATCAGCATTTTATAAGGGAGGAAAGTTTTGTCTACTCTGTGCCCTTTGATGCTGGCGGTAAGTAGGATCTAGCTGAGCCATTTTAAGTGCAAACTAAAGCTCTAATCTTTTTTTAGAAAGCAACTCGGAAATTTTAGTCACTGCCAGTCATGCCGTGTTCCATAACGAAGGCGGCAAATCGGCTCCAGCTGCTGTTGTAGGCTTCCAGTTTCAGCATTCGGCACTTTATAAACTCTTCCATAATATCACAGGAAATGTAAGTGAAAGAACCATCCTCGATAATATGCAGTTTCTCCAATTTGATATCTTGTAGGCCTGTGCTGTGGATGACAAAGACTGCTATATACTGGACAATAATGGCTATGTGATCATCTCATCGCGACAACATGAAACTGGTCGCTTCTTTGGTGAAGTGAATGGAGCCATCATGAAGCGTCTGGTGGAGGAGAAGGTCTATAAGCGAGTGATTGTCTATGACTATCAAGCAGTCTGTTTTGACTCCAAGAACGATAACAATGCCTCCAATACACTGCTCTCGGTGAGTTGAATCTTATGACACTGTTCATTGATCTTATGTTTAATACTCTTTCTCATTGATTTGGGCAGCCCCTCTACCATGTGATGCGTTTAGGCAAATGGCTGCTGCATACAGCGCTGTGGTATATTGTGCAACTAGTGCATTGGACACCCGGAGTGTCGGCCTATAGTGAAATGTATCTCGATATGAATGGCACCGAACCGGAGCCAGAGCATGATGATAATAGCCAAGTGAAGAATACAGCTTGGCTGCGGTACTTAACACTGCATCGGACGCGACTCAAGTCGTGCGATATGCAGAGGGAATTGTACACATTGTACAATGAGAAGGATAATGTTGTCTACAATATGACAGCGCATGCATGTGAGCGGCCATTTGTGGTGCTGCCGATACCATTTAGTAATCTCATACTGCTGGTCATCGATCAGCTATGCCCCAGGGATCCCAACCTGGTGCTAACAGTTAATCCTCAAAAGATTAACTATCATTTTGCGGTAAATGAATCGTTGGCATGCTATAAGCATGCCCGAGAATTTAATCGAGTACGTCCACAGAGCTGCATCAGTCGGCATGCGAATGTAAGTAGAATTAACAAAAATTATTATTTGGCAACAGGTTAGCAGAGTTTCGGCCAAGAATCTAACAGTAAAAGACTCCAAACTCCCTGGCAAACCTAAAATCAATTTGACATTTGATCCCAATAATTATTAAAAAGGATAATGTGTACTTACCGGAATATATACCCTGTATATGGATATAGCAAACACGATTTCTTGGTACCTAGTCAAACCAAACAAAGTTTCGACAAAGTATCTATAAGAGAAAACAATATTTCACATAGCCAACATTTGTTTTTGGCCTACACTAAAAATCTTTTACAAAAACTTCTTCTAATATTAACTTACCACTTTATGAACAACACAAGTGGAAAAAAGGAGTGGAACCTCAGACAATATCGTATAATTTTTTAAGATGGTTTTGATTATAATTATTATATTAATCTACTGAAGCATGTAATTTATTTTTGGTAGGGAATTTCACCTTGATTTCACTTTGATGCAGAATCAAACTAAATTTTTTTAAAGCCCTTCCAAACCCAATCGAAATTTTAAGCATTGATCTAAGAAGACAACTTACTATATTTTACTTATCACTAACTTTTGCAAGAAACTTCTTTTACAATTTATTTTAATATCCTTGTTAAGGAGGGTATTATAAATTGAGATCACGTTTAACAATTCGTCGGATTCAAACACTAAAATCTTATTAAAGTAAGCCTACTTTAAGTGAGAAATTGTATAGAAAGTAATCAAAATATTTCCAATACGGAACTTATCTAAGGAATTTTGATTGAAGGATCTTTGTTGTGACCCACAAAACGAAGGCCATATGAACTTCAGGGCGAACAAAGATTGGTGCTTCCCTTTAAGTATTGATAAAAGGATTAATATACCTGAAATTAACATTAAGAATTTTAAGTCATATACTATATACTTAATATTTATTCCACTCTTTTGTTTCGCAGGAAAGCGGCATTAAACTGTGTGGCAGATCCTGCTCGATCTATGCGAATCTCACTTTGATATTGCTTTGTCATATATTAAGTCGCTGGCTCTAACGTTTAGCTTAATTAAACAATAAAAAAGTAACTAGGCAATATGTTATTTTTTTTATTTATGTATTATATTATATACTATATTTAGTAGAAATGGAAGCGTAAAGAAAAAAAGGATAAGCAAACCTCAAAGTAAAACATGAATACAGTTTTTTACATCTCAATAATGCTTGAGCGCAGTTTAATATTTTCCACAAATATAAAACCAAATAACCAAAATGAGAATCTTTTCCAAATTAGTTTCTAAGTAGCTAAAAAACGAGGACAATGTTTCGAGTGTTGAACGATTAAATAATATATTATTCTATATATACAAACAGTGTGTGCTCTAACTATTAATGACAAAACAAAAGTAGACCTTCCAAACAACCATATACATATATATATATATATAAATTATTAACATCTGTTTATTAACTACTAAATTCAAATCAGGGCCTTAAAATATATTTTAGGCTACTAGCAAATTTTTTAAAAGCACACACTGTTTCAAATATATAAGTAAATAAAATATAAAATGCCGACTACTGCCCAAGTGTGTATGATTCGAGTGTGTCTGTGTGCGTGTGTGTGTGAGTGCATGTGTGTAAATTCTTAATTTAAGTATGGCCACATTTGTAAAAAATTATTAAGTTTATGTTTAATGAGATAAAAACAAATACGGATCAAGTAACCTATACATGAAAACAAAAAACATTTAAAAAACAAAAAAATATACCAAAAAACAACAACAACCAGGCAATATTATTAAGTAGCTTTTGTATTATATGCTTAGCTTAGCCCAAGAAACAAAAAAAACCAACTTAAAGATAAATTACTTTTATAACAAAACTCGTTAAAACAAAATCTAGAGAGAAACAAAACCAAAACAGATCAAGAAATTATAATATAAAGAAAACAACTTCATGCTGATTGATTGATACCTAGCATAACCCACAAGTACCTATACACTTACATATATACATATATGAAACTTTTTATTACATCAACTTGATATGAGCCACAGAACTGAGCCGCAGATTTAAAGAACCGAAACAAAAAACAAGTACTAAATAATACTAGTTGAAATTCATTTAGGCAAGAAACTAAAACATAGCCACTCAATGCTTTTCTGGCCCCTTCTTCTCCCACCCCCAACCTTCCTCAACTTTCTTGTTATCAGGCTTTATCTATTGACATCTAATCCAATCATCTCCCAATTCAATTCATATTGATAGTACTTCTAAGGGTTAATGTTAACTTGTGCCATTCAAACTGCCTAGAATTTGTTATAAATTTTTCTATTTATTAACACAGACTTTTCTCACCTCACCTATTAGCAAAATGTTAATGCAAAAACAAAAACATATAGAACAATATGTTAAATCATTTCAATAAACAAAAACATAAATCCTCTAACAGGTTGTTCTTGTTCTAATCCATACTAAAATGAAAGTAAAGAAAAATAATAATATTTAGAACAATTTCTCATTTTGTTTTTTGTTATTTTTATATCGTTTAGTTTCCAAATTATGTCTGCTAACAGAGAAAACAAAAGAAACATTTTCCACAGCGCTAAAGCAACAAATTTTTGATTAAAAAAACTAAACAAAAAAACACACACACATAATACTAACATTAATAATATTAATCTTAAATGAAAAAACAAAACAAAAAAAATAAACCATTTGTCTAATGTGCTAAAAGAAGAAAAATATAATAAAGAAAAATAAATACATTCAAAAACTAAAGTTTTAATTCTTTTTTAATGGTTTTTGGGGATTGGGCCAAATTTGTGTAAGTTAAAATTTTAATTTTAATATTGAACACTGAAATACATTTCCATAGTTAAGAAACTATTGAATACTACTGAATGAATATGAATAAAAACAACTTTTGGTAAATTTCAATTTTTCTGTTGATGCTTAACAAAGTTTATTTTAACATAATTTAGTTTATTTTACACAACTTTTTCTGGTTTTCTTTTTCGTTTTGTAAATATTTTGTTTTTGTTTTTTGTATTACAAAAAATTGGCTTAATTCATTAATCAATTTAAAATCTAATTTAGCTATATAATGATATTTGTTTTAAAGAACTGTTTGTTTTTCTTCAGCTAAGTTCAATTAAAATATTGTTTGTTTTTTTTTGTTTTTTTTTTTTTTTTTTTTTTGATTTGTAAATATTGTTATATATATGTCTATATATATATCGGTGACTTTTACATTTTAGCGTATATATATGTAAGTGTGTGCAAGCATTTTCGCATGCTAATCAAATGGTAAACGTATTTTACAAGACAAAAAAAACATATAAGATATATATATATATAAAACATATATATATATAGAAAATGAAAATTAAATCAAATATAAAGTCTCTTTTCGGTATTTTCAAAGAAAAATCTCAACAAATGAATTGACTTAAAAAGAAAACCGTCAATCAATCATTTTTTTTTTTTTTTTTTTTTTTTTTTTTGTAGCAAAGACTTTTTTTTAAAAAAAGTTTTTCAGTTTTTATGAACGTTTGTTTCTCAATTCTTTTCTCTTCTCCGTTTTAGGTGGAATAATCGACAACCCCTGCTCCATTTTGTTCCATGCGTACTGAGCGTCGCCGGGTTAGAATCCGTGCAGCTGCACCTGTTTGCGGTATTACAGATGATGTGGCAGCTGCGTCAACTAATGTTGTTGCAGCAACCGGTTCGGCTGTTGCTGTTGTTGTTGTCATTGGCGTGATAGTTGCGTTGGCATTTGGATCTTCAGTGGGAATTCCTACTTTCACGGCTGCGTTGTCCAAGATAAGAGGCATGGCCTGATGGAGCTGCTGCTGCTGTTGCAGCTCATCCTCAATTTGCGAACTTCGTCTGGTAGTTAGACCTCGCAGTTTGGACTTTTTCGGTGGCAATGTTCTCGGTGCACTTACTTCCCTCATGGCAGTAATTGTCGCCGTCGCCGTCGTTGTTGTCGTCTCCTCGACACTATAGCTGAGAGCAACTGAATGTGAATTTGCATTGCCAATTGGCGGCTCTTCATAATTCCTTTTGCGTGCCAATCTTGCAGCGTTGCCGTTGCCATTGCCATTGCTATTACTGTTGCTATTGCTATTACTATCATTATCCTGGATGATGTGTTCAGCAATCTGCTCGTTGTTATTACAGGCACCATTGAAATAGTCAGGATTAGTGGGCGGAGGATTTGGATTGGAGAGTATTGTAGTTGTTGTTGTTGTTGTTGTCATTTCCTCACTTATTGTCTCCAGTTTAGATTTGGCTGTTCCATTTGTAGCTGCCGGCGGCGTTGTTACCACATTTTGCTGTTCGTCCTTTGTATTCGCCTGCTTAAGTTGTAAATTCTCCTTCTCCAAGGTTTGAATGCGATCCCGTGTGGTTTTCAGTTCTTGTTGTAAAAATAATATGGTACTTTGCATGCCTTCAACATCCTCATCCAACTCTTGCAAGAAGTCATCCAATTCTACAAAACAGAAAAAGTATTTAAGTCAATAAATATTCCAAGTTATAGAACTTAAGAGTGAACTAAACTAATGGAATAGTTTAGTTTACAAATAATTCATTCCGTTTTGTTAACCCACCCGATTGTGATTTCTTGACCTCCTCACTGAAGCTCTTCTGCATGGCCAATTCCGTTTCCAGTTTGGCTAAACGACCATTTGAGGTCATTTTACCCAGCTCCTCATTCTCTTGATAGAGCAAACGACATTTGGCCATTAAACGTTTGCCCGTGTTTGAGTCCGGCGTGAATTTCCAAGCCGATAGCTCATTCTGTGTCTCCTCCAATTTGGCCTTGGTGGCCTTCAATTCCTTTTGAGGCGTTCGAACAGTAAATTGACGGCAGGATCAAGCAATGCAGTGCGCAGTGCCAAGGCAGTTGGCGCCTGTTGAGCTTTGTATTCGGCAATTTGACTCTTTAGGACACATGGAATTTCATATAAGTCAAAGCTAATTTAGGACTTGTATTAATACTTACCACATAATCCTGAAACTCTTGCTCTTTGTTGGCCAGACGTCGCATGAGAATTTTCTCCCGTCGCTGAGCATCGGCACATTGTTGGCCCAAACGAATTTGCTCCAACTTAAGGGATTCAATTTCATCTGCATATGGTAAACCATGCGCAAGGGGGGGGTAGAAAAGATAGAGAAGGGGTTAGTGTTAGTAAAGTTTTGCAATATACATTTTACATTTAGGACAGTGAGAAAAAAAACCATCGCATCGACAAAAAGCAGCAACAAGAGCTATGGCAGAATATCTCAATACAAAAAAAAAAGATCATCATATTATTTTTTTTTTCTTTTTTTTTTTTTTACAATAATTTACAAGTTCTTAAGGTATACAAGAAAAATTGCTAGGTTTTGCAATAGATATATATATTTTTTAATTTAAGAATTGTAAATTTTCTTGTTTTTTTTTATTATTGGTTTGTAATTGGAACTTAATACGAAATCATACCAATGCGTTGCAATCATTCGTGTAAGTTCGTGACATGGTTGTTGTTGTTGTAGTAGTAGTAGTAGTAGTAGTAGTAGATAGTAGGTAGTAGTAGAAGTAGTAGACAGGCTCTTCTCTGGCTGAACAGAACTCTGATTGGAATTTGATTGCTTGATTTTGCTTATTTTATATGCATATAACACAATAATTTTTGCATCTTCATTTTTTATATAATTGATATTTTCACTTTATTGAATTGATTGGAACACTTTGGAATATTTTTGTTTTCTTTTGCTTGCAATACATATATATATAAAAATACATAATATATATAGATATATATGTATATAAAACTGAAAAATATTTTTGAAAAACACTTGTAAAAAACTCTCGCACATTTATTTTGATTTCATTTTGCTTTTCTCTTGACGTTGTTGATTGGGAGGGGGGAAGGGGAAAGAACAACATCTCGAGTCAAAGCAAAAAGCTTTTGATAAGCTTTACATTTGATTATATTTTTTGCATTTGTTGCTTTTGATTTTTTTTTTTTTTTCGAACACTCTCAAAAAGTTCATTGACTTTCACACAGAAACACACATTTACATTTATATGCCGTTATATGTCGAGTGCAGCTTGTGCGTGGGTGTGCGCGTGTATGTGTGTGGCCTAAATACACACACACTCACACAAGCACAAATAATAAATAATAATAAAAAATAAATTGATGTAATTTCTACAACGCACACACACGTACAGAAGGGAAGCACACAAATCTTGTGCTTTATATAATTTTATATTTTTTTATATTTTATATACATATTTTCTGAAATGTTCACTTATGAGCAAGTTCATTTTGCACTTGTCGATAACACAATGAAATAGAAATTTAAACAGAAAAATAATATATTATGCATATACATTTTGGCACTTTTTTTTTGATCTCATTGATTTATATATTTATTATTATTTATTTATTTTCTTTTTTGACGCCGACGTTCTGCGAGAACGAGAGAGTGAGAGGGGCAAAATATATCGATATCGATAGCTCAATTCAAATGGAGAGAGCGACAGAGACAAGGGTAGTGGCTATGCGTAGGTGTAGGTAACATTGTATCGTGTGCATGTGTGATAGAGAGAGAGAGCGAGCGACCGAGGGGAGCAATCGGCTGCTCATTTCCTTTGGGCACGTAGGCAAACAACAAAAAAGTTGGACCGAAAAAAAATAATAATAACTGTACACACACACTGCGAGATTTAAACATTTGCATTTTTTCTTTCTCATTAATTTCGCATTTTCTTTGACTTTTCTTCTTTTTTTTTTTTGCGTTGTATTGTTCTTTTTTTGCACCACTCACACTGAAAACACTTTTTTTTTACCGCCGCACTGGAAAAAATTGACGACTAAATGCTAAATTATACTTTATTATCATTTCTTTGAAAGTCTTTTATGGAGTGTTCGCTTCATTGATTGTTTTTGAGTGTTTTTCAGAAACATTTTTGTAGTCTTTTTGTTTTTGCACCAAAAAAATCCAAACTGTTTTGAGGGTGAGAGGGGTAAAATATCTTATGGAATACTGAGAGAATGGTGATAAACGAAAAAAAAAAAAATATATGCAAATATGTATATATTATAAACTAAATTAAACAACTTTAGTTTTCTTTTTTTCTTGTTTTATACAATTTTTACACATATAAATATACACTTCATCTCAGGAGAGTGGGGGGGACCAGAGTAATTTGTTGTTCGGTTTTTTGTTTTTGTCAGTGTTTGTTTTTGTAATACCTTCTAGCATACGTTGGCGTTGTTGTTGTTCTTGCTGTTGTTGTTGCTGCTGCTGCTGCTGCTGCTGTTGTTGCTGTTGTTGTTGTTGTTGTTGCTGCTGTTGTTGCTGTTGCTGTTCCTCAGAAGCCGAAGGAGTTGGCGACGCTGGACCAGAACCAGTACCAGTTCCAGTTACCCCAATGCCACCGCCTCCCCCAACTCCTGTAACACCTCCACCACTTAAATTTTGTTCATATTTTGTTGTTGCTGTTGGCATTTTATCGTAACTGTGCATCAAGGGTCTCTGATCGTCCAAAGTCATTGCAGCGACACTCATAACGTCTTGTTGTAGTTGTTGTATTCTTGTTGGTCCTTATTACATTTACACGCTCACACACGAAACAAACGACGACGACGACTGCGGCGTCGGCGGCGACAGCGGCTGACACAGAGGCGGAGGCAGAATAACGACGACGACAACGCTGTTTGCGTCTTCCTCTTTCTTTTTTTTTTTCTCTCACCACACAAAATACTTTTCTCGAGTGTGGGGGAACTTGGCGCACAATATACACGATTTCGTTGTTACTGCAAACGCTTGTATTATTGATTAATTACTTAGTTGTTCATTTATTACCACTTTTTTTACAATCTTTAACAATTTTTTACCAGCTTTTTTCAACTTTTCACTCTGCGGAGAAACCAATATGGCGCTTCTGTACCAACTCGCGAATGTCGATAGAGAAAATACAGCGTTGCCACACGTTGATCGATTACACTCACAAAGTAGTGTCATATAGGCATGACTTTCTGAGTGTGATGCCATTTTCGACAGAAACTATCGATAGCACCATCGGTCGAACTCCCATCTCTGACTCGGATATAAATATTTTGTAAACAAGCTATGAGTGATTTACCTGAAAATCTTCAAATCAAATTGGAATCGCCCAATATAAAGGAGCGATTGAATCTACATGTCAAGCGGCGACTTCAGCATGATCCGGACAACGCCACGCCATCGATCGTTCCAGACACCAAACGGGCCAAAAGCAAAGAGAAGGACAAGGAAAAGGAGCCAAAACCACGAAAGCCCTACCAAAAGCGAGTGGACAAGATTAAAACCGAAGCAGTGGTGACCAGCACAACGTCAACAGCGGCCAAAAGCAAAAAGGGTAAGTATGTTTGATACTGCACCAAAAATATAAAGTCTAATGGGTATTCCTTGCCATGATTAGCTGCTCAAATTGCCAGTCCAGCTGCTGAATTGGAACCCATGCTGGATGAGGCGGATCTAGAGCTGGGAGCTGGAGGAGCAGGCGGCGGTTCCCCAGAGGCAGCAGGACGAAGTAATACTAACAGAGATCGTCATAAAAATGCTGATATTCTGAACATGGTTTTAAGCGTTAAAAAGCGTGCCCTACTCCAAAATCCTGAAGTTCAAAAGTTTTGGACAAATATTATGCAGGCTCTTGGAAAGTGATTTGCTTATATGCTAAGATAGAAATAGTAGTTTTCTTTTGTTAAATAATTTACAATTATTTAGTTTTATAAAGATCTGGAAAAGGGGCCTGGAGTAGAATTTATATATTTTCACAATTTTAATCATAATAACTTGTAAATATTATTAGTATCTAACTATTTTTGAAGTCGCTTTTAATGTATTCATTCATTGATAAAGGGATCGTAAGAAAAACAAGTTTGTCTGTTAACAAAAAATGGTATATTTAAAGGAAATTCTTATCTTTGTAAATGTAATTTTTGTCTCTCATCTTATAAGGTGAGAGTAATTTAGATGAGTTTAATTTTACTTGTTATTACAATCGTTTAACGCTTCATATTCTCTGCTTAAATAAGAATCCTTTATACAAATGACAACGAATCCCACACAAATCAAAAGCATAGCACCTTAATTACCTTGTTTAACTCATCATTAGTAAATATTGATCTCTATATTAGTGTCAGTTTGGCTTAATTATAGTTGTTCATGCAACATTGCGTGCAATTCTCGACTGCGCCTCTTGGTCAAGACTGTCACATGGAACAGTATGGTTCATCCATTTAATAGTTAAAATTTATAAATAGAAAACAAAAGACAATTCGTTTTGTTAGTAATACTAATAGGTCTCTATGTAGAGTAAGTCTTAAAAGTCAAAATTAGACGAATTTCCTCACCTGGAAGCAACATATTTGTAATTAATATATAAAAAAACGTTAATTTTCGATTTTTATACCATACACCCAAAGGGGGAAATGCTATATTAATGTCGCCAAAATGTATGTAACAGGCAGAAGGAAGCATTTTCGACCTCATAAAGTATATATATTCTTGATCAGGAACAGAAGCCAATATAGACATGTCCGTCTGTCTGTCCGTATGAACACGTAGATCTCAGAGACTATAAGAGATAGAGCCACCAAATTTGGTACGTAGACTCGTGTGTTGCCTACGGTGGTCAAGATTATTTAAAATTTTTGCCACGCCCCCCTCCGCCCACGAAATTTAAACAATTTTGATTTTCTTGAAGACTATAATAACTAGAGACATCAAATTTGGTACGTATATTTGCTTAATAAATGCGCATACATATTTTGAATACGTTAAGATTTTGCCACGCCCCTTTCCGCCCCCGTAATTTGGAAAAACTCGATTATCTCACGTAATGTTCTACCTAATTTGGTAGAAAGTTCTAAGTAATTTGGCACACTTGAATTTGATACTAATACCCAGCAAATTTGATCAAAATCGGACCAAAAATAGCCAAGTTATGCATATAAACGTTTTTCCAGTTGGCCGTTAGCTGGTGGGGGCGCTAGAGTGCTCGTGAGCGTAATACTGAGGAATGCTTGTAAAAAGCATGTGAAAATGCATTTGTTGTGTATGGGATACCGAAGTCGGCGAGACGACTTACTTACTTCATTGAAACCAATTTTCTGCAATATCTTCTATAGGATTAACACTGAACAACATTCCAATGAACACTATGTAATTTCGATTCGAAATCATCATTTTAACGATCCTTTGAACATCTTAAGAGCAGAACATTATCTAATTCAATTGATGAAATATTACTACATTCCTAGAAAGAACCTGTTTTGAAAAGCTGACTTAATAGTAATTATCTGAGAAGTGTATGAAAATGATGGCTTAAATCGAATTGTACTCCCGGCCTGGTTCATTACTGCGCAAACGCTGCTCTCCCAGACCAGAGCCGGCCGCTGCAAAAAAAAATCTCAGAGAATCGGAAGAAATAACTTGATGAAATTTTTGCCTCAGCTCAGACAGAACTCGAACGTGTTTGGGGTTGTAACGTTGTGTGGACGCGCTTTAACGCAAATAAATATATAAAGAGAAATATATATAAAAATCTAAAAAGTCAAACTGAACAATATAGGAAATCGCAAAATAGAAAAAGGTAGACGCAAGAAGTGAAGTTGAAAAACGTTGAAACTATTTAGAAAACTATAAGATAAAGGACCAGGAGAATTGCTTGGAATTTTTGAGGCTAGATTAGATAATCCCGCGTTTTGCTATCGATTTAACTATTTTTTTGCACTCTCTCTCTCTCTGCCTGTCTCTCTTTAATTCTCTGTCTCTGTCTCTCTTGGCTCTGAAGGGTGAATTTCACTCTATTCACCCTCCTTCAACATTCGTTCGGGTTCCTCACGTCTCATTTGGTGCTACGTCCTTGTGAGAGAATTTGCGCTCAAAACGAAAACATAAATTGCACTCACTCCGAAAAACCACCCACCCAACCACCCAATCCACTGAGCCAACTACCCCATTCAATGGCCCACCCACTGAGCCCTTTTTTTGTCATGCCTTCCATCTGGCCAGGCATTTTCGCTTTCATTTCCATTTTTGGTGTCATTGCAGCTTGAAATTCGTACGTTTAAATAAAGGAGAGAAAGCGAGAAAGAGAGAGAGAGATAGCAATTTAGAAAGGGAACACAAAATTCAACTTATATAAAAAATCAAAAGATTTCATTTTATTAGCCTCTTACGTTAAATTCAATTGGCTGAAATGTTTAATTCTCAAAAAGAAAATTTGTGTAACGAAAAAAAATCCTTGCTGGTTGAAGAAAAAAGTATTATATAAGTTTTAGTGAACAAGTGAAGAACTTTTTGTGACTTTAAAACAAAAATAAAAATGGAAACAATACCAAAAATAAAAAACCCTTTTTAAAGTGCTCTCAAGAAATTGTTATTAACCCAGAAAGTGTTGTAATTAATGGAGTGCAAAGTTCAGACTATAAACGATAAATTATTATACAATCCATAAACTCCCAAAGCCATTAACTACATAAGAAACATGGGAGGGGGACTCCCCTCCCTCCCCCTTGAACTGCTTGCCATCATTTTTCCACCTGCATTTCTCTCGTCTCTTTTTTTGTTTTAATGGCTAAATCGATATGAAAAGAAAAAACAAACCTTTTTGGTTTTCCCTTGATATTCCGACTCTTTGCTCGTCATTTTTCTGTTTTTTTTTTTTTTTTTGCTAATTGTCTGACTATTACATAAGCAGCTAACGGCTTGAAAGGGCTCAAAAAGCAACTACAACAACAAAAAAAAAACCCATTTCCCCACAGGAAACGAAAGTCCAACACTGAACAGGCTATATATATGTATGTACATATGTATGTTTGTAGGTGAACTAGGTCAGTTATTGAATTTTCCATATAGCAAATATTTATAACAACATTAAATGTCAGTAGCATGTCAAGGAAGGGAGTAAATGGTGGAAATGAACAACATTTTTGTTGTTGTTTTTTTTTTTTTTTTTTGATTGACTTGCTTGTTCTTTCTCTTTTGTGGCATGACAACCACATAAGAGGATCCTATGGATGGATGGATGGATGGTTGACTGGCTGGCTGACTGGTTGACTACCATATTGATTGGCCACTTTTCTGCTTCTACTTCCATTTCCACTTCCTTTTCACCATACACAAGTGTGTGTGTCTCATTGCTGTGTGTGCCAAAAACCCAAATTTTCCTGACTGTTGTAAAACTAGTCGTATGCGTAATATTTGCTTAGATCATATCGATGTAAGAAGTTGGCAGTGGACAAAGAAAGAGACAGATAGCTATAGAAAGAGAGAGAGGAGGATGATGGTAGGGTTTTTGCTTTTCTGGGGCTTCCAGTGCATTGCACTTTTCTGTTGATTACGTCTATAATTTGCGGGTTCCCCCTTGGGGTGCGTTGCTCTCATTATGTACTAAATGTGGTCAATTAGTTCTACATTGATCACTCTGTAGGAAAAGTAATTGAGGCGCAGTTAAATTCGTAATAAAACTACTCGACTGGGTTTGTTGCCTTTTACGAGTTAATTTCTCGGCTATTACAAAGGAGAGAGAGACTCAGTTAAACTAAAATTGGTCTATCCTATATCAGAATTGACTACTCTACAAAAAGTTTAAAAGTTAATACATTATTTTAGATAAATCTATTCCAATTCCAATTCCAAACAATTTTAGATAGATCTACACATTAGTCTCAAGAGTAGGATCCAGTCTCTTTGCCTATTAAGAAACTTTTTTGAACTTCATACTTAGAATCCAATAGTAAAATTTAGAATTAAGATATGCAGAAATTCAGCATTTTCTAATAGTTTGTCTTCAAATTTAGTTCTTTACTATTATAAATTCTTAAGTATTTTTAGGTAAAACTTTCATGGCAAAACATTTTCTCAATGTGTAATCCAAAGGATAATAGATATAACTTTTGGAAGAGGAATTCAGCAAAGGATAATCACTTTTAAGTGGGGAATTTGTACTTCCCATGAATTTGCTACTGACTAAACAAATGCTTATCCATGCCTTGTCGTTTTATGTGTAATATACAGTAAAATCTAGATATAAGAAATCTATTTTTAATGAAAAAGTCAATCTTTAAAGGATACTATCCTTTAAGTCGCTGGAAAAATCTAATGAGTGGGTTTTATACCATGGCCAATCAGTCGACAACACAAAAAAAGTTGTGGGTCATGATATCAAAATTACACAGTATGATTAAACTCAGTTTCACTTCAAACTGCTTCAGTCTATTATGTAATATATATTTAGGTAAATCTTTACCAAATATTTAAAATCTTTTTGAAGGCTTTTCCAAGTTCAATCGAGTTTGAATTTTAATAGTTTTTGTGTACATTTTCTTGTACTTAATAGCTGATTTTATAAATTATATTTGGAAAAAGGAAACTCCTTTCTACTTGAGTCTATAATTGGTATCGTATTAGAGTCAAGCTTTTGCTGCTTAGTAGATTAACAGTAATAAAAGCTCTGTAAAACAAGCCACGACTTGGATGCCCACCTTCTCTCCCTCCGCCCGCATGTGGTGCTTACTAATCAGAATCAAAGTGCTTAGCCTGACAAAACTATTAAAAGCAAATGCCATAAGCAGCAACAAGGAGGCTCGTTACCTAGCTACCAATTGGTGGGTGGGAGGGTCTAAGGATACCTACCCTTACCTATGGCATTAGCCACACTGGGAAAATCAATTTCAAGCAATTGACTGACTATGCCAGTTATGGACAAGTTAGTTAAAATGAGATCGAGATGGCCATTAAGCGAAAGAGGGCCAGTTAGATCCATTTAGTTGGGTAGTTGTTGAGTGACGTGTCAACTGGGTGCAATGATTGCAATCCAATTAAAGGGACAGTTGCTGCGTCAAAAAAAAGAAAGAAAAGCTCATCCAGCCAGAGAAAGAAATCTATATATATATATATATAAGAGAGTGTTGCAAGAGTTTCTGGCCAAAAGAGAGTATGGGGAAAAGAAGAGAATGAGCTCTTCCCTCACTGCGCCGTCGCTGCTGCACTTTGCATCTTTTCCGTGTTATTTTTTCTTCTATTTTTCTCTTCCTTCTTTTTTTTTTTGCGGCCCACTTTACGTTTTGTCATTTTCCGCATAGTTCTATTTACATCGAATACGGCCAGCTAAATTTTCACTTTTCAAAACAATATTAATAAATTTGCAAACAATTTTCTCGTTTTTAGGGCTAACATGTTAATTTAACAAACAAAGAAACAAAACCAAAAGTGGAAACGTTATAAAAACAAAAGTTTTTCTAATCGACGAACTAAGTTTCATTTTCCATAGAGTAAGAGACAAGAGTCCAAAGTAATTGCAAATACAAAATGTCCCCATTTGTGGAAAAATCATTACTATTGCTAGGCATTCTATGCTGCATTCAAGGTGAGTTAAACTTACTTTCCATCTCAAAGTCCATTACATTCAATGTGAGTTGCATTCCCATTCATAGTATCCACTGCCCTGATGTGCTATGACTGCAATAGTGAGTACGATCCACGTTGTGGCGATCCATTCGAGCCCTATTCCATTGGTGAGGTGAATTGCAGTAAACAGGAGCCACTGGAGCATCTTAAGGATAAATATCAGCCCATGTTATGCCGCAAAACTGTGCAGAAAAGTGAGTTCAGTGATATAAAAATTTTAAATATTGGGACTCTCAAGTCTTACCATCAAATGAGGTATTAGCAAAGCTAGTGAAAGTATTATGTGGTCTGTTTATTTAACATTCCTTTGAAAAAGCTTCAAGAGTTCTTTAAACAAATAAGATATTCTTGAAACACTTCGAACAGTAATTCATTTAGAAAGTCAAGTTTTAGTGAATCTATACACTGCTGTTCAACTAAATAGGTTTACCTATGTGGTTGATCTTTAAGTACATATTTCTTTCTTTTAATTTAAAAGAATTAACCGAGATACATTTTTTTTAAATTTATCCTTAACGTCTTTGATTCTAATGAATTATTGGTCGATAGTAAGTTTCTTCTTTTGTTATTAAAAAAAGTCTTCTGAGATATGTCGTCCAATATATGTATGTACATATCATAACTGTTAATATAATTTTGTGTTATGGATATCCGTTCCATGGGATTAATGATTATTTCAATTCAATTTTTAAAGTTAGACAATTTATAAAATAAATACAATTTCCTATGTTAAATACACATAATTCATCCAAAAAGACTAAAGTAGAAAAAGAGATAAAATTAAATTTTGACTGTTCTTATAACTTTTTATGTCTTTTTTTGTGTATGTTTGTAGTAGGGCTTATTATAAGTATAAGTGACTATATCTAAATCTATGAATTTTATCTTCTTCAAGAAGAATTTATTAGTATTTTGTTCAGTATTTAAAGCTTTCTTGACCGCAATTGTTTCTTAATTTAAAGCTACTGCAATATACGGTCACACTATAACCCAGTGTTGGTCAACAAGTGCACTCTCAACACCGTTCACTATGCAATAAGCGCCCTCTCTTTCTAAACTTCCTCTTTTTTCTCTCTCTCTTTTACTCCTTTCAGTCTATGGCAAAACCCGCATCGTACGCGGTTGCGGTTATATACCTGATGAACGCACCGATGGCGAGTGTATAAAGCGTTCGGGCACCCACGATGTGGCCGCCATTTATTGTGCCTGCACTGGTGAATTGTGCAACGGAGCCAACTCCATGATGTCATCGCAATATGTCATAATTTCCGGACTTACGCTGCTGTTAATGCTGCTGACAAGGCACAGCATAAGCTCATAAATTTGCGTTAAATCAAAATTCACTTTTGTTCGTGACGTTTAATTTCCCTTTGGTTTTCCATTTTATCTTGGGGGCAGTATTTTTTCAAAATAAATAACAAATTTTTTGTATATTTATTTATTTTTGTTTTCGTTTTTGGAAAAATAGAAAAACAAAAATGATAAACTGCCAGTAAATGTCTCCGCCTAAAAAAACAAAATACCACAAGACCCCAAATGATTTTTATTTTTGAAATGTTTTTCTAGTTTTTTCTTTTGATTTTCTTAAACAGAAATGAAAAGTTATTACCTATGGAATGAATACATCTATAGAGCCTAGTATTTGCAATAATTAGGATTCAATAATAACAAAAAAAAAGATATTAAAATTTAATAAATAAAATTTAAAAAAAACAACAATTCATAGAGCAAAGGAATAAAGTACAGAAATAAAAATGAAATGAAAACTATTTACAGAAGAAAAACCCATTTGGACTCAATAAAAAAAATATTAAAAATGAAAATTGTACAAAAAAAAAGAAAGAAATTAAACAAATTGAAATCATATTTTGTCCATTTTAAGCTTCATAAAAATATTAATTCTTCCTAAATAAAACAAAAAAGAAAAAGTGAAAGAAATACACCAAAACGTCAAGAAAACTAATAAAAAAAAATATATATATATATACAAATTTGGCACCCTGAAACAAAAACGAAGACATCACTTCAGCTTCAAGTACAGTCACCACAAAAAATGAAACACTAGCCAACACATATGGAAAATTAATTATATATATACAATATTCGAGTATATACATTCAAATGATACAATGATATTTATTTAGTTAAAAAATAAAATGAAAAACAATATTATTAAGAATTATAAAAGAGAGCTCAATTCAAATGAAATGAGAGGAAAATAATTTTGAAAATGTGTAGATAAACTTAACTAATTTTTATTTAAAGAAAAAATAAGTAACAAAACACTAGCCGTTGGTAAAATAAAGAAATTAACAATAAAATATGAAAAATAACAAAACACATAAATAAATGAAGAGAATGATAATAAAAGAAAATAATTGATACATTTGATTTTATATGTAGCAGAGCCTAAACAAATAAATCACCTCAAATTGGAAAAGTCCTGGATAAACCAATCACAACACACACAAACACATGAAAATTCACGCCCAAAATTTGCCCAGCGTGAATCCATATCATTGAGCTTTGGCATTGACAAAATACAAAAAACAAAAACCAAATGAGATTCTAAAGTAAAATCTACAAATAAATAAATATACTTATATAAAACTGAAACAAAACATACAAAAAGATATATATAAAAAACAAAAAATGTTACTGAAACAAACCCAAAAAAATCCACTCACATACCACAAAAAAAAAAAGGAAAACAAAATTAATCTAACCTAAAACTTGAAAACAAAAAAGAAAATGTTTCACCTACAAACACTTGAAAAATGAAAAGGAAAACTTAAGAAAAACTGCTTCGTCTGCGCTGGCTGAGTCGTATATATGGTATATATATATATATATATATGTATATATATATGTATATATCATGTGTGTATTTGTATCACTTGTTTAACATTTTCATTGAAGAGTTGTTTCTATTTCAGTTCATCTCAAGTTGAAACATATGAAAAAAGCTAATGAAACAATATTTATTATATGTATGCAAAAACAAGAAACACAAAAAAATAAAGAAAATTTGAAACCGAAATAAAAGTATAACAAATAAAATTTATTGAACAACCATAAAACCCAAAAAGCAAAACCAAAAAACAAAACGAAAAAATTATGTGAACTTGTTAATTTTTAGCATTTAAGTCTGTAAAGCTCCGCTTGTAGATGAAAAATCAATAAATAAAACTAAACAAAACAAACAAATAAATAATAAAGTGAGAGAATAGAATTTCGAATTTTAGAAAAATTAAACTAAAAAATAGCAAGGATATCAAGGAAATAATCTTACAATTAGTTTTCAATCAATTACCAAATTTCAGATACATCGAAAATATTAAGCGATTACCTACATAGTTAATATAAGTCGCCTCTGCTTAATATTTAGTAAAACTGTGAATATCATTTGATAAATGTATTAGTCTGATTCCGTTTCATGTTCTAAAGTACTATAATTTGAAACTTTCATGGGATTAATTAATCATAGACCCCCTAACTATGACCAGACGCCTTTAAATATGCAATAGGTTGGAAAAGAACTCATTGCTTTTCTAAGTTTTTGTTTCAAATATATGTCAACAGAACTTTCACAAATTATGTGTGGATTTATGTGAACCTTTCGATCACGTAATTCCTAAATCGACCAATTTGTTTATATTTTTGGTATATTTGTAATATATTTACATGACTTAAAATGTATTAGGGAAAATTGCATTTTTGGCCAAGGGATATTTAGAGCTGCGCACAATCCTGATGTAACCATTCTCACCCCACGTAGTGCCAAAGGAGTTCAAGCAGTTCCAATAGTCGAGTCCGGAGTTTGCATCATAACCATAACCGACAACAACCAAGAACTGAGAGCTCGTTGCCTTTGGAGTAGTTGGAACATAAACTCCACTACTGTATTGCATGAAGCCAAAGGTGGCGGGATTATACTCTACCACCACGGGTATATTATTTGATACGAAACGCTTTAATGATTCATCATCTCCATCCGCGATTGTTGCATAGGTAGCCAGGCGAACATCTCCAGTAATCTGTGTGGGCAAACAGAAACCCTGATTGGTAGCGGTATTCGTATTTGGATAGGTGTCAACTGGACTAAGGATAGACGAGTACTGGGTGAGATAATCGAAGCCGATTTGAGGAACTTGTGTGGTACAGCCTGTGCCCATGCTAGTGCAATCGATCAATTCCTGGGCCGACAAGGATTGAGGACTCAGGTTTCCAGTTTGCAGTGCATTCAATATTTCAACGGCTTTGGCTGTGGCATAAGCCCAACTGCTACTGCAGCTAACGCCCTGGTCCTCGACCGTAATGCTCAGACCCATATCTGAGATAATATCCACTTCGGCAAGGGCATCTTGAGTTTCCACAGGAGTCGAAGCGTAGGATAGACTTGGATATACAGACTTAGGTAGCAAGGCAGCAAAATGTATTAGACGAATATCAGAAAACTGATTTACGGCCTGTCGAGAGCTGATTGTATTCCGATCGGCTTGATTATTTTGCGCAGTGGCTTGATTTCTATTGTAGATGAAGTAGTAATTGGCGTTGCTCCGATCTGTGGCGGTGTCATATGTTTTATTGAAATGAATCTGAAAATCATTTGCTAAATATAACTTAAACTTCTTAAAAGGTTTGCTACTTGTCGACTTACAATAAAGTTATTGAAATCTGCTATATCCTGGGCTGTGTATCCGTAGCCTCCAACCACAAAACAAACTAAACAAAACACCAACTTCAACATGGCGAAATCTGAATTCAAACTGTTTATGCAAGATACCAAACCAAGGGGGCTTTATATAGGGGTTCTGTCTCTGATTAGAAAGGTAAACATAATGTGGATCCATCCATACTTTCGCAAGAAAAGTGCAATTAGAATTTTATGTTTATAAAGATAATGGAATACTGAAATCGCCTGTTACTTAACCCATTGATAACCAAAAAACCAACTAGCTAATAAATGTTGTCGATAAGCTCCTCGCCTTTAAGTTTTATTTACATTTTTTCTATTTGCCAAAACATTGTCATATCTCTAAGCAATTGTAAAAAACAATCATAATCAGAGGGATGGATGAGTGTTTGCCCTGGCAAATTCAATCATATGTCTCTTCACTCACATTAACTTGAACGTTTTAGTTTCTTAAGCTATATTTGAGTCATTAGCTTTTTGCTGTTCTAATGCCAAACGAATTATTTTAATGAAAGAGTTTGAGCAAGTTCATATACTCACTCACTCAATGGTTCACTCACATTCTGAATTTCTCAAGAAACAAGTGTTCAGTTCACTCTTACTCTCTAGTTAGATTCTGGACTAACGGTCTTCTCAATGTGATATTAACGGTGGTGAAAAGTTTTCAATATTTAAAGTAACTCCGACTATACTAAAGACTATTTATAGAGAGAGAGAATCTACTAATCCATCCATATTTGTCTGCCATTGCTAAATTACGATGTAAACAATTAGAAATTGATTCATACACAAAAAATGAAAAAGTTTCTAAGAAATTCAAAGAGTTTCGGAACTTTCTGAGTCTGAGCAAAGTGCATGTAGATACAATTCTAAAAACATTTTCATAAATTAATAATAAATTGAATTAAAAAATATATTGCCTAATTTAATTGTGAATTTAATGGACAACCATCACAAAAATTGGAAAATTTTCGATCTATTGATTTGGGTTGTAATAAGTTAACCCCACAATGAGGACTTAAATTTTTCTATTCTTAAGTTAGAATAAATTTAGAAAGATTCCTAAGATTTGAATCTGAATCTGAATTGATAAATAAAATTTCTCCTATCAATTGGTATTTTAAAGAAATAAATGAGTTATTATTTATATAAATTTACAGGTTAAAATTATTATTAAATTTAGAAGGTATTCGGAAAAATGGCGTTCTTGGCTAAAGGATAATTCGTGCTGCGCACAATCCTGATGTAACCATTCTCACCCCACGTAGTGCCAAAGGAGTTCAAGCAGTTCCAATAGTCCAAACCCGTATCCGTGTCATGACCATAACCAACAACCACCAAAAACTGAGAGCTAGTTGTCCGGATTCTAGTGGGTGGAACGTAGACTCCACTGCTGTACTGCATAAAGCCAAAGGTGGCCGGATTGTATTCAACTATGACGGGTATGTTATTCGATACGAAACGCTGCAATGAGTCATCATCTCCATCCGCGATTGTGGCATAGGTGGCCAATTGAACTCCAGTTGAGATTTGATCGGGCAAACACATGCCCTGAGTTTTTAGGGTATTATTATTTGGGTATTCCGCTACATCGGTGAGAAGATTCGAGTACTGCGTCAAATAATCAAAGCCAATTTGTGGAACTTGTGTGGTGCAGGCAGTGCCCATGCCAGCGCAATCCAGCAACTCCTGGGCAGACAAGGATAGAGGATTCAGGTTTCCAGTTTGAATGGCATTCATTATCTCAATGGCTTTGGCTGTGGCATAAGCCCAACTGCTGCTGCAATTTGTGCCCTGATTTGCTACTGTCACATTCATTCCCAAGTCCGATATAATGTCGATTTCGCTAACCGGATCGGTTGTGTCAACGGCAGTCGAAGCATGGGATACAGTTGGATAGACAGCCTTGGGTAGCAATGCAGCAAACTGAATTAGTCGTATATCCGAAAACTGATTCACTGCCTCGCGATATGTGGTACGATTTCGATCTTGCTGGGCATTATGTTGATTGACCTGATTCCGATTGTAAATATAATAGTAGTTGGCGAAAGTCCTCGCTGAAGTGGTGGCATAAGTTTTATTAAATGCTGCCTAGAAAAGTAAGTAAAATATAGTGAAGAGAAAAAAGCATTTCAAAAAATACTTACCACATAGGCCTCGAAGGCAGTCAAGTCCGCGCCATGATTGAAGCCATGTCCTCCGACCACCAAGACAACCAAAATGCTAAACACCAACTTCAACATGACAAAATTTCAACTCAAACTGTTTGGTATAAACCACAGAACCATGGGCTTTATATACCTTCCGAAAAGAAGTCTTTTTCATTCTAATTGCTCAAGTAAATACATAATGTCCAAAAAACTTTCGCAAGAAAAGTGCAAATAGAATTTGGTTTAACATCATGTTAGGTTCATGCTCCCTCTACCAAATTCACACATTGTTGGCCAATCATTCGGCTAATAAACTTTGGTTGCTCTCTTCACCGTCATGGTCTTGACGATAAGCCCTCTTTTAACTTACCTCATCTGGGTTAATTTTGTTTGTCTTCTAATCATTTTCTATTTGAAGACTTTGACAAGACATGTTGATATGTTTTTCTAACTATCTCAGCAGCAGTTCTTAAAGGGAATTCGTTGGCAGTGATCTGACTTAAATAATTTCTCAAGTGGAAGTGCTTTCAACAATCACTTAAGGTTTTCGCTCGATGTGAATGTTTGAGCTGAATTTTATGTGGAAAATTTTTAGTTTCAAGTCTTCAGTGAAATTTGTTCTATACAATCGATTTATTCATATTCATTAAGACCTTTTGATTCGTTTTGAAAGGCTAAGAAATCATTCATGTTCAATGAAATTATCAATAGGTTGGATATCGCTGGTCGACTATACATATTTCTCTAAAAAATATATTTTAAATCTAAATTGTATTGATATAATTTAAATAAACAAAATAATTTCAAAGTGGAGTTGATTTACTTTTTGGAATTATTGGAAAGCGAGAATAAAGCTTTAAAATGTTAAAAAGAAAACGAAAACAAACGAAAAATGTTAGTCTATGAAAATCGAAAAAATTTTAACTTTAACTAGACTCGAAATCTTCACTTTCCACTATATTTAACAACTTAACTTGATATAAACCGTCGTCTTATGGGGTTTTTACTAGATTCATCTTGGATTATTAAGAATTTGGTAGATTCGCTAACTTTTGATTAAACATTTGTTTTTGGTACAAGAACGTGACTAAATGATAAGCGTTTCTTCAATAAACTAATTTCATATAATAAGTTTACTATTTACTATTACGTAACCAATTGAAACGTTTATTAAACTATAACCAAAAATTGAACACGTCATTTCAATAACGAAAAACCAAGATGGTTGGTTAATGGTACAAAATGAAATTTAATATAGTTATGTAATAGGAATAAATTTGTGTGCTCCAATAATAAACTGAAGACTAATCAAAGATTGAAACAATAAATGGTCGAAGAAATTGTCACATTAATAAATTAGATATCTAAATGTTATAAGAACTCTTTTATAGAAAAACCAAAGTCTTTGTTTAGAATGTATTCGGGAAAATGGCATTCTTGGCTAAGGGATATTTAGCGCTGCGTATAATCCTGATGTAGCCATTCTCACCCCAGGTGGAGCCAAAGGAGTTCAAGCAGCGCCAGTAGTCCAAGTTCAGATCGGTATCATGACCATAACCAACAACGACCAAAAATTGAGAGCCGATTGTCTTGGTTTTCTTTGGTGGTACATAGACTCCACTGCTGTACTCCATGAAGCTAAAGGTGTCCGGATTATACTCTATAATTACGGGTATACTATTGAATACAAAACGCTTGAGGGCAATATCATCTCCATCTTTGATCGTTGAGTAGGTTGCTAATGTAATCCCAGTCATTATTTGCTCAGTCACACATACGCCCTGAGTTGCGAGTCCATTATTATTAGGATAAAATGCGGCAGTGGTAAGACCAGTTAGTTTTAAAAAGTCAAAAGCAGTTTGAGGATTTTGGGTAGTGCATCCTGTGCCGCTGCCGGCACAATCAATCAATTCCTGGGCAGACAGGGGCTCAGGTGTTAAATTAATCGTTTGAATGCCATTCAGAATCTGAATGGCTTTGGCTGCGGCATAGGCCCAACTGCTACTGCAATGAGTGCCCTGATCTTCCGCTTCAATGGTCATACCCATGTTTGTGATAATGTCAAAGTCAGTACCGATTGGTTCTATAGTAGCAGTGGGAGTTGAGTTTTGTGCTGGAACTGCATATTCGGCCTTGGGGAAGAGGTTAATAATCTGATGTAAACTTAAGTCCGAAAATTGATTGACTGCCTCGCGATAGGTGCTGTGTTTCCGTTCTTCTTGAGCATTATGCTGGGCAATATGATTTCGATTATTGATAAAATTGTAATTGGCAAATGTTCGCACCGAAGTATTCGCATAGAGCTTATTATAGAGGCCCTGCAAGTAAATAATTGACAAGAATTTTAGTTTCGAAAGTGAAATTCTGAAATGCCTACCGTATAGTCATCAAAGTCCTTCAAATTCTGGCCATGATTGAAACCATGACCAATATCCATCACCATGAAAAATGCACAGAACACAAGCAACTTGAACATGTCGAACTCTAAGCTGGAACTAAGTAGTAAAGACTCTCTCTCTTAGGCTTTATATACTTTCATTTTCGCGACTTTTCATCTTTGGTTGGAAAAGTGCAAATATGCAGAATTTTCTTTTCAGTTTTCGCATCTCAATTGACTAGACAAAGCCTCTAATAGAGGTTGAACGATCTTTCACTCTCACCTCATCCCAGGGTGCGTTTTATTTACCTTCTGGCCATTTTTCAGCTCGAAGACTTTGTACAAGTGTCTTCTCTCGTATCTCTGTTAATTTGAAATTTCCACTGACCCAGTTGCCTATAGTTGGAATCGTAAAAGACCACGAAAGAGGCTAACTAGGTGTGAGTCTATCTATGCATATGATTATTATTATTATTATTATTATTATTGTTGTAATTGTTATTGTCATCGTTGTATGGTGGCTCAATTGTAATAATGATTAGGCATATATGCTTAGATCATAAATATTGCAAAATTTCTTTTGTAAAACTTAAAGGTGTGGCAATAGATATGACAATTTTTTCAAACTAAGTATCTACAAATAGATAGGACAACTTTGATATGACAAGTGATAACTTTTATTTCGGCACAGAGATATGAGTAACTTATTCAAGTTCAAAGATAAAATTAATCTCATGAATTTTAGTGCTGAAAATAACAATAACAAGAATTTTGTTTGTCTGATTTGTGTGACAATTTTCATTAAATTACGAAAGGCCTTAATTAGGCCTTAATTATAATTAATAGTAATAAATTGAAATTGAATAACAATAGATGAATTTTTAGTTATGAATTGCAACTTAATTATAATTATGAATGGATAATTAGTAATATTAGGCAGCTGTATTTCTAGCTTTTATTTGAATATTCTCACCATTATTTATGAGGAAAAGGAAGTTAATATCTTAAACATGGAAAGATATCAATAAATGGCGATTTTACCTTTTCTTTTTTATGTCCATATTATTTAAAATTATGTTAATACTACGTGTAATAACATAACTTTGGCTTAAAGTGATCAAAAAGTAGACTACAATGATATTGATATTAAACTATGATCCCATTTATATCAAATATTTAATAGACCCCCTCAACTATTTAGTCTAAAAGAACAACACTAAATGGGAATGTTTTAGTTTGTGTATTATAATGACTTTCAAAGTTTAATCAAGCTAAAAATATGCCTATATATTTCATTTTTTCTCGATTAATGTCATGCGTGCGTTTTCTTATGCAACAGAGTACAAATCGCACACCTGTGACTCTTAGAAATCGCACGTTTTGCTATCCCAAATAAAATTTATACATATATATATGTATATATATTCAAAAATATTCCAACATTAAAACATAACATGAGCCAATTAACATACTTACGTGAAGTTCCTCCAGCTCAAAAAATAAAAGTTAACCAATATGTTTGATAGATGACTTAAAACACATGAGATACATACGTTAAATATAACAATCCAAATGACCGTATAGGAAAACCATTTGGACTCCCAAAAACAAAACAAAAAGCTATAAAAAGAAAGATGAAATTACGAGGGCAGACTGAAAACTACCCAAGTAAAAATATTAACCAATAGACTTGGCCTTTGCCAACAAAACTGAACGAAACTGTTTAACAATAAGATAAAATTCTGATACTTGATACTTTTTAACCATTAGACTTTATTTTCCAGTTATATACCACATTATATGAATTAATAGTTACTGAATTGTGAATATTGACCAACTGAATTTAAAAAGTTGGAAATAAACGACCACTAAATCGTTTTAAGCCTAAGCCAACAACTCATACAAATGATTAAATGATTAAAAAAAGGATACTAGTTAATTGTTAGTAGTTGATTTAAGCATTAGCATTAAATGGCATTAAGATTTCCTCCAAACTTTGTCTTTTAGAAAATCATTTTTGTGGCTGGTTAACTTTTATAATTGTAAAAATATACGTAAATTCAAGAAAAAGAAGGCAAATGTTAAGGCTCCTAAAATGGAGTTTTTGTGCGAATTCCTAGATCTACATAAGTTTTTTCTTTTTCTGTGCATTTTTACTTTTACAAATAATGTATAGTTTATGCCAGAAATTAGATTAAGATAATAACTTCCTAGTCTGCCCTCGTCATTTCGTTCAAGTTTCATTTTCTACTTGCCTGTAACCCATCAGTGATCAGGTTTTTAGGGTCTGTGGGCTCTTCATTCACTTCACTTCACATCAGATCACATATAAAACCCAAGCGTCTGGACGGAGCTCCGCTTATAACCCGCCAAGTCTTTGAGACTTACACACGGAAGAGTCTGTTCAGGTGTTATTCAAAACAAAAAGGTGATTAAGCCAACGATTATGTGTGTTGTTGTCTTCGAGTGTGTGTGCTAGTGTTTGTGTTTATTTCTGTAAAGTTCCAATTATGAGCCATTACACAGTGAAAATCAACAAACAAGAAGAAAATTGCATAAATGCAATCAAAAACGATGAACATACAAATGATATCCCGTGGATTAACACATGTGCCGTCGGTCTCTCTGTCCCTCGATCTCTGTGTCGGTGCCTTTCACCCACCTATCAATTGATACATACATCTGATTACAAGCTTCATTCAAAATACGGAGGTCTTTAACTATGCTATTGAAAGTGAAATTTCTTTTCCGCGTAGTGATTAATTCGCCAAGGGCAGATGATCATAAATCAAAGATCAAATCAACACAAGAAACAAATAAATCAGTGAGACAAAGACCTAGAGGGAGAGAAAAAGAAATGAATGGAGAAATAATTTAATCAATTCAAATGCGTGGACAGAAAGTGTAGCAATTTTATGTAAATATTTGTGTGAAATACCATAATCGTATGGCAATAATTAAAAGTTATAATGACCGATCATAAAACATAGGCTGTGAGCCAATCACTTATGGTCAGTGGTGGAGTTAAGTGTAGATTTTGGAACATCAATAAGTTATTTTCAAGAAAGGAAGCCTTGGATATGGAAATTTCCTCAGCTTAAGAGTTCAAATTTTGGTCTCGGGGAAGGAAACATTCCTCATTCCTCTGGCCCCCGAGAGTACGTCTCTGTTTTAAACCATGCGTAGCCCTCTCATAATGGCAACGCCCAAACATGTGGGGAGACCCAATGATAGATGAGTCGTTAAAATTGAGAAACACAGTTTCTAGACGACGACACCTGCCTTACCTGGAAAGTATTACTCAACTCCCTTTTCACTTTTTTTTTTTTTTTGCCATCTCTTAGATGCAGTTGCCACTCTTGCTGTTGCCACTTTTGCTTTTGGCTTGCTTAGATGCTGTGTCATCGCAAGGCCTACAATCATTTCCCAAACTTTGTGATGTTAATACCTTTGATGACTTCTTGGAACAGACAGGCAAGGTATATAGCGATGCGGAGCGTCTCTATCGTGAGAGTATTTTTGGTGCTAAAAAAGCATTGATTGATTTGACTAACAAAAATGCTGATATTGGTGTTGGTGGTTATCGCTTGACCCTCAATACTTTGGCTGACATGACCAATAAAGAGATATCCACACTTTTGGGTTCAAAAGTCTCTACCGGTGGCGAGTAAGTATTAACATATAAACAATGTAAAGGTAATTCCCTACTAGTTAGTTAGCGCTAAATTGACCTCAAATTCCAAATGTTCTAAGAAGTTGCCAAAAACTTTCCAACCACAAGGAAAAATACATGTCAGTTTTTGGTTTCTTTTTGTGTAATTCTTAATCAGTTTTAACATTGTAGAAACGTTCTGTTGGTGATAGAATTTTTTTGGTGATTCCCATGCTCATTTTATCTAGAACTGACTTAGATAATTGATAAAGTTCAACAAAAACACAAAAACCAAGTCAAATTTATCGCATAATTTATAATATTATTAACCGGTTAAAAGCAGATGTTTAATCAAATGAATAAACACCAGCAATAAAAGCATAAACTCGTTTTGGGCCTACGTAAAAGACGGACTAAACATAGTCAAATGTGTTAATAAATACCCACAGCATAAGTCGTAAATTATTGGGAAACATGGATATGTAGCCAATATCAATGCTTTATGTGATATTACGTCAATATGCTTATTTTTTTTTACGATGTTGTCGAAAAGCTTTCACAAACTTTAGGAAGATAATTTGGTAGTTGATAAGAAGTGTAATATATTCTTAGAGAAATCTAATAGTCGTCTCTCGCACGTTTTCATATTTTATTGAGTGATAATTAGTAATGACTAATTAAGTAATCTAAATTTGTTAATAATTATTATTTGCTTGACACTCACACGCAAATTTTTCATCTAAGATCATGTGGAGAAAGACTTAACTTTTGTAAAGATATTAGGTAACTTTCGTTAACGTAAAAGCTAATTAACTAGATGATGCCAAATTAATGAATAGATTTACATATTTATCTAAATAAAATATATACAACAGACTTGGAGAGAGGTTAATAGCTAAAACACTAGCTAACTTTGGATGGTGTTTTATTTGTCTTTCTTTTTTTTTGGATTAAAGAGGCTAATTCCATTCCATTCATTTTTTTCCATAGGTTTTTATATATATGCCCACCCAGCTATAGTTTTTTAGTGCTTTATAAGATATTTTTTGAATCTTGGAAATAGAGTCGATCTAGATCGACTTATTCTGTACTTCAATTTAACCATACTTACTTAAAATTATTTAAAATTTAAGTATACTTACTATCAAATTGATTTAATAACTCCTGGTTTTTTCGTTTCTCAGGAAATTCGTCTCAGATCATATTAACTTTGTGACGGCGCCCAATCAACACATCACAGATAATCTACCCGATTCCTTTGATTGGCGTGAAAAGGGTGGTGTAACACCGCCTGGATTCCAGGGTGTTGGATGCGGTTCCTGCTGGTCATTTGCCACAACTGGTGCCCTGGAGGGTCATCTGTATCGTCGTACTGCTGTCTTGGTGTCCTTGTCTCAGCAGGATCTGGTCGATTGTGCCGATGATTATGGTAATATGGGCTGCGATGGTGGTTTCCAGGAATACGGATTCGAGTACATACGGGATCATGGTGTTACGCTGGCCAAGAAATATCCTTACACTCAGACTGAAATGACTTGCAAACAGAATCAAACAGCTGGCATACCACCACGTGAGAGTATTGTGAAAATTCGCGATTATGCCACAATTACGCCCGGTGATGAGGAAAAAATGAAGGAAGTGATTGCCACTCTGGGTCCCTTGGCTTGTTCCATGAATGCTGATACCATTTCCTTCTCGCAATATCATGGCGGTATCTATGAGGACGATGAATGCAATCAGGGTGAAGTTAATCATTCCGTCACCGTCGTCGGCTATGGCACTGAGAATGGACGGGACTATTGGATAATTAAGAATTCCTATTCACAGAATTGGGGCGAGGGCGGTTTTATGCGTTTGCCCCGTAATGCTGGTGATTATTGTGGCATTGCCAGTGAATGCAGTTACCCCATATTGTAGAGCAAACAATGTGTTAGTTATGTAGTAATGAACCCTCGATCGAATTTACAATTTTGTTACTCTAGTTTTCTAGTAAGAGAGTCAATAAGATTGAACCCCCTTCATATTATAGAAATGTTATACTAATAAATGTTTCATTTACATTTTTTTATAAAATATGAAATCTCATTATATACTTGGATATTGTATATAGGATGCACGGTCGTGCAACTTTTCTCTTATTTTTCCACGTCCATGCCAACGTGTCATGCTCTGGGAAGCTTGGTCCGTGGAATTATATCAATGGATACAAGAGAAATTTCCTTTCCAAAAACGGAATTTTATTACTGTCAACAATTGATTGTGGACGATTTTACACCTTTATACTAGAAACTCTTCGTTATTGTGTTTAAAACTAATTCAAATCCACTGGGTCTATCTTAAACTTCAACGATCTTATTTTATTATTTTGCTCAAATGACTCGCTAACTGATTGTTAGAGTATTAAAACTTCGACTAAGAACCAATAATTTTATTTTTTTTTCGTCAGAAATTCCAAAGAACTAACAATTTCAATGACTGCAAATAGAATTTATAACAATTACAATTATAAATTCGCAAGTCGCAAAGCACTATAAATCAGTTTGGTACACTGCACGCGAGGTTCAGTGCGAGGCGAACGCTCAAGATGAATTCAAGTGTCTTATTTGCCATTGAAATTTGCACCTTCTGCATGTGCCTGGGCTTGGTTGAGGGGGCACCAACCTACACCACGACCCCACTGGGCATCACAAGTTCAGATGATACGGTCGCCCCGCCGCTTAAGAAATATATTTGTGATTTCGACAAATGGGAGCAGTTCAAGGTGAGTTTTTTAATCTCACAATCAGCCAAGAAATGACTGCTAACCTATTCGATCTATATCTTCTGGCAGATCGATTTCCATAAGACCTTTGCCAACGAAGATGATGAATTCAAACATTTGCTAATATTCTGTGACAATCTGCACCAAATTCAATACCACAACGAATTGTTTAGACAAAAGAAAGTTGGCTTTAAAATGGGCCTAAACCAATTTAGTGACATGACAAATTTAGAATTTCAAAGAAAAATTCTTGGTGCTCAAATCTAATAGAAATAAAAGATATGTAGAAAAAATGCCATATTTTCTTTTTTTGTGTAGTTAAGTTTGGTTTTTAAAAATATTTATAGTCATATATTATATAATGTCTTTTGTTTTGGTTTTTTTCTCTTTGGTTTTATTACTTCTTTTTGGGGAACTCTTTTTTTTTTTTTTGTTCTTTGCTGTAGGAGTATTTGGTTGGTTTCTAGTTTGTTTTTTTGGTTTGTTACATTCTTATTGTTCGCACAATTTAGTGAGGGAGAAATGAGTTGTTAGTTGTGTTTTTTTTTTACTTTTTGACCATTTTTGTACCGGTTTCATTGTGGTGTACATATTACATATTTAAATTTTGTTTGCTGAATGATTAATTATACAAATTACATAAATTTTTTGGTTTTCTGTTTTTAAACGCACACGAATTCTACATGAATAATTAATACATAGTTTTGTATATTTGGTATATATAATATAATATATATATTTACTGAGAACAATTCTGTTTTTCTTGTAGTTTTGTGGGATGCGCTTCTTTTGGTTTTGTCATTTTCGGTTGCAATAACAGCTGGCTTGAATCACAAAAAAACACATAGTTATACATAGATAAATACGGATGTATTTAGAGTGACTCAACTTTTTGATCATGCAACTAAACTAAAATGTTAACACGAGCTAAACTCACAAAATTTAAAGATTATTTCGTTAATTTGTTTAATCAGATGATAAGTATTGATGTTTCAGACATTGTACCCGACAAAAAGCCAAAAATAGCCAGTGATCAATTAGTTGACTCTAACTAAAATTGAACTTTGCTAAGTTATTTCAATAGTTCCCAATGTCGGAGAGATGCTAAGCAGTCCATATCCTTCGTTATGGGACTCTATGATGGCTGATAAGGTATGAGAGGGTTGACAAATTGATGTCCGATTGAATGCAGTCCAGGATCTTTAGAACAAGAGGGAATGATAGGGAAAAAATACATCCGGAGGATAATTTTCTACAGACTCCTAGCCCCAGGCATGCTTCAAAACGAGTTTAAAAGATGGTTTACTGATCGAAAATTGAACTCTAAGATTGGTCACCTGCATTTTTGCGTATCGATCACTTTCGGATTGAGTTAAATTTGTGAGAGAGTTGCTAATTGATCATACGCCATTATTTCCGATTACAGAGATTTGAAAGTTAATATCCAATATGATCTTTTTCGAACACCTGAAATATCAATACTTTTTGACCTAATCAGAAAAAGTTGATGAAAGACTTATAATAGAAGTTAGGTATAGTTGCCTGATCAAAACGTTGAGTCACTGTATATGTATATACTCGAACAAAATACTATATATGTTTACATTCATTGATATTTGAATTAAAGATTGTTTTGTAACTCGCCGAACACTTTCAACACTAACCTAGTGTAAATTGTCCTTCAAATTGATGTATTTCATTTTGTTTTGTTTTGCTTTTTTTTTACAATATTTACTATACAAATCCAAATCTTTTTGGCTGTAGTTTATATTACTTAAATTTTTGTTGGGGGATTAAAGCATTAAAGCCTGTTGACAAAGTTTCGATTTAAGCTTTAAGTTGCCAAGTCAAATTTTTCCTGCAGTAAATCTCATTTCAAATCTCAAATACTTTTTTATGTTTTCTTGTTTCTTAGTGAGCATTAGGCATATAACAATTATTTTCAATTTGCTTTTACAATTTACTTTTTACATACAAATGTGTATATGCTTTTTGTTTTATTTTGGCTTTAGCTTTATTATTGTTTTCCATAAAGGCCCACAAAAACTGATCACCAGATATCGGCAAAAAGGGAGAGGGAGAAAACTGTTTCGTGTGTTTAATTTCGAAAAAGAATTTTTAAAATGGATATGTTTTGAAGTCTGTTCTGTTCAACTAGTGGGGGATTACTGTAGTAATTTCTTGTCTGTGTAAATTTCTCTAAAAAGAAGCGAAAACATATTGAAGGAATCTGAAGAAGCTATTGTCATGAGCTGAGATTGCGGATATCTAGGGACCAGAGGGCCGCCAGTTTGTGTTTTGCACAAAAGAAATTTGTTTTCGTTCTTTTTGTTTTAGAATATATAAATACTAAATAACTAACAACATTCAAAAGCATATCGAGTACACAATACACAGGTATATATGTATAAGTTTATAGATATATATATATATATATATGTAATATAATATATATATATATTATTGCAACAAATTTCCACTACAAAAAACTCTTGCACATTTAACTTAAGGGGCTAGGCTTATAAATTATTATTATTATGTATTTTTTATTCTGTATAGGGATTTAGTTTTTTCTTTTTTCTCTTTGTTGTTATGTCTTCTGATCAAAGCAAATGCGTGGCATTATATGTTCGATATCGGTGTAAAGTGTTTTCTATAATCCATTTGTTAGTATTTTCATTTTTTGGTGTAAAACTTTTTCAATATTGCCATTTCTTTTGCACTACAAAATAGTGTGAGTGTAAGAGAGGATTTTTGGGCGTGTGGGTTATCCTTTACCTTAATAGGTGGGTTGCTGATATTCCATGCCAGACTGAGGATCCATGCCTAAAGAAGTTGGTCGAAAGAGTAAAGCAATGTAAATGGAATATCTCAATGATACTCACCCTGCTGGGGTTGACCAAACGGTGAAGCGCTATATTGCTCATTATCATTGTCCATAGAATAGCCATAGGCCTGCTGATGCACCACATTGGCTGGATCTGTCTCAAAGGCTGAGGTGAACTCATCTCCAGCGCCGATCAGGAAACGTTTGTATGCCATGAGAGCACACAAGCCCTGAGAATGAAAATGATGCTTGCATTCCCCATTTAGACTTACTTCTTCCAAGACTTACCCAAGTAAAGATGGAAAAGAAACTGAATACAATGGCCGTCTTCATGCTGCCGGCTCCAATGCCCAAGGGTGGCATGGGCGCTGAGCTCCATTGCGACCACAAGTACAAGAAGGATACAAAGTACATAAAGGCCCAGAAAGCTGAAAAGTAAAAGATGAAATGAATGCCCATGGCTTTTGTCATTTACTGTGAAGAGCTCTTCAAGTGAACTAGCCATAAATGAAGTCATTTTATAGTTTACTATGTTTTCCTAAAGCACTAAATTCCTTTGCATACTCTTATTTTGTGTGTATTTAAAGTGATGTCATTGTCTAGATACTCTTCTAGCAGAGTCGTAAGTTACTATGGAACAATTATCAAACAGAAACTTCGATTATTATAAAAATTAGCCAACAGAACAATTTTCATTGTTTCGATTTCATTGATGTTAGCTAGGACCTTCATTTTAGTTTTGCAAAGGGACATGGAAACAAATAAGAACTATAAGAACTAGCTCACATCAGATATAAAAGCCTCAATATAGTTCTTAATATAATAAATGTCAAATATTGGTTCGAATCTCTTTTCTTTTTAAATTTCTATTCATTATTTTTAGGTAAGTAATTTTTAATATTTTTACTGAATTCTAATATGTGCGAATGAGTATATAATAAATAAATATGAATAAATTTTATAATCAATTTTGAGTACTCTCAAAGTACAAATTAGTTCCTAAATTCAAACTTCATTATAATTTTTAACTAATATAAATTATTCATATTAACTTATAAAACTAATATATAATTTAACATATAACTTAGATGACAGCTTTTAATAATACAAACTACCAAATTGGGGAACTAAATATTTTGACTTCATTATCAATTTTACATAAATTTTACTATATAGGAACTAAATTTGAGACTTTATTTCATTCGCTATTAGCCAAATATAATAACTTTACGACATTGTACTACCCTCAATGTAAAATTTAGCTCTTAGATTCATTCTTGTATTCTACAATTGTAGACCCATTCTAAATGGAAAACTAGCTTTCAGATTTTATGGGCTTTAATTGTAGTCCATAAGCAATCATCGGTATATACTATAGACTTTCAGTGATTACTTTGTCTATAGGAATTCATCTTCTCTATAAACTTTTTTTATGATAATTTCACTTTGAGTTAACTCCTCCTTGGCATGCTCCATTGCACTTTTATTTGAGTACCTGAAAAACCCATATCCGCCATGACATAACGTTTCCTGCTCTTCACCGATGACATGCGTTCGAAGAGAAATTCACCGCCAATGAAACCCATTGAGGCTAAAAATCCAAATACTCCGATCGTATTGCCATATTTACAGGCCATGCCATCACCATTGTAAAGGCAATATTCCTTGCCATCCTTTTCCACCCAACCCTCGGAGGATATGCAACCAAAGACCACAATGGAAAAGAGCTGCAAAAAGAAAATGAACAAAACAGCAAATTCAAATTTTAAATTTTTAATGGCTAAATGAACAATAGATTAGTCTAATGGATCCATATTTAAAATCTTTTGTTCTGTTTGTTATTGATTTCTTTGTTAAACAGGTGCAACAAACCAGAAGTTCAAGTACACACTCACACACACACACACACAAACACTAGTGTGTGTGACCCAATTCGAAATGAAGGCCAAGTTTAGATGAAGAAATTGGCACAAATAATGGTCAACTTTGGTCAGGACTCAATGGTTACTGTTATCCAACCTTCTATATACACTTAAACATTTATGACGCACCACAAAACTAAAAGGTGACTTTTCCCATTTAGAGTTTATGACATTTAATTACAAAAGTTTTCTTCTTTCGCTTTTTTGTTTTTTATAGTCCCTGGCCAACACTTACCCAGCAGAGTCCCCGTATGACAACTTGGGGTTTCATGGCAAATGTTAGGGGATCAAAGGCTCCGCCAGCTTTGCCCCCGCCGTAGGCTCCGCCATTGTTAATGCTTAGTATCTGATTGAGCACATCCATTATGAAAACCAAGGGTTTAGTTATAGCTTGTATTATACGATTTTTTTAGTTATTTAGTTTTTTTTTTTTTTTTTAGATGAATATCATCAATTTCTTTTCACGTCTTGTTGTGAAAAATCGAATCGTGTCTCCTCTCCCTCTCTCTCTCAGTTTCTCTTGTTTTTTACCACTTGGAAGTGTATATAAATGGAATGTACATACAACAGAGACGTAAGTAAGCTTCAAGGGCAATGCGGGGGCGTCTTGAGTAGTCTCTCTCTCTCTTTCTCAGTGTGTGTGTGTGTAGCAAATTATAGATTACAACACTTTCAACATTCGCATCACATAGAATTCACTTTTAAAATTTGATAGCAGTGACTTCTGCACACTCGAAAGCCTTCTCAACACGACAACGACACACAATTTGCTGCCTTCATTCGCTCTCTGTCTGGTCTTGTTTTTATTTTGTTTATCTTTCCTCCTTTTTTTAATATTAATCAATGCATTATTAATGAACTAAGAGCAATGCGAATTTTTCAAGGGCCAGATATTCTTTCGTTTCGTTTCGGTTTTCACTTTTACTTTTTTGCGCAGGACAATGAGGAAGAATACGCGGTGTATACGAAAGGGGTGGGTGGCCGTTAGAAATTCGTGCACTTATTGTGCTCTGTTAACGCAATGTTGAAGTTTAACAGAAATCCGTTAAAAGCTCTTGCACATTGGTTTGAAATCACTTTAGCAGTGATTTCTGCGAGACATTTTCTGTATTTTCTTTTGCCAAATTTAAGTTTCTATTGATTGGCATAGACTAAATTATTCAAGTACTTTAAAACGCAACGATAAAAGAAGTTTTTACTTTACCAAAACAGCGAACATCTTGCTAGTCCTTTAAAGAATCAGGTGACAGACAAGTTCTATAAAAAAGGACCATAATCTGAGTACAAAGACATCCGTATGGGACATTAAGGAATTCGCTAGATACCAAGTCCCAAAAAATTTCAAAAATGCAATTTGTGAGAGAAATGTGTTAGACCTAAATGTAAAATATTATTGCATATTTTCACAAATATAACTAAATTTATTTATTATTTATTACTAATAATTATTATTAAAGACGTTTTACATTTCATTAAAGTTAACTATTTACAATCGAGATAAAATATTTCAATGTAATTTCGGTAAACATAGTCCAGAACTTTTCTGAGCACTCTAATAAGCATAAAGAAATGTTGTAAATTATATAGTATACTTAGTGTTTTCTGTAATACAAAAAAAAAAAAAAAAAAAAAAAAGTTGAACCATGCATTATCATTGTCAATTATTACGACAGAATAATAAAGCTTTAATTCTTAATTCAAAATGTGTTTGTGGTGCCATGCGAAACTATTTGGATTCATGTCTAGTACCAAATTCACAGAAAGATTCTTCAATTCTATGGTATTTGGATAATATTTTCAATGATATTCAATGTTGCTCTGGGTGTAGAAAACATGAGAAAACGCCAGATGAACTGGCTTATGCGATATGTTGTGAGCCCAGAAAGCGACGTAAGCCAAAAAAAGTTCAAGAAATTGATCCACAGCCCATACCAAATGCCCCATGGACTCCTCTCACGGGTCCGGGACTAATGTGTGGCAGAAGTTTGCCCAAGAGATCACCAGTTGTTATAAGACCAAAAAATAGTGCCAATCAAGAAGTACAAGCTCAAGTGGCCATGGAAGACTTACTAACTATGAGACGTCGATCTATTCCCAGGACACTAGAAACTCCTACATGGCTTCTAGATCAAGACCGCAAATTTAAAGATGAAGCCGAGGCTAAAAAACTACGTCAAGAGGAGGAAGAGAAACAAAAATATTTACGTAAACTTGAAGCAATGGTAAGATTTAAGCTACTTCGGGAGAGAAATCTACGGAACAAAAGAATGTCATTAAGTGATAGAGTTCCAACGCCATATCGTCGATCAATCGATTCAAAATCTTTATCCGATCTTAAAGAGAAAAAACAACCATGGAAAGAAAATCTGGAGGAGAAATTTCTTCTGCATACTTTTACTCCAACGATGGAGAAAAAGAAGCAATCTAAGGAAAGAACAATAAACCGCTCCCTGAAAACGCCCTTTGGCATTTATGATTTCATGGAAAGATCACATAGACCCAATTTCAGTTATAGATTTTCCAAAATGCTGCGACAAGAAGCTGCCGTAGTTCCGGAGTTTCATCCGAATCTCAAGAGTAGATATTCCTTGCAAATAGAACATCCACGACAAGTCGCTCGACGAGACTATTCGGAGAAAATTGGTGATACTCTAAAGAATACAGAAAATGTAGGTAAACAAAAACCTGGCTTATCATTTAGAGAATTATTACAAGATATTGAGCAACCAAAAGATCATCCAATTTTAAAAAGCAGATATGAAATGCCAACTGATAAGCACAAAAAACCCAAAGTAACATCCAAATCGAAGACATCAGCCAAGCCTCAGAAAAAGTCCACTAAACCCCATGATGAAGGGTTAGGAATACCACTTGACAATCTCTTAGGATTGCAAAAAAGTCAAATAAAAGTTCGGCCTAAATTCTCACATAGATTTAGTAAAAAGTTGCATGGCAAAACTGCCTCAAAACCGGAATTGCATCCAAATTTTAGGAGTATGTATGATATGTCTGGAATCAATGAGTCTTTAAAAACCATTAAGGATACGGTCTCAAAGACGATGCTCCATAAAACACAATCTTCAATCCAGAGAATGCACAAAATGCCTTCCATAAATAATCATTTCAAGCATATAGATGAGATCAAGAAACACCATGGGTCTAGGAGTTCAAAAATTATATCCGGGTTACCAGCGTACAAACGGAAATTGAAACGTAGTCGTTATTCCATGCAAAGTACAGGAAGTGTATCCCAGGATATAGATCAAATAAGTATGATTGGCGAAGCATTAGATTGGGAAGCACCACTGAAACTAAGGCGTAATAAACTGGGAATACCAAGAATGCTAATGCACCACTCAAAATCGAAAGCTTACTCAAAGACCATCCCATTGGATTCAAAGGAAGAAGGTGCTCCATCACAATCGCCTGTCGCTAAATTTTCTCGATTGGGTGCCCACAGTACATATGCGGAATATAAGCCTGATATAATTATGCCATATCAAACATATTCCAATGCATCGATGGCTCCCACAGAGAGTGTAACACGGCAATTTAGCAATTTTCGTCGACCATTCCGATATAAGGCTCCAGATCTGACGTATGCGCCAAAAACAAAGTCAAATCATCATGGACTTGATGTCAAGAAATCGTCAATGAAGGAAACCATTAAACGGAAATCAACAAAAGAGGAAGATAATATCAGTGTTGGAGTAGGCATAAAACTTCGTAAATTCTCATCGTATATTAAGAATTCTTTGCCTGATCGAATGATTGTGAAAAGAGTTGGATCCAAGACGTCCATTGCCTATCTACGCTCAAATAAGAAGCCGTCAAAAGTTGAGTTAGATAATGGCTCGCTATTAAGTTTTCGAGATTCTGGAATGTTAATCAGTAGCATTGATATATTGAAAACATCAGCACCCCAACCACAAGAACCACCAGAAACCACGATCAAGAGTAAACCAGAAGAAGTAGAATGGATGTTTGCCTCCGATGCCTATACGCCATTGAGCTCTGATGCTGGAACTCGAGGAAGTTCAAGAGAAAGTTTAACTTTTAATGAAAAGGAACAACATAAAAGTGATTCATCTACAGTGCATTCAAAAATAGATAAGTCACCCACAAAAATAGTTCCAGTTCCTGCAGTTCCAGCAACTGCAGCGTCTCTTCAGAGCTTAAAGGATAATCGAAAAGGAGTTACCAGTAAACGCAAACGTAGAACCCCAAGTTATCTCAGAGTTCATATTAAAGAACAAAGTACATATTCCGAAACTGAGATCGACAATGCATCGAAACATTCATCAAGATCTGCTATGTCCATGGAGGAAGTGCGCAAGGAGATAGATGAAATCGAAGCTAAGGCCAGAGAGAGGCAATTCCAGATATGTACAAAACAAAGCCTACATGATAAATTCACCATGGAGGAGCGCGAGAAATTGAATGAGAAAATTCGCCAATATATCGAGCAATGTGCCATTCGTGAGGATCATCAATTTAAGAAGCCGCCACGTGATTTTGTCGCCGAGGGTAAAAAGGCATCATTAACTCCACCCATTAGACGCAGTAAAAAAGCGAAGATGCCAGTGAAAATTAATCATGATAAATTTCCAACGGTTTTGGAAATTCTTAGAATTACCGATTTATCCAACATCAAGTTACCTGCCATTACGGAAGAGCTTTATAAACATTGGACCGATGACTATCCCACTGATTGGACTTATCCTCTACTGGAACCCCTAAAAATACGGCGTTACGTCATTGATTCCTCATCTTTTCTGGCCCCAAGTCCATGTTTGGGAAAAGAAGAGGAAGTCGTACCACTAGAGCAGAGTCCTATGAAACCAAAAACAGTCGAGCAAAATAATTTAGATAAGTGTGGAAACAATTGCTATTGTTCTGTGTGTGATTTCTTTAAAATTGGTAAGTTCCCAAGATCCCTATTAAGTCTATCCTAATCTGGTGACCTTCCATCTGCCAGGTGTACGTGATCCCGACTCTCCTCTGATTAAGCGTATGAAAAGAAGATGGCAAAGATTGGAACTCATGGCCTATAATCGTCTAAGGCAACTATGTGCCGTGGGAAGGAACCAAAATATCGAGCCATCTAGCAGCATCCTGAATCCATCCTTAGATTGTGGTCACAGTTAGGCTTTCATCTAGTTGTCAGCTGAATTTTTGATTTTTGGAAAAAAATTTCAAATTCTTTTAGTTTTTTTAATTAACCAAATGAATGCAAAATGTTGGGATCTCTACAGGCCGAACGGTTAAATAGACAAAATACCTGTACATCTTACTATGATTTTCTCACCTGTGACCGCCAATGCTTGGAGGGTTGGGATTGTGATAGCAAAAAGTTCATTGATACACCACCCAAAGAGAAACCCATTCCGCCGCCAACTCTAAGCAATTTGATCAAATATTATGACATGGATGACAAGGCTATCGAATGGTATTTGGATACGAAAAAGGAACCTTCGCTTAAACCATGTAAGCCAACGAAATTTTGTTATAAATTTCGTGTACCCATACGACATGTGGCCAATAGGATGATGAGAAGACCGGAGTTGCCATTTTATCAGAGTCGACGCATATCCCCAGAATTTTTTTGTCTCTTGCAAAAATATCAGGAGAAGATGGCCAAAAAAAAATCTCATTTATCAATTGCCGCGTAAAATGCTTACGGGAAAGCCAAGTTTCTCCTACTATAAATATGATCCGGCAGCCAAAAGTCGTCACATGCGTCCGGGTATAGATACAGCTGCTCCGGTTGAGTTTCCCTGCAAGAATATGTCATGTCCGCGTCGTACTCTAACTCCCGAAGAGATTGAGAAACTCAACGGTGATCAATTTCATTGTTGTGCTCGTAAAGCAAAGCGCAAATCCACCGAACCATTGAAGGTAGAACCAGTTTACGATCCACATTGTCAGTACTCAAAGAATATGAGCAGCAAGGATGCCCTACCAGATTCAAAGAAGAAATGTGAAATCTGTGCTGAGCTTTATTTAGAAAAAAACGCTCTACTTAACGATTTGGAAAAGGAAAAGGAAGCTGATAAGGGATACAGACTTCATGAAATTTATGATCCCAATTGTGAATTTAATAATGATAGGGTCAAGAGGGAGGGTATATCGGAAGATAAGATCCAAAGAAGGCTACACTTGCTATATGATGCGAATCCAGAAAGAAAACAGATAAGCCTCAAGGACTCACGTGAAAAACTTCATCAGATATTTGTAGCCAGTGGTAATGATGTGCCTGCAAAGAAAACTCCGAGAAAAGTGTCACCTGCTCCAGATATGACAGACTATTGTCCCATAATCAAGCCCAAAGTCAATCTGGGACCCTGTGAGAAGCTAATATGTCCCAAACGACCAAAGTGCACAAGGGATCCACGTTCTATAGAGTACGAGAATCGTCCTCTCAGTAAAGTCTTAAAAGAAAGTGATCGGAATCGAAAATCGTGTTCTTCTCGTCAACGTTGTCGGAGAACTGGAAGTCGGAGCACTAGCGTGGCCACCACTACTGAGGATGATGATGCGTGGAATATGCGTAATTGGACCACATCCCTGGAAAAAGATCACCAACAAGAGCAAGCCGAGAATGCGTGTTACGGGTACAGAGTTCGACCAGCTTCAAATGGCTTCTACAATGAAGTGGCTAGTTGTCCGCAGCGTGTTTTGGTACAACGTTCCAAACGACCCGATCTGTATGAACAGAATGATGTGGAAATGCCGCCTAAACGTAAACCCGATAGATGTGGTTACGGTTACACAGGATTTATACATCATTCTGAGAAACGGAAATTGAATGGACGTTGTCACAAGGTCATCAGAGATCAATGCAAGCGAAAGAAACCACCGCCTTATTGTTATTTTTGGTCTGCTGTAGATCCTGATATACGTCACGAGGAGAGAACTCGTCTGGCCGAGATGGATTGTCGTAATCGTCAACTATGCAAGAGCAGGCGTCCTCATACATATTATTGGTCGAAAGACACTTATAACACACGAAACGAGGCTAAAAGACGTTTAGCAGAGAAACATTCTCCCATTATAGAGAGACAGAAACGTCGAGCTCCGCGTCTCTTTTGGTCAAAAGAAAATAGTTTACTCCAACCAGAAACAAGTGGGAAGAGGAAAAAGCGTCATGGAAGTATCACGAGTCAGAGTAGCCGAAGATCTAGCCAACTTTCAACAAATGATTCAAACGAAAATGTGGCATTAACTCAATCAAAGCCAACCTTTACGGGTAATCATGCCAAACAGCATAGTTCCTATTACTATTGGTCCACAAATAAACACAGGGATTTGCATTCCAAGCCACAGAAGACCCTGTCAACTACACCAAAGGATGATAGTAGTTCTTCAGAATGCGCCTGTTCCGAGGAAGAAGCGGTTCTACGTAGCTCTTACCTTTCCACAGCTCGCAACCAATGTTATTCCCCAGAGCCCCAATCGAAGCCCAAAGGCAGACCCACCATGGATAGAAAAGTCACTTCCGATAGAGAAAACGATAAGGAACTTCAGCACATGTGGTCGGGACTCATGCAACCAAAGGAAAGGCAACCAATGGTTAGTTCCAGTAATCCAAGGGTTCTAAAGAAACCCCGCATCTTACCCAATCTGCAGGCTGTGGTCAAGAATTTCTTTTGGTCAAGCAAAAAGTCAAAAAAATCATACTCAGGAGGATGATCTTTTCGATAGTGATCACCCAAGAAGGTCTCAGACTTGTCACAAGACCGAAAATGGACCTTGTGTTCGCCGATTGGAGGGCCTTCCCTCTGACCAGGACAGATTGGGTCAATTGACAGCAGAAGATGAAGCAAATTTGATGCAACAGGAGACCAGAAATTTGGGAATGGAAAGGATTCAGAAGAAAGATTCTAAAGCACAACAAAGCACATACAAAAGAGAATCCTCCACCAGTAAATATGTCAAACTAAGTGGTACCTGGGATCCTAATGTCTGGTCAGAAAAGAAAACACAAAAGTCTGAAACTTCAAATGTGCAAAGAAGAAAAAGAGAATCCATAACGAAGGCGTCACCATTAAGAAATCGCAGAAATCGCTCCATAACACCCACGTCTAGGGATACGGAAACGGAACGTTGTAAAAAATCATGTCAGAGAATTAAGAAAAGGAAAAGTGTATGCACTACCAATGCTCCCTCTGCAATTGAAGAGGATGAACAAATTCATCGTGAGCCCTACTCCTATCGCAAGAGACGCATTCAATATAGAAACTACAAGGGACCCGAACCCAAACTGAACACACGCTATGGATATCTACGTAATGTCTCACGCTCAAAATCTCCGCGCTTGGTACGTACTTCTAGTCCAGTTCCGAAAAAGCGAAAATCATCCCCTCCAGGGCGTAGGAAACGATGTTCCCTAGCCAGACGTTGTAGCAATTCTTCCGTGGCCAGTGATGGCTATCGTTCACCTACTTATTCAGCCAAAGAATATCCTTGTCTGGCTGCCCAACAAAAAGAATCTCGTGCCCAGCGAGAATGGGAAGAACGCAGAGAAAAGAAACGCGCTAAACGGAAGCACTCCAAGAGGAAGAGTAATTGTAGTGATTCCCATGGCAGCAACGATTGGTTTCTCACCTCTCGAGCAGCTGAACCACGTACAAAAAAATGTCGCCGTAGTCTAGTATTTACACAACATTCCGAGCATTTTCCCTCAGAGCCAAATGATTGGCATATAGTTGAACCGACAAAGGAAAGCTTACGCCAAATTCGTCGAAAACCCAAAGATTTCCATTTGGTTGAACCATCCAATGTGGACATTGATGAGTATATAGACAGCCAGCGCAAGTGTGGTAGAAAACCAGGAATGATCTATATTAAAAGAGCAGAGGAAACTATTAGCGATGCCGATGAGGATGAGGATTCGATTGATGGTTGCAATTGTGCCGATCATCCAAAGGTCCCTCAAATCTATGACTATCCCACTGTTAGCTGCCCCAATGCCCAGGTGAAACAAGAAAAGAGCGAACAAAATAGACAGCCAACAAATCAAAAACAGAATCATTATCATGATGATTACAGAAGCTCGGATTGTGGTCACTGTAAACGTTGCACAAGTAAACCAAGTCGCATTCGCGGTGGCTATCAACAAGACCAACGGGATCATCCTCACAGCTTTGCCTCTAGTGTAACATCTCCTTATCCCAAGAGCAATACTAGTAAGCGGGCACATTACCATAAACAAGTTAATGACACACAAAATACAAATTGGGCCCATGGCTTTTGTTTTTGATATACATTTTAAAGTAATCGGGAAGAAGATCGGCAAGGAAAAGTGATACAAATTGAATGATGAATAAAGACATAAAAGTCTTTCATTTTGTCATTCAATTTGTAAGGCTGTTCCTTGATCCCAGATCTCCATCTTACAAACCTGTGATTGATTGTTTTAATCTTTGCGGTAAATTTTAAGTCCAAATTTTTGCAATATTTATAACATTTCGTTTTGCTTTTTTATTTATTTAATAACATTGGGTTTGGGTTTTCTTGACTTCGGTATATATAAATGCATTCCTGGTTCATCAGTTATGGTTATTTTACAAAGAGTTGGAGTAGTCCTTACTCATTGATGAAATTGGCTGGACGCTTCTCTACAAAGGCTTTCATGCCCTCCTTGCGATCGGCCTGCAAAATTAGAAAAAATTGACTTTCAGTAGTACTTTTTAACACTTTCTATTGACTACTTGAACATAGAAGTAAGAGAAGGAAAATAACATAAACGAGATATGAAACCTAAAACAATTGTTTAGAACTTTGTCCTAAAAATAAACAAAAGTTATGGGATTGGTTACTCCCTTTCTTACCGTTGAGAAAGTGGCATGGAAAGTGCGACGCTCGAATTTGAGACCCTCTTGGAGAGTTGTCTCATACGCGGTATTGACAGCCTCCTTGCACAATTGCACAATCAAATTGGAGTGAGTGCCAATTTTCTCGGCCAATTTAACAGCTTCGGCGACCAATTGATCAGCTGGCACAACTTTGCTGGCCAAACCCAATTTCTCAGCCTCCTGGGCATTGATCATGTTGCCAGTGAGGCACATTTCCATGGCCTTTGATTTGCCAACGACACGTGTCAAACGCTGAGTGCCACCGGCTCCGGGAATGGTGCCCAAGGCAATCTCTGGCTGACCAAATTTAGCCTTATCGCCGGCGTAGAGGATATCACACATCATGGCCAACTCGCAGCCTCCACCGAGAGCATAACCATTGACGGCAGCTATAATGGGCTTCTGAGTGCGTGCCACCTCAGTCCAGTCGTTGAGGAAATTGCCCTGAATGCATTGGGAATAGGTATTGGGAGCCATCTCCTTGATATCAGCACCAGCGGCGAATGCCTTCTCGCTGCCAGTCAGAACAATGGCAGCAATATTCTTATCCTTGCCGAATTGCTTCAAGGCGGTGGACAATTCCTTCATCAATCCATTGCACAAGGCATTCAATGCCTTGGGACGATTCAATGTGATAACGGCCACATTTTGTTTCTCTCCTTGCACTTCGGTCTTGATGAATTCCCAGTTACTTGTAGCTAGTGAGAGTAAAAGAGATGGTATATAATGTGAGGTGATTTTGATCTTGAAGGTTACGTAATAATAATTTATGGAAACATTTTAAACACACACACAAAGCCGGTTGCAGCAACGGCATGTGGAAAAGATAAAGAACTCAAATGCAAATGCAATTGGACTTTGATCTTCATTCTCTGGATGTGGGGGCGGGTTTGGGGTTTCTACTTACAGGCTGTACTACTGAAACGGGTGGCAATTTGGGGCTGCCTGGCAGCCACTTGGAGCACCTGTTGAGCACGCTGGGCGCAGATCTTAGCAAAGTTTGCCATATTTCTCCTTAACAAAACTGAATTCCAAACACAAAGACACAAAGAACTGCGAAAAAATAAAAGTAATTTCTTGTTATCTAATAAGAAATTAAAGGCAAAACAAGTTTAGTGGGCAGCCGGTACTCACGCCTTGGAGCTCTGGAGCAACAATGTTAGTGTGAATAAGGGGGCCGGATCGATAACATATGTGACTGTTATCGTTGCGTTTAGCAACACTGAAAAGTAGGCGCCCTTTTTTAAAATTTAAACTATTACAATGTTAATTTTAAATTGCAAAACTAAATAAATTAATTGGGTTTCAATTGAGTTTAGATTTATTGAAGATCAAATTTATTATTTATACATAGATATATTTATAGATGGATATGGTAAGAACTTACATCTAAAATTTTCAACTCGTTTTGGTTTTTACATATATTTTATTTACAATTTTTGCAAATTTCTTTCCTGATTGTTACTTTCTACTAGCCATATATGGTCCTCCTGTTGTTTTGTATCTTTTCTCTTTAAAATAAACACAAATGTTATTATAAGTACGATTATAAAAGCAATTAAAGCAATAATTGTAATGTGAATCCATGAGATGGGAGCTGCAAAATGTTAAATTATAATTGTTTTCACTACTTTCAAAATAGTTGCAATTTTTCTTTTACAACTCACCTTTACAATAGGGAAACTGTTGCAACCATTTGGGAGCTTGGCAAGTATTCTCATTGACACCTCTCAGACTATGATCCGCAGGACAATCAAAGTAAATGACGGTACCATTTGGAACTTTGAAGCCGACAGGTAAAACCGCTTCATTAGTTTTATTTTTCACTATGATTTGTGAAAGCTGTGGCACTAGACAGTGATCTATTTGCTCTTCCACAGTCATAGTATTGGATTGCCGCATGGTTGCCTCCGTCTCTTTAGTAACAGATGCTTTTGTGCTAGTAGAGACACCCGTACAAAGTGACTCCAGTTCATCATCGCCATTTACACAATCTGTTTTGCCATCACACAACTTGTCATATGGCAAACATTGACCGGGATAGCAATAGAACTCGCCATTGTCGCAATTGGCTTGTTCCATTTGTGCTCGGCAGAACCAACGTTGCTCATCGGAGCCATCCATGCAATCCTTGTGGCCATCACAAACCGCTGTACTTGATATGCAAGCTCCATAATTACACCGAAAACTATAGCCAGGACACCAGATTTTATCACACAATTGTGTTGTCTCATCGGAGGCATCTAGGCAATCGGCTCGTCCATCGCATAGCTTAGACAAGTCAATGCAATCCCCACTGAAGCAGCGATGTCCTCCACGGGTGCTGCAACTCTGATTGTAGGCCCAGGCAAATGATCCAAGTGTGGTGATTAGCATAAAATGCTGTAATTTACGGAACGATTCCAAAATCATCTTGCTACTTGACTAGACAAATTGCAACTGGAAGAGACCCGTCAGGAAAACCAGTTTTTTTTTTCTCTACATACCTTTGGGCTTTTCTCATAATCGGTGTGATTTTATAATTATTTTGCTTAGCAAATAAGTTATAAATGGAAATCAATACTAGTAAATCGTTCATGCTTACTTGTTAAGTAGAGGAAAAACCACTATTGAGAAAATAAACGGAGAAAAACATTGCTCATTGTGAACTTTTAAACCAAACAAGCTTTCATTAGACCTGTTCAAGAAGTTTTATCTTGTGTCCAGTTTTTATATAGAGCTTATAATCTACATTCTAGAACCTAGACTCCAGATCTATCTGTACGTCATTTAATTGTTAGTTAAATAAATGAATAAATTATTCAATAATTAAGCGTAGTGCTCTGTCCTCGAGGCATCAATGAATAATATTTTTAAGTAACTAATACTTTTAACATTTAGTAATAAACTAACTATGAAATGTAAAAAAATGTATCACCATCATCATCAATTTCCATAACTAAGTCAGCATAAAAAATTAGAATAGAGTATGAACCGATTTCCATTCAGGGACTGTCCGTTTAAAGGATTCAAGTGCAAATCTCTCTCTCTCTCTCTCTCTCTCTCTTTCTCTCTCTCTCTCTCTTTCTCTTTCTCTCTCTAACAAAATTGCATCCGTTAATATAAATTAAAATTAGATTGGAACAATGCGGCCGCGACAAGGTTCAATGGCTGTTCGGTCGTTTCAAATTGACCAAGAAAATGAATTAAAACAATGTCTTTTAAATAGAAATAAATTGTTGCTCTTTAGTTTTGCACTCTCTTTAGTTTTTTAGATTTACTTTCGATCGCTTTGCAGTTCAGTTCGTTAATCTTCAGCAAAGGGATCGGAACGGGAAGAATAATGGCTGCAGTGACGGATGATTTTGCCAAGAAATGTCAAGTGAAGCACAATGACACGCTCGGCAGGTGATCATTATTCAATTCACCAATCCTTTAGTGGTTTTGCAATGTGTGTGATTTCCAGATTTGTGGTTGCTGTGGATAATATTCGAGCCGGCGAAACTTTGCTGGTGGAGGAACCCATTATCATTTTGCCTCATTTAGGTGAAAGACGTTGCGCACGTTGCTTGAATCTGACGACAAACTTTTGCAGGTTTATTCCAATGTCTATTGCTGGTTAAAACGGTTAAGACTAATGGAGACTGTGAATTTCTTTGCAGCAAGTGCCAAATTCTGCCCCTTTGTGAAGAGTGCAAGGATCATGAGGAACGCGATTGTCAGCGTTTGGCTGATTTGCATTTAAGCGAGGAGCAAGTGCAGCAATTACAGGACAGTCAACGAACGGAGGTGCAGTCAATGGTGAAGTGTCTGCTGCTACGGGAGCATACGGAGACACGTTCTCTCTACGAGGAAATGTATCAAATGGATGCCCAGTTGGATGCGCGACGTGGAACAGAAGTGTGGAATAATTACCAGGCAAATGTAGCCAATCCTCTTAAGTCCAGTGGGATTCTAGGCAAACTTTGGCAAGGCTCCGATCTGGAGACGGACGAGGAACTGGTGCAGCGTTTGCTGGCCATTTTCGATATCAATGCCTTTGAGATACGTGCCCCCGAGTCTGGTGGTTCCATGAGGGGTATATATAGAAGGGCTAGCCTGTTTCCGCACAGCTGCATGCCCAATCTAGTATCGGCCATCGATGATGCCAGTAAGGGACGACAAATAAAGATCTATGCTAGTCGCTTTATAGCAGTTGGAGAGATTCTCTATAATTGCTATACAAATGTCTTACTTGGCACCCAGGAAAGACGTGAAATTCTAAAGCAAGGCAAATGTTTCAATTGCAATTGTCCCCGGTGCGTGGATCCCACCGAATTGGGCACACATATGAGCAGCTTTATGTGCAATAACTGCTCCTCGACTGGTGGTTATATAGTCCTTAATCCAGAGACAAATCAATGGCAATGTCTACTTAATCCGGAGCACACTCTAAAGCGTGAGTTTGTTGCCAATATGCTGGAAAGGGCAAAGGAGGAGGTTTTCCATGCACGCGACAATATTTATAGAATGGAACTGCTTTTGGCCAAGTTAAGCCGACTGTTGCATGGCAACCATTATGTCATGTTGGATCTAAAGCAGAATATTGCAGCCATTTTACGTCAGATATTGCAGAATATGGCACATCGACCCAATCGAAAAGTCTATGACCGCAAGATACGTTTATGCCAGGAGATATTATTGGTCCTTAAAGTGTTGGCACCGGGAATCAATCGTCTAAAGGCCATAGCCCTCTACGAACTGGCCAATACCCAAGCTGAGTTGGCCAGGAAACTGTACACAGAACAGGAGCTAAGCTCATCTGAGTTGTTGGTAATTTATTAACATACAATTTTTGAGAGAAACATTTTCAAAAACATTTCAAAACTTTTAGGCTCAACTGCAGCAAACGGAGATTATGATGAGGGAATCCTTGCGAATGCTTCTATTCGAACCCTTGGCCACACCAGAGGGTCAACTATCGCGCAGCATGATGAGGGAGCTAAAAGAATTGCAAAATGACATTAAAACCATACAGGATGGCGACGATGCTGTCGTTCTTTGAAAATTGTAAATTTAAATATTTGAATTCAACCAATTTTGCGCTCATTTTTTACGCCCACGCTTAACAACACTGCAAAGCCGTTATTAAACGTAAGGCCAATACTATTTGTCAGCTGGCAAATAAAATGGCTGCTAATACACAAAAGCTAAACAAATTCCCTTAGATTTAACAGTTTTATGATTGATTTGCCTAGCAGCTTAAAGAAATTAATTTAATAATTCTGAGAATTCTGAAGAAACAGACCAACACTGTGTACGTGCGACAGCTGACTACCGAACGTTAGGCAACACTGAAAAATAGATGAAAACTAAAGTAAATCATAGAGCGTAAAGAAACAACAAAAGAACGCAAAACCAACCCCAACCTCAATTTACGGGGGTGAATAGAATATGAATAGCTATGGCGACGACTCCAAAATCAGTTGCGAATGTTCGTTCGTTGCCAACGGTTGGGAATCTCTCTCTAGACAATTCGTAAACCAAAAGGGACAAATACAACAAAAACAAACAAGAGAATAAAAAAAAAACAGCAACAAATGTTGGGATAGCATCGCAAGCTTAGGCTAAAGCTAATTTTCCATCACCTTCCCCTCCGCTGCTGCCCGCCGCCTGCACCCAGCTGCTGTTGGCTATGCATGGGCATAGCTTTTGCGAATTGTGAAATTTCAAAAGAGTTCGTCATCGATCGCCGTGCAGGGAAGTCCCCAAGAGATTAACTGATCATCATCAACATGTCACTGGGCAGCGTAGCTGGAGCCCTGCTAAAGGGATCGCAGACGGCATTGCAGCAACTGTTGGAGGATATAAATTTCCAGCGGACCAAAGAGATGCGACAATTGCTCAAGGATGGTGGGTATATTGCATTGCATTGGATGTCCTTGTCGAGTTGCCTTCTTTTTCGTTTTGTGAAAATTTTCTGTCTACATTTGCACATTATCGATTTGTTCACACAAAAAAGCCAACCCCAAACCCAATTGTTAGGGAGTATGCGCTCCACTTATGGTACTACCCTTCCTTCCTTCAGTCCTTCCTTCACCCCCATACGCCCATCTCATTATCCGGCAAATCACGATTTCCTCGTTTTTATGTAAGCGGCGGCACTTTCGCTTTTGTTTTGGTTGGCATGGGAATAGAAAAGATTGTTGGGGGGATGGGTTCAAGTGGAACAGCTGTTCACCTGTTAGTAATTCAATTCCTGTTTTGTTTTTTTTTTCGCAGATGGCGGCTTTGTGGTACTACAGGGTACAACCTATTGGACAGATCTATTTGTCCGGCATTTCTTATTCCAAACGGAGCCGCAGCACAGCATCGATTCGGATGATTTGCTCTTTTTTTGTGCGCAAGAAGCATGTGAAGAGCTCCTCGCGACATATGCCAAAATATGAGGTTAATTAAGGATTTCCCTTTAAAAAATGAAAGAGAAACTAATTTGGTTTTTGGGGGTTTTTTTTGCCAGACTGAGGTGGAAGTATTCCGCAAAGATTCTCGAAAACTGCCCATTGGAGATCCCGATGTCGATTGGGAGGAGACTGTGTATCTAAATATGGTTATACATCAATTTGATTACACTCTCACCCTGGCCATTTGTACGAGAACTTCACCCAAAGAGCTGCAGGTGCTGCGGCGCCATTCACAGCGGGTCTATGCCAGTCCCTCGAGACGGAAAATGGACACCAAGGGGGAGGGTGAAGAAATTACGTATCCGCACATCTGTTTCATGGTCGATAACTTTGATGAGGTATTCAGTGACATTCTGGTGCGAGATGGCGAAATGGTATGCGTGGAATTGGTGGCCAATGACAAAGATGGCGCCGTACAGGGTGTAATCTTCTTGGGTTCCATACGCTATGATGCTCTCAAGAAGGTCTACGATGCCAGAGTAAGTCCCTCGATGATGAATGACAAAGAACTCCATTTCAATGCATACATTTCTCATTATTAGCAATCTAGTCTCAGCTCAAAGGTGGCCCAGCGCATGTCCTTTGGCCTGTTTAGCAGTGGCGCCGGTGTACAGACACGCTGTGAATTTGTACGCATGAAGGGCCCACAGGGCAAGGGTCATGCCGAAATGGCGGTGACCAAACCCAAGGGCTCTGGTGTCGAGACCCCAACCAGTGAGCCAGGCTTCTGTGCCACCGATATGTGGGACGAATGGGATGAAGAGAACGATGACTATTGCACCTATCGACATCAACGACGTCTGAGCGATCCCAGTGCCAATTTAAATAATTTCTCGCGTTATGGCTGGCGCACCAAAAATGTCAATAATCCCCAGGATATGGTGGGCAGTGGTACAAGCAGTTCCAGTGCTGCAGCCAAGGCGCGTTCCGAGAACGAAGGACTCGACTCTTTAGCCAATGAAGTGTCTGAGATTGAGGCTGGGGACTTACGTGATGGTCAGTATCAACTTTTCGGTCTGCATCTTAATTTGTTCTCTTCATTTTCATTGGAGCTCTTTCAACTATTTGGTTTGCATGTCTAAATCAACTTTTTTCTTTAATTCTTTACTCTCCTTTTTCATCTCACACTTTCTGTATGTTCAATGTATGCGTTTTTGTCTTTGCTTTGTAGAGTGCTTCTTAGTATTATAATTATCTTCTATTTACTGCTTGCTCCATTTTTTGATTTTTGTGTTGTTTTCTCGTAAAGATGTTGTGGTTCCTTCAAATTTTCCTTTTTAAAACTACAGAAAAAACAAAAAAACATAAATCTAATTCTTATCTTTCCAAACCATAAGGACCTCAGAGTCCCACAGAGTTTGCCGAGAAAGCAGGACCAAACAAAAAACAAATAAAGCAAATATCAACCAAAACAAACTACAAATATAATAAGAATAATTCTTTAGTTGAAACCATTTTTATTTTGCTTTCGTTTAAACTAATTACAATTTTGGTAACTTAACACACGGGATAGAACACGGTCGATCACTAAGCGGAAGTACAGTAATCTGTAGATCCTTTAACAACTTTCAGTGTTGTAAAATGCATACTTAAGGTATAGGGTAATTAATCTGATATAATTTGAGTTTAAAAAGAAATTTAAGCACTTTCCAAGTGGTTTTCAAGATACACTTAAATGTTTAAAAAAAAAAAAACTAAATTTTGAACTATGAAAAGTAAAATTCTTTGTTAGATTTCCCACAGGAAGTTCATAAACCTAAAACTCTTAATACTGGTGATCGGAAAATACACATTCGCATAGACTTCTATCTACTCTGACTTCTCCCCTAACACTCTCCTTTCTCCCAACCACAACAATAAAAATAATCTAATATGTAACACCAAAAGTCGAACCTTTTAGCTGTCGTCCCTTCAGTTCTCCTTTTTGTTTATCATTTCACTTCATTTATGTTTCTGTTGGCATTTATATTTAAGTTGCTCGGTTGTATATATTCGCATTAATATGTGTGTTTCATTGTAATGTGACATTTAAAAAAATGCATAATGGAAACAAATGGAAAACAAATCCGATCTATATCTTCTTGTAGATCAAAAACGTCCTGCTTTCTCGGCCTCTGAAGCGAAACTCCACACAAATCCCAAGTGTGAAACGCTCAAACTTGACCTAGTCCAACATCAAGACACGCCAGCAACAACAACAACAACAGCAACAGCACTAACAGATGCTCAAATCATTCCCACATCGCCAGTAGCGGCAGCGGCACCAGCAAGTACCCCGCCACCATTAAGTGCTGCAGTCGAGGTGACTGTGACCAATGGAAGCGTCTCGAACTCAAACTCCAACTCCAATTCCACTGGCTGCAATTGTTTTGGAGGCAAAAAGTGTAAAAAACGCTGGGCAACGGCCACTGGTAATCTACAGACACCCGAAATGTCAGAGGTCTATTGCCCCAGCTGTGAAGATCCGTCCAATGAGACACCAGCGTGTCTCAGTAAAATGCCAGACAAGACGCGTCCCTCTCGATTGAAGCCCAAGGCTAACATATTGAGTGTGGAAAGCGAATTGGTGGTGGGCACCAAGAGGGGAAGTCTACGTTTGCCGGTGGATAGCAAACGTAAACAGCAATCAGTGGGAGGAGGAGGAGCAAGCATTACCCGAAGCGCCTCCCTCAGTGCGGCAGATCGTCGCACCAGTTTGCCTGTAACTAATAAAAGAATATTGGCGCCAAGTAAAATACGTGCCCCCAAGGCAGGCAAAGCTCAGGAAAAGGAGAATGATAAAAAGTCTTCCAATCAGAAGACTAGCAATATTCTATCGAAGATATCACCCAAAAGGCTAAGAGGAGGCAAAGATAAAGACAAGGACAAAGACAAGAGCAAAACATTGCCAGTGAAATCCAAAAAGATTTTGGAACTAGATGTGACTACTCCTTCCACGCCAAATCCGCCAAAGACGCAGGAGTACGAAATAGCCGATGATGCCACATCCTTGAATGGCAGTGAAACGGAGGGCAATGCCAAAATGGCCATACTAAGTGAAAGTGATAGCAAGCTGATGATCAGTGTACGTGGACGTGAAGAGTTGCCCGTGGTGGAGTCAAAGTCACCATTTGAGAAATGCATTCGTGTCCCTATACAAGCAGATGAAGATCATCCACTGCAACCGGAAGCAATACCGCCGCCATCCTGCCATAATAATGATGATGATGAATCTACAGCCGCTGATGTAATCAATGGCAATCAGGATCAGAAACAGGATCAGAATAATGGTGGCCATAGTGCCACCTTGCCGCGCACATCAAAGCAATCGTTCTACAATAGAGCCATGCATCTGGTACCGAAACGTCGCACACCCGATGGCACCACCATCTACTATTGGTGCGATTTGCCCAAGAAAGCGCTAAAAGGTCATAAATACTCACTAATCCAACCCAACCCATCCCCCCTTTACTTGTTAGTCTCTAACTATTAAAACTCCATGAGCATGCCTTTATAAACGCACAGAGAAAGAGATTACTTACTTAATCTTCATTCCTACTATAATCTTTTACTTTTCAGAACTCGACGATGGAGCCTATAATCCGCTGTGGACTAGTCGCGGCTTCACACAATCATTTCATTTCTGGAAAGAGAATCGCCGACAGCAATCGACGCCGCTGAATGCATTCCTCACCTATGTGACCTTGCCCTGGTGGAGCATTGCCAAGGGTGAGTCTAAAAAGCAATTGATGAACTTTATCTGACTTTTTCCACGTCTTACAGACTTGCTGGATCATCGAGAGGCGCCCATATTAACCTTTTAGTATTGAATTTGTGATTTAAGTTTCTCAACAACAAATTGTTTATCAGTTTCTTTTCCTACTATGCTATGTTTTGTGATCGTTTATCTCATTTATCCTTTATAGCTTCTCCATAAACTACAAAATGAGGGAGAACTCTTATATATATTTAGACATATATATATATACATATGTAATTGTAATATTATTTGTAAATTGTATGGAAACATTTATACACTATTAGAAATATATGTATAATACATAGAAAAGATCCACACAATATTCGATTGCAATCCACACTTATTAGCTCGTAAAACCCATCTTGAGAGCATTACGCTTCAGTCTGTTTTTGTGCTTCGCCAGAGGCAGTCGGAACCAAGCTTGAGAAGACGAAATAATTGAAATCTTCTACTACTTTGTGTGTGTGTGTCCCCTTCTCTGATAACGTTCAAGTAAAAACAAAGACGACAACAACAACAACGAAGATCATGTTGATGCTGAGGAGGATGGGGCACTTGTTTGCCGTCGTGTGTCTGGCAATTATTATTAGTCCAACCTCGGCATGCCCGCGTGCTCCCCAAATGCCACATGGTCGACGTACACGAGGCGATAATGGATACAAATTAATTGTGGCCGATGGACCCAAAGGCTATGTTCCCGGCAAGACCTACAACTGTAAGTGTGATATATATTAAAAAAAAAAAAAACTGAAATCTGTAGCAAATGGCAGAAATGGATTTCACAATCAGTTCTCAAGGGTCACTTGACTTGTCGGGAAAAGCGACAGAGAACTGACCAAAACATAATTATAAGCGATAAGCCAAATCCAAATTGATTACGATTTGGAGCATTTATATTTATATAGAAGTATTGAATTTTATTTTCATTTTAATCTTGCCACAGTTGATAGCTTTTTATGGATTTAACTTGATGAAGATATATAAAGTAATGCAAAAGTCGCAGAATTATAACTAAATGTTTCACAATGTTTTAGTTTTCATTTTTTTAAATTGAATGACATTTCGGTTTTCTTTAAAGTAAATATTGTTTGTCCTTCTTAACAATTTTAATGAATTTTTTTAGACATTTTCTTAGAGATGCTATGACTCAAAACTTAACTTGTGGTAAATAAGTTTACCAATAATTCAAAACTTGTTTTATAAGTTCAGTTCAAAAGAAACTTGCTTAAACTCTATGTACATACTTAGCTTAAGTAACTTGTTTTTAATATGTTTAAGAAAAGAGATTAGTATAACGATTTATATGTTGTTTGGTTAAGCTACAAATTCCCATTTTTCAGCCTTTTTTTTAAACTTTATCTTAACTCAAAATAGAACAAACTTTTTTCTAGTTAGTTGGGGCTTTTCTATATTGATAATATCAAAAAATATAACAAATTATCTATTGTTGTTAAACTTTCGAATCATTTTAGGAAAAAAAAGATAACTAAACTTCACATCCACTTGCAATTTTTGCAAATTAAAGGGAGAGAATTTTAAGATATGGGAAAAATTCTTAATGATTGCAAAATGTGTGAAAATTACCTAAATAATTTATACTTTTACATAAAGTAATTCTCTTCAGTTAGAACAAAAATTTACAAAAAATTGAATGAAAATGTCTTTACATGTAAAAACTAGTTGAGTCTCATATCTTTTACAAGAACTTATAGAACTAAAACTAGAAAACCTTAAAAATAATATAAAGAGAGAGAGAGAGAAGAAACGAAATTTCGTTTATATACTGACTATTGGTATGTCTTTGGAATCATTTTCCAAAATAAAACACCTAATTTTCCTTTCTGGCAACAGTTTTGATTTGCTTGGACCCTGCAACTCCTTTAACTATTCGATGCTTTTCCAAATGATTCTTATATTCGGTCTCAAAATAAAGTGTTTCTTCACAATACTCACAATAGAATAAGAAATTATTAATTTTTGAGAGAAAATTAAATAATTGAAAATAATACTCCACATTGGATGATAGCTTTATCTTTTGGAAATAAACCAATTCAATTTGTTTGGCATGCCAAATGTTTATAAGATTCAGCAGACGCTTCAATTCCAAAATATTCAAATCAATGTGTAGTTTACGATTTAGTTCCCCCTTGAGTAGGCCCAATTGATGATTTAGACTTTGTGATAGATCCGAGCTAACAATGAATTTTCGACGATTCCAAATGAGGGCATAATTTCGAAAGATTTGTGTAAATTTTGCTGCTTTCTCGCGCATATTATCGTATAGATCCTGGGGAAGTTTATCCACATAGGTGGGAAATTTTACAACAGGTAACTAGTGAAACAGAAAGGAGAAGAACATAAGAGATCAAGAAGGGAAATCATTTTCTTACTTACCCCAATCAATTTCAATAGAGTAAAATCGTCCTTAATGACGTTGGGTTTAGATGGCAATTCTTGTTCAATTTGTGGCTTCATTTTCTGGTTAAAGGATGAGAAAGTTATTTAAATATTTACTTTAAGATATCCACAACTTACCAACTGACTTGGAGGTTCACTTTCCTTGGGCATAGCCAACTGAAGGAGACTATCGGCACCATCAAACGGTGTAGATTTCAAATCAGTTTGCAGAAATTCAATTACACTGTCTGATAGGGTAAAGTTTAAAGAGCAATGACTAGACTCGTCGTTTGGAGAGCATTTCGGGAGCTGCTCCTGAGAGTCCTTTAATGATGCACCTCTGGCCTTTTGTGGCATTGGTTTTGAGTCGATTTTCCCATTGGCTGGTCTTGTTTCAGTTCTAGCCTTCTTTGTCTTTGGATTTAAGTCGTCTTCCATATTAGCAGACCTTCTTTGGGGTTGCTTCTCAAAACACTTTTCCTGCTTCAAATTGAGTTTTGGCAAAATTTCAACGTTACGTATTTCTACAAACTGGCCTTTTAGCTTTTTCTTAGAATCTGACTCCAATTTGATGGGCATTGGAGGAACATTGTAGATGCAAGGTTTCTGAAAGGATTCAGTGGATTTAACAGGACCCAATGACGGTATTGGTGGTGGCGGCTTTGCCAAAGTAGCTGGTGGAATCTTTGCCAATAGTTTTTGATTTTCTTTCGATTCTTGAATTGCCGGTAATTTTGGCATTTCTATCAGGGTGTGTTTCCCTTTAATATTATCATCTGCCAAGTGCTCTATGGAACGAAGATTACTCAAAGGAGTACGCACTGGTTTGGCAGCCATTTCTTCGACTTGCAGAGATCGTATTATGCGCATCCTGACGCTGCTCATTTGCTTCATTTGACGTCTGCGAGTCATTCGAGTGATGCTGTAACTCTTCAAGTCACAAATACTTAAGGATCTCTTCTCTGTCTTGCTGCGACTCTGACGGAATCCCTTTGGATCTGTTTGGGTTTCCGTTTCTGTAATCTGGCAATAGCTGGATTCTGTTACGATTTTTGTTTCCTTTGGAGTTGGCTGTGCAAGGTTATCTGCTTTATTGTCATCATCATTAAACAACAAGGACTCCACCTCAGCTTGTAAGTCTTTGGCAATATCTGGAAATAAAACACATTATGAGTCAAAAAATTGTTAGTACTTACAAGGACTTACCAGACTTGTCCAATGAATCATTCAAATCTATATCATTGGCCGCCAGGGCTTCCATTATGTTTGCATTGGACTGACAGGCATACACTTCAGATGTCGCATTTTTCTTACTAATCTCTTCATCTCTTTCCCTCTCCGGCAAACCGGAATCACCGCTGCTGCTGCTATCCGAAGCAGATTGCTCAGTGTCCTGTTCATTGTCCTGCTCCCCAAGTAGCTCCTCGACACTGTAAACATTCTGTTCAACGGCAAAATTCAAAATGTCACTATGATGTGCTTGCAAGTGCCTAGCGAATTCCGGCAATCTGCTGAAAATCCCGCAGCAAAAGCGACAATACAAAGCCATAAAGTTCTCCTGTGGTGAAATAACAACATCTCCGCACTTTTCTAAATTCACATTACTGCCGTCGGGCAGTAAATTTAAAAACGAAGACATTTATTTAATATTTTTTAAACAAATTATAAATAAATTTGGAAAAAACAGAAAATCACGCGCGTTCCCCTCGTAATGTTGGAAAGCGATCGAATTAATCGGTTCAGTGTTGATTAACCTGATACTAGCGGTTTATCTAGCTTGAATTATCGGAGCAAACCTATCGAAATCGACAATTTCGGAGCTAACCTATCGACGTACTTGTAATGTTTGCTATGATATGCAGTGTGATGTGGATGTTTGTTGGGTTACTGTTGAATTTTTGTGTAGTTTTTTTAAATTTCGTTTTTGTGAAATGCGTATCGGTGTATTTCTTCTGGAAACCATGGTTGGTTGTCATATAAGGATATAGTAGGCAGTATCCTTTTTTATCCTATTTTTAAGGATTCTCCCGGAAAAATTGTCAGATCGGAGCCAAATCGTTGAAAGCTTGAAAAGAAACAATAACGACTTTTTGTTACATTTGAATTTTTGTTTATTTTTGTTTTGCAGTACTCCTCCTGGGACACCGCACTCACGATAAGATTCAACATTTTACCCACTTTACAATTTCTGCAGAAGCTCACACTGGTGCCCGTCGTCCCCAAGCGGCAAATCCTCGTCGTGTGGGTCGTTTCCAATTGTTTAGCGATTCGCTGACCAAATTCAACGATCGTTGTGTGAATACCGTTTCGGAAGCCGATGATTTGCCCAAAACTGAAGTGCAAGTTATGTGGGTGGCTCCAGAAGCGGGATCTGGTTGCGTTTCTCTTTCTGCCATGGTATATGAAGGACCCCGTGCCTGGTACTCTGATGATGGCAACCTATCGGCCGTAATTTGTGAACGGAAACCGGATGCAACGACCATTCAAAAAGAATGTTGTGCTTGCGATGAGGCCAAGTATAGCGTAAGATATGTTCTTCATTTCTTTGACAACCCTTAATGCTTACCTCCATATGTGTTTTTTAGTTTACCTTCGAAGGTATTTGGTCGAATGAAACTCATCCCAAGGATTATCCGTTTGCCATTTGGTTGACTCACTTTTCCGATATTATTGGAGCATCACATGAATCGAATTTCTCCTTTTGGGGAGAGAATCATATAGCCACCGCCGGTTTTAGATCGCTAGCCGAATGGGGATCACCATCTGCCCTAGAATCAGAACTGCGTGCCAATGGTCCCAAATTGCGAACATTGATCAAGGCTGCTGGTCTTTGGTATCCCGATGTTAATCAGAACACATCATCCAAATTCCGTGTGGATCGTAAGCATCCAAAAGTATCCCTGGTATCGATGTTTGGTCCTTCACCCGATTGGGTGGTGGGCATAAGTGGTGTAGATCTTTGCACCACAGATTGCAGTTGGGTTGAATCATTGGACTTTAATCTTTATCCTTGGGATGCCGGCACCGACAGTGGCATTACGTATATGGTGGGTGAAACACTTTACATTCATTCGGATTACCTAAGATATTTTTTGGTCTTTAGTCACCCAATTCAGAGACACAGCCACCGGAGAGAATGTATCGAATTACTACCATGTATCCAGAGGATCCACGTGCTCCCTTCTATAATCCCAAGGTAAATAAAAGCATCTACATCTAAGCACTTAGTTTAGAGAAATCTTTTGCAGAGCCGTGAGATGACTCCATTGGCCAAGTTGTATGTGCGTCGCGAGAAGATTGTCTCACGGAATTGCGATGATGAATTCCTTCAGGCTCTGCAAGTGGAAGTCTCCGACGATGCCGAGGAACAAGATACACGTGGTAAATGAGCATAAATTTGGATTCAATCGAATCTTTTCTCTTATTTTGTCTTCTGTTTTCAGTTGAATGCCGCGTCAGTGAATTTACCTCCTGGAGTCCTTGCTCCGTAACCTGTGGCAAGGGCATTCGTATGCGCAGCCGTCACTATATTGTGCCCCAGAAAGCTGCTGAGGCCAAATGCAGTCGGCAATTGGTATCAAAGGAGATGTGTGTGGCCCCAGTGGCCGAATGCCCTGAATCATCATCATCATCTCTCCGTGATGAAGATGAGGGTGAAAATCTGGCCAATTCTCAGTCGCTCGTCAATGATAATGGCGAGGGAGCCGGCTTATGCAAGACCTCACCGTGGAGCGTATGGTCCGAATGCTCGGCTAGCTGCGGCATTGGCATCACCATGCGTACACGGACATTTGTCAATCATTTGGGACGCAAACGATGTCCGCACATAACCGTTGTGGAGAAGAACAAGTGCATGCGGCCCGATTGTACCTATGAGCAGGTTGAATTACCTGATCCCGATTGCCCCACAACCCAGTGGAGTGACTGGAGTCCTTGTACCTCGACCTGCGGACGCGGTGTGACCATACGCACACGTCTGGTCCTTCTCGAGAATGGCGAAGCCAAGGACAAATGCTTGTCTCGCATGGAGCTGCATCAGCAAAAGGAATGTATCAATCCTGTCGATTGTCACATCAACTCTGAAATGGCCAAAGATATTTGTATCCAACAGCCGGATAGTGGTCCTTGTCGTGGTAATTATCAGCGTTATGCCTACAATCCGCAAACGCAATTCTGCCAATCCTTTAGCTATGGCGGTTGCCGTGGCAATCGTAATAATTTCCTTACCGAAACGGAATGCCTGCAAACCTGCAGCTCGGTGAGGTCCTCGAAGGCAGCTGAGGAAGTTCCCCAGGGCTGTGTCATGTCCGATTGGTCCAATTGGTCAGCCTGCAGCGTCAGCTGTGGTGTCGGCTATTCCGAGGGCTATCGCCAAGTTATCAGTGAGCCCCAACACGGTGGACAATCCTGTCCCAAGCGTCTAAGCAAGCGACGCCGCTGCACTATGCCCAGTTGCTAATTGCATTAAAAATATGCTTTCTCCAATTCGTATCACATAAATGTAAAGATTGTGCATAAATATATCAAAAATTTATCTCCAGTCATTCAGTTGATTGATTCTTAAGCTAAAACTAGGTTATTCTTGCCTAGACAACACAATAACGCATCAGACACTGACGAGCCTTGCGATTATTGCCATTGGCTCGATAGATCAGATGCAAATTAAAGGCCACCTCGTGCTGCAATCCAAGTATGTTTGGATGCTCCTCAATCAAAGGATGTTTCACTGCCAAAGCCTTTTCATAATACTCCACCGCCAAATGAAGTATATTTGCCTGATGATAGATGCGACCAATATTATAAAAAATCTCCTGTTGGGCAGCACAATCCTCCACTTTGGCAGGCGTAGCATCCGAGGAGGAACGAAGTTCCCTATAACGTTGGGCAAAGGCCACAGACTGGGCCACTGCAGCAGTTTTGCGTAGAACCTTCTTCTGCAGGGCCAATTGATTAAAGACCACCGCTATGGACAGTGCCACCAATGGATGAGGATTCTCGCGGAGCAGGGGCACATAGACATTCAATGCGTACTTGTAGGAGCTACAATTGAGATGATAGTGACCCAAAAAGAGACGCATTTGCGATGTACCATGTGGATGGCGATGTAGTAGTCGCCTTATATAGCGAAAGTAACGAACTTCATCTCCTTGTTGGACCAGCAAGGACAACAAATTCCATAGATTTACTTCCGTAGGCTGTTTGGCTATCAATTCCCTCAAATAGGAGAAGCCAATGGGACAATCATGATTAAAATAGCATGCCAATATCATTATCCTTTCAATCTCATGATGATACGGAGTGAATCTCTTGGTGGTGACCATGGCAAAGCAAATCCTCTCGATGGCACTCTGTTTCTCATGTCGAAATGCCGTACTCACAAGCTCCAGAAAGAGATCGTACTCATCTTTGATGGTCAGATCATGGGATGGCGTGGCTGCGGCGTCTGTATCCTTTCGACTTGTCTCTGCCAATTGATCTTGTTGCTCACCGGCGGCTAGGCTTCGCATTTGTAGAATCGCTTTTAGACTTTCCGTATTATAGGCACTTCCTCCATTGGCTGCTGCCAACATCTCTTCGCGATTCTTTAGCTTTATGGAATGACGGCCAAGAAGAACATAGCCAACATCGAGAAACTCTTCTATGCGTCCGATTTGCTGAAGCATCACACAACGTTCGTAAAGGAGACGAGCATGTAGAGGCTGTCCCTCACTTTCCGCCTCCGCTGATTGTTCCAGAGCCTGTACCGCTTCCTCATTCCTGCCCTGCTGTTTGAGTAGAGCGGAGAGGGTGAATTTGGCCTCATAGCAAAAGGGAGCCAGCTCCACCACTCGGGCATAGCATTGGATGGCCTCATTGGTGCGGTTCAATTGACGCAGACAATCCGCTTGCCTTAACCACACAAAGGCCGGGCACTCGAAGGTCTCACCATCGGTTATGGGACGCATTAGAGCAATGGCTTCGGCATATTTGTGTTCCTGCATCAGAGCTTCTGTGACATCCATATACAATTCCACTCGTTCCACCGTCAGTGTGATGTGCTCCTGCAGATTCTGGATGAGATAGCCGAACAAATGGTGGGCGCCCATGTGAACAAGACTCACGCATAGCTTGGATCTCAATTCGGGAACATAGTCATCGGGTATATCACAAAAGTAAATCAAGTCCGGACTCTCATCCGGCTGCGTCTCCAGTTGCAGTTGTGTGCGCTCCCTCAGGCAATGCAGAACTTTAACATATTGCTTATTAAGAATCAGTAGCTCCATATAGATATTTAAATCCTCCAGTTGAAAGCGGGAACCACACACTTCGTAGGCCCCATTCATGGCCTGCAATGCTATGGAATATTTTTCCAGAACGTGAAAAAAACGTGCCACATTTTTGGCTGTATTTAGGCAGGTAATCCACTCATCCACGGGCATTAAGGGAATCATTTTTAGGTACGTGAACATGGCAGCATTTGTCTCGCCCATTTTTTCCAGCAATTGGGCCTTACGCATACGCAACAAGTACTCTTTGGGCAGCACCTTGATGGCCTTGGTGAAGATCAATCTCGCCCTGGCCATGTTGCCTTGCTGTACCAATAGATCCGATATCCGTATCCACATGTCACGATCCTGAGGATTCAAATGAGCAGCCAGAGTAGAGAAATGGAGAAATTTGACTTCATCTCGATTTTCATAGATCTCGGCCAGGGTGTAGAATGGTTCGCTAGCCAATGGATTTTGACGAATGATTTCCATGCAAATCCTTTCCGCCGTCTCATAGCGCCCATAGACAAAACTGAGATTGGCCTCACCCATTAAACCCAACAGAGCTGGACTCAATTGGCTGCGTCGTCCCACAGTTTTAGCACCGCCGCCACTGCTACCACCACCACCACCACCACCACTAGCACTGCGACCGCCACTAGTGCCGGCTTTGGAATCCTCAACCGATTGTCGTTGATGTTGTTTCCGTTTTTTGGCCAATGCTTTTACTTCTGCCTGATAGCTGGTCGAGGCGATTGGCGTATCTTCTTCAGTTTCACCCTCAACATCATCATCTTCGTCCCCGGGTTCGAATTTAGTGCAAAAGTCGGGAAACTCTAGGCACTGTACACCCTGGACATAGCGTTTGATGAGTGCTCCCTCTTCCTCCTCCTCGTCATCGTCGTCATCGGCAACCGTATCAATAATGTCGACCACACGAAGAGGTTCTGTCTCCTGGAACTGGGCCAATTCACCTTCGGGTACATTGCTGCAATCGATTTCCTCAATTTCCACTTCGTTCGAATTGTTAGAGGCCTCACGTGCAGGTTCTTGGTCCATTATCGTTCGAATTGCTACTGCAAGTCTATCAGTAACAAACGTAAACACAAGAATAATTTAAGACATTTGTTAACGTTATTATATATTTACCATTTAAGATTTCTAATTTACATTTGTTAACGTTTTTATATATTTACCATTTAAGTTTTCTAATTTACATTAAACTGCTTCCATGCCGCATTTCTTTGTTTACTTTTTGTTAGGGGTGCGAAATTGTCGATGATACCCGCATAACTACCAAACATCGGATGCCATCCCATCTCTTGAACCTTCTTACGATTTACGTAAGTACTATTACGTTAAAGGCGTTAAGTTTAAATTGCCCAGCCATAAAATATTTTTAATGCATATTATTAATATACATAATTAATAAATTATTAAGCATTTTATATTTTATTTTTTTTGCAATGCAATTTTCGTTTACAATTTGAAGATCGGTTTTAGTAAGTGGCATCCCTGTGATTGATCGTAAGACTAACGACGTAGCGTGACGCTTCTGATCGTTTTAAAGTAACGGCGCTTTTGTTTCGGAGAACCGAATTACCAAAAAGAGAAAAATTTCCAAGAAGTTAGCTTAACGCTAGTAAAATTTTAATGCAATTTTCCGTGGTTCCCCATCGACTAAATTTCATTTGCAAAAATGCAAGCAAGCGATTTGGACCTAATCGGGGTTAGTATTTTAAACCTTTTACTAATGCATTGATAAGATTTGTATTTCTGTATTGATACGAATTTCAGATTGACGTGCATTTGTCCAGAATGGCCCAACTGGTTGAGTCACAAGGCAAAAGCGCAAATATCTCATTCAATATGACCTGCGAGGCGGAATCGGTTTTGAAACAATTAAGGTGAGTGGAAAACAACACCAACTTCTCGTTTGCCTACTAATAATGTCTTTCAGAATCAAGAGGCTTGTAAATAGTCTGGACGATTATGAGCCAAGTCAGGCGATGCTCGATTCGCTGAAATTGAATTTCACACATGAAAGTCTGATCGCGCAGAATCCAATATTTGCTGATTACTTGGTGACACATCAATTGGAATTCTATAATGCTTGCACGGTGATGAAAACGTTGCTTACCATCGAGGATATATCCAAAATGAAGCTATATGCTCCACTCGTTGAATCGAATGTAGTCATTCATAAGGTTTCCCGACGCTGCTATTCCTTTGAACTAAAAAACTATGACAAATCCATAAATTTGGAGGATTTGATCTCATCGAAGATGGATGAAGTGGTTATCATACCTAAATGTAGTCTATTGGATTCACCATTGCCACAGTCAATTCTGTGCCTGCTGCCCCACTTTCATGAGGACTTGCTCAGAAATGATCCGAATCGTCGTTTTGTAGCCGGTGTGGAGCAGGTGACTGGCTCAAAAATAGATATAGTTTTTCAAAAAACTTCGTGTGCACGGGAATCAGATTTTCTGGGAAAGTCTTTTACCATTATTATACGCTCCAAACGTACGCCCTTTCGTTTAATGTATCGGGCATTGGAAATCCTACAGGCAAGTCCTTTGGATCGTCGTTATTTGTTTCCTTTCCCTGGTTGGTTGAATGACATCTCAGCTCGTCCAGAGAATTCTGTACCCACTTGGATGCGCTCCAACCCAGGGGCAGAGCCTCTGGCGGCATTGGCTCCCTTGTGTCTCATCAACGAGTCAATAAGATCTAATCCTGAGCAATTGCAAGCAATTGGACGTATTTTGGCTGGACCCAGTCTAAAAGCTCCCTTTATAGTGTTTGGACCGCCAGGTAGGACAGTGATTAGCTTTATTCCATCATCTCCATTAATTCCTTTTTACTTTTAGGCACCGGAAAGACCACAACAATAGTCGAAGCCATTCTACAATTGCGTCTTGGGCAACCAACTTGTAAAATCCTGGTGACCGCCGGTTCCAATTCGGCTTGTGACACCATTGCCCAAAGATTGTGCGAGCATTTTGAAAGTAATGATCGTCTAAAGGAATACTTGATTCCCGAGACCCAATTACCTTCCCAACCAATGACAAAGAGTAATGTGCTCCAGGCAGTGCCTAGACGTCGGGCACCCAAAGGTCTGCTACGTTTGTTTTCGCGCTCCATATGCGACAAGGGATTGAGCACGGTGTCGCCCATGTTACGTAGATATTCAAATTGCTGGATGGGCTACTATATGCATATGAAAGTGAAGGAAATCCAAGGTTATGATATTGTAGTGGCTACCTTATGCACAGTCGGACGCCTGGCTACCGAATATCCTTGTTTCAGTCACATATTTATCGATGAGGCCGGAGCCAGTACCGAACCGGAAGCTCTGATTGGCATTATGGGCATAAGACATCGTAAGGATTGTCATGTGATCCTCTCCGGTGATCACAAGCAATTGGGCGCAGTGCTTGAAAATAAAAAAGCGGAGAAACTGGATCTAGGACGTTCACTTATGGAGCGTCTCCTATCCACAGATTACTATAAAGTCGATGATAATGGTAACTATGATCGCTCCTTGCAGGCCCGACTCCGCCGTAACTATCGCTCTCACCCGGAAATTGTACGTCTTTATAATACACTCTACTACAATGGTGAATTATTACCTCAAGCCCAACTACAGCATGTGAACCATTTGGCCAATTGGAATCTCTTGCCAAATCCAGAGTTTCCAATCATTTTTCAAGCCACTCATGGCAAAATGCTTAGGGACAAGGAATCGTCCAGTTCCTACAATGATTTGGAAATAGAAGTTGTCTGCTGGTATGTCCGTCGTCTTCTAGAACACGGCGGCGGCGGGGAAGTCGAACAGCATGATATTGGCATTGTGGCTCCCTATTTAGCTCAGGGACGAGTGCTGAGCAAACGCCTAAAGCGCCAAGGACACGAACATGTGGAGGTTGGCACCGTTGAGAGCTACCAGGGACGGGAGAAACCCATCATAATTGTCACATTGGTGCGCTCTTTCAAATCTATTGGTTTCATGCAGAATCCACGACGCATCAATGTCTTTCTATCGCGTGCCAAATCTTTGCTCATACTCGTTGGCAACCCGGTGACTCTACGTCACAATCAGGACTTTAATTACCTCATCAATGAGTGTAAACGCCATGGTACTTATCTATTCAAGAAGAAGGATCCTTTGGTCCGCCCATACTTTTTACCGGATATGGTTGACGAAGATGACAATGACGGTGAGTTGAAAAATAATATTATGATTTTTTTTATACCCTTGCAAAAAGAAGGAAGCATCTCCGACCATATAAAGTATATATATTCTTGATCAGCACGACGATCAAATAGCCATGTCCGCCCGTCCGTCTGTCCGTCCGTCTGGATCAACGCAAACTCCTCTTACACCGTAAGAGCTACAGATCTGAAATTTTGCATGTAGGCTTGTATATATTGCAGGGGTTGTATATCTCGGATTGAGCCGGATCGGACTACTATATCATATAGCTCCCATACAAACGGCAAAGTTACGAACAGTGACTTTTCTCAATAACTTCGTTATTTTCTAAGCTTTGTCGTGAAAGTTAATGTTAGTGTGTTCATTACACTTAAAAGCGACTGTGCCAAATTTGTTCAAGATCGGGTGACTATATGATATAGCTCTCATAGGACTCGGTGGAAAACAGTGACTTTTGTCAATATCTTCGTTATTTCCTATGCTTAGATTGAAGACCGTTCTTTCACAAACATTACCATTTTTAAGGTAAGGAAAGAGTTACCAAAAAAGTTGCAAGGGTATACAAACATTGACGCGGTCGAAGTTAGCTCCGGCCCTCTTCTTTTAAGTAAGGATTCCTCATCCACTTTATTTCTAGTCCATTAAAGATTAGCTACAGATCAGTCCAAATAAGCAAATGGTTTGTTATAGCTTAGGGTTCTTTCAGGGTATTGTAGTATGTTGTATGTATTGTAGAGTATACAACATAGCAAGTGGTCATATGCCCAACTATAAAGTAAGAGTAACACCTCATAACATAACGACACTTTGTTACTATGTTTATACAATAACAAATATACATAAGTGCAGTAATAGGATCCGCCACCTATGTGGACTGGCCGCAGCGTGAGAACGCTACCGTAAGCACTTCTTCCGTACATATATATATATATACATATATACAAAGACTTATGAAAATGGTGTCGGCTTGGAAAATGCTTTGCTAAAATTTTCTATAAACACAAACGGCTAATTCCATTATAAAATTAGAACATACGTTTCTTGTAAGGGATATCATTTCGATTGGTTCCATTTTCCAATTTTGTTCTCAAACTTATCAAAAATAAATAAATAACTCGAAATAGAGTCTAAAAGTCATATTCATATAATCTCACCCTATAAATGACTTTTTAAATACCCATATTTACCTTCTATTCTTGGAAGTTATGAGTGCATTACTTTGAAGTATGCAGTTCTTTTGAATTAAAAGGTCTACTATAAATTCAGGTCAGAAATTGATGTCTGTCGGTTCTAGACTAGACTATAAACTATAATTATGACTATTAAGTCAAACGGAATAAGAACTACGAAAGAATGCAGACATATAGAGCTATCTACTCTCCAATACAATTGTTAATCGTTTGCCTAGAACATATTTTAATAAGTTACTAATAAGTTACTTTTTTACCCATTTTCAGCTGAATTAATCAACAAAATGTTGAATGTTGCCATCAACGAGCCCAACGGTTGCAAAGTGAATTAGTGCTCAAAATTTCAAATATTTTGCGCCATAATATTAAACTTTAAGATATTAAAATGTAATTGAATTGTGTGGTTTTCGTTGCTTTATTTCTCAGGTTCATCATGTTAGGTTACTTAAAATGTTTCCCACTATGTTTTATTTTTTTTTAACATGTGCTAAAAAGTTTGAAAATTTCTTATCTACATAAGTTGTGAAGTAAAGATATATATATATATGTAGTTCTTGTAAGAGCATGTTTGTTCTATTTTGTTTTGTAATCCTGCGGCACTTGAAGGCTGACATCTAGAATTAAATAAGAGAAATATTGTTTTTGTTAAGAGAAAGAAACTGAAAAATCAAAAGGCTTTAAGTTTTAGTTTTCAAATTGAGAAAAGATGTTTTTTTTTTTTTTGTATTATGTTTAATATCATTGAATATAAGATATATATTTATATATATGTAATGTAGTTAAGCCATGATCTTGTGTTTAGCTTTCAAAAAATATGATTAGTATATTAAGAAAACAGTTTAAAGACAAAAACATACAATGAAGTTGTTGTTGTTGTTTTTCGAGTTGGTTTTTTTTTTGCGTTAGATTTTTGTTTAAATTCGTTCAGTCTTTGTTAATTGAATAACTTGGTTAAAAAAGAAAAGCAAAAATGTCGAAAATTTATGTTTTTTTTTTTTCTTTTGTTTTCCATCGTTTATATAATATATAGATTAGGAGATGTACGAGAAATACTCCAACAATAATGAGTTATATATTATTTCCTTTTTTTTTCTCCTTGCGGTTTTTGTTCGATAAGAAATATTTCCAACCTTTTTTTTCCATTTTTTTTTTTTTTTGTTTATGTATGCGTTTGTATTAAAAATATATTCATTATTCATTAATTATCATGATGATTTGCTTGTTTTGTTTTTCTGGTTTTGTGTTAAACTACATTTGGTATAATGATTCTGGATTCTACTGCCCAGACTACTAGCTACTGCTGCTACCAGAATGTTGATTGGTTGGTTGGTTGGTTGGTTAGAGCACAACTCTTCGCACACCGCATTCCATACAGAATTTGGCATGTTCTAATATAAATTTGCCACCACATTCATGACAAAATTTTGACATTTTCATACTGGATGACATGCTAGAGTTGGAGCTAGCTAAAGATTGCTGTGATGTTGTGGGTGTGGGTAACAAATTGTTGTTGTTGTGTGGTGGTTGTTGCTGTTGCTGATGCTGATGCTGATAGTTGTAATTGCTGATTTGCTGCGGCTGCTGTTGTGCTTGCTGTTTATTGTTGTTCTTATGATTGACCGAATTATCCGAGGCACTGCTTGAAGATTCAGCACCATCTGGATTACCATCACCAGCAATCCCGCCAGCAAAGAGACGTTGACGTGCTTTGAGGGTTCCATAGGCAGTCTGTGCTTGGGTGGAGGCATCCATCAATTTGGCATTGGCTGTATGTGGACGCAATAAAGAACCGGAACGTGGTGAATTGGCGGCCAGCTCACTGGAACGTTGACGTGAGAGACTATAAGGTGAATTGCTGCTGTTTAATTGAAAAATATTTATTAATTCTTAATCTTGATTCGGTTTTTTCATAAAAAGGTCCTTACCTGCCATAAGCTGAATCAGAACTTAATTTGGAGTGAGCTCCATCACGTCTAGAAGATTGAGACGACGACATGGGATAGCCATCGAGACTGCTAAATTCGTCAGAGTCGCCTGAATGTGAGGATGTTGCAGTGACTGTTTGCTCTGGCTTTTGGTGAGTAGGCTCACGTTCCTTTTCTTTGGTATATGACTCTTCGGTTCTCAGCATGGCTCGCCGTAAGGAGGCACTGGCATCCTCGCCAAGTTGCCGGAATTCACTTTGCATTTGCTGTATGAGATTCTTGGCATTGTTTAGCTGTACATTGGGTGTAGCATTGGCGCCTAACAGATTTGATGATGAGGTCAATTGAGATTGTTGTTGCTTGACCTCATCATCAAATCGTAAGTCGCCATCGGCTTCCTCTGTATCACTAATTTTGCTGAATTTGGCATGTTCCGGCTCATTGCCATTGTCAATGTGCAGAACATCGATTTTGGTCTGTGGATTGCCAACCATGTGACGCAGTGAATCTGGAGAAATGGGTGAACGTCCCTGGGCATTGGCCTCCGTTTCAATGCTGATAAATATTTCACGTTTCTGCTGATCTGCCATACGCTTCTCCTTATCATTCTCATGGCTACTGATGCTTGAGACATTCGATTGTTGACGCATTAGCTTCTCATCGCTGGAATCGCATCTGTGGGCAAAATTGGATTTGATTGAATTGTTGGCTACTAAACTATTGTTGGTCGTCATCGTCGTCTGTGGTGTGGCAGTAAAAATATTATTATTTGTTTTCGAACTAGAACGTTTTGTGCGATTCATGAGAAACTCGCGACAATCGCGAAACAAAGGAAATTGCTCCTCATCATTCTCATTTTCGAATGAAGAGAGAAATTCCTCAAAATCGAAATTATCGAAGCTCGGCATCAGATTGTTGTGACTGGGCATGACCAAAGGTGCCAGCGTGGGTGTGATGGTGGGCATTGGCAGGTGGGGATTGGCTAGAAGTTGTTTCTGCTGCTGTTGCCAGCATTGTTCATCATATTCCATTGATGAGCGGTTGGCCTCATCGTCAGCAGAACAACAACCAGATGAGGCATCCTCTGGCGATGCATCGTAGAGGAATTGATTTCTACCCAGACGCATTTTACGCTTAAAGAGATTTCTCGCCTCTCCCGAATGCCGTCGCTGCTCTTGGGTTATAGTCGACTGGGAGCTACTACGACTACGGCTCTGTAGTGGATTGTGTGGTGTAGTTGAGTTCGTATCTGAGGGAACACGATTCGTTCCTCCTAGGTGAAGATTATCGCAAGCATTGATCAGTTTGGGATCAATGAAGATGCTCTCCAATTTAATGGGCGTGTTGGTGCTGCTGGGAGCAGTTGCAACTGGAGTGGGAGCTGTCATTGTGTTGGGTTTACTACTAATCAATGGAAAAGTAGAACGAGGCACATTCTCGTTGCTCTCTTTGATGTTACTGGAGGAGGAGTTGACTGAGATTGAATTGGTGGTTTGAAGTTGGGGAGGTGCTGCTGTTGCCGCCGTTGCTGGTGGACTCAGGACAGGCAATTGTCCTGGCTGCAATAGACTCTTGGCAGAGTTCTGTTTGCTTAGATTGTTACTCTTATCTTTAAGCTCTTTGCTGGTCATCTCGGCGGCTGCCTTGGCATTAAGCTGCTCCAAATCATGCTCGTATTTAAGAAAAACGGCCAAAGAATCAGTCTTGGCCACATTACGTACAGGAGCTGGAGACTCTGATTCACCAGGACCACTACTTGGAGTTGGAGTAACACCTCCGCAAATTCCCCCACCTCCTCCTCCACCTAGAGGCAATTTCAATTGCTGTTTACGATTCGAGGCACTGGTATCACGTCGTACCACACGAGGACTATGGAAATCATTGCCACAGGCAGCTCGGACAGGCATCTCATCGAATTCCTCGGGTTTGAGGAAGTTACTCGAAATGGGTCCCTCATCGGAGAGGCCACGCTGTATGGTCGGACGATAGTTGGTGGCAAAAAGCGGACGACTGGACAGAAGAGGAGCACGTCGCGTTCCTCGCAAAGATGAAGTGCGTCGAAAATTGGAGATGGGCGTTACTTTTGGTGTGCTCGCAGCAATTGGTTTCGCTGCACTGGTTAATGAGGTGCTCATGGCGATGCTAGGTGTGGCCAATGGTGTAACATTTGCCACCTCCGGCGGAGTACTGGGTGAACAAAGCTCCTCCAGTTGACGTTTAGCCGATAGAAAAGGATCGTACTTGTCGCCGCTGCGGAAAACGAGATGAAAGACAAAACAAGTATTAAAAATATTGCCGTAAACCCAAAGTTCTTCACCTGGCCCTTCAGTTAGTTCAAATTGATTGGTCTGGTTGTCGTTGTGGAAACGTTTTCAAATTTTTACAAACCTCTTGACCCGATTACGTCCTCTTCCACTTGTACGAGAACGACTCGTCTCTACGTCTTGATTGTGACCCCCTGAAGGTGCATCTTTGATGTACATAGTTCCATTCTCATCCTGTTCGAGAAGCACTAGACGGCGACTTACATTGCTACGCTGCTTAACCAGGGGAGGGAATTTGATGGGCTCAAAATCCTCTTGATTTAAGCTCAAGTCCTCTGGACTATGGTCTTTCATTGTACGACTAATTGTACGTGATTTGATTTGACGTTCCTGATCTTCTAATAACTCAGGAGTGCAATTGTTTATGGTACGGCTGATGGTACGCGATTTTATTTGACGATTATTTGCTGACGGTTTGGTAGGGGCCACGACTTCCATCACCTCTTCCTCCATTTCGTCACTTATGAAATCGTTATCCAAATCGTCTTCTTCCAGGCGTTCATTACCGAGTTCAAGTCGTGGCACTTGCGCTTGACTTATATTATGACCAAGAACCTCCAGACTCTGTTTCAATTGAGGCATGGGCAAGGCCCTCATGGGCTCCGCACTGCCTGTGAGCTGTGGCAATTTATTACTCCGTTTCTTGGGACGACATGGAGTTCGTGTGGTAGTCGTTTCCAATTTGGTTTGTATTTCGGCTCCCTCATCTTCAGAGCCCGAACACATCATTCGATCACGTGCCGCACGTTGCATATGCACTAAACTACGATCCATCTGATCGTTGCTATCTATCTCGAGAGATTCTGTATTTTGGGATTGTAGATCAGTTGATGATCCCATTTCTCCGGCTGCCGTCAACTTTGTAGCATGCATTTCAAGACTAGGATTTTCACGGTTTCTAGGGCGACGACGCGCCTGGCGCACTAGTGATGTGGAGGATCGCGACTTTGTTGAGATTTTCAGTTCTGGTTCATCCATTTCTACATCACAGATTGGAGTTACGCCTAATGAAGGTTGGGTTTGAATTATCTTTTATATCAAAAGTGTATGGTTTTCTAATCTACAACTACTTTTAAGGTCTGTACTACTACTAAGACCTTAAGAAAATACTATTAAGACCATATTGGAACGACGTTATAGAAAACGCTGTAAGCTTTTAGACTCTTTACTTATGCCTATCTCTTACATTGTTGAAAAAGAAATAGTTTCTCCAACTTTGGAATATCCTCTGGATCATATTATACATTGAAGTTCCTTATGACACCGATTGGAAGCTAGTTTGAGCTTATTAAGCAAGTAGTTTACTGTTATATTTTATGGTTATATGTTATATCTTATGGTGTAGGATCGGATAGTTATATTATAAATATAACGGAAGCTTTCCTGTCTCTCTCTACTTCTTTGATTGCATCATACTAACAAGAAAACTATAAACTAGCTACCTTTCAGACCTTCGTGATGTTAGCATGAGAATTGATAATATATATAATTTTATCGGTTATATAACAATATTTATGAACCGTTTAGAAAAATTCCTCTTTCCCCTCTCTATTCCTCGCACTGATTCGGCTTTTCGTTACCCATCACTTCTTGCACTATAATCTCTTTTAGCATAATGAGAAAAAACTAATGGAACTTTATGCCTGGCTGATCTTTTCAAATGTTGCATTAATTAAGCGCATCAGTTGATTTTTAGCCAGAACACGCAACATGATGGTCTTTTCCCCTATAACGGCTGGATGCCAAAATGGGTCCAAGGGGTTCTTTGTGTAGGTGTGTGTGTCAGTGTATGTGTGTAGGTGTGTGTGTGTGTGTACTCCTACCTTTCCGCTTGATCAAACCGTTGAGTTCTTCGAAACGCATGGTACCCTGATTGGTTTCAGCTGACATTGCTTCAATCATGTCCAATTTCTCATTTTTGCTCTGAGCCTTGCGTAGTTTTCCAGTTGATGCACGTGGCACGATTTCTGTTTTATTATCATTATCTAATTTGGCCAATTGCAAGGCCTCACGACTGGCAGCACGGCGTATACGCAATATGGTCTCATCAACCTCGTCGCAGGTATCATTCGCCCGCTGATGACGTTTGGAACGTGATTGTAGAGTAGATGCTCGCCGTGGCGGAGGAGGCGATGGTGGTTCTGGCTCTTCGTCATTGGCCATCTGAAGTTCGGCTGTACTCTCGGTAACCGTAGTAATTGATCCTCTTCGTCCTCGTCGTCCTTCGAGCCGCGGTGTTGCCGGTTGTTGCACTGCTTTTATTTGAGGGCTAATTGTGGAGTGATTTTTTTTCAGGATGTTTGTCAAAGGTCACTTGATTGGAGAACTAACTACTTGAGCTAACTAATCTAGAGACAGTGTTTCTATCATTTGTATCTCTTTTACGATTAAACAACGACAACCAGAGGCAAATCGGGGGTTAGTTAGGTCTAAAGATCTACCAAAAAGTACAAGTAAATATATTGGAAAAAAAAAACTCACTTTTCACTGTGCACGGACGACGTCATGGATGATAACGTCATAAGATTTGGCTTGGGTGCCATCACTTCACCGGCTTCCAGGACTTCCTCATGATGCGAATATTTATCGCGATTCATCGATCGTTTCGTTCTAAAATACATGACAAAAACACAAACAAACAAAAAAAGGCAAAGAAACAGAAATGAAAAATGAGAACTGAATAAATGGAAATTCGAAGTGTAAAGAATTGAATCTATATCTTTCACTCTAGCCATTTCTACATATATGTATAATATATATATTGGACTCCTAAACCCTAAATCCAAAAAACAATGACAAAGATCTCGAGGCTTACTTTAAATTTGGGGGTTTATATTGCTTTCGAGCATCCAGACGTTCCTTAGCCTTGGCTGTTTCTGTGCTATTGGCCGCTTTGATGGCCGCTTGTACGGCTTTCTCTTTACACCATTCCACATGACGCTCAAATGCCTTGGGATTAAAAGTACGTTCACAGTGTGGACAACGATCACTGGCCGTGTCCCTAATGCTACGTTTAGGGCGATCAGAAGAACGCTTCGGATCACGGCGATCAAGGGCAGGAGCAGCTGATGATGATGCTGGAGCTGCCGCAGATGATGAGGCTCCACCTCCAGCGCCTCCCTCACTGCTACTCGTTTTACGCGGAGCCTTGTTGCGACGTGTGGGCAGGGGAGTAGAAACCTAAACAAATAAAACCAGAAATCAATTTAGCACTTGAGATCCATCTGAAGAACTCCTTTTGGCAGGGTTATTCCCAACTCACCTCCGGTGGGGCAGTGTCTCTACTTGTTAGTGGCGGTGAGTGCACGCCTACCGCTTTCTCTGCATTGGGTAGACCAAAGTTCTTGGGCAACACATAGGTTGAGAGTGAAGTCCCTTCCCGACGTTGACGTGATGAATCAAAGAGCTTACGCTTCTTGGAGGTCTTCTCACAAATGACCACATGTTTCCGTAAGGCATTCAAATTAAAGGTACGACTACAACTGGGACACGGTGTTAGATCTGTTGATTTCGCACCATCATAAGGATCCTCGGAAATGGGTATAGATTGTCCCGTCGTCAAAGGACCAGGCGGTGAGACATCAATATCCTCGCCATCACCACACTCGTTGTTATCGGAATCCGTGATGCCTGTTAATATATGCAAATCAGATCAAAAAAATATATAGTTTTCTCAATTTCAAAAGAAATTCGTTTTTTTATTTATATTTTTGTTGTCGTTTATGGATTCAGTTAGCACAGTCAGCTGAGAGTATACAACCGGTTGAGTTGATTCTGTATGGCTTAAAAACTAAAACTGAATTTCATTTAGAAAAATAAGCAAAGAAAACCATTTCAAACGACAAAAATAAAAAACTCAACGATAAAAGCAAAAGTCTCTTAGATTGAAAGGGGAAATTTTTACCCCCAACTCCAAACTGAAGTTCATTTGAGTTTAGTTTGTTTTGGATTTCTTTCTTTTTGGGCGCCTGGCCAAGTGAAAATCGCATTCCCAAACTGTAGACAATGGGCCAAATCCTCGAATAATTTATGGCCCCTTCCACATAAATATCTTTTTGGATGTGACTTATTCAACTCAAACTCTTGAATCTCTCAGATTTTCAATTTGCTTTCGGTGTGTGTGTGAAATGTTGTAATAACCAAATTCGGCAACTAGTCCATGCCAATCTTTGAGCCATATTGTTTTATGAGATACTTTTGTATTTATTTTATTTCTCTAGATTTATTTGGTTCGTTTGTGGGCGTATCTTTGAAAACAAATTGGTTCGATATCTGCCCACGATGTGATATATGGCAAGAATTAATAAAGAAGAAGATCTACTGAGAAAAGAGGAACAAAAAAAAAGTTGAATTGAACTTAAATTAAATGTTTGGAGCAAAAAAAGACATGGAAAATCTCTTTTAGATTTATTAGCCATTTAGTATAAATAACTATAATAAGTCTGCTCTACGACATTCGGTTATTTCCCCCTTTTGGATCGTGGGCGATATACAGAACGATAATGAATAGGTATCTATGACATTGTCTATATAATCTGCACCCACTAACAATAGTTGAATATTACATCAATCAGAGACACGCATCTGCATTGCCTCTTCCCCCTGTCGCCAATTCTCTTCGACTTTAAGTAGTTCTCATTTTGAATGCAAATCCAATTCAATATTACGCATAACTAGCTGAGAAGTGGGTGAATAAAACGCAATAAAACTATGGTTTATATGCATATTACGGCCACAATAAGATACTTTCTTAACGGTCTCTTTTGACTTACAACACAAAACCAAATTGCAATCATGCAAGGCAAAAGCACTGTGAGAAAAAAAAAAGAAACTGATAAGACAGAAGCAGAAGATCTACGGGTTCCTTATAAGTCAGTTTTAAAGGTCTACTTATTAGGAACCTGTTTTCGGGCAGGAATAACAATGATAAAAAGATTCTAGACAGAAGAAGACATAATAAAAACAACTTGCTTAGGTTAAAAATTATAGAAAATATTATTGCTGCCAAATATTAAAAACATGTTAAGACCGCATACTACTTTTAGAGTTGCAAAATTATTCAAAATATAATAAGATATAAATATAAATTGAAAAATTTGTTGCCAGATATCAAGATGTTTTGTTTATAAGACAAAAAGTATTGCAAAAGTTGGAAAATTGTTGCTTCTTACTATTAAGAATAATTAACATTGCCCTTTACTTTGCTAAGATCTTCAGGAAATAATTTACTTTCTAAATAAAACGCTATACAAAGATTAAAAAGTCTAAAGATAAGAAAAATAATTGTAATAAATATTTAAAGTTTTCCGTTACATATAACAAATCTTTATAAATGGAAAACAATTCAAAATGCTTAAAAATCGGAAATATAAGAAATCTTCTGAATAGACAGTGAAACTAACACAAAAAATGTTTTTATAAATAAATTTCTTAGGAATGTCCATAACCACAAATTATATATTTTAAATACCACAAAAGAGAGTAACTTGGACTATTTTTAAAACAACAAGAAAACAAACAACAAAAATGTTTTATCAATCGGTACTAAAAATACTTTCTGATATATAATCCTATGACTTATTAAAACGTTTCTTTTGCAATTCTTCGAGTTTGTTTTAGAGTTATTAAGAAATATTCTTCTGGAATTGTTTTGAAATTATTTTTATAGAAACGACAACTAAACTCATATTGCCAGGCCTATGAATGTGGTCTAATAACGAGGTATGTAGGTTTCCTTAGAGAAGTTATTGGAGATTCTCATCTATCGATTACAGCTGGAAAATGTGTATCATTCCAAGGGTTAACTTCATTAGAAAGTCATTCTACGCTGATAAATTCATAACTTTCAACAACAAAAACTTTTCAGACTGACAGATCAGATAACATTTACAATTCCGATTAGACTGACAGTAGGTCTAAAGATTCTTGGAAATAAAAAGATAATGTAATCAAATAAAAGAGACATCGGAAGCTAAGACTAGACGTGGTCGATATATAAATGCCCTTTAAAAGTAAAATATTTCAGGGACTAAATATTTCAGTCTAAAAATTATCCAGTTGGAATTCTTTATGAAAGATGATCAGGATTTCATATAGATACTTAAGGTTATGGTTTGAGATTCCTCTTGCTCTTTAATTCAAAAATACAAATCTAAATGCATTCCACTTGAGATTTTCGAGATGAAAAGCAAGATATTGGCAATAATCTGAATTTAAAACCAATTAAAGTTCACTAGAGGAATAGCTATATACAGAACTGATTGAGGAGCTTCTTTTTGTTATTTTAGTTTTGACTTTTCTTTTTGTTTTATGGTCGTTTTTTGTTATTGGGCAACTCAGGTTCACTTAAGTCGCCAGTTGAAATTTTTGTTGCATAAGTAAAGTGTAAACAATTTCTGGTTCTTGACCATAAACAATGCATATAAAACTCGCTCGAGTACACATTTTGATGGGGAATAACAGTAGGAAGGGCTACTGGGCCCCAAAAGTATTTGGTTACGAAATTTTTGTGTTTAGGGCAAGAAAAGGAAATGACAGGTGCCAAATAAGTGAAGGTTAAACAAATCTCAAAGTGCAGCTGCAAACGCAAAGATATGGAAATTGTTCCTCACTTTTGGTAGATCATTCTCACTCACTCAAGAAGTTCGACCCTAAGCTAAACCTAATGAGTATGACATCATTCACTCTCTGTTCTTTCAAATGATAAGCTCATTTGGTAGAGAGATTAAATTATTCATGTTGCTGAACTCATTTCTCAACTCAAAATGAATTGAATTTCTGTGTGTTTAACTTTCACTATCAGTAATTATTTCGAAATCTTTTGTAATTTACTTGATTTAATTGTTGACGCATGCAAATTGTTAGTAGAAGCATTTAAACTATCGATGTTATTGATCACAAATAAAACATGTTGCACTTGTAGGTTAGTTGTTGTTGTTGTTGGCGTTGTTTTTGCAGGTGCTGCTGTCCATAATGGAGGCATGGCCGACTCACTTGACTTGGCATTGGGTGGCTGTTTATTGTTTATAATATTATTGTTAGTGTTGTTGCTGTTGCGTCTCAGAGAGAAGGTGTTGCAAACGCGCGAAAATGTTGACAGATGATGTTGCCGTTGCGTTTGTTGTTGTTGCTGCTGCTGTTGCGCCTCACTAATCGACGACGAGTTGAAAGAACTTCGTTGTAGCGGCTGTTCAAAAACATTTATATTGCCTTTGCCATTTCCATTTGGTGTGGCATTTTCATTGCAACCATTTTCCACCTTTTCACCGACCAATAGTTCATTTAATTGTTGATACTCCTCAAAAATTCCACGACTATGACGTTTATTGATTTTGTTCAATTGTTGTTGTTGCTTTTGTGATTTTGATTTAAAAATTTTATTCCACATTTTTTTACTCATTTTGGAGATCGTTTGTCACTCGGTTCAAAATAGCCATTAATTATTTTTGTTTGTTACGTATCTTTTCGTTTCTATTCAGACCGCCTTAAGGTCTAAATGCGCCGGCGTTTCGTACGCAACTAAAAGCGACAGCAGCAGCAACAGCAGCAACAGCAACAACAGCAATCAACTCAAAGTTAATGGCAATGCACAGTGGTAAGAAATAGTTTCGAAAACTTTTGCATGCAGGTCTATTTTAAAGTTGTTCGAATCTACCAAAGCTACTCAATGTGTAGACTCTAATCAATGTTTGTTTAGCTGTTGATCCTCTTTCAGTTTCAACAAGTTGAATTTTCGGAAAAATTGAGGTCAAAATGGCAAAGAAAACTCTAAAAACTACTCAAAATTGTTTGAGGTTAAGATTTTAGTTATAATTATAACAATTCATAACTTCTTTAAAAAACTTTAAAGGACGTTGGCTTGTTTCTTAGTGTTACGAGTCGATCATATTAATATATTAAAACTAAAGTTTTAAAATCAAATTTTTATTTACCGATAAGTTTCAGTTTTTAGAGGATTATTCATTAAAAACATTCAAAACAAAAGTTAATAGACGAACAACTAACACATCTTAAGGCTTTTGTTTAGTTTAAAAAAAAATTGGTAAATATATTTTTCAAACATTGCATTGAGTATATCACTTCATTGTATGGAAACATTTTAATAGATTTGTTCACGAAATCACTTGATTGAATTCAACTTGTTACTGAAATTGGGCTTGGGTTTTCTTTCTCACCTCATAACTAACATAAAGTTTCGAAATTGAGTTAATATTCTAAAATGGATTCAAATTTATGATCCAATCCATGCTTTTACGAAACGAACCACTGTGCGTTGGCGGACAGCAACTTATGTTGGCAACTTTGAAGCTTGTTCAGCAACATGTTGCCGAATGTGGATTTTGCATGCAATTAAAAATAGCTGTTGCACTCCAGTTTTTGGCTTTGGGTGTGGGTGTAGGAAACAGCAAATGCAGCAACAGCAGAAACAACAAAGACAGCCATTCTTTTCCATCTCTTCTCTCTGCTTTGGTTTCTTCCTCCCTCCTTCAATCTCTCTCTCTCTTTCTCTGTCTGTTGTCTTAACGGCTGATTTATTTAAAACCATTGCCTTTGCCATCAAATGTTGCTGAACCTTTGGCTTGCTTAGACATTTCTCACTTCCTCTCTTCGTACCGACGACCTCTCTTTCTTTTTTCTCTCTTTTTCCCTTTCTGTGTGTGCCTGTGTGTATGTGTGTGAAGTCAGAAGAAGACTGACAATTTCCATTTGAATGGAAATCTTTCACCCAACTTCCTTTTTAAAATCCCAACATAGTCGGACAGTCATTCAATCAGTATTAGACATCAAAGGCCTCAATTTCCCGCGAATGAAGATTGTTAACTACCACTTGGGTGTAGTCAAAAACATATATATGTACATATATATATCCATAATTATGTCCAGATTTGGCATAAAACTCTGCAGAGTTGCATTGCATTGCATAAGTCAGCCCAAAAACACAATAAATAAACAGCTGGCCATGGATATATTGCTGGAGACACATACATATTTGGCGGTGGCTGCCTGAATTAACTATAATTTTTGATGGGCACAATGACTTTTAGGTAAATCTTAACTTATCTCTAAAAAAAAAAAAACATAAAATTGTATATATACATTAAAAAAAGCTTTAAAGAAAAGTCGGAAAAAGAATATCATACTTCTTTTATCTAAAAACATTGATCGAAAAAACTTATAGGTATAACATGAAGGATATTTTATCATTAATCGTTTTAGGGATATAAAGGCAACAAATACTAATCAATTTCAAACAAATTTCATTTTATTTTTAAATATTTCATATTATTGTCTCTTCTTTATAATTTTTCTGAGATAGGTAATATTTATCAAGCTTCTTCTAAACTTAATTCCAATGAGGTGGACAGGATTTCCCACTGTAAATAGGAAGATATTTAAAAATCTTATCTATCTAAAACTGAAATTATAATATTGAGAATAATCTAGCATTTTCTACATTCTGAAAAACTTTTCAAAGCTGTTTTCAAATATCCTTTAACATTCCACGTTACCTCCAAGTCTTAACAGAAATCTGAACAATTTTTAAACAAAAAATATATTTATTTAAATATTTAATTAATAGCAATCAAAAATCAAGTTTATGCAAATATTTATTATCATTTTATGTCAAAATAAAAAATTATGGATACATTTATTTAAGCAGTTAAGTTAAGTTCTAGAATTGTCTACATTAAGTTGAGGTTTATATAAAATAAAAAATATTTAAAAACAAATCTAAAACTAATTGGAATATCTTACTATTTTCGACGACTGCTTTACTGAGATGAAATGTCATAAATCTAGAGATCTTTGTTCCATCTTTTGAGGATGCAAATTTTGGAAGTTTTATTTGCGAAATAATTCGTGTTTAGAGTATTTGTTATTCGTTGTCAGTTGGCCAAGTGTTTTGCCTTATATGTATGTATGTTTCTTATTCATTTTTGTTGTTTGTTTCTGTTTTGGCGACTGCTTCTCTTTTTTTCTCTTAATTGAAATGCGAATGCACTTTTGAGTATCTCCGCCAGCCGCCACCATCTTTGGGGCCACATGATCCCCATTTGCAGTTCAGATACAGTCAACTTGATGCTGTCGCTTATAATAAATCACAAATCTGGTGCATCCGTCCGCATCCCGCTCGACCTCCTTTGGCTGCACTTCATGGCTTCATTTGAGAATGACGTCATTAAAAGAATCAAACTCTTATGCAAGTTTGCTTTCATTTTGTGCAAGAAACAAAATAAGCAAAACTCAAACAAAATATTGTCGAGTAATGAACTTGAGCTATGCCATTCCGATTTATCGAACCAACAACACAAAAAAGAAACATAAACTTTTTTAAGGCCAGAGGATATTGAGGAATGGGGTGTGTGGAGGGACCGGAGGGGCTATGGCTGTGGTAGCCAGGGGCTTGGGTCGCCCACGCGTTTTGGCTTTGATTTGGCCATTAAAACTCTGCATATAATTCTCTTATAATTGTCACGCTTATGGAAAGCCAAAAATAGAGAGACAGGAGAGAGAGAGAGAGAAACCGAGACAGCGAGAACAGTTCCGATTTTTCATGCTTGAGAAAAACAAACTATTTACATACATCTAAAGGGGCGCCCAGATGCAGATTATAAATATATACATAAAGTAAAGTTTTCGTCTATTTGTTGTTGTTATTGCTTTTTTTTGGGGGCAAGGCGCGCCCTGAAAATGAATATGTGAACTATAAAGCAATGTTTCATATACTTCACAATGCACGGCCAGAAATTTCGTGGCCAACATTGAAACTTCAACACATTTAGAAAAGACGCCAAAGATCTTGGAAATGTTTACGAAAAGATTTCATTTACGAAATTTGAAGACTTAAACTCTTTTTTGATCTAATTTAACTCGAAACTATAATTTTTTACAATTGATCTTGAAAACTGGAATTTTACTTTAATCTTAAAACAAAAAGATTATCTGAACTTGCATTTTATTCAACTATCAGTTTTTAGATTCAAGGGTTTATCTTATGTTAAAATTGGAATTTTAAAATCATGCGATTTCAAATAGAATGAATACTAGAATTCCAAAATGATTATTCTATTCGAACACTAAACAAATTGAAAAAGAAGACCCAGGACATGATTTCTATAAAACTTCTATATTTCAACTTTTTGTAGAGATCACATAGTTTTTTGATATAAACCGATAGAAACTGTTACATGGCTTTTAAAAAGAACCAATTCGAATACTATATATAAAAAAAATTAAATGTTGTGCTGCATATTCGAAAACTTGGATACCCTTGTACCCTTCAAAGCTCTATTAATCTAATTCCTCGCCGTGTATTTGAAATTATAAAATGCACTCTCAATGACATTTCCCAATGGTCCCAACTGGCAGCCTCATCTATTCGCCTCAGTTTTCTTTACCATTTTCCACACTCCAGGGATGATGATTGTCCCTCTCTCTCGCTCTCCTTATCAACAACACGAGGTCGTATTTTCTACTAATTAAGTTCTATTTCTTTTTGTCGACAATCGCTTCACCTCGCTTTGCCGCTTTTATCTTCCTGCACCCCTAGAAACCATTAGTTTTTTTCTCTCCTCCCGCTGCCGTTCCCCATCCTATCACTTCCTATATCAAAACGAAGCCATTTCAGTTCATTGGCGCTTCTTCTCCCATCTATGTATATCTCTGTCTATCTCTCTCTCTCTGTGGATGAGTCTGTGTGTGTAACAACTAAATATTTTTGGTATGTTTTTCCATTTTCGCTTTTCATTTTCAGCCGCAAAATACCGAACATCGAACGCATTTTGCAGATTGCACAATTTTCCTTTTTCACTTGTTTTTTTGTTTTTCTGTTCTGTTTTTGTAACAAATTGAAGTTTCTTTTGTTGAATTTGTAGTTAGTTGTTGTTGTTGTTGTTGTTGTTATTGTTTCTCTTGGTGTTTTGTGCTGATTGCTTTTTAGAAAGTGTGAATGTGAAATACTTTGTATTCGTATCCGATTCCAAATGGTTTTTACCCCACAACATTTTCCACATAGGTGTGAGAAATATTTGGGCCATTAATTGAGGTAGGTAATTTTCAATTGGATTTGCTTATCCAATAGGGTCAAAAGGTAAGCCAATTTGTTTTGCTTTAAAAAACAAGATGGAGAGAGAGAGTGAGAGAGAGAAAGAGAAAGGGGAAAGGGAAACCTTTGTTTCAATCTAAATATTCACATATCGTCCTCTATTTTAATACTTAAATTTATATGAAGCATTCAAATCACTTTGAGAGCTTTAAGTGTTGTTTGTTAATGCAATTCTATTTCTGAACAGAATGTCAATTAATTTTATTGATAAAACAAACAAGATAGCTCGCATTTTGGCCATTTCTCTTGCATTTGGCCAACGATATTGTTAACGATTTCAGTATTATGCTTAAGACATTTTGAGGTAGTTGAATTGATTTAGCTACACTCATGGCCAAAAAAATAGGTGTGAGATTAACATTCTTAATATCTCTTTCCATTCCAAAATCCAGACGATTTTAATCTTTGCATTCAAGGACTTAAATAGGACTCAAATAGGACTCAACTAGGACTCAACTATTCGATTGTCAATAGAGAAGCCAAAGTGTGTAATTTGATTTCGAAAAAATGAATTATAATCCTTATTTCTACAAATAATGGCTTAGGACATTCTGAAGGTACATATATATCCCTTAAATTTTCAAGTTTCAAATTGATTTGTGACACTGTGGCATAGTGTGTGATAAATATATCAAAGTTTTTCTCTAAGTGTGAGCTAAAGTTACTTAAAATTTAAGACGTATAATACATAGGTGGTAAATAGTTAAATATTACTTTTGACCTTCCAAAAGAAAATCGGCATAGTTCTCCCATAAATTTGTTTAATGTTTTTTAGATGTTTAAAAATATGGCTATAAGTCTTAAGATTTTTACAAAAATTTCTAAAATAACTAACAATAAGTAAAAAATTCAGCTTAATTCAAAATCTAAATAATTTATACATATTTCTTTTTTTTTGCAAATTCTGTTTACTACTTTTTGTTGGGGGCATTCTACTACTTAAGTATGATTTTAGCAGCTGCACGACAACACTGTCCCGACTGTGGGTGACTTTTGGCGAGCTTTTTTACCGCTTCGTCAAGCTTTTTGTTGCCGATTTTAGCCGTTACAAACTACAACTATTCGAGTCAGAGAAAAGGAGAAACGGAGAGATCGAAATTGGCAATACTCCCACCCAAAACAACACAAAAGCAGTTCAGGCAGATAAAAAGAATCATTTTTGGCACCCATTCAAAATGCATCAAAGTGAAACTGGTTTCAAAATCACTTTATGCGTTTTTTATTTTGTATTGGTATTCCAACAATGTCTTTTTTTTTGCAAAACAAAACTAAAAACTGGTTTCCCCGACTATGGAATGTTTTAGTTTCATTCTATGTGGGGGTAAAACAAACAAATGAAACTTGAAATCTGAGAGACATTTGTCTCGACTTCACCACACACACAAACAGTTCACTCTCGAATGTGGTTCAATGTCAAGGAAATTCAGCCAACCTAACTCCACATAGTTAGAGTGGGTCTTGTTTTTGTGTGGGTTGAGCCTAAAAGTGGGTCACACCCAATTGGAATTATTAGGCCTATCAACGTACGCATCCGTATATGAAGAAAAGATATTATAATGATAATTGCATATAAATCAGTCAAACGGCAATGAATAGCATTATCATCGAGTATTAGTTAAAACTGGCACGCAATTTTGTGGTAACGTGACTTTCATGGCAAAACGTCTTTTGTCTGCTCGATTTCTGTCAAAAGAAACTTTTAGTTAAGTGGCATTTGAGAGGAACCAGGGGCTACATATGTACATACATTTGTATGTGCTCGTATTTCATTTGATTAATTTTAATTGAATTTTATGTCAATACCGAGAATTTGCTAGAATTATAATGCCTCCCACGATTTTAATGTGCCTTTTTGAGGCGCAGTTCTCATACCCTGTAAATGTCAGCACACTTGTCAATAAAAAGGGCATATCAGAAAAACTTTCAAGGCCGTAACTAGCCATGACTATGGTCTCCATTGTGGGTGTGTCTTGTGTGTGTGTCTTGTGGTTGTGCAGAGGTTGAGAAAGACCTCGCCCTTCAGCGAAAGACACAATGTGGTTTAAAGTTCTTTAAAGTTGTTTCAGTTGACGCCTTTTTTTGGTAGTAAATATTCATAAAGAAAACTATAAACATTGTTTCTTTATCAACTTAAACTTTAAAACTCCTGAAAAATATTTGAAAATGGCAGCCATTTTTGTTTAAGGTTTTTTGAATATTATTGTTATTATTATTATTATTATTAAATTGTAGGATATAGTTATAAACTATCAACCTAACTATATTTTACATGCAGTGGCCTTCGGCTTAGACGAAAACTACATCCATACACTAGCCTGGGATTCGAAGCCGGATCCTCGTTGTTCCGTTGACTAAATGACTGGGCCATTTAGACAAATCATCTACCGAGGACTGCTTTTTTGAGTATATTCAGTAACCGTTTACCCAAATCTCAATTAATGCAATTAGCATATCTCATTTAAGGAATTCCTTTCCATTCTGAAACAAAAAGGCTCTGGCTTAAACCTAAAATGTAAACCCTTTCTATTAACATAGATTTTTGCCCATATCTGTATAGACTACACGTTTTAAATACACTGGAGCCTCGATAATTCGTAACCCGCTAAACGAAAACCTCAATATTTCGTAAGAAACTGCTGGTCCCTTGAAAAAACTTCATCCCTTAGAATACCCGGTAAATCGAACCCCTCTGTAATTCGTAAAAAATTCAGTTTCCTTGCCATTTTGACTTATCGAGACTCGTCTTGAGATTGTGAACAAACTTTCATGTTTACTAAAACTTAACTTTGATAGAGTAAAGGAGAATTTACAAAAAAAAAAAAGTGTGAAAATAATGATGATAGACGACTTCAAGTTTTATAAGAAGCTATTAAAAGAACTAGTTTGGCTTTAAAATCATTTGCTACACAATTCTCAAACATTTCCCATAAACAAAGTCATTTAAATGGTTTCGCGCCTGCGCGGATTTACTCCAAAGAGTGTTTTGCTAGTAGATTTTACTATATTTATCTAAGTATATGAGGTAGAATCGTAGTCTTTGATTTGTATAATTTCTAAAAATGATAGTTACATATTTGCCTAGACTGAAATGATGATTTGTTTTTGTTAGTTATTATTATTAGCACCTCCTCCTCCTCCTTATACTTAAGTAAAATGTACAACTCACCAAAATCAAAATGATACATTGTGGGTAAATCTCTTGGCGTTGTGGTCCTTGTCACCGAGTTGAGGTTACCAAAATTGTTGTGCAGCGGAGACTGTGGAGGAGTGGCAATAAAAATTGCCTCCAGCTGCTTACATCTATTTGAAGTTTCCATTTTTACACACACTCACACACACCGAGACACACAGTGGCCAAAATAATTTATGCAATGAACTTTCTGTTTAAGAAATTTTCCTCTTTTTCGTGTTTTTTTTTTTTTTTTTGTTGGTGTCTTGCGACTTCCGTGCGGCTTTTTGAGTCGCCAGCGCTTTGAAACGCTCAAAAAGTATCTTTCACTTAAACATGCAATCTGTTGTTGCTTATTTTTGCCTCTCTTTGTATATTTTAATATTTATTCATTATTGCTAATTAATCATATTTCGTTTTCACTGCACTTTCAAAAAAAAAATATATATATATAGCAAACCAAAAAGTCGGACTTTGGTAATAATTTTGCCTAATGTTTCTTTTGTTGTTTTCACAATTTTTAATGCACGCTATGTTTTTGGGATGTGGAGTTGATTTTTGTATATTTTTCTTTTGTTTCAGCTTCTTCTCTTTGGCTCTTTGTGGATTGGTTCACATTCGAAATAGACGCTTTGTTCGAAGTTTGCAACTTTTTCACATTACCACCAAAATCATATGGAAATTATGGCTGGCCCCTCGACCGCCTCCAAAGCAACGCCAATTTCAGGCTCCTCCAAAATTTCGATTTCCACTTTGGTATTCGTTAGCTGCAAAAAAGAAAAAGGAAGAGGGAAAGAGAAAAACAAAATAAATAAAGGTCAGAGCGTGAGATTTTTTTTATATGGTTAATCAGCAAACTTTTGTGGCAAGGAGTGTTTTGGTTAAAGCCACTCAACTCAACTCCCTCTCCATAAGTATATATCTGTTTTCTCGATTTCTCATTTTCCAATTACGTATTTACATGGATGACGCCAAACACACACACACACACACACACTTACACACACACACACACACACACACAGAAGAAAGATAGGCAAAAAAACAGAAACAAGGCAAACAAAAACAACATTCCGCCAATAAAATGAGGCTAAGCTTATATTAGCTAATTTGCAAAAAAAAAAAACGAGCTACAAGCCTCATGAATGTATCTAACTGAATACGCAAAGCCAAGTGGAAAGAGAAGAATAGAATATGATGAAATCGTCTAAACTTAGATGGCCAACAAAAATGTTGGTTGCGTTTTTTTGGGCTCGACTCACGTCATGAGTGAGCCAGAGAAATGTTTGGAGAGAAATAAATTACCCATTAATAAGCCACATTGATTACCTTTTTATGTTCATTCAATTTGTTTATATACTACTTTCGTTTCATATCTATATAAATCTTGATTTAGTTTTCCTATATAGATGTCGTTCGTTGCGCAGTTGAATTGACACTGAGACATTTGGAAATTGAGTCACAAGAATGTCTCGTCTTCTTTTTTTTCAGTCTCGTTTAATTGCAAATGAAAGTGAACAAAACATCATGAGGCTGCCATCATTTTAGCAATTGAATTTGAAGCTTAGGTTACAATACTCTTCCAAGGGGCATATCTATTTATGGAACACACAAATGGCAATCAATTTTCTCGTGTTCATATCTTGTAGACGAAGATTGTTTTTTCCCAAATGACTTTCAGAGTATCCATAACTTTAATTAATTTATATTGATTTGACGTTTTTTGAGAAGGAAATTCATTTACTAGTCAACCTTTTCATTAGCTCACCTTTTTTTCTCACTGTTCCCTCTGGAACTTACCTTTCAGTAATGCTTCATTCATAGAATTTCATATTCATATTTCCTAATATTATAGAGAATTTGCTACACAAGTTTTCATATCGCAAACTTGAATTTATGATTCTGATTAACAAATTCTTTTATAAAGACTTTATTATGATTCATTAAACAATTTTGTCAGTAAGAAGGTTCTCTTAACTCAAAAGTGTTCCAGTTTCAAATTCATTATGGATCGTTATGAAGCGATTGACTCTGGGCAGATTCTGGGAATGTTTCACAATTTGAAAACGATCTTCAATCATTAATTTCATTCTATTAAAGAATTTTACTCCACAATTATTAAGGATGTCATTTTTCTTCCTAACTGTTGTAAAAGTAAAGAGATTTTTTTTATTACAACTTAGATACGACTGTATAATATTGTTTATTACATTAATCCTACATTTATTCTTAGACTATGTAGTAAGTTAACTAAGCCCTCATTTTTTGGACGAATTACGATTTAGTTTAAGCTGTTAATATTACTTGTAGTTCCTCACATTGTATTTCTTATAAGATCATAACGTTTTTCGAGCATGACTTGAAACAAGTTTATCAAAGCAGATCTCAAGGTTTCATAATTAAGAATAAGATTACAACGAATTATCTTTTACTTGGCTCTGTTTCTGCTATAGGCTCTAAGATTCTCGTCTGGCAGATTAAAGTCGATGCCGATGACTTAATATTCTTAGTAGTAAATGGTATTATGTCATATAATTGAAATTCAATATACACAAAACGAAGACTCTTAGTTAGAAGATTGCTGAACTGCCGAATTACAAAGCTCTCCTTGCTCGTTGCTGTCAATATTGACATTAAACATGACGTGAGTTAAGTTTACTATTTGTCTATTTGGCAAATTGTTTTTGTTTTTTGCGGTCTTCTCGTTATTTAAGTGTTCAAATATCAATTAAGAAACTTTGGGACTTCAGTTTCCTCTTATGATGTTCAGAACACAGTCCCTTCAAATACAAGTCAAACTAATGTCAAGCCTGTCAATATCGGTTATATATAGAACAGACTCGTTGCCTCTTTGATGTAATTGCTATGTTTACTCAGTTGAACTGGATAGATATATGACTGGTTATATGGTGTAGATAATAACTCGTTTCGATTTGCTACATGTGTATGACTTAATTTATGCCCAGGCAGGCCAGACCAGTTCACTCTCAGTCTCGGATTCTCCCAATCTCTCTCCCTCTATCTCTATGTCTCTCTACGTAATAGATAAGGCCTAAATTTATGCGATTTTATATACATATTGTGCATAATTTGAGTTGAAAGCAACCGCTCCCTGTATTGCCAGAAGTGTGGAGGGAGGCAGTGGGAGGCAAACATCTAGTATAGGCGGGGTACCATATCTTTTTAGCTATATTAGGGACTGGCTAGACGTGCCTTGAATTTATTTGACATATTAAAGCACCAAACATAAAAAAACCATTTCAAAGCGAAGAATAAGGATACAGAAATATGAAAGAAACAAAGCAAAACAAAAAAAGAAAACTCGTTTCATTTACCATATTTAGCTAACTTTTTTCTTTGGATTCCTCAACATCATAAAGATGATCTTCAAACCCACCTACATTAAAATTTTATAAATAAATGCCAAGACGGTGACGTTTCTACTCACTTGAAAGTGTATTGGATCTTGATCTTTTCATTGTGTCTCGTCCCACGCACTTTAAATAATTTCATTTTATTTGAATCTGAAATGTCACTGACTCGCTCTGCTCTTAACAAGTGCGTAATAGCGGTTCCAACTGGCCAAGTTTTGTTGCCTTCAAACGGATCACTTTCGGCTTGACACAGAAAAACGTAAACCGAAACAACTGAGCTGAGGAGAAGAACCGGCCAGTGAAAGAACCCAATTCTTATGGAATTGCTGCTTCAAATGAAGGTCACGTGAAACCTCTTTGCCCAGTGTTTGTTTTTCTTTTTTTTCCAAATCTGGGTCTGTGGAAAAGGTGTCAGATTACACATTCTCACACATGTTCGGAGTTCTCCTCTCTATCTCACTTTATTTTTTATTATATGCGTTTCATTGGAAACCTGCTAAGCAACTGAAAGGGGTATTGGGCACTGGGCACTGGTCGTCGATCGATAAGTTATCAGAAAACCATTGTCCTCTACTGTTTTTGTATTTAGTTTTCTTTCATTTTTGGTTTCGCTTTTTTTTTTTATCAGTGCTCAATATGCAGATAAAATATTATGTAAGTCTGTGTGTCGAAGGTTGGGGAAACTAAATATTTGTTAATGAACCATTTGACGAAGAAAACTCCAATTTTAATTTGACCCTTTTTTTTTGATATCTCTTTCTTCTTATCAGTTGTTTCATGAAAAACGTTTTTTATTTTTAGACAATATTTATTTTTAATGTTAGAGACATTTAAGATAAGAGCTAGTTTTGGGATTTCATTAGTTGGTCTTGAACTAATTTTTTTTTTCGAATATCTCCAATGCAGTCCCTTTACGAACTTAAACATTTAAGATTCCTGAGTCTGTTTACTTTGTGTTTAAACGTCTCCAAAGCCTTCAAATCTCACATTTTCTGTTGAACCTATAATACTCTTTTTGACTTAATAAAATATTTCTTTAGGATATGGACACGTAATAAAGAAACAGTTTAAGGTAATACGATCATAAAGAAGATTCGATTAAAAACTGTTTAATATAAAAAATGCATAATTTGTGTTACAATACAAATAAAAAAACTTTTGGTATTCAAATTACATATCAATTTTGATAAACGACTAAGCTTTAATCAATGTTATTGACCGATTTCATTCAATTATAAATATCTTGTCATTCTTCTCTTCAGATAGGAATAAGTTGAACCCCAAATCAAATATCATTTTTGCGAGGAAAAGAAAAGCATTTAAAATGACAAAGTTTACTTGTTGAAGATCCAAGCCCAAAATCGGTTTTTGAATATTTTTAAAAATTTTCTAACATATAAATAAAATTTGTGACTGGTCTTTAGAGTCCTCCAATGCCCCTATTTTACAACAGTTTTGTTTGTCCTGCTCCTAATAATCCTTAAATTTTTTTTGTCGAATTCCTTAAAAAGAAATGTTAATGAAAATCATTTCTTGGCAGACGCAGCAAGTGCCTAGGGCTTCAAATTTTCAGAAATCGTATGAACCATTTTTGGATCGTTCTTTCTAGAAGAATAATATTCATAAAATGAAATAGTTAATAATATTTTATTTTCAGCAGTTTTTCATAATTCAATGTTAAACCTTATTTCTAGTTAAACGGTTAAGTAAACTAAAAAAAGAAGTTGTGATTGGGAAAAAGTTCATGAAATTCGAAAAATAATGTCGCTCTATGTTAATTGTTAATAATTTTGCAAACATTTCTAATTTCACACACATTTATATTCGGAAATATGAAAAAATGTGGCATTGTTCTTAGTACGGCGTTTCCGGTTTTGACATATTCAATGATTCATTTAATGATTTTTGATTTTAGAAGTCTTCACAGCTTTTCTAGATACTTTTAAAACCGTTTAAATTGATCTGTTTGTATCACATTCAAAGTAAACTTTAAGACAGACTTGATCACTGTTTTTTCTAAATAAGAGATAGAATGACAAATTACAGCAAGTGTTTAAAAAATGCTCAAGCCACTTAATAACATTCCGGAAATGACATTTATACATTTGAGACAAGTCTAAGGTTCATTCTAGTTAAGCGTTGACTAATTCTCCATAGGTAATATAGACAGGTGAGTAATTTAATCAATTGCAAATCGTTTTAACCGATCCACAAGATCATTAAAAACCATATGCAAATGTATTTAATGATCTCTAAAGCAAAATCGATTAAAGTTGTTGTAGTTTTTCTTTTCTTGACAATTTGTCACGACGAACGCGTTCAACAGTTTAGTTATATATAATATCATTACCCCATTGCCTAAACCGCATAATTATCTAAAAGTCTGAGAGTTTCCAATTACTTAGATACCAATTAGCCACAAAATCTACCACATAGAAGATCATCATCATCATCATCAATATAATTAGTTAAAATACCCGAAAAAAAAAGCCAATAGATTCAAGCTGAGCTTTCACTTGGAAAGTCATAAACAAAAATACAAAAAATGCCACAACCTGTGTGTATATTTTTAAGTAAGTGTATGTGTGTGTTTGAGAGTGTGTGCTATAATTTATAAAAACAAAAAAAAAATACAAATTTTGTTGTTTAAGCTTTGTGTTGTTCTCCCCTGTCTCTATGTGTGTTGTCTGTCGTTTGAGCTGATGTCATTTATTGAGCTTTGTATTTTAGAAGTCGTCAGTCGGACAGTTTGACTTGAAGGTTACTACAAACACAAAGAGACAGATACTCAACACACAAGCTGTATCTTTGAGATACGAATGAAAAAAAAAACTGAGAGATCTCAAAGATGTGGGGGAGGCTGAGGAAGGGAGGTCTGACTTAAGCATGCAAAACATTTTCCACTTTGGTAGTAATTGTGATTGCAATTTATTGGATTTTTTGGAGCGTTACGAATATGCATGGAAATGGATTGCAAAAACAAAAGCGAAAACTAAAAACCGAAAATTGTAGAAAATTTTTGAAATATTTCTGTATCTCTCTCTATGTCTGTCTCTCTTCTCTTAAATGTTTTTCAATACAAATCTAACTATATGTAGGAGGAGGTGGCTCATATGAGCTAGTTAAGTTTGCCCAAGGTCGTTACCATTTTCTAACTGCGTTGTGGAATTACCCAAAGCCAATTAACACAACAACAGCAGCATATACTTATATTTAACAAGCAACATCCCCCAAACAACTTGGAAACTTGGAAAAATCAGTTACTTAGCCTCGATCTGCAATTAACACAGAAATGAGAGAAAGAAGCAAAAAGTAAGAACCCAAAAACAGTGGTTGAATTTATCGATTAAACATGGCCCTCTATAAGGATCTAGGGGAAAGTTCCAGTCACCAACGATGACGCCAGGACTTAAAGCCGCACCCAACTGGCCGACAGTGGTTGGATGTCCTTTCAATGGAAATATGCGTGTGTGTGTGTGTGTATGTCTGTGTGGGGCGAACTCTGGGGAGTTGCCAGGAGAGTTGGCAATGGTTATGTTTTACTAGGTACAACAACTTTAATATTGAAATATTATTATGTGTGTGTGTGTGTAAAGGAGTTGCCATGGACAACAATAACATATTGTTTGTGAGTGCACAATTACATTTCTTATCTGACCAAAGAATGAAAAAGAAAAACCATATGATTGGTTTGGCTAATGACCCTCCGACCAACCAAAATGGCAACTGCTCATGCAATATGGTACTAAAACTTTAACTTTTATTACCTTTAAATTTCATGCTGATTTCTCAACTCTATAACTAGAAAAACTAGAGCAAAATTCTCTTTATATGTTTGTATGTATCCATATATATTCACAGTGATATCTTATCGCTTTTACCTAAAGGGTAGATAAAAATGTTTCATTTTTATCTTTTTTTCTGTGGCTTTGAAACATAATACGGCAAGGCATTTCAAATAAGAATAAGTATTTTGCGCATTTCTTTTAAGTTTTCTGTAAATATATACATATATGAAAGAGATAAACCGATTTGATATACAGAGACAGAATGCTGACTCTGCAGTTGAGATAAAACCAAAACGAAATGAAATGAATGCTGACTATTGGATAAAATTATAACTTTATCAATGTAAATTTAATTAAATGTTTAGTTGAATTACTTTTGAGAACTGAGAGAAAAACAAACAAAATCAAGGACGGACAATATAAAATAGATTCCAATGTCAATCCTTTCCCTACGTCTAGCTAATCCCACGAGAGCCAGAGTCAAAATAAAACAATATCGAAATTTGAATGCAAGAACATAGATTAGTGTAGGACAAGTAAGTTAGTTAGTTAAATATAATATAACTTTGTATTACAATAAATCAAGAAAATGTTTTTCATTTTCAAGAAATATAGCAACCAACTAGGCTAAGTCTTCAAATCGATAAAGAGAGTATCTGGTAAAATTAAAGATCTCTAACAATTAAGCTATATCAAGAGAAAACTAAGATTAAATACTTCAATTAAACTAGTGTATATATTAAGAGAAGATCGCATAGACGTCATATTAACTACGACATGATAATTGCAATTAAACTAAGAGACGAGAGAACTAAGAGAAAAGCATCTCAAATTTCGCACGTTCTGAAAGATAGATATTTACTTCTATAGATTGTTGACTGACAAAACCATTAAACTGAGAAAACCATTGATCAAGTCAAAACAGTATATACCATATAATGGAATATACTTATTGTTAGATTAGGCAATATTTACACTGAGAGTTTATTTAAAGAGCAAGGAAAACGGGTTTTAAGAGAGAGTTTACTTTTCCAAGTAGCAGAGAGTCATAGCTTAACAATTTAAAATACAATAGGTTTATAATCTTTGGATATTTTCTAAACTTGTATATCAAATTATCTTGTAAACCTAAAATGGCCAAAAAACAAGTTGTTTGTTAACTTTAGTTATTCAATACTAAGATACTAAGAGACCTGTGAGAGAACTGAGAGCAACAAACTTGGATAGTAATACACTAAACCTGGTTATCCCTTTATAATGACTTATATATACTATATATCTTCACAACTTGCTTATGAAACTTTTCTATATAACTATAGCCCTGTTCTCTATAGAATTAATTAATTTCAATGACACAAACTTGTCATTCCTTTCTATTTCGTCTATACTTCTATAAGTTATATAAGTTTTAAATTCTATATAATAAAGTTTCTATAATATATTTTGATTTTTCGTTGTTGCCTTTAACAAACTCATTATAGAAAGGTTCGATTGTATTAAGTATGAAAATTAATTTATAGTTAATATTGTGTTTTATAATAATAAAATCATAAATAAATAATTTGTTGTTGCATTTATTAAGATTTATTACAAGTTATATAACATTTTTAAGGAAACTTGACTATTCTGATTTTAAATTGTAGAAAACATAAACAAATAGGAAAGAATTAAACAATTTTTAAAACAACTTTAAGTTAAACTATAAACCTACATAAATATGTACATATTGTTTTAAAAATTGTTTAAATGTTTGTCAACAAAATGGGATATTTGTAAGTATTCTTCAATAAATGTAAATTCATATCTAAACTAATTAACTTATTGAAAACTGATTCGTAGAACGGCGAATCTTTGACGAAACATGTTGCCCTCAAAATCAAGATTGTTCCTCTGAAAATGGTCAAATTATAGTATTTATAATGTCAAAATTTTCCACCCACCTAAAGTCATAAGCTAAGTAGATCCAGCACTAGATCTCAGAGAATCCAGCAGCAGCAAAAAAAAAAAATAACTTGAATACTAGTTTCTTATGATATTGTGAATTGCCTCAAACTGTGAGAAATAGAACCTGAGAGGAGCTATATACATTAAAGATCAAATTGTATATAATATGCCTATAGTTATATATTGTATGTGTGTGTGTTGGCCCTTGTTGTTGATGTTGTTTGCCTACTCATTAGAGTGTTATGTTTTAGCCAGCTTCGTGATGACTAAATAATTGGCTATAAATATGCTTATTTAACCTTATCGCTGCTCTTACCTTCAGGTGGTATATGTACATGTATGTGTGTATATTCCAATTGCCTTTACTTAATTAAAAAACACTTCTTCAGCACTTGAACATTTCATATCTCACACACACACATTGAGAGTGGGCCAAATATATGGCTTATCTTGATTAATATAATTTCTTTAAATTCCTTTAAGAAAATAAAGTTTTAAATTTTCCATCAAACTTTTATGCGGAATCAGGTTTATTTATTTTCTTATATGTAGGTATATATGTATATATATATATTTATATTCTCACACGCGACGGCAACGGCGGCAGCGACTTCATGACTCGTCTCTGCGACGAACGCGTATCGAATGAGCGTCGGTGGAGTCTTTGGGTTTTTTTTTTGCTTTTTGTTTTGTTTTCGTTTCGGGTTCCCTTTTCGTCTCTGGCTTGCTCTCTCAGGTCTCTCAGGGGCTCATGCTCACCTGAACTGAGCTCGAGTTGGATCTTGGTGGAAGGGGGCGGACAGGAGGGGCCTTCAATTCAAGTATTGCACATTCTCGTATCTAACACTCAAAAAGTTAAACCTAAAGATCAATTTTTAAGGCGTTGGACTTGTCATTCACTTGCTTTTTTTTTTGGGACAAGTGGATTCTCTTCTTTGTCAGTTGACACCTGGAGGCATTTATATAAATTGCTTCCGCCACTGAAATTTTGTAGACAAATTAACATAAATTACAAAAAAAAAAAGTATAAAATATTATTAGTTTTTGTGTCTTTGTTGTTGGCAGGAAATGGGCGTGTCAAAATACAAAACGCCGACGCGTGGCCAAGCATTCGACCAAAGATCACATTGATTCTGCCCACGAAAAGCAATTATTGTTAATTGTTGTTAAATATAAACAATAGCAGACACAGCGGGCCATGTAACATTTTGGGCTTTTCTTTTCATTCAGCCCAAATATTTTTTACACTTTAGTGCGTTAAAACATTTTAAATTTGTATACCGTTTAGGTGAGAATTAAATAAATAATTTAGTTTAGTCAGTTGGCTAATTCTAAAATGATTTCAAGATCTAATCATAAAAATAGAAAGATCAGCCATTTCGACTCTATTCAAATTTCTAGTCAACGAAGTTTTTAATAGTTCCAGTCGAAACATATTCTTTCTAGGGCTTTAGTTGCTTCAATCTATCTAAAAAATAGCAAATACATTTATCAGAGTAGGAAGAAGGGAACTTTACTCCCAAAAGTATGCAATAAGCAGTCCAAGAACTCTATTTGACACAGATATAAAAAAGTTTTGCACTTAGGTTGTTGACAAATTCAAAAAGTTATAAATTTGTTGAAAAAGAATAAATGCTTTTCCAGTCTATTGCATACTTTAAGGGGCAAAGGTCCCCTAATTTTATATAGACATTGTAATTACATGTATTAGGTTGCACTTTCAGTGAAAATTTCCCTATACTGAAAATATATATATATGTATTTGGAGTTACGTTTTTTCCATGTCTTTCCGTTTTCTAAATTGTTAAAAAACAACTCCACTGCTTCACAGTATTTTGAGTATTAAAAAAGACTTTGTGTTCAAGTAGATAATTTAGATTTAAAAAAAGGAACGATTTCTGGCTTCTAATCTAAGTGGATGGTTACATATGGTAAATCTGTGGAACTAGTCCATGGAAGCGGCAAATGCGTTAGGGGGAAAATTGATGTTTGATCAGATTTATTTCAAGTAACAAACATTTTCAACGGTTTCCTTGATTTCTGCTATTCATTCTCTTAGCCAGTTTTATCGCCGTTTTGTTTGACTGAGCTTTAGTGGGTAACAAATTGTTATTCCCTGTGGTTTTTATAAGCCATCTATTTGGGTGTTGATTAGTCTATATAATTGAATTTAAAATAATAACATTCCTACATTTATTATCAAGGTGTGAATATCTTTTTCCTTAGCCTTTTCTCCTTTTGTTTATATGCGCTTGGGTGGTCAATTTTCTTGTTGTTCCCCATGGTTTTTGAGGTGCTGATCAGGCCATTAAAATACTACATGAGTTGAATAAAATTTTCCAGATAATCATATTCCAATTTTATAATCCTAACAAATTGTTTTAGTTGCTAACTCTCTATTTTAGAATAGAATATGGATCAGAGAACTGCAATCATTGAGTTTGATTTTGTTCGATGCGGTCCTTCGTATTGAGTGATTGAGCTATATCGGTTTGAATCGAACGCTCAGAAAAGTATTGCTAGTAGTTCATTCTGTATGACCGTATATTTTCCTTCAACTTGATTCGAATCTTTTGCTTAGGCACTTGGGAGTGACCTTTGTTTTGTTCGAAGGATTTATCGTCTGTTTGCTCACAATCACACTTTTCGATTGTGTGTGATTGAGTGGCTATACAAATTATTTATCGAATTTTTGTCATCGCCTAAACAAAAAATATAATTTTTCTATGTTCTTGGAAAAAATCATTCAAAATTCATAACAGAGCAAATAGAAAATGGAACCTTTACTTTGTCCAGCAAACGCAAAGGACGCAAAGGATATTGTCGGAAATTATAAGGTCGGACAATCCCATATTACCAAATTTTTGTATTTTGTCGCATATAGTTAAACTTGCTCCTTATATAACTTTTAATTCAATGCATTTCCACACCTTGGAGGGGGTGCGGTACACAGTCATACCTCAATTCATATCGATTTTGAATATCAAACTATACTCAAATCATGTGCAAGAAATCCAAAGTTAGTTCGGGTTTATTCATTTGTCTTGAATTGAATTTTAGTTGCGATTCGTTCGAGAAACTAATACTATAGCAATTGATTCAACACAATTGGTTGCAATACCCTGAATGATTTTTTCGTTTTAAGTGAGTGAGCGAAGTAAACATGTCGTAACCTTGGTGTTAAGCGGAATGATTGGATTTTTTTAAGGTTTGATTGATCCTTCTCAATCATACTCGTGGCAGATTTAAGATATATTCTATATGTTTGAAATGGTATATAGATAAGTACAACGATTTCGTCTGCAATTGACATATAAATCAATAGAGCAATATGCTTATCAGCAAAATTCAATTCAATTCAAAAAACGAGACTTTTTATAAAGCCTCAACACTTTGGTTAACATTTAAATACTTAGCTTGCTTTTTTTTTATCTACTGAAAAACTATTTGAGAAACTATTGAGAAAACCTTTGTAAAAACAAAAGGCAAAAGTTATATAAAAGTTCCTACAATTCGATTATACAAAAATGTATTTATTTTTACATAACATGATATAGTACGAATATAGAAAAACTTTACAAATTTATAAATGGAACAATAAGCGAATGATTCGTTTTAAAAACGTTGAATTTGTTTAACTAAAAGCATTGGTTTTTTCTTCTCCTTAGCTTTGTACCTTCGTTGTGTATAGTATATAGAATGTATTACTTAAGAGGTGGATTAACAAACAACAGGATTTTCTTTTTTGGGTGGTATGGAAAATACATATACAAATATATATATATATAGAAATGCTCAGGTATTTTTCACTTCGAGGTGGTAAGTTCTTATTTCTGTTCCGGTGTATAGTACATAGAGTGCAGGAATAGGCGAGTAACTTCACCAATAACTGAACGATCGGGTATACTTTGAGCCATGCCATATAATGCCATTTTACCCTCAACAGGATGACCAGGATCCTTCATAATTTCAGCCACACAGCTACGCAGATCGGCAATGAACTTATCAGCCACACCGGGTTTAGTGTGCATATCAGTAACGCAGATGTGAATGCTATATAGAAATGTATATAAAAGTGAATTCGCTTTAGTCGTTTGAATTAAACCTACCCGGAGGGGAACTGCAAGGCATTCAGATTCCATCCCAGCTTGCAGAGTGAGTCGGATAGGCGGAAAATATCGAATACAGTGGAACCAATGGCAACCACAGAGGTCACAGGCTTGCCAAAGACAAAAACTCCATCGATTTGGCGCACCCTAAACGAAATGAAAAAGGCAAGACTCATTACGCTTTACTATACATGTTGATTTGAGTTTGTCACGTTTACCCTCTCTCAATGTAGCGAGCAGTGTCCACAATGCGTTTGGTGGCCTCCAGGTAACCGTCGTAGCCGAAACTCATCATGGTGGCCCAACAGGCAGCTATGATGCCACCGGCACGAGAACCATTAACAGTCGGTGAACCATAGACACCGCCAGGCCAGTCGGTGGTGACGGTAAACTGATGATCCTTATATTTCTTATCCGAATACAAAATAACCGAAGAGCCCTTGGGAGCGAAACCATATTTGTGGGTATCAGCGGAAATGCTGGTGACACCTTTCACTGCAAAATCAAAGGGCCGAATCTGATAGCCAGCATTACGTGCCAGGGCTACCACAAAACTGCCCAGACAGGCATCCACGTGCACGGGAATATTGTACTTAACACCCAAAGCGGCAATTGCTTCAATATCATCCATGGTGCCATATGGGAAATTGGGGGCAGAGCCAACAAGCTATAAACAACAAAATGGAAATGACATCATCTGTTTAGAGAAATTCAAGGTGGAGGCAAACAAAGTAAACATTCTCACCAGAATGGTATTTCTATTGATGGCACGTTTGAATTGCTTGATATCCACTTCATAGGTCTCCGGATCGACATCCACATAGCGGACATGGACATTAAAGTATTGGCCACCCTTGTCAAAGGCAGCATGAATTGTGCGGGGCACAACGATATTTGGCTGATAGATACCCTTCTCTTCGCGGGCATAATCACGATATGCCTTCATGGCCATAACAATGGATTCAGTGCCTCCGGTGGTCATAGTGCCGCATGTGTTAACATCACCATGGAACAGAGTGCAGGCCATGCGTACCACCTCAGCTTCCATTTTGCACACACCCGGAAAGAGATCGGCGTGCAGGGGATTTGTATACGATGCCTTGCCATACACCTCGGTAACAAGCTCCACCAGTTCTGGTTTATAGCCATAAACCGCACCAGAGACACGACCATCGCGCCAACTATAATGACCCGACTGCAGATGATCATCGACAAGTTTCAGAATCTCCTCCTTGCTCAGACCCTTCTCGGGTAGACTAAGATTATAGGTGAGGTGAGCGTTGCTCTTTTTAATCTCAGTTTCGAAATCGTTCTTAGCCTTGGCCAACTCAGCTTCTACCTGACGGCGAACGACCGGTAACTTTTTAGCCAATTTAAAGAATTGACGTTTGCCGCGGGAGTAAATGCCTAGAAAGAAGTTAAATTAACAATTAGAAAACAGTTATGAGGGGTGCAAATACTTTTATAGAACTGAGCTTGACAAGTTTTTAATTTGAGACAGCAGCAACCAATCTAAACTACTGTTTTTCCTGCTTCACCATTTTGGGAACAAGTTAATTTTTATAGCCATTAAGTAATCAATATATCCTCGAATACCGCCTAACCTATTTACATATTTGTTGGAAATTTCAATTGTTAACTAGAACCCCGACCGTGTGCCTGTAAAATTCCAATGAATGCGACTCAAAAGAAGGCATTTTAGTCGGCGCAGTTCCTCAATATTGGACTATTTCCACGACAAGAAGCCTAACTCAATGATTGAACAGTGGCCAGGAGGAGTCGAATTTGAATGCCAACCGCGTCCTAGTCTGAACTTTAACAAATACAACTATGTTTTATGTTTTGTTTTACATGATTTCGATTTTGACTAAAGAAAAGACCTGGATTTGACTTTTTTGTTTGTATTTTTATACCCTTGCAGAGGGTATTATAAAATTGGTCAGATGTTCGTAACGCACAGAAGGGGACGTTTCCGACCCCATAAAGTATATATATTCTTGATCAGCATGAGAAGCTGAGTCGATATAGCCATGTCCGTCTGTCCGTCCGTCTGTGCAAATCAACTTCACGCCGGCATCTTAAGAGCTATCGGAATGAAATTTTTTTTGCGGGCTAGATGAAGTATGAAATTTGTCAGGATCGGGCCACTATATCATATAGTTCTAGAACAACCATTTTTGCAAAAATTGGAGTATCCCATGAAATTTACCAATATGATAGTATTTGGCATAGATTGACAGATCCCAAAATTTGAATCTGATCGGATAAATAGAACAGAAGTTACAGTCAACACAAATCGGTTCAAATGATGACCTAGTAGACAGCAAGCAGCGCTGTTTGCTCAAACAGAGCACATGCATACACACACACAGACGCAGCGCTACAAGAACTGTATGTGTATGCGTGTTGTGCTTTGCTTAGGGAATGATGCAAGAAGAAAGAAAATTTATTATAAAAAGAGAAATAATTTGAATGTTTTGTTTGTGAATTGATGAATTCAGTTGCAGGGAAAGAAATTTCAAAATGTAAAAAAATTATTGCAAAAGACTGCAAGGGTATACACTGTATAAACTTTGGCATAGCCGAAGTTAGCTTCTTTGATATTTTATATTACATTATCTACTAACTTGTCTATAACGAAAGTAAATATTTGTTATTTCTTAGAGTTTGAAAAGCCTAAAGATAGAATCCCCAAGACATTGATTGATATGGTTTTTGATAATCAATCAGTTGGAGATGGAATGGAAAATTTGGCCAACAAAAAGTACTAACTGTTAAGTCAAGTATTCTATAATTTCAATGAGAAGGTTGTCTGTTTGTTTGGCCGGGATTCAAACGCGGATCCTCGTTGTTCAGTTGATATATATGTATATTCCATTGATCTCAACCCGGCCAACATTCTGCTTTGAGGTCAAAATCTATATATTTTTCCCATTTCGTCTACTAAAACACTGGAATGGAAGTAGTTTTCGTCTAATCCCATGGTCAAGTTCCTAAAATAGTTACGTCGATGGTTTGTTAAAGTCCCATCATTTGTGGTGTCTAGTTTATTTTACTAAATGTTGATTATTATATAAGCAAAAACAGTTTCGAGCTTCGGGAAGACATTCTATGGAAGGTAGAATATATCCTAGAATAGACATATGTATGTATATAGAAAAACGACGACATAGCTTTCGCTCTCCAATCACCTGATCTACTTAATTTAAATTGCCCTCATATCAATAATTTAATTTATGTTTTGTTCAAGACAAAGAATCGATAAAGAAACCATATAGTTTTAGAGTCGATCGGTAGTCGAACCCAAGATTACTTATCATAGACCGGACATGTTTGTGGCTATTTTGGCACCAAGACCAAGAAAAAGTACCAAAAAAGAAAGGTTTATAATTGACTACGCTAGCCATGTCTTGTCTTGATATCGGAATAGGTGCAGGGGGTGGGGGCATTAGTCATGCCAAAGATTTGTGCTTAGTCATGATTACAAGAGAGTTCTTTAATTGAAGGAACACTAACTTTTGGCACATTTATGACGAAATTTGTATGAAAAATAAAAAACATGCCACTAACAAACTAAATACTCGAATTAGTATGAGTAAACACAGCGACTTTATCACTGGGCGGCTTATCTGATCTAATAATTATGCTATTGAACTATTTATAACTTTAATTTTTAAGTTGCTAAAAGGAATTAATAAATATTAAAGCCTCTAATCGCTGCTTATCGTAATCTCTTTTCCTTTCCAAATCACAAAGATCAACTTTTGAAGGGGGATCGCCATGCCAGGGCATACATTAAGTGCATGACCAGAACCTACCAGTTCACACTCTCTATATACATTGATGTCTATATAAGAAGGCCTCTACAAAGTATATAGAATCTTATATATGTATGTACTTAGTTCTTATTTTTATGAAAGAAACTCCTCCGTGGTTTGGGGTCGACAAAAGATAAGATTGTTTGATGGATTAAAATTTATGATACTGACAAACACAATGTGAACAAATGGTAACAATTACACTTAGTTAAACGTTGGCATAACAAACTCACTTTCATCCTGGCTGAGTACTGTCCAAATCCAAACTCCTCCCAAAACTGTGGTCGCTGTTATGGTGGCCACCTGCCAAGGCTCTTTGGCTCCAAAGGCATGATTGATGCCCTCGGTAACGGGTTTCAAACAATCGCTGCCGGCAAATGGACGCATTCTGTTGATGAATTTGATATTACTTTAAATAATTTCCAATTTCGTATTTATTTTATATTCTTTTTGGTTTTAGAGGAGTCTGTGTGTCGTCCAAACGGGCGCGCTCCAAGTAATGAACTGTTTCCAATTTCACGCAACGACGACGTCAGCTTACTAATCGCCTACAAAACGCTATGATGGCTGATAACGACGACCAGCTAGTATTAGCACATTCACACATTCATATAGATACTATATAAACCAGACGGCTGCCATAGAGGGGCATACATACATTATATTATTTCATGAAATATATGTGTAAGTGTTCTTTCATTTGGAATTTGTGTTTTGTTGTTTGTGTAAAACCATATGTTCAGGGTGGCCATATGAAAAACTAGAGATGTGCAACAGCTGAGACCCAGTTTACCCCGTTTACACTGAAAGTACGTAAGGCCCCTTCACGTTATAACGTATGGGCGCGCATAACGCAGGAAGCAAATTTATTTTTACGAAACTATTAATAAAACCGTCAAATAAAATTGACCAACTTCACAAATGAATCGCTAAAAAAAGTTGACAATTTCTAAAAAGGTAGTCGACTTTGTGGACTGAAATAAAACCTTCTTCGAAGTTTGTTTTTTTACCAAAAATAAACGGCCCTCGAGTTACGCTTTCGATAGTTATTTCGATAACAAAATCGGTTTGATCACTATCGAATATCAGCTGTTTGCTCTACTCCATACATAAATAAAGAAATGCTGCGGAATATAAGAAATTCCTTTAGAATATATCAACGGTTTGCATGTAATGATGCTGCTTTGGGATCAAATAATGCAAAGGAATACGTCTTGGTTAAGGAATCAGATGGCGTTCGTGAGATCACCTTGAATCATCCGAAAACATTGAATTCGCTTTCATTGGAAATGATGACGGCCTTACATAAAGCCATGCTCAAGGATGTGAACAATATTCAATTGCGTTGTGTTGTCCTTGCAGCAAATGGCAAAATTTGGTCAGCTGGACATAACCTCAAGGAGTTGCAAGCCAATCCGGCGATCAAGAAAGATGTATTCCAAAAGTTAACCGACATTGTCCTGGACATACGAAAATTGCCGGTGCCAGTTATAGCAAAAGTTAATGGATATGCCGCCGCAGCTGGATGCCAATTGGCTGCCTCCTGTGACATTGTTGTCTGCACCATGTCCAGCAAATTCTCCACACCAGGGTGAGACTCTAATTTGAGAATTCTTAGTGACATCTTCATTCCCAATTTTATTTTTGAAACAGAGCCGGTGTAGGAATCTTTTGTAGTACTCCCGGTGTGGCCATTAGTCGGGTTATGCCACGCCCCAGGTCGGCATACATGCTAATGACTGGCTTGCCCATCAGTGGTGTGGATGCCTATGTGGCCGGTTTGGCTACTAAAGTGGTGCCCGAGGAGGAGCTCGATAAGGAAATCGATGAAATCACTCAGTCCATTCGAACGAAGAGCCGTGCTGTGATTTCTTTTGGCAAAAAGTTCTATTATGAGCAACTAAATATGCCAGTGGAGCAGGCATATCTTGAAGCTGGTGCGAAAATGTGTGACAACCTCGAAATGACCGACTGTCGGGAGGGTATAACAAGCTTCATAGAGAAACGTAAACCCGCCTGGAAACATGAAGACTAAAGGCCAAAAATATCTATGGTTGAAACTCTTGTTAAATAGGCTATACCAATTGTGCATTTACTTTTTTAAAATGTTTAGAAATTTTACCATGTGATTTTAATTGTTGGTGTGAAACTCTATACAGAATTATAGAAATATTTTAAAAGGAACTAAAACCGTCAGTAGGGATACAATCCAGGATTCCAGTAGGGACATCCCCGAAATGTTGTAAAAGTAGTCATACAATTTCGACAAGTTCTCATGCCGAAAATATTTTTCAAATCTTAAACGTAATGATAGGATTATGGAACCATTAAGTGCGTTCTTGATGCAGTGCTAACTATTGGGAAACCTTAGCCAGAACACAAAATCATATCCCAACCAAAGACCAAAGTTTATCTTTTCAGAATCATACCGAAAGATCAGTATCCTAACTTTAGTGCCAACCACACATTTTAGGCTTAATCAAACGGAGGCAACAAGTCATTCAACAATTTGTTCACAACGTTTGTTTATCATAATTACATGTAGTTTTCTCTCACTTACGAAAAATACAAATATTTACAACAACAAAACGTAAAAATATATCCAAATAATCACAAAATTATAAAAATTTAGGCACCAAACGGAGTTATTAAAATGGGTGAATGTATTTGTCAGTGATCTTTTGTGCCTAGGAGCTATGATCTATTATAAACATCGCAATCCTAAAAAATCAAAAAATAGCACGTCTTCCGGATAAAACGACGAAAATCGTCGGTCCCTTGAGCGTCGTTATAACCGGATTCTACTGTAGATAAGGTAGATAAGGATTAGCTGACTGAACTCATAAACTCAATCGAATTGAAACTGATATTAGAACCAAGCAATTTTCGAAAAATCTGATCTGATGTGAAAACTTTTAAACTTATAATTTTCATACTTGAATAACACAGTCCGACATGATTTTTGGTGACTTGAAAGGTGTTTTTTACCAATTCGGGTACGCTGATTCTGACTGCATACTTAGTTTTTGTTCATCACGTCAAGATTTTGTGAAATTAGGGGATCTAATATTACAATAAAAAATTTAACACAGAATATCCTGTGTAAAAAAAATAGGTCTTGTTTGCAAACATTACTAATAAACAATTGGTCAGGGGCATAAGATTTCCATAATTCTTTAAAAAAAAACTTTTCGCTTAAAATCTGAATCATTATAGAACCATTTCCAAATCGATGTGAAAAATTTCACCCCCCGTAGATCCCCTACTAAACTTGATAAACAAAAACTAAGTACATGGCCGTGATCAGCAATTACTATAGGGCATCTATTGAACTTAAAACACTTTTTTCATGACCTCAACAATGTCGGCCTGTGTAATTAACACTCTTCCATATACTAAAAAACTGATTTATATAAATCACAATAACAACAATGTAAGGCTATCGATTTGTGGATTAAAAAAAGTTGATTCTAAAAACTATTTGAAAACTAAATGAAAGACTTACATCTAACTTATCTAAAGGCTAGGACAAAGTAAAGTAATTTATATTCACCAAGTTAAGATAATTTAAATTCGAAAAAGATTCCCTTGGACTAGAAATTTTTCCTATATACTGAATGGGTTATTCTGGGGCCTTGACTTGTAGCCAGAACAATTTAAGTCGCTACTATAAAATTTCTGCCAAAGATATCACAAGATTTTAAAAGGAAAATAAACTATTCATTAATTTTTAAAAATGAATTAATAAATGAAACTATTCATTAGTATTTTTAATCTTTAGATTCTAATTTATATTTTGATTTTGTCGAAGCCACAAAAAATGAAATTAAAATTCCCACCGAAAGTTCTTTCTGTTCCCTAAGAATTCGTTCCTTATTGTTTATTTTAGATACTTTTAAATCTCTTTTGTTTAATCTCTTTACCGCCCTTTTAATTTGAAATAAAACTATTTATCGTGCTTTCAAAAAGTGCTCTCATTTCTTATTTTTTTCCGAGTTTTTTAGTTTTATTTAAAATGTGTGCAATGTGTTATACAATTACAAGATAAAATAAAATAAGATAAAAAACATTTGTGGCAGTTGTTGTCTGTGTATGTGTTTTTAACTCCAATATATTTTGAAGAATTTCGAAATTGAATAAGAATATATATATGTGTATATGTATATAGAAGATATATCTGGATGTGCTTGTTCTATTGCTGTGAGTCTTTTTTATATATGTATGTTGGTTTATGTCGTCTTGTTGGTTTAGACTTGGGAAAACTCTCTTGGAGGTTCAGGTGATGATGAAGAAGAAAATTATAAATATATATATATTAATTGTAATTGCCTGTGTGTGTGTGAGTGTGTGTGTTTGGGTGTGCATTTGAGCTCCTTGCATTGAATTAAAAGATAATAGAATAAGTCTAGAAATGATGTATACGCATATAGTTAAAGTAGTAGTAGTTGTTGTTGTTGTTATAGTCGAAAAGGGGCAGATATATAGTTTATATAGGTATCTGCTGATCTAAATGATAGTATGTAAACTTAAAGTAGATTGAAAGTGCATGCATCAAATATATATGTATATTTATATTAAACCGTGTCAACTTTGAAGATTAATTTGTTTTGTGTACATATCAGGGGATCGGGGGGCATGGGAATGGGATTATTTATAGATATATAGAGAGAGAAATATGCTGGATGTGGGTAGCCTATGCAAAGAGAATTATGAACGAACAAGAATTATTAATATATTTTAGTTGCTTGTTTTAACTATTATTAATGCCATTTTTTTTGTGTTTTTTGTTTTTTGAACCCTGTGTGAAGGTCGTTTGCTGTTTTTTTTTTTTTTTTTTTTTAGGTTCCACATATCGCCTACATTCACACCATAAGAAAACAAATAATAATTATAAGGAACAAAACGTGCGTTTAAAAAAATAAAATAAAAGGATGAGTGTGTGTGTGTGTTTGTGTGGATGTGTGGATGTATGGTGTGTGTTTATGTGGTGTGCCACTTAAACCTCAGTAGCAGGACGCTTCTCAATCCAAGCCTTAATGGGTTCCAAGGCGTTGATGGCATCAACAACGGCACGCAGAGCAGGATATGGCTCCAACAGATCACGCTTGACCATGTAGTTCATGTAGTCGGTGATACCGGCAAAGTAAACATCAGCCCAGGTCAACTGTATGAAAAGGATAAAACACAATTAGTACCAAAGAGTCTTTGTGCCTAGTCTAGCCATTTTGTGTTCACCTTATTCAATGCCAAATGCCCATCATTATCCTTGACAGTCTGCTCAAGTTTCTCCAAATAGAAGGGAATAACTTCGGCGTTAAGGGTCACCAGTTTCTTCTCCTTAATCTCATCCTCCGGCTCGTACGAGACGACTGCAATTTCTATACATTAAAAATTCAAGAGTTAATCAAGGACACTGAACATGAAACTGAGTCACACATTGTTCGCTACTTAGACGGAAGTCATTGATGGTATCAACCACAATGTCAATTTGCAAATCCTCCCATGGTGTGGTGCCAGTTAGGCCCACAGTTTTGGCCAAGAAGCGGGCCATCGAGATGCTCTGATGAACACGTTTGCCATCAACCTCCAATACGGGCATTTGTCCCATGGGCATGGCTATTCAAAGAGTTCAAGATATATCCAAAGACAGATTTGTTTCTGATCAATACTCACTTGGCTTCAGGGCTGGCCATTCATCGCGAGTGACACGCACATCCTCGTACTCGATGCCGCCATAGGCAAACAAATAACGCAATGGTTCGGCCAAGGCTTTGACATTGAAATAGAAGAGCGTGTAGCTGTGCTTAATTGGCTCAGCGGGCTCGGCTGGTGCAGCTTCACCGCCCTCAGCTGGAGCAGCTTCTGCTCCCTCAGCTGGTGGTGCCGCCTCGGCTCCCTCGGCTGGCGGTGCTCCCTCTGCTGGTGGTGCTTGTGCTTCATCGGCCATTTCTACTACAATTCAATTCCCTACAATGATAAAAATCAATAATAATAGCTCAAAATCAATTGGTTTTGCATTTTGTGGTGAAATTCATTTTCATTTATGTACACTTTGTGGTTTTCGGGCTTCGGTTCAGATGTTGAACTTTGTTGATTCTAGAAGAACTAATCAGTTCACGTATGTTTGTTGTTTTCCCCGATAAGGCAACTGATTATTGGTATGGCAAACAAACAAACAAAATACATTTGCTTATCATGGAATAACAACCTCTTAGATACCCTTTATAGAAGAAAAATTTACTTAAATCGAAAGAGGGAACAAAAATCGGCTTACGGAAGATATAAGAAGTATTTCCAACCCAAAATGTTCTTATTTTTTATTCACTTATATTCATATTTTCCGCATAAATTTCAACATTATTTTCTTGTTTTAGGTTTCTTTTCTACTTTATAAAAACATGGAAAAATAAGAAACTATTTTTATAAATAGAATAACTATATTATATATGGCAGGAATGCTGAAAGCAACAAAAAATTAGTCACATTATACATATATTGTGATCAATTTTCCAGTACATCTGCACTAGGACAGCAAATGGCCTCGTATGTAAGAGGTAAACAACATGAGTACAGGGTATTAATAGTTTGCCTTTGTGATAAGTGAGAACCAATTCCTTTTGCTACCTACAACTGGGTCACTCAAGATTAAACCTCAGATGAAATGATATCTCAGAGCGTCTCAAAGTTATTGTAAAATTTTAAATACTAAAAGGTAATTTAAGATAAGCTCCTTAAGGTATTACTTCTTTCATCCAAAAGTTTGACTTTTATATGTGAACGTTTAAAACGTTTATGATGTGGAATTCCTATAAGTATAGGAACACTTTGAGAATAAAAACAGAAGACTTGCACCTCAAATGATTGTTTGGAAAAGTGACAGATCTTGTCTTTACGACTTGACTATTAAAAATGCTTGAAAATTGTTTTAGTTTTTAGTTATTATCGGTAAATAGTTTTCGTTTTCATACGTAATCAAACTGTCCTTGATAAGACTTCTTCAAAAGTGATGTTTGGAATTTATAGATCGCAAAGTCTAATCGAATGCGTTTGCCACAAAGGTGTAACAAATACGTGCCCAAGTGGTCATTGCTTAGATAATAGGCCTCTGGCGCTAAAATTCATTGTTATCTTTATCAAATTTTATGGGTATATGTAGTTTATGGCATGGAAATTGGAACAGTTCTAGGGGTTATCAGTATTTGAAATTTACTATAATTTATGCATAAACTGTGATTATTTTACTTTTTACCATATTGAGAAACACTTTTCGTTTTCCTTGGACATTCAAGAAATGCAATAAATCAAAGAAAGAGAGAAAAAAAAACATTCTTGAGTCAAGGCAAAAGTTGACAGTATATAATTATCATAATTTTCCAATATATATCTAAAGTATTTCCTCCCCTTTTGTCCATATATATATCGTCTTTAAGAAGCGGAAATGCATTGATTGTCTTGAATTGAGAGCGAGAAAGACAGAGAGAGAGGGATCCACACCCACGTCCATTTCGGAGTCTTCTCTCCTCTCTCCAATCCACTCGTCGTGGTGACACTGAGACTCAAGACTGAAGCTCAAAACTTGCGTCTTCCACATCCACTTTTTTTTGCAGTCGTTTACGTTTTGGGCGTTGGCGTTGAAAGAAATTAAAATCGAAGAAGAGGATGTCGCGGTTCCTGTCCTGATGTGGATGCCGATGTGGAACGTATTTGTCGTGACTTTGCCATGCATCATTGGCACAATTTGGCAGGGCGCCCAGTCAGTCAGTCAGTTAGTCAGTCAGCCAGCCAGCTAAACCCCCATCCCCACCCCAACCCCAGAAAAAAGTAATGGCCGATTGGTCGCCTCTTCCGCTGCAATTTTCATGTCTCAAATTGCAACAATCGATTGGGACTTTATCATTCGTTCTCTGTCTGACTTGTTGCCGCATTGTATGGCGGCTTCAATTGAATTTAATTTGGTCTTTGGTGAGAGTGAGAGAGATGGTAGGGGGTGTTAGGTTAGGTACATCAGTTTGGTGTCATGATTTTAAATTTAATTTCAATCTATTTTCGTGGGAACAAGACTATTTCTATTATTTAATCGATCGCATCGAAATTGATTCGATCGAAAGTTATTCTTCAATTCAAATTTACTCGAGAAAGTTTAATAGGGTCAAGGACCTAGACCTCCCTAGCCATAACCACCTAAGAGTAATGAAGAGCACGTGATAACAATTCACAGCATCGACCATATGGACACCGAAACACTGATTAGACAATTTGTGATTAAGGATGAACCCAAAGTCAACAAAAAAAAAAAAAATTATCAATTATAATTGATAATTCTCCAGTAGCCAGACAAACATTTTTATTATTATTATAATTTCTAAGGCACTTTCATGTTGGGTTCTTATATAAAAACAAAACTAAACATTTTACCTCACGCTTCGAAAAATACTTTGAACGCACAGTTTTTCGATATCTTTGTCGTTGTACACTCAGGTACTGAAAAGTTCTTTTTCAAAAACAAGTTTCGAAAATGCAGAATTTCAAAACACGTTGTTGTCCTTCACATATTTGCTTGCGAATGATTCGACTGGCAAGCGAGAACTGCTAGTGCAGAAAAAGGTCCGAGAAACGAGTTCAAAACTTTCCGAAATAATTTTTTCTTTGACCCACAAAAGTACATTCAAATCGAAACAACAATCAACCCCGAAAACTAAATTTAGCAACAAAACGACAACGAAGACAAAAGACGAGCAAATTTTCTAATTGATCTCACTAATCGGCCTTTGATAATCGTCGTATACTTTATAGTCTTTTTCTTTCGTCTTTTCCTTTTTGATCATTATTTTTGGCAATTGATTTCTTTTCGTTTCATTACATCACTTGAGAAAGTTCTCATTTAGAATTTCCAAACTCTCTGGCTGGACTTCAATTTTTCCTCCACTTGTTCGTTTCTTACCTCTAATACAAATAGGTTTAAACAAAAACAAAAGCTGGATTTGTGTTGTTGATTATTGTATTTTTTGGAGAATTTTGAGTTTGGATCGATGGTTTTATTGTGTTGGTTGGTTGAATGATAGATGAAGAAGGAACACCACTTGAACCGATCACAGCAAGGTTTCTACAGCAACTGACTTTAATGGGGCGGTTATCCCCCCTTTTATACGCTCCCACTTCAGTCAATCGATGCGAGAGAGAGCGAACAGGGAGAGAGAGCGCGTGTGGGAGTCGTTGGAGCTTGTAGCCGGCCGGCGCCCTAAATGAGAGAGGCAGAGAGATAGTGAGAGCGGTGCCAACCACTTTGCGTATATCTGTGGGCAAGAGTGAGAGGCTCTCCCCATCTCTAGTTGGTTGCTCTTGTTGTGTGGGCCTTAGAAATTGCCTTACAAAGCAAAAAACTAGTTTTTAGAATTAATTTAATTAAATTAATTGAAATAATTTCATTCACTAACTGAACACAATAAAATTACCATGATGAAATTCACTTTCAATGCTAATGGTAACTCTCCAAAAAATATTTAGATTTGCTCGAAAATTCGCAAAAAAAAACATTGTCTTACTCTCTCTCCCTCTCAATTGCTCTCTGTAGCATCTCTTCCAAAATCAATAAGAGTAAATTGTTTTTTTTTGTTGTTTTTTAATAGCTTTAACTTAAATATTTTCTTAGGTGAATAAGTAGATAGTCAAGTAAGGAGATTAGGTAAATATTTTTGAAGCTTTTAGTTCAACAAGTTTGTTTAGTCTTTTAATTGATTAAGCACTAAATGAAGTTATTAGATTAATTGGGTTTTAATAACCAGTAAATAGAGTAAAGCTTTATTTTGATCAAGATTTGTAGCAAGATCTTTATATTTTAGATAAGCATATCTGAAGTCTAGTAGCTACCAACAAGTTAGCTCTATTTACTCTCATTGCTCAAAACATTAGATTTAAAGAAGGTTAGATTTTGAAATGTTGAGACTAAGTTACTTTTAAAGCCACCAGAAAGTATTTTCAGAAACATTTTTGAAAACAATATTAACGTCTATTCTAAATATTATCTTAAGAATCACAGCTATTCCTGTGGTATCGTTTTTTCAATCATTTCCTGGTATCGACAATACAATATCACATTTTTCAAGTCCTTTTTTGGCAGTCAATACAATTGGCTTTTAAAAATTCTTCAATTGATTTTATAAGACTGGAATTCTGTAGATACCCTTTCTTTACTCAATGTAACAATAAGTTCAACTCAAATCTGAAAACACACCTTTCCATTTATATGAGTCCATGTTATGGTTCTTAATTTAATTCTTAATGTAACTTGGGTAGCATGTAATTTTCAGTCAGTACAATAAGACTCTCTGAAAGTTGAATCTTTCAAATTTTTGTGTACAAATCTTAAGCGAGAATCCCTAAAGTCACCATTCTTTGATAGGAAAGGCAGCAACAATTCTAAAAAATTCCATCAAAACTTTCAAAAATGAACATGAAATCTTGTCTGGAAACAAGCTCACTTTAATGACCAAAAAAAGGAAGTCTTTGTGGAGCCAAACGATCAACCCAAGATGCTCAAAAATTGTTTTCCCTGCTAACCGCCTGCGCATGGGGCACACTCACTTACACCTCACAGGCACTACTCGACCCCTTGCCCACTAAACCCCCTCCAACCTTTTAAATATCCTTAAAATAAAATATATATCCTTCATTAAAGAAACACATGTACTATATGAGAAGAAATTTACGAGTCGATGGCCCAAGTAGATAGTGCTCATTATGTTTAGTAATTATTACTAGATTTAATTTGTTAAATAAATTATAAATATGTATGTATGATATATAAACTGTTTTTAGCGTTCTTTACCATTTTATTGAAAACTACATAAACAATATGGTAAATGCAAATTTTTCAAGTTTGATTTGTCTGCATCAACTGCATATAACAGTTATTAAAGCCAATCTCGAATGCAATCTTGAACCATTTAAGTGGATGTTGAAAATAATAAGTCATAACTAAATGAAATGCAAGAAAAGCTTCAAATTTAGTAGCTATTTAATCGGTAAATAGATTCATTTTAACGATAATTAAGTAATAAGAAAATCTTAATTAGAAATAAACTATTTTCGAGCCAATAAGCCTGGTTTTTTCATGTCAATTCGATCCATTTACGTCTGGCTCCTAGATTCTGTTATGTTGCCATACAATAATTGGAAATCAGGAAATTTAAAACGCCCAATACTCGGTGGGAACCTTCAGGGCGATTCCCAGTGAAATTTGAGTTTTTCTTCTGCCGACGTTTTTGATGTTTATATTTGATTGGGAGTGCGTTGGAAGGCAGAGAAATAAGTAATATAAACACAAAAACCAGTTTGAAGCGGCCGCAATGGAAAAAAGCTGACGTTGACGGAAGCTAAGAGAATAAGTTTCTAAATAGATAGATTGGAATTTTGCAACGCAAAGATAAATCCAAATTATAACTAAGATTATGTTCGATCCTTTCCAACTTCATGGGTGTGGGTTGTTCTTCATTTCCCTGTCTAGATCAGATCCCTTATGGGAAGATAACAAAAGAGAACAGTTAAAAGAAGTAAGCTTATTATGGACATAGTCCAAAAGCAGAAAATTTGAAATTTTCATTCTTTCCGTTTTTATCCCTGTAAATATGCTTTGGAAATTTTCCACTCCAAAGATGTTGAGACTGTATAGCAAAAAGTTTATATGCCATAATTTACCCCAAAGTATAGCTGCCAGTATTTTTACGTCTGCAGAGAGCTTTTTCTAAGCTTTTTTTGTGCGACGAATTCAAAGGTTTTGAATTTTGGCGCAAAAATCTGAGGATAAAAGTAATTCGTTGGTATGTGAGTTTAAGTACGAGTGAAAGATATTAAAATCAGAAAGTCTGAAAAACTATTAAGTTTGGAAACTACCCAGAATACAAGTGGTTAGAGCATCTTGTTGTTTCGGTAATATTGCTAGTTAACTATATATTACAGATTAGTGTAGATCAGTGATTAACAAAAATCAGTTATGGGTCTAAAACCCTCACAGAAGCTCAATAGGGTCTGGTCTCCTCCAGGGCGATATTGATTAAATTTGACCTCTAAGTTAAACTTGACAGTCGAAAATGTACTAAATGTACTAATCATTGTTACATCACAGAATTCAGAATGAGGATTTTTCGACTGACTTTGGTGTGGATTTACATAAAAGACATTAACAACGATTTGAGATGGAGAATCCAAACAATTTCATTCTTGATTTTGTGTCATTTCTCTAAACCATACAGATAGACAACAATTTATTTATCTGAGTCTTAAGAATGCATTTGCGACACTAACTAGCAAATAGTTTCAAGTATAATTATAGTAAGCAATCTATTTGTCATATATCATGATCAGTCACATACACACAATAACCATATACTCCTCTCGTTAACCCTCTTCTCCTCCCGCCCAACCAACACGGCTGATTAAATAAATTTCACAAATAAGCCCAGTGACTCCCCCGACAAAAAGTTCTTTACATATCTTTCGGTACTTTTTATTTTCTTTTGGCTCGGTTTATTTTTGGTTTTTTTTTTTGTTTTATGTTCGTTGTTATTGTTTTGATGGTTTTTATACCGAAAATGCAAGCTGGTAAGAAACGTTCGAAAATGCGCAAAGATAAGCAAAAAATTGTTAAGGCAACATCAGACCAAGCTTAGTCAAGCTATGCAACCAAAATTGAATGGAAATGGCTATGGGAATGCGAACGGGGCGAATCCATGACAAATGGCCAATATAAGGCACTTAATACGTACCCCGATAAGCTGATAAGATAAGCCCAATCTATAGCATCTCATATATATATATGTTTCACGGATTTACAGACTGATGAAATTATCAAACACTTACCCAATATATAAATTTCCTTTCGATTTCGTCTATAATTTATAAAATATCGAAATTTGTATTTGACATTAAAACCAATGGTGTATTTGTTTTATTGCTAATTTCTATGGCCTAGACTAATTAGGAATTTATGCCGTCTGCAATGCAAATAGAGAGAGAGAGAAAGAAAGAAGAGAGCAGCATAAAAGAAAGAGCAAGAGAGAGGTGAGAGGGAGAAGAGAGTGTGAGAGTAAAGCAGAAATTATGACAATAATTTGCTATAGAAAAATGCGACACAAAGCAAAAGCAAATAAACCGCTAAAAAATAGACTTGTTAGTCAAGAAAAATGGCTTTTTAAATACCCTGTAAAAGGTAAGAACAAAATTGATATAAAACAACAGTTTAAAGGACAATTTAAGGTAAGGTAAGGCCAAAAATTATTTGGTTGTTGTAGCCAATTTAAGGCATACTAAAGGTTTCGATGTACATAAGTAGAACATACGATTATCATTTCAAATGTCTTGAATTCTTCCACCCAAATTCAGAGCTAGATCCGCCACTAGCTGTGATATCATAGAAATTTGGTCATAGTATTGCTGAGTCTAGATTGACAACATAGTAAAGAGGTTAACTAATGGGAGCTAAACATAGGTAAGTGGTACTTCGTCTAGAACTCTGAAAGATGAAGGTGATCTAATTGGGATTGGAGGTGTACTACATACTGGCAGCATATTCAAGGTTTGACTTTGTGTATCCTCATTCAACAGTTTTTGAAAACTTTAAATAAAGGAAAACCAACTACCAAAGATTGGAAGCTGATTATGGAAAGAATCCTTTGAATGATCCCTTAGAAATCGCAACTAACAACTTTCATTTGACATGGCATCCAAAAGAATAGTTCATACTAAATATTTTTCTATTGACTACAACAATTGTCTACACCGTCAGCAGAATTTAACAATTTTCTATGGTTTAACTACTTTAATATATACCATTTTACCTTATGATTTACACGGTATTAAAGCATGAGAGCGGCGGGTTCGGTGTGCATGCCGCAATCTAAATAATGAACAAAAAAGCAAATGTATATGTAAAAAAAAAGTTAGCAGTAACAGCTAAGTCAAAGTCGGCAATAGCCAAAGGCAACACAGAACGCAAACAGCAAACAGTTAAAACTCGATCGAGAGAGAAACATTTGTATATAGCCAAAGAGACCAGACCGAGAGAGAGACAGAGATAATAGCGGTTCACTCGAGAGAGAGAGAGAGAGACCATTCACCTGCTCTGGCTGCATTGCGAATTCAAACCGTCAACTGTCAGTTGCCGTCAGTGCGAACCTAAATGCTCGACTGAGCAAACGTAATGAGAGCCAAGATCGGTGAAAAATCAAACAACAATTTTCCCATATTCAAATATCAAGCATACGCAGTGTGTATTAGTGCTAGATCATTTATCTCGATGAGCTGCCGCGTGACTATTTGCCGCAAAATCAAAATTTAATCGAACTGTAGCTAATATACCAAATGTAAGTGCCAAAAGTGGCAAGTGAATATGAATATATATATAAAAATAACTATATATTTGCACGCGCTTACAAAATGCCACAAAAAAACCCCATACCCCCCTCTAAACTAATTGTTTAATTAACACGTGCACACAAATTATGAAAAAAAAAAATCATATGAAAAAAAAATGGAATAGATATTCAAGTATTTTTCGCAGTCGTTTCGTGCTAGTTGCTTTTGTCATTTGAAAATACAAATACTACAGTTTGCTCTGACCCCAGTCCCCCTCTCCCACTCTCTCTGCCTGTTCTAACTCCATCTCATTCGTACTAACTGGTATCAGTTGCCAATTGTCTACCTCTGTTAACTGAATTTGAATTACTTGGTACTTAAATGAACTCAAAAGTTTTTTACCCTATCATTGTAAAAAGGTTTCTTTCCGATACATTTATCAATTTATTGACGTTGCTTTTTTAAAACCATTTTATAACCGGAAATTCCGAGAAAAATATAATATTGCTAAAAGCCATTGAAAGAGATTAGACAGACAACAACAAAAGCCAACAAAACAAACAAGGCAAACAAAAAACTCAACCAAAAAAATCTAGTACAATGAAATTGGCCATACAAAGTCGCAATTATATTGCCAAGTTAGGTTAAGTACCGCCAATAATCTTAAAATTGTCATTAATCTTGAATTTATGATACGTTTTTCAAATGACACAGACGACAAACGAATGCAGATGATCAAAATGATTAAGAGAACTTTTAAAGAATTAAGATCTTTTTGAGAATGAGTTTTTCCCATATGCAACATCAAATTCGAGAATGAAATGCCACTCCTATAAAGCATTTCATTCTCGAATTTGTTGTTGCAGAAATTGCATATTGTTTATTTTGGGTATTTACAACCGATAATTAACTAAACTATTAGTTTAGCAGCTTTACGTGTTTTCCTGATGGTAACTGCCGGGAATAGATGATGATTTTGATAAGAACAACAACTGGTTTCGCTTTTTACATATGTTTAACAATAAACATAGAGACGGTGAAGTGAGAGACAGGGAGAGGAACGTAGAGAAAGCAAATGTCCCTTGCTTTACCTGCTCCACTTTTGATGGCTATGGAAAATGTTTTTGAGACGAAAAGTATTCCAAGATTTGCATATATCAAAAGCGGCAACTGCTTTACCCATTGAACGATATCTGGCCAAGTAAATTTTATGTTTTTGAAAATAATTAACATGGTTACTTAGTTAATGTTTGCACATGACTCAAAGGTAACCAAAATACACACAATGGACTTTGAAATTAGGATATACCCAAAGGTATATTTAGTCACCAAAACAGAACGATAAAGAACACAAGTCTAAAACCATTCTTTAAGTGTACACTCAGCGATTCTTATCGCTAAATAATAACAAATGAGAAATATTTCAATGAACTTATGTCAATTGAACTTGACTTGAGACTCGTGTATAGCGTTTTGAAAGTTTTTATCAAAATAAACTAAATTTATTAGTGATTTTCCATTAAAAAGAAACATTAATTTGAAAAGACCTAATCAACTGATGACGTGTGCAGAAAGCCTTACCTAAGAGTCTTTAGAAAATGTTGACTGATGGGCGCCACCTGTGAGAAATCAGGGAGTTTTTAATTACCATGAGACATAGTTTTTATATAAACCCAAATACATATATGCGCAGTGTATTTTATCTCAATGATTAGATAAAATGCTATTTGTACACTTGAAATCAAAGGCCTTGTAACACCAACACATATACACACACAAACGTAAAAGAAGACATTTGTTTGATTATCTAAATGGGTCATAAAACGAATGATATCAAACCTTCATTTCAATTGTGGGTGATCAAAGCAATCGTAAGAATTTATGCCAACTGAAGACAAAGCAAAATCAAAACAAACTATATTTTACATACAATTACAACATTTAATTTTCTAAAAATTTTTTTCAGTACCACAAATTTCAATATACAAAATCCAGTTAAGACAAAATTGCCTCGTTTTTGTAATGTGTCCAAGTCGAATACGGACAAATACTTCCAAAGTAATCGAAGTCAATTGGAACAAGAAGAAGTTTACCTTAGAAAGAAAAAGAGTTAAGAACTATTTATAAGTTTGTTTGATAGAAAAACCTACCATGAAATCGCTTAATGCATACTTTCCTGTCTCGTATGAATTGTAGTAGCAGTTGATATGAAAGCTTTAACAAGATCATTTCTAAAGCGATTAGGAAAAAAAGGTTACTACAAAATAAAAAAAAGATTCTATACCAAAACATACTAAAAAATGAAGAGCCATAATGCCGTTTTGTTAGCCGCTTATCTAAATATATGGAGAATGAATAGGAAAAAGCCCTTTAAGAGTTTCTAATTTTGACTCACCATTCGTTTTCTCTGACGAAACTCCCAAATGCAGATTCTCTTCCAACGATGCATTAAGATTGTTAAGAACAATCTCAAACTGATCTGTACATTTGTTTACCTGGTTATCGATTTCTTTCGAAATATATTCTCTTGATGTTGGCCTATTTAAGGCTTTAATTAAACGGAAAATATTCATGACTTTTTTTTCACATGCAAAAAAATAATAATTTTGTATTACAAAAATTAACAAAATTTGGTTCTTTTATTTTTAGAACTTTGCTGTTCGAAACATTCTAGAGAAATGAAATGAAAATAAACCCTATTTAACTTGTTAACTAATGAAATAAAAGTCAGAGCCAACTATTTGGAACGAAATCAAAGGGAAATTTAAAACCGGAACTAGGTACATCTCCTTGACTTTCTTCTCTCAAAACGGAAGTGTTTTAACTGTAACTTTTGCATTTCCTTCATAAACTAACACTTTACTTTTTGTTGTTGTTTGATTGGGAATTGACTCATTTGCAGTTTAAAGCGCTTTGTACTCGGTTTTTTATGTATAGTATATACCATGTACATATAAATGGCGTTTTTTTTGCTTGAATAAAACAAAAACAATTCAAAACAAAACGAGAAAAAAAAAAAACGTCACACATAATTAACTAAAACGGAATATGGCAGGCCCTCTCTACCTCGCTTTCCCTTCTCTTTCTGTGTCTCAGAGACTTTTTGTGTTTTATCTATATTTCTGACAACTTGGCTTGACGTCATTTGCTATATAAATATAGCTGTACACATATATCTAAGAAATAAAGCTGATCAAGATAATTATATCAGAGATCTTTATGTAACATTTATCTCTTGAATTAACTAAGCCAGACATCTAATTGTAAGTAAAAGGTTGAAATGGTTTTAAGGGAATATAAATACTAGATAGTAAGTAGATAAAAAGTCCGAAGATTAAGTTGCTTTTATTAGTATCAAGTTTAAATTACATTAAAAACATTACATTAAGGTAAATTCTTCTTGATAGAACTTCGTGGTTTTTAAAGTAGTTACAGGCAGCATACTCACCATTTTGTAATGCATTGGGAATAATCTTTTAAAAGTTTTGTATAAATTCCCTCATTATATCTCTTAAAAAAATTTCTATATCTAAGACAACGATAAAGAAAATTGGCATTAGAGCCAAGATATTCATATTTTGACTCTTACTCTTGATTAATTTCTAAAACAAAAGGTAATTTTGGGAATTAGAGGACAGCACGTTTTTGCTTTATTGCTGAGGTTCGAATTCAAGTGTCGACAAGTTCTCCTAAAAGGCTCTACAAGACCCACTCGAGACTTTTTGTTACCCCATCCTAAGCATGTTACTTATCATTTAACACTTATAAGTTAAGAATTTTTAGATGTCGCTCCTATTATTAGTTTATTTTGAATGTGTTTTAATGGTGAAATATAAAAACTACTAAGGTTTTTTTTAATGTTTCGATGAATATGAATTAGTTTTGCAGTTAGTCTGCCATTAATTATAGGGTGTTCATATTTTGAACATTTGTTTTCTGTGATTTGAGAACAATTTTTTTGCCTTATGGACAACCTAATTAATAAGAAAAAGGTTTTGAAATGAAATTGAACCACTGTGCAGTCCATTTTATGTCTAAATTCTTAGCGATTGTTGTTCGAGTTGAGGAAAAAGTTATTTAGAATACATCCAAAAGGCAACTTCAACTGGTTAACTTGATTTTAGCCATTAAATTATACAACAAGAGTCTTGTTTGATAATAAAAATAAAACACTTTCAAACTAATTTATTTCATTTTATAACTTCAAACAGGCAAATAATAATAATAAAAAAAAAACAATTTAACAATTATTGAGTCAAGTTTATTAAAAGAAATCGATTTTTACAATCATTTTTGTCTTAAAAGTAGTAAATAAATGTGAATATACTAACACTTATTATTTTATGACATTGTTTGATGACTTTAATACTTAAATTAACAATTTTTTATTTTTATACAAAATTTTGCAGTGCCAAAAAGAAACAGAAACAACAAAACAAAAAGACGCAGAGCGCAGCTGTTGACGCCAACACATGAAATGTAGATATATGTACATATATACGAATACGTGTTTCGAAAATAACAACAAATATATATATATATATATACAATCGTATACAAAGAGTTGGGGTAGACAACAAAACTCACCATAAATGCTTAAATTAAACTGGAACTTAAAGGCATTAAAATAGCAATAAAAACAAAACCAAAAAATGTTCAACTAACTTGCAAAGAGAAAACACAAAGAGCGATAGAGAGAAGCAAACATTGACGGAGAGTGCAAAACAAATAGAAACAAGTGTAATTGGGAGTGCTAAAGATAAGGCTTATCAGCTGAGTTCTCCACTCCTACGCTCAATTGAAAACAAAACTCACCATAGCACCAAAATGGCCGACGAAGATCTCAGCCCGTTGCCATTTCGTCGCGAACGCAATTTAAGTAACCGTAATTTCAATAAGCGCACTTCACGTCGACGCATTAGTAAACCGACGGAAGAACGTCATAGTGGCACCGCCGCCTCGAACGATAATAGCACGTCTTCCAGTTCATCAAGTTCGTTTCAGTTGTCCATTTCGATAAATTCCGATACGGAGAGCGCCTTTAATCGACGCTCTTTACTGAAAATGCGCAATTCAGAGGAGAAGGATGGAGAGGAAGTGGAGTTGCCAGCAACACCAACCACACCAGATCCTGCACTCTTGGATGTGCGACAGAAAGTTCAACGTTTCGAGACTCTTAAGACAACCATCAAGTTTATGCGACAGGAGAGAAATAGTCTAAAATTGCTCGAGAATCGTCGTTATCCATCGTTTGAAGAGCATGAGGTCGAAAATGAACATGCCACACCACCACCAGCGTCTCCAAGACGCATAGCTCTGCCCGGTTTGCACCAGAGATTTAGCACCAATCGTAGTAGTTCCATCCAAAGCAATACACCAACCACAAGTAGCATTAGTGAGGTACGTTCTGAGGATGAAGTGGATCAGATATCGGATTTTGAAACCGATCCAAATGTCACAGTGGATTATGTATTAAGTGAAAGTCAATCGGAAGTATTGCATACTGCAACTGAACCACAGGAATCACAACAACAACAACAAGTGCTGCGTTCCATAAGTGCCGATCAATCGGGAGACAAGACTCTGTCTTTAAAATTGCGCCACGACAAGGACTTCCCAAGGTAAGTTCCCCCTAACACCTTTTCAACGCCTTGACAAACGACCTTTGCATAGTTTTTTATTTCGGCCAACGGGCTTCCTTTTTTGTCAGCATTTAATTGGCATAGTGTTAATTGAATTTTAGTTGCGACAAAAATTCGTAAACGAAACTGGTTTCCATTTGATTTTAAGGGTCAACTAACTGAGCAACTATTTGACCATGTGGCAAATAATTGAAACAAAATAGAATTTATAGGTTGTTTTTGACTTTATTCGAGATAAAATTTTTAGAAAATGTATGTTTATAAAGCAACTTCAACTGGAATATGTGGTTTTGGAAAAGAGCCCCGCCTGATTCCAGTGTAGAGGATCCACCCGATTCTGAGCCACCTGAGGCCAGGCAGCTTCAAACGATTGTCCCACCTGTGCGTTTACGGTCCACACCCTCTGCGACCCCAGTGTTGGGTGATTCTGATGCCTCGTCTTATCGACAGCTACAGATAGCCGAGGATACTAGCCACAATAAAGGTGTGAATATCAAACATGGCCAGATTAAAGCCGAAAGGATATCAAATCAGCCGCCCCGGACGTCCACACCACCACCAAGGGTATCGACGCCTCCACCTCCGCCTCCGCCACCGCCACCGCCTCCACCTCAAACGTCGACGCCAACACGGACTTCCACGCCACCGCTACGGAGGACCACGCCTCCGCGACGGGCGTCGACTCCTCCATCATGGACGACGACACCTCCACATGTAAAATCTGTCCGTTCCTTCGAGGATGAAGAATCATCGCAAAATGTGACTGAAGGTCAATCACGTTCATCAGTAGCCATGCAATATGTGGAGGGCTGCATTGAGGGGGTGGGTAATCCCAAGATCTTTTCTGCCCCTCACATATGAGTTTAGTATTTTTGCCTTCACTCCACCCCAAACAGATGACTGGCTTTATAGTTACCGGCATGGCCATGTGTTTACTTATAATGATCTCCTGGTTTCTAATCACTCAATTGGATTTTATGCAATTGTGCTTAACCCATTTATCGATGTTCTTTGATCAAACATTGGGTGGAATGTTTCATGTAACAGAAGCCAATCAAAGCACGAGTATAGTGGCAGAGCCCGTATCAACAGTCCCACATACACAATCGCGATGAATATATATAAGTATATATTTTATATATATTTCTTGGCTATACATATATATATTTTTCCATAAAAGTTTTTGGTCTATCAACTATCAGAGAAAGTACGTTATCAAAACGAATGAGTCACAAAACACTTTACTTCAAGGGGGTTTAAATAGCTTCTGGGTGGGTGGGAGTATGGAAGGGGGCCCCCCTCAGGCGGAGGGTGAAGAAGTCTTATCACTACAATAGCTTTAGATAAGCAATGTTTGTGATTTTTTGTACATTGTATACATGCCTGTTTTTGTTCTTTTTTTTTTTTTGTCGTGTTACAGAAACTATCGCACCACACCGAGAAGAAAGACTGAAATTATTGGTACCACAAATCAGCCCTTGGTGGGTAAATTTCATTCTGTCTATCAGCCCAAGGATGAGTGAGTATAAGTACCATTATTTATCTACTCGTATTGTGTATTTATATATTCTTTTTCATGTTATTCCAGTGAAGAGGAAGTGGAAATCGAATTGCGTGATAAGAGCGACAAATGTGTCCATCCCATATTGGAGGAGTTGATCAAAACCGAAGAGGCTTATGTTAATAATCTCTTTACCGGCTTAGAGAACTATGGCAATATATTTCAACGCAAAGATTTACCCTTGGGTTTACGGGGCAAGAAATACGATCTATTTGGTAATATTGAGGCAATTGCTGAATTTCATCGTGATGAGTTTTTACCCATGTTGCATAGAAATCGTCGTGATCTGAAACGTTTGTTTGATGAATTTTTGCAATTTGTGGATGTAAGTTTTTAAAGTTGATAAAAAACAAATCTGTATATTATGTATACTATTTGATTTTCATTTCTTGTTTTGTAGCAAAACTGTTTCTATGGTTATGTGATCTTTACCATGAACAAACAAAAGTCCCTTAAACTGTGTGATCTATATAAAAATTACTTTACGGTAAGTATCAATTGACCTTCAATGGTATCAATTAATAACTTAACAATCATTTTTTTGTGATTTCTTATCTATTCTATATAGAGTATACGATTGGAACGTGATGATAAGCTGGGTATCAATAGTTTTCTAGTTCAACCTATACAGCGTATGGCTCGCTATCCCTTGCTATTGACACAATTCATCTCTGTAAGTAAAGGGAGATATCTATCTCTAAAAATGTATATATGTGAAGCTAATGGTTTAAACCTTTCTTTAGACCTTCTTTAAAAATCGTGATATTGTTATGAAACCATTGATTGAATCTTGTTGTCGCCTGGAGAAACGTTTTCGAACTATATTGACCACCACCAATGAATCGGAGACCATTAACGATATAGTGGATTGTAATGAGGTATGTTTTTTTTATACTCTCCACGAATTTTTATATTAATATCAACATATTCTTTGTGGTTTTGTTCAGTTCAATGTCTACTATCAGGGTAAATTTCGCAAAGTCAATGAATTCCAAGTAATGGATCATAAACTGAAACGTAGCTATCGTGCCAAAGTCTTTATCTTTGATAAATGCATTATATATACGGAAATCAAGGGCAAGCATTTGGTCTTTCATGGTCGTTATCCTTGTGAACATATTGGCATATCGGCGAAAACCAAATCATTTACCCTCTACTATGAAAGGCGTAAGCAACAGGAATGTGAATTCACTGCCGATCCCACACAAATTCTTCTCTGGTTGGATCTTATACGTGACATGATCAGCAGTTATGCCATTGAGGAGCGGCAGAAGCTACAGGAGCGTTATTCCCGTGAAAATGATCATTTGCATCGCAAGGCGCCGAGTTTCTCCCTCTATCGTGATTCGAATCGTTTTAGCTCGGACAGTGGCATTGGTAATATTTGGATAATGCCCAAACCCGATGAGGAGACAGCCAGTAATCGCACCACATGGTATGCAGCCACATAGGGCTCAATGGATGTAAATGAATGATCCCAAAAAGAATCCCTTAAAGAATGAGAACTTTCAATTATTTTGGAGCTCGCTGTGTGATATTAGAGGCTTGCAATTGCCTAATTGAGGGTGCTGCTCCATGTGAACACAAACACAACACAACAACAGAGAAAGTTAACAGAGAATTCAAGTTGAATGCTAAATCACCAAATATTTTGTTAACTAAGTTTATTAGGTTTTACTTTTTTCGTATAATCATAAATAATATAAATTCGATGTATGAATGTATATAATCAATTATTGTTGTACAGTGAAAATTTATGCATGTTATCAACTATTTTTTAGTTTATTTAACTTAACACCAAGAATAGGTAATAAAAATTGTTAAAAATTGGTTAAAGTATATAATTACTGTAGAAAGAAAAAGAGGCTAGTTTTTCCACTAATTTAATATTTTTCTAGTTTTGCAATTGGTTGATTTTAATAGGTCTGGGCTTTTTAGGTCTGATTTATGGAATATAGAAGACCCAATCTAACCCAATCTCTACTTTTTGCTGTACTGAATTCGTTTTGGCTTGGATTCTACCTGCATACAAGTTCGATTCTGGCAATTTTAGGATACTGGAAGATGACCAAATCTGGAAAGCTTTACAAAGAGTTCATTTTAATGAATTTCTTCAGGTCAATTATGTCTATGGGGGGAAAATGGAAAATTAAAACAAAATTTTTATATTTTGCAAGTAGAGCTGGCAAGGCCAAAGATTAAATATTTCATATATATAAAGAAAATATTTAAATATTGGAATTCAGTATAAAGATGTTTATATTTTTCAATTTAGACAAAATTCTTTTTTTTATATATCTTAAATCTCCCAAAATCCCTAACAAGATAGACAAAAATCATTATGCTTCTTATTTACAGGATTATTTATTTTCATAAAATAAATGATATAATAATAAACCAACAGAATTGATGGAAAATAAGTATTAAGCCTACTTGTTTCCGTGTGCAAACTGTTTCTATTTCGGTTTCAAAATAACAAATTTGAATTATTTCGAACAAAAATGTTGCTAGACAAGCCAAAACCTAGAAAACTATACACAAAAGTAATTATTGTATTAATTATTTTTCCAAAATATTGCTCATTAATGAGTTTTACCAGCAACTTTATTATATATAGCAGATAGTTTTGGCACACACTTAAATGTAAAAACAATAATCATTTACCTAATAAACTACACATTAAAAAACAAATATAAAACGACTTAAAGAAATAAAAGAATGGGATAGTTTCAAGTTTGTCAGATTTGCCGCCAATTATTTAATGCAAATGTAAAGCATACTTTTGGGTCATTAAATGTAAAAACTTTTTACTAAAAAGAAATGAAATAAATTTCTATAAAATTTTTCTTCATTATTTGTTGGTTTTTTTTTGGAAAAATTAAGCAGAGAAATTCGCACGCTTCAAAGGCGTCAAAACAAATGAATTTATCAGCAACGAAAGGTCGCACGCCATTATTTGGCGTTGTCATGAGAAGAAACCTGACGGACAGCCAAACAGACATACATACATACAGACATCATTGGTTACCACTTCATCGCAATTTCCCCCCTTTTGGACCGATAAGCTGTCATAGCGTATAAACTTGTTTTGTATTGCCACTTCAAATGACTCGCGTGACATCACTCAGAAAAATGTATAAAAATAAACAATTGGCGCATATAAATAAATATACTTGTATACTTATGTAGATGCATGCAGACATTCAGTTGTATAGGTATTATATATATATATATATATATATATATATATTAATATGTATATGTATATATTTATAGCTACATATATTAATTGTTGACTCTTTATACTCGTATTAATTTATGCAAAATGTTTGCTGCTCATCAATCGCACAGAAATATGTGATTTTTTTAGACCAGTCGTCATCGGGTATATTAATGACGTGATAATCTTGGCTAATGAGAGAGAGAATGCACCCTGTAAGTAAGTATATTATGGAAATATAATCAATCAATCGGACTTCTTCTTATCTTTGATATATGATCTACAGAAAATGGACACAATGACCAAATGAAATTGATTAAATAAACATAAAAATTATTTAATAAATATTGAAGTAAAAAAACGTGTATCAAAACATTGTAAAATTCAAAACAATATCATCTTTGAAACTAAAAATATGATATATGTACATATGTTTTTTTTTTCAAAAATGTACCTCTTAATAGTATGGACTAAACTTTAAACAGGACTTAAGCTATTGTCCCTTAATTTGGTTTGAGAACACAATATAAAAAACATCTTTTGTGCTAGCAAATAAAGCTTCTTTGTAGTAATTATTTCAAATCGTCTTATTCTCTGAGTTAAAGTCAACCATTCGAAAATTCAATTGAATTCTAAAGCAAATTGATTAATCTTAACATTTAATGAAAATTAATAAAGTCTCCTTAACGTATACAGGGTATCCCAAAGTCTTTACCCTACATTAATTAACCAAACAGCTTGTTATTATAGTTGGAATTTCTTAGAACGTTAATTGGTTGGGGGCAAGTGTGGAGGAGTGTGTGGGGCCCATTCGTATATATGTAATAAAAGTCAACTGTACATTTAAATAATCTATATATAAGGCAAAAAACAAACAAACGAAATTCAATTCATTTATTTGTCACATTTATATTTTGTTTTGGTTTTTTTTTTTCTGGGTGGGATTTGAGTAATTCTATTTATTGTTCATTTCCGAGTGATCTTCGTGAGATCATCAACACAAGTATTTATTTTTTGAAAAGCATTTTATTGAATTACTGCTTGATCATTTTCAATGATACGCAAATTACCGGTTACGGGTTATTGTTAATTCTTGATAAGGGAGATGGTGAGGCAGGTGGTGCAGGTCGAAATGAGGTAGAAAATGAGAAAGAAGCTTTCAGAGATCCATTATAATGCATTCCATAGTTCAAGCTTTGAAAAGCTATTATCTTTCGATCTTCATTATATTCTAAGCGTATTTTAGTTGTATTATGTTGGCACGAAACTTTTTATTTCGAATTTTCATAGTTTAATATTCTAGAGTTCACGTCAGACAAAAGAGACATCAAGTCTGTCTATGATCTGATCTCCTAAAGGAATAAAATAGACGAAAAATCTTAGAGGTTGATGTCAAGCCAAAAACGAAGAAAAAAGGTTTGAACAAGATTATTTAATGTTTTTAATGTGGAAAGATGTGTCTTTACTTCATTTATTAAAAGAAACTTAAAAAGAAAAAAGGATTTCATTAACAGCAATCCTAACTTAAGATCCTTAGTAGTTTATTCAGGTTCAGAAAGAGGAAAACTTTGTTAACTGTTATTGCTAACTTTGCAAATCGATCATTTCATAGGCTTTCTCAATTGATAGAATAAGTACTTAGCACAAAATTTATCTTATGATACTCAATATTTATATTGATCAATTTTGCGATTTAATTAAATCAATTTGTTGATCGATTAACGATTGAAATAATCGCCTTATGGTCTTACTTATTTACATCCATCTAGAAATCTTCAAATTCATATGAAAGAGTCTTAATTCTTGGTAGATTTCATTACATCTGACTTTTTAGAGGTCATATTTCACATTTAGGTAATATTCAGTGGCTTAACATTCTCAATTCTGACTTCATGCAAAACGTAAAAAAAAAAAGAAAAAACCCCAATACAAGGGTCAAGGCAATATGCAAATCAAATGTACAATAATTACAGTTATTATTCAGCAAATGCTATAAATAAAAACTTAAAACCATAAACAAATTGATCTGAAAGCAAAAGTGCCTACTGCCTTATGAATTCCATCCAAATTGTTGGACATTGAAATATTTTCATAGTTTCGTCAAAAACCAAAACTTTTTGTTGAGCCAATGGTTTTTTCTTCTCTTTTTTTTTGTTGTTGTTTGATTTTTGTTTATTTGTTTATAAACAATTAGCTGAAGCGTGGCTGAGTGGCAGACAATGAGAGGGAGAGAAACCAAGAGAGAAAGAGACAGTTCAAACGATCTCACAAGCTTTTCTAAGGGGAAGCAACAAACAGAAAAAGCTTTCAATATTCGCAAAGTAAATTCTCTTCAGTTGAGTTTCATTTGTCTGGCTGAGCGGATCGTTTGCTGTGGGGGATCGGGCCCTATTAAATCTATCGTGTCGCTTGTGACCATGATTATTTGTGTGTGTTTGAATGAAAAGTCATAAAACGCCAAAGATTAGCCGTTTAATGGCCACTCAAAAGCGAAACAACGAAATTATTTAAAGAGAGAAAAATAAAGTCTATATCGAAATCGAAATAAAATGTTTAACCTTAATTGGTTCGATGTGATACCTGTCCTTGTGACATTTTTGTGCATTCTGCTTGTGCAAGTCTTAAACATTTATTTGCACATACTAAACGATGAAGTTGATAACAAGAATATTGATTTAGTGCTAAAGCAAAGAGAATTAGATTTCTCCACAACGGATAACACAGAAGTCACACCCTCAACTCCATCACCAACAAATGGCAAATTGGAGAAACAGACGAGCATCTTGGATAGTGATAGGTTAGTTGTCCAGTTGTTTTCCTCTTCTTTGTTTCATTTGTTGTAAATATTTTATTTTTATTCTGTTGAAAACGTGCTTTTACAATTTTCCATTATAAGACAGCAGTGTTCATCATTTATCTTCATGTTGTTTATGTGAAAAGGAAAAGAAATTGAACGAGAAACAAGAAACTATTTAATTTTCTTGACCATTCACACTGCTCATATTACAGTTCCACTGTGGCGTATACGTGATAAGATAAGGTTTTTAATTGTATATGGTTACGATGATTGTTTGCTGTTATTTTTAGCATATATAGTTTTTCTTGGAAGTGGGCTTTAAAAGGCTATTAACACTTTATGAATTACTGGCTTCATAATTGAGAATTTAGGGATTTCCCAAAACGGAAGTACTTGGAAATTTCAAGATTTAGAAATAACAACCTCAAGTCACTTAATTTTTCCTCGTGTTCATGTAGGTAAGCAAGCATTTTCTTCCTTGATTCAAGAATGATTACTGTTTTACTTGATAAAAGAAAAACTTAAGAATTACTCTTCCATATGCTGGAAATCAGATGTATACAACGTACCGAATCAAATTGTGAGGCTAACGCCATAAATGTTTCAAAAGCTGACTCCACAAATAGTCGAAATTGATTATCTAAAGTGATCATATTCAACTCATCAAAAGCATTCGTGGTTGGAAACGATTCCCCGGCATACGAAACATTTGTGATCTGGAAATATAATTTTGGGTGGTTATTTTCTACTTAAATTATATAATATTAAATATTTAGTTAATTTGGCAAACCATATGAATTGTATTTTAAGTATATTCCACTTGAATCACTTAAAGATAATAAAGAGGAGGCATATTTATTATTTATCTATAAGCTTTATGTACTCAAATACTTAAAAAATTCAAGTGTAACAATTGATATAAAAAAGTAGATGGGGCTGTTTTACAGTTACTTGTCTTTTTTGAGCAGCTTTCGGCCCTACGAATTGCGATTCCAATTTATACTACAAGTTCTTTTTAACCAACAATAATTAACATCAAGAAGTGAAAAAATAACAGATGTAATGCCTAGAAAACTAAATAAATGTTTCTTTCAGTTTTCGCTTTTTGTCTTATCTAGAGAAACTAACAAATATCTGGCAAATCTACAGATCTAGCATTCATTATGGTTACGTTCTTATTAAAAACTTTTCAAATCAAATAGAATCTTAAAGAGTATAAAGAAGCTACCCGAACTTGAAAGTTTAGTTTTCCATGGAAGGGTATTATGAGTGACGTTACTTTAGAGCAACGGTGGCCACGGAAATTTCAGTTGGGAGCATCAGCAACAGAGGCTGGGCAGAGAAAATGGTCACTTTTGCTTTTCGACGCACAGAAAAACGATCTTTATGGATCAAGCGAGCGATCCCCGGCAGTTCGTAGACAGAAGGAATGCCCACCATCGAAATTTGCGGGGGAACGAAGAGAAAATGGTCACTTTTTCGCAAAAGTGACCTTTTTTCTGCCCAGCCTCTGCCGGTAAAGAGCCACGGAAGCCAAAAGAGCCACTTCGTAGCCATCCTTGCTTTAGAGCTAGAAATATAACACTTTAAACATAAAGCTAAGCGATCACTATCAAGAGCAAAGTATAAAGTACAAAATATGTGTATTAATAAAGCAAAATAACATAAAACATATATTATCTACTTCCTTATGTAAATACAAACATTTTCAAAAGAATTGATTGTCTATTACAAATAGATAGTGGGGTTGGATTTCAAAGAGAAGAAGCAAACATTTTATGGGATTTTTTATTCCAAGAAAATTACAATTAGTATTTATTTTAAAGAGATGGGATTGGCTCATTTTGTTTTCCCTTAAAATTAAGTAATACCTCATCAGTGTAAACATTATCTGTTTATACACATAAGTACATCTCTCTATATATACATATATAAATCATTTTGCTTATTGTCTTTCTTTGTCTTATTTTATGTATTGTGATGTATGTGATTTTTACAGTGGCATCTCATTGAATTCCATCAATACATCCACAACAACAACAATTACACCACCATCAGCCACGGCAGCAACAACAACAACAACAACACCCACATATAGCACACACAATGGTTTCCTTACACACACGCTCAGTTTTGATACATTCTGCGATGAGTAGTAAGTACCCCCTCCCAAGTACACTGTCCTGCCACAATGAATCCTTCACACTCAGTTGCTAATTGATTTCACTTTACTCACCTTCAATTATAGCCATGAGGATGAAGATACAATATCGCTAGAGAATCTCTTTCCCTGCGATCAAACCGAGATACATGCATCAAAGAAAATTAGTTTCATTATCGAAGAACTGCTGCAAACCGAAGTGAATTATGTCAATAACTTAAAGAAAGGCTTAGAGAACTATGGCTATAAATTGCAAGAGGAAGAAGATTTGCCCGACAATCTGCGAGGACAGCAGCGACAGCAGCAGCTCTTGGGCAATATATCGGAAATCTTGAAATTGCACGAACAAGAGATATTGCCACTCATGATGCGGAATCAGAGAGATCTGAAAGGCCTTTTTGATGAGTTTGCCGCACACTTTGAAGTAAGTATGCTTTGCCCATTAGTTTGTAGCCAAAGGGGTGTGGGTTAGGCCCCAAAAATAAGACTCACAAGAAGTGTTAAATCTATTAGAATGAGAGGCAAAGACAAGTTCCGACATCTGAGTGGAGCCAATCCATCAATATTCATTTGTTTTCCATTTTGGTTTTTGTTTTTTACTTTTGACCGAAGTTCATTTGCGTTTCTAGGCTTGAAATTAAAAATTCAAATATTTGCTTTTTGCTGGTTAACAATATTATTGTTGTTGTAGTTTTTTGTTTTCTTCATTTTATACTTTTTTCTACTTAACTGACACCTGAGAGCTTATTATACCCTGCAGTTCTGAGGTTAAGAGGGTATATTCTGTATACATATTTACTTTAAAAGAGTTTTTTTTGAAAAAAGATTTCCAATTGGTACTATGTTGTATCTAGTATTAATAGCTAGTTAATACGATGTCTTATTAGAAAATTCCTGCCTAATAAAATTACTTACATAGATATTACTTTATATACTTATCTTAGTTTGACTTACACAATAATAAACGTAGCTTAGGAACTTATTAGATGTTATCTAAGCAGCTAATATCGTTTAATAGTAACTGACTGATGTCATTTTTATTAAATTAGTCATGCAAAACAAAAACTTTTTAATCAAACAGAATCAACTTCGTTTTCATCAAATTACAGGGTATTTCGTAGAGGCATCTTAATTAGCAATTTTATTTTTGTTTTACTATTTAACGTATTCATGCTTCTTTTTTCTCCTTTTTTTTTTAATTTTGCCTAATGAGTTTCGTTGGCGTTTTAGGTTTGGCAAAGAAAAAAACCAATTTGTGCAAAAAAAAATGGAAATAAAAAATTTAAATAAAAGCCACATGCAAGTGAATTGAATTTTAAATTACATAAACCTCAACACTTGTCAACGACTCAATAAATCAATTCCAAGAAGCAACATTTCGGTTTGTTTTTAGTTGTTTTGTGTTTTTCAATTATTTTCCAATGTCTTTCACACCTGTTGACAATTGTGTCACGATTCGTTCTGTGTCATTAATATGCTCAAAATGTATCGAATATTGTATATTTTAAAGAATTATCTTTTACCGGTCACAGGGTCTAGTATATAAATTAACAAAAACTTTACCAGTTTCAAAATGAGCCACAATTAACACATAATGCCATAATGATGAAGTCGCAGTAAAGTCCCATGATAAGATTAATCAACACAAAATATATCTGTAGGTACATACATATAAAAAAAAAAGTACTATAATAACAAAAGTCGACTCGGCGCCAATTGCTAACGACAATTTGTTATAAAATGTAAGAAATATCTAAGGCAAACATTTGCCGGCATTTCAACTGCTGACGTCATCGGTAATTTTCTCCGGGGGGTTTGGTTTTTAGCCCGTTAACATGACAATACTGAAATACATATACATTTATATCTAAATGTGTGTGTGTGTGTGTGTATAATGTGTGTGTGAATATGGTATACCAAACACAACACACAAAATCACTGACCAAGCAGCCTCAATCTGACAAAATGTATCTAATGGATGATGAACAAGTACTCAACAAATTTCTACATAAAAATCACACACACTTACACATGTTTTGTATGTGTGTGTGTGTGTGTAATTTAGATGTGTTTGTAGATTATTCTTGAAGATTTTCTATTGCCTCACATGTGGCACATGGCGGACACAATGCCTTCAATCAGCCAAAGAGTGAGTGTGTACGAGTGTTGACAGTGAAATGATCAATTTAAATTGATATTCAGAGCCATACATATAGGCGAGGGTTAATCTTAAAGTTTTTCACCCTAAGGGCACTTCATAAATTGTATATATACATATATTGAAATATACTTTTCGCACTTGTATATTTAAATGTTACGAAATAAATTTCTTGAATAGTTTTTACTTCTGTTTGTTATGCTTCATTATAAATTCTGTTGTAAAACAATTCCCTATTTGTTTCAAAAATTTACAAAAACTTCAGAACTCTTTCTTATAAGAAAACTCCAATTATCTTGGGCCTTGATCGCTTTTTGAAAGACGAAATCAAATTATGTTTTCCTTAAAAAATGTATAGAAAATAAAATTAAAAGCTTTTCCTTTTTGCTCTTTGTATGAAAAGAAAATGTCAAAGTCTTATTTTTGATATTCAAAAATGTTACAAAGGTCTTTCGTTAGCGTTCTTAAATATTAGACAAGTAAACTATGAGAAAATGAATTTTGGTTTTTCGACAACCATTTAAAAGATACTTTCCTTATGAACAAAAGTTACTTTATCTCTGTTTAATTCAATAAATTGTGGTATGTCCCTGACAATGACTTTTCAAACAGAGAAAAAAAAAAATGGTTTTTCTTATGCAATCCACAATAAACACAGGGTGACACTCTTTAACGCCAAACGAATATTGGCTTCTTGTCTGGCCTCATTCTCATGTTCATTTCTTATGTCATATTGAAATTCTCCGAAAATTTAACTGGCCCTCTTCGTCAGGCGAGATGAAGCAGGTAACATTCCTGCCACAAGACCCCTGCAAATCTCTTACTTAATGCTTAGCAAACATGCTAAAGCCTCCTAAACTGATTTATGCATCTTTCTTTATATTTTGTATTCTTTTATTTTTGGGCTCTGCCGAGTGCCAGTGCGAATTCAAATGATTCACCGTGTAGGCAAACGCAAATGATTTGCTAAATTTATCATAAAAATGTTCGAAAATATGTTTGTTTGTGTTTATACACATTATTTTGGCAAGACTTTAGTCTAAACAAATCTTTAGCAAAATAGTATGTAGATGGATTTCCTCTTCAACTAGTAGTTGAAAAATTAAAATCGATTAAAAATTCTTTGTCTATTTTGGCATTTGAGACTTTGTTTGGTCATAAATCTTGCCTTTCCATATATCCACATCCATATATCGGTATAAAACATACTTTAAATGGTGCTTGGTCGCCGCCAATAAGTCTGTGTGTGTGAGTGAATATGTCTAGATTTTGTTTAATACTCACAAATTAAATGGAATTAACAAAATAAAAAGCAATAAAAGCGCTCATAGTTCTGTCTGGGAAATCAATTGAATGTGAGTTTACTCTCGGTGTGGATTAGTGATCAACAAAAGTGTAAATATAATTATAGTATAGAAATAATTCACTTGCCATGATCAAGGTTAGGTAATTGATCTACATGTGAGTCAAATTCTTATCAGATAACATTCATTGCAAAATATAATGCAATAATATTAAGGGTTTTTTTTTTTCAATTTTTTTTCTATTGACTAATAAATCTAAATTGGTTTATATATTTAGATCATGATTACTAAGCAATATAACCAAGAGTTAATCAGGGGAAACCATCAACCTTGACAGCTTAGAGACTATTTTCTATGAATGTTTCTATTTGCATAAAAAATAGTTTATTATAATTTAAAAATTATAAATTTATTTCATAACTAAAGATTTTTGTTTAAAATCTTAGAATATAGAATAAAAACTATTATTGTTTTTTAAAGAATATTTTTAAATCGATTTGATGCTAAATTGTTTCAAAGTTTCAGATCAGACACTTAGCTTTTAATTCATAGAATTGATAAAGGGTTTTGACTCTTCTCTACTTGTAGGGTGAATAATTTCCAACTAATATTTATTCTATAAAGGTATTGTATAAGGGTATTTCTGCCATCACCAGGATCAACTATTTGGTTTTGTTTATGTGTATGTATGTATAATAGGTTAATATCCGAAAGCCTTAGCAGACAATTCTATTTAGAAAGAGATTAGCCATTGTTTCACGAAAGTTAGTAAATGTTTATATGCATGATTCATACGTTGTAGACTTAGATTGAAATATTATCTTTATAATATGTATAATCAGTTAGGTATAATGGTTTTGTTCAACATACTTGATTGTCTTATTCTACAGTAGTGTATATACAGTAGAATCCGGTTATAGCGACGCTCAACGGAACGACGATTTTCGTCGTTATATCCGGAAGACGTACTAAACGGAGGCCCTTTCATATAAGTTTGCATTGGGACCAACCAATTACTCATGGAACCTTAGTCGCTATAACCGGACGGACGTTATAAGCAGAGTCATTATAACCGGATTCTACTGTATACCTATATGTATATTTAAGTTCCTTGTTTAAAATAGGCGAGTTTCTTTTTCGATTTAATACCTTTTCCACCTTCAAAAACAATCTACATACAATCATCAAAGTCTGTTAATTTGCTTTACCAAAACTATATATCGAAAGTGGTCATAATTTCCAAGAAAACAAATTCTTGAGGCAAACTATCATCAACAAAATGACATCCAAATCAAATTTTCTAAGTAAAACATGCTTTTTGAAAAAAGATTCCATGTTTTGTGTTTCTAACTAGGTCACAGACTTTGGATTTCATTATATGAATTCACAAAACACAGTTACCAGAATAATAAGTCGATTTTTATAGGGTCTCTGGCAATTGCAAAGCTTAACACGTAACATTTTCTAACTTCATCATATAAGCCCTACCTAGATATTTGTCTGAGATTAAAATGTAATATATTTAACATCCCCTTTATAGCAGATATAAAAAACACATGTGTAAAGAAAACAAAAGTTATTGTTATAATGGAAGGGGTGAGAAAAGAGAAGAGAGTACCCACCACGACCTTTATGATGGAAGATCTTCTTTTCAAACCACCTTTCTTGATCTGTCCATAAAAAATAGATATATATGTATTTTCATTCATCTTCTAGTTAATTTTCATAAAAAATTACAACAAATGACTCAATTCTTTACAAGAATGTATGCATTTATGTATGTATATATGTATGAATATGGGAATAACAAAATAGTTTGTCACCTTTTAGACAAATATTTGAATGCTTTTGTCGAAAAGATAAATCAGAAAGGGAAACGGTAAATGCAAATGATTATGCAGATTTCAATAAATGATAATGTATGTAGAGAAACTATAACTCACAATTGTGATTATCACATCAAGTGAGTTTTGATTTTAATGAATTTTCTTTTATATGTATGAAAATATTTTGCACGTTTGCACTAGTTATTCGTAGTCGTTTTCTCTATCTCACAATCCACTGTTTGTGGTAGATGAAATTTGCATTTGCATTTGCTTTGGCACACAGACAAAATAAAGCGACAACCGACAGGAATTCCAAATTTTCCATGCTGCAGCTTTCGCCCGAAGGTTCATACAGTTCGCATGGTCGCCTTCTTATTTTTCTCTCTTCTTTTTTCTACACTGTTTTTTAGTTAACTACGTGACTTAAATACTCAAAAAATTATGATTTCGCTAGCAGACAGAGGGAGCACCTATAAGCAGACATACTATATAGTCTAAATACATATATATGTATATATAAATATAGCTAAGACTGATGCTTATTATGCAAAAAGAGAGACTGACAAAGAAAAATGTATGAGAAATGAAAAGGAACCCGAAAAAACCGAGACCGCAAATTGAAATTGAAATGGGTAATGCTTAGACAAGAGGTTTGTCATAATTGCACCCTGTATATATTCACAGGGAAAACCTTAGGGAATATTAGTTTTAACTAACTGCTAGAGTACCATTTTTAGTTTGTTGAATTAATTGTTGATGGAATCCTTATTCTTTAAGTCAGAAACCGCACTTTGAGGTCACCAGAATATTTACTTGTTTTTATATTTTTCTAACTGTATAGGAAAATAATAATTTAATAAAAGAATTTACTAAACATTTACCTTTATAAGTAAATATGTACTGAATGATTGTATAATATCCCCTGCAAAGTTAAATACTTATCGGTATCACGGAATTGAAGATCTAAGTCAGAATCTTATTTTCCGATACTTCCAATTTGTAATTTTTAATTTTAAGTGGTTCATTTCAATCCTTAATTGTTTTCGTGATTAGATGATAAACAAATAATAACCTTAGTATCTAAATTTAAAATAATGACTGAAATTCTTATATTGTTATTAAAGAATATATTTTTGTTTCGTTTTAGAAAAATCATTTCTATTGTTATGTAACATTTACCATGGGCAAAAAGTCATCAATGCAGCTGCGTCAAGAGAACAGAGAGTTTCTGTTGGTAAGTAATAGAAATCAAATATATTTCTCAATATATTAAAACACATAATCTTCTTTCAGAATTATCAAACATTAATAAAAGACAAACTGGGCATTGATAGTTTTCTAGTGCAGCCCATACAAAGACTGACCCGTTATCCTTTGCTATTGCAGCAATTCATATCGGTAACTTCAATCGACTTTAAGACTTACGATGCAGTCAACTGAATATGTTTTTTGTATCTTCTAGGAATTCTATAAAAGTGGCATAAGTTGCAAGCCAGTGCTGACTGCCGTTTGTAAGTTGGAGACACGAATGCGTCGTGCTCTGGATGTGGTCAATCAGGCCGAGGAGATACCCAATATCGATGAGCTAAATGAGGCAAGGAATGGTTATGGATATGTCGATTAAATACGATACTCATGCATTTCTCTCTCATTATTTCAGTTCGATTTACTGCAGCTGGGCAACTTTCGACGATCAACAGAATTCGATGCCCAACATTTTCCCACAAAGAAGAAATATCGTTCAAAAGTCTTTCTTTTCGATCGTTGTCTTGTCTGTGCGGAAGTGCGCAAGAAACGTTTAACCTATCGCCATCATTACAATTGGGAGCATGTGGAATTACAGCGTCCTCTGGATGCTCCCACCTCTAATGCCAATAAGATTATCAATTTGCTGATCAAACAGAGTCATCTGCAGCAGTTGGAGAAGGATAAAAGCAATGGAGGCGGCAGCGTTATCACTCTGCCAGGTGGCAAGCGGGAGGAGTATTCTTTTGTGGCCTCGGAAGCTTCAGTGGTCAAGCAATGGCTCCAGGCCACCCATAAGATCATTGAAATAGCCCGCCATGAGCATGCCCAGCGTAATACTTTCTCTCTGCCCATGCATTTAGTTTTGGGCGTGTTTTTAGCCATTTGGCTAATATGGCAATATGTCTAGGCAAATAAGTTAAGATAGAATAAAAATTAAGTTATTTCCCCTCATAAAATCCTCAAACCACTCATGTGGATTTTCTTTTTCTTTTCTTTTGTGAGTGTCTTCTTGTCTTCCTTTGCTAGTCGAGCGTAAAATAAGTTTGCTGCAGTTTCTTGACAAATATTTATGATAAATTGCCTTTGCAGTGGCCACTACAACCATCACTTCTATTCTCAGCCCATGTGTCCTTGTTGCAAAATGCAAAATGTAAATAGCTTTTCATCCTTTTGTTGGTGTTGTCTCACATGGTGGGGAAGAAAGATATAGAAGGAAACTGTTCATACAGTGGGGTTGCCTTGTGGCTCTTTCTTATTTTATGACAAATCTATTTATTTAAAATTTATGACGGCCAAAAGGAAAACGTGCCAAGTCATGCTTGGTTTAAGCCACCTCCTTCGAGCAACTAATGAACCATAGACTAGAAACATTGCATATACATGAAGCCATATACAAATGACGAATCAAAGCGTTGACTCAAAAAGTTAATACACAAAGTCAGTGGTTTTTTATAACGAAACTTTAAATTTAATACATATTGCAGACATAACGTTACCAGATTCCCGATCAGCACCTCTGGGAATTTATCTTCATCTTTGGGGCAAAACCTTTCAAATTGTTTGTGGAATATTCTATTTTTTAATTGTAAACTATTTGATATGACATTTCGCCCACTGTAGTCCAAAAAACTCAAACAAAATCAAAATTGTCATATCTTTTATCCTCTTTGCTGTTCTGTGGCAGTTTCCTTAAGCAAATCAAAGCTCATTTTCCCATTACTCTGATTATCCGGTCAAACGATTGCCAAAATAGACTTTGAAAGATGCCAGAAAAAAAACACGAATGTGGTGCTTATATACCAAATACTCAAGAGTTCAAAGATGGTCACACAAAAAAAAACATAAATACAAGAAAGAAAAAGAAATGTGCACTAATGAAGTTAAACAAGGGCGCAGCAAAGTATGCTATATAACTTTTTGAGAACTCTGTCGAGCGAGTGAGTGTAAGTGTGAGTGTGAGGTTTGTTGGTGTATATGTATGTGTGTGTGTGTGTTTGTTTTTTTTGCCGGAGATGTGACAAAATTTGCACAAAAGCAATTTGTTAAGAAGGCAACAACAAAAACGCAACGCGACAAGTAAGAGAGATGAAGAAATGATGGTGGAAGGGGAGAGGAGGTGGCAGGACTCTTATGGAGTTGCCTGTCTAAGCAAATTTTTTGTGTCGCCCTTGTTGCTTTATTATATTATGTCATTTATGTCGCGTTGCTTGGCTGCCTTCTGCTCTGTTGCTCACTTTATCTGTATGTCTGTGTGTGTGTTTATATGCAAAAAGGATAAAGGATAATGCCGTGTTCTTACCAGAGCAGCTTAAGTGTATTAATGTCTGTCAAGTAGTTGTCGCAAAAGAGAGTGACGTGTATGTAAACGATTTGACATTTTTATGAGCAAAAACCAAAAAGACAACAAAAGCAAACACTCAGCTCAGTTGGCCAAAACCAAAACCAAGACAAAAACAAAAAATAAAATAAAGGACAACAAGTTGTAGTAAAAGAAGAAGACTAGAGGCATATTTTTGGGTTTTTATCTTAAGTAAATATTTCAATATTCCAGTCCATTGGCTTTCATTTTGGAAATTCATTTTTGTCCCCCTTTTTGAATGCCCCTCACGTAGTTTGTCACATGTTTTTTCTCTCTTCTGTTGAACTAAATGCATAATTTGAGCACACACTCTACACACATACACACACAATTCACAACATTGCGCCTAAAATGTTGGCAATAGAATTGTAAAATGCCTTGAGGCATAATTTATTTGAATTCTGTGGGGCACGTTTTAGCCAACAAAAAAAAAAAAAAGGGAAGCAAAAAAAGAAGGAAAAATACTTTCTAACACAACAAATTTGCCAAGTAATTGCACAAATTATTGCACGTAGGCCGATGGAGCACATGTCATGACAGAGAAGTAGGAGAAGACGATGGAGCATCGCAGCTGGCACAGGACTCATCTTCAGGCTTCACGCTACATTAAATTAACTTGACATATTCGGAGGAACTGGGCACGCAACTGTTGCTAATTTTTTTCTTCCATTCTTTTCTTCTCCTGGTTCATTGGATTTTTCTTCGGCATATGTGAGATGTTGTTGTTGTGTGGGATGTGTGTGTGGTGTGTAAATTATCCAATTCACAGCCAGCTTGCGAGTTGTCGCCTTTAGGGTCACAGGATATTCTCACTCTCTTTCTCTCAATAACTCCATCCACTCCCCCTGGAGCTAAGCTCAGATATGTACATCTGTCTCTTTGTCTATGTGAAAATTGTATTACCAACGCATGTAAATGCAACACTTAGGCACGCATTTCCATCTTTCCAATTGTGTTTTTCCCCTCCCCTGATCCATGCTCCAAAACTCTCTATGTCTCTACCTCTGGCTTCCATTCATGGTGAAGTGTATTTCGTTTGTGAAGCTTGGGAAAAAGTTCAAATTTCAACTGCGAAATGGCACGTGAAACAATGTGCCTTAACGGGCATAGCTTCAAGGCATAATAAAGCACAGTGGAGCAAAATAGCTAAATTGGGAAACAGTCAATAGAAAGAGATATATAAATAAATATAAGAAATCACTCATTTTACTAGAAATTTTTTCACAAACTTTTATTTGTCCTTATCCAAATTTATTCACATCATGAATAGTGGTACTTCAATTCATTTATCAAATAAAACTAATGCTTACCAACGTGTCATAACAAATGTTGTTTTTTTATAAAAAATACTTCAAGATTTTGTGTATATTTAATCTTCTATTGCCTTTCCAGCCAAATAATTTCAAGCATTTTGCTTCACCTAATAGAGGGGAAAAGCAAACTTATATTGGAACTAGTAGAAAATACTTAAAAACTCCTTAACACAATCTCCGAAAGAAAAACTTGGAAAAATAGTAAAAAGAAACGGTAATTGCATTCATAAATTCATTCAATAATCAAACTTCTCAATAAAAATGTATATTGAAAGAAATATTCTTGATAAGATAATTTTTCAGTTTGTATCAAGTTTGCTCAAAGTCAATCAAAAGTCTGAATCTTACGGCATGAGAGGGACATTTCCAAAAATTTAGAAAATTTGTTAGGTTGCTGTTTTAGATATGTATGTAGGTTTGTTCTTTTATTATATTATCATAATGATCATCTTTTGAATATATTATCTGAATGATAGGTGCTTTACATATTCTTGTTTTAGTTCTTTTCGCAATTCTTCAAAGACACTTATAATAAGTAATGTGGTCCAATGATTCGGACTTATGTCAAAACCACTAAAGGACGTTCTGTTATGAACAGTATCTTCTTTGAGATACTTTTAGTGAGCAAAAGTGAACTTCTGCGTTCAGTTTCTTCGACCTTCCAGACCTTTACTACAACTTTTTATCGTAGTTTCGTGCCACTGTCCACATATGGATGTTGCTATTGCTGCTAGCACAAATCAAGTAAAACACGACAATGCCCCAGCCGGAATATGTGTGAATTTGCCGACGATGACAACTGATAATAGATCGAATTACGCACGTTTCACACCAGGATTCAGGACTGAGAACTGAGAGCAGCCCAAGAACCCTTAAAACCTCGGGTAAGGAAAGTGCGCCCAAGCATTAGATAAATAAAAAAAAAAAAAAACAAAAGGCATGTTTTTTTTTTTTTGTGTTGTATTCGTTTTTTGGGCCTTTTTCTGTAAGCCGCAAAACGAGGCAAAGTCTGGCAATGGGAAACAGGAAATGTTTGATAATCGCAGAACACAAAATGCAGCGTCACACGTATCGACAAAGGCTGTTGGGATGATGATGATGAAGCTGATGATGTTACTGATGATGGCATACTGATGCCCGATGTCTGATAATGCGAGGGGTTCAAATCACGTAGTCGTAGGGAGGGATTGGTTGAAGGTCTTCCCGCATTGATAAATGCGCTCTGTTAAGTGGCATGTTTTGGGTTAAATGCGGTGTAAAATGTGCTAAACCCTCTGTAACAACAAAAAAAAAAAAATCATCACCCACCTTTCACCTCCTTCCCAACAACCAAATGGCATAATAACCATCTACCTAAATGGGTTGTTGGGTGTCGGAAGGTGGCGGCAAAAATGTGAATGACAGTTCAGTTAGCAGCAACAGCGGCCACCGAAGCCGATGCCGCTGCCGTCTTGGAACTGTCAACCTGGAGCTCTGACGCATATAAATCGCCTTGCACCTGCCGTGTCTAAGTGTATGTGCTAGCATATGCTAGCCAAGCCCAGCCAAATTGAAATTTAAAACGAGGAAAAACCAATAAAAAACAAGTTACAGACGACGGCAATACAAATTGCAGCGACGACAGCTGAAAGGCCCAAGTCCAAGTCCTTTTGCCTGCGCCATCTCTCGCTCTAGAAGTCGTCTTTATGCCCAATACCAAACCCAATCCCAAATGCAATTCGCGCCCAGAAGCAACCGAACCAGCAGCATACAAATGCCGTCAGCAGCCAAAGGATAATATAATGCACGTTGTTGAAGAATAATGGTTGGTGCCAACAAAGACAACGTTCTCGTTGCAAGGACTAAGCTTGTCTGCCAGCCCGTAAAAAAAGGCACCCCAAAACCCCATCCCTTTCTCTTTCACCACCTCCGCCCTCCCCCATCCAAAAAATATCGTTAGGTGGCGGACAATAACGAGATGCCAAGGAACGGCAATGACAGGCGATTTTAATAGAATAGACTAAGCCCGAGAGGAGCATGAAGGATAATGGCAAGGCCAAGCAAAGGCGGGAGTGAGCGAAGTCTAGTGCGTGAGTTCAAATAGTTATGGCCTTTGTTCCTTAAACGAACATGTCAGTTTATTGATCTTAGGCCAAACCAACAAGAAACTAACCAAGAGATCGTTAAAAATGCATGAGAACAAACAGTAGTATGAAGACTCCTGGAGTTTAATCAAGGATATGCAGCATGGGGATCTCTGAACTGCAGATGAAGATTATATTTTTGACTTCCAAAAGAAAATTAAAGAGTCACTCTTTTATTCAGATTATGAGAAGTAAAACTTTAGATACAATTATCAAAGTAATTATCGTAAAACCAACTTTCATACAAATTTTTTATCAATCTCGATATCTAATAAGTTATCGATGACGTTTTAGGAACAAGAACCAACATATTAGCGCTACTTTATTAAGTTGTCTCATCGAAGAATAGAGAAGAAAGGCAAAAAGACATGATTTTTGAATAATTCCGATTCACAAATTGCGACTCCGATAATTAAACTTTTTAAGCGATTTGATAGTTGTTGCATTAGGATTATTAAAACTAACTTGAGTTAATGATCTAGTAAAGCCTAGGTTCACGTTGATTTTCATAAATAACAACAACTACAATACAGCAATAAACTGTACTGTACTAATCAAGAGAGTTTCATTTTAAAAAGTAATAAGTTTTTTAAGGAAATTTTTTGATAAATTGCTTAAAGTAAATATTTTCAAAAATAAACTCCCAGAGTGTTTTCATGTTAAACATAAAATACAACTTGACTTCATATTAGCCAAAAGAGTTTCAAAGGCAAAGTTTGGGCCACAAAAATTATATGCCACAATAAAATAAAAAAGAAAATTATCTATTTTGGTCATGTGTAAGTCAAACAAATTCATTTTTGTGGTAAATCCCAGCCCAAATTTCATGCATGACCCATAAAAGCTGAGAACCTTCACACCCGTCCCACCAGACCTCCGCCCCTCCCACGAGCATGAGCATGAGCATATAAACATACAACAAGAACATATTTTCTATTTATGACTCACTGGACCTGAATCTGGAAAAAAGGAAGAAAAAAATTCAACACGCTCACACAAAAATTGCCAATTAAGCGCATTTATGACTGCAACGCTGGGACTAGTGTTGCGAATGGAAGTGACGCTGTGTGCCAGTGTGGGTAGTGTCGCTATGACGCAGGTAGTTCCTTGGGTGGGAGGTAAGGTGGGTGGAGTTGCGTTGCAACTCGAATTGAAAGCCAAACTTGGACCTTGGGCTATCATAAACATTCTTAATGTGAGAACGTGTGCACTCGCCGACGTTCATAGCCATAGCCATAGGATTATTAAGAAACAATGAAGCGCAAAGCGGGCGGGAGAGGCGGGCGTCGCTAGTGATGCCGCCTGCAAGTATGCAATAAAAGCGGACACATAATGCCAACTTTATGGTTGGAAGTTAAAACCGGACGGAAACTAAATATGTATGCTATAGTTGACGTTGGCTGTTGACACCAAAAACGCAAACTGAAGCCCCGGACATGACATTTTCGAGGGTAGTTTGCCGCCGCGTGGATAACTTGCCGACTGGTTGGCTGCTTCCTTGGTTGGCATTTTGACGACAACATAATTTGTAATTTGAATTTGTTTCGTGACCAAGCATAAGCAATGAGTCTGCCGTCTATTTTCTAGCGCCGTACAAGGGAAGGGAAAGTCCCTTCTTTCCCTTTCGAATCCTTAGCTTGGGAGGTAACAAACAAAACCAAAAAAAGTAACAACTTCTTATGTGCATTAAATTGATCACCTTAATGAGGTGAATCGATATAATCTAATTTAACTGATACCTCATACTGTTTCATCAATTGTGGAAGTCCTTAAATGGAATTCGCAAGAGCCTTTTTTTGCTAGTATTAAAGGGAAACAAGACGATTTAATGCCTAAAAAAGATTTGATGATTTAAAATCAAAACTTTGAGGAATTGAACCAATTTGAATAACATTTTTGTAGGAAAGTTGAAAATAATGAAAGAAAAAGACAACACATGATATGATGCTAAAATGAAAAATTGAAACTAAAACAATTCAATTCCTAATGCTCACATTGTCTATCACAGAACTTATATTAAAAGTAAGTTAGAATAAGTGAAACGAAGCAAGTCATGAGAATTATATTATCCAGCATATTGAATTATAAATGAAAAAAACAATAATTAGCATACAGCAATTAGATTTAATATTAATATTTCAAACACCATAAAACAAAAATTTAAAATATAAAGGCTAGTTTTGGCTTGAAGACTTTGAAAAAATACAAATTCTTATTCTCATTTTGTCAGAATCATAAATTACTTCATAAAATAAACAAGTTCTGTTCAATTTTATCAACAACAGCCAAAGAAAAGAGTTTAACAAGTTAGAGTAAATACAACAGGTATACAGAAGTTTCCCTGTCTTATAAATTTCCCTGTTAATTTCACTTAGAGACAGAGGACAATCACCTAGCAAATTAATTACTTTCGCAGCTGGATGAAGAAGGTGGGTAAATGAGGGAGTTGGTTAACTAATCCAGCTGGCAGCTGCATTACAAATAATTAAAAAGTAGCCAACCAGCCACAAGACAGAGTCATGGAGATTGGCCCCCCTCTAACTCGCTCCTTTACCAACAGCCACGCCAAGACGCAACACCCCTTTAAGACGCATCCCTTACATCAGGGACATTGGGCTCAGAGGCTTTCAGACATTTCATTTGACTTGGCCTTGGCTTGTGGCCCATCGCCCCCATTCTTCATCTTTGCCAAAAACCAAACAATTTTTGTCTTTTACTTTTTTGTTGGTTTGCTTGCTGATTTATGCGCTTATCAAGCTGAAGCGTCGCCAGTTTTATGGGGTAATGTCTGGCGTCGTTTAGTTGCCAACCATAAATGTCCTGAATGTCCTGAACGCACACAAATTTGCCATTTTAATGCCACGTTTTTCAATTCCTGATGCGACCTCTTCTACCTCTTCTCTCGCCACCTTTTCAGCTGCAATACCTGATGTGGTGGCCATGGCTTAGGCCATTTTGCTGGTTCGACAGTTTTTCATTACGCACAAATCCTTTGGGGCATGCATCAACAGAAAAATTTCTCTTGACTTAAAGGCAAAAAAAAAACTAATCCTCCACTTGTCATCATCATCATCATCTTTAAGCTGCATATAAAGAAATGTTTCTTCTAGTTTTTTTTATTTTCTTTCTTGCTTGCTTGCAGTTGCAGCTATCTAAATTACCCAGAGACATCCGGATCCCGGTACCTAGAAGCATAAGCATAAACAGGATGCGCCCAAAAGCTATTTAGAAGTCTCTGACACTAGTTATTTGGCTTTTCTTTTTTCTATCATTTTGGCTTCTCTTTAGGTTTATTTCAGGAAGGAAATGTAAGCACACTCAACACATAGAACTAGAGAGAGAGAGGGGGGGGAGAGAGAGAGAGAGGGAGGGAGAGAGAGAGAGAGTGAGGATGAAGTGGTTTTTGGAGAAAAGCTTTTTGGCACGCGCAAACAAAAAGATAAGTTAATGCAAAGTTCCATAAGTTGTCCAATTAATGATAAACTATGACCTAAGTGTCTGACGTCTAAGTGCTGCATTTAGTAACATTTGCAATCTGGTCACCACTGGCACAATCATTTGCAAACCAAAATGCTGATTCAATGTTAAATCAATCTCATCCAGTAGAGCTTCTTCCAGAGCTCCTGCTATATTACGCTTCTTAACAATCTCTACTTTGGGTTTCATCAGTGGATAATTTCGCGGGCAGGTGAATATCAATTGTAGAGCCAATCCCCCTGGATGGCCTTCGTCATAGTTCAATGTGGAGAGGGGCACCTTCAATTTCAATTGTGGCTTATGGCTTAATACCAAATATGCGAAACCCAAATAATGCATAGTACGTATCTCAATGTTTTGCAAACCAGCAAGAAATTTGGCAAGACGCTCACTATTCCTATTGGCATTTTCCTGAATTCTAAGTGCCATAATAATTTTGCTTACAAGGGATTTGCTTTTGTTTCATTCTGGGCCTAAATTTCTTTTTTTTTTTTTTTTTTTTTTTTTTTTTTTTTTTTTGGTTGCTTGGTTTTTTATTTCAAATGTAAAAGCCTGGGAAATTGCGATGACTAGATTTGATTATGCAAACGGATTTCTGTTTGCGGTATGCAAATTAGTTTTGGCTGATTATGGCGAAAATTGGCAAAAAAGCCACCCCTAGGTACAGTAAAGACTTCCATTTGAAGGACAACAACTGTTAATACATAAATGTGTGTTAGGCACGGAAGTGCAATATTTTTTAAAATTATTTGTAGAGTTCAATTAATAATAATTTTTACCTATGCGGTCGTTCAAATAATAAATAATGCAATTTTGGCGGAGGAGGTCCTGAGATTCAATATGCTGTCAAAGGGGCTTGGGGAAGGGGATCAAAAAAAGACACATCAGGAATTTAAAAGACAACAATTCATTAAAAACTTTACTTAGTTTTGTTGTGGGTATCTATTTTATTTTTAAAAAATGTTCATTAAATTGAACAAATCTTCAACCCAGAACCCAAAGGTTTACGAAATTCTGTCTTTATTCTGAATATATCGCTGTATATTTATAAAAATATCAATTATCTTTTTAACAACAAATTGCCCAGGACCAGGACAATTTGGCTGTTCATTAACAGAGAGTTTACTGTAAGGGATATAGTTTTGTCATTTGGTGTTCAGACGTGCGTGTTGGTAGTCGCCCGAGGGAAATCTTCATATGAATAAAACCAAAAAATGAAGTTGAAATTTACATCTGCCTTGCCTTTGATTTTACGCCCTAACGCCCTTTTGAAAACTACTTACTTTGACTGATAATGAGTATGTGTGTGTCATCGTGTATCTCCGTGTGTGTGATTCATCATCATTCACTCATCTTGTCAATCAAATTTCAATAAGCCCCACACAAACAAACAACGCAAAATAGAAAGGAAACCCGCCCTTCTACTAATTCAAACAGCAAAACGAACTCACTCAAACATGTTGCAAGTTGTCGAGTTAAATTCCCCTACTGAGAGGCGCCACCACGAGACGAGGCTGTGCCGAACGAATCTCAAAACGAAGTGATATGGTTGGCCGCCTACTGGCAACGCCCCTTGGACGTGACCTGGAATTTGGAGGCGGCAACCCCGAAATGCAATTGCTGAAAGGACTTTGAGTCCTTTCATCATCAGTTGGCAAGGGGCAGTCAAGAAAGTCGAGCAGAAATTCGCATCGTGCTGCAATGTTGCAAATACGAAAAATTAAAGGAACATGAACTGACTTTTCATCTTGTATTGACTTTTCCCAAGCAGCAAGCTTTTTCATACACATATAGACATATAGACACATTCTAGCATTTTGTGATTGGCTGAAATGAAATGTATTTTTCTTTTTGTCCTTTTCATAGGGGTTGGCTGGTAGTCGAAACTTTGGCGCATTGTTTTAAGAGTTTTCCGGTTTTCAATGTTGAAAGTTTTTCACTTAAAAACTAAAGCACTTGTTTACGATTTCAAGTGTCATAGAGCGAAAGAGAACCTGTCATAATTTGGTCATTCCCCTTCTGCCTTCTCGATGCTGATTTTTCGATTCTCGATTTTTGGGAGAAAACTTTACCACTTGAGAAATCTTCTTCATGTTGGTTTTTATGCTAATGAGGCAAAGAAACTTTCCCTCTATGCGTATATTTGTAATTGAAAGTTTTGTTCTTCGCCAAGAAAAAATAAAGAAATTATCACTTAACTGGTTTGGTGGTTTCTATGAATTCAATTGGGAAGTGCCACACCCCAGTTAATGGTGATGCTGTACATGTTTTTCACACATTTTTGATAAGATATCGTATGCAGTAGAAAAGGTTATAAAATCAAGCGACAAGTCTTCTCAGCAGATGAGTACGTATATTTTGGTTTAATTGGAGACATCAGCATCAAAAGAGTCGGCGACGGCATGAAATACATTTCAACGTGGCTTCTAATAGGCCTTTTACTCATATTGGCCATAACCAGCGAGGCCAAGCCAAAGAAGACCAAGAATAAGCAGAAACAAATTGATGGAGAACTTGTCAAGGCGGAGTCCTGCAAGCCAGCCAATTGTAAATTGCCTGATTGTCGCTGCTCAGGTGTAACATTGCCGCGCTCCAAGTTTGCGGGCCAAGAGAAAGAGATTCCTCAGGTAAAACTTTTAGGGAAATATTTTATACTTGATTAGCTAATTGGAAACACAATTAGTGATAACTTAGTATAACTAGGTGGTACATAGAAAAGAAAAGTTAATTATGATCGCTACTTAAGTTTTTTTTTGATTTTAGAAAGTTTTGATTTAAAATATTTGAAAGATTTTATGGCAAATTTGGAATGGAATCTAATGAGATTGCCCTCTAAACAAAGTCGCATTTGTCATCAACAAATTTTCACAGTTTCTTAAGGAGCACTCAATGAAAAAACTAATTTTAAGTCCTCCTTTTGGAGGCAAGTCGTCCGTTTCGTCGTTTTGAATGTAAAACACAATATTTTAATCATGGTTACATTTAAAAAGTTACTGTGGCTGCATTTCGATTACTAGAGATGACAAAAAATCGATTGACAATCAATTTAACGGCTAACTTCTGATCTTTCTTACTCACTTAAGTTTGTTACAATCACCTTTGATGATGCTGTAAATGTTGTCAACTATGCCCAATACGAGTTGCTTTTCAATGAGCTTACCAATCCCGATGGTTGCCCAGCCTCTGGAACATTCTTCCTGTCCCATGAATACACGGATTACACCCGCGTTAATGCTTTATATAATGCTGGCCATGAGATTGCCCTGCATTCGGTCAGTCATGGAGATGGCACTGACTATTGGCGTACAGCGGATGTGGCCACCATTGAAAAGGAGTTTGGTAATCAATTGGATATTCTGGAGACATTTGCCAAGGTGGATCGAAAGAGTGTACGTGGAATGCGTTTGCCTTTTTTGCAAATTTCGGGCAATAACACTTTTGAGGCGGCACGTCGATTGGGTCTGACTTACGATAGTTCATGGCCAACGCAACAGTTTAAGGATCCGGCAATGTGGCCATATACTTTGGATTATTTGTCAGAACAAGATTGTCAGATTGGCCCTTGTCCAGATGCTTCGATTCCTGGCTTCTGGGTTAATCCAATGGTCACATGGACCGATTTGGAGGGCTATAGCTGCTCTATGATTGATGCCTGTGTCTATCCACCAGAGGATAATGTTGATGATTTAGTCGATTGGATGCTGGAGAACTTTAATCGTCACTACGAAGGTAATCGTGCACCTTTTGGCATGTATTTACATGCAGCTTGGTTTGCCAGAGGACGAAATTATTTTGCTGCCTTTAAAAAGTAAGTGATAAGTGAGAGAGGGAGAGCGGGAGAAATTTACGATTCATATCAGAAAACACATAAATCTATCTATCTATCTTTGTTTTGTAGATTCGTACATAAATTGACTACATATCCGGATGTCTATTTAACCAGCATTTCGCGCATGTTGGAGTATGTAAAGAAGCCGGTGTTGGGTAAACCCTTCAAAAAATGTCCAGTTTTACCCACAACCGAGTGCCAGGCTAGGCAATGCAATGTACGTAAAGTGTCCACCGGAGAGGAGCGTTACATGAGCGTCTGCGACAAGTGTCCAACTGTCTACCCTTGGCTGGATAATCCTTTGGGTCAGTGAATGTGTATCAGCTGCAGGCCCCACCACTAACTCCCTGCTTCTTCTAATAAACAGTGCATGTAATAATGAAACTGCCATGTTCTCGTCTGGCACACACTCATAGACACTTTCACACACACTCACACAATTTACATCACTGATAAATGACTTTAAATTATGCTTTTTGGCGTGAGACGCTTAATTAACTCATTCAGCGTTGGAGCCTAGTCGAGGCTTTCTCGTCTATGTGGCTACCTCTAAGTGTAGACATATTTTAGGTGAAGTTTCTCTCTCTCTCTCTCTCCCACCTCACATCCTGGTGAGGACATCAATGCAGCTGCTACCTGTAAATGATGCACGTTCCTGAAGCATCACCAGGCCTCCATTGACATGTGTCCAGGAGCATTTTTCGTTAATGGACTACTAACTAATGGCAGACAATGGCCACATATTAGGACCAACAACGAGCTCTGGGTCTTGTCTGAGGTGCAGTTATTATGGTTTGGGGTTTGGGTTGGCAGCCAAAAGCCAATTGCGGTTGCGGTTGAAAATTATGTTCAGTCTCTAGTCAGAATAGCAGAAAGTTTACTTCAGTAATTTCAGATTGCAACAAATTTAAATTACAAATTTCAAAATATTATACAGATTGACGGGCGCAATCTAAATAGTGGAAACAAATTTATATCACTAGATTAAAGGATAATTACTGCCAAGTAGTGTTGGGTTGCTCATGTCCGAGTGAACAAATACGAGCTGTTCACTAAACTAAACAACTGAACACGTTTTCTTTTTAATTTTTCGTTTTTGTTTACTTGTTCTTTTTTCTCACTTATTCTTTTTTGTTCACTAACTAAGAATATATAAGTGAGCTACTTCCCTGCCCAGTTATCCTTAGCAAGTGAACAAAATGAGTGAGTTGCCTCGCATTCCAAAATTAGCAACGTTTTTTTAACATTTCTTTAAACAAATTTTGAAAATAACAACTTTTATAAACTAAACTATTCTATCCGTCAAAGCATAAACTCTATATGATTTCTTAATAGAAGCCAACTTCATGTCCTGGTAAAGGTTTTTTGTTGTTATTTATGAAGAAAGTTAACTATGTATATGTTATCGATAAAATGCCACCTCTAGCGAAAAACCTTTACTCTTCAAAACACAAATGAAAGGCATAGAGATTAAATATTCAATAAATTACATATTTAATTGTCTTTATTTAAGTAATAAAGGTAATAAAATATATACTAACAGGGTATATGCTCACAATGTATGCCTAAGCATAAGGTAAGAGTTCCCTGCCTGTTACTCAAAACATAATCACTCAACCTGTTTTCTAGCAGCCTAATCAAAATGGCAGTGGTTCTTTAAAAAGTCAACTCAACCTGAGACAGAGCCTGCTAATAAATGTCAGCAATTTAGGCTAATAATTTTGACAATTCTATTGTCAACCACATTCAGGTCACAATCTACACCCAGCCACCACCACAAAAGGGGAAAAGGGAGAAACCACCCTCAACATAATTTTCGCGAAGTCAAAGAAAAAAAAACAAATCAGTAGTGTTAATCAAAGCAGCGAAGTTTATATACCCTTAACAATTTTAACAGTTCTTGTTTAATATGGAACGAAACGAGTTTAAGTTTGAGGTAAGTTAAAAAAAAAAAACAAAAATAATTTCTTCCATTTATTATGTTAAACTTATATAAAATGGCTTTTTCATTTATGTATATGATAACTAACTAAGCTCTGACATGTTTTTAACGTATCAACTCATTGAACTAGTTAAAGTGATGTCGTGGTCATACATACCCTGCCAGTTTTTTAGGGTATAATAACGTAAAAATGTCATTTTAAATGGCCAAAAAAAAATTCCATAAATGAAAAGGGAGCGAGCTCAAACTTGGGTTAAATACTGGAAACCTTTTTGGCAAGTCTTGTGTCTTTTTTTTGTTTCTTTTCATGGCACTTTGCGTGTGGGTTGGCATATAAAAGTACATTAAAATAATGCCTCTTTTGGTTACAGGCAGCTGATGCAAAAGCTGTGCCCTCTTGTAGTATTGTCGTTTATTTATGAAGAATGCAAAATTTATGCTAAATATATACCTACATATAAACGACCCAGTCGATAGGAAGAACAGGAAAAGCCTCTAATTGAAATGCTGCATTAGGTGAAAATCATAAGCGGGGTGTGGTAATAGAACTTTTTCCTCTTAATCAGTGCAACTTTTGGAAAAGTAATCAGCAAATATTTACAATTTTCCTTCTTTTCAATTTACGCAAGAGACAAGAAAAGAAAAACGCATTTTGACTGCCGTTTTCATTAAAAGCCTTGAATGCAAAAAGTATCTTTTATTTTCCATGAATTTTTTTTCTTCTTTCTTTTGGCATTGATTGTGTTTTATTTGAATTGAAGAAGCACACAGACATTGTTGTTGTTATATAGTAAAATATTTTCATTTTTATTATTATTATCAACAGTTTTCGATCTCAACCTTGCAGAAGAGCAAAGCAATTGAGATACTCAGCCTTATATGGTAAAAACTGCTTTCACAAAAGCCAATAACCAATTTGGTTTCACAGACATAATTGCCTGTTCAATAAATAATTTGGATTCAGTTGAATTTCAATAGCCACTGGTAAAACACTATCTAATCGTTATGGTATTGTTGAAGTTACTTTGCTTAATGGTCCTACTCCTGGCTCAACAAGGACTAACGTTGGCTTTTGACAGCGAAATTGTTGAGGCAAACAGCGAAAATATAAAAGATATGAAACTGCCACCCATCATATATCAATTGCATATTAATCATACCGAAATGATGGTGAAACCGTACAATATATTTGAAGTCAGTTGTCCGCAAGGATACATTTTGCTAAATAAACATTGCCATAAGCGAGTCAAGTGAGAATTGAATGTTCGTAATTGTAAGCACTCAAATTGTGTATTTAGATTAAGTAAAGTGAAATAAAGTAGCATACATGATATTACCAACTATGTGTCAAATATGATCAATGGTAAATTGTGGTGAGGTAAGCCAATTCGTGGTAAGTAAAGCTAAAATCCAATTGGGCAAAAAGACAGCCTTTTGTCAAATTTAGTATACAATTTTGATGAAATATTCTGAATCGAATCTGCAAATCAAGACCCAAAAGCTAGTATCAAAACGTTCTCTATAGAAACTGAAATTATAATAGTTGATAATAGTTGATCAATAATTGCCAAAAATTATGAAATATCAAATTTATAAGTGCTCAAAATGTCAAATAACTAAGGGGAAGGAAACGTCTTCTGTTTTTGTCTAGCCTTTTCCTTTTCTTTTAAGCTGGATTTTAAAATATTGTATGTTCAAGGCATTCTGCCTATATTTGATATAAGATCAGTCGACAAACTTTAACACCAAAAGTGTCAATTTTTTTGAACTGTGCCAATTATCCTTAGAACTTGGTTTTAAAAATCAAAATTCATCATTCCGTTCTATATTTCATATTGAACTATTTAACAAATATGGATGGAAATGTCAAAAGCTTTTTAATCACCAAAGCAGAGGTATATTAAAGAACTAAGAAATGTATTAATTGAATTTTTCAAAACCTTATTGATTAAATAGTAAATAAAACTGAAAATAGATTTTTATCCCCGACCAAACTGTACATATGTATGTATGTAAGATTTGTGAATAGATTTCTAAACAATTCCCGCATAGATATTAATTTTAACCTTTTGCATATTGTATTTTTATGCCATTATTGACGTCAATGTTCAATTAAATGCACTCACCTCAATGGAGCTGCGCTTTATCAGCGATTTTAATTAAGTCGCTTCCACTATGTATCCGTTCCCGCTCTGAACACCGTCCGTCTGTTCACTATATACATATGTATACTTGAGTATTCCTACATATTATAAAAATTAAATTATGTAAGCTGGAAGATTGTTCCATGTTTCACCTTATCGCCAAACCATTCGCACACTTGCTGCCAACTAAGTATTACTTACAAGCCGGACAACTTCTCTCCATCCACAGAGTGAATGAATGAGTGACTGTGTATCTCTCAGACTATATAGAGACTCTAAAGATTGTCAGGTTTTTGTTATTCTGTTGTCTCAGTTTTTAGAGATTCAGTCTCGTACTCAAAACTGTTGAGAGTGAACGTGTTTTGTTTTAATTGTTTGCTTTTTTTTTGTTTTGCTAAGCAAAAAAAGGTCGCAAAATTTCAACGATGCCAATTATATGGGAGCTGAGATTTTTATTATATTTACTACTGGTTTTCTCATTTGAGGCACGAAAAGTACCGGAAAATCACATTGTATTTCCACCTGGGGAAAAACTTCAATCTAATAAAACAGAAAACGTCACAGAACTAGTCACGAAACTGTTACCCAAAACTGAGACTAGATTAAATCTTCAACCAAATATCAAGAATGAAACGATCATTAAACCATCAAAAAATGAAACCAAAATCCAACAAGAGGAATCAACTACCAGGCCCAATAATGTGACCGTGAAAATAAGCGAAAAGAAAATGATTGTGTTCAAGCAAAGCGAAGAAGAGGATGAAATGAATAAGCTATGGAATCAAAAGATTATTAGCACCACGGAGAGGAAAAAACTTGATATTGGACCACGTATCACCCTAGAATCATTGCCCAGATGCAAAGAGGGATTTAAGTTAATAGGCGAACATTGTCGCAAAGAGGCCTAGTTAACTTAAATGCTATACAAATCTTGAAGACATTGTCAATAAAGATCTAAAACAAACATAAACAGTGCTTCGGTGGTTTTATTGCCTCATTTATACTCTGCAATCTGACTTTGTCTTAGTTATTACTTGAGTGAATCCATCAAACCATCTATGAATATGAAATGGAATAGAGTGGCCCGAAAGTATGCAATTGTTAGACGATCAACTCTAGATTTGTAAACAAATAAAAATATTGTGGAAAGAAACATTTATTTTTGCAATAGAACACACCAAAAGCTCTTAATTTTTTACAAGCCTTCAGCCATTATTATGGGGTTTGCAAAAGTTGAATGAATATTGTTCAAATAAAAGCCAATCAAATTCGAGATTTCCAAGTAATTAAACTTTTCCCCTTAAAGTATGCACTAAAACTATTATTTGGTTCAGCAAAAAAGATTTCCATTATTTTCCATGTTTCATTCCAACTACAAATGGATCGACCTGGAGAAGCTGACATAGAGAAAAATCCAAAAAAAATCAAAAATTAAAAATCAAAAAAGATTTCAAATACTTGACAATAAAAAAAAAATGATTTTAAAAAAGACCAAAAATAACATCCATTTATGCGAGTAAATCAAATGTTTCCCAACAATATTTTGTTTACACTACATTTATAACCTTTCTTATGCTTTTATTTAATTTAATAATTGTCTATTAATATTATTCGCGCTTTTTCTATTAAAAGGACATTGGAATTGTTCCTTAAATGTTGTGAACTGCTTACTGTAAACCACAAAGTAACAGTTATCCCATTTTACAGTTTATTATATAGTAGGACTAGAGTTTCTTATTTAAATTTTAAGACTTACATGGGATCTTGATTATTTGGCTTGGATTTCATTTATATCTTATTGATTTAATTTTTTCCCGAAGGCTTTTTGTTACAAATATATAGAACGCACAAGAAAGAAAATGATTTGCCAATGATCATTCGCTCTGGAATATTCCTCTAGGGTGCTATCAAGTCGAATATTATTTTATTTCACATATCAGCTGTTAAAGCTCAACATTTGTTTACCTTTTACCATTAAGCTTTTTATCGTAAAAAACACAACAACAACACAAAAGAAAAAACAAATATACATTTTATCTGTGATCTGGGCAGCAGCCGGTTATGATCTGTCGGAGAGACTGAGTCCAGACAGTCTCCAAACTTCAGTGGAAACGGCCAAACGCGTTTTAAAACTCATCTCCGTAGGTTTTTTTTTATTTTTTGTTGTAAATTGTGACACACTCTCCTATAAAATTTTAGACAATGCAATCTGCTTTGTGGCATCTGTTAGTTGTAATGATTTTTAGTCCTAACGGCATTTGGGCTAGATCCCGTTTCAATATAGACGATCGTATTGTATTCCCAAGCGATAATCAATATGATGAGGATAGATATGGGATACCGAAACCAACTACAGAATTCATAAAAAACTCTACAGAAGCCACAATAAATTCAACTGCAATTACAGAGAAACTCAACTCAAACTCAATGGAAAATTCGACAATGGAAACTAAAATTTCATCAACAACAAGAGAATCAGAAATCTCACCGATGACTGAAGATACATTGAGATGGGATGGTCAGACAAATGCAACTTCAACCGAATTGCCAAATATAGATAATCGTATACTTATTGATACTCTACCAAAATGTAAAAGTGGCTATGAGTTACGTGCGAATCGTTGTAGAAAATCAGCATAGATGAAATATAATAATTAAATAAATAATTAAAATGATTAATGATAGAAGTTATTACCAAAAAATAAAAAGAAAACATACAAATGAAAGGCAGGGAAGGGAATGGAAAAAAATCCCCTATTTTTTCCCTCCATTTCACTTACACACGACTGCAATATTGTGTAATAACTTAGATCATGTTTCTATATTCATATATATGAATCATTTTAGTCACGTAGGAGGGGAATACGATATGATTTCTCAGTCCTAATTGTAACTTGTAATCTAAGAAGTATTATAAACTAAAGATCAACTTGATTTATTATTAAATATGTCTAAATGTATTAAAAACTACAAATATTTACTTATCTTTAATTTTTGCATGATTTTGTTAGCATCTCTTATATAGAGATCATCTTACAATCGGTCAATTCTCTTATGTTATAAGAGTTCTTATCAGTTTCCTGAAACGGCAAACGGCACCAAAACAAAAAACCCAGCTCAAAAGTTCATTCGTATTTGTTTCCCTTTAGAAGCTCTATATAAATCAGACAATTTATGAGTTGGAATTTAGTTTGAATCGAATAGACAACGAAGACAAAGCGGACAGTGAAAAACGAATATGTTTTCGAAACGCTTATCGCTATTGGTGATAGGTCTTCTATATGCGCACCAAGTACTGGCCTTTCCTGGTAATCGATACTATGTAGAGACACAGGGGCAAAATGAGCCCGAGGCATATGGGTAAGTGGAATAATATTCTGAAATTGCATTTTGCTTAAGGAAAATATGTATTTGGTTTTACAGACAAGGACTTGGACCTGGAAATGGCTATGGAAATGGCTATGGGAATAGCTATGGAAATGGACGAGGAAACGGTCCTGGAAATGGACATGGTAACGGCCGTGGAATCGGACATGGAAATGGAAATGGATTTGGGCATGGTTTTGGTCATCACCATCATCATAGAGAGCCCAATTTTAATCAACCGCAGTATGGACCTGGCTCTCTGCCTGGACATCACCACGGTCCACCATCCCCACCGTTGCCATTCGGTCGTCCATATCCGAATCCTCTTCAAGGTCAACAGTTTCCTGGAAGACAGCCGGAAGCTTTCCAGCCACGTCCAGGTCAAGCTGAAGGAAGTGGTGGCTCATTCAATCCCAGACCTGGAAATAATAGATTTGGCAATGATCAATCTTCTGCCGGCGAATCTTCTAACCCATTTGGTTCTACTAATTTCCAACCACGTCCTGGTCAAGATCAACTGCCAGGTCAAGCTGGAGGAAGTGGAGGCTCATTCAATCCCAGACCTGGAAATAATAGATTTGGCAATGATCAATCTTCTGCCGGCGAATCTTCTAACCCATTTGGTTCTACTAATTTCCAACCACGTCCTGGTCAAGATCAACTGCCAGGTCAAGCTGAAGGAAGTGGTGGCTCATTCAATCCCAGACCTGGAAATAATAGATTTGGCAATGATCAATCTTCTGCCGGCGAATCTTCTAACCCATTTGGTTCTAATAATTTCCAACCACGTCCTGGTCATGATCAACAGCCAGGACAAACTTATCCGCATGAGCAATCAAATGGTGGTGGCTCTTTCATTCCCAATCAACAAAAACCTAATCAAGGCTCAGAAAATCCATTCGGAAATGATTTCCAATCACCGCGTCCAACTGGTGGAGCAGATGGTGGCCAGTTTACCAATCCCAAGACCTTGCAGCCACGTCCTGTTCCTGGCGGCAATGTGTTCAACTTTCAAACACCTTCAGACGATCAGCCAAATAAAACGTTTCAGCCTCGTCCAACAAACTCACAAGAATTCGGTTCCAGTGACACAACAGTGAAGCCTCAATATGACTTCCGATCTGGCCATATACCCGTAGGACAAACTACCACAAAGGACTCCACAGATGATGCCATTAACAATATATTCAACACCGAAAGCTTTGTCTCACCAAATCTAAGCCAAGAGCCCAACGACAGGGATCCAAAATCTCAGGCAGAAACAGTGCCCCTAGGGGAACGCGGTTTGTTTGAAACTGAAGCGAAATGCTCTACCGGATTTGTCCTAATGGCTGGACGTTGCCGTAAAATAGCCTAAGAAAAAAGAGTTTAAGATAATTGACTATGTAATTGTAACATTTGCTTAATAAATTCTATTTCCTCGAAGTTTTCGGAAACCTTTCTTAATATGAAGTGTATCTTGTAGCTGTTGAGAATTGTAATTAATAGACAATGATTCTCTTTTTTGTACCTTTTATTACTAAATAAGCAAACAAACTAAATTATTATTGATAAGACTTCAGTGCCATTATGTAAGAAGTTATGGCAACATGAGAAAGTAAGAAGATGGCTTAGACTATATTTCCATCTACATGAATCATTACAAATAAGCGCATCCACCCGTAAGGCTTACATGAAATTCAATAAGATTTCATTAGAATGCGAAATTCAATATACATAAATACTAATGCGTCATTTGGACAATATGTTAGCCAAATACAAATAAACATATATGTATATGCCTGAGGATCTTTCTTTACTATTTGCTTTGCCACCTTTCATTTTCCCAAATATTTCCACAAAAAAAAAAGATGAAAATTAAGATGATTTGAAAAACAAAATCTATCAGAATTAATACGCTGCTCTAAGGTCCGTGGTTTTTTATACGTTGGAGATGGAAATTCTGGGACTCAGAAATCTTAAGTTTCTAACTATTCCTAATATTATTAACCTCTCTTCTTCCTTTCTGAAATTATGAATATGTTTCCATTTATTATTCTCTTTTTTGGAATGAGTTTAAAGCTGCATTCGTTTAACCTATTTATATAGTTGAGTCCTAAGTTCCTTAAGCCAAAGTAGATAATTATTACAAAAACATCCCAAAAAGGGATGACGCACAGAGGGAATCTTCCAAACATTAGCACAGTAAAACTGATTTATCAAAAAACTGAATAACTTAATAAAAAACGTTATTGATTATTGACATTTAAATATCGATTCGTTGCTAATTTGTTTAACAAAGACTTCTTGTTGATAAAATTCAAACTTGTATTTTGGACTATTTAATTTATGAATCATAACAACATTTACACAATTCTGCAAAGCCTTGAAATTTCTAAACAAAATGTGCAAAAAAAAAGGTCTAGCAAATAATTGATTTATTTTTAAATTCTATATTTTTACTTTTACTTTGATTTGACAAGCGCAGATTTTATCTGAAAATTGTTATTTATTTTAAATGCAGTTTTTTTTTTTTTTATTTTGCAGCTGTTTCCACATACAAATTTCACTTTAGTGTTTAAAATTGGTAAAAGCGAATCTTTATTTTGAAAGAACTTTTATATTTTAAGCCTTTGTTCGGCATCTTTGATGTCCAGAAAATTCTGTTAGTACAGTGCCCTCTCTACAGACTTTCGGCACCTCGAACACAGATTGTACTACAACATCAGTTTGAGTATCGTTTTTGGGGAAAACGCCTGGGGCTGGGTCCAAACGGATGGGTGGCAAAGCTTCAGATGGCCAGCTCTGCATTATTATCATCATGACCATCATCAGTAAACCGAAAAATGTCCAAAGAAGAGATTGAGTCGAACGTGTTGACAACATCGCGCGTTAAGCTAATGGACGAAAAACAAAAATTGAAAACCAATAAAAATCAACTTCTGAGTCTTAACGACTAGTCAAAACTTGATGTGATACTAAACCCAAATTTAAGAGCTTCAAGACAAGAAGCTATGAGAAAGCTTTCGTTGCCGAGATTTCTGATCTGCTTAGAGATGAAATCGTGAGCAAGTTGAAACTTAGGGATGACAATCGAGTTCAATATACCCTACACCAAGTTTTGACAATTTCTAACCGAATTATATATCCCTTAGATTCATATATTTTAACATCTACATATGTAGATAAATACATAATTTTAATATTATGTGTGGAAATTTTTAAAGTTTAACATGGAATGAGTGTCAATCTAAGGGTAGTAGTACAATATTTATTATAAAATTTTATTTGTATCTTCAAAAAAAAAAATAGCTCAAAACTTCTAGCGATTGGTTCTCAAATATGATAATAAAAATATTGAAATCTTGGAATTTTCATCAGCAAACTTCTAATGAAGCACATGACTAGGCTTGTTGGCGAATTGTTCAGAAAACTATGATATGTTTCATTATCAAGTGATTTGCCCATGAATTATGTTCTATTTTTATTTATTGAAATTAGAACTTGGTGGTAGACAACCTGCTCCCCTTTTTGTGTTTCCTTCGAAATAATCTTCTTTTGGAAGATCGACCTCGAGCCAACTAAACTGCAAGGTTTGACTTACATATATTCTATATTGAAATTCAAATAAAATAATTGGAATTAAACATCGTAAATTTATTATTCTCAAATTATCACGAACTCATCCCTAGTTGTTTTAAGTTTAAAAAGCTTTCGGGGTGCTATGATCTCAGCAATCGAACCAAAAATTTCGCATTGTTTATTTACTTATACCGACAAAGCTTTCATTTATTGTTAACACATTTATTTTCGCAAATTTCTTACTCATACATGCTCATTGGGTACTTTTTCTTTGTTTTGTTTACTTATCACTAATATGTACATTAACATTTCGTCTGAGGCACTTATCAGTTTGTTCTCCATTACATCACAGCTGTCCATTTAGACTTTTGTTGGAGCAATCATTATTTCTGATCCAAGGCAGCTCGCAGTCGCTCATGATGGACATTGTTTTGGCTAGTCGAGTCCACTGATCGAGTTGCATTCCATCCCAGCCAGCAAACAGTATGGATCACAAGGACAACGATTCCTATGCGAACAGCGGGTTTGCTCATTAATGGTTTTTTCACATTATTCTTGGGATTCTCCATTAGGTAAACGCCGAACGACACTTCACTGATTGCTCCACCTTCACGTGTGCCAAAAAAGAGAGAGCCAAAAGCTTGATCGCACCAAAAAGCTCACTCAAACACTTTCGAATTAAGGGTATTCCTGCAATTATAACACTTACAAAATGTTTTTAAAAATGAAAAATAATGGAATTATTTAATAACTATTGTTAAGCATTTCCAAGTTTAGAAAAGAATTCGATTTTGAAACAATTTTTTTTACGGAATTCTTTATTTAGAAATGGAATCTGTCTTTACTAGGACAATTAAGAAAATCCTTGACTATATTGGCGGAGATTTGGAAATAATATTATTGGCATCAACATAAAATTTTATTAATTAGTTATATGAATCGAAACAAGTTGTTTAAAATGCACACAAAAATTTTCTTAAACTTTTCCTGGTTTGATATTTAACTTTTTCTTGCCGATCGCATGAATTACTTAGATTTCAGACAAGCCAATTCTTAACTTTAAGTTAAGTGAAGTCAGACAACATTATTTTATCCTCCTCTCTGTCTATCCAACCAGAACCACAAAACTTTTTAGCACACACACACACACACACACACACACTAACATACAAAACAAAAAAAGAAAATTGGAAAAAGGAAAAGGAAAATGAATAGAAGAGAGAAAAACTTCAACATGAAATGGCACACAAAACGCTCATATTACAGTGAGGCAACGATTCAGTCGTTCCCTTGGGTAGGATGAAATGGGCGTTCGGATTGAAGTTGTGCTGGTTGAGGTTACGGGTTGGGGTTGAGGGGGAGTTTTTCTGGTCAGGTGAAAGATTCAAGCTGCAGGCATCAAGGAATTAGCATGTTATGTTTAACGCATTTTTGCACCTTTGGGGGTTTTTTTTCTGTTTCAGCTTCTTTTGTACCTTTTATCATGACTTTCTAACGCAACAATAGAGTGATGGTGGTGGCGCCCCCCAGCGACACATGTGTGCAAACAAGATGTTACCCCTAAAACCCAAACACCATGCGGTTAGTTGTATGCATAGAAAAAGGTATAAGAATACGTATTTTCCACACATTTAATCGCATTTTGTTTTGCCATGGAGTTGAATTTTAAACTGCGGTTTTTGGTAACACACAGAGAGAGAGAATAAGAGAGAGAGAGAGAGAGATAGTTTCTGGCCCGAAAATAGCATTGTGCAGCTTAGTGAGTGACGGTGAGTGCTGATAAATAATGCACAGATGCAACTGCTTACTACTGATTACTAAAAAATTCCAACAAATTAAATTGAATTTACACTGCGACATTTAAAAATTTCATGAGTCTTTTTTGGATCAAAAAGAAACAAAACCACTAAAATAAAACATACAGGAAAAGAGAATGTAAGTAAAGAAGCTTCTACTTTTTGAACGTACATACATACATAAGTGCAGTAAGGGAAGGGACTCATTAAATAGATGCTTGAAACGTGCTTCCATTTTGGGGCACATTTCATTAAGTGCACGTAAATGCCACAGCCTGTCAACTAGCTGTGGGCGTGACACGCCCCCCATAATACAAACACACATACAAAGAGACAGTTAAAGGAAAGGCATATATACATACACAAACACACACACACACGCACACGTGGAAAGGCTCTTTGGGGGTAATTCTCAACGTAAACACTTTGGGAAAGCATGTCGCAAAGACATCAATTACACCATCAGCATCAGCAGCAGCAGCAGTAGCACCATCGATTGGCCCTATGCCTTCTCTTACCCACATTTGATGATAATGATGATGTCAATTTCTTCTTCTCTTCGATGGTTTTGTTCGTTTTTTTGGTCTTATTTACTTGCGTTTCTGCCCCCCAGATACCACATTTGAAATGTGTACATATTTGTATTTGCTTTGCATTGCTTAAATAAATTTCCCCTACGTGTGATGTCGTGTAAAGAGGACCCAAGAGGTTCCAAATCCAACAAAAGAAAGTACAGTCAACAGAAGTAGGCACACCACTATTGCACTTAATTGTCCCCACATGTGTGTTATGTGAGTATCTTAAATATTTATACACCTGAATTGTGGGGCAAATAGTTCGTGTCATCTGCAAATTAATGCAAAAATCACGCCCATCACCGCTCAAGGGTCAAGAGTAATTAGAGAAAATCGTCCTCAGCCCACCCACCAATTAGCAAAATTTTGATTAAAATTTCCACTTTTCCGCGTCGTCTTGAGCACGAAGCGCACTTGAACAACGTAAAACAAAAAATGCTTTACAACGCGAATGATTGTTGCTTTGGTTGACATAACAGTGTGCGGGGAGGGGGGTGAATGGTTCAAGTTGGTGGCAATGTCAACGTGCAACAAAAACACTTGAAGCTGGCTACAAACAGCAGTAACAGTGGTAAAGGGCCGCACTCATCTAAGTGCAGTTTTAATTGCTCTACCAAAAACAACGTAAAATAACAATTAGAAAAAAAAGGACCAAAAAAAAATTATTCAAAACAAAAGGGGAAGAAGAAAAACTCATCCAATTTTATTCTATCTACCTGTGAATCCTTAACTATTTTTACCTTTCTATACACTTTGCAAAAATTCGAAATAAGTTAGTTTGTTAGGCACAAATATGAGTACAAAGGGCAAGAAAATCTAATCACAGAAAATTAAGCAAACTGACAATGAGACTCCATATTTCACTTTAAAAATAAGTATGTACACTGTACGACAAAAAATGTACTCTATCAATAGTGTAACTAATAAGTACTAGGAAATGTAACAAAAATTTTGTGAAGTTTTGATAAACTTTCATCCGATCTCCGATTATATACATACATATGTAGCAATTAAGCGCCTCTACAAGAACAAACTGGGAAAAAAAAATCGTAACCCTAACACCGAAGTACTGAGCAAAAATGTAAGTAGAAATTATAATTCCCTTAACCACTTCTTACAAGTAGTTTTTATTGAAATTTATTAATAAAAAAGTGTAGATACACCACTCAGAATTCGTTCTACTCGTTTCACCGAGCGATCATCGAAACGCTGCGCCCCCAAAGAGGGCACTGCGAAATACCTCACGCTGCCGAATAGAACGATTCAACTCATCAACGCGGGTGTATGTGGCTTCCTTTCAATGTGAAAGTAAGTGAAGACTGACTACAGAAATGATCCTGTGAAGTATAGTCTTAAATTTTCACCACCCATCAATGGCCTCTTGGTGGTGATCGACCTAGAACCATTTGGGAATTCTAACAGACACAATGAGAAAAAACCAATTCAGTTGTGCGGTGACACATACATATAAAACACATTTTTGTGTAGCGTCTACAAACAGAATTACGTAAATCTTTTCAGCTACAAGTGATCACAAAAATACAAAATATACAAATGGAAAATACAAATAAAAAGGAAAAACTAAACAGAACTACAAAAAAAAATGTTTACCACTTGGCAGCGGTGGGATTCGAACCCACGCCTCCGAGGAGACTGGTGCCTTAAACCAGCGCCTTAGACCGCTCGGCCACGCTACCATGTCTGTCGACCGAGACAAATGACACAAAAATGGAAACACCTCTGTTTGCTGGTCTGTTTAATATGAACCTTCATTTTGATATTTCACTATTTTTATGAGTGGGCTCCCCATCCACTGGCCACCCACCGCCCACTCACATGCCCATTGCATAACCGTATGGCATGGCAACACCTTGCCTTTATTTTGCCGCTTTCCACACTGCGGCGCATATAAATGCGCTCATTCAAAGGCAAAGGAGAAAAGCAAATGTCAATCAAACGAAATCAATTTGAGGAAACAGTTTGCAACGTTTTCTTGTTCCTGGCAATGCCTTCTTCTGCATTAAAATGTTTATTATTTAAATACCCTTTGGAGGTAAAGGGTATTATGATTTTATTATTACTATAAATAATGATTGTTCTAGATTTCAGTGAGATTGAGTAAATTTTTCATTTTCTAACTATTTTTCGTTCAGTTATTTTACAAAAATAAATGTTGAAAATTTTAGCAAAAGAATACACTTTTTAAAATATGTTTAAAATTTGTCATTGGTTTTCAATTCCAAAACGAAACGCTTCAACACTTTTTATCTATCTTTCTTTTGTTAAATTTATCCTCCAGATCCTGAAAGTTTTAATTGAATATATACATATGTATGTACATATGTATGTGGACTACTCAAGAGTATAAAAACTTCTGCCATCTTCAATTTTGCTTACTATTTTCTATATACAATATTTTTTTTTATATTTGTTTTTGTTTTGCAAAACTGTCAGCATTTTTACTTGGACAGCTTCGGTTTAGAAATGCGTTTAAAATTCAAATGAAAATGCGAATTTATGCGTGACAGGTTGAAGAGGGGAGTGAGCGAGAGCAGCTGGAGAGGGTGAGAGAGCGAGACGGAACAAATACGCCTTTTGCCTTTCGTTTGTTTGGCTGTATGTGCAACCACAGCAACAATTTGCCAGCCATAAAGTGAACCCGGCGACAACAATCGTACAAGGAGTCCCCGGCAAAAAGGCGAAGCATCCGCAATGAAATTAGAAAATTGCAATAAAAATCTTTGCACGGTAGCTGAAACTGAAGGCGACACACGAAAAGCAAAAACAAAGTCTGCGGTTTGCCAAAAAGGGTTTTTACCGCCATGTGGGGGAGCAAAGGGAAATATTTTGAGTTTGCAGTATTTGCGGTTTCATTAAAATGCCACCAAAAAAAAAAAAAAAAACATAAAAATTACACACACACACACAAAATAAAAGGTCCAGGCAGCATAGAAAATATGTTGCTACACAGACACACACACACACTCATGAAATATTTATACAAAATTTAAACAATAAGGGCGCAAATAATTGTAAAATTGTTCAATTTTTCCTAGCATCTAGCACCCAGACGAATGGCAAATGCAAAAAAAATCACGTACCATTCTAGGAAGGTGAAAATGCTAATGGAGTTAATTGCGGGCATTATCCTGGAATGTGGGCGGGAGGAGTGAGTGAGTTGTCTATTGTTGAATAGGAGGCTTTCCATGTCCGATTTAAATTGAATTTCAAACAATTGACAAACAGTGGCGTAGGCAGAGGGGTTACAAAACATGTGCCTTGCTTTAAACTGATTATACTGGAAACTATTTAAAGTTTTTTTGAAAATGAAAGGTTTAGTTGGCGTTTTCTCCCGTATTTCAGTACTTTCCTTACTTGTACACTACTTACTGTATATTTGTACCCACATTTGTATTTCTACCAATATCTAAACTGCTTAACTGTTTCAATTGACCTTGCTCAATATTTAACTTTAATATTTAATATTCATATTTAGTTTACATATTTAGTTTTCAACCTTTGAAAAAAAAAACGAATAGGTTTTTTGTCTTGGGAGTCACTGTTGTGTCGTTTTTCACTTTCGCACTCATGCTGGTCAAATGGCAAGCAGCATTCATAAGAGTAAGAGAGATAAAAGAAATAGCGGAACTATTGCTTACTCCGAACACAAAGACTTTGCAAAAATGCTAAACTTATAAAAATGAATTCTGTTATATTTCCATCTCTCTTTTGTATCCTAATTGAAGCAACATCTTTTACCTTTTATTTTTCTCACATCAGTCAAACTCATCTTACAATTGCATACAGACATACATATGTACATATTTATGTATGTATGTAAAGCGACAACTATATTTGCCTCTTTTTATGGCCACCCAACCAACGAAAATTCGAGTGAGAGGCCTTTATTAGCTTATTGTGAGTGTAAGCGAAACAACGATAGATGATGCTCCAAAGAAGTAATAACTCAGGGCCAAGCCGATCGTAAGACAAAGTGCTCGCTTCGGCTCTTCTTATTCGGGTAATGACAGTCGCAGTTCAGCAAATAAAATGCTAATAATTAATTATTAAATGTAAATTATTAAACTTTAATTGTTTTATTAAAAATCAAACGGTTTCCAATCGTTTTGTTGTGTTATCTTATGTGTTAAGTGTTTTTTTTTTCTGTGTGAAAAATGTAAATGTTATGTTTGTGTCTGTGCAAAAGTCTAAATATTTACATATGTACATATGTATGTATGTGCATGGTGCCAAGAAGGCTAAAGGAGTGAGAGAGACGAAAATAATGTCGCTAATAAAAGGTGAGGTAAGTGGTAGTATGGTTTGCCTTTGTAATTCTTATTAGATTATTATAAACAACATTCTTTAGATACTTTGTCAGTCTTATGTTAAACAAAAGTGGTCGATTTAGTTTAATGCCAAACTATTTTAATGTTTGATAAAATTAATTTGGCGAAAGCCCAAAACCCCTTAATGAGGCGCTTCTTCCGCCTCTGCATTACAAATTAAATTGCCGAAGGAATTAAACAAAAGCCGCATTCCAAAAGGTTTTTGCAAATAGTCTACCTTTCCCCCATTGATATGCTGCTCGGCAGCAAAAGAACTTCAATGACAATGAATGACTTGACAAAATAGTTTATCAATTAAACAAAAAAGGCTCTGAAACAAAAGCTGCACCCTTTCTAATAAAGCTGAACGAGAAAAGAAGTCATTGAGAGGGAAGTAAAGTGTGGTTGTGGGATAATAAGTTTTGATTCCAAAGAACACATTGAAAAGAAGACATTGAAAGGTTCTAAATTGTCAAGCATTTTGAAGCAAAGACAGAGGCCTTTATGTATTTTTGTCATTTGTCTCGGTCGACAGACATGGTAGCGTGGCCGAGCGGTCTAAGGCGCTGGTTTAAGGCACCAGTCTCCTCGGAGGCGTGGGTTCGAATCCCACCGCTGCCAAGTGGTAAACATTTTTTTTTGCAGTTCTGTTTAGTTTTTCCTTTTTATTTGTGTATTTTCCGTTTGTATATTTTGTATTTCTGTGATCACTTGTAGCTGAAAAGATTTACGTAATTCTGTTTGTAGACGCTACACAAAAATGTGTTTTATATGTATGTGTCACCGCACAACTGAATTGGTTTTTTCTCATTGTGTCTGTTAGAATTCCCAAATGGTTCTAGGTCGATCAGCACCAAGAGGCCATTGATGGGTGGTGAAAATTTAAGACTATACTTCACAGGATCATTTCTGTAGTCAGTCTTCACTTACTTTCACATTGAAAGGAAGCCACATACACCCGCGTTGATGAGTTGAATCGTTCTATTCGGCAGCGTGAGGTATTTCGCAGTGCCCTCTTTGGGGGCGCAGCGTTTCGATGATCGCTCGGTGAAACGAGTAGAACGAATTCTGAGTGGTGTATCTACACTTTTTATTAATCAATTCCAAAAAAAAATATTTATTCTTTAAGAGGTTACTTAAATTGATAATCATTTGTTGATAGCTTTACAAAAGAACTTGAACTTCTCTATTTGGGACCAACTTGCAGTTGAATTTGGAATGTATTTCAGAGGGATGTCGGAAGAGGAGCTGCTTATTTTTGGAAATATTTCTAGAAAGTTTCTTCCTTAAAAGTTAGTTAGTAAGTCAAGCCTTAATACTGACAGTTGAAGAATCTAAAAGAGTTGCATTATTCAAGAAGGGAGTGTATAAATATAAATATTTTTGTAAAGGTGTTCCCTTTTCTAGACCTTTTTTCATTTCCCTCTGAGGGTGAAATCTTTTGGAATTTGTTTGAACTGGTGACGAATTATTGTTGGCTAGCCAATCAATCTGAGGAGGGTTTAGCATTCTTTTGATTGAGATTTGCCTTTGTGAAATATCTAGAATTTTTTTTGTCGAGTCTTTCTGTGCTATTTTGTTTATTCACAAAGAGTGCATTAAAAAGTTTGCAAATGAAAAATGCGTTTTGTGTTAAGAAAGTTTGTCTCTGACGCTGAGTGAATAACATACATATAAGAGAATCCGTAAGGATATTACATAATGGGGCAGACTTAAGCAGGGCAGGGCTGGGTAGGATAGTAGCCCGCTACTCTAACATTCGTATTATTGGCAATATTTTATAAGCTTGCCAAGAGGGCATGATTCTCTAGCCCTCTTTTGAAAAATTGGTATGTCGTTGTAACTTTTGCTCGAGCAAAGCAACAAAAAAAAAAAAAAAAACCGAACGTCTCTTGGCACATAAGTTTTGTGCACGTTAAGTACTTTTTCATAACCCAAGCAAGTTCTGGTATGAGGTAGTATGTAGTTCTATGCCTCGGGGGCATAATATGCATATGCAACAACAACAACAACAACAAATAATAAAGAATGGCAATATACAAAAAACAAGTACAATACATATTGGAAAAGAGGGCGAAGATTAAGCAAGGGGGGGGGGTGACGGCAACATCAACGAATAAAAATAAGAAGAAAAAAAAACTTTAAATAGTTTGTTCCCAGCTACTTTTTCGAGAGTTTTTCATACAAAAGTACCAACAGCATCAGCTCCAATGTTAAATTACTTTTGGTAACATCGTTTTTTCATTTTATTCTTGTAGTTTTGCATAAAAAGTTGCATTCACCTAAATTAAACGATTACAAATGGTTATTGTTGATAATAGAGAAAATTATAAATTGACATTACAAGGGGAAAAAAAGTTTTTGCTAAAAATGTATTCGCAAAACTTATTTGGCAAAGGTAAAATTGTTATTAAAATACAAGAAAAAAAGGAAAAGAAAAAGCAGTTTATTTATTTTGAAGCATTTCAATATTTGCATTTCCTAAACTTGGGATAATGAATACAAAAATAGAGGAAATTTACCTGGATCAAACTTACTGAAAGTTCTGTTTGGTATTATTCATTACAAATTCGTCTAAAGAGGTTGACCTTTTCTTCTTTTCCATTAAAAAATTTCGCTTCAGTAGTTTACCCGAAAGAAATTTTCCCTTAACTGAATTCTAATTTAAAACTTTTAAATATCGACCCTATCCCTATCCCGGGATCTTTTATTTCTGAATATAGAAATAATTGTTTTGAACTTATTTTGTTACAGTTTCGTAAAAACACTTTTGGCAATTGAGTTTAATTAGTATTTAGTATTTAATTCTTTTTCAACGACAAAAAGTATGCAAAGTTATAATTTCGCACGGTGCCTAAAATTGAGCATTTTTTTAAGAAGTTAGGTGATAAGAAACATGATTGACTCCAAAACGAATGCAGAACCTCAATTAAAAATTTTTTGATGTAGTTTATCCATTTCGATTTCCTCCTTGAACTTCTTTATAGAATACACATTTGTATCTATAATATTAACCAGAGGTCTGGGGCAATATTCGACCGCATCGAAGTTTGTATACCCTTGCAAGCTGTTTGGTACTCTTCCTTCACTTATAGCCGTCAAAGTTGAAAATGTTTGCGAAAGAACGGCCCACAATCTTAACGTAGGACAAAACGAAGTTATTGATTAAAGTCACTGTTGTCGACCGATCATTCCTATGGGAGCTATATGATATAGTCACCCAAATTTATCAATTTCGGCACAGTCATTAACAGCCTGGAGCCAGTTGATACACAAGACTCTTTCTTTAACCTCTAGTTTACTATGAAACTAATTACACAGAAGCTTGATTTAAAGTTATAATTCGCTTATTACTTGAGTGTACCTCTGGTTCCGAGGCCAGACTAAGACTAAACTAAGACTTAGGCTCTGCCAGAGATCGGAGTTTTAAATATACCTCAAGAGGGTATTGAGCCGATGTTGAGAGTAGGTCGCTCTTTCGGTAAAGTTAGCAGAAACGGGTGCTTATGCTATGTGATAGGAAGTTAAAGTGCTCACTCTAGGTATAGGAAGTCATTATTGGAACAAGTGTATAGTGTGGATTAAAATGGGTCACAATAGACTTAAAGTCATGGAATGTGTGTGTTGTCAACGTGACTTTTAATGAAGTATTACGTCTTGTCTTGCTGCATCATAGTTTATCGGGGTGCAGGGCACGGTTCTACTTGTTCTGTAGGAGTCGGCGTATTGTGGAGAAACGCGTGTGCTAACTTATATAATATATTGCTTAAATATTCAAATGGAATTATTTAAAACTATCAAATTAAAGTTCATCAAAATCTTAGCTAGATTTTCAAATAATTTTACTTTACTTTTTTTTTATATTATAATTTTATATTACTTTTTTAACTTTGTTTCAAGTTTTGTTGTCTTTAAAATGCTGAAACATCAACGCCTTAACTTTTGATAACTTTCTTTTACCTATTCCGTCCAATCAAATTGGCAAAAATAGAAGAAGAAAAAAACTTTTTCTACTTTTTCATATTTTACATGCCTTAGCCAAAAAGGAGCTCAGGTTCCTTTGGCATTACTTTTATATTCAGCTTTCAGTTAGCTGATTTTGTTTGCTCTGCACGTAGCGTCATTTTTGACATTTAATTATGATCGCTACCACACACACACACACACACATATATATATATATATACATATATATGTATGTATATATATGTATATATATATATATGAATATAGGTATTGGAATAGGTATATCTAGCAGTTACCGTGTTGTAAGCGTAAGCTGTAAACTCAATTTCGGAGACGACCCCCACCAAACGAAAGGTGATGCCATTTTTAGTTTCGAATGGCAAGTTGATGCTGACTTTCAATGCGAATGCGTGCTACGTGTGCATCTTGTACCTGTCTCTACTTTTTTTTTCCATATGCAAGCGGCATGACCTGACCTAAAGGCCAGGCCAAAAGACTTCTCTCACATGGCAAACGAACGAATGGAAGAACGAACGTGCGTTGTCAAAACTGCCGCTTCATTTTTATCCCATAAAAACGGGGAATCCTCTACACTATGTTTTCTGAATTTTTTTCGTTCCCTCATTCTTTTTTGGTCATTGGTCAACTTTATATGTGAGCTAGGCGATTTATGGTACTGGAATGGGGGTAAAAACCATCCGACATAAAGAGAAAACGTGGCACGTGATGTGAAATGGCAAGGGATTTTCGTGTGGAAGTCTAGTAGTCTGAAGTGTCCACTGGACAATGGGCGTCTAAATTAATTATCAAGGATAACACAGCATGAAAAAAGAAGGTTCCGCTGCATAGTCGTTGTTTCTTGGCTAATTCAATTATGTGAGCCGCCACCATCACCAGCAGCAGTCGACTGGCCAGAACCATACGACTGACTAGAGAAATTAAAAACGGCTTAAGGCCAAAGTTAATACCGTGGGACCCGAGGAGACTTAAGAGTGTTAATTAAAATGCCAGCCAACAATTGCATTAAAGTATTGTCCAAAGATTTTTCATTTCAATCCTACCAGACAAAACCCCCAATCGCCCTTGCCTCAAATATCACCCTCATACTCAGTTCACCTGAACATTTTTCAACCCCAAAAAAGGAAAAAGAACCAAAAACGCAACGAAACGTAACCAAGAAGCAAAACCAATAAAATCACGAACTGTAAATCTCTCTTGAGAATCATTTGAAACATAGAAAAAGCCGCGCGAATCCTGCCACATTAAAATATGATGGGCCCAACCGACCAACAGTCTAATACATATACATACAAACAACAAATGAAAACGAACTTCATAAAAAATGCTGTAAAAGGGGAGCAAGAGAATAAGCAGTCAACAGGATTCACAGCCATTTGCAGGTGAATACCATGAGAAAGGTAGGTAGGAAGGTTAGTCCAACCAAAAATATAATCAACATAAAAAAGAAAATTATTTGCAATATTATCAAGAGCTGCTCAAAACTTACCAACTGCGATTCAACAAGCGCACAGTGGACAGATTGAGAAGAAAAAATTGGGAAAATATTCTCTGTACCCCAAACTTCAAGTTCTTTTCGGATATACAATAGAAAAATAGATTTTCTCTTTCTGAATCTTCATTAAATGAATACAGTAATAGACTGATTAGACGAACCAGCTGAATAGTTTTTAGATCTATTACGCATACCTACTCCTTGATAGGTCATTAAGATGACTTGCTAAAATAGATCGGGACAAACTATTACAACTAAGAAGTTAAGCAAATGATAGCAAGTTACTAAAATTTTTAAGCCAACAAATATCATAAAACTTACTTTTACTCCCAAAAGGACCAATTTCTTGAATGAAAATCAAAAAAAATAAAAGTTTATATTTAAAAGAGGATATTGACTTGTTTTTATTTCCAGAAGATTTTTGTCCCTAAAAAGTGATAACATTCCTTTGCTAGTGCATTTGAAAATACTGAAAAAAAATGTTTTTAAAAATGTTAAAATAACAAATTTGGCAATGCTTTAAAATTGTAGGCCTTTGATATTTTGATTAATTAGAACTTTTTTTTTTTTTTTCCATTTAAGTTAAACAACTTTTCAAGAGCAACATGTTGACATTGATTTATAGGCAATTTTTGAGACTTCCTTAAATGATTATATTCAAATATTGCGAAAGGTGGTTTTGAAATTTATTTTAAAACTGTGTTTTATTCATTCCTTTGCCTGGTGATGCCATTGTACAAAAATGTATGAAGCCGGCAGATTCCCCCTTTCTCCACATTTATTTTCTTCAGGTAATTCAAGTTAGGTCAGCCATAAAAAACAAAATGAAAACAAAATACAAATTAAATTTTGGTTTTTAATCAAGTGGCATGTATTCTCCCATGCGGGGGGCCATGTTCGGACCAAGGTTGCTTGAGGTTGTCCAACAAGCGAATCAATTAAAGGGCAGCCCGTTGACCTCTAAAGGCCGTCAAACAAATCCAAAAGACAATGCAGTACAAAATGAAACACGAAACGTGAGTGTGAGTAATTTCCATCAATCTTTGTATTTTTGAGTGTGTGTGTTTTTTTCTCCTCCCCCCTCAAACCTAATGAAGAAGATGTTTGTGCATCAAAATAGTGTGAAAAAGAAACCGGTTTTGAATCCGGGCCTCCAAAAAAACTTTAAGCATCCATCGATCACAACGGCGGCTGCTGGCCAAAAACGATCAAGTTCAAAGTCACTGCAAAGTGCGGAAGATCTTCATTGAGTTGAGATCTCACAGTTGGAGTCACAATCATCATATAAAAGGCATTGAAACCACGATATGTCATAGCACAACACGAAAGTTTGCTGATCATAGTAGAGCACAAGCCCAAAACGCATAAACATGGTAAAAACGGACTTAACCGCAAAGGCTTCGAAGGAAATAGGATTCTAATTGTCAATTTTACATTAAAAATTTGCAGAAATTCGTTATTATTGCCGTTGCCTTCTTGGCCTGTGCCTTTGCTGATGTCTCGGAATTGGGTGCCCCTGGTTATGATTATGCCGCTCCAGCTGCTGCTGCTCCCGTAGAGACCTATGTGCCACCAGCACCTGCCCCAGCCCCAGTTGAGACTTACATTCCTCCCGCACCACCAGCACCCGCATACATTCCCCCGCCCCCGTTCAAGCCGAGGAGTCTGTTGTCGAGGAGATTGAGCAACCCGCTGAGGATGGTTATCGTTACAAGACTGTCCGTCGTCGTGTGTTCCGTCACCGTGCCTAAATCCTAGACAAATTTTCTGTTACGATCCTAAATATGTTGTTTTTGTTCTATTATTATGATCATCATCATTATTTGAGAGTAAAATAGTTAAACAAAAAAAAGAAATGAAAATTTACTGTATTGTCTTGTATTTACTTTGATTTAGATCAAAGTATTTGTCACAGGAACATTATGATAAAATAAAATACAATTAGTTAGACAGAGAATGACAGATATTCTAATGTTCATTGTTTGTTGTTGAGTTTAGTTCAGTTTTTCTTTGAAAGTTATTTACTAATTTCATACTTTAGACAAGTTTTCTTGGTCTCTTTAAGTTATTTCTTCTTCTTTTCGGTATTTATTTTTCCAGGTTTCCATAAAACTAATCTTGTTTGATTTTGAAATTGTTGAAAAAAGGAATGTAAGGAATTACGTACGATATGTAAGGAATTATGTTTGGATACAAAAAAAGAGACTAGAATGTCAATAAAAAATGTTGTAAATTGAAAAAATCGGAAAGAATTTACATTTTTAGCCTATTTACATTATAGTTAAATAGTTAATTGTTATGTTAGGTCAGTAATTTTTGGATAACTTTTCAAAGCTTTTCGAGCAAATGTGAACTAGCTCCCTGTATATACGTTTAAGTATGTATGTATGTATATATGTATGTGTGCGCCATTGGAACTCCATCAACAGCTTTATTTGCCATTCATTGGCAAGTGCATCAGCCATTTAACCAGTGAGATCTCCATACACATTGCTCAGACACATGCTGAGTGCCTGCCGGCGATAAATCGTCACAACTCTGCCTCTCTTACTCTCTCTTTCTCTGTCGCATTTCTCTGGACTCTCAAGTCGTTTATAAAACGCTTTACATTCGTGACATATTTCGCATTTGGCTGTGCGTCGTGAACAGAAATTTATAGACTTTATCCATTAGGAAAACAATTACGACTGCAAACAATGGCCAATGGCGACTCCCTGGCCAGCAGGAGAAAGAGCCGTCTACAGAAATCCAGAGGCAACTAGCATATGTTGAGATTGTCGCCAATATTGCCAACATCTTCAGTGGTTCATTGTCCTTCGCCTGACTTCCAAGACGACGACGACAACGCAAGGAGAATGAGTAGAAAAAAGGCAAAAATAAATAAATATTTTCTTATTATTTTGCCGCAGAATATGCGACTGGACGGCGTTGCGCTGCGCGCTGCAACACAAATCCAATTACCTTCAAAATAATAAACTTATGTACATACCAAAAAGGCAAAAGGGACACACACACACACAAACACACACACCCCCACCTAGTTAGGTATTGGTCTTGCTTCCTCCTTCCTTCTTACGCACATTTCTGTGCTTTATCAACTGTTGATAGACTCCATGGGGAATTTTCCGTATGTCAGGGACAAAGAACTCCAAGACCCACACACGAAGAGAGGGCAAAGCGCAAAGGAACAAGGAGTGTGTGTGTGTGTGTGGGATCTGTCTGCCTCTTGGCTGGCTCATTATTTTGCACAAAAAATAGAAAAAACAAACACCAAGTAAAAAATAAAAGGCACGACTAAAGGAGCTGAACCAAAGATGAAGAAAAAGAAAGAAAAGTGCACAAATAATTTTGCCACTTGCATGTCATCAGCATAAAGTGAGTGCAAAATATTGTCAACTTTCTTCTTTTTTTTTGTGTGTCAGCCAAATGACTTGTAGAACAGTGTGTTTCCACGATCTCGCAACCTAGACTGGTCACGGTCCTTACCATCAGTTCCAATTTTTTGCTTTGACTTGAGTTTATTGAATTCCCATATTTTTCTATTTTGCATTATGGCCAAACATTTCACTACGTTTGCTCCTTTGTTTCTTCTGTTTTTTTTTTGTTTTTTTTTTCTGTTTGATTTTGTAATCGAGTATTTGTTTGCTTTGGCTAGATGGGTGGATTCCTCAACCCCTTACCCCATGTCAACTTCTCTTTCAATTTCTGACCAAGCTCCATTGATTTGGCTGAAACAGATTTGGCGTTTTCTCCATTCCTTTCCCCTTTCCTCTTCTGTTGGTTTTTTTTTTGTTTTTTGTTTTTTGGTTTTTTGTTGGTAAGTCAAATTGGTCTAGTCGTTGGTTTGACCTTTTTACTGCCGACAATAGAAGTGGTAAATGGGTTTGAGAATGTAGGCAAAGAAAAAAGGGATGTGTTGGCATTGAAGGGAGACAACTGGGCGACTAACATGTGTTTGGCCTTGAGCGGTTTATTTAGGCTTTGCCAGCATGAAATTGGGCAAGTGGCTGAAGCAGGCAAATTGTCTGATCTATCAAATACATGGACATTTTTTCTGTAAATTTAATTTGAAATTGATTGAGGAAGTTGATGTCAAGTTATGGGGGGAAATATTGTTTGAAATATTTAATGCCATCAAAGTGCAGCGATTTGAGATTTCAAAAAAGGATTATAGATGGATAAGAATATAGAAATGCGATTAACTCAAGTGGCTCCATATAGGAGACTCATAATCTCATTAAATTACTGCTTTCGATCTGCTAATCTGAGTTGACATAAGCAATAACCATGCATTGTCGATTGTCATCGTTTTTGAAGTTTGGCCATGTTCCAGAGGTATGTAAGCATAGAATAAAGTCGACCCCCTCAAAGATTGCCAAAGTCGTCAAAACTCTTTTACGAACACGTAAAGTTGTTTAACAATGAACGAGAACGATTAACACTAACATTTAGCTTCGAATCTAACCCAATTCTTAAGACTTTGTTCCGTTAATATTATTCGAAAGGCTTGGATTAAAAAACATTTCTTCTTCATGTCCAAAAGTAAAATAAGTTAATTGGCGATTAGAATTTAAAACATTTTATTAGTTAGTTATTTTGTGTTTGTCTAGATTTCGACCTTTTTTCAAGTTAATCAAAACTGGGCCGGCTAGGCTTGAGCTTTCAAGCTTTGCAGCATTACCGTTCTTTTTCCTCTTCATGTAGTTTGAATTCCCAACTACTTTTAGTGATGAAGATATAGTCATTATAACTGTGGATTCTTTAGCAAAGTCTGCTGACGATAGAACTTGGTGGTTATTGAGAGAGTTATAGAGACAACCTGGTTACCTTTAAAAAACATTTTAAGTTATTATTATTATTAAAACACTTGTAAACTATCGGCATAATTATATTTAACAGGCTTCATCCTATTCATTTAGCCATGATTTTACTGATTTTGTAATATTATACCAAAAAATTGAAGGTAAAAGTACTTTGAGATTGGTTAATGGAAACTAAAGCGATTAGTTCCTAGCTAATCTCGTAGCTTTTCTATTGGAAAAAACCCTAGTTTAATGGACAATACTAACAAACATTGAATTAAAAATGTAAAAAATGAATACAAAAAGAAAAAAATGTTACACATACGCAGTGTAATCAAGAAAGATGAATCCTCATAGAATAATGTAGTTGACAGGCTTCCGTGTAGTTAGTGTAATCCAATATAATTAAATAAGGAAACAAATTAAGTTACTAAACATTTGAATGTTGTTCAAAACGAGAAATACTTTTATTTCCTAACTAATTTTTCAGGGTGTTCGATTTCTGTTCATCTTACCTCTGATAGAAGCTTTTTGAGTGTTTGAAACTACTAATTATTAAGAACTTTAATATTTGTTTTTAAATTGATTTTATTTCACATTTATGAATGATGATTTTCTTTAAACAAAAACTTTACTCATTAGTCAACAAAATGAATTCTCCGCTTTAGTTGCGGTGACGGAAGACGCGGCGGCGCACAGTCTTGTAACGATAACCGTCCTGGGCAGGTTGTTCGATCTCCTCAATGATGGGCTCCTCGGCTTGAACGGGAGCAGGAGGAATGTATGCGGGTGCTGGTGGTGCGGGAGGAATGTAAGTTTCAACGGGAGCTGCAACGGGTGCAGGTGGAATGTAGGTGTTCTTTGGTGCTGGTGGTGGTGGTGGTGGTGGGGGGTGGAATGTAAGCCTTGGCCGGAGCAGCTGGTGGTGGGATATAAGTGTTCTTTGGTGCTGGTGGTGGTGGTGGTGGTGGGGGGAGGAATGTAAGACTTCACTGGAGCCGGTGGTGCCGGCTGAGGATAATCATAGCCGGAGTTCAATTCAGAGACATCGGCATAGGCGCAGGCCAAAAAGGCAACGGCAATAACCAGGAATTTCTACCAATACACGTTTATTGAAGTTGTTTAAATCCTTTTTTGTTTTCTTGCTCCTTTCAATTTGACTTACCATTGTTGGTTGGAGTTTTTGGAGCTTGTTGTTGCTGGTTGGATCACAAATCGTTGTTTGCTGCTGAACTCCATGATAGTCATGGGTTTTTATAGCCCTCAATTGTATCCATCTATCTATCTGTCTTTGGGTCAGAGCTCAAGCCGAGAAATTAATTGCATGGGGGCTGACCGCTTGCCTGCCCCTCTAACATGTCGGAAGAGGGCACCAATTCACTCCAATGTCAATGTGGTTTGACGAGTTTCACGACGGTTGGCGAGAGAGAGAGAGAAAAATATAGTGTCTTGGCTTTGCATTGACTTTGGTTTGTCTTCTTTAATTAGATCAAACAAAACATTGATCTTCATTTCCATATGAATGTGAATAATGGTTTCGTGTCTTTTTTTTTCTCTTTTTTTCGTTTCACCTTTTGATGAATGCTCATGGGCCACACGCACAATTAGCTTTAGTTATTTTCTTTTTTTTCAAGTTTCCTTTTGTTTTGATTTTTTTTTCTTTGTTAATAGTTTTACGTTTGGTTATTAATTTAATTTTATTTATTTTTTGTTTTTTTTTTTTTTTGGGTTTGCCAATGCTGATTTATGTTTTGCCAAGATATGTGTATTTATATGCCTTATGCTAGCCCATGGCGTTGTTTCAAGTTTATGCCAAAAATTCATTTATAATTTGCGTAGATTTGGTTTCATTTTGGCATCAATTATTTAACTGAAAATAAATCTCTTTTACGTTGTTTTCGGAGAGATTCTGTTGCCTGCTGGCTCTCACAAAAGTTACATAATGACATGGAAGCCTATTCTATAGAATGGGAGAGAAAACGGAGGTAGAAAAAAGCAAATTTATGAAATGTTCAGGAATTTAGATTTTTACATCTTTGCAATAGAGTGGATTAAAAAAGTAAAAAGTGTTAGTAAAGTTATAGATTGAAAGATCATTATATCTATTGCAAACAGTCTTAGGAAAAGAGCTAGGAATTTATGAAATATATGTGATTTGATTGATTTTCTCAAGTAAACAAAATTTTCCGATTAATATATGGCAAAGACTATAAGCTTCAAGGCCAAATGTATTAGCAAAGAAATTTTTATGTCAAATAATCAAAGTGTTGTACACGAATGAGCTAGAAATCCAAAATATATATTTTTGGGGCAAACAATAATTTCATTTTGCATATCATTATTTCACATCATGATTTAGTAGGTTAAACCTTTACTTTTAAGGAGTTTTCTAGTGTTAACTTATGAAATTTAAGATGCATATAATATTTATAGATGTTGACGACATTTCACATTGCTGAAATAATTCTGTGCAAGACATTCGAAGCAATTCAAAAAGCTACAACTATTATGTTCTTACTCATAATATGTTAAAAACTTGCGAAAATGAATTCTAACATTAATCCATTAACATAATTCATCTATGTATGCAATGGAATGATAATAATCTAAAGAAAAAATAAATAGTAATACCAATATGTCATTATTTCTTATTATCATTACTGGTTTCCTTTTGAACTCTTACCAGATTTTAAGTTACTCATTTAAATTAAAGTCTAAAGTACATATTGAACTAACTAATCAAAATCAAATTAAGAAATTGATATAGATTCCAAGGAATAATACAAAAACTAATTAAAAGAAAGCCTATTCTAGAGGAACAATGGGAAGACCGATTCAGACAAAACCTTTGACAAAACTCTTTCATTAAGGTTAGTTACAGATCTTTGTGCAAGAATAAAGAAAAAAACTCTTTCAAAAGGATTCTGAAAATGCTATTTAAGTTGCTCTTTTTCATTCCAGTATCCCTGCCTAAAAAAATTTCGTTTATAATTCGTTTTCTACTAGACCAAAATCTTCTACGTTAGCTTCGATTTCCCATGGATTGGATGATGAAATATGGGTAAAGTTTCATGTCTTGCTCTGGTCCTGCCCCATTTTCCCATTAATGAACTTTCACGAGAAATATGCTTAAGATATGTTTCGTTTTTTATTCCATAAACTTCACTTGTTGCTGTCGTAAATTCGAAATTTTTGAGCTTGATAAGAGGCTCGGAATAGGTTTCTAGTAGCGACGACGGACGACACGACGACGGATGGTCTTGTAACGGTAACCATCGGCGGAAACGGGTTCAATTTCCTCCAAAACGGGCTGTGGGGCCAAAACTGGGACTGGAGCAGGTGCTGGAGCAACCTTGACGGGGGCAGGAGCAGCGACTGGAGCCTCAACATGAACATGGACGGGAGCAGCAGGAGGAATGTAAGAGTTGACGGGAGCTGGGACAGGCTCTTCGATTTTAATTGGTGCTGGAGCAGGAGCCTCAACATGGACATGATGAACTGGAGCAGCTGGAGGAATGTAAGAGTTGACAGGAGCAGCCACGGGCACTGGAGCAGGGGCAACCTTTACGGGGGCGGCGACTGGAACTGGAGCGGGTGCTGGGGGAATGTAAGTGTTCACTGGCACTGGAGCTGGAGCCACTTTAACGGGCAGAGGAGCTGGTGCTGGAATCTCCACTGGAGCATAGTTGTACTGTGCGTGGGCAACAGCCAAAAGGGCGAAGGCAACAACGAGAAATTTCTGCAAGAAAAACGAAAATTAATCCTCTGGCTCAGTGGTTGAATGGAGCTATATGCCATGAACTAACCATTTTTTTGATGTTACTTGGAACAATTTAGTTTCTAGTATACATGGGACAGATCAAATGAAGCGTATTTATACCAAAATCTGGGCGCGGTGCAAAAAAACAAAACACAAGCCAAACAGTAGGCAAACCATAGACGAGAAAAACAAACGAAAAATTAAAAGAAGTCCGGAAATTATAGGCTTTTAAAATGCCAGAAACCAGAATTTAATGGCCAAAGAGACAAAACGACGATGGATGTTTAAATAGATATATTTACATTGTAGGGTATTGGGTAAGGGTAAATGGGTATCATCAACGCAGCAAGTCACTTAAACATTCAACAGTTTAGGGTTGACTTTTCGATTGAATTTTTTTAGGTCTTCTTTAAATTCAACTTTTATTTATTAGACATTAGCCTTAATTGAAATTTGCTTAGTCTTTTAGAATAGTGATTGAAAAGCTTTCAAAGTTCTAAATATAATCTTTAAATCATTAGTATCATCCATCTTTCAGAACCACATTTTGTTTTATAATTGTTTTCTATGAGTGTTGGAGGTATTCGATCTCTTTTTATTTTAAAGTCCTTTTTCGAGCAACTAAGCAACATGAAGAAAAACCAAATCTTTTCATTTTTACGCAACCTTTAAACAATCAAGTAAAAAGATTCTTAATTAAAAAATTTTACTCTGTGTTATGATCTTTCAGTTTCATTAGTTTGCCAGAGTGAACACCAAAAGATTGTACGCAGAACTTGGCAACTGAACATGTCCTCTATAAAATGTTCTTTCTTGCTCACTAGATTTTTTTCTTAATTGGTTTTATATGAAAAGAAATCTATCTAGAATGCTTAAGATATCTTTAATAAAATGAAACTCAAAATGTTTATTTCTGAGGAACTGACCAAGTGAACAAAATCCGTGAGGTATTTAAGCTCTATAAGATATGTTTACCAAATATTTTTTTCCTTACATTTCACAGGACTTTAATTCGAGACTAACAGAATAATGGATTGGACTAGGCGTCAACTGGGCAACACACTAGAAATGTGTTTAAAATAAGTAACCCAAAAAGAGATATGTATCATGATAAAGTTTGGAATTCGAGTGCATTCCAACCATAGCAACTAATTTTTATACATTTAAACTTATTCAATTTGTTTGGTTTGAATCTTATGTCAGTCATTCCATTAATCGAACTCGTTATTAGTTTGCATTGTTTTCAATATGAATTTTCTGTATACTTAAGATTTTTTAAAGCGTTTCCAAAAGTCGCTGTAACTCAATCAAAAGTGATCTTCGGCAAATGTCTCTTGTACTTGTTTGTTGTTTTAATTTAAATTTTATTTGCATAAAAATATTTAGTGTATCGAATCAGCTAAAACTAAAAAAAAGACAACGACAGTGACAAAGCATCTGGTCAACTTTTTGAACTAGTCTACAGCCTACAACTTTAGTAGTTGTGTCTAGTGTCTGTGAGCAAGTTCATTAATCCGCTTGATTTGGTTTTGATGAGAGTGGAGTTCGAGGGAAAAGGTTAAGAGAAGTAGGAGGAGGCAGCCTATGCATACATCTGTACTAATCAAATTTCATATGCGTAGAAGCTCCGCGGGTCAAAAGTTTAACATGACGCCAGCAAGTCGGTAACCATTCGAGTAATTTATCAGACACGTTGACACAAGTCGAGTGGGTGCCAAATGTTGGGATATTGCGAGCCAGGAAATCCACTCAAATTTCGAGGACAACACTTTTCGTTTCACTTGTGTTTTAATTACACAAATTGCTAATGAAAATGGCATTGTGCGTTGCCAAAAATACAAAAACTAAAATGAAAAAGTAGTTGACAATCAAGTGGAGACTTTCGGGCGACATGTCGCGACACTTTGATTTAATATTTGTTGAATTTCACAAGAACAAAACGAAATGCTATGCAAACAAGCACTTAACCCCTTTTTTATTTTGACAATTCTATTATTTAGTTTTTGTTTTTCGTAGCACCCATAAAGTGAAATGGCAAAATGCATTTTAGTTTTGTTATTTGGATTTTGTGGTTGTTGCCCTATGTATCTTTATGTGAACAATGGCTTTGGTGGCCATGCAACGTTGCGTATACGTAATTTAGTTGTTTGCCTGTTAATAGTTGACGGGTTATAGATACTGATACTGCTTGAGGAAGAACACCCTTCGATGATGGGGATAAAAATGTTGAAAAACTGACAGAAGCCGAAAAAACATTTCGTTACGAAAATTGCTTTGTGTATACATAGTGAACATGTTTTGATAGCAAGTAAATTTTCGAGATTTCAGTAGAATGAAATATAAACCATGATTTTCAATATATATGTATATATGTATATTCATTTTTTTAAATTTTTAACTTATCAACCAATTTAATTTGATTTTTATTGCGATTTTATGTTCTAAACTATTTTGAGAGTTACTTGGGATAAAAAAATCTAAGTTTATTTCAAAAACTTTATTCCGTTCATACTTCAAAAGGGATTTTCTGTGAAAAGCGATTTCTGTAGAATTGCCCTACAAATGCTTTTGGGAGCTTACAGAGCGTTATCGAAATTAAACAAAACAGTGTTGAAAAATGCTTTGTCTTTTTGATAAATTTAAAGACAACAATTTATTTGTATGTTCAAAAACGATTTAAAGTTCATTAACCCTCAAGGCTCCATCATTACCACCAGCAGATGTTGATCAAACTCTAAAAAAAAAAAAAAACTCGAACTGAATTATATATTTATTTGGTGTTCACTCAAGACACGCGCTTCGAACGCAACGATTTCGCATTCGAATGATTTGCATAACTACATAAATACATAAAGACCTTTCCATAGTTTATCTACATATGTATATGAATGTGGCTAAACTAAGTATATGTGTTTAGCAAAAAAAAAAAAAAACACTAAATTATTGATTTTATTTTTATACAAATCTAAAAAAAAAAAAAAAAACAAAGAAAGAAACTGCAAGCAAATAACCACTGTTGGCTAGATATATTTATTTTGACATGACCAACTTGAAACAACAGCTGACAATGCTTAACAATCGATTTTAAATACACACGGTTTTTTATTTTATTTTTAATACCCCCATTGGCCCCAACTACGAGTCGATTCGTTGGCCATTGCCGTCCGGCCAACATAAACCCAAACCCAAAGCCAGAGACTCATAAATTCATTCGCCAACGTCGCGTCGTTGGATCGTACCAAAGTGTATATGTATGTACATTTAGCCTGTGTATATATGTATATATTTTTTCACAAGATAAATCAACGGGCGACAAATTAATGCTGCAAATGAAGTGCAACTGCCGGCTAGGCGAGGCGACAACCCACCTGTCTAGGCTAACGATTATTTTCGCGCCTGTTTCGCTCGATTTCGTTGGCCGCGTCTCTCTTCACACATTTTTGTGAGCCCCTCCCCGTCAAAAACTCTTGGCCCCAATATGCAGTAACAGTAAAAATAAATGGAGCCAGTCAACGTTTGCATATTTCAGTTACACATCTTCCCCGTTTCCCCTTCTCACATCGTATTGGCAAACTGGGCGATATAATTACGCAGATACTGTCAATTTTTGCCAAAAGATCTCTCCCTTCGATTTAAAGTTGTGTTGGCTTGGCATGGATTTCAGGCATCAATTTTTAACGTTTTCACTTTTGTTTCTGTTTGCTTGCATACTTTTTGGCGCTGTCTGTGATTATTTTTGTAATCCATTCGCCGCCTAAAAGCATCGTATTACATTGATTGCGACAGGTGATGGGTCTCGGCCTGAATTGCTTGCCGGTGTGGGGATCACCTCGAATGCCCATAATGCGTGTTAATCAGGCATCATTAACTGCTAATTAAGTGCGGTTGGGAAATGCAACCAACTGTCAATTGTTTGCAATTTCATTTCTTTTTCGCTACCTCGCTCGTTTTTCCCCATTGAACGCAATGCAATGAGGCTGAAAATTGTCGAGGAAAATTACGGCAAATTGTCTGCCCACTAATCGTTTCATGTGGATTAGTGCAATGAAAATGTTGGAAAACTTAAAGTCAAAAATATTATTAATGCAAGGTATTCGTAGTTAACATCCAAGTCACTGTCCATATTTAGTTTGCATACATACATATATACATATATAAAAAGTCTTTAGAACTTGGTATGTTGTGCCTTCTAACTGTCAAATTTCGATTTATTTACTTTTTATTTTGTCAATTTGGTTTCCGCCTTTTGCTACGACTAAGAAATATTTAAGTAAAATGAATTTTAATGTTGTTTAAAGATATTTCTTTCTTTTTTTTAACATTATCGGACCGGTTCCATTATTTAACTGTGTTGCCTAAATTTTCATCTCTATTTGATAATAGAACCACTTTTAGTTTTTTTCCATCATTTAACCAAGTCATTTATCGAAAATTAGAATAAATCGTTAGTTGTGGAAAAGTTGGCAAATAAACATATAGAATTTATGTTTTATTGACTTGAAATTTTTATGGGTTTCAATAATTTTTAAAAAATTTGAATTTACATTTTTGTTTGCCTTATGTAATTTGTTCTGTCATTTGTTTTCACTGTGGGAATCAATTTGAAAACCATTGGAATGCCACACAACTAATCAAAACTGATTAGTTACTAACTATGTGGGTGCTATTCTCTCTGTGTGTGTGTGAGTGTGGTCAATATTCCATAACAAGTTGTAATTGGCTGTCGAAAAATGTAGTAAATGTAGGCAAAAGGGGCAAAGATTTTCCTATCAAAAGGGAGAATGCATTTAAATTCATTTTAATTGAGCTGCCAATATACGACCGAAATGCAATTAACAAAATAAGCCAGTAAAATAAAGTAGCAATAACAACAAGAAAAAAAGAATATTTGTTTTAATTACATAATTAATTTTAGTATATTGGTTGTTGGTTTTCATTTTTATTTTGTGTGTGTGTGTGTGTGTGTGTGTGTTTGTGTGCGGTATTTGTGGCTAGCTTTTCCCCTGACTGACGGCAACCAAAGCCAGACATTTCCCTAATCAAATCGTAAAAAAGAAAAGCAGCAGAGTCTGTCGCCAACATTTTCTTGTTAATTTGAAATCCACACAGCATATACGGATTCCTGATGGGTGGAGGTCTGGAAAATAGTCCTCCAGCCACAAGTGGTCAGCGGTTTTCTTTACCTCCTTCAGATGATGATGATGAGGCCAATTTCTACTGGTGCTGCTTCGATCGATTTAAGTGGGACGAAAAACTTTTGAATCTAACGAGAAAAAATTTCCACATCATCAAAGCTCATTCCAGGCCATAAATTTTGTGATAAATGGTTGCCTGAATGGTTTGGGCTATGGATGTGTGCATAGTGCATGGAATGACGATGGACGATTCCTTGGGGAGGTCACTTTGGTTGCAACTCCTTGTCTGTCTATTGCTGGACTAGTTGATTTCTCCAAGACCAACGCGAATCGAACGAGTGCCTGTTCTTTGGTTTCATAAATTTACAACTTTAAGAGTAGAAAACCGAAAGGTACAACGAACTACAATTGCTTCACTTATTTCACTTATTTGTTTGTTTTTTTTTGGTCCTCTGACGGAATATTTTGCTTTAATATCCTAATAAGAATTGTTGTTCTAATAAGCACTTACAAATCAAATATCTTATCTTCGAGCTTAGCCAGTTTTTTTGTTAGATTTTTATAAACAAATCATTTTTGTTAGTGCATTTAAAATTCGGCTTGTTAGACTCTATTGGTTCAATTTCTCATGTGACTTGCTATGATTGAAAAACAATTTGATAATTCAATGGCAATTGGATTTGTTTTTTTTTTCTCAACAATCAAATTTTATTCTTTTTCGTGGGGGTTCGATTTTTGTCTTAAGAAATTCCATGGGAAATTCTTTAGGAAAATATTAAAGTATTTTGGTGTTTCCTTGTGGGAATAACTTAGAAACGGTGACGGTAGACGCGACGACGGACGGTCTTGTAACGGTAACCATCAGCGGAAACGGGTTCAATCTCCTCGAGAGCTTGCAGGCTGCTGGTCGACTGGTAGACAGGAGCTGGAGCTGGGGCAGAGTGTACCACAGGTGCAGGGGCGTGGTACACTGGAGCGGGAGCTGGTGCAGAGTGGTACACTGGAGCGGGAGCTGGAGCGTGGTATACTGGAGCGGGAGCTGGAGCGTGGTACACTGGGGCGGGAGCTGGGGCGTGGTACACTGGAGCTGGGGCGGGAGCCTCAACATGCACATGTTGAACGGGTGCGGGAGGAATGTAAGTCTTGACTGGAGCAGGAGCGGGGATCACAACTGGTGCGGGGGCAGGAATGTGAACTGGGGCGGGAGCGGGGGCGGGGATCACAACTGGTGCTGGGGCAGGAGCAGGAATGTGAACTGGAGCTGGAGCGGGAGCCTCGTAATGGATTGGTGCGGGAGGAATGTAAGTTTTAACTGGAGCTGGAGCTGGGATCACAACTGGAGCTGGAGCGGGTGCTGGGATCACAACTGGAGCGGGCGCTGGAGCGGGAATGTGCACTGGGGCTGGAGCAGGGGCAGGGGCAGGGATTACAACTGGTGCTGGGGCTGGAGCAGGAATGTGAACTGGTGCGGGAGCCTCGTAATGGACTGGTGCAGGTGGAATGTAAGTGTTCACTGGAGCTGGAGCTGGGATCACAACTGGAGCTGGAGCGGGGGCGGGAATGTGCACTGGTGCGGGGGCTGGGGCGGGGATAACCACTGGTGCTGGGGCAGGAGCGGGAATGTGAACTGGAGCTGGAGCCGGAATAGAGATGGGTGCAGGTGCTTCGTAGTGGATTTGAGGTGCTGGTTGGTAAACCGGTGCTGGTGGTGAGTAGTCATAACCCAAATGGGAGACATCGCCATAGGCGCAGGCCAAAAAGGCAACGGCAATAACCAGGAATTTCTATACAAATTTCGTAAACATTAATCCTTAATCCTTTTCGATAATAGAGACATTTGGGCATCAGAGGCACTTACCATTTTTGCTGCAACAAACTCTTCTGCTTCTACTCCAAAGGCGTTCGAAAGCGCTTCTGTCTGTTGATTCGCACCGACTTAACTATTTATATACAGTGCTCCGCTCTTGGGTGAAGTTCTGCAAAGCGTCAGAAAAAATAATAAACAAAACCTGAAGTCCGGCTGCCTGATAATATGCGAAGAAGCGGCCGAAGACTTGCCCTGCCATAATGGTTGACGTAGCTCGTAATCTGAATATTGAATATGGATAACTAAGACAATTCCAAATAAAGTTAAATATGTATGTGTATGCATGTTTTTTTTTTTATTATTATTTATGTATGTATTTCTTTGTTTTTGGGGGCCATCAAAATTAAAAAAAAACGAAGAAAAATCAAGTAGCGTTTCGTTATCGTTGAATTAAAACTACTTTTAATTGGTTGATTGGATTTCGTCTATGATTATTTTTTTCACCATCTCGTTAGCCAGTCTTAATTTATGCCATTGAAATTGATTTTAGTGTTGCATTAATCTGACATCTGGCTAAAATCTATCAAACAGATGTCGTCTCTGCATTAGTTCATATTTTTTATTCTTCATCTAAGTATCTTCTACCTATTATGTTCTAGTATGTCAGAGTATTTCAAGTTGAAAGAATTTTTACTAATCATGAGTAAAGTTCTAAAGTTCTAGCTAGAGCTTAGGTTTTAATATCTCTAATGAAAATACTTTATTTTCCAATTAATTGTAAGAACTGAAATGTAAAGCTTTTCTTTAGTTTACTAAAATTCAAAACTTCTATGCTTTACTTTACTTCTGGAGGACTCCAAAAATTAAATTTAACTTCTGTCTTTACATTTTATTAGAATAACAAAGAGTATCAATCAAAACATTTGTAACTTTGTTGTAAGAAATTCAAATTATAGAGACCTAAACTACTGGGTATGTCTAAGTAAAACAGATTAGATAAATTGTTCTGGTTTGGTGTTTTTTTTTTCTTTTTGCTGGTTTCCATGTTGCTTTTTTTCGCATTCCCACACTTGTTGAAGTGACGTAATAAAAACGCTCAGCATGATCTTTTAAATTACTTTCCCAGTTGGACAATATTAAAAAATCAATTAGCGGGAATAAGTTAATCGTATAAATCGGTTCCTGATTGGCAAAGATTCTCGTTCACTTACGAGCTAATCACTCAGCTGTGTGAGAAATTCTAGAATCTTAAGATTTAGATGTGGATCTGAATTGTTCTTGGGGAAAGCAACATTATGCAAATTTTCTCTCACGGCAGATTTTTAATTGCAGACTTAAAAATAAGATGCCAACATAACTAATGATTGGTTTAAAGACAAGTTAACATATCAAAATTGTTTTAATAAAAATTAAATGAGTCTTTTTAATGGTTTTATCAAAGAATATCTCACACTTAATATTACGTGAACTAAGGTTTTTCAAAATATTAGATAATCAAAATTTAGCACTATTCATAGGAAGTTTTATTAGGTGAATCACATAATTCTCATAAGTCAACAAAAAAATCATTGTTCGCAAGGCAATAAGTATATAGAATATTTGAATAACTATAGTAACGGGTATAAGTAAATCGATTAGTTTATTGTTTTGGCAAATGTCTGAATGTGTAGCCGGAAATTTACCATCAATAAAAACTGAAAAACTGGTTAAATTTTGTCAGATTATTCTGTGATTATATACTTTTGTTAGCAAATTTATATGCCACAAGTTGGTAAAACTAGAGAAGAAGAAGAAGAAGCCGAAAATCACAAAATTAATTCAACCTTCTTGGCATCAAATCAGACTCTTTTGTCTCACATCTCGCCCACTAACAAAAATTTATGGCGAAACTGTAAATTTTGTTATCTTTTTTTTTTTTTTTACTTGATGATCTAATGTTGGCCTGGTCCCTTGGCCTATGCCTTTTTACTACAACAAACAAAAACCAGTTCCATTTAACGCAAAAGCCAAAAATATGGGTCTGGCTATAAAAAGGTTCGATTTGAACTCTACGTCAAGGTTATGTCATCTTTGATTGGGTATGGTTTTTGGGTCCGTTAAAGAATCAAAGAACGAGAGAGAGAGAGAGAAAAAATTAATATTAATTTTTTTTGGCTATGTTTTTATTTTTTTTAGATGTATTTTTTTTTAACTCTTGTTTGGTGCAAACAAAATGTGTCTAATAAATTAGTTCCTCATGCTGGCATCAAATTTATGGCGAATGTTTTAATTTGTTTTCTCACTTTGCTCTGCTAAATTGCACATATCATATCTCGCTGCTGAGATATGATAAGATCTTATAAGTACCTAACACATATTTTGAAAATTTATTAGTCAGAATCGGTGGATATATCTTCACTCACTCTGGGTGGTGCAAACAGGTTTTTAGCTTAATAACATTCATGTAGGAAAAAAGTAAAACAAAATACAACCATTAAAAATTGTTGTATTAATATTTTCTTGTTTGCTGGCATCAACAAAATCTTCAGAGAATCAAATTTCTGAATTTGCTTATCTTTTACTATGCAAATGGTGACGATGATTATAACCCGGTGTGGGTCTTGGTCTCTGAGCCTCCAAGTAATTTGCATGGCAGAAACGCGTTTCCAATAGCTTCCGTTAACTTGGCTTTGGCGTGGTTTGTGGCCCAGTTTTCTTTGCTTTTTCTTTTGTTTTATTTTTGGAAAAAAAAAAATAAAAACAACAACAAAATCAACAACTTATCCGCATAATTATTCTTATTTGTTGTTTCTCTTGTTTAACTTACATTAATTCCCCATAAAAATCACGTTGATCTTATCTTTTTTCTTGTCTTGGCATCCCATTGAATAGCTAATGAAATTAGGTGTTCATTTTTTTATTTTTTTTTCATTGGCCTTGACTTTGAATTTTTTTTTTTTTTTGTTTGGTATTACAACTTTTTTTCGAGTTGTTTAAGCAACTCTTTTTTTTGTCTCTTTTGTTTATTTTTGGTCTTGCTTCATTAGTCTAAAATTAAGATGGTCTCGTAAAGATAAACTATTTATATGCTGATATTAATTAATTATTATTTACATAGTTCTCGAATATTTAACCAGTTTATTTTGACGTCAAACTCTGGAACGAAGAATATTATAAGAGTTTGGTTATGAAATTTGGTAATTCACCCCGTTTTGATTTACATATTTCACGCTTTTATCATAATCATCTTGATCTTGGTTCCAAAAATGATCATCGATCATATGAAGATTAGAACTCAATGGTCTCTTTTGAAAGGTTATGTTAATTAGTTTTCTTTAGCATATTTGGGTCGAAAAAATATGTGAAATAAACCAGAATCAAAATTAAGTTAAGCTTATATTTTAAATTATGTTTAGATTTATTTTGTTTGATTTTATTAACAATATTTCAAGGTTTATTAAAAAAAAAAACTGAGAAAAACTGATAAAATTTATAAAATCTCACATTTATTTCGATTTGATTGTTATGAAATAAGTTTAGCTCTAAATAAGTATTAGCTTCTGTGGGTTGCTTTTACCTTTTGTTTTTAATCAATTTCTGTAATGGATTCGGTTAAATATGAAAAATTTGATAAATAGTCAACAAAAGTAGTTAATTGTTGAATCACATGATACTGAATGTTTGATCATTAACATATTTATAATGGTAGGCATATTGCATATTTAGTTTGTAGTCGAAAAAGTCATTATATATACATTTGTATATAATTTAAATTCAATCAAAATGTGTATAATTGTATAAACTTAAATTATATGTAAATTGTTGATGTTTTAATTACATTATTAGTAATTCAAATTTAAGGGAAAAAGGTACAGCAAAGATACAGAAAATAGTGACAGAGAAAGAAATTTTTTAAAAATTCCGCTCAAAAACCTTGGAAACACTATTTGGAGGGTCCAAATTATTATCTTTATTTTGATAAATACATAAAGTAATACCAAAGTTACCGTTGAAAAACTTTTATTGTTCTATTTAGCAAAGATGTAAGATTTTAGATCTATTGAAAAAATGACATAACATCAAATGGATAACATGAAATGGAACAACAACTCGCAATTTTATGTTTGGATATGTAAGCATCAAATCGTCACAAATTAAAAGTTCATATTTTCAATGTATCTTTGAGCTGTTTTGAATAAAACAATGAAGATACAGCAGAAGAGAAACGCCTTGTCCTTAGCAAAGAATGAATCATTATCTTGTTTCACAATTTTATGATTTCAAACCCAAATTTCTATAAATTTATAATACTCTGGTGAAGAAGTGCTACTTTATATATCCATGAAATATAAACAATCCTGCTGGGTGATAGAAAGAATGAACAAATTTTCAAATTGACGACACCTTAGATAACAAAGATAAAGATAAGAATAATTTGCTATAAAATTAAATTGCGATATTGACTTATTTTTTGCATGGGCCCTTAGACTTCATTAAAAACATGTCTAAATGGTTGTCTAGTGTAAGATGACCAAGGTCGATAAGTAGTTGATTTTAAAATAGATTTCTTATAGGTTAAATGCATTTACTTGAAATTCTTTTGCATTCCCAACTGTTGTTATATACTTAGACACAGTTTTGTCTTGTTTGTTTTATTTTTTTTTCTGTATTTCAGTTTATTTTTGTTGTTTTGGCATTCAAAGTGCGCTTTTGGAAAAGCCAACGAGTATGGAGTCAAGTTACCAGTGGAAAACGCAAAACGGAAATGAAATCACGTACTAGGGGCGTTGTCATTCACAATGAGAGTGTGTGTGTTCTTGGTTGTGGGCATACCACAGGAGTTGCTGTTGTTGTTGTTGTTGTTGAAGTTGAAGTTGTCACCAGCCGCGGCGACAACAGCAGTTGCCATTTTCTGCACCCACCCTCCCTCACTGAAGGGATGGATATGTGTGTGGAGACATCTAATGTCCAATTTCAATTTGGACTGGCTGACACAGGATGGGAGGATGGGAGACATCACCACAAAGGACAAACAATGTAAAGGTGGTACCCACCCATTCTCTAGGACTCTTTGTATTTCACTTAACAGAGCTAAGTTTATTTACTTTTAACACGAAATAATAAAGTTTACCAACGAAAACGTGAGCCACTCGCCATGTTGCACTATCGTCAATTTGGTGTGTGTGTGTGTGTGTGTGATTACTGTACCGCTTCTTGTCACTCAAAAAATAACATTTCTTTTTTATCACAATTTAAGCTCACAAAGCGAATTTTAAACTTGAAAAGTTGAAATAAAAAAAAAAAACAAAATGAAAAATTTTCTTTTTGCAGCGCATTGCAGCGAAAGAAAAACTTTTTGAGCCACCAAAAAAAGGTAGAAAAATTAGCGAGCTACTTTTACGTGACGTGACTCGACTGCATTACACCATATGCCTTTGACACTCACACTTATACACACACACATACACAGTCTTGTTCTGGCCAGCTTACGACACAACTAAATTATTTAAAAACTCTCTAAGAGCAAAAGAAGCTTTGTGCAATTAAATGCTGTCTCAACTCGCTACGCAACACATGTGACAACCCTGCCACAAGGATCTGCCAAAAGGGAAAAGGACCACAAAGAGTAGGAGGCATAGAAACCCAGGTGATGAGGTGGAGTCAACGGTATACATACGTATGTACATGGTCTTGGTCTAATGATAATAATTACTTCGACTCTGGTCACATATGTACAAATGTTTTGGTTCGCTTGCAGTTCCTTTAGTTCCTTAAGTTGATATGGTCCTGTGTCTGGTTGCGCCGTGCGTGTGCGCCTAATTACAATAAATTTGGCTAATTATTGTCTGGCATTGTATACTTGGGATGGAAGGGGCCGGTGCCGACGGGCTCTAAACTTTAAGTAGCTCTCCTGGCAACTAAAACAACATAGACAAAGTTTTTTTTTCCAATACCCAAAGAGTAGCGGAAAGCACACAGAGAGAGCGTCTGGCTAATTGTCTTGTAAATTATGATAAGAAACTTTCACTATCATACGAAGAAGCAGTGACAACGTTTGTTGGTAGTTCACTTAAGCTGCTTAAAAGGGTCAGTGTTTAGGTCAGGTCAAAATGCTGTGTGCTGTAATAGATTGATAGACAAATTTCAATTTAGTGTTTTACCAAACAATTCTCAATTTCTCAGCAGTGTAAGACACTTTTATACTTGTATATAAACCGCGAACTTGTTAGTCAAATGCTTTTTTTTTTAATTGCATTTTTAAGACTCCAACTGTTTTCCATGTGCATTCTTTAGCAATGTTTGTTGATGATAGACGATGATAGTTCTTGTGGCCAAGACAGTCAAACAGATAACCTTGCACACCTTTTTGGCTGGCTATGATTTAAAAGCTTTTTTGTTGCCCAGTTTAAATAAATTCTTGTTATTAAAAAAAACTAATTGGAGTTGTTCATAATATATGTAAAATAAAGCGACGATAAATATTTAAAATCGTATTCCAATTGGAAAAATCGGTGGTCCAATTTGTATGAGTATATCATTTTGAATTAAAAATGGTAATTACCAACTAGAAATATTCAAAATGTTAGCAACCAACAGAAATCTTTAAGAATATTATGACTTAAAGTAACTTTAATATTTTAGTTTTAAAAGGTAATAATCTGCGTCAGTTTTGAAATTTGTTTGCTTTTAAATAATTGATGAATAAGACCCATTTAGTTGAAACAATTCAAATAGATGAACTAATGAGATGCCTTTTTAAATAAATACTTACAGTAAGGGGCTAAAGTGCTTTCATAGTTGTAACTTTCAATTTTGCGAGTACACAAAATACAAACGAATAAACGAAATGCTAAAAACTTTTTCCAATAAAATATACTTAATTCTTAACCTTTAAAATAAAATGGCGTTTATCATTCGGGATTTATGACTTGGCTAGATCCAAAAGTTTAAAGTTGGCTGTAAAATTTGAATAGTTGAATCCCAGGATCGATGGAGAATTTAATTTAATATATTATTGTTAGTAGGCACTTAAATCGATACTAACTAAAAATTATCATAAATTTAAATGGAACCATGAATATCTGTAATAATACTAATATCTTCATTAAAATTTTGTTTCAAATTGCGTAAACACAATGAGAATTAGTTTAAATTTCTTTGTTTAAGTTTTAGCATTCTAATGCTAAAATATTTAACCAAATAAACAGAAATGTAGAGCGATTCGTAGACCAGCCATCAAATAAAACTAAAAAAACACTCAATGTTCTTCAATTGCCTTTTTTTGCCATTGATGTATTGGCTAAAAATATCGCACATGTCATATATCATATGACATGGCCTGACATTGACTCATGTCGCGCTTCTTTTGCTTTTGGTTTCTTGAAATCATTGCAAATCAAAACAAATGCCAAACGATTTGCCTTATAGCCATCGAGCGAATCTGACTGCAGTGATTTGCCTAGGGAATACAATACTTCGAGTACTGTAAATACTACAAGGAATAAAAGTCCTTAGTTTTTGTTGTTTCTTTATTTTTTATGATTGCCATCTACTGTAAAAGGGGTGCAGTAAGAAGAGCGAAATAACATATGCTTCATAAACTGAGACAGAGACCTCCTCCGCTTGCTCATACTCCAATTGTGATGCATGCCAAATGCCAAAAATGCCAAAGAAGAAAAAGAAGATGATGATGCAGTCAAGTCGTGCGCCAGCTGAGAGCGCAATTTAGTATAACAATACGCCCTGTTGTCCCGCTTACAAATGTCCTCCGACCGACTCCTGACTACCGCTCTATTTTCCCACTGTCTTGCTCGGCCTGCTACTGCCATTTAGAAATGCCTTTGTCTTTCTACGGTTTCGGTTCAGTTTTGGTTTCGGTTTGCTTTCGTTTCGTTTCGCCTTGCGTTCCTCCTTATGGTATGTGTTATTTTTGTTCTGTTCTGTGTCTTGCCAAATGCGCCATATATATTTTTTAAGCTTTCATGTCTTCGTTTTCTAGGCAAATATTGGGATGGGAATGACAGAGGGGTGGGGAGGGCAGTGAAACACAATAACGCATATGTCGGCCCTGTTGTCGTTTTGTTTTATTGCATATTTATTTTTTATAGCGAAAGTAGCAAAATATAAATCGTATGTAAGGCGATTTTTTTTTTGTCTTCCTGTGCCATTGTTGCCACTCCCCACTTGCACACCCTTTACACTTACACATACACATGTTCACTCACATGCACAATGACAGAGTCTACTATAGTTTTTTTTTTGTTTTTGTGTGTTGCGTTGTGTGGTAGGTTTTAGGGGAAGGATTCCGGGGGATGCAGCCAACCCTGTGCAAAATTCAATCATAAAAGTTTTTCAATAATCCGCTTTTGCCTCGATTGCATTTCAATTTGCGCCCAAACTTCATTTTCCACCAATTAGTTTTTGTTGGCCCAGGCCAGGCCAGGCCCAGAATTCGTTCGTCCACCTTCCCTTTCCTCCTATTGACACCCAACATAATTGATGTGTGGCCTAAAAAGTGCAAAATAATTTGTTTTCGATCAAAATATTGTACAATACAATTAACCAGTTAATAGAGCATCCTTTTTCTACCCCATAAAAATAGTTGGACACAAAACAGAAGTTCATTTTCAATATGAAATTAAGCACAGAAAAAAAAAAAAAAAACACGTTACATAAAATGTATTGTTCGGATTTTACCTGTAAACTAATTTTTTTATTTATCAAATTTTATCTTCTGAAACGGAAAATACTATGCATGTATTTATTTATATCAAGTCTCATAGTTTTAAAGTGGCTGAGTCTTGTATTTCAAATAACATCATTTATATCATTGAATATGAAAGACAATAATTTTAGTGGCTATGCTTGATGACCAAAAAACCATTGAAATAAGTTACAGTGAATACTATTTACGTTTCTTGATTCATTCATTTTAATGACTAAGCCACATCATATGGTGCTGCGAAAGTCATTTAACATTTTTATTAGTCCCTTTCTTCTCCACAAAGAGAAAGATAGCCACCTGGTCGTGGGGTAATGCTAATTTTATTCAAAGGTTATGCCGCTTACAATCCACTGCCGCAGTCTAGGAGCCAAAGTGCTGGACGGCAAAGACGAGGAAGATGGAATGCAAGTACGTGTAGAAATTCACGAAAAATTACGAGAAACAGAGAAAGGGTGTAGAAGACTGGAGAGGAGAGAGAGAGAGAGAGAGAGAGAGAGAGAGTTCTGCACACAAAATTGGAAATCGCAAACGGTGGGGCAGCTGAGGCCAGCCAGAACTTAGTCTAAGGACTAGGACATGGTTTAAGGCAAACGTAGACAGACTTCGACCCAAAATCTATTCCCCTTAGAATCTACCCTTTCGCCGCCACAATTGCCCTCGAAGATCTAAGAGTGAAAAAACCTCACCATGCAGCATTTATTGCCAACGAAGCGTATTTGGCACATTTGATGCGGCGCATAATGGCAAACGCCATTAAATGTCCATTGACATGGCAGTCCAAGTCCAGTCTACGCACAGTGGTTTCAAAACAATGACGATGAGCAAACTAGTTTTTAAAATCTTTAATATTGAATGAATGGGTTCACTGAAAGAATTGCTTTGAAAAAAAAAACTAGTTTTCAGAAAACAACAAGTATTTATTAATATTTATCTTTCAAACGTCCTTCAAACGCTATTCTTAATGAACATCTAATTTCATTCAACTTGTTTTAGAACCTACGAAAAGTTGATTAAACTCATTTTTGTTTACTTTCTGAAAACTTTGTCGTTTATTTATTCTATTTAACTAAACTAAATTAGTTGTGGTTCTGGATGAGAATAAAATCCACAATAAAGTTACTCAGGAAATAAACTAAGATTGAACTAGTTGCAATAAAGTGAAGTGATGGAACCATAGATAAAATAAGATACAAATTATTGGAATTTTTTGTATGTGTTGTATGTGTAACTTTGGCACACTGTGCATAGTAAACAGTGCATCGAATCTAGCTAGACCAATGGGGCGCATCGCAAATCGAATGCGAAACGAGCGTAAATCGTGACCTGCAAGGATCTGCTTAGTTTTCTTATTAGCTGCGATTACATTTTATGTTTGTTGTTGTTCAACATGGCGTATACTTCACTACACACTGACATACACGCACACACATACACACACAAACATATATGGACGTATACGTTATATACAGTTTGTATGCTTAAGTAGAAAAGAGGGAACAGAGTCAAGTCTGAGAGTTGTTGGTTCTTTGCATTTTGCTGCCAACTTTTTTTTTTTTTTTTTTTTTTTTATTTTTTTGTACGTGGCCAAGTTGCAAAATGTCGAAAGTCGTCGTCGCATCAAATATGTTGAAAAGCAATTGGCAGGCACTGTACCTCTCTACCTCTATCTACCTCAACAACCCGCTAGCCCTACTCAACAGACAGACCAGTGCCAAAAGGCCAGCTGACCCTGGTTTGAAGCTTGTCTACTAATGCGCTGCTGTTGGAATTTCTTCATTGAGTACGTGCATTAAATTTGAAATCACAAAAAAAGTGCGAGAAAAACTGAAACAATTTTCTCTCTCTGGCGCACACACACACAAACGTACAAGGGAACAAAAAACAGCAAAAATTAAATGCATTTTTCCATTGCATACTTTCAGGAGTACGCGTTCAACCGTTCGGCAATTTATTTGAGCGTTTCCCCATACATACATTCGTATTATTTGTTTGTTTTTGAGCTTTTTTTTTGTTTGTTTTTTGTATTAATTGCTGCGTTTCTTATACGCTTCATTTGTAATAATAATAAATGAAACGAAATGAGATAAGAGGAGAAGGAAGAGAGGGAACCTGTTGTGGCTCTATATCATTGTTGAAAATCAATTTCCTGACTGCATGAAGCAGAAGAGAAGAAGACAAAGAGACATTCTCATCGACAGCCAATGCATATCAATTGTGGCTGACAATTTCAAATAGAAAATGTAGAAAATGTCTCAGCAAGTCAGAACAAATGAATAACAACAACAAGAGGCATACTGACTGCCTCTGCCTTCGTCTCTGTCGCTGCCTGTCATCGACAGAACAACACAAAATAAAATTCCATTCGGATGTGGAATAAAAAGTAAGAAAAAAGGAAATCCCGAAAGCAACAACAACAAAGTTAGAAGAAGTAAGTAAAGAAAGTGTAGTTTTTGGTCTGCATACATTTTTCGATAATAGAGAGAAAACTTTGTAATAAGAAGTGGAAAAGAGAAATGAGAGCAATTCAAGTTGAATATTTAAGAAGGTAAAAATATTACCTACATGATAGATTCTACTAAGGAATCTAAGCATGTGAAAGAGTTTTTGTTGGAAGATAGGTTTGTTTAATTGTTTATTAAATTTCTTTTACAGATTCCTTAGAATCATGATCGGACTAAGAAATATTCATAATAAAGTATAAGTTTTGTTTATTATGTGCCAGGTTTTATTTTACGACTGACTAAGTAAGCATTTCCGATTCTACATTTTGTGTCTTTATACAACAACTTGACAACAATATGAGCCAAATATTCTTATGCTTTTGTTTGAATCAAGAGAAATTTTAGCAATTTGTAAGCGATGCTCTAGTATAAGTTTATCAAACCAAAGTCAACAGAAAGCAACAATAATTGAATGGATAAACAAATAAATTTGTTTTCGTCTCACATTCTTCTTCAAATCTTTTATAGTTTGAGAAAGATCTCTTGTCATGAATATACTTTTACTTTTAGTCTTTACAATTATTTCGTTTTTGTATTTGAATCCTGACCGTTTTGGTTAGAGTATTTTGAAATTGAGTTGTATATGAAAGTAATTTAAAGTTTCCCCTCAGGCATCTTGATAGGTTTTTGTTTTTTGTTGTCGCTCAACTCTTGAAGAGTTGTTTTCATTGTGTTTGTTGTAGTTGTTGTGGTTGCTTTTTTTCAATTGTCAACTGTCAATGAGTTTTCAATTGCCGCCAAGTTGCATGTTGAAGAATGGTCCTCTCCCTCTTTTGATGCCAGAATATCGTATCCTTGCTAGTACTGTGAAGTATTCTATGCTAAGCCGCCAATTGGGTATTGGTTCCACTTTTTAGGTTTTGCTTTTGACAGTCAGTTTTCTTGTCAATGGCAGGCAGCTAATTCGCTGCTGGTTCTGTTTGTTTTTGGTTCGTTTTTTTTTTATTTTTTTTTTTTTTTTGTAAAATTCTGCTTTGTTTTGGTAGCAAATGGGAAAAAAGAAGAGTCCTTTAGCAAATAGCGTGACAACTAAATAAAATCTATTCCATAGCGTTGATGAGGTGACTCAAATAGGCGTAGATATACGCCTACCTTGTGATATTCAAATAGAGAGGAAAATATAATTGATTTCTGTATATGACAAAAATGAAAATGTAATATTCATTTTGCTTACATCTATTGTTATTGTTTGGAGTCTATTGGCTAAAATTTCTGCGTAGAATATATATGTGTGTATGTGTTATTTAGCCTACGGCAGCTGTGCAAACCGTTTGTGTGTGGATCCCAGTGGCAGGAACCATGCCTGGGTTCCAATTTCCAGCAATTTTAGCGGCAAACAACGAAATGAAAGCAAGGGCAAAGGCACGTGGCTCATGCGAAAAATTTTCAATTGAAAACATTGATGATTCTCTTCACTGACAGTTGTTGTATGAATGTATGTGTGTATGGCCTCGTTTTCTTTGCATATTTCTTTCTCTTTCTTTTTTTATTCTCCTTCGTTTTTTTGTGGCCATGTTTGTGGCAAGTGGGTGACAAAGTTACGAGAGGAGGGCAATGGGGGGATGCAAGCAAGCAATGGCAGCTTTTGTTGACAGTTGCCGCGGATCGCAATGGCCACGTAGAAGCAATTAATTGGAAAGATGTGCAAATAGAGTCGAGAGACTGCGGGTGAGAGTTCTAGAACAGAAGGATGAGATGAAGGGCTTGAAAGAGGACCAACGGTGGGAGGTATGGTAGGGTCCCATGGAGAAACATTTTGTGTGACATGCAGATGGCATTCTCTAGACTTAACCTCCATTTTTCGATTTTTTGTTTTCTTTTTAATGTTCTTTTCTGGTTTTGGTTTTTTTTGTTTTGTCGTGGGACTAGAAAACTTGAGTTTTGTTTTACCCGTTAACCATTCTATGTAACTGGGTATATCAATTTCGAATGTAATTTAAAGTAAGGTGAATTTTAACCATACATACATATATTTTATGATGTTCTCATCATTTTGACAAACAAATGTATATCAATAATGAATATCTTAAGGCCTGTAAATCAGACTTCGATACAAACGGCAAAGTCACGAACTTTTCTCAATAACTACGTTATTCGATATTGTCGTGAAATTTAATATTGCTGAGTTTATTATACCTATAAACAACTGTGACAAATTTGAACAAGATCGGGTAACTTTATCATAGGAACGATCGGTCGAAAACAGTGGCTTTGAATACTACCATCGTTATTTCCTATGCTAAGATTGTGGGCCGTTTTTATATAAAACGTTTTTCCACTTTGACGGCTATAGGTTAGGAAAGAGTAACAATAAACTTGCAAGGGTATACAAGCAACTAAAAAAAACATACTAAGACTCTTCATGCTTTTTGTTAAAAGTTTTGAAAGCTTTTATATATATAGAGTTGGTATTAAGTTAGTTATTCCTTTTTCTTTTAGTACGCCATTACTCATAGAACATTCTCAAGTCTGTTTGAGAATGTTTCGATGGCACTATCCAAGTGTGTCGAATTTGACATAATATATCCGAATCGGTATGGAATCTGGGGCACCTTGGTATAGGCAAGCGCCAAATCCGACGTCAATACTTTCATTATAATTGAATCTTTATTCCCAGAATAAAATCTGGTTAGTTCCATAGCATAACTGTTCTTCTTGGAACTGTACAGTAGTTTTTTTTTGTGGCGAAGTCATAATCGTTATGTCCTTTGTTTTGTATTTTACCAATTTAACAAGGCTCATAATACATTTCGCCCTACTAAGTTGTTCATCATTTTAAATGTTAATCCCCAAATGTTTATTTCACGTATTACAATTATTTACAAAATTTGCCTTAATTATTTTATGATTTCAGTTAAATAAATTATTTATTAAAATTTGGTTTCCTAGTCATTAATGGATGTATGTTCAGGAAGTTGTAAATGGAGTTAATCATTGGAGTCATTTAATTCAATCAGTTCCCTTGTTGATATACTTTGGAGTGCCGGTTTAATAATTGGAGTAGTTAAATTTTTCACAATCGTAGAATCAAACAAACTCATTTGTTTAATCTACAAGAAGTGCTTTTTCCATTTGGTAACCAAACGCTTTCTCCAAAGTGCCTGCAGTTCTTACGGGCTACTCTTTTTTGCAAGGGTATAATAAAACAAAAAAGAAAAGAACTCTGTTTATTTACATAGAACATTTTTGTAATGAGTATAATGAATTCTATATATGTAAGTAGATTTCATTTGTCGTTGTCCGCAACTTTACTGCATCCACTTCGTTTTGGGCAAATGCAATGCAATAATTTTTATGGTTTGAGGGTTTTCCATTCTAGTTAAACTTTTCTTTTTCTTGTCGTAACTATCAATGACTTTTGTCTATGTGTGTGTGTGTGGGCGCCAAAAACTTTTTCTAATTAAGTGGCAACGCTGCTATGGCCGGTCGCCACTTGTCGTCCAGTTTTAGTTGGCCTAAAAGTCGTGGCATGGCGGTGGCATTACAATAAACCGTTATGTGTGTTATGCTATCATGGCAGGGACGATGAAGCAGTGCGGGGGAGTGAGTTTTAATGACCAAAATGCTTTTGTTGCATTTTCCCCTCCAAAAACAACAACCACACAGAATCAAACCGGGGGGCGTGTTAATGGTTATCGTTTTAGTTGTTCTTGTTGTTGCTGTTGCTGTTGCGGTTGGCCAGCATTAGTTACAAAATGTCGTTAGCCAAATTATTTGCCATGTTGGCGGAAAAATTTTTATGGTTTTATCATGAGCAGAGCGAGAGGAAGCAAGAAAGTAAACGTGAGCAACAGAGACACCAACACATTTCTACGACTAATTGCAGTTGAAATTTGTTTTTTGCGCAAAGCGGCACATTTCGTTTTATGTATATGTACATATATATATGTATGTATGTGTATGTTTATATATATCATACGATATATCCATCCCGTGAATAAGGGGGAGGTGGTTGGGCATGTACGCAAGCTAATTAACTAAGGCTCACTTAACGTGACGGAAATATACATAATATTATGTTGGTCACAGTCTAATCGGCCCAAAAGATTAAAAAGTTAGATCCACAGAACTTTCTTCTTTATTGTCCAGCAAAACGTATCAGTTAATCATATAACTGGTGTATGTAATGTTTATATTTTTTCTATAACATTATTATAATTTAACGACTGATGTAACAAAATTAATAATTGAATGATTTTTAGAGATATGTAACATTCGATAATGAAAGCCATTCCGTTTTTTCCCAGTATACTTTAACAAAGAACCATGAGCAAACGTAGGGTGGAACAAAGCGTAAAAAGAGTACAAATTTACTTTCAAAATAAGCCAACTAAGTGGATAGTCTAGTCAACTAAGAGCTTCAACTAGTGCAAAAATTGCAATTTATAGTATTGCAAAAAAAAAAAAAAAAACGCTAAGAACAATAAGACAGCTGTCTGGAATGACCTTCGGGTTCACAGCTATGCCTATCAAAAGATTTTTAACAGTAAATACATAGAGTATTTAGAGTATTTTTCATGTCAACCATGCAATGTATTAACTTCATTTTGAAAATTTTCCCTATGACATTTCAAACAATCATACTTTAACTTGTTTTTGCTTTTGGAAAATACATCAACAGTTTGTGGGCAGAAATAAATAACCCAAATGTAAAGTTTTTTTTTTTTTTAATTTTTGTTTTTTGTTTTGTTTAATGAATTATTTTACATTTATAAAAAATAAGACGTTCCATAAGTCTAAAAATATTTAATTTACAAATTGTTTTTTTTTTGTATATTTGATTTTAGTGTTTGTTGTCTAATTTCATGAAAATTTCTACCTTTAGATGGGAGGAAAAAAAACGAATGTTTTTGGTTGGCTATATTGTTCTCTTCTTACCGCATGTTGTTGTGCACACATAGATAAAGCCACAAGAGTTTGCTGGAAAATTTACTCCTATAACAATATAAACACATACATACATACACACAAAGAGAGTAGAAAAAGGTTCATAGTCGGGTTTATATGTATGTATATGTGCCCCCTGGCTGCTTTGGTTCCTTTCTATTTATAGTTTTAATGTTGGCTGGTTGGTCTCTCGCTGTGTGTTGGCTGGAATTTATATTATTGCATGCCAGAGAGACTAAATGGAAACTCCACTTGCCCCATCGTCTTTACCCTTTTACTACTTTTTTTGTGCTTTTCTTGTTGGTGTACAGTCTCTCTACGCCCTCCCACTCTCACCACACTTCTTCTGTTAGTTGCCATCTTTTTTACAATTGGGGTGAACAAATCGCAACATTATTGCTGTAAACTGAATTGGTTATATTTGCATTTTGATGGAGAATCTGTGCCGACTTGCCAAATCTGAACTATTGTGTAGCATAACTTTTGGGGATAGTCAATTAAGCGATAGCTAAGTTTTCATTGATAAGTTCTAAATGCAGAAGGTAACTCATATATAGTACACCGGTTCAATTTGTGTCGATCGAAAAAAAACGTACTAAACCTTTTTTCAATCATAGAAACTATGCTTCAAAGTATTTCAAGTTTTATTATAGCTGCAGAATCCTTACAATATCACAATTCAGATCGTGAAATATAATAAGTAAAACTGGGATTTTCATAGAATTTCATAAAAATTTATGGTTTTGGATAATTTTTAAAACATCCTAGTCCTAGTCCTAGTCCTAATCCTACAAAGATTAAAATGCTTTCTTCCTTTTTTAATTTAGATCACTCAGTCTGCCGAAATAGTTGGGAACTTATTTACCCATGACCTACTCTATTCAGCTTAGGGAAATTTTAAATGTTGGAATTGATTTATTTAATATTATTAAACTTAATGTGATAACTGTTGTTTGTCTGTGTGACATACCACTAAAAACTTGGTGATTTCTTATAAATTTCCCTCTTTAGCTTAAAAATAACAAACTCTTACATATTTGAAGATGTTTCATTTACAGCAGGTGACACAATATGCTCAATTAAACCTCACCTGGTGATTCTTCAATTGTCTGCGTAAACATTTATATACAGAGAGTTGCCATTCCAATCCATATTTTCAGAACAATTTTTTTTTTTTTTTTTTTGTTGACTTGAGTGACTTTTCAGCTTAAAAACTCATTCATCAATTAAATCGACACATTCATCAAAACAATTCCTCCCATGTTGATGTCAGCAATGTGGCAATATCTGTAAAAGGGTCGTACGGCTATATAATATACCATAGCAAAGGGCGGTCAGAAAGTTCAACTGGACCTTGACATATGTACGTGAGCAAAAGAGGAAAGAGTAGAGGGCATTGAACATTGGCCGAATGCTTTTTGCGTGTTGCCCTTTTTTGGAATTTCATTAAGGTTGATAGTCGAGTCGAGTGTGTGTGTGTGTTTTTTGAGTGTGGAAATTATGAAGGATTATTCATTTGGTTTTTGGGTGAAAACTAAGTAGAATGTTTTTACTATCTATGTACCATGTGCTTTTTTTGGTTTTTGCTATTTCTTTTCTGTGCCACACTTAATTGCTTTTTCACGCCTCTCTATTGGAGAAAAGTATACTTAATGCTCTTCCCCGCCATTGACAGCAGCTGTCAGCTACGTTTTTGTATTCAAGGCGAAGGCTGTGTCCCCCTCCACCTTCTCTCTTCATTCGCTGCTTGTCATGCCCATGGACTGCAAATTGCTCATTTCAAGGCTAATTTGTTAGCAATGAAGACAGCTAAAAACCAAAAAAAGAAAACCTCAAATGAGTGGTTTAAGGGCGACAGTTGCATACATATATTACTTCCAACTAAATAAATTTATTTACATAATTTTAATTAAAGAACGCACTCATAAGGAAGATGATGATGATGGAGAAGAAAGCGACCGAAAATCAAAAGCAAAAGTCAGCCTCAATTTGACTGTCATCTGTCAGGGTCAAGCAGAATGTTGTGGCTGTGTTTGTGTGTGTAGGTCGGCGGAGGGTTTGGGGGCTGCTGTCAAGGTGTCAACACATAAAGCAAAAGCCCTGACAATGCAGGCAAGGACGACACCTGTGTCATGGCATTAGCTTAGGGGTTGAATTTTGTCCTTTCCCACATTGGTGTATAGAAAAGTGTGTGTGCTTAACGAGATAATTAGATTGTTTTTGGTGGATGGCATTTCTTTACTTTATTTATATTCTCTGACTTTTTTTTTGTTGTTCTTTTAATTTGGTTTTTGATGCGTCACCCTTGAGTCTTCCTGTATTTTTCTCTGTCTGTGTGTATCTCAGCTTTTGTGATTTTCAATATGCCAGTCAGGTTAAATATCCTAATTATTTTCTGTTTGTTATTTGAAGTTGTTGTGGCAAATTGGGGTGACAAACCTCATTAATTACAAATGACTTCATTTCTTTTCGCTTGCGGATCACTTTGCGGGTATATGCAAAGAGAAAAGAATGTAAAGGTGTTCGAAGTACGAACCTATTAAGTGGATAAATATGTAATGCAAATACATTATTATAAAAATATTCTCTATGGAGCAAACTTAATCATTGACATACTGCTACGATTCCAAAACAAGATTCTACGCAGAATTTTGAAAGCGCGTCTTTATGTTCTTCACTGAGTCATCGTGATGTATGTCATTTGGAACCCCTCCAGTCTGGAATACCATGACAATATACAGGCCGTTAACCCCTCCAGTCTGAAAGACCATGACAATATACAGGCCTTTAAACCCCTTGAGTTGCCCTTTAGTCCAAAGAAACAAACTGGTAATTCGTCTCGTAAAAGCTGCACGACCCTAACCTCCTTCCAAGTACACTCTAATATTTGTCTAGTATTTGTCAATCGAGTCCATTATAGTCATCTGGACTACAAGAAATTCGAAATTTTGTTCAACCCTTTTCGATTTGTTAATTTTTTGATTTGGTAAAATAAGTAAGTGACTTATACTTGCGAACTTGATCAAGAGTTAGCTCGATCCAAAGGCAAATAGTGCGTACATGTATTCCAAAGGCCATCAAGTTCTATTTTCCACTGATTGCCAAACACTTGCAGTGTTCACCAAACTTTTGCAAAGCTAAGACTAGTTAAGAATTATGTATAATATAAAATTAATATTAAGTGCTTCGCCAAGAACTAAGAGACTCCAACGAGAATTCTTATTATTTGATTCTTATCTTTGGTGTAAGTGAATCATAAATTAGTTAAATATTCAGTTTAGTTAAATGGATTGCCATCATGTGTAGAATATTTTATTTGTTAAATGTTTTTTTTGTTAGTCCAACTTTAGACTTTGGTTTTTACATCTTTTTAGAGTTTTTGTTATTTTTTTTTTTTTTTTTGTGAGAGTTATTTGGGATAAGTGATGGGGCTTGGGTAATCCCCAGTTGCTTATAAATTGTTCTATATATCCATATAGTCGAGCCGCCAAACACATTGGTGAAATGTGACAAATATGCATTTGGCAACAATAAATTTTATGACCGCAGTCGCTGGCGGCTGCCGCCAAAAATATTTCACAACGCCTCAAAGGGAGGAGAAGCACGAGTCACTGTAGGAGCAAAAGCAATTGGAGCCAACCAGTACAAAATGGAACTTCAGTTCAGTTTTGCGGAATCAAGGGAATTTCGCCAGTTTCAACCCTTTCCATACATACATACATATGTATGTATGTATATACATTCATATAAATATAAATTAGCATATTTTGTGGCGTCAGAGAGGCGAATGCAATTGCTATCTGCCCCTCCCAAAACGTCATCTCGAACAACAGTCGTAATTAAATTGTAGCCAAGCCAGAAAAAAAAAACCAAAACAGTTTGGGTAAGGGGAGAAAAAATAAATATATAAATGCATTTTGCTAGATTTTATTGCCTTCATTGTTTTTCGTAATTTAATTTGCTGATTTATGCAGCAAACTCAATCACAATTAAAAAAAAATGGCAAAATGCCGTTTTCTCTGCAAACACTTTGTTTATGGCAATTTATGGACGGCATTCTCAATGCTTGATTATTGCCAATTAGCCGCAATTGTGCTGTTGCCCTTATCCTATAGAAAAGGCTGTCCAATTAAAAATTATACATACCCTCGAAAAAATGCAGTTACTAAACATTGAGTGAGTTTCCTGTTGGAACATCTCAAGGCGCATGCGTCAGAAAAAAAGAAGAAAACTATGCCGTATTTTGGTTTGAGTGATTGCATTCAAGAAAGGACTCAAGAGAAGAAGCACCAATTGAATGATGAGTTGATCTATGAGAAAACGCATTTAATTTTCAAGGATAAAGTTTAGGAGTAGGTATATCTAAATCAGGAAGGTAGTATGTTTGTCTGTAATTTAATTATAAATTGTAAATTCCCGTGATAGAAATGGTAGTGTAAATAAAAAGTGTGGCTGCATATTGATAGACATAAATTACCATGGAAGAAATAGTGTGGTTACATAAGGCTTACTTACATATGTCAAGGAAATAAAAATTACTAATCGGCTATTCAGTCATATGATTTCTCCAAGATGCTTAATTGTTTATCACGATTAACGAAAGAAAAATCAAAAAACTTTAAACAAACTTAATTTTTGCTTTAATATTTAGATTTAACAATTGCAATCAACAAAATCCAATATCTATTATCTAACTGCTCTCGGTGAAAACTGATCCTTTACAGATATATTGAAGCTTCCTTTGTTTTCTTGTGATTGTTGATGCAAAACAAAATCAGTTAATGATTTGTCATTGATGTCATCATTTATCAAAATCAACTATTCAAAATTTGAAACTAATAAATTAACAAAATTTAAATACAAAATATTTCTCGTATCTTACATCTTTGTTTTGTTTTTTGTTTTGTTTTTTTTTTATATATTTGAGTAAAATTCTATTGGAATCTGAACCACTTTCTGAATAGAAATAAATAAGTAAACTTCTAAACCGGAAAGAAAAAAATATCATTTGTAACCGGATTTTATTTTTTCAACTAATTGGCAAGTGTGTACTAAAATTTTGTATATAATATTATAATATATTATATATGATTAATAAGAAAGGATTTAATAGAAAATTTATTTTACAAATTTATTTTGACATCGAAGCGTGAGCAGGCATTAGAAATTCATTTAGAATTCAATATGTACTTGTCGAAACACCATTTAAAAAAAATATTCATTAATTTGTCTCTTTTTTAAAAAGATTTTTGTCATATCTGTTTAAAGCAAAATAGGTTTTCAAGTGACAAGTGAGATTTTGTGGGTAATATAATTAGAGGACATGAAAAAATGCGAAAATTTGTTAAAATCTACAAAGTAAAAGTGGAAAAGTGTTTTGCTCATGTGATATACATAATAGTAATTTAAAGCAAAATTGCATCCGATATTAAAGTTGCCCACATATCTCCCCATGTGATATGCAAAATTACCCCAAACTGGTTTGTTAGTTTCTTTACTTGTCAACTGAAAGTATTCGTTTGGTTTAGAAGGAAGTTAAGTCGACGATTTCCTATGGACTATTTAAGTCTTACTGTTGGTCAAAACTCTGCTTCTTAACTTTATTTAGAGAAACGTTAATAATGCGCGAAGATGTTGGTGCCAGTTGGTGGTGTGACTCATTAAAAATCCTTGCCCGGACACTGAGCACCAGGATTCCGGTCTCGAGGTTAACAATGCGTTACATTTGGCAATGTCAAGAAAACACAGAGAGCGTAGAGAGAAATTGGAGAAAAACATTAAAAATCCATTGGACAAAGCTAGACAAATAGACGCGCACCAGACAAAGGTTTCATATATAAGTATGTACATACAACTTAGAGAATATATGTATATGTATATACATACATATTTCTATATAATTTGTTGTTGCTGTTGTTACCCTTCTGTGGGTGGGACTCTGTAACTGGTCCTTGGTCGGAGTGGTTTTTGTTTAATTAATAAATTGATTGGATTGTTTGCACAGCATGCGGCTATCCGTAGCAATGGATGAATGGCATGGACTGCTCTCCTCTTGACTTGTAGTTTATTTTCATATCCATTTTTATTGCATCTTGTACTTAACTTAAGCGTATTTTCTTGTAGCTATTTTATGAATGTTTTGCTGACTTTAATTGCATCAATGAAATTCCTGGGCAAAAGATTTTATTTTGGTGTTGATGAACTTTTCTAAACTTTTGTGTTTTAAATATATTGCACAACCTGTTTGTTTGTTGGTTTTTTTCTTCTGTTCTTTGTTTTGTGGGTTGGCATGTTGTCAACTGATGTTAGGCTAGCCACAAGTTGTTGCTACGCGACAAACCAACATATATACGTATATGTACACACACACACACACACACACACAAACTCACACTTAATTTAAAGGGGGGAGAGAGGTAGAGCTAGTCGCTTCTGTTCTGTCCTGTGGCATTTTGGCCTGCCTTGTTATTATGGCCAGCAATTCAACAGTTATCCTTTGGCTTTACCCTGCCTTCGAATGTTTTGTAGTTCGTGTTCTTGTTCCTTTTTTTATGAGCGCCACTTGATCCCGTTTATTTTGCATGTGCTTTTTCTACTTTCTTTTTTATTCTGTCGGTGGCAAACACATTTCGCATGTCGCCAGTCATCGTAGTCGTTGTAGTTGTCCTGCGCACTCATTTCCGTTTCCTGTTTTGTGGCCAAAACTTTGGTGCCGCAAAAAAAAAAGAAGAGGTTTGTTGTCTTTCCTCTCTCTTTTCCTGTCTCTCCCTCTGTCTTTCTCTCTCTCTCTTTCTCTCTCTATCACTGTCTCTACATTTATTTTGGACTGTGTGAATGTATATGGTGGCTATGTCTTTACTACAATTTTCATTTGTACACCAAGGCCTCGTAAATCATGCGCTGACATGGTTGGCAAAAATGGTTGATCGTTGATGCAGTTGAAAATGGTATCAGAAAAACCGGCTAAGAAATGTTAGTAAAAAAAACCTTGAGAGCTGTAGTGGTGTTGGGGGTAGAGAGAGAATGTCAACTACATTTGAATTTATCATAGTAAAATGACAAAGAAAATTAAATTAATACACCCAGTTGGTGACAAGATGGGTACAAGTTTATTTTCGTAGTCGAATATTTAAACTTTCATAAAAGATTACGGATTGGTAGATGATAGAAAATAACTATCAGTTGCAAGCATAAATAAAATGAAATGAAGTAAGTAAGTCGTCTCGCCGACTTGGGTATACCATACACCAGTAAAACAAATATTTCAAATTTGTAATAACTAATGCATTTGCCTATTTTAAGAAATTCTGTTCACATGCTTTTTACTAGCATATTTCAGTATCTCGCGCACTTATGCATATAAGCACCCTAGCGCCCCCCACCCGCCAACGGCCATCTCCGGCCTTATGCAAAAACGTTTATATGCATAACTCAGCTATTTTTTGTCCGATTTTGATCAAATTTGGTATTTTGCTGGGTATTAGTATCAAATTTAAGTGTGCCAAATTTGATTGCACAAGGTAAAAAATTACGCGAGATATTCGAGTTTTTCAAATTTCGGGGGCGGAAAGGGGCGTGGCAAAATCTTTATACATGCAAAATGAGCGCATTTACTAAGCAAATATACATACCAAATATGGTGTATCTAGCTACAATAGTTTTTGAGATAAACGTTTTTTTTGAATTGCGGGGGCGGAAAGGGGCGTGGCAAAAATTTGAAATAAACTTGATCACTCTACATACTACATGAGCCTACATACCAAATTTGGTGGCTCTATCTCTTATAGTCTCTGAGATCTACGCGTTCATACGGACGGACGGACGGACGGACGGACAGACGGACAGACGGACAGACGGACAGACGGACATGGCTAGATCGACTCGGCTGTTGATGCTGATCAAGAATATATATACTTTATGGGGTCGGAAAAGCTTCCTTCTGCCTGTTACATACATTTTGGCGACTTTAATATACCATTTCACCCTATGGGTGTATGGTATAATGAATGAATTGAAAACCTTGCCTAATGGAACATCTTGTTTCGATATCGGTTTGGAGACCTTTTGCCAGTTGACTTAACTTTAATTATGCATAAACCGAAAGCGACAAATGCCCCAAGAACCGTTAGCAGGCGAATGAACAGCATGCTGGGCGAGAAGTTCGCACTAATTAATCCCTTTACTACTGAAACCTATCAAAACACAAGCTTAACTTTTCCAATAAAAATAACGACAAACACACAAAACCGCAAAAAAATGTTGAAAAAAAGCATAAGAAATGCGCCAACTTGCTCTTTCTGACCAGGATAACGAATTGGACAGGGCAAAATGCTCCAAAATGCAGCAAAAGTTGGCGCACTAATTACCAAGGATTAGTTTCATATTTGTTTGTCAACAACCATCTAGCCAGGCAGCTACCCAGACAGCCAGCCAGCCAAACAGCCAGCAAGCTAGCCAACCGGCGATGACCAACCTTCGTGGGAAGCACACAAAACCAGAAACAAAAAAAGTGAGAAGAAACGTGTAAAGGAAAGGACGGGAAAGTGGAAGTGCAATATAAGCAGCTGCTTTGGGCGAGGACACACCAAATGCCTGAGGGAAAGGATCCAAGAATTAGTGTCCTCCGTTGCCAAGAATATTTATGCGGTTTTAGTGGGCAAAAAACCAAAAACGTATCATGCCCAACATAAACGGTGGAAAAACCGTTTAGCTGCCATGATATTTGTAAGAGAATTAAGTCAATTGAATGCTCTGATTATATTCATAGCATACTTTTTGCGGCTTCGCTAGTCCCCTCAATAATTGAATGAAAGGAAATAATCAAACTAGTTGGCACAATGGGAGTAAAAAGAAAGGTATGTCCTAAATCATATACCAACGGCAAAGACACTAACTATTACTTTTCCCAACACCTTTGACACTTTCTAAGCTATAATCTTAATAATGAAGCATAATAAATATTAAAATTTATAGGTTTTGGGTCGTGTGTAAAAATATGTGTATCCAATAATTCCTTAATTTGTAACTTACACTAATCGTTTGCACCTCATACAAAGATGTATATCTCTTTAATTTTTTAGACTGTAATCTGAGCTTAAATACTAGTGCAGTGGAGAAAACGTGGTGCCAGTGATACAAGAGAATCAGTTTCAGAAAAACACAAATTAAATTTAATTCTAATAATAAAGTTATAAATTGTTTTGTTTATGATAAAAATTTATAAAGTTTAATATTGTGACACAATGTGGAGAGTTTGCCGATTATTAGCAACGATCTCACTCTCCATTTAAAGTTACGTAAAGTTAGCACTTTAATTTTATTTATAGTTAAAGGAATAAAGATTACGGATACCCAATAATATTAAGTACAATAACAGTCAATTGCATTTGCGCTAAGAATTAAAAATTGGTTATATTCCTATAGGGTGGTCCAACTGATTGATAATTTCAAATGATCAGCTACAAATTGACTCATAAATACAAAATGCCATTATTATGTTTATGATTGAATGTGCAAAAAGAAAAACATATTACTACACGACCTCCAAAGCACATAATCTGATGCAACCCTTACCAATGACCACATCGTCTACATACATAGTCCAACGCCAACCCTCAAAACAGTTAAATGGATGCAGCTCGACTCGACTCGACTCGCATGTTGCTAATGTGATTGACCCTTACGCCTCGTTGCTGGCATAATACTCGTGTTATCCTTGGTCTGGGTTTTGAGTCCTGTGTCCTGGTGCTCTATCTCATACTTTGCTCCCATGTTGGTCATCGTTGGGTTCAATAAATTATCACGCCATATAAAGCAATTAATTCTGTTCTGTTGCTACTACAACCAGCTTCATTTTGCTCCTGGTCTTGTATTTTGGTTCTTGTCTGGTTTTTGTATAGTCTACACTTGGACGTAAGCCCGTTGGTTGGTTGCTTGGCTGGTTGGTTGTTTGTGCAAAACTTTTTGCCATATTATTTGGTTATGACCAGCTGAGTTGATGGTTTATTATACCCTTGCAAAAAGGGTATAATCATTTTGCCACGCATAGAAGGAAGCATCTCCGACAATATAAAGTATATATATTCTTGATCAGCACGAAGAGAGGAGTTCAAATAGCCATGTCCGCCCGTCTGTCCGTCCGTCTGGATCAGAGCAAATTCCTCCTAGACCGTAAGAGATACAGTTGTATATCTCGGATATAGCCGGATCGGCCCACTATATCATATAGCTCCCATACAAAGTGCAAAGTCACGAACAGTGACTTTTCTCAATAACTGTGTTAATTTCTAATCTATTGTCGTGAAATTTAATATTGGTGAGTTTCTTAAGCCTATAAACCACTGTACTATTTTTGATCAAGATCGGGTGACTATATCATATAGCTCCCATAGGAACGATTGGTGGAAAACAGTGACTTTGATCAATAACTTCGTTATTTGCTATGCTAAGATTGTAGGCCGTTCTTTGGCAAACATTAGACGTTTTAGCTAAAAAGTTTATCTATTGTGAAGGTTATAGTTGAGGAAAGAGTAAGGGTATATAAACTTTAAGGCATTCGAAGTTAGCCCCGGCCCTCTGTATTCCATTTTTGACTTGCCTGAGTAAGCTTTTAATAGGTTTTTTCCTCGCATCCTTGCTGTTGGTTGCTGTTAATTGATATTTTCCTAGTATCATTATGATCTTTTGCCTTGTCACTTTCACGTTGGTAATTTCATTTGCTTCAGTTTATATAAAATTTTCAGTGTTTAGTCAGTGCCCTCGTTTTCTGCATGTTTTTTTTTTCTGTTGGAACCCTTTAACGTCCTCCATTTTGATATTTTTTTATTTACCGCATAGTTGTCGGCAAATTACTTTCGCCTTCACGAGTTGTGCAATTTTTTGTGTCATGTGGGGAGAGTTTAGCGAAGCTTGTAAACTTGATTGGGTTCCTGTTCCTTTTTTTTCTCTCTGTTGGCGTCGCCTTCCGTTTTTGTCCCGTCAGTTTCTAACGTGTGCAAACACATATATACACCACTGTATGCGATGTCGCAATGTTGAAAATTAAGTTTTATACCTAGTCGAGTTTGCGGAAAATTTTATGGAATGTAGTTAGTGAAAGTGCCAACACATAAAGGTATGTAAAAAAAACAAAAAAAAAACAAAGAAGGATATCAATACGCTAATCTAACAGCAAACTGTGCCTACAGATTAAGTATGTATTTGGGTAATTGGATTTTCATGTTTATAGCAACTGCTATTGCAACTGTTAAATGTTGGAAAATGCCGTTTGTATGGCACATTTTATGGCACAGTATTGAAATTGTTTTGTATACCGTGCACCATTAGGGTTAAAAAAAAATATTAAAGTCGTCATAGTTTATGTAACAGGCAAGAGGTATGTATATTTTTGATTAGCATCAACAAGAGAGTGATTTAGCCATGTCCGTACGAATATCCGCTCGTCTGTCCGTCTAATTACCCTATTTTATTTATACCAACCTACCAAATTTTCTATTTACGAAATGGCATTGCAAAATGGTATTATGGTGTGTGTTTAAATGTGGAAATTACGAAAAAGAAACCCAACATTTTCACACATTTACCGATACTGGCGCAATAACTTCTTATCAGTTTCATAATCATAATTTAGCCACATTTTTAACAACTCTATTAGTAGGGTGAAGCCCCCTTGAGCAATATTTCTAAAACATCATACTTAATACAATACTTATATTGTCAAATATTTGGCAAGAGTTCATTGCCATTTGTTTATGGCATTAACTTTAGTGCCATCCTCATAATAATTCACTCAATAAGACAAGCCTCTCCTTTGTTGAAATTTTGGCCAAAGCTATAATAATTTTCCTACGCATTTTCATGACCACAAACTCCATTTTGAACCACCCTCTTTGGTCCTCTTGGTAGGTTTTCTTTTATTTTTTGTGTGTCGTCGTTGTTGTTTGTTGACAAAACTTCGAGATTTGGGCACAAATTGAGGGCGTGTATCGAATCTAAAGTAATAACAGGCGCATCCGCTTGCCATAAATTATGTTTATAAAATACAGTTAGTGGGCGTGCTTAGCTTTATAGTCTTATATAGTAATTAGTGTAGTCATTAGTGCATTAGAATTTCCTTCAAACCAATTAATGCGAGAAAATGAAAGGGCGTAGATGGACTTACAAAGTAAAATAGTTTTTATAAAAAAAAAAATGTTATATACATATTAGCTACAACATTTGTATGCCCATTCAGGCATTAAACCGATGAAAATTATACGGTTTAGGGTTAGAACTATGTAAAGGGTCTACTCCTTTAATAAATACACCCCAATTATACCTCTTTCAATATTTAAATAATTCCAATAGCAATGCCAACGACAACATATAGAAACAAGGGCATTTGGATGAATCGATAGTGGATTCTTTTTTTTTTTATTGCGTAATGTAAAACCAATAAAATCGTCGAATTAATCTACGGATTGGCGTGGTTGTAGCCAAACAAAGCTATAATAATATAATGAAATTTATGATGCGCACTTAATGTACTCGACACACACACCAAATACACACACAGAATGGGAAAGCAGTGCGACAAATGTCACAATGTTATATGGACTGGGGCGGGATCCAATCGAGGGAAAGATGTGAATATGGGGAATACGAAATGGATAAGGCAATAGGAATGAGATTGGGTGGCTATTGGACAAAGCCAACACTTAACTGATTTCAAAACTATATTTCTCAAGTGTGCTTGTTTGTGTGTGTGTGTGTGTGTGTGTGTACGTAATATGGCATATCATTTTATTGCTCATTGTTCGCGGAAAATTAGTCCATTTGTGTGTACTGTTGAGGGAGTGAACCGAGCAGCAACTAATCGACACGACAGGTCAAATATTTCAACTAGATAGAAACCAAGCTATGTGAAAATGTTTGTGTACACAGAGAGTAAAATCGATCAAGCAATTTAAACCTAATATTGGCTTTTTAAGTAACCAATGTCTGAGTGTCTTTTAAGCCAGTATACATAGCAAATTTGATGTCTCTAGCTGTTATCGTTTTTATGAAAACCAGTTCTACATACATATGTAGGAAGGCGGATGGAGGCGTGGCAAAAACTTTGAACAATTAGTTTCTGCTCGCCAACTAACCGAGTATATAATAATTTGATGTCCCTAGCTATTATAGTTTTAATGAAAATTTTGGAAGCGTAAATGGGCGTGGCAAAGTTTCTGCGCGTATACTAAGCCACTACACAGTCCGAATTTGGTTGTTCTAGCTTTGTTAGTTTTTGAGCAAATCAGTTTTATTTAATTTGCTTGGGAATTTTGAAATAAACTCAAACACCGTAGGTATTACATACGGTCAGACGGACATACGGACATGGCTAGATCGACTCGGCTGTTGATCAAGAATATATGGGGTCGGAAATGCTTCCTTCAGCCTGTTACATTTTGGCGATTTTAAAATACCATTTTACCCTATGGGTGCATGGTACAAAAAGCGGTTAGCTTAATTGTTCTGATTGACATAAATACTTTTGTTTGCCACAACGTTTTCTTTTTTGTCCATATAATATACCATACAAACCATACATATATAATATATTTTATTCGGAGTTGTCCGTCCGTCTGGATCAACGTAAACTCCTCCCTAGACCGTAAGAGCTACAAAGATTTGAAATTTTGCATGTAGGCTTGTATATACAGCAGGGGTTGTATATCTCGGATTCAGCCGGATCGGACCACTATATCATGGAGCTCCCATACAAACGTCAAAGTCACGAACAGTGACTTTTCTGAATAACTTTATTATTTCCTGAGCAATTGTCGTGAAATTTCATATTAGAGAGTTTACTACACCTCTTAACGACTGTGATCCCATAGAAACGATCGCTCGAAAACAGTGACATTTGTCAATAACTCCCAAAACAGGGACTTTTATCAAAAAGTTCGTTATTTCCTTTGCTTAGATTGAAGGGTGTTCTTTCGCAAACATTACCCTTTGTAGATAACACATTTTTCCACTTGGATGGTAAGGAAAGAGTTACCAAAAAAGTTGCAAACTTTGACGCGGTCAAAGTTAGCTCCAGCCCTCTGTTTTTTTAAACCATTTAATGCGATCCAAAAAATCGCAGAAGTTGGGGAATTGAAGGATATGGAAAAGAAACATAGTCTTGATAAATCAAAGCATATGTTGCCATACCAAGATGTCATTTCTTCTATATTAAAGGAAAACGATGCTTTAATAAATTTTTTTCGTGTTTTTTTTTTCCATCACCGGCACGTGTGTAAATCTTAAAATATGAATGCAAAATGCTCAGCCTAAATTAACACATAGGAGTTAGCTGCCTATAAAGATTGTAAAAGTTGAAGCCAGTAGACATTTACTGTGGTCACGTGATATCAATTTTCCTTGTGATTTTTAGACGATGATTCAACCAAACAGACAATGAGTCAACAAACGAAAAATAGTTTGTTAACTTTGTGTTGCCTTGAGTGTTATGCAAAAGTTAGAGGAAAGATTCTACATAAATGTTTCATGAATTAAAGTGATTTTTATTTTTATGTACTTAAGCTTTTTAAACAAGAGTTTAAAGTATTTATCGCATTTCTAAAATTTCGAAGAATAGTGAGTTTTTACATTTGAAAAAAGCATTAATTCAATTTTTGATAGAATTCACCTTTATCTATGTTAATTAACAGGTATACTGCAAGTCGAGTTTTAATATAATGATTTGAGGTCCTTTTTCGCTTTTACACTTCCGCAATAATTTTTATCGCATTTGTTGTCTATGTGTGTCTGTGTTGTTGTGTGTGTATGAAAATTTTTACGACCTGCTTTTGGCGACATTTCACTTTGGTAGAGTTTCGGTCCTGGCCTAGGCGCCACTTGAACTATGAAAATTTGTCCCGTCTTACTGGCGCCGTGTTTATCGATCGCGAGGGCATGGAAAACACTTTTGCCATTTGCTTTTCTTTCTCTTGCCAAGTAAAGTTACATACATTTTCGTTTCGCTTTTTCACTTTTTTTTTTTTTTTGTTTTTGCAGCAATTTTAGTTTTTATTGCTTTATATATGTACGTATGTATGTATGTACGTATTTGGGGTATGCCTGAGAAAAATATAGAGGACGCGACTGAACCATGATACGAAGGCAGTCAGGAATGCAAGAACAAGAAGAACAGGTCTCAAGACACAGCCCACTGTTACCTACTGTATAAAAATATATTAAAACTTACATATGTACATACATATACCACTGAGTAATTAATGTAATATAGTGAATATTGAAACAAATGTAGTTCAATTTGTGAACATTTAAAGATGGCTTCAATTTCTAGCAAGCCTGAATGTATGTGGTATAGGGTATCTGAAATGTCGTTGATGCATTTGTTCTTTTTTGTTCTCTTCTTGATTTTGCCTTTCCACCTGTCGCATGAAATTTTACACTGCAACATAAATTTTATCCAACGGCAACCGCACGCCCATTTTCCCGAATAATTTCTCTTGGTCCCTCGAAACTTACCTGGTTAACCGACGCGCCGCATTTGACGCCACATCATTTTTTGTGCTTGAAACTTTTTTGGGAAGACATACATACAGATATACACATATGTACATACATGTATATATATTTTTTTTGTTTATTTCTATTTTGGCCAGCCAGACGCCTACATTAAGTTGGCATTGGTAAAAAATTTATTTCACGGCAGTAACAAAAAATTCTGCATTTGTTTTTTATTTTTTGGGCAACAATTTTTTGTTTTGACCTGCCAATCAAAATTAAAGTTTCCCCTTAAAGATTTCAAGTTGTAGAAAGAAAGCAATTTACCCGAGCAAGTTAAACTGAATTGCAGGAGGATGAGAATGAATCGACTGACTGGATATTTACTTGAGGAATGCTAACATATTTTGGTGTGCCTTCATTGTGCGCGCCACTTTATATGATATGTTTTTATTTTTGATACATGTTATTAAATTGTCAAAGAAACAAAAATTATTTTTCAAACAATTGTAACGAATTTAATTGCGTTTCTTTAAATTCAGATCAATAAAATAAAGCTGCAAACTAAAAAGCTTTGTCAAAAACTTTCTAATTGTAATTTATAATATATTTTGAAATGTTTCAATCCCATCTTCCGATTCAGTACTTAAAGTAAAAAAGTCTCGTTCAGATATTGAAGTGTGTCAAATGTCGCAATTTACACGTCAATGTTATAGAAATCATATTTTCTATGTTCATTTAACTGTGCTGATATTTATTTTGTTGCTTTTTTTTGTAGAAAATTTTATTTTATATTTTATATTTGATATTAATATCTAGCAACATACCAAAAATTGATCAAAATCAGACTCAAAATAGACATGTTATGCCTATAAACGTTTTCATACGATCAGAATTTTTTATAAGAATACATAAATGTACTTTTTATTATTGAAAATAGTTTTTATTGGAATTAGAAAAAATCGTTTGCCAGCGGCAAATTTTTGACTATCGCAATCAAATTCGGCAGACCAATTACTCTTATATATTCCTACCAAAGTACCAAATTTTATTGAAACCGAACTAGAAACATGCAAAAATGCGTATAAATGAATTTTACTAAGGGGTCCAAAAGGGCAGAACTGGTCTTTGGCTAGTGGCGGCGCTAGAGTGGTCGTGTGTTTGTAGAGTGAGCGAGATAGCATACCCACTTTTAACACTTTTAATTCAGTTCATTCACTTACATATGTATGTATATCTAAAATTTAGTGTTGTTGTTGTGTAGTTTAATTTCTTGATTAGCTGCTTTTAATTGACCATGACCATTTTTGTGGTTATCTTATTTAGTTAATTACTATGGTTAGATGTCATTATCAAGCAGAACTGATTGAGAGAGCTTTAACTTGAAATCGTTTAGTTAGTTAAAATATTCTTTTTTCGCTTTGATTAAGACAAAAAAGATTTCTTGCAAGAATATAAAATCTACAGTGCACTTAAAGTTTAACGGAATCCACCGAGTTCTTTGCTATTGTTGTTTCAATTTGGTTTTTAATACCCTTGGAAAAAGGGTACATTAATTTGGGTTCCAGAAGTGCCAAACGCGCAGAAAGAAGGATATCCCATCATATAAAGTACGTATATGTATATATTCTTTATCAGCAAGACGAGACGAGTTGAAATAGCTATGTTTAATAAGCGTCCGCCCGTACGCCTGAATCAACTCATATACCGTGAGAGCAACAGAGCTGAACTTTTGAATGTAGAATGTATTTACTGCTTGGTTCATCTCGAATTCAGCCGGATCGGGCCACTATATCACATAGCTCCCAAACAGACGGCAAATCTTCCGTATCGAACTTGAAGCAATTATTGTACAAATTTTTATTTCTCAGCTTAACATAGCTATTGACTGTGCAAAATTTGATTCAGATCGGTTGACAATATCATATTGCTCCCATAGGAAGGATCGGTCGAAAACAGAGACTTTTTTCAATAATTTTGCTTATTAACTTTTGTCTTTTTTTATACCTATTAATGACTGCTAAATTTGTTCAAAATCAAATAACTTAATTATATACATACATAGCTCTCATATAAACAAGCGATAGAATATCATGCTACATGCGCCGGATTGCTACAGCTTAAGCTTAAAAACTGTTCTTTTGCGAACATTAGACTTTTTATTGAGAACCTTTTTTCTCACTGACGGTATACAAACTTTGGCGCGGCCGAAGTGAACTTCTAGAGTTTGTCATTTTGTCGCAAGAAAAGTACCGCAAGAAAAAACTTTGCCATTTTAAATATTGTCGCAGAGTAAAAACTGCATTTAACTTAACCACTCGTTCTCCTACACACTTACAATAGCTTCACCCACCGCAGTGAACACTGGCTGGGACTGTCAATTGCAAATGTCACATGGAAATACTCGGTGGAACTAAAACTAGAGCTGGGTTTTCCGCTCAGCTGTCACTAACTCCCTAAAGCTTTCCATTTTGCGATTAGAATTTGTTTTCTCGTGGCTTTTCTATCGTTTTGCAGTTGACTTGTTTTTCACGTTGCATTTTTATGTTTTTCGTTTTTTTCATTGTGCCGCAAATGTATTGAACCATTGTTGAATATCGTGATTGAATATCGTAATCCGACTTGATAAATGGAATTCAAGAAATTTTTACATCCTAAGTGATTGGTATACTAAATTTTGAAATTATGCATGCTTATTATGATTGTTTTTAATACTACAAACTTCAATTTCTATTTCAATATAATATGGTATTTTTAAATCGTTTTAGCTGTAGTAAAAGTTAAGTTGATTGGAATAATATTTTAGTTTTTAAGTCATTTTTTTTTTTTTACTACTTGTGTTTATTGAGGTTGTTGTATTACAGACATATATATATATATATTTTTTTGTGTTTTTTAAATTGAGAAGTTTTTGGTTAGTTTGAGTTGCTTTGGCAAAACTTTGCTCTTGCCTCGTTGCACAAAATTTTACATGGCGTAAACAAACTAATAAGAAAGTACGTGCGAATAATTTTACAAATTAGATGAAAGCGACATTCACACGAACTAAACAGGACCCAAAAAGAAGAGTCAGGAAAGTGAGGGTAACACGAAGCAAAAAAGGATTCAGCGGAAAATTGGTTAAGGAACACAGCAAGGACGACAACATAGTTGACGCCCGCATGATGGCCATGTAACTGAAGACTTTAGCTTACATAATATTTTGTTCTTTTGTTTTTACTTTTCTAGTTGTTATATGCTAGTAAAGAGAGCCTAGACACGGCATGAATTTCACCACAGGACGACGAAAAACACAGTGCAACGTAAATGCAAAATTCCATTTTAATCATCTAGAGCAGTTTAAAATGTGGTGGCTAATAAAAGATGCAAGATTAATCAAATGTTTGCGATTATAAATCACAGTTAATCAAAGAAATTATTTGCGAAAACGGACAAAGCAAATATTGTCAAAGATAATCATGAAATGGGGGTGGAATCACCAGTAAATCCATGGTCTAAATGACAGGTCAAGTGCGTAACTTCTTTTCAGACGTCAAATCTGCAGGCAAACTGTTGTCCTCCAGCTTGAGCGTCAGGGCATTGTCATGAGTTTCTAACATGCCTCCGGATCTCGCATGGTATGTTAAGATCTCTGTGGATGACTGAGTTACGCACTGCAGAATGTCAATGTTTCAGCTGGATGCTGTGCCCCAGAGTTGTATGGCATAAGCCCATACAGTGTTCAGAATGGCCTTGTAGAGTAGCAATTTGTTGCACTTCCTGAGCTTATTGTTAGATCTCCTGCCGAGTAACTACTCCCATTAAGGCTGTCTGAGGGGCAGTTGCGCCTGCGATTGGCGAAAGCCATGGCTACGACTTACTTGTTTTGACTGAGATATTCCATCTGCGCAGTCATGGTTCCAAAAGATTGAGTTGACCCTGGATGAGTTCCGATGCCACCGAAGGCTCTAAAGCGGAAGCAACACAGGCGGTTGCACCTACGCAGGCAGGATGGAGGTGTATAAGGTATAAAGAAAGATGCTCAAGATGCTACCAAGACTAAGAGTTTCCAAGTTTGAAATAATTTTTAACATTTTAAATTTATATGTATAGAAATATTTATCAAAACAACAATTACCACAAAAAAATTCAACTGCTTTTTATTTCAAGTTAAAATTCTTTCTTTTTATACCCTTGAAAAAAGGGTATATTAATTTTGGTCAGATGTGTGCAACACATATATAAGTATGTAGAAGGAAGCATCTCCGCCCATAAAGTATTTTAATTCTTGTTCACCACGACGAGACGACTTCATATAACCATGTTCGTACGCCCGACCGTCTTAATCAGGGCAAACTCCATCTAGATCGTGAGAGAAGGAGACGCACAGAAGGAGACGTTTCCGACCCCATAAAGTATATATATTCTTGATCAGCATGAGAAGCTGAGTCGATATATGTAGCCATGCCCATCTGTCTGTTCGTACGCGTTTTACTCAGCCATCTTAAGAGCTATCGGGATGAAATTTTCTTTTTTTGGTCTTTTTGTTACCCATGTGAGATAAAGTATGAAAATCTTTGGGATTGGACTACTGAATAATACAGCTCTAGAAGAAACATTTTTAATTTTTTTTTTTTTTTTTTTGAGTATCTCTATGAAATTTACCAATATGATAGATTTGTATGTAAAACCTCAGATCCCAAAATCTGATCGGATAAATAGAACACAAGTTACAGTCAATACAAATCGGCCCAAATCTGCCTGCTGCCTTTTACGTCATCATCAAATCAAACAGAGCGCATGCATACACACACACAGATGCAGCGCTACAAGAACTGTATGTGTATGCGTGTGCTTTGCTTAGGGAATGATGGAAGAAGAAGAAAATTTTTTAGTAAAAATTAAGTAAGTCGTCTCGCCGACTTAGGTATACCATACACCAGTAAAACAAATATTTCAAATTTGTAATAACTAATGCATTTGCCTATTTTAAAAAATTCTGTTCACATGCTTTTTACAAGCATATCTCAGTATCTCGCGCACTTATGCATATAAGCACCCATAGGGTGAAATGGTATATTAAAGTGGTCAAAATGAATGCAACAGGCAGAAGGAAGCTTTTCCGACCCCATAAAGTACATATATATATTCTTGATCACTATCAACACCCGAGTCGATGTAGCCATGTCCGTCTGCCCGTCGAACGCTTAGATCTCGGAGACTACAATATTTCAATTTTTGCCACGCCCCTTTCCCGCAATACCAAATTTGATCAAAATCGGACTAAAAATAGCCAAGTTATGCAATTAAACATTTTTCCATAAGGACGGAGTTGGCCGTTGGCTGGTGGGGGCGCTAGGGTGCTCGTAAGCTTGAGTGAGCGAGATACTAACAATAAGATAGGCTTGTAATAAAAAGCATGTGAAAATGCATTTGTTTAAATTTGAAATATTTGCTTTACTGGTGTATGATATACCTAAGTCGGCGAGACGACTTACTTCATTTAATTTAGAAACTATTGGATAGTCTTCAGCGTAGGCATTAGAGCTAAGTTCCTTATGTTGGGCAATTATTTTGTTTAGATTGTTGAAGGTTATAACGAGCAGTATGACTGGCTCTGCGGAATCCCTTTTTCTAAAGGAAGTGTATTGGAATACGTTTTGTTATTGAGGACAGTTATTGACTTGACGTACTTAGTGATTTTGGACCAGTTTTCCATTCAACTAGTTCATCTATGGATCGAGATGTGATTACAGTTTGAGAAAGAGGAAGTGATCTGGTAATCTAGCAAAGCTAGGGAATCAGACACTGATTTCTAAAACCCATTTGACGACTGTCTAGTAGCTTGCAGTTGGTCGCTAGCCACCACAGTCATTTTGAGACAATCTTATCGAGTAATTTGGATAAACATGGATTAAGTGAGATGGGGCGGTAAGAATTGGTGGAGGTTTTATTTGTGTTTGGTTTAAGGATAGGTATGACAGTACTGACTTTAAATTGTTGGGGGATATGGGTATTAAAGATGCTGTTAAAGAAGTTTAGGATTCTTTGCTGTGACATAGGGGGTAGGTTCTTTGATAACTTTGATAACTTATTCGATCTCTGCCTGGAGTTTTTCCTTTCAACTGATTGAGGGCCGCTAGCAGTTCAACCATGGAAATGTCTGTTTCTACGCTTTGGGCTATGGGCGATGACATATGAATCACATTAGTGTTAACCTTGTGCCTTGTGTTGATTAAATGTTGTGTGAAAATTGGATTTACGTGAATTTGACCACACGGAACATAATGCATCGGCAATTTCGATTTTGTCTGTTATGTTTTGGATGGAATTGCTCCTGTTGGTGAGACATTGAATGTCATGTCTGGTTTTTAAACCACAGAATCGGTTTATATTTGACCATACTTTGGAGGTGGAAAAGTTTGGACTTATTTCGGATGTAAACTTTGATACTGATACTCGCTTTGCGATTTTTATTTCGCTTTGAAGTATGGCATTAGCTTTCTCGTAGATAAGAATGTTTGTCGTATTAATGTTTCTTTTTAAGGTACATATTCCATGCTGTTAGTTTTTGGTCTTTTAATTGCTGGAGTTTTTGTACCACCAAGGTACAGTTTAGCCGCGTGAATGATTATTTTGATTAAGTTGGCTGTTTCTTAAAGCTGTTTTGGTGGAAAATCTTTCTGTAAGTGTTTGGAAATGTGCCCAGTTGGCTTTATCTAATTTAAATATGAGTTTAGCTATAACATTATTGATGTTGTTAATGCCGAATAGGTTAATATGGATTGGATAGTGATCGCTGCCCGATAGGGAGTTGCATGCATACCAGTCAGCATTGAGTGATAGGATAGGTGAAGCGATAGAGAGGTCTATGTGTGTGAATGTGTGGTAAGTAATAAAATGGGTTGGTGAGCCGTTATTAAGTGTGATTAGTGAGGTTTGATTTACAAATTTGAAAATAATATTGCCTCTACTATTGTTAGTTCTGGACCTCCAGCTTCTATGCCAGCTATTAAAGCCACAAGTTATTAATAAGGGTGTTTGTGTAGTGCCGTACATGTCTCTTAAATTTTTAATTTTGAATGTTTTAGTGGGAGGTATATAAGTTGAGACAATAGTAAAATTGATTTTGGAATCGATTGTTTCTGCGATGGAGTCAAAACCGCATGTGTTAGGGTTTGCGTTATGTTGTTGTATGGAGTTATGAACAAGGAGAGCTACGCCTCCATGTCCGTTTATAGCAGTGCTTCTGTGATATACCCTAATATTATTATATTAGGATATTCTATACCCTAATAGTTGATGGGGATGGGAATGTTAAGGGTAGAATGTGGGTTTCTTGTAGGGATATGATTTTTGGATTATGTTATTTTAAGAGAATCTGTAACTGGCTATAGTTATTCATATGTATATCCGTTTAAATTCCATTGGATTATTTTTAACATATGTATATTAGTTGTTTATTGGTTGCTTACTCTTAAATAGTACTGTTAGTGTGTAGTTGTAGAAAGTTCAGTTGATAGTAGTGTTTTGCTTGTTAATTTGCAGGGTTTAAAGTTAGTGGAAAGGTCTGTCTTGGGAAACTATTTGCATTTTCAGGTGTTCAGTGGGTTGTGATGCATAAAGTTCGTGATCCGTATAGATGGGACCATCGGTTTCCATGTCTTCTGATGCAGTTTTTTGTTGTTGTTTTTCTGGTTCTGGTAATCGGAGTTGCTTCTGATGGTGGTGATGGGTTAGTTGCGTTTTGCCTAGGTGCAGCCGTAGAACTCCGTTGTTGCAGTGGGGCGTTGTTTTGTCCTGTATTTGGTGTTGAATGACGTATGTGTTTCTCGCCTGTTGGGTATGTCTGTTGTAGTGTATACGGTTCTGTGGCCGACTTTTTTGGTTGTTTTTATGGCCGTTAGTTCTTGCTGTTTGAGGAATGTTGGGCATTTGCGATCGAGTGGGCTTGTTGCTGCAGTTCATACAATTTGGTGGATTTTGGCATAGTTCTTCTTCGATGGTATGCTTTTGTCCTGAGCAGTTTTTGCACGTTTCAGTGATATTCTTGGAAATTGGTGTCTGGTGTCCAAAGCGAAGGCATTTTTTGCCTTAGTAGTGGTAGTGGAATATAGGGCCGAACGCGAACAGATTCGTAGCCAATTTTAATTGACTCTGGTAGTTTCTATTAATGTTTTGGTGCTGCTGTCGTTGTTTGTTGTGTTGTTATTTGGTTGGCGTTTTAAAATTTTCCTTACTTCGCTTACGTTCTGTGCTTCTAGTTCTTGTTGGATTTCGGCTTCATTTATGTTACGTAGTTCATCACAGTATATGACTCCTTTAGTAAAGTTAAGTGTTTTGTGTTCTGTTGCTGTAATTTCCATGTTTGCCATTTAAGTAAGCTTAAGTAGTTTTAAAGATTGCAATTTGTTTTTGGTTTTGATGTGAAGGCATCCGTCTCTTGTTTTCATACCCTTGCAAAAAGGGTATATTAATTTTGGTCAGAAGTGTGCAACGCATAGAACGAAGCATCTCAGACCATATAAAGTATATATATTCTTGATCAGCACGACGAGACGAGTTGAAATAGCTATGTCCGTCCGTCTGTCTGGATCAACGCGAACTCCTCCTAGACCGTTAGAGCTACAGAGCTGAAATTTTGCACGTAGGCTTGTATATACTACAGGCGTTGTATATCTCTATTGCACATATAAACCACTGTGCCGAATTTGATAAAGATCGGGTGACTATATTATATAGCTCCCATAGGAACGATCGGTGGAAAACAGTGACTTTCAACAATAACTTCGTTATTTCCTACGTTAAGATTGCGGGCCGTTCTTTCGCAGACATTAGACTTTTCAGATAAAAAGTTTTTACACTTTGATGGCTATGGGTAAGGAAAAAGTTATCAAAACAGTTGCAAGGGTATACAAACTACGACGCGGTCGAAGTTAACCCGGGCCCTGTGGTTTTTACATGTTTTGACTTCCTCCGCACGTATAATCTATGGTTTTTATACCATACACCCATAGGGTGAAATGGTATATTAAAGTCGCCAAAATGTATGTAACAGGCAGAAGGAAGCTTTTCCGACCCCATAAAGTATATATATTCTTGATCAGTATCAACAGCCGAGTCGATATAGACATGTCCGTCCGTCCGTCCGTCCGTCCGTCCGTCCGTCCGTCCGTCCGTCTGTCCGTATGAACACGTAGATCTCAGAGACTATAAGAGCTAGAGTCACCAAATTTGGTACGTAGACTCGTGTATTACCTACGGTGGTCAAGTTTATTTCAAATTTTTGCCACGCCCCCCTCCGCCCACAAAATTTAAACAAATTTGATTTTCTTAAAGACTATAATAGCTAAAGACATCAAATTTAGTATGATAAATCCTTTAGTAAGCGCGCACAAATTTGTTGCAAAAAAAAATTTGCCACGCCCCCCTCCGCCCACGAAATTTAAACAAATTTGATTTTCTTAAAGACTATAATAGCTAGAGGCACCAAATTTGGTATGTGTATTTGTTTAATAAATGCGCATATATTGTATATGCAACGATATTGCCACGCCCCTTTCCGCCCCCGTAATTTGGAAAAACTCGATTATCTCACGTAATTTTCTACCTTTTGTAATTAAATTTGGCACACTTGAATTTGATACTAATACCCAGCAAAACACAAAATTTGATCAAAATCGGACAAAAACAACCAAGTTATGCATATAAACGTTTTTCCATAAGGCCGTAGTTGGTCGTTGGCTGGTGGGGGCGCTAGGGCGCTCGTATACTTGAGTGAGGAAGATTCTAAGATATGCTTGTAATAAAAAGCATGTGAAAATGCATTTGTTTAATAAATTTAAAATATTTGCTTTACTGGTGTATGGTATACCTAAGTCGGCGAGACGACTTACTTACTTCATTTTTATAATAAACGGTGGCAATAGATTCGTAACTTTTATTGAAATGGTGACAAAAAATTAATATTTTACTAAATTATATAGCTATATGACAAAGCAAATCGATGGCATGCTTCAGCCTAAGACCGCAAGACGGCCTTGAGTTTACGAATATAAAATATATTGGAAAATAATCCAAGAAAAAGAATAAAATTCAGTGACTTCGAGCCGGCTAGAAAAAAAAATGGTTTGAGAATAAATGAAGTAAGTAAGTCGTCTCGCCGCCTTAGGTATACCATACACCAGTAAAACATATACATATTTCAATTTTATAATAACGAATGAAATAAACTTGATCACTTTACATACTCCATGAGTCTACATACCAAATTTGGTGGTTCCATCTCTTATAGTAACCGGGATGTAGGTCTTCATACGGACAGACAGACGGACCGACAGACGAACGGACAGAAGGATAAGGCTAGATCGACTCGGCTGCAAATGCTGATCAAGAATATATGGGGTCGGAAAAGCTTACTTCTGCCTGTTACATACATTTTGGCGACTTTAATATACCATTTCACCCCATGCGCCAGGGCTTACCTCAAGCGTATATGATGATGATAGTGAACCGATCTTGATCTTGATCATGTAAACAACTCACTTTTATTATACAATACATATTAGAGAGCTGCATGAATGATAGAAAAATCAATTCGAGATAACAACACTCAAAACCAAATGAATGATTTGAATGACTTTGAAAATCAACTTCAAGTAAATGAGTGTGCGGCGTAAAAATAAGTCGCACAACATTCAAACGAAACACATCGAATTGAATAAGTTAGAAAGTCAACGTGATTACTATACGACTAAGCTAGTGTCATCGGTGGCTTAGTGGAGATATACTCAGACTACAATACTGTTGTTATCGGGCTCAACCACCCTACAGAGATAACATTTTTTTGACTGATAAAAAAAAATCGCAATTTCCGTTTTGCAACTGTATAAGACAATGTCTTGCCCAAAAATGAAATACGAATGAGCCAAAATAAATGAGAACTTAAAAAGTTCAAAAAAAGTACTTTCAAAAGCACAAAGAGACAGAAATTAAACTAAATAAAAGTTGCATAATAAATAAATAAAACTTAAAGTACCTTTTATTAATGAGGCCGAACGGCTTGGACGCCACTTGGCATCACAAACATGTGGCAAGCATGGCAAGACCACACAAAACACATGTCTACTGACGGGCTACTTTCAACACCCCTACTAAATGTATGGCTGGCTATACAACTAATTCTTTAACATGTCACGAATCATATTGAACATGCTGCTTTTCCAAATGATGATGATGTCCTCGACTACCTAATGATGATCATGATGATGATGACTATGATGAGATGGGGGATTGGTTTTGCGATTTCGGGCTGAAGCAATACAAACACTGACATCTCGCATAGAAATTAAGTCTCCGTTATCTGTCTGTCTGCCAATCGGCCAGTGGTTGAGCATTTAACTCATTTTCTACATGTGCTGCATATTGAAAGTAAATTCTACCCATATATTAGTCTATGTATGTAGGTATGCATGTACTTGTATATATATATACATATATGTATGCATGCATGACTTTTCCTTCTGCTTATAGGCGACCACTCACATACATATTTAACCCTCCCCTCATTTATTCCGGACCTTGTGTAATTTTTCATAAATTTTTATGCATCTGCCTTCTCTTTTACTAATTATTATATGGCTTGCGCATTTCAGTGATTTATTGAATCCATTTCTTTTTTCCAGCTGCCGGCATCCATAGCACGGATGGATGTGTCCACCAGTATGTGCCAGGCAGGAATGCAGCATGAAATTAAATCACCACATGGATTTCCACTTGAAGTGGCAGACAATCCATTTCCGAAAAATTTACAAACAAAATAAAACAAAAACCCCGAAAATTATTAAATAATCCACATACCACTCCACATACTGTGGTAGGGCCTAGACACACTGACAGACAAACCCCATGCCGTCAAACAGTCAGACAGATATACATACATACATATATACATATGTATGTATGTGCACATTACACATTAAAATGCAGCAAGTAAGTCGAATATAAAAATTCTGTAAGTGGGCAGTGTAAGAAAGTAAAACCAAAAATATAATAGTGAATTACTTTCTTTTATAAATTGTTGGTGTCTATTTATTAGAACAATTAATGACTATTGAATACTCTAAAAATAAATGTAATGCTACCCACATATTTCAAAGAAACCACAAATGCATACATTTCTATATTTCTGAATAAATTAAAAGTCGAGGTTGATTCAATATAAAATGTTGACTTTATATGTATGTGTGGGATCGGGTCTGGCAACTCTGCTGAGCGGGGCGAATTGAGCAAAAGACGGGCAGTCGAACCGAAGAGACGAGCGAGAGCGGTTGCAAAAAAGACGAAAGACGAAACGACGTAAAGCAGTAAAGACGACCAATTTCCAACTAAATCTAATTTAAATAATCAAATAAATAGTTTTACATTAAAATAAACTAAAATACTACAAATAAATATATTGAATAAAACAAATTCCTACAAATATGGGGGGCTCAACCCACAAATATGCATGGCTCAACTTATAAAGAAGTAAAAAAGTAATATCGATGAGTGAGAAAGAGACAAACATACACGAAACGACGCAACAGTGAAATCAAACGACGAAAAAAACGCGCGAAAACGAATAAGAATTAGCATCAAACGACGATAAATTGGCGGCTAACGACGAAAAAGCGACAAAGAAACGGTGAACAAGTTTTCGACGAACGACGAGAAAGTGTTTGAATACAACGATAACTGTGGTGGCAAACGACGTATATATACATACATACATATACAATATTAGTGTGTGTGCGTAAGAGAAAGAACTATGAGCAAACTTGAAGACTTTGGAAATGTGCAAGAGGCACTGAAAACTGAAAAGAAACCTAATATTACATTGTTTCACAAGTTTATATACGAAGAACAAAGCGATCGTGCAAATCGCCAAAGACTAAGAAAGTTTGAAGGGTTTAATTTTGATTACGACAGCGATTTGTATAAAAGTAAAGTGTCTTATGTGAAAAAGAATTTAGCAAATGACGATTTAGTGATTATTTGTAACGTTTTGGGTTTATCGCATGATAAATCGAATCTAACTTCCCATTTATTTCGCAATTTGCAAGCTGGAAATTTGCTAGCTGACCTTGACACAGAGAATAACCAAAACGAAGATGACGACGATGAGTGCGAAAGAGATGGCGATGTAGGCAATATGCAAGACGAACACGAAATGGTGTCAGTAGTGAGCGACGAAACTAATTTTAGAACAGCTGCAACAAACGAAAATATGCGAAACAAAACGAATAGGGAAAACTCTACAGTCGTGGCCAACAATATTGATACGCAAAGTGTAGTAAATGTCAACATGTCACCACCGAGGTTCGCTTTGAATTTTCGGGACGTTGAGGACTCTTTACGACCTTTCCATGGCGATGAAACTTTATCAGTTGAAGTATGGATTGAGGATTTCGAAGACATGGCTGACTTGATGCAATGGGATAGTTTACAAAAATTTATTTTTGGTAAAAGAGCTATTAAAGGACTTGCCAAAATGTTTATTTTGAGTGAACGCGGTATTAAAAATTGGTCGACATTGAAAGAATCACTTTTAAATGAGTTTAAAACAGTAATAAATAGCGCGGAGTTACATAAGCAATTGTCAGAACGAAAAATAAAGAAAGGTGAAAGTGTTTAGGAATATTTGTTAAAAATGAAAGAGATGGCATCACGGGGTAATATAGAGAACAGTGCTCTTATGCAGTATGTGATTGACGGAATTAATGACTTGAGTATGAACAAAGCAATATTGTACAATGCTACTAACCTAAAAGAGTTTAAAGAGAAAATAAAATGTTATGAAAAAATGCGGGAAAAGTCGAGTAATCAAAAAAGTGAGTCTAAGAACGTTCAAATCAAAAAAGAAAGTGTAATGAAATACGAAGATAAAGAAAGTGGTATAAATTGCTATAACTGTGGGCAAAAAGGACATATATCTGAGAATTGTGACAATAAGAGTAAAGGAAGAAAGTGTTTTGGTTGCAATAATTTTGGTCACATAGCAAAAGACTGTCCAAATAAAAAGCCTGAAAATAATGAAACAGATGTTCGTAATACTAATAAAATATCAGCTGATCATATGTTTATGTGTAAAGAAGTATCAATCAACAATGTATAGCCTTGCTTGATACTGGTAGCAAATATAATATCGTAACCGAAACAATTTACAATCGTTTAAAAAAACCTAAGCTCCCTAAAGTTGATAAAGTTCTATACGGTTTCGGAGATAAAAAGAAAGTCATACCTATCGGTTCGTTTACGGGAAAGCTTAGCGTAAGCCAAGAACAGTTTGATTTGGTTTTTTTAGTGGTATCATCTGAATTCTTGGATGATGAAGTGATTTTGGGAGAAGACTTTTGTAAGCAAGCCGAAATAAAAATCAATCGTGATGGCGTACAAATCGGGAAATATAATGATGAAACGGAATTAAGTTCGGTAATGAGAATAAAGGTTGAAAACGACGAAATTGACATTGGCTCAGATGCATCGAAAAGTACAAAGTGCGAAGTGAACGATCTTATCAAAAACTATAAGCCGGAAAAGTTAAAATCGACAAATGTTGAAATTCGTATTGTTTTAAAAGACGATAGCCCAATTTATACGAGACTTCGCAGATTCGCTTTTGCTGAACGGTGCATAATCGATGACCAAGTCGATCAGTGGCTGAAAGACGAAATAATAGAACAATCAGAGTCTGAATTCAGCAGTCCGGTCGTATTAGTAAAAAAGCGCGATGGCACTCCACGGCTGTGCATTGATTACAGAAGAATAAACAAGGTAATAGTAAAAGACCATTTTCCATTACCTCTGACTGGAAGATCAATTGGATCGGCTACAAGGAGCAACGGTTTTCAGCACAATCGATTTAAAGAATGGATTTTTCCATGTAGATGTTGAAAAAGAGAGTCGAAGATTCACCTCGTTCGTTACACACAGCGGACAGTACCAGTTTTTAAAAGTTCCTTTTGGATTGACGAACTCCCCTGGGGTATTTCAGAGACACGTTAATGCCATTTTTCGTGATTTAACCCGTGCTGGTACGGCTATCCCATACGTCGACGTATAATGTCGTCGTCGTCCCTGGGAAAACTGAAGAGGAAGCCGTCTCCAATCTGAGAAATGTTTTGAAGCGATGTGAAGAATATGGTTTAGTCATTAACTTAAAGAAATGTTGTTTTTTGAAGAGGGAAATACAATTTTTGGGGCATACTATAAAGAATCAGAAGATATGTATCTCAGACGCAAAGACCAAAGCTGTAAAAAAAAATTTCCTATGCCGATGAATCAAAAGCAGCTCCAAAGTTTTCTTGGCCTGGTTGGTAATTTTCGCAAGTTCATTGCAGATTTTTCGATTATAGCCAAGCCTCTTACTGATTTATTAAAAAATGATGCAAAATTTGTACTCAACGAGAGTCAGATAAAATCTTTTAATTTGCTAAAACAATTGATAAGCCAGAAACCTGTTTTGCAAATATTTAACCCCAAGTTTGAAACGGAAGTACATACAGACGCATCGATTGATGGCTTCGGAGCAATTTTATTACAAAAGTTACCTGATGATAAAGAATTGCACCCTGTATACTACATGAGCAAAAAGACGACTGAAGCGGAAAGGAAATTCACTAGCTACGAATTAGAGATTTTGGCGGTAGTTGAATCATTTCGTAAGTTCCGAGTTTACCTTCTAGGTATGCATTTTAAAGTCATAAGCGATTGTAATGCGTTTGCAAAGACGATGGATAAAAAAGATGTGTGCACTAGAGTCGCACGATGGATTCTTGAGATCCAAGAATTTGATTTTGATGTTGAGCACCGTGCGGGAAATCGTATACGCCATGCAGATGCGCTTAGTCGCTACCCCGCACAGTGGGCCAGGCTGCCCATCTAGCGGAACTTTAGTAGCAACTTGCGCAAATGAAGACATATTCCATTGAAAATTTTAATTTAAGATATTTAACATATTTATAATATATTTCAAAAAAAAAATTAATCGGAATCAGATGAATCCGAGTCACTAATAGATTCGTTACAGCTATTTAGCAATCCTAAAACGGTTTTGTCCAAATTCATTTTTTTGAAAGTGGCTTTTGTTGTTTTGGAGAGAGTCGTTATAAGAGGATCCGATGAAACAAGTAGTCCATTCATAACATCTTCCATTGTATTGCTCCTCTTGTCCTTACGGGAACGCTTTAATCGTATATTCCTAAAATCCTTATTCCTGGCTTCAAGTGCTTCTTCGGACAATATACCAATAGGAAGTCCCACATTGTTGATGATGTCCGCTCCATGTATTAAAACTTTGTGTACAGATGACGGCATGTAAAACCATGGATATTTGTCGACATACATTTCAGCTGTTTCCATGGCATATGAGCTGAATAAATCAGTATTGACTTGATATCCACAAGCCATTACCCTTAGTATAACACTAAACCTATATATTAGAGCTTCGCTAACTCCAGTAATACCGGCTACTAAATTTGGTTGGCTAAAAAACCGTCTGGCGGTATTTCCATTGTTTGTATTGCCAGTACTACCCACTGGAATATCCACCAATAAGCCCATTTGCTTTCTAAGCTGGAATTGGATTTCAGATTTTCTAGCTTCTACCTTTGCCTTATCTTCACCTCGAGCTTGCCATTTTTTTATTGGGAGTCTGTAGGCAATATGTAGAACGCATTCAAAAAATCGTATCCACGCATGCAATGTTGATAAACCATATTTAAAGAGATCTGCATCAATTCTATAATTTTTTACCAAACTAATATTATTCATATTCTTTGGCGCGGCTCTACAAATTCCACATATCATGGTAGGTGCTTCTGCAAGGACGCTAAATGTTTTGCCATCCAACATGGTCATGTGAAATTCGTGCATAATTGTATATAAATTGGTAGTCGTTGGTTGAATATTTTCTACTTGGTTTTTTACATGGTCGCTCTCTGATCTAATTAATTCGCTTGTTTCCTTTTGGCAAATTAGTTTTAAAGGCCTACAATAGCGAGTTGAGGAAGGCCGTGGGTTTTTCCATAAAACTTTTGATCCAAGCTGAATTTGTAATGGTACAAGGCAAACTGCAAAAAGGTGCTGATCGAGCATATTGGTTTCACCATTTTCAAACTTTTGCCGGTATGTTGCGTGTCCACTGCTTCCATCACAGCCCCATTTATGTACTGCAGTTAATTTTATTTTATTATTATTTTCCAATAATTGATTATCAAAAACTGGGGAGTTCGCCTGTATAATTCGACTAACGGTATGGTCGACTAAACTTTGCAAAGTTGTCTCAGCTGAATAGTCTGAATATTTCAAGTTGGTTGGATAGCACATAACCTTAGCTGAGTGCAACCTTTGGTAACTCGGATATATATCAGCATTCCTCTCCTTAGCACTACATCGCATTAGCTTGTACGTATGCTTCGTGTAGCCTACATCCATGTATAGAGCCAGGGCTTCTTCAGGTGAGTACGGATTTGGAAATTGTGCTTGTGCGTCCAATGACTTTTTAATTTTTTGTCCTGCCGTCTCATTTCCATTAAGCTCTGTAACGATTTTTGATGCGGTTCGCATTCCGGATTTATACAGACTAGTGCTTGTTGCCACCATTAACTCATCGCACGTGGTTTCCTTTACAAGGCTTGACACTTTTCTGGTCTGTACTTTAGGGCAGAGATCACCGAAATCCTTCTTGGGTCGACCCATGTGTGAACTAGACGTCATATTATACAAAAAAAGCGAATCATCAAGCCATTTCTGATTTTTTTTTTTCGAAGACTGATTTGTTGTAATGGCATGCCTTCCATTTTTCTGTAAGCCTGCTTACAAAGTTTGTTATTTTTTTGGTGATTTCCTCGATTTCCTTTTTTGAAAGGTTTCTGTTTTTTAAAATTGTACCAAATATAAGTTCTTTTAAAGCAATAACTTTTTTTGTGGCGATATTTTCGCCAAGCCAAGTGCTATACAGCATGCGCTTTGGAACCGACATAGAACCTAAAAAGTGTAATAAACTTAGCAGATGGTCGTAGATGGCTACCATTTTGAACACGTTAAAATCACAAAGACTCACACGATACATAAATGCTAATACTAGCTTGAATAAGATTGAATAAAGTAAGTTATAGTTCAGAGAAGTTAGTATAAGGCCCAAAACCGTACTTGTTAAAACAACATACTTCAAACACATTTATTTTGCTACACATGAATAGACAGGTCACAAAATAATTTTTTTTATTGAATACATACCTTTTCTAGACGAAAACAAAAGTAATTGGGCCAATTTGTTCTAATTTATTTAAGTTGAAGATCAACCAAGAAAGATCAAAAAGCGCAACCAAATATTTGCATGCCACGTGCCGAACATCTGTTCACTTTGAAAGCCCGCAGCTGATCAGGGGTGCATTGAAAAAATCGCACGAAAGCGTTTTTAAGCTTTTACAAGTGTTGCCAATTAGGATAAATAACAAAACAAACGAATTTTTAAAAAGTTAATTTTGACTTATGTCCCGCTAGACCGCTCAGTTGGCCCACTGTGCCCCGTTATGATTATATCTGAAGATTACATACACAGTAAATTAAAGAATGTCCAAGCACAAGACGACCAATTGAAGGCCATAATTGATATCCTTGCTCAGAAAACCTCTCATAACAACTATTTTATGAAAGCTGGCATACTTTTTAAGTTGGTCGATGATGAAAAACTAATTGTAGTTCCCTCTACTCTGCAACGGGAAGTCATTAAACATGCTCACGAAAGAGGTCACTTTTCTGTGAAATTGCAAAGGAGTATTATATCCCAAAATTAGATGAGAAAATACAACACCAAATAAGATGCTGCATTCCATGTCTAACACTTAATCGAAAGCTTGGTAAAAAAGAAGGAGAACTGCATCCACTGCCGAAAGAAGAACTGCCCTTTCAGACGTTCCACATCGATTTTCTTGGACCCTTAGAGTCAACTCACAAGTATAAGCACATTCTTGCAGTTATCGATGGCTTTACAAAATTTTGCTGGTTGTACCCGACGAAAACGACATCTACGAACGAAGTAATCACAAGACTACAACAACAAAGTTTAATTTTTGGAAATCCAGTTCAAATTATTTCTGACAGAGGTTCTGCGTTTACTTCTGACGAGTTTAAAGAGTATTGCAAGGCAGAAAATATCGAACTTCACGCCGTTACGACTGGTCTTCCACAAGCGAACGGACAAGTCGAACGCCTTAACGCTGTTATTATATCCGTGTTGTCTAAGATTTCGATAGAAGACCCTAGAAAATGGTATAAGTTTGTCGGCAAAGTGCAACAAACGATTAACTCAACGTACAGCAGAAGCACACATTCAACGCCGTTCGAACTACTGATTGGTATAAAGATGCACACAAAAGACGACCTTAAGCTGAAAGAAATAATTCACGATGAGATGATTCAGATTTTTAACGACAACAGAGATGATCTACGGAATATAGCGAAGCAGCAGATCCTTCGTATGCAAGAAGAAAATAAGAAGACCTACAACTTACGTCGCAGACCTGCTTCCATATACAAAGTCGGTGATCTGGTAGCTGTTAAAAGAACCCAACTTGGAGGAGGTTTGAAGCTGAAGCCCAAATATTTAGGTCCGTACCGCATTACCATGGTAAAGGCCATACATACGACGTGATTAAAGATACATTGTTCAACGATGGTCCTAGGCGAACTACGACTTGTTACATTACATTAAAATAAACTAAAATACTACAAATAAATATATTGAATAAAACAAATTCCTACATATGTATCTGATCTGTTGGCAACGTTTGAGCAGAGCGATTGATATACAGTGGCGGACACGAATTAAAGACGCTTTTTATACCCTTGCAGAGGGTATTATAAAATTGGTCAGATGTTTGTAAATGTCCCATATTGATAGGCAAAAAAATAGATATAATTTCCGATCCAATTTTGATGAAAAATGGAGAAAAGTACTTTAGTGCAAACTAGTGTCGCAAAACGGCTTCGCCCAAAGGACCGAAAATTTCCATACAAAATTCAGATTTTCGATTGGCTCCAAATCCAAAGTTGGGGTCTAAATTAAAATTTGTGGTATGGAATTTATCTTATTTTTGCTAGATCTACAACTTCTTCAAAGAGTTGATGCTTCTATCTTTAATATTTAAGATTTTTGAAAAAACGTCCTAAATATATGCCACCAGAAAACGGAATTTTCTTTGTTCAAATGCACCTGTGAAAAAAACGGATTAAACTATTAAGACCATTTTTACAGTTTATCTTCTGAATAAAATAATCAAAAAATTACAGAAAAAATTATTGCGTTAAATTATTTAGGAGCCGAAAAAATTAGAACTAAAGTCAAAAAAAAAAAAACAAGAGGGCCGGGGTTAACTTCGACCGCGTCGAAGTTTGTATACCCTTGCAACTGTTTTGGTAATTCTTTCCTTACCCATAGATATCAAAGTGTAAAAACGTTTTATCAAAAAAGTCCAATGTTTGCGAAAGAACGGCCTTCAATCTTAGCATAGGATATAACGAACTTTTTGACAAAAGTCACTGTTTTCGACCGATTTTTTTATACCCTTGCAAAAAGGGTATATTAATTTTGGTCAGAAGTGTGCAACGCATAGAACGAAGCATCTCAGACCATATAAAGTATATATATATTTTTGATCAGCACGACGAGATGAGTTCAAATAGCCATGTCCGTCCGTCCATCCGTCCGTCTGTTCAAAATTTGAAAAATTAAATTTTGCACGTAGGCTTGTATATACTGCAGGCGCTGTATATCTCGGATTGAGCCGGATCGTACCACTATATCATATAGCTCCCATACAAATGGCAAAGTCACGAACAGTGACTTTCTCAATAACTTCATTAATTTTATAGCTATTGTGAAATTTAATATAAGTTAGTTTATTGTAGCTATAAACGACTGCGCCAAATTTGGTCAAGATCGAGTGACTATATCAAAGACCTCCCATAGGAACGATCGGTCGAAAACAGTGACTTTTGTCAAAAAGTTCGTTGCTAAGATTGAAGGCCGTTCTTTCGCAAACATTAGACTTTTTGGATAAAATGTTTTTACACTTTGATATCTATGGGTAAGGAAAGAATTACCAAAACATTTGCAAGTGTATACAAACATCGATATAAAATATTGGCTGCGATAGCACACTACCGGACACTATTAAGAGAGAATGGGAGAAATTCGTGAAGGAGTTACCAAACATAGTAACTATACGAATACCACGTCATGTTACAAGGGGGCTACCGGGTGGTGTGGCTGAATTGCACCTGTTTTGCGATGCCTCGTCACGAGCATATGGAGCTGCGGCTTACTTGCGCTTCCCAATTGGAGAGGATAAGTATCACACAGTGTTGTTATTGTCAAAGGGGATAGTATCGCCAACTAACCATACCTAGGGCAAAGTTATGTGCTATGCTTGAAGCAGCAAAAATAAATATATAAAAGAGAATCTAAGAATTAACATTAATTATTCGAACATTGTTTTTTGGTCAGATTCTATGATAACCATCAGTTGGATCCGTGGTGGAGCTTCTAACTGGAAAGTATTTGTGTCCAATCGAATAAACAAAACCCTGGAAATCTCAGACGAAAGGCAATGGAGACACGTCGCGACGCGTCGCCTTGAAAGGCCGATTATCTAAGCCGTGTCATGAGTGCAATCAAGTTGGAATCGTTTAAATTATGGTGACATCAAATGGCCTTGTAATGCTATTGATCAGGATTCGCTGTCGGTTGTTGACACTGAAGTCAGAAAGGTGACCTGTCATAAGATATTAGTGGAAGAAATGCCAAGTGTAGCATTTATCAGCAAGTATTCATCGTATACACGACTCGTCTGGATTATATCATATAGAAAACGTTTCGTATATAATTGTCGTAAATCTATGGCAGAACGAAGAGGGTTTGGACTCTCAATTACGGAATTAGAAGAGGGCCTAAGTGAATTGATTAGGATGGTGCAGAAGGATTGTTTTGAATCTGAATGGAAGGCGTTATCGGAAGGAAGGTTCATAGCAAAGGACAGCATACTACTGCCTCTTAATCCGTATTTTGATTCAAACGATCGTGTTTCCCTGTTGCCCATAAATGAAAAAGTATCCTTTTATATTAAACATCCTTTCACAGATCTGGTCATATCCTACAGTCATGTTTGCAACTTGCATTCTGGATTGTTAATGGACGCAATGCAGTTCGGTTTGGAATTCATAAATGTACCACATGTTTTAAGAAGAAATCTCAATGTGCAGGTCAGAAAATGGGAATGTTACCAGCGGATACACCCTTCTAGAGCATGCTCATCTGTTGAAGTGGACTACGCTGGACCCGTAAATATTTCGCCCTGCAAAGGAAGAGGACGTGTATCCCAGAAGGGATATATTGCTTTGTTCGTATGTCTAGTGACGAAGGCCATTCATTTGGAACTAGTTGGAAATCTGACCTCAGATGCGTTTATAGAAGCATTTAACCGTTTCGTTGACAGACGTGGCCTATGTACAGACGTTTATAATGACTGCGGTACTAATTTTGTTGCAGCCAACAAAAGATTTCAAGTGGACAAACTGGCATATTGTTCGTACATTACGAAACATATTGCGCCAGCATATTGAGAAAGGGAAACACATGACATTTATACCCGCCATCAGCGCCACACTATGGTGGATTGTGGGAGGCTGGAGTGAAGTCCAGTCCAGTCGATGGAAGAATTGTCAATATTATGCACAACAGTTTTGGAGAAGATGGAATTCAGAATATTTATCACTGGTGATACATAAAAAAACTTTGCTGGTTCGTTTTAATTAAAAAATATTTATTTGACTCCATGTGATGTTTTCGGTTGGCCAATAAGCAATTAACTAAACTCAACATACATTCTTATTTCACCAGACGCTTGATATTGCATCAGCCAAAAATGGTGTGACCATGCAACTTAAAGACCAAAAATAATAAAAAGTTCAAATGATCGTTTACATTCAAATTCAAATTAAGCTGTTAGGAATACAGAGCTACCGTTCCTCAAAATACCGCCGGGCCCTGAAACAAGGTTTCTGAAACAGGCAGTGGAGCCACCTTGGTTATGGGACGGGTCATCTCTCCTGTAGTTGTCTTTAACTTCAGGGTTCGTACCAAACCATCTGGTCCAGGAAGCGTCTCGATGATACGTGCTAGGATCCATGCGGCCGGGGAGTATGAGAATCCTTCACTAGTACGAGGTCATCAGCCTTCAGGTTTGCCGATTTCGTTACCCATTTTGGCCTCTGCTGCAACGACGTAAGGTACTCCAAATGCCACCGTTTCCAAAAGCCTTGCAACATGGCCTTGCTGCCAATAATCCAATCGATTTGCCGGCACTTGGTGCAATTCCCCATCTGGCACTGTGGTGTAAGGTCGACCGATCAGCATGTGAGCGGGTGACAGATATCCAACGTCTGTATCGGAAGTGGCACAAAGAGGCCGAAAGTTGATTATCGCTTCTACCTGTGCCAACAACGCATGCATTTGTTCGAATGTTAGAACGGCGTGGCCAATTACTCGGTGTAAATGAAGCTTCACAGAGCGCACAGCCGATTCCCATTTGCCGCTCCAGTGGGGTGCATGTGGCGGTATGAACTTCCAATTGACGCCGTCAATCGATTACGCCTCCACTATCTTGTCATTGCGCAGCTGAGATTGGAGTAATTGTTCCATTTCGTTAAGACTACGTTTGGCGCCCACGAAATTACGTCCATTGTCGCTGAACATCGTTACACATTTGCCTCGCCGTGAAATGAAACGTCTGAGAGCAGCCAAAAACGTATCGGTGCTAAGGTCTGTTGCCAGTTCCAAATGTAAAGCTGAGGTTGCCATACACACGAAGAGACATATGTATCCCTTTTCCTTTCGAGCGTTCCTTCCCTTGTGCGCCTTTAACATGATTGGGCCAGCATAATCACAGCCTGTGTTTTCGAACGGAAATGCTTGCCGAACTCTCTCTGCCGGTAGTGCGGCCATTAGTTGGTTGCTGGTGTGTGCCCGCTGTCTAAAGCACCTTACACAGTTGTGAGTAACTTTACGAATTAGATTTCTAGCTCCCATTATCCAGAAACGTTGACGAACGATGACAAAGAGTGCCGAAACTCCTGGGTGTAAATTATGTTGATGTTCTTGTTCCAAGATCAAGTGCGATATGCGATGCTTCTTCGGCAAGATGATCGGGTGCTTGGCTGAATATGATAACTCTGAATTATTCAGCCGACCTCCCACACGTAGAAGTCCAACGTCATCTAGAATCGGCGTAAGAGTACACAGCTTTGAGATTTTTGGCACGCATCCTTCATTTCGTAGTGATTTTAGTTCTTCATGCCATTCGTTTTGAGCTTGCTGCAAGCATAGATTTCTAGCCGCCTTATACTCGTCATAGGTTATCGAGAGAGAGAATCCGATCTTTCTTGAGGGTGTTTTATGCGTCGAATGAACCGTAGGATATATGTCCCAATGCGCACCAGTCTCAGCCAAGAAGAAACACGACCAATAAGTTCTTCAAGCGGGGATGACTCGCTCGTGGTTTTTGCGAGAGTAACTAAAACTGTAGCTTTCAATTCCCTTTGGTAGTCGTCATCTGAAATAGAGCTAGAGATTTGTGTATCATTTTCGTTACCTAAGTTAAGATGTCTGTCAGCCAAACAGTCGGGACCCTTCCACCAGAGAGTAAACTGGAGTAAGTCCTCAGCCAGCATTCCTCTGGAAGCGCAAATTGCGGGGTTCTGCTTGGTATTAACATGGCGCCATGATTCTCTTGGTATTATTTCCAATATTTCAGCAGTGCGATTGCCAATGAACGTCTTCAAACTAGCTGGCAAATGGTTTAGCCATGCCAGCACAATTGTCGAATCAGACCAAGCATATACGATGGTTTCTAGATCCTTCCAAGCTAACTTGATTGATGCGATCAGCCGACTTACCAGAAGTGCGCCACATAATTCCAACCGCGGAAGCTGCGTATGCTTTAATTGAGGCGTCTGAGAAGGCGTGTAACTTTATTCGTTTGCCAACATATCCAATATGACGGCGTATCTTCAACTGCTTTATGTTGTTAATGTCTTCGCGATACTTATGCCACCGGTCTGCCAGTTTAGTTGGAAGCGGTGAATCCCAATCTAGGTTGAGAAGCCAGAGTTCTTGAAACAGGATCTTGAATTGAACTATGACCGGCGCCAGTAGACCAAGCGGGTCAAAAATGCGTGATACGTCTGATAACACTTGTCTTTTTGAACTTTCTGTGCATTCGTTCAACCTTATACCATATGTGAAGATGTCAGACTTTGGTTCCCAATGTATTCCTAATACCTTGACGGAGGAGACATCTGCGATCAAATCTGTCGATGCTGCTTCTTCTAAATGACCGATTCCGTGAGTATTGGACACCCATTTTCAAGCTCCAGCTGTGCTTGATTCAATAGTTGAATAAGTTCATCTTTGTTACGTATGAGTTGGGTTTCCGTATTAGCTCTGGTCAGGACATCGTCCACATAAAAATCTTCCAACAGAATCTTGGCTGCTGTCGGATATTTATCATTTAAATCGATGGCAAGTTGTTCTAAGATACGTACGGCTAAAAACGGTGCACAGGCTGTTCCGTAGGTTACCGTACAAAGCTGGTAGTACTGCAACTCTTCAGTTGGGTTTTCTCTCCATACAATTCGTTGATAATTACGGTGATTTTCAGAAATCCATAGCTGCCTAAACATTTTTATGATGTCTGTGCAAAAAACAAACTTGTGCGTTCGGAAGCGTAAACACACATCCATTAAGTTACGCTGAATACTTTGGCCCACTAGTAACTCGTCGTTTAGTGATCTGAAACTCTTATCCTTATAAGATCCATCAAAAAGAATTCTCAATTTGGTACCAATAACCGGATGGTGAGGCATATAGAAAGTGTGTTCTTGCGGTGCATTTGTCCTCTCTGTCTCATCAAGAATGCGCATATGTCCTAGAGCAATGTATACGCGCATGAACTTCGTATACTCTTCCATTAACCCTTTATCTTTTTGGAGTCGTCGTTCTACTGAATAAAATCGTGATGTTGCTCCCTGAAGAGTATCTGCAAATTTGATATCCGAATTCTTAAATGGAAGCTCAACACCATACCTTCCCTCTGAGTCACGAAAGTGTGTGGAGCGAAAATGATTTTCGACGTTCAAATCATCAGCAGTGGGCGGCAAACTGCAACTTAGTTTTTCTAATTCCCAAAACCTTTGGAGCGATGAGTTTATTTCAATCGTTGATAGCAGGGATGCTATATTTGATCCTTGTTTAGCTGCAATTGAGGTGACCACCCACCCAAATATTGTGGATATTGCAATTATGTTCCCATGTTTATCCAATACTTTGTCTCCTGTGAATACAGACCACACGTAGTCGCTACCCAACAAAATGTCCACATGCTTAGCGCTGGTTTCCAGTGAATCAGCCAGTTCTAACCCATCGAAAACCTTCAATACAACAGGGTCGACTTCCTTCTTTGGCAGTAGAGTGGTTATCTTACCTAAAACATGAACTGTAATATCTAGTGTATGCTTCGAGAATCTTGATTTCAACTGTACTGCGCTGACCCCTCTTGTAGTATCAGCCTTGATTGACGAAATTCCTGATACCATTATTCGAGATGGTGAGCGTGAGAGCCCTAACGATCGTATGCAGTGCTCCGATATGTAAGATAGCTCTGATCCGCTATCAAAGAGAACCCGACAGGTGGTGTATGACCCCTTTGAATTCAATGCATAAACTAGAGCCGTGGGCAATACACTCCTTGGTTTCCCTTGCAACTGTAGACGGACTGCAGACCGTGCTAAATAGCTCTGTGCTTCCATAGATTGGACTTCCTTTACTTGCTTGCTTTCGGTAATCATAGCTACTGAGGGCTTAGTGCTCTTTTCTTCGGCTTGGCGATGTAGTAGCGTGTGGTGCTTGTCCTGACAATGTTTGCATCTATAGTTTGACTCACATCTTGAAATACCATGGTCTGGCCTTAGACAACTGAAACACAGACGTTTCTCCTTAGCAAATGAGTAGCGCCTTTCCACGGAAAGCGCCAAGAACTGGTCACAGTTGTATACCGTATGCTTCTTAGACTCACATTTAGTGCAAGCTCTTGAGTCTGTGGCAATCAATATCCGAGTAGATTTCTTAATGTTTGATTGTGCGACTTGTTCGCACCGGCTTAATTCGAATTCTTCACATCTTTCTCCGAGAAATCTGAGAAAATCATTAATGGTTGGAGCTGTCCCCTCACGGCTGTGGGATACCCATTTGCATTGCGACTCTGCATCTATTTTATCCAGTAGAACATAGATTACCCAGCAGTCGTGATTAGTTTGGCCAAGTGCGTCGAGGCCGCGTACAACTTCACTTTCCCCATCGGCAGTCTTTCGTAGAACGGATACATCTGTCACCCTTGTTGATGGCAGACGTCTAAAAGCATCCAAAAGCGAGTTAACAACATGACGAGGTCGATCATAACGTTCCATTAGGCTTGCCCAAGCCGTCTCGTACGCCGCTCCTGTTAACGGCAAATGATTGATTAAACTTGCAGCCTCATCACAGAGAAAAGACTTGAGATACTGAAATTTCTGAGCTTTATCCAGATTCACCCTGTTGTGAATGGTACTCTCGAATAAATCCTTAAAGGCTGGCCACTCCATATAGTCGCCACCAAAAAGCCTGATGTGTAATTTGGGCAGCTGGACCTGTCCCCCTATCGCCGAACAGGCAGCTCCACCTACTATCATACTTTCATAAAACTCCCGTTGAAGTTCCATCTGCTTGTGTAGTACCTGCGATACTACTTCGTTTACTCCCTCACTGGAGTCCACGACCTTAGTTGCTTTTACTGGGTTAACCAATCTTCCCAGTTCCTTTAAATGCAGTTGTGCGGTTAAGTACTTCATTTCATAGTCTCCGTAGTCACCCATAGGGTCGACGTACCCTTGCGAATCTTGAAATTCAAACATATCATCAGTGGATTGATCAAACTCCTTCCACACGGTGTCGAGTCTGGTCATCATAGTATCCACCACATCCGCTGTGCAGTTCACAGGCCTTTAGTTTCTCCATCTTAAAGTTAAGTAGAATTGCCTATCCCCAACAGAATCCACATCCGGCTCGAAGGACCAATTTTATGGTGATACATAAAGTAACTTTGCTGGTTCGTTTTAATTAAAATATATTTATTTCACTCCATGTGATGTTTTCGGTTGGCCAATAAGCAATTAACTAAACTCAACATATGTACATTCTTATTTCACCAGCCGCTTGATATTGCATCAGCCAAAAATGGTGTGACCATGCAACTTAAAGACCAAAAATAATAAAAAAGTTCAAATGATCGTTTACATTCAAATTCAAATTCATGGTGACTTTGAAGACAGTCAAGGGACTCATGAAACGACCGGTAACCAAACTCTGTCCATTGACTATTCGGGAGAATTGGATGGAGAATGACACCAACCCTATACCTAAGCATTAAATTGTTATTGATGAAGATCGTCATCATCAACAGGGGGAGAATGTTTGGGCTGCAACTGAAGCAAGGCTTTCTTTGCTGAAAAGAGAAACCGACCGAAGAGAGAGAGACACCACGGAAAGCGTAAGTTACTTTGAAGAGACAAACTTGGAGTTCCGCTACTTTAATTCTATTCTTTCGTACTTCTTTTATGGAAATTTTCAGAACTTTGAATTTTGTAAAAGACAGCGTGGTTTGCTGTACTTGCATTGTTACTCATGAAAATAATCTCGTTCGATGCGGTTGCAGCCTCTGTGCGCACCGACAATTGTACTATATTTTATGTTAAGAAAATAAAGCAACTGAATTGAAGTCACCCTGGTTATCTCGTTTCTTACAAATAGCATGTGCCTCAAAGCCGCCTCGGTGGAAATCATCCGAAGGCCGCATCATATAAATCGGGCAGTTTGGGGCTCCGCAAGGGCGCAGCCATTAGCCAACAATTTTTCTTTTAATTCTTTATCTTACCCGGGTTATTAGAAGCTCAAATGTCAAGTTTCATCCCAATAGCTCTTAACATGCTGAGTGAACCGGATACGCACCAACGAACGGACGGACAGACATTGCCATATCGACTGATATTCTCATGCTGATCAAGAATATATGTACATACTTTATGGGGTTGCAAACACTTGCTTCTGTGCGTTACAAACATCTGACCAATTTTACAATACCATCTGCAAGGGTATAAAAATTAAGAAAGTAAGTCGTCTCGCCGACTTGGGAATACCATGCACCAAGTGAAAAAATATTTCAAATTTTGGGATTTCGGGAAAATCAGTTTTATTTAATTTTTGAGGGCGGAAGTGTTTTTAATCAGCTAATATCTGCCCGTATATTAAGTTAGTATTGGTTCGTATATTTATTTACGAAAAAAAAGAACAAAACCAGAGGGTCCGGGCTAACTTCGACCGCGTTGAAAATTGTATACCCTTGCAACTGTTTTGGTAACTCTTTCCTTACCCATAGCCATCATGGTGTAAAAACGTTTTATCTAGAAAATCTAATGTCTGCGAAAGAACGGCCTACAATCTTAGCATAGGAAATAACGAAGTTATTGATCAAAGTCATTGTTTTTCACCGATCGCTCCTATGCGAGCTACATGATAAGTAACCTGATCTTTATCAAATTCGGCATAGTCATTATATATATTAAAATAAGAAATGTTTCATTTGAAAGCAATCGCGTTAAATGTAACAAAGTAATTGACGAAAGTCACTGTTTACGACCGATCGTTCCTATGGGAGCTATATGATATAGTCATCCGATCTTGAACAAATTTGGCACAGTCGCTTATAAGTGTAATGAACACACTAATGTTAAATTTCACAACAATAGCTCAGAAAATAACGAAGTTATTGAGAAAAGTCACTGTTCGTGACTTTGCCGTTTGTATGGGAGCTATATGATGTCCGAATCGGCTGAATTCGAGATATAAAGCCTTTGCACTATATATGTACAAGCCTACAGTCAAAATTTCAGCTCTGTAGCTCTTACGGTCTAGGAGGAGTTTGCGCTATTTGAACTTGTCTCGTCGTGCTGATCAAGAATATATATGTATATGTATAGTCGGAGATGCCTCCTTTCAAAATTAATATACCCTTTTTGCAAGGGTACAGACTTTTGACGAAAGCAGTACTATGTCGCTTTGTTATGCAGCTACACTCAGAAAAACTAATGCTTCACTTTCTTACATGGCCACTTTAAAAATATTTTGCCATTATTTAGTTGGTTTTAAAAAATTCTGTTCACATGCTTTTTACAAGCATAAATTAGTATCTCGCACACTTATGCATATTATCACCCTAGCGCCCCCCACCCGCCAACGGCCAACTCCGGCCTTATGGAAAAACGTTTATATGCATAACTCACGAGCCTACATTCCAAATTTGGTGGCTCTATCTCTTATAGTCTCCGAAATCTACGCGTTCATATGGACGGACGGACGGACGGACAGACGGACATGGCTAGATCGACTCGGCAGTTGATACTGATCAAGAATATTTGTATATACTTTATGGGGTCGGAAAAGCTTCCTTCTGCCTGTTACATACATTTTGGCGATTTTAATATACCATTTTACCCTATGGGTGTATTATTCACTTTTTATACCATACACCCATAGGGTGAAATGGTATATTAAAGTCGCCAAAATGTATGTAACAGGCAGAAGGAAGCTTTTCCGACCCCATAAAGTATATATATTCTTGATCAGTATCAACAGCCGAGTCGATCTAGCCATGTCCGTCTGTCCGTCCGTCTGTCCGTCCGTCCGTCTGTCCGTCTGTCCGTCTGTCCGTATGAACACCTAGATCTCGGAGACTATAAAAGCTAGAGCCACCAAATTTGGAATGTAGGCTCGTGTAGTATGTAGAGTGATCAAGTTTGTTTCAAATTTTTGCCACGCCCCTTTCCGCCCCCCGCAATTCAAAAAAGACGTTTATCTCAAAAACTATTGCAGCTAGAGACACCAAATTTGGTATGTATATTTGCATAGTAAATGCGCACATTTTGTATATATAAAGATTTTGCCACGCCCCTTTCCGCCCCCGAAATTTGAAAAACTCGATTATCTCCCGTAATTTTTTATCTTGTGCAATCAAATTTGGCACACTTAAATTTGATACTAATACCGAGCAAAATACCAAATTTGATCAAAATCGGACAAAAAATAGCTGAGTTATGCATATAAACGTTTTTGCATAAGGCCGGAGATGGCCGTTGGCGGGTGGGGGCGCTAGGGTGCTTATATGCATAAGTGCGCGAGATACTGAGATATGCTTGTAAAAAGCATGTGAACAGAATTCTGAAAAATAGGCAAATGCATTTGTTATTACAAATTTGAAATATTTGTTTTACTGGTGTATGGTATACCCAAGTCGGCGAGACGACTTACTTACTTCATTATTTTTCGAAGTGTAAAGCACACACATACATTGACAATTTTCGTTGGCTCTCTTTGTGCCTACCCCTGCACTAGAGGTGCCGAATGAGTTCGTCCCCCGGGGGATATGAATGCCGAGCCCTGGCATATTTTCACACGCTCACGTTCTCTTTCATCGTCGTCGCATCTCTCGTCATCGTGTACAGTGGGATTGATGCCATTGCAAATGCACATTTCTTGTTTATTACTCTTATGCTCACTTGTAAGGTATATTAAAACAAGAGCCTTGGCCAACGACTGAAATTTTGTATTGGAAACTTTAAATAAGCAGCTCTTTTCTCACCAGTATCACTATAATGACCTACCGCTCCTATAACGGCTAGTGGTCTGAACAGATATTCCTAAAAACTTCACCTAACCCATTACAACAAGCTCTGACGTCATCGTGAGCAAATTTTAACTCCAAGGACCTTATGTTTTACAACATCTATTAAGCTATCTTTGGATGAATTCATCAAACACTGATGCATCTAAATTTGAGTAGTAAACTGTTCTTTTGCTATCTCATACATTCTCCACGACCCACGGCAGGAAAGTAGGAGGTCGATATAGGCAAAACTGTTGTACGAATTCGAATTATAGAAAGAAAATACCAAACGTTTTTGTGTGTAATTTACAACAAATTTGTATTTATTCGAAATTTTATGGATTTGCTTTAACAGAATAACAAAGTTGAATAAGTACTCTATGATCCCCCACAGAACTAACGAGCATTATAACACCGCTTGACCAACAATTCAAGAATAATGTGTGTGTGTGCATGTGTATGTGTATGTGTATGTGTATATATGTAATGCTTATGAAAAGTCGACTTCAAATTTAGGTTTCCAAAATAAATGAAGCACCTGTAAATGATCGATCAATGCTCGGTACATTTCGAATAGACCAGTTTCTTACCTTTGTTCACTTTGAACAATTTATTTGTGGGTGGTCATCAACCCATTCGATTGAGATCCCACATTTATAAGGTCATCCTGCTTCCAGTTCTCGATATCTTCGTCGGCATCCACTTCGATGTCCATTTCGTTCTCATTATCATCATCCTTATCTCTAGAAGAATTACGCTTCTTAAGCTTCATCCACAAAACTCTAGCAGTATAGATGGCAACAGCAGCAGCAGTCAGCCATGCACTTGATTGGATACCCATTGCTCCAGACTTTTTTGTAGTCATTGCGGGGGCAGCAGTTGTTGTTGTTGTTGCTTCTTCAGGTGCAACGGACGCTGGAGTAGCTTGAGGCATTGCTAAATAGAATAAAGCTATTGTTACCCTTTCCCCTGTTTGATCGCTGTATTAACTTACTGAATATATATGTAGATACTTATTTAAATTATTATTTGATTTTTATACTGTTGTTTGCTGTTTGAGCAATGAGGATTGAATGAATAATTTGACTGGGAACGCGACATACGTTTAGTTTTGAAATATTCTGGCTTGCTGAGGGAACTACAAAATATTGCTTTCTACTAAGTACAATGGGACGCATAGACCAAATGCAAGGGAAAACTATTTAGTAATTTTATGGTGAATGTCATATGTACAATTTGGTTTAATCTTCTTACCAAACAAATGGAATAACATATTTTTTGTGCGATTGCATGTAATAATAAGAAATGCTTCTTTCCGCACGGAATTTATAGCCCTTAACTTCTACTACTAAATTTTTTTCCTATGCGTCCCATTGTACCTAGTAGAAAGCAAAAAAGTCCGAATTATATGCCGATTAAAATTTGAGAATCTGATGTTTTATATAATAAACTATCATGCTAGTAAACTCCATAGCCATACTCCAATTTTTACAATTATTTTTCATACCCTTGCAAAAAGGGTATATTAATTTTGGTCAGAAGTGTGCAACGCATAGAACGAAGCATCTCAGACCATATAAAGTATATATATTCTTGATCAGCACGACGAGACGAGTTCAAATAGCCATGTCTGTCCGTTCGTCCATCCGTCCGTCCGTCTGGATCAACGCAAACTCCTCCGAGACCGTAAGAGCTACAGAGAGACTGAAATTTTGCACGTAGGCTTGTATATACTGCAGGCGTTGTATATCTCGGATTCAGCCGGATCGGACCGCTATATCATATAGCTCCCATACAAACGTCAAAGTCACGAACAGTGACTTTTCTTAATAACTTCATTAATTTTATAGCTATTGTCATAAAAGTTGGTATTTGTCAGTTTTGTGTTCTTTTTAATAATTGTGCCAAATTTGATCAAGATCGGGTGACTATATCATATAGCTCCCATACAAACGACAAAGTCACGAACAGTGACTTTTCTCATTAACTTTGATTCTTTTTAAGCTATTGTCGTGAAATGTAACATAAGTTAGTTTATTGTAGCTATAAACGACTGTGCCAAATTTGGTCAAGATCGGGTGACTATATCATAGACCTCCCATAGGAACGATCGGTCGAATACAGTGACTTTTGTCAATAACTTCGTTATATTCTATGCTGAGATTGAAGGCCGTTCTTTCGCAAACATTAGACTTTTTGGATAAAACGTTTTTACACTTTGATGGCTATGGGTAAGAAAAGAGTAACCCAAAAAGTTGCAAGGGTATACAAACTTCGACGCTTTCGAAGTTAACTCCGGCCCTCTGGTTTTGTACTAATATGTATTTTTCTTTTCATTCTTTATCTTACCCGGGTTATTAGAAGCTCAAATGTCAAGTTTCAACCCAATAGCTCTTAACATGCTGAGTGAACCGCATACGCACCAACGAACGGACGGATAGACATTGCTATATCGACTCACATTCTCATGCTGATCAAGAATATATGTACATACTTTATGGGGTCGCAAACACTTGTTTCTGTGCGTTACAAACATCTGACCAATTTTACAATACCATCTGCAAGGGTATAAAAATTAAGAAAGTAAGTCGTCTCGCCGACTTGGGTATACCATGCACCAAGTGAAAAAAAATTTCAAATTTTGGGATTTCGGGAAGATCAGTTTTATTTAATTTTTGAGGGCGGAAGTGTTTTTAATCAGCTAATATCTGCCCATATATTAAGTTAGTATTGATTCGTATATTTATTTACGAAAAAAAAGAACAAAACCAGAGAGCCGGGGCTAACTTCGACCGCGTCAAAGTTTGTATACACTTGCAACTGTTTTGGTAACTCTTTCCTTACCCATAGCCATCAAGGTGTAAAAACGTTTTATCTAGAAAGTCTAATGTCTGCGAAAGAACGGCCTACAATCTTAGCATAGGAAATAACGAAGTTATTGATCAAAATCATTGTTTTTCACCGATCGCTCCTATGCGAGCATATTATTCAATTACATGATAAGTCACCCGATCTTTATCAAATTCGGCATAATCATTTTATATATTAAAATAACAAATGTTTAATTTGAAAGCAATCGCGTTAAAAGTAACAAAGTAATTGACGAAAGTCACTGTTTACGACCGATCGTTCCTATGGGAGCTACATGACATAGTCATCCGATCTTGAACAAATTTGGAACAGTCGCTTATAAGTGTAATGAACACACTAATGTTAAATTTCACAACAATAGCTCAGAAAATAACGAAGTTATTGAGAAAAGCCACTGCTCGTGACTTTGCCGTTTGTATGGGAGCTATATGATGTCCGAATCGGCTGAATTCGAGATATAAAGCCTTTGCACTATATATGTACAAGCCTACAGTCAAAATTTCAGCTCTGTAGCTCTTACGGTCTAGGAGGAGTTTGCGCTATTTGAACTTGTTTCGTCGTGCTGATCAAGAATATATATATGTATAGTCGAAGATGCTTCCTTTCAAAATTAATATACCCTTTTTGCAAGGGTACAGACTTTTGACGAAAGCAGTACTATGTCGCTTTGTTATGCAGCTACAAGCAGAAAAATTAATGCTTCTCTTTCGTACATGGCAACTTTAAAAATATTTTGCTATTATTTATATTTTGTCCCTATAGGGAAAAAGTATATTACAATATAAGCGAACACGCATAATATAATGTAATATATGCATGTGTGCACATACACATATGTCGCTCTCTCTGCCGAAAGTTGCCTTTAACAACCGCCGTTTTAAATTCAAACGCATCTCGTTCAAAAGTAATTCATTGGAAGTTTTATTCTATAAAGATTAATATTATATAGGTATATTATATAGGTATATAAGTAATTAGAACCTAATCTTACCGCAGTGTGTCCTTCTTGGCTTACACAACAAGAGAGAAAGAACATGCGGAAGCTAAACTTGAACTCCATGTTTTCACAGTATGACCATATTCATTAAGCGCCAAATAACTTAAATATAAAAGACTAGATACTAACGGCTATAGCTAGACGGTGACTGTTACTCCGCTGCTAATTATTCGGTGATCAATTCCCGTCCCGCGACATCCCCGCCCCCGTGAAGCGACTGCATCACATCTAAGACCGCTAGTTTGGAGACGGGACGTACTATTCTGTAAACTCTTTTTCCATCGGCGACTCTTACAGCTGCTCGCCGAGGTATCCCATCTGCTCCAGTGTATACCTCCTCGACTATTCCCTTGCTCCATTCTCGTCGTGGCATTGCAGGGTCACAGACGTAGACGACATCATCTTTGCTGATCGGCTGGGTGCGCGCGCACCATTTCTCGCGACGCACGAGGGTTGGTAGGTATTCATGAACCCACCGCACAGTGGTCGGGCTTGTATGGAGCGAGCGGCCAAAAATACTTCTAGTGGTGTTAAAAATCTGAAACTTTTTCTAAAATTTAATAAAAATATAATAAATAAAAAACTCAAAAAATATCATTCATATTCAGCCCCCTACTAAAGTTATACACTCTGCTCCCTATCTAAAAATAAAAAATAATGATTTTTTTTGTAATTTTTTCACATATGGTTCGCTATTATTTAATATATTATTCTAAAAGATGAAAAACATTTTTATTAAAAACAGACTTATTTTTAGGGGGTAACTTTCGTTGTCCCGTTATGAATGGATCCGAAGAAAGAAGTAATCGATTGAGTAGATCTTCATTTGTTGCCACTCGAGAAATTTTTCTCGTATGATTTAGACGAAATTTCTTAATGTCCTTATTTCTCGACTCAGCAGCTTCCTCTGACAACTCCCCAATCGACACCAGAGCGTTTTCAATTATGGATGGTCCATGAATTAAAATTTTATGAACAGTCGGCGGTAGATAATACCATGAATATGTCCTTGTAAGATCAGTCGCTATTTGGAGTGCAAATGTCTTAAATTTTTCCACATTAATTTTGTATCCTGAACAAAGTGCTTGCAATATTGTTGCACACCGTTCAATAAGGTCTTCATTTAGGCCTGTTATTTCGGCGGATAACCCAGGATTGCTAAAGAATTTTCTGGCAGTGTTTCCATCATTCGATGTTCCACATCCACCAACCTTCGGGTTATCAACAATCAATCCCATTTTTATACGGAATTCTGTTTGAATTTTTCTTTTTCTTTCCAAAAATTTACGTTTTCCTTCGTCCCCTCTAACTTGCCAGACTTGAACATCAAGTCTGTAGGATAAATGAATGAAATATTCAAAAAATCTTATATATGCATGAAGTGGTGACAACCCGAATTGAAACCGATCCTGATGAACTTCTCTTTGCAAACTTTTCTGAATATTGTTCATCTCTGTGGGCTTGGCGTTGCATATATAGCATTTTGAGGATGATGTTTGGGTTAAGGCATTACAAATTTTACCATCAACCATTGTAAGTTGCAAAATATGCTCAACGAATAATGTTTTGTTGCCAACAGCTATTTTCGTCGGAACAAGGTTCTTAATTTTGCACTTGAAATATTTTTCCTCCTCTATACTTAACTCAGTTGATTCTTTAATAAATTGAAATCGCACAGGTCGACAATATCGTGTGGATGCTGGTCGTGGGTTTTTCCATACAATTTTGGACGTATCATCAGTTGCTAATAGGGCAAGGGGAACATATGACGTGACAAACAAGTGACTGTCTTCCAAATTATTGTTCTCCACTTTCTGCTTGTATTCGCTGTACCCAGAGCTGCCGTCGAAGCCCCATTTCCCTATTAGTTTTAGGTTGCATATAGGATCGGCGACTACATCACTTATAACACTTTCTTGCAACTCGATTATGCGCTTTGTTGTATGGTCCAATAAACTTTGAAGCTCCACTTCTGCATGTGCTTCACTAACTGTAATTTTTTCCGGATAACATTTCTTTTTTTCTTTTAAAACATTATCATAGCTGCAAAACAGCTCAGAAGAAATTTTGCTATTAACAAACTCTCTAATGAGCATGTATTGGTGCTTTGTTAAATTCGCTTCCATTATAAGCGAAATAACCTCATTAGCACTTGCAGGCAAGATTTTTTCTTCAACAGCAGCGGAACGCAAATATTCAGCAGCGGATTCATCCAAATCAGCAATCTCGGCAATCCGTCTTCTCTTGGTTCGGGTTGAACACTCGGAGAAACTAATTTTTGGGCGGCCACGTTCAATGCTACGATCAGGTGTAATAAGTACATCGGATTTAAATGAAAACTGTTCATTTGTCGAAAGCCAATCCGTATGCTTTTCCAAAACGAATGCTTTATTTCGCTTGCAGTCACGCCAAAATATAGCAATTCTCTTGCAGCAGTAATCAATGCGTTTTTCTAAGTGGTCCAAACATTCAGCTCCCACTATATATCCATCATTCTCTACTCTTAATTTCAAAGATTGGAAAATGCTTTGAACCCTGATTGGATTTGCACCTGTCTCGGAACACCACTTATTAAATATATATATACGGTTAAATTCGCATTCGTATGAAGCTCCTATACAAATATAGTAATAAGTAATAATATAAATTGAAATTAATAAAATGTATAAATAAATAAAAGAAAATGAACAAATAAATAAAAATGAAAATCACAAAACAACACAACAAAACGCACAAAGACGAAAACAGATACGAAGGCGAAGACAAAGACGATAATTGCAATACACATCACAAAAAGCACAGTTACACAAACGAAAAAAGTAACGAGAAAACGGCAAGACTGCTTTGGTTTTTTCAAGGTTACGCAGCGGCTAGCAAAAACTAGCAGCTGAAATTTGCTCAAGTAATCTGTAAATATAAGGTAATATTTCAGTATAAGTTTGATCGTTAACTTCGATTAACTTCACAATTAAAAGTCTAAGTAAAATTTAAGTTAACATATAAATTGTTAGTGAAATTGAACCTATATTAAATTAATTATTAAAAATATACATAAAACACTGGGTTGATGAAAATAATTTAATATAGTAGTTAATACCTTTATTTAAAATATTAAAGACTTCCATTGTTCGATCAACCTCAATTTAAATTGATTTAATTACTTTACTTGTAATCTCACTTGCAAGTTGCGTGCGCTTCAAACCCAGTCTATTTTTTTTCTCTATGTTTAACAGTTATTCTTGAAGAGGACAGCGGGAACAAAACAAAAATAACAGCTGATTTAAAAAGTTTGATCTATTATAAAACAGCGTTGCCACACTTTAAGTAAAAATTTTAACTTTTTTTTTTTTTATTTTTGGCCTATGGCGGCGACCACTGTGCAACCCTGTAAACTGAAAACATTTGTTGCCAACCGAACGGCAGAAATACTAGAGACCATACCAAGTAGCGCTTGGAGACATGTCAGCACTAAGGAAAATCCTGCGGACTTCGCATTAAGAGGCATGCTAACGGGTGAGTTAATGAACTTTGATTTATGGTGGAAGGGACCATCTTGGCTGCACGACTGTACACTATACTCAGAGACAATGAATAGACCACAAACTTGCTGCTCATTTCTAAAGCCAGCAGCAGAACTTGAATTCAAAACCAAAATCTTGACAACTATTTCCAAGGATATTGAAGATTCCCCATTTGTTGTACTTGTCGAAAGACTATCATCTTGGACCAGACTAATTCGAGTGGTCGCATATGTATTTCGCTTTGTTCATCGAATTCAATCAAGCCAGCCTAAACATTATGGACCTTTAAAGTTTGATGAAATTACCAAAGCGAGCAAGTTTTGCCTACGACAGGCACAAAATCGATTCAATGACGATACACAGCGGCTCTCGAGGAAGCAGCCTTTGGAGCGCCGATCAACTTTAAGCAAACTATCTCCCTTCGTTGACGAAGATGGAATTGTACGTATGGGTGGACGTTTGGAAAGGTCGCAACTGCCTGCAGACGCCAAGCACCCAGTAGTTTTGCCGAAGCACCATCGCCTATTGGAATTGCTACAGAAGCATGAGCATCAAGTCAATCTTCATCCAGGAGTTTCAGCAATGTTTGTAATAATTCGCCAGAAATATTGTGCGCCAATGCACAAAATCTTATTCGACGTATCACACATGAATGTTTAATGTTTAAACCTAATGTGGATGCGACTATGCTGGGCCTATTTTGCTAAAGATTCACAAGGGACGAAACCCTAGGAAGGAAAAGGGCATCTGATACTGAGATTGCTACCTGTCACCGGCACCCTTCTTGATTGGCAGAACTTATACAGCAGTTCCTGAAGACAGCTGTTTGCAGATTCTGACCAATCGATTGAGCTACTGGCAGCATACTCAAGCAATGCTTCAAGGATTTTGGAAGCGTTGGCATCAAGAATATTTGACATCTTTGCAGCAGCGACCGAAATGGACCACCAAGTTACCAATCGGTAACCTTGTACTGATCAAGGACTCTAACGCGCCTCCATCGGCATGTCGCTTAGGACGCGTAACTCAGGTGTTCGCAGGAGATGATGGCCTGGTTCGAGGGGTGCAGGGGGTGGGGGGGATGTTGAGGAACCAATTGTCATTTCATTTATGTATGTATATTTCTACATAATTCCGTACTCTAAGTTTCATGAATGATCTTGCCCATCTTACAATGCTTTTGTTTTTGTATTTTATAAGTTTTTCTGGAATTTACTGGCGCCAGTCTGATACTCTCTGCCTCTGTCTCTCTTATAAAACCTATATGACCTACGTAGATGCGTAAGAATTGAAAATTTGGTAATAAGCAAACAAACGAACGATCAAGACGTGTACAGTAAAAACCAGAGGGCCGGGGTTAACTTCGACCGCGTCGAAGTTTGTATACCCTTGCAACTGTTTGGTAATTCTTTCCTTACCCATAGCCATCAAAGTGTAAAAACGTTTTATCCAAAAAGACTAATGTTTGCGAAAGAACGGCCTTCAATCTTAGCATAGGATATAACGAACTTTTTGATGAAAGTCACTGTTTTCCACCTATCGTTTTAATGGGAGCTATATGATATAGTCACCCGATCTTGACCAAATTTGGCACATTTATAGCTTCAATAAACTAACGTTTATTAAATTTCACGACAATAGCTTAAAAAGTAACGAAGTTATTGAGAAAAGTCACTGTTCGTGACTTTGCCGTTTGTATGGGAGCTATATGATATAGTCACCCGATCTTGATCAAATTTGGCACAATCATTAATAAGAACATAAAACTGACAAATACCAACTTTTATGACAATAGCTATAAAATTAATGAAGTTATTGAGAAAGTCACTGTTCGTGACTTTGCCGTTTGTATGGGAGCTATATGATATAGTCACCCGATCTTGATCAAATTTGGCACAATCATTAATAAGAACATAAAACTGAAAAATACCAACTTTTATGACAATAGCTATAAAATTAATGAAGTTATTAAGAAAGTCACTGTTTCGTGACTTTGACGTTTGTATGGGAGCTATATGATATAGTGGTCCGATCGGCTGAATCCGAGATATACAATGCCTGCAGTATATACAAGCCTACGTGCAAAATTTCAGCTCTGTAGCTCTTACGGTCTCGGAGGAGTTCGCGTTGATCCAGACGGACGGACGGACGGACGGACGGACATGGCTATTTGAACTTGTCTCGTCGTGCTGATCAAGAATATATATACTTTATATGGTCTGAGATGCTTCGTTCTATGCGTAGCATACTTCTGACCAAAATTAATATACCCTTTTTGCAAGGGTTTAATAAAGTTAAGTTCTTATGAGATACTAAACACAGTGGTTTATTCATTATCATATGTATGTGTATGTATGTACATATGTATATATGTTGTCGCGGGACGGGAATTGATCACCAAATAATTAGCAGCGGAGTAACACTCACACTCTAGCTATAGCCGTTAGTATCTAGTATTTTATATTTAAGTTATTTGGCGCTTAATGAATATGGTCATACTGTGAAAACATGGAGTTCAAGTTTAGCTTCCGCATGTTCTTTCTCTCTTGTTGTGTAAGCCGAGAAGGACACACTGCGGTAAGATTAGGTTCTAATTACTTATACACATATACCTATATAATATTATCTTTATAGAATAAAACTTCCAATGAATTACTTTTGAACAAGATGCGTGTGAATTTAAAACGGCGGTTGTTAAAGGCAACTTTCGGCAGAGAGAGCGACATCTTTTATTCGCAGTCCTATTAGATGGTCTATAGAACGTTGCAACTGGCGACGGAGCTGAGTGTCACCACAGTGGGTGACAAAGCTAAAGAACCAAGAATAACCACAGTGGGTTATATGTGCAGTCCTATTGGATGGACTATTGAGCGTCGCAATTGGCGGCGAAACTAAGAATAACCACAGTGGGTTATATGTGCAGTCCTATTGGATGGACTATTGAACGTCACAACTGGCGACGGAGCTGGATGTCACCACAGTGGGTGTCAAACTAAGGAGCTAATAATAACCACAGTGGGTTATATGTGCAGTCCTATTGGATGGACTATTGAGCGTCGCAATTGGCGGCGAAACTAAGAATAACCACAGTGGGTTATATGTGCAGTCCTATTGGATAGACTATTGAACGTCGCAACTGGCGACGGAGCTGGATGTCACCACAGTGGGTGTCAAAACTAAGGAACTAATAATAACCACAGTGGGTTATATGTGCAGTCCTATTGGATGGACTATTGAAGGTCGCAACTGGCGACAGAATTAAGAATAACCAGTGGGTTATATGTGCAGTCCTATTGGACGGACTGCTGAGCGTCGCAACCGGCGACGGAATTAAGAATCACCACAGTGGGTGATAACGCCTAGTAAAGGGACGAATCAACGTCAACATTGCTGAAGTTACTGCTGGAATCACCAAAGTGGATGATAAGACTTCACCATGACAACCAAACATTCCCCAATCCGGAGGAGCCCCCGACTGAACGCACTCGAGGCGCTACAAGAACCAGATGCCGCAATCGACTCGCACTTCGACACCGGAGAGGATGCAGCGGACGAGGCACCCACCGCAAATATGAATATTGAGTCCAGCATAGAGGCCGGAATACCCAAAGCTGTCGGCGCTGACGAGCATCAGGAAGCCGCGTGTAGTGCACACCCTAGTGGATCCCAAGAAGCAAGATTGCGTGCGAGAATTGCCGAGCTGGAAAGGCAATTACAAATGGTAACAACGCCAGCGACACCTGTGGAGGGTCCGCCATCTTTAATTACAGACACACAGCCCTCAACGCATAGGTTAGAATCAGATCGTGTAATTAATGCACTGCAGCCACCACTAATATATACTCGCCCTGAGCTGCCATCGACTACTGGAACAATGCCCTTGATCTCACCAAACACGGTCGGTGGATGGATGGCTAGGAAAATACCGGAACTTCCAGAATTTTCAGGACTATCAGAAGATTGGCCAATATTTTACTGCGCGTTCACTGAAACAAATAGTGTATATGGATGTACGGACTTGGAGAATAATCAGCGTTTGGTTAAAGCTCTTAAGGGCGACGCCCGTGAAACTGTTAAATCACTGCTTATCCATCTCAAAAATGTGAACGCTGTAATAGACCAATTAAGATGGGCGTCCGGAGCAGCTTGTACGCAGTCAGCTACAAAGCGTACGTGAAGTTCAGCCGATACAGGAGCACAATTTAGCGAAGATTATTCCATTTGCTACGCGTGTGAGTAACCTGGCTGCGTTTCTACAATCCATCAACGAGAGCCAGCATCTGGCTAATCCAACCCTGATAGATGAACTAACCTCGAAATTGCCGCTGGACAAGAGAGTGGACTGGGCTAGGCGCGCCGCATCTATAAAGCCTTACCCGACTGTCGTCGACTTTAGCGTCTGGTCAGATGAACTAGCTAGAGTGATATGCACAGTTGTGGACTCCGATTACAGGGAAGGCAAACGACGAGTTCTGTACACGAATTTTGAAAAGGAGATGCGCGTCGAGCAACATGGCCAACCCTGCCCAAACTGTAACGGGTCACATGATATAACCAAATGTGCGGAATTTCGTCTTGCTTCCCCGACTGCGAGATGGAGACTTGTCAAGAAGTACCGTCTATGTTTTTTGTGCTTGAGCCCCGGGCACGTAGTCCGAAAGTGTGTCACCAAAACCAGATGCGGTGAATGCGGCCGAGCCCACCATAACCTCCTACATGATTTCGAGTCTAATTACAGGCAGACTTCGCTGTCAAAGGCTAGCCATGGATGCTCCAATGGAACTCAACCAGTAGTCAACGATGGTAAACAGCTCTCACCGGAACCAAGGAGCCAACGGTCAACCCAACAGATGAACTTAAGTTGCGTTGACACCAACCCAACGCAACTATTGTTTCGGATCCTACCAGTGACGCTTTATGGGCCGAACCGTCGAGTAGACACGTATGCACTGCTTGACGAAGCATCATCGGTAACCATGATCGATGAAATGCTAATCAAGGATTTGGGCCTCAATGGAGAACGTAGTCAACTTGCAGTCAAATGGTTCAAAAATATGACAACCCAAGAGCCAACAAAGAGGGTAAATTTACAGATCAGTGGACACGATAAGAACAAGAAGTACGAATTGAAAAATGTTCATGCAGTGGATGGACTAGATCTGCCAATGCAGACTTTGAATCAGGACTACCTCCAAGTAATCAATCCACAAGCACGCTTCCCAGTTGAGGCATATACTAACGCCGTGCCTAGGATCTTGATAGGCCTGGACCACAAGTACCTTGTCGTACCATCCAGCACCTGGGAAACCTCCAACCGAGGACCGTATGTGGCCTTTACTAGGTTAGGGTGGGATGTTTCTGGGACCTTCCACAAACATCAACATAGATCTGGGCCAAAGCCATGTCTATTTGCCACAACGGACACCGATGAAGTTCATAAGATGGTCAGCGAATATTTCGAATTGGAGAACCTGGGGGTGAAGTCAGCTCCACCAGCTCCGTCAGATGACGACATACGGGCACAATGGATTTTGAACGAGACGACGGTAGAATTACGCGGACGGTTCCAGACAGGGTTAATCTGGAAACGCGACAACGTGAATCTACCTTCCAGTTATAAAATGGCATTAAATAGATTGGAAACTGTTGAAAGAAAAATGGAAAGAGATAAACACTTTGCCCAAGAGTACAAAGGAATGATAAACGATTACATAAATAAAGGATACGCTCGACGTGTAGAGCGAGAAGAAGACACTGCAGTGGGCAGCAGCAAACTCTGGTATTTGCCGCACTTCGCAGTAACGAACCCGAATAAGCCAGGGAAAATTCGGCTAGTCTTTGACGCGGCTGCCAAAGTGGGCAACGTGTCACTGAATTCAGAGCTATTAAAGGGACCACAGCACTATAGGCCGCTTCTTTCTGTTCTATTCCATTTCAGAGAAGGAGCTGTTGCAGTCACCGGCGACATTAAAGAAATGTTTCACCAGGTCTATGTACAGCCCCAGGACCGACGTGCTCAACGGTTCCTGTGGCGGGATGGAAATAGGCAACGAGAAGCTGATGTGTACGAGATGCAGGTGATGACCTTTGGAGCTGCCTGTTCCCCAAGTGCCGCTCATCATGTAATGACGCTAAATGCGCTGCGTCATCAACAGACAGACCCACGTGCGGTCAAAGCTATAACAGACTATCATTATGTGGATGATTATGTGGACAGTTTCGCCACTGAGGGCGAAGCTATATCAGTCTCTGCCAGGGTCAGAGACATACACAAGACTGGAGGATTTGAGCTACGCCGACTCCAATCCAACTCACCTAAGGTTGTGGAGTCTTTAGGCCATGAAGGCGCCTCCGCCACAGTTGGGTGGGCCGAAGCAGAGGAGAAAATTCTTGGACTGTATTGGCAGCCAGCGACCGATGAGTTTAGGTTCAATGTAAAGTACCAGAGGATCAAGGAGGATGTGCCTACCAAGAGGCAATTCCTCAGTTTAATCATGCCAACGTTCGACCCAATGGGGTTCCTGAGTTGTTTCACCATCACCGCCAAGTTATTACTACGCGAGATTTGGCGAAGGAATGTTTTATGGGATGAACCATTACCAAAGGAACTCAACAGCGCCTTCCAGAAATGGCGCTATCAACTAGAAGGAGTGGGTCTATTCCGATGCCCGCGTCACTACTTTGGACCAGAAATGGTGAAGTCAATACAACTACATGTCTTTACTGACGCCAGTGAGTCGGCGTACGCGGCTGTGGCCTACTTGAGGGCCACCTACCAAAATGGGGATGTAAGAGCGTGCTTCGTTAGTGGTAAAACAAAATGCGCTCCGATGAGAACCATGTCAGTTCCACGACTGGAGCTGCAGGCAGCAGTGCTGGGTACGCGCTTAATGAACGCTGTGAAGAGTGGACACTGCATGGAGGCGGAAGATGCCATTTTATGGACAGATGCCAAGACGGTGCTGCGTTGGATAGGCAGCACTCACAGACGTTTTAAGAAGTTCGTTGGTAATAGATTTACCGAAATATTAGAATCCACAGATGCCTCCCAGTGGAGATGGGTCCCTACCGCAGACAACGTGGCGGATGAGGCGACGAGGCCACAAGGACAAGCTGACTTTAGCCAGAAATCACGATGGATGTGCGGGCCTAAATTCCTACAGCAACCGAAAGATTTGTGGCCCCAATCAACTAACGATTTGACACTCATCGAGGTTGCAGCCGATGTCGAAGAGTCACCGTGTGAGTTTGCCTTGGTGGTCGCTAACGATAAATTTATACAATTTCAGAGATTCTCGGAGTTCAACCGACTGTTGAGGACTATGACTTGGGTCCTCAGGTTCGTGTATCGATGCCGTCGTCAGTAACGTGAACATGGGGAATATGGATTGACTGCAGCCGAATGTTCGGAAGCTGAACTCGTCTTGGTTCGTGTTGCTCAAAGGGAAGCGTTCCCAGACGAGTTGCACCGCCTATGTGTAAACAGACCAGTCCAGCCGACGAGTGAACTGAAGGGACTGCTACCCTACCTTGACGACTCAGCGATTCTACGCGCATCTGGGAGAATCGATGCGGCCCTGTGTTTACCGTATGGCGCGACAAGACCCATCATTCTCTCGCGTAGGCATCCACTGACGGATTTAATCGTTCGTCACTACCATGTAAGGATGAAACATCAGAATGTAAACGCAACGATCACTGAGATCCGCATGAAGTTCTGGATAACGAAAGCGCGCCGGCTATTGCAGCGGGTTATCTGGAACTGTGGCGTGTGCAAACTCCAGCGTGCCAATCCTACCCCACCCTTGATGGGCCCGTTGCCTGAAGATCGCCTAATGCCAGGAGAATGGCCATTTGAATATACTGGTCTTGACTATTTCGGACCATTAGATGTGACTGTGGGTCGACGCCATGAGAAGAGATGGGTGGCTCTATTCACTTGACTACGAACTAGAGCGATCCACCTGGAGCTAGCCCACGATCTGTCAACAGACTCCTGCATACTTGCGATGAGGAATTTTATGTGCCGCCGAGGACCAGTAACTAAACTACGTAGTGACAATGGGAAGAACTTCATCGGCGCAGATAGAGAAGCCAAACGGTTTACTGACGTTTTTGAAGCAGACAAGATCCAGGATAAGCTTGCTACCCGTTGTGTGCAGTGGATCTTTAACTGCCCTCTCAACCCCGCGGAGGGAGGAGTCTGGGAGAGGATGGTCCAATGCGTAAAAAGGGTCTTGGCTCATACAGTAAAGCAGGGGTAGGCACAAAGAGAGCCAGCTCAAACTGTCAAAGTATGCGTGCGCTTGCTTGTGTGCGTAAGCTGCTTTACACTGCGCGAATCGTGTGTGAAGAAACGAATAAAAAATTAAAACAAAGTACAGTTATGGGCCTTGGATTCCTTTCACCTAAATGTCATAAAAAATAATGCATATTTTGTATCAACTATTACACACATTTTTCATACTATATATGTATATATGTGCACACATGTATATATTACATTTATATTAGATTATGCGTGTCCGCTTATATTTTTTACCCTATAGGAACAAAATATAAATAATAGTAAAATATTTTTAAAGTTGCCAAAGTGAAGCATTAATTTTTCTGCGTGTAGCTGCGTAACAAAGCGACATAGTACTGCTTTCGTCAAAAGTCTGTGCGACACTAGCTGTTTTTTTACGCTCTCAACTTGTAATTCGTGCTCACATCGGCATGCACACAGACGGCCACACGAGCAATTGCCGAGCAAAAGTGCCCGCACGGGCTATGGGCGCCTACCTCTGCAGTAAAGGAGGTGGCCCCAAAGGAACACGTAATGCAAAGTTTGCTCATTGAGGCCGAGAACATTGTGAACTCGAGGCCGCTGACCCATCTGCCAATTTCAATTGACCAAGAGGCACCTTTGACGCCCAACGACCTACTGAAAGGGGCGTCCAACATTCCTGATACGCCCACGGTGAGTCAGGAGTTGCCTAAACCGTGTGAAACCAGGAAACAATGGCGCATGGCACGACTACTGAGGGACCGGTTCTGGAAGCGGTGCACAGTGGTCGCCGCCATAGGCCAAAAAAAAAAAAAAAAAAGTTAAAATTTTTACTTAAAGTGTGGCAACGCTGTTTTATAATAGATCAAACTTTTTAAATCAGCTGTTATTTTTGTTTTGTTCCCGCTGTCCTCTTCAAGAATAACTGTTAAACATAGAGAAAAAAAATAGACTGGGTTTGAAGCGCACGCAACTTGCAAGTGAGATTACAAGTAAAGTAATTAAATCAATTTAAATTGAGGTTGATCGAACAATGGAAGTCTTTAATATTTTAAATAAAGGTATTAACTACTATATTAAATTATTTTCATCAACCCAGTGTTTTATGTATATTTTTAATAATTAATTTAATATAGGTTCAATTTCACTAACAATTTATATGTTAACTTAAATTTTACTTAGACTTTTAATTGTGAAGTTAATCGAAGTTAACGATCAAACTTATACTGAAATATTACCTTATATTTACAGATTACTTGAGCAAATTTCAGCTGCTAGTTTTTGCTAGCCGCTGCGTAACCTTGAAAAAACCAAAGCAGTCTTGCCGTTTTCTCGTTACTTTTTTCGTTTGTGTAACTGTGCTTTTTGTGATGTGTATTGCAATTATCGTCTTTGTCTTCGCCTTCGTATCTGTTTTCGTCTTTGTGCGTTTTGTTGTGTTGTTTTGTGATTTTCATTTTTATTTATTTGTTCATTTTCTTTTATTTATTTATACATTTTATTAATTTCAATTTATATTATTACTTATTACTATATTTGTATAGGAGCTTCATACGAATGCGAATTTAACCGTATATATATATTTAATAAGTGGTGTTCCGAGACAGGTGCAAATCCAATCAGGGTTCAAAGCATTTTCCAATCTTTGAAATTAAGAGTAGAGAATGATGGATATATAGTGGGAGCTGAATGTTTGGACCACTTAGAAAAACGCATTGATTACTGCTGCAAGAGAATTGCTATATTTTGGCGTGACTGCAAGCGAAATAAAGCATTCGTTTTGGAAAAGCATACGGATTGGCTTTCGACAAATGAACAGTTTTCATTTAAATCCGATGTACTTATTACACCTGATCGTAGCATTGAACGTGGCTAAAATTAGTTTCTCCGAGTGTTCAACCCGAACCAAGAGAAGACGGATTGCCGAGATTGCTGATTTGGATGAATCCGCTGCTGAATATTTGCGTTCCGCTGCTGTTGAAGAAAAAATCTTGCCTGCAAGTGCTAATGAGGTTATTTCGCTTATAATGGAAGCGAATTTAACAAAGCACCAATACATGCTCATTAGAGAGTTTGTTAATAGCAAAATTTCTTCTGAGCTGTTTTGCAGCTATGATAATGTTTTAAAAGAAAAAAAGAAATGTTATCCGGAAAAAATTACAGTTAGTGAAGCACATGCAGAAGTGGAGCTTCAAAGTTTATTGGACCATACAACAAAGCGCATAATCGAGTTGCAAGAAAGTGTTATAAGTGATGTAGTCGCCGATCCTATATGCAACCTAAAACTAATAGGGAAATGGGGCTTCGACGGCAGCTCTGGGTACAGCGAATACAAGCAGAAAGTGGAGAACAATAATTTGGAAGACAGTCACTTGTTTGTCACGTCATATGTTCCCCTTGCCCTATTAGCAACTGATGATACGTCCAAAATTGTATGGAAAAACCCACGACCAGCATCCACACGATATTGTCGACCTGTGCGATTTCAATTTATTAAAGAATCAACTGAGTTAAGTATAGAGGAGGAAAAATATTTCAAGTGCAAAATTAAGAACCTTGTTCCGACGAAAATAGCTGTTGGCAACAAAACATTATTCGTTGAGCATATTTTGCAACTTACAATGGTTGATGGTAAAATTTGTAATGCCTTAACCCAAACATCATCCTCAAAATGCTATATATGCAACGCCAAGCCCACAGAGATGAACAATATTCAGAAAAGTTTGCAAAGAGAAGTTCATCAGGATCGGTTTCAATTCGGGTTGTCACCACTTCATGCATATATAAGATTTTTTGAATATTTCATTCATTTATCCTACAGACTTGATGTTCAAGTCTGGCAAGTTAGAGGGGACGAAGGAAAACGTAAATTTTTGGAAAGAAAAAGAAAAATTCAAACAGAATTCCGTATAAAAATGGGATTGATTGTTGATAACCCGAAGGTTGGTGGATGTGGAACATCGAATGATGGAAACACTGCCAGAAAATTCTTTAGCAATCCTGGGTTATCCGCCGAAATAACAGGCCTAAATGAAGACCTTATTGAACGGTGTGCAACAATATTGCAAGCACTTTGTTCAGGATACAAAATTAATGTGGAAAAATTTAAGACATTTGCACTCCAAATAGCGACTGATCTTACAAGGACATATTCATGGTATTATCTACCGCCGACTGTTCATAAAATTTTAATTCATGGACCATCCATAATTGAAAACGCTCTGGTGTCGATTGGGGAGTTGTCAGAGGAAGCTGCTGAGTCGAGAAATAAGGACATTAAGAAATTTCGTCTAAATCATACGAGAAAAATTTCTCGAGTGGCAACAAATGAAGATCTACTCAATCGATTACTTCTTTCTTCGGATCCATTCATAACGGGACAACGAAAGTTACCCCCTAAAAATAAGTCTGTTTTTAATAAAAATGTTTTTCATCTTTTAGAATAATATATTAAATAATAGCGAACCATATGTGAAAAAATTAAAAAAAAAATCATTATTTTTTATTTTTAGATAGGGAGCAGAGTGTATAACTTTAGTAGGGGGCTGAATATGAATGATATTTTTTGAGTTTTTTATTTATTATATTTTTATTAAATTTTAGAAAAAGTTTCAGATTTTTAACACCACTAGAAGTATTTTTGGCCGCTCGCTCCATACAAGCCCGACCACTGTGGGTTGATGCGAAAGCCATGAAAAAACGATTGTAGAATCTGTCCATGCGTATATCTTAGCATCAATCTGGCGCAGACCAGATTTTACTGCTTGGAACAAACAAGCTAACAGTAGAGCTGCAGGTAGCGATTTCTGCTTTAGTGGTGAAACTCATGTTTTAGCTGCAATGAGTGCCACTCCGATGCTTCCATCTAGGTGTGTCACACGGTTGTAAATAACAGCAGAGTAAGCCTTTAACGAGGCATCTGAAAATCCATGCAATTCGATGTCATCGGGTTGATTGTCTACAAATCGTGGTATCTTCAGGTTCCTTAACGTGAAAATGTCTTCTCTGAATGTTTGCCATAAGTGCGCTTGGCTTGTTGGCCGTTCCGAGTCCCAATCCAGATTAAGCAGCCACAATTCCTGAAGCAGGATTTTAAACTTGATCACCACTGGCGCCAAAATACCGAGTGGTTTAGTGATTAGTGATAGTGTTTGGTGCATTTAAATTTTTTTTTATTTTGTTTTTATTGTTCTCTCTCGTCATTGCTTCTGCAGTTGCTCCCCTCATCACCCCCATCATACCATCAGTGCTAGTGGTTTTTTTGTTCTCTCTGCTTTGTGCTTGTGCTCAGCTTCTCTCCCGCATAATCATTTTTGTAAAGCCGCCTCTCAAAACTCGTCTTATAACTGTTCTTGCACTCTCTCTTGTGCTGTGTACTCTAGCTGTGTCTTTGTTTTATTTGTAATTATTGATTTTTATACCCTAGCAAAAAGGATATATTAATTTAGGTCAGAAGTGTGCAACGCATAGAACGAAGCATCTCAGACCATATAAAGTATATATATACTTGATCAGCACAACGAGACGAGTTCAAATAGCCATGTCCGTCCGTCCGTCCGTCTGGATCAACGCGAACTCCTCCGAGACCGTAAGAGCTACAGAGCTGAAATTTTGCACGTAGGCTTGAATATACTGCAAGATCGGACCACTATATCATATAGCTCCCATACAAACGGCAAAGTCACGAACAGTGACTTTCTCAATAACTTCATTAATTTTATAGCTATTGTCATAAAAGTTGGTATTTGTCAGTTTTATGTTCTTATTCATAATTGTGCCAAATTTGATCAAGATCGGGTGACTATATCATATAGCTTCCATACAAACGGCAAAGTCACGAACAGTGACTTTCTCAATAACTTCATTAATTTTATAGCTATTGTCGTGAAATTTAATATAAGTTAGTTTATTGTAGCTATAAACAACTGTGCCAAATTTGGTCAAGATCGGGTGAATATATCATAGACCTCCCATAGATCGGTCGAAAACAGTGACTTTTGTCAAAGAGTTCGTTATATCCCATGCTAAGATTGAAGGCCGTTCTTTAGCAAACATTAGACTTTTTGGATAAAACGTTTTTACACTTTGATATCTATGGGTAAGGAAAGAATTACCAAAATAGTTGCAAGGGTATACAATCTTCGACGCGGTCGAAGTTAACCCCGGCCCTCTGGTTTATCGATAATTATCTTTGTGCTGTTTATTTAAATTTTTCTATTTATATATTTTTTTTTTGCCCCGTTTCTTTTGGCTTTTTATTGGCTTGTTATCTACCTACTTGCAAGCATCCTGATCGTTTTGACGATCAGTATAGAGCAATATCGTGTTGGCTTTGTGATAATCTTATTTTCTTAAAATGTGCTGGCCTCAACGGCCGCGATTACGACAAATTTTCTGGTTTGTCTGTGTCTAAGCCTGAGCTTGGCTTAATGCGCTGGACTTGCCCATCTTGTGCCAGCCAGCAGCTTGATTTTAGCCGAATGTACAGGGATCTTCGTTTGAAGTTTCTTTCTTTAAATAAAATGGCCAAACAGCTGTATAATGAGTGTGACTCTAGCATTCATTTATTGTCGCAATTCAAGTTTGGTCCACCTTCTAAGGAATTGCCCAAGAAATGTACCCTTGAGTTGCCTCATAAGCAGTCGCCTGCACTCTTTATTACATCTTTTCACATTTTACTTTTACCTGCACCATCTTCTTGTCCCTCTATATGCTCTTCTTTTCAGATTGAAGTACCCATTACAAGCCCTGGTGTACCTCAATCTATCCCTCACGGGAACTCTGATCAATCACAGAATCATTCTGGCTCTCAATCACTTGCGGATCCCACTGCTCCTCCAATTATTTATCTCTAGGCTTGCTCCAGATACTTCTGAATCGTCTGTATCAGCTTACATTGGTAATAAATGCCCTGCTAAGGTTTTAATTCAAAAGTTTAAGTTTTCTAGGCCTCGCGAAATATCCTCTTTTAAAATTACAGTACCAAATGAGTATTTCTCAGCTATGGTTGACCCTAACTTTTGGCCAGAGGGCCTAGTTGTACACGAGTTTGCACCCAATAAGCGCTCCCGTCCTTTGCCTATCCACCTTCCTAATGTATCTTCTGCTTCAAAAAACTAATAACGTCTAGTCTTTGCATTCATTATCAAAATGTAAGAGGACTTCTTACCAAGCTCTCGAAATTATTCTGTGATAGCCAAACCTTTTCGGCTGACATATTAGCTTTCTCTGAAACTTGGCTTAATTCCTCTGTTTTGGATAATGAAATTCTTTCTAATAACTTTATTTCTTATAGGCTTGATCGTGTTGGTCGACGTGGCGGTGGAGTACTCATTGCTGTCAACTCGAATCTGTGTTCAAGTGTTGTGCCGATTGATCTCCCCTTAGGTGTTGAGTTTATTTGCGTCGAAGTTACATGTTCTAACTTTAGCTTATATATCTCTTGTTCATATATTCCTCCAGCTTCTGATGCTGATGCTTTGCGAACTATTTTTAGTCGTCTTAAAGATCGTGATTTTCTTACAGTTTTAGGTGATTTTAACCTGCCTAATGTTTCTTGGCTTGTTGATGATAATCTATCCTTCTTAATTCCTTCATCTCAGAATGTTTTTCAGTTAGCCTACTTGAATGTTGAATTCTTTTCTTAACTCTTCTAAAAGAATCCTCGATTTTGTTTTTGTCTCGGATCCCACTGTTAGTGCTGTATCACAAACACAACCCCTAGTGAAGCCTGAAGATACTTATCACCCTACCATTGAAATTACTATTTCTTACAATTCCGTTAATAATTCATTTAATAACATCTCAAATTCTCGTCGTAGATGTTTTCGCAAAACAAATTTCAATCTTCCTAACAGCCTTATTTTCTCTTTTTATTGGTCATTTCTATTTGAGTGCTGTGATATAGGTTGTGCAGTGAATTTTTTCTACTCTGCTCTTAATTCTCTAATTGATAAATGCGTTCCTTATGTGAATGTCTCTACCGTTTCCAGTGCGCCAGTCTGGTTCACACGTAGGCTCTCTAATCTCCGTAACATTAAATCGAGATATTTTAAAAGTTTTAAAAAAACTGATTCGCGACTTGACTATGCAAATTATTGTGTAGCCAAATCTCAATTTTGTCTTTTAAATACTCAATGCTACAATAATTATATCATTCGCTGTAAGGTTGAATTTTATAAGAACCCCAAAAGATTTTATAACTTTGTCAATTCCAAAAGACGCTCTAATTTACTACCTTCCACCTTCAGACTTAATGACCAGACTGCTAATAATGATTCCAGATATTGCAGATCTGTTTGCTAAATTCTTTCAGTCGACTTATTCTACTACTGCTTCGGATCCCACACCTTATCCATTCTCAATTCCACATTTAAATTGTATGTTTTTTTCCTAGTATTACTGAAGACTGTATTATCTCTAGCTTGTTATCTACGACGTCTTCCTTCGTACGCGGGCCTGATAATATACCTAGTTGCATCCTTAAAATGTGTTCGATTACCCTACCTAAGCCTTTATCTCGGTTATTCTTTATATCGAGTGAGACTTGTAGCTTCCCTGATATTTGGAAGGAGTCTTTTATTATTCCGCTTTTTAAAAAGGATAACAAATCGGATATTTCTAACTACCGTGGCATTGCCAAACTTTCGGCAATACCTAAGCTGTTTGAGAAAATGATTACGTCTTCCCTTCAACACCTATCCAGATCCACTATTTCTCCTTGTCAGCAGGGCTTCATGAAAGGTCGTTCGTCGCTTACCAACGATTTAGAATTGACTACCCTTGTACACCATGGCTTCCGTAAAAAGTGTCAAACTGATGTTATTTATACTGACTTTAGTAGGGCTTTCGATACGGTTGATCATTCTTCTCATGAAACTTAACATCATGGGTTTTTCCCCGAAACTATTGGCTTGGTTAAAGTCGTATCTTATTGGCAGAACCCAAAAGGTGTCTTTTCGTTCCTCGATATCTAAAACTGTTCGAGTTACGTCAGGTGTCCCCCAAGGCAGTCATCTGGGCCCATTGTTATTTACCTTGTTTATAAATGATTTGCCTTTGGCCTTGGCTCATTCACGCGGATGACGTCAAGATTTGTTGTTTCCAACAGTACTTGCAATCAGATCTCGATGCGTTCTGTGATTGATGTCACGTTAATAAATTAAATTGCCTCTAAGTGCTCTTTCATGACTTTCAGTCGTTTGTCACCGTTCCTAGCTCATTACTCTATTAAGTCTGTTCTGTTAGATTGTGTACCATCATTTAAAGACTTAGGCGTTATGTTTGACCCAAAACTTTCTTTTAATGTTCATATATCTTCAATTGTCAATAGAGCATGCAGTCTTCTTGGCTTCATTAAACGTTGGGGCAAAGAATTTGATGATCCATATGTGACAAAGGTTTTATACACTTAATATGATGTTCACCAGTGTAGTATTGAATCGGTACAGAAGCAATTCCTTATGTTTGCGTTACGCGGTCTTAATTGGGACCCGAACCTTCGCCTACCTTCTTATTCTGACAGACTTCTTCTTATTAATCTTCCTTCACTTTACAACCGTAGGCTCGTATTTGGCATTCTCTTTCTACATAAAGTAGTCAACGGCGAAGTCAGTTCTATCAATTTACTAGATACGCTATATTTTTGTGTTCCCTCACGTCGGACTAATGTCTGACTAACTACTCTTTTTACAAACCTCTTCGTGTTTGAATAGGGAATTTCGAAGAGAAAAGAAAATAACCCAGTCTTCATTTGTTGAATTCAAAATATGAACTGATTTTATTTACAAAAGTACGGAGTTTATATAGGATTATCTTAGGCTCTAGGAGGTAACAATTGTTCTTAGAAGATCTTATTCTAGACTCACACCCACGTATTTGAGGGTTGAAAATTTATTATTTTGGGCACGGCGTCGGTCACTTGACATCCTGCCGTTGTGATCTTTTGGGTTAGTTTAGAATTACAAGTGTTCTTTTGGGTTAGTTTAGAATTACAAGTGTTTTTTCCCACATCGTGTGTGGCTGATTGTAATTTTAGACATATGCTAGGTTAGTTGTTTGGTACAAGCGTACAGTTGTATTGTGTTTTCTTTAGTGCATCTGATTTGGTGAAGCCAGCTCAGATGAACACTATGTTTATTCTTAAACAGTGTTCTTTGCCAATCTTTTAACAACCTTTCTCACCTTATTTCTCCTCATCTATCTGTCACTTCTCTTCGCGCTATACTTTTAAATTATCTACAGCGTAGAAAGTATTCCGGACTGGATATTTGATTGGCTGCAACTCATCCCTGACCACATTGGCTGTGAATCGGGGCATAGCTGGCACCTTGTTGCAAATAAAACACCTCTACCGGGTCGGGGATGTTTAGTTGTGCATAAGGCTAGGCTACCTTCGTGAATTAATTATTATCTGTATTTTAGCTTAAGCTTTTTCATCGACTGCTGATTTTGTTGACGTAAATAAATAAATAAATAAATATGTTCCGATAATGAAACCTTGTATGTTAGGACATCTTCCCCAGGACGCCAATGCAGCCCAAGCACCTTGGCTGCCATCCTTGAGAAATCAATTTCATTGCCCTCGTTGTTGGCAATCCGTTTACTATTCGAGACCCATTTGCTTAGCTCCAATTGTGCCCGTGACATAAGGAGTACTAGATCTTCCTTAATGTCGAGAAATTCATGTTCGTTCATGGATCCTGTCAATACGTTATCGACGTAGAAATCATCCAAAAGTATCCTAGCAGCTCTTGGAAACTCGTGTTTGTGATCAGCTGCCAGTTGTTCCAGCACTATAACTGCTAGAAACGGTGCATATGCTGTGCCATAAGTGACTGGGGTCCATTTTGTAATGCTTCAAAGGTGCCCCAGGGTCTTCTCTCCAAAGGATTCGTTGAAAATCTTGATGTTTAGGCGTTTGCTGCTTCGTCTGCAGCTACCTTCTGCATGTGACCCAGCTGGATATACTCTCTTATGAACTGAGTATATTTTCACTTCAGGCTGGCATCCTTCATTAGACGACGCTCGACTGCGAGAAAGCGCGATCTCGCTCCTTGAAATGTATCCGCAAATTGTGGGTTTTGTTTCTTGAACGGCAAATCGACAATGTATCTTCCATTCGAGTTGCGGGTGTGCGAGCACCGAAAGTGCGTCTCGACCCTTTCATTCCCTTCGTTTACAGTTGCGCTTGAACTTCCTCTAGTTCCCAGAATCTTTGCAGTAGTTCGTCTACCAATCACGTAGACGGTGTTGGCAATCTTGAAGTGTACACCGATGTGATAACCCAACCAAATATTGACTGCAATAGGGTGCCCTTGACTATTGCATAACTTCTCCCCGGTGAGAACATTTCGCTCAGCAAAATGTCAATTGAAGCGTTAGTTCTGAAGTCCAGGTCAGCCATTCGGTATCCATTAAATATCGACAGTGGTGAAGCATCAATATTTTCACGTGCCTATGGTGAGGTGATCTTTCACAAAACGTGCGTAAGAAACCAAAAAACTACTGGTTATTCCCGTCTTGACGTCTGAGATGCCCGATGTCGCAACTCGAAATGGCGAACGTGCAAGCCCCAACGTCTGTACGCACCGTTCCGAAACGAAAGACAAGTCTGAGGTGCTATCCAGTATAATACGACACGTATGCAAGGCTCCTTGTGAATTTCGCACATGTACCAATGCAGTTGGTAGAGTACATCTTCTATGCCCATTTGGCTTACTGGGCCTGGTAACATACTGGTGCTTCCTCAGAAGCCCGGCTTGAGTTGCCTTGGTGCTGCTCTGCGCTCTTATGCTGTGTAGAATAGCCCTCAGGATGCAGCATAGAATGATGGCGGCACTTGCAATGCTTGCAAGAAGACTTCGAGTTACAAGCGGTTACTCCATGTCCAGTCCCTCAACAATTAAAGCACAGATGCTTCTCCTTCGCAATGGTGTAACGTTGCTTGACAGTCCAGCTCTGGAATTGAGGACAAGCCAACAGTATGTGCTCAGTGCTATGACATTTCATACAATTACCTGTAATGGCATGGCATGGCATGACATGGTGCGTGCTTGCCTTTTTCCCTTTTCATCCCTCGGTTTGCTCGCTACCTGATCGATAACTTGACTGAGCTCAAGGCGATCGCATCGTGAGTCCAAAAATTTGAGCAACTCTTCAATGCTAGGATTTTCAATGTCCTGGCTTTTGTCGATCCATTCACGTCGGGAAGCCTCATCAACCTTGTGGTTGAGCAAGTATATGAGCCAACAATCACAGCCCGTTTGTCCAGAAGCGTCTAAAGCCCGCACGTCAGAGCGCGTAGCGATGATGAGTTTTGCCCAACAGCTGTAAGGGTACGCTGTTTCAAACATTAAATTTTATAAATCTGCTAGCTAGACGAACTTATTTGCCATACACTATTTCTACGGCGAATTGACGCTTCCATAGAAGAGCTCATAGCAAAAGAATGAGCTTGAATAGTGGGCGGGGAGTCTAGAATGGTCTGAGCTAGAGTGCAGTCGTGCGAATAAAAGTGAGAAACCGAAAGAAAAATCGCAAGTGCAAGAAATGCACGTGGAGTTACGTAATACTACGTACCCCTCGTGGATATTACCTAAGTCCACGCCTCTTTCTCAAGTTCCAACTATATGAAGGAACATTAATAAAATTAATTCGCCACTGCCAGCGCGGTCTTGCCGTCCGTAAATGTAAGCGCGTACCCATAGTGTTAGCCATTATAAGGCCAAAGCGACCGGTGCCAGACGACCACCCCAAGTCGAACTTTTGGGAATGCGACCAAATAAATGTCTACCCGGTTCTTGACCTGACCAGAGGATAAATTCTTTAATAGCTATTTGGTCATAAGTGCTCACACATATCGCTATGGGGAGCGTAGCCAGCCAGCCTAATTCCTAGGCGAACCCTCGTTGGAGTGGATGATTCAACTTAGGACACGGAATAGCTCCACCATTATTGGAGATTTCTTGTGGAAGACGTTGTCGCAGACTCCAAACTCGTCGTTAAGGAACCCTAACCTCACCCCCCAGCCCGTAGTTGGCCTTCAAAAAGCCGTTCTTTTTTATTTAAGTATCGTACAAACATGTGTTAAAATTTATAAGCTTCCAATTTATAATTATCTTTCTATATAGCACGTTTTAATAATTTTAACAGCCTCTAGAGCTCCACCCATCATCAGGCCTGCTGACTGGATTGGACCCTACAACTGTAAGTACGGCATAGCCGCATAGAATCTATTGGCAAAATATAACCGCTTGCCGTGACAGCAGAGTTAGTTTGTTTTTTTTTTTTGTTATTTTTGAAACTGAAATGAATGCCTAACATAAAATATACATAGTTTAAATCAAATTCATACTTATAAATCTACCCAGACATTTTTGTACGTTACTCATCACCGAATTAGTTAGGAGTGTAATTATGACTCGTGGTGCATCCAGATGAAAAGTTTTTTTTGGTGCATGCGGATTTGTGGAATGTTTCGTCAGGCGTATTGGCAAGGCCAACTACGGGGAGAACACCGAATGGACGACGCTGGATCAAAAGGCATTGGCAATGATCACCTTGAGCGTCAAGACTTCACAGTTGGGACATGTGAAGCACTGTGCAAGTGCACATGAGGCTTGGAAGAAGCTTCAGGAAGCTTATCAACCCAGAGGACCCGTTAGAAAAGTAGCTCTTTTCAAGAAATTGCTAAGTAAACGTACATATACAGGAGGGTCAAAGCATATCGAGTTATTTGTCGGATTTCAAGGAAATCTTGGACAAACTTGCTGGCGTTGGAATTGAAATATTGGACGAGCTTGTAACGATTATTTTGCTTTCAAGTCTTGCAGACGAATTCGACAATTTCGTTGTCGCCATAGAGACGCGCGACAGTTTGCCGAGTTTCGACATGTTATGCATAAAGCTGAGAGAAGAAGGAAGAAGCAAAAGAGAGAGCGAAAAATCGATCGAGAGCGCAAAAGCATTTACAGTGGTGGAAAGTCAACCGATGCAGAGAGACAATGCCCGTGGCATGGGAAAGTTTGACTCTACGTCGTTGGAACGCTGCAAGATCTGCATGGTAAGCAAGATCACAATTCCACAGACCATTTCCAGATTCGATCAAGAACAGAGCTAAGGAAATCTTGAAGCTGGTGCATTCAGATGCTTGCGGTCCGTTCGATACAAAAAGCCTTGGAGGCAGCATATACTTTTTGACATTTATCGATGACAGGTCACGTCGCATATTTGTATATTTCCTGAAGGGAAAGGATGAAGTATTTGGAAAGTTTGTCGAGTTTAAAAACATGGCGGAGCGGCAAACTGGAAAGAAGCTAAAGTGCATCCGGAGCGACAATGGTCGCGAGTACGTCAATAAATCGTTTGACGAGTTTCTCAAGGGCAATGGAATATTACGGCAACGCACGGTACCATACACGCCGCAGCAGAACGGTGTAGGAGAGAGAGTTAACAGAACTCTTGTGGAGATGTTAAGATGTTTGCTCATCCAGTGTGGTCTACATCAATCTCTTAGGTCACCAACTCGAGCCCTGGTTTTCATGACTCCAATGGAAGCATGGAATGGTAAGAAACCATCAATTAGCGATTTAAAAGTTTTTGGGTTTATTGAAGTGGCACTGAACAAAGGACATCATAAGGGCAAGTTTGATCCAAAGGGCAAAAAATACCGAATGGTTGGTTATTCTCGAAATGCGAATAGGTATCGGTTGTACGACGCCGAAACCAGGCAAGTTGTTGAGAAGCGAGACGTTTTGTTCTGGTGATATCGTCAAGTTTAATTTTCCATATATGGATGATCAGGATTCAGGATCTGTTGACGCAGCAGATCAGTCAAGCAGTACAGACGAGTCTAATGCAGAGGTCAGTGAAAAGGGCAGTAGTAGCGAAGATTTCGACATGGCAGTTGAACAAGAAGTAGCAGAAACTGTGGTTGAACAACGTGTTGGTCCCGGCAGGCCGAAGCTGATTCGAACTGGAAGGCCTGGCAGACCAAAAAGCAGTTCAACATTTTAAGCGCATTGATTACAAGTGAGGTGATCATACCAGAGACCTATGATGAGGCGCTTAGTAGTCCGTTTGCCTCGCATTGGCGTGAGGCTATGCACAAGGAGTATGACTCCTTGATGTCACACATGGCAGCTTAGTACGCTACCCGAAGGGTATAAACCCGTTGGCTGCAAGTGTAAAGCGTGATGCAAAGGGAGAAGTCGAGCGTTTTAAGGCAAGACTAGTAGCAAAAGGATGTTCACAGCGCTATGGAGTGAACTACAATGAAACATACTCGCCTGTATGTCGCTTGGAGAGTGTTCGTTTCATCTTGGCCCTAGCAGCGCAGTTAAAATTGTAATTACTCCAGATGGATGTATGCACTGCTTACTTAAACAGTGATTTGGGCGATACCGTATACATGAGGCAGCCCGAAGGATACTCTACTGAAGACAAAAGCAAGGTACTTCTGTTGAAAAAGGCGTTATATGGACTCGAGTGGAACTCCAAACTCGATAGTGTTTTGCGAGCTAATGGTTTTATACCTACGTCGACGATCTTCTTATAGGATGCCAGGAGAAATCGGATCTTGACAGTATTAAGTCATCTATTATGACAGCCTTTGAATGTATTGACAATGGACCTGTGCGTTTGTTCCTTGGCTTGGAGGTTCACCGTGATGGCGAACTTGGCGAAATATCATTGGGTCATTCACAGTACATCAAGGATCTACTGGAGCGATATGTCTATGCTCAGTGCAGACCAGCTGCAACACCGTTAGAAGCAGGGTATCAGGTAGCCTGCGATAAAATGGAGTGTAAAAGGGTTGATGCAACTCTTTATCAGTCTATGTTAGTCGAGCTAATGTGGCTTGCGTTGACTACTAGACCAGATATACTCCACTCAGTATCGAAATTGGCTCAACGTAACAAGGACCCCCGTAATGGACACCTTGCAGCCATACAGCATGTTTTACGATATCTGGCTTCAAGATTCATTACAAGCAGTCGGATGCGGCATTTACTGGTTTCGTGGACGCAGATTGGGGAGGCGATAAGATTGATCGCAGGTCTTATACAGTATATGTATATTTTCTAGCTGGAGGACCGATATCATGGAAATCGGAGAAGCAGCAGAGTGTTGCTCTTAGCAGTACCGAGGCAGAGTATATGGCGTTATCAACAACGTGCAAAGAAGCCATTGTATTGCGTCGATAAATTATCGAGATTGGTTGCAGAGAAGAAGATACATCTACCGTTTTGTATGGCGATAACCTCAGCGCGCAGCAATTGGCTAAGAACCCGGTACACCATTCAAGGACGAAGCATGTGGACATTAGATATAATTTTGTTAGACAAGTAGTTAATGATGGTCAGATTATTTTAAAGTATAAGTCTACTAATGAAATGATAGCTGATATCCTAACCAAGAATCTTGCGAAAAAGAAGCATGCAGAGTTTACGAATTTGTTAAGTATAAGATAAATTTGTGGACATACTTGCATTGAGGAAGGGTGTTGAAATAATTCTCTCTCAACTCAATGCATGCATGATCACACACATATGAATGTGTACATATATTTAACTATGTATGCTCTCTCACGAGAAGCGTAAAAGAAAACAATGACTCGATGAGAGACAAATGGAAGTTAGACGCGAATAAACTGCACAACTAACCACACGCATTCTGTTTTATTATTCCAATAATTGTTAATACTATGATTATATAAGTGGGATACGACATCCGATGTTAACTTCCTATCTGAAAGTCATATGCCATTTTTTCTTTGAATTGAATATATGTATGAAATGATGAATTGCTGAGTTAGTTTATTTGGGCACCTGACGTAAGAGATTTAACAGCCACAATATGGGTAATACCGAGATTTCTTCTTACAAGGTTGGGTAGGTAAAGAGAAAGCCATGACATCTAGGTCCTTCAAATAACACCCATTACCTCTGCACATAGATCTCTATTTAGGTGTAGTCCTTCATTCCTTATCTCTGTCTTCGTTTTATTTATGTAGCGCATGTTTTGGGGAGAGCACCAGAACCACCCCATTTTCCCTGAGCTCAGCCGAGCCACTTGTTACAAAGACAGAGGGTGCACTTTGACACCCGCGTGTTCGTTACACAGCTTTAGGCAAGGCGGTGAATGTATCCATAAGCAAATTTACCAAATAACGTGGCTTTTCGTAGCGATCACTCAACGATTTCCATGCCATCTCGTAATTATCATCGACGACAGGCAAATGCTGGATTAGTATCGCTGCCTGCTAACAAACAAAACATTCAAATTACATATTTCTCTTTTTACTACAAATTTTTCTTCTTCTTCCATCATTCCATAAGCAAAGCACAACACGCATACACATACAGTTCGTGTAGCGCTGCGTCTGTGTGTGTGTATGCATGTGCTCTGTTTAATATGATGATGACGTAGTAAGCAGCAAGCAGCGCTGCCGGCAGCGCTTCAACCGATTTGTATTGACTGTAACTTGTGTTCTATTTATCCGATGAGATTCAAATTTTGGGATCTGAGATTTTATATCAAATACTATCATATTGGTAAATTTCATAGCGATACTCGAGTTTTTGCAAAACTGTTTGTTCTAGAGCTATATTATACAGTAGTCCGATCCCAAAGATTTTCATACTTTATCTCACCCGGGTAATAACAAGCCCCCCAAAAAATTTCATCCCGATAGCTCCTAAGATGGCTGAGTAAAACGCGTACGAACAGACGGCCATGGCTTTATCAACTCAGCTTCTCATGCTGATCAAGAATATATATACATACGTTATCGGGTCGGAAACGTCTACTTCTGTGCGTTACAAACATCAACATACAAATTACGGGAGATAATCGAGTTTTTCAAATTTCGGGGGCGGAATGGGGCGTGTCAAAGAAGCAAATATACATACCAAATATGGTGTCTATAGCTGCAATAGTTTTTGAGACAAACGTTTTTTTTGAATTGCGAGGGCGGAAAGGGGCGTGGCAAAAATTTGAAATAAACTTGATCACTCTACATCCTACAAGAGCCTACATTCCAAATTTGGTGGCTCTATCTCTTATAGTCTCCGAGATCTACGCGTTCATACGGACGGACAGACGGACATGGCTAGGTCGACTCGGCAGTTGATACTGATCAAGAATATATATACTTTATGGGGTCGGAAAAGCTTCCTTCTGCCTGTTACATACATTTTGGCGATTTTAATATACCATTTTACCCTATGGGTGTATTATTCACTTTTCATTTTTCGAAGTGTAAAGCACACACATACATTGACAATTTTCGTTGGCTCTCTTTGTGCCTACCCCTGCATTAGAGGTGCCGAATGAGTTCGTCCCCCGGGGGATATGAATGCCGAGCCCTGGCATATTTTCACACGCTCACGTTCTCTTTCATCGTCGTCGCATCTCTTCTCATCGTGTACAGTGGGATTGATGCCATTGCAAATGAACATTTCTTGTTTATTACTCTTATGCTCACTTGTAAGGTATATTAAAACAAGAGCCTTGGCCAACGACTGAAATTTTGTATTGGAAACTTTAAATAAGCAGCTCTTTTCTCACCAGTATCGCTATAATGACCTACCGCTCCTATAACGGCTAGTGGTCTGAACAGATATTCCTAAAAACTTCACCTAACCCATTACAACAAGCTCTGACGTCATCGTGAGCAAATTTTAACTCCAAGGACCTTATGTTTTACAACATCTATTAAGCTATCTTTGGATGAATTCATCAAACACTGATGCATCTAAATTTGAGTAGTAAACTGTTCTTTTGCTATCTCATACATTCTCCACGACCCACGGCAGGAAAGTAGGAGGTCGATATAGGCAAAACTGTTGTACGAATTCGAATTATAGAAAGAAAATACCAAACGTTTTTGTGTGTAATTTACAACAAATTTGTATTTATTCGAAATTTTATGGATTTGCTTTAACAGAATAACAAAGTTGAATAAGTACTCGATGATCCCCCACAGAACTAACGAGCATTATAACACCGCTTGACCAACAATTCAAGAATAATGTGTGTGTATGTGTATGTGTATGTGTATGTGTATGTGTATGTGTATGTGTATGTGTATGTGTATGTGTATATATGTAATGCTTATGAAAAGTCGACTTCAAATTTAGGTTTCCAAAATAAATGAAGCACCTGTAAATGATCGATCAATGCTCGGTACATTTCGAATAGACCAGTTTCTTACCTTTGTTCACTTTGAACAATTTATTTGTGGGTGGTCATCAACCCATTCGATTGAGATCCCACATTTATAAGGTCATCCTGCTTCCAGTTCTCGATATCTTCGTCGGCATCCACTTCGATGTCCATTTCGTTCTCATTATCATCATCCTTATCTCTAGAAGAATTACGCTTCTTAAGCTTCATCCACAAAACTCTAGCAGTATAGATGGCAACAGCAGCAGCAGTCAGCCATGCACTTGATTGGATACCCATTGCTCCAGACTTTTTTGTAGTCATTGCGGGGGCAGCAGTTGTTGTTGTTGTTGCTTCTTCAGGTGCAACGGACGCTGGAGTAGCTTGAGGCATTGCTAAATAGAATAAAGCTATTGTTACCCTTTCCCCTGTTTGATCGCTGTATTAACTTACTGAATATATATGTAGATACTTATTTAAATTATTATTTGATTTTTATACTGTTGTTTGCTGTTTGAGCAATGAGGATTGAATGAATAATTTGACTGGGAACGCGACATACGTTTAGTTTTGAAATATTCTGGCTTGCTGAGGGAACTACAAAATATTGCTTTCTACTAAGTACAATGGGACGCATAGACCAAATGCAAGGGAAAACTATTTAGTAATTTTATGGTGAATGTCATATGTACAATTTGGTTTAATCTTCTTACCAAACAAATGGAATAACATATTTTTTGTGCGATTGCATGTAATAATAAGAAATGCTTCTTTCCGCACGGAATTTATAGCCCTTAACTTCTACTACTAAATTTTTTTTCCTATGCGTCCCATTGTACCTAGTAGAAAGCAAAAAAGTCCGAATTATATGCCGATTAAAATTTGAGAATCTGATGTTTTATATAATAAACTATCATGCTAGTAAACTCCATAGCCATACTCCAATTTTTACAATTATTTTTTATACCCTTGCAAAAAGGGTATATTAATTTTGGTCAGAAGTGTGCAACGCATAGAACGAAGCATCTCAGACCATATAAAGTATATATATTCTTGATCAGCACGACGAGACGAGTTCAAATAGCCATGTCTGTCCGTTCGTCCATCCGTCCGTCCGTCTGGATCAACGCAAACTCCTCCGAGACCGTAAGAGCTACAGAGAGACTGAAATTTTGCACGTAGGCTTGTATATACTGCAGGCGTTGTATATCTCGGATTCAGCCGGATCGGACCGCTATATCATATAGCTCCCATACAAACGTCAAAGTCACGAACAGTGACTTTTCTTAATAACTTCATTAATTTTATAGCTATTGTCATAAAAGTTGGTATTTGTCAGTTTTGTGTTCTTTTTAATAATTGTGCCAAATTTGATCAAGATCGGGTGACTATATCATATAGCTCCCATACAAACGACAAAGTCACGAACAGTGACTTTTCTCATTAACTTTGATTCTTTTTAAGCTATTGTCGTGAAATGTAACATAAGTTAGTTTATTGTAGCTATAAACGACTGTGCCAAATTTGGTCAAGATCGGGTGACTATATCATAGACCTCCCATAGGAACGATCGGTCGAATACAGTGACTTTTGTCAATAACTTCGTTATATTCTATGCTGAGATTGAAGGCCGTTCTTTCGCAAACATTAGACTTTTTGGATAAAACGTTTTTACACTTTGATGGCTATGGGTAAGAAAAGAGTAACCCAAAAAGTTGCAAGGGTATACAAACTTCGACGCTTTCGGAGTTAACTCCGGCCCTCTGGTTTTGTACTAATATGTATTTTTCTTTTCATTCTTTATCTTACCCGGGTTATTAGAAGCTCAAATGTCAAGTTTCAACCCAATAGCTCTTAACATGCTGAGTGAACCGCATACGCACCAACGAACGGACGGATAGACATTGCTATATCGACTCACATTCTCATGCTGATCAAGAATATATGTACATACTTTATGGGGTCGCAAACACTTGTTTCTGTGCGTTACAAACATCTGACCAATTTTACAATACCATCTGCAAGGGTATAAAAATTAAGAAAGTAAGTCGTCTCGCCGACTTGGGTATACCATGCACCAAGTGAAAAAAAATTTCAAATTTTGGGATTTCGGGAAGATCAGTTTTATTTAATTTTTGAGGGCGGAAGTGTTTTTAATCAGCTAATATCTGCCCATATATTAAGTTAGTATTGATTCGTATATTTATTTACGAAAAAAAAGAACAAAACCAGAGAGCCGGGGCTAACTTCGACCGCGTCAAAGTTTGTATACACTTGCAACTGTTTTGGTAACTCTTTCCTTACCCATAGCCATCAAGGTGTAAAAACGTTTTATCTAGAAAGTCTAATGTCTGCGAAAGAACGGCCTACAATATTAGCATAGGAAATAACGAAGTTATTGATCAAAATCATTGTTTTTCACCGATCGCTCCTATGCGAGCATATTATTCAATTACATGATAAGTCACCCGATCTTTATCAAATTCGGCATAATCATTTTATATATTAAAATAACAAATGTTTAATTTGAAAGCAATCGCGTTAAAAGTAACAAAGTAATTGACGAAAGTCACTGTTTACGACCGATCGTTCCTATGGGAGCTACATGACATAGTCATCCGATCTTGATCAAATTTGGCACAATCATTAGTAAGAACATAAAACTGACAAATACCAACTTTTATGACAATAGCTATAAAATTAATGAAGTTATTGAGAAAGTCACTGTTCGTGACTTTGCCGTTTGTATGGGAGCTATATGATATAGTCACCCGATCTTGATCGAATTTGGCACAATCATTAATAAGAACATAAAACTGACAAATACCAACTTTTATGACAATAGCTATAAAATTAATGAAGTTATTGAGAAAGTCACTGTTCGTGACTTTGCCGTTTGTGTGGGAGCTATATAGCTATATAGTCACCCGATCTTGATCAAATTTGGCACAATCATTAATAAGAACATAAAACTGACAAATACCAACTTTTATGACAATAGCTATAAAATTAATGAAGTTATTGAGAAAGTCACTATTCGTGACTTTGCCGTTTGTATGGGAGCTATATGATATAGTGGTCCGATCCGGCTGAATCCGAGACATACAATTCCTGCAGTATATACAAGCCTACGTGCAAAATTTCAGCTCTGTAGCTCTTACGGTATCGGAGGAGTTCGCGATGATCCAGACGGACGGACGGACGGACGGACATGGCTATTTGAACTCGTCTCGTCGTGCTGATCAAGAATATATATACTTTATATAGTCTGAGATGCTTCGTTCTATGCGTTGCACACTTCTGACCAAAATTAATATACCCTTTGTGCAAGGGTATAAAAAAATTTAAATGCACCAAACACTATCACTAATCACTAAACCACTCGGTATTTTGGCGCCAGTGGTGATCAAGTTTAAAATCCTGCTTCAGGAATTGTGGCTGCTTAATCTGGATTGGGACTCGGAACGGCCAACAAGCCAAGCGCACTTATGGCAAACATTCAGAGAAGACATTTTCACGTTAAGGAACCTGAAGATACCACGATTTGTAGACAATCAACCCGATGACATCGAATTGCATGGATTTTCAGATGCCTCGTTAAAGGCTTACTCTGCTGTTATTTACAACCGTGTGACACACCTAGATGGAAGCATCGGAGTGGCACTCATTGCAGCTAAAACATGAGTTTCACCACTAAAGCAGAAATCGCTACCTGCAGCTCTACTGTTAGCTTGTTTGTTCCAAGCAGTAAAATCTGGTCTGCGCCAGATTGATGCTAAGATATACGCATGGACAGATTCTACAATCATTTTTTCATGGCTTTCGCATCAACCCTGTAAACTGAAAACATTTGTTGCCAACCGAACGGCAGAAATACTAGAGACCATACCAAGTAGCGCTTGGAGACATGTCAGCACTAAGGAAAATCCTGCGGACTTCGCATCAAGAGGCATGCTAACGGGTGAGTTAATGAACTTTGATTTATGGTGGAAGGGACCATCTTGGCTGCACGACTGTACACTATACTCAGAGACAATGAATAGACCACAAACTTGCTGCTCATTTCTAAAGCCAGCAGCAGAACTTGAATTCAAAACCAAAATCTTGACAACTATTTCCAAGGATATTGAAGATTCCCCATTTGTTGTACTTGACGAAAGAATATCATCTTGGACCAGACTAATTCGAGTGGTCGCATATGTATTTCGCTTTGTTCATCGAATTACATCAAGCCAGCTTAAACATTATGGACCTTTAAAGTTTGATGAAATTACCAAAGCGAGCAAGTTTTGCCTACGACAGGCACAAAATCGATTCAATGACGATACACAGCGGCTCTCGAGGAATCAGCCTTTGGAGCGCCGATCAACTTTAAGCAAACTATCTCCCTTCGTTGACGAATATGGAATTGTACGTATGGGTGGACGTTTGGAAAGGTCGCAACTGCCTGCAGACGCCAAGCACCCAGTAGTTTTGCCGAAGCACCATCGCCTATTGGAATTGCTACAGAAGCATGAGCATCAAGTCAATCTTCATCCAGGAGTTTCAGCAATGTTTGTAATAATTCGCCAAAAAAATTGTGCGCCAATGCACAAAATCTTATTCGACGTATCACACATGAATGTTTAATGTTTAAACTTAATGTGGATGCGACTATGCTGGTCCTATTTTGCTAAAGATTCACAAGGGACGAAACCCTAGGAAGGAAAAGGGCATCTGATACTGAGATTGCTACCTGAGATTGCTACCGGCACACTTCTTGATTGGCAGAACTTATACAGCAGTTCCTGAAGACAGCTGTTTGCAGATTCTGACCAATCGATTGAGCTACTGGCAGCATACTCAAGCAATGCTTCAAGGATTTTGGAAGCGTTGGCCTCAAGAATATTTGATATCTTTACAGCAGCGACCGAAATGGACCACCAAGTTACCAATCGGTAACCTTGTACTGATCAAGGACTTTAACGCGCCTCCATCGGCTTGTCTCTTAGGACGCGTAACTCAGGTGTTCGCAGGAGATGATGGCCTCGTTCGAGTGGTGCAGGGGGGTGGGGGGGATGTTGAGGAACCAATTGTCATTTCATTTATGTATGTATATTTCTACATAATTTCGTACTCTAAGTTTCATGAATGATCTTGCACATCTTACAATGCTTTTGTTTTTGTATTTTATAAGTTTTTCTGGAATTTACTGTCGCCAGTCTGATACTCTCTGTCTCTGTCTCTCTTATAAAACCTATATGACTTACGTAGATGCGTAAGAATTGAAAATTTGGTAATAAGCAAACAAACGAACGATCAAGACGTGTACAGTAAAAATAAAGTTAAGTTCTTATGAGATACTAAACACAGTGGTTTATTCATTATCATATGTATGTGTATGTATGTACATATGTATATACATACATACATACATATGCGTATGTGCACACATGCATACATACATTATATTATGCGTGTTCGCTTATATTGTAATATACTTTTTACCCTATAGGAACAAAATATAAATAATAGCAAAATATTTTTAAAGTTGCCATGTACGAAAGAGAAGCATTAATTTTTCTGCTTGTAGCTGCATAACAAAGCGTCATAGTACTGCTTTCGTCAAAAGTCTGTACCCTTGCAAAAAGGGTATATTAATTTTGAAAGGAACATATATACATATACATATATATTCTTGATCAGCACGACGAGACAAGTTCAAATAGCGCAAACTCCTCCTAGACCGTAAGTTTGTCCTTACCCATAGCCATCAAAGTGTAAAAACGTTTTATCCAAAAAGTCTAATGTTTGCGAAAGAACGGCCTTCAATCTCAGCATAGAATATAACGAAGTTATTGACAAAAGTCACTGTATTCGACCGATCGTTCCTATGGGAGGTCTATGATATAGTCACCCGATCTTGACCAAATTTGGCACAGTCGTTTATAGCTACAATAAACTAACTTATATTACATTTCACGACAATAGCTTAAAAAAGAAATAAAGTTATTGAGAAAGTCACTGTTCGTGACTTTGTCGTTTGTATGGGAGCTATATGATATAGCGGTCCGATCCGGCTGAATCCGAGATATACAATGCCTGCAGTATATACAAGCCTGCGTGCAAAATTTCAGTCTCTCTGTAGCTCTTACGGTCTCGGAGGAGTTTGCGTTGATCCAGACGGACGGACGGATGGACGGACGGACGGACATGGCTATTTGAACTCGTCTCGTCGTGCTGATCAAGAATATATACTTTATATGGTCTGAGATGCTTCGTTCTATGCGTTGCACAATTCTGACCAAAATTAATATACCCTTTTTGCAAGGGTATAAAAAATAATTGTAAAAATTGGAGTATGGCTATGGAGTTTACTAGCATGATAGTTTATTATATAAAACATCAGATTCTCAAATTTTAATCGGCATATAATTCGGACTTTTTTGCTTTCTACTAGGTACAATGGGACGCATAGGAAAAAAATTTAGTAGTAGAAGTTAAGGGCTATAAATTCCGTGCGGAAAGAAGCATTTCTTATTATTACATGCAATCGCACAAAAAATATGTTATTCCATTTGTTTGGTAAGAAGATTAAACCAAATTGTACATATGACATTCACCATAAAATTACTAAATAGTTTTCCCTTGCATTTGGTCTATGCGTCCCATTGTACTTAGTAGAAAGCAATATTTTGTAGTTCCCTCAGCAAGCCAGAATATTTCAAAACTAAACGTATGTCGCGTTCCCAGTCAAATTATTCATTCAATCCTCATTGCTCAAACAGCAAACAACAGTATAAAAATCAAATAATAATTTAAATAAGTATCTACATATATATTCAGTAAGTTAATACAGCGATCAAACAGGGGAAAGGGTAACAATAGCTTTATTCTATTTAGCAATGCCTCAAGCTACTCCAGCGTCCGTTGCACCTGAAGAAGCAACAACAACAACAACTGCTGCCCCCGCAATGACTACAAAAAAGTCTGGAGCAATGGGTATCCAATCAAGTGCATGGCTGACTGCTGCTGCTGTTGCCATCTATACTGCTAGAGTTTTGTGGATGAAGCTTAAGAAGCGTAATTCTTCTAGAGATAAGGATGATGATAATGAGAACGAAATGGACATCGAAGTGGATGCCGACGAAGATATCGAGAACTGGAAGCAGGATGACCTTATAAATGTGGGATCTCAATCGAATGGGTTGATGACCACCCACAAATAAATTGTTCAAAGTGAACAAAGGTAAGAAACTGGTCTATTCGAAATGTACCGAGCATTGATCGATCATTTACAGGTGCTTCATTTATTTTGGAAACCTAAATTTGAAGTCGACTTTTCATAAGCATTACATATATACACATACACATACACATACACATGCACACACACACATTATTCTTGAATTGTTGGTCAAGCGGTGTTATAATGCTCGTTAGTTCTGTGGGGGATCATAGAGTACTTATTCAACTTTGTTATTCTGTTAAAGCAAATCCATAAAATTTCGAATAAATACAAATTCGTTGTAAATTATACACAAAAACGTTTGGTATTTTCTTTCTATAAGTTTTAATTCGAATTCGTACAACAGTTTTGCCTATATCGACCTCCTAATTTCCTGCCGTGGGTCGTGGAGAATGAATGAGAGCAAAAGCACAGGTTAGTACTCAAATTTAGATGCATCAGTGTTTGATGAATTCATCCAAAGATAGCTTAATAGATGTTGTAAAACATAAGGTCCTTGGAGTTAAAATTTGCTCACGATGACGTCAGAGCTTGTTGTAATGGGTTAGGTGAAGTTTTTAGGAATATCTGTTCAGACCACTAGCCGTTATAGGAGCGGTAGGTCATTATAGTGATACTGGTGAGAAAAGAGCTGCTTATTTAAAGTTTCCAATACAAAATTTCAGTCGTTGGCCAAGGCTCTTGTTTTAATATACCTTACAAGTGAGCATAAGAGTAATAAACAAGAAATGTTCATTTGCAATGGCATCAATCCCACTGTACACGATGAGAAGAGATGCGACGACGATGAAAGAGAACGTGAGCGTGTGAAAATATGCCAGGGCTCGGCATTCATATCCCCCCGGGGGACGAACTCATTCGGCACCTCTAATGCAGGGGTAGGCACAAAGAGAGCCAACGAAAATTGTCAATGTATGTGTGTGCTTTACACTTCGAAAAATGAAAAGTGAATAATACACCCATAGGGTGAAATGGTATATTAAAATCGCCAAAATGTATGTAACAGGCAGAAGGAAGCTTTTCCGACCCCATAAAGTATGTGCAATCAAATTTAGCACACTTTTATTTGATAGTAATACCCTGCAAAATACCAAATTTGATCAAAATCGGTAAAAAAAAAATAGCTAAGTTATGCAGAATCTTTCCGTATAATTAAAACAAAGTACAGTCATGAGTCTTCTGTGCCCTTTACCTAAATGTCATAAAAATTAATGCATATTTTGTATCGGCTATTACACATATTTATACCCTTGCAAACGGTATTATAAAATTGGTCAGATGTTTGTAACGCACAGAAGGACGTTTCCGACCCCATAACGTATATATATTCTTGATCAGCATGAGAAGCTGAGTTGATAAAGCCATGGCCGTCTGTTCGTACGCGTTTTACTCAGCCATCTTAGGAGCTATCGGGATGAAATTTTTTGGGGGCTTGTTATTACCCGGGTGAGATAAAGTATGAAAATCTTTGGGATCGGAATACTGTATAATATAGCTCTAGAACAAACAGTTTTGCAAAAACTGGAGTATCGCTATGAAATTTACCAATATGATAGTATTTGATATAAAATCTCAGATCCCAAAATTTGAATCTCATCGGATAAATAGAACACAAGTTACAGTCAATACAAATCGGTTGAAGCGCTGCCGGCAGCGCTGCTTGCTGCTTACTACGTCATCATCATATTAAACAGAGCACATGCATACACACGCACAGACGCAGCGCTACACGAACTGTATGTGTATGCGTGTTGTGCTGTGCTTATGGAATGATGGAAGAAGAAGAAAAATTTGTAGTAAAAAGAAAAATATGTAATTTGAATGTTTTGTTTGTTAGCAGGCAGCGATACTAATCCAGCATTTGCCTGTCGTCGATGATAATTACGAGATGGCATGGAAATCGTTGAGTGATCGCTACGAAAAGCCACGTTATTTGGTAAATTTGCTTATGGATACATTCACCGCCTTGCCTAAAGCTGTGTAACGAACACGCGGGTGTCAAAGTGCACTCTCTGTCTTTGTAACAAGTGGCTCGGCTGAGCTCAGGGAAAATGGGGTGGTTCTTGTGCTCTCCCAAAACATGCGCTACATAAATAAAACGAAGACAGAGATAAGGAATGAAGGACTACACCTAAATAGAGATCTATGTGCAGAGGTAATGGGTGTTATTTGAAGGACCTAGATGTCATGGCTTTCTCTTTACCTACCCAACCTTGTAAGAAGAAATCTCGGTATTACCCATATTGTGGCTGTTAAATCTCTTACGTCAGGTGCCCAAATAAACTAACTCAGCAATTCATCATTTCATACATATATTCAATTCAAAGAAAAAATGGCATATGACTTTCAGATAGGAAGTTAACATCGGATGTCGTATCCCACTTATATAATCATAGTATTAACAATTATTGGAATAATAAAACAGAATGCGTGTGGTTAGTTGTGCAGTTTATTCGCGTCTAACTTCCATTTGTCTCTCATCGAGTCATTCTTTTCTTTTACGCTTCTCGTGAGAGAGCATACATAGTTAAATATATGTACACATTCATGTGGGATGTGCATTTGCGAAGTGTATCAATCCCACTGTACACGAGAGACGAGACGACGATCAAGAGAGAACGTGAGCGTTTAAGAAAAGACGATCAAGAGGGATGACAAACGAATGAGAGATGACGACGAGAGAGATGGTTTTTGCGCGTCAAACAAGACGGACGTGTTTTGAGGTCTTGCGTCATAGTCGGATGCAAGGTCAAGTCGAGTACCAGAGACGGGTGCTACAAGTCGTGTGTCAAAGTCGGACACTTAAAGTCGAGTACCAGAGACGGGTGCTATAAGTCGTGTGTCAAAGTCGGACACTTAAAGTCGAGCGCCAAAGTCGGGCGCGAAAAGTCGAAGTGTCATAGACGGACGCCAAAGTCGAGCCGAGCCAAACGTCGATTGTCATTTCACGTAGTGTAATCTCTATAAAGTCGTATTTTCATGTAAACCCCCCTAGACGATAATTATATCGTTAAATAAAACCCCACATATTTTGGGTGCTCGACCGGGAAAGATTCGAGTAACAGTGGCGCTCATCCGGTTACAAAGAGTTTTCCCCACATATTTTGTCGTGATAGAAAGAGTGCGGGATACAAGAGAACACCCCATATACATTTTTTGTGCGTTCTTGCGGGAGAAGAGTGAAAAAAAAAAAGAAAGTGAATTTTTTTTCTTTAACAATCGTGTCGTATTAAGTCGGTCCTGCTCTGTTAGTTGTGCAATTGAAGAAGGCGAAGAAGGCGTTAAAGGGTATCGCGAAACTGTTTGTCTTGAGTGAGAGAGGAATAAATTCATGGAACTCTCTCGAAAAAGCACTTTTGAGTGAATTCAAATCGTGCGTGAGTAGTAAAGACATACATGAGCAACTGATGAAAATGAAGCGTAAAAACAATGAGTGCGTTTATGAATATTTTTACAGAATGAAAGATGTAGCTTCACGTGGACAAATTAAAGACGATTCATTAATAGAATATTTAATTGACGGCATTGATGAAAAAAGTGAGAATAAGTCGATTTTATATGGTGCGAAAAATTTGATTGATTTTAAAGAGAAATTAAAGCAGTATAAAATAATGAGTGATAAAGAAAGTAAGAAAGGAAATGGTAAATACAAAAACGATGAGAACAGTGCAAGAGTGAAAAACAAAATTAATAATAATAAAGACGATGTTGTGTGTTACAACTGTGGAGCTAAAGGACATTACTCAAAAGATTGTGATGATAAAAAGAAAGGTAGAAAGTGCTACAAATGTGATGAATTTGGTCATATAGCTAGAAATTGTAATGAGAGAGAGATGAACGGTAGATTTGAACCAAATACAGGAAGTTTTGAGTCGAAAGAGGAAATAGCCTGTAAAGTTATTAAAATTGACAATATTGAGTGTAAAGCATTGTTCGACACCGGAAGTAAATTTTGTATCATTCGCGAAGATTTGTATAAACGTTTGAAACAACCCGAGTTGAGTAGCTTTGACGGATTTCTAATAGGATTTGGTGGCGGAGAATCAAATAAGATAAAACCAATTGGGCACTTTGTGAATTCCATTTTGATTGACGACCAATCGTTCGTGTTAGATTTTCATGTAGTTCCGATTAGATTGTTAGATGTCGAAATGATCATAGGCGAGGAATTATGTTTGCAAGCTGACATTATATTTAGTCGAAATGGTGTAAGAGTAGAAAAACTCGAAAATGAAAGTGATAAAATAAACATTCTAAAAATCGATGTGGCGAATAATAAGGAAGAACTTGAAATAGACGAATGTGCAAGTACAAGTGCTAAAAAAGAGGTATTCGATTTGATATCTAATTATCAACCGGTAGCAACAAAAACGACGAAAGTAGAAATGGCAACTATTTTAAACGACGAAAGTAGACTTGCTTTTAAAGAGGAAGATTGCGTGAACGAGAAAGTCGAAAAATGGTTGGCTGAAGGCACAATTAAAGAGTCAACGTCCGAGTACACAAGTCCTGTGGTACTTGTAAAGATGCATGAAGATGAGCCGGTTGTTGTCCCTGTTGCAATGAGGAAACAGATTGTTGGTCCGGCCCATGACAAAGGACTTTTCGCGGCAAAAAAGGAGAAAGAGTTGATTTGCAGAGAACACCGTTTTAGTAGCCGTGAAGTTGGCAATGATATTCCACTTTTAACTTACCATATTGATTTTCTAGGTCCTCTCGAGTCTACTCACAAAGACTATAAGCATATTCTGGCAGTCATTGATGCATTTACGAAGTTCTGCTGGTTATACCCAACCAAATCGATGACTAGCAATGAAGTTATTACGAAGCTGACGATTCAAAGCACGATTTTTGGCAACCCTACGTTTATTATCTCAGATCGGGCTTCCGCCTTTACGTCCCAAGATTTTCTGAAGTACTGCGACAACGAGGGTATCAAACACGTTAAGACGACTAAAGCACTTCCGAGAGTAAACGGCCAAGTCGAACGTTTAAATGCGATCATCATTCCTGTTTTGTCGAAGTTAAGCGTTGATGATCCGACGAAGTGGTATCGACATGTTAGCAAAGTTCAGCAGGCTATCAATTCAACGTACACCAGAAGTATTGGCACTTCTCCATTTGAGTTACTAACTGGTGTAAAGATGAGGACCAACGATGATTATAAACTGAGAGATCTTATCAACCAAGAGACGAAGGCAATATTTACAGACGAAAGATGCGAGCTCCGTGCCAAGGCGAAGGCACACATCTCCAAGATCCAAGACGAAAACAAGAAGTACTACAACCTACGTCGTAAGCAAGCTCGATCTTATAGTGTTGGCGACCTGGTCGCAATTAAGAGGACGCAATTTGGCAGTGGTGTCAAACTAAAACCAAAATATTTTGGACCCTACCAAATTAAGAAGGTGAAGCACAACAACGCATACGATGTCGAAAAAGTAGGCAAGTGCGAAGGGCCTAAAGTAACGTCCACATGTGCAGAGTACATGAAGTCCTGGAGCCCAAACCGAGACGATGAAGAAGATGACCCAGCATTCGGGTCGAATGCGTAATCAGAATGGCCGAATGTGGGATGTGCATTTGCGAAGTGTATCAATCCCACTGTACACGAGAGACGAGACGACGATCAAGAGAGAACGTGAGCGTGTAAGAAAAGACGATCAAGAGGGATGACAAACGAATGAGAGATGACGACGAGAGAGATGGTTTTTGCGCGTCAAACAAGACGGACGTGTTTTGAGGTCTTGCGTCATAGTCGGATGCAAGGTCAAGTCGAGTACCAGAGACGGGTGCTACAAGTCGTGTGTCAAAGTCGGACACTTAAAGTCGAGTACCAGAGACGGGTGCTATAAGTCGTGTGTCAAAGTCGGACACTTAAAGTCGAGCGCCAAAGTCGGGCGCGAAAAGTCGAAGCGTCATAGACGGACGCCAAAGTCGAGCCGAGCCAAACGTCGATTGTCATTTCACGTAGTGTAATCTCTATAAAGTCGTATTTTCATGTAAACCCCCTAGACTATAATTATATCGTTAAATAAAACCCCACATTCATATGTGTGTGATCATGCATGCATTAAGTTGAGAGAGAATTATTTCAACACCCTTCCTCAATGCAAGTATGTCCACAAATTTATCTTATACTTAACAAATTCGTAAACTCTACATGCTTCTTTTTCGCAAGATTCTTGGTTAGGATATCAGCTATCATTTCATTAGTAGACTTATACTTTAAAATAATTTGACCATCATTAACTACTTGTCTAACAAAATTATATCTAATGTCCACATGCTTCGTCCTTGAATGGTGTACCGGGTTCTTAGCCAATTGCTGCGCGCTGAGGTTATCGCCATACAAAACGGTAGATGTATCTTCTTCTCTGCAACCAATCTCGATAATTAATCGACGCAATACAATGGCTTCTTTGCACGTTTTTGATAACGCCATGTACTCTGCCTCGGTACTGCTAAGAGCAACACTCTGCTGCTTCTCCGATTTCCATGATATCGGTCCTCCAGCTAGAAAATATACATATACTGTATAAGACTTGCGATCAATCTTATCGCCTCCCCAATCTGCGTCCACGAAACCAGTAAATGCCGCATCCGACTGCTTGTAATGAATCTTGAAGCCAGATATCGTAAAACATGCTGTATGGCTGCAAGGTGTCCATTATGGGGGGTCCTTGTTACGTTGAGCCAATTTCGATACTGAGTGGAGTATATCTGGTCTAGTAGTCAACGCAAGCCACACTAGCTCGCCTAACATTGACTGATAAAGAGTTGCATCAACCCTTTTACACTCCATTTTATCGCAGGCTACCTGATACCCTGCTTCTAACGGTGTTGCAGCTGGTCTGCACTGAGCATAGCCATATCGCTCCAGTAGATCCTTGATGTACTGTGAATGACCCAATGATATTTCGCCAAGTTCGCCATCACGGTGAACCTCCAAGCCAAGGAACAAACGCACAGGTCCCTTGTCAATACATTCAAAGGCTGTCATAATAGATGACTTAATACTGTCAAGATCCGATTTCTCCTGGCATCCTATAAGAAGATCGTCGACGTAGGTATAAAACCATTAGCTCGCAAAACACTATCGAGTTTGGAGTTCCACTCCCGTCCAGACTGTTTGAGTCCATATAACTCCTTTTTCAACAGAAGTACCTTGCTTTTTCTTCAGTAGCGTATCCTTCGGGCTGCCTCATGTATACGGTATCGCCCAAATCACTGCTTAAGTAAGCAGTGCATACATCCATCTGGAGTAAATACAATTTTAACTGCGCTGCTAGGGCAAAGATGAAACGAACACTCTCCAAGCGACATACAGGCGAGTATGTTTCATTGTAGTTCACTCCATAGCGCTGTGAACATCCTTTTGCTACTAGCCTTGCCTTAAAACGCTCGACTTCTCCCTTTGCATCACGCTTTACACTTGCAGCCAATGGGTTTATACCCTTCGGGTAGCGTACTAAGCTGCCATTTGTGACATCAAGGAATCATACTTCTTTTGCATAGCCTCACGCCAATGCGAGGCAAACGGACTGCTAAGCCATTCATCATAGGTCTCTGGTATGATCACCTCACTTGTAATCAATGCGCTTAAAATGTTGAACTGCTTTTTGGTCTGCCAGGCCTTCCAGTTCGAATCAGCTTCGGCCTGCTGGGACAAACACGTTGTTCAACCACAGGTTCTGCCACTTCTTGTTCAACTGCCATGTCGAAATCTTCGCTACTGCTGCCCTTTTCACTGACCTCTGCATTAGACTCGTCTGTAGTGCTTAACTGATCTGCTGCGTCAACAGATCCTGAATCCTGATCATCCATATGATAAGCAGATAAGCAGCTGTATGAACTGCCTCAGCCCAAAGAGATTGATGTAGACCACACTGGATGAGCAAACATCTTGACATCTCCACAAGAGTTCTGTTAACTCTCTCTGCTACACCGTTCTGCTGGGGCGTGTTTGGTACCGTGAGTTGCCGTAATATTCCATTGCCCTTGAGAAATTTGTCAAACGATTTATTGACGTACTCGCGACAATTGTCGCTCCGGATGCACTTTAGCTTCTTTCCAGTTTGCCGCTCTGCCATGTTTTTAAACTCGACAAACTTTCCAAATACTTCATCCTTTCCCTTCAGGAAATATACAAATATGCGACGTGACCTGTCATCGATAAATGTCAAAAAGTATCTGCTGCCTCCAAGGCTTTTTGTATCGAACGGACCGCAAACATCTGAATGCACCAGCTTCAAGATTTCCTTAGCTCTGTTCTTGATCGAATCTGGAAATGGTCTGTGGAATTGTGATCTTGCTTACCATGCAGATCTTGCAGCGTTCCAACGACGTAGAGTCAAACTTTCCCATGCCACGGGCATTGTCTCTCTGCATCGGTTGACTTTCCACCACTGTAAATGCTTTTGCGCTCTCGATCGATTTTTCGCTCTCTCTTTTGCTTCTTCCTTCTTTTCTCAGCTTTATGCATAACATGTCGAAACTCGGCAAACTGTCGCGCGTCTCTATGGCGACAACGAAATTGTCGAATTCGTCTGCAAGACTTGAAAGCAAAATAATCGTTACAAGCTCGTCCAATATTTCAATTCCAACGCCAGCAAGTTTGTCCAAGATTTCCTTGAAATCCGACAAATAACTCGATATGCTTTGACCCTCCTGTATATGTACGTTTACTTAGCAATTTCTTGAAAAGAGCTACTTTTCTAATGGGTCCTCTGGGTTGATAAGCTTCCTGAAGCTTCTTCCAAGCCTCATGTGCACTTGCACAGTGCTTCACATGTCCCAACTGTGAAGTCTTGACGCTCAAGGTGATCATTGCCAATGCCTTTTGATCCAGCGTCGTCCATTCGGTGTTCTCCCCGTAGTTGGCCTTGCCAATACGCCTGACGAAACATTCCACAAATCCGCATGCACCAAAAAAAACTTTTCATCTGGATGCACCACGGGTCATAATTACACTCCTAACTAATTCGGTGATGAGTAACGTACAAAAATGTCTGGGTAGATTTATAAGTATGAATTTGATTTAAACTATATTTTATGTTAGGCATTCATTTCAGTTTCAAAAATTACAAAAAAAAGACCAACTAACTCTGCTGTCACGGCAAGCGGTTATATTTTGCCAATAGATTCTATGCGGCTATGCCGTACTTACAGTTGTAGGGTCCAATCCAGTCAGCAGGCCTGATGATGGGTGGAGCTCTAGAGGCCGTTAAAATTATTAAAACGGGCTGGGGGGTGAGGTTAGGGTTCCTTAACGACGAGTTTGGAGTCTGCGACAACGTCTTCCACAAGAAATCTCCAGTAATGGTGGAGCTATTCCGTGTCCTAAGTTGAATCATCCACTCCAACGAGGGTTCGCCTAGGAATTAGGCTGGCTGGCTACGCTCCCCACAACGATATGTGTGAGCACTTATGACCAAATAGCTATCAAAGAATTTATCCGCTTGTCAGGTCAAGAACCGGGTCGACATTTATTTGGTCGCATTCCCAAAAGTTCGACTTGGGGTGGTCGTCTGGCACTGGTCGCTTTGGCCTTATAATGGCTAACACTATGGGTACGTGCTTACATTTACGGACGGCAAGACCGCGCTGGCAGTGGCGAATTAATTTTATTAATGTTCCTTCATATAGTTGGAACTTGAGAAAGAGGCGTGGACTTAGGTTATGTCCACGAGGGGTACGTAGTATTACGTAACTCCACGTGCATTTCTTGCACTTGCGATTTTTCTTTCGCTTTCTCCCTCCTCTTATTCGCACGACTGCACTTTAGCTCAGACCATTCTAGACTCCCCGCCCACTATTCAAGCTCATTCTTTTGCTATGAGCTCTTCTATGGAAGCGTCAATTCGCCGTAGAAATAGTGTATGGCAAATAAGTTCGTCTAGCTAGCAGATTTATAAAATTTAATGTTTGAAACAGCGTACCCTTACAGCTGTTGGGCAAAACTCATCATCGCTACGCGCTCTGACGTGCGGGCTTTAGACGCTTCTGGACAAACGGGCTGTGATTGTTGGCTCATATACTTGCTCAACCACAAGGTTGATGAGGCTTCCCGACGTGAATGGATCGACAAAAGCCAGGACATTGAAAATCCTAGCATTGAAGAGTTGCTCAAGTTTTTGGACTCACGATGCGATCGCCAAGTTATCGATCAGGTAGCGAGCAAACATAGGGATGAAAAGGGAAAAAGGCAAACACGCACCATGTCATGCCATGCCATGCCATTACAGGTAATTGTATGAAATGTCATAGCACTGAGCACATACTGTTGGCTTGTCCTCAATTCCAGAGCTTGACTGTCAAGCAACGTTACACCATTGCGAAGGAGAAGCATCTGTGCTTTAATTGTTGAGGGACTGGACATGGAATAACCGCTTGTGACTCGAAGTCTTCTTCCAAGCATTGCAAGTGCCGCCATCATTCTATGCTGCATCCTGAGGGCTATTCTACACAGCCTAAGAGCGCAGAGCAGCACCAAGGCAACTCAAGCCGGGCTTCTGGGGAAGCACCAGTATGTTACCAGGCCCAGTAAGCCAAATGGGCATAGAAGACGTACTCTACCGACTGCATTGGTACATGTGCGAAATTCACAAGGAGCCTTGCATACGTGTCGTATTATACTGGATAGCACCTCAGACTTGTCTTTCGTTTCGGAACGGTGCGTACAGACGTTGGGGCTTGCACGTTCGCCATTTCGAGTTGCCACATCGGGCATCTCAGACGTCAAGACGGGAATAACCAGTAGTATTTGCTCTCTTACGCACGTTTTATGAAAGATCACCTCACCATTGGCACGTGAAAATATTGATGCTTCACCACTGTCGATATTTAATGGATACCGAATGGCTGACCTGGACTTCAGAACTAACGCTTCAATTGATATTTTGCTGAGCGAAATGTTCTCACCGGGGAGAAGTTATGCAATAGTCAAGGGCACCCTATTGCAGTCAATATTTGGTTGGGTAATCACATCGGTGTACACTTCAAGATTGCCAACACCGTCTACGTGATTGGTAGACGAACTACTGCAAAGATTCTGGGAGCTAGAGGAAGTTCAAGCGCAACTCTAAACGAAGGGAATGAAATGGTCGAGACGCACTTTCGGTGCTCGCACACCCGCAACTCGAATGGAAGATACATCGTCGATTTGCCGTTCAAGGAACAAAACCCACAATTTGCGGATACATTTCAAGGAGCGAGATCGCGCTTTCTCGCAGTCGAGCGTCGTCTAATGAAGGATGCCAGCCTGAAGCTAAAATATACTCAGTTCATAAGAGAGTATATCCAGCTGGGTCACATGCAGAACGGTTGTAAAGTGAAGAAGGGAAGATTAATAAGAAGAAGTCTGTCAGAATAAGAAGGTAGGCGAAGATTCGGGTCCCAATTAAGACCGCGTAACGCAAACATAAGGAATTGCTTCTGTACCGATTCAATACTACGCTGGTGAATATCATATTAAGTGTATAAAACCTTTGTCACATATGGATCATCAAATTCTTTGCCCCAACGTTTAATGAAGCCAAGAAGACTGCATGCTCTATTGACAATAAAGATAAAGGCTTAGGTAGTGTTTAAGAATAAACATAGTGTTCATCTGACCTGGCTTCACCAAATCAGATGCACTAAAGAAAACACAATACAACTGTACCTTTGTACCAAACAACTAATCTAGCATATGACTAGAATTACAACCAGCCACACACCATGTGGGAAAAACACTTGTAATTCTAAACTAACCCAAAAGATCACAACGGCAGGATGTCAAGTGGCCGACGCCGTGCCCAAGATAATAATAAATTTTCAACCCCCAAATACGTGGGTGTGAGTCTAGAATAAGATCTTCTAAGAAAAATTGTTACCTCCTAGAGCCTAAGATAATCCTATATAAACTCCGTACTTTTGTAAATAAAATGAGTTCATATTTTGAATTCAACGAATGAAGATTGGGTTATTTTCTCTGCTCTCCGGGAATCCCTATTCATTTTGGTCCTTCGAGAACTCTGCAGTTTTCCCCCACCAGTGGTAAGAGACTCAGAGATTGAATCAGCTCCTTAAAGTCTGAATTCTTATGCAAGCGTTAAGGCTAAGATCAGCTAAAGGTAGCAAAAATAAAACAACTCTTGTTTTACCCCACCAGTGGTAAGAGACAGAGTATAAAACAAAAAGCAAAATATTGCTTAATAATTAAAAAGTGCGTGAGTCCGATTTTAAAGACAGTTTTGGCTAGTGGAGTAACTGTAGTAATTTCGGCGGCGGGAGTTTTTTTGTATTCGAAGCCCTAATATCGAAAGTAAAAAAAATTTTAATTACATAGTGTATATGTATATACGCTATATATATAGTTGCAAGTCGGCAACTAGAGACAGCAACAGAGCAACGAGATAGTTGCAGAGGAGAGGCAACTGGAGGCAAGGCGAAGTTAAAGAAACGGCGAACCACCAGCAAACTATCGGCAAACCTATTGGCAGACAAGCAGCAGCAGATTATTGGCAAAATTTTACTTGGCAAACCCTACTTGGCGGACAACAGTGGCGAACGGTGTCAACAACAGGATCATCAGATAAGATATAAATTAAGACAGTTATAAGTACATCTATCTATCTATTTTTATTATTATATACTTATATCGATATCCTAATATACGCATAAAACAAAAATGTTCCCTACCAAAACTGAAAAATTGTTAGGGAAGCAACACGAGTTGCACAAAAGATTAAAGAAGATAGAAGAGTTAGATGCTAGTAAGTTAACTAGCAAGATTCTTAACGAATTAACTGAGATTCAGAAGCAATGGATTAGTTACCATAGCCAAATGATACAGAGTGGTGTAACCGAACACTACTATTTTACAGATGAAAAATATGAGGAGGGTTTAGAGATGATAGCCAGATTAATAGCCAAAGGAGAGTCAAGTAGGCGGGGCACTGTTGAATCGGAGAGCAGTGAACGATGTCAGAAAATGTTGAGGTCAGCATCGGAGAGTCGCGGGGAAATGCGACCTCCAGTCATGAAAACGATAGTGGTAACCATGAGATATTTATGGATAGAGTCCGACAGCTCCAGGAATATTTGGATAGGGTAACCAAAGAATTACGCACTATAGATAATTCAACAGGCAATGAGGCGTGCATAATATATATTAATAAGATCAATTATTTATGGGAGAAAGTACAGGCGTGCCAGGTTGTGTTGAAAGATGCAAAATTTAAAAATGCTTTGGATGATTTAGAATTCGATGTCCGGAATTCAGTATCAGTGTTAGAAATAAAAATAAACAATAAGGTAAGTAAGATTGAGAATGTAACCGTGAGAGGCGAACTAAGTCTTACGTTTAAATTCAACTATTTGAAATCCGCGTTAAAGGGCGAAGCCAGGAGCATGGTAGCCCATCTATTGTCAGGTTCAGCTGACAATTATAGTGCCGCTTGGGAATTCTTAACCAAGCGGTATGAAAATAATCGGAGGGTATTTGCCGAACAATTAAGTCGGATTGTTGATTTACCGATGATCAACAATGAATCCGCAAAAAGTGTTAAAGGAGTGATTGACATAGTTAATGAGTCAGTCTACTTAATTAAAATAAAAGCAAATTTGTCCGATGAAGTTGACATCATATTCGCACAACTCCTACTAAGGAAATTTGACAGAGAGGCTCTACAATTGTATGAGAGTCAGATTAGAAAAACAAGGCAAATTCAAATGCTATCTGATGTCATGGAATACTTGGAGCAAAGATATTGCTCGCTATGTGCCATGAGCAAAGAAGAGAAAAAACCGCTAAAAACTGTGTTAAATTATGCGGAAGTCGAAGATAAATGTCCGATTTGCAAAATTGACGGGCACAAAGTGTATAAGTGCTATATGTTTAGAGGGTTGACACCTAATGAAAGGTATGAAACAGCAAAAAAAGTGCAGCTTTGCATAAGATGCTTGAACCATTCAAGCAATAAGGTATGCACTAATGAAATGGTCTGTTCATTGTGCAGTAAGGAACACCATACCTTACTCCATTTTGAAGAAACACAAGAGAGAGTTAATACTTGTGTAACCACACAACCAGCACTGTTGGCCACAGCAGTAATACAAGTAAAAAATGTAAATGGAGGATATAAGACTCTAAGAGCCCTTATTGATTGTGGTTCACAGAGCACCATTTTGTCCGAAGAGGCCGCTCAAATATTAAAATTACCCAAAATTAAACAATATACAGAAATAAGTGGCGTGTCCTCAATAAAATTCAATAAATCAAAATATAAAGTAAAAATAGATGTGAAGACGCGAAATCCTTGGAAAGGACATCTTAGGGTTGAGGCAATTGTGTTGCCAAAGTTAATGAAAGCTCTTCCATTAAAAATAGCAAACGTGGATATGTCAAAATGGCAAACTTACGTTCTAGCTGATCCTACCTTCAATAAACCTGGTAGGATTGATATAATAATGGGAGTAAAAGTGTATACCCAAATCTTAAAAGGGGGATTTACAAAGATTGATGGCCTGCTAGGCCAGAATACTCAATTTGGTTGGATCGTTTCGGGGTGCACCAAATCAAATCAGAATAAATCTGTAGTGGCAACAACAATAGATGTCACAGGTTTTAAACAAACAAATAAAAATAATACAGTTCCAAAGAAATACAAGAACAAAACTCAAGAGATAAATTTATGGCCCCCGGCAGGACCTCACATTGGAGGTAAATTGAAAACTAGGAAAGAAAAAGTATATATCCCAGAGCCAGTAAAAAATGAAAATATTCAGAAGGCAATGGTTCAATTAGATAATGATTATCTAAAAAATAATATTAAAATAGATTCCGGTAGTAAATTGTCCGAAACTGTACTACCAAAAAAGCAGATATGGCAAAATAATTATAAACAGACAACATTTAATAATGACCAGAATAACCACTCAAATTTCAGCAATCAGCGATATTTCAAAATAGTGGAGCAAAGATCACATTGGAACAGGTCAAAAAGTAAAGGTAGTTGTTTTTCAAATACTCCACCTTATAAAAAGGCTAGAAGTCAGCACACTAATACACATCAGAAGTGGGTAGATATCCCAAAACAGAAATCGTTAGGTAATATGCCAAATATTATAAAAACCAGTAGAAGCCAACTCAGTAATACATACGTCAGAATTGGTAAGAATAGGAAGTCAGTTACAATCGGTAAAGGAACATAAGATTGACTAGGTTGAACGTCCGTCATGTAACTGATCATGATTCCTTAACAATAGTTTTCTTGCTAATGATAATATTAATAATAATTTGTATAAGACAACTAACTATAAAAATAAAGTCCAAAACGCCGCATTTGGTGGCCCTTTGCAGAATGTTTAAGAATAAACATAGTGTTCATCTGAGCTGGCTTCACCAAATCAGATGCACTAAAGAAAACACAATACAACTGTACCTTTGTACCAAACAACTAATCTAGCATATGACTAGAATTACAACCAGCCACACACCATGTGGGAAAAACACTTGTAATTCTAAACTAACCCAAAAGATCACAACGGCAGGATGTCAAGTGGCCGACGCCGTGCCCAAGATAATAATAAATTTTCAACCCCCAAATACGTGGGTGTGAGTCTGGAATAAGATCTTCTAAGAAAAATTGTTACCTCCTAGAGCCTAAGATAATCCTATATAAACTCCGTACTTTTGTAAATAAAATCAGTTCATATTTTGAATTCAACGAATGAAGATTGGGTTATTTTCTCTTCTCTCCGGGAATCCCTATTCAGGTAGGGTAATCGAACACATTTTAAGGATGCAACTAGGTATATTATCAGGCCCGCGTACGAAGGAAGACGTCATAGATAACTAGAGATAATACAGTCTTCAGTAATACTAGGAAAAACCAGAGGGCCGGGGTTAACTTCGACCGCGTCGAAGTTTGTATACCCTTGCAACTGTTTTGGTAATTCTTTCCTTACCCACAGCCATCAAAGTGTAAAAACGTTTTATCCAAAAAGACTAATGTTTGCGAAAGAACGGCCTTCAATCTTAGCATAGCATATAACGAACTTTTTGATGAAAGTCACTGTTTTCCACCTATCGTTTCTATTTGAGCTATATGATATAGTCACCCGATCTTGATCAAATTTGGCACAATCATTAGTAAGAACATAAAACTGACAAATACCAACTTTTATGACAATAGCTATAAAATTAATGAAGTTATTGAGAAAGTCACTGTTCGTGACTTTGCCGTTTGTATGGGAGCTATATGATATAGTCACCCGATCTTGATCGAATTTGGCACAATCATTAATAAGAACATAAAACTGACAAATACCAACTTTTATGACAATAGCTATAAAATTAATGAAGTTATTGAGAAAGTCACTGTTCGTGACTTTGCCGTTTGTGTGGGAGCTATATAGCTATATAGTCACCCGATCTTGATCAAATTTGGCACAATCATTAATAAGAACATAAAACTGACAAATACCAACTTTTATGACAATAGCTATAAAATTAATGAAGTTATTGTGAAAGTCACTGTTCGTGACTTTGCCGTTTGTATGGGAGCTATATGATATAGTGGTCCGATCCGGCTGAATCCGAGATATACAATTCCTGCAGTATATACAAGCCTACGTGCAAAATTTCAGCTCTGTAGCTCTTACGGTCTCGGAGGAGTTCGCGTTGATCCAGACGGACGGACGGACGGACGGACGGACATGGCTATTTGAACTCGTCTCGTCGTGCTGATCAAGTATATATATACTTTATATGGTCTGAGATGCTTCGTTCTATGCGTTGCACACTTCTGACCTAAATTAATATATCCTTTTTGCTAGGGTATAAAAATCAATAATTACAAATAAAACAAAGACACAGCTAGAGTACACAGCACAAGAGAGAGTGCAAGAACAGTTATAAGACGAGTTTTGAGAGGCGGCTTTACAAAAATGATTACGCGGGAGAAAAGCTGAGCACAAGCACAAAGCAGGGAGAACAAAAAAACCACTAGCACTGATGGTATGATGGGGGGTGATGAGGGGAGCAACTGCAGAAGCAATGACGAGAGAGAACAATAAAAACAAAATAAAAAAAAAATTTAAATGCACCAAACACTATCACTAATCACTAAACCACTCGGTATTTTGGCGCCAGTGGTGATCAAGTTTAAAATCCTGCTTCAGGAATTGTGGCTGCTTAATCTGGATTGGGACTCGGAACGGCCAACAAGCCAAGCGCACTTATGGCAAACATTCAGAGAAGACATTTTCACGTTAAGGAACCTGAAGATACCACGATTTGTAGACAATCAACCCGATGACATCGAATTGCATGGATTTTCAGATGCCTCGTTAAAGGCTTACTCTGCTGTTATTTACAACCGTGTGACACACCTAGATGGAAGCATCGGAGTGGCACTCATTGCAGCTAAAACATGAGTTTCACCACTAAAGCAGAAATTGCTACCTGCAGCTCTACTGTTAGCTTGTTTGTTCCAAGCAGTAAAATCTGGTCTGCGCCAGATTGATGCTAAGATATACGCATGGACAGATTCTACAATCATTTTTTCATGGCTTTCGCATCAACCCTGTAAACTGAAAACATTTGTTGCCAACCGAACGGCAGAAATACTAGAGACCATACCAAGTAGCGCTTGGAGACATGTCAGCACTAAGGAAAATCCTGCGGACTTCGCATCAAGAGGCATGCTAACGGGTGAGTTAATGAACTTTGATTTATGGTGGAAGGGACCATCTTGGCTGCACGACTGTACACTATACTCAGAGACAATGAATAGACCACAAACTTGCTGCTCATTTCTAAAGCCAGCAGCAGAACTTGAATTCAAAACCAAAATCTTGACAACTATTTCCAAGGATATTGAAGATTCCCCATTTGTTGTACTTGACGAAAGAATATCATCTTGGACCAGACTAATTCGAGTGGTCGCATATGTATTTCGCTTTGTTCATCGAATTACATCAAGCCAGCTTAAACATTATGGACCTTTAAAGTTTGATGAAATTACCAAAGCGAGCAAGTTTTGCCTACGACAGGCACAAAATCGATTCAATGACGATACACAGCGGCTCTCGAGGAATCAGCCTTTGGAGCGCCGATCAACTTTAAGCAAACTATCTCCCTTCGTTGACGAATATGGAATTGTACGTATGGGTGGACGTTTGGAAAGGTCGCAACTGCCTGCAGACGCCAAGCACCCAGTAGTTTTGCCGAAGCACCATCGCCTATTGGAATTGCTACAGAAGCATGAGCATCAAGTCAATCTTCATCCAGGAGTTTCAGCAATGTTTGTAATAATTCGCCAAAAAAATTGTGCGCCAATGCACAAAATCTTATTCGACGTATCACACATGAATGTTTAATGTTTAAACTTAATGTGGATGCGACTATGCTGGTCCTATTTTGCTAAAGATTCACAAGGGACGAAACCCTAGGAAGGAAAAGGGCATCTGATACTGAGATTGCTACCTGAGATTGCTACCGGCACACTTCTTGATTGGCAGAACTTATACAGCAGTTCCTGAAGACAGCTGTTTGCAGATTCTGACCAATCGATTGAGCTACTGGCAGCATACTCAAGCAATGCTTCAAGGATTTTGGAAGCGTTGGCCTCAAGAATATTTGATATCTTTACAGCAGCGACCGAAATGGACCACCAAGTTACCAATCGGTAACCTTGTACTGATCAAGGACTTTAACGCGCCTCCATCGGCTTGTCTCTTAGGACGCGTAACTCAGGTGTTCGCAGGAGATGATGGCCTCGTTCGAGTGGTGCAGGGGGGTGGGGGGATGTTGAGGAACCAATTGTCATTTCATTTATGTATGTATATTTCTACATAATTTCGTACTCTAAGTTTCATGAATGATCTTGCACATCTTACAATGCTTTTGTTTTTGTATTTTATAAGTTTTTCTGGAATTTACTGTCGCCAGTCTGATACTCTCTGTCTCTGTCTCTCTTATAAAACCTATATGACTTACGTAGATGCGTAAGAATTGAAAATTTGGTAATAAGCAAACAAACGAACGATCAAGACGTGTACAGTAAAAATAAAGTTAAGTTCTTATGAGATACTAAACACAGTGGTTTATTCATTATCATATGTATGTGTATGTATGTACATATGTATATACATACATACATACATATGCGTATGTGCACACATGCATACATACATTATATTATGCGTGTTCGCTTATATTGTAATATACTTTTTACCCTATAGGAACAAAATATAAATAATAGCAAAATATTTTTAAAGTTGCCATGTACGAAAGAGAAGCATTAATTTTTCTGCTTGTAGCTGCATAACAAAGCGTCATAGTACTGCTTTCGTCAAAAGTCTGTACCCTTGCAAAAAGGGTATATTAATTTTGAAAGGAACATATATACATATACATATATATTCTTGATCAGCACGACGAGACAAGTTCAAATAGCGCAAACTCCTCCTAGACCGTAAGTTTGTCCTTACCCATAGCCATCAAAGTGTAAAAACGTTTTATCCAAAAAGTCTAATGTTTGCGAAAGAACGGCCTTCAATCTCAGCATAGAATATAACGAAGTTATTGACAAAAGTCACTGTATTCGACCGATCGTTCCTATGGGAGGTCTATGATATAGTCACCCGATCTTGACCAAATTTGGCACAGTCGTTTATAGCTACAATAAACTAACTTATATTACATTTCACGACAATAGCTTAAAAAGAAATAAAGTTATTGAGAAAGTCACTGTTCGTGACTTTGTCGTTTGTATGGGAGCTATATGATATAGCGGTCCGATCCGGCTGAATCCGAGATATACAATGCCTGCAGTATATACAAGCCTGCGTGCAAAATTTCAGTCTCTCTGTAGCTCTTACGGTCTCGGAGGAGTTTGCGTTGATCCAGACGGACGGACGGATGGACGGACGGACGGACATGGCTATTTGAACTCGTCTCGTCGTGCTGATCAAGAATATATACTTTATATGGTCTGAGATGCTTCGTTCTATGCGTTGCACAATTCTGACCAAAATTAATATACCCTTTTTGCAAGGGTATAAAAAATAATTGTAAAAATTGGAGTATGGCTATGGAGTTTACTAGCATGATAGTTTATTATATAAAACATCAGATTCTCAAATTTTAATCGGCATATAATTCGGACTTTTTTGCTTTCTACTAGGTACAATGGGACGCATAGGAAAAAAAATTTAGTAGTAGAAGTTAAGGGCTATAAATTCCGTGCGGAAAGAAGCATTTCTTATTATTACATGCAATCGCACAAAAAATATGTTATTCCATTTGTTTGGTAAGAAGATTAAACCAAATTGTACATATGACATTCACCATAAAATTACTAAATAGTTTTCCCTTGCATTTGGTCTATGCGTCCCATTGTACTTAGTAGAAAGCAATATTTTGTAGTTCCCTCAGCAAGCCAGAATATTTCAAAACTAAACGTATGTCGCGTTCCCAGTCAAATTATTCATTCAATCCTCATTGCTCAAACAGCAAACAACAGTATAAAAATCAAATAATAATTTAAATAAGTATCTACATATATATTCAGTAAGTTAATACAGCGATCAAACAGGGGAAAGGGTAACAATAGCTTTATTCTATTTAGCAATGCCTCAAGCTACTCCAGCGTCCGTTGCACCTGAAGCAGCAACAACAACAACAACTGCTGCCCCCGCAATGACTACAAAAAAGTCTGGAGCAATGGGTATCCAATCAAGTGCATGGCTGACTGCTGCTGCTGTTGCCATCTATACTGCTAGAGTTTTGTGGATGAAGCTTAAGAAGCGTAATTCTTCTAGAGATAAGGATGATGATAATGAGAACGAAATGGACATCGAAGTGGATGCCGACGAAGATATCGAGAACTGGAAGCAGGATGACCTTATAAATGTGGGATCTCAATCGAATGGGTTGATGACCACCCACAAATAAATTGTTCAAAGTGAACAAAGGTAAGAAACTGGTCTATTCGAAATGTACCGAGCATTGATCGATCATTTACAGGTGCTTCATTTATTTTGGAAACCTAAATTTGAAGTCGACTTTTCATAAGCATTACATATATACACATACACATACACATACACATGCACACACACACATTATTCTTGAATTGTTGGTCAAGCGGTGTTATAATGCTCGTTAGTTCTGTGGGGGATCATAGAGTACTTATTCAACTTTGTTATTCTGTTAAAGCAAATCCATAAAATTTCGAATAAATACAAATTCGTTGTAAATTATACACAAAAACGTTTGGTATTTTCTTTCTATAAGTTTTAATTCGAATTCGTACAACAGTTTTGCCTATATCGACCTCCTAATTTCCTGCCGTGGGTCGTGGAGAATGAATGAGAGCAAAAGCACAGGTTAGTACTCAAATTTAGATGCATCAGTGTTTGATGAATTCATCCAAAGATAGCTTAATAGATGTTGTAAAACATAAGGTCCTTGGAGTTAGAATTTGCTCACGATGACGTCAGAGCTTGTTGTAATGGGTTAGGTGAAGTTTTTAGGAATATCTGTTCAGACCACTAGCCGTTATAGGAGCGGTAGGTCATAGTGATACTGGTGAGAAAAGAGCTGCTTATTTAAAGTTTCCAATACAAAATTCCAGTCGTTGGCCAAGGCTCTTGTTTTAATATACCTTACAAGTGAGCATAAGAGTAATAAACAAGAAATGTTCATTTGCAATGGCATCAATCCCACTGTACACGATGAGAAGAGATGCGACGACGATGAAAGAGAACGTGAGCGTGTGAAAATATGCCAGGGCTCGGCATTCATATCCCCCGGGGGACGAACTCATTCGGCACCTCTAATGCAGGGGTAGGCACAAAGAGAGCCAACGAAAATTGTCAATGTATGTGTGTGCTTTACACTTCGAAAAATGAAAAGTGAATAATACACCCATAGGGTAAAATGGTATATTAAAATCGCCAAAATGTATGTAACAGGCAGAAGGAAGCTTTTCCGACCCCATAAAGTATATATATTCTTGATCAGTATCAACTGCCGAGTCGACCTAGCCATGTCCGTCTGTCCGTCCGTATGAACGCGTAGATCTCGGAGACTATAAGAGATAGAGCCACCAAATTTGGAATGTAGGCTCTTGTAGGATGTAGAGTGATCAAGTTTATTTCAAATTTTTGCCACGCCCCTTTCCGCCCTCGCAATTCAAAAAAAACGTTTGTCTCAAAAACTATTGCAGCTATAGACACCATATTTGGTATGTATATTTGCTTCTTTGACACGCCCCATTCCGCCCCCGAAATTTGAAAAACTCGATTATCTCCCGTAATTTTTTACCTTGTGCAATCAAATTTAGCACACTACCCTGCAAAATACCAAATTTGATCAAAATCGGTAAAAAAAAATAGCTAAGTTATGCAGAATCTTTACATATAGAAAATATGCGCATTTATTAAGCAAATATAAGTACACCCTATGGGTATATGGTATAATTAAAACAAAGTACAGTCATGAGTCTTCTGTGCCCTTTACCTAAATGTCATAAAAATTAATGCATATTTTGTATCGGCTATTACACATATTTATACCCTTGCAGACGGTATTATAAAATTGGTCAGATGTTTGTAACGCACAGAAGGAGACGTTTCCGACCCGATAACGTATGTATATATATTCTTGATCAGCATGAGAAGCTGAGTTGATAAAGCCATGGCCGTCTGTTCGTACGCGTTTTACTCAGCCATCTTAGGAGCTATCGGGATGAAATTTTTTGGGGGCTTGTTATTACCCGGGTGAGATAAAGTATGAAAATCTTTGGGATCGGACTACTGTATAATATAGCTCTAGAACAAACAGTTTTGCAAAAACTCGAGTATCGCTATGAAATTTACCAATATGATAGTATTTGATATAAAATCTCAGATCCCAAAATTTTTTTATCTCATCGGATAAATAGAACACAAGTTACAGTCAATACAAATCGGTTGAAGCGTGCCGGCAGCGCTGCTTGCTGCTTACTACGTCATCATCATATTAAACAGAGCACATGCATACACACACACAGACGCAGCGCTACACGAACTATGATAATTACGAGATGGCATGGAAATCGTTGAGTGATCGCTACGAAAAGCCACGTTATTTGGTAAATTTGCTTATGGATACATTCACCGCCTTGCCTAAAGCTGTGTAACGAACACGCGGGTGTCAAAGTGCACCCTCTGTCTTTGTAACAAGTGGCTCGGCTGAGCTCAGGGAAAATGGGGTGGTTCTTGTGCTCTCCCAAAACATGCGCTACATAAATAAAACGAAGACAGAGATAAGGAATGAAGGACTACACCTAAATAGAGATCTATGTGCAGAGGTAATGGATGTTATTTGAAGGACCTAGATGTCATGGCTTTCTCTTTACCTACCCAACCTTGTAAGAAGAAATCTCGGTATTACCCATATTGTGGCTGTTAAATCTCTTACGTCAGGTGCCCAAATAAACTAACTCAGCAATTCATCATTTCATACATATATTCAATTCAAAGAAAAAATGGCATATGACTTTCAGATAGGAAGTTAACATCGGATGTCGTATCCCACTTATATAATCATAGTATTAACAATTATTGGAATTTGAATCTCATCGGATAAATAGAACACAAGTTACAGTCAATACAAATCGGTTGAAGCGTGCCGGCAGCGCTGCTTGCTGCTTACTACGTCATCATCATATTAAACAGAGCACATGCATACACACACACAGACGCAGCGCTACACGAACTGTATGTGTATGCGTGTTGTGCTTTGCTTATGGAATGATGGAAGAAGAAGAAAAATTTGTAGTAAAAAGAGAAATATGTAATTTGAATGTTTTGTTTGTGTAGCAGGCAGCGATACTAATCCAGCATTTGCCTGTCGTCGATGATAATTACGAGATGGCATGAAAATCGTTGAGTGATCGCTACGAAAAGCCACGTTATTTGGTAAATTTGCTTATGGATACATTCACCGCCTTGCCTAAAGCTGTGTAACGAACACGCGGGTGTCAAAGTGCACCCTCTGTCTTTGTAACAAGTGGCTCGGCTGAGCTCAGGGAAAATGGGGTGGTTCTTGTGCTCTCCCAAAACATGCGCTACATAAATAAAACGAAGACAGAGATAAGGAATGAAGGACTACACCTAAATAGAGATCTATGTGCAGAGGTAATGGATGTTATTTGAAGGACCTAGATGTCATGGCTTTCTCTTTACCTACCCAACCTTGTAAGAAGAAATCTCGGTATTACCCATATTGTGGCTGTTAAATCTCTTACGTCAGGTGCCCAAATAAACTAACTCAGCAATTCATCATTTCATACATATATTCAATTCAAAGAAAAAATGGCATATGACTTTCAGATAGGAAGTTAACATCGGATGTCGTATCCCACTTATATAATCATAGTATTAACAATTATTGGAATAATAAAACAGAATGCGTGTGGTTAGTTGTGCAGTTTATTCGCGTCTAACTTCCATTTGTCTCTCATCGAGTCATTGTTTTCTTTTACGCTTCTCGTGAGAGAGCATACATAGTTAAATATACATATGTACACATTCATATGTGTGTGATCATGCATGCATTGAGTTGAGAGAGAATTATTTCAACACCCTTCCTCAATGCAAGTATGTCCACAAATTTATCTTATACTTAACAAATTCGTAAACTCTACATGCTTCTTTTTCGCAACATTCTTGGTTAGGATATCAGCTATCATTTCATTAGTAGACTTATACTTTAAAATAATTTGACCATCATTAACTACTTGTCTAACAAAATTATATCTAATGTCCACATGCTTCGTCCTTGAATGGTGTACCGGGTTCTTAGCCAATTGCTGCGCGCTGAGGTTATCGCCATACAAAACGGTAGATGTATCTTCTTCTCTGCAACCAATCTCGATAATTAATCGACGCAATACAATGGCTTCTTTGCACGTTGTTGATAACGCCATGTACTCTGCCTCGGTACTGCTAAGAGCAACACTCTGCTGCTTCTCCGATTTCCATGATATCGGTCCTCCAGCTAGAAAATATACATATACTGTATAAGACTTGCGATCAATCTTATCGCCTCCCCAATCTGCGTCCACGAAACCAGTAAATGCCGCATCCGACTGCTTGTAATGAATCTTGAAGCCAGATATCGTAAAACATGCTGTATGGCTGCAAGGTGTCCATTATGGGGGTCCTTGTTACGTTGAGCCAATTTCGATACTGAGTGGAGTATATCTGGTCTAGTAGTCAACGCAAGCCACACTAGCTCGCCTAACATTGACTGATAAAGAGTTGCATCAACCCTTTTACACTCCATTTTATCGCAGGCTACCTGATACCCTGCTTCTAACGGTGTTGCAGCTGGTCTGCACTGAGCATAGCCATATCGCTCCAGTAGATCCTTGATGTACTGTGAATGACCCAATGATATTTTGCCAAGTTCGCCATCACGGTGAACCTCCAAGCCAAGGAACAAACGCACAGGTCCATTGTCAATACATTCAAAGGCTGTCATAATAGATGACTTAATACTGTCAAGATCCGATTTCTCCTGGCATCCTATAAGAAGATCGTCGACGTAGGTATAAAACCATTAGCTCGCAAAACACTATCGAGTTTGGAGTTCCACTCCCGTCCAGACTGTTTGAGTCCATATAACTCCTTTTTCAACAGAAGTACCTTGCTTTTTCTTCAGTAGCGTATCCTTCGGGCTGCCTCATGTATACGGTATCGCCCAAATCACTGCTTAAGTAAGCAGTGCATACATCCATCTGGAGTAAATACAATTTTAACTGCGCTGCTAGAGCCAAGATGAAACGAACACTCTCCAAGCGACATACAGGCGAGTATGTTTCATTGTAGTTCACTCCATAGCGCTGTGAACATCCTTTTGCTACTAGTCTTGCCTTAAAACGCTCGACTTCTCCCTTTGCATCACGCTTTACACTTGCAGCCAACGGGTTTATACCCTTCGGGTAGCGTACTAAGCTGCCATGTGTGACATCGAGGAGTCATACTCCTTTTGCATAGCCTCACGCCAATGCGAGGCAAACGGACTACTAAGCGCCTCATCATAGGTTTCTGGTATGATCACCTCACTTGTAATCAATGCGCTTAAAATGTTGAACTGCTTTTTGGTCTGCCAGGCCTTCCAGTTCGAATCAGCTTCGGCCTGCCGGGACCAACACGTTGTTCAACCACAGGTTCCGCCACTTCTTGTTCAACTGCCATGTCGAAATCTTCGCTACTGCTGCCCTTTTCACTGACCTCTGCATTAGACTCGTCTGTAGTGCTTAACTGATCTGCTGCGTCAACAGATCCTGAATCCTGATCATCCATATATGGAAAATCAAACTTGACGATATCACCAGTCGAATCGCCATTGCCGAAACGCTCGTCGAACAAAACGTCTCGCTTCTCAACAACTTGCCTGGTTTCGGCATCGTACAACCGATACCCATTCGCATTTCGAGAATAACCAACCATTCGGTATTCTTTGCCCTTTGGATCAAACTTGCCCTTATGATGTCCTTTGTTCAGTGCCACTTCAATAGACCCAAAAACTTTTAAATGGCTTATTGATGGTTTCTTACCATTCCATGCTTCCATTGGAGACCTATTCCGCAGATAAGCAGCTGTATGAACTGCCTCAGCCCAAAGAGATTGATGTAGACCACACTGGATGAGCAAACATCTTGACATCTCCACAAGAGTTCTGTTAACTCTCTCTGCTACACCGTTCTGCTGGGGCGTGTCAAAAAGTATCTGCTGCCTCCAAGGCTTTTTTGTATCGAACGGACCGCAAACATCTGAATGCACCAGCTTCAAGATTTCCTTAGCTCTGTTCTTGATCGAATCTGGAAATGGTCTGTGGAATTGTGATCTTGCTTACCATGCAGATCTTGCAGCGTTCCAACGACGTAGAGTCAAACTTTCCCATGCCACGGGCATTGTCTCTCTGCATCGGTTGACTTTCCACCACTGTAAATGCTTTTGCGCTCTCGATCGATTTTTCGCTCTCTCTTTTGCTTCTTCCTTCTTCTCTCAGCTTTATGCATAACATGTCGAAACTCGGCAAACTGTCGCGCGTCTCTATGGCGACAACGAAATTGTCGAATTCGTCTGCAAGACTGGAAAGCAAAATAATCGTTACAAGCTCGTCCAATATTTCGATTCCAACGCCAGCAAGTTTGTCCAAGATTTCCTTGAAATCCGACAAATAACTCGATATGCTTTGACCCTCCTGTATATGTACGTTTACTTAGCAATTTCTTGAAAAGAGCTACTTTTCTAACGGGTCCTCTGGGTTGATAAGCTTCCTGAAGCTTCTTCCAAGCCTCATGTGCACTTGCACAGTGCTTCACATGTCCCAACTGTGAAGTCTTGACGCTCAAGGTGATCATTGCCAATGCCTTTTGATCCAGCGTCGTCCATTCGGTGTTCTCCCCGTAGTTGGCCTTGCCAATACGCCTGACGAAACATTCCACAAATCCGCATGCACCAAAAAAACTTTTCATCTGGATGCACCACGAGTCATAATTACACTCCTAACTAATTCGGTGATGAGTAACGTACAAAAATGTCTGGGTAGATTTATAAGTATGAATTTGATTTAAACTATATTTTATGTTAGGCATTCATTTCAGTTTCAAAAATTACAAAAAAAAAAGACCAACTAACTCTGCTGTCACGGCAAGCGGTTATATTTTGCCAATAGATTCTATGCGGCTATGCCGTACTTACAGTTGTAGGGTCCAATCCAGTCAGCAGGCCTGATGATGGGTGGAGCTCTAGAGGCCGTTAAAATTATTAAAACGGGCTGGGGGTGAGGTTAGGGTTCCTTAACGACGAGTTTGGAGTCTGCGACAACGTCTTCCACAAGAAATCTCCAGTAATGGTGGAGCTATTCCGTGTCCTAAGTTGAATCATCCACTCCAACGAGGGTTCGCCTAGGAATTAGGCTGACTGGCTACGCTCCCCACAACGATATGTGTGAGCACTTATGACCAAATAGCTATCAAAGAATTTATCCCCTAGTCAGGTCAAGAACCGGGTCGACATTTATTTGGTCGCATTCCCAAAAGTTCGACTTGGGGTGGTCGTCTGGCACTGGTCGCTTTGGCCTTATAATGGCTAACACTATGGGTACGCGCTTACATTTACGGACGGCAAGACCGCGCTGGCAGTGGAGAATTAATTTTATTAATGTTCCTTCATTATAGTTGGAACTTGAGAAAGAGGCGTGGACTTAGGTAATGTCCACGAGGGGTACGTAGTATTACGTAACTCCACGTGCATTTCTTGCACTTGCGATTTTTCTTTCGCTTTCTCCCTCCTCTTATTCGCACGACTGCACTTTAGCTCAGACCATTCTAGACTCCCCGCCCACTATTCAAGCTCATTCTTTTGCTATGAGCTCTTCTATGGAAGCGTCAATTCGCCGTAGAAATAGTGTATGGCAAATAAGTTCGTCTAGCTAGCAGATTTATAAAATTTAATGTTTGAAACAGCGTACCCTTACAGCTGTTGGGCAAAACTCATCATCGCTACGCGCTCTGACGTGCGGGCTTTAGACGCTTCTGGACAAACGGGCTGTGATTGTTGGCTCATATACTTGCTCAACCACAAGGTTGATGAGGCTTCCCGACGTGAATGGATCGACAAAAGCCAGGACATTGAAAATCCTAGCATTGAAGAGTTGCTCAAGTTTTTGGACTCACGATGCGATCGCCAAGTTATCGATCAGGTAGCGAGCAAACATAGGGATGAAAAGGGAAAAAGGCAAACACGCACCATGTCATGCCATGCCATGCCATTACAGGTAATTGTATGAAATGTCATAGCACTGAGCACATACTGTTGGCTTGTCCTCAATTCCAGAGCTTGACTGTCAAGCAACGTTACACCATTGCGAAGGAGAAGCATCTGTGCTTTAATTGTTGAGGGACTGGACATGGAATAACCGCTTGTGACTCGAAGTCTTCTTGCAAGCATTGCAAGTGCCGCCATCATTCTATGCTGCATCCTGAGGGCTATTCTACACAGCATAAGAGCGCAAAACAGCACCAAGGCAACTCAAGCCGGGCTTCTGAGGAAGCACCAGTATGGTACCAGGCCCAGTAAGCCAAATGGGCATAGAAGATGTACTCTACCAACTGCATTGGTACATGTGCGAAATTCACAAGGAGCCTTGCATACGTGGCGTATTATACTGGATAGGACCTCAGACTTGTCTTTCGTTTCGGAACGGTGCGTACAGACGTTGGGGCTTGCACGTTCGCCATTTCGAGTTGCCACATCGGGCATCTCAGACGTCAAGACGGGAATAACCAGTAGTATTTGCTCTCTTACGCACGTTTTATGAAAGATCACCTCACCATTGGCACGTGAAAATATTGATGCTTCACCATTGTCGATGTTTAATGTATACCGAATGGCTGACCTGGATTTCAGAACTAACGCTTCAATTGATATTTTGCTGAGCGAAATGTTCTCACCGGGGAGAAGTTATGCAATAGTCAAGGGCACCCTATTGCAGTCAATATATGGTTGGGTAATCACATCGGTGTACACTTCAAGATTGCCAACATCGTCTACGTGATTGGTAGATGGACTACTGCAAAGATTCTGGGAACTAGAGGAAGTTCAAGCGCAACTGTAAACGTAGGGAATGAAAGGGTCGAGACGCACTTTCGGTGCTCGCACACCCGCAACTCGAATGGAAGATACATCGTCGATTTGCCGTTCAAGGAACAAAACCCACAATTTGCGGATACATTTCAAGGAGCGAGATCGCGCTTTCTCGCAGTCGAGCGTCGTCTAATAAAGGATGCCAGCCTGAAGTTAAAATATACTCAGTTCGTAAGAGAGTATATCCAGCTGGGTCACATGCAGAACGGTTGTAAAGTGAAGGAAGATTAATAAGAAGAAGTCTGTCATAATAAGAAGGTAGGCGAAGATTCGGGTCCCAATTAAGACCGCGTAACGCAAACATAAGGAATTGCTTCTGTACCGATTCAATACTACGCTGGTGAACATCATATTAAGTGTATAAAACCTTTGTCACATATGGATCATCAAATTCTTTGCCCCAACGTTTAATGAAGCCAAGAAGACTGCATGCTCTATTGACAATTGAAGATATATGAACATTAAAAGAAAGTTTTGGGTCAAACATAACGCCTAAGTCTTTAAATGATGGTACACAATCTAACAGAACAGACTTAATAGAGTAATGAGCTAGGAACGGTGACAAACGACTGAAAGTCATGAAAGAGCACTTAGAGGCAATTTAATTTATTAACGTGACATCAATCACAGAACGCATCGAGATCTGATTGCAAGTACTGTTGGAAACAACAAATCTTGACGTCATCCGCGTGAATGAGCCAAGGCCAAAGGCAAATCATTTATAAACAAGGTAAATAACAATGGGCCCAGATGACTGCCTTGGGGGACACCTGACGTAACTCGAACAGTTTTAGATATCGAGGAACGAAAAGACACCTTTTGGGTTCTGCCAATAAGATACGACTTTAACCAAGCCAATAGTTTCGGGGAAAAACCCATGATGTTAAGTTTCATGAGAAGCATAGAATGATCAACCGTATCGAAAGCCTTACTAAAGTCAGTATAAATAACATCAGTTTGACACTTTTTACGGAAGCCATGGTGTACAAGGGTAGTCAATTCTAAATCGTTGGTAAGCGACGAACGACCTTTCATGAAGCCCTGCTGACAAGGAGAAATAGTGGATCTGGATAGGTGTTGAAGGGAAGACGTAATCATTTTCTCAAACAGCTTAGGTATTGCCGAAAGTTTGGCAATGCCACGGTAGTTAGAAATATCCGATTTGTTATCCTTTTTAAAAAGCGGAATAATAAAAGACTCCTTCCAAATATCAGGGAAGCTACAAGTCTCACTCGATATAAAGAATAACCGAGATAAAGGCTTAGGTAGGGTAATCGAACACATTTTAAGGATGCAACTAGGTATATTATCAGGCCCGCGTACGAAGGAAGACGTCGTAGATAACAAGCTAGAGATAATACAGTCTTCAGTAATACTAGGAAAAAACATACAATTTAAATGTGGAATTGAGAATGGATAAGGTGTGGGATCCGAAGCAGTAGTAGAATAAGTCGACTGAAAGAATTTAGCAAACAGATCTGCAATATCTGGAATCATTATTAGCAGTCTGGTCATTAAGTCTGAAGGTGGAAGGTAGTAAATTAGAGCGTCTTTTGGAATTGACAAAGTTATAAAATCTTTTGGGGTTCTTATAAAATTCAACCTTACAGCGAATGATATAATTATTGTAGCATTGAGTATTTAAAAGACAAAATTGAGATTTGGCTACACAATAATTTGCATAGTCAAGTCGCGAATCAGTTTTTTTAAAACTTTTAAAATATCTCGATTTAATGTTACGGAGATTAGAGAGCCTACGTGTGAACCAGACTGGCGCACTGGAAACGGTAGAGACATTCACATAAGGAACGCATTTATCAATTAGAGAATTAAGAGCAGAGTAGAAAAAATTCACTGCACAACCTATATCACAGCACTCAAATAGAAATGACCAATAACCAGAGGGCCGGGGTTAACTTCGACCGCGTCGAAGTTTGTATACCCTTGCAACTGTTTTGGTAATTCTTTCCTTACCCACAGCCATCAAAGTGTAAAAACGTTTTATCCAAAAAGACTAATGTTTGCGAAAGAACGGCCTTCAATCTTAGCATAAATAGGATATAACGAACTTTTTGATGAAAGTCACTGTTTTCCACCTATCGTTTCTATGGGAGCTATATGATATAGTCACCCGATCTTGATCAAATTTGGCACAATCATTAGTAAGAACATAAAACTGACAAATACCAACTTTTATGACAATAGCTATAAAATTAATGAAGTTATTGAGAAAGTCACTGTTCGTGACTTTGCCGTTTCTATGGGAGCTATATGATATAGTCACCCGATCTTGATCAAATTTGGCACAATCATTAGTAAGAACATAAAACTGACAAATACCAACTTTTATGACAATAGCTATAAAATTAATGAAGTTATTGAGAAAGTCACTGTTCGTGACTTTGCCGTTTGTATGGGAGCTATATGATATAGTCACCCGATCTTGATCAAATTTGGCACAATCATTAATAAGAACATAAAACTGACAAATACCAACTTTTATGACAATAGCTATAAAATTAATGAAGTTATTGAGAAAGTCACTGTTCGTGACTTTGCCGTTTGTATGGGAGCTATATGATATAGTCACCCGATCTTGATCGAATTTGGCACAATCATTAATAAGAAAATAAAACTGACAAATACCAACTTTTATGACAATAGCTATAAAATTAATGAAGTTATTGAGAAAGTCACTGTTCGTGACTTTGCCGTTTGTATGGGAGCTATATGATATAGTCACCCGATCTTGATCGAATTTGGCACCATCATTAATAGGAACATAAAACTGACAAATACCAACTTTTATGACAATAGCTATAAAATTAATGAAGTTATTGAGAAAGTCACTGTTCGTGACTTTGCCGTTTTTTGCAAGGGTATAAAAATTCACTGCACAATCTATATCACAGCACTCAAATAGAAATGACCAATAAAAAGAGAAAATAAGGCTGTTAAGAAGATTGAAATTTGTTTTGCGAAAACATCTACGACGAGAATTTGAGATGTTATTAAATGAATTATTAACGGAATTGTAAGAAATAGTAATTTCAATGGTAGGGTGATAAGTATCTTCAGGCTTCACTAGGGGCTGTGTTTGTGATACAGCACTAACAGTGGGATCCGAGACAAAAACAAAATCGAGGATTGAATAGGGATTCCCGGAGAGAAGAGAAAATAACCCAATCTTCATTTGTTGAATTCAAAATATGAACTGATTTTATTTACAAAAGTACGGAGTTTATATAGGATTATCTTAGGCTCTAGGAGGTAACAATTGTTCTTAGAAGATCTTATTCTAGACTCACACCCACGTATTTGGGGGTTGAAAATGTATTATTTTTGGGCACGGCGTCGGTCACTTGACATCCTGCCGTTGTGATCTTTTGGGTTAGTTTAGAATTACAAGTGTTCTTTTGCGTTAGTTTAGAATTACAAGTGTTTTTTCCCACATCGTGTGTGACTGATTGTAATTTTAGACATATGCTAGGTTAGTTGTTTGGTACAAGAGTACAGTTGTATTGTGTTTTCTTTAGTGCATCTGATTTGGTGAAGCCAGCTCAGATGAACACTATGTTTATTCTTAAACAAGGATTCTTTTAGAAGAGTTAAGAAAAGAATTCAACATTCAAGTAGGCTAACAAGAAAAACATGCTGAGATGAAGGAATTAAGAAAGATAGATTATCATCAACAAGCCAAGAAACATTAGGCAAGTTAAAATCACCTAAAACTGTAAGAAAATCACGATCTTTAAGACGACTAAAAATAGTTCGCAAAGCATCAGCATCAGAAGCTGGAGGAATATATGAACAAGAGATATATAAGCTAAAGTTAGAACATGTAACTTCGACGCAAATAAACTCAACACCTAAGGGGAGATCAATCGGCACAACACTTGAACACAGATTCGAGTTGACGGCAATGAGTACTCCACCGCCACGTCGATCAACACGATCAAGCCTATAAGAAATAAAGTTATTAGAAAGAATTTCATTATCCAAAACAGAGGAATTAAGCCAAGTTTCAGAGAAAGCTAATATGTCAGCCGAAAAGGTTTGGCTATCACAGAATAATTTCGAGAGCTTGGTAAGAAGTCCTCTTACATTTTGATAATGAATGCAAAGACTAGACGTTATTAGTTTTTTGAAGCAGAAGATACATTAGGAAGGTGGATAGGCAAAGGACGGGAGCGCTTATTGGGTGCAAACTCGTGTACAACTAGGCCCTCTGGCCAAAAGTTAGGGTCAACCATAGCTGAGAAATACTCATTTGGTACTGTAATTTTAAAAGAGGATATTTCGCGAGGCCTAGAAAACTTAAACTTTTGAATTAAAACCTTAGCAGGGCATTTATTACCAATGTAAGCTGATACAGACGATTCAGAAGTATCTGGAGCAAGCCTAGAGATAAATAATTGGAGGAGCAGTGGGATCCGCAAGTGATTGAGAGCCAGAATGATTCTGTGATTGATCAGAGTTCCCGTGAGGGATAGATTGAGGTACACCAGGGCTTGTAATGGGTACTTCAATCTGAAAAGAAGAGCATATAGAGGGACAAGAAGATGGTGCAGGTAAAAGTAAAATGTGAAAAGATGTAATAAAGAGTGCAGGCGACTGCTTATGAGGCAACTCAAGGGTACATTTCTTGGGCAATTCCTTAGAAGGTGGACCAAACTTGAATTGCGACAATAAATGAATGCTAGAGTCACACTCATTATGCAGCTGTTTGGCCATTTTATTTAAAGAAAGAAACTTCAAACGAAGATCCCTGTACATTCGGCTAAAATCAAGCTGCTGGCTGGCACAAGATGGGCAAGTCCAGCGCATTAAGCCAAGCTTAGGCTTAGACACAGACAAACCAGAAAATTTGTCGTAATCGCGGCCGTTGAGGCCAGCACATTTTAAGAAAATAAGATTATCACAAAGCCAACACGATATTGCTCTATACTGATCGTCAAAACGATCAGGATGCTTGCAAGTAGGTAGATAACAAGCCAATAAAAAGCCAAAAGAAACGGGGCAAAAAAAAAAATATATAAATAGAAAAATTTAAATAAACAGCACAAAGATAATTATCGATAAACCAGAGGGCCGGGGTTAACTTCGACCGCGTCGAAGATTGTATACCCTTGCAACTATTTTGGTAATTCTTTCCTTACCCATAGATATCAAAGTGTAAAAACGTTTTATCCAAAAAGTCTAATGTTTGCTAAAGAACGGCCTTCAATCTTAGCATGGGATATAACGAACTCTTTGACAAAAGTCACTGTTTTCGACCGATCTATGGGAGGTCTATGATATATTCACCCGATCTTGACCAAATTTGGCACAGTTGTTTATAGCTACAATAAACTAACTTATATTAAATTTCACGACAATAGCTATAAAATTAATGAAGTTATTGAGAAAGTCACTGTTCGTGACTTTGCCGTTTGTATGGGAGCTATATGATATAGTCACCCGATCTTGATCAAATTTGGCACAATTATGAATAAGAACATAAAACTGACAAATACCAACTTTTATGACAATAGCTATAAAATTAATGAAGTTATTGAGAAAGTCACTGTTCGTGACTTTGACGTTTGTATGGGAGCTATATGATATAGTGGTCCGATCTTGCAGTATATTCAAGCCTACGTGCAAAATTTCAGCTCTGTAGCTCTTACGGTCTCGGAGGAGTTCGCGTTGATCCAGACGGACGGACGGACGGACATGGCTATTTGAACTCGTCTCGTCGTGCTGATCAAGTATATATATACTTTATATGGTCTGAGATGCTTCGTTCTATGCGTTGCACACTTCTGACCTAAATTAATATATCCTTTTTGCTAGGGTATAAAAATCAATAATTACAAATAAAACAAAGACACAGCTAGAGTACACAGCACAAGAGAGAGTGCAAGAACAGTTATAAGACGAGTTTTGAGAGGCGGCTTTACAAAAAATGATTACGCGGGAGAAAAGCTGAGCACAAGCACAAAGCAGGGAGAACAAAAAAACCACTAGCACTGATGGTATGATGGGGGTGATGAGGGGAGCAACTGCAGAAGCAATGACGAGAGAGAACAATAAAAACAAAATAAAAAAAAATTTAAATGCACCAAACACTATCACTAATCACTAAACCACTCGGTATTTTGGCGCCAGTGGTGATCAAGTTTAAAATCCTGCTTCAGGAATTGTGGCTGCTTAATCTGGATTGGGACTCGGAACGGCCAACAAGCCAAGCGCACTTATGGCAAACATTCAGAGAAGACATTTTCACGTTAAGGAACCTGAAGATACCACGATTTGTAGACAATCAACCCGATGACATCGAATTGCATGGATTTTCAGATGCCTCGTTAAAGGCTTACTCTGCTGTTATTTACAACCGTGTGACACACCTAGATGGAAGCATCGGAGTGGCACTCATTGCAGCTAAAACATGAGTTTCACCACTAAAGCAGAAATCGCTACCACGATTGGAACTTTGCGGAGCTCTACTGTTAGCTTGTTTGTTCCAAGCAGTAAAATCTGGTCTGCGCCAGATTGATGCTAAGATATACGCATGGACAGATTCTACAATCGTTTTTTCATGGCTTTCGCATCAACCCTGTAAACTGAAAACATTTGTTGCCAACCGAACGGCAGAAATACTAGAGACCATACCAAGTAGCGCTTGGAGACATGTCAGCACTAAGGAAAATCCTGCGGACTTCGCATCAAGAGGCATGCTAACGGGTGAGTTAATGAACTTTGATTTATGGTAGAAGGGACCATCTTGGCTGCACGACTGTACACTATACTCAGAGACAATGAATAGACCACAAACTTGCTGCTCATTTCTAAAGCCAGCAGCAGAACTTGAATTCAAAACCAAAATCTTGACAACTATTTCCAAGGATATTGAAGATTCCCCATTTGTTGTACTTGACGAAAGAATATCATCTTGGACCAGACTAATTCGAGTGGTCGCATATGTATTTCGCTTTGTTCATCGAATTACATCAAGCCAGCCTAAACATTATGGACCTTTAAAGTTTGATGAAATTACCAAAGCGAGCAAGTTTTGCCTACGACAGGCACAAAATCGATTCAATGACGATACACAGCGGCTCTCGAGGAATCAGCCTTTGGAGCGCCGATCAACTTTAAGCAAACTATCTCCCTTCGTTGACGAATATGGAATTGTACGTATGGGTGGACGTTTGGAAAGGTCGCAACTGCCTGCAGACGCCAAGCACCCAGTAGTTTTGCCGAAGCACCATCGCCTATTGGAATTGCTACAGAAGCATGAGCATCAAGTCAATCTTCACCCAGGAGTTTCAACAATGTTTGTAATAATTCGCCAAAAAAATTGTGCGCCAATGCACAAAATCTTATTCGACGTATCACACATGAATGTTTAATGTTTAAACCTAATGTGGATGCGACTATGCTGGGCCTATTTTGCTAAAGATTCACAAGGGACGAAACCCTAGGAAGGAAAAGGGCATCTGATACTGAGATTGCTACCTGAGATTGCTACCGGCACACTTCTTGATTGGCAGAACTTATACAGCAGTTCCTGAAGACAGCTGTTTGCAGATTCTGACCAATCGATTGAGCTACTGGCAGCATACTCAAGCAATGCTTCAAGGATTTTGGAAGCGTTGGCCTCAAGAATATTTGACATCTTTACAGCAGCGACCGAAATGGACCACCAAGTTACCAATCGGTAACCTTGTACTGATCAAGGACTTTAACGCGCCTCCATCGGCATGTCTCTTAGGACGCGTAACTCAGGTGTTCGCAGGAGATGATGGCCTCGTTCGAGTGGTGCAGGGGGGGTGGGGGGGATGTTGAGGAACCAATTGTCATTTCATTTATGTATGTATATTTCTACATAATTTCGTACTCTAAGTTTCATGAATGATCTTGCACATCTTACAATGCTTTTGTTTTTGTATTTTATAAGTTTTTCTGGAATTTACTGTCGCCAGTCTGATACTCTCTGTCTCTGTCTCTCTTATAAAACCTATATGACTTACGTAGATGCGTAAGAATTGAAAATTTGGTAATAAGCAAACAAACGAACGATCAAGACGTGTACAGTAAAAATAAAGTTAAGTTCTTATGAGATACTAAACACAGTGGTTTATTCATTATCATATGTATGTGTATGTATGTACATATGTATATACATACATACATACATATGCGTATGTGCACACATGCATACATACATTATATTATGCGTGTTCGCTTATATTGTAATATACTTTTTACCCTATAGGAACAAAATATAAATAATAGCAAAATATTTTTAAAGTTGCCATGTACGAAAGAGAAGCATTAATTTTTCTGCTTGTAGCTGCATAACAAAGCGTCATAGTACTGCTTTCGTCAAAAGTCTGTACCCTTGCAAAAAGGGTATATTACTTTTGAAAGGAAGCATCTCCGACTATACATATACATATATATTCTTGATCAGCACGACGAGACAAGTTCAAATAGCGCAAACTCCTCCTAGACCGTAAGTTTGTCCTTACCCATAGCCATCAAAGTGTAAAAACGTTTTATCCAAAAAGTCTAATGTTTGCGAAAGAACGGCCTTCAATCTCAGCATAGAATATAACGAAGTTATTGACAAAAGTCACTATATTCGACCGATCGTTCCTATGGGAGGTCTATGATATAGTCACCCGATCTTGACCAAATTTGGCACAGTCGTTTATAGCTACAATAAACTAACTTATATTACATTTCACGACAATAGCTTAAAAAGAAATAAAGTTATTGAGAAAGTCACTGTTCGTGACTTTGTCGTTTGTATGGGAGCTATATGATATAGCGGTCCGATCCGGCTGAATCCGAGATATACAATGCCTGCAGTATATACAAGCCTACGTGCAAAATTTCAGTCTCTCTGTAGCTCTTACGGTCTCGGAGGAGTTTGCGTTGATCCAGACGGACGGACGGATGGACGGACGGACAGACATGGCTATTTGAACTCGTCTCGTCGTGCTGATCAAGAATATATACTTTATATGGTCTGAGATGCTTCGTTCTATGCGTTGCACAATTCTGACCAAAATTAATATACCCTTTTTGCAAGGGTATAAAAAATAATTGTAAAAATTGGAGTATGGCTATGGAGTATATAAAACATCAGATTCTCAAATTTTAATCGGCATATAATTCGGACTTTTTTGCTTTCTACTAGGTACAATGGGACGCATAGGAAAAAAATTTAGTAGTAGAAGTTAAGGGCTATAAATTCCGTGCGGAAAGAAGCATTTCTTATTATTACATGCAATCGCACAAAAAATATGTTATTCCATTTGTTTGGTAAGAAGATTAAACCAAATTGTACATATGACATTCACCATAAAATTACTAAATAGTTTTCCCTTGCATTTGGTCTATGCGTCCCATTGTACTTAGTAGAAAGCAATATTTTGTAGTTCCCTCAGCAAGCCAGAATATTTCAAAACTAAACGTATGTCGCGTTCCCAGTCAAATTATTCATTCAATCCTCATTGCTCAAACAGCAAACAACAGTATAAAAATCAAATAATAATTTAAATAAGTATCTACATATATATTCAGTAAGTTAATACAGCGATCAAACAGGGGAAAGGGTAACAATAGCTTTATTCTATTTAGCAATGCCTCAAGCTACTCCAGCGTCCGTTGCACCTGAAGCAGCAACAACAACAACAACAACTGCTGCCCCCGCAATGACTACAAAAAAGTCTGGAGCAATGGGTATCCAATCAAGTGCATGGCTGACTGCTGCTGCTGTTGCCATCTATACTGCTAGAGTTTTGTGGATGAAGCTTAAGAAGCGTAATTCTTCTAGAGATAAGGATGATGATAATGAGAACGAAATGGACATCGAAGTGGATGCCGACGAAGATATCGAGAACTGGAAGCAGGATGACCTTATAAATGTGGGATCTCAATCGAATGGGTTGATGACCACCCACAAATAAATTGTTCAAAGTGAACAAAGGTAAGAAACTGGTCTATTCGAAATGTACCGAGCATTGATCGATCATTTACAGGTGCTTCATTTATTTTGGAAACCTAAATTTGAAGTCGACTTTTCATAAGCATTACATATATACACATACACATACACATACACATGCACACACACACATTATTCTTGAATTGTTGGTCAAGCGGTGTTATAATGCTCGTTAGTTCTGTGGGGGATCATAGAGTACTTATTCAACTTTGTTATTCTGTTAAAGCAAATCCATAAAATTTCGAATAAATACAAATTCGTTGTAAATTATACACAAAAACGTTTGGTATTTTCTTTCTATAAGTTTTAATTCGAATTCGTACAACAGTTTTGCCTATATCGACCTCCTAATTTCCTGCCGTGGGTCGTGGAGAATGAATGAGAGCAAAAGCACAGGTTAGTACTCAAATTTAGATGCATCAGTGTTTGATGAATTCATGTGCAGTGCAGTGCAGTGATATAAATTTGTGTTGTGACGACTATACAGGTGAATTTAATATAGTATATACATATAGTATGTATATACATATATACTGTCATAGAAGAAATTGGCGCGCAAAAGTGTCCACATATTAATGAGCTGACATCTAACAGGATACGAGGTAACGATCGTTGAGACTTCTGAGGACCAATAGCGAATTTGGAGGCCTTCGCTAGTTTTCTTCCCCCTAAAGGTCGTTAGTACATTTTTATAATGAAATAAATCATAATTTGGAAGCGGTTTGTAGCTCTTTAACAAGCCAAATATATATGCAGCAGGTACAAGTTCCAGAATCTATCTATATATATTTAAGTTTAATTTAATTTTCTAATTTTCCTTTTTTTTAAATCAATTAATTTTTATGTAAATCTTTTGGCAAAATAGTATTAATATCTAAACATTTTTCTTGATTTAGGTTTGTCAACATACATAAAAATAACAACTTAACTTTACAGCTTCACAGCATTCGACGGGCCTATCGATCAGCGAACTATGTATAATTAAGTGTAATTTGGGTCTTTAGACCACTATTAAATGTCGTAATGGAGATTTCCATAGGGATTTACATATGTATATATCTTGTCGTAAGAAATTTTCTTTTCATTTTATGTCTTTTTGAATCATTTTGTAAAATATAATGTCGAACAGACTTAATAATATTGGTCGAGTTTATGAATTTTAAAATAACTATGAATTGTGAATAAACTTTGAAATTCTGTCACCTACATGAAATCCATTTAATCGTGCCCCGAACTGATGTAGTTTCAATTCACGACACACGACGCGTATACACTACCTCGTTGTTTTGTTTTTATATTGGAAAAGACGGGAAAAATTTTCTTGAGAAACAGAAGTTGATTTTACCAGTTAGCCACTACGGCACCTTCATACGAGGTTCTCAGTATGAATCATTTTTTAAACGTAATAAACTGATGGACGCTAGGAACCCGGGAATTATCTCCAATATTATTTGAATTGCAAACTTTAAATGGGCAATAAGCAAATATTATGAAGGTGAATAGAGGTGTCGTCGCACATCCTTTTAACTTTTATTAATACCCCACTGTCGCATTATAGTAAACTGCACTTTGGTGGAGAATTGTCACAAAGCAAGTTCACACTATTAAGAAACTGTCATGAAAGTTGGCAAATCTACTAGAAATTTCTTTTGGCTTTAGTTTCTGGTCTGGGCTTGTATCTTAAGAGCGCAATAGGATCTACCTAAATAATTCCTTTTATATTGCAGCTGAAGACAAAATACATAACAACGTGCATGCAAAGGAATCGATTGCAGAACTCAGGCTAAGTGCCTGTGGTTAAGAAGTAGGTGGTGTTTGTTGTTTCTGGTCATTTTCATGGTTGCCATGGCATACATACGTAATTGAATACCAGACAGCAGCATGAAGACCAACACTTGCAGTAGCTGAAAGAATGTACAACGCCGAAGTCTCGGAATTAATTTTTAATATATTCTTGTGTCTCAGGTCTTTGCACTTATTTTGCTTGTCTTTATTTACCGTAAACAAAGAACAAACTACCTAAGTGCATATGTATTTGTTACTCTGTACCGAATACATATAAATTCCATATTTACATATGAACATATGTACATTTGTGTATATGTATGATAGGCGGGAAATTCAATTTACTTTCTTTCGTAGTTCAAGGAAAAAAGTACTTTAGTACAAATTAGTGTCGCAAAATGGCCTCGCTCAAAGAATAAAAAATTTCCATACAAAATTCAGATTTTCAATTGGCTCCAAATCGAAATCATACTTCTATCTGTGATGTTCCCCCCAAAAACGGACTTTTCTTTGTTCAAATGCACCTGTGAAAAAAACGGTTTAAACTATGAAGACCATTTTTACAGTCCATCATCTGAATACAATAACCAACAAATTACAGATTAAATTATCTATTAATTAATCTATTATTAAGCCGAAAAATCAGAACTAAAGTTAAAAAAATTATAATTAATTTGTGGCCGCTACTGGCAAATGTTAATTTTTACGACCATCGCGTGAAGTTATAGAAGTGAAGTTATAGTTTGGAAACTATACCATCATGATATACCAAACTAGTCACCCCATTTAGATCAAATTTGACACAGTCATCAATAAATATGTTAAACTGGCAAATCCTCAACCCCTGTGCAACCCCTGCAGTATACAGAAGGGCATATATGTACATTTAAGCTCTAAAGTTTTAGCGGTCTAGAAAGAATTTGCGTTCATCAAAACCGACAGACGGATGGACGTGTCTATTTGAACTCGTCTCGTCGTGCTCAAGAATATATGTATGTACTTTATATGGTCGGAGACGCTTCTTTCTATGAGTTGCACACTTTTGATCAAGATTATTATAGCCTGTTTCGAGGTATAAAAAATAAGCCAACCGGCAATAATAAGTTCTGTTTCCACTTAAGTTAAATTTAATACAAAAGACTATGTTTTTTATTTTTGTTTTTTATCTTGTGTTGCTACTTCTGTAGCACAAAAATTTTTGGTTTAGCTTTCGTACATTTTGCATGAGAGCTTTTGAAGCTTTTCCCCCGTCGTCAATTCATTTTGGATTTGGATTGAGGCGCAAACTTTTGAAAAGGTTTCTCACCCTATATGCTAATAACGCCAAAATATATCGTTTGCTCATGCGCTCTTTCAATCGGCAAGATATTGCATAAATAAAACATTTACTTATTGCTTCTCCTTTGCATTCCGTTGGTTTATTTTTCGTTTTGTTCTGCCTGAAATAGTTTTGTAAAATAAGAACCCGAATTGCATTCAATTTGCCAGACTGAGCTGAGCGAAAGGACCAGAATTTTATGTCCCGGCTGCAGAGTTGGCGTATTAAAAATTGCATATTTAAATCAAATAAAGCGAGCATGTTTGTGTTGTTATGTTTCTTTGTCTTGGAATTAAATGGTTAAAAATTTAAAAAGCGTCTCGCGTCTTGTTTAGTTGGAACACTTTGGGGAGTCATTACTTTTTATCACCTCTCAGCCGTGCCAGCCAAGCAAAAAAGCGAGTAAAGTAAACACCAACGAAATTTTCTAAACTATTGAGGCGGTTGTGGGTATGGCAAAAAATTTAAACTAATCGTAATCACGCATACCAAACAAATCTAAGTACCAAATTTTGGTGTCTCTAGCTAGTATAATCTTAAGCAAAATAGGTTTTGTTTAATTTGCGAGGGCTGATGTGAGTTTATCAAAATTCGTGAGGCACTTGAATAAAACTAAAGGAAGCCCTAACTATAGCAAAACATACAATCATTAAATGGCATGCAAACAGTAAACAGAAAAAAGAAAATGACTGATAACAATCTACTTTGCTTAGATACCGTTTTAGGTAAAACAAAATTAATTAGAAATTAAAAGAAATTGAACACCTTTATTTCCTTCAAGAAGTATATTAATACCATTTGACTGCACAGTAAAAAGAATAGGAACTTGCGCTAGCCCAACGTCGAACCATTTATAGTATTTTGACCACGACCAAAAAAAGAATAATAAACCATAATGCAGAAAAAACTAGATTGATCAAAGGCCCTGTTTTCTGCCGATAGTTCCTATGGGAGCTGTATGATATAGTCGTCCGATCTAAATTTGGCGCAGACATAAATACAAGCCTACATAGAAAATTTTGCTTTTCGGAGAGGCGGACATGACTAATTGAACTCGTCTCGTCGGGCTGAACAAGAATTGATATGGTCAATATTAATATAGGGTATACTGCAAGAGAATAAAAATGGTAGCGAAAAATTTGACTAAGAACAGGGATGACCGAACACAGGCGTCGATTTCCCCAACAATATCAAGTCCTAGGAAAGAAACACAAGCCTTTAGTAATTTTATTGCCATTTTGTCCATTTCTTTTATTGAACTCTATACTTTTTCTTTTATCTTGACTCCTTATTCAATTATCTGTAGGTAGTGTGCAGACCATTCATGTCCTTCAATCTTTGACTGCAGTTTTAAAACTATATTTATGATGAGTTTTTTCCACATGGACGCCTTTTCAGGCACCTTTACTCTCGTATGGCATTACTTTAAGGCAACAATTGTAACAAATTGCAGCTCATTAGCTGGTGGAATGGTTACAGAAAGCCAAATGTCAAGGCAAGAGATGTAGAGATTTTTACATTGCAAATGCAAAAATTATGCACATTGGCACAAGACCTATTCACCCATAGGGTGAAACGGTATATTAAAGTCGCCCAATTGTATGTAACAGGTAGAAAGAAGATTCTTGCTTCATTGCAAGCTATGTGAAAAGAATTTTATATACTAAATGTATATTATTATTATTTCTTATTTATTTTTATCCCTTAGTGCATGGTATACCAAAGTCGGGACGACTTTCTTGATTTTAATATGAATTTAAATAGAGTTTTGACATATAATTGATGTATTATAAAATTTAATAAAATATGACGATGCAAATTAATAACAAAAAGATATATGTACGTTTTTTTTTTTCATTTAAACATATATTTTTACCCACTGTCTATACAAAATTGCAAGCATCTGCAACTTATGTGAATTTCTTGCAAAAAATAAGGAGAAGACAACAAAACATAAGCATGCGAACTGCAATAAAAAATAAAATACACCTGCTGCAGACTAGTGTACTTTAAGTGCATGGGCGTGTATTAAGGGGGGCGTGGTCTGAATACTTGATATTCTCTTTCTTCGTATTGACATTTGTTGCTATGTGTTTTTTTCATATTATTCAATGCCCAATTAATAAAAAGTAAACTTTACATAGCATACTTATTTGGGCCTTAAGAAATATTCAAAAATTTGAGCTTGGATAATAAATAAATATGTATGTGGGCAATAATTTCAACAATAGTTGAAGTAGAAAAACAAACACAAAATTGTTCAATAAACTAATCAAATTTAATTAAATAGTGTAACTATCTGTGAAAGGTTAACAAAAGGAAAAATTAGTTGGTACAACAACGACTTCCCTATATTTTTTTTCTTGCTTACATTTAAATAGCATATTGGCTCTGCTATTTTCATTGATTATAGATTATCTCATACTTTTATGCTTTATGCTAAAAAAACAAGTGCAAAAGAACTTCTCGCGCATACGCAATGAATTATTCTTCTTTTCTACAAAGCCAATGAAGTAAGTAAGTCGTCTCGCCGACTTAAGTATACCGTACACCAGTAAAACAAATATTTAAAATTTATAATAACAAATGCATGTATGTTTTTTTTTTTTTTTAATTCTAATTACACGCTTTTTTAGAAGCACTACTCAGTATCTCGCTAACGCAAGCTTACGACCACCCTAGCGCTCCCACCAGCCAAAATTCCAGTGTTCCAAATTTGATTAGAAAAGGTAAAAAATTACGTGAGATAATCGAGTTTTTTCAAATTACGTGGGCGGAAAGGGGCGTGGCAAAATCTTTGCATATACAAAATATGCGCATTTATTAAGCAAATATACATACATACCAAATATTATGTCTCTAGATATTATAGTCTTTAAGAAAATTGTTTCATCGGAGGGGGGCGTGGCAAAAATTTGAAATAAACTTAACCACCGTAGGTAGTCTACGTACCAAATTTGGTGACTCTAGCTCTTATAGTCTCTGAGATCTACGTGTTCATACGGACCGACGCACTATGGAGTTTTTGAACGACTTTGAAGCATTTAATTCATAAATCTAAGTTTAACAATAATTTTCATTCGCATTGCATTGGGTGAAGTAATAAATATGTTTTGCAATTGTGTTTCGACAAAATGGGTGTGGCATCTCGCCTCCACTGTCAAAAAACTAGTTTTGCCCAAAAAAGTATGCTAAGTATATTATTAAACATAATACGTTTCCTATAACCGTTGTGATTTTAAAATTTTCTTCAAATTTAGGGCCAAGAAAATCTAAAAATTATTCTTAAAGTTGATCAATATCATTATCAGCATAAGTAATATAGACACTTGAAGCAACCAACTGCTTTTGTCGGCCGTGGAATTGGAGAAATGCTTTTGCAGGTTTTTTTCAGGCTTAAAGAGAAAATCAAGTGATCTGAACATCCGAAAAAAGTTTGTAAATTCTGCGATTCTATTGTTCTTCTTGGCGTAAAGGTTTGGCTTATATGTATAGCAACCAGCTAAACTGTGTAATACTGTGTATTACCGCTTTCGGTAGCTAACCTGGATGCATAAATGAGACATTAAATTCGCGCAAACGATTTTGGTGTTGTTATTGTTATTATTCAAAAGGTCGTTTGGGTCTGCCATCTAAAAAACTGAGCTCAAAAACATTCAAATTCGTCCTATATGTTTTGGTGTAATTAAACAAAAAACCGCCTACTATTCATTAGTAATTTTGCATCCAATACACCTGAAGCACCTTACACTACATGCGCCTGCAACCTATGAACACTAACTTCATATACTTCATCGTTGTTTCCTGCTATATTAAAATCTTATCCATATGTGGGAATATGAGGTTATGCGCTAAAAAGTCAAATTGCAAAAAAAGTGGCTATTTGTGGACATTGAGACTTTTATAATTTACAAAGAATTTATTATTCTACCCAACAGTTAAAGTTTTAGACTGGACACTGGTAGACATTTTTTTATAACTCGAATCAACTCGAATTATAACTCGATCAGAATTACACAGATTTTAAGACACATACCTTTATTTATAACAAATCAAGTCTACTAACACATAGTACAAGCCCGACTTTTTCAATTGCATCTTCAGTTTTATCAATAACGTTTTCCTTTTAAAATGTTAAAGCAGTTTGGTTTTGTTCACAACACTCGTTTTCGACAGCGTTATTCTCAGCAGTGTTGAACAAATTTAAAAAACCTAGTATGCAGAAATATGAAATGATATATTTATTATCTATAAATTGGCATCAAAAAATTTGGGTTTCAAAAACTTTGAGAAATTGACTTAAGTACTTCAAAATCGTCCAAAAACTCCATAGTGCGTCTATATCGTCTATATCGACTTGGGTTTTGATCCTGATCAAGAATATATATACTTTATGGGGTCAGAAAAGCCACAATTACATAGATACATTTTGACAGTTTTACGAGTCTCATTAGATTTCAATATAAGTTAAAGTTATGAATCAGGCAATTTATTCAAGTTATGTTGAGATTTCACTTAAAGTTATAAAATATTTTCATGTTTTTTTAATTGAACGTATTATGTTATTTATTTCGTCGACGTGGTTAGATTTTACTTAGAATCCACTAGAGCTTGTCTCTTAGTGCACTACACAGAGAAGACTTGTCTGTATATTATTTAATATACATTTAATATGTAGCACTATCCTTTAAATATAACACAAATTTTTTGAAAATAATTTGTTCAAAATTCAAGTATGTACATATATATTAATAGGTATAATTGTAGTTTTCATTACGTAATTGGTTAGAATCCTTTCCTAAACATTTAAGGGATACACTTCAAGTTAAAGGACATGAAGTTTTTTAACTGACTTTATAGACAACCAATTTTTCATGAATTATTATGTCTACAATATATCTCATTTTGATATTAAGTTATGTTTTTGTATAACTTAATTTTACGAAAATTATTTTTCTTTAATCTGTAATATTTTCTTTTAACACACTATTTGACTCAGATCGATGTGTTTTGAAGCAAATGAGTGCATTTGTCGTCTTGCCATTAAACTGAGTTCAGTATGTTGCCAAAACAGAAAGAAATCTCCATTGAGCCAAAAATATTTTCAGAGAGTCAAAACTATTGCTCAAAATACTGGGAACAGTTGGTCAAAAGGAATACTCTTAGGCTCAAGAGCTTTGAGGTGATTCGCTCATGATAGAGCTCAAAGAGAAAATCATCCTCTTTACATTTAAAGTGAAACATATGGTAATATATGAGAAATACATAATTAAAGAAAATTATAATGTGGATTAGTTTTTAAATAAGTATTTTGAATTCCTCTTTATAAATACAGTGTACTATTTGCAAAAAATTGCACAATTTTATTTAAAGGATTCAAAATTACTTTCACTTATCTCTTTTAGCCGTTAGTCGTTCACTCTCTATCTCTTTTTATTTTCTCTTGAGAGCAAAAAGGTTGAAAGCCTTAACAGTTGTTGCATTTTCTGTTAACAGAATTTTCCTCTGTTACAGGCCTACATAGCCATAGACGCTGGCATCCTTTTTTGCTTACTATGTGCTCATTACTTGCACGAACGAAGTGCAAAAACGAACTTAATTTTGAGTTAGAATCTGCTCTGGTTGAGTGCAGTTTGATGCAACATCGGGATCATCGGGATTGACTCGCGGTAACTTTCGGTCGAGTCGAGTGCAACCAAGGAAGCTACTATATACTTACTACAACATGCAACTGGCTGCCTTTATGACTTCACTTTGTTCTCGGCATTCCGCATAAGAAGCGCATTTCAATTGCGCCTGCAAGCGCCTTCTACTCATCGTCGTCGTCGTCATCGTCGTCGTCATCATCATCAACAACAACAAACGGTTCTTGTCCAACAATATCGGAATCCAAATAATAGTTGCTTTTAGTCTCTAGGCGACTACGTCTAAGCGCGGTTCTCGGTGGTCGTTAAACCAAACAAATAAAAATTCCTTAAAATACAAATTTCCCTCTCCCCCAAAAAGTAAATCGTTCTTTAGCAGCTTATTTAACTCGTCATTGCGCTTTGCGAGTTCTATAATTTTTTCGCTTGGTCGCGCGTGTTTTTAACTTGGCTCGCGATCTTTTGCTAAATAAAAAAAAAAAAAAAGAAAAAAAACATAGGTCAATGGTTAGCCCCTCAAAAATATCCCCGCACCCCCCACCACAAAAAAAAAAGATCAAAATCTTTACATGAAGCAAAATAAATAAAAATGTGCAACTAAAATTTTGTTCCAAACACAATATTCATAACGTATTTGATCTCAAAAGGTATAAAACAAAAAATGTGTCGCCATAGATGTGAATAAACAAGTTAAATATATACTTTTTGGTTTCGTTATAATTTATCACTTATTTCTATTTGACGTACACCTTGTTATCATTTAAATTACTTTAATTAAAAATAAGAACACACTTTAAGAAAGAATAAAATTTCGCGGTTCTTACTTACCATTTCGAACTCAATCTAATCTTACGCAAAAAATTGCCTTTATTTTGATAAAATTTAAAAAGTATGTATAGCATACTTTTGGGAAGTTGCAGTTACGTTAAAAATCTGCAAATAAAACAAATCATAAAACAAAAAAACTTATTTATTCAATGTTGAATAAAATTTCTCAAAATAAATTCATCAAGTCTTGTCAAAAAGCCATAAAAAAAGTTGGGTTAACACAGTATAATTAATTTTACAATTTTTTATAAAATTCAACAGACGATAAATTTAAAATCATAAATTAATTTTTAATAGCTTTAAAAGCTGATAAAACAAGTGGAGAATAAACAATCTTAGCCACTACAATAAAATTCAAAATAATCTAAAAATGTTTAAATTTAAGCCTTTTCTACTTGATTTAAAAAAAAAAAAAAACATGTAGCATTAGCATTTTATAAAAATAATTTTATAATTATTTATTTATTTTAAAAGGATTATAAGCTAAAAACAAGTTACAAACTTGCAATAAAAATAAATAAACTTTAATAATTTGTTTTTTAAATCTACAACTTTTATGTTAAAAATTGTGTTTTTTTATTTTATTTTCGTTTTTGCGAATTGTTGGTTACTCTTTATTAGTGATTTTTGTATTTGGTGAGTTTGTTTTGGAATGCATATGTATATGTATGTATGTAGTTCTGCTAGTCGAATGGAAGCTAACCAAAAAGGACGAAATTGAAAACTAACTTGCCAGGCACCGGCTAGGGGTCTTCTGGTTTCGACACCCGCATTGTCCCTGCTGTTGTCATCATCATCATCTTCTCTTCATCATTCGTTGCTGATGCTGCTGCCACTTGGGCATCCTGGGTCAACGTCGTCATTGTCGTTGTTTGTTGCTTGTATTTTGGTACCAAATATCGTAACCGAAACCACAACATTCGACGTCAATCAGCAAAAGCAGATTTCAATAGCTGCTCCTCCGTTTTAGAGTTCTATTTCTTGTTTTTGTTCTTGTTCTTGTTTTTGCTGGTGTAGTTGTTGTTGTTCGACAACTGACGCATTGCCTCTGGCTACTAACAAAACACCGCTTCCCATACCGTTTCTATTCCTCATCCTCATCCTTGTGATGTCGTTGTTGTTGTCGAAACATGTTGCCACTTGAATTTGTTGCTTGCTTTGCATCAGTTTCGGTTTCCCTCCAGTTTAACCAAGCTTCCAGCTGTGCCAACTGTTTCCGGAGACATTGGTCCAAAGCACTGAGAAATTTCTCTCTCATTCTTATGTTCAATAAGTATTATTTTTGCCTTTGGTTTTTTTTTTTTTTTACTATTGGTTAACATAAATGATGCACAAAATGGTGATGAGAAATAGCCTTAGCTATATTTTAAATTGCGTTTGTTTTGTGGCCTTATATGACTAATAATATTGTGATTGGCTTAAATAATCAAACATCGTATTTTGTACATTTGCCATTTTAAGTATGTATATCACCACATTCAATTATCAAATCTTCATTTATTATGCACCTTGTCTATCATAGACGTAGTCCCAGTAGTGGGAATGAGATAAAAGAAATTTATTCATATTTTTTGGCTTTAAATCAGCAAATAAATTCACTTATTTCTTATCGTTTTAATTTCTGACACATTTTCGATTTAATATTTATGTTATTTTAATTTGGCTAATTCTAAAATCGGTTTAGAGTTCAATTTTATTTCATTGTCACGTTTTGAACATTAAATGTAATCAAATTGAAAGTTATACTTACACACTTCAGAGGTTATTACCTTTTTGGTTTGAAAGTTTCATTAGTCTAAATAAGTTTCTAATAATTTTGATTTGACAATCAATTTGTTTGCCTTATAATGCTTAAAAAACTGATGTAGTGAATTTTAGTAAATTAATTAATTTTTCCATAAAGAATTCACAAATAAAAGGATATAACTTTTTAATCAATTTTACCGAACCAATCTTTATTTTGTTGCTTAAATTTTAGATACTTCCTTTAGCTCAACGTTTATTTAATTCAAATTTTTTTGTTTGTCCATCCCAATCGGTAAATCATTCATGTTTACACTTTGCCGCATTCATCTCAAGTGTCCAGTTTAGCTTCTTATATAAATCGCCAAACCGTTTTTAATCGTAAATTAAACGTGGCTGTCAGAGCAACGACCAGCAATGGCAATTAGGAGGAGGCACCATGAGGCACGAAGAAAAACTAAGCTAAATATTTAAAAAAAAATAACCTGATCAGTTGTTGCCTCCTGCTTTACATATGTCCATGTCTGCAACATATAAAAATCAAAACCAAAAGTCGATACTCTAGTTAAAACGGATATATTCAAATAGCTTAGAAAACTTGCACCTATAAAAAAGAGTTTAACCAAGTTGTAAAATTAAGACGCATTTCATTGAACAATCAATTACAGTTGCTACTGTCGTCATGTAATCAATCAGCAAACCAGTTTTTTTTTTTTTTGTTTTTAACCAGGAAGCATCTTTAATTTCATAAACAAAATTTTAAACTCTTATCCTTATAGACTGTGAATCGAAATACAACGAAAGTAGAGTATTGCTATGCCTTGATTTGCATTTTACTTTCCCATATGGCCTAAGGCCGTAAGAGTTTAGCGATAATTTCCGGACATGAGAGTGTTGAATTTCAAGCGATTTGTTTATTCATTGTGCCACAAAGTTTCAATAATTTATAAATTAGAAAGGTGAACGAAATTTGTTGAATGTGCAAGTAATTTAATACTAAGAGATGCAGAAAGTTTTATGTGCAAAACGATTAATATTAAAAACGAAACATTAAAAAGAAATTTTGGATATTTGTTTGTTTTTGTTATTATAGTTGTAAACTAATACTCGAATGATAATTAATTCTTTGGGGTAAAAATAAATCTATCTTTTTCTTACCCATTACAACGCTAAATCATTCATATCCTAAAAGACATAGGGTAGGGTTAGGTCTGCACGTAAACAGATATAAATGTGTCTAATTATTGTTTTAACTCTTTTTTATTTATATTAAGATAGGCCCTCTTAGTGTCTTTACTGGTAACAAAACTCAACCACAACGATTGTTCCTATAGAAGCAATATGATATAGTCACCAGATCTTGATCGAATTTGGCACAGTCGTTTAACCTCACCAATTTTACAATAATAGCTCAGAAAATAAGAAAGTTATTTAGAAAAGTCACTTTTCGTGTTTTTTCTGATTGTGCGAGAGTTTTATGATATAGTAGTCCGATCCGGATCCGAATCCGATATAATCAACCTGTGCAGTATATACAAGCCCACATTTCAACTCTGTTGCTCTTACGTTGTAGGAGTTGGCGTCAATAGAAACGGACGGGCGGACGGACGAACGGACATGGCTTTTTAAACTCGTCTCGTCGTGCTGAAGAATATGTGTATATACTTGATACATCTGACCAAAATTAATATACCCTTCTTGCAAGATAAAAATGACTATGTGAAAAAGTAAATCAGGAGATGCGGATCATCCATATAATTTGAATAATATAATTGGCTCTATTGTAAATAACCTAATTTTGATTACTTTGAGTTTCTAGATAAATAGGTATCTATCGATTTCGATTTCAAAAATAGAAAAAGTAACGCGACGATAGGTTAGGAATGTACGGCAGATGAAAAAATCTTCGAGGCAAACATTGTTAAAAACTATGAAACTTTTCCAACACATTGCATAATTTAACGAACAAAGTTTCCCATATCAAAGCCCTTGCGGATGCCTATGAGTATAAAAGCAAAAGTAAAAAGTTTTCAATGTTTAGTGTTTATTCCTGAGACAATTGCCGTGTTGAAAAACGTCCTAAATTTTGAATGTTTTGTTAAATAACTGTGTAGTTTAAGATTGAAATTTTTGAATACAAAGTGATTGCAGATACAGTCGAGTCTCGATAATTCGTACCCCGCTAAATCGAAAACCGCAATATTTCGTAAGAGACTGCTGGTCCCTCGTCCATTGGAAAACCAGGTAAATCGAAAACCTCTGTAATTCGTGAAAAATTCTGTTCCCTTGGCATTTGGAATTATCGAGACTCGACTCTATTTGGTTTGTGGATTAGTTATGAATAACACCTCACTTACTTTTACCTTTCATCCATTTCAACAAGTTAAAATTTATAAACTACTTTACACACTCTGGTGTGTCTTTGTCTGTGTGAGTTTGTGCATGTGTAAGTGTGTGTTAACCACATGATGATTATTTCGCATTTCCCCTGCACATTTCATTTTGGCCAATCTGTCAACGGGTTTGCTGCAACAGCAGCAACTGCTACTAACATCAACAGTGGCAACGGCAACGGTAAAACTATCGACATCTAATAGGGAAATAATTAATAAACACTTGCCAATGTTGTGTTATGCATTTTGACTTTTTAATTAATACGGCAGCCGCCCGACAGCAATTTACTTCAATAACAAAATGAAATCAAATACAAACAAGGAAAACAAAATTTGATACAATTTTAATGATGTTCACTCTGATTTTTCTACTTGCAGATCTGTCTCTTTATCTCAAAACTTATCATTATTGACGGCAGGTGTCCTTAAATTACTCTCAGGTAAGTTGCCACAACAAAAGCCACTGATTAGCAATGGGCTGAAATTGTGGGATGTACTCACTGAAGCATTCATTCAAACCAACGAACCAACCAGCGAGTGAATAAAAAAAAAAAAAAGAAAAGAAAAAAAAAAAAAAAAAAAAAAAAATTTTACTATGCACTTTTTTATGATAAATGATTTGCGATTTGTGTGCATTCGTTGAGTTTTATAGACGTTTCATTACCAGTTCCGCCCCTCTCCCAGTGACTATTTGTGCATCGTAAAAGAGAGTGGAAAAAAGGCAAGGAACATTCAGATGAAAATTCTATGCAACTGCATGAAAAATTGCAGATCCTTTTTGGCTACAAATGGAAAGAGGAAGGTAGACGATATTTGCATGGAGTTTAGTCTACAATAATTTGAGTTTTAATGCCGGGTAACAAAGCCAAATGATTTAAAGTGCATTTCAATGTGGAATGACACGTTTTCAATGTCTGCCTTAAACCGCAAGATGTCAGCCCTTTTTATATAAAACAAATTTAACATTTTTTTTTCTTTTTGAAACGGTGAAAGAAACAAAAAACAATTAAGACTAGGATAACGAACAAGGAGCATTGAGCTTGCAGGAGCAGTCAGGCTAACGCTTGACGGCAGCGGCGAGGCCATGACAACAATTACGAGATCCATTTAACTTTGGCAGGATGCGAAGAATGCGACACATGTCGCAAAAACGCAGCGGGGCAACTCTTGAGATGGGCTGATGAGGCAAGACATAATGGAGAGTGTGAGGGGCATTTGGCTGGGGGTCGGCGTCAACAAAACTGGCGACATGCCGACTGCACTCACTCTCATTCTCTCTTTCCCTCTCGTTCAAGCAGAGACCCATTCGCATTCATGTCTCTCAAGCCCGTTAAAAAGTCACAAAAAAGGAAAACGAAAATAAAAATACATATAAGTATAAAGCTAAAAGAAAGTTGGAACCAACGTCGACGTCGCCTTTGCTAAAAGCGCACAAATCTTGGCAAACGTTGCAAAATATGAAGCAGAGCGGCAAAGTCGAGTCCTTCCCATACACATACACACAAACACACACACACGTATACATATGTTTGAGTCCTGTGAGTGTGTGTGTGTGTGTGCAGACAATCAACACACGATGTTTTTGCGCTCATTATGCGGCAGCTGTATTCACCACGTGTGTGTGTGTGTGTCTCTGTGTCCTTTGTTGCTCCTGGGGCATAAACATTAAGTCACAACCATCCACAGACAATGAAAGCAACACGCCAACCCTGCCAATACACTTTCTTTATTTTCAAATATTGAATTGTTCATCCTTATATATAAATTCTGCATATATTTAAATTCTGCTAACATAAAATATAAATCAATTAACTTCATAGCGTAGCGTAATCAAAAATCATTGATACTCCAAATTGCCAAGCAACATAATTCGGACTTGGGTTGGATAAATGCCAAATCGATCTGAAGCACAGATTATTCCCACAATACCTAAGAAATTATAGACAAAAGTAAGGGATCTCTCGAAATTGAAAAGACATCAACATTATTTTATTTAATAACAAAGATTTTGTTTCAAGTAGAAGTTAGTCAGCTTCAAATTGAGGAAAATTTGGATAGTATTCTTATTATTGATATGTTTGTTGAAGATTTTTTGGTTCATCTAGTAGGAAAGGGAAACAGTTGAGCTTTTTTTTTTATAAGACAATGTAGCCTATTAAATATAAATTAGATTTTAATGAAAATTATTGCCTTTGACAATTTAAATCCAATTCACTTTCTTTCATAGTTCAAGAGTACTAGAATACTTTACAATGAATTCGTGGCGTAAAATAAATCCAATTCAAATTTTGGTGCTAAGCATACACTTAAAAACAAACGATCAAGATATATCCACACGATTTTTCGGTACATCATCTCAATATAATGGATCAATACTATAAGTTGTTATAATTTAAAAACTAAAAGGAGAAAGGTTTTGATGATGATACCTTGAAAGGCATGAATTTCTAGTGCCAAATACCAACTGGGTAATGATGTACATGTCGTTACATAATTGCGTTTCACTTGAAATTTTTTGTAGAACCCTGACATTGACTAGGCCGAGAGGTCAAAGGAACATGTAAAGAGCATACGACAGTAGTCATACATACATAGACAGAAGAGCATTATAATGCACTTGCAAGTCATCTGAGGCATTAAATATCAAAGAAGGCAACTTCGGCTGTGCCGAAGTTTTTATACCCTTGCAGTCCTTGACAAGAATATTTTTACTTGTTCAAAATTCTTTTCCTTCAACTCATTTCATCGATACACAAACAAAACATTCAAATTAGTACTCTTTGTTCTACAATTTTTTCTTCTTCCCTCAGAGCATAAAGTGAATATATATTCTTGTTCAGCATCAACAGCCGAGTCGATCTAACCATGTCCGTCCGTCCGTGCGTAGGAATACCTATGTATATCTCAGAGACTATAAAAGCTAGAGCCACCAAAGTTTGTATGTAGACTAGTGTAGTATTTACAGTTATCGAGTTTGTTTCAAAGATTTGCCGCGTCCTATTTGATTAAAATCGGAGAGGAACACGAATATAGAAATGTTTTACTAGGCGGTCCAAAAGGTCGGAGTTGGACGTAGGCTAGTGGCGGCGCTACAGTGCACGTGTGTTTCTAAAAGTGAGCAAGATAGCATAAAAAACATACATTTGGTCTTCGATATTCAAAATATTTGTTTCACCTGGTGCATAGTATACCTAAGTCGGCTGGACGACTTACTTACATCATTTTTTTTTTATGTTTATGGCGAGGGCACTTTAAATTATTTAAGTTTGTTGACCAATTTGCGTTTGAGAAATGAACTAGTATGTAGTTGGTAACAGCTGCAATTCACCAGCCTGGCGAACAGCAACGCTAGCTTGTGTTGGCCATGTCCACGTGTCCCTCTCTATGCCCCTCTCGCGGCCCTTAACTTTTGGGCTAAAGTGTAGCGGCATTCACTCGTGCACTCATGAAAGTCAATTAAGCGTATTATTTGTGTATGTATATGCGTGTGCGTGTGTGTGTGTGTGTGTGTGTATGTGCATCACGCTTATCATGTCAATTCTTGGCATCGCCATCATGCAACAAACGGTTACCCTTCCACACAGATACCAAACACCCACACACGCGAGAGCACTCTGCCTCCAGCTACCACCCAACCCGCCACCCGCCAGCCCACCCATCCCTTTTTGGGGTTCTCCTTTCTCGAGTTCAACCCTTTTGATGGCATTTCATGGAGTGTTGTGTTTGGTTATTGTGCAGCATGATTTCTGTCGTTTCAATTTCGATTTCGATGTGTAAAATGTTTGCAGTTGATTGCGGCTCTTAACTTGTTTAAAGATTCCACAAAAACCAAAAGCGACAACCACTGAGAAGTAGAATTAGAGTTACTCAAAATTAGGGTAAGGGGTAGAAGGATTTCAAATGAGATTTAAACCACTTGCTCTGTAAAATGTTGAAGCATATAAAGAAGGGGCAAGTCCATATTTTGCATAGAATAAAATTTAAATTCCTCCTGCCCTCTTATGCAATCATTACTCATTGAGCTCAAATTAAAAACAATTATAAAATTATCTGAAAATTAAAAAACAAAATTAAATTAGATTTAGTTAATAATGCCATTTAGTTAACACACACTCAAATTTATTTTCTAATACTGACTAACTAAGGTAGATGTCGATTGTAACGAAACTCAAGGGACGGCCCTAATGACTTTTGTCTCATGATCCCTTTGTCTTGTTAAGCATCGTTTGTTTTCCACTTGAAAAACAAATAAAGTTACTCACTATTAACTCGTCCTAAAAATATCAACTAGTTGCCAAATTTGTATATATTTTTAAAATCAAATTTGTCACCATTTCGATATCCTACGGTAACTAATTCTTTTCATTGCTTAAACTTGGCTAATTTACGGCTGACCACAATATGGTTAATTGGCCAGTAAACATTTGACAATCGATATGCTGTCCATGCACTGTAAATGACTTGTGAACGATTTGTTTTATGTATTCTGTCTTTGCACCATGTCCATTAAGTTGTTTGCGACTCAAGGTGCAGCCGTATAAACATTTTCCAACGAAAATTGATATTAAAATGCCATGAAAAGTGTAAGTGAACTTTTCCCTTTCCACATAATTGATGGCATGTCCATAAAAAAGAAGCAAAACGCACACACACGACGACCTCAACCTGATGCGGCACCAGAAACAACTTTTCCAGTTTTATACACACCCTGTACTGTACTAAGGCGAAAGATGGCCATTTTAGGTGCAAGCAAAAGTAGAAAACAAAAGTAACTCAATGATTGAAGTTGCTTGTCCAGTTTTTGATTTCATAGTGTTCGTTACAGAAAAAATTGTACTTGAATTGAATCATCACCAGTTTTGCTTCATTTTGAATGGTATGTGAACTTTAGATGAATTTTATCATTCTATTAATAAAACTTTATTAAGTTTAATCAACTTCGATAAAGTAATAAACATAAGTGACAATGATTGTAAATGTAACTTATTAATCCAAACAATTATATTTAAAATTAAAATAGTGAATATTTTGATACGCTCGATTTGTCCACTTTTGATTAACTGAATATACGCTTTACTAAATTTTCAATAAAATTCCTTTTCTTTATTTGGACAAATAGAAACAATTTTACAAACTTCTCTTTTTAACTAAAATACTGTAAGGGAAATTTACCATTTTAGTGTTATCGATAACGTTCTAATTACAGTTTTTTCTGGTATTACGTTTTGAGTACGAGATAATTATTTACGAATTTAACTTTAGTTAAATATTCAAATAACTATAGTTTTCCAGTATCCGTTGGCAAATATTTAATAATAACATTGCCTACTAATTGCATTTATCTAAAGGCAGAAAAAATGTGAGATTAAATTAATTATATAAAGTTAGTTTCATGTCTACAGGATATCTTATAGTTGACTAACTCTTTTTGACCATTGACTAGTTTTGCTTTTTGGTTTTTTACGGTTGTATTTGCCATGCAAATCATCATTAAATATAATTGGCTATAATTATCACCGCTGAAGAAAACACAAAAAAAAATGAAACAAACACAAAAACCAACCAACTCACTTCGAGTCAGCGTTAGTTGGTCATTTGTCTAACCTCAGGTCTCTTTGCTATTTTGTCTAATTTAACTTACTATCTCAATTTTTTGTTTTTGCAAAAAGTGGGCGGGTAATTTTCTGTCAAATTTTGTATGATTTGGTATTTCATTAAAAGACTTGGAAAATCTTGCTTCCTGGTAGATATGTATATGGGCAATTCATGCCACACAAAAATTGGCAGCTGTCCATCTATCAAAAATGAGTATAGTAAAACTAACGAAGATTCCATACCCTTTTTAAAGTTTTCTAAGATGATTGACAAAGTTAGTGAAAAAAGTGCAATACCCCAATAGCCCATTAGGTAAACTGTAAAATTGCCTTTGAAAATTGGCAACTATCCATTTGTTTTCTATTGTTCACGAGTAATTTTGGTAAGGTGGGCGTATTTCTAATAAGCTTGCACAATAACCAGGAAAAAAATTTCTTATGCAAAATATAAATTTCATCCATAACTATTGTTATTCAAAGATTGCAGATAATTTTGTCAAAATGTATATCAGAGAACAAGACTAACAAAGATCGAATAGCATTGTCATTCGATTGTACATCAAGTTAAGCAATTTACGTTCTCTCAAATAATGAAGATTGATTTAAAGTAATTTTTTTGACGGCTTTCAATTTCAGCAATTTTGAAAAAAATAAACAGAGAGAGAGAGAGAAAGAGAGGCAGATAAGTTGAACAACTCTAATTTGGTGATTGTAAGTTTTGGGTGATTGTACATACATTTGTACATTTGTATGGCCACAGAAGGAGGAGGTGCATCAAGTGACATAATGTTTGTGTGTTGAACATAAGGCAATCATTTGTTATAACATATTTCACCTGTCAATTACACTGCACTACATGCACAACAATTCAACAAATTGACACTAAGTATGATAAACACGACAAATCAGAATGGAATTATGTAAATACTAATCACAATACATAAGTAAATTAAGCTTCAAGATGGAGAGAATATATATTTTAAAGTTTTAGCAAGCTGACGTAAACGACAACTTCCTTCAATAAATCAAAGACAAAAGTTCCAGCGAGGCCCATATTTTGGAGACCTATCGATTCATTTTCTAGTCACCCGTCATATCATTAGGGTGCAGTGCAGCAAAGATTTACTATTTATCGTTGCGTTACTTAGATTAAAAGTTAGTCCTTCGAAAAAATTCGAAATTTTTAAGATAATAACAGATGATAAAATAATTATGAAAGTAAACATCCAAACACAGGTTACTTAATTATTAATTAAGTTGATGATTATTGGCAATTTCTTACTTGCATATTTTTTATATATACAATCCTAGTTAACATAATATATTAATACTTACTCCATTGATCATTATTTTGAAATCAATTGCTAGACTTTTGCGAGTCGAGGTAAGCTTTTGTGAAACAATTTTGTTCAGGAGTGTTAAGTGGATTTTTTGTTTTTCTTATTAACTCTCAACACGAAGGCGCTTTTCTTTCATTAACAAGACCAAAAATTATGAATGTTGCTCTACCTACCATGGCGACAAGTAGCAAACAGGCTATGAGATAGCCAGTAGACAACTGAAACGAAGACTGGAATTTGATTGGTGTCCGACACATGGATATTTAATAGATTTTTGCCGTCTTTATACAGTTTTTTCTATTTTTTTTTTTTTTTTTTTTTTTTTTTTTTTTTGTTTTAGGGAGAGTTGTGGAGTTACATAAAATCATCAGCATTGAGCTATGATTTACACAAATTATTTTGTAATATGCGTTGGCAAGTTATTGCTTTAAGCTATGGGATGTCTTAACCCATCTTCCAGCCACCAACTAGGAGATGGCCAGATCCCAATCCCAAACATCTCACAGTTTTACAGTACGCCATCGTTGACGTTGTCGTTGTCCGTTGTCTGTTGCCTGTCGCCGTGAGCCGAAAGTCAAACAAATCAGTCCTGCCAGAAGATTAATGGCGGCATTATTGTGTCGGTGTCGGTGTCGCTGCCATAGTCATCCACACAACGTCATGGGCTAGACTTTCAGTTTTCAACTTTTAGCTTTCAGACTTCCAGCAGCAGCCATCATCGACATTGGCAATTTCATCATGCAACTGGTCAACTTAGCCAAAAAAAAAAAAAAAGAATTCCCCATCAAAAATGTTCTGCCCTTTGGGGTCTCGAGTGTGTGTTTTCAAAAATGTTGCATGCGATTTTTCTTGCAGTAAATAATTTTTCATGCCAGCTGTCCATGTTGGAGGTCTGTCTGATTGTCTGTTCAGTTCCGTTTCGCTATGCCTTTTGGTTTCTCTCCATTTTACTGACTGAAACTGCTGCTCCTCCTCTTATTCCTCTTGCTTGATGTGTACGTTTTGTCTGTCATATTACAGCCCATTGATCAGCTAGCCCATTCTTTGGCCAGTCCTTGCCTTCCTCTCTCTCTCTATCTCTCTCTTTCGCCCGTTGTCTGGTTTTGTGTACATTTTGGATTATGAACTCTTTAAAGCCCTCTTTTTCTGTCCGTTTTTTTGTTGAGGGAGTCGGCTTAGAAGATGCCAATGCCAATGCCAGTGACTGATAGCCAATTGATGGGCCTATAGATAGAAAGCAAGCAGTTGCTGTGGTTTCTAAAAGCTTTAATTTGCTTGGTGATTGATTTACAAATAAATATTGATTAGAAAACGTAAATATTTCAAAACAACAGGTATTTTTATTTTTATCACAAATGCTAAGTCTCAATTAAACAAAAGTAAAATCAAATCAAAGGAAACATTTATTACCAAACGAAAAAGATGTCGTTATTAGCTGAAAATCGTTAGGCGATTGTAAAAAAATCCCGTATTGATTAATCGTAACTCTGATCAAATGGGTTCTCATTTCATTTATACCTGTGATCAATATTTTGGCCTTTCTATTTATTTTAATGATTATGGTAATCGTTTCTCTGAGAATCTACGAACTTGTGAAAGAAATACTCTATGCAATTCAAGAAGAAGCTGATCGACAATAAATCGAAGGAGAAATAGTAGTAGAAGACAATACTTTTGTGTCTGTTCTCGACAAAATACAAAAAAAAAACATAAATTTTTTCACATCATTTTTATTCATTTAATATATTTGTTTAAGAAAATAAGTAAAAGTATACGAAAATATAGGAAAACCTCAATTTAATTAAATTTATATATCATATATTTAAAAGCTGGGATCAGTAAAAGTATTTAAACATTTTAGAGTATTCAAATGTTGGGAAATGTATAATTAAGATCTATAAATAGTCAAGTTTTTAATGGTTTCTCGGACAATTGATAATTCACAGCATCAAAAATATCTGTTTTACGGTATGTAAGGTAGTCCAGCCCTTTCTTAAAGCAAACTTTTTCATATATTTTACTTTATTTTAACTAATCGTATACCTATTATTTATTTGTAGATTGAATTGTCCTTGTGTGCATTATTTTTCCTTTGATTCATACATATTCGAGAATTTCTGCTTAGGGCTTATTAGACAAATGAAGGGTTGACTCAAAAACAAGAAATAATTTATCACAAAAAAAATAAAAGTATCTATAATTTACAATAATTTTATTGATATCAACAAGAAAAAAAAAAGAAACACCTTTTGTAAATGAGTTTGGTTTCCCTGTACTAAAAGATAGTTAATATAAATTATTTGCACTCAAAACTGTGATACAGTTTTTGTACCACTGTGCCTCCATAATGATTTGGAACTTCTGTTGCCAGAAATGCGTCATTGAAGGTTTCCGCAAACGATTCATTTGCTTGCCACTACGATTATTTTTGTTCAAGCCGATTTCATGTCACACACACACACATGGCACGCGGTGGCTATGCAAATTTGTTAAGTCTATTGAGCTGTCGTTCTGTGGAAGGCCTAGACCAAGGTAAAGCATATTGTGCTGTAACCAAAAAAAGCTGCCTAACAATCCACAAACAGAAGCAGCGCAGCAGCAAGTTAGCTCTAGGAACCGTTTGGCATCAGGTGGCTTGAGTGGGTGGTGGCTTGGTTGGTTGATGCAAAAGTTTACCATCCCTTCGTGTCCCACTACCACCACCAACAACGACCACATAGAACATTTAATTAAATTCCTTTGCACCTTTAGTGCTGCGCTAAAAATTCCAAACGCTTGGCGAAAGGACTGAACAGGGTATATGCAGACAACTCATACCTTGACACCACCATCAGAGCTGACTGCCTGCCTGCCATCCTGCGATCCACTCACTGGTAGCAATAACGAATTAATCTTTGCGGTTACGGCCGAGTAAGCCCTACAAATGAGGCATTTGATTTTAAAACTAGCTTTGGCCCACTTCACGCCCCCTCCACAAAACTTTTACCGAGACAAAAAGCGTTAAAACCCATCTTATGCACCGGCAACTGGATTCAATCAACTACTCTGTGAATTATGTTGACATGGCACGCACCAAAGGCAAAACATTTACAACCACAGACACGAAGAAGGAGAACAGAAAAGGGAATGAGGAATACAGAAAGCTTGAAGTAAAGATTTAACCCAAATGACGACAAAGTTTTCAATTTACGGGCACAATTTTGCCTGCCACTTGCATCAACGTCTTCAGTTGGTTGCAAATGCGCCTCAAGTCACAGGAAGGAAATGCATAACAAAAACGTTTCTTATTTGCCAAGGAAGAAGAGTAAACTAAATATGGAGAAAGAGAGTTGACTGTTTAATCGATATGGCTTATATGAAAAACATAATCGATTCAGCTGGCTTAAGTTCCATATTTTCGGGTATCGATTTCGTTAATGATCCGCAACATGAAATCAAAATCAATTCAATTAACCAAAAGCCAAAGGCGCCAACTTTTTACTGAGTTTGAGCCTTCTTTTTTTTTTTTTTTTTTTTTTTATTCGTTTACGCAGATAATCCAATATGCCACATCTCTCTAGACCCTTGGCACATTTTGCTGCTGCTGATGCTGCTTACTTGTCCTTGCCCCAAAGCAACACTTGGAGCTTGGTCGTTTAAGCCACTTGCTGTCGATTTTCTTTTTTTTCGCTCCTTTTTCTGTGAATGTGTGTGTGGTTTTTTTTTTTTTTTTGGGAGAGTTTTGTGCTTGTCCTTTGAGGCAATCAATCCGTGTTAATGGCTCCGCAGCTAAATCAAAAGAATTGCTCCATCGCCGGCAAAAAAATAAATAAATAAAAAATAAAGCAAATAACGTTTCTATCTTATAACGAAGGATTGTAAACTTTGTACAAATATTTTGCCACTTAAGTTTTCGCCCAAAAGATGGCTTAAGTTAAATTGTTCTTGGTTTTTTGTGTTTTTTTTTTTTTGTTTTTGTGTGTATGGCCCCTACCATACTTGCAATTTCATTATGTTGTTACTAACCATCCAAAAACTTGGTCAACAAAAAACTTGCACACACATGTTGAGCGAGAAGGTTAAAGCCATGTCTGCCACGGGGTCTGTGGCAAGTGCAAGAGAGGGTCAAATGCAATTTGTATGCCCGTCAAATGCGTCTCGTTATTGCGAAATTTAGAACTGCTCGAAATAAGTCTAACAAATTTTCAAGCAAACGAGGCAGACGCAGTTACACCAGCAACAACAACCACAACAACAACAAGTGCGCACACACACATTCATAGACCTTGAATGAGATTCTTGTACAAACTTAAATATAAGAACCTTGTGTGTGTGTGTGTGTGCACACCCAGCAAATGTGTCTAATTCATAATTCATTCAAATATGCCCTTCGATTTTCGACATTAAACAAGTTGATAATTCTGCAACCTTTATAGCTATTTAGCATACTTTAGGGAGCCTTCGAAGCAGAAACCAGTTAGTTTAATTTCAAATATTTCTCTATTCCTAGCATACTTTTCGGAAAAGCACAATCGCAATATAGTTTATCTTATCGTCTTAAATTCTAGAAGTTCCTTAAAGAACGCACGTAGCTAAAGGAAATTTTATAAAGTATTTGTAAATCAAATACCCCTTGGGGCAAAGGGAGAAAAATAATGTTAACTCGCTGGAGGAGGGAAAGAACTCAATAATTATTTCGCCTTAATTCTCTGTGAAAAGGAGAATTTTGAATTAAATCACAATACTTGTGATAATCAGGAAAAACATACTCTTAATAGTCATTGTCCCAGACAATATAACTTTGGCTCTTAAGTTTATAAATTATAAATGATAATTACCATATGCCGTGCTTTGCTTGAAGACATTTTTTTTTTTTGTTAATTTTGTTATATGCTCATTATGTTATTGCATACTTTTGAGGGCCAAGTTCTGCCATTCCATTCCAGGTTTTTTTAGTTAACTTTAAGTTGTGTGTGAAAATTTAGTCATACTAGTATTTATTTGTTATAAATTTGTGTTATTTGTTATTATTTATTTATTTCACTTTGCATTATTATAGATAGATTTTATAATATTTAGCTATGTGGCTCAATAAAACTTCCGAATTCACACTGGTAAAGCTAAAAATGAAACGAATTTACTGATTATTGTACAAATTCGCAGAACTAGTCATAAAGCAGATGTATTATTGCCTATAATTTACTTATCGAATTATCACTTGAACTTGAAACTGTATACAACTCGTTTTTGTTAACTTATCGTTGACATTTGCATCATAAACTTGAAGCATTAAATGCAAACGGTATTTTTTTCTGCTTTGTCTTTTGTTTGTTAATTACATTTTTTAAAATCGAACAAATGTTAAAGTAATATAAAATGTAATAGGACTTTGAGCATTAAAAAGTGTTTTTTGTCAGTGGAATTCACTTTGTTTACTACTTTCAAAAGTTTTCGACGTGCTGAGTATATTCTTTAACAATGTTCATATTTTATGCCAGTTTTTATTTTGATTAAGTTGTTGTTATTATTACATTAGAAATACCTTTTTTAAATTAGTCGGAATGAAATTTAAGTCAAATTAAGCAAATTATACGTTCTCTGTAGTTGATTTTGACAGCTTGTTTCTCCAAGTGAGACAATTTGTAACGGTAGAATATAATTAACCTAGTAGCTTATTGCTTATAATTATATATAATTTTGTACTTTTATATCTCTAGGTGCTGAAAAAGTGTCAGACAAGTTAACACTGCAATTCTTAGTCGACTTCCAGTGAGCTTTAATTGAGATATATGCCGTATCTTATGATAAATCTTTTTTACATAAACATACAAATTTTAACAATTTTGCCACCTGGACCAACAAGAATATGTCTTCTGTAGCTGGAAAAGTCACAGAGAGACTGAGACAGGGAGACTCGATGGGTTTCGGTGCTGTTCTCTTTATGTTCCTTTGGCAAAGTGTACGTGCATTAAAAGTTTAAGCGCCAAAGTTGTCCAGACCGAAAAGCCGAAAGTGAACCGTCCATGCCCCCAAAAACCCATATCACAAATTCCAAACCCAGTGCCAAGTCAACCAACCAGCCCAAACCAAACCAATCCATGCCATTCACACACACACACACACACACACACACACACACACACACACACACACACACACACACACACACACACAGTCGTATTTGATCCAAAGCAAGCCGGAAGTGGCTGTGGCGTTGTGAATTGAGCTGCGGGGTAGTGGAAGATTTGAGGTGAATGTAGTTTAATTATGTAGAAATCGAGACACGCACTTTTCACAGGCGTGTGTGTGATGCAATCGACACGCCCACTCAACGACACGCAAAATTTTGTGGGCTTAGGGAGTGGGAGCACTTCTACTTTTTTATTTTCGTCTTTTGGATGGATGGATGGAACCCGAGTCCTAACTTTATGCGATTATAAATTCTGTTGCATGCCAGTGGTTAGAATGAGAGCTCGAACTCGTCTAGGTAGCTGATGATGTTGCTTCTTTGCGTTGCATTTTGGGGCAAATAAAATTTAGTTACCTGGCACTTAAACAATTTAAGGTGTTGACCAATTTAAAAACGAAAAACTTTCCTTCTGTCGGCGACGCATAAATTTTAATAAAAAAAAAAAGTGAAAAGCAAAGCAACCTTAGTTCAGTTTGTATAATTTGTTTGTTTTTTATTTCTTGTATTCCTTTATTTTATTTTATTTCTGTTGGTGGTATTAACTGCGAACCGTGGGTTGCAGTCGTTTATATCAATTAGCAATGAGCCAGACAGTCATAGGACATACACACACACACACCAGGTGAAGCCGTCGCTAGGCGGCGCAGTGGCTAGTGACTCAAGTTAAAATCGTGTTGGGATTTACCTTAAAAATTATTTTCTGAGTGAGGTTAATTGATTTATATTACTTACTTTTGTGTTTTTCTCGCCCAATGGAACTAATTTGATTTATTTTTCGGATTAACTTATAGTTCAAATCGATTTGGAGTAGAATGCAATGTAATATAAACTTTAATTTTATACAATTTGGAAATGTGTTTGAAGCTTCTTGCTTGTTAATTAATATGAATTAAGTAGTTCAATTAGTAGGTACTTAACTAGTTTAGTCTATTCTTAAAATTTACTTTTAGTTTCCGATACATATACCTCCTTTAATTCTTTATATTCATTAATTAGTTTCATATTGTTTTGAGTTTTAGACATATTGAGCAATTCACTTATTTGATGTCTTGACTTGGCGATTCCTTTAATTAGCTGAATATTCAATTAAACCATGATCTTAAACAATCCGCTTTGGTTTATTTTTTTCTTCTCCGCCATTTTGCCGAATGAGTGAGAAACGGATACAAAACAAATCGCATGGCCAACGCAATTTCACACTTTACCAACTACAAATTGCAACATCATAGCCATGGCCAAAACCATGGACTAGCCATAGCCATAGAATAGAGGGGCGAGAGAATGAGTGGAGAACGAATTCCTTCAGCTAAAGGCACTTCAACCTTACCCAACCTCGATCCTCTATGATTATATAGATGACGATGGCGGAGGCGCATGGAATTTTATGATTTATGAGTGCGTTTCTCGGGTCGTTCCTGGGCAGCCGCAGCAGCCTGTGATGGCTTTAACGATTTTTATTTTATTTTCTTCGTTTTCGTCTTTGTCGACCGACAATTGCTGTTTCTTGGATTTTCCTATTTCTCTTCATTTTTTCTGTGTGGTGTGTGTTTGTGTGTGTGCCGAGGCCGTGCACTGGGTCTAACAGTTTCCATCGAAAGTGTTGGCCCTCTTTTTTCTTTCTATGCCCGTTGGCATTAGTTGGGGTTACTTCGACTACCCACCATTTGATAAATGAGTTTCTATGCATTTCTCTGCAAGGCTAAAAATTCACCCTGAATTATGAGCAATGCGACAATGTCATTGGTTTTAGTTCAATCTGTCAGTGGCTAGCAAATTGATCTGCCTGGCAGTGCATTCAGAATCATGCAATATTCCAAAAAGGATTAAGCTTTAGTAGTTGGACAATATTTTTGGTTTTTATAGTTCCTCTACTCATAACTAAAAACTTTTAAAATAATTTTAGGAATTTACATATTGTAATGATCAAAAAAGTCTCACTCAATTTACGACACAAAAATATAATGTGCGTTTTAAGCTTATTCATGATCAACTCTCTTTAAAGATTGGCAATGAAATGTTAAAGTCTGTAGTTTTTGCAGCTGATAGTATTCCAGGCACTTGGACAATGATCATTGCACAAGTTATTGCTAAAGTACATACTGAAAGCATTCATGGAAAGTAGTTAAATTCAAACAATTGAATAGCTGCCAATCGGCAAAGGAATTTCGTATATATCATAGTATTGACTATCTGGCCATAAAGTTTGCTCCCGGATGACCTATTATAATCAAGTATTTTTTATTATTGCATTTTAAATGAAACTTTCTAATAAAATTTATGAAACTTTCGTATTTAATGATGATTAGTTAACATTTTTACATTGACCCTGCGGATTGGTACTAGCTTTCTCATCATATAACTTTCTGGAGGAGCTACATGAACTTTATTTTGTAGTGTGTATCAAATCAGATGTAGGGTTAAGCAATTGCTGAAACTCTAGTTATTATTCTTAAAGTTGGCTTGGTGAAAGTTCTTACAAAGTGTTTTAGCAAATAGTTGCATTCACACTTAGATAGATAGTTTGTCTTTTTAATTAGTGGCAAAATGTGACGGGAGGATGATCCAAAAACCTGAATACAAAATTCCGTCAGAGCTATTGACTTTATGTGTTTACTTTGTGTGGATTATGGATTATTATATGGCAATTATATTTCACATTCTCCCTCTCTGTATTTGTATCTGTATCTTTGTCTTGTGTCAATTTTGTAGTAAGTGGATGATGGCCTTAAGTAAATGTAAAATTTGTCTCAATTTAGAAAATGACGATACAAAGCATTCAACATTTTGGCGTATTTGAGTTTAGCATTTAATTTGCATTAGTAGCAACAGCTGCTGTTCTTCCCCTTCCTACTTTCAGCTGCTTGTGTGTCTCTCCGGCTGGTTGGCATTGAATCGATATTATCTGTGGCTGCAGTCAACTTCAGGCATTGTTTTCCTTTTGGCCACTAACAATATGCCACAATTTGGAGACCGGTCTTGATAAATGTCCTCCTAGCTGGCTGGCTGTTTAGCAGTGACTGTGGTCAGTTTGTTTGGTCCAGGACTTACCTTCAATGGACAAATTAACATTTCGACAAAGGCAACCTAATCAAATGTCACAATCACGCATGCGGCCTGTCCTTGGCAGGCAGTGGCAATGCCAGCAACAGCAGCAACAGTATTCAGGACCTAACCCTCACGTTCAGCAAGTATCCCCAAAAAAGCAACGCACTTCTACGCTATGCGGGACGGTGTCCTGCCCTTCGCATAACTTTCACTCTTGTCAGTTGCAAATTACATCGCACGTCTGCAGTCTAAAGCAGATCCTTGGGGGGTGGTGTCGTAATTTAAAGCTTATTTTGACACTCTTCGCAATGTGTGTGAGTGTGTGTGTGTGTGGCAAGGAGTCATCGTTGTCGTATCCTCTTTTACAGCTTCAACTCCGTGCAGTTCTCCAGTAACAGGCAAAAACAAAAGCACCCAATTTGCATCTTTCAAAATCGTGTTTTGTTACATTTTGTGCATGCGCAAAAATTTGCATACAACAATTAACACTCCGAAAGGCGGCATCAGAATCCTTGATGTGAGGAGGCTAGCTCTCATGCACACACTCATATACATACACATGTGTCTCCTCTCCTAAGGCTTTTCATCCTCATGAACAACATTGCGTATGCTTAATTTCTAACCAAAAATCACAGAGAGAATTCGAGACACACAGAGACAGGGAGAGAGAAAATGTAAAATAAATTAACACCAACCACAAATGCAACTGAACCGTACTATATTTGGACTTGTGCATATTATAATATGCAAATACAATTTCATCCCAAAGAACACAAAATTTTTGCATCTCTCATTCGATTCAATTGGCTAATGGTTTAACCGGCTTTTTCTTTTTTTTTTTTTTCTTGAAAAACATTTGGCACTAGAAATATAATCAAAATTGAAGTTCACAAGGAAACAATTGATTTTCATATGTACATATATTTTTATAAATTGATTATTAAAGTAAATCATTGGATTTTCGTTTTGATCAGAGTTTTTCAATTTTCTCTTACATTTTTTGTGGCTGCCCTTGAACTGACGAAATGACCAAAAACTTTCAATCAGTCAAATGCAACAAATTGATTGAATTTTGACAGGCAACTTATGTTATACCCATTACACGAAAACTTGGAAAATGTTGCAACAGAAAATATATAAATACATACATAGGTACATATATGATACTAATAACACAAAACTTGAAGCTAAACCACTCCATAAACTTGCTGTAGAGATCTTATACGCATTTTGCATGTTATATTATTTTGAGAAACTTGTGTGTGTATTATTTTGTACTAATTTGTAAAATGCTTTCATCAGCTTAAGTGGTATTAAAACGACAAGTCAGGACATGCAGTTACTTTTATTTTTTATTTGAAAGAAATTTTCGGCGCCAATAGTTGCTTTATTTAACACTTATCAACACATCCATGCCAATTTAGCTGTTACGCAACACTGAAATCTAAGCCTTTCGAGTCTTAAATCGATTGTGATATAACTTAACGTGTAATAAAAATGTATCGTTGTTTTGAAAATTTTAGAAATTTAGTTGACTTGAGAATGAACAAATTAATCTATTTAACTTCCATTAGTTTCCTAAATGATTTAAAATATGGTCAGTATCAATGTTTATATAAAATATCGCTATGTGTCTTGAGGAACTCTTTAGTCTTACAATTAGAGGATTTAGATAAATCAACTCTATCAAAGGAGATTCAAATAAAAACTTAAAGAATTAAAATATGTGCAAATATGCCATCATTTTCAGTCCTGAAGGGCATTTCACATTGTGCAATTACTTGGCTTGTTAAACGTTTAAAGAGCTTAGCCAATTTAGAATTTTTTCACAATCAATGACCTTCCAAAGTTTTTACAATATCTATATACCCTTTTACTGCCCCTATGATAGGTATTAAGAGCTGCGGGATTTTGGAGCCTTAACTTGCCAATGCATTTTGTGTTTTTTTTTCCGCCTTTTGTATTTCTTTTCGCTAGCCTTGTTTGTTTTTCGGCTACTTTTTTTTTTGCAACAAATTGAACATTTTCATTAGATTTTGTTTTACCAGAGGAAGAAAACGAGTGAGGTTTTTGGGAGAGAAAGAAGAGGTGGTGGGAGGAACGAAAGGGAAATGCGGGCAGACATTCAATTGTATTGCCCAGGAGAGTGATTCAATTGAATTTGTTTGTTTTAGTATACGGTTCATTTATTTGCAAAAACGAATGAATAACAGGCACCAAGCGAGAGAAGCAGTCTCTGTTGTCCCTCTCTAGCTTTCACTCTTTGTATTTGCTGAAGTTTTGTCGAACTTCCGGTCAAATGGGAAGCACAAGCATTTCGGAGACCATTCCCACACTCCCACACACCTCATAACATATGCTCTGCGGCATTGTTCAAGTGCAGACTCAAGGTATTGTAGTACATTCATACATAAGAGAAGTTCTTACAAAAAGTTCCACTCGAACAACTTTTCCCATTCCTGTTGCTCCACAACCATCTTTTCCTTCGCCCCATTTACCATTCCACGTAGTCTCTCTCTAGGGAGCGCTTAAGATTTCATTGTGTAGAATTTACCTTGGGCCAAGGGCCAACCCTTCTCCCACCTTAGCAACCCTCTAGCATACATATGTGCGGAAAATTCGCGAGTAAATTAAGTATAAATGAAGTTGCCAGCGATTGGAAGCATTTAAATGTTGAATCATAATGCAATATTTTTCCAAAATATATTTTATTCATCAAATTTCTCTACCATTTGTTTTGCCCACGTTTTGTGCTTCAATATTCACTTTTGGGGTTAACACGTTTAAATTTCAAGAAATTCAAATTGCCTGCAAACCCAAACATAATATTAGAAGTACATATTGGGGATACACAGTGCACACACACACATAGAGAATACGACAAACATGCACAGACACAAACATACTCACCAGGATTATAACTAGGGGAATCCGATTAAATATCTAAAGTATTAGCTAAATGTTTCTCATTGTTCATGATTTCTATCTTCATAATACATACATAAATCCGATTTGATTAAATTCTAAACACACAGGCACACACCCACACATACACCGACAAATTAGCCTCGGGTTGCGCCTGTAAGTAGACTTTACATTATAATAATAAGTAAATCACTGTCTCCTCCAACATATCTCAGGCACAAATTTACTGAATGGCTTTAAAACCTCATTGTTATACAATAAAACACATCATTTTCACCTTTTGACAGCATTAAAATTCTCAAGCATATAGAAAAATATTTAAAACAAATCACTGGATAATTTAGATATATGTAGATATGATTTTAGTAACAGGAACAAAACGCAAAGTTAAAATAAAGAAAGCAAAGCTTTAAAAAAAAAAAATTACTTCTACTTTTTGTATTTTTTTAATTGGTAAGAAAACATTCATTCATTACCCAATCCAAATGAATCCAATAAAGAGATGGAATACAAAGTCATCAAGTTCTAAGAAGTCTTTAAAAGTTACAAATTATAATCAGCTTGTTTAATATAATATTTCAAATAATATTTGCTCTGTAAATTACAAATAAATCCCTATTAAAATTGAACAAAATATAAGATTTGTCTAGTTTACAGTTTAACAAATGTTATGAGTGGAAAATTTATAAAAAATTTATAAAAACGGCTTACTTTAAGTTAAGTTCACTATACTCCAATATTGAATAATCAATAGATTTTATTTATTAAATGTGAAGAATTTGTATTAATTTAGTATTAGTATTTTATCTATATGAATCGCACATTTCAGTTCTCTGCCCTAATGCATGTTTGGCTCCAGCTTTATTGAAAAAAAGTGGTTTGGGTGAAATTCAAATTTTTGGTTAACAATAATTATACCATATGAAATATTTGATTAAAATACCTTCAAATTTATACCATGGATGAAACTTTTATTGCCTAGAAATCTGGGAATGAGTTGTTTTTTAGATGATTCTTGAAATATTTGAAAATGTTTTCTACCTGTTTTCTAAATAAGTTCTTTTGCTTCTTCATGCCGAAATGAAGATGCGTCAAAATTGTTTGCCTACTTTTCTTTGTCCGTTTGTAAAAATAATCTCTATCATGATATAACGACATTAAGCAAGTGTTAAAAAGCGGTTAAAAAATGGTTTGTAGTTTCAAAATCAGAAACCCTTATTAAATTATTTAATTAACTTAATTTATTGTGCAACAAATTGTAGATGTAAAAATTAACGCACATAAAACAAAAATGAGAGTTAAAAAACAAAGGAAAAATTTGGAAAAAAAAGTTAGCGATAACTAAATAAAATCACTGCATTTAGAAGAGTAGGTGGAAATTTTGCCACATTTTCCAATTTGATGTAGACGTCAATGTCTTTTTCAATTTATGCAAAACTCGCCTTTTTTTTACTTTGACTGCTTTCTGATGTGAAATAATGGACAGCCAAGCGCCGCTTCAAATGAAGCCATAGAATGAGGCACTTGCAACACTTGCGGAAAATGCCAATGGCATTTCTCTCGCTTACTGTCTTGGCCAGTTCCACCAGATGCCGCCAACTGTCCCCACTAAATCCCCTTTTTCCATCGCCCCCGGCTCCTCATAATAACTTTAAACTGAAATGCATCCGTTGTCTGAGTGTGTGTGTGTGTGTTAGCCCGCGCGCGGAATTGCCCACAATTTAAAGCGATCCGCACGAAACCTAACTAGAAAGCGAAATTGTTATTGCAACATGCAACCGCAAAAAGCAACAACACAACAACAACACCAATGCGTGGTTGCTCTCTCTCTCTCTCTCTCTCTCTCTCTCTCTCTGTCTCGCAATAATTGTGAGCAAATATTACATGTAAGCTTGCGTCTCAAGTTTGATGTTGATGGAAAACCAAAGTGGGGTTAGAGCTCTTTGGCGAGCAACATATTATCATGAAACGGCAACAGCAGCAACAACAACTAACAACAACCGCAGCAACATCATAATTATCGATTGTTTAGGTTACCCTCCCAACTCTTCTCTATCTGTCTTGCCCCTCGTCACCTGCCATGCCGTGCCTTGCCTTGCCTTGCCACCGAGCAGCTTTGTATAGAGAGCAATTATGCCAAAAGCGCGTTTATTATGTGGCAACCCAAAGCCAAAGAAGAAATATTGAATCAAAATGAAAGACAACAGCAAAAACAAGCGAAAATGAAAACTTGAAGAAAATCCGTCAAGGAAATCGATCAGCAAGCAAACGCAAGTCAACAAAATAATCGTTGCACATATAAAAAGAAAATAATGTTATCGACTGCCTGAAATACTTATCACTTCAAAGAGCGGCCAGCTATATAGATTATTATTTACCTAAGAAAATCTTATAGAGTTTTTCTCTACCTATTTCTATATTCCATTTTTAAGCAATTTTTTGTATAGTTTCAAATGGTAAACGTAAATTGAGAAGCATAATACCAATTATAGTGGTTTTTTGCATCTGAACATTTTTGTTTTTTTTTTTTTGGTTTTGTTTTGGTTTCTGTACAGATCTATTTAATTGATTTTTGTATTAAGAGAAAAAAATTTGTAAGACTAAGCGAATACAATTTAATACATAAAAAAGGGTCGCCTACAAAACTAGCAAGTTTTAAAAGTTAATTCGGTGTAAATATTAATTTTTTTTTTTTTTATGAAAATTATCAATATGCTAAACTAAACTAAATGCCGGAATTTCAATTAAAAGGAAGTAAAACGAGTTGAGCTCAGTTATCGGCTTTAGCTCAAAATTTTCTAATCCTGTGGAATTTATATATATCAGGCTTCATTATATATAGATAAATAAATTATACGCAAATTTGTTGACAACAATAAAATATGTGCGTCTAGACTTTGACCTTTTTCGAAGTTAATCAAAACTGGATTTCAGCCGACTTACTAATTTCTAAGATTTTAAATCAAAGTTAGCACAAAAGGTGAGCAGGTTGTCTGTATAGCTATTTCAAGAACCAAAAGTAGTTGGGAATTCAAAGTACATCATGCTACAAAAAGTACGAGAATTATCGAATATTTTTCACACAACACTTAATTAGATTTTCTGGACTTTTATTCAGATCCAACAAAGAATTTCTCTACTACATTTCGTTTGAATAAGTCAAGTTTCTTATGATTTTTATATTTTACATTAGAGTTTTTGGGCCAACTATTATTTTTACAACTATATTCTGGCCAAGTCTATCAAGAATGTGTGCTTAAAAATGTAAAACTTTGCCCTTGTTGATCTCAATTAATTATCCTAAAACCAGGAAGAAATTCAAGAGCACGTATTTAGTTACGAATTATATTTTGTATACTGGGCAATATGAATTTGCACCAACTCAATATGCCCCAAGAAAATTGTAAAAGTAATGGAAATTGCAAAAAGTAAAAAGAAAAAAATAGTTGTTGGCGGTTAAGTTTTTTGCTTTTTCTTTCGTTTTTCTTTCTTTTTTCGTTTTTGCTTATTTCTGCAGTTACTTTATATAGAGCGTTCAACGTTCATGCCATGTTTTGTGGCATGTTATGAAATCATCAATGGAAAGAGGAGTTGCAGCCAACGAACGAGAGCTAGAGATGGACTGTGAAAGGGAGAGGTAGTGGTGGGGGGATAAAGATAATTTACTGCAGCAACAAATATAATTTTATTGCATTAACGAAAAGAAGGAAAGGAATAAAAAAAGCTCTGGTGATAATTGTGCTACTTTAAGAGGTAATTAAATAATGCGAAATTTTATATGAAATTAACAGAAAATATTGCAATTGTATTATGATTGTATAACAGTTGGTAATTGAATTTCCCATATTGCGGTTTTATGTCGGAGTTTTTTTTTTCTGTTTTATGACAGTGGCGAAGTGCAAGTGAAAAATTGTGAATCTGTCAGAGATATCATCGTTTAAATTGATGAGCAATTTGCAAACTAACATTTTACAGTTCGTCTAACACTTTTACAAATCGTATAATTTTCGTATTCATTGCGTAAACAAAAAATTTGCAGACTATTTAATTATTGGGCGACAAATGATTTGTAGTTAATATTTATGTAAAAGCTGATAAAGTGACCTTTGATATCTGTCAGCTTAATAGTAATTTAATAGTAATAACAGTTGAATGATGAATAATGTAAGTAAAAGTTCTAATATATTAATTTTAGGACATTTAACTGTTGAATTGACCATATGTCACCAGTTTGCCGACTTCGAAAAAACACTAAACAGTTTGTATAACAGTTCACAAAAATTTTCTTAGCATAGCACTTTTTGTATTACAAAATTTACAACAGTTTCCAAGCAGTGAATGTAATGTCGCTTAAAATGCAAATGCGGAATGCAAAACTTTTCTAAACTCAACCGTTTATTCAAATTTAAAGAATAAATACTATATTACGAGTCGAAAGTAATAATATTATATAAACCAACGGACATATGGGAGGCAAATCTAAACTGGAATTATATTTTATGAACCTCTTTACATATGTCTAGTGTGATATTTTATAATAAAACCAAAGGAGTCCGCCTGAGATAGGCCTATGACAGATATTGAATCCATATGATATGATCACCCGATCTTCATCGAATTGGGTATAGTCATTTGGACAATAGCTTAGAAAACAACGAAGTTATTGGAAAAGTCACAGTTCGTATGTATGGAAGCCATATGATTTTGTGAAACCTGTGCAATATACACATACAAGCCTACAAGTTTGAACTCTGTAGAAGGAGGAGATTGAGTTGATCTAGACGGAAGGGCAGATGGACGACAAAATTGGTTTTGTCGTGCTAGTAAATGAATATACATATATATCTTATTACAATTGTTGACTAACAACTAGAAGAGTGCAACATTTGGTTTTTGTTGCAATTGGGCTTAAAATTTCTCTTTTAAGCGACCAAATGACTTTATACTTTTGGACAGTTGAGTTAAATAGTTAGAAATTCAAATGGTAGTAGAATCAAAATTGTAGATTACCTCTGGAAAGAATTATGAGCTTTCCAACTGAAGACTTTGACTTTGATAACAGTTAAAAAAAAGTAAACAAAAGTGTATAAAGCCTAAGAAGGCTATGAAATTGCATTTCTTAAAACTTATTTACAATGACACTGTTCAGATATAAAGAAATCAAATGATAATCCGATTGTATAACAGTTTTAATTCGATTTTAAAAAAAAAACCTATTAAACAGAAGCCAAACGATGAAATGTTATCAGGTTGTATAACACTCGAAACTTAACCACTTGTTGATTAGTATAACAGTTGCATATTTATTAATTATGTATATATGTATGTACGTTTAACAGGGTGAACTCGATTCCACAATATTACAATGACATGGAATTGATTTACGCGCTGATAGACCAACGCACATTACTAATTGACAGCTGCATTCATTAGCTGCAATACGTTGCCAATTGCTGCCTCCACCACCCCTCTTCACACTGATCCGTTGAAAGAGATTGACAAACACGCAAACGGGAACCAAGATGAAATGGCTATGCGTGTGTGTGTGTGTTCAGGATGTGGACCATGGATGATGATGATGATGATGATGGTGGCCGGCGCAAACATGATGTGCGCCTGGTTGCATGTGTTGCTGCTCCAGTTTCCGTGGCCACCGTCGCCGTTGCATTGCAATGGATTTTCACTCTTCGCTCTCGGTTTTATTCATTTGCTTCTTGTTTGATTTTTCTCCTTTTCATTTTTTTTCTTACTCGTTTTGTATTTAATTTTTTTTTCTTTGCCGCCAATCGTGACATAATGACGCGACGTTTCATAGTTTGCGTTTTGATTGATGGTTCAGGAGTCGCGTCGCAGTCGAGACTTGGAGTTGGAATCGGTGTTGGTATGTATGTATATAGTTTGAGGCGAAGGCAGGCAACAAAATTGATGAGGTGTCACCCAGTTGCCAAATGTGTTACAAATCAATGGAAATGCAGCGAAACGGAAAAAAAAGAAGGAAATTTACACACAAAAACCTACATTCGTATTTATGTATGTATGGGCCAAAGCTTATGTTTGACAGACCTCATTCTTTTATTTGCAGATTTACCAACGTTTTTTTCTTTTCCATTTTTTTGTATTCTTTTTTGTTTCTGTTGTGCCCTTTACATATTTGCGTTGTCATCATTGAGTTTTGGCAGCCGCCAGTCATTCACTTCATCTCATTTGCACTTGCCGTTCGTTTGCCCAGTCATTTGGCGCACTTAAGCTCTTTTTTTTATCTTGGTCTCTCAACGATCTGTTTGCAACATTTTCAAAACATTTCCCATACAGAAAGACTCACAAAAGTCTTGTTATACAATTATTAAACAGTTGAAATTGAAAAGACAAACCAAACAGAAACTATGTGTGCCGATTTAAAGGTCTGCACTAGACTTGCAAATATTGATTATTCAAATCTATGCGGTTAATGACACATTCAAAATGTGTAAATTTTTGCAAATTTTGTTTAATTTAAAACTTATATTAAATCAATGAAGCAAAGAGTCTTACTAATATGTGAACTTATGTTTCGATATAGTCTAGTGTTTTGATGTTTTGAATGACTGTGCTAATTTTCCAAGTCTTTACTATGGAAATTTTTGGAAATTAACTTGTTTTTGCTCAGATTTAAAGTCTTTAATAGAAAATCCTCATTTGTAACTACATATGTAAAAAGAATGCCTTCGTAGTAGAAGAGAAAATAACAGACTTACAATAAGTTTTAAAATTTCAGCTATTTACTTAACAAGATCAGTAAAAACTTCTGAGATTTCCGCAATTGATGATCTCTAAAATTAAAAGTATCCTAAGTTAATCTGTTATTATAAAGATCTTTAAGATGATGCCTGCAAAATTCTCTAAGATTAACATTCTGTAACAAAGAACATTAATTGAGCATCTTTAAAATGCAAATTCTCCAATCTACACCAAGATATTTCCCTCATGTTTTCGAGAAGACTTACCTAACTTAACTACTATCAACAGCAAGATAGATATTTTAGAGAAAGGCGCCCTTCACCTATTTGTGCGCACCATAGAAATAACAGTCTATTCACAAGTCAATATTGAAGATACCTTTAAACATTTTGTACCAAGCGATCACTTAAACTGCTCAAACAATCAAAATTTATTCTAGACTTTCACTTAGAAACTAAAGGTTATTAATAATTACAAAACAAGGTATTAGATACAGGATTTTGATTTAAAAAGTTTTGTACTATTTTTTTTTTATATCCCATTTTTTTTGTTTTTTTCTTGAATTTCCGTTGTGTAATAATTCAAGTTGACTCAAAATATTACTGTTCCATCTATAATAAACAAGCGTAAGTATATGAATTTGCCACTTTGAATGTTGTCTATTTTTTTTGTGGATTTTATTCATTTATTTATCAGGCCGTTGTTTGGCAGTTTTAACAAACATTTTGGTTCATCACGCAACGCCATTTTGGCGACGAAAAGCGCTTCATGGGGAAAGAGTAACAGGGAAATGGTCCACGCACGCGATGTGCTCAAAATAACAACAGAAAAGTCCTCTGCCAGCGATTTTGCTTTAGTTCATTGGCGGTGCCTTTGTGGCCCAATATGGCGCCAAAGTGTGGATACACGAGCGAATGTCTCGAATGTGGATACGACAACGAGGACGAGGCCAAGCGCCACAGTTGGTTTGGGTATGGCATAAGTCAGGCGCCAGGAAAGCTGTAAAATCGGTAAATGGCATATAAAAATCGTTGGAATTGTTCAAGCCCAAATGAGGAAGAATTTAGCAAAGGCATAATAAATATTTAGCCAGTCAGCCAGTTACTCAGCTAATGATGAATCGATATTGCAATTAAAATTACGAAAACAAATTAGCATAATTGAGCAACATCAAAGAATCCTGCAGAATATGAAAAATCATTTAGATTCTATACTGATCTGAAAGTCAGGTTAAAACTTGTAGATCTTAAACAATTCATACGATAAGAGAGATCCCACACTGAAAACAAATTAGCACGGCGGCTTTATGCATATCCCTAATCGTGTCGACATTAAGACACATCCTTTCAACGTCCTTCCATTTGGGCACGAAATGCGTGTACGTTGAAAATTAGTGTCATCAAGTTTTTTTACGCGTATATTTAATGAAGAGGTTTGCCCTTTCATTTAACTCAATTGAAATTACCAAGGTTAACAAGACATCAATCGCGTAAAAGGTGTCTCCTTCGTTACATTATAAGTATATGTTATTACGTAATCATTAACCGAAAGGATGTAATAAACTTATTATGATGGGTTATTTACCTAAGCAAACTGTTTTTAGGTTTTTGTCTCGAAATTGTTATAACTCTAGTCGATAACACAAAAAGTGCCAAAACTTAAACCTTGTTATTTTTTTTCTACGGAATATATAATCAATTTAATTTACATTTGCAAGAATTTTAATACGGCCGAAGTGACCGCCTATGAATGACTATTAGAAAAGAGTTTCTTACAAAAGATGATGGAAACTGTGTTCCCTATTTATCGATTTGGATTATAAATGCATCATCTCGGGCTGTATATTCATTAGCGTTCATAGCAAATCGGTTACCAGTTCTAAACAATCGGTAAAATGTCACAATGGAAAGATGGTTGAATAGACAATCCGACTACAATTTCGTTTCTAATGGCCTTCATACATGCTCCTTTACCCTCAATGTAGCGCAATTTAACCAATTCCCAATTGAAATTCTAGCACATCATTATCATTGAAGTAAATGCAGCATTCATTCTTTAACGACAAACGAGACAAGATATTGAAAAAGATAAATGAATAGGAGGAATCTGTAAGGAGTTGAAGTATAAGAAATATGAGAGATATGTGAAGAGGAGCTCATGACCCAAATCTAAAAGCAAATCCAAAACCGAAAATTCAAATCCATAAAACCAAATCCAGCTTCAACTTAATCCCAACTGCACTTGATGTTGTTGATGTTGATGACGGCGATGACGATGATGATGATGATGATGACAGGAGTAGATGTTGACAATGACGCCATTGAAAGCACTTTTCGTTGCATTATGTGTGTGTGTGTGTGTGTTCTTAAGATTGGGGATTGAGGTTTGAGGGTCGTTTTGGATGAGGGTAAAGGAGAGGACAAACGGTTGCAGCAGCGGCGACAGCTTTCGGGCTTGGCAATCAAAAAGTCATCAAATATGAATTTTACGCCATAATTTTTCACCTGTGCAAAAGAATCTTTGCTCTGTGTCGTTTAGCTGCCATTTTCAAACCTTTTATGGAGTAGACCACCCTTAACCCACAACACAACCCATCACCTTTGGGCCATGTCTTCTTTTGAACACAATTGCTTGCACTTTTGTGCAAGGCCTTAAACGAGACGAAATGAAAAATGTTTAAGGCCACAAGACTACATGAGAAGATTCTGTTGGTTGCTGCATATGAGGCATTTTCCATTGCACTTTTCTTATTTTCTTACAGTTGGCAACTTCTTTTTGTTCGTTTGAGGCATAAGAATTAAATTAAAGTTTATGCAAGCGTAACGACAGCAGCAGCAAAACGAGGCAACAAAAATCATTTGCCACAAAATCCACTAAAACCCAATTTTGCTGCCAAACAAAATAAAGATGAAGAAGAAGCTACAATACTCCTGAAGAGTCCTGCATAAGCATGTGTAGAAATAACAGGACTCCACGACCCACGAACCAAGACCAAAAGACCGAACACACTGTACTCCAGACATACATACATAGAAAACTGAAAGAAAAGATAGATGCCACATGCAAAAGGATGAAAAGGAAAAACTAGACGAAACTCCACTCTTTCTCCTCTCCAGCTTCATGAATTGCCTCAAGACGTTGGCGTTGTGGTTGGCTGGAGTTGGTTTCGTCAAGGATTTTTGGTGGTAGTGGTGGGTAACTGTGGCTGTAATGCGGATAAGCAAAAACTTTTCCACACGCTGCCATAGCTATGCTTCAAGAAGTTGAAGTTACTTCACATTGAAGTTGCACTCTTCTCAATCTGAATCTGAATAGTTATTCGAAATCTGCATCAAAACAGAGAAATCATGTCATTTGGGCCGCAAAACATTTTCGCCGCTCTTTTAATGTTAGACCAAACTGTCAGATGGATGAAACCACATCCGCCCAAACACACCCACACCCAAGCCACAATCAGTGGAAACACGACCCACAGGAACACGATACAATATGATGTTTGGCTGACGGCTTCTGTCCGCTTGTTCTGGGCTTTTGGGTGGCATATGTTCCCTCTTTGCATCATGTTGCAACATATGGTACCAGAATATGCAGTTTAGTTGCCACAAAACGGCTTGAGATTATCTTATCTGATAAGGTTGAAATTCGCTACTCAACATTATTTTTGAATGGAAATTTTAAAAAGGTTTTTAATAAAATCAATTGTAAATATTAATGTTTTTACTAAATGTGTAAATTTAACTTTATGAAAAGGTTGAAGTTTTGTCCTTAACCAACACTAATTATTTGACAACTTTCAAAATTTCTAACAACCAAATTCGAAGCTTTTTGTTGATTGATTGACTGAATCGATATTCTGTCTTGGTTTAATATCTTAATAATTTTCAAATCGCTGTTATATTTATAGTAAACTTAAACCAAATTATATATGCAGCGCCTTTTTGTATTGACTGAGCTAGGGTTTTATTTCCGTCTAGCTCATTTTTCCAATTAACTTGCATTTCGTTTCTTTTACTTCTTCTTTTCCATTCTCATTTCCTTCCTGTCCAATTTTCTCCACGCGCACAAACTAACCGAAAAAGGCAATCGGTGGTGCTAAGACCAGCACCTAAGACAGACCTATGTTGGGGTTTTTTTTTTGGGGCCAACTTACTTGGTAATTCGAAACGCCACTGCGTATTTTTCAAATAATTAAATGCCAAAAAAGAAGGAAACCTAGATGAAAAACAAAAAACGAAAGTTCACGTTTACTTGATAATCACTCCGATGACGATGAAAGTTAAGGCGACTCAAGTTGGTGGCAACTTGATGCCAACTTAGTCACTCAGATGAAACAGTTGCCCAGTTGGCTAAAAAGAAATATAAAAAGAAGCGAAAAACTAACTGCAGAAGCTACCTTTATCAGCATCTCTCTTTCGCCTTGCTGTATGATAATCTCTTCGAGTCAGTTGCTGTAAGGCGACACTTTTAGTGCGCTCTTTGTGACAATCAGGGGAGGAGCCAAACAAACAAACATACCAACCAACCGACTGACTGTCTGACTGACTGACTGAGAAAGAAAGAAACAAACAAGCAAATGACAAACAAACTGACTGCTGACGAGTGCTTTTGCTACTACTGCAGCTGCTCATTGAAATCTCAACTTAAAATGACTTTGCCCAGAGGTGTCCGACTTTTTGCACCTTGCAACGTCTTCAACTAACTTGATTCTGTGTGCCAAAGTTTTCAACAATTTTCGGTATATTTTTATTCTTTCCGTCAACGATTTTTACATTAAATGGAAAAGTGTCAAACTGTTTTCCTTCTATTGGGCCTATCATACAACTTAGATCTGTTTCCCCTTTGCAACTCGTTTGGCATTTTGATTCGTTTTCATTTTCTAGAGTATTTAGTAAAATAAAGCATACGTCATGTTGCCCTGCGAGGGTTGAGTGATGATTTTATTACACAAGCATCATTTAGATGCAATAACTTTTGCTTTAGCCCAGGCTCTTAAGTAAAAGTCTACTTAATTTCACTCATTAAATGCCGCACCCAGGAAATGTGTAGAAGGAAAATGGCAGAATGAAATTCTAGGCACAATCAGACCCCAACCAAAGGTGTGGAAGGAGAAACAGGCATCACCTCATCAGCCGCACGGCAAGTGTTTGCTCAATTTAATGAAAAAGGAAATGGCAACATATTTTGTGGCCTTCTTTTTTTCCACATCTAATGGCATTTTTGGTTCAAGATAGCTAGACAAAATCATTTCTTAATTACTATGATTATTTGAGGGAAATTGGAAAGAGAAATGGCCAAAATATCAACAACGATGAGGCCCCTTGAGCCATTTAGAAATGTTTCATTCATTTGCTAATGTGAAGTTTCCATCTCACTTTTTGATTATATTTGAAGCACGTAAAAATGACTGATTGTGAGATGCATTAAAGGTATCGCAAGACTCACAATTCCATAATTAAGATCTGCTCTAGACGGCCTTTAACGGGACATAAGTTAGCTTAGCTAAAACTTCAATTCGATTTTAAACAATTTAATTAACATATCGTTATTTTTTGGTTCCTTTTTCTTTTTTAATTCCATATCTTGGTTGAACGTAAGTTTTAATTACCATAAAAAATATCTGCTCAGATCGTCCGAATACGCATTCATCTGCTGTCTATTGTTGACAGTGGAAATGATTTTGTCACTGAAAATTCTGGGCAAAATAACCATCATAATAAAAAAAATTTAGTTTAAGTCGATTAAGTGATATTTAGAAGTAAATCATTTATTTTATATATCCTACAAGATCAATACACCGCTTTTCTCCTCTATTCCATCTGAAGCCCGGAGGACAACTCTGAGCCAATCCACGTGGCGAAAATGTTAGAATTAGTGTCAAAAGAAGACAAAGATAGATCCAAAGATTTAGGTTCAGAATCATTTTTGCAACGTGGTATTACGACTTCTGGTGGTGGCAAACTAATTCATCAGTTTCGTACTCTTTTCAATAGTTGCAAGATTGTTTTAGTCATGGGTTGAATTTGGCATGCAAATTATAAGTTAATGTTAATATTTATAATTAGTAAAGGAAAATTGAAGAAGAAGGGCAACAATATCAACAACGATGAACGATGATATTATTTTGCATGCCAAAATTACGATATACATAAAAGAAATCTAAAGACATTTTATTAGGTTTTTAACAGCTGGGTTAGCTTGAGATCGGACATGATTCAATGAAATAAATAGAAATGTATTACGACAATGCTAAACCATTTCCCGAGACTTGCAAACTTTGCCACGCAATTAACAGGATGCAGTTGAGTGAGGCGACGGGGGTAGGATTATTTATTAAATTTAATCAGAAATGTCAGCCTATCAAATTTCTTCCATAGCAAAACCGTAGCAAATTTTGAAGAAATGGCTTGAAGTTCCATATGGGTTTTTAGTTCAGTTGAGCAACAATGGAAACGTCCAATAGTTCGGTAATTTCATCATCGGCTAATATCAGTGTCATTAATCCAGGGGCAGCACCACCCTGTGACGTGGGATATGCATGGAATTTGTATGAAAATGAATGCCAACCCATATTAAAGTTTGAACCGCGAAGCCGTATATGTCCCTGGGGATATGTTTTCCATAAGGTGCACAATAAATGCACTAGGGTAAAGTATCACGGTAAACAGGAGCCAGGTTCAATTAAGAAATGGTGGGACAGAAATGTGAAGAAATCTACTACAGGACAGCCACCAGCTCCACCGCCAACAGAGAAGGACGACTCCACATCAAGGAGGACGACTTCAAAGGATGAAACTGATGGTTGGTTTGGTTACGGCATGAATTATGGAGCTGGCCATCAACGTGGTTAAGTCAATAATTGCAGCAAAAAAAAAAAAAAATAATACTAATAAAAAATAATAATATAATTGTCAAAAATTGAAATAGACCAGGAAAATAAGAAGTGCCTTTTATTTATTTAGAAGTTTAGAAGTTTATTAATAATAGGGTATAGGTTCTACAAACTCAATACACTTATTTTGTGGCTTATTCCATCTAGTAAACCAAGGACAAATTTCTGCCAATCCCAAAGGCAAAACTGTTAGAAAGAGTGAAACAATTAGACAAAGACTTTCTTTTAGAATCATTTTTGCACTTATCAAAGGCAACGGCAGCTTCAGTAGATTGTATTACGACTGTTATCTACTCGAAAACATTAAAAAATAGTTTCAATCGTGGATCGAATTTGGCATAACAAGAAATTAGCCATTTAATAAGTTCCGCATAAAAATTTGGCCAGTTGAAATGCTTCAATTCTTTGGAACCTCATGAATGACTTCATCTTTCAGTATTGGAGATGTAAAAACAAACCACAAAAATAACAATGTGAACAGTTTATTTTCAAAATAAAAACTATTGTTACCACATAGAAAATCTTTAATACTAGATCAATGCACCGCTTTTCTCGTGTATTCCATCTAGAACCCGGAGGACATTTTTGAGCTGACCCACCAAGCGAAAATATCAAAAGTAGACAAAGAAAGGTCCAAAGATTTAGTCTTAAAATCATTTTTACACTTGTTATTACGACTTCTATTCAAAGCAAACTGACATAAAATATCCGAGTGTTTGAATTTGGTAAATAAGTATAGACATGGAACGAATTTGGTATGACAATGACATGTTAATGTTATTACATTAGTTATATTTGTATAATAGGGTATATATCCTACGATGTCTATGCATTTATCTTCATCCCTGTTCCACATTGTGTAAAAAGGACATTTGAAAACGTAAAACACACAAATGTTAGAATCAAGGTCAGAAGTAGACAAAGAGAAATTTAAATACTTGGAATTAAAGGCATTTCTGTATTTATTAAAGTCAACGTTAGACTTTAAATAGTAACTTAGTTCTTGATTCGAATTTGTCATAGATAAGAAATTAGACAGGGTAATATGCAATTAAATAGTTCCGCATTGAGATAATAGAACTGAAAGCAAATCGAACGACTAATGACGTTTTAAAAACGTCTCGCACAATCGTAATCTTTATCTCTCAGATACCAAATTACAAACGAACAATGCCAAGGATGAGAAAAAATGGAATATTACATAAGTGAGAAATGGTGGTCAAATTGATGCCCAATGTGATTAAAACCTTTTCACTACATTCCAGACATCTATTGGTGCTTTTTCTAGGTTATGATTTGTGTGTGATAGGTTTTATTTCTTTTCTATCAAGTTAATGTATCCCATTTGAAAAGTTTACGTTATATTCACAGTGGTATGATGTTGTTAGATGCTGGTATAAGCTATTTTGGTATATCAATTTGTTACCAATTTTTTAGAACCGATTTTTCCACTTCAATAACATATTGTCCTTTAACGATTCTTTCGTCTAATAGTGACTTTTTTCGAGCTTCAAGTTCCAATACTAATGGATCAAAGCCAACTCCTTAGGCTTCGATTCGGATTTCTAAATCATATAGCTCCTATAGAAACGACTGACAATGAGTCACGAACAGTAACATTTCTCAGTAACTTTGTTATTTTCCTAGTCATAGTGTTGTTTAAAATAGATCGGGCCACCATTTCGGTCGAAAACGGGACATTTCAATATCAAGAACTTCAAAACTTTTCACGCGACGATCATAAAAATTAATATTTGTTAAATTAAAATAAATATTATATACATAGCTGTCATATTAACATTCACATAAAACACCCAAATAAAAACAATATGTGATGTATTTTGAAATTATTACATTTCTTGAATATATTTATCTGGAATGATTATAAACAAATGTTTAAATTAGGCTCTTCCATCTATTGTTGCCTATATTGTTGCCTATATACTCGGGTGGCTGAAAGCAGCGTTCTACAGTTGGATTCCATACCCAACCCTCAGGGCAAACTTGACCCAATGCAAAAGGTGAAAGGGTTATAAATAGCAGAGTCAGAAGTAAACAGTTGTAGGTCAACATTTTTAATGCCATTCTTGCTTTTGTAGACGCAACTAATAGTAAATATCAATTTTAACAAATAAGTTTAACTTATTTCTTCAACTCAATCATTGGAACATATTGGCTAATAGTTTTAGTTAAGGAACGAATTGCTAAACCTATTAACACGAAGTTCATTAGAGTAAATAGTTTTTGAAACGTTTGCCCTAAAGAATAGAATTAAAAATATTTTTGTTTCGTTTAACTTTGGAGTTCTTTTGTCAATATCTCAATTTTCCCATTGCAGGTACGTTCCAACGCTGATTTGTCGACACAATGAAAGGAAACACTTGCCAAAACAAATGTCACGTGAGCCACAAAAAAAAAAAAAAAAAAAAAAAAAAAAAACTTTTGCCTTCTTTTTATTCTTTTTACTCGTTTTTTTTTTTTTTTTTTTGTTTCTGTTGTTTCGGTTCATCAGAATGAAAACACATAGAAATATTTGGCTACGCTTTTTTCCACGTTTTTTCTCAACTTTTTTTTGTTTTTGGGTTGTCGCTGTAGTTGCTGGTCAAATCACGTAAGCCAGGAAGGCAACAGCAGTTCCGTCATGTGTCTACGTCCACTTTGCTCTGATTACAAGACCAACAACAACAACTACAACGATATTCTAACGCCTGGTTGATAGATTTTTCTTTCTTCTCTTTTTCGTCTTTTTTTCCTCTTAGGTTTTGCTTGTTTTTTTTTTTTTTTTGTGCGCCAAACTTTGTTTTTAAGTGAAAATTGAAACCAAGCTCAGTAACTATCCGAACTGCCAATGGGTTTTTATTTGATGATTGCCACGGCTGGACAACAAAATCTTGTAACTGAAAACTCAAAGCAAATGAACAAAATGACGTGACAAACCCAACCGAACACAAAATCAATTCAACACTAGGGAAAAGAAAGGCTAAAAAAGAAAACTGATCAAATGGCCATAATGCATTTGGGCTTACATCAAAAGTAACTAATGAATCTTTTATAGTTATTGCCGTAGAAACTGATTTTCTATATATCTTTAATAGTTTAGAGTTTCTGACTTCAGTTTAAAGTGAGTCATAGAGCAGCCAAATTTAGTTATAAGATTTGTAAGAAATTTACTTTCTACTATGAGTTTGAGTTAATAATATTAAAAAAAAACACTTCCCTAAAATAATTTCCGAAAGTATTTATAAAGATTTATTTTAGGACTTAAATCTTTATTATCTTAAAGTTGCTTAAGCGATTTGGGAGGAGGATATTTTAGGACTCAAACCTTTTGATTTGGGAGCTTGACCATTTAAAGTTATAAAACATTTGTTAAGATTATTCGATCTTAGAGTTGCCAACCGAAAACTAAGAATCTATATATATTTATTAATGATATTAATTGAACAAATTAACAATAATTAAACATTTTTAATGATAAATGTATATTCTTAAATCTAAAATCAGGAGTAAGTAAATGCTAAGCTGTATAGCTGTATACACATATTGTTTTCAGAGATCTCTTTGATCTTTTCTTATTTAAAATTTTCCAAAATAATTTATAAAGCATGTGCTAAGATTTCAATGATTAATAAACTTATTAAAACACTTTCAACAGTTTAGAGTAGCCAAATGAATTTAAGAATCTAATTAGATTAGATTACTTTTCGATATTTCTCTGGCGTTCAGAGTTCTAAAGTCTTCAACATAGAAAATGAATCTTGAGCCGAGACTTTAGCAAATGAGATTTTTGTCATTGTGATAGTTTCCGCCGTGTTTTTGGTATCCCTTTTAGGGATTAGTTGAGTATTTGGGGTTTGTCCTATATTGACTTTGAAAGTCGGTTTAAATTTTGAGTTTGCTTTAAAAACTAATGCGGGACCGACGAAATGCTGTGCACGGGAAAAAATTTCACATAATTGCAGTTGGAATTCAACAAACAGGACCAAAGCGTAAATAGAAAGCGCAAAGTCAACAAAATAAACAAGAAGAGCAAAAGAAAAAAAAAAGAAAAAGAAAAAAAAATAGTCAGCAGAAAAGAAGAATGAAAAAAAATGCTTACCTTACAGCAGTTTCGAGCTAGGACACACACACAGACGGTGATACAGAGACCACAACAAATACAAACAAACCAACTAACCTTTGACCCTAACTCATCCTTGTTGTCCACTTCAGGTGCGCCAAGTAATTGCAACTGAAACTGAAACTTGGCAAAGTTGCCAACGAAACGAAATGCAACTACAATTTTCTAGTAAGAACAGACGAATGAGGAGAGACACACACGCAAGCAAACAGGATATGGGGAGGACAGGACAACGCATTTCGATGCAAGTCATTGCGGCTAAATTAAAAGAAAATTGACGCTACTTGGTGGAAGGGAGCAGCAGCAGCTACACAAGCAGAAGAAAATGGGGATAAAAATAAAGCAGATGAAGATAAAGATTGGATAGGCGGGCCAGAAGGTAGAAGGTAGCCCAGCCAACAGAAGGCGAGTGTCGGAAGGCAGAAGTAGTAACGTTGACAACAGCACACAAACAGGACGCCAAAGAATGCTGCTGCATCTAATGTTGCTTTTAATTAAAATCTTTAAGCTATTCCCTTTATTATTAAACATATCAAGATGGAAAATAAGTAGAAAAAACGACAAACCTTATTCAGAACTAAATGAGGGGACTAGCTTAGGAGGGTGCTAAGATTTTTCTAAAGTTGTTTCTAATATACTCAAGGATGATGATTTGCGTAGTGCAATCTTTTAAAATCTTAAGACTTGTAACTCTCTTTGCTTGTTCTAAACGTTGAAATCCAACAAAATGTCTATAGTTCGTTTTTCTTTTTTTTTTTTGATTCAGGCCGATCTGTTAACTATAACCTACAGAAAACTGCTTAGTGAACTGCTTAGGATAGAATAGAAGTCCAGAACATAAAGGTTAAATGTAAAGTAGCAAAAAGAGTTTGCTGTAGTCATTATTTCCAAAGACTCATAGAACCTAAAAGAAATTATCAATAAATATATAGTAGTTTTGATAGTTTTGAATTTTAAACTAACGAAATTTGCTAGTCGTAAGCCTAATTAAAACTGGGCCTAGATTTTTGTCAATGCTATCTTTAGATCAGGATGAAGTCAAAAAGGAAAGGTAGAGAGTTCATAGTTCGATTCATAGACTTTCGAAATCAGCTCTTAAAGTTTTTCAGGCACGAAATGACAAAAATAACAACACTTAACTTTCGTTTCCAATAAAATATTTCAATTTCGTTTGCTCTGTGTGACAATTTATGAGGCCATCTTCTATAAGGCCCTGTGGATGCTATGGGCAGAAGTTAAGAGGGTTGGGTCGAGATGAGGGGGATTCTACCAGAGAACTACAACTATTTTTAGCAAATTTGTCAGCAGGTGCAGTGGCAAGGCCCAAGCCAAACATAAATAAAGCAGAAAGTGTCAGGCAAATAAACAAACACAACAAACTGGCCAACACCTGTCATAACCACCTCCGCCCCCATCACCAAAGGTTCCGCAGTGAGTGGGTGTGGCTGTGTGGGCTAGGCAAATGGTTGGGTGGGACTTTTAAGCTGCCAAATCCGACAATTAAATTATTGCATGACAAAACATGCACCGCAAAAATATTCAAAACGCGCCAAAAACAGGATGTAAACAACAATAACAACGCCAGCAACAACAACAACAAAAACAGGAACAGGAAAAAACCTCAAAACACACACACACAGTCACACTAACAACAATAACAGCAACAGGGAAAACTACAACTAAAAAAAAGTGAAATGAAAAAAAAAACACCCAAAACAAATTCATCTTCCGCCAAAAACAAGAAGGCAACAGGAAAAAAAAAACAAAAATAAACTGACAGAAAATAAGAATGAGAAAAAAAATGCTGTATGTCATGTGGAAGAAACGACTTTTATATACTCTATAACTTTGAAGATATTGTTGGTACTATTGTTGAACTGGTAACTGATTTTTCTACACAAAATTAACAGCCAATCTAAAAAGAGAGTCCTAGAGAGTTTTGAAAATAAATTCTCCCACTTCTCCTTTATATATAAAACTTGCTTGGCATTATTGAGTTTACTTTCTGGTAATCTATTAATAATGAAAAATGGATATATGGAAGGATATCAAAAGTCATGCAAGATATGATGTATTTGTATGTATTTGAACATAAACAAACAAATGTGAGGACATTAAAAAAAGTTTGCCAAATTACAGGATCATAATGTTGCCAAAATTATATCCCGAAGAGGTATTCAATTCACAGAGTTTTATCTCTTTAAGGATATTTGGAGATGTGCTGACAATTTTGACTATACAATTTTCCTAGTTTAACCACAGGTTTTAAGTAAGCAGGACATATGCACATATGTACATTGAAATAAATACAAAAGATCACATTTTTTTATACTAGAAGACTATACTTTTCTATGTGAATCAAGAACATAAATTTTATACTTGGTCTTGATTGACCTCAAAACATAAGCCAAAGAACAGGGTATTTAGGGAAAAGAATAGAAAAAGGTGACAATGTCCTCCTGTGTTGTGCCCAATGTTATCATCCTATCAGAGCACCAACAACTTCTCCTTCTATACTTACTGCTGGTGTTTCAGTCTCCTTCCCGCCTAGGCACATCATCTCCGTTCTCGGCCAGACATGTATATAGCTCATGGCAATAATTTGAAATTCGATTACCATAACCAAGTACTCGGAAAACACAAACAGAGATCGTGGCAGCAGCAGCAGCAGAAAGGAAGGAAAAATGAAGGAAAAACGCCAAAGAAAAACAACAGCAACCAAACAGAAAAAAAAAAAACTCTCCTACGCCAGGGGCAACACAAAACACAACACAAAAACCCAAAACGCAAAAAAAAATTGCAAATGGCGAAAACGTTCGTTAAAAGGTCGCCAGAGTAGAGAAAAAAAAAAAAAAAAAAGAAAAACTACCAAGAGGAAAAAGTGGAAAAACCCCAACAAAAATACTGTGGCCAAAAAGCCAAAATGTGAATATATCAGAATTTTTGAACAAACAAGCAAAAACAACTGTCCATGTGTGTGTGACAGGGTAAACAACGATGTGTGTTTGTGTGTGTTAGACTGTCACTGCATGTGTGTGTGTGTTTTTTAGTCGAGTATATGTTTGGGTGTATATGTGATAGGCCTTTCCGCCCCTCAACAGGCTTCAACTGTTTGATAATTTGGCAAATGGATTTGTCTCCTCACCAAAAGTCACCAAAACATTGCAAAGCTTCTGCGTTTTCCCATTTTTTTTTTTTTTTTTTTTTGGGGGGGAGGTGGGTTCTGTTTAACCTTGACCCTGACCCTCGTCTAAGAACAATTTCAATTAAAGTCAAGTAAGCAAAGAGCAAAGTAAAACTGAGAAAGGATAATAATTCGCACTTGTGAATTGGTTTAATAAATCTTAAGAGAATATTTCTATTAAGAAAAACTCGATGTCAAAGGCAATTCCCAAAGGCAATTCCTTTTTATAGTTTTCATTTTAAGAATAATTTAGTCACCTCGTTTTAAGAAATTAAATTTTTCAAACCTTTCTCCAAAATGCTATAAACTAACAATTTATTTGCCTGGTTTCCAATTACTGGATTTTATTTTAGAATCTAGGACATTGACAAATGAGGTCAATTATAATACCAAAATCGTTGCTTTAACTTTGTATATATCTTAGTTTAGTTAAATATTAATAGATTTTCGCCCTATAGGCATTTAATCATCTAAGTTCTATATCTAAAATTATGTCTGTATGCAATTTTAACCTTCCGTTCTAATGGGTTGGGGTGACTTCTACGTAATCCTCTTCAATTAAAGGTAAAACTGTATGGGGAGGGAAAATTTAGAACAACGATAAACTTTGCCAGAGTTATATAGTCAAAATTTGCAAGAATCTAAAAACTTTATTGAATAAAATACTACGATATTAGTTAGTTAGAAGTAAGGAGGATTTAGCCCTGACATGTTATCGCTGCTTTGTCAAATCATTCATCAGAAGATTTGTCCATCTAGCACTGCATTATTCTTAATATTAATCTGATACATATATATAAAATTATTTCCCAGTCAACTTTCTATAACATGATAAAACCAACATATATATAAACCGCAGCAAATTGTAATCACATTCCAAAGATAATTCAATAAATGGTTATCCTAAACTAATAATTTCTTCAACTGACAATCAGAACTTCTGAAACATCTCTCGCAAGAAACTCTATATAAAGCCTTATTTATTACTACCCACAAGTTAACCCGTTCCTCACCAAAACCCACCATGCAGGTAAATGCCACCTTGACGGGCAAAACTTTTATTCTCTTCACCTTTTTTAGCCCCCCCTTTGTGAACCCAAACCCCAAGCCTTATTCCCCTGTTACCTTTTCTGCCCTCTCTCTGTTCTCGCATCTATTTTAATGCGCCAAATGTTAAAACAAACAAACAAATAAATTAGTGTTCAATCAGCGTAATTTCTTCAACTGTACCACGCCCCCTCCCCAACATTCTCGACTCGAATTGTGTTTGCCTTTGTCTTTCTTACTCTCCCTGTGTTTGGGAGGAGGAACGGCAGAGGTCCTTAGTCCCAGTGATATGCGATTGTAACTTTGGTTTCAATTGCATTCGCAGCAGGTTCAGACAGAAGAGACGCAGACAAGGATTCAGAGGACTATCCAAACTTTTACTTCCACCCCATATGTATCCTTCTACCCCCCTTTCTCTCACTCTGTTTTTATTCCTCATCCCCAACTCGCTACCGATACCGTTGGCAGTTAGTTGTAAGTAATTAAGGCAGGCAGTTCGAAATAGTCGAAGGAGTAGACAAGCAGAAATATTCGGTAATTTGGTTAATTTGAATTCAAATGCAACGCGGCGAGCTCCAGAGTTTTCCTTATTGCTTTCTCCTTTACCACTCCCTGTGAAAAAAGGGGTGAAAAGGTGAAGCCACTTCAATTGTTGTCTTTCATTTGGGATGTGTGCGCCAAAAGGATGCAAAAGTAAAACTGTTAGGGTAATCGATAGAAAGACGATCCCCACTGGGGATTATCCAAACAGAAGCAAACTTGGAAAATGCACAATGAAAACTAAAGTAAATTAAACTTGAATAACACTAGATAAAAAGTCTTTTCTATTAGCATAGGTTATCATTTTTAGTAAAATTATAATATAAGCTGGTTCAAAATCGAATTATTTTATATATACCTCCTTGTATTAGCTTTAATTTACTAATGCAAATATTTTAACCAATTTTTTCTTTTCAAAACTGGATTGATAGAGCTAATATATTTGGCAACACTTGGTCAAATAAAAATATTATTTACCAAGCCTGAAATACTTTGATGTTCAATAGGTCACAGAAATAAGTTAACTTTTGAACTGGAATGCCAAAATGCATAAAAGGCTAAACATATTGATCGAAACGCATTTGGAAAAAGTTTATGAGTGTTTCAAAATTGTACAGAACCAAGCATTGTTTTATTGAACTTTTTATTAATATGGGACAAATTTGTCTGCCAAAAAAAGGCCTACAAGGGGAACTTCAGGTTTGCGTAATCACCGATTTGGATATATGTGTGAAATATTTCAGCGCGCAAAATGAAAATCCAAAACTAACTAGTTTTGGACGGGGGTCGAAGCAGGGTTTCGTCAACTTCAGGCATGACCTTTACCCCTTACTCCGCCGAGCTGCTTGAAGTCACCGAATCTATAGCTTTAAACGCGATTTATAAGGAAAATATAGAAAGTGCGCTGAAATATTTCCCACAGCTCTAGCTATCTAAAATTCGTCCAAATCAAGAAAGCGATGCTATTTCGAAATAATAGTTGTCTGTTTCGTACATGCTTTAATAACGGGCTACTCTATCATATAGAAACAATCGGTATGAAAAATAATTTTGATCAGAAAAACTTTATTTTTGCATAAGCAAAGTCTATTGACAAATTAACGTATGAATAGGTTACATTTCTGGCAAATTTGATCAATATCAGACAACTATATGTATTATATATGGATGCAAAGTCAAATCCTTCCTAGGTATCACATCAGTCGTCCAATTTTTCGTTAACTCATTTTTCCTCTGGTTTATCTCAACAAACTGTTCCCAGTATGCGTGATTTTACACTCAAAACAACTTTTGAGTTTTCATATTGATAGGACTCAAGAGTAATGACAGACTTCAGAGGTCTTAACTAGTTTCGCATTGGTTCATTCTCTGTGACAAGATACTTTGCGAGTCGTCTGTCTATACACAGATACAAGATAATGGCGTGTATGTGTGTGTGTGTTTGAGTAAATCTATTTGTTTATTTGCCTTTTACAGGGGGAATTCCATGTGAGTCAGAGACGCCTGAAGTTAATATGGTAAACCACCCACGCAGACAGACTCTTAGCTATAAAGAGAATAAAATTCTCTTTCACATGAGAAGAGAATTGAGAATATTGTGGAGATCTTGCCGCTGAGTCAGAAACCGCAAAACGGTGACCGCGACGACGTCATCGGCAAATTCGTTTTTTCATACCCAGTAAACTTTACAGCTTAAAACAAAAAGGGTATATAGAAGTCGTCGAATTGGGAGTTAATTTTAAAGTATCTTAAGGATATTGGAGTTAGGGATCTCAGCAAGCAAGTGAGTACGTAAAGCCTCCATGACATCAGTCATAGAAAAGTTTAACCAAGTTAAGAAACGTTTATAAAACTGTTGGGGTCACTTTATTGACGAAGTATCTTTAAGTCGACCTTCATCCAACGATTGCTTATTGTTGTTGCTCTTGCTCTGTCTGGCCCGTGCTTAAAGTCTGGTGATGTGATCTGTGATCTGTATATACTCCTTAATATTTAAACTGGTTTTTAGCAGTATTTTTAGCACGCATTTTTAGAGACAAAAAAAAAGAAACAAAATGCGAATGAAAATGTATCTTAAAGCCGGTCAGTTTCTCTCTCCATTGCTTAGCCTCCTTCACTCTTATTGTTTTGCATATATTTTTGCCGTTATTTCTAATCTAATTAGATCTGGGTGGGACTTTGAACAATTGAAATTCTGTTTGTTGAGTGGTTTATAGAGTGAACCAATCCCTGTTCAGGTAAAGCACATTCAATAAAAATTGTCGACCTCCTTTTCCTTTTACTTGATCTCGTTTAACCACCTCAAGCACCACCACCACCACCACCAGCACCCTGGTGGCAAAGCCTTGAACACGTTCTTGAAAAGGTGTAGAGTAGCCGTAGCAGCCAGCCAAGAAAAGAAAGAAAGAACGAAACGAGAGTTAAACCAGTTTTTCCACAGCTTTTTGGCGGCTGCCCAGCATCCCAGTCGGCACACACACACACACACACACAACGAAAAGCGATCTCAAAAAACACAATTCCAATTCCAACTTCAACTTCAGCTTGGTCAGCGGCGAAGGCAGCAACAGCAGCTGAGACGACAATGTCTGCGCCACTTTTGATTTTGCCTGTGAATAAACCGGTTCATCGTATTCATTGGAGTTGCTTTGAAATAGCTCAGGAGAAGGAGCACCAGATGGAGGTGAAGCGGCGACAAAATATTGTAGAGTTAATGATGTCTTCCAGATGTACAGGCACACACACAGATGCAGATGCAGTCATCTTCTGTGTGGGTGTATTCTCTGTGGGCTTAATGAGGAGTTGAAAACCTGGCATAGGAACCTACATAGAGTACATTATAATTGATATTTAACAGGCATATATCTCTTTCCCTTTCCCTCACTCATTATAGATTCCAGACATGTGGTCTAATCACATTCAAGACAAAAAACAAAAACAAAATTAAATCTCTAAAAATATCACAACACGCATTTCCAGTGATGAAATGTATATAGAGAAGTCTTCTAATAATAATCAAACGTGAGAGACCCAAAAACATGGGGAAAGACCTAAAAATCGTTGCGGGGGCGTTTCATGATCGACCTCACTAGCACTCCATCTCTCACGTATCTCTCTCTCTAGAGAGATAGATCTCTCTTTCTCTCTGTCTCTGTCTCTCTTTATCTCCCACACTCGAACTGGCTTGCTTTCACATTACGGCCAGCCTTTTGTGCTTGCTTTCCTGGTTCTCGCTGCAAGCGTTTTTTTTTTATACCCAGCATCTTGAGAATGAAAGAGTATATTAAATAAAACAAACTACATTTTATTTATAACAGAAACGATTCCTAAGTACAGTTTTTGGACCCACTTTTCTTGTAGTCTCTTAAAATCCTTGAATCCTAGAGGTACAACAAATTGTTTGTCTCTTTCACAAGCAGAAGCAATTTCTTCAAATAATTATAATAATAAAATATTTGCTTAAATCATTAGCAGTCGTTTTCAAAATTTGTTAGGAATCAAAGAAACTTAAAAAGAGTATCTCAAATTTTTGACAAAAAAAAATTGTCTTCACAATTCCGACAATTCTTGACTTTAACTTTAGTTATACTTTAGTACTTGTATTTCAAGTATGTATATATATTAAACTTACTTTTTATACTGATCTTTCTCCACAATTTTCTAGGAGAAAAGTTCTTAAGTCGAGTTGTCTGGAAACTATTTTTTGGCTACATGTAAAGGGTTTAGTCAGGTCTAATCACAACTCTTCAAATCTTTTGGTCGTTTATGGAAAAAAGGTTTGAAATAAATATTAACTCCAAAAACTCACAAATTGACACATGAAAAGAAACATTTTAGATTCCATTGAACCTCCTTCTCAAACTCCTTGGGGTTTAGGGTGGCAAGGGAGAAAGTGACTATTGAACGAATGAGCGGCTTGGCTTGGATGCATTTCAGAGTCCATAATAGTCCATATTAGACATCAACCACAAGGTAATATATAAAGAATTTACATTCTCTTTTTTTTTGCTTCTTCTACGTATTACATACAATCTGTCGCTTTCCACCCTCTGTGTGTGTGGGTAAAAGATTTAGATATAGATTTATGACATAGAAATGTCAAAGAGCCATTTGTATACGCAAACACTTAACAATTTCTATTTTTGAAATCGCCTTTTGCATAGATGGCATGCATTTACATAAAGACCATTTCAGATTTACAAAAATATAAATAATTAAAAAAAAACAAAATATTGAACAAGTTGATTTTTGAAGGTGACTTTCACAATTTTACACACAGGGAACTATAAAAAGATGATGATGGTATTCGGTCCATTTGATATTTTTAATGGCTAATTGAGGGTTGAATTTTGAAACATATTTCTCAAATATTTAAGATTACATTTGGTTAGTTTCTGTAATATAGAAACATACATAGCTAAGATTTCTTAATTAAAATTTATATTATGCTGGGTTCCTTTGAGGGCATTTTCCAAATACCTTGGAGATTTGTTGCCCATTTTTGTGTAATTAACAAAAGAATATTTTTAATTCATGGATTAAAATGTTATTTAGTCGTAAAACAGCCGAATATAAATTTTCTCGGTTTCATTTAACCAACCAAACACATTCCTGCTAACAAATCCAGATTTAACAGGGTTCAAACTTAAACAGAAAACAGGCTGACAACGCCATAATCCATTGAAAAGTCCTTTACCAACACTTAAGCTAACTCTAGCCAATTTGTCTTCGTTTAAAACTTGTCAACACTCAAGTAGCTATAATGAAAATATATTCTGTAAAAGTAGCTGTTTCAGGCTACAAGAAGATGTCAAATTTTGAGTTGGTGTTGCTAGATGCCGATTGTTTCATGATTTTATAGAACAAATATAGTTGACAATACAATAATCGGTTGTCAGAGCAGAGTAAAATAATTGGCTGCCATAGCAGTCAAACAACGCGCTAAATAAAACTACAGACTAGCAACACCATAATCCATTAAAAATAGCGTTTGCCATCACTGAAATCTAGCTTTAGCCGATTTTTCCACTTATCAACACTAAAATTTCGAGTAAATTTTTACTAATCATTGATATTTTGTTCAATTAATATCATCAATTCCCTATATTAAGATTCATAGTTTTCGTTTGGCAACTCTAAGCTCAAAAAGCTATAGGTGGCTACCCTAGAAGTATACTCCTAAATCTCACTTAGGGTTCAAAGAAATCTTTATAATTACTTGCTGAAATTAGACCAAGAAAGATATTTTTTGTAGAAAAACTCAAACTCATGGCAGAAAGTCAATTTCATACAAATCCTATAACGAAACTTGTCTACCCTATAAATAGGCTTCTTTAATGAAGTCGGCAACTCTAAACTATCAAACGTCATAATCGTTTAAGAAAATTGGTGAGTGCAGAGGCTTCATTTTTTATTCTCTTTCTATTCGAATTCTATTTATCGTATTCAATTTCCTTGATAGCACAAAGTGACTGGCATTTACAAAGGTTTATAGAGGAATTTTTCAATGATTTTCATTTGAGTGGCAAAAATTCTCCAGTTTGTGTAACCTTTGGTGAAAGTGACCTACGTATGCAGTGTCTGTCTATGTAAGTTCAAATTTGTATACCCTTTTTTTATATAGTTTTTACATTTAGTAGTTATTAGCCAAGATTTCTTCAATGTGAAAAGGTGTTGTCAGTTGTGTTGTCCAAAATGTGCAGACCTAATAGAATATAGAAATATGTACATACATATATCCACTTTGCATTGCCTTTTTTCGGGTTCGTTACTTTAGCAAATGGAGTACTTAGGAAGATTTAATATATCTATTAGTTAAGTCTGTGTTAATTAGTGTAAAAACACAAATTTTCAGTAATTTCTTTTGAGTCATTTGTGGTTTTTAAATAGAGACTAGATTGATATGAATAGAAATATTAATTGGAGTTTCTATTGATTAACGAATCGTCGAGTTAGCAGTTTTATGTAGATCGCATCTAAAGTAATAATTTACAAAGATTCTTTTAACAATATTTAGCTTTATTTGATATTTTTCAATAAAATTTAGTCTCAATTGCTTTTCGTGGTATCATTTTGCGGATTTTGAAAAACAAAACTTAGTTTAAAAACCAAAATCAGACTAATTCTCACTTGATTTGATTATAATACGTATTGATTGATGGGTAAAGAGGATTATCATAGGTTCTTAGCAGGCTTCTTGCTGTTTCTCTAGGAAGTCGTAAAAGTCCATTAAATTTAATAGCAATTGCTTGACAAATTATTTTTTATTCCTTGAGGCGAAAAAAATGTCCTTTGAGTACTTTTTAGCTGACAAATTTTTCATAGTTGTCCACACAAAGGAAATGCATTGCCTTAGTTTTTAGAGTAATTTGTGGCCAAGCTCTTGGCCTTGTATTTTCCCCCTTTTGACAAATGAATTGCTAAAGTGAGACATTTTTTTAAACGCAATAACTAAACTCGCTTTTTTTTTAGCCAGTTCTCCATCCTACGCCAAAGTTAAAAAAAAAAAAAAAAAAAAGACTCTGGCTTGTTAACCTTTTAGTTAGTTGTCAATTTGGCCTCTCTGTCGCACGCATCTTGTCATTCGATTCCAATAAGACAACCAGCATGATAGTGAGAGCGCTCTCTTTTGCTTGAGTTCGAAATCGGCTCTCTTGAGCGCAAATACTCGTGCTGAGTGAGCGGATTCGCTGTTCGAGTGCTTCGTTCGAGTTTTACGGCGAATGGGCAAAAATTTTAGGGCGAATATTGAAACTTAAGAGAGTAAAACGTGCGAACGTGTTCGGGTTGGCCTCAATTGTTGGCTTCAATGGTTGCGGTTGGCCTAAATTGTTCGATGTTCGATTCTTTTGCTGTATGTTCGACCTTAAATGGCTCGAGTTCGACGTGGTTGCAAGGAGTTCGGCGTGGTTTCGGGTGTTTCGATGCCGTTCGGGTATGAGCGCACAAGTTGCATCGTCCGCCCCCGAATCGCGGCAAAAATATTGCGGCGAATTGGACAAAAAATTGCGGCGATTGTTGTACGCGGCAAGTCACCGTTATTTTTTTTTGTTATTGTTTTGATTTCAAATTGGAAGGTTGTGCGGTCGGAGTTTTTCGTCAATAGGAAAATTTGTTTTTGTACGTCGAAGAAGAGCAAAGCGCCGAAAAATAAAATATTACAAAAAAAAAAAAAAAAAAAAACACAAATTGATTAAAAATATTTTGCAAACCTTTGCGCATTTTCAATAACAACAACAACAAAATAAACTCTTACTAGCCGTAAGAAAACCGCGCGCGATTCAAAGCAAATAAAAAAGTCTTTGGGTTACAAAAATTTGATATAAATTTATTAATTATTGGCAAACAACAACAGCACACAAAAAAATTTCAACTTGCTTGCTTTTCCCCCACCCCGGTCCCGCTCTGTCTCTATCTGTATGCTTGTCAGTGTTTGAGTGTGTGAATTTTCCTGTGTTTGTGTGGTAAAAAAATTTAAAAAAAAAGCAAAAAAAAAGGCTAAGAAATTTCCAAAAAAAAAAGTGCACAGCTAAAAATAAAGAAGCAGAGCAAAGAAAGTAAAACTTGAATTTACCGGCATTTTAATGACGTCACGCCAACGTCTACGCTGCTAAAAACGCGCGCGTGTTCAAAAAGAAGTGAAAGAAGCAGAAAAAGCAAAAGAAAAGAAATACATTTTTGAAGTTAACAATAAAAAAAGAAAAGCGCAGCAGCAACAACAACAACAACTCGTTTGCTTCATCATCATCAGCTGGAGCTGCTGCTGGAGAGGAGAGAGGAAGGCCCCCCAAGGTGTTTATCTACATAATATTTCTTCTTCTTCTACCAGTGCCACTTCTATCTCTCTCTCTCTCTCTCTCTTTATCTGTGTGTTTTTTGTTGTTAAACATTTATTTTTTGTGTTTGTTGTTTTTTTTTTTTTTTTTTACTTTTGTCGTTTGTGCGTCTTTTGGAGGGCCTAAACACGTTTTTCCTGCATTTAGTAGGAAAACGTCAAGAAAAACCTTTCTTTTTTTCAACTTGACATAATTTGAAATGAAAATCCAAGAGGAATTTATCCCCTGTTGGCAACATTAAAAGGTGTCAAGACGTTTTGTTTTTTTACTTACTGTGAAAATGAAATTATAATTTACTTATAGTCTTAGCCGGCAAATCAAAGCCAATTCCCCTAAAAATGAAATCCAAAACTTATTTAAAGTTTGTCATATGAAAAGGTTTTCTATTATCCTTCAATTAATAGAAATTTGAAAAACAAAACCCATTTCTATTCAACCAAACATTTCATAGACGCAAAAACAAAGTCCATTCTTCAAAATTATATTAACAAATTAACATCAATTCGTGGCAAATCTTAACAACAATTTAGTTGCCTCTAATGACATATGGCCAAACTGAGTTTTTCCTAGCTTGCTGATTCATAATCTGAAAAGTTTTGACTCTAAATATTTACATAGAAGTAAACAAATGAGCTCATGAAATGGCCATGTTCAACAAAAGTCTTTTTCACTATAAACATTGAGTCCAAGACTTTAAATATATATTTATTTTATCATTAGTCCAATTTGACTATGTTTGATATTAAGAAACTTTCTTCACTTTAATTCAGCAAGTTACATTTAAAATGTATAAAAGATTCAAAGTATTTAAGGGCAGCCTTTGTTTTTTTTTTTTTAAAATTCATTCAATTTATGATGAAATTTCGTTAATTTTTTTGTTTCTAATACTCCATTTCATGATGAAGCTCTGTTGACCATCTTAGAAGCTTCAAACAAAATGTATGGAAAATATTAAAGAAGCTAACTTCGGCTATGCCGAAGTTTTTATACCCTTGCAGTCCTTGCAGTTCATGTAGCGTTGCGTCTGTGTGCTCTGTTTGATTTGCTGATGACGTTTGAACCGATTTATATTGACTGTAACTTGTGTAATATTTATCCGATCAGATTCAAATTTTGGAATCTGAGATTTTATATCCAATACTATCGTATTGGTAAATTTCATGGGGATACTGCAATTTTTGCAAAAATGTTTCTTCTAGCTTTATATGATATAGTGGTCCGATCTTGATGATTTTCATACATTATCTGCTCCAGGCTAAAAGTAGCTCAAATATCAAATTTCATTCCGAAAGCTCTTATGAAGGATGAGTTAAACGCATACGCACCGACAGACGGACGGACATGGCTACATCGACTCAGCTTCCAATGCTGATCAAGAATATATATATACTTTATGGGGTCGGAAACGTATCCTTCTGTGCGTCACAAACATCTGACCAATTTTATAATACCCTCTGCAAGGGTATAAAAAAGATAATAGGTAAAGGTTTGAGTTGTAAATTTTTTGAATTGTTATGAATTTCAGCTACAGAATTTCTTTTAAAAAGTCGGTGATTTTTTTTTTTTTTTTTTTTTTTTGTTACTAAAGTGGAATAAATATTATTGATTTATGATAAACATTTTTTAAGTATTTAAATAGGAAATGTGGTGGTATTAGTATGCGTTTGTGTCTGTGTGTGTGTATTTCGTTTAATGTTGTTGTTGTTGCCCATAAACAAAATTAAATTAAAATTGAGGGCTAATGAACTGTGAAATCATAATTAAAATTGCATAAAATGCGAAATGGTCAGCAGAAATTATTGTATATTGAGTTTATATGTTGAAGTAATCATGTTTTGCCAATCAACCCCCCCCACCCCTACACACACACACACACACTCTACACAAATCGTGCTGAAATTTTAATGCAAGTTTAGCAATTTTTATTCTAATGTCGCCGGAGACCCGAGCCTACAAATGAACCAGAAACAAAAATCCGATTAAAGCTTTCGATATTTGTTTTTGTTTTTTCGTTCTCTAGTTTTTGTTTGACGGAAAGTCACGTTTTTTATGTAGGTTCTAAAGTCGTAAACATTCATTTAATGCGGATTTCGAGTTTGCTTTTCGCATTGTCTCCCTCTCCAAGTCTCTTAATATTTGTTTCCCCTTACGAAAAAACGAGGCAAAGAAATCGTTCGGAAAATGCCACATGAGTTGCCCAATTGTCTGACGAGTCATTCAGCCAACCAACAAATAAATAAAAAATCCAGTCGACTTGATGTTACCCTTGTGGAATTTGTTTAAACACTGACCGAACTTAATGTGCTATATGTTCTTGTACATTAACATAACAAATGATAAAGTGTCAGGCGAGAATTGTTTATTAATAAGCAAGTGACAATTTTTATACCCTTGCCAAAAGGCAAGTATGCAACGCATAGAAGGAAGCATCTCCGACCAAACAAGAGATATACATATATATTCTTGATCACCACGACGAGACGAGTTCAATTAGTTGTATATGTATCTCGGATTCAGCCGGAACAGTGACTTTTCTCAATAACTTAGTTATTTTCTCAGCTATTTTTCATTTATTTTGGCGTAAAAATCCAATCGAAAGCGTTGTTCAAAGTGTTTTTAGCCTTTATTTTGGTATTAAAATGCAGAAGAAGAACCTTACGAACAGTCTAAAAAAAATTGTGTATATATTTTTTAAGATTTGTTTTTCAATGATTAGAGTCAAAAAATGTATATGGAATTCACAAAGTTTACAGTAGATTGAAAATATTAGAATTAATATTAAGAGAAAATAAGGAAGAAAAAGTATAAATATAAATCTTAAATGTTTGTCTAGACTTTGACCTTTTTTGAAGTTAATGAAAACTGGTCAAAAGGCTTTGCCTTCTCGCTTCATGTCGAATTCCCAACTACTTTTAGCTTTGTGGATTCTTTAGCAAAGTCTGTTGATGGTAGAACTTGGCGGTTCTTGAAATAGCTATACAATAATGAGATAAGCAAATGCCAGCTAACACCTTGAACTGCAAATGGCCCAGACGATGTCTCATTTTAAGAGGGTATGAAAAGTGACCAACTTTTCAAAACTTAAAATTCGAAAAAAAACATGAAAAATTGACTATGGTATGGGTGAGAGTGGGGGGAGATGGAAACTGAGAGGCATGACTAATCGATTTGTTTCAGTTATTCGTTTTCGCCAAATCTTTTGGCCCACTAAGTGAAGAGTCGAAGAGTCAAGTGAAGAGTGAAAAAACGACAAAATCTTGAAAGTCACTGAGCAAATTTTATGATCATTTTTTGTTTTCTTATTAGTTAACGTATTTGTGGGTGTATATATATATATATGTGTGTGTGTGTGTGTGTATTTATCTTGTGTCAAAAGGTCAGTCAAACACAAAACCAAAACCAACAAAATATTTGCTTATAATATTTTTCAAATTCAAAAACTCAGAATTTGTAGTTTCATTTTTTCATTCTCTGTGGGCTGCTGTTTCGTTTCGTTTGCTATAAACATTTTATTTCATTTCCTTTATTGCTTCTCCCTCTTCTTCTTCATCATCATCATCATCGCCGTCTTCGTGTTCATCTTCTATATAGTTTTTGATATTCTCAAACATGTGCGCACATTTTTTCTAAATATATCCAAAGAAACGCAAAGAAACAACAAAAAAAAAAAAAAAACAATTCTCTTGGCTTCTGCTTTTTCATTTTTGGGGCTTTCTGAAAAAGGCCAAAGAACCAAAAAACAACAACAACTACATACATACAAAAAATATCTGTTAGTGTTGATCTCAAGAGGGCGATTCAAGATTTCAACTGGAATCGATTGAAGAACTTTATGTCTTTCGAAAAAGTGAAAGGAAAATGGCAAATCGTAAGAGGAAATAAAAGAAATTTTGACATAAATTGAGTAAGAAAGATTCACTATAATCTATAGATATATTAGAAAACTCACAAAAAAAAAGGAAATTAAGCAAATATTTTAAATTTGTATTAATTGAGATAAAAGGTTAAATTTCGTATTTCGATCTGGCTGGAAGGAGAAATCTCAAGGATAGTCCTTGTATGTAAAAAGGGGCAAATCCTTGTCTAAATTGTTTCCTATCCTATAATTCAAAATTGAAAATACACAGATTATTCATTTTTGAAGAAATTTTTGACTCTTTAGTTCTCAATTTCAATGCAAATTTAGAAACTTTTTAAACTAAATGGTCCACCCTAATGGCTTGAATCTATAAGAAAGCCAAATGGAGAAAGAGAAAGAATTAGAGGAAGAGAGAGAGAGAGTGAGAGAGAGACAGATAGAGTGTGTCTAAGATGCCAAGAGAATCAAAAATTTGGAATATATTTTCTCCTACTTTTTGACTTTTTGTTGTATTTTCATCTTCTCTGCTCGGTTTGTATCTCAAGCGACAGCAGCTGCTAGACATTTTGAATGTATCTGCAGCTGTGCAGTCACCTTACCCTACCCTACCCCTTCAGACCCACCCGTTCCTGCGGCCCCACTCCGCTGGCCGTTTACACGGTTTGGCCACATTTTGGAAACGTTGCAAAGCCAAAAATAAGTCCGATTTGCATAATGCAGCCAAAAGCGTTGAATTGGAGGTTGATGTATCTGTGAGTTGAATATGTATCTTTAACCCTACATCAACGACAAACTGAAAAGGTTTACCCCAGACCAAATTGAGATCAATTGAAAGTAAATTTGATTGCTCAACCTCTGTGTGGGAAAGAGAGAGGAAGCAAAGAAAAGGAAAAAGAGAGAGAGAGGGCAGATTGTGGGAAGTTTTCTACACAAATTAGTTCAAAGTTTAATTTCATTTTGTTTCTTGTTAATTATATTTGTCTGCCTGCTTGGCTTCTTTTACCCCCTCCCCTAACCTCACTATGTGTCTCTGTCTCTCTCTCTCTCTATCTTTCTCTTGGTTCTTGTTGCTTTGTGTGTATTTATAATTTAAAAAAGCAAAAAACTGAAACTTTTGCCAGCCAAAATTAATTAAGCAAAGCCAAAAAGTTGCATATGAAAATTTTGAATTTCTTTTTGTATATTTTTTTTCGTTTATTTTGTATTTTTTTGTAAGATAAGCCAAAAATAGCAACAAAAACATTTTAAAAAAAAAAAACATTAGCAAAAATTGTATTAGGTATTCTCTTTCTCTCTCTCTCTCTCTCTCTCACTTTTTCACACTTTTGCCTTCTCGTTCGCGTTTCTTCTTACTTTTTTTTTCTCATGCCCATCGTCGTTTTATTTATGAAATTTTTTTCATATGTGCTTCGACCTCTGACGTAATTTCTGATCTGCTGATCTCGCCATCTCAAGCCAAAAAAAAAAAATCATTTATTTGTATTCGAAAAATTTGAATATGTTTGTCAGAGAGTAAAACGTGACAAAAACAACAAAACAAAAGTAAAAACTAGCAGCAATAAAGGAATGACTAGGGCAAGGTTTACAATGGAATCAAAAATATGATTAGATTAGAAATCGAAAATTCCGTGAATTGTCTTCTAATGAATAGACTGTTAACAATTGTTGGTCAGTTGATTGGGAGGCTACTTGAACAGGAATCGAAAGCAGTTTAAAGCATAGTTTAGTTTAGTTGTGGTTTAAGTGCTACTAAGAATCGAATGTGTAACGAAAGACAAGCCCATTTACACCCGGAATGCCATTTTATTCCATTCAAGTCGTAGTTTTACACATATCTATTAGACATTAATCGTTGTGGCAACATAAAATGGCCATCTTAAATGTTAGTCGATGATCGAATAGTTTTCGATTTTAGTCAGATAATTGGGAATTCGTGTTAATTTGGTAGTTAATGAATTGTTAATGTACAAAATAATATATTTATTTACATATATATTGGCTTATTTACCTTAGTTAATAATGAATCTATTATTAATCAAAGATATTTCGATTGATCAATCGATTGTTAAGTAAAAAATGTTATAAGAATAATGTAAGGCTAATTCAATTGCTCAATACTCTTAACATTTCATACAAATCCATAATTAATCGAAAACTTGACAATTGACCGATTATTAGGTAGACAAATTATAAGTAAACTATGAATATGAAATGTGCTGAGTTGCATCGATTTGAGACACAGAAAACGATAACAAAATCATGTGTATCGATAGTTTATATAACCTTAAACATTTGCTCTAATTGTTAGAGAAATACAGTAAACGATTATCAATTGAATATATACATATGTCAATTTTGAAACGTTTGTTTAATAATTTTTGACAATTTGATTGCCTTTATTTCAACTGCTAGAGAATTGGGTTAGCAGATGCAGATGCTAAAATATCATCAAGTAGTATAAAAATCTAGACGTTTATTGCTTTTATTGCATCTTTCTCTCTTGTTAGAAATTAAATTAGCACAAAACACAAGCACACAGAAACTATTAAATACATATGTATGTAGATTTTTGCAGTGCCACCAATACGGAATTACAATAGAGTCGCCTCACATTGTTTGGCACACATGACGAGTTATCAAAGTGAATACTGAACATGTGTTGCATAGACATTACAGCTTCTAAAAACCGTGTACATAGAAAGGTGGATGAGGATTTCTGATTGTTTTTGTTTTTTTTAGAAATTGATTATCGATTAATTAATAGTTATTGTTACTTTTGCACACACAAGTGACAAGTCACTCACACCCGGAATTTCGTTTCACCGAAAATGTACAAAAAATTCAGAGCAGTCGGTCGGCTCTTGGCTTTTGGTGGTTGGCGGTTGGCGGTGACTGTGTTATATTTACTTTACTGATAAGACGTACGTATGTACGTATGACTTCGCGGCTTGCTGTTAAAACGCAGACACACACACCCACCCAAACACACACACACACGCACACACGTTTGAGAGTATTATGAGTACTCGTATATTTTGTATTGTTTAGTTTTTGTTTTTATACCATACACCCACAGGGTGAAATGGTATATTAAATTCGCCAAAATGTATGTAACAGGCAGAAGGAAGCTTTTCCGACTCCATAAAGTATATATATTCTTGCTCAGTATCAACAGCGGAGTCGATATAGCCATGTCCGCCCGTCCGTATGAACGCGTAGATCTCGGAGACTATAAGAGCTAGAGTCACCAAAATTCAAAAACTATTCTAGCTAGAGACACAATATTTCGTATGTATATTTGCTTAGTAAATACGCACATTTTGTATGTGTAAAGATTATGCCACGCCCCCTTCTGCCCCCGTATTTAAAACAACTCGATTATCTGACGTAATTTTCCTCCTTGGGCAATCAAATTTGGCACATTAAATTTGATTCTAATATCCAGACAAATACCAAATTTGATCAAAATCGGACTAAAAATAAGCAACTTATGCATATAAACATTTTTCCATAAGGCCGGAGTTGACCGTTGGCTGATGGGGGCGCTAGGGTGCTTGTATGCTTGAGTGAGCGAGATACTTGTAAAAAGCATGCGGAAATGCATTTGTTATTATAAATTTCAAATATTTGCTTTGCTGGTGTATGGTATAACTAAGTCGGCGAGACGACTTACTTACTTTATTTTTATTATTCTTCATCTCTCTCTCTGTCACTCTCTCTCACTCTAGATATACGAGTCATAAATGGCACCAGAAAACAAATTATATACATATATAACCTTACATTCTCTTTTGCTTTGAAACAAAAACAACACAAAAAATGAGGTGGGGGGCGGGGTGGATAAAAAACGGGGGGTTGGTTTGTCTGATTAGCTGGTTAACGTTTCCTTCATGGGGGCGAACCATGCCATATCGAAAGCATATTGTTCCACTTAAACTTTAGTTTCACTCTTTTGAAGGGAAAAAGCCCCACATAAGCCATCACCTAGAAACGGCGACAAGTTAATGCATAAAACGTAAAAGAAAAACAAAATAAATTTACGCAACTTGCAACATTTTTTGTTGTTTTTGTGTTGTGTTGTGTGTTGCCCTAGCGAAGCCTTACCAAGCTGCTTGTGTCGGTCACTAACCGCTCTTTGTGTGCAACATTATACAACTCTGACTCTTGGCTCCACAGTAAACCCAAAAGCCAAAGAAATCAACTAAATGAAAAAATATAATATGACACATTCACAGAGAGAGAGAGAGAGAGAGGAGAGAGAAAGAAAAGTGAAAAGCGGAAGCGCGCGGGGCAATGTGTTTACAAGAAGAAGAGGTCTATCAATAAATATGATTAGATAAAGGCCAAACAAAAAAGCGTTATATTTGCCTTTTATGGCCTGATAAGCTCTTGATACAATTGCATTCATAGATCTTCCAAACATATAACGAATCTACCACAACCCAAACAAGTTCAAGTAAACAAAATTTCATCCATAAATGGCAAAGATCAGACAAAACAAAAACGAGAAGAAGACATTATGTCATACATAGTCTGTCCAGATGGTGGGCGAAAGAATATTTAAATTTGATTTGATTAATTTTTTAACCAAGATTAATGTATTTTAGTCATATTGGCAGCTGTCTTTGATAGTCACCGACTTGGGGCTTAACTAAAAATAAACTCACTTACACTTTGACAGAATAAAATATTCTCTTGACAATCCCTTTTGACGATCGAATTTCCCTCTTTGTTTACCTCTTGAATTGGTTTTTTCCTGAAACCGATTTCCATCCTTAATTATTTTCAAAGTTTTCTCGTCGTAGGTTGTTTTCTATTCTATTAATGGAATAACATAAATTCGTTGTTTCATGAATCATCATCAGATGAGTCTTATCGAGCTTCCAGATACGCGAGATTTTCCCACATCTGAATTCTTCGTTTTGCTTATTTTTTTGAAACTTCTTAAACTCTTTCAACTTTTAGTTCTACTATCTTTCAGTTTGAATAATTCTCATCGTTTTTTCTATAAACAGAAAAGAATGAAACACACATTTTTGATTTAATTTAATGATAAGCGTAATGAATTCAAGTTAAGATCAGAAACACTATATATATTTGGATATATACGAAGTATTTTGTAGTCTCCACTGCGATTGATGTTAGGAGAGTTTTTTTGTTGGGTTTCTTTATCTGTGAAACAAACCAATATACGAAATTTTTTCTTTCATTTTTACATCTTGTGAAATCGTTTCGAAAGTTTTTTTTTTTTTTTTTTTTTTTTTGTTCGCTTCTACTAAAGAAATTCATTTTTAAAATGAAAGAAATTGCTTTCTGTGTCGTGTGGTGTGGTGGCTGAGACGACTGGGTAATATCGCGGTCCCTTATATGAGAGAGCCCGGGCTATATATGGTCATATGACTAATGATGCTAGAAAAAGGGAATGAGCCAAATGTATGTACAGAAATAAAAGGAGGAACCCATTACGAGTGGGAAGATGAGATGGCGACGAAGCTAATGCTGATGGAATCAGAGATCAAGTTCATGATGGAGACTGAAGCGTGCCAAATTCAAAATTGCCAATAGCTTTGCTCAAACAGAGAAGTAAGAAAGGGAAAGGCAATAGAGAGAGAGAGAGAGAGAGAGAGAGAGATTGATTTTGCTTTAAAGTGTTATAATTAAGTGAAAGATTTGGCTAACATTTTTAATCATAGATATTACTATATAAGGCAGGTTATTTTATTTCTTTTATTAGTTCCTTATTAGCAGCAGATAAAAAGAATTAGTAACAAAGAGATTTAACAATAGAGCTTAAGCTCTATTTTTGGGCAACCGAGACTTGAATACAATGCAATTTCATGTTAATTTAGTTGGTTATATTTGGATATATAAGTTTAGTAAGTTAAAAAAAAATAAATTTTTGCTTGTAGTTAGAAAATTCCTTCGATAGAGAAAGTGTTTTGCCTTTTAACCATCAGTTGAGTAGTTTTGTGATATTTAAGCCAAGTTTCTTTTTATACCCTTGCAGAAAGGGTAGATTAATTTTGGTCAGAAGTGTGCAGCGCATAGAAGGAAGCATCGTCGATCATACAAAGTATATATATTCTTGATCGGCACGACGAGACGAGTTCAAATAGCCGTGTCCGTCCGTCCGACCGTCCGTCCGTCTGGATCAACGCGAGCTACAGAGCTGATATTTTGCTTGTATATACTACAGGGGTTGTATATCTCGGATTCAGCCAGATCGGACCACTATATCATATAGCTCCAATACAAACGGCAAAGTCACGAACAGTGACTTTTCTCAATAACTTTGTTATTTTCTCAGCTATTGTCGTAAGATTTAATATTGGTCAGTCTATTACACCTATAAACCGTTGTGCAAGATCGGATGACTATATCATATAGCTCCCATAGGAACGATCAGTCGAAAACAGTGACTTTCGTCAATAACTTCGTTACTTTTAACGCGATTTCTTTCAAATTAAACATTTGTTAGTGTAATATATCTGTTAATGACTATGCCGAATTCGATAAAGATCGGGTGAATATATTTTATAGCTCCCATAGGAACGATCGGTGAAAAACACTGATTATGACCGTTATTTCGTATGCTAAGATTGTGGGCCGTTCTTTCGCAAACATTACTCATACTTATATGAAGCGGCCTATGAACTTATCTTCATGAGAGTTACCTTAAGTTAGTCATCGGGCTTTAGTTTAGTCCATATGATTTAAGCGATACCTTAAGCTGCTATGCCAAATAAGTTATTTCATTTGGCCATTTCATCTACTTGAAATCGAAAGGGTTGATACCATTTCACTTTATCATATCTATGGGGAGTTTTGTCCCCCTCGAGCCAGCTGCTGCCTTTGTGTCTCTTGTTTATTCAGCTTACTTTAATATATGTATAAATACAATATTATATGTCTTTTGTGTGTTTCGTGTTCGAATCGACATGAAATGTACAAATATTAAGTAAGATTGTGTTAACAAAATATATCTGGAAATTAACAGTTTCTCTCCTACCTCTTCTTCTCTTTTTCTCTCTATCTGTTTCTCTTAGTCTTTCGCACTGCCCCTCTAAGTCGCTCTGCCAGTTACTCATTTTCGATTTCGGCAAGAGTTTAACCTTCAAAAACAAAATTTGTATTTCATATGATATGAGATCGAAAGAAAACAAAAAAACTTGTTGAACTTGTTTAACATCTTCTCGATTGGTTTTTTTTCCTTCTTTCAATCTCTTGTGGTTTTTGCCTTTTGGCTTTGTCTGTCTTTATTTTTATATGCTTATTTTTTTGAGGGGGAGGGGCAATAATGAGTTTTTAATAACCCGCCACATATTGGCTCAGCATATTGGCCTCGGTATCCTTAATACTTAATAAATGATCAGAAGACAAATGAAGGTTATTTGTAGGTTACCGGATGCACAGCGAGTGCTCAATATGTATTTAGTGTGGTGTGGGGAGGGGGGTGGTGGACAAAAAAATGAGAAACCTTCTTCATTGATGTGGCCTAATTTTTGAATTTGAAAAATAATCTCGAAAATAGAAGCAAAGCAAAACTATCCATGTTTATTTTTGTAAGCGTTTTCCACACACACATAGATAGAGACACACACACAAGCACATAGATATCTGGCCATAAATTTTCTTTCATACTGCGTCAATGACACGCCGCTAATTTTTGTTTCTATTTCGATTTTCTTTCCGTTAGTTCCCTCTATAAGATTTTGTTCTCTCTTCTTTTCGTTTTTGGATTTGTGTGGGCGACTTGTTTAAAAGTTCTTGTTCGTTTTGGGTTTTCGTTTAACTAAAACACAAGAATTATTTTAATACTTTGCCATAAACATTAACCCACACACACGCACATACACACACACTCAAACTCATAAATTAAGTTAGTACATCTATATATCTTTGGAAATCAAGTTGAAATACGGAAAAGCAATTTGCAGCTGACATCATTGCACACAAAAAAATAAAGAAAAAAATTCAATATTTAGTAGCCAGACAGAGATTTAGAGAACAGAATTTAATATATGTATTAAACTTATTTCATTTTTAGTTTCCCCTGTCTTTTTTGTTTTATTTTGTTTTTTTATCATATTTAAAAATAAACATTGATAATATATTGGCCAATGGGTTTGTATATGGCTTAAGCTTCATATCTTTTGCGAAATGTGCCAGAGATAAAAAAAAATATTGAATTCATATCGCTACCATGTGTGGCAACATCGGGAGATAAATATATACACATGCGAGGGCAGGCCGATAAGTACTTAGCCTCAACATAGTCGCATTAAAGGTTGATACAACTTTATTAACGTATGAAAAATAGCTTTTTTCGTGGTCTGAATTCGACTCATTCGACCCATTCGACTCCAATTTCTGCCCGGCGAGTGATTGTTCAAGTTTGGCAACAAAAAGAAGTCGCAGAGGGCCAAATCTGGAGAATACAATGGACCCATTTGGCCATGGCGATGGCGGAGGTGTGAATCGGTGCGTTGTCACAGCATAGTAGGCCCCTGTGGACTGTTTTGCCTTTCTTCAGGTAGTCGATGTAGATCACACATTGTGAAACCCAGAAATCGGTGGCCATCAGGTGAAAGGAAAGGTTTCCGTTTGATAGGCCAGTCTTCGCCTTCTTCGGAGCAGATTCGCCTGGTAAAGTCCACTGATTCGACTGTTCCTTGGTCTCTGGTGTGTACCAGTGGATCCAAGCTTCGTCGATGGTTATAAAACGACGCAAAAACTCCTTCGGGTTGAGTTGAAACAGCATCAAAAACTGGTCTAATGTCGTCGTCGTCGGCGCTTAATGTCGGGAGCAAGCAAACGCGTCACCCATCGCGCCGACAGCTTTCTCATCGAAGGAGAAGAGTCACCGTATCCAACCGTTCGTTAATTTCACTTCGCGATTTCCGTTCCAAAAACAAGAATCGAATCACCGACCGATATTGCTTTTTTCCATTTCCATCCGTGAATACGGAGTCGATTCGACTGAAATTTGAGGTTTGTCGTATATAAGATGGTTCTACACGATAAAAAACTTTTCTTGCGGTGAGGCTAAGTATTTATGGGACCACCCTCGTATGTACATATACATACATATATTATATTGGATAATGGGTGAAATCAGTTGTGGGGAATTTTGAGATTGAAAAGTTTCCAATTGAAAATCACATTAGGGATAGCCTTTTAGAATTAGAATTTCAAAATCAATTAGTTACAAACTATTTCGAAATCTTTTCAAATATTTGTTATTTTGGTTCTGGAAATACGTCAGCCTTAGATTGTAGTAGAATTATGAACTGGAACTATTATATTAGTTCTATGAAATGGATCTAATTTAAGTGATTTTTTCCACTTTCCAACTGTTCATGTTAGCATTTTCAACTCGAAACTCTTTATAACATGTTTTACAAAATGTGAAAATGAGTTTCCAATCATTTCTTGAGAAAAAAAAATGTTCTTTAAGATTTAAAACCTGTTAAAAAAAAAGAGTTTAGAAACATAGAGATCAGAAATTAAGTTTATTAACTAGTTTTACCTAGACCTAACTGCATTTCAGTCACAAAACAGTTTTATTTTGTTTTTAATTTGCAATTGAGTCATAAAACTCATAATTTGTGTAGACTAAGACAAAGAATTTATATTTATATCTATTAAATTGGCTTTCCTCTTCACTATGTGCATATAATTTATAATTTTACCAGCATTGACTTGGGGATTTTCATGTTTACGTTGGCGTCGAAAATATTTGATTCATATGGCCAAGTGGAAAGATAAGATAAGATTATATACAGTGAAACCAAGTCGGGCAAAAGTTTAATGATAAAAGAGCAAAGAACGAAGGGGACAATCAAATAGGCAGACAGACATTTAGATAGTTGGAATATAGTAAGTGAGTGACGTCATCGATGATTAAATCATTAGCATCACTATAGCAACACACACACACACACACACACACATATATATATATATATACACACACAAATATTGTAAAATGTATAATTTTCATCATTATGTCATTAGTTGAATTCAAGAATAAAGTCTTACCTCAATTCCTATATCTATATACATATATATGCAATTTTTTGTTACAGTATCTAATTTATATAAGATATATATATATATAAATCTATATACATATATAAATCGATTGAGCGGTAAGTGCGTTTCACTTATGTATATAAAACAACAACCAAAACGTGGCTCTCTCTGTCTATCTCTCGCTCTCTCTGTCTCTATATATATCTATAAAATTGTAAATTGCTTTTGAAAGATTTATCTTTTAATATTATATAGTTTAGTTTTGTAAACAGCTAAAACAAAAACAAAATCGTTTAATGAAGCTAAGCAGAGCTGCTGCTGAGCCGGGAAAAAAGGGAAAATTAAGTTGAAGGCTTTTAATTTTAATAATTTGTAGTTGAATTTTTATTTATTAATTGATTTTCATTTTGTCAATGTGCCTGGCGCTGCTGGACGAAAAAAAAATAAATAAAAAAATAAATATCTTGGATGGCTGTTGCTGCTCACGCTCTAAATATATATATATATATATATAGAATATATATATCTACACACACACAAAATAAAAATCTGTTTAAGTTTAGCTATAAGTTCATCATCCTCATTGCATATATTAAAATTATCCTTGCAAATAGTAAAAGAAAAATATATTAGCCTGGCATTTTGCATCCCAAAAATCTTCATCTTCATCCACACTCGCCCTAAAAATACACACACATAACTAACAAAAGCCTTAAGAAAAATGCGCATTACTAACAAAAAAAAAAAAAAACGCCCCGACCCCCCCACCCCTTGCAAAACAAAAAAGAATGTATTAACAAATGATCAGTGAAAAAAATATATTAAAATAAAAATCATTTCGAGTCGTAAAGATGTCTCTGTCTGTCTCTTTATGTGAGTTGCTCTCTGTGTTATCTCTCTCTCTCTCTCTCTATCTTCATCTCTGTGCATTGTCCATGCCCCGCCCCCGGACCTCTGAACTCCATCACCACCAACACCAACCTCCACCCGCCTCTAATAATGATCTACGATCTTAAAGTTCTATTTCTCTTTTTTATTCTCATTTCAGATAATGTAAAATCAGCTTATCAAAAAAAAAAACCTGAATAAAAAACAGCTGCGCCTATCTATCTATCAAATATATATATATATATATATATCTTATTTATATATATGTACATATATATATATATATATTTATATAAAGTTCGTTCGAAATCAAAATCAAAAAAAACTGTGAACTAAGAACGGCTTCAAGTACTACAACCAGCTCCATTTGTTGTTGTTAATCTCCCCTACGCTAAAAGCAAAACACAAAAAAAAAGCATCATATGCCATTTTATTATATATGCTATATATATATATATCCCCTAAAAACTGAACTAAAACGAAAACTAAAACGCAAAAACTATTCTAGTGTGTGAGTGTTTGACAAAAGCGAAAACCCAAAAAATCTAGTCGCCAGCCAAGCCAAGCCTAAGCTAAGCTAAAATCGTTGAAGCTATAGCCAAACACATCTAGTTATACACAGAGGAAACATCTACATACACATATATACGATATATTTGTACAATATATCGGTATATATTTGTATTTAACAAGAAAACACACAAAGAAATAAAAGTCCTTTGTATACACACACATACACACAAACACATACACACACACACACAATGGCCAACGTTGTGAATATGAATATGAACAGCCTGTTCAATGGCAAGGATTCACGCTGGTTGCAATTGGAGGTCTGTCGCGAATTTCAGCGTAACAAATGTTCACGTCAGGATACGGAATGTAAATTTGCCCATCCCCCGGCTAATGTGGAGGTCCAGAATGGCAAGGTCACTGCTTGTTATGACAGCATTAAGGTCAGTATTAATTAACCAAAAAAAAAACTATCAATTAAAACCTCAAACCAAAACCCTCCCCCCTCTCTCTCTCTCTTATTTCCCACCCTCCATTAAACAAAACCAAAAACCATAAAAGAAAAACAATCAATTCTTGCTTCTTTGTGTATGTGTAGTTTGTAAGAAATTTTCATATGACCCCCGCCTCCCCAACCATACCGCCCACCCACAAGAACTTCTCCTACTCTTTTTCCTAGAAACCAACAACATTTAGGCCCAAAAACGAAAAAAAAAACTGATCTTGTCTCTGCTTTTAATTGTGTTTTGTGCTTTTGTGCTTTTGTTTTTTCTTTCTTTCTTTATACTTGGTATCTCTGTGCTTTAGTTGAAACAAATATGCTTTCTGCCTTTGCCTTCTGCCGCCTGGCTGAAAAAAAAAAACAAAAACAAAACCAAATATCTATATATATATATAGCGCTTTTTAAGCCTAGGAAAGTGCTTGATGATCGAGGAGCCTTCTTGTAGTAGTCCTAAGCTTTTCAATCGACAACAACAAAACAAAAAGAGAGTTCCACAAAATCAAAAAAAAACAAAAATCCAAATCAATCTAAAGTTGTTTTTTAACTTAATTAAAATAAATTCAATTTCATTATCAATTTTTGGGGCTGATTTTTAGGCCGCACAACTATTAGAGATGGATAACTTCAAGGTAAAAATTCAAATCATATAATAATCTACATATATATTAAATATTTATATATATCTAAATACTAAGTTAGCTGGTCTAAATAAAGCTCTAGTGACAATGGCTAAAGGCTTTTCGATTTTACTTTTAATATTTATTAAAAATTTATTTGATTTAAAATAAACGGTTTATTGGAAGTTCTGTTGTCTTTTGTCTAATAAATTACTGAATTTGTATTAATTTAATTTCTCTGATGAATTTTAAAGATAATTTTTAATGAAAGTTATGACAAATAATATTCAAAAATGATTTTTAAACACATATTTGTATCAAGTTTGGTTAGAAAAGTTTTTTAGCTTTAAAATATATCCATTGTTTCACATTTTTTTTGGTTTTTGTTCAAAGGATATATCAAAAAAATTAACCATCAAGTGTTGAATTCAGAAAATAATATATGTATAGCCTACCATCAAAGTAAAGGTGCCTTTTGCAATTAATATATTTCTTGGTGGTCCCTAAAGGGTCAAGGCGATTTAGTAGGTGAATTAAAACAGATTTGATTTCCGTTAAGTTCAATTTTGTAAGAAACGTTAAACTCAAACTAATACGATCTCTTTTCCATTATATATATTTAGTATTTTGTTAATGGCAAAAACCTTGAGAAAGGAACAAAAAGAGGGAAAAATTAAGTTGTGCCCAGTTCGTGTTTTTGTTTGTTTTATTAAGCTTTATGTTTTCCTCTGTTTGTCTCATTCTGTTACACGCTTTCTCTCCCATTCTGGCACTTTGTCAACTATGAGAAAAATGGCAACATAAAGTAAAGTATTTTATATATATATATAATGCCGAGAAAAGAAGGATGCCGCCTTGGCCGTTGCCGTTGCCGCCATCATCATCATCATAATCATCAAATTTGTGACAGCATAAAAAATTACGTTTTTGAAAATTTTTCGTAGTCGCTTTTTAGGCGTGTCGGTGAGCCGCTTGTTTGGTTTAACGGTTGCGGCAGCATTGCCTTTCCTTTGTTATTTTAACACAAAAAAAAAAAAAAAACACCCGGCAACCCACCCAAAAGAAGAATGGTAGACTGGATTCGAGTCGAGTCGAGTCAAGCCCTAAAGTTGGGCATAGTTCGAGAATTCCCTGTCTCACTCTAACTCAGTTTGTCTCACTCACTTCCAGTCTCTCACCCACACGACGAGTGTGCAAACAATAGTTAAAACTGATGTTTTGTAAGTAGCTCGTTGCCTTTGGAGTGGGTCTTTGTGGCATTGGTGGGTCTCCTTTGTTTTTTTTGTTTTCTGTATACGTTTGTGTTTTTTATTCTTCGGTTTTTTTTTTGTTTTTGTACTTTTCACGCCTGTCCTACTCGTCGTCGTTGTCGTCGTTAATTGAGCCACTGCCTGGAATGCAGGCTCTTAGCCGCCTGACTGCGACAGGCAAGCAGACTGGCAGGCCAGGCAGAAAGAAGGACTTTGTCCTTCTGCCTGCTGTTTGTTTGCTTACTTGTTTGCTCTGGGCCTCACCCGAATGCTTTAATGAATGTATTCAAAGTGCTAGTGCCCGAGAACACTTTAAAAATTGATCATTGTCATCAAATTGCAGTGACAAATAAAGCATTATAATTATTTCTAGTGAAACTAAATGGGTCCATGTCTATAAACCTGAAGAAGAAAGCAATTGGTGACCCCGACGTGCAGTGAATTTACTTTTACTTTTTATACCATACACCCATAGGGTGAAATGGTATATTAAAGTCGCCAAAATGTATGTAACAGGCAGAAGGAAGCTTCTCCGACCCCATAAAGTATATATATTCTTGATCAGTATCAACAGCCGAGTCGATCTAGCCATGTCCGTCTGTCCGTCCGTCTGTCCGTCCGTCCGTCTGTCCGTCTGTCCGTCTGTCCGTATGAACACCTAGATCTCGGAGACTATAAAAGCTAGAGCCACCAAATTTGGAATGTAGGCTCGTGTAGTATGTAGAGTGATCAAGTTTGTTTCAAATTTTTGCCACGCCCCTTTCCGCCCACGCAATTCAAAAAAAACGTTTATCTCAAAAACTATTGCAGCTAGAGACACCAAATTTGGTATGTATATTTGCATAGTAAATGCGCACATTTTGTATGTATAAAGTTTTTGCCACGCCCCTTTCCGCCCCCGAAATTTGAAAAACTCGATTATCTCCCGTAATTTTTTACCTTGTGCAATCAAATTTGGCACACTTAAATTTGATACTAATACCGAGCAAAATACCAAATTTGATCAAAATCGGACAAAAAATAGCTGAGTTATGCATATAAACGTTTTTGCATAAGGCCTTTGATGGCCGTTGGCGGGTGGGGGCGCTAGGGTGCTTATATGCATAAGTGCGCGAGATACTGAGATATGCTTGTAACAAGCATGTGAACAGAATTGTGGAAAATAGGCAAATGCATTAGTTATTACAAATTTGAAATATTTGTTTTACTGGTGTATGGTATACCCAAGTCGGCGAGACGACTTACTTACTTCATTTCTTTATAATTTTTTAGTTTCCTGTAAAATAAAGCGTATAGGTCTACTAGACATTACTGGATCAAAAGTAGATTAGGTTTCTTACCCAACTCTCTGTTATCTTTGAGAAGATAAACTTTTCAACAATTATAAGATTTTGAGACTCTTTAATTGTGGACTCTATTCAACTTTTGGCACAATTTTGGATGCTTAGAACATATTATAAGCCTTTAGTCCACAATTACTCATAGTCACAGCTGCGTGATAAGTAAGTTTTGAACTGATGACTAGGGAGGGGAAAAACCCACATAACATTGCCTATGTAACAGCTGGCATGTTAAGGGACAGGGCCAAACAAACGCACACACACACTTACATTGCCACAAAGTAAAAAGCCCTTGGGGCCACTCCTTTTTTTGGTCCTGGTTGTGCGGCTGCTGCTGATGTTCCTGTGCCTCGTTGGACGGGCAAATAAAGCTCAGACATTCATTGCCCACAAATTAATTGTGTTATCCTATTAATTAACTATGCAGTAAAGTTGCCAAGCAATTTGGTACGCTGACTGAGTTCTTTTTTTTCTGCTCGGCTCTGCTCTGGTCTTCTGTGGTGGAGTGTTGTAATTGTAGACGACGAGTGTGTTTGGACTCATTTTCACCTCGTTGTGTTGCCCGTTGTGTGCTTGACATACAAACTGGTGGTGGGGCCTGAGAGTTTAAATGTATAACGAACTTAAACGTGCAAGTAACCTAACATCCAACCAGCCAGCATATAATATACTTATAATGCCAAGCAGTTCGAGGACAACATGAGCCTACCTACCACTACCCACATTTCTGCTCTTTCACACTGTGTGCCAACATTTTTTCTCTTTACAAAAATTATAGTTTACTAGTAGTTGGACTTTCTAATGGCCTAAGTTAAGTGTGGAAGTTGTATTTGTTGTATTTTTGTAATTAGGTCAATGACGTTTGTATTGGTGACATTATTTTTGTGTTCTATAAATAATTGACATGGTAAATGTTTAAGGTCATAATTTAAAATGAATTTTTTATATTGGTGACCCCGACGTCGCTTCTATAAATGTCATCAATGAGAGAATATTTTACAGTTTTCATTAAAAAATTAAAATGCAAAGCGAGCAGTCGTTACAATATCTCATTTCAAGTTAAATTTGATATTTTTGGTGACCCCGACGTTAATACCTCTTTCCATGTTCACTCCCTGCCATTCATTTGAAGTTTAATTTCTAAGAACTTTCATTGATGGTGAATAATTGGCATCATCATCATCTTGGGCAGAACACTGGCAATTTCCTCTCAATTTCGTTTGGCCACAATGAGCCAGCTTGGCCAGTTAGCCAGCTGAAAACTTTAAAAGCCACTCTCACAACATAAAACATTTTCCGGTTTATAATTTTCTTGTCAACACAATTTTCACGCCATGTTCTCTGGCGCTAACGCCTGCCTTTCTCTAGCCACCTAGCTAGCTGGATGGCTTGGTGGCTGGAAGCCTGCCTGGTTGGCTATATGCGGTAGTATCCCTTGCGGCTCCGACACTGGCATCCTTTTTATTTTGTTCTTTCTTTCTGTTGTTCTTGTTTTGTCGCCGCGTTGCGCGCTTTTGCTACTTAACCAACTGTAAAGCTCTCGGCCATATTGTGTGGCACCTTATTTTTCTATTATATTTTCAACACAGCCGACATCGCTGCCTCGTTGCAACATATTTTCCATTCCCTCTACTCTCTCTCCCTCTGTTGGCCTCCTACCCGTTCTTAACCCTCTCTTCTTCCTTTTGCTTTCATTCTTTTGGGCAACAAAAGTCAAGTTCCCAAGCCATGCAAATTATGTGGCAGAGCATAGAGTAAAGAAAATGAAAATGGCAACTCTTCTCCTGGGAGAAGAGACATAAAGGAAAGACAAAGTGAACCACTTTGACGTTATTTTGTTATTTTTTTTTTTCAAGTTTAGTTTTTCCTTCTATTCTACTATATTTCATTTTGTGTGTAGTTGACGCTTCAAATTTCCGGCCTCTGCCCCACTCTTCCATGGCCACAAAAGGCTTGGTCCTTCCAGTCGAAGCGGAAATACTTTGGTAATTAAATTTTAAAGACAACTAACCAACCAATCCTTCTCCACGATTGTTCCCTTGTTTATGCTCCTCTTTCATTTGTTTATTTATTGTAGAAACAATCTGCTAAATTCGATTTCTTTTCTACTTAATGACAATGAAATGCGGCAAACCAAAGGAAAAAGCACAAGCAAAGAGAGCTGGAGAAAAGTTTTGTGGTTGGAAATTGTAAACAACTAACAATTAGGGAAAATTCTAATTGCTAAATTCTTAAAATCAATGAGCGACGAAGCTTTTTTGCTTTTCAGGATTGAAACTAAAGTGGAAAAAAATTGATTCAAGATCATAAAATAATACTCCATAAATGGTTTAATTTGTATTAATTTTTCATCTAAAATGGACGATTACTTTTCCTAATAGTTTGTGCTAAACGATAGGCCACAGATCATTTAGATCGAGATCGTTTAATCAAAACTTCTAACTATATATACCATGCTCTTATAGCATGTTATCGATAAATATTTGACTTTATCAAAACATGCCGCTATCAAAGTTTTGAATAGAAATCCTACACTTCACTTTGAATATTATACCTAGTCTTGCACCTTACAATTTTGTATAAGCTGTAAACCTGTCTTAACATTTCACATTCATGAAATAGAAACAATTTTAATCAGAATATCGACACTTTGAACATATATTTGATTGAAAATTCCAATGAATAGCTGATGATGGCTTTAACTTATTTTCATATGAACTTTTGTCAGTTTGTCATTTTGTCAGCGACTGTATTAACGGAAGACAAAGACCGAAAAAGGAAAACTTGGCTATATGTCTGTGCTTAGATGTGTGTGTGTGTGTGTGACATTTTTTCGTTATTCTTTCACATTTATATTCATGTTGGGGCCAGACATTAGTTTTTATTCAGCCCCCGAAACCCATGCCATATACTTAAGGAACAAGGCAAAACGAATTGGCGCCGAGTAGTGGAAATTTGTTTGTTGGTCAGACAGAAGACGACGACGGCGTCGAAGAGGAAGGGTGAGACGGCAGTTTGAAGTTGGGAGATGGCGAGGTCTGTGGCAATTTGTCAGGCTCGTGACTGCGAAGAGTTGTTCTGGCTCTCCCAACTCAAACTGTGAAACGGAGTTCGCTTCATTTGTTGGCTTAAGTAACTTAACAACTTTACGCTTGCAACTCGCGTACGAGCGAACGCTACTCCTTCCATTCTTCCTTCCTTGTCTCCATTCCTGAGCGCTACCCCTTCTCTCGCGAATAAGTCGTCGTCGTCGTAGTCCTTTTCCTCTTGTTTATATTGATAATGTGCCATTTATTTTATTTAAGACATGCGCCCGCTCTCGCTCGATTTGCAGTCACGTTCCAGCGTAGCACCAGCAGGACGAATGAATTGTGTAGGTTTCAGCAACTGCAAAATGACTGCACATGTGTGTGCCAGGCAGCGAGTGAGACTGTGTGTGCGAGTGCAAGGACATGCCACAACTTGCTGTTGCATAATGCATTAAGTGCTGGCATCGGTGACGCTGAAGAAGCCAGCAAAGGGGTTCGGGTCGGGTCGTCGACGGAATGGCGGCGGCGGTGAGGCAGTTGCTCTACTGAGTTATTGACTTGAAGTTTGTTGCGGAATTTCAAAGTGCAACGTGTGTAAGGCATAACAAATTAGTCAACGGGGGTGAAGTGCTCTAAAGCAAGGTGAGGTAATGCGGGTACGTGTGTGTGTGTGTGCGAAAGGAAGTGGCTCCTTGAAGAGATTTTCGTGAACCTTAAAGCTAATTGGTATACACCAATCTAAACATTATGGAAACTTAAATAGTTCCAAAAAAGCAGCCAAATATAAAGGAATCTTTCAGTAACTTGGTCTGTAGTGTTCTGGTTTCTTAGATTTATGCCAACTAAGCACATCTTTTGTGCAAGTCATGAAACGGTTAAACAGGATCATACTGCAATTTAATTGAAGTCGCACTGATGCCAGATATTACAATTCCAATTTTAAGCAATTAAGTGTGATTCTTGACAAGGTTTGAGTAAGATACGAAATACCTCTTTAATAATGGACTTTAGACACTGCCAAAAATATATTAGGAAGCATAGTTAAAGCAACCGTTATGCCGTTCGGTTGCACTGCCAACCTAAGATGATTGTTATATAACAGAGACAGACGGCAAAAGCTAACTGATATAATACTTTTAGTTCAAGGGTTAATAGGAATTTCCTCATTGATTTTGTCTGTTGCACAAATTGTTTCCATTTAAAGAAAAAGGACAAATTTAAAAAAACGTTGCCTGCCAACCGCAAAACGCTTCTTATTGTCTCGTTGTCTCTCTCTGGATGTCTCCTCACCGCGAACGACAGCTAAGCGTCAAACTAAGATGGCAAAAGGGAACGAAAATCGAGATCAATAAAAACGTCATTCAATTTATTTTCAATTTTTTCCTCTTCTCGATTTGCTCCTTTTCTCTGTTTCATTGTTGTTGTTGTATTCTGCAGAGCAAAGCGCGAAATGAGACGTGGCAAGCATCGAGCGCCTAACAAATAATGGTAGACAGCGCAAAAAAAAGAAAACGCCAATAAATTTAAAAAAAAAAAGAAAAGCAGGGCGTAAGAAAAGCGTACCATGTGTGTGTGTCTGCCTGAAAAAGAAGAAGGGAGTCAACACAATGACAAACTGCAGGCAGGATATACATAAGTACATTGTGTATGTATGTGGGTAAAGGGAGTTGCGGGTGGTGGGCGTATGTGTGCTTGGTTATATCAAATAACTTTGACTTTACACATTATTAAACCGCAATGTTGTCGACGACGACGACGACGACTCGACTGAGTGGAGCATAGAGCGAAATAAAGCGAGACAAACAAACAAAGCTGCGTCACATTTGTAAGGATTGTAAGCAGGCAACGGCGATGACAATGAAAGGATGCAGTTGCCTGCCTGCGCTACTCCTGTTGCATTCTCCTGTTCTTCGACACACTCGACAAACAATTGTCAGCAGCTCCTGCCGTTGTTGTCCTTGGGCTGTGGCAGTAGACGGCCGTTGCGGTAGCAGTTTCTATTGTCTTGACTGTTGAATTTTTGAGAAGAAATTGATTAAAGCGGCAAAAGCAAATTGTTTGCCCAGTCAACTTTAAGAGAAGAAGCAACCTACATCCTCTTTCCCAGCTCCAGCATCATCATCATCATCGCTGAGGCAGCCTGCTGTCGTCTTTGCCATCTTCTTGCGCCAAAGACATCGTCGTCGTTGTCGTGTTCCACTACGCTGTTTCTCGTTCTTAAATTTTTCGCCTTGCCGTTGGCATTGCGGCAAAGTCAATGAGTGGCAATATGCCACCAATAATTCAGGTCACGCGAGATGTCGTCGTGTATAGCAGTCCTGAGCATCTTGGTTTTCTTTCACAGTGGAGCAAGTTCAAGCCAACACAATTACTGAATTTGATTCTGTGAAATAGTTTTCTCTATTGTTTATTATCTATAAGTTTTGTGCCTCTTCCAGACAAGACAAACTATGACTCTCTCTCTCTCTCTTTACCTTGTGATTTCCCTTCCATCGTTTACATTTTTTTCAGATTTTCATGATAATCGACCGTTTAAGATATATGCAAGGATAATATAATCGACTGTAGGTTTTTTTGTAGGTCAGTTTAATGGAATTTCATTCACATAGTTTCCACTGTTTGTCAATGGATATTTTTTTTTGTTGCCTTGAGTACCGCCAGTTTGACTCTCGCTCTCGGTGCAGGGAGGACCCACTCTTCCTCCCCAGCATCACATCACCTCATTCACCATATTTCTTGTGCTTTTCCCACTCTGAAATTCTCCGGGTTTTTTTTTTTTTTTTTTTTTGCTCTACAGTATTGTGGAATGTTCTATTGCCTTTTTCTTTCCTCCTACACATCCTACATTGTGTATGCTCCATTGTATGCTGACGTCGTTAGGCCAAGTCTCAGCCCAGCCCTGCTGCTGCTGCTGATGCTTCTGTATTCCTGCTGCAATTTTAATGAAGCTGCGGCATGCGGCAGGCGCCTTCGAGTTGCACGCGCCATTGGCGCAACTTGCGCTTTTTATGCTTTCCATCGTCGACATCATCTTGTTGTTGTTGCGCTCTCCTTCTTTCTTCTTCTTCTTTTGATGATGATGATGGGAATGGAATGGCCCTGATGTAGAAAAGAACCAGAAGCAGTAGAGATGAGTATAGAAAAAGGGATATGCGGGAAGTAGGAGTCAACATATTGAGGCCTTGGTTGCCATTGTTAAATGAGCTTTGCATGGCAGCTGTGCAGGCATAAGGAGACAACGAGGCAGTGCAGGGCAGGCAGCCTCTAACGAGAAATTCAATTTCTCTACACTTTCGACACAAAACTCTGCTCTAGTGGTCAAAAATTCAAGTTTGCCTGTCAATTGAGAGTTAAATGAACGCACAGAAACACATACATACAAACACACAAAAGACTCTTACAGAGATATATAGAGAAAAGGATAATGCTGCCTTGGCCGACAGACAACATCCTGTTTTCATCTCTACCCTCTCTATACATATGTATGTAAATGTGTGTGTGTGTGTTGGATCCTTGGGTTTCGCCTTTTGAATAAATGCCATAATTTATGGTCAAAAGTTTGCTTGTGCACACATTTTGTGGCAAACACTTGCAAAACGCTGGCTATTTAGTGAAAGAAAGAGAGAGAAAACTAGCAACTAGCTCATCTCCCATAGCTCTCCTAGAGCTATCCTTTTGGTCATTTTGATGATGATGACTGCCCCAGAATTCATTCACACACAGAGAGTCAGAGTCTACTACTACTACTACAATCTACTTTTGCCGCCAGTTCGTCCACCCGTCCCATTCATCCGTCCGTTGCATTTGCAGTTCATCTGAAAAGTTTGCTTGGTTAGATTTCGGTGTCCATTAGTGTAATTTAGAAGTGGAGTTTCTCCCCCGGAAACTTTTTGGGAACGAATCAAAAACGAAAGATATTCAATTTACTTAATAGTTTAGGGACACACGAGGGCGCATCAAATTACAATTGGTGGCGGTGGTGGCTGCGTATAGGGATGGAGGGACAGGTAAAGGAATAGTGAAGACTGCCTGGTCTGGCTTGGCCTGCTGCTACCAGGTGGCAGAAGATGATGATTCTGAGCCGTTGCCTTTGGCATTTGCTTTTAATGAAAATCAACAAAGATATTGTGTGTGTGTGTAGGAGGTGGTGAGGGGAATGAAGAAGGTTGCTTGATGAGAGAAAAATGCTAATCAACAATGAAATCGATAAATGTTTGTATAAATGTTTGAACAACAATACCAGAGTTGAAGTTGCCGTTGCTGTTGCCGTTGACGTTGCCGCCGCCGCCGGGAACAAGGGGAAATTGTCGCTTTAGACATTGATTTGCATATTATGAGAAAAAGTGTCGGTGGCAATGTCAGTTTCAGTTTCATTTTGATTTTGATTTGACGATGAGCTCATAGGCAAATTGAGTTTTTTTATCTTTCTTTTTTGTCTTCTTCCTCTCCATTTCATTTTGTTTTGTCTTTTTCCTTGTATTTAAGTTTCAAATCTAATTTAAAATCAATTGTAAAGTGTAAATTGCCTATTAAAAACATTTGGTTTTAGTTTCCTCTAACTTTATTATATCATTTGTTTATTATAGATTATATAGATTTCTCAATCAATGTTTAATCAGTCGATTATTGCCATCAAAATGAATAAAATATTCAAATTTCCCTTTGAAGTGTTTCTAATCCAAATTTAAAAATTGAAATTAATTAATTTAATTAACAACATTCAATATATGTATAAAGAGTATGGAGTATGGAGAGTATGGAATATTATCTTTTCTTTACCTCATTAGTCAAATACATACATATTTCCTTTATTATTCAACCAATTTAAAGTGTATCCTTCATCAATTCCTGGTCATATTATTCGTTTTAGTCGATTGAGTGTTTCATTTTATTTGTTTCATGTCTTTATTCTAGACCACATACAATATTTTTATAGACAAAGTCCTACGATGGAAAAGTTTTGTCATTGTGGCAATATTACTTCCACCTAATGGCGCCTTGAGTTAGGCCCGGCTGAAACGTGTTCGACATAGAAAAACAAGAAATCGATATCAAAAGCTAAAGCAGCAGCATTTGACAGTAAGTTAAGTTACTGGCTAAAATCAACAAATAATATTGAAAAAAAGCTAAGAAAATAGAAAAAAAAAAGAAATTGGGGAGGACAAAAAAAATTGAAAATGCGCAAAGCGCCTGTTTAAGCATTTCAATTGATATCCATCAGCAAAGTGGCGCAAAAAAAAATGAAGTAAGTAAGTCGTCTCGCCGACTTGGGTATACCATACACCAGTAAAACAAATATTTCAAATTTGTAATAACTAATGCATTTGCCTATTTTAAGAAATTCTGTTCACATGCTTTTTACTAGCATATTTCAGTATCTCGCGCACTTATGCATATAAGCACCCTAGCGCCCCCACCCGCCAACGGCCATCTCCGGCCTTATGCAAAAACGTTTATATGCATAACTCAGCTATTTTTTGTCCGATTTTGATCAAATTTGGTATTTTGCTGGGTATTAGTATCAAATTTAAGTGTGCCAAATTTGATTGCACAAGGTAAAAAATTACGCGAGATATTCGAGTTTTTCAAATTTCGGGGGCGGAAAGGGGCGTGGCAAAATCTTTATACATGCAAAATGAGCGCATTTACTAAGCAAATATACATACCAAATATGGTGTATCTAGCTACAATAGTTTTTGAGATAAACGTTTTTTTTGAATTGCGGGGGCGGAAAGGGGCGTGGCAAAAATTTGAAATAAACTTGATCACTCTACATACTACATGAGCCTACATACCAAATTTGGTGGCTCTATCTCTTATAGTCTCTGAGATCTACGCGTTCATACGGACGGACGGACGGACAGACGGACAGACGGACAGACGGACGGACAGACGGACATGGCTAGATCGACTCGGCTGTTGATGCTGATCAAGAATATATATACTTTATGGGGTCGGAAAAGCTTCCTTCTGCCTGTTACATACATTTTGGCGACTTTAATATACCATTTCACCCTATGGGTGTATGGTATAAAAAAGGAAGATATAGAATGGAAGTGGAAGAAAAATAGAAAATCAATTCAATCACGCTTATCAGAGTGAACGAGAAGAACTCTCAAACCAACTCTCTAGCTCTTCTCTCCCTTTCTCTGCTCATGTTTCTGTCTCGCTCTGGCCACGTCACTGGCATTAGCAGGAGTAGAAAATACAAAAAGAAAAAAAAAATTACAATTCAAAAAGCATTTCGGTATGTTTATAAGAGGATGGTAAAGAGGAGAGCAGCGGTGGGGTAGAGAGATTTGGCGGCGGGGCAACTTGGCGACAACTTTAAAAATCCAAATGGAACTTTGTATAGTTTTTCTCTCTTACTCTCTGTCTCTCAGAGCTGAGAATGATTTACTGTCGTTTCGTTACTGTTGTTGTTGTTCTTATTATTGTTGTTGCTGCTGCTGCCGAGATTTTTATCCCTCGGATTGGCAGTCGTTTTAGACCATTTTTACTGTTTATAACTATCCCCATTCCCAGCATCAACGCCCACAGTTATCTATCTGGCTATCAACATGGCGCCGCGTTGTCGCTGCTGCATTTAAAAATGGTCGCATATTTATATCACTCAGGGGAAATGGAGCAGCAGGAGCAACAGAGCGTGGAGGGAGCAGAGGGAGTCCATGAAGAGGATGGCTATAGCTATGTATACATATAGCATTAGCCATCCAGCAAGTATTGTTATGTGAAGGATTCAAAGCAGTTGACTTAAAAGCCACGCTGCTGCTGCTGCTGCTGGCTGACTTATTGATGATTGTTCAAGTGCTGCATCAATATGGTTTTGTTAGCGTTTAACGTTTTTAGAGTGTGTGAGCGTGTGGGTGTGGGACGGTATGTGCTTGTGTTCGTAGAAGTGATTGAGAATTCGTTTGCTATAGCAAATGGCCTAGAAAATGAGAAAATTATTCGACAAAATTATCTTAGCATTCCAATAAAAGTTAGAAATATATAATGGTGCTATTTTTATCTTCCACAAAGGGACCTTTTAGCCCAAAGATCGTATTCACCCTATAATCAAGCTGCTTTATCCTTAAATGCATGTCAATGATTATAGTTGAATGCGTTGATCAATTATTATTAACAGGCAAAGTTTTTCACAAACTTTCAAAAAGTTTCACTGATTTTGATTACAAAATGTTAACTAAACTAGTTAAATGGTTATAAATCATCCTATAATAGTTTAAAATACATAGTTTTTACTTCTTACAATCACACTACATTAAAGTACAGATTTTTATCAAATATGGTATCTTTTAGTAACTATGTGGATGAACATTGGTTAGGATCATAAACTTGAGTCTATGAAACCAATTTGAATTCAAAATACAGGAAACTTGTTATTTTAATAAAAATTCTTTCTGTTGTTTACTATTTTTAGGAAAACTTGTCGATATTTGTATCTCATTTTTTTTTGCTCGGATTAAAATTCTTATCATAGTTTGCCATTCTCTTGGTTTTTTTTGTTTTTTTTGTTTTCCTCTATTTATGACATTCTTCTATTCATTTCTTAATCACGTTATCTCGTCAGCTAGCTAGCATATGGAAATGTTAACTTGTTGGCTGCAAAAACCCAACTCAATGGGCACACTTGAATGGGCTTTTCTTTTAACCATCAAACCACCCACTTCTATACATTGGCAGCAGGGACTTATAGCCAACTTTTCCATCACTTTCCAAGCGATTAAACAATCAGCGGGCATTATAATCTCTCTCTTTTCCTGGTTCCCTCTGCCCTTCGTTTCGCCTCTATTGGTGCTTGCTCCTCTGGGTAGAAGTCATGTATCATAGATGCTGATGGCAGTTTTTTTTTTCCTGAGTTTTGGTTCAACAATGAATTGCTATCTCTCTCATGCATACATATGTTTGAGCAAATGTCTCACTGTGTGTGTGTGTGTGTTTGTTTTCCTTTCCCTGGTTTTTTGCTATCTGGCGCTTTGATTTTCCCCTTTCCTTTTCGCCTTCCTTGTTGTTTTTTACCATTTGATGCTGTCAAACATGATTTGCATATGCTGCCGGCAGAGATTATGGATTAACTTGACTATACCTCTCTTTCTCTGTGTTACGATTGCTGCGATTTCTGCAAGGAGTTTTTAGTCTGACTCTTGTAAGCGGCCAATTAAAAACTGGCTGAGCGATTCGCCACACATTAATATGTAATTTAGACTTTTTTTTTCGATATGCAAATTGCTCACTAATCATAATGTCAGCTTATTGATAAATACGAGTGCCAACTTACAAAACGATTTCCTGCTCAAATAGCAAGTTATTTTTTTTTCATTCGTTTTCTTAAAATAAGCAGGAAGAGAGAGGAAGAAAAAGGAAGAGGATGATGGAGTAATATTTCACATACATCAAGGTGACTTATTAGGCATTCCATTTAAATGACATTTATTCTGTGTGCCGAGTGCTGGAAATAGGCTTAAAAAGCCATTATTGTCAACATTTATAATAGTTTCAAGAGCGCCCGCCAAGCCGAGGCAAATGTGTCCTGGTTTTTGCGTCCTTTTTGCCGTTACCATTTGCCTTACCTTTTCTTTTGCCTTCCTTTGGCTTTCCTAGCTGCTTTTCTTGTCCGTGTTTGTTTACCTTACACTTGAGCGGCATAAAAACACTCAGAGCCACCCACACACAAACTCGCACACACATCCTCAGACAGTTTGAAGTGTTGGTTGCAAGATGAGAGCAAGCAGGAGCAGTAGCAGGTGAAGGATGAGGACAAAATGTGAGAAACAAGGCAGGGTCTTACTTAATGAAAACAATTTGGCCTGCGCTGCGTATGAGTTATATTTGAAGTGGTTAACTGAATAAACTGGCAAAGCATAAAGTGCGAAAAGGCCATATAAAATGGTATCAAATAAATTGAATCAAAATGAAACTACTTATTCGCTTATCGATTTAATTTTCTATATTTAGACTTTTCTTTCGATTCTCCTTTTCACATAAACAGCTTATAAAAGTTTGAATTATTAAATTGATATTCTTTATTCTTTATATACTAATACTTTCTGAAATATATTTATGCTTTTATTATTGATACTTGTTATGATTTACGTGCCTAAAGGATTTTGAAGCCTTAACATTCATCTATTGGTGTCCTTGTTGACCATTTTTATCTCAAGTGGGCCTTAAAAGGCATCACACAAATCTTTTTTTCCGCAAAATTTGCTTAGCCAAACAAAAGTTTAGACACTTAACGCGACCTTAAAAGGTCAAGTGTTTTTATGTTTTTTTTTTTTTTCTCCAGCCATTATGAGTTTTTAACAACTTTTCATACTACTTAACCAGAGCCCTCTTCATTTGCCTCATCTTCATTTTCTCCTCTACTTATTACGCCTCTTTTCACATTCATTTTGACAACTTGTGACAAACTGTCTTTCACTCAGTCACTCACTCACTCGTTCATTCGCGTCACTCATTTTTATTATTATTATCATTATTTTTTGGCTTAAATCCTTTTCAACAAGAAAAGAGGACGTTGACAGCAAACAGAGGAAGTGAAAAATTTTTTATTTTTTAATTTATGTTATTTTTTTTACACTGTGCGTCTTTTTTTCGCCACCCGGTTTTCAGCTCACTTTTTAATTACTTTTCATACATTTGAATAACTTTTTTGCTGCTACTGTTGCTTTTCCTTTCAGTCCGTGCCTTTTCTGTCTATATTGTTATTTTGAGATTAGAATTGAAATAGAAATGCATATTTAATTAATTTCCACACATTTTGTCTGAGATTTACATATGCCTCGAGACGCAAAATGAAAATAAATACCAAAGAGATGAAATTTAATTGTCACATTAAATGCCAGGACACAGGGTCCCTAAAGACACACAGACACACACACCGACTAAAGTAAATTTCCATGCTAAGAAGAAAATTGTGTTTTCTTCGTTTTTTGGGCGGGCCTTCAGGCGCCACACACACAGTCGTCGTCGACGACGACGCACATTTCCTGCCTTTTCTCCGTCCTCTTTTCATTTTGGTCTCATGCGAGAGAATTTAACCTATTTACACAGTAATTTATTTGCTTATAAACATAAAACCACTTTCGTTTCTACCAAAAGGGGCATATGTTATATGTGGAGGCAAGAGCAGTTGGCGGAGTAGGGGAGGCAACTCACTTAATTTAATAATTTTCACATTTATTGAAACAAAATGCACAAGTTGAAAAGCAAATGAAGTGTATGAGAAAATGGAGATTTGACTGAGAGAGGTTGAGAGGCTGCCAGATCAACTCCCCAGACAGACTCGTTCGTTTTTCTCGTTTTCTTTTTTTTTATTTCATTTCATTTTTGTAATTTTTTTTTTTTGTTTCATTTGTGTCGGTTTTTAATTTTACTTCGTCCTTACAACGTCTGCATATGAGTGTGTGTGTGTGTGTGTGGATGGGTGTGTGTATCAGGCAAACACACTTAAAACTCAAATATTTGCATACACTCGAGCATTGTTTGCATAAAAATACCAAAAAGAAAAGAAAAGAAACGAAGAGATGTGAAAGAAAGCCAGCAAAAAGGCAGCAGCCTGCTGCCAAGCAAGGAACGAAAACGAGAGAAGAGGAGTTTGGGGAGAGGTATCGGAGGGGTTAAGGACTTTGCTGCAATCCCCTGTTGTTGCCTTAGACCAAAGCAAATTTATTATCACACACAAAAAGGCACAATCTATAAAAACGTAGCAAGTGAAGGAAAAAGAATGGAGCAGAGGAAGGAAGGAGTAGCAGTAGCAGTAGGTCTGAGGAGGATGTGGAACAAAATCAAACGAAATGAGGCAAACACACTAGAGAGAGGAGGAGGACATGAAACCCCACCAAAAAAAAAAGAGAAGAAGGAAGGAGACCAGAGCGAGAAAGCACACGCGCCTCTTCTTTTGTGCAAATAAAAAGGGACTCGGTTGTAAGGGGATGCGGGTGGCTGGGACAGGGGCAGTGGCGTGATGCTAGATTGTAACATTTGCTAGCAGCAGCAGCACCACCAGAGAAAGGTAATGTATGCCAATGCACATGAGACCTCGATTCAGGTCCAGGCCACCTGGTGTGCGGCCCCCTCAATTTGCATAGCTTTACAGCAGGAGAAGAAATCACCGAGTGGTGGGTACAAGGGGAACGGCAGCGGATGAATGAGGGCAGGGCAAACAAAAATAAGCCACGCCAGCAAAATAACAACAAATGGCAGGGGAAGAGATCCAAGCACCAGAACACAGAGAAAAAAAGAAAAAGGAATCCAATCCATAGCGAGAAGAAAGCGAACCAAAAAAAGCGTCAAGTTTAGCGCAAAATTAAACAATCTTATTACCCGGATTAGTGACAAAATTATGTAGCATACCTTAAGGGGCCACACTTCAGCCCAGTTGAGTGAGCGAAAGTTGGGGCGAAGTATAACAACAAAGAGGCGGAGAGATCTTTGTTTGATATGGATAAATATGTATGGGTAAACAGACAATTGGCAATTGTGCTGGAATTGAAACGAAAATTACGCTCTCTCAATGGTTCAAGAACATTTCGTTGGCTCCCTCAAATCAGTTAAGATGAAATTGAAAGTGCTAACTGATTTCAAAATCAAAAGTGTAAAAGCTTAAATTTTGTGACAATTTTTCTAAGTTGTATGTGGGATTTCCCTTTATAAAGTATTATTCCATCTAGAATGATGGTAACAAACATAAGTAAAGGTAAGGCTAAAGCCTACTCGTTAGGACAATAGATCATTGTTCATCTTAACTCTTTAAGATTTCTTCTTCTTTTATGAAGGAGTATTCAGAGGAATTTTCTATGAGGCAATATTCAATACAACAAAATCTATGAATGCGATTTTTTATTTATTTTATTTACATAGTTTTCATTGTGAAACGACACACAAAACCTGTAAGGTTGTCGACAATCTATTGAACGTTTAATTGACTTTTATGGTTCATTAAATGATACATTAAGATATAATTAACCATTTAATAGTCTTTCTGGACTCACAGACACAACATCATATTGAATAGAATGGTGTTTGTATGTTCAATAAGGTGTCGGTCACTTCTTTTGAGAAAGAATCACAACTCATTGCCCTCGAGAACCTGCCAAAGAGTCAATAAACCTAAAAGCAATTCATTTCCCCCCTAAAAATCAACCATCACCTATTTGTTGTCTACCAATGAAGTTTCCCTTTTAATTGTAGACGGCAAAAGTTTATGACATCTGTCTGTTGGGTTACTGTGGGCACATTTGTTATCACACTGGTAAAAGCATTGCACATTAAGTTCTCTAGCTCTGTTTATAGTCTCCTTATTTTGTCAACAATTGATGATGGTCGGTCTACCTTTGTATTTCTTTTTTGTTGGTTCCAATGAATTTATTAATTCATTTACTCTTTGTCCTTTTGTTTTTCGCTCCATGCTATTTCTTTGGTCAGACTAATTAGGTTTGTCTCAAATATTTAACTAGTGGATTTAATGCTCAATTTAACAGGAGAAACCCAAAGAGAAAAATACCACGAGCCGAGTGAGTGAGAGAAACATAATTATGCAAATTAACTTGGAGGGTATATAAAAAAAAAGGACTTTGGACTCCTTTTTGACTCTGGATAGCATCAACATTTTTATGCCTGCAGTTGGAGGTGCTGCCGCCCTCGTCGGTGATGTCGGCGCTGTCGCTGTCGCTGCCGGAAAAGCGCGTGAGGCGGAAAAGCGCATAAGCTGCACGTTAAGATTCCGTATACGCCCCGCATATGGCAGCTAGAAAGCGACAAAAAAAAAACAAGAAGCTGAAAAGAAGATGAAAAAGGTGTAAGGGAAAGGCAAGCAAAGCACAAAGTAAACGAGAGTCATAACTTGTCCTAACAGTTCAGAGGTATATAAAAACGTGGATATGGCCAAGTTGCCATGGTGTGTGTCCTTGTCGTCGTCAGTTTTCATTTCCCTTCCTGTTACGTACTCTCTCCTACATTTTCTTGATACCCAGCAACCTTTAACTTGGTCTCCTTCTTTCTCTGTGTGTTTGTGTGTGTGTGTGCTGTGTGCTGATTTAGTGCAAAACATTTTTCTTGATTATTTTAGTTATTCCTTTCGTTATTTTCGTTTTTGTGCTTCTCGCTTTCGGTTTTCTTTTCTCCTCTTGCTTTTTTTCATCTTTTTGTTGTCGTGTCTGCCATGTTGTTGTTGTTGTTGCTGCGGTTGCCTGAAGCCAGACCCAACAAGCAACACGGATCGCCTCTTGCGTGAGATGACGACAACGAAAACGACGAGAACTACGACTCCTTCCAGCAATTTTGATGCGGCTGCTGCTGCTGCTTTGCTCCTGCTGCGTGAGAAGTCATAAAGCGATTTGTCATATTTATACAAGTTGATAAAATTATAAACAGCATCGCATAGCAACATCCTTTGGTGCTGGCCTGGGCATGGCCTGCTATGCCATAGATAGATGTATCTATATCTTCAACTTCAACTTACAGTTACTCCGTATTACTGTAACTGTAACCGTAACCGTGTCTGTAACTGTAACTGCATTTGTATGTGTACTGTGTGTTGGTGTGTATCTTTGTGAAACTGCTGGCGTGTCTGCAGTTTTCTTACTCTCTAATTGAAGGGGCGGCACTTGACTAACTGTATAGACTTAACTTCTTCTATATAAAGGTGCAAACGTGAAATGATGGAAAATAATAATTTTCAAGCTGAATTTTAAATGTATTTTCATCATTTAAAGATGTTTTAGGCCTTTAAAAGATATTGGTTTTTTCATAGTTTTGCAGATTTGTAGGAGCTCTATAGGAATCATATGTCAAATGGTCCTAAAAAAGCGTATTTATTCAAGACCATTTGACATAAAATTCTAGTTTTTACCTGTCTGTATTTATTCTGAGGTCTTAAAATTTAATTTATAGGTACTTTATTTTTGAGGTTGCCAAGATCTAACAATCTTCTTTCTATTAAGAATTCTAATTGAATTGAATATTCAACCCCATATTTAAACATTTTGCTTGCGACTATACGCAAAGTTTTATGTAAATTTTTCTTTATTGAGACACTTTTCAATTTAATTGAAGGCCGAGGCTTCTTTAATTTTGCCCACTTCAGCAAGCAAACCTCGTTTTAACCTGGTTTATGTTGAACATTTCTGGCAACATTCAAATTACATGCTAAAATTACTGTCAGTACGCTTAAAGCATTTACCAAACGATGTCTTCTCCGCTTCCACCTTCCACCTCCAACCATTCATCTCTCTCTCATTCTCTGTGTGTGTGTGTCTTTGGGTATCTCTGTGTTTGTCTCCCATAACAAATTTTATTTTAATATTTATTGTTTTTCACGAAAAGCCGCGCGCGGCAGCGGCATCCTTTGCCAGTCATTTGTTGGCCAGTTTTTAGCTGGAGGCAAAAGCATCTTCAGCAGCAGCAACTCCTGAAGATGACGACGAACAAATTGAAAACGAAAGCAATGCCAAAATAGAAATGTTTTTCGCGCCCGCCGCTTTGCTCGCTGTAGGGGGTGAGAGAGAGAGGCACAAAACGGGGTGTAGTGAGGTGGAGAGGCACAGAGGGCGAAAGACATTGTCAGCATTGTCGGCATTATGTGCCTGCCAAATTGGACTTAACCTGGGTGGCAAAGTGGAATGTCTGAGATGAGACAGAGATGGAGATGAAGTCGGAGATGGAGACAGAGTCTTTGCGCGCGAGCCCTTCCCTCTCGTCTTGTTGTCTTATTCAAAGTGTAATCATTGTCGTTTGTCGCACGTTTGTCCGCCCACCGCCAACACCAAGACCAGAGCAAGTTCTTGCTCTAAGATGCAGCCACATGGAACTTATTACTTTCATTTGCCTGCCAACTTCTCTACTCCACCCACATTCTTCGAATATAAATTCATAACAAATTCATTGCGCGCAGCGAGGCATTTAAGAGGCTGTGCCAGCAACAGAGAAAACACAACAAAACTGAAAGAAAAAGCAAAAGAAACAAAAAAAAAAAAACATACACAAAGCCTGCTTCTAATTTTGTATTTGGCTTAGTATTCCCATCTCCATTTCCCATGCCGCCTACTCTGCATCTTGTCTTCATCTTTATCGTCTTCTTTTTTGCGTTGACATCATCACACGGCGTATGCGTAATTTTGCCGCATTGCTTTTGAGAGGGATATCGTCTCTGTCTTATTTGCTACTTGCAAACTTCACGCTCGCGGCTCACACGCTTTAACCTCTACTGTCCTCCCTCTCTCTCTTTCTCTCTCTCTATCTCGCTTTTCTCTTTTTCTCCTGGTTTCTGGTGGGAATTGGCGACGCATATTTATGGGGCTTGCCCAAGTTTATTAGGCTCTACACGTTGCTGCGACTTTGTTTCAAGAGTTTTTGCCATGTAATTCCATTGAAAACTTTTTGTGCCCCAAATATTCAGAAAGAGAGAGAGAGTAGAGAGAGGAGTGAGAGCAACAGCATTTGGTTTTATTTACATAATGACATTTAATGATGATGATAATGTCTATAGGCGTTGAAAGAGGCTTTCCATATGCCAACAACAATGTCTATTCCCCAATTGATCCTGAGGCATGCTACACAAAATCCTTATACAAGATTATAATCTTTAATGAGTTTTCTTATTTCTTTTAATCAATCCTTCACATACGCAGGACACAACCAACACGCAAGAAATTCTTTTAAAATTGTACAGTAACTGAAAAGTGTGACTTAGTTTGGGTAGTGAAAGAAATGGTGCTGAGTATGCTGGAAAATTAGGCAAATTAATAGGTTGATTATATTATTAAATTGCCATGATTTGATCTTTAAACTTTATTTTGTTATACTCTTTGATACATTAAATTTATTCTGAAAAATATTACAAGTTTAACAATTTTAACAAATATCAAAACTGTTCAATCTGGGTAACAATAATAAAGGCTTTAATCAGTTTTAATGTCACAAAAGAAACAGTTGTATAATAATTTTGTATAAGGGTTTACTCCTTACCTAAGCATAATTTAGAACTTGGCCTCAGCAAACAAACATTAGAAAAGATAACTTAAATGAAGAAGTAAGAAATGGTAACTCTTGGAACAAGCGATAAATATCAAATTCCATGAAATTCATTTCTTTTAAAGCAAATGTAATCAACAAGGAGCATGCCAACTTCGAAGCAAATGGAGTTAATTCAATTACTCAATTTCAATTAAAAATTAAATGCCACTTGGCAAAAGGCTTACCAATTTTTTTTCGCTGACCTTATTCTTTTCTAGTATTGGCTTAGAACTTGGGCTTATCCCAATAATCTCAGTTGGTAAAAGAAAAAGCAAAGGAAAACGCAAACCCAAATGATTCATTTATTTAGCATTATGCAACACTTAATTTCCTTCTTAAGCATCATTTTTCTTCAACTTTCAAATAAGTAGGCAACACTTTCTTCATTTTTCTAAGCCAGTCGAAAAATTCATTAAAATTTTCTTACTCCACCCAAAGAACCAAGAAAAATATGAAAAAAAAGTGTGCGTTAAGCACATTTTGTAAATTGCCAACCTTCTAGACAACATTCTGCTGGCATCTTTGCCTGTCTGCCTGCCCACTAAGCGGATCAAGCTAAACTCCGTCCTCTCTGTGTGTATGCCCTTCTCTTTACGGTCGGTCTTCTGTTGGCATCGCCTGCTGTTGTTTATTATTATCTCTTGGGCGCTAATTTCAAATTACAAAATATTCCATTTACTATTTTGTTGAAAAATGATTGCAAGCAATTTCATTTCCGTCAGCAACCTCTCCCCTCTGGTTGTGAAAACTAATTACAAACACATAAAACTTCAAGGGGGGTGGCTCGCTCTGGTCTAGTCCAAAAACAAACAAAAAAAGGGAGTAAAATGCAACATGTGACAAGTGAAATTGGTGTCTGTGACACGCCCATCAAACTAAATTACAATTCCTCTGTTTTTTTTTTCTTCTTGTTGTTTTCTGGGCGTTAAAATATCTAGCCAAATGCCAATGCAATTGGCAGGGAAAGAGTAGTAGATAGAAGAAAAAGAACAGGGAACAGAAGTCGTAATAGAGAAAGTCTCTCGGTTGGTCTTAAGTGGCTAGCAAGTTGAAGCGAATTTCGCATGAATTTCAAGTTTTCCTTTTTATTTCTATTTTTTGTTTTTTTTTTTTTGTTTTCGGTTTCCTTCCAACATTAAGACAATAAGGTGGAAGCGTTAGCCGGGAGAGTGAGGGCAATTTTTGTGGCCTCTGAAAATGGTTTTTAAAGTGTGCGTCTGTCTGTGGCTCTTCGTGTGTGTGTGTGTTTCTGTGTGTGTGTGTGTGTGAAAAACTTTTTCCACAAATGTTATTTTCTTCTTCGTTGCTCTTCTCTGTCAGTGTTTTTCGTTCTCAACATTTGGCCATTTTATTTTATGACAGTTGAAAGTTGAAGTTTTGTTTCCTACACTTCCACTTCTGTGATTCTGATTTCTGAGCATTGCATTGCATCAAATTTTATGTGATTGACACCTAAAAAGCATCCAAGAAGACCAACGAGTATTAAGTGTATGCAATCAGTAGAAGATCCAACTTTTTTGGTATATATGCTTGAATGACCCACTTGAGTGTATAATCCCGGTCCCCCCTTTAGTCAGAATCTCATATCTAGCAAGAAGTAACCTGGTCGTGCTCCTGGACCTGGACCTGAACCTGCCAACCTGCTGACATTAATGGCAAATGCTAAGCCAGCATTTCGACTACTAGAAGAGGCTTTTGTCTGTCTGTGCGTGGGTGGAGGGGTCGTCTTGCAAAGATGTTGTTGCGGCTTTTGAGGTCCTTTTGTGTGTGTGGCGAAATGAAGGAGGCGGTTTAAGATAGAAGGAGAGAGGTAGGGTGAACTATAGGGACGCATGACCTGCAGCAATTACCAATTTTCTTGTTACATTTTAAAGTGCCGCGACTGAGAATGCGGGTAGTGTGTCCCAAGGACTTTGGTAGTAGTGTCCTAGTTTGTCTAGGTGTAAGTATATGTGTGTCTCTTAGTGTGTGTATGTGTGTGAGGCCCATTAAGTGCGCTGGCTGTTGGGAGCTGCTAAGCTGCTTGCTGACAGAAAGGACGAGGACAAGCAGCAAGTGCATAATCTGCCTTGTCATTTGCGGCAAAAAGGGCTAAAGAATTGTTAATTTAGCCAAACAACCTATCAGCAAATTAAGATCCACCCTCCCATTTAATTAATATGGCCTTAAGATTAACTTTTTAATTTAAGTAATTTTTGGTTAAAGTGGTCTTAAGTAAAGTATAAACAATCTTTTAACTTTCTTTCTTATTTCTACTCTCTTTATTGCAGGTATGTACTTTATTTTGGACAAAATCTTTCAAAGAATTAAGTAAGTAAATGCAATAAAAGATGCCTCATTTGAACAAACAAAAGCTGTTTGGAAAAATCTACCTCTGTCTACGATTTTTTTGAGCACATCTATTATTTGTTACTCTATGAAATGTGCAAGTATTTCAAACTACATTTCTTTTAAACAGTTTAAAATTTGTTGTTTTAAAACTGCGAAGATTAATCTTCATGAAGATATAGCTTCATGATCTTAAGAATTCTTAACGAATTATTCTAGTATCCTTTTTAATATGGTTCAAACGATAGATTTAGCGTTTCGTCAAGTACATAAATAGTTTACAAGTTTCTTAAATTATATATATTACTAAAATTTAAACTAATGTATCCTTTTTAAGATAAAAGAGTATGCAAAATGTACATAGCTAGAATCAGAAACTGCAATGATTTGTGCATCGTAAATAGACGACAAACAGACAGGCAACACTTTCAACTCAACTTTGTCATCATCTTCACTTTTATTTTACCCTTCTTTCCTCCCCTATCTCACTCTCTCTCTCTCATTCGCTCCTTTTGTGTTTCTCTGTCTGAGTCTCTTGGTCGTCTCTTGCCATTTTTCACTAATTAATTATGCAGTAACAGCAAACAACTTGAAATGTAAGAAGATTAAAAAAGACTTAAAAGGCATTTATGCAATGGCAGGCAACACACATAACACACACAGCAAAACACAACAAAGCACAACAACACCAAACAGCAAACAGGACAGACAAGTGTCAGGATTCATCGCCCCCTCACCCACATCTCCGTTCCGCTTCCTTTCTCTACCAACTGGCAAGGCCTTCCCCCTTTAACATATTACTCTCAGTGTTCAGTCTTTACAGAAAACAAAATTGCAAGACAAGTTGAAATGCCAAAGCATATATAGATGTATGCAAATGTGTGTAAAGTATGTGAGTGTGTACTATATTATTTGTGCGTGTGTGAGTGTGCCTTGTTAAGTCATGTTTACCAGCCTCAAGTTAAGACTTTTGATGCGCAAAGAAATGAAATTTCAACCATTTTTCTCTAGAACATTTTTCAAAAAATCAATGAACAAGCCTAATGGCAAATCGTATCACAAAGAACAATTCATTTGACAATAGTCAAAACAAAAAAATTCTTATTAATTTTCACTTAATTAAAAACAATTTTGAGCCAACAAAAAACAAAAAAAAAAAATGAAAAGATGAAGTAAAGTGCCAACGGAAAAAGACAAAAAAAATGCTAATTAAGTTACAAAATGCGCTGACAAAATGAAAATGAAAATTATAGACAATGCCACACACAATATACACACACACAAACACATGAGGACTTAAGTGAGCTTGAAAAAGTCTGTCCGTAACCCCCCTTCCCCCTTTTTCTGCTCTTTTTGTGTGTGCCAGGTGGCAAGGCAGAAGACAATTGAGCGACGCATTCAGGCCCTTTTCCCTTTGCCTGTTTTTACAAAGTGCCTTGAAGCATTTTTATAACAAAGTATATTCTGTTGAGATTAAAGAGGGGTATGCCTACAATTTTGAACAAAATGTAACAGAATGTGAGGAGTTTTTTAAGTCAGGATAATAAAACCTGGTAGCTTTACTTCATTCAAGTCAATTTGTGTATCTACGTGTTAAGCTTATATTATTCCAATATGTTTCACTCCATGAGAAAATTTCAATATTATAGAGGAACATAAAGGTAGTCGATTCAGTTTTTTATGCCAACACTTGAGAAGGGTATAAAATAGTCGATGCTTAAATTAATAATTTCTATAGGTCTATACGACTTCATATATGTATATACATATATATATGTATATAACTTTTTTGTTACAGTCACGGCTGTTTTTTCTCCATGTGTGGGTGTGCGAGTGTGTGTGTGGTTAAGTGTCTCACACACACTCATACAAAGAGTTAGCTTTATGTCTATGTCAACGACTTTGAGCTCGACGGTTTTGTTTCTTTTTTTAACTCCCCCCCGCAGCGTTTCATTTTTTGTCGAGTTTGAAAAAAAGAAAATAACAACAAATTAAAACCAAAAGAAAAAGAGTTTTGCCAACATTTTCCGTTACTCCTGGCTGGATGGTTGGCCATGCCGCACCGTGCTGCCTCGACATGTTTATGCTGTCCTGTCAGAAGAGAGAAGGACTCTGCGGCATCGCAAGTAAATGTTTTTCAAGCTGACAGACAGTTACAACAATTAAGCGACATTTGTTGCTACATTTTTGTGCATATTTGTTTGGCATTTGCAAAAGACGACAGAAACTAAATAAATTAGAGACAATAAATTTAAGTAACATTTTATAAAGTACAGAATTTAAAAGTAAAATATTTTAATTTAAGGTGGAACAGAAAAAATAACATAATTATACACTTTCAACCTTTCTTTTGAGTCCTTACCAACACTGAAAGATAGTTTAATTGATCTTTGTGGCAATTTCTTTTGAATATTTTGTTGCCCCTTGTTAAGATTGCATCATTTTGCATTTTCCAGCACTAAGTTTTCAGTATCATTATCGATTTTTAACTTTCAACCATTTTCCAACACTGGCTTTGAGTCTAGCTGAAACGCATATATGAAATCTACAAAAAAACATTCGTTTTCAAAGCTTCAAAATATAGCTTTAAAAACATCAATAAAACAAAACTATAGAACTGCCATTAAATTTTCAATTTGTCGCCGGGCATTTTACAACACTGCATTTTTGTATATTAAATTTTATTTGCATTTATGATTTGCCCTCTGCACACAATTAATATTCAATGAATTATTTAAAAAGTTGTCACTTTAAATGTGATATTTTCCCCTCCACCTGAACTGCCTTTGCTCCTCCCACTGTTGCCATTCGAGTTTAGCATTGGCCCGCATGTGTGTTTCATTTGTTCGCTGAAAAGTATGCAACAATTTAAAGCTCTTTTGCGGTTACTGGCTTTGGTCACACACGGACACGCACACACAGAACATAACTGGACCTATAGCTTCCTAGCCTCCTCCCCCCTTTTCGCCCCATCGCCAACTCTATTGCCGTTTTTATGGTCTCTGTAATTTTTTTGTTCATGCTTCCCATGTGGTTTATTACAAATTGATTTTATTATTGTTTTTTCCACCGAACTTCCCCCTGCGTCTCCGGTATCCCTTAACCTCAATTTGCGTACGCAATGATCTGTAGGTGCAGCATTGTTTGCTGTTGGCGATTTGAAAACTGATTGCCAACACACTGCACACACACATACAGGCAACTCCCTTGCTTTGACCCTCTTCTCCTACATTTAAGTGCAATTTCCGCCAGCTCGTACTTTGGCCATCAATTGTTTAATTAATTTTATAATGAGTTAATTTTCCACAACGAAGCAAGTCAAATTTAAATTTCATCCATATGTTCAATTTACAGTCTACCAAAAATTTGTTTGGCCAACTATCTCACTATCTGTCTATGTATCAATCCATCCATCCAACAAACCAACCCATACATATGTATGTAGGTACCCTCTTACCCTTCTATGTACATATATGACTATCATCGTAGCAACTGTAAAATTCAATTATAAAATCGCTTACATTGCAATTTACATTTTTGCGGTCGGACTGTGTCAATTTTCATATAAACATTTGCCACACTCGAATTAAACAAAATGCAAAAGAATCAACAACAAATTATCCATATATAAATATATCATTGTAGATACAAAATGCCGCAAATTCGTGTCAAATTATAGTTCTCGCCAATGTTAAATTCAAGTCAAATTTCTTGGCCTAATGCCCAAACATTCTCACACACACACAGAGAAAAATAGAGAGAGAGAGAGAGAGACATAAATATGTTCATAGAGATAGAGACAGATTCATATAAAAGAGAGAACATTTGTTGTTTATTTGTAATTGCCAAAAAAATAAAGAAAACAAAACAAAGCAACACAGATATTAAATTTATTCTAGCTATTTATATAATTTATGCAATTTTTTAGATTTAAACAACAAAGAAAGTGTGAAATTTTCTACAAGAGCTTTTTACTAAATAATGAAAGAAGTAATTTAAAATTTGTATAAATTCCTTTATTGATGTATTTGTTTAAATAATATTTGTACATCTTTAAAAAGACCCAATATCTATATATATATTGTTAAAAGATCTATACAATAGATCTAATTCCAACAAAGTGAAGTTATAACTCTAAAGCAGACTGCAATAGATGGACTTTCTTTATGTTCCTTTAGATTAACTAACCTAATTTCAGTTAGTAATTGTGTAAAGTCCGTTTTCATCTCAAAGTGTTTTCAGTTTTAAGTTTAAGATCATAGATAATTCATTTAAAACGTTGATACTTTGAAGGTGACTTTTAGAAACTAACCAATTAGAGTTTCCTTTGAAAGAATCCCTAAAATATCTAATAATTATTGAGCCATGTCTAACGTTCAAGATTTCTCTCTCTAGATCTCACAAGCAAATTACTAAATCAAGAATCATTTTATCATACTTGAACGGGCAGTTTGGGCGATAAAATCATGTGGGTCAAGCACCTACACAGAAGCTTCTAAAGTTTTACCCAAGTAAAGTGCAGTATGTAAACGAGTTTGTTTCGTGTTTTGATGCCGTCAGTTGCTTATATAACTTTTACTATAAGTTAAATGCGTTAATGCAAGATGCTCGAAAATCAGTTAGGCTACTTAACAGAGTCTGAAATTTGTAAAGTGTCTTAGCCATTATTATTCACGGCAGTTAAAAAACTGAGACTTCTTGGGTCTCAATTAACTGTGTACCAGCAGAAACCACAAACTAATAATTTCTTTCATTACTTATTAAATGACCCTCGCAACTATAATTTCTATAATATTTTGTGTTTCTTTGTTTCAAATTGTGTAGCAAAGAAATTGCATTAAAAGCATGAAAATTCCAATTGTCATTAGTAGATGCCATAGAGCAGAGTTTCATACTGAAATCCTAAAGGAATGGGCAATGGAGCGGGGGGTATAAATTCCAGCTGCTCTTTCTGTTATTGCTGTTGTTGTTGTGCATTTTCTTTTTCGTTTAGTTTTTCGTTTTTAGTTTTTTTTCGCTCTGAACTGAATTCCAAAACTCTGCTACAGACGACGATGTCGACGAAAAACTTGGTCCTTTGACTTGGGCGATTAATGTGTAGCTAAAGGAAAAACTGTAGAACGGTCGAGGCTACCAAATTCCCGTACACCCATCAACCACTTCCCCTTCTCTTTACCTCATACTTCATTCCTGGCTTGATTCCATTTTCTTCTTGTGCCGTTTTCGTCTCGTTTTGCTTGCTTACTTGGTGTGCTCGGTGTGAAATGCCACAAGGTGTAAAATTGAATAATTGAAATGAAGCGCAAGCAGTAGAAAAGAAAGTTTCCTCTTCGTCCTGCAGAGACAAGGCGAGAAAGAGAGAGAGAGAGTGAGCGAGAGAGATAGCTAGGTAGCTTCTGTGTGCCACAAACTTTAGTTAATTGTGGTTAATTCTGATGGATTTATGCGTAATTAGTGAGTAATTTAATTTTACACAATTTTCCACATTTTCTCTTCCTTGCTCAAGAGAAAAGATTGAACTAGTTTTAAATTCAAGAACGAACTTCTTCCTCTTTTTAGATAGAATTCATTTCGATTCGTATTGCCATTAAGCGCTACAAGATATGCAACACATTTTCTTTATTGCCCATCAAACAAAACAAAAACAAATTCCCTCTTCCCTTCTTTCTGCCTTTAGCTAAGTATTTCCCAGATTTTTTCCACGTTATCCGCTGTTTTCTTGTGTGCGGCTAATGAAATGTGACATTAAGTGCTGATGTTGTTGCCACGCCCCCCATGCCAGTGCTGCTGCCGCTGCCGCCTCCCAGAAGTGGCGCACTTTTAATTGTTGCCACCGCAGTTGTTGCTACTTGTTGTTGTTTTTCTGTGGTTGCCCCACCAACAGTCCTTGGGGGCAGGGTTTGTGGAGGAAAAACGTCAGACAAATGCCAGCCAAAAGACGCATAAAAAATAAATACCAAAAAAAAAAAACACAAAAACAGAAAAAAATCCCCAAAAAGAAACGCCATGCAAAACAAAGTGGAGTGCAGAAAAAAGTTTTTAATTAAAAAGTTTTTTGTTTAAATCTATGAAAATGTCGACAGAAATGTGGGAGGGGTTGGGGTAAAAAAGAAGAGTTGGGTTTCGGTTTTCCCTTCAGTTGTTCTTCTTTTCTTTTTTTTTTTGGTTAGAAAAATCTTTTTGCAGCTGAGTTTCAATAATTAGCCAAGATTAGCAAATTGATGTAAAGAGATTTGAGTTTTAGGGTTGTGAGTGGATAAGGTTTCCTATATATTGCATACAGGGTGATTAATTACTCGCCGCCGAGAGGAGTAAGAGGCTATAACGGGGAACAAACTTGAGATGATTTTTACTTAAAATGGTCAACGAAAGTCATTTAAAATGAACTTAAATTGGAGAAAGATTTTTGTAATACCAAACTAAAAACTACTCAGAATGGTGAATGGTTTCTCTGCAAAAAGCCATTTGGCAACTCATTGAGACTTGAGATTTTGACATTTGCAGCGGACTTTTCTTGGTGGTTTTGCATTTAGTTGGTTACCTTCTGAAGATGTTGTTATGCATTACCCAGTTTATATGTATAAAATTATTGATCTGTTGCTATAAATTTTTAAATAGTCTTACCTTAACGTAACCACTGACCTTCTTTTCGTAAATTTTATAATCCCCTGTTTCATTAAATATGAAAGTTGGCTTTAAAAAAATATATGTACATATATGCACAGGTATGTAGGTAGATTGGTAGGTAGTAAACCAAATGCAACCACATCCTCACCTCTGTCTTCCGTTGCCCTCTCTCATGCATTCTACCTCGCTCTCTTTCTCATTCTCTCTGTGGCACACACAAGCATCGCAAATTGAGTTGTTTGCATTTTATTTATGGGGCATGGCAGCGAAAACTTGCACACACAAATAGCCCCAAAAGTCAAACAACGATGCATGCAATTTAAATGCAATTGTGTTTGCCACCAACTCTCCCCTTACTACCAGACATACAAACACACCCACTTCTCTGCCCTTTTTCTTGTTGTTATTATTGTTGTTGTTGCTGATGGTGATGGCGGTGATGCAGCAAAGCCAAAGGGCAGGGAAGCAGAGGCCGAATCAGGCGATTAACATTTTGCGCTTGCTGAAGCTGCGTTGCTGTGTTGCAAGAGGGAACAATGCGGCGTATACGTAATATGTTTGCATGTGTTTGTGTGTGTGTGTGTGTTTGGCAAGAAACATAAATTGCAATAGCAACAGCAACAACAACTGCAACACCAACAAGAACAAAGCCAAGCTCATTGACCATCTATCTCGCTCTCTCTCACACATTCACTAATAAATTATTAAATGCAAGCAATAAATTTCAAATTAATCGCTGATATTTATCTCTCACTGCCTGCCTGCCGTCTGCCTGACCGTTTCACCCGGTTCAAGGGGTCGAGTCGGATCTACTATAGTCCCAGTATTCGCTTCGGTGATGTGCATTATAATTATGCTGGTCAGTGCTGGTCATCAATAGCTTCAGCAGCAACAGAATCATGCATCCATCCATTATATATGTTTCATAATTTCCCCATCATAACTTAATTTCATATAATTCTTTTTGTTTTTTCTCTGTCATGAGATCTTCTTTCTCTGTGCCTCTTCTTTTCTCTTTTTGGCTCATTGTTTTCACATTTTTATATGAAATATATATATATACATATATGTTTTTTTCATTCATTTTCATTCTCAGCCGATTGCTTCTGTATATTGTTAATTAAATTATATTGCCACTTGCTTCTCGTTATTGTTGTTGGTGTTGCCGCTGCTGTTCGCTGGTTCGCTTCGTTTTTTGTTTAATTTACAATTTAATTGTTCATGAATAAAAATAAAAAATGAATATGACAAGCAAACATTTTTTAAGTGGCCACATTGATTTCACAGCATTTAGAAAGTGCCATTGCACTTTGGCTTAAATTTCATTAAATTTAAAACATTAAATCAATCTACCTACATATGTACATACTTTTCTAAACAAAAGCTACGTAAATAAAGAAATTGAATTAAACTTTTATTACATTTATTTGAATAACAAAACAATTCATTAAGATTATGCCACAATTAAACTCAAAGTGGTTATCGATATTAAATGGATTTATGTAAATTTAAAGTAAATGTAAATATTGCTTTCCGTGAATTGAGTAATCTGAGCAAGTCTTGATACAGAAAATTTGCAAGTCAACTTTCAACTTAATCAATATTTTGTTTTTTAGGTAAAAAGATCTTTTAAATTTTAACTGTCGTGGAAGACTTTTCTATTTAGTTTCTAAAACCAAACCAAAGAAAATTGCAAATCATATATCGATATAAGTGCTGCAGATAACTTTTTACCGATAACTGATTTTACTTCAAAATCGACTTACCGATTTCATCAACAATTTCAAATTGTTATTAACTCATCACCTCTTCCTTACTCATTATTAGTTTCAAAACTCTTTAATAAATTGAGCAGTAGATAAACCGGTAAGCGATTTGTAAGAAATTTTACATTCGATTTGTTAAATTCTGTAAACTTTGATATTGCCATTATTTTTGGTTTGCAATTGTAGTATTGGGGGCTTTTGTTGGTTTTCCACTAAATATATGCAAATTTATAACATTTATATGGCGATTAATTATCACCGATAACTGTGTGTAAGCGTTACTCAACGATTAATTACTCAATTTATGGCCAAAAGCTTATTCCAACCGATGAGCCAACGAAATGACTGTCTGTATGCCTGTCTGTTCATTCAGTCGGCAATCCAGCAAGCCAACCAATTGCCATTATTATTGACTTTAACTCATTATCCTGGAGCTTGGTGCTGGTCATTTTGACATATGCTAAGCATGGGGCTATCGCCTATCGTTTGTCCATTGCTCTATCTCTATCTATTATGCTTTTGTCCAGATTTATGCACATCAATAACAACAACAAAAACAACAATGGAACATAAATCATCAGCCAGAAAGAGATGGCGTATGCGTGCGAGAGAGAAACAGAGAGATGGAGAGTAGGGGGAAAACGGACAAGCACGCAGGGACAATGACAAAAACAAATATTTGACTAATTTCAAGTCAAACAATAAGAACTAGAAACGCTAACCAAATGCACTAGACAATACATATACATATAGACGATAAATATGTATATATGTATGTATGGGAATGCCTATTAGAGCAGAATAGAGAGAGAGTGAGAGATAGAAAAGGATAATGAGTGAAAGAGAGAGAACGTTTTTGACATCAGAGAAACCGCATTGAAAAGTTATGGCCTCTGTTGCTGACATGGGAGATAAGCATGGAGACACACACCAAATGGCAGCAATAAAGCGAGACAGAGAACAAGAACGAGAGAGAGAGAGAAGATGCTGCAACGTGCGGCAGCGGCAAGAACATAATTAGCATCCAGGCGCTTTAATTGATAGTTAAAACAAACTCCGCAGACACAAAACAAAACACAACACCAAAACATTATAAGCTTAAACATGGCTATATAATGTACATATATACACACACATTGATATTAACGAGGGGCCGACTATAATTTCCTCAAGAAAACAGAACTAATAGAAATAAGAATCGGACTTTTAATGGTTTTTAAGCTGTTTTAGTTTATCGACTTTATTTTGTTCTTTCAGTTAAAAATTCGCTTCTATAACAAAACAGAAGGGAATGTTCTTTATTTAATTACAACATTTTAGTTAGAAACTGATTTTTTAGACTGTTAGCCATTGAATACTTGAATTTTATTTCTTTAGCTGATTTGATTAGCATTTTCTAAGTCAACAGCTGTGTTAAGGAAAAATTCTTGTTCAGTTCGAGTTAATTAGTTTAAAATAAATGTCAGCTACTTCTTGCACTTCCCTCGCAAGTGTATATGTATATATATATATATATATATATATATATATATGTTTTGTAGGTGTAGCTCTCGCTCATTGCACTTGGCTTTTCTATAATGTATTTTGTTGTTGCTGTCGCTGCTTTTGCTCCTGTTAGTGTTGTTGTTTTTGCTCATGTCAGTCTGCTTATTTAGCTCATTTATTTTGAATGGCAGGAGCTTTGCCAAGTTGATGCACTTGCGGTTAGATGGAGTGTAGAGAAGAGCAGAGATTGGTTGGGAGCTATGTATATTAAAGAAGAAGAAGCAGGAGCACTTTGTGTGCGAGTGTGATGTTGGATGGGGGGGTGTCCCAGAATCTGTATGAGCATTGCATACTTTTAGGCCTGTCTTATCTGAAATTTATTAGCTGCAGTTTTGCTTCTCTGCGGTTTTTGTTAGTTACCTGCAAACATAACTTGGCCCTGCAGCTGCCTGCTAGCCTGCCTGGCTTCCGCCTGGTTCTCAGTCAGATTAATTATTGTCTCGGTCTTGAGAGAATGAAAAGTGTGGAGAAAGGAAAATTAAGAGGCTGCCAATTTGGTTTATTCCCTCATTGCCCTCTCTCTCTCTCCCTCACTCTCGCTCTCCCTCTTTGTTATACCAGCAAATAAAATGCTTGCTTTTTCTGAATAAGTTTAGGTTTTTGTGCATATTTGAACGTAACTAATTAGCTGTCAAAATAGCATAATATCAACTCAAATACAAAGTGAAAATAAACCAACAACTGATAGGTAGAGGGAATGAGAAGGGAAGCAGAGGTGAGTTAAAAATGGGGAATTACAGATACAAACTGTATATATATGATGATGAAGTCAAAAAGTTTCTACTATATATTCAGTGTTAGAGATTTGCCTACCATTTGCTCTATACCTTCCTCTCCCTCTCTCTCTCTCTCTCTCCTTGTGTGCCTTGTTGTCTCTGTTTCATTCTGTGTGTGCATAATCGAGCGGATACAATCATTTTAATAGACACACCGGTGTTATAATTTATATGCTGCCTCCTCTTGTCCCCTCCCCTTCGCGCCGTTGTCCCATCATCATTCTATCGAAATGAAACCGGACTCTACGACCACATTTCTATGCCATTTGCATATCTCTCTCTCTGTGTGTCTGCCACTTCTTCTCTCTCGTCCTCTTTCTCTCTGTTCTGTTCTGTCTCTTCTCTGTGTTTCTGTACCCTTTTTTTGTCTGTTGTATGACTTTGTCCTGGCTATTATTGTGTTAATTTTCAGTTTGATATGCAAAAAGTATACACAGCCAGGCAACCCATGAAGCCAGAGCCAGAGAGAAACAGTGTGAGCGAGAAAGGAAGTGTCATAGTGCAAGGGAGAGAGAGAAAGTGTGCATATGGCCAACAATATGGTAACTGGCAAAAAAAGTTTTTATTGTTCCTCCAAAAAACAATGTGAAATATTTGTCGCTTGTTGGTTTAACTCTTTGTGTGGCGAATTGTAATAATGATAATGATAAGAAAGAAAGAGATGGTGACAATGCGAGAAGGACTTACATAGATAATGAGTGAGAGGGACAGAATGTGAAATATTATATACAATAGAAATTCTGATTTTAGACAAATTCACAAAAATATGTGAGCAATTTTGTTTTTGGAAAATGGGAGTCATTCGAAAGTACTTATATTAACTCAAGCTTAGTTCTTTGCTATAATGATCAATTTGATTATATAAAACATTTAACAGACAAATGTATGCTGAAATTTGAAGCTGTATGCGAATCAGTATGAAATTTATCGATTTTATCTACTCATCAAATATTGAATACATTTTTTTATCGTGCAGAGAGAAGCCTTTGTATCTCACATAACATATGTGTTCATAATCTAGGAAATCTGTCCAAAAACAGCTTATAATCTAAATTTGTCGGTCATTCTCTAAAGTTCTGACAAGGCAAATAAAATTTCTTTGATCCTTTACAGTTTCTATAACTCTTTGTGAATTTCAAATCAAAATTTCATTCCACTCAACATTTACTAGCTGTCTATGTTAGTCCCTCTGGTCATGGAGATATTTGCCATGCCCATTCAGACAAATTAGACAAAAACCCAAAAGTCAACTTTAATTTGCATTTAGCCAACTCGGAAATTTACTAAACACCAAAAGTCAAATTCAAACAATTTCCCATTGGAGCTTGTTGTTGGGCCCATCAATTGAATTTTTGGCCATCTGCTGGTTTTCGTCCTGCTCATTTCGTTCTTCTATCTCCTCTTTTCCCTTCAAGCAAGAGTAACAACAACAAATTACGAGGGAAAACAATAACAATTGCTACCAACAATTATGTGCAAAAGGCAATAATGCTAACACACCAACACAAAATGCACAAATACAAAAGTTTTTGCCCTCGGAACATGCGTAAATTTATGCTAAACCAAATTGTTATTTAAAACACTAAAACTACATACATATATGAGGAGAATCAAGTTGAGTTGAGTGCGTGTGTGTGAAATATTAATGCACAACATTTAAATGAATGCAGCAGAGTACAGAGAGAGAGAAAGAGAGAGTGAGTAAGAGAAGGGGGGAAGTAGTGATGTGGATGAAGAGACAAAAAAGAGATGGCAGCAGCCACACGCAATGATCTGATTAAACATGGTAATGAAGTAGTCAAAATGTGGTGCAACGTGGCGTATGCGTAATTTCATATATATACACATACGAACACACGCAAACAGGACCAAAGACACCAGACCAGTAAAATATGAGTGTGTGTCTGTGCGAGTGTGAGTTTGTGCGGTGTTGCTGCTAATTTAAATTTACGCGCGTCCACGACCAGAGACTTTGACTCTTCCTCCTCCATCAGCGTAGGCGAAACTCAATGGGCGTGATTCTGTAGTGCTGTGGCCGAGTGGGTGTTGGGTCACATAAAAGTAAATCCCACTTGCAACAAGCAAAATGAAAACAACAAACACATGTACACGTACACACACACACACAGACGGAGCAGCAACAGCAACGGACTGCAACAGCTTCTGGCTCCGACTCTTGATGTGAATGTAAATATATAGTAAACCACGAGCCACGCCAACACAATATATATGAAGCAAGGCCTGCCTTCTACTGTCTCTCTTAGCTTTTCTCTTGCATATTAAATTCTAGGTATGTACATATAAAAATAGAGAATTTTCCACACTTTTTGAATGCAAAACACAACTAAATAAAAAAAGAGACTGCACAACGAAATTAAGGTATTAGAGACTCTAAATTCCTATTAGAGAATCTAATCTCAAAGGTACAAAAATAGTGAATATTTTAATAGCTTCTTAATGGTAAAAACTGGCAAACTATTGTCTTCAGTTGTTTGTCTAGTTGTTTATTTATAAGATAGATGAGTGTCTGATTTGAATTTAGAAAGCCAAATGATCACCTCTAACAAGTAAAGCTGACATTAAAATTCTATTTTCTTTTCGGGAACAGAAAAATGTTTCTCCAATCCAATCCATCACCTAGTATAGGAAAAGTCCTTTCATTTTCAATTAAATTGAAACAAGTTTATAAATCAATTTATTGCCTAACCATTAGCGTGTTGCTTCTTTGTTTTGTGTAAATGATGATAAATTCCAATCCACATTTGACGCTTTAATGCATTTTTCATCACTTTGATATTTTTTTGATGGTCAAAATTGTTTGTAGTTGTTATTGTTACTGGATTTGTTGAGATTTTTCTGTTTTGTTTTTATTGTTTTTTTTATTGTTGAAGTGGTCTTATTTACCGATTTGTTTAAACCACTTTCAATATTTATTAGCTCGAAGTGCATTTATTTGCATTTACCATTGCCGCACATACACACACACAGACGCTCATACACACACACTCACAAACATGTTCCACATACTCTCTCATTTCCGTGCTATGGCACGTTATGCCATTATTTGTTTTCGCTGATTGCATTTGATTTTTGGCAAACTGTAGACCATAGGAACGAGAGTAAAGAGAGGTTGGGAATCTGTTGGCAGGCAGGAAACTGTGTTTGGAGGGGGGACAGCAGCAACAGCGGGAAAAGAAATCAAGTTGGCAGCTGTTTGTTGCCCTGGTTCTCTTTTGGTTTGTTAGCTAAACAAATACCACATTGTTCTACGAATTGCTAAAAGTTGGAGGGGATATAGAGACACAAGAAGGAGGAAGAGAAGAGTGGGATACTTTTCTCACTAGATCTGAAATTGCATAATGCATTTGGCTTTAGATTTTCTGCTCTCTCTCTTTCTTTGTCCATATAAAGCTTAACTAATTTGCACCATATGCTTGGCAATACAACTTCATTTCGGTCTACAAATGTTGACCCAAGATGAGGAAAGTGGAAACCCACACACACACACACACACCCACTTACATTGAGGGCTAAGCAAAGCGTCGCCAAAATGGCCAAAAGGTCAATAAGTTACATGGCAAACTTTTGCACGTAGCCAGCTAGTCAGGTTATAGGAATCAACGTAACCTCAATATAAACATACACACACACACTCTCACGTAAATTAGCCATTATTTAGTTCTCTAGTTGTGTGTGTGTGTATAGTGTGTGGGTGTGTCTGTGTGGGTTGAACCGTTGTTATTAACCAAGCTTCAGTCGGCTGCACTTTAATAAACTTCATGTGTTTACCAACTGAAATGGAGAAAGGACCAGCTACTAAAATTCCTACACTACTGTACTTTGTATATTGAACTTTAAGAGGCATCTTTTAATGCAACTTAATTGAATTTTACCCCACAGAAACTTTATTAAACTAATAATTTGAATTTTCTTGTCTGCTCTTTTTCATTCTAGGTAAGTTTTTGGGGTCCAGTCGAAGAGTTTTGTGTAAGTTTTAATGCATTTTTCTTTCCACGGCTCTAACATTTTTCATGACAAATATAGAAGGGGGAAAAATGAGAGAGAAATGGGGCAAAAAAGTCTTTACGAAAATCGCTTAAAGCAGCAAAACGACAAGAATAATGATATTTGGCCACATTGGCAAGAAAATAGTAAGAAAGCCAAGAAACATGATGCATCCCCCAAAAAAGAAAAACTTTGACTGCTCACACACACTTTCAAACACACACACACACACGCATATTGGTTTCGTTTTTTTTTTTCGTTTCTTGAGGCTAAAACTTTGCGCTGATTTTATATAATTTTTTCACTTGAAGTAGAAAAATGTTAAAAGTACAAAAACTTTAAACGACATGAGATTGGCGCGAAGGGGAAGGGTGAAGTTTCGGTACAAAAGTATGAAAAATACGTAAAAAGCAGACATTAAGTTCCACACACATACACACACACTCATACACTTATAGATGAAGGGGAGGAAAAGTTCATAAGTAAAACTTTGCGGCACTCTTTTTTGTGTATTTCTCTCTGCTATATTTTTGGTGCAAGAAGAAATGAAAAAAATGACAGTTGAACTTTACTTTTCCACTAACTGCACCCGCAACCTGACTTTTCTTTTTTAATAAAATCAAAAACGAAGTCGTCGTCCTCTTTATTCCTGGCCACATTTGTATAATGTCTTACAAAAGTCATATAACTCATCAAGCCGAAAGGATGATGATGATGCTGCAATCCCCTTCCAACCAGCCAACAAAAAAAGGAATTTTCTCATCATAATCAATGCTGGCTGCCACTTTGACTGCAACTGGCGCTTGCTGTAGAACATTTTAATACATTAAGTAAACGTATTTGAATGCGAAAACTTTTGCAAATATTTTCTGCTTGATTTTGCAGACCTTCCACACACACACACACTCACCCATCCATCTCTGTTCGGTTGCAAGTTCTTCTTACTCTTCCTTTTTGCTGCATGCTTCATGTCGCATTATTGCCTAGTTTGTGTTGATTCATGCAACTAAACGAAGTTTTTAGTTGCAGCAGTTGAATATTGGAGATGGCATTCGACTGAAATAAAAAACGAAGAAAATTCACCAAGTGTGTGTGAAGAGAGAGAGAAAAATAGACAGAGGGAGTGGAGTAAAAGTGTATGGAAAACTTTCTTAATTTAACCAAATGCACTTGTTGATTTATTGAAATTAATATTGAAAAGGGCAAAAACTCTTGGAATACTAGTGGAAGCAAATGGTAAATGTTTTTCTCTTTTACTCTCTCTCTCTCTCTCTCTCTTTAAAATGTGCAGGTGCAAGTCCAGCCAAAAAGTAATCAACTTAAGTGTTTAGTTTTTGAGAGTGCACACCCTAACACACACACACACCCGCAACAGAAATGTAATTGGCCATATGTGGAATGTAAGTGGAAAGAAGTAGTCACTTTGGAGATTACAATGTAAACTAAGCCGCAAATAGAACTTAAGTTGAAAATATTCATGCGTTCCACAAGAATGGAAGTTTAGTAAATATAAAATCGTAAATAAAAGGCAAATATTATAACTAATGCAATTTTTTTTGTGCCGTCAGAAAGAAAATCAAAGTCAAATAATGTTCATTCAGATTGGAGTAGCTTAGGTCAGAAGCAAATCAAATCAATTGATTGGTAAGACACAGTAGGCATAAATAAGGTAAAATCAAGTAGTCATAAACAGATCAGGAACAGTGGCGCTAAAGGCGTCTGGTTAGAAGATACGGGAAACAATACTTTTATCTTTTTATCTAGACCGATTGGCCACTTAGAAAAATAACTGCTCTCACATCACAGAAGCTACCCTAGTTGGGAGACGACTTTATCCTTTGAAAAACATATTTGGAGAAGTATTTTTCACTTCATTAAAGTTGAGAACTCTACATATGATAAAAATTAGAAATTTAGAAATTTCAAGAAACAGTTAGGATTTGTTCAGTAGTTTGTTTTCTAGATTCGAATACTTCTAACTATCCTATCATTTGTTGTAATTTTAACGTAAGCTAAATTCTAAAAAATATATTGTTTCATTTTAGCATAATGATAATATTAGGTGAAGCAACCAAATTTGAATGAAGTCGGGAAACGAAGGATACAACTTATACCAACTGAATTTAATTCTGCGAATTATATATATAACTTGAATTTCAAAAATGCCTTTAAGTTCACCACTTATGGCCCTATGGCTATTCTGTAGCGTTTTTCTCAAGTCATTCAATAATTCTCGGGAAATTCACGTTCCATCACACACACACACACATACATTTTGTCAGTGGCTTGTAAAGTTGTCATTCTCTAATAGACAAATCCTCGAATCTTTTGTGCTAGCCAAAAAGACAACAAATCTTAAACGCATGACGAACAGAAAAACCAACAGCCAACAACAAAAAAGAAACAACAATGAAATTTTAAAGGAAGGCGAAGCCAAAGAATGTCACACAAGACAAAATCCAACAGATTCATTTTTGAGTAGCGTAAAAAATTATGGTAAATTTTTGATTAATTGCCCTGTCAGACACGCGTCTGTGTAAAAATTTTCATATATACATATAAATGGGGCTGGAATGGAATGCTGACTGGTTGTGTGGGGGGGTGGGAAAGAATCCTGTGGAGTGGGTGAAAGAAGTATTTTTTGCGTTTTTAATTTTTTTTGTTCGTTTTTTGTTTTTTTTTTCGTTTGGCGGGGCCAAACGAGTTGACGGCTAAAGTTTGTTTCTGGGGGCCACACACACAAACCCATACAACAATTTAAAAATATTAAAAAAGTTTTCACTTGACATGTTATTGACTTGTTAAAATGTTTTCCTCGCTTGCCTTAATATCATTTTTACTTTTCTTCCCTTTCTCTTTGACAAGTAAGACAGAGAGGGTAGTTTCTTCACTTTGTTTGGTTTTTTTCTTTCGTATTTTGTCGTCTTGCCTGAATTTTGTTCCTTTTTTTTCTGGGCTCTACTGCTGCTGCTGCTTACTTATTTATTTATAATGTGGGACTTACTTGGCTATTCAAGCCACGTTTTTGCGTCATGCACGAAAATTGCATTGCCAGGACCCCAGGAGCAGAACCAGGACGAGGACCGTGGACAGAGAACGTCACATCTTTTGCCTGGGGTTGTCGCGAAAACAGAGAAACGAAACCAAACCGTATGGAACGGAACTGCAAGGGAAGGGCGAACGGATCAAACTGTGTATAATTCGACTGAGGGTTGAAAATAATGTCGACTAGACTTTTATTAGACAAGCTTTTCGCTAGTCGTCCTCGTCCTCTTCCTCGTCTCGTTGCCCTTATCCTTAACCTACTACATACTCCTTCTCCTTAGAAGTTCTCATAGTCCTTTCTCGTCTGCTCTCAGCGGCATCTTGTTGATTTTTTCCTGTTCCGTTGCCGTTCATTTCTTCTCCCAAAAAATTCGGCAAGAAAAAGCGCTCTTTGCTAGAAAAACTTTGTTTCATGTTTGGGGCCATAACCGAAAAGTAGCAGGGAAAGCAAGAAAAAAAAATAAACATATAACCCAGGCACGATTTTCTAACGTCTAGCCAAAAGAAAAAATTGTCTCTTGAGTATGAGTTTCCCTATCGTGTTTTTTTTTTTTTTTTTGTTGCTGCTTCCTTCTGTCTTTTGTTGTCTCTTTGTCATCTATATGTATGTAGATGTCCTGTATTTATTTGACAAAGCATGAAAAATGCATGTGGATTTTGTGATCACCGGCTGAGGCTTAACATTGGGTGGTGGGGGTGGCCGATAGAACACAGGTGTGTGGCCTTTTTTCGGCAGCATTTTTATCCTGCTGAGAGTGAAAAGTTTTTTTTTTGTTTGCTGTGTGTGTGCTACAGGTTGGAAAACTAATTTCTAAAAGTGAACGAGTGCAAAATGGTTGACATGTATTGGGCAAGGTTCGTTTCTATGGATCGGTAAATGAATTATATGTTTGTGTGTTCCAGGATGTTTATTCGGAAGTTTTTTGGAGGCTTATGGCAAAAGCATTCGACCAACAAGTAAAATTTCTGGCTGGCCATGTATAAAAAGTCTTCAATTCACTTCAAATTCCTATTTCAAAAATAACAAAAACAAGCTTAGAAATTACAACTCCTCACGTATTTTCACTTACAAACCTTATTCCATAGAGGCAGTTTTAATGTTTTAATTGAAAATGCATGGAATGAATATTAAAAGGACACGAAAAATATAATTTAATAATCTGAAATGCTTTAAAATCTCAATAGAATTAAAAGTGTAAGCTGAAATATATAATTATAAAGAAAAAGCTTTTAGGCTAGATGAAAACTGTTTATGATTAGTTAACAATGTAAAGAAATCAGTTTTAATAATGTATTTAAGTGCAATTTTATTAAAAGTTCTCAACGAGAATTAACCATTAGGTAGGATCGTTTTATAAGAACAGTTTCCTTAATATCCTGACCAGCATACTGACTAACTATATTGAAGAAAAATGTCCTATTTGGTCATGTTCTACTTAAACTTATAGGGATAGAGCCTCGAAATTCTTCCTTGTAAATGTCGTTAAAAATTCCCTAACTCTATATAATTTATTTAAAGTCATTCGATCTCATTCTTTAGAAGGAACTTTTCAACACATGCAAATTCAACTGTATTTTTCACATGCTATATAAATTTTGCTTCCTTTTTTTTTGGTAAATTTTTCAATTGAAACATTTTGTGTTTCCTTCACCTACTGCAACTCTCTGTGTGCCCTTCTGTTGTCACACTTTCTGGCATTTCCTTAAACAAAACTCTGAGCATTTCTTTCAGCTGCTTTATGCTTGTCAACATATTTTCTAAGCTTCAACAACAAAAAATAAAATATAAAAAATGGCGCCCTAGCGGCGAACGAGCGTACGAAAGAACGAAAAGAGGCAATGCCATAACTGTTATCTAAAGCTTCTTCCTGTTTTCCTCACTCTCCCTCTATATATCTCTGTGTTGGCGGAAATGCTACTCGGGAAAAGTAGTAAATTTTACGCGCATTATTTAAATTTACTTGAGTCTAATGTAAATTTACATTTTTTGTCTTCTTTCTTGTGTGTTGCAAAGATGAGAAAAAAAGGCATACGAAAAAGAGAAAATCCCCCAGAGCTGTAAAGTAAGCAAGCTTCTAGCTTCATGTGTGTGTGTGAGAGAGGAGGACAGGGGCAGGGGAAGATTGAGTTGGAGGTTAAGGGAATGGCGCTGCATTGTTGTAGTAGCTACTACTTCTATTTGATACAAAAGACGCAGTAAACAAGTGCACGAAAACAAAACAAATCTCTTGAGAGCTAAAGAAAAGCACAAAAAATAATACCGAAAAATAAGAATTTGTATGTTGAAGCTGCCAACTAACTGGCAAAAAAGAAAGAAAAAACAAGCAAAGCAAAAACGAAACGCAACAAAAAGAAAAAACCCAAAGAGAACGCTGGAGATGAGGCAAAATTTTTAGCCACAATTGTGGTGCAGACATCTATTTGCATGGCAAGACTTTACTCACTCTCCTGTACACGCAATTTCACTCTATTCATCTCATTCACTCTTTAACGCCCTCTCTCTCTCTTTCTCTCTCTTTCGCTCACTCATTCTATCTATTCTTTTTGCTTATATTGGATATTTTTATCGAAAAGTTGCCAGATTTTTCATTTTTGTTTGTGTTTCAGCTACTGCTTTGTTGTATCCTTATCAACGAGACCAATATGCATGTATTGGCTCAATAAGTAAGAGGCATTTGCAACGACTTTGGGATACCCTATATACCAAGAAATGTTCAATGTGGCACCACATTTAAAGTAGTGTAAATTCATAAATATTAGAAAAATTTAGCTAGTTATATTTCAAAGAAACAAAATTTTAGCTAAACTTTTACTTTTAAATTTTATGATAGCAAATGATAAAAGTCAAATCCTTGCTTGGCGGTTAAGAGCTTAAGCTTTATCTTTGATTCCTGTACTGGGTAGTAGTTCTGTGACTTCTATTTCCGCTACTTACCGATGTGTGAAACCTCTAAAAAAAAGTGTTGGCAGCTTTGACAGAGAAGATCCAGCAACACTAATTACCTTGGGATATCAATTGCATTCTAATTGTGCTCATGCCTCTCATTTCTAGTTGATGGATGCATTACGCATTTATTCTTTTTTGCAGGGTATTGCAATTCTATTCAACCAGAACTGTTGCTTGTTTGCCTGTCTGATAGAAATGCTAGACGATTATAGCTTGAATGGCCCGCCCACCCAATAAATAGATGGATAGATAAACCAGCCGGCTATTGTCTGAATTGGAATCCCTAGGACTTTTTACTCATTTGTCGGTTGTCAGTCAGATAAAGAGAGGGAGAGCAAGAGAGAGTAGCGTTGATTTTGTCTTCTCGCTGTCATTGTACAATTTCTTTTTTTGTTTTTGAGAAAACATTTCATTCACATTTTTCTTTTTTTTTTTATGTATACTTTTGATTGCTTTTCCATGTATATATTTATTTGAGGGGAAAAGCTTTAAAAAAAAAACAACAACAGTTAAGTGCCAAAAATGTTGAACTGAAAAATTTGTGCCAGCCATTAGCAAAAATTTTCATGGGCCGTTTGCTAGGCGAAACAAACAATTTTTGCCAGCACTTGGCCATAAATTCTAATAACTCACAGTTTAACATAAATTACTACGATGGTGTTAATGGAGGAGTGGAGGAGCTGGCTTGAGCTGTGAGGAAAGCCGAAAAATAATTGAAATTAAATGACATAAACATAAACTTTAAAAACAAATACGAAAGAAAAAACACAACAACCTTTGGTCTGTGTGTATGTGTGTGTGTGGGGGGTGGGGGAATGCAATCCACAACAAAATAAAAGTAAATTAAACTGTCATATGTTCAAAACAGACGACGACCAGACAGATGGACACACTTCTCACACCGATGAGAGGAGAATGAAGAGGGGAGAGGTAGTTGGAGGAGGGTCTAGGACAGAAAGGACTACTGCTGCAGTCATCCTGTCTGGCTGTTGGCTCATCTGTCAGTGTAGGAAGATATGTTGAAATACGCCGCGTGTCATGATAAAGTATGTCGAGTATCTGTGAGTGTGTGTATGTGTGTGTGTATATATTTGTTTGTTTGTTTGTAGAGGAGACACCACAAGAGGAGAAACTGTAGGAGGACATCGAGGGCGGCTTTTGGTAATGAAAGCTGCTGCAGCAGCAGCAGCTACAGTGTGGCCAACTAGATTTATAGATACAGAGGGACGACACAGCAAAAACGGACAAAGACCAGAACATAAACAGAGAAAAAGAGATGGAGCGATAGAGGAAGAGACCCACACAACAACTCGCTGGATAATTAAGAATAAATGCGAAAAATGTTTCATTTGTGCCAACACAAAATAAATAACCGCGTTGAAGTTGCAGAAGGAAAAGCGAGAGTGTGGTATCAGCAAAAAGTTTCGGTTTTTGTCTGTTTTGTGGCCAAAGAAGAAGACAACATGAAATGTTAATTATCATTCCCAGCATCATCATCCTCCTCATCATCATCATCATCTTGATTCATCTCTATCCTTGCCTCTCTGTGTGGGCTTTTCTCTTGCTGTCGCAGTTGTTGCAACCTCATCAGCACTTTTTTAAATGTTATTACGTGTTTTGTGCTGGCGGCAAAAGTTTTGATTTTTTTCTTTCTCTTTCTCTCTGTCTCTACGGCATTTTGTTTATAATTTGTTGTTGTTATTAAATTTTATGCTTTAAAGCAGAATATATTATAGATTTTTCGGTATATATGTATATAGAATCTTCTTTATTTTTTTGGAGACTTTTTCTGGACTTGTTGTCGTCGTCGCAGGGGCCACTCAAAACAAATTTGTGCCTGGCTGTTTGCCAAATAGAGAAAGAAACAACAGCTGCAATAACAACAATAAGTTGTAGCAAAGAAGAAGACCACAACAACAAAAAAAAAAATCAATCTTTTGTGGCATTTGCCAGGAACTAGATTTTCTACAACGTCAACGTCTGACGACAACGATGACAACATCTTCTATTGCGACTTTTACTGCTGCTCCCAACAAATACAACTACTACTTCATACTACATGCTACATAGAACATGCAACGAGTATTTCATGCGGCAAATAAAATAGACCAAAAAAACAAAAGCATTTTCAACCATGCTGGTTGCTGTATACCCTGACAATGAGATTCCAGACAACAAATTTTATTTGCAAAAGTAATAAAATACTAAGAAAAGTTTCAATGATAGAGATATCATGGATCAGAAAGGAATTTTATTAAAGTAAATTTATATATTATTTAAAAAGAGGATATATAATAAAAATTTAAGTACAATATGATAGAACTATTTGGATGGAACTTTTCGTAACCACGGTGCCCACTTCTTTAAAGGCAAACCTTTAACTGAAAGAACGTTAAAACCAAACCCCTATAAGTTATATAATTCAAATCCTTTTCTCAATACCCGACTAACAGCTCACCAAAGTCAATATACCCCGCCATTAAAGTGTAATGCAACTAAAAGAAATGAGGAGCAAAAAAAAAAAAAAAAAATAGACAGAAAATGTTGTAGAAAATAAAATGAGGACTTAGCAAATAGAACAGGCCATGTGAAGTATTGCGGCAGGAATGTGAAATGTTCAGATAGAAATTGAGGGACACAAAAGGAATACTCCGACAATAAGTAGGGGCAGAAAGGCAAACAGTGAAAGGGGGTGAAAAAGAGAGGGCGAGATGGAATAAGAAGAGAAACAAATTGAGTGGGATGTATTGCAGTTTAGTCAAGTTTATGCAAATGATTTGAGTTTATAAAAGAGAATGAAAACTTATTGATGCAGCTTAAGCATTTAAGGACAAAACTGAAAAAATTGGTAAGCCAGTTCTGAAAATATTAAAGTCTTTACGAATTAATAAAACTTATTTAAAATAAAAAATTAGATCTTCAATACACAAATGGGTAAATTCTATTAACAATTAATTGTATAACTTTTTAAGACATAACTTTCTGGTGAATTTCATCTTTTCTATAGCATACTTTTCCTTATTATAATGGCTAGTAATCATAATACCTTAGAATTACAGATAAATAATGGTGTCACTTTTAAAATGTTATACTAGATTTTTGTCAATTAATAACACAAACTATTATGATGCATTTCATTAGACGTTTTTTCTTGTAATCAACGCAAGCTCATAAATTCAATTGATTTGAATCGTTGCAAAGAGAAGCAAAACTTTGCTTCACCAATCTCTTTTTCCTTTTGCCTTAACAACTTGAATAAGTTCCTTGTTGCTCTCCAACCAGAGATGAAAAAATCAGTCAAATGAAAAGGTCGGCCCGACCTCTGGTGCCACAGCCGCCTTTAGCATACTTTTGGTAAGCCAAAAAGTACACTTGACATTTTCTCTCTCACTCCCGTTTGGGTTTTCTTTTTTTGAAAATATTTCAAATACCTAGAAAGGCCGCAGAAAGAAAGAGAAGTACTTGAAAGTACAGAAAGAGAGAAGAACTCTAAAGAACTTGCGTCGAAGTTTGTACTCTAATAACAGGGAATAGGAATACATACATAATAATAAAGCAAAGCGTTTGTGCAAATAAATATGCAGGCACTTGAAATTACTTGGGATGAACTGACGATGAGGATGTCGATGTCGATGGTGATGGTGATGGCTATAGCTATGGCAATGGGCGATGATGGGAACGAGGTTGAGGATATCTAAATAATGTCGCCACTGCTGTTGCTGCTGTTGACCCAAACCTCGAATTGAACCAAAACTCAAACTCAATTTTCAGCAGCCCGCAACTCAATTGTCAATGAATAAATTTACTTTTACTCGTCGTTTGCGTGGAAGTGAAGTCCAAATCCATTATCCTTATCAGAGCACGGCCATCGGCGTCCATTCGTTCGTTCGTTTTGGTCGTTGTCCTTGTCGTTCATCGTTCGTCGCGAAACTTTTGCTGTGCCCCATCATTTCTACTCCCTTTCCTTGCTCCAGTTGGACTTGCTTTATCTCCGCCTCATGCCTCTCATCCTCCTTCTCCTGCTCCTTAGTCACTCATTCATTCTACACTGTTTCGTCTTTTATTTCTGCGTATGCCATTGGATTGGTTTTTCGGCTTTCCTTCTCCTCTTTCATAGTGTGTGTGTGTGCTTTGGTATTTTTTTTCTCCGCTTTTTTCGTTTTGTGGAAATTAATGACGCAAACGGCCGGAAAATTTAGTAACTTTTAGTCATGGCGTGTTGGATGATTTCGCACACGATACTTTTTGGTAGTCGAAGTACTTTTTGCCCCCTCAAATCTCCTCACATCAACAAATCCCTCGGATAACCATGAAATGTATGCGGCAAAACGCAATGAAATCGATATTTATGAGTTTTTTCTCTCCTCGTTTTATGTGTGTGTGTGTGTGTGTGTGTGTGTGTGTTTGTGTGACTGCGAGTGTTAGTTAGCTGGGTGCGTTAGAGTTTTCCCAAATTGTGAAAATTTTCGCCTGAGGTGTGAGTTAGGAAAATCTCGAGAGTTTAATAAATTAGACAGAAAGTTGTATACACTTTGATTAAAAAGTTTCTTTTTCTGGCTTTTTCGTGCAAATGAAATACACAAATCAAATAACGAGAAACCAATGTCGAAAGTTTCGGTGAACAACTATAAATTCTATAGGTAATATTAAAAACTAGTCACATTAATCATATACATACATACACTTTAGATACTATACTTATAAGTATAAATGAGTTCTAGACGATCGTTACGGTTATTAGGTTTTAATTGTAGTTTCAGAAACAGTATGACAATCCGCATAGATTCCTAAAATTTCAATATTTTAGCAACGAATCAACTGAAAATAGATCTCTTAGTTGGCTAATAGATCAACTCTTACTTGATACAACTTCTCACAAATGTCATTATTTGATATATCAGCAAGTTCAACAGCATTAAATGTAAATCCTCTAAACTTTTTAACATTTCATTCAAGTGTATGCCATGCCAATTTAAAGAAGTCTTTTACCAACAAAATGGTTGTTAAACCGATTGCTTAAACTTTCATGACATATTTTGTGACACTTAATGAAAGTCGTATTACATTCAAATAGCGTTTATTCAACCGCTATTGCAGCAGTGACCTGACAACAGTCACGCCCATTATTGCTTGGCTTAACCACTAATACGATGCTACTCAGCTTAAGTGGTGTCACTGCACTAGCAGAAACCACAAAATGATGTCAATTCCCCACCCAAAAACACTCCTCCTCGACCCCAGTTACACTTTTAAACTCATTACATCCATCCACACACATACACTACGCACATATACACAGAAAGAAAGTCACACAGATATACACATTTCATACACAGGACACAATATCAAAAGCCAATTAGCATACATTTTCATGCAGTCGGTCTATCTCTCTCTCTCTATCTCTCTGGCTCTGACTCTGCCCCATCATCTCTTTTTGCTTCTCTTGACTAAATCAAACAACTAGTCCAAAGCGAGGGCAAAACGATCTGTGTGGAGTTAGGGTAACCGAAAAATTTTCACAGCACTTTAAACGTATTCATGGCATTCAGCAAAACTCACTGAGACCCACATTCATGCGAATACGAATGTGAATGCGGATGATGAAGAAGAGGATGATGATGACGATGATGATGACCATGATACTGCTGATGGCATGTCAACAAGAGAGAATTTTCATTTTGTTTGCTTACTCACATTCACCATGCTTACATGTATGAGTGGACAAGTCAACGGAATCCGCCTCCAACTTCTGTCCACTCTCTTTCTCTTTCAACTGACTCACCACCCCCTTGGCCTGGCATCCATATCAAATTAACAAAACAAACGGAGCATCAGCTCACTGCAGAATGAGTGGGAGGAAAAAAAGAGAGGAGAGAGACGGATCCCTAGCAGAAACTTAGAAACTACTTCAAGCAGCAAAATAAACTAATAAGCAAACTAAAATAAGAAAAAAACCAAAAGAAGGAAAAGAAAATACGGCTGATGATGCTGCTTCTGGTGTGTCCTTGCCAAGTTGCTTCAACAATGGCTCTGGCCGTTTCTCCTCCTTCCTCTCGTTGAGCTGATGCTATTACTGAGCCTCCTCCATGCCAAACAGAAGCCAGAAACAAGCTGCTCGGCCTCGTCTTAATAAGATAAATAGGCACTTGAGTGCAACTTTCGGTTTGTTTGGAGGACAAACCAACGATGAAAACTTCAAATATATATACATACATATACATATATATTACTGTATTGTATAGTTAGGAGGAAGACTGCGTAAGCTGCTCTTTGAGTTGGGTTGCCACTATGACTATTTTTTTGCTTTTTGCCACATTCAATATTTTTGCGGCTTGTTAATGTTGCGAGAAGCCAAAAAGTTGAGAGACAAAACTTCAATATCTATTTAATCTATCAATTTGGGCTACTTGAATGCTTATAAGGAATATCAAGAAATAAGTTTTCATACTTGGATACATTAAGTCAGATGAGATGTAGATATGTTTGATTCAATATTAAGACGAATTAACTAGAAATATGTATAGAGAAACATTTGTATAATAGACAAATTTTAAGTTATCAAACACGTAATTCGCTTCTAAGATTTGTAATCTTTTCTTACGTCTTTAAACATTTTGTTGGTTTTAAAATTGCTTGTATTGTTGTCTTCTTCTATTTTAACACAAACGGTCCAAGCAATGGCCTGAAAAATGTAACGATAATTTATAGCGCATAAAACTTTTAATAGCAAAAGTCTCAGTGTTTAACGGAGATCATCAATTTGTACAATCCTGATTATCACTACGATTTATATACAGAAAAGTTTCTTTATCTAGGATTCAGTTGCTTATATTTATCATATCTAAAGACAAAATTAAGATTAAACCTTTTATTTACGTTTTAGTTTCGAATCAAACAATTGGGTTTTAGTTAATTTCAAATAATTTCAATTAATTTTTTTATTTAAAAAAAAAAAAAAATTCAATTAACGTTCTACAAAACGCTCAATTGGCTAAAAGAATATCCAAGTTTAGCTCACATTCTTACGTTTCATTAACTAAACTGTCAACTTTGTATAGTTTATGGCTAGTGCACTATTGGCATCTCTTTTTTCTTGTCTCTGTCTCTGTTTCTCGGGCTTGGTTCAACTTTGAACGTTTCCACTTCCACTTGATTGCTTTTCATTTCTTGTGGAATGCATTTAAGTTAGCTTACTTACTGTGTATAAGACAAGCAAAGAAGGAAAAAAAACAGCGAGGAGAAGTAAACCCCAACGGTAAATATCAATTTCCACATTAACGCCCTAGCATCCCTCCACATCCTGTCTTTCTGTCTCTCTCTTGCTATCTCTTTCTGTGCACTCCAATTACACTTGACTATGTGCAGGCTGAAGGAAAATTGTCATTACTTTTTCACTGTGATTTACACTTCAAAAGCCGCCACGAATCCTTTGAGAGCATTTCTTACACTTTCCTTCCATTTCATTCCTTTACTTTGCGTTCCGTTTCGTTCGCCCAATTGCAATTTTTCAATTTATATGCCAAAAGGAAGAGCAGCAACAGCAGCACCAGCAGAAGCAAGTCTCGTCCTTTTCCTTTTTTGGTCGTAGGGCAATAAAATCAGCAGCGCAGCTTTTTGATTTGACTACAAGAAGGAAGCAAAGTCGAAGGAGGAGATGAAAAAGAAGCTAGAGCCTGCAACAACTTGAACTAAAGGCCCAGGCGATAGAGGGGATGAAGTCTTGGTGGCGACTACTTGTAAAAATATTGGCATAAATTATGAGCAACGCTGCCGCTTACCGTCTCTCCCCTCTACCTCTCACTGTGTGTCTGTCTGTGGCAAAAGGCGAAATGTTTCCGCTTAATAAGGCTTTCCGTTTCCGTTGCTGGCCGCTTCCTTCCTTCCGCCCAGCTGCTTCGTGACTGCCACTGCTGCTTTTCCTACTTTGTATGCATTGCAGAAGCATTTTGTGGTCTGTGGCCCCTACACTACTTACTCTACCACTCGGCCATCTCGCCCTTGTGTTGTGTCTTGGACTCATCTCATCTATCTCTGACTGGGCCTTCTGTGCTATTGTTAAGCTCGTTGTCAGCGCGAGCGCAATTGATAATGATTATAATGGTCGTTGCTTGGTTCTACCCCCCGCCCACCACTTTACCACACTCACACACACACACACACACAACTACTTACATAACAATGCATACTTCCCACTTGGCACTCCCTTCAGAGTCATTCAGTCATCCATCCATCCATCCTCACAACGCAATTCCCTACTGTCCTCTTTTTTTCCTTTCAAATGGTTGGCAATTTTCTCTCAAAGCTCATGCAAATGACTTTGGATTTTAATTAAAAAGCAAGTGGCCTGGCAGTGCATTTGATGAGAGATGATCATCATCATCATCATCTTGATGATGATAGGACTCACTCGGTTGGTGTCCTTTTTAACCAGCTTTGCCGCCACAATAACCGCACCGCACCACCACTTACTCGCTCTCCCTCTCTCTCACTCTCTCCCTCTCTCTCCATGCATCAAAGACAGGCGGCCACACAAACAACAACAAGAAAAAGAAATAAGGACTTCTATCCCATTGCGCCTTTTGTGTATTCTTTTCGACGAGCCTAAAAAAATGCTCGCAAAATGAAGTCAATGATTTCCGTCTTTCTTCTTTCTTTCTTTCTTTTTTGGTATGAATTATGCTGGCAATTATGCAGGCAAAGGCAACAATAACAACAACAACTACTATTGCAAAAAAAAAAGGGTTGCCCTGTTGTCTCCATAACTTCCTTCCGGGAAACTCGGTGCGATTTGGCTCTTTTGATTCTCTCGGTTTATTGAACTTGCTTAATTAAGCGTAAAATGTGTCCTTATTTGTCATCTTTGTCTCCCCCCTCTCTTCCCCTCTCTTCGGCACTCTAGTGCATTATAAATTTTTGTTCTTATAAAAAAAAGGAATAAAGCTGTTTGTTATTTGGGTATCCCTTTTTTTATTTTTATGTCAATAATTAGCAAAGAGATTTCAATTTATGTGAAATGCTTGAATGAACAAACCAAAATATGTTACGACTTGGTGCCCTTTCAATGGGTAGAGAACAGTTCCCTTTGTAAGACCATAATGATTTTAGGCATAATTGGTTGGACTATAATCCTAATGTATGATAAGAATTGGGAAGTCTTTCCACATTTATAAAATTTTGAAGCCTGCATTCTGATAAAGTAAATATGAGAAATTCCTAAGTTATGATTAATGTAAGACATTTGGATTATAATTTTTCTTATAAACAACATTCATTCGCGGTTCAATTATTTTACTAGCAATAAGGAATTTTTATTATAAATAAAATTTTAAGCAAGACATTTTGGGCTTTGACATTTCTCATGTTGCTTTAATTTTCACTATAATAACTCAAGCAAACTAAATCTTTTTTCTATCTCTTCTTTTTCGGGTAAGTTTATGGCATTTCCTCATCACTCGTCGTTCACTTGCTCGAGCTCAATCAAGCAAACAAGCGTAAGTCTTGCCTCTGGAGCTAAAAACAAAAACAAAAAAATGTTAAAGCGGAAAAAAGAGAAATATGCTTCAATGCATCAATTTCAAAAAGATTTAAAGCGTATCCTGCAGCCAAATCCTGTTCACACCTCACACACACATTAAGCTGAAACTGAGGCGAACTTGGCAAAGTCAAGGATGTAAAAAGGGGCGGGTTGATGTTTGCAGCGTGTTGTTGTTATGGCTGTTGCTTGTTGTATTGCAATGCGACACGCGATGCTGCGGCAACACCAACACCCAGTAAGAGACAGTAAGAGGAAAAGAGACGGGGAGCGGGGACTTCCAGCAGTCAGCAATTTTGCGCAATAAATAAAATTAAAGGAGCACACGCCACTCCTGTTATATAAGGCCCACACACACACACACACACACACACAAGAGTTGAGGCAAGGTGGAATGTTGAGGGAAGTTTGCCAGTAACCTGGTCTTTGGGCCTGGCAAAATGTAATTAGAATTGTACAGTGCGGTTAATATTTCCGCCTTCTTACTCACTGCTTCTGAGCCATCGTCCTGCCGCCGTTCCCCATGCTCCTGCTTTCTCGACATCGTCGTCCTGCCTGAAACAATGCCCACAATGTGACGGCGGCTGCTGCTGGGCCTGCTGCGTGTAAAATGCAAACGCGTCGCGTGTCAAATGCTCGTTTTAGTGCCCCTACACACAACACACGCCCCTCACACCTCACCTCTACACACACACACACACACACACACACACAACTCACTTGAGGCCAGACATTTGCAGCATTTCCTTAGGCATTTTCTGTGGGTGGTTTTTCTTTTTCTCTGGTTGTTGGTTTTATAATTTCAAGATGAGAGCCAGAACCAGCGTCGGCGGCACCCCCTTTGACCCCTCTTTTCATGCTTTGCTGCCTGCCAGCTAGCTAGCTGTTGTATAAAATTAATTTTATTTACTTTTTTTGTTGTTCTCTTCGCCCCTGCCGCTCCGCTTCCACTTCGCCTCGACATACAAGTGGCTACTTCTATATTTTTTGTGTGTTTCCTTCTTTCTTTTTTTTTTGTTTTGCTTATGTTGTTGTTTCCTGGAAAAAAACGTGCGACTGTAATTAGAGTCATTTCTTTCAGTCTAATTGGAAAATTAACATATGAAGTGTTTGTTTGTTTGGTTGTTGTGTTTTCTTACCAGCGGAAATCCATATAAAGAACAAATAAACTTGAACTTGGGGGAAATTTGACTTGAAGAAATGCATATTTTTCTATAGCATACATTTGAGGGCTCGAAATTAAAGTGCTTAAAAGAAGTTGAACAAAAAATACATTGAAACAGTGTATTATTGAAGTTTTATATTTGTATTTCTTTTCTTATACATTTCAAGCCATAAACTTTAAAAAATAATAAATTAAAGCTTGAAAAACTCTTGCGAACTTAACTATGCTTCTTCTAGATGCTTCACGCACACATAAACACTCGCTCACATATATATAAGTTTCATTTGTGGGGTAGACAAGTTGTAAAAAATATATGTATATAAAAATTTCATAATACTCTTAGTGAAAAAATGTGGTACAACATCTTCCTGTGTCTTGGCCAGAGTTTTTCCTTTTTTCTTTTCCCCAAAAGCTTTTGTTGTTGTCTGCAGATTGTATCTACTAAACTCACTCCTTCTGCTGTGTGTGTGTGTGTATGAGGCGTGTTGTTGGTGTTTTTGTTGCGGTTATCATACTTGTTGGCATTTTGGGTTATTGTTGCTCTTGTTGCGGTTTGTCCACGCCTTACCCAACTGCAACCAGCCAGCAGGTTCTGTCTCTACTTTAGCTCCTACTCAACATCTATCTTAGTCTCTGCCCCTTCCTTAGTCTCCTCTTCACCCTCTTGCACTCTTTCTAGTTGTATGTGTTTACAAGCACATAAAGCAAATTTTTATGAAGAGCCAAAACAAAATGAAAGAAAACATGCAACATTTTCAGGCATTCCGTTGCTGCCACCAAAATTTAATAAGAACCAACACACACACTTTATTCTCCCTTACTCTCTCTCTGTCTCTCCATCTACTCCATCTCTTCTTAACACACAGGGCCATAAAAATGGCATTTAAAAGGATCTTGCCGATGTTGGTTTTGTCCAAAAAGAAAAAAAGTGAAGAAATAGAAAGTAGAAACGCCGCCTAGGTATTCTTTGGTATTTATTGGTCTACTAAGTGGGCTCTAAATTTGACTTATGCTTCATTTTATTTCATTTCGTTGAGGCATGCATAAATTATGCCACCAACCAAGCAACACCACTACCTCTCCTTTTCTCTTTCTCACTCAAGCTCCCCCACTTTTCTTTCTGAGGTCCCAGCTAGGTCATAAAACCGGGCTAGAAAACTGGGCGTAGGAGGTGGGCGTGGGCGGGTGGAATGGCCAACTGGGCGCAATAAAATCAAATCAACGTGACGACCAAAGGAAAATAAAATGCACGTATTTAAATTAAATATCAATTGTATTTTGGTCATAAAATTAACCAAGTTATTTGTAAGCAACCAAAACCAAGTTATAACTAGTTCTAGCATAATCTAAAGAAGCCTCTCCTTCAGTTGTGCCTGAAGTAAAGTACATTTTTATGGCTAAAGAGCGGGTAAACTTCATTTAGTTTCACTTTAATCTATAATTTTTATATGATGACAATGAATAATTTTACCCAAGTTTTATTGACGGTTTTATCTTTCAGTTGAATTCTTTTATATTTATGTAGTTATAACAATTTGTTTGACTATTTTCAAATCGACAAGCTCACTGCAAAACCTGTTCACTTTTATTTACCTGTCGCAATTTGAAGTTTCCAGTTCCTTTTGAAGGATTTTAGTATATAATACTATATGAGACTAGTATTAGTTCTAGTTAGTGCAATCATTCAATACCTTTAATTTATTTTACCTACAAATGGTTTACTTTCACCTTATATCTAATAAAAAGTTGAAACTCAATAATAATTTGTTTTTAGGGCAGAGGTAAAGTTTTTTTTAGGTGTCATAAATCGAATACCTTTGTTTTGTGTTTTCACACTCGATAAAACAGTTTCACGCCAACTTTCTTGATCTGATCTGCCATGTATTAACCTTTGGTTTTTTGCCCTGTACCTAGCAGAATGTCGAGAGAAAAACGAGAAGATAGAAGCCCTTAATGTTAATTCCCAGATACAGGAGACATTCCACACACAGGCACACACCCCCTCTGGAGCTTGAGCTTGAGTCCCCATCACGTGTCGCATAAAATGTCAAATAATGTTGTTTGACCAAAATCTCCCCCACAAACCTTCAGCCCGGTGACTCTCTCCCTACATTTCTTTGCTCTCTCGAGCTTGTCTCTTAACAACTTTTGTCATTATTTGTGCTTTTGGCTTTGTCAGTTGTTAACCGTTATTTAATGCACATTTAATTTAGTCGTAAATAGAGAGAAAGAGAATCCTGATGGGGTAGGGGTTAAACAGGAAACTTTGATACAACCCTCGCTGCTGGCTGCTAGCTGCTAGCTAACTAAATGATACGCCGGGGAGTTATTTTCCGTTTTACTCACGGAGACATAAAATTTCAAAAGTCGCTGCTGGGTGCTGCTGCCCGCATTTTCTTTATTGCTATTCTTATTGCTGTTGTTGTTGTTGTTCTTGGGCAGTAATTAACTAAATACAGCTTTGTAATGGGGCGCGAGTGGGTGTGGCATAGACACACACCCACCCACACACACACAAATACAAACGCACATGTGTTGCTGATGCCGATATAAATCAAAGCCATGTCCGGGAGACTTTTTGTTGATTTTTGCAATTAAAGAAGAATTGAGGTCTGAAAAAAATAACCAAAAAGGGGCGAGAAAACAAAAGCAAAAGAAAGAAATAGCACGATAGATATTCAAGTGGTAAAGTTCATTAGTTCAGACCGAAAAGGCGAAGAACTGCCATCGATTGAAGGTTATAGAAAAGAGCTTACAACTGCGAAAAAAATTTGGGAAATTCTCTTTCACTCTCTGATAGAATTTGCCATTAAGCACGAGAAGCAAAAAGCAATCAGCAATGTGAATTACGGGAATTTCCCTACAGTATTATAAGGAGAGAGTGTGGAAGCAAATGGCAATGCATCCAGGCTTTAAGGACAATTTCTTAAAGCAAAAAGAAACAGACTTACCGAGAGTCGGATAGACTGCATCCAGGCTTTAAGGACAATTTCTTAAAGCAAAAAGAAACAGACTTACCGAGAGTCGGATAGACTGCTAAGATAGACTGGCAGCCAAAAGGAACTTTTGCCAGCTGGCAACTGTTGCCGGAAGCTTCAGCGGATGTCCTGACTAAACCGAATGGCTTCGTTGTCGTTTTCGTCCTTTTTGCAGGAAATATGCCGCAGCATGAAATTAAAAATGCTAAAAAAAAACCAACAAAATGAGAGAGAGAGGACACAATCTTTTGAATCTTGGTGTGGTCTGCATAACATTAAGCATTAAGGAGGGCAGGACGGATACAGGTAAAAACGTTAAGCCGAGGCTTACAACATGGCCAAAAAACGGGGAAAGAGAAGCGTGATAGGGCCAACTCTCTCTCACACACACACATTGTTGTCGTCGTCGTCGTTGTCGTCATATTTTTTTCTGCATTTTTTTTTCACTCATTGGGAAATCAAAAAAGGATTATTAGCTCAAAGCGTGCATACAAATTTAATATTAGCTGATTATGTGCGTTTTATTGCCAGCAGCAGAATGATGATGGCGATGAAAGGCGGACGGGAGGTGAGAGTGGGTGGTTCTGGATGGATGGTGGTGTAGCTGTTGGGCTGTGGCGTACATTAGGTGTGTGGGAACTCACACAAGTGACGGAAATTGCTGCATAAAGCGCGCTTGATTGAGTTGACAAGTTGTAATTTCATTGCCGGGGCGAAAGCGACGCGAAATCCAAGTGGAGCAGGAGAAGGAGTCGAGCCAGAAATGGAACAGCCCCAACCAAATGTTGTGGGTGAACAGCCCATGAAATTTGCTGCAGCATCTGTGTGTTTGTGTGTGGGTGAGTAACTGTATATCCTGCCACTCCTCTCGCCCTAAAATGTGGCCGCCAGGCACAAGTGTTTGCTACTTAATGCTTCATGATATGGCCATATGTTGATAGATTTCTGATGAAATCATGGCAGGATTAACTTAACGAGAAAAAATGAGTGAGAGAGAAAAACTAAAGCTCAACTTGTTCAACTTGTTGGCAACTTTTAGCTTAAAGAGTCCTTATAACTTTTTTTTCTCACGCAGCAGCAGCAAAAAACTACCTATCCACCATTCAAGGTCAAAATTCTTCATTTTTGTTTTATACGAATGGCACGCACAAAAAGCCTTTCAAGGTCCTTGAGATAAATGCTCTTGGGAGCACAAACAGGATGCACCTGCTTTTGCCTTAAGTTACGCACAAATCAACACTTTCGCTTTTAAAAGAACTCACAAAAGACGAGGCACAGACCGAAACGGAGATCTTTAGTTCATTGTTTGAATTTCAAACAATGGGCAACCTTTCATATCCCTTTCGTCTTATTCTTGTACTGCGCGTTCCTTTTTCCTTTTTGGCAATTAGTTATTGAAAGGAAGAAATCATAGACCGACAAAATTTATATTATATTGAAATTTATGCTCATCCTTTACCCTGCCACTTGTCAGTCAGCCAGAATCAGAGTCAGAGACAGGAAATGAAGTTTCTTTGTATTTGTGCAGCCAAGTTAATAGCCAGCGAGTGTATCCTGTCATGCTGTTCCTTATTAATGATGGCAATAGCGATTTTAATTAGACTAAAGCAAAACTAGTCAAGTTGAGCTTAAAGAGCTGTAAAACAATTTTCTTTAAATTGCACATTACAGAAAAAATAACTAAACTAAACTACATTTCCCCTTCACTTTGTTGCTTGTTGTTTACAAATTATGCCACACATGGGGCAGCCCCTTCACCATTCACTAACAAAAAAAAATAAATGCCCCACTCAATGGCAGTCAAAGTTTATGTTAACTTTACACATGATTTATGTGACCTTAGCCAGCTTTAAAATAAACCCAAACCCCAGCCACTCACCCACACACAAACAGATTCCTCCCCCAGTCTTCTGCTGCTCCTTCTCCTGCTCTCTTTTTTGTATCTTTTTTTCTGGGGCAGGGGCAAACTTTACAACAAACAAAATTAGCAACATGTAAGCCATCAGCATCAGGAGCAGCAGCAGCAGCAGAAAAAAATACCACTTGGGTTTCCCTTTTTTCCGTCTGTTGTTATATCGGCATGTTTAACATATCCTATATCCTGGACACACTCACACACCCATACCACCAACAACAACAACATGAAGAGAACAGCATAACAACAAAAAAAAGAACTTATTAAATTAAACTTCTACACATGTTTTGCTGGCGTTTCGCTTTTGGCCAGGAAATGCTCAATCTATTGTGTAAAATTTTATACGCCACATTCGCTACACATTGCCAAAACCAAAAAACGAAAAAATAAGAAATTTGTTATCCCTAGTATCAATGGCCTCATAACGAAGTTTATATGCTCTTTAGGATAAAAGTAAAGGAAAATTGCTTTGCTGCAGCTAAGTTTACAAGGTAACAGTTTAGAAATTTCACGAAAGGGAAACGAAATGAAAATTCACAACGAATTATTTTTATATACTTATTAGAAGTTTTAGTGTCTATGAGTAAAATAGATGAAATAAATATTTTAGGAACTGCTGCTAATTGGTAGTCCAAATTACTTCAAATTCTGATAATAAGCAAGATAGTCAACTTTTATACATCCTTTAAAAGCATTAGATCTAATAGATCATCCACAGTGATTTCGTACATGGGTTAGCTCAGCTTTGCCAGATTGTTTAAACTACACGAAATTACATTTTATATGTTATAAGATATAGCAAAGACTGACAAAAATACTTATAGATTTTCACTATCTTTTCTTCTTCTGAGTGACGATAAAACCCTAAAAAGTAAGGGTATACAAACACCCGAAAAATAAAAGGGAAGGAAAAGGGAAGAAAAAACAGAACTGTCTATGGGGAACCGAGAGTGAAGAACTGAGCAATCGTTGTGCTGCGGAGTGGTGCGGGCTGGTGGAGTGCGTTTCAAGTTTCGCTTTCTTTCGCTTATCGACGTGGAAAATAAATCATTTTTTTTCCTTTTGCCCTTTTCCCCCAACCCACAACCCATGTCACTTGCCTTGCCAGTATTTGGCTCCTTTTTCTCTTTTTTTTTTTTTTTTTTGTGCAGGAGTTTGGTTCATTGAAATCTCGAATGTGTTTCCAGATTATTATGGCACAAAAGCCTTTGATTTCTGTTAGCCTTCGCATCTATGCCTGCTGCTTCTGCTTTATTTTTGCTGGGCTGTAAATCTTTCAAGAATGTTTATCGAGCATGTAGCAAAATAAATAAATATAAAAACACAAGGACTTGACAAAAAAAAAAAATAAAAAAATAGAAAAAAATTGTAATAAGAAATCGAAAAGAAATCGAAAACGAATTAGGAATTATGTGCTTGAAGCGGAAGATAAGCAACAAAAATAAACATGAAGAAAATAGATGAAAAATTTAATATGAAGAGAGTGGTAGAGAAGAAATATTTCTAGCCAGTTTCATCTCTCTGCTATTTTCAACACTATTATTTACTACAATCTACAGAAGCAGAAGAGGAAGGGGTGAGAGTGGCGGTAAAGAAAGGAAAAACTTAACTCAACTTGCAACCAAGTTCTTGCCACAATAAAAAGCGCGTTGGCTTAGGGTATATACCAACATTTTTCTATACATATGCCAGATATGTATGTAGTGTTTGGTTGTGTGTGAGTCCTTGGTTGTGTGTGAAAAAGGATACACAAATGCCACATTGTGCACCAAACCCAGACACACACACACACTGAGAAACACAGACAGAAAGGCGGCGACATTATGGCGCCAGTCAGTCACTTTCAGCTTGGCGTTGGGGTTGGAATTGAGGTCGGGTTTGGGTACGGCTTTTGGGGTTTGGGTCGAAACTATGCCACGTAAGCGCCGTTTGCCCTTTTTCAGCCTTTTCTCCCGCTAAGGGCAAAAACATTCACGTCCCTGGCATATTCACACACGGAAAGTTCGCTTTGTTCTGCCAACTGGTTGGTGTGTGTGTGTGTTGTGGTCGGTTGAGTCCAAAAGGATGTGGGTTAACGGAGGTGAGGAAACGAATGTGGCGACCAGCAGGTGGAGAGGCTTAAGTTCTCTCTCTTTCTCTGTGTATGTTTGGGTCTAATGCGTCATTAGATTAAAGCGAAATGTTTTCAGTTGGAAGTGATTAGGTTAATCATTAACAACAATATCAACGGAAACAATTTTCATGATCTGTATTTACCAGAAAGACAATGATATATCATTTAAGTCAATTGAACCATACACCTATATATAACGACGATTGGAGCTTTAACTATTTAGAGAAATTTTCTCCACATATCATGGTATCAGTTTATGTATACTCTATATTTTTTTTCATTTTGACAAACACTTTAAGTATAAATCTTTTCAACACTTTAGCTTATTATGTGTCTTTAAGCTAGGCTCAACACTAATAACTAAAAATAAATTAGAATAAATATCAATCTGTAGCGTGAAACTCTAATTCTCACATTTGTAAATTTTGCAGACTAGTTTGGATCTCAACAATTTCAATGTTTTTTCAAATTTTCTCCTTTTGAATATTTCTGGAAATTAAAACTTAAATATTTTTATAGATTCTCCAAGTTGGAAGCATTTTGAGTACTTAGACCTAAATAATATTTTATGATTCCTCTCAAATATTTGCTGTCTTATGTCATTAGTTAGTTAGTTGTTGTTTGAATTTCTATTCTATGCCAACTTTTGGTCTATTTGAATCACCTACCATTTGTGGTTTGAATTTTCAATTAATCTTTCTAATTGCTAGGTATAGGTTTTTGTTTATTTATTGAATAAAAAAAGTGTAGTTAATTTATAGTTATTAAGAAATAAGCATCACATTACAACTTTTCCCCATGGACTATTAATAGCGCTGTAACTTTTGTTGAAGCCATTTTTGCGGAATTACCCCACTGTGTCTTTTTGCCATATAAACACATATTTTTATACCTACATATATTCTACATACAGATATGTACAGATATTAATATATATGTATGTATATACAATAATTTCATTTTAGCAAGCTAACCTATAATTTGCTGCAGTTTTAGCGCCGTGTTTCAACTTTTTTATTGCTGTTTGGCCATAGAGTTTTTGTTGTCACACACACAAACACACATATACCTATAACTAACTATATAGTTGAAATGGTTAGATCTATGTATACATATATATGTATATATAGTTGGGGGACTTGGCGGTGCCTGTCGCGGAAATGTACCGCAGACATGCAAACAAAACTTTTTCCCTACAGCTGCTGCTAGTGCTATTCCTGGCACGCGATTTTGAAGAGAAGTGTATATATGGGGAGGGAAAGAGTATTCATTTTACCCGTTCTCTTCGGGGCCCAGTAGTCGTAATAGTCAGTTGGCAGTTCCAAGTTCCAGTAGTATTTGTGCCTTTTGCATTCTTTGCTATTGTTGATATTGTTATAGAAAAAAACACAAGAGTGACAGAGCGAGCAAGAGAGACATTCTCTGTCTCTCGCTGAGAAAGAGAGAGTGAGAAAGAGTTCTCGAGGGGAGTAAATAGTATACCATTTTGTTTGCTCTGTTTTATTATTACTTTTGCACAACGTAATGCATACTTGTTTATGTACGTGAAGTCATCGTCGTCGTCCTGCTGTCGCCTTGTGTCTGCATTGTCCTTTTTTTTTGTTTCTTGGACAGTTTATTTTTTGTAGCTGCTTTTCCGCCATATGAGGAGAGGTGTGAGGCCAAAGTGCTTTTTCCAGTTTCCTGCGCTCCATTTTCCCCTTCATTTTTCTTTTTTCTGTCCTTTCTGTACAGTGTGAATTATAGTTTAATAAATTTATATACGTACTTATTTTGTTTGCTGCCGTCTGCTGGGCCACTCACATACGAAACGCAAAAAAACTTGCACAAAATGCATATAATTGTGCAATAATTAAAGCATCTGCTCCTTAAAGTAGGCAAAGAATATTCAATTTCAAACGATATACTGCTTCTCTTAGTGAAATTTGAGTATTTGCTACTTGGGGCATGCAAAATCTCCACAAAAGTCCTTTGAAATTGAAGTAGCTGCCGCTTTAAGTATACAAAATATTTCCAATAAATACAAGTTATCATCGAGAGTTACCTTTATTCTTTGTTGCTGATTTAATCTGTTGAAGAAAACGCATTCAATTATAGGAATTACTATTTAACATACAGAAAAGATTTATGTGTAATGGAAGAAATATTATTTATTTATGTTAAATGTAGTGATAATTAATATTCTCAATCAATGATTTTGCATTTGCTTTCAATTTACCTTAAGCTTGTAATGCTTTTGAAAGTGTAGAATTAGTTTGTAATCAGGTCTTTGTGCCTTGAAGTATGCAAAGATATGCAAAGATATTTCAAAAGATACATTTTAAATAAAAGTTCTAATAGTATAGTTAGAAGTTGATGTTTCTACCCTTAAATGTAGGCAATGTGTTTTGTGCTATTGATCGTTAAGCCCAATGCATATATTAATGTAGAAATCTGAATATTTGCCCCTTTAAGTCTGCAGCAAACGTTCGCTGAATAAATAATGCACTTTCAATCCGAATTTCTACCCTCTATTCTTCTTTCGCTGTGAGTATGGTGTTTTCTATCCCCCTTTTGGTTAATTGCATTTTCGCCACACTTATCTGCCATAAATAAAATTATATAATTACCATGTATTGTGTGGGCCCTTTTGGGTGGTTGTGCCCGGTTCGGTAAACATACAATCCACTTAACGGGTTGGTCTCGGTTCGGGCTTGGGTTTAGGTTTGACGTTCGCGTGTTACCATGGCAAAAAGTGGCCAAAACAAAACGAACTAAAATGCGCAAAGGTAGAAAACAACACAAAAAAAAAAAACAAAGAATAGAAGCAGCAAAGAAAGGGAAAGACAGACAACGGCAACAGAAGAAACAAAAAAGGAGAAGGCAAAAGCAACCTGCAGGTTTTTTTTTCCTGTTGTGTGGTGGGCGTTGGGGCGGGTCCCAATTTCAAATTTACATGCTGCGAAAGCGCCTTTCTAGATGTTTATCCTTTTAGGCCGACAAAAAGCAAAAGGAAACAAAAACCAAAACTGTAACAAAAAGCGGTTAGTACGTCTGTCTTTCAGTCGGTCGTCAAAAGGCGCCGCAACAAAGCAAAATGCTTGGATTCATTTCTCTTTTTTGCCTTTTGTTTCTTTTTTTTTTTTTTTTTTTGGTTGCTGCTTTTATTTAGGCATTATGTTTCTGCTGTTGCCTTTTGCTTTCTACTGTGGCCAGAGATAAAATTTGTGTGCGTGAGTGTGTGATAGAGACAAAACAAAAAACGCAGAATGGAAATGAATTAGTGGCAAATTAGCTGAGAGTTAAGCAGGTGCCAAGAACGAATGCCCCATTCTAGTCGCCGGGCTAATTAATGCTCAAAAAGTATGCTAAGCATTTTGTTTTTCCACAACAATTTTACCGCAAGGAAATGTTATCAAGTGAGATACATACATACATATATAAAACATGAAAATTTTGTAAATAAAAAAATGAATGGACAAAAAGAAGACAGCATCTGATTTTTAATCCACAGACAAAAAAGAGGTGCAAAGGGTCCTTTTAAATGGTTTTTGCCGTAAATGTTTTCGAATTTCTAATAAAAAAATCAATTTTATATACTCGAGGAGTTGTCATTGGTTCCAGATATCTACTATCTAACATCTTTTACCATGAACTCTGCAAATGAAACAATTTTCTTTGGATTTCTGAATTACTCTGGCCCTAAATTACTTATCAAAAACACCAATTTGTGGGCATTAAATGAGTAAATCCTCCTCGTCCTCCTTCACATCCTTCCCCTCATTGTGCAATTGCATCCCTTTAGAAGCAATGGTTCCCTAAACCAATATATCTATATAGATAACTGCTTATATCTGTAGCAACCACCGAATGCAATGCGAATGAACTATTTCTCTATATGTGAGTGAGTATGGGTTTTGTGTGCTATTTTTGTATTATACTGATTTCCATGGGGAATAAAGACATGTGTGTTTCTGCAATGGTAGACAACATGTGAACTGACCTCCCACCGTTTTCCCCCTATGCCACAATACTCGAATGCCTCTGCCTCTCTTCGTTTTCTAAGCATTTGTTTCCCCCCATTTGGCTAAATTATTTATGCAACATTTTATTTCCTTTTCGTTTTTGCTATATGGTTTTTCTTTCCAGTTACTGCTTCTCTTTTACTCTACACTTTTTCCGTTTTTGCAACTTGCACACGTTTTTATGAGTAAGAAAAAAAGAAACCTTCATTTTACCCTCGAGTTTTTATGACGAGTTCGTGTTTAGAGCATTTCAATGAACTTAAAGTAATTGCAAATTGATTGAAAAAGCGAAAAAAACCAACCTAAAGAGAGCAAAAAAGGAGCAGGAGAAACTTCAAACTGATGTATGTGTTGGTGTGTGTGTGTGTGAATGGCATTTCATGGAAATTACACGCTTATAAATTGTTTACGTTTAATGCTTTCAATTAATTTAATGCATCCTCGTCCATTGCATGGAAACTACACCAACAACTACACCTCTTTACTTTTCACTCGTCATTCTGTAATGGAGTGGGTGAGTGTGTGTGTTGGGGGTGTGTTTGGGGGGCAGGTGGAATTGGTCATGCTTAATTGCTTGTAATTTGCGCTAATGATGCCAGGGTACAACAACAACAGCACTAAGACTCATGTCATTAAAAGTACATTTTTATCAACCTACTAAACTATTGAAATCGATAACAAAAGGCAATGAGAAACAAGAATGCAGAAACAACAAATTACTAGGAAATTCAAGTCACATAATTTGATTAAGTAAAGGAACTATCTATCTTCGTCTCTCCCCCTTCTTGTTTTCCTTTTCGCAATGGCTCTTTTCCTTCCTAAGGCGATTTATGTTCTAAACCGCAACAACAACAACCGCAGGAAAAACCACTTAAAACAACAGCAAAAACAACAAAAAAATAAAACTTCAACTTGGCCAAGAGTTTATCTCACAGTTTCTAGTACTCTCACTCTATCGTCCCATCGTTCTCTGTTTCTCTCTACTCTTTTTTTCTCATGCTCTCTCTTTCTTGATCTTTCCTACTTTTCTAACTTGCAGCTATTTACGCCATTTTTAATTGCAGCATGAAAAAGTAATTACAAATTTGCCCTATCTAAAATCTGAAAGGAAGATGGTGAAAAAAAATACTCGCTTAGTTTTCATTTTGGTTTTATTTTCACCAATTTTCTTCACCCTCTAATTTTTTCATTCGTTTTCTCTTTATTTTTGGCTAGAGTTTTTAGAGTTGTGGGGGCGTGGCAATGCAACTCAAACAAAATTATAAGCAAACACGCAAAACTGCCACAAAACTTGAAAAACTTGGCGAGAGAAAAAGAGAGATAGAGAAAACAAGAACGAGAGAAACCAAAAGAAGGATAAAATAGTATAAACAAACATAAAGACAAAAAAAAAAAGCAAACCCTAAAATATTTAATCAACACGAAGAGTTTTTGCACTCTGCAGAAAAAATGAATTTTTGAAAAGATCATCAATATCCTACAGATATATGTACATATGTATTTCAAAATATAAGAATTCGATTTAAGTTATATTTTAAGAGAAATATGGTTTTATATAACACTTTCTAACAGTTTTAAATGAAATATATTACATAAGTATTAGAGTGCTAAAAATATATATTTTTCAAGACTTTGGACATGTCGATTTTAATTGCATCTGTAATTATTTCTATGGAAGCTTAAAGATAATGACCCTATATGTAAATCTAACTACTTAAGCAAAAATGTAGCAACAGGTTAACATCTGTTTAATCACATAGACTCTAAACTTCTACGTCAAGTTAATATACCCCTTTCAAAAACTAGAGCCACAAAATGGGAAAAAAAGTGACGAAAGCTAAAGAAAGAAATAGAGAAATGCGAAAAATATATATATATTTGCAGTCGTCGTTTAGGATTTAAGTTGAATGTGGGATATATGTATGTACGATGCGATGCGATACGATATTATATATGTTGTTTTGGTGGTTGAGTTCGTTTGGTCAGGGAGGTCTTTGGCGGCGTCTATTCGCAGACAGAGGCAGAGCAACCAGCCAGCCTGCAATCTGACCAGACGACGATGGCCATCAAAGGAAACACACACATAGAGAGAGAGAGAAAGAGAGAAGGAGAGAGATAAAGAGGGAGACAGTGGCAAAAGGCAGGCCCAGTATCCTGTGTGCTTCCTGTTGAACAAATTACACAAAAAGCAAATCCCAGTCAACGCAATTTCGCTCAACCATGATGAAATTTAAAGATTTTTTCCGTTTACAAAATTTAATTTAGTAAATTGCATAAAAACAAACAAAATCAATGTAAAAAGGAAATCGGCCGTGCAAAATCAGAGATGTTGTGAAAATATTTTCCAGCAAATATTTCAATGGAATTGAATAAGATTCAGGGCTGCTGGGTAGGCATTCCTTACAGTCTCCGGCGATATTTCAAGTCAAGGTGAAAGATAGGCAGATAGGAAATATAGGCAGAGGATGCGAATTATTAAAACTTACTTATGAAGTTCTTGATTTGCAATGCCCATTCCATCTGCTATTTGTATCTAAATAGCACACATTTTCTTAAAGTAAAGTCCTGTGACTAACATGTGTGAATTGAATTTTATTTTTTTTGCTACTCTTGGCTTTCCTTTAGTTTTTAACCAAGTTTAATTTAGCTAATTGAAAAATCTAATAAGCCCTCTGGTCAAGCGAATCTGTTGCTCATGATGATGATGATGATGATAATGGTCAGTCCTGGGGTCTGTCCACACTGCACTCCACTGACTTAAACAGATCTAGAATTCAGCACTTTATATTCAAGTATTTTGTAATTAAAATCACTTAAACAACACTCTACTTCATTTTGCCACGAAGCTGAACATTTTTCTAACTATCATATGTGTGCGTCTGTCGGTGTCTCTGTGTGTGAGTGACTAAAACTAAAAACTAAATTAAATTAAAATAGAAAATTTACCCAAAAACAAAAAAAAAATAGAGAAACTGGTGTGAGATGAGAAAACTGGACGAGATAGAGAGTAGAGACGAAATATAAACTTCTACCAAAATGAAATCCCTGACTACTCTCTGTGAGTCTGTATCTGTATCCCTGTGTCTGCGCCCAATTTTGGCCCACTTTTGACCTACACTTGGCATTTTAGTTAATTACAAAATCGTTCCACCAAAAACAGAAAAAAAAAAAAGGGTTAAAAAAAGAAACCCACACACAGAAGCGAAATGTCTAAAAATACTTAGGGAAAATTGTCAGCAAAGTGCAGTTCAAAATGGAATTGACAAAATAGGAAAAAAATAACAAGAGGATTGAGTTGGAGGTTGTGGACTCATATGGCAAAAAGGGCTACATCGTTTTTCTGTGTGCATTTTGTTGATTGTGTATGTCCTGGACTAATGAAGATGGCGGAACTCAGGTGAATGACAGCTGGAAACACAAAGGCTATAGACTCTCTCTATCTCTCTTACTCTTTCTCTAATGGTGGACCAGATTTGCAGATGAGGTAAATTTGGGCCAATGCACTCGCTGTTTGACTGGTTGGTTAGCCATACTTTCTGCTTTGCCTCAGTCTTTTATCCTAACTAATCATTGGCATATTGCACACAGCTGGCCGCATCACTTTGTCTTTTTTTGTTTTGCCTGTTTGGTTTCTTTTTTCCCTTGTTTTATCCCCCGCACAAAAGCTGGTCTAATAACTTTTATAGCTCTCTAGCTACCGACGACGATGATGACGACAAAAAAAAACAAGTTGTATTATTGAAATAATGAACGGAGCTTGGCCAAGTATGCTTTGACTAGAGTCCTGCCTTTTGTCCTTGCTAATTAACTTGTTGCGTCGTTTAATTAGAGAGAGATAGAGACCAGACTAGTCTCTAGACCAACGAGTGGGAGAGGCAAGGAAAACTTTAACGTTTATCATTTTATTTTTTTTTCCTTTTCCTTCTTTTTGTATTATCTCTTTGCATGTAAATTATGGAAATTAAACAAATAGCTGCAAAGTTTGTTAATTAACCGCCAGTTAGTAGTTAGCCCAGCGAGTTAACCAACGACGACGACGAGTAGAAGTGACTGCAGCGAGTGGCGAGTGAGTGAATGAGTCACGGTTTGACACTAATTGCCAACAAGCGCATAAATTGCTTGCCAAAAATATGCAAAAATTTCTGCACATTTGCAATGACAGCGCCCTGACACTTGGCACATAAATCGAAACCAGCAAAAAAATGAAATTATGAGCATAAAAATAACTCTCGGCGCGCAATGAAAAGAATGAAAACGAAACGAAAATTGCATAATTAAATTGCCCAAAAAGTGGAGCGAGCAAATATACCCTGACGTCAATTCGCCTCCATCTTCTCCTCCTCTACTACTACTCTACTTCTCCTTCTTCTCTGGTCTTCTCATTTCATCGTTGTCGTTGTGCTTTCTGCTCATCATTCACATACACACGAGAAGACATTCATTCATTCATTCATGGGGGGCCAGTAAAGTCAACTCAACTCAACTCAAGTCGTCTTCGGGTTGGCACTTCTCTATAAATAATTGCATGCGAATTTGTCAAGCGTGTCAGGCCAGAGCAAAAGCACGCCACCAAAAAGAAAAGACCAGAGACAGAGGATGCTGCTATGCTGCGAAGCAAAAGGAAGAAGAAGTACGAGAGATGGGCGACAAATTTGCAATGTCTTCGGCATGCAAAGTGGCATGACAGCAGCAACATCAGCGACAGCGCGTTGCAACGGCAACAGAAGCAGCAACTTAAGTGCAAATGTCGCGTCATTATGCTATATAGCAAGTATCTTTTGCAGATTGCTACATATACATACAATATGCATATCACCTATAGAAATGGAGTGGGAATGGTTTTAAGCGAGAGAGAAAGCATAAAGCTACATCAAATTTAATCCCTTTTCAAAGAGATAGACAATTTGGGTAATCAATTCAAGCTAGCGCTGGAGGGTATGCAATTATATTCAAAAAGAACTTTACTGATAGTTTAAGCAGTAGAAATCAACTTCATGGCCCTTGAACTGAGTTCAAATCCTGTCCAATTTTAAAACGTTTTATCTCTTTAAACTCTAAATACTAATCACTAATATAACCAATAACTATAAATAGTATATTAACATATTTTACTTATATTTAAACGCTTTAAAATATATGCAGTTCAAAGAGTTTAAATTTTAATTTCTTTCAATTTTTCTGTGCAAATAAAATAGCTGACATTCCAAACCATTAAACGGCCTTTTGACATCTCATTGACAATCCGACTATTTTAAAATGACATAGTTGGCGCCCAACGAGGGTCATGAGCTGGGGAGTGTTGGTTCTTATTGTATACATTATGTCTTCGAATTCCACATTAATTCGATTGACATTCCAAATCTAGGAAAACAAAATTTACTTAAATTAATTGCAAAACTTTAATAAAAAGTTTATTTTGTTATCACTTTTTAATTAAATAGTTTTAGTAAGCAAAATTTAAGAAATTTTGGGGGTTAGAAGAGAAATGCATTTTGTGGCAACATATTTCTTGGATGAAATCAAGTTTAAACTTATAGTTTTAATTTAGTTAAGTTAGAAGAGATCAAAAGTTTAACCACGCACACACACACAACCATCAGACAGGGAGATAGATATAGCAAAAGGCTCAGCTTACTGCAAACATGCGTCTGTCATATATTTTGACATGTGGCACTTTTAGTTGAGTCCTCCTGCTCCTTTTCTAAAGCTAAAGAAACAGGTGAAAACGTCATTCCCTATCTTTTAGTAACTTTCTCCATTTTCCCTTTTGGCTGGGGCATAAAGTTGCAAAGCGGTAAACAAGCAGAAAATGTCGCGCCTGTCAAAACTTGCAACACGGAAAAAAGGGTTCCCTTACCTTTCCCCTTCCCCCTGCCCCTGGTCTGTATTGTAGCCGCCTCATGGCCTTGTCTGTCAAGTTTCAACTGACTGCTAGCTGCTTTCTGGCTTTTGCCGTGTTTCCTTCTTGCCAATTTATTGCTGCAGTTAATTTGCATGAAATATAAATAAAATGGCAAACAACTTGAGACAGTTACTCTTTTCATACCAAAAAATGAAGGTAACTCCTAGAAATGCGCTCGCACTTACCGCATACACCAGTCTCCCACTCCACTTTCCGCCCTTCTCTCTGTCTTTCAGTCTATTCTCTAACAATCTTTCTCGCTTTTTCTCACTGGCATGCCAAAATTTAAATTAAATTAGAATTTTTCACTCAACTCGGTGTGTAATTTAAAACTATTTTACTAGAAGCTCATGTGTTGCGAGTGTGTGAGTGTGTGTGTGAGCAAAAAAGAAGACTGCATTTTCCTATTTTCCCTTTTTTTTTGTGCCAACTTAAACTTGTTAAGCTTCGGGGAATTTTTCCAGCTAAAGGGGGAACAAAAAGTGGTACAAAAAAATGTTAGAATATTTAAAACTCAACTTGATATGCGCCTGGGAGCTTACTATGTCTTCTGCTCTCTGTATCTATGGGTGTGTATGTGTGTGTGGGTGAGTGGGTCTGATTTATAGTGAGCTGGGATTAAGCTGTCTTTGTGCAATGCACAAGAATGTTGTAGTTGGAAATAATTTCTTTTCATTTTTCAGTAAAAATGTTTCCTCTCTTACTCATACTCGAAACGTATCTATGAATATTTTTGGCCTAAAGAGAAGAGAGAAAAACTCTTAGCCAAGTTCTCCCAAGCGGAAGTCACAGTAGTCATTGGGGAAATGTCAAAGAAGCTGAAAAATGTTGCCTCAACTAAAAGGCACAAAGGAACACAGAGAAGGAGCGAAAACGACTGAAAATGGTAACAATAAATGCATAATGGGCCACTTGCAACAATATAAATTAAAGTAAATTGTCGAAAATTTAATAGAATGTAAAACATATAAATAGGCTTTTTCTCTATCAAAACATTAGCCAAATTGTTGGTAAAATAAAATTATCAAAGTTAAGTGGAATCTTAAAATCTTCTCCTGAATCAGTAGAAAAATGCACATTCTAAGGTTTTAAAGCCTTTGTTTGACTTCTAATTCACAATTGGTTAAGACCTGCGTCAAATTTTTCTAAATTTTAAAACTTTTAATTAAATTTTAAAACCAATTAGATTAGGTAAATTTTCATAAGAAATAGCAGGCACTTGGTCTGCAGCTTATTTGAAGTAGTCCTTTAAAGCGAAGCTAAGAGGCATATGTAATTAAAGGACTCTGTTGACGAGTTTCAGCCTCCTTATCCATGGCCACAAACATCACCAAGCACACAAAACATTCATAATTAACACGTCTCAATGATTTTATTGTGATTGATGACTAATATGCGTGTTCGATTTGCTGCCATTAGTGGGATATAAGTTGCTACCTCATCCCCTGCTGTGTTCTTCTGTTTTATGTCCAGGAGCTCGTATTATCAAAGTTCAGTAAACTTTAAATCCAATTAGTTAACGGTAAAACTATATAAGTACCAAATGATCCGACTCAAAAAGGGAAATGTGTGTAAAATAAAAATCAATAATAAAATAAAGAACAAATAAAGAAAATAAAAACAAAAAAAGCAAAACAAAGTTAAACAATATGAAAAATGGCGAACGCATAACGGTATAACATAAGAACATACCCATACATAGGAGCAATATACCTACATACATATGTATATACGAGTATGTATATAAGCAGCCCGGTGACGATAGAGACGGAGACGAAGACGACGATGACGACGCCATTGTTAATAGGATTAGGAAGCACAACGGCGAAATACAGCAACAACAACACAAACAACAATAATGGCAACAAAGCAAAGCTAACGGCATTAGCAACGGTAGAAAACCCCAAAGCAATAACAACAACAACAACTACAATTAAAGCATATACAGACACACACAAACACACACAAAAATAGCTGAAAAAAAAATAACAGAAAAACATCGGAAAAAATGTTGCGTACTTGTTTTGAGAAAGAAACGTTCGTTGGGTTACCCTGTAGAAATGTGGAAGAAAATTGTGAATTTCGGCGGTGTTTTCTTATCGTTAAATCAACGACATTTGGAACCTCTTTCTCCCCGCACTTTCTAATCTTTTCATTTCGAAACAAGGCTAATTTCTTAAACTTAAAGTTTCATAAATTATATACCTTATTGACCAGAACCCACTACTTCTTAGCGTATTTTATCTTTATTCTTATATAAAATAAAACATTGATTCTAATTTGATTGATTGTCATTACTCATTAGAGTACAGTATGTTAGTAAAGTAATTTATATAATTAGTCAAACGAATGATTAGAAATTTGAATCAAGTCCTCCAAACTTCAATCTTCCATTAGACACTAAATGTCGGACTTATCAAAATCTTCATCTTGAATCGTCTAGTCAATCCTAACGACTTGGAACATACATAACCTCTAGTCCCTCCTTGGTAACAGGGTATAACGGGTGCAAAAAAGAACCAAAAATCATTTATAGTAAAGACAGCAAAAATGAGAAGAGAAGGGAATAGAGAATTGGAAGGAAAAAGCCAAAGCTAAAGCGAAAAAGAAAACCAAATGGCAAAGCAAACAAAAGTAAATTAGATTGTGTGGCCCATTAAGGCATTAAGATTTCATTGCTTCTCGTTGAGGCTTCCCATGTAAGCTATCGAGGTACAGCAAGCAACTAGAGCGCCGGGAGGTGAATAGGTAGGAGATAGGTGCACAAGAGGGAAGGGGCGGCAAAAGGGAGAATAGGTCGGTCTCTGTCCCATATGGCAGATTGTTAGCTACCCTCGTGTTGGTTAGATACATGTATGAGCACTTAAAGCGTTGCCAATGCACTTTAAGGGTTTCACTTAAGCCCGCCACCACCGCAGCCCTCTGCTCCCACCGAAAATGATTGTCCCCGATTCCCCATCTAGCCTCTTCTGCCTTGCCCCTCTATGTTCTATGATACTGCCATACATTGCTTTATTTTCATTTTGATTTTATTTTCACTTCTCTTTCCCTTCCAACCACTTGAGCCCCTTTGTGTGTGTGTGTGTGTGTGTGCGTGTGTGTGTGTGAGTGTGCGTGTGTGTATGTTGACTTGTTAGGCATCATCTTGTCGCATCTCTCATCTCAATCTCAATCTTTAGGAGTCATATGCAGGAGAGGATGGCAGATTGGACGGGGGGAGGCTACGTGACTTTTTGCGGTTTGTGCGGATTTCGTTAGCCCCGGAAAAAAAAAGTGCTAAAAATTACTCTCTCTCTCTCTCCTTAACCGCACTTCAATGTATGGCCAACACAATTCTATTTAATGACCTTGAGTCCGAAATACTTAAGTATCCCGGGTATAGCTAAATTTAATGGTCCGTATTCCGAGTGTGTGCGGGTGTCTCTCCCTCTCTCTCTGTGTTTGTGTGTGTGTATCATTGTTTGCGGACTTTTAGGCGCTTGTCGCCCTGGCATTGGGCTTAATTTAAAGTGCGTGTGTATGAGCGTATGTATCTCTCTGTGTCTATCTATCTTTGAGTGCAATTGACTGTGAGAGTCTCAAGAGCAGGACTCTGAATGCTACCAAAACGTGTTAAATGCAAAATTGAAGGGCTAACCAAGGGCACGTAAGGCAAATAGAAACCTTCACTAAAAAGAGAAAAACTTAAACCAAAAAAAAAAAAAAAAAACCAAATACAAACTTGTCTCTTCAATCGTTCGAATGGTCAAAAGAAAAGTCATTGGACGGGTATAAAAACTTATCCTTTGATATAGAGCTAGAGTTTCAACATTTCCACTCCATAAAAAATATGCTTTAGTTTTTGTAGCCTATTGACTACTATGTTCGAGCTATATGTCGGATCTAGGTGTTTAAATTTTTAAATATTTTTACCCCCTAAGATATGCTATGTAATATCAAACAACACATAATAGATACTGAAATAATATATACAACTGAAAATAAATGAATATTAACAACAATTAATCCTATTTTTTTTCTCTTTCTCTTTGCAGGTAAATTGCACAATTTTACTATGGCCAACAAATTTGTATACTGTCTTATTCCCATTCCATCATACCCTTCTTAAGATAGAAAATGCAAGCAGCTGTAAGTAATTTAATAAGCATTTAAGACATTTTTCAATTTTCGGGAAATCTTTGTGGGAAGAAACGATGTTGAATAGACCGAACGACCCCTCGATGTGTCAGCAGCAAACATTTAGTAGTTAAATGTTGTTTGCCAACCGGAATTTCATAATAAACATAAAAATTCCTGTCAAAGGATAGACCAAATAGCAAATACTCCGCCCGCCCCTCCCTCGTCTTCGTCTCATAACTACAATTTTATGCTGATCATCATTAACGAGCGGAGTGAAACGAAAACCAAAACTCAGCGAACAAGAAAATTAATTTATGTATTGTGTATTGGGCAAAGGGTTTGGTTGTGTGCGTGTGAGTGTGGAAAAGGAAAACTAAACTTCTGGAAAAAAATTGAAGTAGAAGAAGTAGCAGGAGTATTAGATTGGATGCTTGACAAGAGAATCCGGGTCCGTGTTTTCGGGTCCTGCCATCACATCATTAATATGCTGAGCCTATGCATGTGACAAAGGATACTCCAACAACAATGCATTATAATGTGCTTATAAATATATTGTTCTAGCTGTTGTTGTTGTTGTTGTTGTTCCTGTTGCCCAGAAGGTCCAGTCCAGTCAGTTAAGGGCACCATCTCAAGGGTTGTCTCCATCAGCAGCAGCATCATCATCATCATCATCGTCGTCATCTTGATGAATTTCCCAGGGTCGAAATGAGACAAAAACTTGTTTGTTTGATTTTTGGTAAAATTTTTGTTTGGGGTTTTTATTTTTACTTGTTTTTTTGTCTGTGTGTGTGTGTGTGATTTTTGCTGAATGAGAACAAGTTAAGGCTAGAAAAATATTCCCTATTATTTCCTCCTTTTTTTGTGATTTTTTTTTTGGAGGTCAAACGAAAGTCGTTCACACGTTTTACAATTAGCAGCTGGCGTTGAGAGAAGGCAAAAATAAGCCAAGGACCTGTATTTGGTCAAGTCAAGAAATGTCATCGATTTGAACTAAAAATCAACCCCGAAAATCTCTTAAAAAAAAACCCATTTGCATTTATTTACCCCGCAGACTAAACGAAGTGGGAATGGATGAACAGCAGGAGTGAGGAGGAGGAGAAAAACATACCCAAATGGGACACGCGTCGGTCACAAACTTTTGGCCCCTTCTTGTTTGTTTTGTATTTTTGTTGTTGTCGTTGTCGATTCTTATCCTGACCTCCCCACGTGTCCCGACTCCTCTTTAGTAGTTGTTTATGCACTCAGTTTCTCTCCATGTCCTTTTCGTTTGGACTTTTATAGTTTGTCGGATTTGCCATGAGGATTTCTCGCATTTTATTGAGATGAATTACATGAGAAATCTATAAAAATGAGGGTCAAACTGGGCTATGCGTCCATGGAGTCGGGTCCTGGGGTGGTCTTCTTCTTCATATGTATTAATGATTTTGGATTTAACTTGATCTACTACCAAGTAAACAACAAAACAAAAGAAAACAAAAAAAAAAAGAAGAAAAACCAAATAAAAATCAATAGCAATAAGCAATAGAAGAAAAACATACATAGAAAAAGAATATATAGAATTATATACAATTATATATATCTGTATAATGTCACTGCTGAAACGGGAACGTTCATAAATTTTTATTATGTAATTGAGTTGGTTGACTCTCAGTTGTTGCTGCTGCTGTTGTTAGGAGGGTTGTGTGTCTCTCAACAAAAATACCAAAAAACAATAAAACCAAATGCCAAAATGTTGCTTGACTATAAAAATTCCTAACCCCTGCCGCCCCTACTCCTTCACACTGTTTAAGGGGGTGTTGTATTGGTGGGGGAGAGTAGTACTGGTCGGTTAAGGGCAATGTCTTTATGTTGAAAACTATTTCTAGATGCCGTTGACAGAAGAACAAATCAATAAATGTTCAAAGGGTTTTTGAACTGAGCTCAAAATATGTGTTGCGAGTGCAAAATGGTTAATTTAAGGATGACCTCAGCTATGGAAATCAGTAAGAGTCTTAGAAGTTTCTTAGTGTTGTAGTCTTTTTTGTTATACCCTGTGAAAGCAATTGACATTAGTATTGAACTCCTAAGACTAGCTTCAATCACACCAAGCAGTTTGTAAAAATGCTTACTAATCAACCTCCTTAACTATTCCAAGATGAGGAAAACGTCATCTTCGCCAGGATTTAAACTTAAGAACAACAGCAAAATATCTAAATTAGAAATTATTCTGCATCAAAACTGTTTTTCCGTGCTTTAAGTTTTCAATTAAACCTCTCTGTCTCTCTCTCTTTCCTTCAGTACTCAGAACATCCTTGTAACACTAGAAAGATCTCTAAACAACCCTTGTTAGCCCCTTTTTACAAGTCTTCAAGCACTATATAAACAATCAGACAGTTTGTTTAGTAAACGCTGCACATATCATTGTCCTTTCTTTTCTCTTTCTCTAACTTTAGAAAGTCAATTACTTATGCCAAAAGTCTTTACAAACTCTTTTAAAGGGTTTTAATGTGCATTCAGAAATAATTTATGTCAAAACCTCCTTGAAATGGCAATTAAAAATTTAATTTAAGAAATTCGCAAAGAATAATAGTGCAAAGAATTACACAAAATCCTTTAACAGTGGCAAAGAGGGTAAAACACATCATCAAAAAGAAGAAATTGGGATTGAATCAAGTTTCGAAATGTTAGAAAATACCATTTGTGTAACCAAAACTCAAATGAGTAGTATTATCCTTCAAAATCCAATACCAAAGGATTCAAAATTTGCTAAATGAGAGTTTCCTTTATATCAAACAAACATTTCAACATACAATTTTAGGCAATATTTATGTCGACTATGCACAAAGGTTATGTTGATTACATTATTAAATGCTGTAAATCTCAACAAACTCCATACAAAGTTCAGCTTGCTAAATACTCCCTCAAAATATATAACAATGTTAAATGAAACGTTTTCTTGGCATTACCTTTTGTCTCTGACTCTCCTCTCCACTGGTTGGCCCAAGAACCTTTCATGCGGCAATCGTTTGTGAATTCAATTGGCATTCAAACAATGATTTCTCAATATCAATTTCATATTCATTCCAACTCATCTGGTCCACACCATTGTCATTATTAATTGATTAAATGAGCTTCAGCAAACAAACAAACAAGCAAGCCAGCAAGAAGAAGAGCCGCAATATTTTGACAGCAAACACGCGCCTGCATTACTTCAACAGAGTGTTGTGTCCCATCTCGGGGAAAAAAAAGAAAAAAACAGATAAAGGAGGCACAATAAATTTACATAAATTACCCGCATGAATGCCAAAAACGACCAGCAAAAAGACGGACAAACCGACAGACAGAAACTCAACTCTCAAACAAAAGTGTCCCAAAATGCGCAGCTATTCAATAAGAAAAGAACGCGAGCACCCAGAAAACGCAAAGTTAGTGAAAGGCAAAACCTGAATTATGCGGCACGTTCCACACGTAACACACCGCACGGGGCGCACTGTCTTCTTATATTTTTTGGGGTGCTCATAGTACATATATATGCATAAAGACATGTCCCGTAAGCGGATGCCGCCGTATCGCAATTAGCATGCTAAGAAGATAATGATGATGATGAGCTCTGACAATGATAAATAAAGAATTAAGTAATACTAGAGGAATATGGCTTCAAGTAGAGAAGATCGTGGCACACACTCCCATAAATCGTTGACACACTTCAACAGTCTACTACCCCGAGTTCAAATTGGGGTAGGATATTCATCCCATATCCCATATCCAGACAATGCCAAAAAAAGGAGACACAAAAACCACCGGCAAAACCCTTCTCACATTCGGTGAAAGGTTAAGGTGATGTCGTAGTCGTCGTCTTGGGCAAGCTTATTCTTCTCTCTAGCATGACGGTGTCAACAATAAACAAATTTGTTTTACATTCCCACCTCCAGTTTGTTCGTTTCGTCTCTTGCTTTTTTCACGATTATTGCAGGACATTGTCAACCCTTAAAAAGTGGGTTGGGTCCACGCACACACACACACATACAGAGTGTGTAGATTGTGGGTGGTGTGGGTGTGTGTGTTGTGTGTTGTCTTGGTAACACCAACAACCATTTGACAGACACTTGAAGCTGCTCCTGGAATTTCTTTGGCCTTTTTTTTTATATTTTGCCCCATCCTATTCTTTCCTTTCATTTATTATTATTATTTTTTTTATTTGGCTGCTGCCTGTGTAAATGTTTTTGTTCTCGCTGGTTTGGGTTTCCTTTCTACGTTCGTGTCTTTTTCCATTGCCTTCCTTTTCTGTTTTTTTTTGTGTGTCTCCTTCTTTTTGTCCTGTCAAATTGCTGTCAACATTGGAGCCAGTTCAAGTTTAATAATGTAAAAGTTTTCTTTTTTTTTTTTTGGTGATGTCTCTGACCCCTCCCTCCCTCTGCTTCGTCTTCCACTGTGACCAAACTTGTTTACTTGGCTGTTTATTGTTGAAAAGTTTTTTGTTTCTTCTTGTTAATTAAACTTGAATGTGTGGCAAATTCGTCTCGCTACTTTGATGCTTGAAGCCTAATAGACTTGAAATACAATTGAGGAATGCAATTTGAAGTTTTTCGGTCAAACCCAAATCCATCAAGTTATATAACTTTTGTTTTGGAGAGGGGAATAAGATAATTAAGAATTTTCGCTCTATAAATTGCCAAATCTTATCTATATCCATCTCTTTATAACCATTTTCAATCATAATTTGATAATCTAATTATATATGAATTTAACAGAACTTTATGACTTAGATCCTCTGAAAATTGTGGTAAACTATATTGTGAATTGACAAAGTAGATATTTGTTTTTAATTTCAAAACAATTTTACATCTAATTTAAAATTATTTTATTCGTAAAGTATTTATTCTCTGACCTTTCAACGTCAACAAAAACTAGAAAAATGTTTGTTCAATAATTATTATCAAAAGGTTATTCTCTGATACTTTGTAATAATATTTCAAGTGTTTCATTTTTTTCTAGCTAAGAGTTTAATAGAGCAATAAGTTTATATTAGATTTGTTCTATCTTTTATGAAGTGATTTCCCCTTTTTCTTTGTTTTGGAATTGTGTTGAAATCTTTCAAATAAAATTTAGGTCCTTTTTTTGAGAACTCGTTCTAATTGGATCACTTTAACAGCAAATAACTCTTACCCTTAAGCTTCTTGGCTCTTTGCTGGGTTAATTCCCTTCGTGTCCCTTTTCACTTTTCTTTTTTCTCACTCACTCAAGTCAAATGCTCTTTTGGGCTTGCTCGCCAACCACATAACTCACTCAAACCTCCCTAGAGAGAGCTTCACTTGGAATTCATACTCTTAAACTCACACTCTTTCTTTAAGTCTCTTTGGGGGTTTTTCTCTTGCCTTTCTGGTTAGGACACTCTCTCTTTCATTTGATTGTTTTCCATATTCTAAGCAGAATTTTCTTCAAGTTGGACCTTCTTTAAGGCAAAATTGCTTGACTTTGATTTGTGCTTGACTTTTGTTCGCCTTTCGCCCTTCCCGCTCATTTCCTTCCATGCCATCGTCATCATCCCCTGCTGGCCTGCCTTCCTGCCTATTAGATCATTTGGGGTGATGAGTTTGCTGTGTTGCGACCCTTAAGCTGACGTCATCAACACCCATGGCCAAAATGTGTAAATTGCATGAGTCACTTGCTCTGCTAGTAGCTTGGCTAGTCGGTCGCACCCTCATCATCCATACATCCATCCATCGCAGTCATTCCTTCATCCATTCATGCATTTAGCTCTGTATGTAGCAACCACTATCCGATTTCAGAACCGCCCACGTAATTGCTTCCTGTAGATTTTCGGACATTCGCTTGGGTGGTGTGGCCCTTGCATAATTAAGCTGCTCGGAATTGTATTTTAAAGCACTTAACAATATTTTTTGTTGTTATTTGCAAAAGTCCAACGGAAGTCGCCACAAAGCTCAAGGAACACCTGTCAAGATTTCGCTAAAAATACTTAAAATTGGCACATGGCGTGTGTTTTTTATAGTCCCCCGGCCCCATCTACCACACCCTGGCATTAGTACCATTAGTAGTGCCTGGGGCTAGAGATATGTATGTATATAGAAAATACATTTTGGGGTTTATGGTGGGGCGATTGGTGGGGGAGGTGTAGAAGAAAGGTGATTCGATCGCATAATAAAACCAAAAACACCTGCTGTGGCATTTGCCAATCAAACTTTGGGTGGTCTTCCCCTGGTCTGGTTGGGTTTTTGGCGGTCTGTTGCTGTCTGTGACACACACACACACATAAGTTGGCCAACTCTTTAGGTGGGCAATCGATATACATATTTTTACCGTTATCCCCCCAAACGGGGAAAAAATATCCAAGTATTTATTGGCATTATATTTATAAATGCGCCCCCAATGTCAGCCTAACTGCCAAGTGCCTGTGCCCTGGTCGCCTGGGCCCCACTGTGTGTGTGTGTGTGTGAGTGTGGTGTGTGGCCTGTCACTTTTTTCCGTTTTTGTTGTTGGCTGGTTGGTTGGTTTCCTAAGCAGCGACAATAACAGAAGGAAAAAACCTCATGACAAATTCATTTGACTTACACATGACTGAGCTCTGTGTTCGGGTGTAAGTGATGGGGCTTGGCTTGGATTTTGTGTATTAGACAGCCAAAGATATACCACAATGTATCAAGAGGGAGACAGAGATAGAGAAAGAGGGAGTGAGAGAAAGTGACCTTGAGGCAAAAACTTCTCTGCATATGTGTGTGTGTGTGTGTGTGGGAGAGACAAAGATAACAAAAGATTTACAAAAGATTGAACGAAAAGAAAGAAAAAAAAGCAAACCCCGAACAACAAAAACCCGAAAGCGAAACCAAAAACTTTGTAAAAACAAAGTTCTTTAACTAAGGCAAAAACTTATTTCGCCACAGTTTTTGGCCATCCTATTGAATGAAAAATCAATTAGTGGATACAATTTACATCAAGAAATTAATAAATTTCAAACTAAATATCCTTAATTTATTAAAGAATTAAAGTTAAACACAAGTTTAACCTATTTAACTAGCTTATAAATCTCTTGAAATAAGAAACAATCCTTTCCATTTTTAAGAATAGAATTGAATAAAAATACTTTCAATAAAATAAAATAAACCAAAATGTGAATTAAATGTAATAATTTTTATATTTATTCAAATGACAAAAACCTAAGATTAAACTTAAGCTTTGTTTGGTAAATTTAAATAGTAAAATGTATCTATCCCGAATAAAATTATATGTTTTTCTACGTGAAGAAAAGGGGAAGAAGAGATAGTATTCGCCAAACAAAATTTATCACTCAAATAAACTAAGTAGATGCATTAATTAATAATAAAATTGGCTTCCCTATAAATTTATTTTAAACTCTTTTAGATAGTTTTTTTAACCTTTGTGTTTTGCTGTTAAAATATGAACCAACATATATTCAGACCAATATCTTTATATATAGCTTTCGTTTAAACATGTTCCTGTCAATCGTTTTGGTTTACCTACAATATATTTCTTATGATTTAATTAAATAATAAATTACACACGCTCTTTCTTTGACTCTCTCTCTCTAGTAAATAAATTCAATTAAGTGGAAATAGTAAATGTTGCTAGCCACAAACTGACCAAAATGATGATGAATAATTGCCCAATAAAGTTGAGACTTTATAATCAACCCACAGAAGAGACTGTGAAGGGTAAGGAAAAGGTCTTTTCCTCTTACTCTCAGTCTCTCGTATCATTAACATAACTTACTGAATGAACTTTTTGGTTTTTGCGCCAAAAAAGATATAATGGTAAAGTAAAGTAAGGATAAAATAAACTTGACCCCAAACAGATGTTGCATCTAATCGAACAAAAAGTCACTAAACTACCCTACCAAAAAATCCACCGAGAGAAGGCTGCTTCTGCTCTGCCAATGACCGTTTCGGTTGCTTTGTGGTCCAACCCTAAGTTTCCACCTCTCCTTCTCTCTCTCTCTTGTGCTTTTTTGCCCTTAGCTCATTACAAATAAATATCTTGGACTATTTATAATGCCGCAAGGGGCAACTTACCTGCCTCGTTTACTTCTGCTTCAGCGTTCCTGTGTTGGTTCGTTCGTTTGTTTGTTTTCTTTTTCTGAGCCGTTTCCAGAGAGATGTCTGCTCAAATTATGCAGATTAAGGGGTCAGTCTTGAAGTCCACAGCTGTCTTGATGCCCAGCTACCGCCGCTTGCCTAGCCTAGCACCTGGTTGCCTCCTTGCCTTCTTTTTATGTAGTTTAGTTTAACATTTTGCCTCTTGCAAAATTTACATAAAAATCAAATTTAAGCTTTCGTTTCTCCTTTTTCTTCTTTTCGGCTAGCATAATTTGTTACAATTTATCTGACATTATTGGTAATATAATTTGATTGTATTTCTGCCAAGAGAAATAAACTTTCGTCCACCCCCTCCCCGCCCAGCCTTTTTTCTCATCCCTCAACAAAGAAAAAAAAGGTGCTGAAACTATGCCAAACCAAATGAGTTCATAATAATACTTCCATTATTTCTAGGTCACATGTGTTAAACATAACCGGTTAAACCTTCACCCCACACACACACACACACACACACAGACAGACTACCCCCAACCCTGCCAAAAAAAAAAAAAACTTTTATAGCCCACTTTCATTGCCAAAAATTGTTGCAGAAGCATTAACTTTAGCCCGTTTTGTTTTTTGTTAGACTTATCAGGCGAAAATTTTAATTGAGTTTTGACTGGTGAAAAGTTTTTCGCTTTTTGTTTCTATTTCTCTTTCATTTAGTTTTTCTATTCCATTTTTTTGGCAGGCTTAAAAGAAATGAAATGAAAATATGTCGATTATGCAATGCAGTAAATGAGGTTAAGAGGACACATTTGAAATATGCTTATTATGCTGAGCTTTCTAAATGGTTTTCCTTATCAATATAAATTGCTTGGTTTAAACTTAACGGCTTCTAGTTTCAGCAAAAATCATTCAGAGCGTCTCATAGCCACTCAACTAAAGCTACTTTTTTTTAACGTTCCTCTAATCTCTTATCCATACACACTTCGCTCTAAACAATAGAGCTTGCCATATTTTGTTTTTGTAGAATATATATACATACATATATATTTTGTGTTAACCCTACACGCCATATGAAAGCCAGAATTTTGGCAGTTTTGACATATCGCGCAGCAGTTGTTGTTGGTTCGCCTCATGGTGCTACTTTTTCTCATATTTTCGCTGGTTTTTCCTATAGCCTATTTTTTGAGGGGGGCCAGCAACCGAAAAATGCGTCAGTGTCAGTGACATGCAATGGCAGTTAGACACAGAATGAAAAAGAGAGAAGGGGTTGTTATTGGAGTGAGATAGATGTACGCTCTTTTGTTTTCGTTTTAGTTGGTTAGATTGCGTGAGATTCTGGATAAATATGACAATAAAATAGTCACACTCGCACACACACACACATACAGACAAAAGAAAATATTGAGCAGCGAGAAAGAGGGAAAAGAGAAAGAAAGAAAAAGCGTATGCATATAGCAAAAATTTGCACGAAAATTTCAAGGGAAAAACCAAAGTACAGTCAGAAAATAACCAGCAGCAGTAGCAGCAATAATAACGTAAGGGCGCCATCTGTTGGCTGGTGAGAGAAACACGCACGTGATAAGCATATGAAATTTTATGGCAACTCTATTTGTAACTTGTGAGTGTGCGTTTTCTGTCAATGTGTGTGTGTGTGTGTGTGTGTCTGATAGAGAGCGTGTATGTCTGCCAACAACTTTTGCTTTGAAGTTTGCCTGTCCTTTGCTACTTACCCCCCTCCTGTACTTGCATTTACCCATCCCGCCTACCCTCTCTAGTCAAACACTCACTCTTAGTTGCTTTTTGTGTGTGCGCTGACTTGGAAAATACTTTTTGTGATAACATTTTATGGCTTGACAAGCAGCAGCAGCAACAACCTAAGGAAAAGCAGCAACGTCAACTCTTTGCCAATTTTTTGTTAAGAAAAAGTAGAAAAATGTTGAGCACTTGCGAGGTACAGAAAGAGAGAGAGAAAATAAGAAGAGAGAGAGAGAGAGAGATAGAGAAGACATCAATTTGCCTTATGACAGTTGCCTATAAAAATATAGCCAACTTCCAATGGATGCATTTTGCGTTTGCTGTCAGCACACATGTATGTACATACATAGATATACATATAAGAAAAAGCGTACATGTGTATATGTATGTATATATCTATTGCATGTTGAATGACATGGCCAAAGCAACAAATGTCGTAAAGATAGCGAAATGACTGTCAAAGTGACTAAACGGGATCATTCAATAAAGGTTAGAAGACAGAAATCGTTTAACTTTAAACAAGTTATAGTGCCCAATATACAAATTAAAAGAAGTTAAAATTAAACAATTTCATTCAGAACTAAAGCATATCAACTTCAGGACGACTCTCTAAATTTCCTCTAAATAACTGTAATGGACTGTAAACTACTGAAAAAGTTTGGAGTCGTAATATTGCTAAACTAATTAATTATCTAAGTTGAAGCTAACCACAGACTTCTCCTCAAACTGACTTGGACTACAAAGACTAAAGTAATTGTTAATCGGTTAACTTATCAGTTTGTTCTTCTCACCTAATTTACCATTTCCGCTTAGCAGCAGACAAAGAATTATCTATTACTTATCTTGTTTTTACTTCAAGAGTCTATTAAAGACAATAATCTGATAATAGACTGAATATTCAAACAAGTTAAAATTATCTCTAAGTCAATATTAATTTTTAAATTTCACAAAAGTTTTCTTATGCTTAAATTCCTTGAATATTTTTTCCCATCCTCCTCATGATTCGCTCTGTTTGTGTGCGGCATAATAAATTTTCATGCATTTCAAGCTTCAACACAAAAGGAATAAACACGCATGCTTATGAGGTCATTTCACAAGAGTCGTGAAATTTTCTTATTTGTCAACCCAAAACCGCAGACTTTTTCCCGCCTCATCCCCAGAGAGTTGTATGTGTGTGTGTGTTTGTGAGTCACTTGCATTTCTGTTTTGGGTTTGTCATTGCCACTTAGCCTTATTAGTATGTGCAACAGCGTGTGTTGTGCCCCATCCCCTCTTTCCTCCCGCTCTGCACAGAGTGGCATCATAAGTGGCAATGAAGCTTGCCAAAAAAGGATACATGACGGTGGCTTGCAATGCCGCCGTTGCGTTTATTTTACTACTTTCACTCCCATTTCTTTTGCTCTATGTGTATGTGTCGTCTTTCTGTCTGCTATGTGCAACGTAATGTAAGCAACGCCAAAAAGTATGCAATATTAAAAAAATTTATATATATATATACATATATATTGTTATGGAACATAGAGAAGAGTGCTTGCTGGTTGGTTTGAGGGGGTGTGTGTGTGTGCGGGGGGAAGGGGGTAAATAAATGTAGGGACACACACATCAGACAGCTGCGCAATAACTGTACATTAAAAGTCATTGCATTCATGATATTATTTTTTATGGTTCTTTTTTTTTGCCCCAACATTCCATTTCTCTGCACATTTTTTTTTTTTTAGAAAAGCAAATTTAAAAAGCCATTTTTAAAAAATAAATGTGTGTTTGTGTTCTTTTTTTTCAACGTTTTATTTGTTTGTCTGCCTCATCATTTGGCGTTATTTGCCTGTGGCGCGGCGTTGCCCTTTGGGCTCTCACATGACTGCATTGTGTGAGAAGAAGTCTCCAGAGTAACAGAATTTCCATAAACAAACATTGCAAAAAAACAAAGAAAAAATACACACAAAAAATGCACTAATGCTTTCATAATGAAAAAAACAAAAAAAATTTTATTGCCAAACAGTTGGCACGGCTAGGGAATACCCTTGAATAATTTAAATTGGTAGTAAATAAAGTAATTTCCACTTTAGATTTTCTTTTTTCTAAGAAGGCAATGTATACAATAATTTCCAACCCATTGAATGAATTTGTTTAAGCCTAAACTGCTTTCTGGCCATATCTATTGTTATTTTTACACAGTTAGATTGTGTTCTTATATTCTTTCTATTTTTTTTTACAGGATATTCAAATAAAATATTTTATAACTTTTGTCTCTCAGTTCAAAAGCTCAACAGTTGCTTAAAAAAAGTTGGGGGGGAAGTTGGCCGCAATTTAATTTTGACTTTTCCAAAAATTCTGTCTCTCTTTCTTTTTTTTTTGTCAACTAACTATTTAAATTCCTTGGCAACATTTTATTGCGGTCATAAATAATTTTCATAGCATACTTTGCAGCGAACTATTTCTTTGCTTAGGTTACAACTATTTTACTCAGTCATAATTTCTCTAGCTGCTGCTCAATTCAATTCAATTTTCTAAATACAAACACAAAGCACATGTTGGCCAATAAAAGTAACCACAAGATGAAAGGCCAAGGGATGGGGATAGATAGATAGATAGATTGAATGTGGGTAGAAGGCAGAGACAATTTTCCCTTTGGTTGCTTCATTTTGCGCAAACACGGCAAAGATGTTATCCGTTTGGCCAAGAAAATTCAATATTTTTGCTGGCAAACAACAACAGAAGGGGGAGAAGAAGAAGGAGGATACACTCACACACATACAGAGCGTGGGATAACATATTAAATTTGCCAACAGCAGCAGGCAAAGGACAATGCCATAAAAGACAAGAAATCAATTTTCTAACAATAAAAAATTGCCCAGGCCAAAAAAGGAAGAGGAAAAGAGTGTAAAAAAGTGTGTGCGTGTGTGTGTGTGTGTGTAGGTAAGGGGCTACTTCTTTAAAATCGAAAGAACTGAAACTGAAACAAATCATAAAAGCCAGAAGAGTGTGAGCCATAAAAAAAAAAAACGAAGGCAAAAAAGGAAGTAAGGCCAGAAAAATTGTAAGACAGGCAATAAAAAAGACGCAAAAAAAAACACTAGTGGTGTGAGTGCAGAAATGTGAGACAACTTGAAGAAGCCATAGCAATAAGCCAAATAGAGGAAGAGTGAAACATGGCTTGGAGCTTGCTTCTTCATTCTCTTCTAATATTAGTTGCAGGGCTTAGCTGCAGCTTAAACAAAGTCAGCCGCAAGACTTTAATTGAGGCCATTAGATGATGATGATGACGATGATGATGGTCTTCCTCTTCCTTTCTATACATATATATATTGGTGTCCTGATGTCCTGATGCCTGGGTCACACATGCTGTTCCTCCTGCTGCTTTTTGGCCAAAAACTAATAACGAGCCTCATTTTGTGTAAATCGATAAAGTTGTTACAACAAAAAGCGAAAACTTTTTGTATAACAAAATAACAACAAAAAAGCAAAAAAAAACTTTTCTTTAGCTTGTAAGGGGAGACTAATATTGGAGGAGAAAGTAGAAGAAACGGACGAAGAGGCGAAATATTATAGCACAATGCAATGCAGTGTGTGAGTATGAGTATGTGTATGTGTGTGTGTGTGTGTGTGTTGACAATTGAATTATTTATGTGCCTGGCCCGGAAAGTCTCTCTTGTTTGCCTTTTTGTTTGCGCATTGATTGAATCCTTTCGATATTCTCTCGCTCGCACGGTTTCTCTTTCCATTTCTCTGTCTACATCTATCTTTCTAGCCATCTTCTTTCTGTCCCTCTGGACTGTCTCCTATTCACTCTCTCACTCTTTTTCTGTTCCTTTCTGGCCATTGTCAGTGAGTCCTTGCGCTTCAGATATGCGCTTTATGCACTTTATTGGCGATTACATTCACTCAAAACCAGACGACAACGAGGCGAAACCTCAATCAACTCCTCCTTCCCCGAAGCTCCTTCTCCTAGTACTACTGTATAGAAATTGAAGAGCCAATGGAGAAGACGAATGAGAAGGGGTAGGAGGAAGTAGGTGGTGGAGCAGGAGCAGTTAGCTATAACAGAAAGGGAAGATGATTCTTTAGCCAGTTTGATTGTCATCGTTTGTGGAAATTTGATAAGCGCTTTTGTGTTCGTGTCTCTGGGAGTTTCTCTCATATGTGTATCTCAGTCTATGTGTGTGTGTGTGTTTGTGTGTTTGTTTGCCAGCAAAACTTTGCTTGTTCGTGTCAGGACTTGGATCTTTTTAATAATGCGGGTTATGTGATGGATTTATTAAAAGCGTGTCTCATGTCATCTATGTGTGTTTGTTTGTATGTTTGCCATAAACTTTGTCCTTGCCGTCTCTTCTTTTCCTCCCTACACATAAATATACATACATATATATTCCATACTGTGTGTGTACTGGCTTCCCCTTTCAATTAGTTTGCCCTCCTAGTAGGGAATATGCTTTAACACAAAAGCCCCTCAAGTTATGCAATGTTCTTTTCCAAATGCCAATGTACAAGTAAGATCAAACAACACAGCAACAACAAGAAAAAAAGACAATTAAACATCAAAGCATCAGAAAACGGGTAGAACAACTTTTAAAATTTACCGAAATGTTGATTCAATCAAAGTAAGAGGTAAAAAAAAATTATAAGCAAACTAAAGAAAATCTCTCTAGTTCTCCCTCTCTCTCTCTCTCTCTCTTTCTCATTCTCTGAAAAATAAAAGACAAATGACTTGTGCTTCAATTTGTCCCCGAATGAAATTTGCCATAAATATGCCATAATAATTCCACACATTTGCCTCACAAGAAAGAACGCAAAGGGGATTAGGAGGGAGAAAAACCGATTATGCCTACACGCCGCATACAAACAATAAAAGTTTTTATTGACCAAGAAACAAAAAAAAGGACCCAGTCGAGGCTTTTATTTCTATATGTATATTTTACGATCATGCAAAGGCGCCAACGACAACGACAGCAACAACAATAACAACAAAAAACGTCAAGTCCATAAATAAGCCACACATAACTGAAATGCTTTTCCACCAACGACTTTCCAATACCCTATGCTAGAAAAAATTCCAAAAATTTAGACAAAAGACCTCACAACTTAAACTATTTGTTATCGATAATGGCAATAAGAACACCTGACAACTCTAAAAACTTTTCGATATCGGCGAAGTTCTTGGATAATTGAAAATTTGTAATAATATAATTCTAATGAATATAAATTCAAAGTCAGTCCATATAACGTAACGATTACTTTGCCAACGATAATTTGTTCGATTTAGGCTAGATACAACCTTCACACACATTTTGAACATTACCGTAAAAACAAGTGAATGCAAAAAACTAATAAAATTGACAAAATATACGGAAAATAAAGTAAAATGATACATACAAAAGATGGATCGAATCGTAACTATCTAATAAACTTATCTAAACTCACTTCAAGTGCTTATATACTCGAACCTTGTTGAACTAGATAAAATATCTATAACTTAAAGCTCTACTGACAGTTTATCTATAAGCATATCTATAGGGTATCGTAAAAGCAATAGCCACTGTATGGGGCATGTCAAAATTTGGCCTTGGTTTCTTTGTTAACTTTATTACAATACTTGGACATTGCAGAAGTCACAAATAATGGCTAAAATATGCAAAAGGGCCAACAAAATCGATTAGTAGCAGGCGATAAAACAGCAAAAAAAAAAAAAAATGAAAACGAAAAAAAAAAAAAACACACAGAGAGGAAAGCTAGACCCCTTACTATACCTAAAAAGAAAAGTTGACTTTTCTTGGCCTCTTTTCATATTACATTATGATGATTATTTTTATCGCCGCATCACGCGATGTAGCCGCAGAGAAATGGAAACGGAAACGGATATGCCAGAGTGTGTGCAAGTAAGAGAGAGAGTCTAGGCAAACATTTTGCCATATCTTGGTGTGAGTGTGTGCGAGTGTGTGTGTGTGTTTAGGTGTGAGTGTGTGGGGGTAAACGACGTTGCCTTGCAAATGACTGCAGTTAAAAAGTCATCAATGTCTGCCAAAAAACCGAATTTCACCATTAAATGTTGCCGCAGTTTATTTCTATGAGTGTGTGTCACTCTGCGTGTGTGTGTGTGTGTGCGAGCGAGTGTTGATTCCCTGCCATGATAAGACCAAGTTGCTCTACATTTGACATTTTAGCCCAATTATATGACCCGCGATCTCTTCTCTTCTCTTTGCCACATTGAAAAGTTCAGTGTTTAAATTTATCTGTGCCAAAAAAAAAAGAGCCAAAGTGAGTGAAATGGCAAAATACGAGTATCTATATATATATATTTGGATACTCACCAAAAACTCTATAGCCTGCTTTTAGGCTTACAAAAAATGCTTTTAAAGTTTTATAGCCGCACACTGAAAGAGAGACACATACAAAAATAACTCCTATTACCTACCTCTCTGCCCAGCCCCCTCACCCCAGCCAGGAATGTGCCATAAAAAAGTCCAACAAAAATGTTGCCCAAACGCAAAAAAAATTTGTCTACCAAAACAGCAAATAACGAAAAATTCTTCATTGATATTCATTTGCAATTGGAACAAAAGTTATACAAAAAAAATATATACATATACGTATATAAAATGCTGGTATACATATTTATCTACTACATATTTATAATGTGTATGTGTATGTATATAGAAATGGTTGCAGGAGTTTTGTGTCCTGCAGGGCCACTTGAAGGCAGACTAAAGGGCCAAGCTAACCAATTGACCATTCTATAGCACAGTGGAACAAATAAACAAAGTTAACTTACTCAAACTGACTAAAAAGCCTAAAGCTTTAATTAAATTATGTTTGACATTATAAAATAACTGACTTTGTCTTTTAATTAACAATATTTTCATACAAAAATAAATAAGTTTTTACAATGTTCGTTGTAAAGATAAATTTAAACAGCATTAAAGTTTTTTTGCTTGATTTACGTCTTTGTCCTTATTTTTTGAGCCCCTTTTTACTCTTTTAATAAGTTTAATATTATTTCGTTCATCTAGTCTATTTGTAATGAGATTCTTCACTTTAGATTCACTCAAATAATCAGCATATATTTTCTTATTAGAATATGATGTTCAATTTGTTATCATTGAATAGAAATTAGTATTTTAAAAAACTTTTGTTTTTCCAACGTCTGTTTATTGTGGTTAAAGTTTTGGCCGTAATTTGAAAAGTAGGAAATTTTAATTAGTTAGTTTTCTGGATTGTTTGGTATTTGCATGGAGCCCATTGTTCAATTGGTCGGATGGCAATCGGAAAAGCAGCAAAATATGGTGTAGCCATGTGGTCAAATCGTAGCCGTAGGTTCTTCAGTTTGCCCCTGTCTTCTGTTTTGTTGGTTTTGTTTTCGTTTCGTTTTTTGCAACAGCAATAGAAAAAATCAATGTGCCACTCGGTGGCACAAGCAAGAGTACACGTGGCCCGTTGCAATGTTGGTGCTTGCTGTCGCAGGAATCCCTGGCAACGTTTTTATACGGGGAGGCGCCATGGCGTGCATTATGTGGCCATATGCGAGTTGACCAGTATGTATATGTATATATACATATATATAGTATATATGTATTTGCACGTTTGTTCGTGTGTGTTTGTATACAAATAAACACGGCAATGCAAACAAGAGCAGAGAGGCGTAGTGGGAAGGAGGAGGTAAAATGGACGGGTTACGACCGCAGGACGACGTGGCGGTAGCCTGTGCCTGCAGTCGGTTTACGTTTAATGCCCATATATTGTTGCCTACTTTTAGGCGCAATGGCCATTGGCCTGACTGCCAGCTGCCGGCTGCTGCCACGGCCTCTTCTGTACCTCTCACTGAAATTTTTGCTGCTTTTTTATTCGCCTCCCTCCCTCCGTCTCCACCTCTCTTAAAGCTCTTTAAATGTGAGCAAACTTTTGCACGTGTGCTCATGGTCGGTTGAAGTGTGAGGAGTGGCATGGAGGGAACGGAACTTGCCAGTGGGGGGGTGAACGTTAGTTAAACGTATGCCCCAGCAAAAGAGATGCCAGTAGAAGGAGAAAAAGATAGTGAGAGAGAGGGGAGTAGAGTTGTACGTAGTATGTAGGTTTGTGTATTGAAAATTGGATTTTCAATTGGTTTGCAAAACGGAAATTAATTCGGGGGCGCAACGGCAAGCGAAAATGAAGCAATGACGCGCTTGACGATGACGATGATGATGATGATGACACTCCTGCTCCTACAGCTGCTGCTGCTGCTGGTGATGACGATGATGTGAGCGAAATGACCAGTGGCATTGCATACTTTTTGGCGCCTCTATCGGTGTTGGCAGCGTTGAAGTAATTTTTTTTTACTCAACCATTCACTATTTTTTTTTCTCACCATTTCATTTGGCATTTTCTCTCTGGCATTTTTGGTTGCTTTTCATTTTTTTCTGTACTTCTCTGAACGTTGTGCACTTTAATTAAATTAAGTGAATTTCGTGGCTGATGATAAGAGGCAGCGGAGCCAATGATTGTGGAAATGAGCAAAAATGCAAGTACAGTTGTGTGCTACTTGAGTGAGCGTTGATTGATAAAAATTCAAAAATGCAACAACAAAAAATATACACTTTCCGTTAAGAGAACCATTAAAGTAGTTTTCAACTTTAAACCTAATGTGTCCCCAAAGCTATGCAATAGTTTTCTCCTCTCTCGCTCTTTTTCTTTGGTCAATTTAGTTGGGCCTAAGCCTAATCCAGTTTTATTAGCTACAGCAGAGTTTGTCCACTCCACTCTCTCTCGATTCCACATTTTTCAATTAACACAAATCCCCTAACTGATGGCTAATGGCAAATCCTCCTGATAATTGTTCAGCCACAGTCCTTTAACATGTGTATGTGTGTGTGTGTGTGTGTGTGTGGGTATGTATTTTAAAATTAAAGCAACAAAGTCAGATTTGTCGCACTGGGCCAAATGCAGGGCCTAAAAATGCAAATATCAAAGCTGAAAAGAGATGGCAGATAGCACAAAGAGAGAGAGAGAGAGAGCAACGATTTGCACATGGAACGCATGCTGGGAATCTGATGCAAATCCCAAAAGTATGCAATGCAATGGCGGTGAATGAATGAATGAATGAATGAACGAGCCAACGAACGAAACGAAACGCATGATTGAAAAAAACATACATACATACATACAAAAAGGGACCAAGAGAAAAAGAGTGAGTTGAATTGAGAGGCAACCCATTCATATAGGCTCCAGCAACGCGCATTGTTTTGTATCGTCTCCATGTGTGTGTGGTTTTTGTGCTGCCTGCTTTTAGGCGAAGTTCAGTGACTGCTGCAGATAGCCAGCTACAGCCAGACTGTTGCTTTTTCCTGCGCACATATCACATTTTTGCATTGTCTGAGGAAAAACGCTTAACATGCACCGCTGGTCGTCGTTTCCCCTTCCCTTCCACAGACACACACACCTCTGCATCATTTTTCTGCATTGTTTTGTCCTGTTCGTAGGCAAACACTTTTGCCTTGCCTGGCTTTGCTTTTGCATCGCTTCGTTTCTATGCACAACAAATATTGACCATTTGCCTTTTGCCAATTTGTTTGCATTTTACGAAAATATTTTCATTTTCATTGCTTTCCCTATTCCTCTCTATCTCTCTCTGTTCTTCTACTTTTAGTTTGCCATATTGAAAATTAAACTTGCAATGAGTAAACAAAAAAAACAACTTTATCTTTTTTGCCTTGATTTCTCTTTGCCTCTGTCATTTTTAATTTGTTTTGTTGCTGGCACTTATAAAATAAATACCTCACTATTTGGTCTATTCTTTTGCCTCTTTTCTGTCCTCCTGTCTCTTCTTTGGTCCATCCTTTTTGCTCTGTTGGTCAGTCGTTTTGGTTATTTTTAGGCTTTACTTGCTGTTTGCAATTGCTTTTTGATTATCTCTATTTGTTATTTGTGTTATTGAGCTGAGCTTCGTTTCCTTTCGCCTCCCGCTTGTGCATGTGTGTGTGTGTGTGAGATTGTGTGTATGTGTTCGTCCTCCATGTAGACCAAGTGGATACAAATTGAGTTCTCAGTTAAGCGCCGAAAATAGTTTTCAATTTTGTGTCTCTTTCTCTCTCTGTCAGTGTGTGTCATTGCCGTTGTGTGGGTTTGTGTGTGTGTATCTTCCTATCTCACTTTATCTCCTCTATATATGTGTGTGTGTGTCAATATATAAGTATGTGTGTGTTGGCTCTAAAGTGCTAAAGCTTGTAGTGTCGTTAGTTTGCATTAAATTTTGCTGGCAGGACGAGCTTGTTTAAGTATAGACCAAAAAATGCAGTTGAAAATGTCAGGAATTATGCTATGAGAAAGTTTCTTGTTGATACTTTCTCCCTCTCACCCTATCACTCTCTCTCTCTCTCTCTCTCTCTCTCTCTCTCTCTCTCTCTCTCGCTCTCTATTTCTTTCTCACTCCTTTTTCATTATCTTGCCATTCGTTGTGTGCATAAAGCCTTAAATGGAAGTCTATGCATGGTTAAATATATTTTCTTGTTGCCCCCCAAAAAAGAAAAGAACGAATTTCAAATAAACTTTATAGTAAATAGTTTATATAGAAAAGTGTTAAATTTATTCCACAATTATCTGTAATTTTATGGCAAAACTCACCATAAATTGACTGCCCAACCGTTCTTCCAATCAATCGATAAGCAGAATCCTTTTTGGTTTACTTTCTTTAATTCCTTTTGCATACCAAAAGCTGTGAAGCGTCGACCGACCACTAAACAGTTTTAAATTTGCATAAAAATCCGTTTTATTAACATTCAAAGACGATTTCTATCGTCGCCAAATTGAAGAAAAGTAGCTAAAATTGAGTATACAGATAAGGCTACTACAAAAAGACAGAAAGAGAGATATAGAATGGCAGAGGGATAAGTGAACCCTAAGCAAACTAAGGACACAAAAAACGATGGGAAACTAAAAGAATAGAAGAAAGAATCTCATGTAAAAATGGTAAAGTGTAAGAAAAATTCCTTTTGCACTCAACAAAGAAGAAATAAATAACTTTCGAGTCAGATTAGCCAACTTGTCACGAAATGCAAAATGACATTTAATACCCAACATCGTCTTGGTCTTGGCCATGGCCAACACACACACAAAGAGAGAGAGAGCTGTTGGGCAGCAGCTGCTCCTGAAGAAGACGCATGTCGGAAAATGGCAATGCGATACGCGACGATATACATGACTGGACTTGACTTGCACCACCCTCCTGACTCCTTCTTGATCCCTCTTCTTGCCTTGGGTTTCTCTTGTCATGAAAACATGAAAAATTCCTTAGCCAATGCGACATGGACGGACATTGGACATGATGTCGTCTCTCCATGCTCCTGGTGCTGCTGCTGCTCCATCCTCTCCATCTCTTCAATCCGACGACAGACGACAGGACATTGTTTCGGAGCGTAGCGAAAAAGAAAAATGGCTCTGAAATGCCAGAGTTACCATTCCAAACCAAAAACGATGCAAAAAACGAAAAAAATAAGGCGAGAAGAAAAAGTAATCATTGCAATTTAAAGCGGATAATCTGCACAGCAAATAAAAAAAAAAAAAAAATGCTCTAACAAAAAAAAAAAAGGGTTTGAGTCTTGCAATAAAAATGCAGCGTGAATCAGCGTTCAGGGGGTGTTGGGTTGGCCAATGAAAGGGGGGGGAAATGCAAATATGCTGTCTGTCTCCCATTGCCCGCCATCTCTCACTTGCGTTCTTCTTCAATTCTCTTCTTTCCCTTTTTTGTGTGCGTGAGTGGACACCATTTGCAATTTTCACACTCGCCGCTTTTTTTTCAAACAGTTTTTTCTGCTCTCCTCGTCCCTCTCGAGCACGCTGCCTGTTCCCTGGTGCCTGGGTAGTGAGTAGCGAGAGGCATTCATGCAGATTACAATCGAAATGACATGAAAATGTTTAGTGTGGCGTATGGCAAAAAATAAAGAGAAAAAACGAAAAGAGTAAAACCTCTCCGTAAACGTAAACGTAAAAAAAGGAGAAGAAAATCGCGGTGGCAATGTCAAACAGAGTGAACAAGAATAAGAAGAAGAACAAGAAGGAGAACTCAAGGCGGCAAGAAAGTGTTGCATATCTTCGGGCACCAGCCAAAAGAAATTGCCCTACAAGCCAAGCACCACAGAGCAGAGCAAAAGGAGCCAACACCATGAGGCCAAAGCCACGCGCAACTTGGCATTTGAGATAATGTCTGCCACGGCCAACGGCGCATTATAGTATGCAAAACGTGCGAAAAGATGGCATTGCCAACCAGCCAACCAGCCAACCATCCAACCAGCCAACCACTTTTTGCTGCTCCACCTCCTGCTCCTGCTTCTCTCCTGATGCCAGGCAAAGAGTAATGTCTTATTTGATTGTACTTGTAGTGGCTGGGCGAAGCCAAATGCAATTTAAATTTCTACACAAAATGACATTGGGAAATATCTTTAAAAATTGCGAAACGATTCTGTGTGAATGATTGTCCAGAAAAGAGCAGAAGAAAGAGAGGACATCGTTTTCATGGCTACCCACCAATCAAGACAATTTCGTTTAGCATAAGAACAAATTTGTGGAGCCTTGTAGTTAGACAATTTAAAACACATTGAGACTTATTTGATAAAAAATAAATATATTTCGAGATCTATCATCTTTCCAATCTGAATCCTTATACATATAACTTTAAGTAGAGCAAATGTACATTTAAGTAAAGCAACATTCAACATAATTTAAACAGTTTTAATATATCGTTATCAACACATTTTTCTATTGCTATAAAAAAACTGTTGTTTTATTTCATTTTAAAATTTGTATTTGCAATCTGTCACTACAGAAATGGATAACAAATAATATAATCAACAAGAATAGACAGTATCGACATGACACGATCTATTATGCAATTCGTTTCAATTGTTTGAATAAAATAATTTGATTTATCTTAAAATCTATAAGGTATGGCTTAACAATTGATAATGTTTTATAATTGAATATTTTGTAAGGAAAATTCATGTCACATCAATACTTTTCATCTCACATAACAAATGCTTGTTTGGTTTGGTTGTGTGCAGAAAATGCCCAATTAAAGTTTATAGCCATGTCCATTAGGTCAGTTTATGACGTTGACCCATTTACTAGACTCTGGCTAATGATAAACCAATCAAATATCTTAAACTGTTGCTAGAGCCACCATCGCCTGTACGCCTGAGCGCCTTATTGCCAATCAATTGCAATTAACCTAGTTACAAGTGCTGTTGCCTGGGCAACAAGTAGAGATTTGGGTAGAGAGAATGGGCAACGTAGACGATGTTATAAAAATCGCATTAGTATTTAATTATTGCAAATTAGTACAAGTGGCGGCGAGTGTACACATTATAATGAACGAAATGTATAAAGGAGAGAGTGCCAAAGAAAGAGAGAGAGAGATATACAGAGAGAAAAGAAGGCAAAATGTAGCGACATTTTGCAAAACAATTTGAAAACACAACATGAAAAAGGAACAAACGAACGAAAGAGAGAGAATAGCATAGCTAGTAATTGAGATAGAGTGAGAAAGCATCTGACAAATGCAGCCATGAAATCTGTTGCTGTTGTTAAATAAACTCAATCGAAGCATTAAATTACAGCCATTGCTACACAGACAAACAGACAAATAAACGAACAAACAAACAAACAAACGCACCGACATACTGACAAATAGACAAACAAAACATACTACACACACACACACACACACACACACACATACATATGCACATCGCTTGCTATGTATTCGTGAAGCAAGTGGCTGTTGGCTGTTGCCTGCTGGCTGATTTCCACTGCTCAGTGTTGCCTGCTTTTAGGCGACACATTTGTGTTGGTTTGTATGTGTCTGATTGAAATTTCTGAGCTAAAGCAGCCAAAAATATTTGCTTATTGTCAATAAATATTTTGCATGCATTTTGCATTTGATAGCGAAATTGCAAAACCAACATTACCAAAAGTATTTATTAGCCAAATATTTTCAGCCAATTTTCAAAATGAGATGCATTGAATACAGAAGCTTATTAAATTGTTTGAAATGCCATCATCAATACACAAAATTTAAATGAACTTTGCCAATTAATTAGTCTAATTCAATACTTTTATATTTGCTCAAAACTGTTGTCAACTCTTTCTCTCTCTGACTCTATCTCATTTTTAGCAGTCTATAAATCTCGCATCCATTCAAATATATATTGAATTTTTAAAAACATTTTTCAATTGCAAAAAAGAAAATATAAAAAGAATATGCCCCCATGTTCTGTTTGTGCAATGGCCAAGTAAACAATCAATTTATGCACACATACACACAGTGTGAGAGAGGAGAAAGAGAGGATAGGGAAGAATTGTATACCCTTTGATGGGACCTTAGTGGAAAATGTAAGCTTACTTTAGGTGTCTAATCATCAAACTTTTATGAGTCAAAGACTTCTTTTTGATGTCCATAAACTTATTTTATATTTCATTTGATCACATAATCTGACTTTTTTTTTTTTTGATTCTCAGACAATTAATATTCATCTTGAAACACTTTCTTTTTTGATGCTCTTTAACTTTAATGTTCGCTTTTTTGTCAAAAGACTTTCTTTTTGAAATTAATCAGCTCTTTTCCAAAGCCTTTTATCCTTTAGCTATTATCCTTCAGTAGTATTCATCGATCAACTTGGATCAAACAAAAATAAGTTCAGAAGTATCTTAAATGACAAATTAGTCTTCTTTTAGGGTATGCGATACTTCGTTCAATTTGAAATTAGTTTTTGTTAATGCTTTTTTCAATGGTATTTTACAACTCAACTTGTGTGTGTGTGTGTGTGTGTGTTGTCCAGGAGGAGTCGTTGTAGTCCTTGTTGCCATCATCATCTCGTCGTCGTTGGTTTATGCAAATATTTGTTAACTTCATTTGCTCTGAATTAAATATAATTTACATGCATATTTGTTTACTCGTCTGCTCTCTCTCTCTCTCTCTCTCTCTCTCTCTTTCTATCTCTCTCCTTCTCCCTCTACTTGTGGGTGAAATTATGGCGGCTTGGTTATGAAAAATCTCGTTTTTCTTTTTTGCTTTTTTTTGCCAACATGCAATATTGCATGCCTACTGCCAACGAACTGCCAAAGGGCATTAGCCAACTCTCCCTTACACACACACTGAAACACACACTCACACACAAATGGTCATTAAAATTATTGTTGACATTCAGGCCAACACAAAGAGAGAGTGAGCGAGTTGAAAGCCATAATCCCTGGCCATAATTACACGTGCTAATGAAGTGAAATTCATTCCGCGCTTTCATTTTTTTTTTTGTGTATTTTTTGCAGTTACCATTAAGTACAAAAAAAAGAAAGAAAAAAAAACAGTATCCATGTTCGTTGTTTTCGGTCTTGTTATTATTCTCAACAACAATTACTACCACAATTTCCCCTTAAAAATGTTGAGAAATGTTTGTGTAATGCCAAAAACTACAACTGCGAAACTGAAAGCGAAATGCAAAATTTCATGCAGTTAATTGCTTAGTTGTTGTTTTGGCTTTTTTCTGAAAATGTTCTCAAAGCACATCAAGGAGAAATTTCATGTAACTAAGACGAGCACACAATTATCCTATAAAAATTAAAATCCTATAAGTTAATATTAAGGGTTTCAATTTTTCAATGTTGAATTTAACTTAATTTAATCACCAATCAGTGATTGTTTTTTAATTTGTATCTGCTGCCCGTCAAAGTAGGCAACATAAACTTGAATTCCTTGTTAAGCACAGCAAAAATACACCAATCAAATAATTATTATTATTAAATAAGGTAGAACAGATCGGTTAAGAAATTTGCTTACAATTTCATGAATATATATTTCTACACTTTATACTGTAATATACTCAATTGACCCAGGACTTACAAAGGGTATTCAAAATATGCATGTTTAATGTTTTTTTTTTTTTGGTATTCGAAGAATTTTGCATCAAAAATGTTGAGAAATGTATGCAATGTAAATAGGGGTTGGGGGCGAGAGGTAAGCAATAAAAACGAAAGGCAATTTCATGCAGTTAATTGCACGATTTGGTTAAAGTAAATACATTGAGCAAAGAAAATACTGGCTGGACATGAAAGTGGATAGAATGATGGTAATCCAAGCTCGGTGATTATTCAACCATGCCCTGAATACCAAAGTGGAAAGTATACATTATTCTAATGTTTACCTTTAGAGCAAAGTTAGTTGCAACTTTTGTTTTGCTGAAATTTGTGTTCTTTTTGTCTCTGGGTAGTCAAACCATTATATAAAGATTGAACATTCATACTACAATTTATGAAAAATGTCATAGACATTGGTTTGCATTTACAAATTGGTGTGGCAAATATTTATTGTATTTTTTCTTTCTTACTTTTGCAGGGTCGCTGTAATCGTGATAAACCGCCGTGCAAATATTTTCATCCACCACAGCATTTGAAGGATCAATTATTGATAAATGGACGTAATCATTTGGCCCTAAAGAACGCATTGATGCAACAGATGGGCATAGCACCCGGTCAGCCGGTTATATCGGGCCAAGTGCAAGCTGTGGTAAGTGGTTTTCCTCTATCCTTATATGCCCTCTGACCCATTTCATTCTCTTTTAGTCTAATATTTTAATTGAATTCCTGAGTCAGAACCCAAAAGAAGCAAAATTCTAGTTTAGCAGTGAAGAAAAAAAAAGAAAAAGAAAAAATTATATATGAATATTTATAAGCAAACGCAAAGCATGACTATGAATATACCCAAGAAAAAAAACAAGAAGATGAAAAAAAATCCATTCAAAATGCGCGAAAATGAGTCAAAGGAAGGAAATGAAAACGAAGCAGTAGCCATGTATTATTCATTGGGTTCAGTTCAGTTTGAGGTTTTCATTTTTTCATCTACTTCTTCTTTCTTCTATTCCTTTTCTCAACATCTAACAAATCGAAAATTAATTCTCAAATAATTGCCAAAGCGAGTCGAGTTTTTTGGCTTTTTATTATTTTCCTTTCCCTCGCCGCTGCTAAACGCCACCAACCATTAAGAAAGGACTCAGTCAGAGTGTTGAAAAATGCATGAATTTTCATTAGAGTAGGATTAGAAATTTTCTGTTTCACTTTACTCTCCTCCCCACTGAGAGCGTGTTAAGCATATTAAAAACCCACTGAATGTTGTAGGCGGGGCATATGCCATAAAAGAAACTTTCAGATACTCTTATGAATAAATGAGATAACATTTTTTTGTTGGAAGGGGTTTAGGCCAGTTTGCCTTTAAAGTGCATGAAAGAGTCTATATATAGATGAATATAGTTTAAGCAATTAATGCTTTTGTGTCTTTTGTTCATTAGTGTGGGTAATTTATAAGTAGAGCTCATTAAATTGTTAAATTCTAATTAAAGAAACTATTCATTTGGATGTTTCGCTTCTTATTTGTTGCTTTAAGAGGAAAAGTCTTGACATAAAGGCAAATTAATTGGTTAGCTTCAACGAAACTCACACAAGGACTTTACCAAGTCAGTTCTTTTGGCTGGGTAATTTGAATCATTTTAATTTCTTACCAATTTCAAACGGCTATAGTTTAATTTTCGAAGAATTCCATAGAAAATTTAAAAATTATGACAATTTTAGTTTTATACTTAAAAAATAAACAAGACTTCACTTTCAAAATTTCATCATAATTTGAACAATTGGTAGGAAAAGAAGAAAACTGAGATATTCCTTTAGATGAAGTTTTGGAAATATGAGCCAGACAAGTCGGAATTGTTTAAAGACACTAAAGGAAATCATGATTTTAAGCAATCAGTCAATCTTACATGGGTGAAGAATCTTAAATGCAATACAAGAAACAAAAAACTTTATAGATTAAGAGTTAATCTATAGAAATTTGAAATTTAGAGTTAATACTTATGTAGAACTTTTATTTCCAATCAGATTAACAGCTTTATATCACAGTTAGGAAAAGATAATCAAACTATACACAATTTAAGTGAGTTAAATTCCAAATCATTTAGTTTGAGAGAACACAAAATGCATATAGAAATAGCTTTGCTGTTTGTGGCAAGTATTTTGCAGATGATAAATGGACACATACCAAGTTACTTACCTACAATTCAGCCCAGCCCTCCCCCTCCTCTCTTCACTTTGACAAATACTCTGATGATGAATTATTATAATGGCTTAATGGCTTTCTCTCTGTCTCTTTGTGTCTCTGTCTTTCTCCCTTTAGGCCGCAAATCCATATTTGTCTGGAATACCAGCCAACACATATAGTCCATATTATCCAACTGGACACTTAGTGCCTACTTTACTGGGGCCGGATCCAACGGCCGTTGCCTCACAACTGGGACCAGTTGTTCCGCAAACTGTGCAGGTGGCCCAACAGAAAATACCACGTTCCGACCGATTAGAGGTGAGTTTTCCATGCATCCAAAACAAACGTATTTTCCCTTCCTACCTGTACCCCCGTTTAAGCAATATGAAGAATATTTCCAATTTCAATATCAATTACCTACTATATGAATTTATTTGTTCAATGTTTTTGATTTAAATGTTTGAAAATAATTTATAATTATTGTTTAATGCTTTTCGTTTGTTTGTTGAACAAAAATTGAAACGAATTTGACATAAACATATTTACGAGAGCAAATTGAGCAAAATTTGTTTCGGTTCGTTTTTGTTTCGTTATGTTTTATTTGATATATTTTTTTGTTTTTATGTGGCATGCCAAAAACTTATATTATTTAAGAAAAACTATGAAAAACTATTGCAACTTAACAACTTGTAAAAAACGTATTTACGGTTATTTTATTATTGTTGTTGTCTTGTCATGGAAAACAACAAAATAAATACCGAAAAATGATTTGACACACATTCGTATTGATGATAATTATTAACTTGACTTTTTTTTTTATTTGTTTTCTAACAACTGCAAAAGATGGAAACTAAAAATGACAAAACTATTTTAATTTTCTGTATATACAAAAAAAAACAAAAACAAAATTGTCTTTTATTTTATTTAGTTCCCTTTATTGTTTTATTATTTTTATTTTACTTCGTTGGTTGTTTATTGTGGTTCCATTTAAGTGTATTAAGTCTCTAAGCCCAATTTGTTGCAGCCTTTTAGGCGCTTATGGCTTTGCAGCTATAAAATGCAAAACTTTTCTCCATACTTTGATGGTCAAAAGCAAATCAAAATCAATCAAATACAATACAACCAAAAACTACTACTATTCTTACTACAACAAAAACAACAATTACAACAACAAAAGCGCTCCCATATATATATATATATATATATTTTTTTTTTTGTATATACAATTTCTATATATCTAATATCTACAAATATTTCAATAAATTTATTCAAATCGCCCTTGAAAACCGACAAAAAATATAAACAATCAAAAGCAAAAATTTAACAATTTGTTGCATAATTCAATTGCACTTGACATCGATTTTCGTTTTAATTTCTTTTTTAATTTCCTCTTACTTCTTTTTCATCAAAGTAAAATTTTTAATAAAGGGAAAGAATTGAAATTAGCAGAGAAATTTTTCGTTTAGTTTTTTACTATATAGAAACCTATATCTAATCGTAACTGTTAGCTGTGAGTAGCTATAGATAAATGTTAGGTCAAAATTTTCAAAAAAGTTTAGTTATGTTTTCGTTTTTGTTTAACAAATTAGATTGTTGGACTTTTAGAAGTCTTTGTTTTTAGTATTTCTTCTAGAGTTTTTCTCTGGAAATTTTCTGAAAATTTGTAGCTTTACTTTCGTGGTAGTTTTTTCTTTCCTTTACTTCGTTTATTTCACTACAGTCCCCCAGCTCCCTTCAATTTATCTCTCTCTCTCTTTCTCTATAACACTATCAATCTTTGGTTTTTCTTCATATATCTCTTTTACGATCGAGCATTTAGTCCCTCTTTTGTTTAGTTATTTTTTGGTTTGAATTTTATTTTGGTTTATTTATAATCCTTGCATTCTCTTTTGTTTTGTTTCCTTTCTTGTTTCATTTTTTTTAATATCTATATAGTTGCGTGCTTTTTGTGTTGTATTTCTCAACAAGCACAAACTCTAAAAACAAAAAAGAAAAAGCTAATCGGCACGCCAAAAAAATAACCAAAACTCATACCTCCCAACAAAAACCAAAAAAAAAAGGCAACAAACCAACCAAATTAATCGGCTCCTAACCTCAAAACGAAAAAAAAACCAAAATGCGAAGCTTGTTAATGGGAATGCAAAAAAAAATATATATTTGTATTAAAACAAAATATATATAAAAAACTTGTTTTTTTTTGTTAACAAAAAATAAAAATCCCTCTCAAACAAACTACAACAAATACTTTTTAAGAAAGAAACAAAATGAACTTGTTTACTGAATATCCTTCCATTATCCAACAAAAACCCCCCGCCACCACCACCACCACCACACCCACCAACAACAACAACAACTACCACACCATCAAAACACCAACAACAACTACAACAACAACACCACCAACCACACCACCAACCGCCAAAAATAAAAAATAAAAAACACACACACACACACACTTTGTACCCACAAATGCTGCCACTTTTTGCTAAAAACCGCTGCCCAACGCCGCCCGCCAACCAACCAACCCACCGAACGAACCAACCAAACCAACCAACCAACAACCAAATGAACCAACAACAAATCTGCAATCAACCAACTCTTCTACTCCTTCGTCCGTCCACAAATGAATAAAATGAAATGCTGAATCGAACGCCAAAACAAAAATAAAAATCCCTCGCAAACAACAACAAATGCAACAACAAACTGGATATGTGTGTGTGTGTGTATGCGTGTGTGGTGTGTGTGTTCGTTCGTGTTCCTTCCTTCCTTCCCACCTGCAGGTCTGTCGCGAATTCTTGCGCGGTGCCTGCAAACGCGCCGAATCTGAATGCCGTTTCGCGCATCCTCAGGAGAGTGTCGCCCGGCACGATGATGGTTCCATCACGGTTTGCATGGACGCCGTGAAGGGCAGATGCGCACGTGAACCCTGCCGCTACTTTCATCCCCCCTGCACCTACAGGCACAATTAAAAGCGGCCCAAACACGCGCCACCGCTGTCGCTGCTGCAGCTGCGGTATGGCTATCATTTTTCTTCTCTTCTATATTTCTTATATATTATTTTCACCTTTTTTTCTTTCGTTGTTTTTGTTTCTTTTGTTTGTGTTTTTACTTTACTCGTTTGTTTGTTTGTTCGTTTTTTGTTCTTTCATTGTTTTGACGAATCTCCAATCTCTTGATTTTCGCTTCGTTTCGTTCCCTTGCAACATATATCTATATATATATATATTTATATATGTGATCCTTAGTGTCTTATGAATTTTTGAGTTATGTTTTTTGCCAAAAAGAAACTCTCTCAATACATAAAACAAACCCAACTCACTTACACAAAAACACTATATATATATATATACAAATATGTGTATATTTAACTCTTCTTCCTCTCAATCTCTTATGCACTAATCTAGTTATATATATTTACCTATTATAATTAGCAACAGCAACTAGCTATCTCTTTCTAACTCTCTTTGTTTCTCTCTAAGAATGCATGTGCGCAAATGAAAAAAAATTACATTTAATTAATGTGCAAAAAAGCAAACAAATTTTGGCATTTTATGTTGCAGCTTAGCCCCCTAGATTATGCTACACAAATTTTTAGTACATAAGCAATAAGAGGTTTAGTTTCTGCAAATTGCAAGATTACATTTAATTACAGTTTTAGGTTCAGTCTTCAAATTGATAACAGTTATTAGATTATATATGCTTCTATATACATAAATAGCAACTTGTAGCTACATAAATCAAAGAGAAACAAAAAAAAAAGCAGTATAAGAAAATTGCATTTTAAACAATTTGACTTGAAAAACACGCACAACCATAAAACTGTTATATGGCCGGAGAATATAATCTCCACACACACACACACACACACAGACGCACACTTGACAGGCAAGAGTACCGTTATTCAGCAACATGGAAAATATGTTGTAGATGCTGCCCCGCCATATATATACATATATGTACATATATAAAATACGCCATAAATGTTGATTTTCGTTGGGGCCAAAATTAACATTTATTACAACGCGTTAAAACTTTGAGCACGCACACACACACAGACACACACATACACGCATACGTGAGGTACATGTGAGAAACGTATCCATGTCCTGATGCTGGTCCTGAGAGCTGCTGATGCTGGGTTCCTGCGTCGTCCTGGCTGCCTGCCTATATGCGGCGCACTTAATTCGCGACTTAATTGCTTTCTGTTGAAAATTTATTTGATGCTGCAAAACAACAACAACAAGGGAGACAGAAACAGCAACAACAACGTTGTCCAAAAAAAAAGACAGACAGCAGGCAAACAGGCAGAATATGCCAGCATAAGGGAGTCCACAGTGAGGTGGATGGGAGGGGGCTTATATGACACACATAATTGCAGCATAATATCGCATAAAGTGAAAAATTGTTGCAGCATTTTAGGCGTAATTCAATCGAGACAACAACCAAGCCTGCCTATCCGGCCTTTCCTGTCACTTCCCTCGCTCTCTTATGGCAACCTGGGCAACACGACAAACGTGATTATTGTATCAAATTGTCATTTTGACACACCTACACACATACACCCCTACCAACACACACACACACACACGCAGCACCATACATATACATTAAATGTGCGTCTTTTCAAGCATTTTGTTTGAGGCTTTGTCTATAAGAGCTTTTAGCTTAGATGAAAGAAACCAAAAATACGACAAATGAACTATATTCTTCTAGCCGTTGCCATGCCGCTAAGTATTCTATAGTTTCGTATTCCTTTTGTTGGCCATCATCATTCCCCTTTTGATTCTCACTTTGAATCAGTTTTTTATCCTTTAAACATTTAACTTTTTTTCCGCTGCTGAAGAAGAAGAGTGGCATGGGGTAAAATGAAAACGGGAACTACATTTAAGCCCATATGTAAGCTTGACACCAACAACAAAAAAAAAAAAATGAGAAAAAAGTGGAAGTATCAGGCTATGGCATGACCCCGCTGTAAGTCCGTTTGTGTTTTTTGTGTTTTTTGACCTGAAACTGACCAAAAATGTAAATGTCAACCTGGCCTGAAGCAGAGAAAGAGCCAACCAACAGCAACGAAACATCATGGATTAGTCAGAGCCGGATAACGTTTGAACCGGAAAATTAACTAAAAGCAGAGATTTCCATGCCAATGAATTGTCCTGCCTGTCCTGTTCTGTCGCTGTCGCTGTCTCTGTTCGGTCTATGTGTCCGTCTGTCTATCTGTCTGGTCAGCCTGGTTCTGCCTGCCTGCTGATTTTTTATAGACTCTCAGTTGGCTCTTTCATTTGCCATACACATATACTCAGACACTCATACACATTCCAAAACCAAAAACAAAAAAAAGGAAATGTAGAAACGAAGCGAAAAACTTTTTCGGTGCCCAAGCGAATTAATCCGTTTTGTAGGATTCATTGCCAGTGACATCAAGCCAACGTGGCAGACAAAAAACTTGTATGTTATCATCAACGTATTTCGATATACACTTTAAAAAGAATCACAAAGAGTTGATACATCGTTCAATATACTCAATATATGACTACTTTAAAAAATCTTTTCAGGTTTCTAGTGAAACTTGGTTAAAATCGTATGCAAAAATGATTAGTACTTCATGTTGTCATATCAAGCAACAATTTGATCTAAACTTGTCTTTAAATTAAGTTTACTGCTATTACCGTCCAATGTGTTAAAAATGTATTGAAGCAAGGCTACATTTCTAAATATTTTCCTCATAAATGATAAATCAGCCAAGTAACTTGCCGGAAAGGGTATGAAATCTTGAACTAATCACTGTGCCCATTCTTTGGTTTTTTAGTTTTCTGTCTCTAAATTAAGGTTTATATGTAAATTTTGTTGGTTGCCAAAGCCTAGAAGGATGCCAAGTTTTTGTTTCAATTTTTTATTGGTGTGTAATTAGCTCTTAGAAAAAAAAAAAAACAGGTGATAATCCTAGTAGACAATCTATATAAATATTTTTCTTTGTATACGGTTTCTAATTTGTTTATCATTTTTTGTTTTCAAATTATTCCAATTAAAAAATACGAATGTGTGACAAATCAATTAAGTTAGAGTTTTGTTGCAATTACAATATATATCTTTATGATAAATCCAATTAAGTTAGCTGATAAGTAAGGTTACACATGCCTCTGCCATTCATTTTATTTCTGTTTTGCTTTCTTGAAGCTTTGTTTAATTTTTTTAGTTTTTATGCTTCTTTGATGTATGCGAATCTTCTTATTATATATATATATGGAACTGATCAAACTGTCCAACTCTAACAACAATTGATTTTAAGATATTTATTTAAAACAAAAAACAAAAAGAATTTCAATTTATATGATTTTTATATACTATTTTTTACTTCATATTCTACTATTCTACTATTATTATGTATTTCATCTGTTACGCCTGTGCCAAACACACATACATATACATATACACACACACACACACACACAAACTGTAATTGCTTCTACGATGGATGGTCTCAAAAAAACAACGCACATACACACACACACACACATACACACATTCATTACAAACAAACAAATAAACAAACAAACTACTGCAAATGGACAATATAAATAATTCATTTTCAAATCTTGCAAATATTGGGTACAAAAAAAAATATATATATCTATGAAAATCAATTAAATATGCCAACACCCAAAAATGTTTGCTTGAATTATTCAAATGGATTCATTCCATTATTCAATGGACACACATAATTTGAATGTTTGATTATGGGCAAAAATCAATTTCCATCTGGAATCCTTTATATGTTTGCATAAATATCATAATTTTTGTGCAATTGTTTTTAAATTATGTGACACTCACACACTCTCACACACACACATACATCTGACTTTGGGACTAACTGGACAGAGCTCACCTGTTACGGCACACCATCATCTACACCAGCAACACCACCTACACCACCAACTGCAGAGCCACCACCACCACCACCAGCAATTGAACACCTTATCAACGGCAGCAGCACCAACACCATCATCACCAACAACAGCAACAGCAACAACAACAGCCACAAACAACAACAACAACAACAATCCGAACAATCCGAACCAGAATAGCGCTGCTGCCGCTGCTGCTGCTGCCGCCGCTGCTGCCGCCGCTGTAATGGGCCATCATCATCACACACTGGAAGTGGGCAAGAAGCGGGCAGCGGACACAACTACTGATATGTTTCCACTGGTATTTTTGTTTTCCCTTTTTTTTCGTTTCGTTTCTTTTCATTTTTAACTTTACCTCATTTTCGTTTTTCTTTGATTTCGTTGTTGTGTTGTGTTGCTCTTCTATAACTCAAACTCTACTTGGGTTTAAATTTATTTCAAATTAATTTATTAACACTAGTTTTTTTTTGTTTTGATTTGTTTATATGTATTTGTTTGACAAATGCAGTTCATTAGTTGATTCGAAAGCTTTTAAATGAATTTATTTTAATGCATGCAATACAAAAATTTACATATTATTAATTTGAATACAAATCTCAATTTGCCAAACTAAAAACAACGATAATCTAATTAGTTCTTAACTGCCCTTATAAGTATGCTATGCATTGCGGGAAGTTGAGTACTTTTTTGTTTAGTAATTAGTTAAATAATGATTAATTTAATTGAAATGAAATTGAAGCTGAGGTTATTCAATTGAGAGTTGTCCTTTTTAACGTCCAATCAACCTAATAATGCTTTTAAGTCAATTAATTGAACAAAGCTTAGAGACACACTTCCTTCCGTTCATACTTGCTCTCTGTAGAGGCTAATCTATTGGAAAATGAGTTCAAACATTAGATCAACTTCAAATGGCAATTCTGTTTTGGTTGAAAAGGATACAAAATGTTACGAACTCCGTTTTAAGACCTCAAGAAAAAATATCTAATGAGTGATAGATTAAGATGCATTTATTCATATTGCCACAGATTTTTGAAAACTATATTTTCGAATAATTGGCTATCATCCCAACATTGACCCATCTAGAGCCTCATAAAGTGGAGTATAGTTTTGGTACATTTTTCCTCTAATGGTTCGTTGTTGGAGGAGCTAATGCGAATAATTTCCCCAACTCGGTTAATTATATTGTAGCTTAATCTAAAATGCATTAGCCAAACGCAAGCGTGATAAATAGCCGATTAATGTTAGCCAAGTTTGGAGAATAATAATTATTGTTATACTTCATAATCGTAATGGCTTAATAGCTCTCTTCTGTAGCCAATAAATGTTTGAACCGAGTAAGTCATAGGCCAATAATTGAAATTGGCACAAATTTAGAAATATTTTTCATATTTTTTGCCCACTCGAATGACTAGAACATATGCCATAGCATACTTTTCAGGGCAGGTGTTAAAATTTAAATGTCTGTGTAAGTGAGGGAGGTATAAGACTCTCTCTATCACACACACACACACACACACACAGACACACAAACATAGATGCTTCTGCACATACGCACATCAAAGTGCCATCAATTAACATTCATTATCAGTATTGCTCTGGCAGTTCAAGTTGGTTAGTCAGGAACGCCACACACTAAGCATTTAATTTACAAAATGAAGTCATTATCAGATATATCAAAAGCGCAAACACAAGCACACACTCACACACACAAACAAACAGACAGACAGACATCTGCATATAGATATATACATACATACATACATATACACATATTTACTAATCAATACACTGGCACTCACAGACACACACTACCACGCCTATTTGACTTTCATCATCAACAACTCTTGCCACCTGCATCACTATACCACCCATTCCCCCTTTATTCTCACTTTCCTCCCTCCCACTTTCAACACCTTTTCCCCTCATTTCACCCCACTTCATCTCTGCAAATATGTATATCCTTTAGCCATTGCTGCTGCTGCTTCTACTTTCGCGTGCCTGCGAATTTAACCCAATTAAACATTTATATATACCTATATATATATATACTTCACTTTGTATATATGTAACTGTATAGTATGATAAATTACAATCACATTTCTACCTTGGCAGCGCTGTGTTAATTAAAATGATTTAACTGATTATTTGCCAAAGTTGGAATGTTGTTGCCCATTCTTCATTCATTCCATTCGTTATATTATATACGCTTTTTTCCCCGATTTTTTTGTTTTTTTTTTTTTTTTTTTTTTTTTGTTTTTGCGTTTTATTCCGTTTTTGTGTTCGCCCTTAGCTCTTGCAGTTAGTCAGCTTAATTGTTTAAGTGCTTTTCGTCGTTAATTAGTTGAACATGCATTTCTCTGCGGTACTATCCCACACCATCAACACCACCAACCATCACCATCCGCCACTCCACTCCAACATTTTGGCCCCCCTTGAATTGCCCTTCCATTCAATTCAATTTTCGTGCTCACGCTTTAAGCATATTATCATTTCGATCTTAATATATATATCAGAAAGAAGAAAAACTTAAGTTAAATCTAAGCATATATATCCACTAATTTCATTTGTGTTCTCTCTTCTCTCTCTCCCCTCTCTCTCTCTCTCTCTCTCTCTCTTGTTATATCTTCGTTTATGTTGGAATTTTAAATTGATTGTTAATAATTTGACCACCACCCCCTTCAACCCCGCCACCAATCAAACAACAAATTAACCGAACAAAAAATTACCTAATAACCAAAAAAAAACAAAAACTCGTATAACTAAACAAATTCAAATTAATTATAAATGCCAAAAAGATGGATGCTAAAACGGTTGGTTCATTTTACTATGAAAACTTCGTAAGTACTGAAATTGTAAAAGAAAATAAAAAATAGATACATGGCATAACACAAACCAAATATCAATCGATCTGATGATCAAAACTGTAGCTTACCAACAAAAATTCAAATTCAAATCCAATCGACCAAAAACGTATCCAAAATCCATTTATATATATTTATAAACTCTTTTATTGCACTCGTTCAAACACTATAAACTTCTAAAGAAAGTTAAAATTGAAAAATTGGACAATTTATTTTCATTATAAAATACATTGAAAACAGTATGTAGCCTTAATTTAACATTATTTTTGCAAACAAAAGCGTTTATATTAGGCCAGGGACTTTTTATGAAATTCATTGCTAAAAAGTGAAACAGAATTGATACAAATGTAATATGAAAATGTATTCCTTCAAATACAAAACTAACTTTAAAATTCCTAAACCTAAGAAAAAAAAATAAAGGCAAAAATTCTTTTCCACAAAATTTGCTGGTCAAATGGAACCAGCTAAAATAATTAATCGATTCCATGTACTGAAACAATTCCTTTGCCAGCTTTTTCTTATAATTAGTTTCTCAAACATTTTTCAATAATAATATATGCACGTCAAGTGATCATTTATAAAGGCATTTGGATATTCTTCATTCTTATATATTGAATGAAGCCATTTACCCTAATATAAAGAATTTATGTTCAGATAAGGTGTTGCTTATTTCATAAGTTCAAAGTCAAGCACTTTAAAAAATCTTTAAAGTTTTGAAAAACCCATATCGTTGACAAAACTAAATAGAAAGTAAATTTAAATCAAAAAACTCTTCCAGAAGTGGATAAAAAGGCATTTAATTATTTTGCTAATAAATTATCTGATCCTGACTGTTCCAAAAGATCTTTTACCAGGCAAAGCCTATAAAATTGCTAAGCACAGCTTTTAAAGTTCTTTTTTTCTCCTACCGATCATCATCATCATCCTTGTCATTATCATAATCAGAATAAATATAATGGAAATTGCACGCAAATTGTTAAGTGTTTTTTTTTTTTTTTTTTTAATAAAATTCCACAAATTATTATATTTTTTTATAGATCATTTGGTACTTAAAATATCTTGCCTATTTTTTTTGGTTACATTTTCATTTTGTTCTATTTGTTTATTTAAATTTGTAATTATAACAACCAGAAAACCAACAACTCTTATTGGCAGAGAATTTAGAAAAAGAAATTATGTGAATTTAGTGATTAGAAAATCATTTTTCTTAACCGAACAAATTTGCTCGTTTTGTAAGCTATTGTTATTACCTTGAATAACTTTACATATATACATACATATAACTATTAATAATAAAAACAACTAATTTCTATCTAATATTAATTGCACAAATTTTCTTCTTCTTGTTATTATTTAGCAATTCTCTGGCATGGTACCGTTCAAACGTCCAGCTGCCGAAAAATCTGGCATTCCAGTGTATCAACCCGGTGCGACAACCTATCAACAATTAATGCAGCCCTTTGTCCCAGTCTCATGTGAGTATGACCAACAGCAACAGCAAAAGCTACAACAACAACTACAACAACAACCACTACTACTACAACAACAACAACAACAACAAGAACAACTAGAACAACAACAACAACCACATGTTGCATTAAGTAGCGCCATAATAACAACAACTACTGCTGCAACAGCAACAAGCAGCAGTAATTCAAATAATAATAATAATCAAACTGCTACAACAATTTCACCAATATTAACAACAATAGCAACTAATAATAATAACAATAATATCAATAACGATAACCAAATTATCGCTAACGATAACGATAACAACGATAATCATGAGTCCCATAATAATAGTGATCATGAGTCTGATCATGATGCAATAAAAACTTCAACTGCTGCTGCTATAACTATTGCTACGGCTTACGATTGTAATACAACACAAACAATAACAAATGCCACGATCACCACAACAGCAACATCTACACCAACAACAACACTTACACCAACAACAACAACAACAACAGCAGCAACAACAACAACAACAGCAGAATTAACCAATGATTCACCCTTAGATAACCAAAAAAATGGTAGCCTCAGTCCCCAGAGTTCCAATCAAAGTGAAACAAATGCAACTGCAACTACAACAATAACAGCAGTAACATCAGCAACAACAACAACCACTAATAGCCTTTTACCTTTGCCCAACGGCAATGACAATAATAACTATTTATCCTATATCAATAATAATTTGAACAAGCAAGATCAATCACAAACATCATATGCCAATAATGATGATTCAGTTGCCAGTGACAACAGCTCTGCAGCAGCATCGGCCATGTCAACAACAGCAGCAGCAGCAGCAGCGACAACAACAAGCACTGCTTTACGTGGCATTTATGCCAAACAAAATGGCAACGATTTGTCATCCACCTCCCATTCGTATACACGTTATAGTAATGGCGGCATTTTGCCTACACCAACCACTGGCAGTAGCAGCAGCAGCAACAATGTTGCTGTCGCCGCGTCCGCTTCATCGGTGACAGCAGCCGCCGCGGCCGCTTATTATCAACAGGCTCAACAGGCCACACAGCGTATTACTTATGCCATGCCCGCCTATAATTATGGCAATCTGTATTCAGCCTATAGTAATGCAACAACTGTGATCACTTCCATGGCCAATACCAATCCAGCCTATGTTCAAGCCCACATGCAACAGCAGCAGCAGCAACAACAACAGCAACAGGCTGTAAATCCTGCTGTCTATGCCCAGGCGGCTCATCTTCAACAACAACAGCAGCAGCAACAGGTGCAACAATCGGCTGTCTATGCCCAACAACAGGCAGCATATCCCCAACAAGCTTTTGCCCAGGCTGGAGCTTACTATGCCACAGCTGCCGATCCTGCCGCCTTGGCCAAAGAAGTGGCCCAAAAGAATTATGCCCTCAAGTTGGCCGCAGCAGCGGCAGCAACAGCAGCTGCCGCGGGCAATAAGCTCGTGCCCACAGCCAATGCTCTGGCCTACACTGGAATGACATTGAACAAGTCCTTTGCCAATCCAGCTGCCCCACCGCCAGCCCCAGTGCCGCAACCTGTGCAACCTCCTATGCCGGGACAGACCATGTCAATGGCTGCCCTCTTGCAAATGCAGAGCCAAGCTCAATTGCGTAATTTGAGTGCTGGCAATCCGGCTGCTGTTGCTCTGTCCGCACCGGGTACTCCGGTACGTGGAGCCGCTGCAGCTGGCGTGCCAACTCCTGCTCCACCACCAACAGCAGCAGCAGCAGCAGCATATCCGGCTGCCTTACTAAGAGCTCCAACTGGAGCCCATCAATATGTGGCGGTGCCCACTTCAACAGCTGCCCAACAGCAGGCTCAGGCTGCTGCCGCGGCGGCAGCTGCTGCTGCTGGTTATTTCTATCCGACTGGTGTAATTCCGGGTTATACGACTGCTGCTGCTGCTGCCGCCGCCTACGGCATGCCGACAAGTCAACAGCAATATGCAGCTGGGGCACTTGCTGCCCAACAGTATGCTGCTGCAGCTGCTCAGGGTGCCGGCCAGGGCAGTGCCATGGTATTGAATCCATATAAGAAAATGAAGACATCCTAAAAAGCATGAAAAGGGCAGCGCCAACTGTACTTAAACGAAACAAAAACAAATAACAGATTATGATTTGATTGTGAAACGTAACGTAACGTGCCTCAGTTTATTTTTTAGACTTTATAATTATAGACGACCGAACCGTAACTACCAAATAGGGCCTCATTAGTTTTACAAAACACAACAACAAAGAAAAAAGAAATGAAAGAAAAAGAAGAAGATAGAAAGCTTTCAAAGCTGCTTATACACACACCACTACACTCACACAAGATACTAAATGCTGCTGCTGTGCTGCTGCTGCGCTGCGCTGCGGCAGGCTGTACAAAAGCAGAGCTTTCAGTGTTGAGAAGTTGCCATTGAGTAGAAATGCAAAACAACTCGCTAAATGACTTGCAATAGTTGCCATTTTTTATATCAATAAGATGAAGGACGTAAGGAGATTGAAGGATGCGCTTTTAAAGCACTTACCAACACACACACACACGTAAATAGACGATTTAAGTTCCTTTTGATTAATCGATCACAAAATGCAGAATTGGTTAAACGAAAAGTACTGTGATAGCTTTTCCTCCCCCATGGGCCATTAACTATCCTCGCTTTAGCAACCACAAAGAAAGAAAAGGATTCTACAATTCAAGTCAAGTAGTTGAAAATTATTTGTTCCTGTAAACAAAACACTTACACACACACACATACACACACACACACAGATATTAGAAAGGATGCCATAATAATGAAATGAAAAGAAACGTGCTGCTGTTGCTCTCTGTTGCTGTGGTACAGTTGTGTGCGAAGGCGCTAGTTGTTGGCTGTCGGTTTTAATGCTTACACGCTCTCTGTCCCTCTCCCAGCCACTTTCATTAAACGCTCTTGCCATTGAGACGATGTTTCTATGTCTGTCTCTTTTCCACAACTCTCTCAATTGCTCTCGCTGGCTGTCTGTCTCTCTCTTTTACTCTCACTCATTTTATCTCTCGTTTATCAGTCTGTATTTAATTCTAACTTTACAAAAAATTTAGAATTTAGTTAGTTAGATCATGTATAGCTCTATCCCACATAAATGCATAGATCGTGTGAATGCTGTTATATTTATGTCTATGTTGAAATTGTTGGCATACTTGAAAAAAAAAAAGAAAAAATTTCAAAAAAAAATAAGAATGAAGAGAAAAAAACAAATACATAACTAACTAAAGCAAAGAATTGTTGAACAACGAACATTAAGATGTTGATGTTGATGATGCATAACGAATATTGTCTAGTTTAGTCTATACTATATACATATACGATATCGTCTATCTATATATATATTTATAAATACAAGAAGCTATATATGCTGTATGCTGCTACTATATATCTACATAATACACACTCACACACACACTCTATACACACTACACTACTCTGTACTCTAGCTGTTTCACACACACACACACACACACACCTACACCGTTACACCCACTTAAACGTTGACCAAAATCGATTTGTAAATCGTAAATATATATAATGTATATCACATATACACCTATTTAGCTTACTAATCAATATCACCAGTCCCTCTCCCACCTATCTTTTTATATCACTCTTAAACTCAGACACACTCATTTTCACCCACACACTCACACACACACACACACACTTTGTTAAGCCACTTTCCCCCAAAAACACTCGGTCCCCCCTTCTCTTTAAAAAAGAATACCCTTAATTTATGTTATGTTTCAAAATTTTTAACCTCTTGTTTGAACTTTGTAAATTGTTTTATTTTGGTTTATTAACTTAATCTCTTAATCAAACTATATAATATCTCTATCCTGCTCTCGATGTATTATAAATGTTTTTTTTTTTGTTTTATGTATACATACAATGTTAAATTAATAAACTTAATGACAAAGCAGAACTAAGAATCATTTTTCTTAATTATACAAAATATTTTAGAGATCTCGTGCGATTTGTTCTTTTCCTTTTCATTATTATTACTATAATTATTATTATCATTATACATTATGCGTTTTATTGATAATTTATGTACTTAACCGATCTACAAGATTACCTTAGAGTAGTTCTCTCTATATATATATACTTGCGAGACTGCATACATATATGTATATAAATCAGATTGGTAATATCTTTCTGTATATGTATATGTAATGCCTGTTTATTTTTTGCCACTGACTTGCGCACCTTTTTGTTGAAATTTTTGAATTCGAAGTGTTCTTTAAGACTTTTAGATCGACAAAAAAGAGAAACCAAATCATCTTCACTCTTCATCTATATACGATTATTATTATTATTATTATTATTATTACTTACTTACTTTTAATCTCTGTAAAATTTTGTTTTAATTTACTACATCGACAAATAAAAAAAAAAAGAAACTGTTTATGAAACGTTTTTTTTTTTTTTTGTTGTACAACAAATTTCAATGTTTGCCACTAATTCTAATTCTAGTTTCGATAGTTTTTATTAATGTTTTAATTTTTGAAAAATTGTGTGTTTTATTATAATTACTATTATTATTATTATTATAATGATATGTCTAAATATAGTTGAAGCAAAAAAAATACATTATTGTGTGTTGGTATTTTATTTAGTACAGATAAATCTCCCTCTCTCATTCACTCTCACAGTATATCTCTATCAATATGATATGTTTTTTGTTATTATGATCACGATAATATTCTATCCTAAATCCCCTCACCAATATCTATCAAATTGCCGCGCTTTTTTCGGCCGAGCAGCTGTCTCTATCTATCTATCTATCTATCTGTCTCTCTTCTGTTTTTCTATCTCGTTCTGATGCTTTACACTCATCCACACACACACACACCTACAACACTTTTATCATATACATAAATATCTGAATTTTTTGCCTGAAATTTATGTTTCGCTTTCAACAATCGATTAACTAATTTTGTTTGCCCCGAAAACGATTTTCTAACCTCTGGCCAGCCAAAGTTTTCTATATCCTTGCAAATGACAAGCTAATCGAACTTAAATACAAAAATGTCATTATTTAATTTATATCTGTCTGAGTTACGACCTCTTTAAAAATGATTTTAAACCTTTCTATTATCCATTTTGATTTGAAATGCATTTTCAACCATTTTTCCGAAAGTTTTACAACAAAATAATGCTTAAAGAAATTTATTGTGAAAATCTAGGACACTAAAAACTAAAAAAGAAACATACTTTATTAAGTTCTTAGTTAAACTTTTCATACATTCTAAATTTATACAAGTTTCATCAATAAATAGAGAGAGGTATAGTATCAAGATGATATAGTTTAACTTAAAAACCGAGCAGATTTACCCACGTAGAATACATTCGCTTAGAAAAATCGCTTTGAATGTCATTTGCAAGGTTATAGAAATAATGTTAAAATGAAATTTTACAATCGCCAATCCTTTCCCATCCATTCTCTTCATAAAAATTTGTCTTATTTTTAGCTAAAATGGCAAGCAAAATGAGTAGAAACTAGATGTAAAACTTCGTTAAACTTTAGCATACAACAAAAAAAAAACTATATATACATGCTACATACATTTACAAACAAAAACACAAAAAACACAAATATATTCTACTTACTAACAATTGCCTATGGCCAATTAATGCTTGGCTTACTATTTATTATTATAAACTATTTGATAAGAAGCAAAGGCTTTATCTCTATCTCTTTCTTTTCCCATGAATATGCTAAACAGCAAACACAAATGAAAAAAAAAAAACAAAATTTATTAGCTGAAAAAAAAAGAAGAACATAGAACTTTATATATACATACATCAATGTCTTGCCTAACTAATATAATCTATGTTGTTTGTAGAACTATAACAAAAACAAGAAAAAACTAAAAAAAAAAAAAAATATCTTAAAAAAAAACAGCTACAAAATATGTTTTAGAAATTGTGTGCTCATAATATTATTGCAATAATTAAAAAAAAAGAAGTGAAATTAGAACTTTTTATTCACTTTGCATGCAAAACATGAACATGAACAAGATACAAAAACTTTAACGAAGCTTTTTCTGCACTCTTTAAAAGTTGAACGCTTCTCAACACTAAACACACTTTACAGTGCAAACAAGTAAATAAGAAAAAGAAGAAGACTACTTTCACACACACAACACACACACACACACACACACACACACACAATGACACAACGAAATGCTAGCTAACATTATACGAATATCGAATCATTTAGGCTGATTTTGAATATAATTATATAGATCTATATATACACATATATATATATCTTATACAAGCAGAATAAACCCTTTTAGAACTTACACAAGAAACAAACAAAATACAAAAACAAAAACAATAGAAACTCAATATATAGAAAGTACAGTACCGTCCATGTTAACTAAAGTAGTTTTATTTATTTTGTCCTTAGTTGTTGTTGCTTTGAATTTTTCTTTTGTAGAAAATCGAAAACATAACAAACCAAACCGAACAACAAGAAACCAACTCATACACTGAAAGAAAAGAAAACAAATAATAAGCATACCTATTTTTGTGTCTTGCATCTTAAAAGTGCTTTCAATAATTCATTTTTCTTTACATTTTCTTGATGGAAAACGCGAATAGTTATAAAAGGTGAAAAAATAAATTAGAAAACTGCATGAAACAAATATGTTGATGAAAACGCAAACAAGTCAAACATGAACCAAAAGCTGACAAAAAATATGATAAGGCATATGGAAAAAGAACTCTTTATATAAAGGCATATATATTATTCTATTATCTATATACATTTACATACAAATACAGTACAGAAACACACACACACACACAAGAAACTAAAAAATACACAATACACTATGATTCTGACTCTGATCTGATTAATATATATGTTCTATGTGCTCTATAAATATATATATATATATAAAACACCAACAAAAGAGATGAAACAAGAAATCGTAACATTAGTCATACAAAACTATATAAATTATATATTAAAAAAAAAAAGGAAAAAAAAACAACTGAAACTGCAACTATTAATAACAAAATATTTGAAATTATATATATACGTTTTATTGTAAAAACCGTAAAAACTTGTTGCTTATTTTTTATCTTATACTTGGAAAGTGCTCAATGACTACAACAAAACTAACAAATATTCTCTCACCCAACACCTTCCACACACACACACACACACACACACACACACACACACACACACACACACGAACATTTTTTTATTTTTTGCTCTGCTATACGTTGTCTGTGTTTTTTGTGTTTTATTTTTATATATAGATATATATATATCTGTTTAAATCTGTTTCTTCACATATGTATCTTTGATTGTATAAGTTTGTCTACTCATTTTGCCAATTGTTGTTTATAAATTTCTTCATTAGGATATCAAAAGCTTACCAATCGTCCTTACTTCCCAAATATCCCGTCAAACTAATCCTTATCTAAATTCAGAAAATGGAATGAACATTCACAAGTCTCAAAAGTATAACAGAATAACAGTTTTTAAAACTAATGCACAGTTTCTAAAAGGTAAAAGAAATAATTCCGATTTATTCTCCAACAGAAAACGTACAAAAGTACAAAAAGTGAAAGTGAATCAATTATTTAAATTTGTTTTATTACAATCTCCAAAATGCTTTATTACAATAGACAAGACTTAGGACTATTCATTCCATTTGCTTTTTCATTTATGGCTTATTCTATGACTTAAAGAACAAACTTTATCTACATTTTAACTTTTTTTTTTTTTAGCATATTCTTCTGTAACTTATAACTTGAATTTATCTTTGTGCTGTCCAATTGATTTATTTTAATTTCACACACACTCAACACACACTCACACACACCCAGAACATTCTTCGATATTATATGGCTTGCTCGAGCTCGTAAGAAAAAGAAAACAGAAACAATTTCATGGTATTTTTCTCATTTTCTAAATACTTCATTTGTTTTACGTACAAGAAAATATTACTGTCTTAGTTATTGTGTATGGATCAAATCGATATATATCAATATATATATTATTATATATATATTCACTAGAGTTTAAGCGCTTTTGTAATGTTTCAGAGAAAGCATAAGAAAAATATTGCTTCAAGTGATTTTTTTTTTTCAAATTTATTTTACCTTTTTTTTTGCTCTCTCTTACATCTCTCTAACTCTTTCTAGCTCTATTCTCTATCAAAGTTGATTAACTATATACCACACATACATAGACACACAAACACTCCTAAAAGCAAACTGAAAACAACTCAAAATATCTTAACTGCATGTTTTCGAAACTCAAATCAAAACGATTTCAATCTTTAATACACTATTAACTCTTAATGTATAATTGGAAGTTTTTTCAAATTTTTAAATTCAAAAATGCCAAAGAATGTTAGCTTATTTCCTATCAAATACTCCTAAATGCTCTCTTACTCCACTCTTAGATTAATGAAAAAATAATTCCCAGGGCAAATCTCTATTCATTTAAAGGCGAACCAATGTTGTAAGCATTTCAACTACTTCTAAAGTGAGCCGTCTAATTAAAAATTTCTTTATCTTCTACTTCTTTCTTTCTTGAATTGAATGAAACTTGAATTCTTTGGTATTCCTTTTCCTTCTTATCCGTTTTCATAGGTTGAAGCCATTCTTTGAATACATTGCAAAAGACTTGAGCGCTTTCTTTTGGAATAGATCACAATACAGTAATGTTTTCTCAGTAACTCTCTCTCTCTCTCACTCTCTATGCGTCGATCTTTCGCAAACTCATTGACACTAGTGTTGACTCTTTCGCTCTCATGTTGTGCTCGTGCTCGAAAAGCAGCCAGCTAGCTCGATCTCGTCTAGTTATAATATACTAGAGTGCTAGAAAAATGTATTTCTAGTGGGAAGTAAGTCGTCTCGTTCCTGTGCATTTATTTAATTTCGATTTTTGTCTATTCTTCTTTCTTTTCTTTTGTTCCCGGAAGCGTAATTGTAATTTTTTCAGCATGTACTCACAGAACAGAACTTTTTGTAGCAAAGTACGAAGTTGCAACTCTGGCTGTCTCTCTCTCTCTATATATATACGTTTTTCGCTCGCTGTCTCTCTACCTCTCCCCCTATTCTTCACACACACTTTCCTCAATCATGTGCTGAAAATGATTTTAAAAAATGAATGAAAGAAAACTCCATTACGATTTATACATACGTATGTTTATGGCTTCTCAGGCATGTGGTATGATGGTAAAATAAAAAGAAAACCAAGCTATATAAGCGCACTTCTAAGGTAAGCTGGTGCACCGCCAATATAAATGAGCTTTTGTTTAAAATGATATACATATAGAAAATACATATATCTGCTAAGTTTAGAATTTTTTCAATCGTTTTCTTTTCATAGATTTTGTTGTGTTCCAGTGTGACAAGCAAAAAGTAGTCGGAGCTCTACTCAGTTGCTTATCTGTGATTAACATAAGTTTTTATCATTTTCAATATCATAATTTTGTTTAACACTTTGTTTCTGTTTTGTTTATTTTTATTTTCTTTATGCAGAGGATGTTAACCAACATACATGCAATTATCATATGAATAGTATACATTTTTAATATATATACATATAAATATTTGAATTATTATCTTTAAGGAAATGCTTGTAGAGAGCTTTCTAGGTGAAAACGTAAGCAGCTTACTCCATGATAAAAGAGATGACTCAAAACGCCAAAGACACATACATACATCTACACACACACACACATTTATATATCTATAGTTACACGCACACACACACATACTTCCACAAAATGAGAAACTGGTAACAACAAATGAAAGTATTAGAATTTAACCAATTTCTATATATTATATTTGATATATGTATTTGATCCAGAACATTTTACAGGCTTTCTTAATTTTCGTATGTTATGTAGTAAGTATTATTGCCTGATGTGTCCTGCTGCAGCTTATTGTTTTTTTGTGTTTTTCTTCCTTACTTACTAACTGCATTTCAATATTATTTGTTTCAGCCAAATTGTTTTTTGCTGCTGCCCGCCAATTGCTGCTCTGCCCAAAACGAATTTGTTTAAATCATTTCATATTTTTACTTAATGCTTATTTGTATTGCAATTGACTTTTAATTTTTTCTGCGCTTTTTTTGGCTAACTATTTTATTTAACTTTTTTTTTTCTGTTTTTGCAGTTTAACATGGCTTCAATTAGCAAAAAATAAAAACCACACCCCAAAAAGTATGCTATATAAAATATTGTATAATTTGCCAAACACGCCTCAAAGCACGAGAACAAAAATTATGCAAAAATTTTGCCTAATCTAAACTCTAGTTATAAGTTTCATTTTTTTTTTTTAACTTTTTTCCTGCATATGCGAATAACTAAATACCATAACGATGAAAAAGAAGAAGAAGCAGAACAGGGTGTTTTAGAATGAGGGGGGTGGGGGGTAGAGGAACAACTTTTTGCCGAAAAGCAACAAGTTAATTACGCTGAGGAAAAACTCCCCCACAATTACAACACACAAAATAAGGTTGTTTTAATGACAGAATATATGTGTGTGTGGGGTGGGGGAAGTGTGCAAAGGGGGATAAGGACAGTTGCTATACGACTGGGTGGGCATGTCATTAATTTACATTTATTAACTCGTGTTTTTATGTGACGCAAAACTTTGTCTATTTGCATAAAACGAAATCAACATGTATAGTAATTATGGGCGAAACGGAAAAAATAAAGAGAGGAAAGCTTGCAAAAAGGATTGGCAGGAGGAGAAGTGTTAACAAATAGCAAATTGTTGGATTGGCAATGTTAGGAGCTAGTTTGCAATTTATTTGGACTTTAGTAGAAAATTTAAACATTTTAGCTTAGTAGAAAGATCATTAAGCTTTACTTTTTATTGACCGTCTAAGAAGATTATCTAGGCCAATTGAAAGAGTTTACAAAAACAGATTTTATTGTAGGGAAAGGAAAAGGATGCACTCTTTGATGAAGTGATATTTCTTCTATTCAACTCAAGAAAATATATGAAAATTGGATTAGCAATTTTCCAGATTTCTAAATATTTAAACCATATTTTGGGATAATTTTCATAAAAAGTTTTTCTTTATATAACCAAAATTACTTAGCTTCTGAAGCAAGTTGCAACAATTTAAGAAGTAATTAGTGTTGAGTAACTACAAAAAGGGATCTCTATTGTAAATAGTGTTTAGTAACACAATTAGAGTTAAATATACAAATTAGTTCTCTATAAGTTAAGAATGGGAATAAAGCAGTGGGAAAACTTGGAGTTGAATTCATTTAAATACATAAACAGATTCTGCTTTTTCATTACACATGGTCAAAAAATAAACATTACAGAATAAAAAAAAAACCTAAGAAATCCATTTTATTTAGCATATTTTCTTTGCAGTTAAACTTTTAATTGAAAAATTTCTACAAATTTACAATTTATATACAAAATTGAATATATATTTTCTGCTGCTGCTGCTGCATTTCTTTTTGACTAATTTCTCCAATCTATTTGTTTTTGTTTCATTTATATTCTTTTCAATTACATGCTAACCAACTCACATACCAAAAATGCGTCCAAACAAAATAATAATAATAAATTGTCACACAATTTGCATGCAATAAAAAAACAACAACAACAATTAAATGCATATATATATATATACATATACTTTTTCAATTCTCGCACGGATTTGGATTACACCAACAACGAAAACCCAAAACAAAAATTGGCAAATAAAAAATAAACCAATGAAAAATCGCTGCATGGGATGCCAACAACAACAAACAAATCAAACAACAATAATTGTTTTTAAAAAATCACACACACAATTAAATATCAACACCCTCACACACACACACACACAAAATGAACAAATTTCTATTCTCTTGCATGTTTTTATGGCTTTATGACTGATTTGAATGGAATCTCGCTCTCTCTTTCTCTACATATATATCATATTTTCTATATAAATAAATATTTATCATATATATTGACCATATCTAGCAACTAATAATAATAAAATACCTTTAAATGCTTCCTGTGTCATATACACCGATCCAAGTGGACAGGTATCAAGAAGCTGCCTTTTGCATGAGCTTTTAACATTGATATAAAATTTCCCCCCCTATCCTACAGTCACCCCACACCTACCCTCTGCCCTCTCTATCTCTCTAACAATTACTCTATAATTATAGTCGAAACATTAGGTTTATGTTACAATTTATTTTTAGATTTAATCTCTCCGAATATATTTTGTGTTTTTGTACTTTTGATTTTGACATTCGGTTTCTATTTCGTTTTTCTTTCATATTTCTCACCTAATTTAGAGCAGCAAGTAGATAAAAAATGGTTTGATTTCTCGACCTAGCCAGCAGTTCGCTTCGTTTTGGTATACGGGTCAGGTCAGTTTAGTTTAGTTTAGGTCTGGCCGTCAGTTTTAGTTTAGTTAGCGTGAATTGGGTTAATCAAATTAAGCCGCTCCTGCGAAAAGAAAAAGAGGAGGAACAACGACAACCACAACAACGACAATGAAGACAATGAAAATGGCAAAAAGGACGAAGGCGTGGCCCCAAACGCAATGTCAACGGATGATGTCAGGCCCCCGGGTCCGGCAGGCAGACATGACATGGAGACGACACACCTTACTGTGTCACAGCTGTCTACATGCACACACTCACACAACACACACACATACATACATATATAGAAAACAAACAAACACCGAGACACTTGGAGATATGTCAACAATTCACAACAGCCCATTAGAGAGCAACAACAAACTATCTCTCTCTCTCTCTCCAACTCCCTTCCAAACGACTAACCATATTGATATATAAACTTATATATTCTGTCTCTCTCTCTCTCTCTTTTTCTCTGTTTATTTTTGTTATAACCCTTAGCCCAACCGGAACGGGGTGTATTATATACTACTCAGTGTCCTATGCTAATGAATGGCACATTTTACATAATTAGGTAAAGGCGCAGCCATTTCTTGCTGCAACAAAACTCACTTTCTCTCTCTCTCTCTCTCTCTCTCTTTCTCTCTCTGTCTCATTGAAAAGCTTACTCTATCTCTCTGTCTCTCTAAACTTGTGTGCTTAGAGCGCTTTTATTAGCTTACGATCAATTTGTTTGTTGCTGTCCTGTGAGCTTTTGTCTTCTTCAGTTAGCAAACATTTTTAGCGGCTTTCAAACAATTTTCCGTTTTATTATCGCATATTTATATAGAGAACAAACATTCCATCTCATATATATATAGTTATATATTGACAGATATTTAAATAGAGGTATATAATTCTCTCTTTCTCACACTTTCTCTCTCTCTCTCTCTATCTTTTACTCTCTTTGTTTTTCTGTATGTTTTCTGTTCTTATATTTCTAGTGCCGCCTATTAGGATATGTTGTTGTAATAATAACTTGTACTAGAACTTAAGCGATAAAGTCGAACAAAAGAAATCAAAATCATATTCCAATTTTCTTGTGTGAGTGCCAAAAACAACAATGCAAAAACCAATCAATCAACTTCTCGTTTAAGTATTTTTTCCGCTTTTCAAAAGCTTTTTTAGCTTCTCAATTTGAGTTTTTTTGGTTGAAATTAATTACCAAAAAAAAAAAAAAATACAAACAGAAAATCAAAATACTTGCTGCTTTAAAATGGGTCTTTTATTTCATTTGCCCCCCTAAACCAAAACTCTCATTCCACACCCCGAACTCCACTGATACACTTTCCAATCATTCAAATCCTTCTCATCCATGTCGCTCATATCATTCAGATTTTACAGGATATATAGTAACGACCCACTGAAGAAATTAACTGAAAATTCATTTGCTCTGCCATTTTATTTTTTTTGCCCTTTCTTTGTTTTACTATTTTCTGTTTTCTTTTAGATTATTTAAGCCGAAAAAACAACAACAATTTAGAGTATATTTAATGAATTAGTATTAATTATATATACCGACCACTGTTAACTCTTAATATATTATGTGTAACATTGACAAGAACTAACCAAATGGTATTAACAACAAATTCCCCCATGTCCAACAGAAACAATCATTGAAATTTAACCCAACTGAAACAAAGATGAAATCCCCTTCCATTATTAACAACCATTAACGATTCTTCTATATATATACGTATATATCAATCATTTATAGTGTGTTTGACTGATATATATACAAAAATATGCAATAAGATCTATAAGTATAACTAATTTGTGCTCTTTTTCTTTTCTTTTTTCTGCTCTTCTCTTTTTTTCAAAAACCAAAAAATGAAACTACAAAACCGAAAACCAATATGAAAATCCTTTTCATTTCTCTTCTTTGGTTTTGATTCATCTTTCTTTTCTTTTTTTGGTTTTAATGTTTTTTTGCATCCTGAAACCATAATTTTTCCCCGTGTTCCTGTTCAAAACAAAAAATAAATATATATATAGTTACTGGACACCCTCCCGGTGTGCCAAGATTTCAATAGATCTATGTGCAGTCGGTTAAATTGTAGATTCGTTCATTTAACTGAAGGTAAGTGCATGTTGCCTAAGTTTAAAAATAAGTTTAAATATTTAGTTGTAATTTATTATTTTTTTTTTGGTTTGTTTTTAAATTAGTGCTTCACCATTCCTTGCTAGAGAGATCGTTCTTATATTTGTTTTGATTTTAGTTGTAGTCTAAGTAGTTGACAAATTGGCTCCCCATATACATGTAATAACAAGAACAAATTTTTAATTTCTTTTCAACAAGAAAATTTCTCATTCTTTTTGATCATAAAGGTTTTTTTTTTATTTCAGTTTCAATTTTTTAGTTTTAATGGCTTAATCAAAAAAAAAAAATAAAAAATTCTTCCTATCAAGACACTGAAACACTGAAAAATACACAAAAATAACTTTGAGAAAAAATATTAAGAGAAAGGAAATCGAATTGGAAGAAAACTTAAGGGAAATTTTGCAGCAAATACAAATTACATACATGAAAAAGAAGCTTTCACTGTTTTTTCTAATCAATGCAATCAATTTATATATATATATATATAGTCTAACTATATGTTTAATCTACGATTTTGTTTACTAATTTGTGTTTTCAACTTCTTTTACCCTTTTCTTCCTTCACTTTGCTCTCTCTGTTGTGCTGGCGAATGTTTTTATTTACAATTTAGATGACAAGGTGGAGGTGATTGATCAACGTGTTGCTGTCTGTCGCGATCATGCCAATAGTCAATGTCGCCGCAAGCAATGTAAATACTATCATATACCGATTGTCTTGCCACCGGCCAATATAATGGCAGCCATGATAACCAATCCGAATGAGCAGCCAATACCAGGTGGAGGCGGTGGTTCAGGAGCAGCAGCAGCGGCAGCGGCGGCAGCAGCAATCGCTGCTGCCAATAACAACAACAATTTGATTATTATTGAGCCACCGCAACAACAGCAGCAGCAGCAACAACAACAACAGTTCACTTACCATGCCGCCGCCACCAATAATAACAACAGCAGCAACACTAACAACAATTACATTAATAAACACCAACAGCAGCAGCTTAATAGCAGCAGCAACATTTATCAGCAGCAGCCAATGCAACAGCAGCAACCACAACACATCACTTATCACTGCAGCTCGCCGTATTCGCCATCGTCGGCCTCATCCTCTTCATCCTGTTCGATAGCCACTTCACCCACATTGTCATCGGCAACAACTTTGTCAACGACATCGACAGCAACAATGCCCACACCACAGCAACAATATGTTGGCGGCGTTGGTGGTGCTGCTGCTGCGACAACAACAGCAACATTTATAAAGGCACCAACCTATTATGCCACCGATGGCACCCCGACTTTGGTATTGAGTAGCGACTATAACTCCAACTGTATACCCATTCAGGCCACACCATTCATATCCCTACAAGGTCCACCGCCACCGCCACCAACACATCATCACCACCACCATCATCATGCTCATCCACATCATCATGCTCTACACCACCAGCAACATTTGTTGAAATACACAACCACCAACACCACTACGAACAACAACAACAACAGCAGCAACAACACCAATATTTCCTACCTGGGACACCATCCAGTTCAGCATCCACACCATCAGCATCATCATCACCAACAGGTTCACTATCAACAATTGGGCCCAGTGGCAGTGGCAGCCACCACAGTGGCACAATTGCAGGCAACCACAATGACTGTGACACCAGCAGCAGCAGCGAATGCCACAACCGTAGCAGCAGTTGCAGCTCCTTCCACTTGCATCTAAACAAAACAAAATGATGATCGAGGAAGGATCAAAGCAAAACGAGAAGAATATATAAAATAAACAAATCATAATCCTACTTTAAATTCGAATTACTTTCTCCCTTAAAAATACTCTGAAACACATTAAAACTCACACACACAACACACACATACACACATTCAATAACTTACAAAAACACACTAAACTAATCCAAACAAAAAGTAAAAGTAAATTCTTCACCCAAGCATTATAATACCTATTATATATTTATATATATATATATATATGAGAAAAAAAAGTTGTCTGGTTTGAAATCAAAATATAAAAAGAAAAATTGGTCAAAACGAACAAAGAGCAAAAAGTAACCAAAAGAAAAATTGCTATGAAATTGCAAAATTTAAACTATTTACAAAAACCAACAAGCAAAATACACAGTAAATATGTTTAATTCTAAAATAAAAAAGGCAAAAACAACAACAACAAACAACTTTTTCGTACGTATATAGCAAGACTTTAACCCTATGTGTAAGTGTGTTGGTGTAAGAAACATTAAAATAAAAGTAAAACTCAACACCCAAAAAACCAAAAAAAAAAAAAAAAAACAAAAAACTTAAGATGTTTAGTGTTGTTAAATGACAAAAAAAAAAAGGAATAGAATTAGAAAATGAAAAATTGAACGCAGTTTGAATTAAAATTAGTTACAAACTATTTTAAAACTCTAGTGTTCCATATTTCAATGAAAATAAATAGAATAAAAACAAAAAACTTGAAAAAAGAAAAACCTTAAAAAAGAGAATGTTAATACTAAATTAGATAAGTTTAAGCTACACCCAAACTCACACACACAAACACACAATATACAGTTTACCGTATGGGAAAATAGACAAAATTAATCAAAAAAACAAAAAACAAAAAAGAAGAGAACAAAAACAAAATAAAAACTTAATAGGCCATAGTTAAACAAACAGAGAAATAAAAGTTGAAATGAATTATAATAAACAAAAAGTACAGTCACGTCCTATTTTTGCAACAACGATTTACTACAACAACAACAACAACAACAGCAACAAGAACAACAACAGCAACATAAAGAACAAAATATATAAATAATAATAATAATAATAATAATAATGATAGTAAATATGAGGTTGGGGTTCGAAAGTGAAATGTCAAAAAAAGCAACACACATAAAGAAGATTTTTTAAAATTTAAAACAAAAATGAAAAACCAAAATATTTAAAAATAAAACCAAACGAAAACCATATTCCTTTTTTTACATTTTTTGATAAAAAGTGAAAGTAAGCGAAACCAAAATCCAAAAAAAAAAATTAACTCGCACACACAGAGAGAAAAGAAGAACAGAAAGAACCTTAAAGAAATGTGCATATTTTTTTATATACAAATTATAAACTGGAAAATAGAAATAATTATTAAATACAAAAGAAACGAAATAAGCATCAAAAACAACAACAACAACTACATACACTGAAAGAAAGCTAAGGAAAAAAAACCCAGAGATAACAAAACAGAATTAATCAAATTTAAAACTGTAAGCATTTTTTGCAAAACCAAACACAAAGTAAATAAAAAAGTTTTTTAAAAGTGTATTGTTAATTTAGCTGAAATCTCTAGTAAAATGAACTAGCATCTCATCTCAAAACACACACACACACACACACACAGACTCAGACTCACACACACTTTTACCTACAAACACAAAGAAAAATGTTCGAAATCTTCCTATGCAAAAACAAATGAAAGCAAACACAACATAATTAACTCAAGTAAATATTTCAAATATTACAAAAATATATACCTATATGCATGTGGACATATAGGGTGCCCCATTAGGATGAAAGTTACAATACAATAACTTTGAATCTGAACTAAATTAAAAGTCTTTTTCAATACACTTCTATAAATTTCGATTTGTTGATATTCAAAAGTAGTTTTGAACGATTTCCAAAGAGATATTTCTTGAACTTTACTCTTATCAAGATGAAGCACCCTTTATACATGCATTAAAAATTTATAATTCGTACTATTTCTTAAATCAAAAATTTGATTTCACTTTTCATTTGATCCTTTTTTTTACCAACTGAATAGTACTTATACATACATACATCTATACATACATACGTACATACATGTGTTTATGTATGTGTAGCACATTGAAAAACAAAACAAATTAAAAAGAAAACCAAAAAAAAACAAACAAACAAAAAATTATATACACTAAAGGCAACTAAAAAATGAAATGTGATCTTTTAAAGAAACAAAAACAAAACAAATAATAAGAAGAATCAATAAAAGTGACAGAAGAGGGAGAAGATGAAGTGACATCAATTTATGGCATATTATGGGATAAAGGTAAAAAGAAAAACAAATTACAATATATACATACATTAAAAAACCAACAACAACAACAACAACAAGAACCCCCAAAAAAAGGTAGCAATCAATATTTGAATGAAAGTAATTTTTAAAAAATTTATTCACTACAAAACGCGAATGAATAACATAAAGAAAACAAAAAATACTCAAAACCTAGGCTATAAGAAAAGTTCGAATAGAAAATACAAATAATAATAATAATAAAAATTAACAACCACAACATGAGAACAGAGGAACGAATCAACTTTGGCAGCGCCGAAGTTTCTATACCCTTGCCAAATCGATCGATTGATTTCTGTCCTTTAATCAACAAAAGTGGCCAATCTCAGTCCTAGGCTATGGTGATCCTATATCTTTTGAACCGTTTAGTCTACTACAATTTGGCAAGGATATAAACTGAGAATATATTTCAAACTGTTGCTTTCCATCTGTATCTGAGAAATATATACATATATACATACATTTAAGGGCTGATTATAATTCACGGAAATTTGTTGTTTTTTCGTTTAACCTCTCTTACCACCCACTCTTACCCCACTCTGGAACTACAACTAAAAATAAAGGATTCTAACCAACTCCCTATGAACTTTAAACTAAGACGCCATCCCTTTCTCTAGTTCACACTCGTTCTGTCACCCTCTCGCTCTCTCTCTCTCTCTATTACTTATACCCACAATACATACATAGATGATATTACTTAATCAATCTATCCTTCTATCTCTCAATGATAAACCAAACCAAAAAAACTCTAAAATAAAAACACACATACAACAACAAAACAAAACCAAAAAAAAAAAAAAAAACAACAACAAAAAATGCCTAATAAGTTTCCGTCCATTATAAGCAGACCTTAAATCTATCTAAAGAAGGAACGACGACACACACAACAAGAACAACAAAAACCAACAGACGAGTTGCGATTAAATAATTAATCTACATATTAAATAGATACTAAATGACATCAACAACAACAACTACAAGAACTACAAACACTAAACGTTTTAACAGTTACTAAACCACAAAAACAAAATAAAATAAAAAAAAAAAAACAATAAGCTGCTAACAAGAAAAGAAAAACATAAAAAAAAATTAAAAAAAAAAAAAACAAAAATTGTTCAGCAAACCCAAAAAAAAAACCTTAAAAATTTGTGTAAAAAACAACAACTAAATGTTCTACTAATGAAAATGGTAAAATAGATATACATATATATACATATATATATATATATATATATATATACATAGCTATATATATATATACATACATGGCTATATATATATATATATGAAAACATTGTAAAAATAAGAAGAAAAAAAACTTTCAATTTCTGTTTCATAATTTCTAAGAAGGAACCAGAAAAGGAAAGAAAAAACTAATAACGAAACTTTTATTTGCCTTAAAACAATAATAACAAGAACAAAATAATTGAAATATTTTCATTTTTAAGATTTACGTTCATGAAAAACAAAAACAAAAACATATTAAAAAAAGAAGGAAAATGGTTTAAATATAGAATTTTATGTGTAGTAGACGGTCTTTCACCCCCTTCCCCCAAACATTTTTGAGTCATAAGTCATAGTTACTATTGTTAATTTTAATTTCTACGTTTACACATATATATACATAAATATATATATATATATCTCGTATATATATATACTAGATTATTATGATTATTAATTGTGAATATGATGTGATGTGTTTATTGAAAAAAAAAAAACAAAACAACTAAAACAAGAAACGAAAACAAATGTTGCAACAAGAAAACCCAAAAGTATAAGAAAATGAGGAAAACCTACTGTAATCAAATGAACAAAATATGGGAAAAACTGGCATGAAAAGGAAAATTTGAATGGAAGAATTAAACATTTTTAAAATCAGCAAAAAGTAAATGTAATATTGGATTATATATATATATATATTTACATATATATACATCTATAAATATTTCCAATATATTTGAATTAACATAATTCATATTTTTTATTAGTTTTTAAATGATTTTGTTTTGCGTTTTCAGGTGATATCAGCGAATTTTTCACTCATTTTATTTCTTTTCTTGTTTATTGTTTAATTTTAAGTTGAGTTTTATATATAGATCTGATTTGTTTATTATTATTAAATATAGAAAGAGTCTTGTTTTTAATTTTTTTACGTTTTTTTGTTGTGATATTCATTAAACAAATCAAAGAAACAAAAAAAGAAGTGGAAAAATGTGTCGTTTGTTGTTTGTTTTAATTCTATAATTTCGTGTATTGAACAATATATGAATAATGCAAAATAAACTCTAGTATATACAATTAAACTATACATAATATATATATATATATATATATATATACATATATATATAAACAAAAATAAAGATGAATTGAAATAATAGTTTGTAAGCGGCAAGAATGCAATGAGAAAGAGACAAGATCTTCTGGCCTAATGCAAGAGAAAGTATAGTAGAAATATGATAAACAAGCGGAGGGATGAGTAGTAGAAGTAGACAGAAAGTCGACAATGAAGATAAACCAGAAGAAAGGGCATAGACCCCGTCTAGTAAGGGTATATAAACCTCGTAATGCAAACTCGATTTGGCAACGATTCTAATAATGATAATTGATTGTTCGATCAACGGATTGATCGATTGATCATAAATATACTCCTAAAAGAAAATGAAAAACAAAACAAAAAAAAAATTACAAAAAAAATAACGAAACCTTTTTTAAAAATATTTAATAAACAAATCATTATTAAAAAAAAAAAAACTATTATTATTATTATTATATATTTATTATTATAAAACAAATTTAGTTATTATATATACATACATGTAAAGATCGAATAAATTTGATGATAATGCAAAACAAAACAAAAACAAAGAAGCAAATCGAACAAGTTGTTGTTGTTGCTGATTGCAGAATGATTGTATTGAACAACAACAACAACAACAACAACTGAGAGAATGAATTATATTGGTAATTGAAAAACAAATACAACATTTAAAGTTATTTAGAGATAAAGAAAACATGGAAAAACAACAAGAACAAAAAAAACAACATCAATGAACAACATCAACAACAATGAAATACAATAAAAACACAAGAAATAAATTACAAAAAAAAATCGAATCTGTCTTTTTATTTTAAATTAAACCAATATTCAGAAGTAAGTATAAAGCTGTCGTATATAAGAATTTTTCAGTCTGAAGGCTAGTTTAAATACTCTTCATTCAGTCTTAAAACGAATAGACATTTGTTTTACCTACTTAAAGGATCAAATAAAAGCTTTACAAAAAGCGTAGATAAGATGTGGTTGGATTCGGTTGCAGAAATATTTGATAGGTTTTGTCTCATTTCCATTTGCTTCTTGTTAGTATTATCTTTGACGACTGAATTCAACGGTTTTGAACAACATATTAACAGAACAACATATTTAACAAGTAAATGGTGGAATGCAGTGGAAAAGCCAGTATAAACTTATGCGGACTATCATTGCATCTTTCTAGGACAAAGCTCTGAGAATTATGTCTGAGCTGGGGATCCCATGAATACTTAATGAGACTACTAGACTGACGAAATTCCATCTTGATGTTCCCAGCACCACCTCTTGAGGTGGATTAATCTACAAAGCCACCTCGGCTTATATTCCTGATCATAATTTTGAACTTAAAGTTCCTGTCTTCTGTGGCTACATTTTTGCTTGAAAGTAAATTTTATCTGTGCACCTTTCCCGGCAGAGAATTTGTGTTTGCTTGGGGTGATGAATATTTTACATACTAATATTTTTCCTTAATCTATCAATTTCCCACTAAGCCACTATAAATAAAAGCAATTTTCATATTACCCACTAAGGAAGTAGTCGAAAAGCAAAGAATAAAAGAAATGGAGGGGCAAAAAACAAAAAAAAAAAGTGAAAATGGAAATGGAAAACCCCAAAACGCCCGCACAAACCGCAAGTGAATTTACGTTTATAAAAAGCATACACCACATGCATTATTTCTGCTTAACCGCAGAGAAGGCAAAACACACAAAAAACATAGTGGAAGGGGGGGAGGACATCAACTCAAACCATACTAAGGACAACCCAAATGGAAGGCAACTCGGGTCAAGTTTGCTTCACTTCATCCTTTATATACATATTCCTTTTCCTTTTCTATTTTTTTTTTTGCCCTGTTTTGGGTGAAGGTATGCTAAGCGTACGCATGCACACGTAAATTCCCCAGGTGGCAGTGTTGGAAAATGTTTAGGAAAAAAACTAACAGGAACTTGGCAGTTCCCACTCTTTGTCTCGTTCTCTCTCTCCATTTAGTTCTCGGTCTCTTTTTTTTTTGCTGTGGCACATGGCAGTGAAAAATGTGCAAGTGAAAAAGAAACTTTGCAGTTTCTCTGCACTTTTTTTCTCCTGTTCTTAAAAGAAGTTGCAGGCATTCACACACACATACACACACATACGTACATACAGAGGCAAATACCTTTACACACACACAGAGACAATGGCACGTAAGTTGTCTATTTCACACACCAACGCGCTGCAAAAAGCGACAGCGACCTGTCCCTTTGGGCCGACTCAAGCGAAAGCACTGGGAGATGAAGAGAATGAAAATTGGAGGTTGGAGGCACCTCAAACCCTACATCGCCCAGCCCCCGCCCCCCGTAGCCTTCTATGTGACAATGGCTTTGGCTTCATGGCAATATGGCGCGCACAACTCGTAACTGTTGCAATTAGTTTGCAACGTCGACAACGGCGGTCACAAAATATTACCCCCAGCCAACCCAGGATGTCACTTAGATCAGCGCCAAACTGTAATTAATGTGAGCAGATTATTTGGAAAGCACAAAATATATTGGAAAGGACCGCTACGAGTCCATTGGGAGTCTGTATGTGAAATATGATAAAGATTATGGGAAGTGGATGACAAAATATATACATACATATGCATGGTGCGACTCAAGGTGTGCATTATGAAATATGTGTAGTGCCATTATGGGTCCTCTGATAACCTATAAGCTGTATCATTGATATTGACACTCTAACACTCTCTATGTGATTCCCATAAAATAACTAAATGGTTTTTAAAATCAGCCAAATCAAACTTGTAACAGCGTTCAAAAATATGTAAATTATTGCAATAGTTTTCAAATTCTTGGTGTTATTTGACAGATGCTTTAAGAGAATACCTCGTGAGTCTTTTTAGTTGATTATTCCGAATCTCCTTTCATCGAATAGTTTGCTGATTTTCTGTACTTTTTACTTCTCTGAACAGTGATCAAAAGTTTTTGGTTTTTTAGCATATAGGGAAACCTTATAGAAGTTGTTTGCCTCTTAAAGTTAATAGTCGAAAGGTAAATAGGGAAAGAATAAGATCGGGTAGTTAGAATTCCCAACTACTTTTAGCATTGAAGATACAACTCTGGACTTAAAATCTGCTTATGATAAAACGTGGTGGTTATAGAAATAGCATACAAACAATCAACTCACTTTTTGTGCTGACCATAACCAAAAATCTTTAAAATTAGTAAACTTTATTGACTTTAAGCCGGCTTAAGCCCTCACTTTCGATTATATTTTTTATCTAATTCACATAATCAATACAGATTATTTATTTTCTAAAATTAACTTTTGTTATTATATGCTCTATATAGACTCAATATCTTAATGTTATTACATCATATTTTTTTTTAATAGAAACTCAGGTCACGGTCTTTCCCTTTAGGGAAGTTGCCACAATTTTTCATTCCGGTAGACAAAGTCACATACATTATATGAGAACGTTTTAATTGCCCACACTATAAACCTAGACAACATCAATTAAGGCAAGTGAGGTTATGGTCATGGCGTAAAAATTAACACAGAAATTGCTTTATTATCAGCCGGAACGCCCCATACAAGTGACCCATTCCCAACAGCCTTCGATGCTGCTGCTAGTCTGGGCATCTCTTCTGCTGGATGCTGCTGCTGCTGCTGCTGCTGTTGTCACGCACCAATTGACAATGTATGTGTGTGTACACCTTCCAGCACTCCTCTCCGAACTCGTGCATCAACCCGGAGGCGGAGTTACGACGGGCACTTTCACATGATGTTGTTAATGATAATGCTGCTGTGCTCCGTCTCCTTGTCCATCTCCTTCTCAACAGAAAGTGGGTTAAATGCTAAAGGAAGGGTAGGAAGAAAGGTTCTTGCTGGGACGGGGGATGGGTTGGAATGGCGTGGCGTTAGCCTGACGTTGATGAGACATGTGGTGCGGTTGTCGGTCGTCGTAAAAATCATTTCACGTTATACATTACACGTAACGTAGCGTTTATGTTTACGTCTCCTCGTTGTCCCTGACGCTGTGTCTTTGTTGTTCTTGTTGTCGTTGTTGTCCTTGCACATGAAAATTTAATTGTCGCTTAAAGTGAGTTTAAAAACTCAAGCGATAGCCAGTGAGTGAGAGAGAGACACAGAGCATTTGCCAGGGAGTCGGAGCTCATTAAATTAATTTAATCACGTTAATTAAAAATTACCATAGCAGACACACACACACACACACAGAAAGAATAACCTAGAGAGAGAGAGAGAGAGAGAGAGAAGCAGAGTGTGACTAAGAGTGAGAGTCCTGGCAAACCATTTGTTTTTAGTAAAATTTAATAGTGTCAAACAAAATATTTACACAACACGTCGAACACCCCACACACACACACACACACAGAAACCACCTGGAAGGCATTAACCATATGACCTGGCTATGGAAAAGGGTCGCCCATTCTCGTTGGATTTAGTTGTTGTTGTTGTTGACGAACAATTTACGTGTCAATAAATGTCCTTAGGGGGGAATTAACAATCATTATAAAATGTATATATAGTTAGTTAGTTGTAGGTGTTATGTTAGATTCTGTTTGCTTTTCGCTAACAGATACTGCCCAAAGGCGCCGAAATGTATGCTACAATTATTTTAAATATCAAGAATATGAGAGCGATTGGCTTAAGGATATATTTGTTTTTAAGAGTGTTTCTTTTTTTCACAATGTGTGGAATCATAAGGAATTATATGGGAGCAATAGAACCAGCTATCAGTCGAAGTCAAACAACTTACTAATCGTATATATACTTTCTTTTAACACCTTTTAACTAGTTAGTTAACTATAAACTAAGACATTAAGAAGACCATTTGATTACGACAAAATCATTCAGAATCGGAACCGAAATTTGCTTTTAATTTGCATTGGCATTTGACTGAGTCAGCTTCATGGCGAATCCATTGAATGGGAACATCGAAATGAATTAATAATGGGGATTGGTGCATGGAGAGTCAAAAGGGTCCAGGCATATTGATCTCAAATGAGTCATGATGTTTTGTCGAATCTTCCTTCTTCCCTCTTCAAAAAGGTGGCAAAAATTTGTAATATCCTCATATACAAAAGTTAACTATTTCCAGAATGGACTATAAAAGGCGGATAAAAGAAAATAAATATAGATAACATAAACAAGAATATCTGATCATTAATCATTAATTCAAACTGTCTCTAAGCCGAAAGCAAATTTATAAAACCATTTTCCATTCCATTTTCCTCTATTAATAGAAAAAGTTACAAACAATCTTTTATCCCATAATCTCTATCATATCTTAACTTAATTTTGCTCCTCTATTTTAGTGGTCGGTGTGGGTGGTGAATAGATAACTTTATACAGAAAAATTAACTAGTAATTATGTTTCAACGTCCGTACCCCCTGCTCCGCTCCAAAAGTGCTTGCATAAAAGGCGGAGAAGGAGAATGGGTGGAAAAAGTGCGCCCAAGTATCAAGAAGTCAAGACCACAAACTTAATTTGTGCACTAACCAAACGCTTGAATTAACAAGAACAACAACTTCAGGGGCCAATGGCCAGGCCGTCGTGTAACCATGGGAGACAAAACCCAAAAAACCTGACCCCACTTCACGTTCCTCGACCGTTCAATGCACTAGTAAATTTTGTTAAGTTTTTAGGAAAACTTTCTTTTGGGATAAAAACTTATAGAGGGGTGGCCCAGGATAGAATTAAGAATGGAATGGAGCCTCATGAAAAATTTAACAAGCGGGCACAAGGCAGTCAAGAAACTTAAATTTTATTGCCTATAAAGACGCATTAACTTATGCCAGGAGCGGAGGAGTGGTCGGAGGGTAGGACGTGGAGTGGTAGCAAGGTGAGTCAGTAAGGTGCTTGACTTAAGCGGAAACGGATGTGGAGGGATGAAGGATGGAAACCTACAGACGGGGGAAGATGGGACGACAAATGTGCGTGCGTAAATTATGTAGACAAAGTCTGGCAGAAGGTGAGGCAAAATGAATGCCTTACCTGGTCTGGTCTTGCATAACAACGACAAATTAGAGCAGCAACTGCACAAGGAGCACCAGGTAAAAGGTAAGTAGATTCTACCTTGCCATAAATTGAAGTTTTTTGTTTTTTGGTTCGGGGGTTTTTTAGCCAACGGCTGCAGTTTTTCTTCTTTTTTTTGTGGCTTTCAACTTTCTTTCTTTCTCTATTGATCAGCAGAAAAATCCTAATTGAAATGTTGTTCCTAGTCTGGACCCCATCAGCCATCTATCCCACACACACAATGGAGGCCAAAAGTTTCGTTTTGGCTTTTATAACTTTTTGATTGAGCAAATAGTTGAAGGCAAGGTGGGATAAACTGAAATGAGGACAAGGTATGTGGTGGGGGCGACGTAAGATTAAGCTAAACAAATAACCACTTTGCTTAATAAGTGCTCCAAGGTTTACCTATGTATGTATAATAAATCCATTGTTCTTTGCCTTTCAAATACAGTTTGCTTTTCCCCCTCTCTCTCTCTTTCTAAAATAATGGCTAAGTCTTGGCCTAAAGGTGATTTGAAAACATAATCTCATCAATTGATTGGATTGGATTTGATTAGATTGAAACTTAATAAACTATAATTAATGTAGTTTATTCGATATTAATTCTATTTAACCGGTTTCTTTGTTATTAAATACAAAAGGCTACATTAGTTGGCATAACTAAAATCAGGATTATTTTAAATCAGAAAATATAATAATTTTCCATGGAACCAAAGAGAAACATGATAGACAAACTTTTCGAGAAAATTATTAAAATTATTTAGTAAATCGTTTTTTATGACGTAGAAAGTTGAACTGTTTTTAAAACAATCTAGTTTAAAATGGAATGCCTTACAGACTTGAAGAATTCAGATTAAAAATTTTCAAATGACTTTCAAATGATAGCTACCAAAGAATCTAAGCGTAGTGGCTAAACTAGAGAGATTAAAATGAATTATTAATTTTAATCAATATTATAAAACATAACTGTTTAGACACATGTGATTTGTTTTAAAAACAATAATTGAAAAAACCAAATGGAAAAAATGGTAACTTCCTTTGCGTTTATTTGAATATATTTCTTCTTCTTTTGATACAAATGAACACAAAGGAAAAAACCCCCACACACACACCCACGTATGCACACATACCTATATATATATATATATATATATATACATATATATATGAATGTATATTTCCTATGCATATTATATGCAGGATATATGTATGTATATTAACTACAATGTGGGTGACCTTCCCAAAAGGAAAGCAGCAAAGCAATTCAATAATTCATAAAGAGATTTTTTATTTTGTTGTTGACATCAGCCTAAGGCAAATATTAATTAATTGATTACAATTGCGCTTTTAAATAACTTTTACTGTTATCTATATGTATAAATGGACATCGCTTATCGCCGGGGAAACACGTTCACGTGTTGAGCGAATCCGTGTCAAATGAGATACATAATAAACGGGTTTGTTCCAAGACTTTTACAGAGGCCACAGAAAACTTTTCACTGCTCGAATTTCACTTGTCAGCAAGTCCTTTTTGTGTGACGCAGAATTGGGCACAGATCTTCTAACAAATCTGGCACTTGATCGATCATTTCCCAGTAATCAAAAGAACAAGAGTTCACTTTGTGCCATTTAAGAAGCGAAGCTTACAAAATGCAAAATAAAACAATTAACGAAAGACAAAACCTTTTGAAAACCGGTGTAAAATGTACTTTAAGTGTAAGAACTAGTCATTAAAAAATGATTGGCAAACGGTTTCAAGAGCAAAAACATTCAATTAAATTAATGAATTCAAGAACTAGATAGAAATAATTTAGAAATACATGACAGCTAAAAGATGCTATACAATTTACTTTACTAGATAATAACTCTCTCTCTCTCTCTCATTTATATTTCATGAAGCTTGTATATAACAAAATGTTTTGGAAAGTTCTATAATTATCGCTGAATTGTATGACCTTTTAGCTGTTTTTAAAGATAAAGTTGATATCTAAATTAAATTCACAACATTTTTAAATGTCATTGTCTCCTCACAATATTATACTCGATTTCCCTTCTGCTTTAGTTGAGAAAAAACTGCACGAACTTTTACTTTTAATGCCAAACTTTAATTTGCCCCTTTTGACCTTTCACCTGGTACCAAGTACCCAATACCCATCCTTCTTCTGCTCCTTCCTCATGCTACCTGCTCTCCTTCTCCTTCGCTCCTTTTGCCGTATAATTGCTGGCACCTTTTTGCAATGTCTACACAACTTTGTCTAACCATAAATTTGCATTTTTTGTTACTCCCCAACTAGAAATATGGCCACTTTGTGCAGTTTGCAGTTTTGTGGAAAAGGTGGACATAAAGTTTGCTTAGCAAGAGACGACGACGTTACCCCTCCTCACCACCCAACAAACCACCACCATCTGCAGCCAAAAAAAAGAGACATACAAAAATTGGTAAGGTATACTAAATAGAACGGAAAATGCAATGCATTGCAAATAAAGAAAACAAAAACAAACAGCAACACACAACAACAACAAACGAGGAATCTGTGAATAATGTTTTACGATATGAAAATTGCACTGATTTAGTGCCTGAAATTTCTAAAGCAATTTATTTTGCAACTCCTCTGAGGAATCTAGCAGGACTAGAGGGAGAAAGGACCAATGCACATTGGATTAGATAGAACTTTAAGATGGCTTTCGAGCAGCTTCTCGAACTAATTGCCATAAAATTAAAGTTCAAACCAGCCCCAAGGATATGTTTGTCAGATGGTGACTCATAACGTCTGAGTGAATTTCCATGTAGGCAGCAGTAAAATAATTACCAGGACCTACAAAAAAAAACCCTTCTTCACGCACACAAAAAATGCATTTCAAGTCATTAAATATATAACGTGTGCAATGGAGAAATGCAAATTTCTTTTAACCACGCAATCTTCCCTTACTCTTTTCTCCACTTTTATTTATACCCTGTAGCCAAATGAAGGAAAGGGAGTATATAAAGATCTTTAGGGAATACATTGTAACAGTAAAAAGCTATATCTAAAGCTATATCTTGGTTACAGACAATATGTTTTTAATGTTTAAAAGTTAATATACATTCTTGATCCTGAATAACTGATTTCTAGAGTGAGTAGTAAGTATTGTGATTTTTTAAATACTAAAAGTATTGTTAATGAAATCCTAAATCTTTGATCAATTTTCATACAATAAATTCTACTAACTTGCATTAAATAAAATGATCAAAGTATTTCTTGTATGTATATTAAAGTTAGTTATACTATAATCCATTGTATATTTATCAATCAACTCATGTTTTTGTCTTTTTCCCAATTCAAACCTGCAGTTCTTAATATTTCCCTGCCAATGTAGTCTTTTCAAATCAAATTCAATTGAATAATAGATTAAGAGATATCAAGAAAAATTTGACTTAATTTGTGAAGCGAAACTAAGATTGAGTCCTTGTAGGATACACCTCTGGACTATAGACTACTGGTCTGGTCTACAATCTCCTTTCTTGATTTACAAAGAAGATTTACATTAGAGAAGTGAAATGAATAGTTCGTGTCTTATTGCTGGGAAATTATTAATCATGCCCTAAAGAGGCAATTATTTTGCTTAAAAAACTATTTTTTCGACGAGAATATTTTTGATTCTCCTTTAGCCAAAGTCAACCAAAATGATTTATTGCCTTTTTCGGGCTTTTGTTGTGTAGATTCGAAATAAAGCGATAGGAAAAATCTTTTACATATCTAAAATATTTGAACTTATCATCTGCTTAAGAAAAGTTTAATTAAAATTACTTTAGAATTTAAATGTAAACGCTTCATTCTGGTTTGGGGATCAAAAAGTTGAGTTACTTATAGGGAGTTTTGGAGAAAATACTTTCAAAATATCTCCCCTGCTACTTAAAGTATTCTGAGGACTAGAAAAATAATCTTTGTTGTCAAAAAAATATAGAAATTAATTTGTTTTGTCCCACAAAAATTGTCTATAATCAATTGATTATTTTTAGGGCATAGGAAAAAGAAAACTTTACAGCTTGTTGCATACTTTAAGGGGGAAATTTGGCCCATTTTACAACTTTAGATTGTAGGGTATCCCTAACTAGTCAACTTGCAACAGCATTTGACTTTCTTTTCTATGCTGATGATGATGATATTTTTAATCAGCCTTCCCTACACTCATCCCTGCAATGCTTCCCCCCCTCCACCACATTGAGTTGAAAGTTAAGTAAATTTTCTGTTGATTTTCGCACGCGGACGCCTCATAAAAATTTCAGCATACTTTTTTTTTTTTTTTGCGGCCAACGAAACGAAATGAAATGAAACGTAATGCAAATGCGAAGTGCAAGTTGCCAGGTAATAGCACAGGTGAGTGAAAAAAGAGAGAAAGAGAGAGAGAGAGAGTGAGAGAGAAGACGGAGTCACTGTAAAAGGATAGTAGTACTGAATTGACTAAATTAACTGAAGCTCTGGCGAAAAAGTTTGTTTGCCCTCAGACGAGAACTAGACCAGAGGAAAAACTAAAATCATTCAACTGGGTACAATGAAGGGGGCGGGGGGTAAAGACAAAGAAAAAAACTATTTGATTTTGTGCACAAAAGATTTTTGTGCGTTTAAATATTTGATTTTTCGCTGAAAAATTATGCAACGCTGCATTAGGTAATCGTCGAAATGCACAAAATGCACAATGCAGTTGAAAAGGAGTCAAAAGGTCAGAGAGGAAAATTCTTCGTTTTTTTCTTTCATTTTACTGATTGATTTAGTGCTATGGAATTGATAATCATTGAATCAGCAAAAAGAAACTCAAACGAAAATGGTTTTTCGAAATGTTCCATTTGTCTAGGTCTTTAAGGGTTATGAAGAATTATTGCAGCTTGAAATTGTATATTTTGATTGATATTTCATCTTTGTGTGTGACATATACACTCCCGCAGACACACACACTCGCACTCGCACGTGTGTCTTTACAAGTCGTTAGTCATTCATGTGGAAACTCCACCGAAAAAAAAAGCTTCACATGTAAGCTACATATGTGTGTATGAAGTGGGCAGGGGATGGGGCTGGAGGTGAGAGAAAGTCAAGGATGCGATACTGATGCAAATCTCGTTGACAGTCAATCGCAAGCCACAGGAGGTTGACACCAAAAGTGATTCATGGGCTTTTCAGCCATGACGCTTGGAGTTATTGAAACTTTCCATTTCCCCCCGCCGCACCCCACCAGACAGAAAACAGACAGAAGGATTGCATAAAGATTGGTCTTGAGCGGAGTACGGAATACTGAGTACGGAGTAGTATTTTGCATAAAATATTGAAATTCCTTGTTAAGTGGTACTTAATGCAAATGCAGAGACAGCCAAAAAACAAAAAACTCATAGAGACATGCAAAAAGGATTCACAATTTCTAGCAAATTGAAACATTTGCTGGGTTACCTAACAAGCAATGACCATAAATGTATGTATATGACCTCTAGCCGTGGGGTCCTTGAAACTGAAGTCAAATATACAATATATGTATATAAACAACAACATTTGGTTTAGTTCCAACTTTCTCATGTTTCTGGTAAATTGAAAACATGATTTCCCTATTTTTAGTCTCAAATTCTTGGCAAAAAAAAACTCCAAACAGAAGCCTGTCACTATCACACACACACTCACAGACAGACACCCAGATAGAGCAGCTGGTGCAACAAATTTCTAGCAATCTGCTTGCAGCTATATGTGTGCAAGTGTATGTGTGTGTGTTTGCATTTGCAGGTGTCAACTGCACAAAAACACATTCAGGCTTTGTTGCCATAACAAACAAGAGAGAGAAAATCCTCGCTTCGACTTTCCTTGTCTTTTATCCTTTAACCTCTCTCAGCTCCGCCCCTCGCCCACAACTTTCTAGCTACATTTGCCTCCTTGTGGCAGCAAATTTCAAATACAATGAAAACATTTTACTTAACAGCACGAGAAAATTGTGGAAAAAAAAGCTCAGAGCAGAAAGAATGAAGATAAAAGTCGAAAATGTGTGGCAAAATGAAAGGTTACTCGTCCAACCATTTGAGTTCAATGAATTAGAAGAAGTTGCAATTTCGCAATTAGATCACAAAGAGCCCAGCAAAAGCAATACATTTTCAATTACAAGTACATTTTTTTCCATTCCTTCGCTTATCTGGCCACCAAATATAAAAAAAGTGCAAAAAAACCTTAATTGCAATTGCAAACAAAAATAAATTAAACCCAAGCGCAGCAGCAACACAAGCAGCTGTGACATGCAGCAGCAAAATTAATTACCATTTTAGGCATCCCCCACCCGAAGAAAAAAAAAAGGAACGCCGAGACAACTACTCTCGGGGTCAAAAGTAAAAAACATTCAACTTAGCTTCAACCAAAAACAGACTTTTTTATACCCTTTCATTCAAATAATATTTACAGATTTGTCGAAACAAATTAGAGCATTTTCCCATTCAGAAGACTCAATTTTAAGTGTTTGGTAATTGGAATTCTTATAAACTAAATAACATGGTAACTTAAGCACTTGAAGCACTTAAGTATTCGTTTACTAATAAGATATGTAATAATATTATAGTAATATCAAATTATTAATTTAATTAAGATCATTTGGAGAATCAGGTAATCAAAATTCTCATTATCTTCATAAGAAATTAAACGCTCAGAGGGTTTCGAAAACTTACCTTAAAATAATTAAAGTGTCTTTGAATTCGTTGCTTTGATACAAATATTTTTACACTCGCATATCGTTTTATTGATCTGTTTTCACAAAGCATAAAGCTGATAAATGTTTTCAATGTTTATAGACGAGATTATACACCCATGTCCATATGTAACAGATGATTCGCTCTTAATTAAGGAGGGATTAGTGTTAATGAAACATTTGGCGGTCAAAAGTTCAGATTTGAGTACCTAACAACTGTAAAAACTTTTAAATCGGAGACAATACAAAAGGGGGAACTTTGATCCTCTATATGTGAATTATTATAAAATTTACTGTTTAACACAAATGAATGATACATTTTTGAAAGGACCTAAACATTGCTTACAGGCAGTTACTAAATTTCACGTATTCAAAACAATGAATACTTTTCCAGTCCATAGTCCATACTTTGAGGAGTAAAGTTCTCCATTTTATAGCCCTAGACCGCTTAAGACAAACATGTCAAAATATGAAGCGACACTGACATACTCAAATCAAAACATGAACTAATATGCCCACATTGGCAAGAGTATAAAAATGGCGACAAAAATTGCACTAAAATAAGCTACAAGCAACAAAAAAAATTAAGTAGACACAGCATGCGAGAAAGGGAAAGGGAAGAGAAGTCGACGGGGGGTAGCTAAAATTTCCACGCCTTCAAGTATGCTATGAATTTCTACTATTAACTGTAGACGGGATCGGCCATGCGCTCAGTCTGATGGCAGGACAATTTGAGGCAATCATGCACTCGTTAATCTTGCTCAGGGGCCCGAAAATTAATAGTTAACCTGGCCCAGGGCACTCACCGAGAGAAAGAGAAAGCCCGAAATGGAAGAGTAATGCAGAATGGGAGTGAAGAGGACGAGAAAAATTGTGCTGGCTAGCAAATTAAACTCGTTCTAAATACATTACGATAGCAAGTGGGCGTGAAGGGAAGATGGAGAGGGAATGAAACCAGTGGCAGGACAGTAGGATTACTTTCAAGGAGCTGCCGAAAAATACAAACAAACACACTGGACACCCAGAGGGTGACAGGCAGCAGCAGCAGCAACAGCAACAACATCAACAACAGCAACAACAATAACAACAACCAGAGCTAAACAAGATTAATTATACCTGAAAAGCCAAAGTCAGTTTTAGTCGCAAGTCGCTGTCCCATAGCCTTTTGACTTTTGAGCTGAGCTGAGACCAAGATGAGGGGTTGAAACGGACGTCGAAAGATGGGGAAAGGGGAGTCGAGTCCTTGTAGCTGTTGCCCTCGAGCGTCATTTAATGTGGACATAGAGAATCGGGAGCCTTGAAGAGAACCAAGAACCTGAGAGACTGGAAAACAGACGAGTCTGACTTTTGTTTACTTGCCTTTTCCTCCTGGTCTAGCTTGTTGTTGATGTTTTTGTTTTTGTTATTGTTGCTTAAACGCTTGGAAAATCGAGTCGTAGATAAAACGCAGCTCAAGCTAAAGAAGTGTCGCCTCTTTCAGTGTTTGTGCAAAAAACTCGTCACTTGAGATAGCACACAAAAAAAAAAACCAAAAAATAACCATGAAGGAGTCAAAAGAAAGTATAAAATGAAAGAGAAAAGGTGATTGCTGAAGGTATATCAAGGTGCTAGGTGCTCTCAATGAGACTTCTTTTCACTATTTGTTCAATTTCACTTCAATTCCAATTGAAAGAAAGTGTATAACAAATTGAAAACAAACTTTAGGTCGAATTGATTGGCATTTATAATATTTAAACTTTGCCTCAAAAAGATAAAAACATTGCATCAATTTGGAAAAGTCTTCGAAGAACTTAAGTTTTCCATTTCATCCATATAAATTGGCACAATTTCGCCATAAAATTTATATTGGATTATAGACTTAAAACCAAAAGTTTTAAGAAATAACAGAAGAAAGTCTAGAATAAAGTTTAATTTCAAGTTCCTTTTAGCTGAAGCGTTTGACGCCATTTGGGGTAGAGCCAATACTAAAAAAAAGTGGTTTGCCTCTAGACGGGTACTTAGGGATGCTTTCTCAATTTTGACCATATAGTTTTTGTTTTTTCAAGCATTATTTGCATGTCAAATATATATCACTGTTATCAGTGAGTTTTTTATAACTCGACTCATCCAAAAGTAGCGAATTGAGGTTATCAACAGATTGTAGATTAACAATCGTAGAAATAATTTCGTTGGGCTAAGCTAGTCGAAAGATTGTTTGTTGTTTTTTTGACTATTGAAAACGAGTTCCATGTACACTTCACTTTGATACATTGCAACTCCATTATAGCTAACCTACGCACACACATAGACACACACACAACTTGAAAGACACAATACTATTGCCTTTGGCAATGGGCCAACCGTATCTATCGAAACTCCACCCACATGCCATCACTGAGTGACCGACCCTACCAACCAGCCAGAATCTAGCCCCAAAGTGCGTCAAAACTAATGGCCACTGACAACAAAGTAAATGAAGCATAGCTTGAAGCCAAGCCCGGACCGGGTCTATGGCAAGCAAATGCCAACCAGGGTATCTCTCGTCTCTCTCTCTCTCTCTCTCGGAGCTCCTGTGTTTTGGCTACCTACTGGACATTCCTACCGCCTGCCACGTAATAGGCAAAATGAAAAATCTATAGAGTTAAATGAGTGAAAATCAGGAAAATGCATTAATGAATGAATGACAGCAAGCGCTGTCAGCAACAGCAACAGCTACAGGAGTAAAAAGGAAGAGCTGGAGGATGGGTATGGGGATGAGGATGAGGACTATGCGTACATGCAACCACCAACTTTCGTCCCGTTGACCTAAGGGACTGTAGAAAGATTGGGAAGAGAAGGGAACTCTATAAGTGTTGTACGTGTGTGAATGATCGAATGTGGGTTTTGGCTCCTGGTTAGCCCGATGATGGGCAGGTTGCAGGTTGTAACCTGGAGAGTCCACAAGATGGACAGAGACAGACACGAACAACAGGGTAAACGTGCAACGGGATGTGGCCAGCTTGTGTCCCACGTTGAATGTTGCCTCGTTGAATGTCTTATTTATGAATGCAAAAGCACTGTGCGGGGAAGGAGGGGAAGTAGTTGTTCTGGGGGGTTGTGCTATGGATTGGTTTTTGGGTTGGGTTAATGCTGTTGGGGCTTAGCTTGTAGTACACCTGATATGATAACCGACGTTCAACACGTACGGAATTCAAGCACACGTCCCTCTTGTTCTCTATGTATGTGTATGTGTGTGGGTATGAGTGTGTGTGTGTGTTGGCATTCTTAATAGCCAAGCGTCCAAACAGTTGCAATTTCTCCTGCCCGAGGGCTTGGCATGAAGCTTCGTCCAAAATTGTACTCCACTGACAGTTGATGTACAGTCACTTGTAACTGCTGAAATGTAAGGGAAGAGCCAGCTACCCGACATAATGGCTCTGCTCAGTTGTGTCCTCTGTATATCTGCGTATGTGTGTGTGTGTGTGTGCTGCCAAATGAGTATGGGATTAGGGTTCTTAGTGAGATAGAGATTGCTGCAAAAATTTTGAACAGGATTCACTATAGGAATGCATATGAAATATTCTTAAAATCAGTTCTGCAATAACACTCCTTGCCATAATTGGCCAAGTAATCGGATTAGCTAGTACATCATTGGTTCAAATTTGTTAAAATTGGCCTACACTATTGTGTTTACTCAACTGAGAGATGATGTTAATCTGAAGACTTCCACAACTGGAGCTATCAGTTTATTGGCTACGCACTGTTTTGAATGTAATATAAAAGAATAAGGTTAAGAGGGAAAATTTGTTAAACTTCCTAAAAATCCTATATAAGTACTATATAAGTATTTTTATATTTAATTTTTTCCATGTTTTTTATTTATCAATATTTAGGTTATTTCAAAATTGAGTGCCCCAATAGTCTATGTTAATCATCTATTTCTACTGCCTCAGAGTCCGGAAGAATTAAGACTTCATTCTCCTATTTAGCCTGCTTTAAAAATTACCTTTTTGCCTCGGTCTCATAACTGTCCATTTGTCCCATTTTTGTTGGCGCCTTTCTTCACATTTCACTTCAACTCATTTGCACTATGAGTTCTGTCGGTTATCCAATTGCAGTGACCCCCACTGACTTGCAGTCCTTCGTGTCCACAATCTGCACTCCTTCTCGCTCTTGCACTCACAGGTTCTATGGCCTGCTCCGTATCTCCCTCACTCCTCCTATTTTTGGGCATCCTGCAGTGCAGCAAACATTTTTCGCCTATGAAAACGTTGTCGCATATTAACGTAATTAGTTCATGCGCCCCATAGAACTCGACGTTGTCGGGGAATGTCCTCTCCATGATGAGGAGATGTGGGGATGTCGGGATGGTTGTCGACTAAACTCCCAGCATCCATTCCATCCCATTCAAAAATGGCTATGCTTCTGTTGCTACTGCTGCTCCTGCTTCTGCTGCTGCTGCTGCTGTTGTTTTTGCGGTGTTTGGGAATTGTGGCCGGAATTATGATGTCCAGGGTGCTGTACTCTCTTCCATCTCTTTTCACTCTCCCCGTGTCTCTCTCTCTCTCTCTCTCTCTCTCTCTCTCCAGCGTGGGGCCGTTGCGTGCGTGTTTTACATATGAATATGACCAAAAAGGCGGCAAACTGGACGAGCTGGTCAAGCTGGGCGAGAGTTGCAGATCCGAGCCCAACCATGTGTGTTAATTGAAACGTGATTGTGTCGGCTAGAGGTTTCAATGGGGTTGGGTTGACTATGGGCTTCGGGTTTTTTTTTTTTTTTTTTGTGTTTGGTTTGGTTTGGTTTACTCCGTTGCTTCTTTTTTGACACTTGCAATTGCAATTGTCACCAGCGGACTCAACCTCAACCTATTAATGGGTCGCTTAGCTTTAAGTGCCAGATGTACCGGGCAGGCTAACGATGCCGTACCAATTCTGCCCCTGCTTATCCTTGTGGATTTGAGCTCATAAAATAGTTTGGAAATTTAAATATTGCACAATATAATTTACTTTATGCTTGTGGGCTTTGGGGAATTGAATTTGCACGCACGCACAATTGAATTTGAATGCAAAATGGCTACGATATCGAATGCATTATTAATTTACACACACATACACACGCACACACACGCTTACTACTTATTATGTACATACTGAGAGACAGTTGCAGATGTCCTTTCGGACCTCATGCGGACCCATTTCTCTCCAACCCCATTTAATTCACATCTTTCTAAAACTGACTATGAGTATTTAACGGAAATATGGTTTTTCACTTTCCCAACACTCACGCACACAAACACTCAAACTCGCCACACACACGCACACATGCACATATACGCAATTCAAGATATTGATGATATGAGAAAGAGAATTTTAAATGTCCGTTTAATGTGATTAAGTTGGGGGTCTTAGGGCGGACTTTGTCACATGGCAAGGTAAGGTAAGAGTAAGCTTTTCATATCCTCAAAATTTCTTATCTCTACTTGCAAATGTCCGCATTTGTGGTTCAGTAATTAGAACAGCTGCCATAAGGGGTACGCCAGCAGGGGCAAGGATTTTCAACCTTAGGGTCATACGATTATGATAAGCCATATAAGTGTTTAAAGGGGCAAAACGGATAGAGCATGGACTCTGTTTTTGTGTGCGGGTGTGTGTGGAGGGTCATGACTTTGTTAGTGTGGGGATCGAAATGTGTTGAGACGATAAAACGATAATAATTGAGAGCTTTATTGCATTAGCAAAGGATATAGCCAGTTAGCCATGTGATTTGCTGTTTAACAAGAATCTAGTTATATTTCAAGCTGGATTTCAAATCACTTCAAAGATAAGAAACATGTATGTTGAAAGGAAAAATGGATAATCTGGATATTTTAAAGATAAGAAGCTTATATCTAAACAGAAAATAAATTGTTGTAAATAAAATCAAATCAAGTTGGCCTTGCTGGTAAGTTTCGAATGCTAAACTTTGATTTACTTGACTACCAATTCAATGACTAAATTTTGTTCAAAAGAACAATAATATAAAGCTTTTAAATTTAGCGTTTGTTATTATGGTCCTTCCAAAATGATAGAAATCTATATATGCACATAGAATCAGAATGTAGGTTCCAGAGGTTACCAGATTCAAGTTCTAATTGAATAACATCAATTTATGTTCTCAGATCATGGAAAGTCCTGCTGGAAGCGAAGACAAAAAGACTTCACCTAAATAAATATCTATCAAACAATAATATCTCGCAAGTCATTTAAGCAATTAGGATGCAAATGACGATAAAAAACTTATATTTGAAAATATTGACAACTTTGATATCGGGTAAGTATTGGCATTTTTCGTGCGGACTCGGTTCTAAGCTTCTAACAATAAGTCCAAGTCCATTTTCCACATCCGATAATATTCTAAACGATGACGAACAAGACAGAAGAGTTAAAACTTGAAATAAGCCCCATCCAGTATCTAATTTTAAATAAATTCCAATTTGAATTTTTATACATTTTGAGAAATCGGGAAAACTTTTTCAAGATACTAAATTAAACAACAAGACATCTTGAAATTTAATAAAAATAATTTGGAAATTAAGGCTACTTGAGTTTGGAATTTCAAAGGAACAGAAAAATATTTAGACGGTATTTGTCATTATCAAATTTCGCCTTCGACTTCTGAATTGGAATTCCACACTAAGGTAGAAATATTCCAATTTGTTGATCAATAATATACCAAAAACAGGCTCAAGTGTAACATTAATTGATAATATAATAATTATTATTTTGAACAACCAAAGCAAATCGCAAAATAATTTCATTGGAGTAGTTCAATTGCTCCACAGGTTTTCACATAATTTCAAATAAATTTAGTACATGGAATGTTGATAAAGCAGGCAGAACTGAAATACATATCTATATGTATTTATGTATTAGATAAAGCAATTTAATTCCTGTGAATGCATCCACTGAAATGTGCCCTCCCAGACCAAAACCTAGCAAACTAACCACCCACTCAGAAGTATCATCTTGCAACACACTTTCGACCTGACACGCCCGTCACAAAATTGAGGTTATGTCATTTGTTTAGTTTGTTGCCTCAATTATTTAGCCAGACCGAGTGTAATAAAGGCTGGTGAGGGGGAATCGTGGCGAAGGGGGACGTAAACTCTCTCTATTGGATCCTTGTGGTGTTTATGCAATTACATAAATTTTGTGTGACAATTTCGATTTGGATTTTCTTTTATTTAAATTATGCCTTCAAGTCCATCAGGGGTTATAAAATATTTATTACAAACACACACACCCCACACACACACACACACACACACACACACACACACACACACACACTCACACACCGAGTCATGTACACACAATCAGAAACAGACAAAAGCCATAGGAGAGAAAGATAGGATACTACAGACAGGATACTGACACGAACAGACGTCGATGTCGTTTTGTGGTAATTAATTTCAATATGCTAGAAAATGTTTAGAGAGAGCGAGAGAGCATGAGAGAGAGAGAAGGATAAAGAACTAAGCATAATTATATTTATGTGATATGTGTCTATAGGTTTGGGATTTTGATTTTGGTTTCCTTTTTGCTAATTGATGAAATTCAATGCTATGGCCAATGTATTAGTGTGTGTATGTGTGTGTGTGTGGAAAATTAAAGACTTTCCCAGCAGTCGACCGCAACAAAATCAATTGCCTGTCCAATATTTGTATGTACATTGTACAATATGGGCAAAAATGTTGCAGCCAAGGAAAACTTGCGGCTCATACAAAATTTAATTTTAATTTCAACTAGGCAAATGTTGCAAAAGTGAGAACAGGCAATTTCCTTTTCTAGAGAAAGGAGTACCAAAACCTCAATTCACACACACACACATATACATAGAGACTCACCCATTCTATGCCCTGAAGAAAATTTCCTGTACACATTTTAACCACTTGACTGCATTGTGGCTTTTGGCTTAAATGCTTGCCAGAAGTCAACACACACAAACACAGATACGTATGTATGTATGTACATACATATGTCCAAGTCTAAATCCCACTCTCATCGTCTAGTGTTTTTGCCAATTGACATGCAGACCTGGCTGGCAGCCGTAAATCGGTATAAATAATTCATTATTGCCGCCTCGATGCGCATAAATCAAGTCCAAAAACTGAACTGTAAAGCCAATGCAACCCAAGCAGCAGCAGCAAACTCCAGCTCCAGCTTTGCTCTTCGCATGTCTTTCAAACATTTTCAAAATGCACTAAAAACAAGAAAATCTTAAAAACTAAAAAAAAAAAAAAAAGTTCAAAAAAGATAGTACTGGAGATGCCGGGGATTGAACCCGGGGCCTCTCACATGCAAAGCGAGCGCTCTACCACTGAGCTACATCCCCATGTGACGAGCCAGCGCTCAAATTGCATTTTGCTTGAGCGAGAAAGGGATGCAACGAGCTCGCACGAAAGGCAGGCAAAACAAAAGGTAAATATTAAATGCAAATATTTAAAAAACAAATAAAATATATAATAGTTTTATAAAAAGTAAAAGCAAAATAAATGTTTAACATCATTTGAGTTTATTTATTTAGCCACAAACGAGGCAAGTACATTTTAATTAAAAATACAGTTAGAAGTAAGTTACGTAGCCTTATTAATTACCTTATTCACATATCATACCTGAGTTGTGAGAAACTTAATACTTGCTACTCACCCTACCCTCTGGCTTGTATAGGTATTTTGGCCATCACAACACACATGGGGATGTAGCTTAGTGGTAGAGCGCTCGCTTTGCATGTGAGAGGCCCCGGGTTCAATCCCCGGCATCTCCAAGTACATTTTTTTTAAATACCCATTTCTTTTTTTTTGTTACTCTTTGTGATGCTCATGCAAATGGTTTTGTATATAAAAATGATTCGTCGTCTGTTTCGTACAGCTAGGTGAAATATTCCGATTTTGAGATCACAATCGATCGCATTTTTTTCGCTTCTTCGTAAAATCGATAAAGTGATCCATGCTGCTAACAGGCGAACAGCATGGGAGAGCCAACGTCTCTGCTCTCTTCCGCACTGTGCTCTGTGTTGTTTTCACACGCCCGCATGATCAGTTGTTGTTGTTTTTAGCCTTTATGTAATGTAAAATATACAAGACAGAATGAGACAGAGATAGCCAAGGCGAGAGCCAAAGAACCGTGACAAAAATGCACGCACACACTCGTAAATACTTTTTCTTATACACAAACACAGATGCGGGCCCAGCAATTAAGACTCGTTGTGTGTGTGAGTATGTGCGTACATGTGAGTTGAAAAAAACATTGTGCTGGCAAATGCTGTTTGCCTGGTTGTTCAACTAAAAAGATTGAACGATTTTTGCACGGTTTTTTGACGTCGAAACAATTCATTTTTAGGTTTTTTGAGTTCTCTTTCCATTAAATTGATTCAATGTCTGCGTCTATGTGTGTGTGGGATTCTTCAGTGCAAATGTAATTACAGTTTCAATAGCGTTGCATTACCTTTGCGCCACGGGAACGATCTTCAAGTACCGTTATGCTATTTGACCGATAGAAAAGACAGACTGAAGGGATTATATGGCGGATCATTGGGGTAAGAGCATAAGTCTTTGTCAATGAGGCGAATTGGTTCAATAAATCTCCTTCTTTTAACTATCGAAGATTATTAAAAGCCTGTTTTCTCATTAGATATTCACCCCACAGAAGCCCCCTCTCCCTTAGATATCTTAAGCTCTCTTTGGTTGCCACCTGGCATTCCATTTGAAAAGCCAATTTAAATCATTTATTAGCCGTAAATCCCAAAGCTAAAGGCTTAAAAACACAAACTTTATTTCCTCTGGACTGTTTTTTTTTTTTTGTTTTCTTTCTCCGAAAACTTTTATCAGCCTGTCTCTATGTCGCTCTGAAGCTATCTTTGTCTATCCCTCCCGAGTTGGGGAATAAATTTTTCGCCTAAGAAAAAGGTATTTTGCTTAATCCCCAAAACGTTTCAAATTATTTTTTTCCTCTTCTCCTTCGTTTCGAAAAGTTGCATTTAATTTCGCGCGAAAATTTCCTATAAATATTCATGCAAATAGAAGGGAACGGGTGGGGTGGAAAATAGGGCTCGAGGAAATCCTTTGAAAAGATAAACAAGTCGAAAACAGAACCGACCAAATGCAAAAGGCAGCAGGTGCCGCCCTTCACTTTTAATTAAATGTAAAGAGTTGCACTTTAAAAATACATACATACATATATAGACATTAAATTTTTCGTAATGCAATTTCATAATTGCAAATATGCATACCGAGGACTGCCCCAGTCGCTTCTTCTCTCTGGAAAACTAATTAAAACGATAAGAGAACGCGGTAAAATTGTTTGTTTGCCTAAAACCAAGAATAGTCAAAAAATAAGCAAAATATATATATCTATGTATGTATAACTTTTGGTTAACTATTTCATTTTTGATGTTTATCTAGCTGAAATTTGCATTGCTGTTTGGTTTGGCCCAACATGTGTGTGTGTGTGCGTGTGTGTGAATGGGTAGAAAACAAGAAGTCAATTTACTTCAATGGCCCATGCGGAAATTAAATAAATTCCATGAGACCAACCAACCCACCACCCACCCAACCACCATAACATAATACCGAAACCAAAAGGACTCAAATTTGGCAGCTGTCAGCTGTCAATATGGGTACAAGGCCCGGAACAGACCAAAGTACAGTTTGTCCAAAAAAAGCGAAAGGACTTTTTGGCCAACAATTGTTAGCTATATATGTTTCTATGTCTGTGTGTGTACATATGTGTACCCCATAAAATTATCTCAATGGATTTTCGCATTGTCTCATGTTAGTGGTTAAAAATTTCAAGGATGCTGCATATACATATGGTGTACCTTGATTTCCTGATGCCCATACAGGTAATGCATTCAGTTGGAAGAAACAGTGGCTAGGTCCGATAAGAAGTATCCTCGATAGACAATGGGCGGCATGGGTATTAAATATGGTTGACAGTGAAAGCAAATTGAATGGCAAAAGCGGTGAAAAGCTTCATGGCTTAAATGGTAAATATGTATACATATTCATATCGAAAATGAAATTGCATGTGGCCAAGGATTAAGACCTATCAATCAGAGCACATATCAAGGGGTTTGCATTGCTACTTACAGATATGGATGTATTAATGCGTTAATATCTTAAAATTTAATACGCTTTTGCCATAATTTACAACACAAATCCATGAAAAATGCAAATTTTAGCTTTTTGATTGTTTATTTATTTTGTTTCAATAAATAATGAGAAAATCAAAATTAATAGAACGTCTAATTGTTTGGCCAGGGACTGTATTGGGCAATGATCTTCTGTCTACTTGAACTCCCAACCGACGAGCTTTTTGTGCGCAGACTTAGTTCCATAACTGTAAGTTATACACGTTTATTCAATAAAAGTAAACTGGCAACTCTAATGCTCTCTCTCATCAGCCGCTCTCCCCTCTCTCTCTCTCTTTTTTTTATCTTATTCTCTCCCTCTCTGTGTATTTGTAGCTTTGGCGCGCGCGTTGCTCATTTCGTTTCCATATCAAGTTTCGAGCTCACCTGGTCCTCTTCTACATACGTTTCTCATTTGGTATAGGGTCTTAGTTTGGGTTTTTGGACCTCTCACCTGTGGCTTTGCAATCAGTTACGAATTGCCCGCGAAAACGTTAACAACGTTTCGAGAAAAAGAGACCCGCGTCCAAGCACTTCGCTAATAGAAGAAGCAACAGTAACAACAACAGCAACAACTAACAATAACTGTTTCAAGTGTTTCGTACCTGTGTGTCCGTGTGAGTGTATGTGTGCTTGTGTATATGCAATATCCTCACCCGCGCACCCTCCCAGCACCCTTTTATTTTGCGACACTCTCATTCTCTCTTTGACGATCAAAGAGTTATTTTTCGTGTGTGCCGAGTTTTTGGTTGTTGTTGCACTTCATTAAAAGATAAGTAAGGCTTAAATTGCAACAACAACAATACATCAACAACAACATCAACAGAGAGCGCGTGTGTACGATATCTTTCCCGCCTTCATCATCCATCACCTTCAATCCACTCAGTGACAACAATTGCATACAAAAAATAAGTTTAACAACAAATTGCAAACAACACTAAAAGAAATAACAACAACAACAACTACAAACAACAAGTTGGGAATTTTTGGTTTATTTCAGTGGTAAGTCAGAAAGAGATAGAAATAAGCAAAAGCAAATGGCAAGGAAACTAGAAAAATTGATATGCATGTCAAACCTCAGTTATCCAGCCTTGATACAGTTTCACAAGCACTGAGTCAACAAATTTGATCTTGAAATTATTGGCAAATTAATTGCAATGTTCAGAGGGGAAAAAAGTTAATTATGTATTTATATAATTTGGTTAATTCTATTATTATAAGCTACAATTTCCGCTACCCTCTTATACATTTTGTTTGTAATTCTCAACTAGTTTCAGCTTGGAGGGAATGGCAAATCCTTTGCGAATTATAAAAAAATTTTAAAAAAAGTCCAATTCAATTTACTTAAAAATATCCAAATTCAGAAATATGAAATATATAAGAAAGTAAAACATTTTAAAGGAACATTTTAAAGTTTTTCTTTATTGGATTGTTTATATCTTCTGTCTTCATGTTTAATTTATGAATTTAATAAATGTTTTTAAAATAATGTCTATATTAAATACGTTTATTTGATAATGATATAAAGATCATTTAAAAATTTATCTAATTAATGCAAACAATAGTTTTATACTAAAACTTAGAATGATTCAGATCTCTATAATATCTATTCTAGGTTTAGGATGTGATTTAACTTATTTCTTAACTATAGAGTAGATAGTTTCCCTTGTGCCAAACAAAAATATAGCTCAAGTTTCGAAGTTCAGCCTTCCAGCGATAACTGAAAATTGAAATCGAAATCGAAGCTACTCAAATTGGATGTAATCGAAACATGATCTGAAACTGAAATTCTATTTAAAAACTGGGAACTTTTAAAAACTTTATTTGCTTTTAAAATGATGTACAAAACCAAATTGGTTTCAGTTAATAAAATTATAAATGCATAACTAATAGATTTGTCTCTAAATATCTTGACAAAAAAACAAAAAAGGACCAATCTATAAGCCCAGTGAGAACAAAAAGGTTATTTGTTTGTCTCTTTCTCTCCATTCGATAGCAATTGAAAATTAAACTAAATAGCATAACAATTTGCAAAAGCAATAAGCTAAATAATGAAATGTGCAATTATATTTTATAATATTATTTATCTTTCAATTTACAAATCACGCGAGTGAAAAGACAGAGAGAGAGAGAGAGAGAAAGAGAGGGAGAGTGTAAGCCACACGCAAAAACTAATAAAACTAAATCGAAATTAAAAAAAAAAAACCAGCCAAATGGTGTTGGGCCAGTTTAATGGTCAGACAAGAAGAGCAAAAACAACAATAATAACAACATAACTTACATAATAATTGTTTTGATTTGTTTGCCGTTGTTGTTGTTTCAGCTCCTTTTCGCTCCACAGCTAAGCAATCCACCTCCGCCCCTTGGAGATCCCCCTTTTACATATATGTGGCTTAGCTGTCCCCATCCATCTAGACATTGCATAAGGCCATTTTCGAATGCGACATGCATGCGATTCCCCTCACTCCTCTTGCACTCTTTTTCACTTGCTTATTTCTATGATACCCTTCAGTAAGTGGCATATGCAGCTAGCGCTTGAGTTTGTCGTTGAAATGGCAAGATTTTAAAGATACATTAAATAAACATTGATCTGTCTTGTCTAAGAGTTATTTCGAGTTAGCATCTATAAAAAACCCATTGAAATCAATTTATTTGAATTTTCAAGTCTGATACCATTTAAAAATATGCTAAATTGGGATTAAACAAAAAAATATTATACTACACTTCTCAAAAACTCTTATCTTTGCAAATCGAAGAGTTTTGATAAACTCCTCAAAGTTTTGAAACCATTTCAATTGTCATTTTAGAATATGTAAACGTATCCAAAGTTGGGATTCTCTTCTTCTGGTCTTTATTAAAGTTATTACTAAGAAAAAAACACAAAGTTTGTTTATTTAACTCTTTCATTTATAAGTTTGTGCTTATTCATCTTGTCCTGTCTTAAGTTAGGTGAATTCTAATCTCAAATTTGATTTTGGATTAGATTTTCCTGCACCTTTTCTGGGATTGATTTAGCTTCTTTCTGTGGGAGTTAGTCACAGTATGCCCATGTCACAATATTGTTGATATTGCTGCCAAATCATGGGACTATATAGGCTAAATTGTCTAGAGTATAGAAATCGGAGTATTAATGATATTAGCCCGGCCCTCTCAGTTGGTATGTGTCTCTTTGTCTTTTCTTTAGCGTTTGCTTCGTCTTAACGTTTTATTCATAATTCGCTTTCAACTTTGTTAGCAAGTTGTAGTTGTTGTTGTTGGCACAGGCGTGCCACTCCTCCTTCTGCCGCACCTGCACCTCCCCCTTCCCTCTAATACCTCTGTTGACCAACCAGTGACAAGTCTGGCCTTTGGTATGCCAGCTATGTATCTTTTGAATCAGGTTTCTTTTGATGGTTTTTTACTACTATGATTTTTTTCTTACTTCACCTGATTTCTTATGCATTTTTGTCGCGTGTATTTCTAGTTTTTTCGTTTGGGTTCTTCTCTTTTTGTTTTCCTCCAGAGAGAGGAGAGGGGGCAGATATTGGGGACCAGAACTTGTTGTGCTTGTCACTGACCAGGCCAAACTATGCTAATTCAATTTGTATCTTTACCATTTAACACCGTTTCACTTAGGCAGATTTTCGCAGTTTTTAGCGAAACAGAAAACAGAAACGAAACGGATTTCATTCCATGCAATTCTCGCATTGCCTTGGGCATTGTCTTCCTTTCATGATCATTGTCGGTTGATGCTGAAGGCGTGTTTAACAATCAATCAAAAACTTTAATAAGCACTTCATAAGATGGTCAAAAAACCCAAGGAAAGACACTTGTAAATTTATCACAAAAAACACAAAAACCTCGACTTGAACAAGTAAAGTTTATGTAAGTCACAGGAAACTTCATTTATTTTTTGTTGTTGTATTTTGTGTTCTAGGCAAAATGTTTCAGTCTTTCTATATCTATGTGTGTATCTGTGTTTCAAGTGCCCCCAGAGCTGACGACATTGCCAGCAAAAATAATCAAAATAAAAGTGTAAAGATCGCCTCAAAGCCGAAAAGAGAAGCAGGCAAAGATTGAGCGGGAGAGAGTGGCCACTTAGAAGAGGCTGTCGATGTGGTAGGAACCTGGTCCTAACCGAAACAACCTAAAAAAAAAACCGAACCAACCAACAAAAAAAAACCAGAGAGCCGGGGTTAACTTCGACCGCGTCGAAGTTTGTATACCCTTGCAACTGTTTTGGTAATTCTTTCCTTAGCCATCAAAGTGTAAAAACGTTTTATCCAAAAAAACTAATGTTTGCGAAAGAACGGCCTTCAATCTTAGCATAGGATATAAAGAACTTTTTGATGAAAGTCACTGTTTTCCACTTATCGTTTCTATGGGAGCTATATGATATAGTCAGCCGATCTTGATCAAATTTGGCACAATCATTAATAAGAACATAAAACTGACAAATACCTACTTTTATGACAATAGCTATAAAATTAATGAAGTTATTGAGAAAGTCACTGTTCGTGACTTTGCCGTTTGTATGGGAGCTACATGATATAGTCACCCGATCTTGATCAAATTTGGCACAATTATTAACAAAAACACAAAACTGACAAATACCAACTTTTATGACAATAGCTATAAAATTAATGAAGTTATTGAGAAAGTCACTGTTCGTGACTTTGCCGTTTGTATGGGAGCTATATGATATAGTCACCCGATCTTGATCAAATTTGGCACAATCATTAATAAGAACATAAAACTGACAAATACCAACTTTTATGACAATAGCTATAAAATTAATGAAGTTATTGAGAAAGTCACTGTTTCGTGACTTTGACGTTTGTATGGGAGCTATATGATATAGTGGTCCGATCCGGCTGAATCCGAGATATACAATGCCTGCAGTATATACAAGCCTACGTGCAAAATTTCAGCTCTGTAGCTCTTACGGTCTCGGAGGAGTTCGCGTTGATCCAGATGGACGGACGGACGGACGGACGGACGGACGGACGGACGGACGGACGGACATGGCTATTTGAACTCGTCTCGTCGTGCTGATCAAGAATATATATACTTTATATGGTCTGAGATGCTTCGTTCTATGCGTTGCACACTTCTGACCAAAATTAATATACCCTTTTTGCAAGGGTATAAAAAGCATTCTGATTGTTAAATCTCTTCTGTTGCTGATGCCTCAGCCGGCAATTTTTTGCTTACCCTATAAGAACCCATTGGGTATATTAACTTGGACACGGCTAGTCAATTACTTTAATTACTAAACATTTTGTTTCAAAACTTAGGTACAGTTCAAAAAGTATTTCAAATTAACTTGCAGCTGCCTTTGGTTTAATATCACTAAACAAATTATGACCAAAACGTAAAGAAAATTGATTGGTTACGGGAAAAATGTATTTAGGTTTAGTAATTTTTTCTGTTTTCTCTCAGAAATCATGTTGACCAATTTTGAAATCAACATGAAAATCTACAGTAATTTTAAAATTGGTTCTAGTTGTCCAAAGTAAAATTTATTTAATTTAAATGCGTTCGAAAACTTTCTTCTGAAAATAAAGGATGGAGAAGAAAGTTCCCGAGTTAGATCTGATATAGATCTAACTCAGATCATTACAACAACAAATTTGATCCCTTTCGCTCGCTTTCCATCTGAACGATTCTTAATTCTTCAAGTTTAACATTTTAAAAAACTTAGCTTAAACTTAACGAGCAGAAGAGGCCAATTTAAAGTTTGATTAAAGAATTAGGAGGACTTTTTATTGCATCTTTTTAGTTTTGTTACAGGGAACAGCATTTTAAATGTTATTAATAGTATTATCCCTATTTTATCCTTTTCAAGGACCAGACTTTTTAATTCCAAGAATATTCAGATCTCAAATAATTGAAACGCAGATTATGAAGAGAATTATAGGGTATTCAGTTAACTTCCTTTCGTTGCCAGCACCCTACTTCTTCCGCTACCTTTCCCCCTCTTCCCTCTTTCACTGTCTTCCCTTTTTCGTTTTAACCGCCTCTTCACCTCTTTCTCTACCTTTCAAACTCATCTTTCTTGTTTTTTTCGGTTTTTTTATTTTTTTTTTTTTTTTGGCCAAGAGCTTGAGAAAATAAAAATTGATTCTAGAACCAGTTTTGGGTTTTCGGTTTTGTTGGGATCTTTGAGACTCTTCTCGGTTGATTCTACTTGATTTTGAAGTGCGCGTGTGTGTGTGTGTGTGTGTGTGTGTGTTTGGTTCGGTGTGCGTTATTCTCAAAAGTATCTTTGGCTTTTGTACTTGGTTAGCTGCTGCTGCGTGCTTGCTGATCGTTTTAGGCGTTTCTTCATTTATTATTATTATTATTATTTTTACCCTTTTGTTCACTTTTTATACCATACACCCATAGGGTGAAATGGTATATTAAAGTCGCCAAAATGTATGTAACAGGCAGAAGGAAGCTTTTCCGACCCCATAAAGTATATATATTCTTGATCAGTATCAACAGCCGAGTCGATATAGACATGTCCGTCCGTCCGTCCGTCCGTCCGTCCGTCCGTCCGTCCGTCCGTCCGTCCGTCCGTCCGTCCGTCCGTCCGTCTGTCCGTATGAACACGTAGATCTCAGAGACTATAAGAGCTAGAGTCACCAAATTTGGTACGTAGACTCGTGTATTACCTACGGTGGTCAAGTTTATTTCAAATTTTTGCCACGCCCCCCTCCGCCCACGAAATTTAAACAAATTTGATTTTCTTAAAGACTATAATAGCTAAAGACATCAAATTTAGTATGATTAATCTTTTAGTAAGCGCGCACAAATTTGTTGCAAAAAAAATTTGCCACGCCCCCCTCCGCCCACGAAATTTAAACAAATTTGATTTTCTTAAAGACTATAATAGCTAAAGACATCAAATTTAGTATGATTAATCCTTTACTAAACGCGCACAAATTTGTTGCAAAAAAAATTTGCCACGCCCCCTCCGCCCACGAAATTTAAACAAATTTGATTTTCTTAAAGACTATAATAGCTAGAGGCACCAAATTTGGTATGTATATTTGTTTAATAAATGCGCATATATTGTATATGCAACGATTTTGCCACGCCCCTTTCCGCCCCCGTAATTTGGAAAAACTCGATTATCTCACGTAATTTTCTACCTTTTGTAATTAAATTTGGCACACTTGAATTTGACACTAATACCCAGCAAAACACCAAATTTGATCAAAATCGGACAAAAAACAACGAAGTTATGCATATAAACGTTTTTCCATAAGGCCGTAGTTGGTCGTTGGCTGGTGGGGGCGCTAGGGTGCTCGTATACTTGAGTGAGGGAGAATTCTAAGATATGCTTGTAATAAAAAGCATGTGAAAATGCATTGGTTTAAAAAATTGGAAATATTTGTTTCACTGGTGTATGGTATACCTAAGTCGGCGAGACGACTTACTTACTTCATTTTGTTTGTGGTATGCCCTCAACCTCGGCAGCAGCAACAACAACAACAGCAACAGCAGAGGCAACAACATTAATAACAATAAAAAGCTTTCGTTTTCATTTGTTTTCGTGGTCCATTTCATTATAATTTATACATAACTTGTATATTTCTCGTCTCCATCTCTATCTCTCCCCTCTCTCTCTCTCTCTCTGGGCTTTTTGGAAAGTTCCCCTTCAACCTTTAAAAAAAAAAAAAGATAGTAACGAATCTGGAAACTTTATTCATAAATTGTTGCATTTTAGATGAGTTTCTTTTCATGAAAAAGTCTACTGCGACAATACTGCGACACTCTTTATAGGAAAGGGATGATCTATCGATCTGGATCTTGGGAATCTTAGATTTTTGGAATTTATATTTAAAACTCTTGATGGATGCAGAGAAATTTTGGATTTATTAAAAAAAGTGGCAATTTTTATACCCCAAAAACCATATTTTACCTCTTACAAAGCTCAAATTTCCATATACGAAATGTATATATAATCTAAAAACTTGATCTGGAGAAGAATATTAGTGTATACCCGGCGAACTCCGTTTCGCCACCAGATGTATTAGTTTTTTGTAACATTTCTTCTGAACTGTATTAAAGTCTAGCTGTACCCCACCAATACATTCCTTCCGTTTCATTATTGAACTTCAGGACCTGACAGTAAGGGCAGACATGACTCATCTGGCCAATGACGAACCATGAAACCATGATTAGTAGCTGGATCATATCAAAATGCAATACGATGGTATTGCTCATGTCGATCTAGTCGCGGTCTGTGCACGGGACTTAGCTACCCTTCCCCTATGCAGTTCACTTCTTTGCAAGCGAAGCAAAATCGGTCAAGCCGTTTCGAAGGATTATGGCAACGAAAACTGTTACACGAAAATTTAATATATATAAATATTTATAAAAGAAGATAGATAATAACCCAGGACTCTAACTTTTCAAGCCTTTGTTTTGCTTGCTAGAAGATCGAACTGAATATTATAATATTAAGGACAAATTCCTTTATGTTATCTTCAAGTCTTGTTCTCTTTTCGTTTTAACCTGAGATCGAGATTAATCTTGAACTTTTCCATATTATTTATAACTAAAACTTTCTTCATGGCTCTTCTAAATGCCCAACTGAAGCTATAAATCATTCCATTCTATTCCAATTAGTGCAGGGTATCTCAAGGTCGACAAAAACAGTTTGTCTGTCTGCCTATTGTTTTTATTTTTTATTTTTCAATCTTCCTCAAAATAAGGCCTTGAGAACATTAAAAATTCAATAATAAGTATTCGTTGAAATAACAAACGACGAAAAAAAACAACAACAAAAAATGGCATAATAATCAACTATGCAACAACAAAAAATTGAAAAACTTTTGCAAATGAAATAATATATGATCGTTGAAAATGTATTCAATCAGTTGGGTTAGGTACTTGGTTAGTCGAGGAAGCGACGATGCTTCAGTCAGTCTGTTGAAATGCAATTGTCTGGATTTTCCCACGTCACTCAACGAAAACCAACAACAACAACAAAAAAGGGAAATATTGTGAAGTTGTTGGTACTACAATGCAAATTTTTGCTATGGGAATCCATACCCAAATATATTTGCTGTGTGAGTCACAATTTGGTTTATTCAAAAGAATACAGAATAAGTCATTAATAAAAGTTTTTGCTAATTGAACTGGAAAAAAACGTAACTAATTAATACAACAAAAATAAAAAAAAAGAAGAAAAAATTAAAGTTATGCTTGAACAACTCTGCATCTTAACAAGGTAATCTCTTAATTGCGCCGAATTTATTTCATCTGTTTAGTATTTGTGATTCTATTGCCGTGATCAACGTCACTCAAACTCGTATTTAAGACGAAGTAGGATGGTGTTTAGAAAACGTAGAGCATAGTTAGAACGACTAAAATCGAATTCATTTGGTATTGAACACACAGAATCATAGCAAATCAAATATTAAGTCGGTTTTCCTCTTTTGAAGGTTACATAAGAGATTACCAACAACTTGGGGAGTTTGTAAAGTTCTTGGCTCAAGTTCGACTTAGTTGCCTACATATTTACTTTACCTACTACCAGAAGGCAACTAATTCCTAATTTTACCTTAAAATTAATGTTCCTGTTCTCAGCAGAACTTTATAAGTTGCAAATATTTCTGAAACTTTCTAGTTCTTTGTAAAAGTAAGGTTTTTTGTGATAAGTCATTGGATTAAGACGAGAATCAGTTAGTTCCTTTATTTAGTATCTTGCGACCTGTTGAAGTTTTACTTACAATTAGATATAAACAAAAGAAATGATTTTCAAAACAAGTGAAATGAATATTTTTAATATACTCCGCACATTTATGAACAAAATTGTTGTAGACTTAAAACAGACTTAATCAAGACGATAAAAACTAACAAAACTATCAATATTTCTAATTCAATTAATACAAAAATCGGTTAAAACTACGAAAACTATTAATGGTTCTTAAAAATTTTGATACCCTTCCAAAAAGGGTAAATTCATTGTGGTCAGAAGTGTGCAAAGCATAGAAGGAAGCATCTCCGACATTATAAAGTATATACATATATTCTCGATCAGCACGACGAGACGAGTTCAAATGTCCGATCGTCCGTCCGTCCGTCCGCCCGTTCGTCTAGATCAGCACATACTCCTCCTAGACCGTAAGAGCTACATAACTGCATGTAGGCTTGTATATACTGCAGGGGTTGTATATCTCGGATTCAGCCGGATCGGTCCACTATATCATATAGCTCCCATACAAACGACAAAGTCACGAACAGTGACTTTTCTCAATAACTTCGTTATTTTCTAAGCTATTGTCGTGAAATTTAACATTAGTGTGTTCATTACACTTATAAGCAAGCGACTGTGCCGAATTTGATCGTGTGACTATATCATAAAGCTCGCATAGGAACGATCGGTCAAAAACAGTGACTTTGATCATTAACTTCATTATTTCCTATGCTAAGATTGTAGGCCGTTCTTTCGCAAATATTAATCACTTTAGATAAAACGTTTTTTCACTTTGATGGAAATGGGTAAGGAAAGAGTTACCAACAAAGTTACAAGGGTATACAAACTTCGGTGCGATGTCAATTATGTGTAATATAAAATGAAATATGAAAATTTTAACATAACAATAAATACCAAATATTTCTCAAAGGATATTACAGACACGTTTATATTATAGTGCTGACTAAGCTCTGTTTATAATAAAACAAGATTGCAAATTAAAAAAAAACTATTTATGCCAAATTTACTATAGCAATTAAATTTTAGTTATGGAAATATTGGTAAGTTGAAAATAAAAACGCAAACCAAATGCTCATGTTTCCTCTCACTTGACTAATCGTAAAATTCACAAAACCTTTTCCCAGTTTAAGTGCAATTAATATAGCTTCCCCTCGCTCTATCTCTCTCGGTCTCTGTCTGGCAGTCTCCATCTTTTTCCACTTGTATATATAGTATAAAAAGTAAATTTATAGATACTTATGTAAACCATTCACATTTCTCAAATGATGCATCACGAGTTGAGCACAAAACAACTTATGACAATTATAATTCAAAGGCAAACAACAGTAAAACAAAATAGAATGTCGATAATACTTAATAAAGAATAATAACAACAACAACAACAATAAATAAGGAAAACAAAAAGAAGAAGAATGACTAAAAAGTTAACGTAATAAATTAAACAAATGCTGACGACATCGAGAGTTTTACTTTTCAAGTGTCGTCCGACTGAGATTTTTTATTTTGTTCCCAAAAACAAAATACAATAAACAAATACTTCAATGAAATCACAGTAGAAAAATACTTTCGCTATCACTGAAAATAATCAATTTGTAGTAACCATATTTCACTTGATTTAGATAGTTTCGGTAGTTAAGCCTCGTTCCTTTCCCCTTTCCTCCTCCACCTTCTTATTGAATGCGAATTATTAATTTTCTGTTGACTTTATCAAACACACAAAAAAGAAAAAACAAATTATTGTCTATCTTATCTTTCAGTTTAAACACAGGGTAAATAATTGCTCAACGAACACTTTGGTCAACATACAAAAATATGTCTGATATGCATATAATTAAAAAAAAAAAAAGCAATCAAAACCAAAACGATGACGTCAATTTTATTGAGAATATTTACTTTTGTCATCTTCTTGGCTTTGGTGCTGCTGCTTCAATGGCGGGGAAAGCCATTTATAGTGAAATAAAAAATTGATTAGCATCTTTGGGTTTAGTTTCTTCAGAAACTAAAAAGTCAGTTAATGCTTGATAACAACTAAGGAATACCAGAATTTTGTGGTAACCGGAATTGCCTTGAAAAGGGCATCAATTTTAAGATGATGATCTTTTAAACTCTCAAGCCATTTAATTGGAAATTCCAGCTAGGCGATCATTGGATGAGGCATTTCCCTAGATGGTTGAACTAGAAGAGTTAATGGAAGTGTAGCTAAGTGTGTGTTAAGTGAGTCTGGAAACAGTGAGACACTGAATAGGAAGGGCATTACGGTATGAATGGAAATATTGACTTGATCTTTTCTTTTGTCACATGTTGAGTTAGTTAAATAAATTAAAAATTGCCATAAATACACTGCAGTTCATAAGGTTAGTTGACGGTTTGGCTATAATGCCAACCAAAGTGATGGAGCAAGAGTTAATGTTAATATTATTCTATTTATAGCTCTATGAAGTAGGAAGTGTATAATCATGTTTAGTATATTTTACTTAATGAAGATTGTATTTAATCTTATACAGACATTTTACCGACTGAAAGTATTAATTAAATATTCTTTCAGCTTAATCACAAAACTTCTTATATAAAAACGCCTTTATTTAATCGTCATTTTCCTAAATAGATAAACGAGTAAAAATACACACAAGTTAAGAATTTCTCATTTGTTTTTAGATTACTTTGGATCTTTTTTTTTAATAGATTGCAACTCTCTAAATATGTAGCCCCTTATTGAATCGTAAATTATATTATTCAATTTTCTATTACGAAATCTTGAAGTAAAATGTTAAATATTATACTAGAGAGCTTTAAATTGAACAAAAATCAAGATTTTATAGAAAAATAATAAGAAATATATATAGATATATTAAAAATATTAAGAGAGAAGTCTCACATTTCATTCTGGAATTTTCTTTGAAAGTAGAAATTACAGGTAGTTCAATAAAAGTTTTTCTTTATGAGTGTTATAAATATTTTAAAATTTGAGGAAATTTTATTATAATAATTCCAGTTTAGCCTTTCAATTACAGGGAGTTATATACATTGATACATAGGAAAGGTTCTTTCAGCAAAAATATCCTGTTTTGGGCCTCTGATTCCAAATATGAACTTGGATGTTCAAAATATCCTAGTCGCAAAATGGAACCTACCAGAATCGAATATAAATAGGTAAATATACAAATGTTAATTATGGGTGAAACTGGTGATGTAAATTTCAATAAAAGCATCGATGACTTTGTTTATTGATGGTTTCAATGTTAATGATCTGATGGTTTTCTAAATTAATAAAGTTCACTGTTTTCTAATAATTAAAAGTTCTCATAAGGTATTAAAAAAAATATGGAAACCCGCTGGTCTCTTCTCTCACTGTTAGTCTTATATTTTAAGAACAATTTGATAAAGTATTTATGGAGCTCTACTTTGCGAAGTAAAATAACCTGAATTGGGCATCATTCAATTTATTGAAACTGTTAACATTTTTACAGCAAAACTCTCTTCTTTCTATTGATGAATAGAGAGTTCAATGTCAATTAATAAGATCACAGCGAATACCGAATACTTTGATATATATTTTATATAATTATATAATTTATGATAATAAATTATTCGAAAGCAATTGTCGAGTATATAATAGACATCTGCATGAGTTGCAATAAAGTGACATTCGAATGTACAACAGCTAAATTGAGATGAGTGAATACGAGTACAAAGCCGAATGAGTATGAATGAGTGAGTCATTTTGCAAAGCACTCGGACGCACAATGTTGAGGCAATGAGTACAAGTGAAACAAGCGAAAATGAGAGGATAGGCTTTCGAATGTATTCGAATGTCAAAAAAAAAGCAGTGGCTATTGTGTCTGTCAAACTTTGGCACTCCACACGAAATACAATGCATGTTCTGTGATACCCGAGTAATTCGAGTGTTTTCAGAATGTCTCACTCTGACTCAATTCGCTTTGCATGAGTGTCAAAATATACCACTACTCTATACACATTCATTCATTGTGTGCATCTCACTGATTCAATTCTATCCATTCAAATGTACTCAATTTTGCGTATTGAGTGAATGGAGCCATGCATCTGCTAAATATCTCGATTGAAGAGGCCCTCTCAGTGAACATTGTAAGCGATTAGAGTTAAGCTAGTTAATGGGCCTTGGACAATGGTTTTCTATTTATATTTGTTTAGCATTTATCGTCAATGTGGCAGTCCTGTGCTTATTTAAATATAACATTCAATGTCTCCCTTTCATCGACTACGCCCCTGTGCACTTATTGTCTAAATGACTGGGCTGGCTGTGTTTTGTCGCCTCGGGCGCCTGAGAATTGTTAGCAATACTTTGTCTGACTGAATCTGAATGGTTTTTTAGCTGGGAAACTCTGCAAAACTGGTTATGATTTGTTGTTAGTTGTTTTTATTTTTGCTTCATTCTCTCCATCGTTTTTTACCAGTTCTTTCTTCTCTGATATTCAATGACAATGGCAAATAACAATTGTGGGGTCGCTTGGCACCTGCAGTTTGAGAAAAATCAACAGCAACAACAACTACAACATTAAATATAAAAGAAGATGCCTGGCATTTAGCATGTTAATCAAACTGCGTCAATGACAAACAGGCCAAGTAAATATTTGTTGGAAAAATAGTTATGAAACTTTTGCATGAGCCATAGCCAGGGTAAATAATTATGTAAATTGAAAACCAAAACGAAAAGTCAGTGAAGGAATGTGCAACAAGTAAAAATAAATATTTGTTGGGAGTTTTGGGCTAAAGAATATTGCAACTATTGGGAAAAAAGTGTAAAAAGATAAAAGAAATGCTTATTCTATTATCTATTTATCGATTTTAAAGTTCTTAAGAAAATTCTAATCCGCTTTTTACCATTTTAATTTCATTTTCGCAAAATGTATTTGTCAAGTTGTGGGTTCTCCTTTTCGAAAAGTTTCGAGAGAATCGTAGAAAACTTTAATTAAATTTGCAATCAAGCATGAAGTACAAAAAATCAGACACACACATACACACAAACACACACATACACATATCAGTCAATGTGAAGTGGTATCCCCTTCCTCTCCTCGTCTCTTTGGTTATCTGTCGGTTCGACTTGACCCTCCTTCAACCCGCCTAGTTATAGTACATAGATTCCATCTCTACTTCTCCATTGTTGTTGTTGTCGTTGTTGCTGCTGTTTGTTTATTTAAGCGGTTTCTCATCATTAAAGTAAATTAGCCGTTAGGTACAGGTACACAGCCATAATAACAACAACCAACTAGTTAGTTGATTCTGACGCGATGCCAGACAACCGAAAACCGACAAAAAAAATTAAACTTTTGTCCCATAAAACGTGTCGTGTGAGTGCGGCAAATTTCTAACAATAATATTAAATTCTAAATTTAATTTCCTTAAGTTTTCTTTTTTATTGCCAAATGATAAGTTAAATGTATTTATTTTTTTAAATTTTTTGGCAAATGATAAAACTTGGCGAACTGATTGCAAAGTTCAATGGGATTTCATTCATATTCGATTGCCGAATGAATAAACGAAATTTATTTAGTTGGTGCTAAGGGGAACCAAACAATGAATGACTCATATTAGGACAGAGATAGATATACAAAAGATAAGTGCGATAAGTGTAAGAAAATAAAATCTTTATATAATATATTCACATAAAAATTTGACAACGGATAAATGGGTCAAGATATGAGCTTATATCCACATATCCACATATCCACATATCCATATCCACAATTTGTTTCTACTTTCGGCCTTTAAATTCTACAAAGAAACATTGAACTTTTAACGATAAGTTATGATAACAAAAATGATCTAATGTTACTGCTATAAAAGAAAGGGCTTAAGTTGTCTAGTTTTTATCTGCTTGTATCAATAGAACAAAAAAATAGCTAGCTACATCAATATTATATTTCTGGTTTAAATTTTTTTAATCAAATCCAATAGTCAAGTTTGTAGCCAAAGTCCAATTATTACAAATTAAAACTTTTTAAATGCTTCATATCAACACCAGAATCACTCTTAATGACATATCAGCACTTTGGCGCGCCTAGCGGTCAACTTGGCAATGTTATCTCGTTCAGAACCAAATGTTTCTATCTATATTTTAACTATATCTGATACGATTTTTACGAAATTCGGCTTAATAATAGATATTAATTGTATTATTACATAGTTTAAATAAAAATGGCTTCTCTTTGGGTTTCAGAACCAAATACTTTTGTATAACTCTGTAATTTCTTTTTTGAATTTTACAAAATGTGGGATAATCCATTTATTAAACAATTTACTGTCTTAAATTGAAATACTTTCCCAAACTTTTATAACAAATTTATAAACCATTAAAAAGAGACATCTCAGATCACCGATTTCCGGCTCTAGGTTCTATCAAATTGAAAGTGTGTGAGTGTAGTCAGTTTCGCTTTGTTTCCATTTCAATTGTTTCATAACGTCAGTTCCGCTTCCTAATAGAACAAAGCGGTGAGGTGCGGGGGGAAGAGTGAGAACGGAGAGTCTATAAGCCCACATGCGAGTATTAAACAATTATTATTATTATTAATATTACGTGTCTTACCTATTATTGTTGATTTTAGGCAACTATTTGTTGCTGTTGTTTGTTGCTCTTTTTTTTTACTTTTCGCTTCATTGTTTACTTTGTTTGTGAATTAAAAATCGCTTACAATTGAATATGATGCTGGGACGATAATGATTTCAAATGGAAGGTGGCGTCGGCGGTGAGGATCAAGGGGAGTGCCAGGGGTACTCAAGGTCGAACTCATCCCGACTGACAACCAAAATCAAAATTGTTCAGTAAATTAAGCTAATGTTAATTCTCATAAATCTTAAAACAAAAAAAAAGCACCCATTCCCTTCTCCCTTTGCCTCGCTACCTTTGTGAATGATTCAACAAGATTTGCACCTCAAAAAAACAAAAAAAAAACAAAAACATTATAATAAATTTTAACAAACGCGGAAAACAAAATGCCTTTTTGTAAATGTTTGTGCCTTTTTTTCGACGCAAGGCTTGGCATTTTCTTTTTTGTTTATTTGAGTTCAGGGTCGTTGGAAAGTTTCGTGTCGTACATATTACAGCAATTAATATAAGAATGCAGTCCCCTATGTAGTATATATTTATGTGATTCTCTGACAAAACGAGCGTGGTTTATTGTGAAAAACCGATCAAAGCGAAATTTGCATTAATCCGAATCTCTCAGAACTTCCCCAGTTGTCAAACTTCCTGCACACGTTGGAAAATTGTGGGAAAAACGATTATCGTAAAGTGGAAAGTTTCCCTTCAAGGCACTTTAGGGGAAAACTTAAGGTAGAAGAAGAATAATAAAAAGCTGAAACACTTCTCTCGTTGTCAAATTTCATATTCGAAAATATTGAAAGACTGATCTTTGGACAAATTTCGCACACAAATTCTCTAACTATGAAAGTTCTGTAACTCTAACCTCGAAATATTTTTAAACCTTTAAAGTTTTATCAAGTACTTTGTGGCCTATTGATCAATTTCAATTCAAATATATTTCCTTCATCATGTAAAAATCTTACGCTCCTATTTTTAAACATTGAAGTTCACAAATTTCAGAGTAAATCCGTTTATTTTGAGACACTGTGGGAGGGGAAAAATCTCTTAAATAAGCTTTTCTTGCATTGATTCTTATGAAAGATCACGTTTTTAAATTTCTGGCACCTTTTTTGAAATGATGCACGTCGTCAACTTTTAGAAGTTCCTCAACTGTGTGAAGATTATTTCTGAAGACTTTAAGAACATCTACTGGTAAATTTTGATCGTTGTACATAAAAATTAGTAATTTCCTCTCACATCAAGTTGCTAAATTTCATACCACTTCACTATATAGGGAAAACTCATGACGAAATGTATCAAAAAACTTCATCTCGAATTAGCGTAGACTGTTATGTAAGGATACGTTGCTATGCACGTTGCCAAACTTCCGGCGAACCAATCATTGCGAAATTTGAGGAAGTTTTATCAAGGAACTGCACGTACTTAAAAGCAGCTAATCATCGAACTTGCATTCTTCCATTCTCCTAGGTCACGTTGCCAAAATTCTCGCTTCAGTCACACACACACACAAACTTCACACAATCATTCATATTGTGTAACTTCATACATAATATATTTTCTAATGAAAATTCTCTACAATATTCTCTTTGGCGCATTTAAAAAGTGTGAGAAATTGATCACATGGAAATTTGCATATATGCAATTCGCCAACCCGTAACAGGTTGCCAAACTTCAGACACACGTTCTCCATCCCTCTAATCGGATTTACATAAGTTGAAGGTCGTCAAAGTGTGTATAATTTTTGTTTTAACCAACTTTTGAAAAATAAAAAACTGAAAATAAATCACGTTGCCTTCTGCCCACCGACGCCGCCTCCGCCGCCGATAAGCTTCAATTGTGAAAATCAATTTCTGACCCATGAGCACATGCTAACGGAATTTCTATAGGTGGTTTTTGCAGTGGAGCGTACAACAAAACTTACACTTAAGCACGACCATAAAAATATTAAATAGAATTTGAAGTAAACAATAACAACCAGAACACAAAATTCATAACTTAAAGATTTTTGGCACGTAGAATTTGATACCTTTATCGAGTGAGAAAACTTGTCGTTAATGTCGGGGGTTGTCTGGAATGTAGGCCAACATATTGCCAATGACATTTTGTCGTCATGTCGCCCACCATGACCAGAAAGAAAGAACATATCAATTTTGATAAGGACGTGTGTGTGTGTGTGTCCATGAATCGTCCGATAAGCTGAATGTTGAAGTTGAATGGACAAAAATTTCTTATCACCTAAAAAATACCAAATAAGAAACAAACTTACTATAACCATAAAGATATAGATCGTCGAGAATTACATCATAGATGTGCATCATGTTTGGTTTCATCATTTCTTCTCGATCTATGACTTTGCAATATCATTTATAACTTTGCCGATAAAAATTGAAGGTCTCCAATGTAAGAGAGAAGAGGCAGAGAGAACAAATCTCTCATTGGGAATTCTTGCCGTTTCTCGCTTATCACAAATGCCAAGTTTAGTTAAAATAAAAAAATTGGAGATGAAGTAGAGGAAATTGTGTGACATTGAAGTCGACTAGAAACTACGCTTTATTATGGGGAACTAATGGTAATGGAAATCAGATGAAACTCTAATATTCAAAATGTATTTTCTATGTTGAATAAATGAAAACGACAAAAATATTTGATTTTCAATCCTAGCAATGATTTATTCCATGTTTTTTCAATATTACAGTATAGTTACAAATAGTTAAAGTAGTTGTCGTATACGTAATACAAATAACGTATACGACACGTGACCGCTTTATTAAAAAAGCTAATGTTTTTTTATGATCTACTTAGTCAAGTGCGTTTGAGTTTGAACAAGGCAGAGTAAAATATTTAAGTCCCTTTTTTTATTCATTTATTATTTTACTTTTTTTTTTTTATTATTTTATGTATTATTATTTTTGTATGCCCAATGCTTAAAATCTATATAAAGTTGTAAGTTTATGTCGTCGTATTGGGAAGAAGATACGAAAATGTTCTTACCTAAAAAACAGTTCGCAATTCTTTGTCAGGAAGTTAAGAAAGGAGAAAAGAACCTAATTTCCATCTAGGAAACTAGATAAATAGTAACAGATCCGTATACATTTTAACAGTTCAAGAGATACAGTGAAGCAAACACGAATTAAAGTTAAAGGATTAGTCTTAAGCCTTTGCCCCTTCATCCTCTTTCCCTTTTAATTGGAAACAAACAGGAGTTTTAGGAACTTTATACTTCTTATGTTCATTGAAAATGGATTAACCTTATCTTCAGATTTGTTCATCAGCATTCGATTAATAAAAGAAATACTTAAAATACTTACTTATTCTCATTTACAATGGGAACTAAATTCATTGTAAGGACTGTAACAAATACAACCTTTTAGCTTGAATGCCCCTCCTAGAGTTCCTTTTTCTTGAAAGGGTATAAAGACAATTAAAAATATATACATATAACAAGTGAGAAACCAAAACGTAATTGCGAATGAGTTCACTCCGCAATCGTCAATAAACAATGAAGCATGGCTTCAGTGAGGCCACAGTTTGCTGTAACGAAACATATTCTCTTGACTAATCTCTCCCTATTTCTCTATGTTGATCTTACAGACACAATCAGCAGAAACATGTCCAGTTCACCCAAAACGCCAACGCCACCCACATTGCCGCCGGGAGTGACGAAAGTGTGTCACATTGTCAAGCGACCCGATTTCGATGGCTATGGCTTCAATTTGCACTCGGAAAAAGTGAAACCAGGACAGTTTATAGGCAAAGTTGACGCCAAATCTCCAGCTGAAGCGGCAGGCCTTAAAGAGGGTGACCGCATCCTCGAGGTGAACAGTGTGTCCATTGGCAATGAGACGCACAAACAAGTGGTGGCTCGCATTAAGGCCATTGCGAATGAAGTGCGTTTGCTGCTGATCGATGTTGATGGCAAGGCTCCTGTGCCACAGGACGCAGTGACGACGTCATCGCCCGTGTCCACACCAACAACTCCACCACCACCACCATCTGCAGTCAGTGTGAATGGTAATGGAAATCGATCGCCATCGGCCTATGAGGGCACCAAGCAGGAGATGCCCGGGGCCAGTGCCAATATCAGTAGCATTAGCATGGTCAGTACCAAACGATCATCGAATGCCAGTAGCATTCAAAGTGGCAGCACTATGAATGCCAACGATATGGATGTGGTCGACAGAGCCATGCCCATTGCAGTGCCACCGCCCGTTGTTCCATCCAGTCCGCAAAATGGTAATAAGCCCCCCTCATCGCCCATCAATAACAATACATTGATGGCCACTCCACCGCCGCCTCCATCGGCCACCACAAACATGATGAACAATGGCAATGGCACGGTCTATAGCACCACAAATGGTAATGGTACCTCCGCAGGGACACCATCGCCATTGCCATCACCGACATCCGCATCCGCAGCAGCAAATGTTAACCGAGCGGGCAGCCTAAATTTGCCTTTAACAGCCGCCGAAATGCGGGCGAAATTGGCATCGAAAAAGAAATATGATCCTAAAAATGAGAGTGTGGACCTAAAGAAGAAATTCGAAATTATACAAAAGCTCTGAGAGAGAGAGAGAGAGAGAGAGAGTATCACCAATCGTCTGGAGATCTATCTATATCCAAATCGATATATATATATATATATTAAAATTTTCTCTCTACCTTTCTTTCTCCAATCTTTCCTCCCCCAATTCTCGCAAGGAAGAACGACAGATAGAAAAAACGTCAAGATGAATAGAAATGAAGAAGGCACCATGTTATTATCTTACACACACACACACACAACAACAACAAAATCTATGTCATAGACACAACAACAAACAAAAAACAACGTTTCAAAATGAGAAAGAATAACAACAAGAAAATATTTAGCATATTTTTAGTACGCAAAAGTCACTTATGAACTAAGCAAACGTTTTTTTATATTATTAAGTTCAGCAGGTAAAAGCAAAAATATATACAAATACATCTACCTATATACATATATATACAAAATTATATATCTGTATAAATTTATATAAATATATATCGTTTTATACAATTGGCAACCTTTTTCGCATTCGTTGAAATATATGTACTTAGTTTATATACATTTTTACAGTAAATAAAGAATAAAAGAAACAACAAAAAAACCTATTCAAAATGTTTTTTTTTTTTTTTTCAAGTCAAGAAAACGATCTACAGATACTCTGAACTGGATTTAAGTGAGGTAAGTCGACAATTTAATCAATTTGCCAAAGTGATATATTAAAATATTTAATCAGTTGATCTATGTTTAGAACCTCCGTTTGTTTCAATGTTTTCCTCTTATTTTAGGCGATTGTAGAACTCAAAATAATAATAAGTAATGTAAAGAATTTGGTTGGCCATCTTTTATAAATGTTTTTCAGTCTAGAATTATATATACAACTACATTATTTGATAAATGTAGTTTTGTCTTTACGAAAAACTACAACTAGAAGGTTTCATTACGATATCTTTTTAACCATGAATTGTTTCTTATAATTCATACTTTTTTTTATTAATTCCACTGGCATTTGATATACATTGGCTCTTAATATAAACGAATCTAAATAATATATAATATTACCCATTGAAAGGGTATTAAAATCATTAACCACATGCCATAAATAGCCAGGGTTTTGCAACAAAAAAGTTATTTGCTTTTCTTTATTAATTACCGAGGCGCGGCAAAAATGCTAAACAAACTTTATGGGCAAACAATTTGGCCTATCTAAAATGCAAAATTTGGCAAAATATAAGAGTTCATACGAGTTTGGAACTCTCGAAGAGTTTGAAACCAAAATAAACACCATCGAGACGGCGGTTAGCATATGGTATGGAAGAAAACAAATGAATTTGTTTTAATTAGCACTTTTGCAGCTGTTTAAACATTAATTTGTCTATCTCCGACTTGGTCTTACAATAGTTAAAGGTTTCCTACAGTGTGTGAATCGAGATTAATAGAACAAAAACAAATTCTACAACATATTTCCTAGTACTTGTACGTAAATTGGAATCTCAACTAAAACTAGATTACATTTTAAACACTTACAAACTATGACCTTAAAACAGGCAAAAATTCAGATCTAATCTAAATAAGAGTTACTTTATAGACCCTGCCTCTTGAGATTACAGAGTCCGGCAACAACTATAAGCAGCTCATTTAGATAGCCCAACAACGACTTCTGTTGTATGGCATTGTGTTCCAAGATCTTATACTCTCTCAGTCTGTCAATGGCGTCTTGCATTTGCAAACGACAGGCGGGAGCTGGTTCTGAATTACGCAAAGTGGGCAGCTGCATGGATGGAGCCCTCTTGGAGATTAAGCAGCCATCAATAATCGATAGTGATTGCTGCTGGGCCAGTTTACCAGTCAGCCGTTGTGCCTCAAGTTTGCTTAATGCTGGTTGCTCGCATCGAAAATCATCCTCTTCGCCATATTCATCCTCCATTTGGGGATCTCTTCGCTCACGTTGAACTGCCTGACCTGGTTCAGCGCATAAGGTCAGATAATTGGGTATAATATCATTGAAATTGGTGGCCTCAAACATCTGGAGATCATCACATTCACCGGGAAATGCTGGCGAGATGTAACTGACAATGCCTGAAACGTAGACAAGAAATAGTTTAATATAAATGTTACAGAAAATTGGATTACCGATTAAGCCTATAGTTTAGTAAAGGTTCTTCGCATATTTATCAAGATAGAAGAAACTATTGTTAGCCCATAGGCTTGAAGTTTCTCTTTACCATTTGTATTGATACACAGGATAAACTTATAGCTGGAGCAAGCAAATTCCAAGGGTTTCCACACATCCGTCTCAACGCACTCGATTAGCGAGCGAACATGCAACAGATTGGCTCGATAATCCACGGGCGTGTGCTTCAGTCTATCGTAAAACTGTTGGGTATTCGGCCAGCAGATCAGAGGACGCATACAACGAGCAAGTCGGATAAGGGTACGCTTGAAAGTGTCCTCAACATCGGCTTCGCTCAATTCAAAGTATTCAGCCAGCAAGGCGAATGGCTCATTCTGACGCAACTTCCTCAGGGTAATGCAACAGTCCAAATGTGTGACATTGGCATTCCGGCATATGTGGCGCTTCAGTATAGTCATATGCTCCCTAACTATGCCCAGGTGAAGCAGTGGAGAGTTCTCAATCAAAGCAAGGGTCATGCTGCGCATAGTCCGTTGTGGCAAATCCCGTTTGGTGAAGACAGCCTGACGAACTACAGATGAGACACGCGGAGCAGCTGACACTGTCGGTTGTGATTTACTGGAGGCGGGTGAACTAGTACCAGAAGGAGGAGTCACTAATGGGGCAGTGGTGGCCCTAATTATGGTATTCGGTGGTAACGAATTGATGGCTACTCCCAGAGGTGTGACCGGTAAACTGGAGCTTCCCGAATGTAACACATACTTTGGTGTCTTCACAGGGGCTGCTCGGAGATTAGAGAGATTCATATTAGCGAATTGTTCTTTAACCTTCTTCCCACACACTTTACTTACATCCCATTAATGATTGGGGGGTCGATGCTGTGCCAACACGCTTCATTTTATTTGATTTTGCAATCCATCAATTCCTCTTGGTTGTTGTGAAGAAACAAGCGTTTTGTTTGTCCCACAGCTGTTGCTGCTTGGCGGTTTATCAGTCTGGCAACGCCATCTACATTTTGTATACCCTTTAGCCATACGTAGAATGGGTATATTCAAGCTTTTAATTTAGGAGACCTCATGTGCATTATTTTAGCTTTTTTTGCATCTTTAATATATTTAACTGCGAATTTTACTGCAAAATTCTCTAGATATCTTTACGAACATATTGATTGTATAATTACAATTGATTATGAGATTTGGGATTCTGTCGCCAGGCTTAAAAACCCGCGAACGATGGCAACGCTTCTTACAGTGACTCTGGCAACATCAGTAATTTTATATCGATAGTTACATTTTGTCATTTGTTATCGATATGGATAAGTTCGATAACTTAGGCGCGCTATGGTCTCATTTCAATTTCAATCTTCAACGTGGTCGGTTGCGTTCTACGATCAGAAAACTTATTTTTAGTTTTTACTTTAAACGGTTGGTGTCTAACATATTTAATGTGTTACCTTAAATAAAAATAATTATAAATGCTTGATTTTGTCTGTGTGTGTGTGTGTGTGTTTGTGTTACCATAATATTACCAAAATGCTGACCGTGAATATAAAAATAATGTAAACGCGTCATGCATTAATAATAAAGTAATTTCCATGCAAGCCCGGCCCCAGTTTTTGTTTTTTTCCTCTCTTTTTCTTTCTTCCGTTAACACACAAAAAAAATCCATTATCAGCTGAAAATTGCATATCCAATACAATGAGAGATAATAAAAAACACAATTATCCGAATGCGGAAGAAGGGAATTGTCAGGGGGGGCCGATAAGTCAACTTTCGGTTTGCTCCACTAATTATGTTAAATAAATACAACAAACAACAACAACAAACAAAAATTGAGGATGTTCAAAACCTTAACTTCAATTAAAGTTGAACGGACTCCCACTACAAATGCCGCTCGCCGCGGGTATTTAAGGCCAACGCAAATTTTTAATTTAATTAAATTTCACTTGGGTGTGCATTAGTGAGTGTGCTGGTGTGTGTGTGTGTGTGTCTTTTTGTCACTAAAACATGCGTTTGGTAAAAAAAAAAACAAAATGATTTCCTCTTTCAATTGGAGACTCGACTACAAAGTACTCAGCGTTAAGTAAAACAAAGTGTTTAATATGTTTATAAATTGTTGCCTGCTATTAGCTATATGCGATCCCTACATCTTTAATAACACTCATTAGCCATTTCTATATAATTTTGTGGTTTAAGGAAACTCAGACTTATTTCTTAAAATAGTCTCCATGTATTCTTAATTTGTTTGTTGCATTGTAACTTAACAAATTCAGGGCTGGATTTTCATAAGAGAGGTGTAGCAAACTTTTTTTGTTTTCATGGAGTCTCTTTTAAGGGGTCTACATTTGGTCTTCCCTAAATCCGGCCCTGGTTACCAAAGTTTGTTCTAATCTATACAGTAATTTATTGAATCTGTTCTTTAGTTTCTTAAATATACATATTACACAGTTTTACAGGCACTAAACGGTGGTAGAGATTTCTCAGTGGTTACTGATATAGATCTACAGACATGTATGGATAGTTTATATTATAAATACTAATAGAATAATAGATAGGGTATATGGTATGCTTAATCGAAAAGTAAAGAGAAGTGCCAACTTGAAGTGCCACTGAAAAGAATAATGCAAAATGTTACAATCATTTCGAACTGTTTAAGACTTTGAAAGTATTTCAAATTATTTCGCTTAGATATATTGGAGGATCTTTTAATTTTTAGGTTTGGTGAAGAAAAATGAAAATTATTAAAAGGAAATTATGATACCAGATGCAGATGCAGACTAAATGCCAGATTGAAGGTTTAAGTTAAGAAGTTTAAAAAAAGGACTTTGATCTGGAAATTGGAATCGTTTGCTATATACAAAAAAGATTTAAATTCGCAATTTGCTTATGTAGGTAAAGACAAACAGATCTAGTCAATTTTAGTACCAATGTAATCGCATTTGGAACCGAACACTTGCTTCGTTTTCTCAACAGATATCTCTTTATAGCTCTTGACATTAGTTGAGTTAAATATACCCTTTAACACTCCGTGTATAGGGTATTTTAACACGACGTCAGCACACAACATTTGCGAGTCGCACCCACACTTCATAGACAGAGGCGGTGTATTCAGTGTAATTGACTTTGCTATAACCGAATACGTTTTGTTGTTGTTATTACTTTTAAATGTTTTTGCTTTCTAGCCGGCATTCGATTACATTGCTAAAATAATAGCAACAAGTGCCACATAGTGATACTGGCTACAATTTGTAGCCAGTTTCGTGGGAACGAGGAATACTAAAGTTTATTTAAGTCTCTTCTTTTATCTGCTCTCGATAATGAAAATAAATAAAAGTTGCAACATCATTCGTGGCAAAGTAATCAGAAAATGAAGTACTAATTGGTAGGGTAGAGTTGAATTTGAAGACAATTTTGAATCTTAATTTAAAAGGTTTGATCAGTTCAAATCAAACTTAAACTGTTTAAACTATATACAGGGGGGTTTGATCAGACGGCCTTATGACTGTTTTGTTTACCACTTCTTAGATTATTGTGCTGAATTTTTTTTAGTTATTTGTTTTTCAAATGAAAATTAATGAAACAAAGCTAGAGGTTAGGTGAGTTAAAATATTTCTCTATGCCTTTTTACATGTTAAATTTATTTTCTCAAAGGGTCCCGATGAAATTTTGAGACAACCTTATTACTTTTTTACTACAAAAGTATAGAGTGCTATAAATTGTTGAATGATTGACAATTTAAGTACTCCGTCAATTGATTTATCTTTCGGAAAACACACAAACAATCTAAGGTTATACAACTTGTCACCAATGAGTTATATATAAGAATAGACTACTATATCATTCTAAGCATTTTAAGGCGTTTTTTCTGAAACCATCAAGGAAAAATTTTAAATTGTGACTAATGGGTTTTTTTATGGTGGTTTTCTATTAATAATATTATTAGAATGTTGCACGACTGATTTGAAAACTTCTGTCACTCTCTGAGTACTATGTCAATTTCTGTTACCGAAATAGTTTTGAGTACTCGTTAGTTTTATTCTCTTTATTAGCTTCTCTATGAATAGAGTGAATTGAATGAATTCAACTCAATATTGAACGCTGATTGAAAGCTATATTGGAACTTGTATTTATTTCATTTAGTTTAGTTTTAAGATCCATTCATTACATTTATGTAGTGTGCAACTGAATGGTACACATGTCGTTTTGAATGCGGTCAATACTGTTCGAGTACTCATTAGTCTTATTCTTGTCCTCTTTTCTTCTTTTCATTCAATTTAGTTTGGAAATGAATGGATGTGACGTTTGCCTTGTTACTACTGAAAGCCTCATTCATTTGAATCCTTCGTTAAAAATGAATAAAAACCATTTAGAAGATATTTATGTATGTTTCAAATGTCATAACTATCTTGAACTAAACAAGAATATGTGGTGTTTTAGGAATCTGTTCTATTTTAGAAAGTAGAAACTTAAATTTCAGGTGATTAATACTAATATCTTAATTTGGAAATTGGTGAGGTTTCTTCACAAGTTTTTTTTTGAAATATCTATCTATCTTCCGAATATGTAATATGATCTTCCAGTCTTGCTACTTCTGTAAAACTTAGAAAACTCTTTTTCAAAATATTTAAAAATTTTAATAACCATTCTTTAATATTAGAATGATTTCTAAAAAAGAGATAAATTATCAATTCTTTATAGGTTTTTTTTCAATATATTAGATAATACTTGTGAAAGTTATACGAATTCCTTAACGAAATGGATTAATTATTTAATATTAAACTGGATTTTCTAAATGAGATTAAATTATTTCCTTGCGATTTGTCTAAAGAATCTAGTCTTTGTCAGGATTTTTATGAATCTTTATTTTCAAATTCGCGTTTGTCTTTTTCGATCTATTAAAGTGTTAATTAAACAATTTAAACTATTTTCACGCAGACACACGACACTCAACAGGTTATTAATACCAAAGTAAATATATTTATATACTCTCTAGGACTGAGGCCCATCCCCTTTATTGTTTGTTTGTTTGATGTGAGTTTGTCAAGAGCCATTATCTAATCGATAGAATTTCGTTTACAATTCCTATATGATTATTGTAGATTACGAGATCAATTGCAAAAAAAAAAAGGTAAATGCATTAGATAGAATTGCCACTTGAACCTCTCCCCCTTCAGAAACAAATTGCAATTAACTTATATTACCCCTCATCACCCCTCCTACACCCAATTACTCTTGTCACGTTCGATTTGAATGACGCAAATTGGTCTAGTCTGGTCTCTGTCTCACTCTGGCTAAAAAACTAAAGTGCAAAATCAATAGTTAATGATCTGAACAATGTTTACCATCTGAGTGTGTGTGTGTGTGTGTGTGTGGGTCAGTGTAAATTTCAAATTGCCAACGACAGCAAACAGAAGCGTCGTAAGTCAGTCAAAAGTGAAAAAAAATACGAAAACCTTTTTGCTGAGCTGTCAAAACCGCAAAAAATTGCGGTTAAAAAATATTTATACCTATGATATAAAAATCATTTAAGTTTCAAATGCAATTAAACATAATGAACTTGGTTTCTTGGATTAGCCAATCGTATATAACGAAAGTCAAATTACTCACATTGTTTGTCAGGCACAACGAATTGGAGCAGCAAATCGGCTGAAAAAAAAATATGAAACCCGAGAGTCAAACTAATTTAAAGATCAAGCCGAAGTTGCGTTACTCTATGTAACTATTTTCCTGAATTTCTCGAGTTCTATGCACAAAAAACGTTTTGATGTTGTCCTTTTGAAAGGATCCTAAACATTAAGTTCGATTGCATATCTATGTATTTTCAGAGAATATTGCACTAAAATACTTCTAAGAACTTTTAAAAACGATCGATTCTGATATCCTACAAATGTTTGAAACGTTCTGCCTTATATTTTATATTAATGGGAGTTTTAAGTAATCCAACATACATGATTAATTTTGGATAATCAGAGCAGTTAGAATCGAGACTGTTCTCAAAAAGTCCAGGACCTACAGGGAGCTTCAAGAGGCTTAGAAGGAGCAAACTAATAGAAATACTTAGGCTAATGAAAGGGTATATAAATTGCATTCCAATGTAAACTCGTAATTATTCGGAGGGAGTCTGTGGGAGATTGGGTTAGGAGTGGGTGAGGTAACTCCCGCAGCGCCTGCGTAACTGTCAGATTGTTGTTAAAAAATCAATAACACAAATGTTAACATGCTTAAAATGCTAAAAACAAGTTGAGCCAAGCCAATAAAATGGAGAGAGAAAAACACGCAAAGCAAAGCTCAGACAACAATTTAAGGCATAACTCGATCTGGAATCAGACCAATCGGGCAATCAAAATGGAGATAAAAACGAAATCACAAAAAAAAAAAACAAAAAAAAAACTGACACTTTTGGTTAATAAAATTTGCTAATGAGTAAACTAAGTTAATGTTTTGATCAATAAAAACGATTGCATTTGGCCAATCACAGAAATAGAAGAACAAACAGGAGGAAGAGGAGGAGAATGAGTTAGTAGTAGAATTATATATGTATACTAAATACGTTTTTAAGATACACTGCTGGGCACTTATTTAGAACACTTTTTGTTTCTCTACACACATTCTTCTTTTACTAATAAGTTTGATCAACTTTGACTAAATCTTAAAATAAAACTTGCTAAGTTTTTAGTTTCAAACTGTTTTGAGTATTATGTCAGAGCACGTAGTAAGTCTGATGTAAATTAGTAATAAAGGTATATATATGCAAAAGTTATGAAACGAACTTTTCGAATATTTTCCTTATATTTATTGAATTGTTCATCTTTAACATCTAAATATTCCATATATTCTGTTGTTTTTCAATAAAAAAGCTATACTAATGTGCTTAGGAACTTCTTTTAAATGTTTTGTACCTCATAAGTTAAGAAAATGTTCTAAATTTGTGGACACCACTGTAGGTTCCTTTTGCTGCCTCTCCCCCAGCATCATTTGTGGCATTCATTGAGTGCATTCATAAATATTTATTAGGCCTCATTGCTAAATCAGGCACTAAGTAGTCGGCTTAAAAAAAAACATACACACATTTTTGGCCGATTTGGTTGTTACAGAGGGGATATCTATAAGAGGGGCACACAAAGAGAGTGTAAATTGGAAGCGTTGAAGTTGGCTTTTTGGATTGGACTCCAAGCGCCGGACATTAATTTATGTGTGCATTAAACATTGCCTGTGACAAAGACAAAGTATGTTCAGTTGGGATCGCATTGGAACGTGCTCGGCATATTAATTGAGGCTTACTTCGAACTAGGTGTGCTTACAGCGATGTGTCTTAGTCCATGTGAGAGATTCTGCAGAGACAAGTCTCCAGCTGCTGCCACACGATCTTGGGAATGGGAATCTTGTGTCAACGGTTGGAGTAGGTCATGGGGGAACAGGTGTTCAGCAGGATTACCTCATTCGGCATGGGGGCACAGGAAGTGAAAATGAAACACAGCAGATGTCACACTAATTCAATGAAATTTGGCCAAAGGAAAAGTAAAAATCCCCCAAATCTTAAATGGTATCTAAAAAGTTAGATTCGATTTAGGTATGTATTAGTCCTGTCTTTTAAAATCAATGACAGATGCATTAAGTGTGGTAAAGGACCCATAGTGCAAATAACTACCTAATCTATGATAGAAAATCAAAAACCAAATGCAGGTCAAAGAAGAGTAGTTTGAAAACAATAGTACAAAATAGAAATAATCTTTAAGGCTTGAAGTCTGAAAGTATCAAATAAAAATAGTATGTAATTAAACAAAAATTTCTTTTATGCTTGATAGAAATTCTATATGCACATTCTATATGTTTAACCGTAAAGATACTTACGTTTTTGAGGTTAAATGATCCTAAAAATATAGCTACAGATTAAATCATTGTATTAAAAATTATCGTTGCTTTAAGTAAACGTAGAAAAATCAATCTAAAACAGGTAGTAAACTCGTTTTCTCGTCTAAACAGTTAAGGATCTACTCGGGTTGTCGAAAATTTTGCTAATTGCAGTATAAATTCCATTGAATAATGTAAAATTGAACTCGGGAAAAACGAAGTTAGTCGCGAAAAATCAATTTCAATTGTTATTTCGACTTTACATTTTAACTAGTTTAAGATGCAGCACCTAATTCACATGCCTTCTATTTGGGCCCCCCACACAGCGTGTTACATTCCAGCAAATGAAACCCTCGACAATAATCAGTATCAGTGATTACAATGTCAATCATTGTGGCTAATTGGACAACCATATTCAATCTTATGACCAAAAATTAACATAAGAAATGGCAACAAATTGGCACCAAATAACTAACTAAGCTCTCAATACGTACAAAGTATTCGAGTATTCAGGTATTTGGTTTCATTAAGCGTTCCCCCCAAGTCCCCCTCCGTTTCCGCTTGTTCCACAAACACAGCCAGAGACAAACGTAAAGCGTGAAAACGTGATACAATTTCAGTTTTAGCCGTTTGGAAATCAGTCAAAAACTAAAAACCAAAATTGACTACATGTTTTCTGTAGTTCTCATACATAGATATGCCTAACCCGTCTCCCTCACTCTAATCGAGCCAGTCGTCCAATTATCAGCGACATGAACATAAATAAAATTTTATTAAGTGCTAATTTCTGTTTAAGCCTTAAAATGGGCAATGATTTTGCTTTCAATGCCTGATTTCGTCTGGACGATAAGTCAATTCGTTGTACGAATTTGGTAGTCAAGAAACGGTGCGGTAGGTCGGGGCAGTTGGAGGAAGTGATTCAATTCATTGTAATTTATTCATAAAAAGGATACAGGTAATGGGTGCAAAATAACAAAAAAGAAGTTTGAAACACAAAAAACGTAACAAGACATTTAGTAAAGAATTGAAATGAAGCAATGAACTAAGGAATAAGCGAAAAGACTAAAGTAAAATATTACTAAATTGTTGACTACTTATCTTCCAAATTTATACAAAGCCACAATGGCCACTCCAAGTAGTAGAACTAAGAAACCTAAGCTCCCAATTAGAGCTAAAGTTTTGGACGTTTGTATGATTTCAGGATTTTCGAAAACCATATTAGGCAGATCATCTTCCGCCGTCGTAACTAAAGCTCTATTCGGCATTATAACTCGGAAAGTGAGATGAGACAGCTCAGAGATTTCTGTTCCATTGCCAGTATTCCGTCTTCGCCGTTGGGCTAAGCAATCCTGCGCTTTCACCTGACAATCCTCGCGTTCCAAACAACCCGTCATACGCATAGACATCACTAGAATGTCGCCACTACGCATGCCAGGAAACATTACTGCCTTGAAATGAAGTCTTTGACCCAATGGTGGCTCAAAGATCGGAGCATGTGAGCATATACTTTGCATGGCAGGATTAAGACAACCACGAGAGCTTATTAATTGGGCATTGTTAAGGATTTCACCGCTAGGGGAAATCCTTTGCAATTGAACATCACTTAGTTTGGTGTAGTTCCAGCCTAGAGAAGGACAAAAGAAGATATCAGACAGACAAAAAGGAACCCTTCTGTTTTGCCACTTACCATCGCCAGCTAGAACATGTGCTCTGAGTAGCAATTCCTCACCCAATTGAACAGCTCCATTGCTTTCCAAATGGCGGGTGTAGCCATTAGTGCCACGTCTCAATAGCTCCACATGGGTGCGAAAGGCATTCTGATTGCCGCCATGAGCATAGTTGCCCACACTACGGGCTTGTCTGAGAGAAGAGAGTGAATGTTAGTTTCCTGGTAACCAGAAATTCTCTAACTCTACCCACACATCATTCGAGACCCCCATTTTCAGGGCATGGGTCTTAACGGCCACTCGTTCTTGGGATTTGCAGTGCAGGGTTAGTATGGAATCTCCTGCAGTTCTCAAACCGCGTATGGTTGGAAATCTTAGCCGCAAACACAAATCCAGACCGCAGGATTTTACGCCACAGCGTTCAAAATCAGCGCCTGGTATGTCCAGGAGAAGAAAGCTTCGAGACAGTTTCAATTCGCAGTGATCATCGTCATCCTCATGATCATTATCCATTATAGGGGCAGCTCCCAGAAAGCTGTCTAGCTTAAGAACCGCACGAAAGTAAGCCCCAGGAAGGCAACGCATGTCCTTTAGACGTAGACGAACTTGTTGGGGCTGTTCGGGAAGAATATCGCCAGGGGGGCAAATAGACAGGAGCAGGCGTGGAAGGTCTCTGAGGTGCGACTGGGGCATGATAATCGTAACCTGGAGGATTCTGCTCCACATCATTATACTCTCCAGGATCTTGCACTATAATGGGTTGTGCTGTAGTTGTGCTTGTCCCAGCCGTTGAGGGGGGTGCATAATAGTAACCATCACTAAGAGATCAAAACTTGAATTGGTTGGTCAGAGATAATTCCAAAATTATCTTACCTCGGCTTGGGACTTTCATAGCTAGGCTGCTCCCCCCAAACTGGGTGGCCCATAAAGTTGATTTAGAGGTATAAAACTACCATGTCCTTGTGATGATCCCTGAAACTTGACACTACGATTCTCTATGATTTCGGGCAGACTAAACTCTGTAGTGGCTGCCACTGGGGCTACAGGAGCTGGAGTTGGTGGAGGTACTGGAACTGGAGCAGGGGCGGGTGGTAGTCCATAAACCAAAGCAGGTGGCGATAGTCCCACATGATAGTTGCTAAAATCTCCTGGCGCTGTAAAGAAATGTGCGTGGGACACATCTCCTTTTAGGCCACCAAAACGAAGAGCCACTAAAACAACAAAACACCTCCAAACGTATGACATTCTGGCGACGAACTAACTCACCCAACCAAACATGGAGTGACTTTTATAAGCTCTAGATGGGCGTGACTCCCAAACTGACCCAAAAATCAAATCAAATTTCTGGGTTCTTCTTACTTTCCATGGCTCTTACTTTTAATAGTACGCACGATTTTGCATTGAAAACTTTCCTTGATCACGAAATGAAACACATTCACTTGGTTGCCCCTTGCATTATGGTTATGTAAAAACTAATTGTCAATTTAATGTCCCCAATGAATTAGGCTGGCAAACACCAAACACCATTCCCAGCACCATCTTCAGCATTGTGGAGTTCATGTCCAGTTTGGATCACAAATCATTTGCCATTTGACATCTCGCTTGTGGACAACTAATGACAGTGTGTCTACAACATTTTCTTAATTTTGGCCAGGCAAAACTTAACGAGCCGACAATATGTCGTTAATATGCCCAAAATGGTCAGCTATATAAACAACAAAAAGTACAGTACACGAAACAAATAAATACAGAAATAATCATCAATAAGCGTCACAATGGAATTAAAAATCTAGAAATCAAAGCAACCCAAACGATCGACTGAGTTGGCAGAAACTGACAGGAATGTAGGTGGGAATTAGTCGTATGAAGGACTTTGTCAGAAAAAGTCTGATTGTAAGAAATAGAAACATCTTTTCCAATATAATGACTTTCTTAAATCTTAATCAACTGCCCAAACACTAAATAACACAATTGCAACGCACTAGAATCTAAAAAATGAAAAATTCAATATTTTTGAAAAATGTTTGTGAAACTTGCCCTGAATTTCTTTAAAATTGCTACTTAAGGACGCTATAATTTATCTCATTTGAGCACTAATTAACTAAAATGACCCACATATTACGAATCTTGCTTGAAATTTTCAATGATTTCATTGTAGCCCAGATTTCGAGCCCCTTATCCAAGAGCTAGTTGCTTTTAATGCTAGTTCATTCATAAATTACAGGCAATTTTTAATGAGTCTCTTTGGCAATTGAACATGACGTTTATGATTAGTTTGACTCGAACTGTGGGCAATTATTTTTTATTTTGCTTGTAAAACGTTTGGGATGAATCAGGTTTTCACTTTGTTTTTGGTCGATCGATCGATCGATCGATACGATCAAAAAGCAAACAATTAATTTTACAAGACACACACACAGAGAGAGAGAGAGGGAGAGGAGGATAGAGAGATCAAGCTCATTAAAGTTAACCAAATATGTCTAGGTAGATCAGTAGCTTGGGGGGTATCGATGACGGTTTCGAATTACGCTTTTGTATGTTTCCTTTAGGTGGATACTTCCAAATGCCTGGCACTTCGTATCCCACAAATAATGATAATTTCAGCAACGGTTTTCCCATGGCCACCACTCAAAGTGAACGATTGCTGCAGGCTCAGAATCGCAGGAAATTCAGTTTCCCGGCTACCCTACATTCCGCATCGCTCCTGGAGGTGGGCCAAAGGGATGTCACAGCGACGCGGCGTCGTCTGAGCAACGTCAGCGATGTGGTCACAAGGAAACTATCCTACACCATAGGCTGGAAGGCGGCACAAATACCAGCCCAGGATATCATAACTCAGGTGAGTGAAAGTCGTGAAATTTACATTTAATTAAGCCTGCAATTTGTTTCCTATCTCCATTTCAGGGACGTTGTCTATGTGGCCATTACATCAAGAGACGTTTACGTCGCTCGGGTTTGTTTAATAAGAAATTGGGTTTCCAGCGTATACGAAGTATTATGGGTTCCACATCATTGGGCGTCGTACGTGATGTCTTTCCAGCTGTTCAAGTGGTAAGTTAAAGTCCATCTCCTCTAAGATTAATCTCCTTTACGTAAGTCCCTCTTACAGTTAGGTGATGAGCTGGAGCGTATGCATCCTCGTGTCTATAATGGTGTGGCCAGGCAAATCTGTCGCAATCCAGGTGGTGAATTTCAAAGTTCCGATGCTGTTAGCCTGTTAATAGGCGCCGTGGGTCGAGAACTATTTCGCGTTGATATCACCTGGAGCAAGGTCATCTCTTTATTTGCCATCGCCGGTGGTCTATCGGTGGACTGTGTTCGTCAGGGGCATCCTGAATATTTGCCCAAACTAATGGAGAGTGTCTCCGAGGTCATAGAAGATGAGCTAGTACCCTGGATCAATGAAAATGGTGGTTGGGTGAGTTAGTTTCTGTCTTGTTGTACGAAAGAGTTGCTTAATTTTCTTGATCTTCTTTTATAGAGCGGCATTAATACCCATGTCTTACCCACAACCAACAGTCTCAATCCTTTAGAATGGACCACATTGATAATTGGTGTGGTTTTTGGTTTAATTTTAATTTTCATGTTCTTACGTTTCATTATAAGCACGCTAATACCCAAAATATATCAGCGATTCACAAGTTGAACGAAACGAAATCAAATTTTGTACATTTTCTTGAAAAGTTTTCTGCATAAAGAGCATGCCCAATGATAAGTGAAAATGAAAACCTTTGTGCCGAGGTCTTAATAGAGGAAAGCTAGTTCTATCTTACACTATAGAATAAAGATATATAATGATATATATATATATCAAAAAGGTCGAAACAACAGCCAAACGAACTTCAAATCATTTTTCTAAATGTTTCTCTACTTTGAGTCGTTTTACAACTTAATATTTTCTAAGCTGAATGAGTTTTTATAGGAAGCATCATTGATTTAGGTCATAATAATTTTCTAAACTTGGCCTTATGAATAATTGATTACTGAATTCAAGGGAAAGTGCTTTACCATTCTTAAAAGTACTTTTTGGGCAATTCTTAATCATTTTTTCTTGCCTTTAAACTAAACGAACAGCCTTAAAACTTTAGATTTTTGGCATTATCCTTCCAGGCTTGAAATGTCGCTTTACTATATTACTTTACTTGTTGTGATTATCTTAAAGGGCGTCATAAGAGAACAGATTGATCAGTTTCTGTGTCTGAAAACCGAACAATTATTTAACTTAGGTAGAGAAGAAGACATATCTACAAAAGCAAATGTTGTCCCAAGGCATCTGAAGACGGAGACAAGTAATCCTTAAGGCCAATAGCTTCCATAGGAGGAACTATTTTTGCCAAATGCGACGTCATTTCCGATTTAACTATAAAAGAAATAAAAGTATATGTAATGTATATTTTGGCCTCAAGCAACTATAAACATCATCTTCTTATTTTGAATATTGCTGAGAAATGTTTGCTGGGTTTCACCTGAGCTGATCACATAACGACTGATAAGGCCAAGATTTGTGTTTTCTCTTTTAGAGAGAGACATCTGGAATTCTCCATGCGGCGCTCTTTTATGTTTATTTGGATGTGCTAATTAAAATTTAAATTCAAATAAATGCAACAATTTGTTTGTTAGAATCTCTCAAACTTCTTATTGATAGATGGGGTATTTTCTATTCGGACACGTTTACAACTTTCCGGTTAGTTCGGGAACTGCCTTGAAGAGATCAGCCACAAGACCGATGTCGGCAACTTGGAAAATGGGAGCTTCTGGATCCTTATTGATGGCTACAATGGTCTTGGAGTCCTTCATGCCGGCCAAATGCTGAATGGCACCCGAAATGCCCACAGCAATGTACAGTTCAGGGGCAACAATTTTGCCAGTTTGTCCGATTTGCAGATCGTTTGGCACAAAGCCAGCATCGACAGCTGCACGGGAGGCGCCGACAGCAGCGCCAAATTTATCGGCCAGATCGTACAGGAGTTTGAAATTGTCGCCAGACTTGAGACCGCGTCCGCCCGACACAATGACCTTGGCTCCCGTCAATTCAGGGCGATCGGATTTGGTTAACTCTTGGGAGACGAATTCACTCAATGAGCTGGCATAATCACCAGCTGGAGCCTGCTCAACGGCTCCACTGCCGCCAGTGGTAGCTGCCGGTGGGAAATTTGTGCCACGCACCGTGATAACCTTGACGGGATCTTTCGATTTCAGGGTCAAGATGGCATTGCCCGCATAGATGGTACGCACAAAAGTGTCCTCCGACTTGACATCAATGATTTCCGATATGGGTGAGACGTCCAACTTGGCGGCCACGCGAGGCAGCACATTTTTGCCAAATGCTGAAGCACCAGCCAGAATGTGGGTGAATTTGAATTGAGATTGGGCGGCCAGGACCAACGGCGTCAAGGATTCAGCTGTGAAGCCATTGAAGGCAGCATTTTCGGCAACCAAAACTTTGCTTACTCCCTCAACTTTGCCCACTGCTTCCGAGACCTAAACGCAACAAAAGTAAATCGTATGATTATACAAAAGCTAAAATACAACAACAACAGCAACAACGTATTGAGACACTTACGGATCCGCATTTGGTGCCTGCCACCAGAACTGTGACGTCACCGCCGATCTTCTTGGCAGCCGAAATGGTATTCAGGGTTATTGGATTCAGTGCATCATTATTGTGCTCTGCCACCACCAAGGTGCTCTTGCACCGCTGCAACTGTAAAGTTGGTAGGAAAACCAAATAAAATCAGCGAATTAAAACAATTTGGAAAAAATTTCCTTTGGTCATTTCCCATTATGGTTAACTTACAAAGCTGCTGCGCATTAAATTCCTTGTGTTGCTAGCAAACATTTTGATTAAACCGCAAGGGACCAAAAACTTTAATTAATACTTTATTTAATAATAATTAACGTGGAGAGTCCAAAGGTTCGGGTGCCGTGATCAGTGTTGCCGTTATTGGAAAACCTAAAAAGAAGCTAAAACCACGGCGAAAAGAGCTGAAAAAAGCTAGCTACTATGAATAACGATTAAAAACATCTTGATGATTGCTAAAATTTATTTTATTTCATTGAAAAAAACAAAAAACGACATATCGTTGCTTTATTATTTTATTACTCAAAAGTAAACTGAAATTTGTTGCGTAAAGTGAAAGCAGTTTTAATAAATCAACAATTATGATTACAGTGCGTATCTTTCTACTTTAAGCTGGTATGAGTTTAAAAACATTTGTAGGGTATAGACAAATACACATGTTAAATTCGCTGCGCTTTTGGGACTTAATTCGCCGCGTGCGTGATTCAATTTCTTGCAACACCAGTCTGGCAACGCCAACAATCATATTGTTTTTCTTACCAAATTGTTAATTGTTAGAATTTTTCGTTTTCAACACATAACATTCAAAATTAATTGGAAATGGCCCCGAGTATACCGGATCGGTGAGTGTTACAACCGCTTTAAGTTGTTTATGGATATACACGAACGATTCACAAACAAAATTGAATTCACAGTTGGTTAAATTATAGCCCTATTGGTCAGCGAGTTCAGGGGACAAGATTCATAGCCTTCAAAGTGCCGCTACAACAGGTATGCCCTCTTCCAAGCCTCCAACCTTTGCCGGAACCGGTTAGCAGGAGGCAAAGCAATTGATTGATGTTGAAATGTTTGTCAGGAGCAAGGACCACCGGGTTGGGCCAGTCAGGGCGTCTCTCTAAAAATAAATAATAACCGACAAAATTTGTGCTTGTCATTATGCATAAAAGTGGCAAGTGAAACATGCTCCTCCCTGCCCGCATTCCCCAATTCCTCTGATCTTTAGGGCGCTGGGACAAGGACCCCACATGAATATTAAATTAAATTGTTTTTGCTTAATTAAATAACGCCACAGAAACAGACCCAGAAAGCAAACAGACAGGGAGTCAGAGAGAGTGAGAGAGGGAGAGTGCAGTAAAAGAGACCTCCTCGGCTGGTTTATTAATTGCTTGGCTTGAGGGGCACATGCATAAATTGAGCAATTTCTGGCCATGTAATATGATTTCTTTTTTTTTACCCCACTTCTCTCCCCATCCACCTTCTGTTTGCAGAACATCAATGAACGCGTGGAGGAGCATTTGCGCCTGGCGCCGGATTCCCTCTTAAAATCGGTTCCAAATCTAGGACTAATTATTGACTTAACCAACACAAATCGTTACTACAGTCCAAGCACATTTACCGACAAAAATGTGGAGCATCAGAAGCTAATGATTCCAGGCAAAGCGACTCCATCCAGGCATTTGTCAGCGAGGTAGGTTCAAAGACTGTTTAATATTTTATAAAAAGAGTATTAATTTGTAAGTATTCGCTTGTAGATTTTGTGATTATGTATCTGATTTCTTAAAGACCAACGAGAATAATGGTAAGTAATCAACTTAAGCACTTTTGTCAAGATAATCTAAACTACTCAATCAAGAGTATAAGTCTTATTAACTTGCTAAACTCTGCAATAGATTTTAAGTTGAGAGAAAGCTTCATCCTGAGCCACAGAAGAACTAAATGTCCATGATAATTGAGGAAATCTGACAAATAACGATCTCTGTTCTTAAGGTTTCCAAAGGTCCTCATCAGTCATAAGATAAAACTTCAATATATTCACTTTAACAGTATATTAGTGATTGACCTCGTCGATCAGTTGCTTCGGGAGTAGGTCTGTCTTTACAGCTTTACCATACCATCCCCACATTTGTAATATTACAATAAGGACTTCGCTTTTCAACTATGTCAAATTCTATCCCAATATATTTCGCATTCTTTCTTCCAGATAATAATCTGCAATATAATTTGATAGAAATGGGGAAAACCAAATTGGGTGAGAGACCTCAAAGGCAACCGTGGGAATGAAGGAGCTTTAAACGCTTTCCCCCATCTCAACTATGCCTATCGAGATGACTATCTGTCAAAAAAGACAATTTAGGAGTTTCTGTGTGTCTTTTTGGTGTAGCAAATATGCAAACGAATCATATCAAAAGCATGTTTTGTCGTTCCTTTACACTGTCTATATGCAATTACCACGTACTCTGTTTGTATGTATCGCAAAGAAATGAATGCTGCACTGCCTTTAACAAAAAAAGTGGGAAAGAAAGATTTCTATCATGTGGCAAGCGCACAGCAAACAGCACAGACACACACAAAGAGCAGGGCCAAGTGGCTAAAACGAAACTATTTAACCCTAAGACAGGCTCAAAAGAATGTGGGCGCACTGCACTCAATCAGTTAGTCAGTCAGTCAGTTAGCCAACCAGTCAGCCAGTCAACTAGTCAACCAGTCAACTAGTCAGACTATGAAGTCAGTCAGAAGCCAGGCAAACAAATCACTTATGGAGCTTAGTCATGCCGCCTGCATTTAAAAGGGAAATAGGGAAAAGGCATTTCTAATTAAATACTAAAGCATTTTCACACACCTAAACTCATACACACACACACACACACACTCACTCACACATTTATTGAAGAGCATAGTTGCTACTAAGTGAAGATGGCTAAATCTGTTCATCTACTTCAAACCGTTTCCTTTAAGTCACCACTTAACTTACTATTTCTTATTATAAATATGTCTGTATATAGAGCACTAAAATTTCGATCAACATTAGGAACAATTTATGTCTGTTTACAGTTATTTAAATTGACCTTAAAAACCTTTTAAAAGTTATCGTAATTTGGGGGGAACTTTTACTTAAAAATATGAAACTTTTGATATGATACGTATTAGCTTTTTATTACTGAGAGTTGTTAATGGTTTAGTCGTCTTGATTATCAATTGCTAATTGTTTTAGGCAAACATTTTTCCAAAGAATGTTAGCGTTTTTATTTTTATTCTTAGAAATCGATTTCTTTTGAAACGATTTCAAGACTACAATTTAACAATTTGAAGACTGAACGCAATTCTTTCACTGGAAGCTTGCTTCGTTCAAAATACAATTCTATAATAGACAATTTTCTATTATGTACTTATATAAGATAAATCCAATTTTTGGTTAGCCAAATGCATACAAAATGCGTTATAGCCGACATAAGATTCGCTCCATCTGGTTTCTTCCATTGCCTTGGCCATTCTCAGCTCTTTCAAATTAAACTCTTTGGCTCTGCCAATTAATGTTTGCAATGTGGGCGTATTTACACGCCTTATTTGTTCAACATTGCACTTTCATCTTGTAGCTAATGTATGTAAGAAATTCGCCTTCGTCTTCCTTATGCAAAAATATCTTGAATTATCTGCCCACACATACAATCAAGGGGCGGTTGGGGGGCACCGACCAGATCTTTCAGCTGTCTCTTAATTAAAAGCTTTGAGCCGAGGCTAAAATATTTAAGACTGGCGCCGCTATGCTGAGAAGGCATCCATACCAATAAATATATATAGGACTTACGCATTGGTTGTGGCCCAAACAGATTTACAACGAAACAAATCAGGCAAATAACTTAAAATCAAGGTGGTCGCTACTTGTCAACGGTCGCAACTAGTCGAAGTAGTTCCTGTAACTAGTAGTGCGCATACAGTGGAGCAATGTCTAATAAAAATAAATCACCCAGTTTCAAAAATAACATTTGCATTGTTAATATAAAACAGGAATTGCCCATGTTAAGCTTAGTAAGAGCTTAGCTTTAGTCATTTTTAAAGATTTATTTAGACTAGTGTATCTAGTCCCCCCTTAATCCCCTAAGAAAAGAAAATGTTATCAATTTCAAAAGTTTTAAATATTAATCTGTCGACTATATTTACATATATGTGTAATTACTTTGCAGAGAGGTGAAGAGCTTTGAATACTTAAAAAAGGAATGTAAAGTATTTAAAGTCTGCAAAGTTTGCAAAGTGTTACTTAAACATTGCCTTAAAATTTGGGCATTCTTACAAATTGATAATCATGTTGTCAAACATTCGTTACACTGTGCCTAGAAGGAAATGTGAACTTTTGTTATGCTCTTACAAAAGGATTTACTTATAGCATATTCTATGTGCCTAAACTGTTTAATGGAATTTCAAGCTATTCATTTGATTATAAGCAACTAAAACCAACATTCTATAGACTGCTTTAATGAAAAGATGAAGGGTATAGAATATTCGCTTAACTTCTGTGTTGCTCTGGATTTTATTTTCATCTGTATTGGTTGTGTGTGTGTGCTTCTTTTTTAATCTCTTGTTTTATTTGCCGATGTTGTTGGCTCTTTTGGTTTTCTGTTGTTTTGTTGTAATAACTTGGCTTAAATGCAGTCGCAAACATGACGAACGTACTGACTAGTGGTGGCAGCTTCAGCTTTAGTTTCAAGTTCAGGTTCAGGAGTGGCATGACCACCGCATTGGCATCGGCTTCGGCGTCGTCACCCACACCCGCATAGTAGATAGTGAACACACACAAAAGCGACCCGGTAAGGGGGCCAAACTGATGCTGCTGACATGTTTTTGTGAAATTTATAGCCAATGTTATTATTGGTAGTACTCGCTTGCTGTTAGCTGTTTTCCCCGTCGATTTTTACTTTAGGTCGCTTCTGCTTTTATGCCAATTTGGCCCAGACTCCGACCAACGGCCGGCAAACTGTGGCGTGGGCGAGTGCAGCAGCCACAAAGCAAAGCGCATTCCTGTGGCCTCTCTCGGTCTGTCTGTGTGTGTGTGTGTGTGTTGCAAATGAAATTTGTGGCAATTTGTGGCAAACATGATGAATAATACAACAAGAAAAAAAGAAGCTTGCTTTCGCTTGCCTCTCTCTCATCCTTTTTTTATACATTTTATTTGTTTGTGTTTGCAGATAAACTAATTGGCGTCCACTGTACACATGGAGTGAATCGGACTGGTTATATGATTTGCTATTTCATGATTAACGTCTTAAAAATGCTGCCAATGGAGGCTATACAAAGTGAGTTGATAATTAAAAAGAATTGATTTAAATTTATATTAACAATATTTGACTCTTTTTTTCTGCACAGCATTCGCTGCCGCTCGAGGACATGAAATTGAGCGTAATAATTACACCGCATCATTGAGAAATATGCTGAAGGGAGAAAGTTCTGCCAAAAGTTTAGAACCAGAACCAATGGTAAATTGGCGTCAACTGTCACAGCAGCGCTTAGATAAGGAAGCTATGAATAGTAGAGCCAGTAATAGCGAAAAACCTAGAGAGATTAGCAACAACAGCAGCGGGCACAACGCCCATAACAGTGGGCACAACCGCACACCTTACGGCAGAAGCTTTGGAAATGATGGGAATGACCTTAGCACCAACTACAGCAACAACAGATACAACAGCAATGAAAGAAGCTATGACCGGAGTTACGACAGGAGTTACGACAGGAGCTATGACAGGGGCTACGACAGGAGTTACGCCAGGAGCTATGACAGGAGCTACGACAATAATGGCCAAAGTTGCAACTATAGCGACGGGTACAATGGGACCGACGGCAGCAACTTTAACAGCAGATACAATAACAACAACTACGTCAACTACAGCGGACACTATGGCAATAGCTACGATAGCAACAGCAAGAATTATAGCAGCAACAGCTACGGCAGGAATTACGGCAACAACAACAACTACGAATCCGAGAAATTCGGCGTTGTGAGCAGGCGCAACATCAAAAGCAGAAACAGTGGGAAACGTTATTCACCATATGAATCAAATTTTAGAAATTAGATGCAAATTACTTAAGACAAACTCTCATGACATTGAAAAGAATATAACAGAATAAATACATTTTTTTCTATGAACAATGGTCAATTTGTAAATTACAATACATTTTACAGGTTTTTGTAAATTGTTGCAGCAATTAAAATTCATTTGCAACATGACCAAAATGCCGCGGGTATCGTTTCACTTGGCAGTTAACAAGCAGTCGGCAGATCGTGTGAAGATACAATAAAAATGACGACGAGGATAAATTTTATATGAAAGAAAAAGAAAAAAACGGAAAGCAAATTTGCATTTTTGGTTACCGAAGATTGTGAAGAGTGGCGTGAAATTCCTGGAAATTAGTATGTGGCCAGCGGCAGGAGCATCAACGGACGCCGCGGCATTGGCTTCTGTTGTTGTCGTGTCAAAACAAATGTCAGAAGCGTTGATGATGATGCTTATACATCCAGCAGATGGCACAGTGGGCATCAAAAATCCAAAGGATCAATCCAAGTTCTAATTGCTGTAGTCCATCTTATACATATGAAAACATGGACCAATTTATTCCAAAGGAGCTTTACTTTTTGCGATCCGCTAATTGGATGGTAATCTCTGTTCAGCAGGAACTTTGTTTTTGATTTCCAAAATGTAATCAGTGGTAAACCAAATGGCTTATTCATGACTTACTAAATGATCCAAAAGGCGTTTTCCTGCATTAACTATGAATTGGAATTGGTATAATGTGTATTTTATACACCTTTCAGGTCGTCTGGTAGAATTTAAGTGAGTGTATAGAAAATTCAATTCATTATAATTAAAGTTATATCGTTTTTTGAAGTAAAGTGATGCCTAAATCTTAGCATAAATATAAAGAACATTAAGTTAAGACTTATCTTCTCATATTAAATCTTGATCTATAAATGAAAATGTATGGCAATAATATGTATCAACTCATTTAATTAAAAAAAAAAAACATTTGGAAAAACATAAGAAAAAAGATTTTAAATAAGAGGGAAAAATAACTCATAATAATCAATAATTTGTGTCTATAATGAATCATTTGGCCATCTTATTTAGTTTGTTATTCTTATGTTTTATGTCTTAAAAATAATTTTAAAAAATTCAGGAAAAGACACTTTGAAAAAAGTGACATTTCACTTTTCGCTTTAAATTTTTGAAATAAATATTTTTATTAATGTGTAGGATAAAGTTGTAAACTATCATCCTAACTATATTTTTACAAGCAGTGGCAACTAAACTAAAACTACATCCATACACTAGCCTGGGATTCGATCTAAATGACTGGGTCACTTGGACAACTCATCTACCGAGGACTGCAAATTTTTTGAAATTATTTTTTGTTAAGAGAAGGAAAATTTCATGTCAAATTTCTTCTCGAAATCAAAGATATGTATTCTTGTTTAGTTTTAAAAATTTCTTAGCTATTTCCTGAAGTAGTTTTTGCCAAATTATTAATCATTTTAATCCATTGTATTCACATAATTCCACCCGTTGTACCTGTCAAATTGACAACTCCTTGAGCGTTTCGTCATGGTGGTCAAATGTCAACTTATTAGCATAAATGTTACTGGTGCAGCTCCTCTTCTCTCTCTTCCCTCTCTCCCTCTCTTTGCTGCAGCTACTTTTTTGTTATCTTTTTGTTGCAATCTTATCGAATGTTCGATCAACAACGATTGGGCCCTCAGACAGCGACAAATCGTTGGCCATTTACCTGCTTTAGGGAGAGAGAAAGAGGTGAAGACCAAAACCAGCACCAGCTCGATTCGATCCGTTCCGATCGGATCCCATCTGATCTAAACTGACCTGAATGGTCCGATAAATGCCGCCTGGTGTGGCATGTGGCGTAAAGTTGTTTGTTGCGCTTAATTGGACAGGCTTTTTCTTTGCTTTTTTGTGTATATGTTTATACCCTTGCCACAGTGGCATAGTTATTTTTACTACCAGATTGCCACAGCCCAAGGAGACATTTGTTGTTGTTCAAAATTGGCTTCCAAACAAAATTCATAACCACCGTCATGAATTTTCCTTCAAAAGTTTAAGAATATTTTTTTTTAAGGATTTCAAAATGCAAATATTTCTTTTAATCCTTTACCTATTCACGTTTTCTAACAATGGTAAGTTTCCTCTTTATGCCAGATGTTCGAAAATTTCGATAAGTTTTTCAAATACAGTTTCTCATGGCCAATTCTGCGTTTCCTGTTTCAAGGGAAGGAACGTCAAATGCCCAAAAACATTTTGGTCAATCATGGATCGTAGGGGCTACATATATATAGTATCAACCGTTAGCGATCCAATATTTAATAACACTAATTTGTCGGAATGCGTGCCCAGCGGTCATAAAATAGGTAAACACTCTATAAAAGTTTGCTAGATTTCAAATGTTACATTTAATTTCACATCTTGTAGAAGCTCTTGACGTCCCCGCATGCATTTGGTCACAGGAACTTGGAATAAATATTGCCGCACCCGAAAATCAAGATCGAATTGCAATTATTAACGAGTGTGAGGATTGCGGTGAAATGAGTACTTGTGAAATTAGTTTGGCCTCAAACCATTCAATACATCGTCTTTGGTATATCAGTCTTCTAATTGCAGTCACAATTTTGAGTATGTAAATTTATCGAAATTATTATACAAATTTTTTTTCCAAAATTATAAAGTTTTGTATGTTGATGAAAGAAAAGAGTGATTAAATTTTATTTTTCAAAAAATAATTTTTTCAATTTCATTACAATTCGGAAATTCCTTCCGAAATTTCAAACATCAAAGACCGCGGGCTTTTGAAGTAAACAGTTACCTGAATTTTTACAGTTTCTATTTTATTATGGATCATGTATCAATATCATTCTAATAATGTCCCATTTTGTCTTTGTTTTATTCATTGTTTTCCTTAATATTTTTTCCAGATTCGTATTAGCCATTCAAAATACAACAAAGAGTATAAAAAAAACACCCGAAGACGAGACCCATTGACCCTTTCTCATAGTCATAGTCTCTCATAATTTTTTCAAAATTTTTAAATACCGCCATGAAATTTATTTCAAAGCACATTAAGCCAATACACAATTTTAGAATAAAATTTACAAAATTCTAAAATTACAAGATGCATCTACTACTAATACTTGCGATTCCTTTTATAGTGATGCTCTTGATTGGCGGTAAGTGAGATAAAGTCCTCAAATTCCATCCGAAAAAAACCTTATAATATATTTCGAATAGTTGGTCAAAGCCAATTTTGTGTTAAATGTGCCAATCCAAATGATTTCCAGTGCAATAATACCTTCTGGTCAAAAATGTATGGCAGCGGTTACATCTATATAGTCTCAACCGAAGATGATCCGATCTTTAATAACACAGATCTATCCTCCTGTGTGCCCAAGGGTCATAAAATAGGTAAGAAATCATAAAATATTCATTTTAATTTATATATTGTAGTTTGTACTAATTTTGCAGAATCCTTAGAGTCTCCAGTTTGCATTTGGGCACCAGACATCGGTATACACATTATAGCACCTGATAAACCGGATGGAAGTGAAATGCTTGACGATTGCCAAAAATGCCAAGAATTAACAACATGTAAATCGTTACGTTTGAATTCAAATGCTTATATCCATCGGTTTAGCAGTCTTCTAATTGTTGTCTGTATTTCAATTTCGAGTGTTTAAATTTTGAAAATTTATTTTGTTGGATTTATAATGCAGATATTACTGTGTTTGTTTTAGGCAAAGTAAGTCTACGGAATTGAGAATGTTTAGGTTTAGTCACTCTAAAGGTCGAAACTTTGCTCTTCTGGGCCCCTGCACTTGACGAGAATTCAGGACTGGTCGTTTCCCTGTCCAACTGGTTACTTCTTTTCCTTTATGTTTTTTAGACCTTGGATTTTTCTAACAATCAAGGCTAAGTAAGCCTTGCTAGATCTACACTCAAATGAACACTCACACTCCCTAATGTATATATGTAACTTACTTCAACTGCTAATTGGCTTCATTTTGTTTAGACGTAAGTGGAGTCTTCTAGGCAAAGGCATGGCTCCTTCAATTTAATCTTATCCTAGACACTTACAGTGCTTTCTGTACATATTGCATTGAAGATGATCCCATATGCGATAATTTTGGTTTTCGCACCATTGACACATTCAGGGGAGAGAATAAAATAAGAGAATCAAATGTTGACGGTGATGGGATGTTTCTGCAAAAGAATCTTTCAGACTGTCTACCCAAAATGTATAAAATAGGTAAGTTTCAACGCAAAGGATAATTCATTTATACATACAAATATCTTTAATAGTTAAATTGAGAAGTGCTTGTTGCTTTTGGTCCAAGGAACTTGGAGTCACCATTGTGGCACCCGAACGTAATATCAAGCAGAAAGTCGTCAAGAAATGTGCCGAGTGCATCAAATTAAGCGGTTGCGTTAAAACGAGACAATTGCCAACTAGCGATTGTAATGATGAATTATGTTTGAATAAACTTCTTATCGTTTTTGCCATCATCATAATCAATAAAGTTTGAAAATTAGCCCAACTTCAATTTGGGTCTTTTGGTCAAGCCGCCACAGCCGCTGCCGACGTTGTCATAAATTTGCTCCAAAATAAACCGAAAAAAGAGTTTCCTCCTGTGGTGTCTGGCTAATTCGGGATTGGGACTGTGTGTCGAGGCTATTTATCTTGGCATAACTTGGTACGCGATAATTGCATTCCATGCCGACCAGCTAAAACGTGTAGATGATGTAGTTCTCTTTTTTTTTTTTTTTTTGGTTTCCATTCCACTTTCAAGTTCAGACCGAACAATTAGGCATGGCACATAAATATCCCCGATCTTAAGACAGAATCGCCATTGATTTAAATAATAGTGTTTAAAGGCGGCTTAAAGCGTGCTATTGGGAATGGCAACATTGGCAACAACAGAAACAAAAATCTGCAATTAGTCGCCATCTGGCATCTGGCAGTTTCAATTACTTTGATAAGAAACAATGGTACCGGACAACACAGGCCAAAAGGTCTGCAAATTTAGCCTTTTTACGGATACATTTGCTGGTCATTGTTAATCGACATAAGCCGAAAAAGAATCCTTCATCGCTTAAGAGTTCTTAATTCCATAAGGAAAGAAGCAATAAAATATGTTTTAAGTTTAATTAATTTTGTAAGTTTTTTTATGATCTTTTTCAGTATAGACAAACCTGCAATCTTATTAAAGTCCGTATAAATTTTTATCTCAATTTTGTTTTGTTTTTTTCAGTTTTAACTAGTTTCAATTAAATCTCTCTAAACAAAGTTCAAAATTCAAAATTATTAGAGGTTTTTTTTATACCTATCCTATCCGACAAAGCAGTACACGCAACATGTTGAGAAACATTGTTGCTAAGATGTTTATGTCGTTTACAATCTTATAAATGTTCTTAAGCTTGGTGATTTAATATGTTTGAACTTTCGCATGGGCGATGTCCTTAAAATACATTTAAAATTGATTGGATTTATAGGTTATCTTTCCCATATATTAAATTTTGAAGAAGCTGGTGAAAGTTTGGTCCTACAGCTTTGAATTTTAACCCCTTTAACACTTTTGATTCGACTGTTTTTTTTTAGCCAGTTTATTGGCCAGCACTTTTGGTCATCCACAGTCGAATGGAGTCAATCATGAGATATCAATGGCCCGGCAGCCATTCAATTGTTTGTGTTCAGCCCTTTTATGCATGTTTGTCTCCCTCTCCTGATGAATTTACAGCCATTTGGTGTTTTTTTTAATCGAGATGATAAAGGTTTTTGAATGGATGAATGTTTAAATATATGCAAATCGTTTGTATACATGAGTAGCTAATTAAGTCTGACAATAAGTGAAACTTTAACATTTCAATGTATTTAGTTAAAGCACTTTAATGTAATGATTTACTCTTTGGTTAATAAAGAAGCAATTGTTGTTGTTATCATTTTCCAATTCATAGTCAATTCACAATTAAGTAATTGCTCAGTCGGCACTAGGATGAGCTCTAGATTCAAACGACTAAGAACCCAAATATCAAGCTACTTAACTCATTGACAGTTACAATAACAAGATTTTCAATGAGAGTTGTATATGAGAGTAGTTTCTGGATATTCATATAGTATAATCCTAGAAAAATTATGAGATTATGAATTGTTCTTAACTTTGCATGATATTCTAATTGCTTTTGAGTATAGCTTCGGAAAGTTTTCATGGTTTTATTTTATCCATACTATATCCCTTTGCAGAGTGGAATTCCCAATGCTTGGCATACGATTTTGAGCATACAATAAAAGCCAATTGATGAGATTGCAACAAAAATACCATTGTCCATTTATCGGCCTGAAGAATCTTAATTAAAAAGCCGCCCAAGTGCAGTTAAAAACAAATGTTTGCTTTAAACTCGATAAGAATCTGGTTACGATGTGTGACAATCGTGGCCAGTGAAAATCACACATGAAATCGATTCCAACAACACACAAAAATCAGCAATTAAAGCGAATGAAGGGCGAGAGTTTATCTGCTGTCGATATGGACCATGTATATGGGATATGGATGCAACTCACGCACATGCCCAAACAGGACAAGGACTACAAAGGAGACGAATGTGCGCAAACGAGACGGTATGAAGGAGATCTAAAGACGAAACTGGTTATTCCGGGTGGGCGTTAACCCAAAAAAAGAAGTACAAGCTAAAAGATAAAAAAAGTGTGTCGCCGTGGGAGGAGCCAACCAGATGAGAACATCAATTGTCGTGGACGATAATGATCATCAACGGCATCGTCATCAACATCAACATCAACTGGATTATCTTGATTATCATCTGAAAGAAATGCATTATGTGCCGGTTGGCTTTTTTTGTCTTCTTTTTCTTGCTTCCTGTATGTCGCCGGGGCATAAAGTTTATTGTCGCCAGCATTATTTCTGTGTTGCATACTTAATGGCGCCACAAAATAACCGAGGCGCTAGGCTAAATGTGTCCACCTCCCTCCAAAAGTCAACGAACTTTAAAATTCTGTCCACCCTCTATACACAGAGCCACAAGGACTCTCGTTTCTCGTCCTGTTTTGGCTGTCTTATTCTTCTGTCTTATTTTTCGGCAAATATTTGTGCAAGTCAGCAGTCCTTACCCCCTCCCATCCAGCTCATCCCTTATCATGTGCGTTGCATACTTCCAGGCGTGCCTGAGGGGCATAGGACAATTGGAAATTGCTCAAGACTTAGCTGGGAAATGTTTTGGAAATATCTCAAGTGCTATTTATTTTGAACGGCTGTCAAAAAGGAGTCTGAATGGGGTGGTTTCTGCATTTACTTTCCATTTTTCTTTATTCTTTTTTTGGGGGTTTCCTTTTTATCTGGGAATTGCGGTCACATGGGGCTCTTAAAGTGACTAGACTGAAATGAAATTTATAATTTTCTATCACTTACCTCCAGACTTCACTCCACTCCATTTTTAGTGCCACAGAAGTTCGCCCAAGAAGCAAAGAAAAGCAAAGCCCAAACCAATGCCCAGCATAAGCAATGGTACAGCAAAATAATCCAATTTCAAGGCCAAAGCTTCATATGCCTCCGATTCAATGAGATTCAAGTAGCCAATATGTATTGTCTGTCGATTGGTGTCTGCTGCCAATTTTTGCATCAAACCACTGCCAAAGCAATTAAGCAATGTCTGACTCAGTTTATTTCTCAATAACCATTCGCGGCGCATGGGAAATCCTGGCAAGGAGTGCATCAATTCAATGGGCAATGGACGCATACGCGGTTTGGTCATAAACTGTTGTTGGAATTTAAATAAAACCAGACGATCACTATGGGCTAAATAGGCATACTTAGTGTCGAAGATTTTCCGATGATCCAATATAAATTTATATGGGACAACACGTGTTATATTCCACAATATATCGGGAAAATCATAGGCTTCCAGCACAGTTTTGTCATAGTCACCAATAATGAAAGATATATTCCGTTTAACCAACTCTTCGAATGTATTTATCTGCGGCTCATACAGACCTGTGGCCAAAATACTCTTCAATGAGGCCAAATAGAATGTCGAGAAAATGAAGCCAGTTAGAAATATGGTACCAAATAATATATAATGAACTTTTCCAGCTAGTTCTTTAAGATGAAAACCCGCATAGAGTAGGCTACTCAGTACTTGCAAGACGAATTTTCCAAATATCTGTGGAATTTCATTGAGTTTTCTTTTCGTTTGCAGCAAGTAAATAAAACTGGCGAAACTTGCAATCATAATCACATAAATGCCCATCAATAGCCAGGTTATTAACTCAAATGGGGCTATAATATAAAAGTTTTTCGATTTTTCCAATGAATTTGGTATCAATATATTGCCATACAAATACATATAGCTGGCCGAAAAACTATAATTTGCAGTATAAGCCAAGAGATCGCCACATAAATCAGCCTGATTGAGTTGCAGAAACTGTAGACAATCGTTGGCAGAATAAACTTTATAATTGGGGGTAAGTACGGGCACGAATTTAGCATTTCTATAGGCCAGAAATTGTCTCAATAACATCAAGGCATAACCATCATAGAGTTCCAGTTCCGGATAGACCAAAGCTCGAGGTGGATTATTATAGAGAGCCACACGAACTTCCCAGCCATGGAGATTATCGAACCAATGTTCTCGTGCCCAAAGATAATGACTAACATTGGTCACCATTAGTTTTTGCATTGGAAAATCTCGACTTGTGTAGAGAGAATTGAACTCAGATGATTGATTATATATCAATATATTGGGATAGCCAAGTTTCCATAGTTCTGAAAGTAAGTGCAACCAATACTGGTACGATTGTTGGCCGACTAAAAGAAAATCAGCATCTTGCATTTCCGTTGGCATTTCATTGAAAGTTTCCAAGTTTTCCTCACTAAATTGTGGTATGACCACTAGAAAAGGTTTGGGTAGATTTTGACTAACATTTGGCAAATTACCCAAATTACTTGGATTGAATAAAACAGTTGGCATTTCATTGATAACGGCATTATAGACATCTGTGGGCTGTGTGTAAATTATATTAGTTTTGGTGAATAGACCATGATTGAGGGCGCTTATGATTGCTGATAGTTCGTTGGGCATTAAACTGACTGGTTTTAATGAAGTGCAGATAACCAAAAAGAGAACGAATAGCTTTGTCATGATATTTAGAGGAAAATCTGAAAGGAAATGAAGAGAACTATTAATGTGTGAAAAAAAATAGACGGCTGAGTAATTGCATTCAAAACTTTAGATACTCTTCAAAAAGTACTCGAATAAATATACATGAAATGATCTCAACAGTGTTTGAATAAGTTCTCGTTGAGATAAATCTGTGATTGGTAATACTTCTCCAAGTCCTTGAGTGATTTTTTCAAAAACTCTTTAAAAGTAGTCACAGCATTTTCCTCACTTAAGTCTAAATGAATCTTAAGTGTATAGGGAGAGTGTGACATGAGTATTTGGGTATTCGAATTTAAATTATTTCTAGGTCTGTGTTTCCCTAGATTCCTTTAAGTCTTTCAAATATTTGTGGTTGGATGAATAAATTACAGAATCTTTCAATTAGTCCAGTGCCCGTCTTCATGGGTCTTCTTCGGTATTCGAATTCAAGTACTTATAAGGAAAATTTTAAAAGTACAATATTTTATATTACATTCTATCTTGTATTTGTTTTCATTAGATCAAATGTCCTTTTGAATGCATTCACTAAGGACTTACATAAAATAATTTTTCAACTTACCCAGTGTTGCAGAGTTTCAGATGAGTTTAAAGGACGAACCTAAAATCAAGTTTGTTAGTATTTAAAAGAAAAAAAAATGAATTTCAAAATAATAACCAAGCAAAATGTGAGTGCAAATAGTGAATTGATTTAGTTTAACTATCTTGGATTAGCCCCTTAAACGCTTGATCAACAATTCGATGATGAAGCTTATCAATGCCATGCCATAGCCTAGGACCAAAGAAATCGCAGGCATCACAAAATAATCCAAACTCAATGGTTTTAGCTCTCGAGATTCTGTGGCAAGAAAGGGCAAAACTCCAGTACGCATTGCCTCATGTTCGGCTTCCTGGGTTAGTTTCAGTGTCAAACCTGTCTCAAAGGCACTGGCCCAGGCCGTGCTTAGATGTGGACGCAGAAACCATGTTTTACGCATGGGAATGCCAGAGAATATGAATAAAATCTTAATGGGAATGCGTCGCAACCGTTTGTGATGCAAAAACTGTTGGGCATAGTCATAGAGATTCATGCGATCCGTGAATAGGACGTAGGCGTATCTATTATCGAATTTGTTGCGATGCTCCATTAATGTTTCAATGGAAACTACTTGAACAATTGGCCATAGCATCTCTGGCAAATTGTATTTAAGGCTCAAGATGCGATCGTATTCATCCATCATTATGGTTACATTTCTCTCCACCAACTCTTCGAATGTATTGATCTGTTTTTCAAACACTTCCGATATGAGTATGCTCTTCAAGAAGCCCAAATACATGGTAGAGTATACAAAACCAGCTAGAAACATCACCGCAAAGAGTATATAACGTGCATGTCCTTGCACTTGTTTCAATCTGAATCCCGAGAAAAGTAATGAAGAGATGGCTTCAAGAAGGAATTCACTATAAATCCAACGATGACATTGTTTCCAATGTATTAAGCTTAGAAATGCGACCATTGCACTAATGTAGGATATCAAACAGATCCATGTAGTTGTGGCAAAGGGAGCCACCAAATAGCGATAAGAATGAAGCGGTTCAGCATGAGCCACCATCACGTTCGCATAGGCCAAACGCAGGGCATGAGTGACGGCAATTTCCTGAGTTTGATTTTGTACCAGGGCATCGGCACAAATGTCCACCTCCTCACTCATCAGAGCCTTGGTGCAATGTAGGGGTGTTCCTTGAATGAAAACAGGAACGAAGGTGGCATTCCGTGCAGCCAAAAAATGACGCACAAAACGCATGTAGAAACCACCAAATACAAGTTTTCCTTTCTCGTCATTATAGATTATACAGCGTGGGGCGTTGTTATAGGATGCCACGCGTATTTCGAATCCCTTAAGATCCCCAAAACTATTACGCGCATGTATAAAACTCTCCACTGTGGCTGGCTGTAGCCGCAAATAGGGAAAGAACCACTTGTCATAGATGGCTCCCCCATTGTATGGGGTATAAAACAAAAGCTTTACATATCCTTGCTCCCAGCCATTCTTTATGAACTCTACCCATTTTGCATCTTTGATGAAATTCTCATTTGACTTGTCCACAACAAAGAGAAAGTCAGCATCTTGAAATGCCAATTTTAAATATTCAAACAATCCTTTCGGCGGTCGATCATCAGTGATGACTATGATCAATATGGGTCCAGGGGTTTGTAGAATCAATTGTTCTCTGTCGAGATATTCTTTTGCACTGAAGATCAGTTGGGGTTTAGTGATATTTTGGGTAAAGTTAAGATTCGATGTTAAGCTACTTTGTATAATGATATTTGTAGAAATTTTAAGATGTTCATTAAGGTGATCAATGATTTCGTTTAGATGTGGTTCAGATTTCACTATGATTCCATGACTGCATAGAAGCAATAAAAGTTGCATGAATCGACAAAGATAATGAGCCATCTGTAATGAGATTTAGAGAGGGGGGAGAAAAAAAGAGAGAGGCGGAGGTCGGGTTGGTTAAATGAAATGTATTTAAAATTGTGAATGATTTTGATGCGATTGGGAATGGGAACTGCCATTTTTCGGCAGTTGTTTTTATATTCAAATTTTTGTAATGATTTGTAATTTGCAAGAATTAAGGACAATTACAATTTTCCGTTTGTAGAAATTAATTTAAATATTCAAAATGTATATAATTTTTCCCAAATCATTCAAAAAATGTCTTAGTTCTAACTATGATTGTGAAATTTATTACTTTCTCATCGAGCTAAGGCATTTCTTAAATAATCTCAATCAACTGGCAAAATTTAAAGTGGGTTATTCAGTTTACGATATCATAAATTTTATCTTAAATATTCGCAAAACTAAACACAATTGTGAGCAAAGTTAAAATATATATTCGAGGGATACATTAGGATTCCCATAGGCCTCGCAGAAGACTACAAGAACGTTATAAATAACTCTACAGAGTATTTTTTTTTGCTAAAATTTATAAATTGCAAGTTTGTGACATCTTTTTCTTTTAGAAAAAGGCAGTTAGGTTGAACAACTAAATGAATAAGAACAATTTCAATTTCAACTACAGCCTTACAATGACAAATTGTTGTCGAAAATTATCCAGAGCTATTTTATTCGTTTAAGTTTATGTTTTACAGAGTTAAGGACCTTTAAAAAACAATCAAATCTTTTAAGGATTCAATCTTGGGAAACGAAAATAGCAGAATTATAAGTTGAAAAGGCCAAAAATATTATATTCTTAGCTATCATCTATAGATTCTTCTTTTAGTATGAAAACATTTGGAGCTTGTTTTAATTCCCTTCCTCAGACTGAGGTGTAAAACTATGTTTTTGATTAGTTAACTCTATTACCGAGTGCTGTAATTTCATTCACTTGACTAGGTCAAAATTTGAACAACTATTCAGCTCTAGTTCCGTATTGATTAACACAATTCAATTCCATTCAATTAGCATTGTCGGCATAGTTGTGATCTATTTGGCCATTGTGTGGCAGAGAAGCTATTCGCGTATGTAGCGTAAGTGATACTCATAAATATTCCATTCCACCTGATTAACTTGGTGGCAATTAACACTAACAATTGACCACCTACACACACATATATTCTAGTTAACAATTGAATTATATTTAGATTAGCAATTTTCATGGTTATGCAAAAGTACAATACAATACACCCCCACATCGATTAGGCCTCTTTCGATTTAATATGGTTTGGATTGATTTTGATTGGATTGTGTGTGATTTGGCGGCTGTTGCTTTTTTGGCCAGATCGTGTCAATATTTTCGCGTTTCGTCTCGCGTGCAGAGACAAAGGAAAAGTTGTGGCTTCGCTTTGGAGCTTGTTTATCACAATAAAGTCACAATCACGTAGCCAGCGAGTGAATGGAAAATACCTGCCAGACATTACTATATACGCTTGGCTGCCATTTTGTATGGCAGTGACTAAAAATAGTCTTAATACTAGTTAGCCCTATCTGTCTCTGTCTCTTGTGCTTAGCCAACCAATCACAAGGCCTTGCCATGCGAGATAAGTACCTATGTATAGCTGAAGGTAGCGCCCCTTCATTAAACGCTGCGCAGAAGATTCGCTTGATTTGTGGCGCCTGATTAACGGTTGTCAAGACCTCAATTAATGCATTTGTATTCTGGGGGGGATTGTGGCTTCTGTCTGCTTAGTCTGATTGAGAAGGGTTCCACAAATTACACAAATGCCTGTGAATGAGTTCAGTGGGTCAGCAAAACGATATGGGAGGTCTTTCGGTAAGACCTATAATTAGAACTTTTAACAAGCTGTTGATATAACGGAAGACCAGCTAAACAGAAGTGTACCAATGACTCATCTGCACAGTAGTTACCCCTTCCCTCCTCCCTCAGCATCTCAGCACTAAGAAGCACAAAATTAATAAGATAAGAAAACAACCCGAAGGCTGAAGGTCAAACTAATAATGATTTAGATAATAAAAAAGGTAAAACAAAAAAACGGGCGAAAAATAAAAAGGCAATCTGGAACCTGCTGCCTGCTGCTGCTGTCTGTAAACCAAACAAAGCAACCACACAGAAAGCCAGAGAGAGAGAGAGAGAGCGAGTGGGTTCTGGCATTCATCCATAAAATACCAAAGGGTTACGCCTATTTTTACACGCAACCAACTGCATTTCCTCGTAGCCATGAGCACATGAGCGCAAAAATATTAAAACGATGCGACGTGACAGATTACAAAACGTTTGACACCAGCGCCAAAGCCGACAAGATACCAAGCGAAAAAAATAAGAAGCGCAGACAGAAGACCAAAAGCTGAAGCTGAAGCTTGAAGGTGAAGTTGAAGCCATGGCCAAGAAGTTACACAAACACACAGAATCAGAGACGGACTGGACTTGAAGATTTTTAGTGAGGCACAGAGGCAGGCACACTTGCCACACGACGAAGGCAACAACAACAACAACAACAATGAAGCAGAAGGCCACAATGACGAAGACACTGTAGTAAGTTTGGCTGGAGTTCACAGTGCTTCCAAATCTAGTAAAAATCACACCAAAGTATAAGACTATCATAGTCTACTGTATCCCTTACATAATTTAAATGAAATGCACTGTCTAAAGTTGGCAAAAAGTGAAAAGGAAGGAAAAGTTGCAACAAAAAATTATAAAAGAATAGAAAATGAATAGTCTAATTGACCTTCTGCAGTTTTCATATTATTTTGAAGCACTGTGCATACATTGAATGCAGTTACAGTCACGACTTGGGCTACCACTGCGTGTCAGTAAGTAAATTGCCTCGAGGCCATGGCTCCAAGTTCAGTTTCGTGGCTCCAAATGTAACTACCATTTGGTTAGTGAAGTTAGCAGAGTCTCTCATTCAACCAGAGAGATAGACAGAGAGAGAGAGAAAGAGAACGCGCGTCGCAAATTAATTCGCTGATCCTGTGATGCTGGCTTGGAAGATTGCTTATGATTCCCACAGTAGTCCCCTACTTGAGTAGCGGAGGATTGAAGGTGGTTGAAGGCGAAGGATGCCCACTTTCTGGGCTTGTTGTCTGGTTTCACCTGCGCCTAAGCAGCGGTTCATGAGGATTGTTTTGGTTCTGTTCATCTTCTGTTGGATTTTGCGGAGGCAGCGAAATGCCAGTCGAGTCTGGCACTCGTGAGTTATGTCAGTCAGTCAGACAGAGGGCAGCCCAGCACTTCCACTTGAGTGTGCAATTTTTCTAATTCACATACACAACATACCAGGTGGAGATTCTCTAGTCCCTTTGCTTACCTGCGCATATGTATGAAGCGTAATTGACTTGGAAGTTATGAACCCCTTTTAAATGTGGCCCCTGCCACAGCATCGATGCAACAGCAGCATGTAATTTTAATTTTCTCACTTGATTGCCCACCAAAGGCTTATGATGGGGCAACAGTAAAATATATATGAATCGAGTTTTGGACCAACTTATTGGTTTTGGTCTTGTCCAGGCTGATTAATACTGCTCAAGCAAACTCACTAAGCAATTAACAGTTGAAAGATCGTTTCATGGTGGCGAAAATAATGACATCTTGGCAAGGTGGGTGAATGCTAATAGGGGTATAATTATTAAAGCTTTGATACAGTTTTAGCTAGAAATTAATTGAGATTGCAACAGAAAGAGGCAAGTGTTTTATTTGGATCCATATATTGCAGAATGTCTTGTTTTTCGTATGTTTCCTAATTACAGATATATCTCAAGAAGTCACAATAGTTAGACAAAAAGACTTTACGTTGTTAATTCTACAAAACTCAATTGCCAACAATGAGATTTTTAGGAAAAGTATGTAATAGTAAATGAAATGCCATACCATTTGTTTTTGCCTTTCATTTGAATTACCAATTTTTGGATAAGTTTTCCCTGCAATATGAGATACAAGAGCTCTTAATCTTACTGACTTGCCTTTTGATTAATTGTTACCGTTTATTTTCTGATCTTGCAGTTTGCTTATCACCCATTAGCAATGTGATCTTTCCTATATTATTCTGAAAAAGATAAAGCTAAGCCAAACATCATTTCTATGAAAGAAATAGCTTCTCTTCTAGATGAATATTAAAGTGAAATAAAATTTATGTAAATTAAATCATTGCTAATTGATAGATGCAATCATAGCCACTTTTAGATGATATTCTATTTACAAACTGTCACTTGCTTTCTACCCAATTTACTTCATTCATAAGCACATTTACCTTTTTAATGCGCAATAACCAAAAAATCTCGACTAGGCCAAAACAAAAATCAAACATTTTCATTAAGACGCCCCCCAACCCAATAGACTGGGTTAAAATTTGTTGGTTTTTTTTCTCTTTTTTCTTTCTTGCCCCTCATAATTCATTGAGCCAACAAGGTGCTCAGTCTCAGAGTTTCAGCCTCGGGGGCAGCTGCTCGCCATGGAACTGAGTGCTGAGGAGGCCAAAAACCAACCGAAATCAACCGCTGAATGAAACTTTGAAACTTTACACTACGAATTTGCGGCTGAGTGCGAAGTGCCAAAGCCAAAAGCAACAAATTATTAAACACATACATATGTATATGAGAGTGAGTATGTATATATATGTATATCGACATACTATATAGTTATATAAATAAATCAAAACCAATGTTCAACTTGCAGCTGACAAATTTAGCGCTGCTTCTCCCTTCTCCCTCATTTCTTTATGCTAATCACTTGTTTTAATATTTAATTGTCTGATATTGTTCAGTTCATATGACATAATTAGCTATACCATTTCTTTGTCCAATGCGAATCTAAATTGCCATCTGCTGGTTCTGAAGTCAAACGCAACATTCTCCATTTAATTAGTAAAACTCTAAACAATTTGCATGGGAAGTTCCTTTCAGAATTTTTGCAAATTTTTACTAATTAACACTGAAATAAATAAACTTAAACAAACAACAGCGAAACAATATACAAAAAAAAAAAAAAGTAAAAAAGGAAATAAAGTGCCAGACAGATGGCTTGTTGTCTATAATTGGATAGGTAAGCAACAAATAGAATTTCTACATTTCAGTTATAATCATTAACACAATAATCACTACAAAGTAAAAATTAATCAAGCATTGTAACAGATTTAGCACTATATTTCGATTCTCAGATTCTCCAGATTGTTCTGGTTCTTAAACAAGAATTTAAACTGGAAATAAATATACCTTAATCAGGGACAGGGACAAACATTTGGAGGTCTAAAAATTGCGTAGCTTAAAAAAGTATTTACAATGTCAAAGATCTTTAGTGCAAGAATAGAAAAACAAGAAAAGAAGAATGTATCTTTGTAGTCCAAAGAAGGAGACGTTTCCAAACCCATAAAGTATATATATTCTTGTTCAACATAAAATGTTGACTCGTCTGTCCTGATGAACTTTATGCCCTCAATTCTGCTTCTGCATTGAAACTTGGTATCTAAGTTTGACAATTTTTGGGATCGGACCATCGTAACATTGCAACAGCAACACCGATCGAAAAGCCAATTACTTAAAAAATTTGAAAAACGAAACTTATTGAAGGAAATTTTTTGAAGATGTTAACAATTTTAAAATGGTCTACACTGCAAGTGTGTAATAACTTCAGGGCAGCCAAAGTTATCTTCTTTCTCAATTTTCAATAAACCGAAAATAAAAATTTTATAATCTTTTTCACTTCCTTTGTCTTGAATACAAACAAATAGTTTTTAACTTATTTCATTTTGTATGAATTACCTTAACACACAGAGAAAACAATTGCAAATGGGATCATTGAAGATAAGGTCGACAAAATGTGCATTTTTTTGGACGAATTGATTACACAGATAAATTGTATCTGTTTAATTATGGGTCTCAATCTGATTGCAGAAACTGTAATTATTGAGTCTTTGCCTTCTGCCAGAAAAAGAGTTAGTTAGACTCTCATCGAATCTTCCTCAATAGGTTGTATCTCTGTTTCTAAGTTAGCCCCATATGTAGATAAGTACATAAACTTGAACCACACCGCTTACCAATTAGCATGGCATTTAAAAACACATTAACCTTTTCGCCTTCGCCTTCGCCTTCGATAATGCTGATTCACAGAAGTCGTAAATTGTCATAAGTGAATGAGAAAAAATGAAATGAAAAAAATTATAATGAATGGAGAAACCCAGAGCCAAAAAAAAGCGAAATTATCTTTTATATATATAGATTGATTGCATGTCGAATCGATCTGTTGTTCTGGCGCCAAGACCAATTCTTGACCAACTTTGGATCCCACGTGCCATTAAAACATGGCCAAAAACATGGAGTATGAGAAACTGCTAATAACTAAATATTGATTAGTAATTTTGTCTTCTTTTTTCGTTATTATATTTAGTATAACAAAAATAAATGATTTCTATTTTTATTTCTCCAGGTTTATTTTCTTGTGTATGTTGTGTTTTTTTTTTGCTTATTGGTATTTGTTGTCTTGTGTTTGGTTTAATGAGCAAAATGTCAATATATGTACATATATTCGATATTGACACGCATAAATTTTGTAAAATGTTGTTGTTGTTGTCTTCTTTCTTCATCATGATGATCTTCTGAAATGGTTGTTGTTGTTTCTTTTTATGTGTTGTATTTTCCCATTTGTTGGACTTTCAATTTTTCAAGCCTGGCAATTAGCTTTTTGGTATCTGGCGATAGATGTTAATTGTTTAAATAAACAAACTGTAAATATTACACGTGTTGCCCATAACCAGACATGAGGGGATAACAGCAACAACAACAACAACAGAAACTACATACAATATTTAATTTTGCATTGAAAATGTGAGCAAGTTTTCAGATGCTTCTTAATATTCAATACTCTTATCCAAAAGAGGGTACATTTTCTTTTCACCAAAGGATATATGTACATATGTATATATAGATAAAACACGTCGATCATTGATGATTTCTAGTGTCGAACTTTTTGGAAAGGACATGGAGTAAAGAAGCCTGTAGAGCTTTTGTGATCGAGTATGAGTCCGAGTTATAGATAGTTGTTTCACTTGCAATAATATTCAGTAAGAACTATCTTGGCCCAACTTAATGAACTAAACGTTTTACATACAAAGATTAGATCCCCTATCAGCACTCAGTCAACAAAGAGGGTATATACTCGTCGTTTAGATTGATGGATTAATCACCATGCACATTGGTTTTTCATTCACTTGTAAAACTGAAGCCAGTCACGCGTTCATTGCGCTCATCTGGCGCTCATTTACCCTTCACCTCTTGTTGGGTTTTTCCCAAAAAAAATTGTGATAGTGATAGCGATCAGCACTTTCACTTTATGTGTATGTGTGTTTTCCTTTTGCATGGCAAACAAATGAAAACTCAATGAAGCCCAACGCATAAATTAATGTGAAAATTTTTGTGAAAACTTAAGGGGGTTGGCTGCGCATGTCCTGCAATTGAATGTTAACGAACATTTTCATTAACTGCCTCGACAGTTGGCCGTATCGCATAGGGGCAGGGCTGTTTGGTAATTAAACCAACTTGCCACAGCTACGTTGTGTGCGAGTGAATGTACATACATACATATATTTTAACTTGTTTGTTTAATTGAAATTAACTGCAAAAGCAAAAACAAACAATACTCGAGCAGTTAACCCGAAAAATTGAACTTCGAGTTAAAATTTACAGGGAAGCGGTAAATTAGGCTCCAGCGTACATCGATTGATCATGTGCAAGAGTGGACAACTGAAAGTGGGAATTGTGGCAAGAGATCAGCGACACCATCGGTGTTGAAAGTGAGCACTTGGGACAGTCTCGTCCTCGCCACACACTCACACACGATGATCTACAGTTCCTTGGAAGGCCAGTTTGGATACTCTACAAAAATGATAACAACGCAAAACTCATTTCACATGAAAAGGTGAATTGGAACTAAAGGCAGTTATAGTCCAAAAACTCTAGAGAGATTCCAAAACTTCAATGCAAATGACTAAAATTTAATGTACGTTATTGTACATGGACTAAATTTGTATTTGATGATTTTTCATAACTTTAATCTTCCAAAACAATATTTCTAAATGGAATATATGAGATTTTTTAAAGTGACAGCGAGACAAGATATCTATAAAAGATATCTAAAACGATATTCTACCTTATAAACCACGATAAGTTTGATAGTCAAGACCGTTGACAGATCCAAAGGGAGAATCTGGGGGTACGATTCGCCACTAACTATAAGAGAGTTAAATTTATGTAAGTCCTTATACAAAATTCTAACAGATCTTAGGATTAAAGTTGTTAACTTAAAAACGTTTCCAAGATCAAAGTATTGCCAACGTTTTCTAAATACTAAATATGATTTTCAATCAGTTCTAATTGTAAAATATAAAGTTGCTAGATTAAAGCAGTTCAGCAGCTCCCAACTGATTTGCGTTTCCCACAATTGAAAACCGCTTAAGTTTTTTGTTGATAGAGAGTATTTGTTCTTCGTTCTCGAATGTCATTAAGCTGAACTCCTTTTTGAGCCCAATTTTTCCCTTTTTTGTTATATTTTTTTGGCTTGCTGCTGCATCTTATATTCAACCAACGCCCACTGCCCTGAGTTTACCTTTAAAAGGGGATTTTTTTCTCCACCTTCTCGTTGTTGTTGTTGGTTTTGGCGTTTATCAGTTGAGATCAGGCGGCGGTTTGGAGTTTATCCTGCCTGCCTTTTTTTGTTTTGCTTTACTTTTTTGCGGTTTTTGTGCTTCGTATGCGTGTGTTTTTTTTCTGTTTGTTGTTTTGGGGGGGGCAGTGAATTTTAATTAAAATATTTCTCAGGCTTTTGTTTCGTGTTTTTATTCTTTTTTGGGAGGCCAATGCAGCGGTGCAACGTTTTTTTTTTCTTTTTCGGGTTTTGATTGTTCTTTTTTATTTTTTTATGGAAGTTGCTCGAGTTTGTTTTAACAGGTCGTGAGTGTGACACATTTGCATCAGAGATATGACAAAAGCTGGCATAGGTGGCAAAAGGACACACACAAACACAAAATGAGACAATCGGACCGTCAGACACAGGATCATAAATCTCTGGCCCAGCATTCGGTCTTCATTTCGGTTTTTCTTGTTTTCGTATGTGTGTGACCCACCAGAGAGTGGAAAAATATAAAGAAACCGATGGAAAAAAATTAACTTGTCAATGTCACACATAGCCAAAAAAAACACATACAGAATCTCATAAATATTTGAATTTTTTTTTTTCGTATTCGTCGTTGTTGTCTATTGTGGATTTTTACACCTTTTTGTTTTACCTGGCGCCAAGACTATTTGTATTTTCACTGTCTTCTCTGCTTTGTCTTGTTGTAGTTATTTGTGTCCTGCTGAGTTTGCCAAAATAATCAAGAAAGATAGAGCCAACAGTTATTTGGTTAGTTATAGCTACTTGGAAATTGTGCTGAAGATCCAAAAACGAAAACGAAAAACGAATTTGCGGTTAGTTGGCCATGGAATATAAATATTTCTTTTCGGGTGGATGGTCCGGAAATGGCAAAATGATTATGTTTTAAATTAAATTTTAATTTCCTCAATCACTTGAGTCGTAAACCTCTTAATTTGAGTATTTCTTGGTAGCGATAGGATAGAAAAAGTTTTTGGTTATTCATTTTATTGAAATTGCCCATCGACTTAAGTGGCTATAAGATATTTCTCTTTGTTTAGTGAGAATACAATATATAATTATTAATTGAAACAACTTGTTTTCTTGAGTGTTTCTAGTTTTTAGATGCAACAATTTCAACGTACAATTCGATTTTAGTAAGTTGGTTTTTGTCCAGCTTTAGTTTGAAGTAACCTACAAAAATAACTTTCCACTTATTCATACAACGGCTTAAACAATTTAATTGAATCGGACTTTTAGGATATAGCCGAACATATATTTTTAGTTTCAAAAACAGTTGATAGGTAATGTTGGATTCTGGCAACTGAATTATTATTTTCAATCGTCGATTATACTCTGATTGCAAGGGAAACTTATCGAAGGGAAACTCCACTGTTCTGATCTTATATAACTTAAACATTATGTTTAAGTAAGATCAAAGAACTTATTTAGAGTGACACAACAGTTGTAGTCAAGGACTATCTGTATAAAGGATATCTAGTCCTCAGATATCAATAGCACTGAAATGTTCTTGAAATTTTGAAATAATCTTTATTTTAATTTTGTGAATTTTTCATTTGATCACTGAAAGATCTAAATATTATTGTGATCAGAGAACGATAAATCCTTAAGTTTTATAATTTATGAAAGAGAAGACGCTCCCTTCCGTTTTGAATTTTTATAAAAGAATAAATATTGAGAGTCTAGAGTCTTTTGCTTCAAATTCAGGAATCGCCTAACATTTAGTTGTAATTACTAATATTTATTTATTGGAATTTCCTTTCAGAATACATTTAAATTCACTACGATGGGGGATATTTGGTGTTTTCAAATGTTTGGAGACAATCAAATAAGAACTTATACATTAATCAAATATCAAACAATAATTAAACACTGTGGGTTGTTGAATATTTATGTTGTTAGAATAAACGTATTTAAGGGTTAACGACCTTGTTGGTTGTCTTTGTTGTTTAATTTGTCTCAAGGTCTAATAAGTTAAAACCAAGTGTTTATTATTTTGATGTTTATTATTTTTACAAATATAGACAAACAAATAATAAGTTTATTAGGTCTCGCGGCTGTCCAAACACTAAGGCCCATGAGAATATATTCTGTAATTAATTAAACACTTAGTTTACATTAAAGTTTTTTAGTTTTACATTAAAGTTGCACTTGAACAAATTTTGGCTTATTGCTGAGTTCCTATGTTTAATACTAAAGTCCTGGTTATCTAAATGACAATGTGTAGAAAAGGATTAAATTTGCTTTTTTATGTGTGTTGTTTGTTTTCACATAGAAATCGTTAAAAAGCGATTTATATATATAGACCAGGTTATCGCCTTTAGCGATTAAGTTTGTATATAAATCACACATAATTTGAAAATGAATCTATTTGTGTGTTAACTAGTTTAGAAAAAAGTATGCATAAAAGGTAAAGAATAAATACCCTTTTGCACCCATTGGAAGAACTTTTTAATGGTATTGGAAATTGTTTCAATATTTACTTCTTGCCTGAGTACATTGCTATGGATATGCTTAATTTTTAATTGAAAGACTAAATGAGTTTCACGTGGGAATTTCTTTCCCTGTTCTGTTAGTTTGAATTAAGCCTTGCACTGCTTGTTATGTTGCCTCTGTTAATTTACAGAGTGCGCACTGCTTGAGCCAATGCGAAGTTAACAGTTGCAACATGTTCGAAACTGTCAGCAACTTTACAGCCAAGTGTGGGAGGAGGAGTAGGAGATACGCACAGGGTGCACGAGTCGGTATTCTATATAGGATATCAATTTATATCAATTTCATCATGTTTATGGCATTTGATAAGCCTTTTCGCTTGATGCGACTTTTCGCTGTTCCATGAAAAATTTCCACTTGAGAATTGATGATGGCCAAAGAACCTTTCATTTTCATCATTAATTATGCTGCTTCAAAATCAAGTGCGAGTACTCGGAATCAGCATTCCATAGTAATTCAAATTGTGAGTCATTATTTACTGACATAGTTTTTTAGTCAACAAGTCGAATGCGTGTGATAAGCGTTAGTGAAAAAAGAGAAGACGCTACCGAATTCCGTTTTGAGTTTTTGATTCAAGGGGAACTTTTGACAATCATTTAATTGGAACTGATTTGGGTATCTAGTTAATTGAAAATTGATACACCGTTCCAAAGTCCATTGGCATGCAATAATGATAACAGATAGAGATAGGGAGAGAGAGTGGGGGGTGGGGCAATGGGCGTGGGAGATGTCAAAGTAGCTGTAGATATTTTGGGTTAACATTGTATTACCCAATATAAACGGTGCGCAATTTGATTTACAGCCATGATCAATAAAACTGCCTTCTAACCAGTAGCCGCCTAATCAATCAATATCAAAACAAAATGCAGGTCAAACTTTAGCTAACGGTCTAGCAAACTCAAACGTAGAACTTGACTGGACCTTGCCCAATAATGTATATAAAGGAAACAAGAGAGAGAGAGAGAGAGAGAGAGACGACTGTTTTTTTTTTTTTTTGGGGGGGGGGTGGCGCTTAATGAATGGGGGCTATAAATGATGCCAAAGAAAAAAGTGGAACAGATCTCACCCCTCCATATAATCTTAGTAAAATGACCTAAATCAAAGATTTTACCTGGCCTATATCTTCTGGCTAAGTACAGTTTAGGCCAACTAAATGTCACCATATTGTCAGAAACTATTTGCCATTTATCAACCCATTGTAGTGGGGGGGGGGTAAGGGGTGGGTAATTGTGTCGATGGAAGTGATCAGCTGAGCTTAGAAGTTCGATAATTATGCTAGTGCAACCCTAGCGAGGAGGCATTATGCGCGATCGCATGCATTGGTCACACTCTTTTCTGACGAACTTCCGCCATGGCTAGACGCCTAAACCACGCTGCTCCTCCAGCGATCCGAATTATAATTTAAATATTAATTTGGAGCATATAGGACAGCCATTATTGTGGAGTTTTGTGAATCTGATTATCGTAAGTTAATTTTTTGTGGATATTTGGAAGTGTCTAATAAGTTCTTTTGAAAACTTAGCCATACATAAATAAATTGGATGTCGAAAATCTGAACAGGGAATTTCATTTTTTGAGTTCCGAAAATCAACCAGATATATTTTTGAGACACCGAGGGCTCAAAAGCTGCACACCGTGAAGGGCACAGAGACATTTCGACAAAGTCAACTAGATTGGAATAGCCGCCCGAATCGGATACGGGCAGAGAAAGTTTCTTTGTTGCGGATCGCCATATTGCCTAGGAGTGCCAAACGCTTGATTTAACTTAACATTTTATTCCTAAGCATCATCCAGCTGACGACGAAGGCCTTCGACGGACCGGACGGAACGGTAAGTCCTAAGTTCTTGACAAAAAAAAATCATGTTCGTTCTGGCATTTCCCTGTTTTGTTTGGCAAAAAGATAGCGAGTTCTGCGTCAAATAAGCCGCAAATAAGAAAAGTTCTCTCTCCAGTTTGGTATTATCAAAAGAAAATTAGTAAAGTTAAAGTAAATCGCCTTTGACTGTGTGAGCGGGTCCATAATTTAGAATTTGAATAATTTAAGTTGGAGACTTCCAAATTTCATTTGACCTTTTTATTTTGATTACCGATAAGTTTATATATATCCACCTTATAATTAAGATTCACCAAAACATTACAATATTATTCCTAAATCTGTGCTTTTGGATGCTTGAAATGATCCAATTATTTAATTTGATTACCGTTTATTATAAGAACCTTCATTTTAGTTTGTATAACTCGGATTATGTTTCCGACTTATTGAAGTTTTTTGATATTCCGTAACCCTCGTGAATAAATATCATTTATACTGTTTGAGTAAAAGTGGTGTGATCTTCCTTGTGCCGAAATGTGAGCGGTGAGTTGAATTATATTGGGATTTTCCAGAATCTTGCGACAGGAAAATCATTGGTTGGGAGGGTTTAGACGCGAAGCTATACTACCATCCTCATAGCTTCCCTATTCGTGTGACACTAATATAATCTCTTTCTCTATCCTTCTAGTTAATTTCTTTTATTATGTAATTGTGTAATATTCGTGCTCTAGGGACTTTGTTTTATTTTATGTAGTACGGGTGTATTGAGAAAGGCTGGTCCAAAGAACCCCCCCCCCAAAGACTGTTTGCTAGCCGACAGCCAGAAGTCCCACCCGGACCAAAACTTCTCGATACATTCAGCCATGTTGGCTTTGGCCTGATTTGTGGTGCTCTTGCCCATCATAACATCTGATAAATCGGGACTGCGGGAGTTACCACACACATATATATAGGCCAAATCTGACCTCCTCTTGGATCAAATAACATCCTTTGACAAAGAGGGGATGTGCATGATTTGGGATTAATTCCAGATTGTGTACATTACACCATAGCACAGCAAACACATTCAATTGTCTAAATTCATGGCTGTGACAAAGGGAAATTTCAATATTTCTAAGATAAAGTCTCATCTGCCATTAGAAACTCTGTGGAACCAAATCTATAGCTCTCCTGGTCTAAAGATACTTTCACTGCCATCTAAACTGTTAGTAGTTAGAACCAACCCCCTTTTTGTGGCCACACCCATGCCAGTTCGAACATATTCGTTCGGGTTTGAGTTCGCCACGAGGTTCAGTTTAAACCACACACAATACGAAAAGGAAAAACAAAAAAGTATCTCGTATCTTGCGACGTATCTCGGACGACGTATATTTTTTGTGAATTATTTTTCTGAATCAGTTTGTGTTCAACTTTCGTGAAGTCAAGATCGCTGGCTGCGGGCCAAACACACCCAAAAATAAAAACACACACAAAAAAATAAATCAAATTATATTTCTAACTAACTAAAAACGTTCTCAGCAAATCTTTTGATAAAAGTTAAAAAAATAATGCAAAAAGGAAAAACCACAAAGCTAAAGAAAAAGGTGCAAAAGTGCAAATTGAAAGAAAATTTGAAAGTTGATGGAAAAACTGATTTTGTTTTAAAAATCGTCTTGAAAACCAGTTCAAAAATTATAATAATACTAATCAAGCCAGTGCCGCAAAGCCAAAAAAATTACAAAAATATATAATCAATTAAATTTGTTTTTAAAATAATTTTTGTGCAAAAATTTGAATGCAAATTTGTTTCGAATAATCTACAAAAAAAAGTGTCGTGCAATATTAAACCACAATTTATATAAATTATAAAGGAAAATTATACACAAAATATACATATATAATCGTATATAAATATTGTATTACAACAAATTACATATTGTTTAATCAGTGGTACACAAATACACACATATAACTACACACACATATCAAAAAGTAAGAAGAAAAACGAAGAAATTATTTTTTGACTCGGTTTTTTTGTCTTTCTTTTAAAAACATATACATATATACACACACATACATATATAAATATATATGGCATATTATTTGTTGCTATTCGCGGTGTAATTGAAAATTTATGTCGCGTCAACAGTTTTTTTTCTTGTTGCTGTTTTCGGGCATCTACATATGTACTACTCCGATATAACTTATGAGCTATATGAATTTTGATTTCCGTTTGGTTTCCAATTCGTGTCAACGTCAACTACAACAACAGCAACAACTTCAAGAATAACAACAACAACCACAGCGACTTCATTGTCATCTTTAGCAAAACATAAATCTACAAACCAAATGTACGATTTTGAACGAGTTTGTTAGTAAAAATACATATTATTATCAACTATAACACGCACAACAGACCCATGTTGGATTATAATTTATACCCTTAAATTTTGGGGGCTACAATGCGGCCAGAAATATACGATGTAAGTAGTCTTCACTTGAATTACAGTCATAAGATCGCTATGAAATTCTGTCCATCAAAATTATGTGGAATTATGTCTAGAATATTCAAGATTTTTTTGTTTTTTTCTTTGTGGAGATCATAAATATTATGATCTAAAGCAATCTTTATGGCATTTCAATTGTGATCCAAAAGCATTTGTCATATGTAATGCTTACGTTCAATTATGAAATTCCTTTTTAGACATTTTATCTAAAGCATTTTACACTAAAAATTTGGCCATATACATTTGTTTAACAATCACCTACAAGGGGAAATGTTTAAACTGTTACATCAACTTTTTTATAGCATTAATTTTTTTCCGATTCAAATATTTTTAGTTTGCTTACAAAACAAAGTTAAAAAACAAAGAAGAAAGTATTGTCGAATTGAATAATATGGGAATACCCCAAATCTAATTTCTATAATAATAAACTATATCAGTAAAGAATATTATTTATAACCTAGATATAGTTTTTAAAATGTTTAAATAAGAAGTCTGAGAATTTTGTAGTCTTTTTGAAAGGTTCCCAAAATCAAACTTATAAAAACTTTTTGAACTAAATGGGGTCTTAATTTCTCTGTCTTCTGTCTTCTATTTTTCTGAGAATATCAAAAATTATAATATCAAAGCCGATAAACTTCAGGTCAGGGCATATGGACGTTTTGATAGTAAAAATATATTTCATACATCTGTTTGCTAAAATGTCCAACAAGTTGTTGAAACATTGCCAACTAGTTGAAATCAAACAAATTTTGAAGTTAGTCTAACTTTTACTCAGCGAAATATTCAAGTTGATATACCCTTTCTCGGCAAGGGTAAGACAAAGATTGAGCCACCACGTGCATAAAAATAAAAGGAGGCAAAGAAAAACACGCCATATAACCGAACAGAAGCCAAACTCAAAAAGCAAACCCAAAAACCAAGAGCAAAGCCATGACATGACCTGTGTTTTGCTTTGCTCCCTTCACAGACACACATACGCACACACACACACTAAAGGATATATGTTCGACTAAATATCATGCCAAAAGTAATTTCACTTAAAAAGCAATTTTCAAATACACACATAAAACAGAAAGAAAGAAAAAGCACAACAATTATATGTATGTTTTGAAACAAGAATTCAGTTCTGAGGTCCAGTTCGACAAAAATTTATAACTTGTTATGGCTCTAACACATGCAAACTGTCAGGATAAATCTTAGTTGTGTGTGTGTGTGTGTGCAACCCCTTTTTGCCTACATTAAGGGGTCGCCAGTTACTGCTGCTGATCTCACAGGACATTTACCTGAATCTGATTGCCAGAGAGTCATACATAAATCATCCAACCCCCTCCTGCCCCCTGCTTAACAACAAGAACTTTTGAAATTTTGAACAATTTTTTCGTTTTAGTTTGTTTTGCACAAAAAAAAAAAAAACAAATTTACTGTGACCAAGTGAATTTACAACTTTTTAATGCCTCCCACTCCAATTATTGGTTAATTCTAATCTTTAGCCGACTTTATCAAATCCAATTTCAATCCATCCATAAAACAAGTTGTAAGAAAATTTCATAAAAGCCACGCCCCAGCAGCAGCACCACCAACACCACTCATTGAGGTGGTTTGAGGTGGTTCGGGGAGGGATAGATAACAAACTTTACTGTAAGAAAAAAAACTAGACAATATTTGATTTTCGAATTTTTCTCACTTATTTTTTTTGTGTTGATTAATTAAAACGGAAATACAAAAAGTAGATAAAAGAAATGATAACATTTGGGAATAGCCAAAGACGAAGGCAATTGAAGAAAATACTATTAAACTATTAACTATTGAATTATACACTTATACAGAGAGAGAGAGGGGGAGCCACAATCTATCTTTCCCTTTCTGTCTACGCAACATTTTTTTTCTTTTTTTTTGATATTTATTGATTTGGCAAATCACATGCTTATAGTAAATCATAAATAACCTCTAATGACTTGGCATTATTGTGCAGTTTTGATTAATGCAATCACTGAAGATCGTATAAACCAAAAATTAACTCTAAGGACAATATACATATACCCTAGAATTAGTATATCTCTTTGAATTAGTTGAGAAATTAAAGAATATAAGGAGTATATGGCCTAAAGGATAAGCTTCAGAGCTTAAAGAGTTTAAGATTGAACTTAAGTACATTCAGAACATGTATCCCAAACGATTAAAGGCATATTTTCCTAGAAGCCATCAGTAGTTCGATATACCAAGGCTCAACTTATTTTGATTACAGGGTATATCAATAACGGCTTTTCGAATTAATGGTGTTTGAATAATTATTTGCACTTTTTAAATGTATTTTTAATCTTCTATTCAACTAACTGATGTTAAAGCAAAATAAAAATATCTACATATATATATATGGATTTGTATAAGACTTCAGGTTTTTTTTGTTGTTTAATTAGGTTACGCGCGGGTGGTAAAAGCTGCCGAGCAGGGCAAAGAAAAAGGCAAAAGTCAAAAAATAAATATATATAAGGGAGAAAAAAAACCATAACACGTAGAAATATAGGTACATATACATATGTATATGTAGACATATATTAATAGAGATGTGAATAATTGGGTTACTATTGGTAAAGGCTTTTTTATTTTTATATGGAAGTGACGGAATAAATATCACTCATATACAATAAACGACCTCAAAAGTCACGTTTCATGTGATGATGCTAATTATTGGATTATGATTATTATGATGCTAGGCTATTTACATTTGTATATATATAACGATTTCTTAGTCATCCCTTCAGTTAGGGCATTATCTTGCATTTGGCATACCACACGACATGCCATACAATTCAGCCCCTTCTCCAGAGATTTAAATTTTCTTTCTATATTTAATGTATTCATTCTTTTGACATTGTTACCTGTTGATTGATTTTATATTCTATTAGCTCTAAAAAGAAAAACTTTGTTTTTTGTTCTTCTCTTCATTTCAATTTCGATTCACCAATGAGTGTAATTTAATCTGGCTCCCAATGTCTGGCTAATATGTCGCACGCCTAGGCTATATGTGGGTATTATTGCCTGCTTCATTTTTAATGGCTGATTGGGGGCGATTTGTGGGCGATTTATTGAATTTTAGTTGATTGTTTATATGGTTTTATGCGTTTATGATTTGAAGCCATTAGAGGCAATGTGAGTAATCCTCTATATAAGCTTATCGAAAGTTCTTATACAAAACAAAACGCGAGTTGCCTCAGACTAAAATTTAAGCTTTGACTTGAATACACAACATAATGTTTAACATTTTAATTAAAGTCGAATGGAGAATACTCTTTTTAAAACCGTTACTTTGAATCTTATAAAAGTTATTTCTATGAAACCTTCTATCATTTAGATCTTCTATTTATTTCAAACCTTTTGCAGACTAATCAAAGCTTTTAGAAAAGTCTTGTTATTGCTGTCTTGCCTTTTCCTGCATCTTACTATAGTTAAGGCTACCCTTTTACCTGCAGAAAGGGTATAAATGAACCTAACTTCGCATATTCCCCCACATACAAACAGACACACACACACACACACACAACGTACATGTAGTATAAACGATTGACTGCGACACCGACTACAACTACAACATTTTAGTGTTTTGAAAATGTTATCTTATCATGAACACGTTCAAAATATACGTAGACAGAAACGGTAGAACTCCTACTACTAATACTACCACTACTATAGAAACATTATACTACGCGTAGTATAATTTTCCATAATATATATGTAAGTTGAAATAAAATAAAATAAAATAATAACAAATGCGCCGAAAAGCGTTCGAAACAAACTTTTTTTTTGTTTTATTGTCAAGAACCAAGCGGCGGCCCTCAAGTGTTTATTTTGCTTATATTGTTTTTTGCGGGTTGGACATTTTGTGCTTTATTTTTTGCTTATGGTTATAAAACAATTGAATTTAGTTACTTTTTGTAGAGAGAGAGAGAGAGAGAGAGAGAACGAGAGAGGGAGGGGTGGGGCAAGGGGCGTGGGAGATGTCAAAGTAGCTGTAGATAAATTATGCCAAAGTTGAAAACGTGGGTTGTAAAAATGTTCAATTTATGCAAATATTTGCATTACAAATTACCAACATGCCTCGTTACCCCGCCACGCCCCCCTCTCATCCAGCAATTGGCTGGCCCATCAACCATTGGTCACACAGAGTAACCACATCCGCCCTAAACCACCCACCCACCCATTCAACCGTTTATCTTTCCCATTGGGCCCTTTGGTTCGACTTTTCAAGCAGAAGCAGCAAGCAGCTGGCAACTAGAGATCGACACTTGCACCTGACCTACAAAAGTGCAGTGGTTGTTGTTGTTGTTGTTGCTACTTCTGCAGTATTGTGAAAAACAACAAACACTCCCACTTTACACATGCTTTATTGTCTGTGTGTGAGTGTGTGTACACACACTGAAATCACAGCACGAAAATCCAGCTAAATTGTGAAAGTTATCGACAACAATATTGATCAACTTTAATGGGGATTTACCTCAAAAAAAGTTAATTCCATGAGTAAATATCTGCATTGTTGAACAATAATTGAAAATAGTTAATTTCCAGTGGGTTCTATCAAAGAAAACCCAATGCCCGAATTAAATATCTTCATAAATAGTCGAAAATTCATAAATTATGTTTCACCAAGAAGAGTTTCCATTTGCAAGCATATCAAGAGGTATATGTCCTCTTTTTTGGCGATCCTTTGAGAATATATGAGGTGAAGACAAAAAGTTTTGATAACAATTAAAGTAATAATTTACTTTTTCTCATTTCGTTGCTAAAAAATTTGAAATAAATTTCTTCAATTAAACAATTTTTGAAAACTTTACAGCCAAATAGAACGACTTCTTAATCGAAAATTTTACTCTTTAGAGCATATTTATTCTGATGAAATGAACTTTTTAAGGTATTTGTAATATTTGTAAGTAGTTGGTAATTGATATTATTTACAAATACTTATTGTAGAAAATAATTATAGGTATTTTGTGTACATGCAATTTGCACTGACATCAATAGGAATCGAATTCAATATCAATAATTCTCAACTGTCCCACATGGTTTCATCACATTTGTTGTATTTAGTATCAGCTTTTTTTTTCCAGAAAACTACATTGTGAGGTGTCATATTTGAGCAGCTCAGTTGGGCGAGGTTTAAAGAGATAGCTCGGGAGTAGGAGGAGGGACTAATACTAATAGTAGACAGTCGCAATGCACTTGTCCAATGTTTGCCTTGGACTTGCTACTTCGTCTTCTTCATCATGATCATCATCGACGTTTGTCTTGCTGTCTGTGTCTCTGTCTGCCTTGATTGATATTGACAGATTGGGAAAGTTGCCTAGCCTAACAAAAAGGTATTTGGCCCGTTGCCACTTAAGTAGCTAAAATGCGAGTGGGCAGGGGGGCAGAAGAGGCTCTGCGGCTTAGGCATTGGCAGTGCTGCTTATCTGGCTTATCAGCCCATGCAGCTGTCGTTCGAATCGCATTAGATATATACACACACAACCCCTTTCTCAGCTCTGTGCATGTGTGTGTGTCTGTGTAATTTTCACGCCTGTTTCAGAATTATGCATCAACAGGGCGCAAAAAAGCGTAAAGTACGTAGAAAAGTAAAGTAAAGTTGTGAATGAGTTAATGAGCCAAGATTTGTGTAGTGTCACGACAGACAGTCTATGATAGATAGAAAGAGAGTGTGGGAGGAGGTTCGGTGGGGTAGGGGGAGGGCATAGCCTTGACACTGTGTATCTATTTGGAGTATCTAAGTAGTTGTCGTGTGTGTACGCATGTATCATTTAACAACATTTGCTTATTCTCTCTCTCTCTCTCTCTCTAGTGGGACTGGGGGGTGCAGTGAACCCATTCCATTGTGTGTTTTTAGCTCTTCTGGTTTTTTTTTTTTTTTTTTTTGGGGCGTTGCGCTATTTGCGCCACAAGTTCAAGTGCCTGAGATTCTCCCTGACGATGGAGTAAACAAAATAGATATGATATATCAATTGAATATAGGCAACTTCTCTGCAAACTCTACAAGCTACATTAGAACATAAGTAGATTCCCAGAAAAATCAGTCTTAGCTAAATTGGATACCCTCTGCCCATGTAAGTCGAGCTTACAATTAAAATTGAATTCCTAGGAAATTTTTCGCATATTTTCCCCTCTAATAGGCATTCAGATGTATTTATATATATCTGGTAGAGAACCTTCTGCTTGAAGTTAGTTGAAATTTCCAGTGAAACAAATAAAAATGCACAGCCACGTTTGGTATTAATTTTTACAGCCGTTGGGAGTCGAAATTGGTTATTCGGAGTAGGGTTGATAAGTGAGACTGTGACCAAAAGGGGGTGTTGGGTTAGGGTTGTTGCAAGGTGGACGATGTTCACGAAGATGATGATGATGATGATGCAAGAGTATTAAATAACATCGGTTCGACGTAAAAGTATTTTTGTTTCGTTTATTTCGGAGCAACCCCTAAAACAAAAGCGCAAAAATTGAAATTGCATTAACTGGCAAAACGGTGAGGGGAAGATTGCATTTATATATGTATACATATATAGGTATATATTGTGCAATTTGCAGGGTGACCAACTCCACGCACAATTAAAGTTACAAAAAAAAGGAAAGCGAAAACATTTCACACTTGGGCGATATCCCATTGAGGGAGACAAAATGGAAGAAGGGAGTCTTTTTCCTTTTTGTGTAACTGTAATTATTATGAAGCGATTACATGATTGATGGCCTCTGATTTTGCGGCCGAGCTAACACACGTGGCAGCAATCAGAAGCTACTTAAGGATTTGCTTTCGCTTACCAAAATGTGAATACCCTCAGGCACAAAAAATGGGGCTATCGTTATGTCTTTGTGGTGCAAAATCTTTTTTACCTCCGTCACATTCAGTTTTCTAGTATTTACTTATTTTTTTTTCTTTTTGGTTGTCTAATCTAATCGTTGTCACATTCCACAGATGCCAAATTGCAAATCAACAAGTGGGCTAAGGTCCATGGAATATTTGTATATGTATGTATGTTTGTATACAATACAACAAATAAACCACGTGCCCAAAACTAGTTTCGACTAAATCAATATTAACTCTTATATGTATGTTTGTTTATCTAGTGGCAAATGACAAGTTGATTTTGTATTTTCATTTTTGCTGGCGTACTTCTTGCTATTTACGTTCGTATATATACTAAATACTTAAATTTAATCGAATGTACAAAACTAATTAAGACTAAAGGGGGAAAAAATGTGCCTGAGCGATTAGATAGATAGTCCAACTGCTCTTAAAAAGTGTTTGAGATTTAAGAAGTGACAGGTCTCCTTCTAAACAAATTGCCAATAGAGCTGACTTTAGACTTTAAGGATCAAACCTGTTATTTAAGATGGGAGAAACAAAATGAGCTTAGATAGCATCAAAAGGAGCAAAGCTTGTGTAAAAGAAGATCCTTTTTCTGGCATTGAATTTGATTACGATCAAAACTAAAGATTATAAAAGCTTTAGACGCCTTAGCTTTTTTATAAGAAAGTCCTTAAAGCACTTGAGTCAAAGCTAAAACATCTAACTATAGCTTAAGTCTAAGCGAGATTAAATCGATCTAACAATCTTTTTTGGAAAAGAAAAGGTCATAAGTCCATAAAATTTCTGTAAAACCTTTAATTGAGCTTCCTTAAAACATTCCAGAGGATCAAAGCTTTGTTGCTGAGCACAAAAAAAGCTCATTAGACCTTGGTTAGAGACCCACATAGGTGGTCCTTAAACAGAAATGCTAATCATTATTCCAAACACATTGTGTCCCTATATTTGCCTGTCCCTTTTGGGCCCTCTGTTGCTAACCCTAACCCTAACCCTGTCTCTACTACTTAAAGACTTCATTCAAGTTCTTATGCTTCTGTTGTCTGCATACCAAAAAGGTAATTATAAGTCGCATTGTAAAGGAAACGAAACGAAACGTAGAAAAAAAGTAAAGCACACAAACACTCAAACAGACATGGACACAGATACAAAACGAAAACAAAAAACACCGACATGGACGCAGATACAGATACAAAAAACCCACTTGGAGCCATACACAGTAGAGAGACAGTAAGGTGATATCAAATTACATACATGAGAAATGAAAATAGAAGACAAAGTAGAGAGACAGAGACAGAATGTAGTTAGACTGAGAGCGACTGTAGATGGGCGGGTCATCTGGGCTTTTGTTATGGGTATTAGAATTCGGTTTCAGTTTCGGTTTGCGGTTGCTAGACCTCAGAAATCTGGCGCTAGAATAGAAAATGAAAAGAGGTTTACATATATTATTTCAGGGGAATATCATGAAATGTGCTTAAAATGTTTACCTGAGGCACAACATGCATTATACACATGTAATAGAGCATAATGAAAATCAATCAGCATGTTTCGCTAGACACTTAAAATATAAATTTCTGAACAGTCAGCTTGTTTTGTAGTCAACTCCCCCATCATAAAATCCATGAATTTCGTAAGAAAATCAACAAATTAAATCGAATGCAAAGCTAAACATAAATTTTTCACTAAATTGCAAGCTCTCCACTTAATTGCCAAGAGGCAAAAGAACCAAATCAAAATCGTCTCATAAATATATATACCTATATACATATATATATATGTGTGTATATAGATTCATTGAAATGGAAGTTTTATTGTCTGCTGTGAAATTGAAAAATGATAAAAATCGGCAATCGGCCAAAAGGCATTTGATTCTTGATTCCTTGTTTCCCAAAAAAAGGGACTGCCCACTGTGAGAGCTAAATGGTTTAGTTCGCTTTTTGGGATTGCAATTTGAATTCTACTTGCGCCTCCTTCTAACCCCTCTACCACTCCCGCTCCCCCACATACTGCTCTCATATTGATTTCTTTAGCTAAAGTGTGCGATTTTCACTTTTCAAAAAAAAAAAAAAAAAAATAAAAAAAAAAACAGCAAAGACCTTCGTCTCAAGAAACTACCCTTCTGGTTCTTGTTCTGAGTTCTTTTCTTTTCTTATTTTTTTTTTTTTGTTTTTGTAGTTCAGTTCAGCCTTAAGCTGAAATCAATGACCTTTTGGGTCTGTCACACGTTTTGTGGGGAAAGAGGAGACGAAAGAGGGAGAAGAAGGAGGGGTGGGATTAGTCGTGAAACAAAATATGCAAGTCCAAGTCACTCTTATAGTTAAAAAGCCTCCAAAACAATAGTTGTTCAAATCAATCGATAGAGAAACGTTTTCTTGGCTTTTTTTTTCTTCTTTTTCCAAGTGGCCACTTCTTGTTGTTGGTTTTATTTTTGTTTTTCATATATAATATAAATATATATATGTATATATATATATAACATGGATGACATTGACCATGCATTGTATGGAAAAGGGCTAACTCAGTAAACTTATAGCATCTCATCAAAATGTTTTGAGTCATGATCTCAGACGGAAGTTAATATGCGAAACAAAATATCAAAATTAATATCAGAAATAATATTCAAAATTCAATATATGATTATGCAAATATTTTAGTTGATTCATAAATTGAACCTATTCAATAAGTCTATATATGAATAATGTGAAATTCATTTCGTCTTTTTTTGTTTTCATATTTTGCAGGTTACTACAGTTCACGCTGCCCAATGTCAGGATTATTTTTATACCGATGGTAAGTGTCTATATATAAAAGTAGTGGGGTATTTTATTATATATATTTTTGATCAGCGGTTTATCAGTGACTTGATTTAATTAGCTCTAGGTCAACTCATTCTACTACATATCTCAAAGAGTTTCTAGGGCAGGAGATGGGAAACCTTTTCAACCATTAATGAAAAAAGGCTTTTATATTTTTTTAGATTACAATTTAATCGTAAAAAAAGACTTTAAATCTTTTGCTAAAATAATAATAATTTGTTTAATCCTATACTATCATAGTATCATGTCTCAAAGCTCGAATTAGAAAGGGCCAAACCTAAAACAATACCCAAGTTTGAAATACAAAAACAAAATAGTAATAAATTTGAAAACCATCTGGAGATTGTCAATTTCAATTACAAAATCTGAAAATTGGTTTTCAACACTCCACTTCCAAAAGAGTAAGAAAAAAAACAACGAAAATAATTATCATGAACGAAAAGTATTTAAGGCATTCCGCAGAGATCGGATCAAGTGTATGTAATCAGAAATGAAGAGTGAGGGGGAAAATATTTTGAGTTTTTTTTATCTGAGTGCTGCTTGTGGAGTGGCTCTGGCTTGGCTGTGGGTCCCCACTTCAAAATAATAGTAATAAACGAAAAATAATAATAATTATTACATTAAAAAAAAAACGTCATTGAACTATGGAAAAGGTCGCTGGCAAAGCAAACACCATACGGAGAGAGAGGGAGAGAAAAAGCTACAAACAACTGACATTCTGTCAACTTTACAACTGATGAAATGTGTTGACAAGCTGACAAGTGTTTGAATGTCTATAGGAGGAACTTCAATCGATTGGTTATGCTACAAAACTCACAAAACGCCAGCCACTTAAAAAAAGAAAAACTCGCGGACGCGTGGTCAACTAAAGTGTTAGTACCTTGTACTTAAAACAAAATCCACAATAAGCTATGCCCATATAAATATTTTTAGCATTGCAGCTAAAAAATATCTAAAAATATCATCAAAGTTAAGGTAGTGCCGTGTGCTGTATCAAATGATATATGAGGATTTGATCTAAGCTTTAAGAACCTTATGAATTGATGATGATTTGCACTCGTTACGCTATTTTTATAATTATTTTTGTAGGCAAAAAAAAAAAATAAATAAATAAATAAAATTAAAGGAAAGTCTCCACCATATTGATTATTGATAACTTTTGTGATATCATTAATATATTTTGGTATGTAAATTGTTTTGGTTTGCTGCTGCCTCAGAAACGTGTTATAGATAAGTTTGGCATGAGTTGGACACGTGATTTCATGGTGGGTTAGTAGCACAAACTACATTCTCTTTGGGCCCAAAATTGAAACTTGTTGCCAACTAACGAAGAATTTTTACAAGGGTGACCCTTAATATTGAAAAGTAACAGAAAAACTCTTACAGTTTAGCCATTTTGTCGTTTCGTAAGCAGCTGGGATTAGTTGAATAGTTTCACGTTGGGCGCCAATTATCAAAAGCTTTGCATTTAAGTTGAAAAACGCATCTGAGATTGGTCCTTAGCCCATAACAGAGAGAACACACACACGCTCATATGCTCAGAATTCCCATAGGTTTTAATGGCTTTCGTTGCGGCTCAACTTTGACCATTAAAAACGTTTATGGTGTCACATGTGTTCAGCTGGCTCGTTTTGGGGGGAAAAGGGGAAAAAAGCTTATCGTATTAATGGAAATTTATGGCATGTTCAAAAAGGGGCTGCCAACTAGGATTAAAGCAAATGTATCTGTATCTGTATCTGTATATGCATTGGTTTATTAATCTCAATCGTCTATCTCTCTCTTCCCCACAGGTAATGCTTGCTCTTGTATTAACAACATGCGCAAAGACGGACGAATATATATTAACATTGATGACCCACAACGATCGTGCGCTGCACATCAACGCGCACGGCAAAGTGACCGCAGAGGACATCTCATTGGCACGTAAGTTCTACTTATTGATTCTATATATCTTTATATGCATATACAACAGATGTACATATATACATACATATATGTACATACATATATATAAATTTTCATTTGGCATTTCAATTAAATTGGCATTTATTTTGAACTCTGTCTCGGTTTCGTCTGTTCGTCTTTCTGTCTGTCTCGGTCTGTGCATATTGTGTGCTTAATTAAATTATTGGTAATTTAATATTTGATTGATGTTATGAACCGCTCTCAGTCTCAGTCTGTTTGGCGGCGCCATTGCGGTTTTTGCTGTTTGATTTCATTTCGTTTCGTTTCTTTTGTCTTCCATCTTATGTTTGGTTTCTGTGCGGTTTTTGCAAGCCGTTTGCATCAAGTTCAGGATCGTAGTATTTAAACTAGGTTGATCTCTAAATGAAAGTGACAACAGTTAGTTTAGATCTCCCGTTAAGCAAAAAATTCCTTTACAATAGTTCACAAAAGAAAAGGAATGCCATTTACCATAAATTAATAAGTCAAACACATTGTCACTTTGGCATTTTATCTAATCAGTTTAAACTAACTAACTTTGTCGAGCTACCAAACCACCAACTAACTATCAAAAGTATAGTGGCGGGTTAGAGGTGGGGGGAATACTTGAAGCTTAAGCAATTTGATCGATTTGTTATATGTTTTGTTTTGGGGCGTTGCCTTTCGTCCATATCAATTGAAGGTCTTCCCTAATAGGCGGCATGCCTCGAGAACGTGGCCAAAGATCGTCTAAAAGCCATATCGAATCCATAAATGTTTAACACATTTTCAGGGTTAAACCTCTAAGTGGGTGGAGTTATATGTACCTTCTTAATTAATGCCAAAAAGTTCAACGACTGTTTAGATGGGCATTCTAGTAATTTAACTACATATATTCATTGATAACCAGACACATACCACACTTCGAGGTGTAGCATGTGCTTGTTATTTGACGCCACCGAAAAAGAAACTAATCAAACCTTTCATAACTTTATCGAAAACCTTTCAATTAATTGGGTTATCTCTAAGTGTGGGACTCCCTCCCTTACCCTCGCACTCTGTTTGCCATAAATCTATTATTTACTTAACATCAACTTGTTTTATTTGCTAATAATTAATTAAGTTTGATTTGTGTTTCTCTTTTTTTCTTTTCATGATTAGAATCCTTCAAAATGGACAGTGTTGGTGGTGCACTGGATCCAGATTTCAAGATCACAATCTATGCCAAGGATGTGAATTACTATTTATGCTTTCATCAAGGACGACTTGTTGGAAAGGTAAGCAACAATTAATTTTAATTAATATAATAGGTTATGTTATGAATATAGAGAAAGATTCTTTAGTTAGTAAATTACTCGTGGAAAAAGTGAGCTTAGTCTTTATAAATGTTCAAATTTCTTCAAAATATTAGTTCTGACTACCCCTAATATACTTAAACCCTCAATGAATTTACCTCTAACCAAAACTTTCCTTTTCCATTTTTTTTGTTTCTTCCCACCTTTTGCTTACTTACTTTAGAGAAACGCCACAAACGATTGCCATTTCAGAGAGTCAATGGATCGGGGTTATTATCAGTATAGAAATGCCTACAATGAAGAGATGCGTGTGGGCATTAAACGTAACTTTAGACCAATTGGGCCTAAGGATAGAAAAAGGTTGCATCGCCTGAAAAATGCTTGCTTTTTCTTTTATCGTGCCGAGGCCAAGGATTTCCGTAGTAAATTGTCAAGAACGAGAGCAACATCCACTACTACTAGTACGTCAACAAGTACGACTACAACAACAACAACTACTACAACAACAACTACCAGTACAACAACAACAACCAGACCTACAACAAATACAACAAAAAAATTAGGCCCAGTGTCGGGCACAAGACGTGTGAGAGTTAAACAGCGTCGCCCCGCGTCGCCAACAACAAGTATTAATAGCGATAGTTCTACTAGCAACCACAACACCAACAACAATAGCCCTAAGTCCTACAATCAAGCCAACAACAACAACAATAGCCTTGATGATGAACTGCTACAACAGGACATCATTAAAAGGAATCGCAAACGCTCACAACATCGCCAACAACAACAGTTGCAACATCGCCAGCGTCAAAGAGAGCAGCAGCAGCGCATAGCTAAGAACAACAGTAACAACAAGAATCACAATAATGTTGTTGCTGTTGGTGCCATGCCTCAACCTAAAAATTTGGAGGTGCGTCACCATCATAACAATGCCACCTGGATGGAACGTCGTCGTCGTCGTCGTATGCAAAGACGCCGTCAACAGCAATTGGAACGCCAACAGTTATTGGAGGAGAATGAATTCACATCCTCATCGTCGGCTTCCGTTGAACATTTACCCACGGCCTCATCCTCGGCATCCTCATCGTCGTCATCTTCATCGACAGCAACTTCCACGGCATTGACGGCAACAGCAGCCTCATTGGCGCCATCGGCTCTCAATTTGATGGCCATGTTGGCGGCAAGCCGTCGCAAACGTGGGCGTAGAAAACGTTCAGTTGCCGTTGCTGCCGCAACAGTGGCAACAAAAAATGTTGCAGCATCGTCTGCCGACATGCAGTTGGTTGAGTCCACGACAGTAAAGCAGCAACAGCAGCAACAACAACAGCAGCAGCAGCAGCAACAACAACAACAAAATGAATACTCAAACACCTATGTTAATAGTAACTTAAACCTAAATCTTAATAGTAATAGCCATATTCTTAATATTGCAATACCTGCCTTGCCAAAAAACTACAACTACTTGTACAGTAACGAGCATAATAATTATAATAATAATATGAATACTAAAAAGTAGCACGACTGATTCTAGTAGTTTAGACACTAGCACTAAGTTCGATAGTCCAAATAGCCATAGCCATAGCCCTAGCCATAGCCATAGCCGGAGTGCGTTCAATACAGAGAATATTGACAATAATCATAAGCAATTAAACGTTCGAATTGACAAGAAGAGCATAAATCCTGTAGACATTTTATCTACTACAGTCGATTATCATTATAATAATTATAATCATATTGATGCTAATCCCCAACAAGAGGAACATGAGGAAAAAGAAGAATATATTGATGAAGACAAAGAGAAAGGTGAGCACGAAGAAAATATTGTAAAGCATTTACTTCGTAGCCAACAGCAACAAGAACAGCAACCACAGCAACAAGAACAACCTAATCTTGATAATTTAAATGCAAATATTAATGTTGTTAACGAGAATCAACATCATCATAATGATGATGAAGAAAATTACAATTTGCTGCTGTCAAATAATAACCATAATAGTAATTATAACGAGCAATTTGCGAATGACGATGAAACGATACGAATTGAAAATAATAAATATGAAACACATATAGTACAATACAAACATGTGGTACTTATTTCAAAAACCAGGAATGGGGGTTTAGGGGTCGGTAACAAGAAGAAGCATAAAAATGTTGTTTGATTTCTTAAATCGCTCAATTTTGGTAACAAACCAAGGTAAATACTTTTCAGATGTCTACTAGAAAAATGTGAGTTTTGTTTTGCCCTAACCAATCAGCCCAAAGGACACTTTCCAAATGCAAACTTGATGATGGTAAGATAAGTTTTCAAACTCTTCTCTGGAAAGTATTGAACAGTCTTTCAAGCAACCATTGTAACTGATTTTCTTTTCTTAAACAATGGCCTGCACCTGAGAAAGTAGCAACTAAAATGGTTGGATTAGCTTCCAGTAGCTATTTAAAGTCGTTTTTGAATTCAAACCATTTTTTGTTCGAGTTTTCAATCTAATATCTATTATAAGACAAAACGAAAAGAGTTTTTTGTATAATGAACCTATTGAAGGTCATAAGGGATAAGTAAGTAAAATTTACTAATGTTATTATTTAAACTTTAAAATATTAATTTATAAGACACAATCACATAATACATATTCTTGTTTGACATCCAATTTAACATTGAAATAAACCATTTGGGAGTTGAGATTTGGATTGTTCAGTTTCAAACCACTGGGCTATAAGTAGGAGAGGTGAAAAGTAATTGATTATTTAGTGAAGGTTCAAAAACTATTTATAATTACATTACATTTCAGAACTATTTGAAGAAACAGTAGATAAGGTTTAACTGCTGGCCACTTGAATATGATCGGTCTTGGTATTAAGACCCTCCATGTTATCAACCCAATTTTAATCCAATCTATTATCATTTCCATAATTTTCCAATACAGAATACACGTGATGCATCAATATTTAAACCTTTATTATATTTTCTATGATTTATCAAAGACTTTTTCAACAAACTCTGATTTTCTAATCCCGAAAGTATGTAAAAACTTTCAAATCATCTTTGTAGATTTATTGGATTAGAGAATGATAGATTGATTGATTAAAGCTAAGCACGATTTCAATATAAAATTTTCCACTTTATAGAAGTTTCTGTGACCTTTTTGTTTATTTTTGTTGTTGTGTTCAATTTGCCGCCGCTTGCCGGAAACATTTTTAGCTAGCCTTCAAATATCTTTACAATATCATAAAAATTCAAATTGCTAATATGAAAATCATGTAACAATTGATAAGAATCTAACAACAATGTGACAATGTGTAAATCTGACCTCAATATGTCGGAGATAAACATAAATTAACATCTCAAGAGAGTCACAAAGATCATAAGGCAACGCGCGTGGGTGCGATCGCATATATGTATGTATATCTGATGGGAAACTATGAGTAGGTATATAGCCACAGTAGAGTTTGATAGATGTTCGACAACGGTAGATGTTGACATGAGAGCATAAATCATAACCTAACATACACAACAAAAATTAGTATTTCATATTAATTTATGTAAAGTACAGAAGATTTATGGCTTGTCTGGCAATAATTAAGTGAAAAATTGAAGAAAACATAGAGAAGAAAAAAAAAACACACATACAGACGAATATTAAGAAAAATTGACAAAAAATGTGTGAATATCTATAGTCTCTTTTTTTTTTTTTTTTGCTGCTGTTGCCCGCTGACACATATGCAAATTGGCTAAAAGTGCGACTGACCCAAGAGATTTATCAAGTCGGATTTTGACCAAAACAAGAGACTGGCGCCGTCTGCGCACGCCAAAGCCAAAAAAAAAAAAACAGAAACAACTCCACAACAACAAAAAAAATGCTGCTAATGAAATTTTATTATACACTAAAAGTAATAATTTATAAATTTGTTTAACAAAAAATAAATTTGTTAAGCAATCAATTTGAAAAATACCTAAAGCAAGTGGCCAAGTTGTTTCTTTTTTTACCCTAAGATGAACGCAACGTTGAAGTTAGGGATGAAGTATTTATAGTAAATTGATTTAGTTTGGAATTATATATGCATATAGCGATTTGTATCAGAATTGTGACAAGCAAATTTAGTCGGACTATGGAATACTATAAGGAAGTTGGGTTGGTTGATTACAATTAGAACAAAAGTGCATGAAGCAGATATATTTCTAATTATGTGGAGGGCATAGTTAACTAAAGAAAAAGATCTGCAGGGATTACGATCTTTTAGCGTATGAATGATGAATATATATGATAATAAGTGAATAAGCTTGGTGATTTTAATGATCTCTAATTCTATTAATTATTTTCTTGGTCACATTTTTTCTCCTATATGCGCACGCTTAAGTTTTTGTCTGCCAATTTTGATTCACTAAACGAATTAAATAAGATTATAAAACAATTAGCTAATTGGAATATTCATTAGTCAACCGAATTGACTTTAATTAGATATTTATATCAAACAAATGTATGCAGTAATAAGCGGATTATTTGGGTAATGGCTGGGGAGAGGAAAATGCAGTAACTGAGTCAGACAACTTGACCAAAAGATTTATGGTAAGTTTTTTTTGTATCATTTTAAATGTTTTAGGGGTGAAAGGGCCTGTTATGCCCTTATATTTTAAGAATGTTGAGCTTGAGAGTTTGGAAATTACAATACATTCCAAGTTTTGATACTAATATATACATGTATGTACATTCATTACTATCACATGTGCTTTTACTAACTGATATATTATCAACAGAAAGAACTTCTTATGGAAAGAAGACACTTCTTGAATAGGTTCTATTATAGTGTAGTTTTATTCACAGGTTAATAATTAGTGCAAACGGGAAAACAGTCTGTTATTGTATTTACAAACGAAAAAGGATATAGAATGATGAAAGGACAAAAAAAATGAAATGGTTCATCTTTTAGACATATTGACTTAGAAGATTCATTGGGTTTTCGCCTATTCTAAACTTCCGCTTCTCTGAATGGTAAATCCAGATTTGAATCATGACTAAATTTTGTTCATTTTTTTTCTACATTCCTATATTGTTGACTCGCCTGTCTTGTGAGATTTCTTGAAACCAGTTCCCCCGATCGTTCAAAATATGTAGACAGTTTTAATGTTAAAGCTTGGGGATTTCAAATGCCCTAACACATATGCACATCATCTGTATATCTAGTATTTGTATATGTATTATACTGTGCCAAATGAAATTAGCATGACAAAAGTATCTCAAACACAACACGAAAATAAAAAAATGTATATGTATATGTAAGCTCACATTTGCTCAGTGATTTTCAATCGAATCTATCACCTGTTTGCTGTTGCTTACTGTGCTTTGGAATGTGATAAATAAAATATATATCAAATAAATAAATATATCTATAAAGTAAGTATTTATTTATATATTTGCTTTATTTCTATACATTTTCTATATCTCCCCGTTGTGTTTGTTGACTTTTGGCATTGCTCGAGTCTCCCCCTCAAAAGAGCCAAAAAAAAAAACGGTGGCGCCTTCAACAGAATTTTGTGGTTTTTTTCAATGCAAGAAAGGGAAAGAAAGAATGGAGGGGATGGGGTTTGAGGTGGGGAGGGATTGTTTATTAGCCAAATTAGCGTGTCAGGTGAAATTTAAGCAGATTTTTCGGTGTGTCGGTGTGAGTGTGTTTAAGCATCTCGGCATCTGTTTATGGGAAAATGATTAGATCCGCTTATAATTTTTTGTGTTATTTTTTTTATGCGTTTATTTTTATGACAGTTATTCTAATGAAGAAAACATTTTAAGCCGCTGCTTAAATGACGGAAATGCCTCTCTGCTTTAAGCCAAGTTAGATGCCGTCCATCTCTCTCTCTCCCACTTTTTCTATGTGTTTGTGATGGCTTTTTTATTGTAACCATTTTTCAAGTGCAGGCTTAGAGTCTGTCGTCAGTTTTGATCGTCAGTTGTTGCCATTATGAGGCATTAGATGGGGGCTTAATTTAATTGTTGTGAATTATAAATGAAATCTGTATAAGAAGCAAAACTGTTCAAATCTTGTTTGCTGACATGGAACAAAATGTACAAATTGTTGTTGACTTAATAACCAATGAGAAACAAGGAAAAATGAAAGTAAATCAAGTTTTCATATCACATAAGTAGACAGAAAGTGAATCTTTAGATACTATGGAGTGACTTTAATTAAATTTTTATTTTTTGTCTAAAAGTAAATTTCAAGAAGTTGGCCGCAAATGAGTCTAAGGAAACTTATAAAGCTTATTTGTTTAATTTCCATCTACTTGCGGTTTGTTTCAATTGTTACTTGTGAAATATTTAACATCAACTTTGTTAAGATTGCTTTGTTTAAAAGTTGCAAGTAAGTGAGAGATTTATGGCAACTTCTGGTTTTATTCATTGATAAATGTTTAAAGTTTTCTCATTAGTCAAACAACTCAAATGGGTTTGAGCAATTTTCAGAACTCTTTTTATTTCTTTGTCATGGTAAAAACTGATTGAAACACCTTTTAGAACCTTTCAGTTAACCTCATTTTCGGCTCAGTTTTAAGGGAAAAGTTCTCTCAAAGACAATGAGCGTTTGATGAGCTAAACAGTTAGCAAGTAGGTTACCAGGTAGACAGCGACAACGACTTTGGAAAGGTGCAAAAACTTAGAGCCCATTGCACAATGGCAACAACTATGAGGAAGGTCAGTGTGTGGTTAATTACTGACAAGTCGAACCCAATGGAAGGAAAAAAACAACAGAGAAGAAGAAACAGCTCAAGTCCAACAGCAGGCAGGCAGACAGTCAGTCAGTTAGTTAGTCAGTCGGTTGTCTGACACCCGCACAGGCAAAAATTTGGTTGTGTGTGTGTGTGTTTCTCGATGAGATGAGTTAATGGCAATGGTGATGGTTGATGTCGATGGACATGGACATGGACAGGGACACAGTTGGTTTGTTGTTGTTGTGGGCATTCCATCATTTCTGAGAGTTTGTTCGTTTTTGGCATGACCGTAAATAGTGGTAAAAAGAGATTCAAGTGCAACAAGTTGTTGCTGTTGCATTGCAACTGCTGCAAGACCCAAGAAAATAAAACCTAACTGTGTATGCGTTTTTATGACTCTAGTCATCCATGATAGTGGGCGTGGCACTTGTTGACAAATCATCTTGACACCTTCGACTGTCATAAAAATGGGTTACGGACATGATTTGCAATGCAATAAACTTAATTGAGTGCGCGTCAGATTTTAATTTTAAATCCACCATATCTGAATACCGGTTCCAACACAATGTATATATATATATATATATATTCATTCTCGCTCATACATATATGTGTGTATGTAGGTACCTATATATATACTCAGTTATTTGAATACCTTTTTGCAAGAGTATCAAACAAATAAATAAGAATTCGCTTTATTCTAAGGCGCGAAGTCGTAAACGCTTGTTTGATGCCGTCATGGGTTAAGATACGCAGGTTTCAATACTCTATACGAGTACGGTAAGTGTACCTTTTTTTCCTCCAAGACGAAACATATCTCTTTTTATGAAACATCCATTGATTAAAACACTTATTAGAGTTTAATATCCTTTTTTCAGTATCTGTAATTGTTATTATGTTAATGGACATATTCTCCTCATCGAAAGTCTATGTTTATACGGTTAAAAGAGCATGAAGTAAAAGTAACACTAGTAATATGTATAGACACATGTGTCTATATCTTTTAAATCACACGATATAATCAAATAGTACAGTTAATCAGTTTGTACTGTTAATGATATCTTTGCAAATTGGCTTATGTGTCCAGTATATTGAACGGCTTGATCCTAATGTTTTTATTTTAAGAAGTTTAAATTTTGAGTTATCTTTCTTTAGTAAATAACACTAAGTAGTAGTTAACAAATACAAGGAATAAGTTAGTTTAACACTTTTTATGGTGTTGGAACGCCCAAACACTCTTCATAAGAATAAGAGCTTTAAATGAAACACATCTGGGAATGAGTAAAATAATTCGTGAGTGCATTCCCGATCAGTCAATCAGACCTGCTCTACTGCTACTCGTGTAACTACCATACTATATATACATAAAGATACATGATAAATAATTTTTTAACTGAACTGATCAATCAATGACTAGTTGAACTCATCACTCGATAATGTGGTGATCAGCTCATACGATCACAAGAAGGAGTGACTTTCAAAGAAGTTTTACGACAACTGATCATGTTTTGTCAGGGTATTGAAACTTCGTTACGATAATAGTTAGTTTATCCCTCTGGTTTTCTCTTGTCTTTACGATGCCATTAATATCCCAGATACGTGTTGAATGTTGTGGTTCTTGTTGTTGTTGCTGCTTTTATTTGAATGACAGCAAATTCAATGTGATTTTGATTTTGATTTGGATTTAGTTGCTGCCATTATAAAAGTGGCGCCGTTTAAATGGCGCCAAATTATTTTGGTCATCATTAATTTTAGCATTTTTTCTTTTTTTTTTTTGTGGTATTAGCCATTTGTGGCTTGTCATAAATATTCATTTAGTGTGGTTATAAAACGGAAATGCCATAATACGATTATTTTTCTTGCCAAGAAAAAAGAAATAAAATAAATGGGTTAAAAAGAAATTAATGTTTAGAAAAATCTGATTAAAACCAAATAGTTACAAAATCGATCTAGTTTGTTTTCGCCCATTTTGTTAACTAGATTTCACTTCATCTGACGCAGTTGAGGGGTATTGAATATTGGTTAAACATTTGCCAACACCTGGAAAATGTTTACGTTAACCCACTGACAGCATTGACCAACTAAGCGACTTGTCATAAATATTTTTGGCAAATATTAAAATATCATTGGGGAGTACCAAGGGGGGAGTGCCATGCTGCCTTCAAAACGTCATGTTGAACACTAAACACAAAAACAAAATTGACTAAAGAGGCCCAGATTGGAACACCAGCAGCAGCCGCAACAGCAACCGCAGCCACCATTCGATGGTTTGTTGCATGGCTGGTAAGTTGGTTAGTTAGTTGGCCTGTCAATCGTTCAAAGACCAAAGGCTAAACAATTTGACAAATAGCCCAAGTAAAAGCAAGAACAACAACAACAACAGCAACCCCAGTTGCAGTAGCCGAGGCACAAAATCATGGGCTCCCCAAAAAGGGGTGAAAACCCAAAATATGTCTACGATTTCGTATATACCGCATAGATAGAAAAATATTGAATGAAAGGATTTTATTTGACAAAGAATTCTATGCATATAAATATAAAATTTCATATATTAGAATGCAAATTTACCTATTCTTATTAATTTAATAAAGCTATTAAAATGTATTAGATAATGTTATTTTATATATATCAATCTTCGGATGACTTAAAAATTTTGCTATTATTTAAGTCATGTCGAACTGAAAAATGTAAATTCAAGCATTTGTTTTATATTTTGACATAATAAATGATTTCATTACCTAGTTATTTCAAGGATTTAATAGATAGTATTGTGTCTGAATTTGAGATTCAAAAGAGATTGATTTTCTCATAGATAGCTAAATACTTGTTTTAATTTAGAATCTAAAGGACTAATGCATTTTTATGCATATAGGAATAGAATAAAATGAATTAAGTTTAGAAATTCAAATTTAAGATTACAAAACCTTTTGCTTTTGGTTTCAACTCGTGTTAGGCTTAAATTTGATTCTTTAAAGTTCTTTGGGATGAAACAACCCAATGAAGTGGGACTGTTGGTGGATGAAATTTTAGGATCTACGCCCATGACATACATGAAATAAAAAATCTACATAAATTCTCACCTATTGCAACAAACCGATGAGAAAATGAAGATTTTTCTTCGGCGTTTTTCTTCTTTTTTTCTGGCTTGTTTTTTTGGTTTTGAGGGGGGATTTTTTGAAAGTGCCAACTACTTGACATTTGCTGCAAGAAGATGACTGTGTCCGCCGCCGCCGAAGTCGCTTTCAAAACTTGAGTTGAGATGAGACTTTCGGAAAGTCCGGCATCATCTGCCATGTCTTTTGTTACCAAGCTTTGCTTTTAAACCAAAAAAAAAAAAAGAAAAACGAAAAAAAATTGGTATGGAAATTCTTTTCGGGGTGACCCTTTCTTTCGGCCTTTTGTCCGCGATGGGAGAAAAACGCATTTTTCAACCGCTGCGCATTTCATTTTCAATCAAGCCTGTCAAATTTGTCAAGCTCGACGAGTTTTCAAGTGGTCTTTCACTTTGGTTAGACGGGCAGGTAGGACGGAGGGGCATAGGAAACAGAAATGCATTCGAAGATGCGCCCTGCCTTCTTTTTTTTTTTCTTTTTCCTACGCTAATCAATGGCATCTAATTAAATGGCGTTGATTGTTGTTGCCACTTTGACAAATTGTTTGATTTTAATGCGTTTTTGATTGGGTCCAAACGTTGCTATCGGTAGGAGTCGTCGGGCATTTTGATTTATACTGTTAATCAGATAAAGTAAAAAGCTTTCAAGTCTGAATTATACGCTACATGAGTAACCGTTAGATTGACCATGGACACATAAGCATCCACCTAGAGAGTGGGTTAAGAGGGGAATATTGTAGGGAAAGACCACACAAAAATTAAGATCCACATTAAAATAATTATGATCACACTGATCTAATTTGGCAACATTCCTGGTTTTTATGATCAAATGAATCATTTGAAATTGTTCTCTTAAATTTTAAATTCAAATATTTGCGTTCACACATTTATTAACTTGGACATTTGAGTGTGAAAATTCTTTGTCCGATCATAGATTCATGAGAAGAATTCGCTTAACAAAAATGTGCTAACCTGATGACGCGATACCCAAGGCTGTTCTCTGTGATCTACAAATTTCTTACGCAGAAAATTCTTAATCATAGTTTTTTTCATCCATGAGGGATTTACCTTAAGATTAACCTTATATACGTAAATAACCCTAACCTTAAATAATTTTATGTTGGATTATACCTTAAAGTAATCAGATTATTTTGAGCGCTATCCTCGCAGAAACGATGTTCTTAGTAGAGGAAGAAATGACAAAGGAGCTAAAGGAATCTAGATCGTCTACAAAATATCAGTAACTTAGGTGAGTCCAAAAATGGTCAAAACTTAAAAAAACCAAACCATTTTAAATTCGTGAATTTACAAACACCATCTCAGAGCTCCTGATCTTGACCTTTATATATATGTAGATATTTTTAATTATTTATTACTTTATTGTGCATGATTTCTGGTACCTTATCTAAAAACTGACAAAAAAAAGGTGTAGGTGTGAGGTTATTCCTAGAAGAAAATGACAAAAATGAAAAGGCTGTTGCATTGCAGCATTGCATGAACCATTGGAGAACGCTTAAACTAGTTGTGAATTGCAAGGTTCTTATGTTGAGTTTCATTTTTAATAATTTCTTAAATAAGTGTTCGAAAAGGCAAAAGTTGGAGTAATCAGATGAATTAAATGTTTAGTATTCCATTCGTCAGATTGGCATACTTAGCTGTCAGTTTCGTTCAAAAATTGCTATTAGTTGCGACTTAATGTAGGTTTAATGGGTTACAGTTTGTCTTACTAGAATCCGTTTATGTCTTACCCTTATATCATTTAAATTTCTCGATTGACACCAACACCTCATTAATATATGGAATGTTTATAAGAAATTTATTTTCCATTGGCTTACACCGATTATGATTGGAATGTGTCGGAAAGAACTTTGAAAACTTGTCACTAGGTCTTGTTTCTAGGTACCTATAAAATATCAATGGCAAAGTATCTATATAAGTATCTATATGTATGCCGCCTCAGTGAGTTCGAAATGCCAGTTTCCCCAGTGTTTTTTTTTTTTTTAATTTTGATTGAGTCTCAATTTGATGCGATGCCATGTGGTGGTGGGGTGGAGGATGACGCCGTCAATGATCATGCCGTTGATGATGACTTCATGGCAGGCGCTTATTTGAATAAGTAAAGAATATTTAACAACTACAACAAGAAAACAACAACTTGGACGTTTTTTATTGATTTATAAATAAAATATGATGCTAGCATACTGATGAGAGAGGGCGGAACATTTTGAGGGGGAGGGGCAGGGGAATGTAATGGGTTGGGGGCGTCATCTTCATCTCTGGGAAAATGTCAAAATGTTTTCTGTCGCCTGTCAGTCTTGCAGTCAGTCAGTGGGGTTTTCTGCCATAAACTGCCTGAAATATGTTGCCATAAATTATATTAGTACATAGAAATTAACATAATTGCATTTACCTACTGCTGCGAGTGAGTGAGTAGAAGAGTTGTTATTGCTGTTGTTGCTGTTCTTTTTCATCATCTTCTTTGGAAAGTAGTCACAGTTCGATCATAAAATTTGATCATAGAATTTTACCCTTTCCTCTCCCTCTCCGTCTCTGTCGAAAATATGTAAATTTTCCAAATGCATTTCTCTTGTGAGCTTGTATGTTTCTGTTTTGTCTAGTTGCCTAGTTAGTAGCCATTTAAGCCTCTTGATCTTAATGAACATGAATCTATGTATACGTACATATAAGTCGACATTTAGGTAAGCCGTTTTTTATGCCACCCAAAATGTTTGCTTGTTATCAGCATAACAAATTGAAAGTAAAGAACCAAGTGCCAGATAAAACACTTCACTTTAGAAAAATCAAAGGAAAAAAGGATCATTCGCTTATCTAGGACAATTCACAGTAGTTAGTCTAAAAGAAAAAAAAACTCCGAGGTTTTCTTCAATTTTTTTTGCACAAAATATACTGACCAGTTCCAGGTAAAATGCATGTGAGGGAATCTCACCTGAAAACGAATTGACAATTTATGTGACAGAAGACCATGCATAATTGAGGCCCAAGCATAATAAGTATTTCAGGTACAATGAGTGAGGAAAAAGAGACAGAGAGAGGCGAACTCTAATAGGTATGTAATTTTTCTGGCTAAAAACTTCATTTTCATTGATGTCCTTGCGCCCTTTTGGCAGAACGTCGTGTGCCAATCTCTCAAAAGATTAAACCAAACAGTCGGCCTATATCAAAAAAACAAGAAGAAACGATTCAAGAGTGATTTATATGGGTAACCGATAGATTTTATAGACTTGGTCAATTAACAGCTGCTGCCTTACTTCCGATTGAGAAACGATCTTGATGCTAAAACTGGGGGAGCCGAGTTGTCAATCAATTCGGAATGATTGCTGACAGCATGATCTATGTCGGAGTTTAACTCAAATTACCCATAATTGCCAAGGTCGGCAAGTTGGACATTGAAACATTTGGGAAGGTCATTAAATAATTTATAGTGTTTGATTGATTTCTGGCCGGAACATGCCTCTTAAGCGTAATATTGGGGAAATGTTACAACTTTATTGCGGATGGGGTGCTTACAAACATGTAAGACCATAAAATGCCAATGATAAGGCCAACTAGCTAACTAACTAACTGGCTAAAACCGGTTATTATCGGCAAAAGGTTTGCCAATTCACAATACCATATTCCCAGGAAGTTCTTCAATTTTTTTTTTCCTTTTTTTTGATGATAATATAGCAATTCAAGTAGAACTCTGATCAAGTTTATTTTTAGTTGCTTCCTGAATCACTCAGGAATGCTCTCTTTCTATATACATATATTTAGTATAATAATTCTTGGAAATCAAATTGATATTGCTATTGGTCAGGGCCAAATGGAATGCGTTGTGTGTTTGTGTGTGTGCTGATTAAAATAAGAATGTGGACTACCTAAACCAAGTAACTACCTAAACCGTGTGTGCTCTTATCAAGGGAATCCAACAACTACAGCAACAAATTGTTGTACTTAAGGCGTAGTTGGTAGGGCATATAAAATAATTATATATTTATAATTGAGGCAAATTAAGATTAAGTTTTTTTGTTTAAGCCAATTAAAAATGTTAATCTGGTGTTGATTTCTTATGCCACAAAAAGTAAGTTCAAAACAGGAATATAATAAATTTATAGCTCTATTCGAAAAGGGGAAATGCTTAACTAAAAACTGATTGAAGCAATTGAAACATTATTAAAAGAATTATGAAATTTGCTCAAAAAACAAACTGTTTTTTTTTTTTTAAGAGCATACCAAAAGTGCCATAAATTCAATTCTCCTGACTTGGCTAAATCATAAAAAATGGCAAAAATCCAAAAAATCGTTTGCCTAGAAACAATAAACGTAAACAAATTCTCAATTAATTGACTAAGTATTAGTTACTAGTTGGTAACAAAATTTCGCTAATTTCAAAAAGGAACAATGAATCAGAGTCGACAAATACCTTAGACCACATATAAATTCTAGTTAAGCAAATTGAACGCCAATTAAAGGTTATTTTACACTCATTATGTTCCATTGAACTGGTCAATTGGAAATTGCCAATTAATGCTGACAAGCCCCATTGATACATGTATAAGTTCGATATTCGCCCAATAACCTTGACCTAGTACCACAAATTGAAATCTATCATCCGATGTGAAAATAATATGGTGTTTTTTTTTTCCCCCAATCGAAGAAAATTAATTCATATACCGAAAAATATTTACAACTTTTCATATCGGATAATTATGATAAAACGGCAGAAGGCGAATGAGTGTGGGTAACCAATGGCTAGACCCTAATCGCAATGGCCAAGATATCAGACCAAAACCAAGCCCCCCTAATATGAAAAAACAAATTATTAGTAGGTACTTAGTTACTCTTTTTTTCTTTGTTTTTGTTTGTTTTTTTTTTTTTTTTTGTCGTTTTTCAATTTTGCCATAATTGCTATGAAAATGATAGTCAGTCTAAGGTATTTTTATTAGAGGCTAATTGGATTGGGTCTTATCGGCGTGTGGTGAAAGTGATGTCATGCCAAGTTTATGGCTGATAACCAAAATATGCTAAAGAATTGGTCAGTCTGTGTGAGTAATTGCCCGAAATATGCACTAAGATGGAAAAATTTTTGCCAGTATACAAACATATATACATAGATTGGGCTATATCAGCCTAAGATGACGCCATGCGATCAAAATTAAAGTCAATGGAAAATCCGAAAAATCTTTTGCACTGCAAAAAAAAGAAGCAAATCGCGTGACTGAAAGCATTGTTTAGCAAGTAAAACGTGTTCCCCAATACAAGTCAGGTGATCAAAACGTGTTAACAAATCTAAAACGATAAGTTAGCCACAATCGATAATGGTAATAAGGGTTGATAAAATAATATAGATAGCCTTGAAATAGAAAGAGCAAGACAGATATAGAGAGAGATAGACAGAGAGAAAGACAAGCGTACACAATCAATGGTATTTATTATAATAGTTACGATCTTATAGGTTTATTTTCCATTCCGTAATTTTCCATTCTACGTCTTGGCCAATTATAATATTAATACCCAATTTACAACTTGTTTGCTTCTGGCTTAAATCCTATCGTATTGAGGGTCGCCCACACATGGAATATAAATATGTATACATCTAATACCCTTAGATTTACTTTACAGTCCATCAAAGTGAAAGAATATTTTGCCGCAATTTGACCAATTGCGCCATACTTGGCCGAAAAAAAAAAAAAGGCCCAACCAGAACTTTTGCGATTACGTTTCATTTGCCACGGCTTTGTAGTAGGTCACGGTCTGATGTTTTGCACTTCATTGAGCTTATCAGCCTAACATATGTATATAGTCACATAGTCGATTAAACCAACCAACCTTTTTCCACTCTGCTAAAATGTGGATCTTAAGTCGCAATTGTGGTAAGAAGTACGCATATCCGTGAAATGGCCAAACACTTGAATAGATCATCGTTTGATACGACACAACGACAATTTCCTGTAAATTCCTACACATTCCAAGACTAAAAATAAAACAAAGTGATAAGATTTTTTTTTTTTTTTATTTGTTTTATTTTATTTATTTATTATTTTTGGGGGAGGTACTTTGCCACGGGCTACCGTTTTCCAAGAAGCCATCAAATATACAACACATTCTTGTCTTTATTTTCCCTTTCTTGAACTTTGCAAATGCCCTTGGAAAGGGGTCCTTAAGTTATAGCCATCTGTTTGTAAAGTATTTTAAAGTGCTTTAAAATCTTCTTTAAAACAAGATCATAATAAGCACATATTATGATCTTGTTTTAAAGAAGATTATACGAAAATCAATTTAGAACATTTAGAATTTTCGTTAGACTCATTCAAAAGGCTATAGCCTTACTTACTTAATTTCTTAAACTTTTGCTTTTAAATGCTAAAAACTAAGTTAATGTAAAATAAATTTGGATCTTATCATCATATTTAGACCATTTTAAAAAGGATTATATCATTTCAAAATCAAGGTTCGATGCATCTTCTACCATTTAGATAAAATCGATTATTAAACTAGTTTCTTATCAAGACTCATTCAAACAAAGCATTACGTTGGTACTTTAGCATTTTTCATTAAGTTTGTCACTTAGGTAGGGTATAGAGTATTCGAGTTCCTAGAGAAGACCTTAGCTTTTAGCCATTATAATTGCCTTCGACATGTGTATTAAGGAAATGCCATCGGAATGTTAAATTTGACTGATATGGTTTGAAATGGTTGTTAATTATTTTCGTAATATGATTTCATTACTAGAATTCTACGAAAAGTTTGGAAATCGATAGGAATTTATTAATTTTTTTGGTGATAGCCAAGTAGAAATGTGTTTCCGTGTTCAAAAGAAAAACTACATTTCTGCATTTCACATCCGTTCTAGTCATGGATCATAAATTGGAATTGCTGAAATTTATTTGTGGGGAGCGAAGCGGAAATCTTTGCCGATTATGCCATACCTTAAAGTTAGAATGCAAACAAAATTAATGAGACAGAATTTGACATGCAAAACAAGACAAACAAAAAAAAAAAAGGAAAAAGAAAAGAAACCCACAAGTCATGAATGAATTCTCGGTCCTTGGTATGTCCTGAGGGCAATGAAATGCATTCAATAGGGGGCAGACCATTAACCAGACATTGGCAGGACATGGTGGTCTTTGGTTTGGTTTTTTTTTTGTCCATGTGGCAATTTCTGTTGCGTCATGTTAAATAAAAGCCAAAACGAAACAACAAACAAAGAGTGCGAGTGAGAGAGAGAGAGAGATAGAGACCAAGAGAGTGAGACACATTTCCGGTTAATGGCGGACAGGACAAAGGGATTGCCTTGCAGGCATGTTGCGGTTTTTCAATTTGAAACCCAGGATCCTGTTGACCGCAACGACAACGTCAAGTTTATGGCTGCTGTTGCTGCATAAGGAAGTCTCAGTGACCCTAATAACACTTCATTGCCACCACCCCATGCCCCCCGCCTCTCGAATATTTGGTACCTTCCTTTTGAGGATTTGCTGTCTGCTGATTATTTATTCCACGCATTCCAAAGCAATAACTACAACAAGGGAGGTACCAACGAATGCTTGAAACAGTCTGAACTGTCCTAAATTAACAGTTTAATGTTAATTGCTTGGACAAACAAATAGTTGGCTCAATTCATTAGCAATGAGCAGCAGCGGCGGCGACTTTGGTCAAATAAGGTAGGGTCAAGCATTGCCGGCAAAGGAAACACTATCCACAATGTATGTCAATGAAATAACACTTGTCCTTGTTCCCAATAGAAATGTCAGTTATGGACTAGCAGAACAGAAAGGAAGCCAGTTGGGTAGGACCCGGTCAAAAAGTGTTGTAAAATACCAAAGAAATGTGCATAAATTAGTTAAGTAAATACTTTGGTCAGTTTGCCTGGAAACAATTTTGAAATAAATTATGTCAGTTGCTGCTGCTGCTGCTGCTCGACTCTATCAAGTGACGCTAATGGCCATAACAAACAAACCAAACGATGCAAGTTGATGACCGGTCCCCAGCTTGGATGCTGCTGCTGATGCTGCTGATGCTGATGATGATAGTAACAGCAGTTGCAGGGCCAAAGTGATATGAGTGCAACAACGGCAACAAATTGATCAATTCATAAATAATGAAAACGTTTAGTCAAAGAAAGTGTTGAGGCCAGTCTGGTACATAAGGAGAGACATGCGGGGCATTAGCTGCATGCAACTTGAAACGTCAATTTTAATCGGCCCTGATAGAGCCCCCCCGCATTGTAAAATACACTGAGGAAAAAACAAACTGAAACAGATTGCAGATATAAGATACATATTAGCCGGATATGAAATATCAACAGTTGAAGACTTAGACATAATTCTATAATTTCAAGCTTATCAACATGAATTTTTAATTGAATAATTCTCTATGAATCAAACTAAATGTTGTCATTGAGTCATAGAAGTTGAGCTTAGAAGTCTTTCGCTTTCAGATGAGTGGTTAAAGGTTATATAAAAAGAACATTTCAATGATTTTACCCATTATGAATGTTCTCATATACTCAGAGATAACGTCTAAGTCAATGTTTGGACACAGACTCAACTTTTAGTCATAGCTTTGAGTGAGTCAAAACTTTAGAATTTAATTGGTCTTTGACTTAAATGGTATTGAGACACTTCATAGGGTAATAGACTTTATATGTCTGATAAGATTGACAAATAAATCTACAAATACGATATATGTATAATAATCATAAATCAATATCCGCTTATAATCAATACAGATCTTGTCTTTATATTGACGTCATCATTAGATATACAGAATAATATTCTGTTATTCACTTCCTTTTCCTGTTTTTAGTATGCCAGTTTGATAAGGTTCAAATAACTCTTTCATTTGAAACACCATTTGCTGACAGTAATCTTATTTCTAGATTCAATAGATTTCTACAAGTGTATTAGTTATGTTGTTGGAGGGGGGTAAAAGAAATGTTGGTCTGGTTGGCCTGTTGGAATGGTTTGCTAGTTCGTTCGACACATTCAAGAGTGAAGAGTTTTGCACTTGCGTTGGCGATTGTCACGATCGATCGGTCGATGGATGGGATGGGATGGGATCTGATGGCATGGAATGGGGATGGCGTCGTCGAGCCGCTGAAATAAATATTCAAATAAGAAATCAAGTTCGCTGTCGTGGTCGCCTGTTGGTGTCGATGATGTTGCTGCTGCTGCTGCTGTTGTTGTTGTTGTTGTGGTCACCACTTGCACATCCGCATCGGTTGGAACATTGTCGCCGCAGTTGCTGTCAACGTTTGTCAAATGAATGCCCCATCGAGTCCAAGTCGAAGGAGGAGAAATGGAAGCCGATTGCCGGCAACATTTCAACCTGGGTGGGCAATCGGGCAAAACGGCGGCTTGGCGCTCGACCGTTGACAGTTTTGTGCCTCCCGCACACCCTCCTCCCTCACATTCAAGCCAATCATCAAGCAATCTCTGGATCCGTCCACGCCACCACCACTACAATGTCTCAGGGAGAATTCTTCAGTAGACCGGATAAGGCGTTTTTCTACATTACTTTGTTCATTGGAATTTTTGCTTTTGCTTTTGCATTACTTTTTTTTTGCCTCTGCCCTGCTTAGAAATTGGAAAAACGCCCATGAAATTCTTTTGGGCCCACAGCATGTGGCTTCCTTTCAATCGATTGGCGCCTAATTTGGTGCAAAATTCACTTCTACTGGTCACCAGGATACCATTTTGAGCCCCCAGAAGAAGAAATGTGATTTAGTTTTTTCATCTCTTTTTGCATTTTTTTTTTGTGGTTTTGGTTTTTTAGAAAGTAATTGCGGCATTTGCGGTATTTGACGTGGGTGTTTTTGTTGATCGTTCGGCTGGTCTGTTGGTCATTTTTGCTTGGGTTAGATTCAACTGTGGCTATCTGCTATTCGGTTTTTTGCTCTGGTATATAAATGGTCATTTGATTGTCGAACCAGTTTTGGTTTTGACATTGCAATGAGTTTTATTTATTTACTTCTTCGTCTAGCGGTAAATGTTCAAGTTTAACCCAAATTAAGAGGCGAGATCTTTGTTTATAAACTCCAATTATCATAATGTCAAAAATATGTCAGAGAGCATCTTTTCTAAAGTTTACTTTTGATAATATGTTTGAAAATTTCACTAGAGAAGACAACTTGGATTAGAAGAGAAGACTTAGTAGAAACTTGTCCACAAATTGTCAAGGTAGATTCTTTACAGAACAAGAAGAAAACTTTTGTAAATCAACAAAAGTAGATTGCACGCTACAACTACAGACATTCCAAGGAAGAATTGTTCAAGGACATGAATATATGTATGCATATGTATGTGTGGTGAAAGGTTCAAAAGGAAATGTAGAAAAAAAGGTCAAAGAGAAGAGTGTGGCAGGGTATGAATTCCCACTAAGGTGTATATAGATATTACTTCCCATGTGTGATCATTGGTTTGTTTAATGGGTTTAAGTTACATCATATTTCAATTCTATATATTAGGGACAATTAAGACTGATTTCCCCCTCTGAAATGGCATCTTTTACCCCTCAAAGCTTACTTTAAATTAACTATGAAACAACTACCTGAACCTGCTCCTTAGAGCCATTTTTCTCTGTAGTAGACTGAACTATGTATATATAAAAGAAGTCTATGATTCTAGGTGATTCTAGTTCACTTACCTTTACCTTTTCCTATTAGCCTCAGTTCTCAGATGTCTTTTTTATAACAAATTGCCAACTCTTTTTTTCCTCGACTAACTGGGTCATTAAGTAAGCTGCAGATATTGATAGATACCCAACTTGATTCTCTCATTTGACCAACTAAATAATTTTCATGGACCTTAAAGTGAAGTACGTTGGCATAATAAATCAAGCCAAGGATCTAACCAAACCGATCCTCTCTACCCCATTGTGTGTGTGTCCCTTGAGGGGACATTCTCGACTACTAATAAGTAAAATGAAAAATGTGCCACGCCCCTGGGCCACTTAATTGTTGGCAAACAAAATGAATGCATAATTAGTTTTAATGGCAGCAAAAGACTAAAGACTTTCGAAGAAGACTTGAATGCAAGTTCAGTGTGTCTTTTTTTTTTGTTTTTAGTTATTTATGTGGTCAAGAAGAAGAAGAAGAAGAAGAAGACGCATTTTATGGTTACTTTTTGTGCATGTTGTTCTTGTTGTTTTTGTAAATGCATTTTTAATAATTTCATTAGTATCTGCTGGCCCTAAATGTCTTGGCAATCGATATGCCATAATTTTAATGGTCACTTTATAGAGACCTCATCTTAATGTATGGGGGAGGGGGAAGTGGAGAGGGAGGGGCCTAGATAGGTTCCCATTGATAACTGAAATTAAAATTTATTCTTTTGTAATTGTCAGTGCCGTTTTACCGTTGGAATGTCTCACTTTATTTATATATTTCTTCAAAACTTAATTGGAATTTATATTATCATTGCTTTGATCAATTGTCTTTCAGTTCACATTCTCCGATATGAATCTGGGCCTAAAACTTGAAACGCATAAATTTTCCCCCGTCCCCTCCCAGTCAACCAAACAAAATAAAAATCAACTCACAACTATAATATATGCATATTCTTGGACCAAATGAGCTTTTAGCTTGAATTCAGAGACCAGAGAACCTGAAAAAGTTGATGAAGTATAAGAGGGAGTAACTATTTCTTTATAACGAAAATTGAACATTTTTTGGTTCTGTTCTGCCTGGCTAATGACTTGGCAACTTCAAATGCCGCACCTGATCCTTGAAAATGCTGTCTAAATATATTTTACAAACTATATTAAATATGAACATCATGATGAAGAGAAGCCGATTGCTATCGCACGATCGCATCTCTTAGAGATCCACCAATCAAGATAAGAACCAAGAGCCCTGGGCAGGGGCATGGGCAGGAGCCGACTTATGGGGCATGGATGCATGTGAAATCAATTTTGCTGCGTTGTTGTACTTAATTAAAAAACCGAATTCCTGTGCATACATTAGGGCTATACGGATCCTTTTTCTTTGAAAACTTAATTTGCCAGATGGGTGAGTGTATGTGTGTGTATGTGTGTGTGTGGTGCGATGATAAGCCTGGTCAATTAGTACGCAAAGGCACCTGTAATATAGGTAAATGTGTGAGGTCGCTGGCAAGGTATCTATCGGTTGCTGCTTTCCCTTCTTTCTTCTCACTCTTTGCTCTTTCTTTCGTATATAAATCAAAAACACATCGCGTGAGGTCCACATTACTGGGTCCAATCAATGAATTCCGTGTCCTTTTGTATTAGTAAGGACATTTCTAGTCGAAACATTAATCAATAGGACTCTGGTCAGGTTGATTGTGCTATTATTTATTTATTTATTACTCGCTTGTTTTATTAGACAATATCAAAACATTGAATATAAATCATAATTTTCTTTATTGTTATTGAGACAATGTCGGCAATTCTACGAATTTTGTCTGTTAGCCTAATGAATTTGACATCTAAAAGAGAGGGGGATATATATTTGTTTCATGTAGAGTTTCCCCAAACATATGCAAAACTTTTACTACATGACCATAAAGGAATTTCAACTAGAAAAGATTTATGACTTTTGGTAGAACCCATATTGAATGTACGTTTTGCTCTAATGAGTTGACCTTCTAAAAGAAAGCCCCCAAATGTAGGCAAAAGTTTTGCTATCAAATGGGGAAAATGAATTATATGACCAAGTGAAATTATTTTCAAAAGAAATTGCAATTTGCAAAGATTTATAGCCAACCGCAAAAATGATTATTTTACACATCTTTTGACCATTTTTATAGCAGTTTTAAATCAATTTTAAATAGCTGCAAAATGGGGCGTAACAAATGCAACGGCCTAGATCCTTGTTTTTTTTTTTTTGCCTATATGCCCCATGTAATCCGCACATAAAATGCATAAAATTTTGTTCATAATTTATTGTCCAAAAGAGGACCAAAAAAGGTGTAGCCTGTCCTCTGTGTCCTGTGGCAGCTACCTGGGACATTTGTTTTTTCTCTTATGTTGTAGGCGTTGTAAAAGGTTTCGTTGCGCTTGGCTAACCACGTTGCCGCCTGCCTCTGGCACACTTTCACCTTTCCCTTTCACCCTCTATTGGGCGCTCTTTTTCGTTCTCTCTTTCTCTCCCACTCTTCGTCACTCTGTCCCTGTTCTACCGCAATTTACCGGCTTAATGCATTTGCCAGTTTCTCCTTTTGTCCGTTGCAGCAATTTGGTTTGCATTGTTGCAGCAGCTGATGCTTCCATGTGGCCTTGGCACGGGTCCAGATTCAAGTCCAATATATATGTGTGTGTGTATTATATATGCATTTTGCAATATTCTCAATTGATTTTGTTGTAGGCGTGTGCTGGGGCTTTTAATTGTCTGGCAGCAGCAGCTGCCTCAGTCATTATCCAATATGATTCAACTCTTATGACTCATCTCCCCTCAAGAGACCCGCATTTAGCCCAAGAACATTTTTCCTAGTAAAACAACAACAAAACAAAATCATCAATGAACTAACAATCTAAATTTACATATCAATTTATGGACACACGATTCACTGAGACAGAGAGGGAGAAAATATTATCTAAAGGCGCCGTTTGAAGTTCATTTTAAACACATTACCTGGCAATCGACAGAGAGAAAATCTACTAACGGACGCCAAAAACATTTACAAGACTACAAATTTAAGGCCCAAACCTTATCAGAGAAAACAAAAACGAAAAAAACACTTGACATGGCAAAGGAGAAAGGGCGGCTAAGAGCTGTGTCAAGTTGATTTCGTCTCAGATCCTTTAACTAATTGCTCGCTTTAATGTCAACACGTTTCGAGCCAATGACAAGTATTTGACATATTTCAGTTTTCTGTTCCTGTTTCTCTTATTAACAAAAAATAGATGACTGGCAATTCAAGTTGACACTTTTGGCACTTGGCAAATTTCATGAGCTGTCAAATGCACGTGACTTTTGCCCCAAAAAAACAAAAATGGGACAACCCACCCAAGTTGTCTGGATAAATATTCATTGAGCTGTCATATGCCAAAAATTTTGCCCATCATCTATTTTACGAAGATCACGTGCTGCAGTTGCTTTGGCTGGTTTCAATTTCAATTTCATTTGTCATAAGCCATGTGTGTGACGCATAAAAAGGTTATTTTGTGTAAATATTATCCTTGGCTTCTTGTGTGTCCCTTCTTTGTGTGTGAGTGTGTGAGTGTTTGGGACTAATGGATTATAGTTTTTGCCACATTGTATTCACAAGTGTCATAATTCATATGAAATTTGTGTCAAAGGTGTCGCCTGTCTCCTTTGGCTTATTGACTAAATAATATTCCAAAAAGGACATATGCCAGAAGTGACAGAGACTGTACCCAACTTTTAAGAGAGAGAGAGAATGATTTTGTCAAGTTCGTTGAACCAAAAAGAATCAAAAAAACGACAAAAAGCCACGCCCCCTTGGTGGCAGCGGAAATGCCAAACGGCAGACATGTCTGCCATTTGGACCACCAGCAAAAAACAACAACAAGAAAATTTGCATTACCGGAAGCGAAAACTTGATTAAAATTTCATGGTGACGCACAAGAAAAGTGCCCGTAAATATGCAGCAAAAACATTTTCACACACACACACACACACACACATACATAGATACAATCTCATAGCAAGTTGCATATGTATGTATGTCTGTAGGTGCCCAGCAAGAAGCAGTCATAAAAAGTTGTTGAAACTTCGTTACATTTTCCTTTAGCACAGCTCAGCTCGAGAGATTTTCACGCCATTAGCCAAGCTCCTTCTGACTTCTGGCCTTGGCCAAAAAAAAAGAAGAAGAAGAAAAGGAAAAAAGAAAGGGAAATTGCAATTCATTTTCACACCAGCCAAAACAAAAAAAAAAAAGCAACACAAAATGGTATTGCAAAAGCAATGAAAGCCAAACGAAGCCATTTTCCATTTTCACCAGAGGGAATCCTCTTTGGCTTAAAGTGAAAATTGCGATTTACGTTTCCTTTGCGTTTTGCTTCCTTCCTTAACGCTTGGTGAGGAAAAATAATAATGGCCACAACGTAAGGAAAATCATTGTGTGTGAAAATTTAACAAGGCTGCATAAATTTCACTCAGCTACCATTTCCCTTTTTCTTTTTCTCCCCGTTTGAGAAATCTTACCTTAAAGTTTGTTCACTGGTAAGAGGATTTTAGATTGCTATTTATATATTTGTACTTAGGTACATAGTTGTAGTTTGAATTTTAGTTTTGCAGTTCTCTAGTTGGAAGTGAAAGTCTGTTGAAAATTGACATAGACATCGGATAAGTTTATCTTTCTTGAAACTACAAAATTTCACAGACTTGAAGAAGAACTTTTTGACCCAAGGACCAAGTTGAAATGACCAGCGACATTAAGAGGGAAAATTTTGTTGGCTTTTTTCGACAGATTTATTTCTGTCTGAAAGAAACTTTTTTCCTCTTTTGTTACAAATTCATTGAGGAAAAGTTTTGCCTTACCGAAGAACAGCAAAAAAAGACGTAGGCGACGCGGTGTCTGCCAGACATCAGAATGAGGTCGGTTTCCCCTAGGGGGAAATAAGGAGAAAAAAACAACAGCTGTTACATGGAAGAAGAAGAAAAACCTTTTGCATGAATTTCCCTCGCTTTCAGGGGCCATGTCCTCCTGTCTTGGGTCCACGTTTCAATAAACTTTGATTGCCGACAATTATCTGGCTTCTGGCATCAACATCAGCAAATGCTTCTGCTTGAATTTCTCGCTTATCCTTTTTGCCATTGTATTATTTATGAGTCCTTTTTCTTGTTCTGTATGTGTGTGTTTGTACATATATAAGGTCCTTTGTCAAGCCGACTTGGATTTGCTTTCAATTACTGCAGATTTCCATTGTAATGCGGCAACGAAAGCGACTGGTACCCGCAGCAATTTGTGCTTACTTTGGGTAAGCATCAGGCAAAACTTTTGTCGTGATTTGAGTTCTAATTGAATCAAGAGGATAGAGCGGTCTAAGCAAAGGACAAAAAGAGGTCCAAGGAAATTGACAGGGAGTGGATGTTGTATTAATAAGGCTTAGTAGCCCAGTGATGAATGGAAATGTCTATAATGTTGATTGGCTTAGATCGAGTGAAATGAATTCGATATGATTTAATTGTGCATGTTCTTGTGGAGTGGGCGAATGATGGATTATAATATGGCAATTGGTTTATCTGACTATTTATAGGCCAATCTAATAATAATAATCAAAATGGCGCCCATAAAACTATTCCTCTCTGTCGTTCTCCGTCACCCTTGTAACAGCTATAAATATGACTGAGTGCCACGAGCCTTAGTCTAAGAATAGACCCAATAACATTGCTTTTGGGCCACCTCAAACTGAAGGCAATAAAAATTTGGGCAAAATTAAATGTTGCAGACTAAGTGGCGGCAACGCTTCAAGTTGACCTCCAACATGAGGCGGCCTTGAGCAGCACTATGACGTGGCTTAGTGGCGTCAATGGTTACATATTACCATGATGACGCCAGACGGTGGAAGCACTGAAAAACTCTACACCTACCCAATTCCTTGCTGACAAGGGCAGACAAAAGGGCTCTAAATTACTATTGAAAACTTTCACGTCGGCCGCCAAATTTGAGAGATTTGAAATACTCCTTCAACTAGGCCAAACATAATGTAACATAAACTCTAGTCTAATTGATAATTTATAGCTAAGCGGAACCTTTTGATCTGAAAGCATAACTTCAATTGGCCAAGAACAAGCAATTAGAGTTTAATGAGACGCAATGCAGTAGTAATAGACCCGAAAAATAGGCACAAAAACCGAAAAGAGAGTCAGAAAGATAGAGAGAGAGAGAGAGATGGAGATGGCGGAATGTATGTTGGAAAAGTAGGCAGCAAGATGAAAAGAACATGAATGCGCAGCAGGCACAAAGAACTTGTAGAAACCCCATGCAGAAACAACGAGCAACAACAACTGGCCAACAGATAGCCATCTAGTTAGCCAACAAATTGCATAGACAGTAAAGTGGAAATCTAACAGACCCATAGAGACTCAGACCCACTCCTGCATACCCCTCAGCCCCCCTCAAAGCAATGGAAATGGTGAGAAATTTTCACAAATTGCAGCGACTAAAGCGGCGCATTCATTTCACATAGTTCAAGTCCTGGTCTGGCCTCGGCTGGATCCCTGGCTAATCCAGACGCAGGCGGCGGTCGCTTTTTACCGCAGATATGATTAGGAATTTAAATGCTTTTGAATTATTAAATTAGTAAATATGCAACGCCCGGCTAAGGCTCAGGCTCAGTCTCAGATCCCAGATCCCAGATCCCAGATCGAGCCATGCTGTTGCAGGTGCAGGTGCTGCTCAGACTCAAAAAAAAAAAAAAAAAAAAACCAGTTAAAAGTCCATTAAAACGCCAGCTAGCCAGCCAGAGTAAGAGCGAGAGAGATAGAGAGGAGGAGAGAAAGAGTTAGCCTCCACCGTGTGGCACAGTGGTTTGTGATGCCATAATAATTGGACATCGACAGCATTGAGCGACTAGACTCTTCTCTTTCGCTACACCGTTCGATATATTCCTCCTCCAATCGTTGATGCTGGGCTCGTTTTGTTCTTGTTCGCTGTTGCTGTTGCTTTTGTTGTAATTACACGCCGCCATAAGCCCGCCCCAGTCGCAGTCCGTGCCGCTCTACTCCACTCTACTTTACTCCACTCCACTCCACTACTCCACTACTCCGTGTGCGCTGCGTGTAATCGAATCTATCAATCTATGAGATAAATCTTATTTTCTAATCTTGTTATCGTGCGCGCGCCGCCGCCGCTGCAGCCGCCGCGTTCGACTTTAAAATTGCTACAACCCAGGCTCGTGGCGGCCTTTGGATCATGGAGAGACTAGGTCTGGGCTGTAGCCATACCTTGTTCGCCTTTTTTGTTCGGTTTTGGATCGGCTAGTAAATTTTGTGCAGCATTTCCGCCCCGTTCCGCAAGGAAAGAAAACTTGTGCATAAATTGGCATAAGTGGACAGCAGGCTGGAAGGTGTTTCTTATGGTTAATGCAACAGTTATTTTAAAGCAAGAGGCAAGGGGAGGGGCAATAGATTATATAATGAGCCCCACATTGGGCGCCAAAATTCAAAATGGATCTAAAGACCCAAATCGAATTGAAATATCTTATAGAAGGCATTTATCACTGGACAGTCTACACTAGCTCTTGCCAACAGCACAACTCCGCAGGCTTCTCTAGACGTCCAAACAATGACACACTAAAAATAGCCAGAAAATGGCGCCCAATGTGAGGCACAGGTAGCCACAAAATGCAAAAATCTCGAAACGAATACGCAAAAAGCAATTAAGTTCGAGATTAATTTACGCGCGCTTGAAACATTTAACAAAAATATTAAGAAACACAAATGAACGTCTCGAAGCGGCCCAAACCTAAGGCCGACATACATAGCGCCCTTTTCTGGCCTACAACGTTTCTGAAGGCGTTCGAGCTCCCTCGGTGGCTGCTGGGAGCACATTGATTGAAAAAAAAGAACAAAAAAGGAAAGAAACGATGAAAAGTCCCCGAGATGCTATGCACTATTGGCAGCTGGGACCACAGACAGATCGACAGACATCTTCCTATACACATAGGTGGTAGGCAATATTTAAACTAAAATGAACAAAAGATGCAAAGCGAAGCCGACACAGTTCTCCAATGATGATGACGACCAATACGACTACGGCGACTGCATATGATAACGATGATCTCAATGATGATGATAATGATGATGTTGTTCTTGCAGGGTACTTGCTGGGCTAGCTGACGCCAGATGAAGGAATGGTTATGAGTATGTGGATGTTTGTATGTAGAATGGGTTGCCCGTGCCCCAGGTTTTTAGAACAGCGTTGTAGCGTGGCATGTTTACTTAACGAATCCCAACCCAAAAGCCACTTGAAGCGGCCTGCAGCCTCTCACCACTTCTCCCGCGTCCATGGGTAGTGATGGACTGCCGATTGCTAGTACTGACTGCTGAGGTCAAGTGTAGTTTATAATTTTTTGTTTCAATATCGGCAATCTACTATATGGTAGATTATTTATTTTATTTTGTTTCTTCTTCGTTGTCCAGTGTCTGCATTGAGTTATGTGAGGAAGTTGTTGTCATAATGGGAATAAAGCAAGTATGAAATAATAATGCTGGGCATATTCTAGAGAAAATATTGAAGGACACTTTGTGAATAAGTCAATTGAAGAAAATGCACATGAGAGATTTTAGTAGACTATAAAGAGTTACAAAGCGAATTTTTGGATCGTCTGGTTTTTTTTTTTTTTTTTCATAGAAATGGAAGGAATATGAAATATCGAAACATAATTTGATTTAAATCTATTAACTACTAGAGTAAGTAGACAATACTTGTATAATATGAACTTTTCACTGAAACAAATTACCGACACATGTTTTTAATACTAAAAGACTAAAGGATTAATACTTGATAAAGACAATATCTAAGGTACGAATGGAACGAAAGTATTGCAGTCTTTCTTTTACTGAATAGCAAATACTTTCAAAGTTTGAGTATAAGAAAAAACTTTGTTAATATATAAATATAAGTAGTCATAATATTTGCTATCAGAAGAGATCCTAGATTTTCTAAACAAAATCTTGTCTTCAAAATCTTTTCAAGAAACCGCCCATGATCACTCCATTTACTTTGATTGCAATGTCTGACCTAGTGAACAATGAGACTAAAAACTTGTATGGTTGTTGCATTTGGCAACAACAAATACAACAAGAACAACTACAAAAACACCTGACCAACACCCAAGTCTAATGATTTGACCAACAACTACTAACAACATGTAGAGATGGAGATGGTGATGACTGGAAAGGAGATGGAGATGGTAGTTGGTATGTAGATGCAAATGCAGACACATGGTCAGGCCAAAACTATTTGCATTTACATTTTAGCACTTCAACAAAGTCTGAGCTACGATGACAGAAGAGGCCAAGGGAAACGGGTGGATAGAATGCGAGGAGTGGAGTAGAACAGGGGTGGGGGAATGGAGAGTATTTGTGCTGATTGCGCATGCAAAGTCACAGACACATGGGCCACCAAATGAAAGTTGGACCGACAATTGGCTTTGGCTTTTGCTTATACAATATATAACTTAATTCTGTTGCCTTTTTTCCATTCTGACAGCCACGCCCACAGTGGAATAAAGGCGCTAGGTAAGGGGCGCGAGGGAGTGTAAGAAAAACAACAAACGAGATTGAGTTTTTCCACCTGTGCCATTGTATAGTTTGTAGAATGCGGCAAGGTGGAGCGAAGGGTGTGAGTGTGTGGGATGCGCGTATCTAATTACAAGGAACCAAACCAGGCGCTGATTTCAAAGATAAATTGCCGACGACGACGACGACGACAACGAAGATGGAGCCTGGACCAAGTCCAGGTTCAGGTCCATGTCTATGTCCATTTCAATGTCCAGTTCTCGGCCAGTGATGGATGTATTTATGCGCTGCTGCGACGCCGACGCCAGTGAAAATAAACAACAGTTTATTGGCATTGCCAGCGACTAAGCATCGCCTCCAAAACCTCCAAAGCTCAGAGCTCCAAACACGAACTAAACCTGGAACTCGTCGTCGTCGTCGACATCTCATAGTCATCCCATAGTGAATGCATATATGCATATCTCATACATATGTATGTACATATATACACAGGGTTTTTTTTTTCATTTTTCTTTTTAAAGCATTTTAATTGTTTAACAACATTTATGTGTGTGAGTGTGGAGGCATCTCTAGGCAAAGGTGTCGTTTTTAGGTCCAGAACCAGAACCAGAAACAGAAATATTTCTCTGCCTTAGCGGAATTTTTATGAGGAAGCGAATTTTTTATGCCGCCCTCAAACAACGAAGGAACGAACAAACATACCTCAATGACTGACAGCGGCGCTTTGGCCATGAAAAAAAGGCGACATTTGATTTATGTTATAGTTTGACCAATGCATTTTGTCTAGCTCTCATGATTTAGGTTCGTTCTATTCTATGATTATGTAGCTCCAAAAGTAGTAAAAGGTAAACACAATTTGAAAAGAAAAACCTACAACAACGAATCAGGAATTATTACGATTTTCACTTTACTTACAATCAGTTATTTTTTAGCTCACATCGATAAATCTTTGAATTCATAAATAAAAAGGCGTCAATATTATGGTCAATAAGAAATGTGTCCCAGTTTACGAGAGGATTTTCAAGTCTAAAGACAAAATATCACAGCTTTTTTTTCTTTATTAATTAGTTCTTAATTGATATGCAATATAACAAGTTTCGTTATCAGAAGTTTTAATGCTAAAAGAGATCTTTTATTGATTATAGCAATATCAATAAATAATTAGAGATTGTTGACTATTTGCATAAGTAAACTATTTAGTTATTCAGATATATCAACAAGTTTTTTCATTATAAAACCACAAGGTACTCATTTTTCACATATTTTTATTATAAAAGAAAAAAATAATAAAATGAAAACAATGAGGACCCAAATAATAACCTTTCTTCAAAGAATCTTTCTTATTAGTTTGATATAAATTTTAATTAAATAAATAAATGACATAAATGCATAAATAAGTTAAATAGTAATTATTGTCAGCTTTTATCATTCTTCTTTCTGCAAAGGTTACTCGAGGTAAACGAAAGTAAAAGCTTTGCACAACAATCGACCACTCACACACACATTACACAAGAAGAAAACTGCGAAAACTTGGCTAAAAAACTAACGAGCCACAAAAACACAAAGGAAGAAACAAAATGAAAACTCAAACAGAAATCAATGCAAATGAAGATCCCCAAGCAAAATATTTGCCTAATTACCAAAGCACAAAAAAAAAAAAAGAAACTAGTGGAAAAAATTTTTGACATCTATGAAACTTTACCGATCAGTAGACAGATGCGAAAACTGACAGCTAACAACGGAAAAACAGCAATAACAACAAAATATTGGCAATGTGTTAGAAAACAAAAAAAAGGCAATGAATTTTTTCCTTTAACTAGAAAGACGCAACAGTAGTTGGACATTGTACCCGCCGCACCCCAAACCGAACCCCTTCAATTGGGCATGTAATGAAAATGGAACTCTGCCCCTGCCTGCCCCCTCTCCCCAGTTATCTCTTTTGCGCCTATCTGTCCAGTCATGCGATGCGGTTGTTTACGCGGCATAATGAGTTATTAGAAAACGTTTAATAATTTGCATAAATCAACAAACAGCCAGGCAAACCAACCAGAGGCAATGCCTATAAAGTTGTATAGAAAACAACAAAATACAAAAACAAAAAAAGCCACCAATAAAAAAAAAATATATATATATATGAAAATAGTGGAATTTGACAAAAAACCGAAGAAAAAATTCCACAGATTAAATTTAAGAGCCGACTGTCATGTGCCCTGTGAGAAGTACTACAAAGTAGAATTCATTTAGAATGGAAAACCCAACAAAAAACCTTCATGGAAGTCGCTTCTTACAATTATTTTGTTGACTTCTTACCCCATTATAGTCGATTAACTATCGCTTAAAAACCATTTTGGGTTCAACTAAGTCCTTAGTTTAACTTTGTAAGAACTACGGAAATCGAAAATCGATTATGCTTTGATGGCAGCAGTTTGCCAAATTTCTTACTTAGTTCAAATCCCTCCATTTAATATGCTGAAATTCAACGATTGTTTGAAATAAGAAACTCGAAAAACCAAACGATTTCTCTGATAACTTTCAGTTGAGGAAAACTTGTCAAAGTTTTAATTAAAATTTAATTTTAATTGTAAATCAACTTACATTTGTAGGTGCAAATATTTGATACAGAATTTGATTTGTCATGAGACATCTCTGTGTTTCCTTTACCCATTTAATTTTTACGTCTAAACCACAGTCTTAAGCATACTCCTTTTGATCATCCTCCATATCGAGGGTATTCAAAAACTTGTTGACATTTTTGGTACGCGCAATTGCAAAAATGAACTGAGTATGAGTGCTTTTGCCATTGCGGTATGTCTTGGGTAAATAAATATGACCAAAAATAAAAACTGAAAATCTAAATTCATTTCACGATAAGTATCTTTGAAATTGTTTGGTATCTGTAGCTGTAGTTTTTTTGCAAGGTTTCCTTTTTTTTTGTTTTAAATTAAAGCCGGGTACAAAGTTTGTTGGATAGAAAAATAAAAACTCATGAATGAATGAATGAAAACCAAATAAACAAGCCTGCACATGGTGATTTTTTTTTAGCTCTCGTACACTCGAGTCTTAAGATAAGATAAGATTAGGTTTCTATTTTCAGGTGGGGGGTGGCGGTTTTTAAGTATCTTTGAGATGGTATAGATTCCCACAAGTAATTAAAAAAGGAAACTTTTCATTTTCAGCGATCTGAGATGCGATACAAATTAATTAAGAGTAACAAAATATCAAAATCATCACTAAAATGCAAAAATTGTATACAATAAAATTATTAAGAACTTGCTCGTAAATATCTGTTCAATTGGATAATCTCTCATAATATTTGCATCAAGTTAACAAATTTGTCATTTAAACCGGATTCCATAGAAATTTAAAGTACAAATGGCCTATGTGGAAACTTTCAACCGGATATTGTCTAATTATAACCAATTACATTCGAACAAAACTCGCCTTTTTTGGCAGAAATTGACTCGTACTCATCCGATTTATTTTTTTGGCCAACAAACTGTTTATGGCATTTGTTTGTATTCATAAAGACCAAACCCCCAAAAAAAACCAACTGATTTTTAAATATTTGCCTTCTATTTATGTTTTATGCGGATTGTCAACATTGACAGTAATAAATTGATTATAATTTTTATCTATTTTTAGCTACCAATTCTTGGCCTAACCCAAAAATAGTCAAATATTTTCTTAATATTTTGAGGTGTTAACCAAAGTTTATACCCTTGCAAAATGGGTATGTCTAATAAACTAATTTCTTGCTTAAATATAATAGAAGTTTAAATATAAAACATTCAAAAAATGTCAAAAGGAAGAATATCTGAATGCATTTCTTCATATATGATCCCTATCTATCATAGAATTGACTTTAGAAACTGCCAGTGTTTGTTTTTTCGGACTTTGTTTTCAGTTTGCCAAATTCCAAGCCATGTAATCTTGTCAGAGACATCATCAGCTAAGCTATAGTTATAGCCGTGGCCAATGCGTTTTTAACAAGGTGCGATAAACAACAAATTAATGATCTGGCACGACGACAGCCCAACACAGTCGGCATCGCCATCCTCATTGGAATCGGCGTTGGAGTCCATCTCATAGTGCACCAGGCAGGGCGCCGCTTAAAAATCAAATTCACAAGATATCCACACGAGGGTTACCCTGTAAAAAATATCGCCTTGAGTCGTTTTTGCTTTTAGCCTTTTAAGTTATTTTGCAATCTATTTTTAATCTTAATTTTCTTTAGACTATTATTTCACATATCCATCCGCCTATTATTTTCCATTTGTCTAAGTAAGTTTCTACTGAAATGCTAGTCTCATTTTGGTTATACATACATTCCTCGCTTAAATACAAGGTCTCTCTCTTAAACATTTTTGCTAGGGTATCAAGAGAAGAAATCAACATTCAAAGGGTTCGAAGGGTTCTTTTTTCAAGCGTTTCCCAGCGAACAATTCATAATTGTCATTTATTTATTGCTCAGATATTGCGAGCTTGATTTTACGGGCGCTTATTAAAATGAATTTTTCAACACACACACACACACACTGAAAGTGAGGGACAACCACTGGCGGACCTGATCGAAAGCTTCGATATGTGACTATATCTATGTCTCCATCTCTCTCTATCTCTGGTTATCTCTTTTGAAATTTTGTTTCTTCTTTTCTCCTCCTTGGACGTTTTATTACATGGCATCGCCACCCGCTGAGCATGCGTGTAACTTATTTTTTACGACTCTAAAGGTTCCTTTTTTGTTTTGTTGTTTTTGTGGCATTCGAGTTGTTGTTGTCCTTGGCTCTTTTGTTTAGCGGGTGGATCTGAATACGTGCAATTTGTTACTCCTTGGTGTTCACACCATTAAGATCAGTTGAGATTCGATTTGGCTATGGGGTATGTCCTTTCTGTTTTGTGTGGTGTTGCTGAAATTAATAGTTTACCACATTTAAGGATCTATGATTAATGAATCGCAACTATCGCTGAATTAATGCTGTCAATATATCACACACACACACACAGAGACACACATACATAAACACACACTAACCGATGTCGATGTTGCGTGTGCGCATTGCGTGAGTAATAATAATGATAATGATAAGTATGCTGCTCACATGTCTGACGATCCTGCCCCAGAGCCACAGTAAAACACTTTAGCTCTATGTGTGTGTGTGCTTGAGTCATGTTTGTTGCAACTCAAACCATTTGGTTTGGCCCATACGAAACGAAAATCGCATGAGAGAAGTGCCAAGATATCAATCATTTGGCAAGGGGGTGAGCTAGAAACTACCCCAAAGGCAGCTACAAATAGGGTGACCAGCTTACAAAACTTGAATTAGGAGTTTGGAATATAATATTAAGAGTTATTTATTGCAAATTCATGTAAAAGCTTAAGTCTTTGGTTTAAGATGCTCTCTCTCACATTAGATTAACTATATTTACATGTTCTAACCTGTCTTGAAGAGCAACTAGGAGGCTTTTTAAGCTTTAATAGACCAACTGGTCACCCCAAAGTTATGATGGCTTTCAAGCCAATGTTTGCTTGGTCATCAAATTTCAACCCTTAAGATACTTTTACATTTGCCGCTCACTCTTTGCGACTCTCTTGATTGTAATTTATGCCAGAGCAATAATTTATCGCATGCAATTTTCAGCGAAATTCTCTTTGTCAAAATGAAAGAGTCGCAATTCGCCAAGTTGCAACGAAGACATCCGATGTTGTAGACGAAGCTTTCTCAACTTGAAGAGCTCCTGGCCCAAGTTCAGTTGCAATCAACTCGCTCGCTTGCGGTTGTTCTTGTTATTGTTGTTTGTTGTTATTAGCCTCAAGTGGTAAGCATACAGACAGTCACCGCCTCCCGTTCAGCTCCCTTCCCCTCCTAACCAGCCAACCCCCCCTTCCCCCAACGCCTATCATATCACGCGACGCAGCTGGCCGGTCTTCGGTCTCCGTCCAATAAGAAGAAGTAAACCCATTGCCTGCTGCTCTGTTTCTGCTGCTGCTGCTGCTGCAGAGACAAAGAGAAAGAGAAACAGGGAGAGGGAGAGCGAGAAACTGAGAGACAAGGCTGGCCCCCGGCCTAGTCGGCCTGGTCGGCCAGTTTCTCATCGCATTTAGTTGGGTTCACAACAAAAATATCATGAAACCGCAAAGTCGCGAGTCAAAAAGTCGTAACGGGGAACGAAACGAAACGAATAACCAAACAAAACCAAGTCAAAACGAAACGAAATTGGTCGGAATGTGGCGCGTTTTCAATGAGTTTAATTAACTAGTTAATTAATTAATTAATGTTAACAACGTGAAAGAAAAAAACGCTTGATTAATACGTTAATTATGCAAATTCTAATGCAATCGAAAATTTACGAAACCCCTTCACCAAAATGCAATCAATCTAACAAAGCTTAACACCTCAGTGACAAACGAAGGACGGTGACTAAAGAAATCTGTCCACCCTCTCCTTAAACTCTTTGATGGTAAAAACATTTGCATTAAGCAACATATGAGCCATTTAAGCCGTTTAGACAGCCTAAAAAAGGGGGGGATGGATAGACAATGTTTATTTGGGTGGAAAAGGGGGAATCCCTTGGCTTGAAAATAACTGTTGGTTAACCTGCTTAGGCACGATGAGTCATAAAAGAGAGTAGCCGAAGCAACGAATGAGTAGCTTTTATTTGAGCTTTCAGCTCAAGTCCTTACATGATCATGAAGATTAGACCGCTAAGCACAGTGGATTTACAATCCTCGCTTAAGACCTTAAGGCGAGCTTTAAGCTCTATAATCTCTTAGTTTTAAATTTTTACAGATGTTTCTCTTACAAAGGATACACGTGCTTAACAAAAACTCTCTTATAGCTTACACCTGAGGAGGACTTATGCGCAGCAGCAGATACTATCTCTCTCTCTCTCTCTCTCTCTCTGCCGCTCTCCTTCTCTCTGTTGAATTGCACGTGCAAGTTCTCAGTTCTCTCTTGCGGCCGACAACTCTCTAAATATTTCTCTCTCTCTCTTTGTCTCTGTGGGACTTTTTTCTCTCAGTTCAGTGTGTTGCAGTGCTTCCCATATAAATGTTTGACACTTGTGACATTTTTGACACACAAATCAATTGTTACGTGAATTTTCAACGCGTCGTGCAGCAGCCACAACGACTCCGACATCGATGACGGGTAAAACGGTTACAACCAATCACAAAAATAAATTCAACTAAAATACTACAACAACAAATTGTTAAAAAAAAAACAACCAAAAATGTTATAAAATATTATTCATAAATTTTTAATGCTTGAAAAAATAGAGTTTTAGAAAAATCCAAAATCGAAAATGTAGCCTACATTCGTGCGCTAAGTGTGTGACATAATTATAGTCAAGACAAACTTTGATTTCCGCTTATTAATTAATAGATTCGATAGACATATATATGTGTATTTATGTATAAATATCATTTTAAAGGAAATTCCATAAAATGGTTCATAGGGTTTTTTGGTGTCGTTATGAACATGTGCCCCAACTACTAACACTACATGCTACTCTACTACTACTACTACTAGCACTTGGTGGCTTGGGTGCAAATCGATTTCTGTTTCCGGCATTTTTCACGTGGTTTTTGCGGCCCCCTTTTCTGGCTTGCCAGTCCGTTTGTAGCTCTGTCCATCCAACTGTCTGTTTGTCCGTCCGTCCGTATGTTTAGCCAGCCTTTTTCGTGCACTTTTGGCATTTTTGCTTTCTTCTTTTTTTATATTTTTGTTGCTAACGATTTTTCCCACAGAAAACACAACACACAAAATAGAGCGAAACGTGTCAGGCCAGGCCAGAGAACATTAAGAGAGGTTGCTAGTCAGATGGGCTGATGGCGTGCTGTTTGCGCTAGGCGTGGAGGGGGAGGTAGTGGGGTGGCATGCCACACAAATACTCGTAGAATCGTAAAATGTTTGGTGTTTTTCTTTCCTTTCTTTTTATTTTTTTGCCAGCAAGGCCTACAAGTAAGCATAGTTTATCGAAATCGTTTTTGATTTCCTGCCTTTGGCCTGTTTTTATTTTCCTGACTGGGTTTTTCCCCCTTATTATTTGCCTTGTATGGCCATTAGATGGGGTCTCAGGGTTTTGGTCTTCTTCAATGTTTCGGTTTCGGTTTCAATTTCAGTCAGCTGCTGATTTTCACGTGCCACGTGTCGTATGAGTAACATATATATAAATGGATGTGCTTACCTAATTTCAGTTGCATCTACAACAAATAAAACATTTACTGAAAGACTGTGTAACAAAAATTTAATAAAAAAAATAGATTAAACTAAAATTATTAAAATTAATACCCGAAAAGTTTATAATGTGCTTGCCTCAATAAACAAAATATAAAATTAAAAAAAAAAAAGAGAAAAAGTGTGTTCAAAATTCTAAAAATCAAAATAAATTAAAGCTATATATATCACATAATTAAAGCAAAATTTTTATAATAATTAATGTAATTGGTACATTTAAGCCAAAGTGCTGAGACTTTATGATAAAGAAGCGTAGACGAAATACGAATGCAAATTAGATGCAAAATAAATGGGTAAAATGAGGTCAAGTAAATACGATGTAAGTATACAATTTTTTAATATTAATACAACAAAATTTCAGAAATAGTTTTAAATATAAAAAAATGACAGAGAAGAGAAGCAAAACTCTCTTCAATTGCCTAAAAACTTCTTAAATGAAATAATTTTAAAGCTAGTTAACATCTTTAACAATTTAATTTTAAAAACATTTATTCAAAATGTCAAATACTTAAGTATTATGTTAATTTCGTGTACTTGAGTCCTCTTGCTATCAACTTTCACTGCTTAAATTTATGCCCATGGGGGCATTTACTTGTTTTTGTTTTTTTTTTTTTCTGGAATATTTCTTGTATAATTTCGTTGATACTTTGATTCTTGGCCAATGGAAATTTGCCAATCAATTTGTCTTTCAACTTGACCAACGAAGGTTACATCAAGAGTTGAAAAGAATTTACATAATCATTTAACTCATGGCCCACATTTTAAGTGATTATCTTTTGGAGCTCCACAGAGCTTGCTCGAAACGAAGAAACAAAATGCACATAAATTAAAAACAAAGATGGAAAACACCATGGACATATGTACATATGTATGTATGTATGGGGGCATGGACATGAATACTCAGTCTTACTCTCTGTCTGACCATTGCCTGACTGCCCTTAATCTTGAATTACAAATCGAGTGCAATTATCTGGCTGTTTGCAATGAGTTTCCTGATTCTAGCCTCACGGGGCTTTGGCAATTTGTTTTCACACTTTACGATTTGCCTGCTTTGGCTGACTGCCTGCCACCGGCGGGCATCAATGTTTTTCGATAAGCGTCGACAACTGGCTCCAGCTCCAGCTCCAACTGTGGATTGTCTTGCCAGGCCTAGGCCCTAGGTTGTGGGGTTTGGTTTTTTTTTTTTTGCTTTTCGCAATTGCATGTTTGGTTTACAACAACAACTCGTCGATATGTTGTTGTGGTTGCCCCCACCCAATATCAGTCGGCTACTGTGTGTGTGCGCCTTTTAAATTTTACATTTAATTGATTTGTCAACACAAATGTCTGTCCACTTCTTGTTTCCTGGCTTTGAGCTGGCCTGGTCTGATGTTGTGTGTTCTCCTAAGCGGCTTAGCCCTGGCATCGAGGCTTAAGTGGAACTCCAAGTTTGACTAAATGGATGAGTTATGCTGCATAAATTGCCGACTTTAGTTGGAAAACGAAAGTCGAGTGCAGCAGCCCCATCAGAATGAAAGGGGAGGGGTGTCCGGGGCACACATCAAAAGACCTCAAACTTTGCCGAGGTTTACAATCATCAATCATAATGTTGTCCACGCTCCATGCAACATGCGGTGCAACACTCAAGTGGCAGAAGCACACAACAATTTCGCATTTGTTTCCCTTTCTTTTGTTGGTTAATCGTCGGAAAGTTGCCAACTCATTCACTTTTTGAGCTCCTGAATCAAAGTTCTTAATGCGTGATGTGTGGGCGCTCCCTACGTGTTTCGATTGTTGATGGGTTTTTGCCCCGCCGAATGTGCCACAGTGGTATTGATGGGGGCAAGTGTCTACACAATTGCAGAATGTGTGCTCTTACTCAGGCAGAGACTTTGAAACGTGTTTCTGCCCACTAAGTCGTGTTTTTCTAGAAATTTCCTTCCTGACTATCTATCTTCCTAGTATCTAGAAGATACTTTTAAAAGCAATAGTTTACAGATGTCGATACTTTATTTATACTTAACTTAATTTGTTTCCTACTATTGATTTCTAAGAAATGGGTTCCTTATTGCCTAAATAAATGTAGCTAATGGATAAAATGAGCAATAATTATTCTTAAATACTTTATTTGGAATTGCTCTTATCATAAATAAATGTTAAAGAGTAGTTTTGTTGTATTGAGAAAATCAATGACAATGAACAGGAAGAAAGTAGCAAACTGTTGAAAAGTTCAAAAAGCATTTGAATTAAACTGTATCATTATATCTTAAAGTATGACTAATGTATTTTTAAATAGGTTTTGGGAATTATTTTTAAGTGCTATGTTCAGCAAAAAGAACATTTATACAAAAGAACGTTATACAGACAACCTGCTCACCTTTTTGTGTTGCCTTTGAAATAAACTTTTTTTGGAAGATTGAGCTCGATCCGGATTGAATTCGAGGTTTAGCTTAAAAGAACTTTCTTTACATTATTAGTTTCTAATGAATCAATGAAGAGAAAATGTTAAATCGATATCCTTAGTACTCAAATAAACAACACCTAATCAAAAGTATCTTAAACTAAAACAGTTTTTATTTATAAATAATATTCGTTCCACTGTTTTCTTTGTCACTTGCCAATATTCTGGATTTCTGCGTCTTTTTTTTTTTAATGTCTGTCTGAGTCTTTTTTGTCTTTGTTGTGGGTAGCGCCGTGGTCCTTCTGGAATTAAGTTGTCTTGGCTCAATGGGGCCATTGTCTACCAATTCTTTTAGTTTTGCCTTATTAATTGTGTGCGAATGTTGGCACAATTTGTCAATATTATCGTGCAAAACATGAGCATTTTGCCAGACATAGCCACCAGGCATACGCATCTATCTACGAACCAAAATCCAGCCGAAATAAGACAAAAACCAAAAAAAAAAAAAGACCGACTGTTTGTCTAAGTGATTTAAGATTTATGAATTCACTCGAATTTGCCTGCATATCTTATTGGGCGGGAGAAGCCGTGGCAGAAGGTGGGGTATCAACATATGTCTACGATGTCTTTCGCCTAGGGGCCTGACACACTACATACAAATAGTATTTGCTCTGGCACCATATGTCTCTATGCTTTACGACTTTATAATGCCCTGTTAATTGGGTCAACGAAGGCGACGGGCGACGACGCATGTTTTTGTGAAATGTTTGATAAACGCTTTGTGGCATTGCCTCCTGACACAACTCATACATATTAATATGGTTGGCCCCAGGTGTGTGGGGAGTGGGTGAGTGGGATGAAGGGGCGGAGAGTGAGCGAGTGTGTGTTTGTGCCACCACATTTATTTGGGTGTTGTTGACTGTCTAAGTAGTTTTGCCGGACATTGACAGTGGCAGGGAGTTGAACCACTGGAAAGCTGCAATTTGCAATTTGCAATTAACTTGCGTGGGAGTGTGGGGAAGTGACCGAAACAGGAAGCGACATTTGATTTGTGGGTGTGGAGGCAGCTTCTGGTTAATGGCTAAAAATGTAACAGCATATAAAGTAAAAAATGTCACCGGAAGAAATGACACAAAAATGGAGCTAATTTTTAACACACAAATTGCTCAAAATTCGATGACGAATTGGACTAGAAATTAATTGATTATCTCAGATTTTAGTTTGCCAACAACGAACATTAAGTATTATAGGATCATGTTACAATTTTGTGAGTAATTGAGCTACACTTTCAATAACACTGTCCTGCAAGTATTGAAGTTGCCATTAGTTTTTCAAACCAACTAATAACAAGTAACTTGTAACTTGTAAACTTGTTTTAGAAATGCAATAATAAATTCCTTGTATAAACTTTTATCTAAAATTAACAAACATTAAAGTGAAATACACAGAATATAAATGACACTGTTCAATAAAATATTAAGTATTTCTAAAGTACTTAAAAATGTTTTATATTTCTTCATTTCAAAAGGCAAGGCTTACATCAACTTAACTAAGATGAATACAGTTCTTGATATTTACTAGGTATTGATTAACCATTAAGTATTGTAGAAATATATTTATTGTTTTACGAAGAATCAATGTACTTGACTTGAAAGCTGAATAATAAACTACTTGAATGTTGGAAAGAATGTTTGTTCCCCATAAATTTAAGGCCAAAAAGCAAAAGCAACAAAAATACTAACTAATATAATGCGATTCAAGGACTAAGTCCTGTTTTCTGCTTAAATCTGAAAGTTCTGAGTCCTACTTGGCACCATTCCATTTAGTAACTATTTTCATTTTCGTGCCTCTGTTGTCCAGTGTAAATAAAGTTGGGCAATGAGCTGTGTTCAAATTTTTGTTTAACCTGGGATTAACTATTAAATTGAAATTGGTTTCTGAGTTCAATTAATTTTTGGTTTTCTGTTAAGTGACTTATCCAGCTCAACTCTAACGACAACTTGGCTGCGGCTGCTGCTGATCGATAGAAAGCGAAAACTCGACAATTTTCACAACATTGTTGAGGTTGGCCGCTAAGCCGCGAAAGTAAATAATCCAATTATCGCACACACAAGCGCTCGCCCATAGCATAAATAAAATCATTTGATAAGACAAGACGCAGGGGCCATACACATACATGGCAAATCGAGTTGGCTTAGAGTCCCTGGGAGATTGGTTGGCTGGCTGGCAAATTGCATAAACATGTTGACCATGTTGAGTATGTTGGCCACGTTAGTAGTAGTAGTAGTAGTAGTAGTTAGTTGTAGCCACTGAGGAAGTAAGTCAGTTAGTCAGCACAGTCCACGTCTCCTGGCATTTGAAATATGCTGCATTAATATGCCGATAAATATTTCTCTGGCCAACAACTCAATTAGATGACAGCAAAATTAAATGGCATGAAATATACTCATGTTGATGGGGCAACTAAGACTGCCTGCTGCCTGTTTCTCCTCCTGCTCCTCCCTCTCCGAGTGGTGCGGCTGCCCCCCATGATCCATCCTGAAGCATTTTTATTCCCATTTCCACTTCGTGTGCATTGTGTCAATGTCAGTGACGACGACATCGTCGACGATGTTGTCTTCTGGTCGTTGTCTGGTGTCTGATCATCTGTGTTCTTCGTTCTGCGTGCGTGTCAGCAATTTGACAGACATTCATCAGTTTGGTCGCCACTTTCCAGTGGAGCGCCTTGGCTTGGGCTTGGGTTTGGCTTTGGCTTTGGATATGTGTTTTTGGCTTGGGTCTGTGCCTGTCGCATACTCAATCATTGACTCAAGTTGCAGTCCAAAAGTTGCCGTTAGAGATGCAGGCGTGACTGACCAATCTAAACAACACGAGTCCGAAACACATGAAGAATTCTTTAGACAAAGTGTCAAAAAGTAAAGCAAAAAAGCCAAAGTTTATTGCTCGTTCTCTTCTCGAAATGACTTTGCTTCCTCCCTTTTTTTTTTTTTTTTTTCACAGTTTATGCACTTGACAACGACAAATTGGCGCCAGTTAGCAGTCAATATTCTGTTCCTGGCACTTTTAGTGACAAATGTTTTTTCTCTTAATGACTTAAATAGTTATAAAGTTCTGCTGTGGCAAAAAAAAAGGTGGTTTAAAGATAGAACAGATACAGATATTAGATATATTTGTCCAATTAAAGTAATTAAATTTTATATTAAGTCAGTCATTAAGTACACTTCAAAAAGGCTTTATTCTTGGGCACACATGTTTGAAAAACATTCAATAAGTTTTCATTTGGTTTTAGACCTAGAAGCCACTCTACTACAACTACTTTTTTGTCAATGACTACTATTGACTCATTGCCATTGCAGTTGATGTTTTCAAAGTTAAATTATCAGTTTTTGATTTTGTTGTTCCAAAACGCAATAAAGAAGAGGGAATGACTAGAAGAAATTATTTTGTATCTTTAGCATAGTTATATTGCTTCCAATGTGAATAGCACCTGATATTCAGTTGATATCCCCACAATGTCTTACCAAGTCGATTGATCCTTTCTTAAGTTACTTGGCTATGTAAATTGTCTATCACGATGTCATCTCTATGGCTTACAGATGTCATTGCAGTGCGGCTTTTGTGTTGTCTTTTCGTTTGTCTCGTGCTTACAAAGTACTGTACATATGTATGTACATATGTATGTACATATGTATGTATGTATATATAATTGATTTTGCCCCTAGCTTGAAACTGTTAAATTGTATGCTGCAGTTGTTGTTGTTGCTGTTGGAACATTTGGGGAATGCTGCCTGGTTGCTTGCCTCTGCCTGAGCAAGTGCCACTGCCTGTGCCTGGCGGCGTTGTCATATTAATGTCAAAAAGATTGCACTTGATCATGAATTGTGTGCGCGACTTTTAGGAATGGGGCAACGGGAATGAGGCATATGTATGCATGGTGGGGGGAATGGGGCGAATTGCGTGTTTGCCAATTTACACTTGCGACTAGCAACAACTACAACGTGGGCAGCTCTTAAGATGTGACTTTTGCTTCTGCATCTGTGGGAAAGTGCCTTCTTCTTCATGTTCATCATCATCAGCATCATCATCAACATCATCTTCATCTGCAGTGGCAGATTCAAAGTGTAAAGAATGTGTATTTGCCCTAGGTGAAAGGATGTGTGCAGTTTTTTTTTTTTGGTTTTTTTATTTTTCTTTTTTTTTTTTTTTTTTTTTTTTTTTTTTTTTTTTTTTTTTTTTTTTTTTGTCCGTTGGTTTGCCTCATGGGAAAACTATTTGTGTCTAGGCTCCACTGCACTTTGAATTGCTAAATCAACAATATCTATATAACTAAATATTTTGATATCGCATTTTGTTGAGTTGATTGAATATCACAAATATAAGTGTATACTCAAGAGTCTAGACTCTAGATAGACTCTAAAAATAAAACGTGCGTCAAGATGTAAGAAATTTTATCAGAAACATTTTAAATACTCTTGCCATAATAATGGAGTAATTAAGGCCAAAGCTTTTGTGTATTGTCTATAGACTTATATATATAGATCAATAAGAGATCTCTAAGCTTTGCCCGTTTTGTGGATTGAAATCCTCATGAGAATGAGCTACAGGGCAACAGAAAGTCCTTATCTAAGAGACGAGAGTCTTATTTTCTTCCAAGAATCCAGGTAATCAATTGTGGATATAGCATTTGAAGCTGAAAAACTTTTCAGATTGTTCCAATCTTTTCTACTAATCTTTATCTGTTTGCTGTTGACTTAAGTGCTGTTTGTCTAGTATTTCTTAAGAATTCTATAGGTTGTGTACCACTTTGAAATCATTTATAAATTATTTATAAATTAAGAGCATAGAAACTTCGGCATAAACTAAATTTTATGGTATCTGCCTCTATTAATAGTAGAGTGTTTATTTATTTGCGTATTACTGACCTAAGCTACTAAGAATTCGAAAGAGTAAGGAGACGACCTTAATAACCCGCTAAGCAATCTCCAATGAAAGCTAATCAACAGATTGCAAGCTCTCCCAATCAAAACCTTCAGAATTGACTTCCTTTTTTGCTTTAAACTTACTTCCCTTTTATCTACCTACTATAAGTCAAAAGTCTGTCTAATAAATTGCCATTTAATTGCTTCATTTAATAGCAACAACAAAAGCAGCAATAATTAAACCATTGAGGGCTCTCCCCCTCTATCTCTTTGTCTCTGTCATCCATCTAGCACTTTGCACATGTTGAATGTAATTACATGGCACAAACATTTAGACGCCAATAATTATTAGATATTTATATGCAATCAAATTGTGCGCCGTCGTCGACGATGCCAACAAGTTTCACCAGACACACAGCCACACACAAGTCATGAACTCGCTTCAGGCGGGCAAAGGCAAGCGGGTGGATGTGGCTGAGGAAATGCCACAGAGTTGAAGTAGAGTGGGTTGAGTTGAGTGGGTGGTGGGATGAGAAGGTGGGATGGTGAGGACACCCCCGCCAATTGCATTGACATTGAATATGCATCTAACTGTAAAGTGGCAAGAGACATTCAAAATGAGTTGCCTCCTCATGCCACCACCTACTTTGGCATCGACTCCACCTCCTGCTAACCCCCACCCACCTTCAATCATTATCTGGCATTGTCATCGACATTGCATTTGAGTCTTGCATTGCTTGTGTCTGGCTTTTTAGCACTTTATCAAATGACAGTTTGAGGGAAATTGAAATGTTTGCATGAGATGGAGATGAGACTACGACGATGAGGATGAGGATGACGTTGATGATGACTACGATTATGATGCGATTGTAATTCTAAGACATTGAGTTGGGGTAATGAATGACAGACAACTGTTTATTGTTTGCTGATTTTTTCTCCCTTCTTCTTGATTTTTGGTTAAGTAAGTGTTGCATTTGTCGTCTTAAAGGAGGAACTACATTCATTCAGATTTCATGGAAATTAAGTATTAAATGTTATGTTAATGAGTAAATTTAAGCGGAGTCTTATCATATCTCTAGATTAGATATTACTTAAAAAAAATTGCATTTTAGGTTTCTTATTTCTGATCAGTAAGAGTATTTCTGAAATATCAATGTAATTTTATTGAAACTTCTTCTTCGACTCGTTGATGTATTACTTAGTTAAGTTAGCTTGTCTAATTGTAAGCCATTAAACAATAAGACCATTGACAATCGCTAATAACAATAACCATTGCAATTACAATTCACAGTTACAACAATGTTGTTGCATTTGCAATTTGCATTTGCATTTGCATTACATGCTCATCATTAACATCATTATTGATATAGTCCCATGTCAGTTGATACTAAGTCAATCAGTATGTCAATGTAAATTGATCATCGTATTGCGCATTTCATTAAAGACGAGCGATACCCAATACCACCCCACAACAGCAATGAAGGAGAAGGAGGAGGAGGAGAAGGAGAAACTTGAGACTTGAACTAAGGCACTGGGTGTGGATATGGAAATCCAATGTCAAAGCCATCCAATATAAAGCCTATAACCAAATATATAGGAAACGTGGTAGCCTCATGATCTCAGAGTTATGAAACTTCTTAGACATTTCATCTATAAATAAAACTGAGCTTCTAAACTCAATGAGGCATACCGGGAAAACTATTTATTGATGTAACTCTTCAAATGGGAAATATTAAATATTATGTAAACGGAAATTGTTAAATCGATCATTCGGCTGGAACTCTACAAAATGGGGAAAATCGAGAACTTGAAATAAATAGTTCTTAGGTTTGACTGTCAGTACCTTAAACAATAAATACACATTATACAGGGCAACATGCGTCCCATTTTGTTTATATTCTACACCGTGGAAACGGTAATCAATATGTTTTTAATGGCCTTTCATATACGTGGCTTCCTGTCCGTGGATCTTGGCTTTCTCCCATTAGAAGCTCAATGGACTCACTTATTTTATGCCGTCGTTTTTTATGTATTCACTGTAATGACAATGTTTTGCAGTATCAATATATGTACAGGACATCAATCTAATCTCATTGAGGAAATACTACGTACAGCAATTGGTTCCTTAATGTATATAATTATATCGATGATGACTCTAAATGATGCTGAAGAAGATTTCCATTTGATGTATGTGGGTATGGGTGATCCAACTTTACCCGAAAAGCCAATCCATCCATTCTTTGAGTATCTAAAAACCCAAGCGGTCTGTGCTCTAGCCTGTGGAGTTGTCTATCTGCTGCATTGCATCATTACCATCGATGTATTGCTATCGAATGAAGAGGACACGGATGGTGAATACCATTTATATGATACATCTGATGAATATGACGAAGATTCCGATTATGTGCCAGTTCGTCTATTTGTCTTTGGTGAGAGTTTCCATGACTACTTGGAACGTTATGAATGGTTTCGCAATTTCTGTCATACTAATCGCATGTCCCTATAGATCAAACGTATATATATTTTAAATATTGTTTAATTTTATTAAGCTTGTAATAAAACCACCAAAAGATAGGGAGGGAGAAAGAGAGACTAAGAGCAAAACACATTTTTTTAAACTAATTTCTGAAAAATGATAAAGAGTTGAACAATTTTATTCACATTAGATCGTCTGGCAAGTGCCATCTTTATTTTGACTTTTCCAAGCAGCAGGAGGCGTCTTCAAACAAATTTATTAGTTAAAATCGATATTTTCTTGGCGAGAGTTTCGTTTTTGCCGCAATGCGGTTGCTTTGATTGTTATAAAATGAAAATTCTAGAACATTTCTTTCTTGCCTTTTCTGGGATTAATATACCAAATGTAAATTCATTTTTGCTGCTGTATGACAGAGAAAAGGAAAAAACAATCAAGAAATTCCAGCCCATTCGATCGATTAGCAATTTTTATCACATACATTTTGTGTTTATCGCAAATATCACAACTTCATCAGCAATCAACAACAGCGAGCAGCAACCAAGGCTGGCTAGGTGGACAATTAGCCATAAAATTAGCTGCAACTTGGCCACAAGGAATGCGGCGATAGACGGCCAAGGCGCTGCTGCTGCAGTGGCAAATTGAAAACAATTTAAGTTATTTGCATATAAATGCAACTTAAGACGCAGGCGAAGGCAACACTCCTGCTGCTGCTGCTGCTGCTGTTAGCAACATGCAGCTGCATTTAGTAAATGTTGACAAGCAACATGTTGCTGGCCCACTATGGAATACTACAAAGCGTATGTGTAAGGAGGCTTTATCTAACCATATAAAATGGCGTGGTTTTTTGCAGTCTCTTAGCCCATGGTCAATATGCTTAATAAATAGGCCAAAAGATAATGCATAGCAAAAGATACTCATAAAGATAAAGTGCATGGAAACATCTTATCATGTATTGGAAATTAATTCCTTAGCCCCGAAAACCTAAAATTCACGTGGCATTGCCAGTTATTAAATAGAAAATTATAGTATAATTACAAAAACACTTGCAATGTTTACATAATGCTACAACAACAATAGTTGTAAAAATATTTCCATCAAAGTTCAAGCTACATTTCACGCCTAATTTCATCTGACAACAACAGACGACCAAAAAAATTATATATTTATATATAGCCATACATATGTATATGTATATATACAAAAACAAAGTGGGAAATTTTTGCTGATACACAAGGCGGGAGCTGTGTTAATTTGAGACATAATTGCAAAGTCAAGAGAAGGGGTTGGTTAAGGTGGTGCCGTCGTCGTCGTCATGGCATGGAGGGGCTTAGAGTCGGTGGAGGAGGAGGTGGAGCACCACCAGGCGACTGGTTATGACAGCAATGACAGCTGCAGCGGCAAATGTCGACGTCGTCGCTATTTGAATAATTTGCAATTAAACGCTCCAAGCGGCTTGCTCAGTCAATCCAAGGCATCCAAGGGGTGCTGGAGCTGGTTTGGTGGTGGAAACATTTCTTTTGGGCACACAAGACGTATGCGTAATATTTGCTTGGTCGACTTCTTTGAACGGGTTTGTCCAGCTCCAGTCGAGAACGTCACACAAAAAATGTTCATGTCCATCAGCTGTCCACAGCTTCATGTCCAGATATAGCTACAGCTACAGCCACAGCTACAACTACAGCTGCTGTTGCTGTTGCTGTTGCTGTTGATGTTGAAGTTGATGAAGACAGCAGCCAAATGGCAGACAACTGCCTGCATCAGGACCCAACTGTGTTTCCAATTAAACGCCGTCAACAATAACAAAAACAACCAACTAAAGTGCGATGTCAACGTCAGTTTAGTGTGAAGGCAACAACTTTCAGTTGGCAACTTTCAGTTTGAACTTGAATCTCTCGCTCTCTGTATAGATTTAGTCAGTGTTGCAGAACGAATCAAATCTCATGTTTGTGATCTGGTTATTCATCAATAGACCAAAACACGGAATCAATTGTCAGGCGTGCTAATTGATCAGCGGTTGATTGATAAGCTTTGTGAATGATTGATTGATCGAGTTGACGATTAAAATTTGTTGAAATTGAAACCGGGTTACTAAACACTGAAGCCAAGTGTTGAAAAGCGTGTTAAGTCGATGGGCTGGGGAGCTAATTGCAATAAAAGCAATCTTTTTAGCTATTTATTAAGCTATTTTAGACCACTAATTGTAAGACTAAACTGCAGTTCTTTTCAATTACTAGCCTAAACAACAAATGATTTGATTATCTGTTTATGAAAAAGGAACCCAAACGTATTAACGTGAAGTCGTTATATGATAAGATTTAGTTGGTATTAAATAAAAATTAAATCAAATAATTTTTTAACTTTATATCAATTGATCTACTGCGATTCGATAGATTTTTATTCAACTTTTTGATTTGCAATTGATTGATAAGGTATTGAATTTCCGTTAACAATGTTCACTCATTAGGCGTCCAACGAAGCTCAACTAATTATATGTCTGTCTAGAGTTTTATTGCAAAGTTTGTAAACAAATTTAGTTAATTTAGTAAGGGAATAGAAAGCCTAATAAATAGACAGAATGTTATTTGTTCCACTGATAATTTTACTCAACTATTTGCAATTTTTACAGGCTGCTCATAATCCTTTCAGTAAGTCATAGACAAAATGTTATACAATAAAATGCCTTTCCACAAAGCGTTCTCTGTCTCAAGCTCTTCGCAGTAAATTCACCAACATCAGTGTAGAATTTGGCTCAGATTTTCTATCCGGCATGAAAGCTTGGCTAACTCCCCAAGGTAGCCTGAATGTTGATATGCATCTGAATCGCACATTAACTGCAGGATTAAGAACCTCCATGACTGTGCAATATAAGATAGGAGGACCTAATCAATATCAAACGCTATTCAACTATGACCTCGACACGTGTAAGACACTGGAAGAGCTACTAAAGACCAGTCTGATGCGTGTCTGGTTTCGCAATATACTCAAATATGGCCACCTGACGGATAAATGTCCCATTAAAGCTGTGGGTAGATTGCGGATAAAAAGCATCTAACTATATAATTGAATGCACCTTTAAATTCCTCAACAGGGCTTCTATGATGTGAGGAATTTTCAATTGGAGAATAACAGTATTCCAGCCTATTTGCGACCTGGCGAGTATCGTGTCAATGATATCAATTACTATGGCAAACCCAAGGTCAAGAATCGCCAGCGACTGGTGGCTTCGCTCACCTTGGATGCAAAGTTCTATTAAATATTCGATTGGAAAATGTATGCAAAAGCCGTTTTCAATTTCGAGAAGAAAACTTTTCATTCTTTCACTTGGGTCTGGTCAAGGTTGGCAGTTGAAATGGTTAAGAAATGGTTTCTCGCCTGCATGTTTATTGCATTTGCCCTCTGCTAGAACTTTCTTAACTTTCACTCTCAAGGTTGTGCCAACAATTATGGTAGGTTTTTGGTTAGTTGTTCGGTTGGCCGGCTTGTTGGCCATTTTTCATTTTGGCTTTGTTTCCGTTGACAGCAGCAGCAGCTGCTCTTATTGCAATTAATTTGGCTTCTTAGTCTTGTGTGTGGAATTTATGTACATTTTTCTCAACTGACATTGCAGCCTTTTTGCACTAATTGCATAATAAATTCCTTAGCTGTGAATTTATTATAACAGAAACACAAACACAGAGAGAGAGAGAGAGAGAGAGAGAGAGACAGACAGAGAGAGAGAGAGAGAGAGAGAAACCAACTTTTATGCGGTTTATGTATGTACTTGTGGGGATTTTAAATAAATGTCAAAAAGTCAGTCAACATAAATGATTTACATGTGCTCTAGATCGTTTATTCTGGTCATAATTGTTTTTTTGTTTTGCCATGTTGTGGGTGTTGAGCTTGAAGTCGTGTAAAAAACCGTCTCTGAATGCCAACTGCCTGAATGCAAATGTGTATGTGTGTGTGTTTTCCATCTAAATGGAGTTAATAAATAAATTTTCCTCACCTCATTGAGAGGTTTTTCCCCGTTTCAATAACAAAATTATTATTAGACTAAAGATGAACTTGAACTTTAAAAAAAAAAAAACAGAAACTGTATAAAATAAACGTTGATATATTGTCATTTAATGTTTCAGGTTACCACAGCTTACGGTCTATGCCAAGATTATTTACCTCCTGATGGTAAGTTAACTCACTTCACAACATTAATTCATAAATTTATTTATTTATTTGTCTACCTTGATAACGTGTTTTTTTTTTTTCATTTGTTGTTCATTACTAAAAGTTCAATGGTCTTGTGATTTATCGCGTAATTTAAATATTTGCAAAAAATTCTCAATGTCTCGAAAAGGTTCTCAAATGCCCTTCAAAATCGCAAGTATCATTTTAAATGATGACTATTGAGATTGGCTCGTGGGCAAATATTCCATAATCGTCGATATGCTTATCAATCGGTTATATCATCATGTCAATATATACTTTGATCAAAAAGCCGAGACCCATCCCTCTTTTAAATAAAAAACACAAAGAAACTATGTTAAAAATTTTTGTTTTATCTAAATCGATATCGATTGACAATAAACAAATATTGAAAAACAAAAACAAAGACGAGGCATCATCATTTCAATAAACAATACTTGGGAAATGTCAGGTAAATAATTGTTAACAGCAAAACAAAAAGGCAACATAATGCCAAAAAAAAAAACAACTAAACGCTAATTAAATTATACTGTTCTGGCCATGTTTATTTGTGTGTGTGTGTATGCGATTTTCACTTTAATTTATTTTACAATCAATTTAAAGTCCGGGTATAATGCATCTCTTTCTCTCTCTAGGCCCATCTTTATTCTGCCTCACTCTTTCTGTGTTTGTCTGTTGTTAATGTGCCGAAATAAATAACTGAAATGCCTGAAATTCCTTGGGCATGAAACGGCGGCAACGACTGTCTTTGCCGTTGTCTTTACAAGTTCCGTTTGACGTAATTTTTCACTTATTATACCCTGCAGAAACTGCAATTAAATGAGTACATTAGGCTTGGCCAAAGTGATTCAACAACTTTTTAAATTGATAAAGAACTTCAAAGAAATGCAAATACGTCAGAAAAAATAACTTGGAACAACTTGGCTTAAATTTGGAATAGTATTTTCATAAATTTAGTGCGAACAAAATTTGAAATAACTGTAATACGTTCTAAAAATGTTATGTTTGAACAATTTTACAAAATTGTCCTGTTGTTTTCTTAATATTTTATAATTGGACATGGCTAAAGTATCTAGATAATGGATTTTAATCTTTCTGAAGTTAATCAAACTAGGGTTTAGCCGGCTTGAGATCAATAAATCTTATGAATATTTAAGGTTAAAAATTGTAGAACATTTCATAACCAAAATTAGTTAATTAAGGCGATCACTCCGAGGAAATGCACGCAAAAAATGTGCAATCTGCAGTTGCAAGCCTTGCCGATATTATTTAGCTACATTTAGCTGGAATTCTCAACTTGTTTTAACAAAGTCAGCTGATGACACAACTTGGTGGTCCTAAAAATAGCTAAACAGACAACCTGCTAACCTTTTGGGCTGTCGAGGTTAAAAATCTTCTATATCCTTCAGATTAGTGACATCAAGACGACATGTATCCAGAAAATGTTTCAATGAGATAAAGCAAACCAAACTACATATCTACAACTATGAACTAATTGTACTGTCTTACCAAAAGCGCTCCTACCTACTCCAGTATTTGTTTTATACACTGTTATTTTCAAACACTGTCAATACTATATGTCTTCCAATTTTTTCAAAATTAGGAACCCTTTAAAAGACTTCACACGTATTAAGAAGAAACGAATTGTTTTAACGAATTGTTACATTTTACTTGCTCAACTCTTCCTATTGCCAATTAAAGGCCTGACGATTCCAACTCTATATTTCCCTTTATATGGATTACATTGCAGGGTACTTTATAATCTAAAACTTTACTAAACGCAACGAGTTTTTATTTCTTTATTATTTTACAATATTTACTGTTCTGACTTTGCCTTTGCTTTGTACGTTTTTCTGGTGGTTTTTCTTTTATTTATTTGTTTTAAATGAACTTTTTATTATATTGCAAATAATTTTGGCATGCGTTGTATATGAAAACGAAAAAAAAAAAATAACTGTCTGAGGTTAAAGCTGCCTGTCGCCGAGGTTGGCTGAAAGTCAATTATTCAATGCCTCGAGTGGTTTCTTCTTTTGTTTGCGATTTTTTTACTCTTTTTTTTTTTGGCCCTAGGGCATTATGGTCATTTCTTGTGGAATGTGTTTGTGTGAGAAATCTTGAAACTTTTTCAAATATGCAAATGATTTTCAAATTGTTCTTCCTCATTTTTTTTTTTTTTTGTTTAATTTTGCCAATTGAGTGTGACTTGAAATTTGAATTTGTTATTGTGGAAAATTTTGAAACAAATAAACTCGTTTAAAACTCGATTTTTGTGATGGGAAGATGAAAGCAAAATGTTTTGCGAATTTCTGTACTTACTTTTCTTTCAGAACAAGGTGAAACTGAGTGAAATTTTCAATAAATTAATCATCGATTTGGATTGGCAGAAATCAAGTTGATTGCTTACAGGGAATGTCTTATATTTAGTATAGGTTCGTTGCTCTTCCTGTGATTGACTAGATAGAACTGCGATGGTCGTATTGTATAGCCTCTACCTTTATATGGCTCAGGACTTTGCAGGACACTTCAATTTTAATAAACCTAATGCATCTAATGAATACCAAAGGGGTTAATATTGTGTGTGTACATAAAACTCGAATGATGACAATAAGTGTCTGAGGCAAACAAATGGGGCGGCAATCAAATGAAGGCATCGAAATTAGCTGAAATTAGGCGGCGCCACTTTATATGATAGCTTGGCAGGGTGACGAACAGATTTCTGTTTAGCAAAAACTTTCCAAGCATCAGGACAGAGTCTCATATATGTACAAATATATATTGCCAATTCATGTTACACCAATTAAATCCAGTTATTCTCTTATCATTGAAGTTATTTCTGTGTTCTATTTGCTATTCGCAGATACTTTTTGATAGCAAGTGGGGGAAATCTGAGAATTCTTTGTATTTCGCGGGAAGTTCCAGACATTTTACAAGTTTGTCTAATTGGTTTCATCCACACAATGATTCTAAATGTTAAATAAATTTTTTTCCCCAATTAGCAATAAGTTGAAAAATATAAACTGATTTAAGTACTAATTAGTGGAAAGTTAAATGGGTTGATTTAGTTTTTTTTCAATAAACTTTTTCTAGACCTAACAGGTTGTCAATCAGTTTCTATTTTGTGATATATTGTTTAATAAATTTTGTTCTTCTTTTTGCCAAGAAAGTTTTTTTTCACTAGATTTATTGATACTTTTATCAATCGATAGCTGCCAATAAATCCATCTATATGACCCAACCGACAAGAAAGTATGAGACTGTGATCACCAAATAGATACTTAAACTTGGTAATATATTTATTAAAGATGCGAATGCAGTTGAATGAGAGTTTTTGTAGTGAGGTGTTTATGCCTATGAGTTGTTATAGTTAATCAATATAAGTTGAGGTAGTCCAGTTAGCTGAATGATTGTTTTGAACTCTAGAAATGTTGAAATACTCTAAATGTAACTACCTATGGAGCTGCATTAAGGTATTTTATTAAGGGTAGAGCTAGCATAGTAACTGCTCTCTATAGTTGCTATGGAACATTTGAACCATCTGCTGGTCTTATCGTATCATCTTTACAGAAGGCAAAAAGCCCTTTAATTTTACAAGTACTGCAATTAGTCTACATTTTCCTAGCTTAATGTATAAATTTCTTTGTTCTTTGATTAATGGAAAGATTCTGGAAGCACTCAAGTGCCAATTATAAGTAGTCTGTGGAAGTTATTGTGCTATAAATTTTTGCATTATACTAGTCCAAATGGGAAAGGTGATTCTTATCATAAATTTGTAGGTGTACTTGAAGTACTCTCAGTCTGTCCCATTACCATAACCCAATTAGTAAGGCAATTCCTTTGGATTCATGTCGAATTTGGTTGGGTTTTTTTTCTTCATTTTTTGTTTTTTATTAACTTTTACAATTTGTTATTAGGTCTGGTAAGTATACCAAAGGCAATGTGCCAGAAAAAGAAGAAGAAGAATAAGGTGTAGAAATGAAAGAAAAAAAATTACCCCGCTTATCAGGAAATTATTTCAAAACGTTAATTGAATTGTCAATAGATGGGGGAGAGAGCAGCACATTTTTTTTTTCTCTTCATCGTTTTGGGTGTCTAGCAACAACACTAAAATGATAGCAACAACATCAATTGGGGGTTCCATATATATGTACATACATGTACAGAGAGGTGTATATATCGTATATTTCTTGGTATAGCCTCTATATAAATTCCAAGTGTTTTAATGTCTGTATGTAAGTGTGTCTCTTATGGCATTTGCCGATGATAAGGTAAGTTTCTTTTCATATAGAGCCATGCATGCCGACCAGATCAGCTCTCTATTGTATAGATATGGATATATACATATATATATATATATATGTATATCTGAACGAGAGTTGACAACAGGTTCTTTTCATTAGGTATTTGTTTTTTTTTCATGTTTACGGCTAATTTCGCATTGTTTTGATTGCAAACGGAAAGTTTTTGTCGCGTTTTCTAAACGTGAGTATGATTATCGAAAAAAAAAACAAAACGATATCGATATCAGCCATATAATTTTATATACATAAAAAGCAAAATAACAACAAGTAGGGGAATCTTTGCTTTAGTTAACTATTTTTGGTGAAAATAACAAAAACTAGAAAAACAGTTTTTACTTAGAACATAGACAGACATAGATATGATATGATATTCCTATCATGCTGTCATAAATTTGAAAAATTCTTTAGAAAATTTCAACAACTTTAAGACTTTAAGTCGAAGTCATATCAAATAAAGAATTGATTTATACATTGACGGCACTTTTCGATTGTGGCATCATTTGTCCGGCTTTAAAAGGCTTTTGTTGTAAGACACTTTTCCGGCTTTCACATGACGATTTCCGTTTCATTGGATGTTTGGTCTGCTCAAGTCCTATTCCCTGTGTGCCGCTATTGACATTGCTAATGTCTGAGTAAATATTGCAGTTCTTGTTTTTGGGCGGCAAAAAAGTTTTGATGGGTTGTCTGTCACGTGGCCACTTGCTTAACTAGGAGAAGGAGACGGTGGCGTAGAAGGAAGCCAATTTAATTGCTGACATTATGTTAGGGTCTTAAGTTTGGCGATATCAATTTGTATTTGTGTTTTAGCCTTTTAGCATTATCATCGTTATTAATTGATTGCACACCACGAGTATACTAGAAGATGTGACAACAATTTCACAATGATGGGTAATAATATTTGAATGTTATAAATGCATCCATTTAGCATATATGCAATTCTTAGGGCAATCCCCTTCAATTCACTAGAAATACCATCTAACGAGCCCATCCTGTCTGCTCATATCAAGTCATTTGTTGTCGGTTATAAAAATATTGTTTATAAATACTCGCAATTTACCAATCAAAAATTGCACACCTTGTTTGAAGGTTTAATATCGCCCACAACTTGTATTTCTTATCAAAGCAGATGTCTAAATATAAAAAGAAAAAAAACAAAACAAAAAATCTCAAAAATCATACAGATATGAATAACAATAAATATATACATATGAATGTCTATAGACTAACTTGGCCCTAAAGGAATTTTATCAAAGTGAAGGTCAAGACAAATATTGAAACGAATGGTACGGTGGGGGTGGGGTGGCATGTCTGGAATTTCAATGTCGACAGGCGCCCCCATTTGTTGCATAATCCATCCATTTATATTGTAATACAACGTTATTTTTTCATATTTTTTGTTTTGTTTTTTAACAAATTAGCCACTTTAAACTAATTAAAACAAATTGGCAAATAAGAAGAAACCAGAGCAAAAATAACACGTGAAGCTGGAAATAGAGTTCTACTTGAAAACTATAACTCTCCATTTATTGTTTACAATTATTGTTATGTATTCGTTTTTATATAACAAGTTGACCTAAACAAATGTGCCTGTCTCTGTGTGTGTGTGTTTGTGTGTGTAGGGTGTATGTAAATAATGATTATTATGAAAATTGATGACCATAGTCCACAATGCTTTCCAAAACCCTTGCATATAGACAGTCATGGGAGTAGTTAACATTAGTCTAGTGAGAAAGGAGATCACTTAAAATTAGTTCATTGATATGAGAGTTTTGTATTAAGGATTGATTTTTTATTTGGAATTATCCGATTGTGCCTCAATCTAGAGTGAATTAAGAATTCTTTTAAAGGAAAGTGAAATTTTGACTAATTCAAAGAAATTTGCTTGAGTTTTTAGGGGCATTTTGGTCTTATACATAGGTAATTATTGTATCACGACCAAAGTCCAATACTTTATATGCATGAGAAAAGTATATTGAATATTCTTCTCACTGATAAAAGATAAAGGATAAGTCAAGTCAGTTTCTTTTCATTCAAAATCTCTTAACCTAAAAACTCTACAAAGTAATGGAGTAAAGACAGTAATAATATATATATTGATTGCAATTCATCTATTTCACATCAGTCACCGCCTTCGGGTGACGATCCTAATGGTAATAATAGATTAGGTAGATTTTGTTTGGTTAAAGAGCAACTTATTTACCTCCAATCTATCCCCACCTAACTACGCCCATGGAAACACATGCCACAGTAAGTGCAAATAATTCTATGCAGGAATTATATTAGGCAAACATTACTTATCAATTATAATATTAATTGGCAATGTCAGTTAAGGTATTTTGTTTATCACCTCTCGATTGCCAAAATATAATTTAACTGCAAAAAGTTAGTTCACCCTCAATCACCTGCCTTCTCCTCCTGCTGTTTGCCTGATTCTTTGGGTTTTGACTTGGCTGTGGCACCAATTTCCATTCAGATAGCAAAGCCAAAAACCAACGCCAAGAGTCCCCCAGACCCAAGACCCAAGAAACCCTAGTATTGTAATCTTATCAAAAGCCAAGAGTTGGCTGCTCTTATTGATTAATAAAAAAGATACTGACACTCCATTGTTGCTATTGTAGTATAGTTGGTCTTCTGCTAGTCATGTGTATCTAAAGAAACAAAACAAAACAAAAGCAAAGACGTTGGGAAGGCTGCTTAACCTGGCCAGCACCTGATTGCGCCTGTTAAAGAAACTATATATACGCCTATAAATATATATAGAAAGATATATACATAGAGGTAAAAGAAAATTAGGTGCTTGAGTGGCGGCGCTGGCGCTAGACTCTGACATAAAGCAAACAAAAAGACACCATTATTTTATATTATTATTATTATAACAATAATAGATACGATTATTACTTATTTTTCTACTACTATTCCAATTTCCTAGCCACTATCTGACACGCATTTTTCTTTGGCGCTGGCGTCTCGCCCGCCATCATCATCATCATCATCGATAAAGTCAACTCCATTGACTGACTGACAGTCGTTCGATTCCCATTCCACCCGATTTCAATTCACTTTATATTGTGCCTTGCTCTTGGTATCCATCGCATTGACTGCACTGTGCGAAATTGCCTTTGACTTTTATTTATATTGCGCACTTAGATAAGCGCGTGCCCGGTACATTTTGGCATTATAATCAATTGGCCTGCAGGGGGTTCTAATGATTATAACTGCCCCCCTGGCCTGTCCAGCTATCTATTGATATTACACAGAACTAATGATTAAGAGATATAATTGATATAGTTTTTATGACAATGTGACGTTTTTAAATCGATCTAAATCGTTTTATGACCAGACCTAAGGAATTCTCAGTTATTTAATGGCAGTGTTTGTAATCGGTTTTTTGAGTACAATAAGTGCATGCAATTTGTGTCGCAATTTTTGCCCGGAAATGATTAAATAGGCTTTAAGAGATACTTGTACGCGAGAGAGACTCTTTCCATTATTTTAAATGAACAACTCGTTAAAGCTTCTAAAAATAGGAGAAAGTTTGGGGAATACTCTTGATAAACTTTATTCTTAATGACTTGAAGATTAAATAAAAAGAAGTCGGTGTCAAATTACATTTCTTAGCAATAGTAATTAAATCCCTAATGTAATCCTAATTAATTCCATATTATTTTCAATTTTCAAAGCGAAGAGGCTTGGTATTCAAATATCTTTAAGGGGTCCTTGTAGACCTTAATAATACTATGTGTATTTATTATTAATATAGTATATTATAGTATCATAGTATATAGTATCAACCTAAAGAATTGAAATGTTAATGATATGTCATCATTCTGTTATAGGAATCTTTGATGATCCATGATCAAGTAAAATGTGTGAATTTTAAAACAAATTCATTAAAATGAGTTCAGTTTTATGAAGTCCATGAAAAGTGTTTCCCCAATGATAAATCTATATTGAAGAGTTCAGACTTAAATCAAATAAGCAAATAAGCTTACCCTTCCAAAATTATTAGTAGAAGAATACACTTTTTAACTTGATTCAGATTAGGATTATGTCAACATTTTATATTTGTGTTGAAATCTGCATTTAACAAACGTTAAAATCTTACATATCTTTTAACAAACACGTATTTCATAGAGAAAAGTTAATGGTAAATGGCTAACAAATACTTCATTTCAACCACTTTGACACAGTCTTAAAAAGTTCTCAAGAACTTTTCTTTGAATCTCAACTATATTTGGGTATTCGTCTTTAGGGCCTCGCCTGCAATCACTTTCGCTTTTCGGATCATTGCATCAACACACAGGCACACACACACACACCCATTCACCTGTCATAACAGAGTAACCGACCACATTTGGAGCTTGTGTCAACTGCACTGACCCAGTTACATATACTTATGTATTTATGTGTACATAAATTCTATTCTTCTACTTCGATTTCAAAAGCACTGCAGGAACAGACTCCAATTTTTGGCTTTCCTCTGTCTCTGATGGTTGCTTATCAGAAACCAAACTTCCGCTCAGTGTACACAAAATATGACACACCTCCTGTGAGTCTCTTCAACGGTTGCCTACTCCAAGTCTTCTTTTGGAGTCGTTGCAAGCGCCAGGCGGCATAAGGCATAAAGCATAAGGCACAGAGTATGCGGCATGCCTTTTTGTCACATTTAGCTCTTGTTGACAAAGACAGAACTTGTGGGACAGAAACAGGCTGTTTTTTATGATGACAATGATGATGATAATGATTATGATGATTTCTGCCATGCTATATCCCCATATACTTATTTTAGGTGTATGGAGAGGGGGAAAAACTGTTATAAACATCGTTTATTTGAGCTGAAAACAATGCGCAAGACTGCATAATTACTTATTGTTTATTTCCTGTAACATGCAAGGCGAACTCCGACAACAACAGCAACAGCAACAACAACTTACAACCAAAGACAACGTTGACTTGTCTAAAGTAAATAGAAAATAGGTCTACCTAGTACATATTCTTCATATATATATATTGTATACGGCTTATAAAAAATGTTTCGTTATTGCAAAACGCATTTTGTCTTATCTGGGCAGCAATGTGGCAACTCACTTTGCTTGTTCCCCTTCTTAGACGGGGCTAAAAGACAGAGACAAACACATTTCGAATAAAACAAGGCAAATGTCGATAGCTCTCTATATAGAGCTAGATAGATAGTTAAATAGATGGAATGATAGATAAATGCCCGAGGATTGTCAGAGGCTTGAAAAAACCCAAAACGACATCATGACCAGCAATATGGTATTTACCATACAATTATATTATTATATCAACTAAATCAAACATTAACTTTTGACTTAAATTCTTAGGTGCCACTCATACGCAAAATATTTCAAGAATTTGCATAGTAAACAAATTATTTTTGTTCCGTTGCGTATACGCAACATTCCTATGGCTCCTCTATCTAGATCTTAGACATGTGATAGTCATTGTCACAGGTGACAAAAGCTAATTAGAAGTGACTAAATAATTTGTTGGTTAAACTACTTTTTCAATTAGCAAGGAACCCATAAGCATGTTTAAAGAAAACTAGAGACAAGTTTCGTGTGGAAAGGTATGTCACACAGTATACCAAAAGTCTATCATATGCTTTTCCAATGTCGTAATGGCGCATGCCACGAGAATCAAATCAATTAGCTTGCTTGTCAAATAATTTGTTATACTTTGGATTAACAAATTTATCGATAAACAAAAAAAGAAACAACAACGAGTTGTGCGCAAAAATAATAATAAAAAACAAATCAATTTAAGGAGAAAAAAGACCCCTCCAGCTATGCCACACGCCAAACGTGTGCTCTTTTTTTTAGTGTTTTGGTTTTTGTTTTATTTTTGTAATTACTCCCTCTTAATTTCCTGTCAAAAGCCAATCTCTGGCGGAAACTTCACTAGGGGAGAAAGATATGTTTTCTTGGAAATTGTCAAAGACTGATTAATGTCTCACAAGAATTTAAGCCCCTCATGCTGGCTACAGGCCTAAAACATATACCTAACGGCCAATCTAACCGAAATGCCGTTTGGGTTTGACCATTTCTATTTTTTGCATACTGAAAAATGTTTGTCTATTTTTGGTGTGGCCAGGAGAAATACAGAGATAGAGAAGGAAAGAGTCAGCGGGCATTAAAAACCCATTTATCAGTCTAAGACCCCCACCCCCAAAATTGTACTATGACCAGAGAAGTCAGAGGTCTATTTTGGGTATGTAAATTGTAGTCATATGCCTCAAGGCTTTTATCTTCAATTACGTGTCTCAGGTCAGTTCGACTGGTCAATAATAAAAGCCCTCACGTTTTGGGTTCGAAAGGGAAAGTGTCCAGTACAGTTATACTGAAAAACGAACAGTTAGCCTTTCGATAATATCATTGGGAAATCTCTTTTAGAGACATTTTAAGTAGGCCCCAAAAATATGCTAAGTTACTTGAAGCTTTTGCTGTCAGAGAGCTCGTGTTGTGTTGGGGTGTTTACCCCACCTAAAGCCCACTGACGAAGATGCATGAGAAGAAGCCGCCAACCACCGACTCGAGAAACACACCCGCTGGAGGAGTCTAGGGGCAAAGTAACACCAACTAATGCCCCAAGCGATGTTTAACTATTATCACACATCCGAGGAAGGGGGGAAACTCTAGAGGGTGCGTGTGTGTGAGTAAGGGGGAAGTGATTCCAAAGTTCTCGCCACTAATTACGTACCCAGACGCGTTGCTTACACGACAAGTTAACTCAATTAAAATTCCATTGGCGATAAATGAAGTGGCTGTTGGCTGTTGGTGGTGCTGTTGGGTACAGGCAAACCCAAAGAAAAATTTCCCCCTCACCAACTGAAGTTCAACCCAACACAATGGCATTGTCATTGCCGCCAAACACTCGAAAGATATGTGTGGAAACACCTTTTCTTGTTTTTTTTTTGCAGTGCCAAAAATGTTGCTTATCAAAACACACGCAACGACCTTGCTCTGCTCTCTTCCATTCATTTGGGTTGGTTAATGGTGCGGTATGTGTGGCAAAGGGTTTTCCAAGAAGTGCCAATGTCACAAGGGAACTTGGCATATTTTAACCATGACGCTGATTTACAGCACCCTTATTCTAGTTGTTGTTGCTGCGCCCTAGTTAGCTAGTTATCTTATTGCGCTTCCGTGTAATTGATCAGAAATGAAGAATGTAACCCCACAGTCTACTCTTCGTAGTCTTTTTTTTTGCTTTTGCGTTGTATACTGAAGCGATCAGAGGGCCCGCCACTTGAGACAATACACTCTAGTATATAGACCTGAGTTAGTGTTACGAATATTGATTGTACATTGATAAAATGCCTTTCGCTTTATTATTGTTTGGGTATTTGATTTGCTTGTCTTGTATTACTTTTACATACATCGAATAATAGTATTCCTAGAACCTTAAAGACTCTTGACAATTGTTGTTATTGTTGAACGGAAAATTTTCACGTAATAGTCATTTGCAAAAAGTTTCGAAAGTTAACAAGATTACGACAACAAACACAAGCAGCAAGTTATGACTATTAAAATATTAGTTTATTTTGTCATTTTCGAGTAGGGATTAAATATTCTTACCGACTGCACTTCAATTGTGCAATTTGTATTACCACTGCATTCCAATTGATTGAGTTTGCCAAAAATGTTGTAATCTTAAAAGCAAACACAACTCAATAAAATCGTAACAAAGGCTTTGCCGAAAACAAATCAATTAATATTTTTTTTATCTCTATACATTTAGTTATGTATGTTTTCACAGTTTTTCTTCTTTCTTGTTCACTTGTAAGATTAGTATATTGTTATTTGTCAAATCTCATTTGGGTAATCCATATCTTAACATTATGAAGAAGGCTAAGATGGCCACTACGGACAAGTGCGGCTTTTCATTGCGGTGGTAGAGGAAAACTTTTTTCTTGGCCACAAGCGTTTGTGGCTCATTAAAAGAAGATATGAAACTTTTACCAAATTACCAAGAACATAGGAACTATGGACAGGGGTTCCAAAAAAAAAGGACATGAAGATCAGTAATTTTAGTTTCACTCTACCTTATAGACCTCTTTAATATACCACTTGGATTCAAAATATTCCATAAACTCTAAAAGTTATTTTCCTTGGCTTATTAATTGCTCAAATGAAGTAAATTTTAATCCCTTTAAGTGATCAATTTTCATTGTAAGCTAAACCTTGTTTTGAAATTAGGGTCATTACTTTAACTTACTGCTTATTTGAGTGTTACAACGAAATCTTAATACTCAAATAAATTGGGCCTGTCCTGAAAGAAGATCTTAAGAATATGAACCAAGACAAATTTCGTGAATTTTATAATTTATGTTAATGGATCAAATCATAAAAAATCTTAATAATTCTATGATATAATTGATATTAAAACTAAACTAGAAATGACGCAATAAGAATTAAATTATTTGATCAAATGAAAATGTTTATGTTGATGTATAAAAGAAAAAAATAAATAAAGATGTTTATATCCTATATTTACTTTGAATATTCAAAAAAAAAAAAGTTAAAAAATAGCTGAAATATAAATTTTTGATGTAATTTTTTTAAGCAATTTGCATTTAAGCAGATGCTTTCACTAAGTTTAACAAATGTTTGGCAAAAAGTTAATTAGAAACTTCCTTTCAGACAATACATTTGCTTTACAATTCAAAATTTTGTAGTTGAAATAAAAATTAACTCTTGTATGGTGCATTACGAATAATTTTCCAAATTCCAGTTGCATGTTTGGATAGTTCCTTTTTTACGACAGTGTTTTCTTTTATACAAAAGATGCGTTTGATGAAATGTTTATGTTGCATTCCTCTGCGGGTGGGAGTCATCTTGACTGGATGCTTCTTTGGACTCATGGACATCATATTTGCCAGCATTGGCGTCTTTTGGATAATTAGAGATGACTTTCCGCCATTTGTACATGTATTTTTTGCCGAAATGAATACACGAACTTGTGTGACTTGCTTTTCGATTTGCTTCTATCTGATGTCCTCGAATGATGCAATGTTGATATATGGCGCCATAGCAGTGAGTTGCAAAAGACTTTACATTTCACACCCATTTTTATGGAGGGGGATGTTTTAATTTCATTTTTGGGCTTGTTTTGTAAAGCGAAAACGTGGGTACATGGGTCCCTGGCTGTTGGTTAACTTCTGTGTGCTTATTTGCACTCTGGTTACTGCCTTGTTAAGTGCCTTGGCCATCATTCGTTTAAGTAAGTTTATTTAATTTTGAGCTTTCAATAATTTAAAACCCAACTATTAACTTGGTTTTTATAGTCATTATGTGCTATAGCATGTTGGTTGTTAGCTCATTTTATGATGAACTCACCGAAATGCTACAGGAGGATAAGGACTAAGTAAAGTAAATTAAAAAATTAAAAATTTATGGTCAACACTTTGAACTTTGCACATGTATAAATCTCTCATTCTGCATCTCTTATAAGTAAACAGGATTAAACAGATTTAAAACGACAAAAACAAAAAACATAACACAAAAACGAAGGCTGTCAAAAGCTGCGCTTAAGACTCATTAAAAATCCATTAAATGCGATAAAAGGCAGCACGAAAAGGCAGCAGCAGCAACTGGAGAGTCTCTGGGACTGGGCAGTAAAAATGAAATACAATTTTTGTGTGTTAATAAGCTTTACCTTTGCCCAAGTCGAATGAGAGCACTTGGTGACAGTTGGGCGAAGGGAAACAAATAAAGCCAATGCGACTCCAGCTCCAACTCCATCTCCATCTGGAGTCAAGAGCGGGCCACTTAAAAGCTCACTGTGAGAGTGCATTTCGATGTTGCATATGCAAATAAATCAACGGAATGAAGTTTTTGTTTTGTTTTGTTTTATTTGGTTTGGGTTGCCAAAACGAAACAGTTAAATTAAAAATCGTGATCAATATGTTGTTCGAGCTCTGAGATCATTAACTACTCTATATGAGGCCACCCATTTTGCAGGCTTTATGGCCCAAGAGAGAGAGCTATAAAAAAAAAGAATATTGTTATTTACCAGACTATATACGACTAGAGTAGATACTACTTACTTACTCGGTACTCACACACAATTGCCTTGCCTCGGGTTGAATGACACCCTGAGTACTGACACACACACACACACACACACACACACGCATACACACACACTCTGGCATATAAGCTGCACACTGTGTCAAACATTTATCAGGTAACCGATCGATAAGGCGGTACCCCCAGAACCCAGTACCCAGTTGAAGTCTCAGACCAGAGAGCAGGGCATACAAAGTTGCCGCCAAGTTACTGGCATGGCATGCCTTTAGCCAGCTTGCCTCACCTTACCACTTGGGATGAAGTTATCAAGCGACTTTAATACAAAACGTTTCAGTTTCACAACTTTGTTTAATGCCTCGCATAAAATTCACTTTCCATTTATGGAACAGCCGCCGCGCCCGCCTGCCGTGAGTTTTATGAGAGAGTTCTCCAGAAGGTTTTTTTTTTTTTTGGTGGGCTTTCCTCTTGATTCTGACTTCTGCAAAATTTATGATGCATCATTAAAAAAAAAATGCAAACAAAAAAATGTGTCTATAAAAAAATTGCTGCGCTTAATTAAAAAAACAAAAATATGCTCAGCAAAATTTTCGTTCTGTTGGTGTTACCGAATACCTTCAGGTCCAGAAACTATGGGGTAGGACTTTTTTTTTTGGATTTAGTTTTCAATATTTCATAGGAAGTTAAAATGCAAATCGTCGGTTGGCTTGGCTACACGCCGCCGTTTTGCTCTCTTCCCCTTTAACCTGGTATTCATGGTCTAGGCAATTGGCATCCTTTTTCAGTTTTAACTTAATGAGATTTAAGCAAAAGTAAAAATCATAATTTTCACGCGCAACGAAGCGCAACAAATTGCCTTTGACCATGGGGCGTGGCAACTGTTTTCAAAAGTGGCAAGCAACCAGGCAGTAGGAGTGCCACCACAGTGGGTTGAAGTGCAGTTTGGAGTGGTGGGGCAATGTGAGAGGTAAGTACCCAAAGACCCACACTTACACTTGACCACAAAGAATTTCGATCAGCAAACTATCCAACCATATATCAATGACCTTGACCAAGTCATTGGGGCTCAGACAATAGAAGGTTTTTGTTACTAACTTTATCTACCCCAACATTGACGGCTTGACAGTAAAATCTTTTACTCTCACTTTTTACTTCATCTACAGTAATCAACTGATTAACTGACTGACATTTTTAAATCAGAACAAAAAACTACGTCATGACAGCCAACAAAGCGAAATAAAAATTTGAGTTGTCATTCCTAAATTGCATGATAATGAAACGAAGGAATTCCCAAAAATTTATGATCTATCATAAATTCAATTTTTATCTTCTCCATTCTAGCGAATCAGAAGAATAAACATTTATAAAGAAAGTATACGAAATTGCAAACAAATGAGAAATCTCTATATAAAATTATGATTTCCAACAACTAAAATTAGAAGTTTCTGTCAATAGAGAAATCTATCTAATCATTATCTCACCACACGAATTGACAATGAAATAAATTCGCTTTCTAAAAATAACAATTATATTTTAATATACATATATATATAGAAATATTAGAGGTGATTATTCATTTCAATTTCTGTGCAGTCGATTGCAAAGAATGTTAAAGTAATCAAGTCGATAAACGTGTTTAAATGAGAAAGATATTAAAATTAATAGGAAACTTCAAAACCTTTAAAATGATTAGACAAAATAAGTAGATAATGTTTAACTTGTTTAATTCTTCCTTTAAGGAGAGCTACTTTCTTTACAATACACGAAACAAAATCAAAACAAAAAGGGTTTGAAAAAACTACAAAAAGGGAAACAAAGACAATTTGCTGATTACCTGATATTATTTTTTGGGCTTAAAAATGTAAAAAGATCAGTAGAAAAAGATTCTAAGGTAGAGGGAACAACTAACAATAAGTAAAGTTACTCAATAGTTAATCGATTCAAAGGGCATCCTTATCACTTGAGTTTACTAAGTGCCAAAAAGGAAGCAGAAAGGACCACCAAAGTAAAGCAGAATTACTTAAAAAAGAATAGTTCATCATAAATAACAAGAACTACTCAGAAATAAACAGTAAATTAATATCAATTTAATATTAAGTACTAAAGTGAACTTAACTGCATAAGATGCTCCATTCAATTAAATCATGCGTATATAAATCAAACCCAATAGTTAATCGTTTAAACATGCATTTAAAGGTTACTTTAATCTGTTATGAATGCATTTGCCCCCAACTATAATCAATAATCACAAATGGTAGTCATTCATGAAATTTGCCAAATTGATTTCTTGAGGCATAAACCCCCCAAAAATATATGAAAAATCTCTCAAAAAACTGAAGGGGCACACACACAACAATATTCTTGTTTAGTGTATCAGCTTTTGGCATATCAATTTCACCCCAGGACACCCCAAAAAATATACAGGACAAAAACAGGACACTCAGTGGCTCAACCGAGTGAGAAAGAGAGAGATAGTAGATGAAGAGCGTCTTGAACCCTTTTGCATAAGGCAACATAATTCGTTTCCGTTGAGCCAAAGCAAAACAGAAAGAAGAAAAAACAACTACAACAACAAGAACAACCTGCTAGAATGAAGGGTTTCCAGCCTTTTGACAGCTTCCTTTCTGAGCACTGGCTTTTTTCTTTCGTTTCTTTTTTTTTTTTGTATTTTTGCGGTTCTCTTACCTCGCCTCCTCTCCATCACCCATTTTGTATGTCAGTTGCAAGTTGTGCGTCTTTCCGCTTCCGTTCGACGACAACCGACCCCATAAATCCGTTGGCTCACTGTGTTTGTCTTAGATCCTGGTGCTCCCATCTCCAGTTCCAGTTTCAGCTTTAGCTTTAGCTTCTCCGTCGCCAGTTATCCTCTACATATTTATTTCTCCTTTTTAAATGTATTTTTCTCCACTTTTTGATTTTATTGCACTGCCACTTGGCAGTTCAATGAACGCATTTGACGGCGCCATTTGCCAAGAAGGGGCGGCCAGTCGAGGCGAGACTCTAACGGGGGATGCCTCCTTCTTCGACATGTTTCTTAAATTTCAAATATTTCCAACATATTACATTCTCATACTCTCTCTCTCCCTCACCCACCATTTTTACCCACACCCTACTGCCTGCTGGCTGCAGAGGCACGCAAACATTTTGGCGCACATTTCCGCAGGAAAATGGCCAAGCGAAATGCCAAAAGGCCACAAAGAAAAAGCAATGAACAAAGTGAAATGGCTATATGAAGAGACCTTCTAGCAATGTTTTCATGTCGTTTGACATGCAACTTTTTTTGGGCTACAGGTATGTGTGTGTGTGTGTATGTGGATAAATACATATATACATAGGTGAGGGAGTTTTTTTGACTGCTATTTATGACTAGACTTATTGCATGGTCAGATATTCATATGTACAGTATGACGAAATCATTTTGAAAGTAACAAAATGTTTGAAAATGTGAACCATTAACTAATTTCTCGTGTAACCATTTATTTTCTATAATAGCTTGGTAACCAAGGACCAAGGGGAGGGAGCTTTGCTCCCACATACATATATGCAATAAGCCGACCAAGAATTCGATTTTTGAAATATATAAAAAAGTTCTGGACAATCATGCGTATAAAAATGTATTCTCATCCAAGAATTGTTTGTATAAAATTTTCAAGTTACAAGGCATACGAAAAGTTATAAACATTTTGCAAATATTGAACACTTCCAGCCTATTGCATACTTAAAGGAGCTTATGTCCCCCAGTTCACAGTCCTAGATCCGACCATGGCTTGGTAAAGTTATGCCAAAATTTTGAATAAATCAATGAAAGCTATCATGATTGACTGAGTATAAAACTAAATAACTTTGTGCTGATTAATTCTATCTAGTTATATCATTTAAAAGTTTGTTGTAAATCTAGTGATACATATGTAGGAATGGGTACCGAGTATTTATTTATTAAAATAATTCCTTACTTATGTCAAAAGCGATAGCAGCTAAGGCCTTCGCCTTGTATTGGTTGACTTTTAATTTTAATGTATTATACATATTTACATACATTAAATATTTATATTAGTTGGGAATACTAATATTCTTTATTGTTTGATGGCAATAAAAATGCATTTAAATTAAATGATGATACTCACAACAACCAACAAGATATTTATTTTACACTATGCACTATTCTCTTGGGCTTCCCGATATTGACTGACATCTCTCACGCAACGGACGCACTCATTAGGACAGTCCTATCATTAAATAAGAATTCAGTGACGGATTACAAAGGGGGTGAATCCTCCATTAACTTATTATCAATAATTTTCCATTTGGATTTTCCTATTTTCAAATCAGAACCAAAATCCTATAAGAAAGCTGTAAAAACAAGCTGTGTAAACAACGTTTTTTGTAGCATACTTTAGGGAGCTGAAACCTCTATCAAACTACGAGTACTTCCGATTAAAAACATAATTGTTATTGTCTTAGGAATTTGTTAATCTTATCTGATGCCTTTTTTAGAAATGGCATGAGTCACCCTTTTGTGCCCACTGTAAGCCTTCTGTTGACCTTCTCCCCCAGCGTATTTCAAAGTGAATCCATTATGTAATTACAATTAGCAAACAAGCAACCATTTTTTTTCTTCTCGGAAACGGAGATTCAGTTTCCGTTCTATTGATGGAATTTTGCAATTTTTGATTACCAAAACCCCCCTCCAGAGGGTACAACGCCTTTGTGTAATAGGAAGAGTTAAAATAAAATTTAATGCAAAACCAAACAGCGTAGTTAATATACATGAAACCAATGTTTAGATTTGCTTTAATCACTTTTATTACTTGTCAAACATGAAAAGCCCGCTGGCTGGCCACACGCCGCATATGCATATAGAAAGAGTGAGATAAACAGAGTGTTGGGGAAGGGGGGGATACTAGAGGGGTGTATACGTGTGTGAGTGTGTATTAGGGTAGTACGAGGGTATTTTGTTGACTTTGCGGTTTTTTGTTATTGGCCAGACGCTTGCACAAGGTAAATACTCCTACTTGTACTTTGCTTAAATAATTTGATTTTTTTTTACAGTTTGTTTTTATTTTGTGGTTTTGGTATCAAGTCCAAAAAGTTACTTCATGCGTGTGGCCAGCACGTGCCTACAAAACTTGGCAAGGAAAACCACAAGATCCTGTTCTCAGCTCAAGTTGCACAACCCTCAAACCCAACTAAAAGAAAAAAATGTATTCATAATGGGGTAACATATCAGCAGTTAAACTATTGATCATAAATTGTCTTTAAAATCAATTAATGCTCATTAAGTACATTTGCTTTCCGGCAAAAAACAAAACTTAAACTCAAGTGGCCAAAATACATATACATAGGTGTATTTTTTTTTTTTTGTTGATAAGTGTTAAGGGAGACAGCTGCCATTTCGGTTTAATATACGATTCGATAGCAAAGTTCAAGCCGCCAAAAGACACATGTCAATGGAATCTTTCTCAAAAGGAATTCTCACACAATAATTTGTTATTTTTGTACAGATTTATTTATGATTTGTTTTGATTTTGATTTGTTGTCTGAAAACGCAATCTTTATGGTCCTTCAATTAGAATGCCATAAATCCCCACAAATCGAGTTCCTCCTCTGCAATGCGACAACGTTGAAGAAGAGGAGAAACAACATTTGGGTAGGGCCTGAAATTTTTGCCTTTTTGCACGTCATTTGCCTGATGATGGAGCATAAATTAGGCACATGGTCAGGAAGTAGACTAAACAAATTTTGCGCGTAGACATTAACAATAATTTTTTTGCTACATAAATTCCCTCAATTAGTGTCGTTTGTGGAGGCTCGCCAAAAAACAAAAAGTAATACAAGAGTTTGAAAAGCGCGTGCTAGCTAGCTTACTTTTTATGAGCGCCAACAATTTAATCGTAATCAGTCATTGATATTGATTGCCAAGGAATTTCTCTATACCCCCGGACACTCCACTCCGCTCTCCCCCTTTCAGACAATTTGTTTCTGCGGTCCCCCGCCGCCATCATGTCACAGTTGATTGACAGCTATAACGGCGCTAAAGGCAAATGGCAAATGAATTTCGTTACGTTCATGAAAGATTAGTGGACAATTAGTTGGTGGTCAGCAGTTGGTTACAAAGTTCAAGTGGGGGGCAAACCAGTCAAGACAGGGCAAAATCATTAAAGCCCAAAGACAAGACAGCCCACCCAAGCAGCTAAATTAGTAATTTTTAGTTTCTTTTTTAAGAGTCGGTGAAAACAAAAGATAGAGGAGATAAAACTGAATTGTTTAGTTACAAACAATACTCCGATCCCATCCCCTCCACGTTAGCCAATTGAATTGATAACACGTAAGTCTTAGACTTTGATCAACAGCCCAGCTCGATCAGGTGCTTCGCCACTAGTCAGGGAGCACTTTGTAGTGTTCCGTTTCTTGGAAATCAACGCCTGATTCTATATACATACTTGAAACCTGAAAACTGTTTGCCTAGTCATTGAAGACCATGGCTTTAACTGGGTATTAATCATAAATCCTAAAGCACTTAATGCGCAATTTCCATAAAACAGATCGGCAGAAAGTAAGAACTATCGCTGAAGTCCGTCTCAAGTGGTCCATAATATAATTTATGATAACCTCTTGACTTTGACTACCTTATCAACCCAAAAAAAAAAAAAAAAAAACCATTCGATTTAGGCTTTAGCTTAAGTTAGGTGGAACATCCCCTAGAACCATCGATCAATCAATCATATGGAAACTAAACCCACATAACTTTGTCATTAGTAATTTGTCTACAAGTATTTCGCCAATAGAAAATACTTACCTATCACTTGGCAACTTAACATATTTCGAGTTTGTAATGAAATCTAATCAAATTTCTTTCGATTTTGTTTTTTTTTTTTGTCCCCAATCTAAAGGTGCACATTTTTTTGTGACGTCACAGAGATAAGAGGCGGTGAGGCAGCAGCAATTGTGTCAGTATTTTTCTCGTCTCAGTTGGCAACAATTTTTGTTTTTTGATAAGTCCAGTAAGTAAAAGAAATGCAAGTAATTGTTTACGCCAATTCCTTGCTGATCATAATTTCACCAGACAAAATCCTGGACAAATTGCCAACAAGAAATAGTTAATCCAATTCAGAATAAGCCAGGCCAAGTATCTGTCATCGAGTCGCGTTTAACAATAGCCACATTAATGGGTATTACAAGGACACACGGCTCATTGTGCTAAAATGAAACAATGGAAGCAAAAGTCCTGTCGTGTCCCTTCCCATTCGATTGACAGTTTTTCAGACCGCGCCCACTTTGCTACTTCCTGACCGAATGGCCGCCGCCCCCATTGTCAATCAATGTTCAATCAAATGGGTTGCTTCATTTCTTTTCTCTTTATTTTTTTTGGCAACTTCCGTGACACACTTTCAGGAAAATAGTAGGAAGTGTCTGCTGCTACGATGCGGGTCTGGATCTGACCCTAATCCCCCATTTAAACTCAACATCGTTTCAACATTTAGGGGTTGTTGTAGTTGTTGTGGTTGCTGGCATGGGTGTGGGTGTTAACCGTTTGATGGCAATTCCCATAATTGAGATTGAGATTGAGTCCATTAATGGCCAAGCATTAATTCCCCTAGAAAGCAAATGCCAGAAACTATATAGCCACCACTTAAGACCATCCCAGCCATGGCAATATCCTCTAGTTCCAAGGGTTCTACACTCTTATATTGGGTGGGTAAAAAGTGTAGGAAACCCGAACGCACTGCCAATTCATGGACATTATGCACTAACTTATACTGCAGACCAGTTTCAAAAAGTCTCTGAATATGCTGATTATAGAGACGTTCTAGTAGCCAATTCTGTTTGAATACCTGCACAGCCCAGGTATAACCAATGGGATTGGGTAACTTTTTCATCCGAGGTCGCCTCAAGAACTTTTCCTGGTACAAATAGTAGTCCATTCGATCCTCTGAGTCAACATAGGCATAATGGGGATCCAGGGCATCACGGTGTTGCTTATGAACTAACTCATCCACAAAACGAAACCGTTCACGTAACTCTGCTGAGCCACCGTACACAGAGTTTGCCTCGATATTGTGTTGTTGGAAAAGTATATTGACATTGGCTGCCTTCAAATCAGCCAAAGTATTCATCTGTTTGTGATAGAGTTTTGTGGTCAACATCATGGAGAGTAAAGCCACATACAAACTGGAGAGCACAAAGCCCGTGGTGAAAAGCAAAAGTAGCAAGTACAGCTTAGAACTTCTAGAGAGTGTCCTGGGCAATCGCATTGTTATACTCAATAGGCTTTGTATAGCCAAGAGAATGTATTGACCCACATTCCAATATCCATAGAACAGTCTATGCATAATAGAAGCCATTATGGTTATATAAATTAGACTCACTCCTATGCAGATCCACACATATCCATCAAAGGGTCGCAGGAAATAATAAAACTTATCAATAGCGTTGCCATAAGGTGCCATAATGGCCACACGATTCATGCGAACTGGATGACTGCTGGCAAAGCGAAAGTTTTTTACAAAAATACTGCCACAGGCATCGATTTGGTTGCTCTCCACCAAGGCTAGGCATTCCCGGGTTGAGTAACGCACTAAGCCTGGAAAATGCACTGCCTGAAAAATGGCATTATAATGAAAGGCAAACAATTTGAACACATTAATGACGCTGCCCTCATAGGGACTTTTGGAGATCTCAGTGGATTCCACCACAAACGAATGTGGTGGATCATTGGTAACCAAGACACGCACTGGATAGCCCATAAGATTCCGTCGATAACGTTGTTTCAAATACTTATCCAGAGATGTGGGTTCAATCCGTCGAGAACCGTATCCCTCCATGCTCCAAAGTTGTGATTCCATTGAGTTGTATGCGATTACATGAGGATAACCCGCCATCCAATATAATTGCAAGATATCAGCATAATCCATCCCACCTGACCAATCAATCAGTAGGATATCATTGAACTGCCTATCCGTGAGATATTTCTGCAGATTAGCAGCAATTAATTGATTAACTTGAAGGTGCTGCGACAGCTCCGTGATGATTAGAACGGGTTCATCTTGTCGATTTCTAAACTCTTCGCTCAAATTCTGTTGCAGCAGCAATTGAGGCTGACCTTGATTAATGTTTGTGCTTAATTTGTCGAGCATTTCCTTTGTGTAACCATAATAGATAATGGTGTTAATATGCAAATCCTCATTTAGTTGGTTTACTACACTTATCAGATGACTTGTAAACAATTTAAGTAGGAACAAACTTGCCACAAAACGTACGACCAACATGTTGAAAATCTCAATGATGATTGATCAAATCAAATTGATTTTCATTGACAAAGTTAACTCAGAATAATGACCCAATTAAATTTCATTAATTTGCCATTAATTAGTTGTCTTACATAATTATGGGGGAGGTACAAACACGTTGATTTGAAAGCTTTCAGGATTAATTAAAGCAGGAATAACTGAATTAAGTTAATGAATCAGGAAAATAAGTAAAGCGTACACAAATATCTAGCTACATCTACTGGGATTCTAAAATTTCGGATACTAACGAATGACAAATACATATTCAAAAAAGCTGTAAAGCTGTATAAATATTAAATTTTAAAAAATGGAGGACATTTAAAGTCAATATATTTTCAAAAAAAAGTTATGATGGGCTATATCAAATACTAACTCTTTGCTAGACAATTTGGATACTATTTTTTCTCCATTCTATACCAAACAGTATTTAAAAAGGTAGCAAACTAACAATTATAATTCATGTGATTTTAAACTAGTAAAAACTGCTAAACCCAATCATTTACTAAGCTAGGTCTTTGACTTGTCTTATGCTATTTATAATGTTGGTCTCACAAAGAGGGGAAACGGAAACCGCATTAAAGTAAAAGAAACGATTTGCAATAGAAGTTGTTAACAGGGCTGTTAGCCACTGCTTTTTGCTGTTGTTGCTTCTGTTGCTCTAACTCCTAACAGTTCATACAACAGGTTCGAACTGTAAATGGATTTTCTCGCATGCAATAAAAACCAAAAATGAAATCGCTCTCTCACACAGAAGGGGCCTTAAAAATATATATGCGCAAGTTTTTCAAACTGTTGTTGCTGCTGCTGCTGCTGCCTCTGATGTTGCTGCTGCTGCTGTTGCTGTTGCTGCTGACTCTGTGTGGAAAGGAAGAAAAACACAACACCAAAAAAATGTCGCACGTTTCGTTTGGGTTTTAGTCTCGATAATTCAATCGCCCTGCAAAGACGTTTAAATTGAACGTCGCTGCCTTTAAAACAAAAAAAATACAAATATTTAAGAAAATATTGAACCGTGAGGAAAAGGAAAAACGTGAATCGGAATCGCTTAATGCCTAACATGGATTAGTTTTACCGTTAGCTATCGTGCTTATCAATTTACGTGCAAATTTCAAATCGAAATAAAAAATAATAATTCGACAACGGAAACGGAAGTGCATAAAATGACTGATGACAAATTGCAAGTGTCAATGTGTTGTGTTTATGTGGCCATAAATGTGCTGATAAATGTGCAAAAGGAATGAAATTTGATTACAATAAATGATCAATCAAAGAGAGAAATACGAAATTCAAAGAAAGTGCTTTAACAAATGTCAATGTCAGGCAACACACCCAGCAATTGCCGGCTCATAATCTTGCGAGATCAATCGAAACTAATTCTATATTAGGAATAATAAATATCAAAGTTTATTTAGTTTACTGCACTTCATTGGCAGTAAATGGGTTAAAATTATGTACATTAATCGCCGAATGAATGTCGAATCAGTTAAAGAGACTGCTGCTTTTTATTGTAAGTATTCCCCCACCACCTACCTCACCACCTCCCCCTTGGCGTACCATACAAGCGCCATGCCACTCCAAATTTGCTGTTGCCACTTCAAGGCTTTTCAGCCTCACACAATTTTAGACTTCTTCATTCACAAGAACCGCCAAGTATCGGTCACAAATTAGCCAAGTTACAAGCTACTACCTATCGACAGCAATTAACCCCCTTCCCCCGCCCCATCGACCGTTAACAACCCGAAATCTTATCAACAAAAATTGAAACTCTTGCTCTAAGTAACCTCGTTTCGGATGCCAAGTTAAGGCAAGTTTTGGCCCCATGTGCTTTTCCATAGTTTTCCCATAAGTTAACTTGCCTAGTTGAAGATACTGTTAAAGGGTTGTCACACGGGGGGTGATGCGGGAGGTAGTGAGGGGGCGGGTCGTTTCATTGTGTGTGGGGCAAAACGCATTATTTTGTAATTATCGACAGAGTTCTAATAAATAAAACGTAGCAAGGCCCCGCACACAATGAGTTTTATTTTTCTTCGTCTTTTTTTTTTTTTTGGTCGGTGTGGGTTCAAAATATGTATCTATATACACACACAAGTGAGAGTGTGTGTGTGAGAGTGTGTAGTTTTTTTTTCTGGGTTGATGAAATTATGAATGAAGATAAGGTGTGTCGGTAGGGTAGGCGTTTACTTTAGATTTGTTTATGAATCTTATCTATATCTTTAATGGAAATTTGCATAAATTCCTTGAACAAGTTTCATGGTCCAAAAAAATGTGTTTTAGATGAGCCAGGCCCACTTGTTTACTTGTCCGATTTCTGTGATCTTATTACACCAAAAAAAAAAATAAAAAAAAAAAACAGACAAGTTAATACTAGTCGATACCTTACTTTATCTAGGCTTTTCACTTCAACTGATTTACAACCTGACCTGACACAATAATAATGCCCAATAATAAAAAAAAAATTAAATCAAATGTAAAGAATGGAAAAATGAGGGGGAAAAAAGTTATGAAGACTACGTAAAGCGCCGCCAAGTCGCAAACAATAAATTCATTAAATCAGAGAGGTGCGATTATTAATGAATGTAATAAAATATTAAAAAAAAGAAGAAAAAAAACATAAAAGAAAACAACTAATCAAACATGATAAATTACCCCAAAAGGTAGGTGAGAGGGCTCAAAGGGGTGATGAGGGAGGGAGTAGAACTAAAGTTTGGCGGGGATAGGGGAGAGGGAAATTTGCTACCGACATACACAAAGTAAGGGGGATGACAACACCTCATAAAAATGTCTAAAAAACTAACGTGCAACAACAACAACAACAGCAACACGTCCACCAATAACAACAACAACAACAACAACCAAATGTGAAATTCTTTTCTTTTGTCATGACAAGTTGTAAACATTGGTATGCAATTTAGGTTTTTTGTGTATCTGTTAGATACAATATTGATGGCTTGTTTATAGATACAAGACAAGATACATGCCGATAACATGACGATAAGAGATACAAATTCTTCTTCTTCTCTCACCCACACTAACTCTCCCCCGTTCTCTCTCTTTCTGTTCATTTCCAGGTGGTGATTTCAGGTGCATTATGTACAGAAGATTACGTAATAATGTCACAGTGTGCACACAACAAAGCCATACACCTAGCTGCAGAAGGAACAGTCTCAGTGACAGACATTTCACAGATACGTAAGTAGCCCAATAAATTTACTACTTAACCAATGGAAGAAGAAAACGAAATTACCATCAAAACCCTACCTCAAGTGCAGTTCCACATCCAGAATCATTCGCAACCCCCATCATCTCTGTCTCTTTTCTCTCGTTCAAGTGCACTTGTTACGTTTCGTTTTTTCCTTTCCTTGTTGTTTATCAACACGTCTACAGGAAATGGGGTAAAATTCAGCCTTTCACATACGAAAATATCTCCGAAAATCCGAAAAAGTATCAACAAATCTACAATAGTTGTTTGTTGCTGCTTTCATTTCCATAACAATGCAGTCAAAAAAAAAAAAAAAAAACCAAAAATAAATGTTGAATATGATGTCTGTCTTGGGCAGACCACTTGACTTGGTCAACTTCGTTTCGATACTCTCGCAAAGAGGTGAATATTTACATAAGCAATGAAGTTGGAAATGTGCAATAAGTCGAAGGACTATGCTTGAATTTATCTACTTCCTTGAACTTAAAAGGTTGAGTCGTTTCCTAATATTCCTTTTTCCTTAATAGATACTAAATAAATACTTAAACTTAAAAGACTAAATATACATACTTAGCAGGACCAATATAAGATTTATCGAATCAGTTAAATAGTTTTCTTATTGTTAGTAAAATATATCTATATAAAATATGCGAGGGAATATAAGTTCTTTGATTTATTTTCAATATATATTTCGATTCAAATTGCTAGTTAAGTTTTACAATAGTTAAGTTTTACAATAGATAATTTAAAGTTGCCAAATCTGGGAAAGTTCAAATTAGATCTTCAAAGACTTACCTTTCGATTACAGGTTCAATCCAATATTTATGAGAGTATTAAAACTTCGTTGGTATTTCAAATAAGTTCATCTTGTTGGTCTCTGACAAGTTTTTAGCATAACAATAACAACAACAAGTGCAATTGTCTGTCTCGACTGTCAGAGAGGTGAAATTATTTTGGAGTTAAATGTGACAGAAACGTTCAAGAATGTCTATTTCCAATTTTCCTCGACAACGTTTTCTCATAACATTTTACTCTAGTCATGTCTGCATTTCCTGCTGTATACAAAAACCAAGCAAAGGTACATTTTTTTTTTGTGTTACACATAAAACATTTTAATTTATTGCCAAAGAAAAAAAAAACTGCCAAAAAAATTAAGGCTAAAAAAATAAATGGTTTTAAAATCATAAAAAATTTGTTACGCTTCGGGCTAACTTTCACTCGAGTTGGCAATAACGGTAACGGCCTGTGATGTTGGCCCTGGCCAATTAGAGGAATTGCAGCTGCCTCTGGACGCTCACGTGCGATCCTCAGGAGCGGCAGCACGAGCTACACTCGAACCAGCAGGACGAGGATTGAGCACAAAGACAAATGCCAACTGTGTGGCCATTGTCTCTTGCTATCCCTGTTCCACAATTTTCTATTCTTGTTCAAGCAGCAAGGAAAATCATGAAGAACAAACAACAATAAATAACATCAGCAGCAGCAGCAACGACAACAACAACAACAGGTGTAAAGACACACACACACATATATACATACATATGTATATTTTGCGTGAAAATTTCCAGCTGGATGCTGGCCAAGGGTCAAGGGTCGCAACGAATGCTAATGTGCGAAAAGTTCCTTTTGTCCAATTTGTACGCCTCTTTGGCCTAAGTCCGGCCGTAATCCAATCCCAAATGCAACTTCATTCATTTGCATTGTCCTGCCGATCGTTCAGGTAGTTATTAGGAGATTAGGTTTTATTATTCCCCTCAGGTTTTTGTGAATAAACAAATGGGTTTTACCCAAAGGTCACTTGTTTTCTACACATTTCGAGGTTTTAGCTGAAATTAGACAGAATACAGAGAAAAAACAGTCTATGGTTGGGTATTTCCCCCAGGAGAAGGTGTTTATTTTATGACTTAAATTTACATGTTGAAAGACCAAAAGGCGAGGCCTGGTTTAAGCCTGTTTCAAACTGTTTTTACACCGAATTAAGAATTCTTTTTTTAATGAAGTATGTAAACCCCTTTATATATGAACATATATCCTTCAATCAGCCAATCTTCTGGCGGCTAATGAATCTTGACATTTCAATTCGTTTCCATCAGCCAGCATAGAATGTGCCTTTCACCACCCTCCCCTTCCCCAACCCGTCCAATCAAATGGCATTTTCTCAAAAAATAAAACCCGAAAGAGCATAAGAGAGGGCGGGGAAAGGGGAAAACCAGAAGCCTACGACATGCCAATAAATCACATGATTTAATTTGAGTCTAACATGAAAAATGCCCTGCTCAAAGGCAAAAATTGTTGAGGTTGTGGAATGCTTCGACCAAATCCAACAAAAAAGGGTAGCAAAAACATTCATTCAGGGCCCCGTGTTGTTTTTCTAGGTCTAGGAGCTAGGGCATAAAACATTTTATAGCTCATCATGTACGGTCATAAATTTTACAAAAGGCAATCACTTCTCTCATACCCCGCTTCTAGCCCTGGCACACTCATCATTATGTCCAGGGCGTTGCCCAATCAACACCTCAAAAGAGAGCGTACAAGAAGAAGAAGAACTCCTACCCTAGGGATATATATACATACGTACATATTAAGAGGACCAGCCTCTTGATGTAACAAGTTCGCCCTTTTCCCTCATCCAAAAATGTAACCGTTAATTTCTTAATCAAATAATACCAAAAGTCCCTTGCGATTATTGGCTTATAGCTTTTCCGACTCTCCCCGATATGTGTTTGCCTTGTAGTTCATTAAAAATGTTTAGCATTGTTGGGCATCATTGAGGAACCACAGCGCCAGCTTTCAATCAGTAGAATTACTTAACTCTAAGTTATATCTATATAGAATTAATGTTCTTTTGATCTTAAGACTTTCCTCAACCTCGCTCTCTCTCTCCCTCTCTCTCTCTTCCCAACTAAGCCAAGAAAGAGGTGCTAATAATGTGGGAAATATTTAGCACCATCATTACAAACATCATTAAAAACTAAATAGATATAGTTAACGTGGAAATATCTCGAGACAGAGACCTACAAATACATACTCTATGTAGAGTTAAGAGGTTTAGTTCTTAAAAGGGGTTTTCTTTTGGTTTATACCCTTTCATGTTGTTAGGGTATAAAAAATATGAGTAATATGAGAATGGCATACCAAAAATAAAAAACTTTCGAAAAAGGAAATCATGCCGTGAAAATTCCAAGAAATAGCACATAGACCAAAATGACTTTGAGACGGTGTCTTTCGATAGTCATTGAACCTGCTGCTGTTGCTGCGCAGATTCATCAATTAACGCCCCGAACGAATGTGAGAGATGAGGAGGAGACAACAACAACACCAACAACAACAACATTGGGACATTTTGGGCCCTTCATTAAACGCCGTCCAGTTTCAGTCCAAGACATCAGCAAATAAATGCATTTCCGTTGACCAGCACAAACAAATTTCCAAGAGACGCCGACGACAACAACTAGAAAGAAAAGAGAGAGAAAAAAAAGAAAAACGTCAGCAGAAAACACAAAAATTCCCAAACTTCAAAATTCTTACCTACCGCCGCCGCCGCTGCTCTCTCTCTCTCTCTCTCTTTCAGTCTACCTATCTCTTCTGTGTCTGTGTTTCCCACCTGCCTAGGCGAAAAACACAAAAAAAAGGGAAGACTAAAACGGTTAAAAAACATGGTCAACAACAAAGCTGAACAAGTGTACCGCTTGCCGATCGTCAGTTCGAGCTCAAAGTCTCGATGTCGATGTCGATGTCCATTCGACAGTTTTTGGTCAATTGCTTCACTCGATCTTTCGTGGTCGGGACTGAGAGATTGGAGTTGGAGGAGTTTGTAGAGCTACATATATGAGAGCAAGGGAGACCGCATTGCATCGCACCGCCATTGATTTCCACTTAACGCTTCAAAATCTCAAGTGGCCATTTCAAGTTTTACAGTTTAAGTAAGTAAAACAGAGACAGACAGTAACGAAGAGTGAGGGAGAAAGAGATAGAAGAGAAAAGCAAATGCGCTTTTGGGTTACGGATTCGGATTCCTCCTTTTTCTTCTATATTTTTTTCTTTTTGTGTCGACTGTTTCAATATTGTTGTTTCCCACAGTCAAAAAAAAGAAAAGAGTAAGATAGAAAAATATTTAAGCGCCAATTTGATGTAGTTTTTCCTACCGCAACACACACACACACATACACACGAAGACAGTCAGCTCCAAGTCAAGTGTCCAATAGCTAGACCTAAAGAAATTTGAATTTTTTTCAATAACAATGAACGACTTTTGAGTTGAACTGCCATCGGCTTGGCATCAAAGAGGGCACTGGGCCCTGGCTTTCTTTCAATTTCAATCTCACTCACATTGCATTTGATTGGTAATGAGCATTTTACCTGTAACTGGGAGCTGCTAGCAATTATTCACTTCAGCTAACTGACTTCGGACTTTCTGGGAATTCCATCGTGTACGGCTTGTATGTGAAACTCGTGAATCATGAATGAAGGGATCCGTTTTTGTTCCTGTTATCGATTATCAAGTCGGGCTGGAAATATTCATAACTATAGCACACTTCAAGCCATTAAATTGTGCATTTTACGATCACCAACTGGAAAGAGACTACAAAAGAGCCGACAGCAGTGGAAAAACAAAACACCACAAAAACAACAAAAAAAAAACTGTGCATAGATTGATCTTTTTGATGGCCCTTCGATCTAAGCGATCAACAGAGCAATAAATTCATCAAACAAACTCCGCACTGTGAGTCTTTCCACATTATAATCGAGATGAACAAAAAGAAACAAAAAATAAACCACAAAACTATAATCAGTGCGTTATGATCGGATCAATCTTGTATAGCCACTGGATGTGGCCCTTATTTTTTTCGTTTTCGGTTTTTTCTCATTTCTGTGTTGTTTTTTGTTGTTTGAGCCATTAACCAAACTAAGGACGGCAGACGACGACCTAATGGACAAGATCTTTCGTCACTCCCAGGAATTTACCTTTTTTTTTTTTTTTGGTTTTTTGGTTTTTGGCTGCTTGCCTAAATACCCTTTAAATTGAACTTAATTCCCGACACGGGCATTTATCATCATCATTATTATCAGGCTAAAGGATGAGGGTTAGTTGTATCAGCAGGAGGAGGACAGCTGAATGATGAGATATATTAGATAGATAGCAAATGAAATAGTTGCGGTTGCTGGAAGAACTTTCTATTTTCATGCGTCTCTTAGACGGGGGAGGGGTGGACGGCGGGGATAGAGATAATCTGTCACCCATTGAGCAGGAAATTGGGCAAGTTTGTGTTTCTCGTATGTGTAACGGAAATGCATTAATTTGTCATTTGGCCAAGGCAAATAAATCAATTCATTTAACTCAGAAGAAAAAGGAAAAAAGTGCCAGCTTGTTGTGTGTTCGTTTCGTATGTATGTATGTATGAAGGGCGTTCTCATTCTCAAAATATAATTCAGTTTCCACTGCCACTTTCCAATTACGTAAATTTCGATTGGGACTTGGATCTCGCGTGCAGTTATGCAAATTTCCAGTGCCTGCCCTGCAGAGAGACGAAGGGAGTCCAAGACCCTACTACCGTTTAATGAGCTTATGATGATGATGATGATGGCGATGGCGATGATGATGATGATAGTCAGTTGCATGACTTGAACTCGAACTTCAAACAGTTTTTCGGGGTATGCAAATGAAGCTTTTAATCATACAAAAAAGTAACGAAAGGAGAGGCGAAACGTAACTGTGTGTATTTTTGGGCAGTTGTTAATGGCAGGAGGCGGCAAGGATTGCGTGTCTTTGGCTTGTTCTGGCCACAATTTTGTACCATGTGGCACGCAACTGGCAAGCAGGCAGCAAGTCATTCAGTTAGTCTTAGTTGCAAGTATCTGTTAGATATACATGCCGACACCTTACGCCCAGGTAAAGCTAAGCAAACTTAACATTTGTTAGTGCTTGTAATTGACTACTTAGATATTAGCAGACAGGCAGACAGACAGACAGAGAGACGAAGCCAAATGGAAAGAGGTAAAATGGCCATACAATTGGCACATCATTTGTTTTTGTTGCTGCTCCATGAACATGGGGGTTCCTTCCTCTATCTCTCTCTCTTCCTTCTCTCTCTCTCTCTCTCTCTCTCTCGCTCACTCTCTTACCAATACCAATTAAGAGCAAAACATCAAGAATATCCGCCTTCTTTCCCTTTCATTAAATAATTCGTAATAGAGTTATCCTCTGTTTCGCTGAAACATAAAACAAAATCTGTTTTCTTATCTCGCTTATTAAAGGGTTTCGCCAAGCCGACAAAATCGAAAAGAATAAAAAACGAATAAAACAAAATTCAACAACAAAAAAGGAGCCAACTAAAAAGGTTTAGGCCATTGACTCAGGCCAAGAGTGACGAGATCAAATTGTGCAAAGTGGTTTTGAAAGCGCCAGCAGCAAAATTAGAGTTAAGATTTCAGTTAGCCCATTAAGGAGGCATAAAGAATCAACATCCAGAAGGTTAAGTAACCCAAGAAAAAACTTGAAATACTTAGAAAAGTTCGTTGTATTTCTATTCCAATCAATAGCCATAATTAGAAGGTCTTCTAGCCTAGCATAACATTTTACACCTGAAGCCTTAATTAAGGCCACGAACTAACATAAACCAAAAAAAAGGGAAACCTAAGGCAAAGTAAGGGTAACAACAACATTGACAGTTGCACAGCAATGTCACTCAATGTCAGAGTGGATAGCCAACGAAGGGCAGGACTTAGGTATAGGGAACAGGAGTAGGGGCAGGATCAGACTAAGCAAAAAGCAAACAAACGTAAAATAAAAATAATGACGCGCGAAAAAACAATAAAACAAAAGGAAAAACACACACACAACTGAAATTATGTTGGCTGGCAGAAATTACAAGACAATAAACGGTAGAGAGAAAAACCAGCCGACCAAGCAACCAACCAGCCGGCCAGCCGCCGCACTTAGCACCTTGGGCCCTCAGCCTGATCCTGTTGCTGGCCACACACACCACACCACACAACACTCTAGCCATCTAGTCAGCCAGTCAGACAAGGACATGACGTTTTTATTATGCTAGGGGTCTGTGTCTGACTTTTTGCACATTTTACAAGGAGATGGGGGCGCTCTAGGCCAAAGAAAGACGAACAAAAAACCAACCGAAAGAAGAACCTTAAGAAGACAGACGGCGCCCTGCCGTGTATACATAAGAGAGAGACCCCGAAGGCTCGGAGCCACATAGATCACACAGCGAAGCAGCCGATTTCAGACTTCTCTAAACGTAAATCACAAGGTGTTCGCTTACTGATCGGCCAGGCCAACCTGAGAAGAACCTGAGTCACCCACCCAACTGGTCTTCAAAAATTGTGCAAAATGTTTTTCTTAATTAATGGCATCATTAAAAAATATTCTCTACTTTTTCCTTCTCCCCACTCAGTTAATAGTTTCTTTCTTTTTGTTGGATAATTATGTTGTAAGTGTTCGAGAAAACGCCTCCTTGGAGTTTATGTCCTCGAGAGGATAAATGTTTAAACAAAAATTCAACATTTGTTGGGTGGTCTTCGTTACTTCCATTTAGAACTACATTTTCAAGGAGATTACTAGTTCAAGAGCAATTAAAAACCTACAAAAAGTGTTTTAAAAATATGGTTTAAGTCCTTGGAAGGGGAAACTCCTTGTACAGCGACTAAGCATCGACAATTTTGGGAAAAAACTGGGATCTATATTTTTCTGTCTGTCTGCTTATCTTCAAAGTTATTTTGAGATGTTCATTCATATCCGAAATTTTCTCTAGGACTTTTGGAAAAACATTAATTTTGTAAACTTACATTACATTACATTAAGATTCTTTATACATATGTTTAATAAACCTAAAGGGTTCAGTTTGTTAATACTAATATAACTTTAAAATAGTTTACTGTAAGTGATATTTGTGCAACCTTAGATTGTGCCTTTTTATAGGACAATTGCCTTTGTCCTTTCATTCTGAGATATTCAGTAATTTGCTTAGTTGACGTGCATTTAAAAAAAAAAATAAGAAATATAAAGACGTTCATTTCAGGTTTGAGTGATAAAAAGATTTTTATAAGGACAACACTGACTATTTACGAACCTTTTATGTACCTAATACTCTATGCAATAAAATACTTATCGTTGTTTTATAAAGCACAAAGAAATTACAGGAACATAGTTGATCTGATGTTTCCACAATCTCCGTCATTATTTTGGGTGTGGTATTTCTTTTATCCTCAAACAGCTTACTAGTAAAATAATTCTCGAAAATCCCCTTTTATGCCAATCTCAATGGAAGGTCAACCTTCCGCCGAAATTATTCTTTAACCTAAGTACCTTCCACATCCAAAATATTTAAGCCATTGCGTCACATGAGTCATAACACAGACAAAGCCTATTTTCCAATTGCATTAAAAAAAGAAAAAAGATTTATATTGAAAATCAATTTTCCTCCCAAAGTGTCTCTCATAATAATGTCATGCCAAAAAATAGTCACAAAAATTTTAGAGATAAGCCGCGTGTCAATCATTTTGTCGATGCTATGCAAAATGTGTAAGAGTGTGTGTATCTAGTGTGTAGTCAATTTATGTTAGTTAAATCATAAATTAAGTTATTTCATTTGCAATGCCTTCCATTTATCCATTAAAGTCCATTATGACCAATATTTATGTATGTTTTGCATATAAAAAACAAATCACCAAACAAATACTTACCTACATAGATAAATGAAGATATATATGTATGTTTGTACATATGGAGATATATCCATAAATATTTTCATTATCTGGTGGCTGCCTTTGAGTGCTTTCAATTAGAGTTTCCCGCCCACACTTACCAAAAACCATCGAAAATAAAACCTACTGATAAAAATTATTGGCAACATTCGTGAATGTTTATGAAGAGTTAACACCTGTCCGCATTAATCAACTGGATATAACTAAGTATATCTCAATTAACAATGTTGTAATCAAAAAAATAAAAATCACATACTCGAACAATTCGAATTGTCCAAATAAAAGTACAAATTATGACTGGATTAATGCAGAAAATTTTTGAATAAGGTTTTTGACTTTAGTTCGAATCTTTGTATACCCTTTTCGATTTTCAATTTAGTCTTTAAATGTGAAAACTGAAAAGGGAAATCTAGAAAAAGTTTTTGCTCCCTTTTTTAAAAACTTTTTTTATTTTTCGTTCACATTTTGTTGGCGTCATTTAAATGTATATCTTCAGGATATGGAAACAAAATTTATAAGTAAATAAATATATTGTGCGAATCATAATAATCGGGGAATATATGTACATATACACCTCGATTCCCAGGCATGAAAAAAGGAAGCCAAAGAAACATAAACTATATAAACACAAAGATATATGTAGACAAAGAAGTAGATATAGTTATAGATAGGTACGAATATGCATAATGTATTTGTTTACTTGGATTTTGGAGCCTGTTGCAATTTAACCATTAAATGTTTAAGCGCAAAGTGTAAGCAAGTGACTTCAACTCGAAACCCGCAGGTTGGACTCCAACTTCGACTCGGACTACAACTCGGAGACTTTGTGGCATATTTTATGTGACACTTTTTTTACTCTCCGGTTTTTTTTTTGGAGTTGGCGCATTAGCGGGCCCATTTCAAGTTGGCTAACATTCGGTTTAAATGGCTTGTAAGTGACTGCGTTTGCACTTAATTAATAAAAATCCAAGTTGACTTTGTTGCAGCTAGTTTTTTTTTCTTCGGCATGTTGCAACTTCGTATGGCGGCTCAAATTTCAATATGTTTGGTCCTGCAATTAGACTGAAACTCACTTGAAAAATATTTATGGTAAATATGGGTAATTGCTTCCATGTAATTATTTAAATAAATTGCCATCGACTGATCCAATCGCCCTCATCCATACATCCATCCGAGGCCTTTTGGCCTGGCGGTGTAGTTAACTTAATTAAATGCCAGTTTCAATTTATTTTTCATTAAAGCCACACCACAACAATGAAAGCGAAACCGCAAATAAACAAAAACAACTTCCACAATTCAACAACAATTTGTTGCTGCAGTTGTAATTATACCCTATACGGGGGACAATGTCAATTTGTTGTAAAGTTTGTAACGGACAAGAGAAAGTTTATTGCAAAGATATATATTCTTGTTCAGCATTACTGGGGCAAGTCAATTATTACTTTAAATTACTCTTATCACCTTCCTCTCTTTAAATATTTAACCATTTTATGTTTATTGGGAAGAATTACTTGTATCTTTTTTCCTGTGATTCAATTCGAGTTTCGAACTTATGTCTAAATTATTTAGATATCAGTTGATTCGCCTTAAATGTTAAACGTCTACTTGAAACTTTTTTAATCTAATGGAATTAAGAGTTCTTACGCTTAACTGGTTAAAGTTCTTTTGTTCAGACTCAAATGTAAATGCTCTAAAAGGAGAATTTACATTGTCGTGGAAAGTCCTTTCGGCCTCTTCAGTTCTATTTAGAGAGTTCCTTGAAGCATCAGAGCTACTTTTGGTTACCAAAGATTACCATTTTTAATATATTATCTAAGGAAATTTCTGTTAACGATTTCATAAAACCTATAGAAGATTTGACAAACTTTTGCACGTTTTGAATCTAAGGACACACATAGATAGTTAAGAGTAATGGAAAGAAATATTAATTTGAATATCTTAAACTTTTCTCTATTCACTGATAATTTGTAAAAGATCAGATTTCTATATCGCACAATGGCAAGTGTATAATGAACTTCGTTGCATTCAAGTGATGCTTCCGAGAGTGAGTTTTTGTTGTTGCTCTCTTTATATTCGGACTGCTGCAGTCAGCAGCAATTAACTGTAAATAAGCGGCATGTGTGTGGTCCCACCGGCCAGGGTCCAAGAGTAACTTGGACATACATAAAGGGCGGCAGTTTTTATTATTATTATTATCATTATTTTTGTTGTTTTTGCTGTCATCGATATGGCCATTCGCATTGATAAATGAGTGAGAGGCGACGAGAGCAAAGTTTTACATATTCATTTTGTTTACAATGCACAACACACACACACACACGCACATGATGAATACACAGACAAAGGAGATGTGGTTTACGGCAATTGTTGATTTTATTCAACAAAGTAAGCTACACCAAATGCGATTATTAAAGCCCCACAAAGTTGAAACTCAACATTGGATTAACAAATTTTTGGATTACATAAATTGAAATTGACTCAACATAACGTTGATCAACACTGCAACACCCAAGTGTTAGCATGATCGTAAAAAAAAGGTGTCACAGTACATAAAATGCTCTGCATAACAAACTTCTCCCCAAGCCTTTCTGACACATTTTTCAAATGTGTCACATACTTAATAATTTTCACAGATTGCATAACTAGGCTTCCTCTATGATTCAAGTAGATAGTAAACAGATCATAAAACTATGTATATTATTCGTACATTGCAGCAGTTTTCCGGTTTGAATGATTTTTCATTGTCTTTGGGCTAAATGCTGCACTCAAGTTTTGCCTATGATTCAACTGATTTCAAATGATCCATGTCACTTATCCATTACTTAATCAATCATAATATAGATAATCGTTCAGTTTATTCTGTGATGCATAAGTATTGGCTATATCGCACAGTAGCGGATCTACAGGGGGTGAAATAGGGTAAATTTTTGAACTGATATTGTTAAAGTCTCAAACATGTTAGGAATTTGACCAAATATGCTAAGAGAATTAAGATGCAGACACAGATTTCAATATTAAACTAATCACCTAAATACATGAAGCTCATTACTATAATTTCTTTATCTAGCCAACCAAAGGAATTAACAATTTTCCTTAATTTGGCCTAGAAGGCTAATGAATTTTTAATTAATTTCCCTTTGGCTACGATTAGTTTGCAAAATATTTGCACTATTTTGAACTCCATATTGATTGAATAAATATTTCATTTGCACTTGATTGAAATCGTAACCTTAAATTTCATATACATACATATTTGGAATTCTTGATGTTATCTCTGTGAGAAATTCATTTGCTTAACCTAAATTTGAAATGACAACAAATGCATTTTAAGTCAATTCACATTTTATAGAGTCAGAGTCACACACACACACACACAAATACACACGTAACAAATTGATATGAACAAATTCTTTAAATGGTTTTCAAACAAACTAACATATAAATATAATTTTTATCTAAGAAACATTTTTTTTATATAGTACATAATTTTTTTTTATAATTTTAATTGCGTTTTATTTGTTTTGCGTTTTTATGGTGAAAAAAAAGAAGAAAATAAACGAAAACCATATTGAAGAAGAAGAAAGAAATTCAATCAGCGCAACATAAATTATAAAGTCAACGTCATTTGACCCAGAAATGTGGCAAAGTAGAAGAGGGCGATGAGTCTAATAAAAAAACAGATTTTTGTTTTTTGCTCCAAAGTTTCAAACACACCCACAACATTTAGAAGAGAGACCCGATCCCCCCTACTCCCTTTCCATCTCTCTTTCTCTCTCTGTCCTTGTCTCTCTTTTGGTGGGGGCGACAAATCGTGCGCTAATTAACTCATTGACACTGTGGCCCTGTCCCTGGGCATGGGCATGGGCATGGACTGTGGGCCCTGGGCCCTGGGTCTCCAATTTGTGTGGCGTCACTGCTGGAAGAATCGTGCGTAAAAGTTGAGTATGCTCCACATTAAATGGCGCTAATTTTGTGGCATTCAATAGAGTCGAAGTTGAAGTCAGAGTTGTTGTTGTTGATGTTGCTGGAATAGGAGTCACTGTCTGAGTCGGCATCGGGCGTGCCAATGCAATTAGCATTAGTTGGAAACCTCAGGCAAAACTGATAAATGGCCGAAGTTGAAGTCAAAGTCGAATAGCAACTGCAAGTGCAATGGCTTTTGAGTTTGTTTTCCTTTTGCCCAATGCAGCATCGTCAAATGACGCCAACATCAACATCAACATTGAGATGGGCAACGGCAACGGCAATGGCCCGGCCTGGCTCGGCTTACAAAACAAACCAAGCCATCCCCCTCCCAGGTTCCGCGCTGGCCGTGGGCCAAAGAGACGAACAAATAAAACGGTTTTTTTCCAGGAAACGTGACAAAACGTCAATAAGTGCAGCCCGAGAGCGAGTGAGTAGTTGCAACAACTATGACGATAGCAGACGATAGGATGGAATGGGAATGGCAGATGCCTATGGCGATGGCGATGGCGATACCACCGACTATAGGGGGACATACCATGTGACAAATCGTATGCAAAGGCAATTACTTCACCCCTCCACCAATCTATCCCATCCATCCATCCCTTGGACCACCTAGCCCTTGTAATCTAAAACGTCTCACTTATGTAGCTAAAATTGCCAAAGAGCACAAGAAGAACGGGTGACAGGGGTGACGGGTGACGGGCGACGGTTGAAGTTCCAAGTCCGTTTCCGGGAATGCAGTCATCGAAGTCTTTGGCAGTCGAGACAACATTCCGGGAATCCTCCAACTAAGCCAATGCCCTCACTTGTGATTCCCGCTAAGGATTAGCCCCCATCCCCCAATCCACAGCTGAGTGAAAGTAAAGCTGGAAATTTCTTTCATGTAAAAAGTAGTTAAGATATGATGCCCCATTTGATTATCATAATATGGAGATCGATAAGCTGCGATTTATGCATGCATATTAGCACGCCCACCAAAGTTTAGATTTCAGTTTTAGTCATCGTTTTTTTAAGTTAGAGTATTTTGCCAAAAAGGGTTAAAGTGATTTCGAACTAAAGTATACAACAGAATATCTAAATCGGATCAAGTTCAAAGTGCCATTTAAATCAGTCAGCTCTGAAATCAATTTGAGTGATCTAAAAAAATTCGAAAATTCAATAGCTAAATTCGAAGTTTATTCTATGAATCGAAAATCAAGTGATTATCGCCTATAACTTTTATGGTGGCGATCAGAACCATTTAGTGCTTTTAAGAGAATTCAATTCGAAGCTTTTGTTTGTGACTTGGAATCAAAGGTATAATTCCAGGTTTAATAAAATTAACTTTCCATCCATTTCCATTAAGATCCATGACAAGCCAACCCTATTCATGTCAAAGCTAAACTTAGGCAACTAGTAAAACTGTAGTCCTAAGGAACGTTGTATCAATATATAGACACTAAACTGACCAAAATGTAATTTTAGAGTTCTCCAAAGTATGTTTTTTAGACTTGCCCAGAGCTTACAACACAAGGCCTTAATTTAAAGAGTATTTAACAAACGGTGCTTGGGGTTAAGTCAGTCTAGCCCTCTGGCTTTTGCTTTATTTGGTAACATTCCATAACTCAAATGGGGGCGATTGAAGATGCTTATCAAAGCTGATGGACTAAACTCAACTGACCAAACTGATGACGTTGTTGGCCATGATTGTAAAGCACACACACTCTAACACACACACACACAGTCCTACACCGCTATCAGCTCGAACTGATCGTAAAATGTTTGTAGTTTTTTTTCTGGTATTTCCTACATGTGCCGCAATTACCAAAAAGCATTTTGACGCCCCAGCTTTGAATTTGGGATCTTGAATTTGTATTTTTTGGATTCGGTTTCGGTTTTGTTGTTTTATTTTGAATTTTGTTCATGCTGTGCAGTTTAGCATTTTATGATTTTTTAATTTTATGTTGATGAAGCTCATTGCTTGCATATTTGATTAACATTGTTCGTTGTTAAGTTTTTTTCTTCTGTTTTTTGTGGTTTCTCATCATTTTTTATAGTTTGTTTGGATTTTTGTTGTTATTGTTTTGTTCTTTCTTGGATGTTGATGATGAGGCTCGTTTATACATTGTTTTTGTATCATTTGTTACCATTTCTGTTTGAAAGTTATGACATTAGTTATCAACTTTTTGGAAACATTGTGGCCAAAGCCAGCCAGCTGTTCGTTTTAGCTAATGAGCGGAAAAAAAGTCAACTTGTCTTTGATTCAGGGGAATCAAAGAAGAAGAAAAACCTTTGCCAATTTATTGGGGTCTTAGGTATGACGCAAATTCTATGACGACAAACAGCAAATTGTCTTTTATTGGCCCCTCATAAATAATTCAATGGAATGGCAAATTTACAATGGAAAAATTGGATTTATCTATAATTATGTGCATTCTTTTGCTAATCAATTAATCAAAGTTGATAGCAATGAAATTTGTATAACCTTGCACTTACAACTATATAGGGAATGGATATCATTATACGAAACATACTTAGATAATTTAGTTTCATTACTGTCATCGAAAAAATATTTCTGATACGATTTTATTGGTCGTGATCATTACTAAAAATGTTTTAAGTAAGTATTTAAGATTATTATCATCTATAATCATCTATAATATAAGACCTTCGTGGTCTGCCACTCCTTTTCTGAGGTATGTGTTACTCAAATATAAATTGTAGGCATTTCTTAAATATCTTATTAAGTAAATATATTCTACATATAGTAGGTGGTTTTTCAGATCCATAAATCGTGTTTAGAGCGTTGTACATTATTTTTATGATATTTGAATCTGAGCAAACAAACTTCAGAAACTTGACTCTCTAACCTAAGACAACTTGTATTTATAATAATCAAACTTCCTACTTCCATTATTAGGTTCTTTTTTATATATCTGCAAGTCTTTAATAATTTCTATTGACATTTGTAGGAAAGGGTATTGAAAAACAGGCTTCAAATCGCATCAAGAGCCTGATATAAGGGAGATCTTACCTTTTAGATAGATAAGATCTTAGACCGCCTTTTGAATTGCCCTCGACTAATGTTTTATTTTGCCATATTTATGGTGATGCATTTTTAAGTTTAGACCCAAAACAAGAATTCCACTCATATACACACACACACACACACACACACACGCATACCATGACTAATAACTTAATTAGAAACACACACAGACAGAAGGAGGGAGAGACAGAAAGATACTTTTAAAAACTTAATAACTTGTGCATCTAAAAATGCGACCCAATCGAGGTTTTTTTTTTTGTTTTTATTGAGTGAAAAACAAACTCCATTGAAAGCGGAGGAGAAAAGTCTCTAAAATATCTTACGATCAAGCGATGCTAATAAAAATTCCACAGCCCAAAATGCGTTTTATGTGAGTCTTTTTGTGGTAAATATGCCTAGATTTGGTTGAGCATTAAAAATAAACATTTGGTTTTTGAAAAAGTTGAAGTTGGGGTAGGGTAACCTTAGAGGGCATTCAGTAGGTTAATCGGTTTTACTCCAAGAAACATATTTAGAAAATGGCAACCAGAGAAATGCATGCGGCAAGAAATGTTGATGGGAAAGGGTTCTATCATTTATACTAGAAAACATAAGCAGGAGTTGAAGATGTTATATGACCCTTCAATAGAAAGATTCAAATAATTTAAGGTCTCAGATTGATTTGTATATTCTTTCTCTTATTCCAAAGTTCAATGATATCTACTATATCTTATCGCAGACTGCATTTCTATTACCCGTTTTCGACCGCAATAACCACTACCGTTGTTTACATGTGGCACAATTGCTCATCATGGATAGAGTCAGTGACAAAACTTCCTTCCACCATTGTGGGGGAGAGACGCGACAAAGGGGGTGGTGGTGAAAAAAGCAAACATGGCAAAATGCATTGCTCATGCAGCAACAACAATCATAATAGCCAACGGCAACGGCAACTTTTTGCCTCACGCTAAGGAAAACAAACAGACGAGAGACGAGCAAAGGAGTGAGAGTCAGTGTAGAGTCGATAGCCAAGTGCACTCACAAGTGCAAACTTCAGAATGCTCCCCCACCACACCCTTCCGCTCCTCCTCCTCACCACCATCCATCTCTCCAATGTGTCACTAAACTAATGAAATCAATAAGTTATGCCAACGGACCACATGAATCACAACAACAATAACAATAAAAGCAACAACTGCCATAGAAAGGAGCTAGACCCTTAGCCCAGGCCCAGAGTGGAACTGGAGTGGAGTGGAGTGGATTGGCTAGCTGGTTGGTTGGTGCCTCTCGTGGCCAAAGGTGTGAAGCGCACAAAAGTCACTCGAACGACTTGGCCCCTAGCTCTAGCTTATGAAATATGAGTAGCCCAACCATCGAGCGGTGAGGGGCAAAAGGCAAGTTTTTGCCAAGAATTTCTGTGCATAAATTTAATTACTGAGACGAAGATGAGAGACTGTGGTGGCGAGGGTGTAGATGGGTGAAGGGGGAGGAGTAGACGGCGACAAAGCTGAACCCAGCCCAGACCCAGGCCCAGTCACCTATCAATCTAACTCGAGTGGCTTTTCTCTTTATGTTGCTTTTCTTTGGCTTTTCAAGTGCTTTACTTATTAGAGACTTTTGTGGCCATCTCTTCCAACTCCCTCTACCATAACCCATCTCTATCTTTCTCTCTATCTCTTTCTCTGTGAAATGCTGAAGTTCAATAGCCTGACGGGGCCATAGATAGATAGATGTGCATTTGCATCTACATTGTTAGTTTATAATTAGCGTTGAGGTTGGAGGTGAAGGGTGTTGGTGGAGCAGCCAAAAGAAAAGCCAAAGACGAAAACATTGTAAAGAAACTAAACCCACCTAGACCCACTTGACTTGGGGTTTTAATGCATTTCCTTAATTTTCGGTTTCGATCATTCAATCAATCGATCATTGTGCCACGTGTGCTAGGTTAAAGATCAATATACATAAATTCTAATTGATATTAACTATCGGCTATAGTTTATATATTTGCATTTAATTAACAGAGAAAATATGTTTTCATCTAACAAATATTTGCCCACTAAAAACAGAACAAAAACTTGTCTCAATGACTAATCAACGTAATTGCAAAATATCTTTTCGTTACAGAAAATATAACGATAGTCGGCCTCCCGGATTATGTGAACAACGAATTCAAAATAGCTTTGTACGCAAAAGAAACGCAAAGATATTTGTGTTTCAACGACAATTGGAGATTAGTTGGCATGGTGAGTTCAATTAGATGTAAGCAGAAAGTAACATGTTAGTTTTGTGGGTCAACAAGAAGGGTAATAATAATTTCGAAAGTGATTCATGCAAGTCCTCAAACTTTGTTGAAAGTTATTTTATTTAAAAAACAAAATACATAGAAAGTACTTTCATGAGGTTTATCTTTGGTTATTTAGCAATGAATGCATTATGAAGAATAGTGTGGCTGCACTTTCCAAAAGAAAATATACCAAAAGCACTTGTTTTTGCAATTTGTGTTAATTAAGTTCAAAGCCCAAAGCTAGCAAATATCTTTTTAAAATCATTTCTCTATGTTAATTTCTTACCATCTACCTTTCACTATTAATAATGACATTTCGCTTTTGACTAAAATGCAAAAAGTGTGGCTGCAATTTTCAAAAAGAAGATAAGATAAGAAGTACATTGAGCTTAACTCTAAGCTTTGATCCAAAGTCCATTCCATGCATGACTAACCATTGATCCTCCTTTATAAACTAACGCTTAAAAAAAGTGTGGCAGCATATTACCAAACAAGAAATACTAAGAAAAAAGGAGAAAAAGTTGTCTTCGCAGGGCGAGTGGGAGGGGATTACCTTACATTAAGCTCTTAGAAAAAAAACGCTCTAAGATGAAAGCGAAAAATTCTCCATAAATTAATCAGAGATACAACAAAAAGATAAACTTTTATGGTTACTTTTATGGCACTTCTTTATGGCAATAACAATAATTATATGCTTTATACTTAACCAAGGCCCGCTGTATGAGTATGTAACAATTATTATTATTATTTTTTTTTGTTTCGTTTTTTTTTGTTTTTTGTTGTCTTTTCTGATTGCATTTGCCTTAGCATTTGTACTTGAAAAAGCCGCTGCGTTGTTGTTGTTATTGTGGTTTGGTGTTTTTCCTCAATTTTTTTTATGCAAACTAACTGTACAAACACTATAATTTATGACATGTTCCACATAATGGTTTTCTATGCAAACGATCATTTAAAAACGACAATAACAATTGCAAAAAGTTTAGCCCAAATTGCATAAATTACGAACAAGAAAACCAAAACTCATTTTTGTAAAACTTTTTTTTTTTTTTTTAAACCTGTTAAATATTTGTATCACAGTTGCACCAATTCTGTCAGCAAAAAAAAAAAAAAAAAGAAAACATTAATTTATTTATTACAATTTTTGCGTCTGTGTGTGCAATTATGGAAGAATTGGAATATTGTTGGCCTGATTAACGCGTCGTATGCGTGATATTTGCTTACCGCTTTTTTGTGTGCTATTTGATCTGGGTGTGTTTCCCCTCCTAGCTGGCAATTGCAACTGGTTACCTGGTTTGCATCAAAATGAAATGAAAATCTCACAATTTGAGAGACATTGTAACAGTTTCTAGATAATTTCAATGTCGAATTCAATGTGTGTGTTTGTATCACTCATTCAGTCAATGGGCAATCGGTTTTGACATCATAAAGAATCATTAGTTATTTGCACAGTTCGATATGTCTAATCAAAGCAATCAATCAAATGCCGAGATGACGTGGCATTTCCCACACACACACACACAAATATTTCAATGTCCTTTTATGCATTAAGAATACAGTTATTGTTATTAGTTTGCTTAATCACCCTCTAACCCCTTCCTTTTCACCAACTCGCGCCTCGATTCAATTGAATCAACAACAACACTTCCAATCTCTAAGGTCACAAACTTGCACTTGTAATAAATCCATGTTGAATTAAAGTGCAAATAGTTGCGGTGATTTTTTTTCACCCTCCTTCCCCCAAGGTTGCATTTGGTCATAATCTATCGAGTATGTATTTGTTTAGAATTTTTAAACGAAGGCTAAACTTACTATGTATTATGTTTGGTTATTACTTTTACTCTGATTTAAAAGTGCTGGTGATATAATTAGATCCACACTCCATCAACTGACATTTCATCATTTCTACTTCCATCACTTGTCCACTTGAATGTCGTTTGAGAGAAACTGCTTAAAAATAGCAATTAAAATGCTAAAAATATATATACATATATATATAGTATAACAAACAAACGAATCCACAACTCGTGTCAAAAAGTGAGTCGAAGTACTCAACTAAATATGGCAAAATTTCAATAATACTTCATCTGCGTCATTTGCAACACTTTGATGTTTCAACTCCGACGATGAGATAGTTGCTATACACTTTTTGTTATTTTGACAATGTTAATCAATAAGTTTCTAAATAGATATGCAATTGAAATATATCATACAACCTTCTTTTAGATGGATTAAGTCATCTTCAGTCAGACTATATATAAGACATATCAAACATATATAACATAGCCAAAAATAGATTACATAGTAATTCAATGCCTTACATTGAAAGATATATAGATTTGGTATTCAATTAAAAAGGGATATAGAATTGATTGTTATTTGAGATAATCAGAACTATTCTTGTTTTTAAATCTGTTTTTTTTCGAAGTAAATCGTCTTCACCTTCACAAGATTCGAATCGATATTAGAAATTAACCCTCTATCTCGTTTTAGATCTAACCGTTGAAAACCTCAAAGAAGGAACAAATTTATTCAGAAACAAAAGAACCTATAAATTTTAATTATGACCAATTTATTTTAAAATCAAATTATGGAAGAATCATTTAAGCAACAAATAGTTTACATGCAATATATGAAACAGTTTTTAATGAGTTTTAGAACTTCTAAAGTAGATCCTTGAATAACTAAAAGTCTAGTTAACTAAACTAAACAAATACAAAAAGTACACGACTAAGTCAATAAAGTGTATTAGATTATAAAAGTCCCCAAAGCCAATTTGTTTCCTACTGAACAAAGTGCATATACCCGATGAGTAAGTGTATTGAAAACGTGTTCATTCTATTTTTGATAGTACTTGAGATGGTGTAGCTGATAGCAATCACAACTTTTTACACAATTAAGAGCAAAAACTCATCAATCTATTGACCAAATAAACAATCTATTGAAAACAGAAGCGAACTGAACTATTAACTGCCCACAGAAGTTTCAACTGAAATAGAGTCATGGTTGGGAATGAAGAGCTTTCATAGTTAAAGTTACAAATATTTCATATATAATTTTTTGACATTTGATTCTAAAAGATTCTATTTTCAAAATCGGCTTAAACTCTTTGATAACTAATATACCTCATCTGTGAAAGCGGCGTTTCATTTGACTCTTGCTTGGGAATTTCAAGTGTTTTATAAATAAATACATACTACCAAACATACACTCACACACACACGTGCCTAACGATGTCGTCGTTTGGTGATTTCTTAACCCAATCACTTGATGGTGGTAGTGGGGGAGTGGGGGAAAAACAAAGTCAAGTTGTTGTACCTTAGCGGAAATGCGACTCATAAATTGCATTTCCAAAATAAGAAGAGAGATTTCACTTTAGACTCATGAAATGAATTTCTATTTGATCTCATTGCAGAGGGAACTTCGAGCTACCTGCTATTTCAACGAGACCATCGTGCACGGTTATTTCGTTTTCCGTTCCGTTGTCGATCTACAGCGACGTGTCGGCTTCACGCATCGAGGTAAACCCGTTGGGCCCAAGAAGAGTGTCAATGATGCCTGCTATATGTTTAATAAAATCGATGCCGAGCAGTTTTTCCATCAGCATACGTTACCAAAATGGCGCGAAATGGCCGCTATGATGGCCAATAATCACACGAGCAGCAACAACAATAATAATAATAATAATGGCAGTCGAAAGTCAGCCAATTCGCGCAACAAAAACAATCGCCACAAATCGAATAACCAAAATCAAAAGTTGCAACTGCAACAGGAGCATCATGGCCATAATAATAATAATAATAATAATTCTAATAATAATATAAATGATAGTAGTAATAGTTTAAGTAGCACTAACAAAAAGCAATTAGCATTAAATCGACAGCAGCAACATCAGGTGCGTCATCATCATAATGATCCTTCGTTGCTGGCACGACGGCAGCAACATGAAAAGAAACAAAAGCGACGCAAGCAGCAGCAACAGCATAAGCAACAACAACGAGTAACAGCTAGTCCAACGAAACAACTGACTGCAACAACAAGAAAAAACACACCAACAACAGCAACAACAACAACACCCACTACCACAACAGATACATCAACGACAGCAACAAAATTGTCAACAACAACTTTGCCAACGAAACGCAAAGGTAGGCGAAGAAAGGGCCGGAAACAGAAGCAACAACAACAACAACAGCTAGTCAATACGGCAACAACATTAGCCAATGATGCTATATTGAGCACCATCAGCAGCAGCAGCAGCACCGGCTATGAGGATGTTAATAGCAGCAGCAGCAGCAGCAGCACAAGCCTAGATCCTTGGTCCACCTGGTCAACAGTTGATAGTTTTACACCAGATGTTTCTGAGATGACCAGCACCTCCAGTAGCAGCAGCAGCAGCAGCGTCAACTATGATGCCTGGTCCACATTTATAAGCGAACTAGAAGCCGAAGCCGAAACCTCATCATCATCTGCAGCTCTAACAACAACAACAACTGAAATGAACAACAACAGCAACAATGAAACCGAGCCGCTACAATATGAGGCAGAACTAGTTGAAGATGGCGAATCTACTATAGATTATGAAACCAAAGCAACATCACAGGCAGAAATAGAAATAGAAACAGCAGCAACGCAACAGCCATCAACAGCAACATCAGCAATGGCAACAGCGGCAACAACTACCTCTCAATCGGCAAGTTCGACAAACTATTTATCTACGCCCATGTTCCGAAATTATAACAAAGAGAACACAGTATTGCCGGACTACGAAAATGCGATACATTTGCGTAAGTTTCAAAATATTTCAACAATGATTTGGCCTCTTTAGGTTTTTGAATTCTTTTTTGAAACAAAAATTTGATCTTAAACTAGAAGGCAAAGTATTAATTAAATTATCAATTAAAGGCCTGCATATTTTTTCCAATGCCAAAATCAAACAAACTTATACTAATTTTTCTAAAATATTTCCTTCATTCTTTTATTACTATCTTTAGCTGCTACAACAACAACAACAACAGCAACCTCTCAGTTGGTGATGGAGCAGACACCACTGCAATATAATTTAGCTGAAACAACAGCAAATAAATTAGCTACAACAGCAACAACAATAACAACAATGACTGATTTAAAAACAAACAGACATTTGGCTGAAACACAAACAAAACCAACAACACCAGCAACTGCAACAACTACAACACAACACCAAAATATTGATCCCAGTTTAATAGATACATTATTCAGTGTGTATAAGAATATTAATACAAATCTAAATAATATATTAAACGAAGCACCAGCAACAGCAGCAGCAACACCAACAGTTGGCCAAATAGCAACAGCAACATCTACCCAAACAGCAGCAGCAGCAACAACAACGACAAAAAAATCATTACGCAAATCCACACAGAAATTGCTGGCCACTCCGTATCATCAATTGACTTATGTCCGTAATAAGGCGGGTGATATTGATATCGATAATCTGGACAATATAAGTGTATATCCCGATATATACGATGGCGATTTAGATGCAAGAAATGGCAACAACAGCAGCAACAGCAGCAGCAACAGTCCCATTCACAGCAACAACAGTCGATGGACATTTGTTAGCGGTTATTTGGCCACTTCGCCTACAATGGTATTGCCTGAATCCATACGTCTTGGCCATATTAAGCTTAAGAATGAGCAACGTCTACTAACCAAAATGAAGAAACGTCGACGATTTGCGTAGTATATGGAAGACAATCCCCGGCAGGACACAACACACTCCCCAACAGACTCATCCCTCCCCTCTCTTAACCAACCCAAAGCAATACTTAATATATAAACCTATACTCAGTAAAGTTTTTTCAACGACAACAAAAAAAACAAGCAGAAAGAATTTATGAATGCTAAAATAAATTTAAATTTATAATGAACTGATACATATACACACACACAATCACACAGACACAAACATGCATACATACATACATCTACATACATACATACATATACACTCTATATTGAGAGAGAGTTTGAGTTTGCTTACTATCTATGGTACCTCAACTCAGAGTCAGAATTTAATATTAAAAAAAACGAAAAGAAATATATAAAAATAGATCTAACAATTTTTGGAAAAACTTGCACGACGCCTAAAAGCACGCAACGAAAATTGACACAAAAAAAGAATCCATCAAGTCATTATCATCAACATTATTATCATGATCATCAATATCTTAATCATGCAAGACAAAGACGATAATGAAGATGAACTCGCAGAACTGCTACATAGTTAATAAATGAATAAAAAAAGACAATAACATTTTTTAAATAACTACGAGTATGTGCTAAAAGAAAAATACAAATAAAAACAAAACAAAACAGAAAACCAACTTAACAAATTGTTAACGAAATTTTCAAGTTTCCAGGCACTGAAAGTAAAAAACCAAAACGAAAACAAAATGGCATAATTAAAGTAGCAACAAAAAGAAAACCAAACAACTTTTGATTTACGAAATTTAACGAAACCAATTACAATTTATTAGCAATGAGAATATATATATATATATAAATGAAACAAAAAACAATATATATATGCATATATATTTTCAAAATTTTATAACGAACAAAAACCAAGAAGGGGGCAAATTAGTAAACAAATTGAAACGAAAAAAATGATAATGAAAAATGTTTTTTAAATTCATATGCAACAAAAACCAAAACAAAGAAGAGAAAAAACCAAAATAAATGAACAACAAATTCGCACAGCAAAGACACTTCCAATGAAAAAAACAAAATAAATACCAACTTTAATTATAATAAACAAATGAAAAGAATTAAGCAATTTTATTAGGCACACAAAGTCGAATGAAGTGGAATGGAAAATTAAACAAATTAAACCGAATTTTTGTATGAGGGCAGAAAACTTAAAAAGGCAACCGAAATTTGTGTCGAAATTTGGAATTCGAAACTTTTGAAATTTGTAATAGGATATAGAAAGAAAATGTATGTGTATGTATATAATTATATATATGTATATATGTACATATATACGAGGATCATTCCACAAGTTTTTCAATGGCCAAAATCTTAACGAACTTCTTGGCATCTGACTTTAAATGGTTTCTTGGCAGCAAGTAACGTCTCTATTCAAGAAAGGACCTTTTCACAAAGATTTTATTGGAATTATTTTCGATCTACATGCAATTGACGATTGTCTCTCAGAGTGTAGAGTGGAAAAGTCTCCAGAGGATGAGATGAGAGAGATGAAAGGAATAGGATTAATCAGTAGAAAGAAGTACAGTACCATTAATCTTTGCTTGCAGGATAGGATCAGATTAACTAATGAGTCTTTAAATTGGATTACATATGTGTTCTCCGATTTGTGGGTATAAATTTCACAGTGAAGATAAATGGAAATAAAAGGAGTCATCTAGGAAACGAAGACTTAGTTTTACTTGTAGACAGATTCGAGGATGTTAATGGGTCTATTCAATTGTCAGTTCCCTTTTTTATTAATCCTATTGCTCTCAATGTAAAAGATAGATAACTAATAAGATGTAAGTTCTTCACTTCTGCGGAATGATCCTTGTATATATTTATAAATATATATATATATATATACAAATATATTTATTGTACATGTACTGCAAGGAAACACCAAACAAAATTCACACTGAATAAATAAACGTTATATTTATTAATAAAATATGAAAAAACTAACAAAAATTACAAAATACAAGTCAAGTAAATCAAAACAAAACAAAACAAACTGCTGCTTTTCTACATAGAAGTATATATTTATATATATTTACATAACATATATGTATATGAAATATCATAATAACTGTTTCACATATATGTATTATATATATATAAATATGTATGTATACTTGAAGTAAAAAACATAAAAAACAAAAATAGTTCAAACAAATTAGCAAACCAAATATGCGAAATTCAAAAGAAAAACAAACGTAAACACTTTGACAAAAATTACAAAAAACTGATGCATCAAGTTTATACATATGTATGTATGGTAGCGATATGTATGAATGTAAATTAAATACTTTAATGAAACAAAATAAAATAAAACCGAATTAAAAAGTTAAAGCAAAATGCTTAGGTGAAAATTTAATTAGTGTGTATTTAAGAAAAACAATTAAAATAAAAACCAATTAAGCAATTGAACAATTATGATTAACTAACTAGGCATTCAAAACGAAAACAAAATCAACAACTACATACTGAGCCACACACACAGACACACACACAGATAAGAAGAAAAAAGTTGAGACATAATATTAATAAATAAATACAAAACTTAAATTGAACCTATTGTACTTATATTTATGCGCGTTGCTGTAAATTATAAACGAAATTTTTATGTTAACAAAACGAAAACAAAACAAAAATGGAATGCATTAACTAAAAGAGGAAAAAAAACGCAATCTACGACTAAATACAGAGCAACATAAATCAGCAAAAAAAAAAACAAAAACTATTTATTTAAAACAAAAAGAAAGAACTAAGAGGAAAAACTCCCTTTAAAGCAAAGCAAAACTTGCCGTTAAGGAAAATCGAGCCTTTTGAGCTTGTCCATTTTTTGTCATTTGTAAATTCATTTTGCATTAATTTACTTTCTCTTTCTTTTAATTAATAATTATGTTTAATTTTAAGTTGTAACATTTAATTTAATCATTTTTGCATTGTAAATTGTAATATGTTTAATTGTAATTATTTATGTATAAACAAACAAACCACAACAACAACAAAAAGCTAATGTTTAACCCACACACACACACACACACACACACACACACACTCTCTAAGCGAAATCTTGTCCTTCTCACTTTCTCTCTCACTCTATATAACTTTCCCTCTCTCTCTTTCACTTTATCTTATGCTAAATCAATATACGACTATTTAATTGCATTTCTTTGTATTTAAAACGAGCAACAAAAACTAATTAAATTAACAACTTGAATAAAACAAAACAAAACAAATTACTGAAAATACTTTCATTTCACTTTAAATTTTTTAGTTTTTGTTTATTTTTTTAGCTTTTTTTCTGCGTTTTCATTTGTTTTCCCAAGCTCTAAAATTCGTTGTGCAGAGAAAAACGTATAAATAAAAATTATATATAAATTTAAAAACCAAATAACAAACAAGTGTTTAATATTTTTTATATCTTAATACATTTTACAGGTCCATTGACATCTCTACCTCGAACTTTTAGCTAGTAGAGCCTCCATGGAGAATCGATTTTGAAAACTTTTTCCATTAATTTCCATTAAGTGACAGAACATTTTCATTTTGACTAAAAAATCGTATTACATATTTAGAATTGACATATAGAATCGAGAAACCAATCATTATTTAATTGTTATACAAACAAATAAGAAAGTTTTACATATTAGGAAATACTTTAAATACTTTTTACATGGATCTTCTTCAATAGTTTGCTAAGTTTTTTCAATTTCTCGATTCGGCAACTTATTCGAATTCTAAAACTTATTTCGTCGACAACTTGTCCAGGATTTCCTCTCTCTCTTATCCCTCCCTGAGAAATCAATCTCAACAACAGGGACGAAACGGATTCCAAATGATGAAACAAAATTCGAACTTTTGTGTTGAAACACTTTAACGTCCCGAGGTCACCATTAAAGTTTTTTTGTATCTTCTTGCCCTTCTAGTTCTTAGTAAAATACAATTCTTTGGTTAATCAGCCTCCTACTCTTAAGCATCTATTTCAAATTGTAAGATAAAAGTTAATGAAAACATTCACTATAATTCTGACAACTTGGCCATACTTACACCATAATTATCTCTAACAATTTTAATGGCATATTCTCTTCAACTTCAACTTACATGTAATTTCGATGCTTCCAAGTTTGTGGCCAAAACCAGTTAGGTGGTCCTTCGTGCAGGGCAAGTGACAAATGTTTGGCCAGGCGACATTGTGAAGGAGGCCGACCACCGATGCTGTTTTGCTTTGCCATTAACTCCTTCGTCTTCTTTTACCTATTCCTTAGCCCCTTCTACCACCGCGGTGACAAATCACATGTGCTGACATTTGACATCGTTGCCAGAGGAAAGAGCCGCTGGCTTGTAGCCAGAGGATTAACATGTTATTGTGGGCTATGACTTGGTCTACGTCCTAAAGACCATTATCATCTTCATATTCTGTGGCAGTAAAAAGTGTTATGTGGTCGCTGTGTGTGTGTGTGTGTGTGTGCCCGGTAAAAGGCAAACACAGTTATGGAGACTGAGACCCGACTGAGATCCAAGAGCCAAGACCCCAAGGCAGCAGCAACAACATCCACTTCCAAAGGCAACAGACCGTGGACAGGGACAGACCACACAAGTGGCCAAGTGGCTTCTGCTTTGCATAAATGTCTCGTCGTCCTCGTGTGTACTCATCCTCCTTACCACACCACAACAGCAACATCAACAACAACAACAACAACTCTTTGCCTTTTTCGCTCTGCCACCTTGTTTGGCTTGTTTAATTAAAAAATTAAGTTCCAAATCCCAGGCCATTAAAAAGATTTTTATTTATACCTTTTAATTTCATCAATCGGTGCGACAGCAGACAGCAGGTGCCATTTCCCCTCTCCTCATTCCCCGTACTGCCTATCACCTATCCCCATGTGCCCTACCATCACTTATTCTTATTAATTTTTCCCTTTTTTTCCTCCTCCGCTCTTCCTTTTCCACTTCTTGGTGTTTTTTTTTTTTGCTGCAGCTTTTAACAGGAAACAATTTCATTTGCAAGCAAAATTCTTTTCAAATCTGCCGCCGTTAAGCAAAAAAGAAAACATACCAAGAAATAATAATAAAACTAAAAAAAGAGAAGATTTAGCAACAAAAAAAATGAAAGAAAAACCAATCGTTGTTTATACTCTCACCAAAACTGAGAGTCTTTCAACTTGGTTAACCATCGTGTGTTACAATTTACCAAATACTAAAATTTTAACTGGACTTAGACCATGCTAGTTTGTGTTATATATAAACATATACTTTCAATGTCAATCGGGCAATCTCCCTGCACGTCTTCTAAAAATCTATATTTCATGTTATCGGAGAATGTTGAACAAATAAAGCTTTTCGATTAGAAGCTCTTCCCATTTAGTTAATGGACAAAAGTTTTTCCAAATCTTGAAAATTCTTAATATAAAATTTCAACACGAAACATTTACAATTATAAATATAATGCATTTATTTAACAATAAAAATTTGGTTTAAATTTTTGAATCTTATAAACTATGAAAGAAAAATTTTGGAAGAATTTCATAGCCTACTTTTGGGGTCCTTCTAATTGTAAAGATTTTCAATAGAAGAGACATAAATTTTAGCTAATCAAGAGTAATTCCAGGAAGAGTATCAAGACTTCCACTTATGTTCAAGTGAATTGTATGCTTGGTTTCCTTTTCGGCAGAACGTTTTGTTGACCATTCGAGCGACCCAAACCCATCGATGGCACACACACACACACACACACCGCGTCTCCTTCCTCTTTGCGCCTTGATGGTCAGTATATAGGTTCGTTTGCTCAGTTTTTAGTTTATGAATGTCGCCATGTTCTTGCTGCTCTTGTTGGCTGGGTGTTGCATTCCACATGCCACAGGATAGGATGAAACTGTTGCCTCTGCTGCTCCTCTGGCCCCTTCCGCCACACTCCCAACTATGGTCAACTTTACCTGCCTGCCTGCTTGCATATGGCATGCATATTTCGTATTTTTAGTACAGCCATTTAACATCATCAACTTAAATATGCGTGCAAGATTTATGCGCACGTCGCAAGTGGGCGAGAGGCGTGGCATTCACTTGGACGCTTGCAACGAAGTGGAAATGAACCAGCCAAACTAAAATTGGCCAAAACGTAAAACACCAAAAACGAAACAACAAATTAAGTTTACATTGGTAACTTCATTTCATCCGATATTTGATTTGCCATTAAAGTCCACAACAAATTTTCTCTTTTATTTATTACCGAAATATAACTGCAATTTTTACGATTCACCAAATTGTAGAGGAAATAAATAAAATTGAACAAAATGTTCTTCAATGACACATTTCACTGTTCGATTTTAATGCGCAATTTAATAAAAATCATAATGCAGTTGCAGTTGTCATATCGCATGACATTCGCAGGGGGGAGACGACGCGGACGAAGCAACATCGTCAAAGGCTAACGCCAGAGACGTAGTTAACTTAACGCGACCCACAAACACATACACACACACACACAATCGATCGTATAATTCAATTTTTATTTGGCACAAATTTCAGTCATAACATTTATAACTATTTTTCCATAATCTTAAAAATCATGACATATTATTTATTATCTTTAACTTAAAAGTTCAAAAGATTTGCAACAGTTTAGAATTGTGTCTCTCCCCAATGAAAAATGGACTTTAAAAGATCACTAAATGCCAAAGTCTTCTTCCCAAGGATGTTTTCAATTCTATATAACTCAAAAATTGGTTGGCTACTTTTTTGATTGTTTGTAAGCCCTTTGATTGCCGGCTCAAGCTGCATTTTGGCAATGGAAGCAGGACTTCCTACTCACCAAAATATATTTATAAAAATTGACGGATGAGTTTGCATGTGACCTTTAAAGATGATCGGAATGTAAAAACAGATTATCAAGTGCAAAATTTGTTCAATTTGAAGAAATTAGAAATTATACGAGACGGACAAGTAGTTTTTAATGTCAATAGCACCATAATACATCAATAGACTTTGTCCTCAAAAGAAGAAATTATTATTATTATTCTGGTCCTGAAATGAAAAAAGGTATGCATCACTTTGCAAATGTCTATTAGGGAAATCTAAATCTAAACTAAACCTAGTTCGAAAAGGTGTATTCAGACTTAATACATACTAAATGTGTACTCTGTTTTTCCACTATGTGAAATTTGTCGTCAACTTGCTGTAGTTCTTTTTTAACGTTCCCCCTTATGTTACATCCATGGCAAATGGCTTATTCAGTGGCTTGCACAAGAGAAATATTTTATTGATTTCTGGTGGGGCGTTTGCGCAACATTTGCCAAATAGGCAGACAGCTAAAGCCAACAGCAATGCCAATTCCAATTTGAATCTGGGTAAACATCTTCACCTGCTGCGCTGAAGGTGCCGCCGCTACTCGTAAAATTTGCCAGTTGACTTTACGAGAGACAACAAACCTGCAACATAGAGTTATATATATTTACATCAAATATATAAAGAAAAAACCAAATAATTTGAAAATCGGAATACATGCAAACGAATGGCGCCAGCCATGGAAGAGTCAAGAGTTTGATTACTGTATTTGTTTATGTCTTTTCAGCGATGATAAATCGCTGAATTGCCTCGGCTAATTACGCACAGTTCGAGTTTAAGTTTAAGCGAATCAGCAACTGCATTTGTCTTAAAGTATTTAAGCCGGTTTACCCATTTGTATACATATTGAAATCGCCTATACCTGTACCTGTCAATGGCAACATGAGAATATTTGTGTCTAATTAACTGAATATGACTTAATAAGAAATACTCAAAAGAAGTCAACAGAAAACATGAATACATTTGCAAGTGTTATAAGCCACCAAGTCTCTCCAAGGTCTCAAGTGCTTAAGATTATTAATTTTAATTCAAATCAAACATTTGCTCGTACTTTATACAAATTTATGGTAAATTAAATGACAAAACTATTTCCCATGGAAAAACAATTTTAAGAGCTTGCTCTTTAATCTGCTTAAAACAATAAGTTCTAAGTTCTAATTCTAAGTTTGAAACAATTTCTTGAAAACTTTTCATAGTTCCATACTAAAAGCTTAATAGACAAGCCAATTGAAAATGTTTTTAACAATAAAAGTAAGACGTGCCAGAAAAAACGAACTAATACAAGGAACCTGCACTATCAACTTTCTCCTAGTCCAACCCCACACTGACCTCTCTGCTCTATTTGAGGGCTCATATCTTTCCAATTGTTAACATTATGATAATGATTGTTCGATTACAAACAGAATTGGAAGAGCCACAAACTCACAAAAACACACAAAACAAGGTCAATTCAGTCAAAATCTACAGATCTTCAGAAACCTAAGCTTTTCGAGCCTTCATAACAAAAGTCCTATCTAGATATTAGATTGGATCGACTATTTCTATTTATTTCTTTTAGATTACATAACACCCAACAATTTTTTCAAAGATATCGTATATGTAAATCCATTAAACCAATTAAACAAAGACCATAATGTTAGACTCTTTATGTTTGCTTCTAATTGCTTATTGGCTAAAGTCAATTGTAATTGGATATAAGAACCATAAAGAACCTTCGATTAAATTTTAAACTAGTTACATAATGAAATTGTTTTTTGCTAGGAGCCAACTAGCTATTTCAAACGTTATAATCAATATTGAAAATCAAAAAAAAAAACACAAATTGAGATTATAATCATTTGCTGCACTTGTCCTTTCCCTTTACCTGGCCATAAATTATGATAAGTATAACCATTGAAAAATAACTATCATTAGATGGTTGAACATTTTTCTTGTTGTTTGAATTTGAGCAATTTCTGTTTTTGAATTGGGCGCCAAGCAAATTGCAAAATCAACTTTAAGCATTTTGACATAAATAAAAATAAATGCATTTAAATAAATTTTGGGCAAGTGCCGAGATATGTCTACTTAGCTCTCACTCTCTCACCCTCTATTTATATGGAGCGATATCTTTGGGGCATTTAGCAAAGTGTCAGTTGTGAACAAGGTTAGGCTTAACCCAAGTCCCACCGCCCCTCCCTCTCTGCCAGCCCCCTGTCTCGTCACCATGTTCCACCTTGTTGTCGCCGTCGGGTGGGTGGCTTTTAATTAATTTGGTGCAACTTTTTGCACTGCAATCAAACTGAAACTGAAACTGAAACCGAAGCTGATGCCAAACCCAAAACCCAACACCGCAGGCTCTAAAATCACATAAAGACAACTTGGTCAATGTGCGCATTTATCAAGACAATTGACTGATTGGCAGTTTCTGTGCATACATTACGCAAAAAAATAAAAAAATAATACTCTATACAATTGCCATGGGATTGGATTTGCTGGCCGGACTGGTGATCCGTCCACCTGTCAGCGTTTCGTTCGTGATTAACTGTCAGTTGTAACTGGTTATGATAGATTTATTGCTGTCAATTTAACAAATCAATGCAGTCAGTTGGCAGCTGTAGCCAATATGGCCAAAAGGGGGGCGTTTATTTGATGTCGGGCCGAGTTAATTGAAAATGAAGAAGCAAAAAACAAATACATAAAAAGAAAGAAACTAATTAATTATGACTAATCTATGTTAATACCAAAATATTGACTTCATTATCTATTTATAATCACTCTAAAATGACTTTGGAGTTTCTAAGGCAAAGTTAATTTTCGATGAAATTCGTTTTATCGATGCTTTACTTTACTTTCAATTGTATTAGAGGAACTTGAAAATCTTTAGCTATTTATGAGTTCTTAATGGACTGACTGCCCATACATACGCCAGAGTAATTTGAGTTATTTTCTCATTCTCCTGTTTCGATTTCTAGCTTCCAGTGACCAGTTTCGCAGTTTCTTAGTTCAGTTTCACTGCCGTCTATCTACCTGACTAAGCGACAGACTGTCTGTCTGTCCGTCTGACAGTCTCTCTGTCAATTTATGGCAAGTAAATATTAATTTACCGATTTATCTCTCTTTGCTAGTGATTTTGTTTTGCCTGCACACATACACATACACACACACACTTGCACACACACTCACAAGTTGGCTAATGAAATCGTAAGTGCTTTTATCTGAAAAATAGTTGCCGGTTTGGGTTTAGTTTTCCTTTTTTTCCTCAACATACTCCAAATGCCTTGCTCCTGTTTCTCTACCGGTTTGGTGGTAATAATTTTCTTTGATTTTTTCTTCGTTTTCCTTCTTTTTTTGGCATTTAATGAGCAATCGAGCAATATTAATATATTTTATAATAAATTTTCCACCAAAAACTCGAGTTTACATGGCGTATGCGTAATGCATGTTTAGTTTTCTATTATACTCAGTCGATAAGACAAAATGCAAAATGCCAACTGGTCAACGTTTGGGTTAAATGTGTCCAAGTTTTCACTCGCCTTCTGGAAATTGACTGACAAAGACTGGCAGGGCACTGTCATGTGAAATATTTTAACGCCATTTATCAAAATGCCATAGAGAATTGCACTCAGCTACTTGGCGGCCCTGCTTTAACTGGAGCCGAGACTGACAACCAGCAGGCACCAGGCACCAACTCCAACTCCGAGTATTGTCAATCAGCGTCAGCGGGCGACCACTGAGCCAGGGCAAGCCACTTTGGGTTTGTGTCAGTCTCCAAAAGAGTCCAAGTCCAACTTGAAGTCGACCAAAATGAATTATACGCACTTTTATGTTTCCACACATAAGCCACAAACAATCATCTAGAGACGCCCCCCCCCACACACACACACACACACACACACACACACACACACACATACACAACCACAATTTATCAGCAAAACTTCTATGCCCTTTGGCTAAGCAAACAAGAATCATCTCATCAGGCAGCTCAATGACAGCCCGTTGATAATGTCAGGGTCGACGTTTTGTTAGACAGACAGCTAGACAAATCGAATTTTTGTAATGAAATCTAGGTGAAATATCAACATATTAAGACATCTGTTGGCTAAGCTCACTTAAATGAATTACAACATGAAAAGATTAAAGCAAAATTAATTTGATTATCAAGTAAAAGTTAACTAATGTTAGGGGCTTAAGTTTTATTACTTCAACAATTATAAATTGCATTAACTTCTTAACGGATATCGACCTTATCTTCTATTGAAGAATAATCTCACTATTTTGATCAAAAATTATTAAAATACAAGTAAAAAATGTTACAGTTTTTCTTCTAATACATAATTAAGTTAGAACATCTAACTTATTATTACATTTTTTGGACTTCTAATATCTAATTAAGTAAGATGGTAATTAGATTGTTTGGAAAGTATTAGTGAAGAAGCTTTAAAAGTTGTACTATTTATATTAAGTTCTAAAATAATATATTGATCTGTGTAAACATTTCATTCATATTTTCTTTTCGGTTGTATTATGATACTGAACTCTTTCAAATCTTTCTACCCGAAATATGAAATTAATATGAATTAATTAATTGTTGTATTAAAAATCGTTATATCGAGGGTTTACTACAAATATTTCTTAACCAACACATATATATAAATAAATATGTATGTCGTTCTTAACCCATTTTCGGCCTGTGTAAAAATTTGTTTCGTTTCATTAACTTTTAGTTAGAAAGTTGTAAAAATAATAGGTAAAGTAACTATTTTTAAAGTTCTTTGAGCTTTAAGTAGCTGCGACAAAAAATAGACTAAAGTTGAGAAAAACTTTCACTACATTTTAATATTTAATAGCCAAGTTTTCATTGCGCACTTTGGTAATGGTAAACCAACGAAACAAAATCCTCAACTTGTCGCTGAATAATTAATGCTCCTTGCCCGGCTCCAAACAACATAACAACAACAAAAACAACAAGAACATCAACCACAACCCAAAAACAAACTGGGTCAACTAATCCTCTTGGGTATGGGCGTGTGTGTGTGTGTGTGTGTATGTGTGTGTGTAACTGAGAGGGCCAATTGTCGCCGGCATTTAATGGAACAAATTACAGTAATTAACAGGCTGATGTTTTAAAGGTGTTTATCAGATGCCCAGAAGCCGGACAAACTCTTTCACATCCTCTTGGTAATGACAGAGACAAACTTATGTGTGAGTGTGTGTGTGGGGCCTCGCCTCTATATGCTGATTACCTATCATTTTCGGGGCGTCAATTGATTTGATTCAATTTTCGCTGCCCAAAATGAAAAATAAGACAAATTTATTGGATAGAAAGTTATGCAAAACAAAATGACTCTAAATCGTTGAAACTTGCCATCTCTCTCTGTCTCTCTCTCACAACAACTTATCTCTCCGTTTCTTTCTTACTTGATGCCTTTCTAGCATTTTATTCCCCTCAAGATAAACCAAGACCCAATCAATTAAAACATCGACGTCTATCAGCATTATTATAAATCAAACGATAACATAAAATTGACACTAAAGGCGTTTCGCCCATTTTTCATGCCGGGCGACAAGATTAAAAGGAATCCAAGATTGGAACCAAACCAAACCAAAAAATACTAAAAAGACAAAACAAAAATTATACAGAAACTTGGAGGCCTCAACCAAAAACGAAAAAAAACTTTGTTTTTAGTTTTATGCAAATTTCATTTGCAGACGGGAAAAACTGGTCCCGCTGCTCAATGTAATTGATCAATTTCCGCTGAACAGGCAGTCCGAACTGAACCAAAACCAAACTGATCTGATTCGAATCGATTTTCGAGCTGGTAAGACAGACAGACCAGACAGACAGACCTCTGTCTCTGTCATACCCGCAGCATTTTTTTGTGGTTTTTGTTATTCATTGGTTAATGTGATGGCCACTTGATCTTAAACTGATTTATGCATTTTATGGAGTTTTCGTAATGAAATGGCGCTTTAGCCCACAACAGAGTTGAAATGAATTTATCAGAAGAGAGGCGGGTGGGGGGTTCGAGGGGCAAGAGTTATGACAAGCTCTTCGCATGACTTCACCCACACGTCAACACATTCCACTTGATTGCATCCAATGTGCATCTATCTCGGACTTTCCCCACCTCTTTGCCTGCTTCAATCAAAGGCACTCAACAAAAGTGCCAATCAATCGACAGGGACGTACGCAAAAAGGATGCGTCTACTCTGTGTGTGTGTGTGTGTGTGTGATCCTTGGGCCAGTTGAAAATCGAAACCAGCAAACACCTTCTGTCCTTCTGCCGTCCTCTTGTGTGCCACTCGCCACTCTATTGCTGCTTTTGGGGTGTCAATAACATTGTCCAGACGAATGCCTCTGGCCATTGATATGCCACTTAAAAGGCACAGTGGTTAAAAAGTAGCTTATAGATATTTGTATTCAGTAGTTAAAGTCGAATACTTATGTAAGTGCTTCGATCCACTGTTTTCGTTTAAGCAGAATGGAAAAAATTCTTCAATTTAATTGCGTGAATTAAAGTTGTAAATCATTATGCTAAATGCCCTTTAATGTCTCAAAATGCAGCTCATTTTCAGGTGCATCCAGCAGCAAACTGCCTGGGTCCAGAGCATAAACATAAAGTTTCTCCTAGCCGCAGGCTATGCAATCATTTTGTCTTCAAAAACAAAACAGGAGTGGACAAGTGGCAAGGATAGTGTTGCTTGTGGGCAGCCTATTGGCTCTGGCCCTCCAGTGCGGCCAAGAGAGAGAGAGAGAGCGCGAGGGGGGAGAGATAGAGAAAGGCAAAACACATACTTTCAATTATCAATTATTAAAGTTAATATCTTCTTCAGGTACCCACAACACTGAGAAAAATCTCAGAAGTATAAGAAACTTTTGACTTTTTTGACCTTATTGAGATGAGATTATTTTCAATAAAAGTTTTAAAGTTTGAAATATTCTTCGTGGTTAACTTGTTTTTTTTTTTATATTTAAAATAATTTACTTATTGTTAGATTTAATATTTTTCATAGTGTTTAATTTGCATTTCATCTAGGCTGGAAGAAACTGATACCTTAAATTGTTCAGAGGGTTGGGTGTTAATGTTTTAATTTGACTGCTGTGCATTTTGAAAACAAGTTAGCTGGGCCAACAGATCAATCCCTTGTCCCATGTCTCTCATATGTTTTAACAACAACAACAACAACAACAACAACAACAACAAAAGTTCATTTAACGGCAAAAACAAAAAAAAATCATAAAAAAAGAGACTAAAATACCAGCTCATTTGGTTTCGGGTTGTTTTTATTTTTTATTGAACTAAATAGGAGGCTGGAATGGGAATGGGAATGGGATTGGAAATGGGAATGTAAGCCTGGACAAGTGGAGGTGAAGGCTAAGAAGAAGGAAGAGCGACAAGTCCATAAATCTTTTTGCCACAGAACCGCGACGACTAAGACGACGACGACGACGACGGCAACTGAAGATGGAGATGAAGTCCAAGTGAGGCGTTTAAACTATTTATGCATGTTGTTTGGGTAATCCATTTGAAATGGGTCAACGACTACAACAACAACAATAATAACAACAAGACCGACTGGCACATAAAAACTCCTTAAACGTTTCTCAATAACCAAATGCAAACCCAACCCAGTTCGAAGTTGAGTTGAGAAAACATATTAGCTTGTTACCTTAATGAAGTCATAAATTTTGCAGCTATCGCATAAGAAACATCTTCGAGAGCCTGAGAGAGACTCCAACTCCTAACTCCTACTCCCCACTCCAGTCAGAGCTACAGGTTTCTAAGGAAATGGCATAGTTATATGGCGAGTATATATGAAATATACTTATGTATTTCATTTTTGGCACACATATTATTCGCATTCGGGATAGTTAATCAGGATTTAGGGTGATATATGCTGACAGAGTTGCCCTCTGGTGTAGGCCGCCGACACTTTCAGGACAGGATAACCCGCTGCGTTATGATTCCACCCAAGATAATTCCACGTAAGCCACAGTCACAGATGAAGTTATCACGCGACAAACAATGTCGTTTTGTGTCCCTCAGCCCTCAGGCCCAATAACCTTATATGGTTGTCATTATTAGTCTGAAATTAAATGATCAGTAACAACCAAACGAAACGAACCCAACTGAGGACAGAGGCAACTTCATGGCATATTTATTTATGTCCTACCTTAATGGAGCTCTTCATTTTTTTGCTTCTGCTACTTCTTATTGTGTTGAGTCTTTTTATATGCCATTCTTTTCCCTAGATCCATGAATCAGATGGAAGGCTTCTTCACTAGGTGTTGGTATTTTTATTGAGCATCTGATAAGCATCTGCTACATACATATATCAGTTTCGATCATCAGTTTGCTATATTCATAATAATTCTATTCTTGGTAAATCATTTAAAGCGCAACAGGAGTTGAATTGCAGACCAGATGATCAGGAAGGCAGCCCAAAAAGTTTGTTTTTATTTGATTCGGTTTTACCTGACACACACCAAACCAACAAAAAAAAGAGGAAAACCACTTAAAACTGTCAACTTAGCATTGATTAACGAGCTTATAGCATGTTTAGTTTTTATTTGTGCGTTTTCTGGTTAGTTATTTTTTTCGCTGTGTTTTTGTTTTTGCGATCTTTGTTGCGGCACACACAGAAAAATATATTCTGGCCACAATCTTTGGTGGCTGGCTGACATGTTTTTTTTTTATGATTGTGCCTTAACGTCTAGGCCGACCGCAGAGACGACGAAAGCCCACAACAAAGTCCATTAAAGCCCGTGAGGCTTTTTCGTTTCGAGCTGCTTGGCAAAGTATTTAGTGATTTAATGATATTTCCCTGTAAAATGTTTACGTTTCAAATTGATAATGCTTATATGCTGCTGGCATTAAGTTTCACTACGTCCATCTTTGGCGATCATGAGTATTACGGAATTTCTGCTTTTGCAACTATGGAATGGTTTTCCATTGAAAATAAACTGTCCCAGATAAACACGCTCGATTCCATCCCGATGTGACACCAAAAATTCGCCTACTGAGCTACGGAGAAAGTGAATAGAAAAATCGATCCTAAAAATAAAATAAAAATAGCTACAAAGGAGAATACTGTCTAAATTTTAACTTTAATAACAATTTCTCAATCACAGAAACCAACAGAAGCGACAACAAAGTAAAACTAACTACAAAGGAGAATACTGTCTAAATTTGAACTTGAATAACAATTTCTCAATCACAGAAACCAACAAAAGGAGACACCAAAGTAAAACTAACTACAAATAATAACAATTTCTTAATTACAGAAACCAACCGAAGGAAACAAGAACGAAAACCTCAAACACACTCAAACAGCTGATTGGTTAATATATTTATTGTAACCGGGTCAAATTCATTCACAAGATGGCACGCCTAACGGAGGAAATGGTCATTACTCGCTCCAAGCAATCAAATTTAGGCCTAATTACAAAATTCAATTGTTGGGGCAGTGATCTCAGCGATGTCTCCATAGTCAGGCGTATGCATCGTGTGGAAATATTGGCGCTTAGCGTTAATCAGATTGCCTCCTTGGCGCCATTTGAAGAGTGCACCAAGTTGCAGGAATTATATTTACGCAAAAACAATATCAAGAGTATTAAGGAGGTTGTCTTTTTACAAAAGTTGCCAAATCTCAAATATCTATGGCTCGAAGAGAATCCGCTCTGTGATGAGGCGGGACCAAACTATCGCGCAATTATATTGCGTCTTCTGCCCAATCTGAAGAAACTTGATAATGTTGAGGTCACTCAAGAGGAACTGGATGATGCGTTGCGTGGACGGGATGAGGAGAAGATGGCCTCACCAAGGCATGTACAGCAGCAGCAACAACAGCAGCAACAGCAACAACAAAGTTGCAGTTCAAGCTCCATACGAGATGAACCCGTGCATCCTCCATCGCCCCAACATAAAACTATAACAACAGAGCATCGACCTTCCCATCATCAAAACGATCGCTCACCCGGCTCTAATCAGGAGAGTCCAAATGCTGGCTACAGAGGAACTGTAGATCGCTCACCCGGCTCTAATCAGGAGGGTCCAAATGCTGGCTACAGAGGAACTGTAGATCGCTCACTCGGCTCTAATCAGGAGAGTCCAAATGCTGGCTACAGAGGAACTGTAGATCGCTCACCCGGCTCTAATCAGGAGAGTCCAAATGCTGGCTACAGAGGAACTGTAGATCGCTCACCCGGCTCTAATCAGGAGAGTCCAAATGCTGGCTACAGAGGAACTCCTCCGCCGCGCAGCAATTCGTCACATTCCATGAAGGAATACTGTCAGTCGGATGGACCTGCCTATCCTTCGCATTATCGTCATAGTCAAATTGATCGAACCGAATGGGAGGAGCAGCATTTGCATAGTCAATATGGCAGTCAAATGGATCTTAATCATCGCCAGAGTCAGCGGCGTATTGCCGGAAGTGCTGGTCCCAGTGGAGCCGGTGGCGGTGGAGATCGTGGTTTTGGCTATAGAAATGGCAGTGCTCACAATAATTGTGGTGAACCAGAGGAGTGGCAGCGGGCAGGACGCAATGTCTCCACCAATTTGGTGAATCGTCATGCACGCTATCATCGTGGTCCTGTCAACCGGAATTCCAATGTATTGTCGGCAGCCCTTAGCCTGGTCAATGAATTGGACTGTGCTAGTCTCGAGGTACTCTGGCACGCTGTGCGCCTCCGCTTTAATGATCTCGAAGATGAAGACTACTAGCTAATCGCATATCGGTTAGTTAGAGACATCTCTAAAACACGAAAATAATAATTATACCACAAATAGAAAAACACCATTAGAAAAGACACTTGAACTATTGTACTAACATTGACTCGAAACCATAAGATAACCGACTAAGCGCATCCACAAACAACAAAACTTACTTACCAAATTGAGATACTGTAGTAGCTCCCAAAATAAGAAATAAGGTTTTGATATAAGCCTTTTACTAATTCTTATTAACTACATTACAAGTTTTTGTAACTCAACTGGTACGCTCTGTTAAATCTGAATTAAATTTAATTTGTGTTAAATGTAACTTAAGACTTCTATTCTCACTCTGTGTATATGTGAATTATGGGGCCCAATGCGCTAAGCACAATCCACATACATACATACACATATGTACTTATGTATATAAAACTACAAACTTAACTCTAGTAACTACTTAAATCTACCCTCTTGTTTACTTAATTTAAACGAGACGATTTTGCTCGTAAAGAAAATAAGAAGAAAACTAGTCCATAAAAATTGAAACTGTGATACGTATGGTTTTATAGCAAACACGTGAGGAGAAACAAGAAATGTAAAGAAATAATTTTTAAGTTAAATTAAAAATTGGGTAATGTGTTGTTCAATATACTATATTCTATTACAAAATATTCATACATAGTTCCCTACATATCTCTAACAATAACTTGCACCCATTACTTTTTCCAATCTATCTAAGGATTTATCCGTGAATTGAATAATACTCATTTCTTTCTTTGTTTACTGTTTAAGGATAAGTAAATCAATATTAAAAAGAAGTAAATCCAAATTTTACTCAGTCTGTGCAACAAAAACTATATGTACTTCATTATGGTTTTATTTATCCAGAATGCATTTTTTTAAATGTGGCCGCCCAGCCAAAAAAGACTCAGACCTTAGCACTTTTTACTCACACACTGGGTTTGAGAAGGACTGAGTAGAATAGTGGTAGGCAAGTATAGTGGATTGGTTTAAGAGTCACTGGTTCAAACAGGGGGAAAAGTTGTAGGATTATTGTGTCGATAACATGTCGATACTTTGCACCCATTGCCGCTGACACATCAGCTGTTTTCAATCATGCCATCACTATCCAACGTGCTTTATTATTATGAAAAAATGTAAATTTGTAAATAAATAATTAATTACAAACAAGAGCAGAAATTGAAAAGGGCAATTAAGCTGCTTTCAAAGTGTGAAATAAGTTGGCACATTGAGATACGAAAAGGCTGCATATAAATAAATTACCAGACTGGCTAAGAAACACCAAGAACCTTAGATAATTCATCTTACAACTAAAAGTAAGTATAATTTTCAATAGACAACAAATGAGACAAACTTATTTTGTTAAACTTTTTGTAATTTAGAAATAACATGGCGGTGCTACCACCAGATCCAGTGTTCAGTCTTCGATGTCCAGAGATGGGAGCTGTCAATTCCTTATGTTTCCATGACAATGAACGGCTTTTAGCTGGAACAATTAAAGGCAGCGTATTCCTTTGGGATTTGCAGGTAAATGGATTTTAAATCTAATGTTGGCACACTTGTAATAATTGGAGTTTCCTCTAATCCTCCCTAGACCAATCGCTCAGCTCTGCATTTCGAAGTTGGCAGTGATCCCATAACCAGTCTACATCACACGCCAGATCGTCTGGTTACACAGGAGAAAGGAGGAGCTGTTACCATGTTCTCTATTAGCAATAGTAGCTATGTGAAGGAGCGCAGTATTCCTGGAAATCATTTGGGCTATTGCCGCACGGCTCTGCACACTAATCCCAATAATACCAATGAGCAGTTGCTATTTTATCCCTGCGAAGAGTCTACCATTGGCGTGCTGCATGTGACCGATCCGGCGGCGCCCACACAAATGCTAGTACCCGATGATCCGCAATTGCCCAAATTGGGCAGTGTCACCTGCTTCAAGCCATTTGAGTGTGCCTCTCAGTTGTTCCTGTTGGCTGGCTATGAGTCTGGGCATTTTCTCACCTGGGATCTAAGCTCTGGCGTTATGGTGGATGTTGTCGAGCTAGCCCCCGACCCAATGACAGTAGACTATGATTCCTTAACCAATCGTGGAATAGTGGGCGGTGCTTGTAAGTTATTTCCTAGCAAATCTACTAGAAATGTAATTAATCTTTGCAACTTTCTAGCGGATAAACTAACTACATTTAGTTACCAACGGCAATCCATGCAATTGCAGCGCGGCACCGAGCTGTGCATCAAGAATGCTGGAGTCAATTGTGTTCGCATACGTTCGGATCAGAAAGTATTTGCCAGCGGTGGCTGGGATGGACGCATTCGCATCTTCTCCTGGAAGAGCATGCGTCCATTGGCTGTGCTAACACAGCATAAGCAAGGAGGCGTCATGGATTTAGTATATTCCAGCCAATCTGTGGCCATGTGGCGAGCACCCATTATGGCAGCGGCTGGCATGGATGCCCAGATCTCACTCTGGGATCTATACAACTGAAGAGTTGCCAAAAATATCTATTAAATACCTAAATATTTAGTTATAAGTGTTACATCGTGTTGACTTTTGATATTTTTGGCAACTCTTCATACATATTTTTAATTCATAGTTTTAATTAATCAACGACTTGACAACGAGAAGAGTTAGAACTGATTGTTAATCATCTACGCCTTAACCCTCAACTATGCCTAGAGTAAAAAATAAATGAAGAATCATTATCAACTTTAAACTATGTCCATTTCGTTTAGCAACTCCAAGCGAAACGGAGACCGACAGCGGTGAAGGACCCGTGATCCATCAGCTTAGCGAGGAGTTACTCGGAGAGGTGATGAATCCACAGGCTACACCTTCCCCTTACCCGCAGGCAATGGAACGACCACGCTCAAATTTAAGCATGAGCTCACATAATTATGATTACTCCAATCTAAGCGGTGGCGATGAGTTTCTCCAAATGATTGGGAGAAATGTAATTAACCAGCGATGTATACAGTGACTGAGGCCCCGGACTCCACATACATTCAGGAGTTACCCAATAGTCGTTTTTTGGCCGAAGAGCAAAATGTCCTTACCACGCCTATGGTTAGGCAACATAATACCCCAGCCACTGCTTGTCAAGCAGGAAGAAAGCGAAGCTAGCGTCCCAGTCGTTTCCTTTAACAATTCCGATCTCTACAATGTGAATTTTATAAGCAATGAGAGATTTTAGTTTTTTTTTTTTTTCAATAATTTAGAATATTTGTATTTATTTAAAATTGAATTTTATGCACTTAGTGCCTTATTTTGCTTTCTAAATAGTTTAGTTTTCCGCTCCTAAAGTCTCCTGATTACTGACATACACAAAACACACATACAATATACATATACATAGATAAATACAGGCTATATATATATATATATATGATAAGGACTAATAACTAATCTCTATTACATTTACTTTTTAATTTTAGCATTGTTGCTGCTGCTATTGTTGTTGTTGTTGTTAATTATATTGCACGCTTCATCTTCGTCCTTGCTCTGGCCACTATTGCTATGGTGATCCAGCGAATCCATTTCACGTGTTAGCGCCATTTTCTGGAAATCACAATCAATAATACGTTTCCGTTTACGCAATGGACGACTACATTCCGCCGTGCACTCCGCGGCGGATGCAGCTGCTGTAGCAGTTGTTGGCTCTGCAGTTTTAGTTGCTGGCGGATTGGATGATGATTCTTTGGTTTGGATTAGAGTGCGTTTGGTTTGTAGTCGTGTGATCTTTAACTTGGGCAGTTTTTGGGCTGCTGTGGTGGATGTTTCAGCATCCGTTTCCGACTGAGATGTTGCCCGGACGATGCAGTGCGTCTCAGGCGATGTGGAATCGATGGATGATGCAACTGGCGATGAGGGTGTTGGCGATGGTGAAGCAGCTGTAGATGGGCTTGTCTTTGGTATTGGTTTCTCCAACTCTTCTTCTTCATCTTCAGCTACTTCATGGTCTGGCCGTTCAGTCTCCGATTCCGGCTGTTGCTGCTCCTCCTGTTCCTCCTGATTGGTTCGTGTCTTGCTGCAATCGAGTGGCTCCTTTTGGGACCTTTCATCATCGAAACGTTTACGCTCCTCAGGCGTAAGGTGAGCCTTATAGAAATCCACAATGGGCAGGGGCACGGGTATGGGAATTGGCAGAGGAATAATTATGGGGTATGGCACCATTACAGTTACTGGAGGAGCAGTGCCCAGTAGACCGAATTCGGGCATCTGCGGCGTGGGAAACGGTGGCGGAGGACCAAAAGGTGGAATAAATCCACGTGGAAGCATTCCCGGAGGCGGTGGCAAGAAATGATGCGGTGGCCGAACAGCAAACGGATGACCGAGCACTCCATTCGGAGGCGTGGCAAAGTAGCTGGGCGGTATGCCGCTGGCACCACCTCGTCCCAAGGATTGTGTTGGCGTCGGTGGTGCTACAGGTGGAGGCGGCGGGGCAGACTGTTCCGGCATTGGCATGGGCGAAAGTGGTGGCAATGGCACACTGGATCCCGCGAAATCGGCACTCAGTGGAGACGGCTGATGGTGTTGTTGTTGCTGTTGCTTCTGCAGAAGACTGGCCACTGTCTCCGATCCGGAGGAAATGCCACCACGATGCAATCGCTTCCGTCGACCTGATTTACTTGCTAAATTTGGATGTGGTTGCCGCTGCAAAGACGTCTGTGGCGGAGGTGGTGCCTGTGCAGCATGCTGTATGCTGGGACTCCTTAGGGCCAATAGCTTGGACACGGGCGCCACTGAGATCAGCGGTTTAGTTGGATTACTTGGCGGTGTGGCGCAGGGTGAACTCCGTTTAATGGGCCCCGGCGATACCGAAACCGTGGATGCCGGCGATGCAGACCTGCTGCGACAATTACGTAACCACAAATCCGGCGTTATGAGAGCCGCCTCATTGCCAGCATCCAAGCCCTGATCCCTCAAATGTGGATTCATATCCAAATGGGCCTGTGTCTCATTGCAGAATATTTGCATTTTATATTGATTGAGACACTTCTCCGAACAGAATTGCAACTGTGAGGCACCATCCTGGAAATCCACATAGCTAACGGCATGCCGGACGTGTTTGCACCAGTCGCAGGTTTTGGCCTTCTTGAAGGTGGCACGACGACTCTGGGTGAAGCAGGATTCCGAACAATAACGTGGCCCATCCGTGCTGGTCAAATAGTCGGGTGCATTTTCCGCAATCGGGCGATGACACCAGCAACAGTTGTTGAAGTCTGCAAAGGAACGAAAAACAAATGAAGGAGTTTTGGATGAGATTCAATGTCATATTAGCAACTCTTAACCTCCTTCTCAGCAGGAGAAAAGGATTTTCATCTCATGCCTCTTGCTCATACGATACTCTAAGATTTATTTTTGCCAATGGGCCCACAGCCTTCTCCCTGTCTTTTTCCGTCGCTCTCCCATTGAATTTTCTGTCTATGGATACTTTGGCAAAACATTTTGTAAACCACATTTTGGGTCTTAATGAATCTCTGTTATTCGATAATGCAGCAGCAACTGAAGCAGCAGCAAAAGTTAGCAAAGTTTCGAACCTGTCTCTCTGTCTATGTCTGTCTATGTGGCTACGCAAAATTTTCAACGCAAATGAAGGATAAATGGCAGGCAGATGAGATGATATGGGATGGGATGGAAAGGAATGAGTGGAAGAACTAGTAGCTGATGAACAAATATAGGGAAGGGAGGCCACAAGTCGAACTTATCAAGTTGCAGCAGGAAAAAGCAACAAACATTTTTGATTTTCAAATTATTTTCGTTTCGTTTCTCCTTTCGCCTCTCAGGTTATCAACATCCATCCATCCCATAGACAATGGAATACATAGGCTTACCTATTTTCTCCTCCATTTGCGATGTGCCCATTGCTGATGTTGTGGCCGGTTTGCCAATTGAATTAGGACTCTTGGAATCATCTTCGCGTGAACTGCGCGTATCGTGATCTGAGGGTGTTGTCGTGGTGCTATTGCAATTTGGACCAGATTTACCAATGCGACCAATACCAACTTGGTCATGTCCATTGCCATTGCCAGAAATATTATTGTTGTTGCTGTTGCTATTGTTGGTACTGCTGCTGGCATTGTTATTCTTATTGTAATTGTTATTACGATACGACAAAGTTCGACCACTGCGTAGGAAACTGTGTCGTTTCCTTTCGAGTTGTTGCTGCTGCTGTTGTTGTTGGTGATGTTGTTGCTGTTGCGTGGCCACGGCAGCAGCAGCTGCACTCTGCAGTAAGCGTGATGTTTTCGCTGTCAAATCCAAACGATCCACATCATATCCATACCATCCCAAAAGCTCATTCATGGTATTGTGAGCAAATTCCTGCAAAGAAAATAAAAACATAAAGGATAAATTAAGTTAGTTTTAGAGTAGACTAATGTTAAAGAAATCAACGTATGCATTTCATTGACTTTAAAAGGAATAGACCCAAATGCATTTCAACCAAATAAAAAGTTGATCTCAGCCTTAATATTTGTCTCATTTTTTCTGGTTTTGTTTGCTCTAAAGCAAAATGAGATATGGAGATTACTAATGATTTATACCCACAGAGAGTTGTGATCTACACAAAAAAGAATTTTTACTTTCTAATCTTTGATATATAAAGGATGGGCCAAAAAAAGTCATCAAGACCAAAAGAAGTCATCGAATGTTGTTTGGCACTGTTCTTTGTTGTTGGCATTGTTCTTGTTTTCTTTAGTGGTAAATTTCTTGTCGATAATTAACATTCTTTCTTTGATGTTTTGCAGTCATTTACTTTGTTAATTTTAAGCGTATTAAATTGTATAATGCCTTATTTAAATGACATTATATTATGGCCAATTAGTTTATTTTCATGGTTTAAATTAAAGTTATTTGGAATCAATCTGCAATTATGCAGATTTTCTGTCGAACTTATGACCTTAAGCATGCATCTACATACATACATATGAGAGATGCAAGAGTTAATGCAAGTTTTAGGTAATTGATAACATTGATGAAACTTTTGAACACACACACACACACACACACTCATGCGCACACACACACACACACTTATGCAAGTGAAAGCTTCATTATGGCCAGGAAAATGTTGGGAAGGGAGGATGGCATAATTTCTCTGGCTTATTCCTCTTGCCTTTTTCATTTTGCGCATAAAGGGATTAGTTTACTCAGAGGTATCGTCCCGCCCCGAACCATCCGAACGTTTTCCTCATCCCACAACATCAGATGCTGGACATTAATAGCCCACACACTTTTCGGCTGTAATGTGTAAGTGTGTGTGTGTGTGTGTGTGAGTGTGAGCGAATTGCCTTTTTGTTTTCAATTTAGACAAGAATATTGACTTGAAGATGCCAGAATGTTGGTTGTTTTTTTAATTTTGCTGCTGCTTTTGTTGTTTTTGTTTTCCTTTTAAATTCTCTTTCCCCTTTTAAAGTTCCATTTGCAGAACAACAAATAATACTTGTATTTTGTATATATGTATGTATATCTTTTCGTACATCAACAACAAATTTCACACAAGGCTACATACAGAAAAATGCATATCAAATTACATTGAAATTCTCATATTCAAAAAAGTTGTTGCCATTCGACTTTTGCGGGCCACAAACAGAAAGAGAGAGATAGACACAGATATGGGGGAGGGGGTATTTAGCGTGAAAAGTTTCATTAAATGTTTAATTCTTGGATTTTTGGCATATAAGTAAAGTTCTTCTTCTCAGGAATGCAGAAAATTACTCATACGCCACATAGTGACATTTTTTTGTCGCCAATGGACACTTGAGTTATCAGATACTAAGCTCTCTGGGGCTGCCAACTTGCTGACAAAAACTAAACAGCTCACACATGCAGCTCAATCGTGGCCAGCAATCGCCTTGTTAAGTGTTGAGTTCAAATTTCTGGTAGAGTATTAAGCATTTCGCATGATAAAAATCTTTTGAGACGCCTGCTTGCTCGCTGGCTGGGGATATCGATTACATGCCTCAGGTGCGACCTCGTCAAGCCGGCTGCCTGAGCATTGGATATGGAAGATAGGGATGGGGGATGAAGAGGGGAAACACTACTCTAGGCACGCTTGTCTCAAGTTCAGTTTTTGCAGTCCAACTGTGCGGTAATCGGAGGCCCGGCCAACCATCTCACTCACTCTCTCTCTCTCTCTCTCTCTCTCTTTCTCTCAACTCTTTATCTCATTTGTTGTTTTCTCTGTCTCTGTCTCGGTTTTTTTTTTTTATAAATATCATTTGTCTGTTAATTTATGTTTGGTTTTTAATTTCTGATTTGTGCGTTCGTTCAGTTTTCTTGCCCTGACAGTTACTCAGTTGCCGAGAGTAGGCGGCAGCGGTGGTGGGGGGCGTGGCCAAGGCAGACAACCAAAGACAGAGATAAGACCACGGACCAAGACACAGCCTCAACGACAATTTTGAAAAAATAAAAACCTGAGCTCAACTGTGAAATTCTAAACCGAAATGCGAATAAAAATCAATTAATTAAAAACTGAAATTTTATGCCTTTCGTGTTGAACTGAAGTTGGAAATTGAAATCGGAATTGTTATGGTGATATCTTGTCTACAACCAACGGACCGACTGACGGTCTGAATCTATATGCATTCCTCCCTGGCTCTTTCAGCTGCCTCTTTCGTATTTTGTGCAATAAGAGCTGAACAGATATTTTTTTTTTTTTTCTTTTTTTGTTATGCATTTTCCGTAATTAATGCTCGAGTATCTTGCAGACACATTTGCCAATTGCTGTGCTCAACCATTTTCATTTCCATTTCCATTCCATACCATATATACTGAAACATATTCTTGTTCTCATTCCCAATCCATTCCCCTCTCATCCTCTCTCGTTGCCAAGCATTTCAAGTTTTCTGCAAAACTCTCAACTTACAAAAACATATCAAATTTTCGTTTTTATTATGAATCCGTAATGAACTGACTTGACGCTGAGAGTCTGAGAGTGTGTGATTGTGTGTGTGTGTGTGTATGTGTGTCTGTGGCAAGAATGCGACCAAGAATCACTATGAGAATGCACTGAACAAAATGTATGACAAATTTTTCGTTAATTGCACACAGCAATACTTGGCAAAGCTCTACTGAGGTAATAATTGGTAGAAGTTAATAAATTTATTTGTTTCCTATGAAAGTTTAACGACAGGAGCGTAAATCACCGATAATGATCCTTTAGTTACTATTTCTTTAACCTTTTATTATCAATTCAATACAGAATTATGCAAAGCTCAAAAGCGATTCCGAAAAAAAACATTAAAAGGAATCTTCTACTCATGTAACTACTCTCTGCAGAACTATTAATAAATTCTTTAAAATTAATCATCAACTTTCCCAATGAGAATTTTGTTATCTTCTCTATTGAACAAGAAGTGTATTGAATTTTCTTCCGGCCCGAAACCCACGCTTCTTCACTGCTATTGTATCAAGAGGGGGGTAGGGAGTTCGGGTAGTCAGTAATTAGAATAATTTTTGATTACTTTCAGCTCTTTATACCCCCAAATAGTCCTACGTACGTAAAATACATTTTTAAGTTATATTTCATTTTCAATATGGACGAAAAATAAACCCATGTAATTTAAAACTAAGTATTTCACTGATCATTAAGTTAACTAACTTTAGGGATAAGACAAGCGAAAAATGGAATCTCAAAATCAACATTAAGTTATCGAAAAATAAGTTTTTGAAAATAAGTAACTTTTAGGGTTAGTCCAACATTCTTCAACATTTAAAGACAGAGAATTCTTCAACTGTCTTTTGGTTTACTTTTGGACTAATTGTAAGATGAGCAAAGAAGAATTTTCTAAATTTACTCAGCGGTAAGTAATCATTTTCGTTGCATACTTTCCAGGTCAATATGAATTTCTGAATAATTTATTTTTACGCTTATAAAACATGGCAGAACAAAATAGTTAGATAACTATTTACTTTTATAAAACTGCATTCAAAACTTGAATTAAGTGCTTAGAACTCAAACTTATTTCTCAAATTACAAATATTTCATGGTGATATTAAAAAATATATTTAAAACTCAAAGTAAACCTTCTTGGCCAACTTAAATCTGTAGATCATAAAAAAGCATAAACCAGTTGCCTTTTATAGAATTGTTTGAAAACTGATCACTAGAAGAGCAAATTGAGGTCGAGCCCAGAATCTAGATCAACTGATCCCAAATATCCATTGACCTTGTAAGGGTTAAGCAATGCAAACTGTGCACTATTTTCATTTTGACACTCAATTTTTTGCTGACCTACTTCAAACTTAGCCGATGTCGAAGTTTATCTGATTGCGAGACTTATTGCGCTTGTCCTTATGCCGTTTGCCTTCATTGCCACTCACTGCCCTCGACTACCCACTGAGTGAGTCTAAGCAAGATTGGCGCTCTGTGTTATATGAGTCGGCCACATTAATACATGTCTACAGTTTCTTAAAAAATAGGAGAGAAGGCATTGTGGGGCAAGGGGACACAACAAGAAACCTAATAGAATAATGTAAAGTACCCGACAACGATGGCAATAGCTAACGACGACGATGGCGTTGGTGTTGGCGATGTGAGATGCCCGGGCAACCCAATACGCTTATAATAACTCACCCTGAACCCAGTAAACTGAACCGAACCGAACTGAGCTGAACTGAACTGAACAGAGAAGAGACGAGTCAAAGCTAAAACTAAAAACGAACTAAAACCAAACTGCAACGGAGCAGTCATCTCCTATCCAATATACCACCTCCTCCCCCCATCCCTCTGGTCGACGTCTCTGTCACCGTCTCGGTCTCCGTCTGTATATCCGTACAGTAGTTTGGTAAACCCAATCCGAGGCAGTGTCGTCGTTTCGACACCGACACCATGGCTACCACCACCACCCAAAAAAAAAAAAAAAAAAAAAAAAACACAAAAACAGTAAATATAAAAAACAACACCCAATGGCAACAAATTCTAGAATTACGCTAGTTTCTCAGTCTCTACTGTGTGTGTGTGTGTGTGAGAGAGAGACAAGCGCAAAGTCAGTTGGTTTTTAGTTTGTTGTAATCGAATATCGATAGCTAAGGATTGAATGTCGCCGCGTCCTTCTTTTGATTCTTACATGACATACTTGGTTCTCTATCTCTGTCTCTCTCTCTCACCCGTTCTTTCTAACTTCATCTATTGGTGAATTTTATAGTTTTTTCTCTCTCACTCATTCTACCTCTCTTTCTATCTTCATTTCTGGGTTGTTTTTTGCAATTTAATATGTTATATTATTTTAATGTATAACACACATCAGATATGCCTTGCTATATGTATGTGTGTGTGTGTGTGTGTGTGGGGGGGGGGTTATATTACATACCATACATATGTAATAGACGAAATTTCAGAATTTCGATGATCAGCAAACGTTGTTAAGTCTTTATATCTATAACTCTAAAACAAGTTGGGAATTACAACTCCATAAAGCAAAAACAAATAGGCTTACAACACTACAGCTTACAATAAGAGAAGAAATTAGGATTGGAAGAACTTAAGAATTAAAAGTTATGTAGATATATTACATATGTATGTGAAGTGTCTTTAAAAATTTAGTCCTTTATAGCTTGAACTTACTATAATCAATACTCCAATCATCATTTATCATTATTATTGAGTTAGACCCTGATCACAAGACAAGATTAATTTAATTGAAATTGATACAAACAAATAAATAGTAAGAGCTTCAATAAATCTCAAAAATATCCTTATTATAAGATTTACTAATTTTTTAGCAATGAAAATATTTTTATTACCAAAAACGAAAATAGTATTTCAGTATTTCTGGTCTTAAAATTGATTTATCTATGTCAGCTCGAGGTCTTTATTCAAAAATAAGATTGTTTCAAAGGCAACACAAAAAGGTGGTGCGGCTATTTGTTAGAGTTTTTAGTATGAAAATTAGTTTATTAAAAGTTAAAAATTGCTGTGGCTAAGGACGAAGTTACAATTGCTTAATTCCATCATTAATTTTCAGCAAAGAGAAAATCTCAGTCGAATTAGGGTATTTATCTAGCCGTGATTCTTTTATGGCAGTTTGCTTATGAGAATTCAAATGGAGCTAATGGGTTATATTATATTACCAAGAAATTTGTGTTGCCTGCATTGGTGCTACCAATTAGAGTTAGTCTAAACGATGCTCTTTGATCAATTTCTATAACAATTGTTTTTCTATTTTTGCATACTTTCGTCATCAGAGCAAAGATGATGATGATGATGCACATGCATCTGCACCTGTTCAAAAGGGGTCGAGCTGTTCAAACAGCTGCCGCCTTACCACCCGTTGACCGTCCCCACCATGAGTAGCTCAAATTATTTTAACGTTATTTTAATTTGAGCTCTCACCATTTCAGACCGACGACACCTGCCCTTCTGCCCTAGCTTCTACTCTTCACACCTGTCAGCCCTCCATCTCCCTCACTCTGTGTGTGTGGCGAGTGTGACTGATGCGAGGCGAGCTTTGCCAGGCTCACAGGTTGCCTCATGTTACGTCAACTACTACTGCTCCTGCTGCACTCAGTATCTCACCCTGTGCGTGTGTGTGTGTGTGTGTCCCTGCTGGCCTTTTTTTGCTTTTGTTGTTGTTGTTGTTGCTGGTCTCTCTGGCTCTGGTTCCTAGTGTTTTCTGTATAGAATTTATCATATTCTATTTTGTTTGTAATTCAATCTGCGGCGCTGTTATTAAAGTTCTGCTGCTGCTGCGGCGATATTTGAGCTGCTAACCCACTACCTAAAACCCATCTATCCTGCCCTCTGTCCGTTTTGTTCCGTATATGCATACATATATATCTAGGCATATATATATATATAGATATATATATATATACATGTGTGTGTGTGCGTAAAGGAAGCAAATGCGGGGGCGTCCCCAAGTGGCTGCCTAAGCCCGGCTCCGGTCAGGTTTTCATTTTGCCCATTGTCATTTTGTGTGGCCTCAAATTTCTCAATGCGTTTGTGTAACTGAATTCTTTATGCCTTAGTCGAGATTATACACATTTTAGTCATGATGACTAAGGCACTTTTATTTGGTTAACAATTTATAGCATAGTTAAGTCGACAAAAGATCGGAACAAGAAGTAACAACTTATAAGACGTTATCTCTATGTGACATTTCTACTCTTTAGACCTCATGAGTTTTTAAGCACTCATAAAATGTTTCGAAAAATTCCAAAATTTTCAAAAATTCTTCTCAAAAAGAATCTCAGAATTATCTACAGTTATAATTAACATTTAACATTTTTCTATCGTATAAATTTATGTCATTTCAACAAAACCCTAACATTATTCTATAGAGCCATCGTTTACTTGATACTTTATATATCAAGAAACATTTGATAGAATATCTTTTTAAGATCGCATCCGTCGAGATCTTATTGAAAAAGTTAATAAGGGAACAAACTATGCGATGATTAACATTATTTCAAACATCTAACAAATTCTTTGGTTTTCGACTTTGGTTTTATACTATCGATCTCAACTTGTCTTATAATTTTATGTATAAATGAAACTAAACTAATTAACATATTTGAACTGAACAATCCTTTAGTCATAATCATAATCTATTGACTAGATTGTGTCTAATCATAACTTAAGAACTGACTGATGCCTTGATAGCTTCTTAATAACTTTTTGAAAGTGAATGAGTTTCAAATTAACAACTAATAAACTAAAGTTCCAGCATAAATTATGAAGTTTTCTGTTTCATTAACCACGATCTCAATCCCCTAAAATAATTTTTTTGGTGTAATTTTCCACTTTCTTATGCCATAACGTATCCTTTTTTGTTTGTCTGTCATTCTTTCTCTCTTTTTTTGGGTGGTTTTCTTTTCGTGAGGACATTGAGCCGTGACTTGGTAGCCGCTGTCGCTGTCATCGTCATCGACGTTGTTCCCATTGTCGTTGGCATAAAGCGGAAACCTTGAAGCATATCACCTTACCACAGTCCTATCAAATAGCACCCATATTGCCGTTGTTGTTGTTCTTGTTGTGTAATTATATTTTTGTTGTTTTTTTTGTCGTTTAATATTCTTACAAATTATAAATAAATTGATTTCTTTTTTCTCAAACATACAGAATGAGCCAAATTTTTAATGAATGGGGAAAAGTTTTTTTTAACTTTGTCTTTTGCTCTTCTTTTTTTTTCTGCATTTGTTTTTGTTGTTGCTTGTGATGGAAACTTTAAACTCTGCATTTGGCCACAAGTTTGGCCAAGTCTCAGAAACCAAGAGCCAAGAACCTTCAGTTCATTATGATAATTTTTCTGTTTAATAAGTAGGTATCATAGCGTTCAACTGCAAGCCATTGGCTACAATTTCAATTCAACGATCAGATTACACGTACAGCAAAAAAAAAAAAGAAACAGAATATATAACAAAACAAAGCAACAACAATATGTGCATGTGCTATCTCTTTTCTTTGGTGTGGCATTAAATTAATTTTGCTCATTTGAAGTTGCACGAATGACAAAAAGGGGGTTAAAGAGAGACGAGGAGGATGGATAGAGGCGGGCTGCATCAATTTGCAACCCACTCAGAGACTCACACACTCACTCACTCATTCATTCAGTCTCTCGTTAAAATGATTATAAAAAATTTATCAATATAATATTACGAACAGTTCCCTCCATCATCTCATCTTACCACCACCACGAGCAACAACAACAACAACAACAACAATAATAATGATATAGTCATACAATGTTGTCGTAATCGTAATCGTTAGACTTTAATGCTAACTCCGCATCCGCTTACAAATGCCTCGAGAACTGCGCCAAACAACAAGTTTCAAAAGAAGGCCAAGAGAAGAGAATGCCAGCACATTGCAAATTGAAACGAATTTTTTTCCAGTCTCGATGCTAAATTTTCACTAGATTTAGTTGGAAATTGAATTGGTCAAGCAAGCAAATGGACAACTTTGCCAGGATATTGGATATTATAGCAGATATAGCCTTAACTATGGATGGATTCAGCTGCGTATGTTTAGGATTAGGATTTAGGAACTTCTCAGATCGCTTTCATATGTACTAGAGTGGACAAAAGTGTATAAAGATCTTTAGTGGTTTCTCTGTGGTGTTACCCGATCGATACGGAAAAACCAAATTGGCAATTGGCAAATTGGCTAGGCTCTTAATTACAATTGAAATCTTTTAATCAAAAAATTATTCAAGTTTATGTAATGAAGAACATCCAATGTTTGTTTTTAAGAATAGTTTGAGACTAATCTTAAAGCATGTACATAACTCAAAACCAAACAAATTTCATTTTATCTGAAAGTCAATCAAGCATTTACTTACTTACTTATTTACTTAGTGGCAGATAGGAACGTCAAAAAGAAAAGGATATAATTTATTTAGAATTAATTACAGTTTTTATATTAAAGATGTTCTTTAAGTTATTAGGGTCCAACATTTGGGACTGTAAGTAGATCTGCCTCACAATGCTCTACTTTCTGAAACTTTAGCTAATCCATCTTTGGAACAGTTTTTTAAACTCCTTAAAATGCCATTTAACAAACATTTTACACGATTTTCAAAATTTTCTATTATACATTTAGCTAAAATATTAATAATAGGACAATAATCCACCGAAAAGTAATAAGATCACGATAGAATCCATGGACAACGGGGACGATTTGAGAATGATTATACATAGCTTAACTTTATCACAATGCCGGAGAATACTAATTGAAGATGAGTTAATAATGGTAAAAGAAAATATGGTAGTAGATTCTAAAATAGAACTGCCATTTCAAAATCGATAAAAATGTATCCAAGTGAAAACTTTAAAAGTTGGCCAAGCTGACTATTTACATCTGAATAGATCGGAAATGTTTGCTAATACGATTTCAAAATGATTACTCAGATAAACAATGATTTCACAAGGTACATCTATTTGATCAAACGCGTGTGTGTATGTGTGAGTGGGTGCTTGTGTGTGTGTTATTCACCTTTTCTATTGAATATGCTCATTCTAAACATTGTCAAAATTCACGCCAACAGAAATAGCTGCCATAAGAAACAAAGCAGAACAAGATACAAATGTATCTCATTTGAAATTTCGTTAGTGGAAACATTAAGTTTTTAGTCTTACCTTAATTTCATCGCTGGGCAATTCTTTTTTGATCTGCACCGTTGGGCCAACACTGGCTGCATCTCTTAAACTGGATGGTGAAGTTTTGGCCGACATTTCGTTTATGTTTTTAGTCTTTTTCTATTCCTTTGCGTTTTGACTAGTTAGAAGAAGAACAAATTGTGTTATTTATAGAGCAAGATTCGAATTGTAGAGTGAAAAAGTGAATGAATTTCTTGTCCATCCATCATCATCATCATGAACATGGATTAATCCTTCTTTATATATAGTTTATATCGTACATATGTACAAGTTGTTTGAAAAAAAGAATAATTAATTACAATGTCTTTGCTTTTCGTCTTTCGTTCGTATATGAAAACAGTATATTTTTTTTTTCTTGCTCTTTGCTTTGCGTATTGTTTCGCATCCATTGGATACGGCAGAAAAAGAAGGAGAAAAACAGAAGCGAATGGGTGATATATTTATATACCCCCCCATATGTGTGTTTCTGTGTGTGTGTGTATTCGCTTGGCGCGCACTTTGGTGTCTTGTAATTTAATACCTTATACGAAACGTTACCAACCTATCACATAACACAAGACTACAAATTCGAATACAAACACAACAATAACAAATCGACATACATCTTGATAAAAGTATATATACACATCTGTACATACATATGTACATACATATATATTTAGGTATGTATATGCACACAAGAGTTTATCAGAATTTTCATTTTGGATTTTGAAAAACGTAATTCAAAACTTCGGGCATATTAACATCAAGAAATTGTAACTTTAATGTATTAGTTTGAAAATTGAATTTGTATTTCGTTATGTTTCGTCAAAGATTATTTGGGTTTCCTTATTTTTTTGTGTGTTTCATGTTTTCATTTTCTTTATAATTTCACTTTTCTTTGTTTTGATTCTACGCCTTCGTTTTATTTAGCTATATATATACACTTTAATGATTTCTCAAATAGAAAACGAAAATGCATTTCAAGGCATTGCATATACATATATAATATATACTATATATCGTTTTCATTTTCTTTTCAATTCTTTTTGATTATAGACATTTTTTTAAGGTCTTTATGGTTTCTTTGTGTGTTCTTCTTCTATTTTTTCGGTTTTCGTCGTTTTCTCGTTCACTTTGAAATACACATCGAGAAATATACTATATTCCAAAAATAGCTTTATATTTTCAAACCATATAATTTCTTTCTTTCTCCCTCTCTCTCTCTCGTTTCTTTCACTCACATCTATCTCTCTTGCACTTGTTCACTCACAATTGGCTTTCTTCAGTGTGGGTGCATGTGTTGTGTGTGTGTGTGTGTGTGTGTGTGGTATGTACTACTCTTTCTTCAGACTTTTTGCCGCTTTCAAAACACCAACAACAACAACAACTACAATATTAATAATAATATTAATAGCAACAACAAATCATCATCATGCACCATAATAAACATTTTCAATTTTCATTCTCACTTTTCACACATCTGATTCAGATTTATGTATATTTTTTTTCAATTTTATTCTTCTTATTTTTTGAAATTTTTCGAAATTTCTGAGAGACCTTCCGACGACAACGACAACGGCAACGACAACGACGGCGGCAACGACCAAGTGAACCACACGCGGCCGCGTTTCATGAACATTTGACGAAGCGAGAGCTGTGGCATGTGGATTTTTACTTGGTTCTGCCTTCGTTGTTGCTGCTGTTGCTGGCGTTCTGTTTGCGTATGCGCAGCTGTGGGTCTTTTGGTTTGATGACGTATTGTTTGGATGACCCCCCTCTGGCCGCCTACACCATAACTCATTCGCTTCCTGCCCCACTCACTCTGTCTCTCTCCCTCTCTCTTGTAAGGATATGCTCGTCTCATTGAGCAATGAAAGCGAAAACGAAATATTGTTCAAACAAACTAACAAAAAAAAAAAAAGAAAAATTTTTGAAAATTATGTATGTGATTGCATTCTCGTAGTTTAAAAATAAGTTGCATCATTTACCTGCCTCTCTCTTATGTATGTCTCTCTCTCTCGCTCTCTGCAGTGGTTTTTGTTAATTTTCAACTAAAATTTATTATTGCATTATGTCAAGTTGATGTTGTTGTTCTCTTAATTTATCCTATATATGTGTGTATGTATTGGCACAAACGCACTTGAAATCTATATGTATATACATTGTAGAAGATCAGAGAGAAACAGCGAAATGTGAAATTAATGGGGGGAAATTCAATTCTGACAGCCATAAAGGTCATACAAATGCATCTTGAGAATGATCGAAAGACAAAATGCAATGAAAATCCATGATGATTTTTTCAGTAGCCAAACTTAAGAGAATGTCTAAAGAAAAGTAATGAGAAATGTTAATAAAAACTGGAAATACATTCAATAAATGTTATCCAAACATAACTTTTCCGTTAAATAATTAATCTTTATTTTGATTTAGTTAGAATAAAGTGCAATATCATTAAATTATGATTTAACCTTATATTTCTATATCACATTGTAGTAGGTAAAATTGAAGTTTGAAACCATTCTTGGTACAGAGTTTCTCCAAACTATTTTCTTAAGATTAACGGTGCCAAAATGTAATATCGTTGTGATTCACATAACTTAATAATCAAGCACTTATACCCTAATAGGGTCCAAAAACAGTTGGCAGTTGATGAGGATCGTTGCTGATAGTCCCAAGCACTGACTATTCCACCTTCTACTAAATCGAACATCATGTAGTCGTGATAGCACTTTGGTAGTACCAATTGCCCATTGATTCGTACCCAGTACCACTTAAGTGTTGCCGTCCCGTGGCTAACTTGATAGTCCTCGTCATCATCATTATTGGGCATTGTTCTTTAACAGTTAACAAAGATGTAAAACCAGAGAGCAAGCCAAATGCTTAAATGGCAACATAATAATTAAGATTGCACAAAATAAAACAGAATCAAATGTATAATAGAAGCAAATGAGAAATTAAAAGCAGACACAGTTTGCTGCAGCTGCTGTGCCAATCAAATTAAAACAATGCAATAATTTAGATAAATGTAGCATTTAATGCAATGAATTTGATTTAATTTGAACATGAGCCAGATAGATTTATTGTTAGCATTAGTTTACAAATTCTTTTCGTTTCTTCTCCTAGCGTAATGTACTTAAAAATATTCTTTTGTTTACTGACTCATTAGCAATAGTTGATGAAAATTGCAATTTGTTCTCTAATTGTTGGCAACAAAATAGTTTTACTTGCAGTTTTCACCATGTGTCATCATACATACATTTATGATATATTTTCCCGTATTTATATCAAGGTTAAAGGTGAGTTTGACTCCTGGTGCTTTACATTTAATTAGTAGCAATTCAAAATTCAACAAGTATGCCAGTTTCAATTACTCAAAAACAATAATTATTAAAGCTATGCCGAGATGTGGACAATTGTGTAAATATTTAGTCATCGTAATTGCCATTGTATCAAGTGCCGTGGGTTCATTCTATATATATTTAAATGTTTACGAGATGGACGAAACTCAAGTTTATTCATTTATGTCTTGTGCGGGTGTTGCGGCATCCATTTTATATATATTTACCTGCATGCTGCTTCTTTGGGGCAGTCAGAATGTAAACTAATAATTGCACGCAATTTATGTATATTGATTAACCTAATGATTGATTAATTCCCGTTTGGCAGGATCGTCCAAACTGGATGATACCATGGCTCGTATTTACCTGGATTGGTGTAATATGCTATGCGAAGTGTTTTGCCATGGTGATTGATGCAAATGCCAGCCTTTCGATAGCCATGAGTAAACTTTAATAGTATTGCCACTGATTGCTTTAATTGATTCTTGAATCTTTTTGTTTTATTCATTTAGTTATTGGCATTGTTAACTGGGCCATTGTGATGCAAGTGTTTTTGAATTTGAAAAATTGGACGCGCCAAGATAATAGACAAACTGTTAATACCGAGAGTTCAGCAAACTTTCAATCTACATCTGCCAACTGAATCAGCCTTGATTTCAAAAACTTTAAATATAGGTTGCCGTTACATTTCTGACGATAACAAATCAACATGTTTTCAGCATATCGATAACAAATGGACATTTGTTCCGATAACCGATTTGCTTAGTCACGGAAAAGTGTCTGCACTAACAGGCCCATCAGCTGTTGTTTGTTTTGAAAAATTAAACAACTAACAATTAATGATAAAATGTCAAAGCTACCTAAAGCGGCGCTTAGTCTTAAGCAGGTAACTATTCCAAAGTTAATGGTTATCATATACTTTTGTTGTTTAATTCATTTACTCCACAGTTCATGCTGCGACAAGAGGTATTGAAACTATATAGGGATATATTTCGAACCATACGCCAAGTGCCGGATAAACATAGTCAAATGGAACTTAAAGCCTGGGCTCGTCATGATTTCGAAACGAATCGCCAACAGAGCGATGAAGTGGCTATTAAAATGCTTATACAGCATGGACGTCGTAGTCTCACCGAGCTAAAGACCAGCTTACAATTAAGTGCAGTGAATGCGGAGGAAAAATGATTTAGTTATTTTGTTTTATTTTTGAGCTCGTCAACCACTTAAAAAGGGAAGAAATAAATAGTAGTACAATGATTTGTTTAACTAAGAAAGCTATAAAAACCTTTGAGGTGTTGTAAGTGTCTACATTTCGCTGTACGTTAAGATATTAAAGTGCGTTGTTTTAGCAGTCTAGTAGTGTCTGTCGCAAGGCATGTGAAATTTTGCAGTCCTTCTCTCCTTAGATCAAGGGCTTCAATAGACTCAACCAGGCAACCTTTAGCAGTGCCAGGCCAAAGAGCAGGGAGCCGACACTGGTAATGATAAGTGAGATGAGATCTCGCTTGGCATGCTGATCCACGCGTCCCACAAGGAAACTGTGTATCACAGTGCTGGTGATGTGGGCCCCATCGAAACCAAAGCAGGGTATCGCATTCACCAGAGCCAGACCAATGCTAAAGACGACATTGTACTTCAAGAGCAGAAACCATGAATCTGGCCAAGCAGAACTTAATGCTGAATACCGTGGCACAAAGGCGGATACCCTTACCGAACGCACCACATCATAGGGATGGCCCACATAGATCACAGAAGGTAATTGTTCGCCACTTAAACGCTGGCGCTTAAACTGTAATATGGCCGTTGAGTTCGGCATCAAGGGTCGCAGGCAATGGCCCTGGGTGCAATCACCGCCAGTGCAATACTCACTGACGTCCTCCAAGGTGCGGCGTACATGCAGGCAAACATGCTGAGGCAACTCCGCCGGAGCTTCCGCTGTCATATCCTCGATTAGCTCGAAACAACTAACATTGGGATTTCTCTCATCACAGCACTGGAGACGACCGTCCGCGGAATGATGCGATATATCGATGCTTTCATCATTTTGACGCACAAAGTCCGCACTCACACAATAGCCCCGACGCACGGGCAGTGTTTTCTGTAGGCAGCTGCTCCATGTTTCCTCACTGCTAACGGCACAATCGTTTAGCTGTGTAATTACATTATCCACTTGTAGGCCCCGATCTCCGCCACCAGCGCGCAATGGAGACTTGGCGGTCAGCTCGGTGACTATCACATTTTGATTGTATACAAAAAACGGTGACAGTGTAATGCCCACCGAGGAAATGAGAAGATAACAAAAGCTGGCAAATAAAAAGTTATGCCAAATACCAGCGCAAAGGATGCGCAACTTGCGAAACCAGCGCAAACTATTGAGATGATCGTGAGATAGCTCTGTATAGGCCATAGGGAGGCAGTAGTAGAACTGTAACAGCGAAAAGATTAGAAGATAGTTTTAGGGCTAAATTTCAACCCACCTTTATACCAAATCCCGTCACTGGCACGTCCTCAAGCACTGCAGCCAGGGCATGGCCCAATTCATGTACTACCAGGCACATGACCAGTGTTGCTATGTAGTAGCCAATCTCCTGAAGCGGCAGATTCACACCCGGCAACAGAATCTCTAATTGCACTAAAGAAGCGGCATCTGAGTCTAAGGATGCAGATGACGTGGCCGTCTCTCCGCCATTAAATATAGTTATAATCAGTAATATAATGCCAATAGGCAGCAGTGAAAAGGCGAATAACACGCCTACATTAAAGCTACGGACTAGAAAATTTCTTGTACAACTATGGCCAGCGGAGCCCCAACGCAAAAGCATACGATTGAAGGCATTTGTGTGCCAATGGACACTCATAAAGTTCACGGTGAATCCGGTGTTCTTTAGAAACGCGTCGTACGGATAGTGCATGCAACTCTAGAATGGAAATATAATATATAGGTATTTATAAACCAAATCTTAAGGATGAGCAAAAAGATCCTACATACCTTAAAGAACCGATCAAAGAAATATAAAATGCAATATATCGATGTCAATACTACGAAGAATACCACGGGATCCATCGTAGCTTGCGGTTGAGAGTCTAAGACTAGCTAACACACACACACACACCCACACAGAGAGACTAATGCAAACCTTTTCTATGGTTAATTTGCCATATTTTTATAAAAATCCCAATTTGTTGTCTTTTCGTTTAGAGATGGACCGTGCGACCAGCGTGCAGAACTAGAGATGAGCAGTTTGTCTGTTACCTGTCACTGGAAATTCAAAAGTCACAGTTTACAAAAAATAACGAAATAAAAATCTTACGGACATTTGTCGATATTAAATTATAGTAAGTAAATGTTTTTGGATATTTATAGAAAGAATTGCCAGTGTCTATGGGTTAATTACAATAATGCCAATTACTTTTGCAATTGATATGAAATATGAACAGTTTTAGTATTGACAGTTTTTTATATAGAAATGTTTTTCCATGTCTGCGGATCTCTACAATTATCATTGGCAGCATCTCAACTGCTGTGGCATTTTATATCTTATTTAATTGTTTCGGAAGTTCACACTGTGGTGATAAGCAGCTCGTGAAGACACCATTATATATGCTAGAAATTGGTGCCCTTATCTACATAATAGCTTCGTCGATACTTATAACTGGAGTTTGGCTTGTTGGTATAATCACTATGATTAAAAACTAATCTATTAATTATCTATTATATTTTACAGAACCGTCGCTGGAGCATCATTCCCTGGCTGGTGTGTCTTCCCTATGGAATATTAGCATATTCCGTAGCTATTGAACCCTTTTCAACATCTAGTAGGAATGGTTTAATTGCCTCTATCAGTGAGTAATACATTTTTTAAGCATTTACAATAGGTTTCCTGACCCCTTACAGTTTTTAACTTAACCTTTTTTGGGATTACATTGCTATATTTCCGATCTGTGGAACCCTCTCGAAGATCATCTGGGGAAAACGTTTAATAAGCCACATTTCAAGCATTATGGGAAAAGTGGAAAGTATTGTTAAATTTATATGCATATTTATTGGCATGCTTTCATCAGTAATGGGTATCGAATGCTTCTATGCAAATCTTATGGTGGCTCAAAACGCAAAAGCGGATCCTTTGATGACTTACTCCTTTATGGTATTGTCCGCTTTTTATACAATTTTCAGTCTTTTGCTCGTCAGGGGATCTTTGAAGGTCAGCTAATCAATGAAATTAAAATCTAATTATACTAACAATCTTCTTATAGAGAAGCGGCTACTACTTAATACCCTGGATTGTCTTTGTACCAGCAGGCGGTATAAGTTATGCAAATTTTTTCTCTTCACTCATCAATAGCAAAACAGGCGTACTTTTAGGCCTAGGTGTGAATGAATGTCAACATGTACATATGTATATATTTTGAATTTGCATTAATATTCAATGCTGTTTTTTTTTTTTTTCCTCAGTTTTGTGCATTTTCAATTGGACCATTGTGCTCCAATTGTTTTTGAGCTATAAAAATTGGTTGCCCCTCGATGCCAAGGAGGATGAAGATAATAATGAAACACAAACAGCTGTCTGACCTGACCTAAGAAAATGCCGAGCAAAATAAAATGAATAAAACTGGCGCGTTGCAATGTGGAAAAACACATTCATATACTCTTTTCCCTCTCTTTTTCTTTCTTGGCAGGAAAATTCACCTTTATAATCATTGAGAGAGACCCCTCCGTCGTTTGAGCCGAACGACCTTAGGTTTCAGTCGAGAATTTGAAGCTGAACGACTAACACCTATAGCGTAGAGCCATAGAGCTGTAACCAAAAGTCCTTTGTGTGTGTCGAACAAAAAAAGATAAAAGATAATTTTGCAATAGGAAAAAGTCTGCTCTCTGCTTCTCCAACACTTATTTTGTTGAGAAAAAATTAAATAAAAAGAAAGCTTCTAAAAGAAACTAAGATTACTGCAACTCGTTTATAATTTCATCAGCTTCAGCCAAAGTTTGTTTCAATATCGATTTGTCCGAATCATCAAAATCAAATAAGAGGAAGAGCCAAAGAGGAAATAGGAAGCAGTTTTCGACACAAGATGCTCTCACAAGCCCCACAAGTTCCTTGCGAAGCCTTAAGCAATCCCAAAACCAACTAGAAATAAATATTAAACAAAAATCACAATTCAGTGCCAAAAGGATATAAGACAAATAGAACGAAAAAGAGGACCACGATTAGGACCACAACGAGCACAAAAGTTAGCTCAAACTAAGCATATTCAAAACAAAATTGGGCCATCGAGGGGAGGTCCGCTGAAGAAGAAGAAGAAGCAGCATCATCAGCTCCAGCTACAGCTCTCAGCTATACTTTGTCTTTGTGCAGTGAAGTCAACCAGCCGAGTTAACCCAATGCATTTGGGTGCACAACAACAATTACGCCCCAAGCAACAACAACAACAACGCGAGCAACAAGAGAAACATCAAAGACGTTTCACATTTAGTAAAGGACGACGACCATGTCATCCTTACAGCGTGACTGGCATTTACAGGTAAAAGAGATAACCCATCAATGTATTGGCTGTTAAGTCATCCACAGAATCACTCCCCACCCACCAAACAAAAAAAAAAAAACACTACACTTCCGCATCTTTTTCAAACATCATCCAAGACTCAGACTGGAGTGGGCCAATCTCGGAATTATTGAGGTAGTTTGAGTTGGCTTGGTAGGCTTCATATATACATATATGCATTTCTGTTTCTCTTTATTTTGTTGATTTTGGTGAGCATGCGCAGTATTTGGAACGAAACCAGTAAACAATGGCCAGTATTGGGTCAACATCAGGGACATCAAGGGCAAAGAGGATGTGAGTAGGGGCTGGGTGGTTGAAACATATGGCTTTCTATTTAATCATCAGGTAAATTGATATAGTCATTTGATGATGGGTATTCGATTCAGCTACATTTGGCGGAAAACCCATTTGCATAGTAATTTGTAACTGAAAGACTTTAATAGATAAAGTTGTAAACAATAAAGAACGCTAAGCAAGAAAGAAATTTTAATTGCTAAATGTTTCATGAATTGGAGCTGCTTTAGCATTAAAGAGTCCTCTAAAAATAGAAGCAATAGGAATATAAATTTGATCTTCAAACAAATAGGTATTGTTAGCCAGATGATTTAGAAACTTTTTCCTATCCATGGAACCTCTGCTAACCTTAGATTAATACAAAAATTGATTTTCTTTGATGAACAAATTTGATTATTATCACACTAAAATTTAATAATAATAATGTGATAATGATCGTATTTTTATTCAAGTTCTTTAAAAGCATTCAGCTTTCACAAGATATTTTGAGTTTAATTCCCATATATTTCAACCTTTTCGAAGCGTATTAAATCTTGTTTATTAGCCGACTCCTTTTAATCTTACAAACTTCATTGTCGTAGACAAAAAAAAAAATCAGATAATGCACATGACATTTTTAAGGACCAACAAGTTCTTTTATCTCTCATAAGCTAGAACTACTTGAGAATCACAATTAAAAGAACCAAAAACAGAAAGGCATTTCTTGTATATACTTTTCTTCAAAATTCTTCGGAAATTCTTTTTAAATCATTTAACATTTAAGTTTTAGATGTTTTTCATCGTCACACAATCAAGTTTTCCGTACTAACCGTACTAACAAATATCATGTTGTACCTTTGTAAGCGAACTCAATCTATTCCAACTTATTAGATGATATTCGAAAGTCTCAAAATGTTCTAGAAGACTTTATTTAGAAGCAAACGGAAATAACTCAGTATCCTATTCCTAATACCAATTATGTTTACAAGATTACCCTCTATGCAAATACTATCATACTGTTTGACATAAGGATAGTTTCATCGGGAATTTTGAAAAGGACTTAGGATTTTTCTTAACAAACATTTTCTTCGGTACAAGCGTTGAAATACCGTCAAGACTTTCATAGAAACATAGGTACATTTGTTTACAAAGTGTTGCCTGTGGTAGAGTTCTGAATGGCTTAAAAAGTAAGGTTTCAAAAAGTTGTTACCAAGTTTCACTTATATATGCATATATAAATGTTTAACGAGTCCTTAGTCATTTCGTTTAACGGCTGAACTCTCTAGGCGAGAGTGTATCGTTGGAAAAATTTTCTTTACATTTGTATGTAAGGCACACTCTTGGGACAATTAAACCACGTTTCCACTTAACTCTTTGGCTAACTGATTTCAAAATCCAACTTTTTTAGCTGATTGTTTTAATATACCAGTCAAAAGCGACGACTATTATCTTCATCTCAAAGTGGAAATTAAAATAGAAATTTTAAAGGAATTTCCCTTAATTAAGGTTTCTGAAACTTTAAGCAACAAGTTAAATAAAAAGCAGCAAAGAAAAATATTTTTTTGTAATTTGCTTACATTGACCTTGAGAGGAGCATGAAAATTGTGTCACAAAGCCCTTTGTAATTTTCCTGGCAATTTAAGATGGAAGATTCCTGGGTGACAGCGCGCACACAATGGCGTCTTAGGCTGTGACATTTTACAAGGTCATTGTGAGGGGGTGTGGCGTTTGGGGTGTTTTTTTGTGGCAAATGGACAGGCGTTTTCTGTTTGTTGTTTTTCTGCCTTTGCAAGGATGCTCATTAACTTTGTCAGCCAGGCAGCAACCCAGTTGGTTGCATTCAATAGTTGCATGTTTCATGACTTTACATTTTTTCCCCTATTTCATGGAATTTTCCGACACCAGCAGAATATAACCTACATATATTTATGACCATTTGGAAAACAGTATATTGACATGACAACCATAATGATGATTAGAATAGTGATGATGATAACAAACACGTGTGGATATAATTCACCTACATTAATTTAGCTTTCTATTCGTTTCGCGTGTCGTATGTGTGATATTGCGTATACGCCTTGATAAATTGCCTGATGATGGCAAAATCAACATTGATTTGTATTGCCTGGGGAGGAAGTACAATAATGTTTGCCTTAAACTTGACCCTGAATTGCATTGCAGTCGATTGGCAATTGGCAAAATGGTTGAATGGAAAATTCCCCGACGTCATGGCAAGCGCACAGCATGCATCACCCACCCACTCATCCACCCACTCACTCTAGTCACCAGTCTGCAACTCTGCAAGAAAAATGGCAACTTATTTCAATCGATTTAACAAACAAAGTATCACAATAACAACAAATGTCCATTCCCCTCCTAGAAAAAAACTCTTCCTTAGCTCTGGGGTAATTACAAGCATGAAAAGTAAAGGCAATGAATCACCTGAGGAGAAGCAATGTTATTTCTTATTATTTCTTCTTCTGTGTTTTTATATTTTTTTCAAAAACAACTTAAACTTAACTCAATTAAATAAAATGGAGTGTATACATTAGGGCAATGCAGCGATGTCGTCGTCCTTTTACTTTTTTTTTTTTTTGTTGTATTGTGGTCTGGAAGTTTGCGTGTCGTGCCTTGGCAATCATTTAGCATTCGTTTGCCAAATTGGTCACAAATTGGGACTTCCTTCCTTTTTCATTTTGTGAACAGAGTGGTTCATCTTTCATGTGGCGTTTGTCTCTTTCACACTTGCAGGGTTCACGGGGATCGGTTTACTGCGCGAGTGAACCGGACCCAACTGGTGGAGTCCAGTACGAGTCGGGAGGGCTCATTCTCGACAATCGTCTGCCCAGCGGCTCAGCCGTTGGCTCAGTTGGACCACACGATGGCAGTGGAGCTGGAGCTGGATCCCTATTCTCGATTGTCTCGGCACCACCAGCAGCCCCATTGCCGGCACCTGCGCCGCCGACAGTTGTTGAGCCCCTGGCCGAGTTGGACGTCAAGCAAATGGAATCTTTGTATCTGCCATCACCATCACCGTCACCCATGCGACGACCCGTCACTCTCACCCTGGATGCACCCTGTTGCCCGCGTACTCTACACTCCAGCCTGCTTGAACATCAGATCTCTGAGTTGGAGGAGGATGACAATGAAAACCTGTTAACCGTATCGAGCATTACGGCAAGACCGTTGATAGCAAAATCTCATGAATTGCGCAGTAATCGCAAATCCTTGGGCGGCAGTACGGCGCAAAGTAAATGCGTTCGTCGGAGCAAGGAGCGTGAAAAGTCGGCCACACAGCAGAAACGTCTGAAACAACCTTCGAAGGATCGAGATTCGTCCACAACAACCACCACAGAGGCGACCATTGATCCGCCAGACGGTGGTTATGGTTGGTTCATTGTGTTCGGAGCATTCTCTGTGCAGTTTTGGGTGGCCGGCTTAGTGAAATCCTATGGCGTACTTTATGTAGAGATAATGGAAACATTTCCCAGCTCTACGGCCACTGTGGCCTCTTGGATACCCGCCATATTGTCGGCCCTATGCTTGGTCTTGGCGCCCCTATCGAGTGCCCTGTGCCAGCGTTTCTCCTGTCGCGCTGTGGTCTTTGTTGGCGGCATCTTTTGTGCCATGGGCATGATATTGAGTTACTTTGCCACCAGTTTGCTTCATCTACTCTTTACCTTTGGCATACTAACAGGTGAGTTGTTTATTTAGTCGCCCAAAGCAAATAGTTCTGACTAAAAGCAATTGTGTCTCCTCCCCCACTTTCGTAGGTATTGGTGGAGGCTTATCTACCACACCGGGCATTGTAATTGTCTCGCAGTACTTTGATAAGCATCGAGCATTGGCCAATGGCATTTGTGTGTCGGGCACAGCTGCTGGTAGTTTCATTTTACCTGTGCTGATTAAACATTTGGTGGAATATTGTGGTTTCCATGGCACCATACTCATACTGGGAGGTTGCATGTTGCATGTTTGTGTCTCGGCTACACTCTATAGACCCATCAGTGCCTATGCAGAGCAACAGCATAATGGACATGATGATGATGAGGAGCATGAAGAGATAGCTAGTCGCAAGCCTTTAAGCGAGGAGATTAATCCCAGCGCCACAGGCATGTTAACCACTTCCACCTATCTTGGAGATACCTGCGATGTGGTGGTATCTAATAATGAGTTGAATGACAAGTTCATAGAGCATCTGTTTCTCGAAGAATCCAAGAATCATATAAACTACATGGCCAGCCATCAACCAGGTGAATTTTTAACCTCTTAGATAAGATTAAAATTAGAATTCAAGTTATTCAACTAACACTATTTCCAGATAAATCAGCTCAGGAGAGCGACGATGAAGTCAAGGATATCATTGGCGAGACCACATTCATAAAGCCCATGAAAAAGGTACGTAGTTCGGGTCTCTTGCACTCTGTGGAGGATCTTAGCACAGATTCAACTTGGGTTTATCGCAAACACTCTTCGGGCACGGACTCCAATCGTGGCAGTCGTCGGCGACGTAATGTTTTTGCCAACGATGAGGTCATCTCAAAGATACAAACCCATCTGGAGAAAGAGAAACCATTGTCGCCACCATCATCACAACCACCGCCAGTTAGTCGTGGCCTCAGCAAGAGCATGGAGATCCCCACCCCAGTGAGTAATCTTAGTGAACTTAAGCAGATGGATAGCGGTATGTTGAGTTCTCAATTGGTGGCGACGGGTTATCATATGGATGAGGATGACGACGACGATGAAGATGGAGCCGAGGATGGAGACAAGATGCCACGCACTTGTTGTGAACGTATTGAAATGTATTTGGATATCAGTCTACTTCAAGAGCCAAGTTTCATTTTGATGTGTCTATCGGTCACTCTGATGTCTGTGGGTTGCCCCTATATGTTGTACTATTTGCCAGCTCATGTCATTTCCATAGGTGAGTGGAACTAGGCTAACATCCAGGAACATCTTTTGACCCTTCTTTTTCTTGCATTGAAGGTTACAATAAGAGCGAAGCTGGCTATTTGGTAGCTGTAAGCGCTGTTTTAGATCTTTGTGGACGTCTGGGTCTGGGTTGGCTATCCGATTTGCAGCTTTTCGATCGCAAAAAGACCTACACTCTATGGTAAGTGGTCGTTGATTTTGAAGAAATGCATTAGATTATTTCATTTCTTTGTTTTTTTTTTTTAGCATTTTGGGAGCTGGTCTAGCTGTGCTTACCATACCTTTTGCCAAGACTCTTATATTGGTGGGTCTATCGGCAGCAATCTATGGTCTTTGTCTGGGTAGTTGGTATGTCTTGATGCCAGTCCTACTGGCCGATGTCTTTGGCACAGATCGCATTAGTTCGAGTTATGGTTTGGTACGAATGTTTCAAAGTATTGGAGCCATCTCAGTGCCTCCATTGGCTGGACTCTTAAGGGATTTGTCGGGCGATTACGAGATCTGTTTCTATTGCATGGGCTCCTGCATGGTTCTTGGCTGCACTCCTTTGATTGTTTGGTCTATCCTCGAGGCACGTAATCATCGTCTCTTTGTACAGCGGGATGAGGATGAAGATGATGACGAGGACGACGACGATATGGGAGTGGCCTAAAATGTTACAATTTATTACACACTATATATATATATATATACATATATGTATATACTTACATACATGTATATATGTATATAGTTGAAAAATTACTTATATTTTCAATAGTTCCTGAGTTAATACCGAATATTATTTTCGAATTCCTCACCGAATAACTCGCTATATATCACTAATCAACTATCCAACAACAGCTTTCTTTTTCCTCTCATATCTCATACAATATACTAAATATATTTATATATGAATGAATATCTGCCTACAAAACAAAAAGGGACAACAAAAAACCAAATACTTATATAAGCACCAAAATGTTGCGCAAAAGAACTGAGTTAAAAAAAGACATGAACAAATTCTAATATACATATATATATATCTATGGGATTTACATATACAACAAAAAGAAAAAAAGACAACTATACCCAACTAAAAAGAAAAAAAAAACAAAATGAAATAAACCGTAATAAACTGCATACTAACTAACAAATACATATGTTTAGTTCTAGGTACCCCCGCCCATCATCATGCCCCATTCATCTAAAGTTTATTAACAATATACTTAGAAGATAGCAAAAACAAAAACAAATAACTAAACATTGAGTTTCGTTGGTTCGGGCATCCTAGCATTAATCTAGTTGTAAATTAGTTGTTGTGAGACATTTACCCAGAAATAAAATATTAAAAAAAGGAAAAAATTACCAAAAAAAAAGAAAAACAAAACAAAAATGAAGAGAGAAATTTTACTTTTGACCGTAACCTCTATTACTTTGGTTAGTTCATTAATTATGCCAAACAGACAAATTGTTGCTGCAAACGTGGCTAGAATGTTATAATTTATAATGTTTGCCCTTTTTGGTATTTTGGTTTTTTTTCTTTCGTGTAACTGTAATGTGAGTCAGGGTTAAAGGTGGTCAATTTATTGAGAAATTGGCCCAAGCCAAAAAACACTTGTTTTCAATAATTGTTATTTCGTTGTGCAATGCAATTTATCATATTGAACTTGATGGTTATTGGGTTAATTCTTAAGATGCCGACAAGGATAAATTGATCGTCTAAAGTTACAGGTTAAGTCCTTTAAGGATGTATTGAGAGATTTTTGTGTCATTATATAACCTACATATCTGTGAATTAGAAAGCTAAAGGTTTTTAAAGAATTTTTCAAATAATTTTAGACGATTTTAAATATGTAAATATTAAGTTACAAAAATGTTTTTATCAATTTGATTTAAACTTAGCATATTGGCAAATTAAAAGATAATTGTATAAAAATTTTTATTTCAGAATAATGGCAATAATAATTTTGAGTTGATTCTTTACGTAAATTTGCACAAGTATACATTTTCCGGGTTTTAATGGAAAGCAGAGAACGTTTTAATAAGAAAGCAAATACATTACTAAGGAGCTTAAGAGCGTTCAATATATGACGGAACTGCAATGTGAGTCAAAAAGAACACATTCGAATATACACGACTCGAAATGAATTGAGTGAGTATGAGTCAATAGCAGAATTAGTATAAGTGAGTGAATTAGTTCGGGCTACACTCAGTCACACCTATGTATGTTGATACGAAATGAATGAGTCGAATGAGTTGACAGGTGTCGAATGTATTCGAATGCCAAAGCGTTGACTAGAACAATAACAAAACAAACGAATAAAACCAACATAGTACTCTTGTAATTAGATATATTCTCGGTTTGGATAATTTTTTCCCTTCCATTTTTGCGACTGCTCCGATTTCTGTGAATGCTTTCACTTTTGATTAAATTCTCAATTCGTTCTAAGCAGCATTCACTCTCACTCAGTTCGATTTGTTTGACTACAGAAACAATACTCATACACACTCACTCAGTACGAACCTCTCACTCCCTAACTTCGATTCAATTCGAGTGTATTCATTTTATTTAGCATGTGAATGAAACAATGCAGATGTCTAGTTCACGCGTCTCATTTTATAAGTAATTTACGGGTTTACGATTTTCGAGTTTTTAATGCATAACACTAATCTATAATAATCTACCAAACTTAACAAGTTTTCAGATTGATTCATTAATATGATATCCTTATTGATTTATGTACATATCATTCCTAGGATATAAATGCATACAAGTCAATTTGTATTATTTGTATATTTGTATCCTTTTGTCTACTTCTAATTGATCGAATTATTTACTTCAATTTACTGCAGCCTTAATAGTTAATGTCTTTAATTAAGGTGACACTTCTTTTGATATTCGCCTTATTTGATTTCTATGTCAATTGTCTCTTTGGCAATCTTTGCCTTGCCAAAAATTTTAAAATCATAGTAACCAAAATAGATAATTATTCTCTATTCGACATATGTATGTCTAAAATTTTTATAAACCAAAATGATTTATGCCGATAATTGCTGTTGCTGCATTGAATTGAGATGCGGCTGCATATTAATAGCCATTATAGATGTCTTAATACGCGGTGTGGATCGTTATTTTGTAGATCGTGAGTTGCATATATAAAAAGACATGGTCAACGAATATGAAATACATTAGGAAATCTGTTTATGTATATGCAGCTGATACCTGGATGGGTTTTGTTTCCCTGGTGGTAAGTGGATCTTATGCAATTTGCTGCGTTCTACTTGTGTTGGGTGCCGTTTTGGTAAGACATGAAACGAGTTCATTCCGATCCTTTTTCTAATCTGTTTGATATCCTTTTTAAGTATATGCGATTCTTATTGTTACCCTATTTGTTGGTGGCTTTAATGCGGCTATTCACATTGATTTGGCTGGCCATCTATGTGATTATGGATAATGATGTTTACGATTATGTTGTCTTTGATGCATTTCAAGCTGGTAAGAGGAGAGAAGATATCGCTTAGATATCCTATTATCCTAGTGATTTCTTTTAGTTCTAGGTCTATATTTCTGTTTGGTGGTTTATTCCTTTTACGATCGTTTGTCCAATGAAATTTGAAATATTTTGATTTGTAAATTTTGGTTTTAATAATTGCCAACTATAAATAATATTTACAATTTGTTTTTTTCTCTCAACCTGGCTAAGTGTATATTAGAACTAGAACTGTTCCAGAGTTCTTGGTGCTGGTGGAGCTCCGTATTCCTCGGCTGGAGCAGCTGGTGGACCATATTGGGTAGCCGGTTTCGGTTGCTGTTTGTACTTGATGAAATAGACCTCTGGCTTGCTAGGCTCTGTGGGCGCCGGCGATGGCAGAATCAGAGGCTGTTGCTCCTCCGGCTTCTTGACCAGCACATAGACCAGAGTCTTGTGCTCATCCTGCACTGGTGGCGGCAAAACTTGACGCACTGGCACTGGTGGATTGGGAGCCTTAATGAAAATGATCTTGTAATGCTTCTTGGGCACAGCTGTCTGGATGGGTGAAGCGGCAGGATATAACTCTGGCTCCTCTGGCGGCACATGCACATAGACATTCTTGGTGACAATTGACTCCACAGTTGGTGCGGCTGGTGGGCCATAGAATTCGGCGGGTGGTCCATAAACTGGCAACGGTTGAGCCTGTTGTGGTGGTCCGTATTCCTTTTGCGGTACCGGCGGTGGACCATAGCGTGATTTTGGTGGCTCTGGTCGGGCCAGGACTACGGCCACGGAGGCAATTACAAATACTATAGCCAGCTGGAATTTCATGATGCAAAACGTTATCGACTCGGCTCGTTGACGAATGACTCGTTGCTTGTGGGTCAATCAAGCATTTTATACTCAGATTGTAGCTCCATTCCGTTGGACTCTTTGCATAATATTGTTGATGGCTTCCCAATCGAGTTACGCGAGTTACGCGCCTCTGCCACTTCGCATACAAATTAGCCACAAATCACAAATCAGTCGTCTCTGGCCCGGCTCATTGTGCCCAATTCATGTCATTTCACTTGTACAACGAAAACGAAATTGCAAACCTCAAAAAAAAAAAACACCAGATATACAAATATATAGGAGGGCTCGACGCGTGTATGACTTCATATGATTTTGATTTGGATTACTGTATGCATGTCCGGCACGTTCTGTCTGACTTGGTTTTCTGGGCTTCCCGGCCTTTTTTTGTTTTATTTTGTTTAGGTATTTGCCAAATACTTGCATACATATATATAATTGTCGATGTCATTGTCCAACTGTAAATTATTATACAACAAGGCATTTCATACTTGAACAATTTTAATATTGTTTATTGCTCTTCAATCTTAAGTTAAGGTATTTCTTGTTTTTGTTTTGTTTATTTGCCAATTGTAAGAGAAAACAAAAATATTTCAGGACAGTGGTAAATATTTTCCATACTTTACTTTGAATACTCTTTATTATCATAATCAAACTCAGTTTCAAGTTTGGAGCGAAGTTATTAAATAAATCCAAATTTCATGAAACTCTAGGCAACTTTTGAAGTGTCTAAAAAATGCATGTGTTTCGTTTTGAGTTTTTCTTTCAATATGCAATTAAATCTTAAAAATATAATAAAGCTTGATGATCAATTCCAAATGACTGAAATAAGATGTTGAGGTATAACATTTTGAAATTGGACATTATGAGTCTGACAACTATTTAGGTAGATTGACCAAAAATTGGAACCGAATTTAACCTACTTCCATTTATGTCTTAAATGTTGCAGAGGAAAGAGACATTCTAATTTGCCTTGGGCCTCTAAAACCTCTGAAATGACTTCAATTAGTTCTATCAGAACCAATCGAATATGTCAAATATTTGAGATAGTATTAAATATCTAATAATCAGAGATTTGTTAACTTTTTGAAAGTTAGCTGCCCCGCGCTGGGATTATCGGGCACTAACTTTTATGTCCATTGGGCCAGCATCAGTAACGAAATCTTTTTCGTACTTTTTTTTAAGGAAATTTTGTCAACAATTACAAAAAAGTATTTTTTAACATTTGAAGTATTTCATACTTTTCGCAGACCTTGTTTTCTTCAATCCTGCAGATTATCATTATTAAGAGAAGCTAATAGTTTGTTTTTTAATTTCGAAAAAGTTCAAGAACATGGAGAAGAAAGGTTAATTTTTTATTATTCTTATACTTATACCAATTTACTATTATTTGAGTTGTCTAAGTGACCCATTTAAGGAACTCAACAGTGAAGATGCAGATTCAAATCCTCGGCTTGTGTAAGGGGGTTATAAGTTCTTTCGCAGTTGCTAAATAATTTTATTATTTTTTTGGTTTATTTCACTTTTCATTTCTTGTCATTATTTGATGACTTATTGTTAACATTTTGTTATCCAAAATACACAAAACAATTCCCACATAATCGAGTAAGAAAAAAAGAACAAGCACGACGGCTTCAAGATGATCTATTTGCATCAATTTTTGTGTTGCGTCGATCTTCGGATTGGGGCAATTGCTGTGGGTATAGCTCATATAGTGTTCGATTTGATTGGTCTTATTTTCGTGGCCATTTATGGTGAATCAGGTTAGTCTAATCGGGATTCTTCAAACATTTTTCAAGCCCATTCCTTATGCTGAAAATCTCTTTCAGGTGCACCCGATCTCTGCCATAAGCTATTTATTGTCTTTATGCTTATTCACATAGCAAGTGCAGCCTTTTTAATTTACGCTAGTATGAAGGTGAGTCGATTTAAAATTATAAGTTTTTTTTTTGTTACCTTTTGTTCTTTATTTTATAGCTTCTGCCCAGATATATGCTTTTTTATATACTATGCACCATGGTCCAGGCCATGACAATGATAATACTCATTATATCGGATATAATACTAAGAATTTGGTATCCTGTTATCATTATCTATGTGCTTATGTTAAGTGAGTAATTACACTTGTCTAATTGTTAGTTATCTAATATTTATACCCATTGACAGTAATATGCTTATACTTCTGGCTGGTGTCTTACTCATTCTATGCAGCACTTGGCGGTCCCATATTTATTTAATTGTATTATCAAAATTTTAATGTGCCTAACAATAAACAAACAGAACTAAGCATTTGCCTTATCAGTAAAAATTATTGTCATCGATAACACAAACACAAAAAAAAAAAAAAACCAAACAATAAAAATATGAAGTTGGGACTTTTGAAAAAATGTTGCTGCTGTGTGGGTCTACGACATGGTTGTATTGCCATTGCCACTGTTGATTTCATAATCAATATCGTTTTGGTCAATATTGGCACTGGTAAGAGCTGGCTAGTATGAGATCATCCTAATAACACACTGTCTACTCGCTTGTCTTGTCACCTGTGTATAATATGATAACACGATTTTTATGAAATTTCTTGGTTTGTTACATTTTGAAAACACTGACAAGTTACAAAAAGTTAACAAGTTTTTGTCATGGAAGAAAAATTGAAATCAAATTTGAGTTTACATTATAATTTGATTATTGCTATTCATCAAGGATAATTAATTAGAGATATAGGTATTCAAAGACAAGCAGAGAAGTTATATAGCAAAATACGGAAAATTCTTGAATCAAATTATGCATTCAGATTTATTTTTTATTTACAGATCACATTGCTGTTCGCATTGAACATGCTGTGGCCATTTGTCATTGCATTGGGTGTCTATTGTTACTCTTTGGTGCCCTTATTGTTAGTATACACGAAATCAATATTAAATTTAATTATATTATAAATTTCTGTTTCTTTTTCTGTTTATTACAGGTCTCAACAATATTATTAATATTCTATCTCATCACTAGTTTTATCAACACTGTGATTTTATTTGTATTTTCCATTTATCTTATTGTGTATGCACTAGCGACCACTTTATTTGTAGTTGTAACCTGTTCCATTCTGATCTGTGAGTTGCAAATAATTTAATCTAAACGCATTTCTATTGCATGTTTGTCACTGTTAGGCTTGAATGCTTATTTTTGGCTGGTCGTATACTCATATTACAGGGGACTAATCACTTATTACGATACTGAAAGCGTCGATGGCACTGAGGTTTGAAATGAAACACGAAAGCAAACTAAATCTTGATGTGAAAAACCCAAATTGAACAAATAAATACTCTTTCTTTTATCGCATTTCTGAGTAATAGTAATCTGTCCTTCACATGTAATCTCCGAAGACGTATTCCTCTGTCATTGTGCTGGTCACCGATGGTGTTTGATGTTTACTAAAAGAAATGATAGATGAATCCGGTAATTTAAGGCTTTAGACTTTCATATTTTACTCACTCTGTATACTTCGAAACCTCTTTTCTCGCCTCCTTCATGATTAGCTCTATATCGTCTTCTTGTCCCTTTTCCTCAAAAATTTTACAGAACGTTTGTATAAATATTGAACCAAGTTTTTCATCGCGGTAGGAGACAAAACCCTCTAAAGAGCTATGCCATTTTAAAACTTTGGAATTTCTAAAAACAAATAACTCCTTGGGTCCTTTGCAAGCTTAAACGATAAGAATCTTCGGTTTTCGATAAAGGGAGCGATTTTCTAATATGGGAAAGAGCACATCATCGTTCAGCGAGTATATCCCATCTCTGGCCATAATTGTATCGTTACGACTACCATGGCTAAGCACAACAATAACCAAGGCAGAATGTTCCTCGAAGTTGGCTTGTTTCACTAAATTATTTAATCTTATAAACACATGATAAGGATAATGGTGGTTATTTATATTACGTACAGTCATTCGCAGTGTTTCTAACTTCATCCACTGTGGCATCAGTGATGACCTTCACCTCACATTTAAATTTATGAAAGGCTTTTTCCAGTGCCTCCGCATCCTTATCACTGCCAGGGCGATCATTTTTCGGGTCATCAAATTTTTCATGATTAAATATATATACCTCAGCAGGGCTTAGCTTTTTCTCGGACTTAACCTTGCAAGTTGAACGAATCGAAGAACTTTGTGGCAAGAATACATGGGCATCGTGTTTGTTTGTTGCTGCGTTTGTGTCTTGGTAATCCATTGGAACTATGTAAATGTTACTTGTTGACTTCCAAATAATTACTATAACAAGGCTAGAAAATCAATCCGGTTAAATAGTTTTAGCAACAAGATCGTTTTATTTTATCTAATCAGTTTAACAATGAAATGTATTGTGTTTATTTAATATAGGGGCATCCACAAGTGTTAAACATTTATTATAAAAATACATATACTTGCAACTTTTTGAGTTACTCTTTCCTTACCCATAGCCATCAATGTGTAAAAACGTTTTATCCAAAAAGTCTAATGTTTGCGAAAGAACGGCCTTCAATCTTAGCATAGGATATATCGAACTTTTTGACAAAAGTCACTGTTTTCGACCAATCGTTCCTATGGAAGGTCTATGATATAGTCACCCGATCTTGACCAAATTTGGCACAGTCGTTTATAGGTGTAATAAACTCATCAATATTAAATAGCTCGAAATATAACGAAGTTATTGAGAAAACTCACTGTTCGTGACTTTGCTGTTTATATGGGCAGCTATATGATAAAGTGGTTCGATCCGGCTGAATCCGAGATATACATATAGTATATACAAGCCTACATGCAAAATTTCAGATCTGTAGCTCTTATGGTCTAGTAGGAGTTTGTGCTGATCCAGACAGACGGACAGACGAACAGACAGACGAACAGACAGTCGGACGGACATGACTATTTGAACTCGTCATCGTCGTGGTGATCAAGAAAATATATATTTTGCTTCCTTCTGTGCGTTGCACACTTCTGATCAAAATTAATATAACCTTTTTCAAGGTTTTTTTTTTTCTGATTTTTAGTTTTCTGATTTAGACTCAACTGTTGTTTACGACCTCTGCCAATGACATTACGATATACAACTTAGAATGTTATCTTATGGTTTCTTTGGAAGCCTGAGTAATTCAACCGGAAATGATTTGAAACTTATCAGTCCACAAGTGAAACAAGTCGAGAATATTATATACATATTAAGATGTTGTATAAAATAAAACAATTAAAATTTTACTGTTATGTATTTATTGCACATTGCTTTTATTGTTGGTTGTGTGAATGTTCTAGAATCATTTGGTATTATATATATGTATGATTTTTCATTTTTTGATTATTTTCACAGAAAGTTCTAATGTAAGAGCGATTATTGTATTAAATTCAACTACTTACATTTTCCAAAAAATCGAAGGTGTATTCGAATTGGACAGTCAATATATATAGGTAGACTGTTGTATAAAAGTTAAAGATGATTTCGATCTCATTATTGAATGAGTTGAAGTTGATTGAGTTAAAGTTGATTTCGATCTCATTATTGAATGAGTTGAAGTTGATTGAGTTAAAGTTGATTTCGATCCCATTATTGAATGGGTATTCGAATTGTACAGCCAATATATGGACTGCTGCAATAAAGTTCAAGTTAGTTCAATGAGGTAAAATTGTGCATGTATTGACCAAAGACGTATTTTTTTGTCATTGTGCTGGTTATTAATGATGGCAGATATTGACTGAAGGGATTCTCTGTTTGAATCCTAGTTATGATGGTGTCAATATCGTCGGTATCGCCAAACTTACACAAACCACTGCACATGGTTTGTAAGAAATTCGGCTTGGACTCGTAGCCACGAAAAAGGCAGCCACGAATACTACAGCATATGTAGAGTTCCTTGGGAAAACAAATTGGTCGATAGTCACGTCCTGTGAATAGTCTATGAACCCCAATGTTGCTAGTTTGAACAAAAACAAACTTTGGCTTGTTCTCTAGAGTGGCATTGCGCAAAATGGGATTAATCACACCGGACCTGAGCCAGTAATATGAATCTTTGGCATAAATTTTGTCGAAACTGTTGCCGGGGCTCAGCACAATTATAACCAAGGCAGAGTATTCCTCTAAATTTTCCAGCTTCACTGCAAAAAAAAAAGAATTAAGCATTCCGTCTATTTGAAAAAGACAATTACAAATTTCACTTACACTCTTTCACGGTGCTTCTAACCATATTCCCTGTGGTTATCAGGGTCACCTCACAATTATATTTAAGAAAAGCTTCGTTCAAAGCCAACAGATCGAAGTCTTGGTGCATATTCAAGTCCTCAGAATTGAATACTTTATGATTGAAAATATATACCTTAGCAGGCTTCTTGAGTTGACGCATTTGCGACATATTGTTTTGTGTTTTTGCTTTGTTTAGGCAAAAAGGATTTAAAATTAGTGGAATTTGTTGATAAAATGGTAAATATATATGATATATGGATCCAGTTCAATTTGAAAGTTATGAAACTTTTTAAAGAAAAACTCCAAATTTTCTGGTTTCTGTTTTTTTTTTTTGTTAAATATATTTTTGATATTGCTCCAGGGCAAATAAATTGAAACCTCTGCAGTCTTATTGAATTAAATTTGTTAATATTAAATCTTTGTATTTTGTATATTTTAAGTACAATTTAGAGTATTTTGTTGTTCACAAAATAATGTAAGAATGATTTATTTCACCATTTCCGGCAGTCTCCGAATGTGTCTTCTGTTGTTTTTTCAGATAGCGATAACGAAGCCAAGTCCATATATAACGAGAGCTTTGATTTTGGGCGAATGTGCCAATATATACTATATAGATATATATATATATATATGACATATATATATGTCTGCTTAGTAATTAAAAATTTGTTGAAACTTTTTCAATCTCATCACTTTTAAAGTCTCACAATGTACGTCTGTTCTCTGTTGTTTTTACCGCCTAAATGAAGTCGGTGGATGACCCATCAACTTTTTCCTCATAGAGATGATACTGATCCTCACGTCGTACATACCCATATGACACTACATTTCTTATAGAAAAAACCAAAACAAAGAAAACAAACGAGTGAGGTTCTTTTTGATAATGCTTTAAATGCTTAGAATTTTATCGGCTCACTATGCGTATGTGTTATTTTTATTTTAATGATATGTGTTCACTTAAATACAATAACATTATTTTTTAGGTATTTCAGCAAGGATTTTACCCATTTTTGGATAAAGAATATCCCTGTTAGGATTATATTTAATACGATAGTTTTCATTTGACACATTTATGCACGTATGTACATAAACGTATGACATTACATCAGACACATACAAAGTTAAGTTATGGGTACCAGATAAAATTATATATATGTATACATATGTATATATTAGAGAGCTGCATGAATAAGAGAAAAGTCAAAGTCATATGAATCCATTCGAATTGAATTCAAATGAATGACTGACAACGACACAATGAAATGAATAAGTCTGAGTTAGTACTTGTCAAATCTGTAAAAATACGTAACTCTGTTTAATGGAAGGCAATGAATTGCCTCGAAATGTAAGCATCGAAATGTACTAAGGCACTGGAATCATTTGAATTATTCAAATTGTCTCATTTTTATTATATAACAACTAATTATTTTATCAAAAATGTAGGGAAAATAATGGCGAAATGAGGTCTATCACAATTTGAATATGCTATACACTAAAAACTTTAGTGCGCAGTTTTGGATTGGATAATTTGGGACAAATCTAAATTAGATTTCTAGTTGCCACGAACCGAAAAAACATGAACAGGGCTATCTAATATATTATAGAAAAAAATATTTCATAATCCCATCCATATACACGATGGATCCACCTTTTAATATAACTACACTAGTTGGAAAAATTCATCTCTATCTCTCTGTGGGGGGTTTCAACCCAACAGTATTGTAGCCCCCGACCACACTAGGTTATTCCTATAGTAATCACATATAATTCAAAAATATACAATACAAATTAATACAAAATACTAAAATCAAAATTTGGCATTCGAATGCATTCGAATCATAGCAACTCATTATCTCACTTTCTAACTTATTCAATTCGTTTTGAATCTCGTTTGAATGTTGAGTGACTGATTTTTACGTCGCACCCTCATTTACTTGAAGTTGATTTTCACAGTCATTCATTTGGTTTTGAATGTTGTTAACTCTAATTGATTTTTCTATTATTTATGCAGCTCTCTAATACATATATGTATACACTTTCGACTGGAGCAATTTAATGTACATTTGTATTTACTTCTTGTGTGTGTTATGTGATCTTAGTTTCTATCCTTTATTAAACGATTTCCATTGGGTTTACCACAAATACTTCAATACAGTCTTCTTAAATGTTTAGTTAAATAAATTCCTATTTTATCATTGTGGTTGAAAAATTTTTAAACTTTTATTTAAATACATTCTTAAAGGTATTACCTGTATACATACATGATAACAATTATCTAGGATTGTTTTATTATTAACCACGGGGAAATACTTTTGCGAACTTTTGTGTGGCGATCATTTTGTCTTGTGCCTCACTATAAAACTTAACACTTAATCACTTAAAGGAAATCAACTCCGATTAGGGTAGTCGTAACGTTTGATACGTTTGCAGTTGATTAGTCCTATAATATAACTATTATAGGATATATCAACTGTGATGTATCACATGCGTTCTACCGAACCTTGGTACATACATATGTCTACAAATATTGATAACAAAAACTTCATAATTGTGGTAGTTTTGACACTGGGAGAAATTTAAAATGTAATAATTATAAATTAATGGGGAACATGAGCGGAATTTTCGAACGATGCACAGGTTGACATGGCTCGAATGACGCAAGTATTAATGCTGACTAAACATATATGTATATACCAAATGGAGTCGGAATTGCTAAAATTTAATCCTAAAACATGTTCGATGTAGCTCTTCCCCTTGATGTTTGGCTCGGATGCCATAATAGTTTCGTTTCAGTTAGGACTCTAGCTATCCTGCCCTGCCTTAAATCGTCTTCTGGTCATGTAAAGTATTTTATATGAAATCGCCGAAAACGTATTGTTGAGTCAATGTGGAGTGCACCGATGGTATTTGCATGTCTCTGAAAGGAATAAATATATTGATATCGGTTCAATTCGTTTTCATGGTATTGTATACTAACTTTGTTGATTCTTTAATTGCAATTCGAACGTCAGTCATTATGGCATCAATATGCTTTGTCTTTCCAAATTTTTCAAGAGCTTGACAAAAGGTTTGTATAAATGGGGTGCCATCCTCGTAGCGAATGGACACGTAGCCCTCATAGGTGCTATAGCATTTCATGACTTCGGTTGGACTTCCATGTGGTTGAGCGGCATCAGTTGTAAAACCACCTTTCATCATGGATCCCTTGCAGGCCTGAACAATGACCAGCTTTGGTTTATTGACAAGCGTGCGATTGCGCAGAATGGGAAAGATGATATCATCGTCGAGGTAGTAGCCCGAATCCTTGGCCATTATTTTATCGTGACGATCACCATGGCTAAGCACAACAATAATCAATGCGGATTGCTTATCGAAATTTGACTGTTCCACTAGATCAAAAATGAATGACAAATGTATCTAATTAATTTGAATACAACAAATATGTGACTACTTACATTTTTTTACAGTACTCCTTACGGTGGCAACTGTGGCATTGGTTATAATCTCAACTTTGCATTTAAATTCTTTGAAAACTCTGCGCAATGCTTTCACATCATGGTCACTGCCAACGCGATATTCATTATTAGTATCGAATTTTTCATGATTAAAAATGTAGACATGAGCTGGCTTCAGTTTTTTGTTGGCAACGGTTTTGGGTATTGTAGAAACAGAAGGTCTTATTAATGGTCTCTCCGGGCTACTGAAGTTCGTGGCATCGATATCGTCTACATGGACAGTGTTGTTCGACTTCGGAACGGCAGGTTTTATACAGAATATTTGCAAAATATAATGAAATATTCTTACAAAGATCGATATCTTCGGGGGAGGCAATTCTACGTTTTGCTCCATATTGACGTTTGGGTCAGGCGACTGAACGTTTTGTTCCATATTGACTTTTCCTTTTGGAATAGACAGAGATATTGTGCTAGTGGTAGATGTTACAGAGGGTTTTCTTTGATCATAGACCGATACATAACCACTTGATGCCAATTTCTCCTTACTGTAGGGCGACACATAAGGCATGAAAGCTAAAAAAGACTTTGGATTTATCGAACCCAATGTCGATGAGCGTTGAGGGTTAGTTCGTTTTGTTTTATTTACGCTTTGTTCTCTAGAGCTCTAGTCTAGACAGTTTCAAACCAACAAGCTACACGATGAACCGCAAAGAGGTCTTTATCAATTAAAGATTGAAATCAAACTATCATGAAATGATAGCGCTTAGTTAGAATTAAATGAACTTTAACGAGCTTTTAAGATAAGGAAAGAAAGAAAGAAGAAAAGAAAACCAAAAAAATATTAATTCCTTTTAATCAAAACCTCAATATAGATTAATTTCTAATTTTAGGATTTAAGTATTTATAGATACTTTTTCATACTGTAAAAGATGCGAAAAAAATATGCAAAAAAAAAATTATTGAAGAGTAAAGCCAAAATTAGAACAAAAATTAGAAATACGACCAAAAATTTAATCATTAAAAAATTCATTAACTGTTTATTAGTCATTAACTGTTTATTAGTCCGTTTCTTACGGATTAGACATTGACTGACCGTTTACTGATTTTCCATAATTGTGTTGACAGGTTTTAAGAATTCAGTATTTGACAATGTTTAGGAACTACTTAAAAGTATTAAAGGGATGACGCTTTCTCGAATATGCAAATAGAAAATGATTTTTTTGGAGTTGTAAGCTATGATTTCTGTTCTTCCCGCTCCATCAGTTGTAATTCCCAACTAGTTTTGTTGTTGAAGTAGTGGTATTTTATAACAATTCTAGACAACTAAATACTTTTTGATTTATTGTTGTATTTTTCGGTCATATTGTTTTCTCCTTTCCAATGGCCTCACACCTGATCTTAGATAGCAATTAATAATCATTATTCGATTAATCATTTGATTGATTGAAAGTGTGCGAAAAAAAATGAAAACGTCGAACTATGTATTTTTTTTTGTTTTCAGTTTTATGCAATTTTTGATATACATATGTTTTAAAAATGTCATTTGGAAGAAGTCAGAGTTGACAAAATACAAAATATGCTTTTTCATATATTTAATACTGAATGAACTTTCGATATAATCTAGATAATATCTAAATAAACATATAACTAAATATGTATGAAAAAAAGTTTGACAATACTTTAATAAATTATACAACATGGGCAAGCTTTCGATATAAGGAAGATAAGAGAAGAAAGAGAGAGATAAGGGAAGTGCTTTCAACTGCCTTATCTGGCTTATACACACAACAAAAAAAATAATAGCACACACATTGCCATTGTCCACCTTAGTATTAAGAAAATCGTCGAGACGTGAACAACTGTTTGCCATTTACTGTTACTCGCCGTGGTCACAAATAATTTCACAAAACAGTGCAAAATAATTAAAATGACAGACAACAATGATCGTCGAGAGGTTCCAAAACCTATCAAACTGATTCCTGTATTGTTCCCTAAGCCGAATACAGCAAATACGCCTGGAGAAAAGCTAATCCCAGTGTTGATGCCAATGCCTGGCCAAAGCAAGAATCCAGCAGCAAGGAACGATATCCAATACGATGCAAAAGTTTTCTCATCTCCAAAACCTTCGACTAGTGAGCCTACTACTACTACATTACCCCAGACCAATGACCAGAAAAAGCTGAAGCCTGCTAATGTAATCATATTCAATCATCAAAAATTTGACGACCCGAAAAAAAAATTGCTTGACAATGGCAAGGATGTCGAGGCATTAACAAAAGTATTCGGATATTATAAATGCTGTGTACACAAGATTCTTGACGCCACGTTGAAAGAGGTCGAGGAAACTGTACAAGAATGTAAGTGTATTCATTTTATATTGTTAATAAATATTATATATAATAACATAATGGAGGAATATCAACCATTTGGTAAAATTATCGAAACTATCGATAATGCTATATCAAATATTGACGGGAATCCGAATGTTATTTTTGAATTGATGATCCTTTTAAGTCATACAAATTTAAATGAAATGTTTTATATGGTGCACGGTGTATTAAAGTCTCCTCGACATCTGATTTATTTTATTTAATTAGTGAAGAATGCAAACTTTGAGGAACATTCTGCCTTGGTTATGGTTTTCCTTAGCCACGGTTCACACAACAACGAAATTGCAGCCAAAGATAAGATGTATTCGCTGCACAAAGTTATCCTCAATCCCCTTTTAAGTAATAAGACACTGGCGAATAAACCAAAAATTGTCTTCTCACGGGCCGAAAAGGGTGTTTTGGAAGAATATCAAACGGATAACGTGAAACTTCCAAGTCCAACAGGACTTTTCATATGCTATAGCACTTTCGAGAGGTTCACTCACCAAGAACAAGAGTCAGGTGGCTCAACTTTTATACAAACTCTATGTGAGGCCTTGGAGAGGGATGGAAAGACCAAAGATATTCATACCATAGTGAATGAGCTTCAAGTTATTGTTAAGAATAAGTGAGTAAAAAAAAATGCCTACTTACCTTATCTAATACATACTAACCAATTAAATTCTTGAATCATTTCAGCAAAAAACGTATAATATCGCTGCATTATACACTGACAGAAAAATACATTTTCGGTGGCTATATGGACAATTAATTATGAGACTCTTTGAATATATTATAACTTTTATAATAATAAATTGAAAATATTAAAATTATTTTCCTGCAACTCAATTTTTGTCTTCTTCTTCTTCCCTGATTCCCCAAGCAAACCACGCCACGCATACACATAGTGACATAGAGTTCATGTAGCGTTGCGTCGTGTGTGTGTGTGTGTGTGATCTGCTGCTCTGACGATGCTTCGACCAATGACGTAGTAGGCAGCGCTTGAGCAGAGCCGATTAATATAGACCATAACTTGTGTTCCGATCAGGTAGAATTTTGGGATCTGAAGTTTTATATCCAATACTATCAAAATAGTAAATTTCATAACGATACTCCTACTTTTGATATAGTGTTCCGATCAAAAAGATTTTCATACTTGATCTGACCCAGGTAATAAAAAGCACACAAAAACATTTCAGTTTTACCTTTTAAGATAGCTAAGTAAATCGCATACACACCGACGGACAGACGGATTTGGCTATATCGACTCAGATTCTCATGATGATCAAGAATATACTTTACGTAGTCGGAAACGTTTGTGCGTTACAAACATCTGAACAATTTTATAATATCCTCTGCAAGGGTATAAAAATAGGTAATACTGCGAAATTGTTATTGGTATACTTCTGATAAAATAGACATTATAAAAACAAGCATTAATATATATTTTAAGAACTGTAAACTGCAAAAAAGTCTGCTAATAACTTTGGCTTAAAGTTTTTCTTTCGCAAATGGCCAATTATTTTTCATCAGCAATTAAAAAAGCAAATACGATTAATTAAAAATGAATTCGAAATCAGTAGATATGGTATCTATATGTGTTTACATCAATTTACATTCATTTTTGCTTAGAATTCTCAACCAAACTCGTTGCAGATCGAGTCGAGTGTCAATGCACTCATAAGCTTTATATAAATATTGAATCAATTGCTTCCATATAAACCCGAAAGAGTAAGGAAGCATCTTTTTCGGTACAACAGTACGTATGAGTAACCTTTTTATTTGATTTTTTGATTTTATTTTTAAATTGACATTACTTTTTTTTAGATTGCATACATAAATTTAACGTGAAAATATAATATGTGACAATTACGGCCCTTTCATATTGCCCTATCCTTCTATATACTTATCTTACCAGATAAGCTTTGCTGTTTGCTTACTCATTCATGCGAATGCCTTATCTGGTACACTTACCTATGTTAGTACTACGAAATTCGAGGTAACGTATAGACTTGTTTTTGCTTTACCGCGTTTGCGAAAAAATTTCAATGCCAGTGAGACTAACATTAATAAATTTAAACAGAGTATCAAAAAAATTATAATATGTCGGAGAACAACGAGAGTCCAAGGCCCATTAAATTGATTCCTGTGTTGATCCCTAAGCTTCGTAACAGTCATGATTCCTTGGATACTACAACTACAGCCGTAAAAAAGCTAATCCCAATATTGAGGCCAATGGCTATCCGAAACGATGCCCAAGTTTACTCGCCCCAACAACCTTTCGCAAGTTCTACAAACGCCATTCAAGGCGAAACCAAGGTGCACTTGCCTCAAGAACCTCCCACAAACGTTAACCAAAACGAAGCCCAGGGTGAATTGCCTCAAGAACCTCCCACAAACGTTAACCAAAACGAAGCCCAGGGTCAATTGCCTCAAGAACCTCCCACAAACGTAAACCAAAACGAATCCCAGGGTTTCCCTCCGCCTGAACCTTTGAAAAGTTCCACTGCTTCTTTATTGGCCAAGACTAATGAAAAAAGGCTAAAGCCTGCTAATGTGTATATATTCAATCATGTAAAATTTGACGATCCGAATAAAGAACGCTTGGGTAGTGCCAAGGACGTGGAGGAATTAACGAAGACTTTCGAAAAATTCAAATGCAATGTGCAGGTCATCACTGATGCCACAAAGGATGAAGTTAAAAGCACAATAAACGATTGTAAGTGAAATGTATTGTTATAATTCACAAGTTGATTACATATTTTCCATTGTTCATTTAGTAAAGGATGAAAACTTTGAGGAGCATTCTGCTTTGGTTATTGTTGTCCTAAGCCATGGTTCACATAACGACATAATTTTTGCAAGAGATCGAACGTATTCGTTGCAAGTAGACATCATTCTTCCAATTTTATATAATCGAACGCTGTCCAAAAAACCAAAGTTGATCTTTGTGCAGGCTTGTAAGGGTGGCTTAGACGAATTTCAACCGGACAGCACTTCACATCCATCTGCAAATGACGTTTACATATTCTATAGCACTTTTGAAGGTTACCTTTCCTGGCGTCATCCTGAGAACGGATCTCTTTTTTATACAAGCTCTTTGTAAGGCTTTGAAAGAAGATGGAAATACCGAGAATATTGATGTCATATCGAAGAGAGTAATAGATAAGGTCACCAAAGATTCAAAGTGTGTTCAAAAATGCTTTATTATCTTGATTAAATGTAACCGATTTCATTCTTGACTTGTTTCAGCGAAAAACAGATACCATCTGTTCGAGCAACATTCTTCAAGGAATACATTTTCGGAAAATATGCGGAAAATTAGCCAATTTATGACTATTGGCAGTCATATTAGTTTTCATATTTTCAAACCATTAATACCGATTGTGTAAAGCAAAGTCTTAGTAAAATTTGAGATAATTAATAAAATATCTGAAATTAGATTGATTTTTTCACACACATTTACGGAACAAGCATACAAAAATGTCTTGATACACTACCTCTCGACTTAAAATTCGGTTACTGGTGATCCACACCAGACAAAGTCCCACCATTGTCTCCGAATTGGATATCTGATTGATGATCTACTGGATCAGAATGTATTCGCCATTTAATATTTCACTCAAAATAATGATCAAATGTTCCATAATAAGTGTGGTGCCGTTGCGTATTCGACGTGGATGACAAAACTTTTGCTGACGCTTATATATACATATTAACAATTTTAAGTTTTGATATCGTTTGTCTATATAGCAGCTATATAATTTAGTCATAAGTCATAAGTCTACAAAACTGACCAAAATTTATTTCTATGAAAATCAGGTCTGAAGTAGCGAAGTTTTTAATAAAAGTCACTGTTCATGACATTGGTGTTTATATGGGAGCTATCTGTTATAGTGATCCGATCTTAAGCCTGCTAAAGTTTTAATATTCAATCATCAAAATTTCGACAATCCGAAATATAATCGATTAGGCAGTCAACCTGATGAAAAGGCATTGAATAAAGTTTTGAAAGACAAATATAAATGCGATACTGACGTCATCCCGGATGCCACAGTTGCTAAGGTTAAAAGTGTGATTAATGAATGTAAGTGAAATGCATTGTTCTTGTATCCAGTTGAATAAGTCTTTTTCATTTAGTGACGAAGAAGAACTTTGAGGAACAATCTGCCTTGGTTATTGCTATTCTTAGCCACGGTGGCGAAAACGAAATAATTATGGCCAAAGATGGGGAGTATTCGCTGCACATAGATATGGTCCAACCACTTTTAAAAAATAAGACACTTGTGGATAAACCAAAGATTTTCTTTGTTCAGGCTTGTAAGGGTGGAATTACAGGATATAGAACAGACTCCAATTTTAGTCCAAACGGAGTTTACATATGCTTTAGCAGTTTTGAAGGTTACGTTTCTTTCCGTGACCCTGAGAAAGGCACTATTTTTATACAAACTCTCTGTGAGTTTTTAGAGAAAGATGGAGAGACCAAGGATATTGATGCCATAATGAACAAAGTCATAGACGCGGTTAAAAATAAAAAAAATAATGCAAGAGTAAGTATGAAAATATGCTTAATTACCACACTTAGCACTAACCAATTGTATTTTTAATTTATTTAAGCGAGCAGCAGGTTCCATCGGTTCTCAAAACATTGACACAAAAATACTGTTTTGGAGATTATATGCATAATGAATCACAGTCGATATGACAAGACAAACAAGTTTTTATATTTTAAAACATTTATTCAGTACAGGAAGCAATAAAAAAGAAAGTACTTAAAAATGTGTTGACTTTTTAGTTGCAATTTCAAGTTCATCTATTATCAATATGGTTAATAAAAAGCACTAACAAGAAGCTGTCATGATATGCGTGTTATCTGCAATCGCTGTTATCGCCAGCTGTGAACGGCAAATTTCTGTTGCTATTTAGTATTATAGTATAATTAAGTTAAATTAGGTCCTTGACCTGCCCTACTGGGCAACTGCGCGTATGTGTAATTTCTTCCCTACATATATGTTTATGTTTATGTTTTGTTATCTGGTTAAATTACGACAGGCAAGACAACAGGCAGAAGAAAACATTTTCAAAACTAAACTTAATATATATTATTAATCAGAATCAACATACGAGTCGATATGTCTGTCCGTATGAACACCTAGATCTCGGAGACTATAAGACCTGGAGTCACCAAATTTGGTACTTAGACTACAGTAATATTTACGGTATTCAAGTGTATTTCAAATTTTGAACACGCCCCCTAACGACCCTGCAAACTAAATAAAACTGACTTTCTCAAAGACTATCCTACCTATAGACAATTTTGGAATGTGTACTAAAAATAGTATACGGGCAAATGATGGTTTCCTTCCGCCCCCGATATAAATAAAACTGATTTTCTCCAAATCTAACAAAGCCACTATCTGCACGATTCTTAGAATAGTAATTCAGACCCGATAAGCTTTGCTGCTTGCTTACTCATTCATGCGAATGCCTTATCTGGTACACTTACCTATGTTAGTACTACGAAACTCGCGGTAACGTATGGACTTGTTTGTGCTTTACCGCGTTTGCGAAAAATTTCAAGGCCAGTGAGGCTAACATTAATAAATTTACACAGAGTATCAAAAAAATTATAATATGTCGGAGAACAACGAGAGTCCAAGGCCCATTAAATTGATTCCTGTGTTGATCCCTAAGCCTCGTAACAGTCACGATTCCTTGGATACTACAACTACAGCCGTAAAAAAGCTAATCCCAATATTGAGACCAATGGCTATCCAAAACGATGCCAAAGTTTACTCGCCCCAACAACCTTTCGCAAGTTCTACAAACGCCATTCAAAGCGAAACCCAGGTGCACTTGCCCCAAGAACCTCCCACAAACGTTAACCACAACGAAGCCCAGGGTCAATTGCCTCAAGAACCTCCAACAAACGTTATCCAAAACGAAGCCCAGGGTTTTCTTCCGCCTGAACCTTTGAAAAGTTCCATTGCTTCTTTATTGGCCAAGACTAATGAAAAAATGCTAAAGCCTGCAAATGTGTATATATTCAATCATGTAAAATTTGACAATCCGGAAAAAGATCGCTTTGGTAGTGACAAGGATGTGGAGAAATTAACGAAAACTTTCGAAAATTTTAATTGCAACGTGGAGGAAATACGTGACGCCACTTTGAAAACAGTTGAGACAACTGTAAGCAGATGTAAGTAAAAGGTTTAAACTGTTATCATGTTTCGCGCTATTAAATGTTTTTCGATACTTGATTTAGTGGAGACCGAGAACTTTGAGGAACATTCTGCCTTGGTTATTGCTATTCTTAGCCACGGTGACGAAAACGAAATAATTATGGCTAAAGATGGGAATTATTCGCTGCATACAGATATGCTCCATCCAATTTTAAAAAATAAGACACTTGTGGATAAACCAAAGATTTTCTTTGTCCAGGCTTGTAAGGGTGGAGGTTCAGGATATAGAACAGACTCCACTTTTAGTCCAAACGAAGTTTATATATGCTTTAGCAGTTTTGAAGGTTACGTTTCTTGGATTCACAAAATGAATGGCTCATTTTTTATACAAACTCTCTGTGAGTTTTTAGAGAAAGATGGAGAGACCAAGGATATTGATGCCATAATGAACAAAGTCATAGATGCGGTTAAAAATAAACAAATAATACAAGAGTAAGTATTAAAATATGCTTAATTACCACACTTAGCACCAACCAATTGTATTTTTAATTTATTTAAGCGAGCAGCAGGTTCCATCGGTTCTCGAAACATTGACACAAAAATACTGTTTTGGAGATTATATGCATAATGAATCATAGTCAAATTGAACTGTGGTCAAAATAAACAATTTGATAAACCCTTGGATATACGTATTTATTATGGTCAGAAGTGTGCAACGAGGAGAAAGTTACATATGTTTAGTTCTATATTTCAAAGTATTTATGCCGTTACACGATACGAAAATAATAATGTGTTTAATATTGTATTGACTTTTTTATTTCGAAATTAACTTGAACTACTAAATTATTAGTGGCAAAGTCAAAAAACCATTGTTAATTGTCTTAAATATACATGCAGTCTTTGATAAGATAACAGTATAGATATTGATAAACAATAAAGATAATGAATAATGAAGAAATGTACAAATGCATTTGTCACTGAACTTGATGATTAGGATTATGAAAAGTAACCAGACGGTAAATACACCTATCGATAGAATTTAAATCCGAGATTTTTAGGGCGTTTTTATCGGGACTTTCCCCAAAATGCTGAATAAATAGTTCCATGGTAAAACTCGAGTGGGTACATGTCTTAACGCCCAGTGTCTTAGCGCCCACGGGCCCAATTCGGAGTTCAACATGCCGAAAAGTATGCTATACGTTGTAGCTGTATAAGTTTAACCCCCTTTTGCCATTTTGAAAACTGCGCTGATGTGTTTGGGTCTGTCTATTTGTCTCATCGCCGAATTATTAATGCTTATTGTAATGAAAATGAAAAATATTTATTTATAAAGTATAAATGTAAAGTTTATATAAATATTAAGTTGAATGTGAAAATAAACATAAATAAAAGCTTGCCAAGCCATCTTTGACCGTTTTCATGTTTGTTTACGTTTCAAAAATCAAATTTTGTCTAAAGAACGAACTACAAACAAAACCCAAAAGATACATATGGATCTTATGTTCAGTTTTTGAACCTATCGTTCGCATAGATGATGAGTTATATAGTCTACCGATATTTGTCACAAAAATTTAAAAATTACGAAGCTTTCAACAAAATACTTTTTTTTCGACAGATCATACTATACGAGCTATACCATATAGTAGTCTGATCCCAATGATATTTGGAACAGCCATTAAAAGATGACCCATAAGCGGCTTAAAGCAATTAGCTAATAAATCACTTTTATTAAGGTTAAGCCAGTGACAAATGATATTTGTAATTCCTAGTTTTTTGATATCTAACTGAAAACATATTGTACTGTCTTAAATTAATAATATTTGGTTAAATACTTAATGTATATATGTATATATAACTATATATATGTGCAACTTGAATATAGAGGACACAAATCAAAAGAATCTGTCCTAAATGGCAATCACAAAATGGCTATACAATGGCTTTATAGTGCTGGGAATTTTACAAGTAGTCACCGAAAACGTATTTTGACGTCAAAGTGCTAGTTACCGATGGTATCTGGCCATCCCTGAAAGAAGACGAAACGGAAAACAGGTTAATCTAAGCCTTTAAATCAAAGGATTTGTCACTTACTGGGTTGCTTGTTTAACCACAACTCGCACATCTGTCATTATGGAGTCAATATCTTTTGTCTTTCCTGATCTTTCCAAAGCCTCACATAAGGTTTGTATAAATGGTGTGCCATCCTCAGTGCGAAAGGACACGTAGCCTTCATAGGTGCTGTAGCATTTGTAGATCTCATTTGGAGCACCATGCGGTTGGGCGGCGTCTGTTTTAAAGCCTCCCTTTTCCATGGATCCCTTACAGGCCTGAACAAAAAACAATTTCGGTTTATCGGAGAGCGTACGATTGCGTAGAATGGGAAAGATGATATCGTCGTCTAGCGAGTAATCCGAATCTTTGGCCGCAAGCTTGTCGTGACGTCTTCCATGAGTGAGGATAACAATAACCAAAGCCGATTGCTCCTCAAATCTTTTCGTCTCCACTAAATAGATAAATTTTCAAAGTATTAGAATTGCATGGTAGTTATTGTTACAGTACTTACACATTTTGATTGTGCTCCTAACGGTGGCAACTGTGCCATTGGTTATTACTTCAACCTTGCATTTGAATTTTTCGAATACTTTGCGTAATGCCCTCACGTCCTGGGTACTGCCAACGCGATATTCATTCTCAGTGTCGAATTTTTCATGATTGAAAATGTAGACGCGAGCGGGCTTTAGTTTTTTTCTTGGCAAATATCTTGGATAGCGAAGAAGTGGAGGAGCTAGTTGACGGTTTCTCAGGAAGGCTGCCCTTGGCATCAAAATGGCTAAGGGGCGAGGCTGTTGTAGGCGCTGTGTAACTGCTGTAGGGCTTTGGCACCGAGGTGGAGGTCAGTATTTTGGTAGATGTAGTTGGCTTTAATGAGGTAGACGGTGTGAAAGAGGTAGTCAATGGTTTCTGTTGGCCATATGTCGGAACATAACCAAATGCAGATGGTTTCTCCTGTGCATAGGGCGACACATAAGGCTTGAGAGCTGTACTTGAACTTGGCGCTGTTGCCGGCGATGACGACGAAGACGCCGATGATTGGGTGGACCATGGTGGCCACTTGCTCTTCGGTTTCACCTCAACACGTTGCGTTTCCACACGCTGAGTAACCGTTTTGCCATTTTTCTGCGTCACCGTTGTGTGTTCTGTTTTAGCTATTGTGCTAGTCCGTTTGGCTCCTCCCGTTGAGTTTGTTGCATTGGCCTTGAAATTTGGTGTTGAACGCAAAGCCACACCATTTAGACTGGGTGGTCGTGATCGTGAATTGCCAGTTGTTGTTGTTGTTGTTGTTGTTGTCGTTGTAGCCCCTTTACCCATGCGCATGCTGGCAAAGAGCTCTTCCAATTCGGCCTGACTTGGTGTACGTCGGTGTACAATCTCCGTCACTTTGGCCTGCTGGGTATGCGTCACCGTTTGTCGTGTGGACAGGTAAGTTACCGTATGATTATTATGATCAAATATGGTCGAATTTTGCACCGCCGTGTTTGTGGTTGAGGTGGCGGCACTCGTTGTTCGTACATTTTTGCGTGGATCCTGTTCGACTAGAGACCAATTGGGCGCCGTTTCTGAGCTTTGATCAGTTTCCTTTTTCTTGTTAAACCAAGACATGTTTGATTTCTTTAGAAAAGAATTGCTCTTTTTGCTTTTCTTATCTCACTATCTAACACAGTCTCTTTCTCTCTCTCTCTCTCTCTCTCTCACACACACACGTACACTCTCTTCTTTCGCAATTTTTGGTAGCGTCAACACGTCCGCGCCTCTCGATGATATTCTGAATACTAACTGTGAGTATAACAATTTATTTAAAAGAAACATCAACGAGACCAGATAAGCTTTTTGCTCTCTCTCTCTCTCTCTCCCTCTTTCAATTGTTCGCTGCCGGCTTATATTTCGGTTTCTTCAAACTTATCGCATAAAAACTATGCAACTCTGCGTATGTGTGATTTTTTCCATTAATCATACGTATTTTTATCTACCTACATTATCACGGTCTTCATTTATAGATTTTACGTTAATTATTACGATTTCCGATTCCACTTACTTCCACTTATTTTTATGGTTTTTATCCGTTCCCATCGAAGAAAAAGAAACTCTCTTTGTCATTGATAGCCATAATAAATTTTATGCAGTAATTGGAGCACCCACTCTGTGATTTACACTGTAAAAAAAAAAGTACTATAATAGTACTATAAAGTACTTATACTTTGACAACCTAAATTATTGAGTCAATAAAGATGACTATTGCGCTTATTTCCGAATTTCTTATGCAATTCATCTGCCTAGAAAAAAAGAGACTCCTGAGTTGGATGTTTAAAAACAAATGTTTTTATTAAAGTCATAAAATTTTAAGCAAAAAAACAAACCGAAATTCAAAAAAGGACCTTCAACAAAAAATTCAATAGACACCAGTCATAATAAATAACATGTTTTTAGCCATTCTGCCACATAACTCAACAGAATTTTGCAAATCGTCTACAAAATCGGCTTGAAAAGTTTCAAAATTCCAATTTTTTGTTGCAACTTTACGTTTGAAATTTAAAATCTCTTCTATCTCTTCAACAATCACACAGGAAAAGGAAAGTGAAAATTTTTAGAGCAACATACAAAGCATGCCACATAGTTGAAAAACCCAAACATAAGAGGTTGCCATACTGTGATCAGAACTGGTTCTTAGAACTATTAGTGAATCGTTGTTACTTTTGGTATTAATGAAGAAGGGATGGATTTTAAATGGATCATGGAATTTCGGAAAAATACCTCAGATACAGATACACCACTTGATAGCTTAAAATTTGTTCTATATACACCAAACTAATTATAACAACAGGATCAGAGAATTTTAAGATATGCCAAGTTTTGATCTTTAAAAAGGATATTAAGGGATATTCTGACATCTAAGATACCTAATAAGTAACACATAGAGAAAAACGCTGTTATGCATATATATATATTGTAAATATATTCTGGATTTAATCGAATCAGACAACTTTATAAGATAACTTGTATTAAATTACTAAAATTTGTTACTTTAATAAACTTTGTAAACTTCAAAGCTTTCAAAAATAAATATTGCATAAAGAGATTTAAGCTTGAATATAAACAACTGATAAACTGGCATCTATTTAAATTTCACTCACATATCGATTATATCCTCTTTATTTATTTTTTGTCTCACGTTTCTGTCCCACTGTCAATACAATGAAAAATGATGAAAATGCAAAAAGAAAACGGTTTTATATAGGTTTTTTTAGGTTTATTAAACAGAAATTCTTAGTTTCTGTGTCTCGCATTTTCCTTAAAGAAAAATTTGTGTTGTTTTTTTATTTCTCTATAGTTTCAATAGACATAATTATAATTCCCAACTAGTTTAAGCTTTACAATACTTGAAAATTTGTTAAATAATTTATTGCTTAAATATGTATATGTATATGGACAGATCCTACTAAGGAAACTATAGTTACACATTAAACATTATCTAATTGTCATTTAATTTCAGAGTTTCAATCACTTGGAGTAGGCCCGTCCCTTTACTTCTATTATATCTCTGTAAAGAGCGATCAAACGCACTATAAACAAATTCCCATTAACGTGATAATAAAAAGCTTTTTCTCTTCACTCATAAAAGGTTTTCTCTTAAAAGCCAAGTGCTCCCGTCTTTTTCTCTTGGCTTTATACATTATTTTTATTGATTTTCGTGCCGGCTATAAAGAAGACTGAGAATGCAAACGGTAGAAAGCAACTTCGTATCTTTTGGCAAAGCTCTCGGGGGAATGATTTTGAAATTTCAGTATCTCGGCAGAAGTTGTGCCGTCCGGTGTTAAAAAGAAAACAAAAATTACCAAAACATAATAAATATATGTACATATATACAAAATGTTAAGTGTTTTCAACAATCGCTAAATGACGAAGGAACACCAAATAAATCCAATTTAGCTCATCATTTGACGATTAAACGCATCGATAAGATAATCATAGTAGGTCGTTAATATTGAGGTTTATCTAGACGTAGACCTAGACCCAGACCTTTCTATGCTAATTTCGCAATGCCATCAGCTGTTTGAGTTCCCCTAAATGTGATGCATTATTAAGTTACTGCAATTATAGACAGGTGAAAATGGAAAACCAAAACCCCGAGTGCTCAATTAATATTGGAAGCAAAACAAAACACATTAAATTAGAAACGGCACGCTTGGTTGAGTGTTAACATATTTTTTGACACACTGTATTGTATCACGCAATGCAATTTATCTCAATTGACTATTGCATGCATTTCCCTATAATGAAAATTGACCGAAAAAAATAAACGTCTCCATATACATATACAGAGATGGCCATTAATCAATAGGCATTTAAAATCTTACAAACATGTCACTTATAATTGATCCAAATTAAGCAAAACGATCTTACAATATCATTGTCTTCCTATTCATTACGACATCCATGACTAGATAGATATAGGCACACTACTTCAATATATGTATATTTATAAATAGGAATTTAAAAAAAGATATTAAATATATTAATACATCAAATAAATTTTGTTATTTGCATGGTAGACCTATTTTGGTAGGTAGTCTAGATAGATTAGGAACAAATATCAAAATTTAGATGGGTAGAATCAATATTTTAAAACAAACTATATATATTACGATCAGTGGTGGATTTTACTTTGTATGGGGCAGACAAGGGAAAGTTCTTCATGCGGGATAATGTGAATAAAACAAAGTGTAATGAAATCTACTTTAAGTAATAAAAAAGTTATGATTTAATAGCTATTAAATACCTGCGATGCAAAGACAAAAATCAGTTCGACTACTTGACTAGTTAATTTAATTCAAAAACTAACAAAGTATTGAATTTCTGTACAACTTTTAACTTCTTAAAAATCAAAATTGAAATATTCTAGTTTTTTTACTTGCGTTACCATTTATGTTATTATAATAATTAAATGCATATTATTCAGAATGTTTCAAGTTTAACGAACACACAGTGCGTATACATTATTTTTAGCCCAGTTACATGACCTAGGTCATCCCATTCTCTATATAGTATCATAAAAGTGTAGTAATACTTTGATATGATGAATCTTTAACTATTTTGTAATTATTCCTATCTCTTCTTCTGGAGAGTTGTTTCTTTAGTTCTTCAAAATGACAGAGACAGTGGGAACTCCCATGGACTTTGATGAAATACTCACACAAATTGGTGAATTTGGTCGCTATCAGAGACGTAATTATCTACTCATCTGTCTGCCCGTGCTTTTTGCGGCCGCCAATAGTCTATCGTATGTGTTTACTGCTGGAATTCCCACATATCGCTGCTATATACCCGAATGCGATAATCCACAAGAGCCGCAATATCAAACGGAATGGCTGGAGAAAGCTGTACCCGGAACATGGAGCAAACAGGGACATTTTACAGCCGCCACCTGTGATCGTTATGTGTCACGTAATGCAACCATCAGCCAAGGTGATGGGCAATGTAAAGAGTCGTTGTTTACCAAGGAGGTAGAACGTTGTCAGGATTATGTCTACGGCAGCAGGGAGCAAACAATTGTCCAGGAGTGGCATTTGATGTGCCCGGAGAATGCCTGGAAATTGGCCTTTGTGGGCACTATACATTTTGCTGGACTCGTTATAGGCACAGCTTTATTTGGCTATCTGGCCGATCGGTGGGTTAATACGCCTTTATAAGTGAAACTTCTATATTATGTTTTTTTTTCATTCTTATCATTCTAGATTTGGACGGAAGCATATTTTTCTGTTTTGCATTATTTTAATGTCTCTAACTGGAGTGGCTCAAGCTTTGGCTTGGAATTATATTAGTTTTTTGATATTTGCATTACTCAATGCTGTTGGTACGTCCGGAGTCTATCCGCTGGCCTTTATAATAGGCGTTGAAATGGTGGGACCACGCAAACGGGAGATGTCCTCCATAGTGTTGAATTATTTCTATGCCGTAGGTGAAGCTCTACTAGGTCTGGCCATATTTCTTCCCAATTGGAAACATCTGCAACTGGCTCTATCCATTCCACCATTGATCTTCATTGTGTATGTCTGGTTAGTGCCAGAATCGGTGAGATGGTTACTTGCCCGCAATAAACATGAAAAAGCCGGTGAGATCATTAAAAAGGCAGCCCATGTCAATCGACGAGAATTGTCAGTCGAATTAATGGCAAGTTTTAAGCAACAAGAACTTGAAAATGATAAGGATGAAAGGGACACCAACCAACAGGACAATCAAATATGGTTGGCTGTGAAGCAAGTGTTTTCCTCTCACATTCTATTGGCTCGCTATTCCATAATGCTGTTTATTTGGGCCGTAAATGCCATTGTATTTTATGGACTTTCTTTAAACTCTACGAATTTGAGTGGCAATAAATATTTGAATTTCGCCCTCGTCTGTCTTATTGAGATTCCCGGCTATACCCTGGCTTGGGTAAGTAATCGTTAGTTTTTATTTAATCAACAGAAGACCTTTTATCAATCATTTATTTAGTTTTGTCTACGCAAATTTGGACGTCGTTTAGCTTTATCCGGATCGTTGTTACTTTGTTCCATAACCTGTGTGGGCAGTGGTTACATCACCATGGGTAAGTCTTAAGCATCTTCATCTAATTACCTAACTAATCTGTATCTGTTCATGCTCTCTAAGTGCAAGACAATAGGATACCAAGTAAAGTGACTGTAGAATTATTTTTATATAACAATATAGAGAACATAACATGGAGTTTAATTCAAAATTATATTATTTCATGTCAGTACTTACTGATGAAATATCATTCCTATTAAACTCCATGTTTAATTGTTGTATCGAACTATAAATATAAGAACTTTAATTTACTGCAGGTGCCAACTGGTTGATAATTGCACTATTTCTGATGGGCAAACTGGGCATTACATCCTCATTTGCTGTCGTCTATACATACACTGCCGAGATGATGCCAACGGTCGGTGAAATCACTTTGTAATAATCACAGAAAAAGTCTTTAACGAACTCTCACAGGTGATACGTAGTGGAGGAGTTGGCGTCATGTCTACCTTTGCTCGGTGTGGTGCCATGCTGGCTCCCTTTGTTCCCTTGCTGGTATTTTATATAGTATGCCAATCATTCAGATAATTTAGTAATTATCCATTTCACTAGGGCACCTTATACGAACCGCTGCCTTTGCTGCTTTTTGGAGCCATATCAATGATTGCTGGTTTACTTTCTCTACTGCTGCCGGAAACATTTCATAAGAAACTACCGGATACCGTGGCGGAGGCCATTGCTTTGGGACAAAAAGTCAGTGTGGATGATGAACCCATTTGCAGTCAAAACGAAGACCATCGGCAGCACCAGTATACATAGCCTTGAATGGTTTTTTTTAGTAAAAAAAAAAAAAAAGAAATGCATATAATAATTGTGATATCATAAAAATTTGAACAATTTTAATCCCCAAAGAGTCCCTCGAACAGTTCGGGATCTGTAACAACGCCAAAACGATAAAGTAATTTATATCTTATCTTTGGATTGCTACGCAAGCTGATTGGTTGATAAAATGAAAATCGTTTGTTTTCAGTCTCCTGCTCCCAGTTGGTTAGCAGATCATCCGGATGAAGTACAATCTCCTGTCGACGACCCCAGAAATCAACATAGGCCAATTTCAATTGGTCCTTCTGATCATTAATATAGATGAAGCCCACTAAATTTGTGGCCACATAGCTTCCCAATGTAAGTGTTATCAAGCCGCTAACACCTATTGCTCCACATATGCCCAGAGCATCAGAAGACACTTGTCCAGCTTGGCTAAGAGCAAATGCCAATGGTGTTCCAGCCATTGTGACGACGGCCTGGTAGATTTTCAGCCTATTAAAAGCTGCCACCAGACGGATGAGCGGTAATCTGTAAATTGGACGCCATTCGGAGAAAGCAGCACTGGCATTTGAGTCGGAAAATTGGCCATTTTGACCGGAACCGAAACTACTGCTTAAATTTGTTGTTGTTGTGCCCAGAAGACGCTGCTGACTTTGAGCCCATGGAGCTGGACATCGTATCCGCCAACTAGCCTTGCATATTTGAGATCCCAATAGCCGCGGCAGCACTATAAATTAAGGAAATTTAATTTAGAAATCTAACGTAATAATACAACCTACTTGCTCTTGCTTGTTTGTCACAGCTGATTGGACAAAAGTTATCGATACATTTAGGGTTGTCTGCACCGAATTTGGCGCGTTATTTAAAAATGGACTCCCGAAGCTAAAGCAGATGGACTAAACTTTGTAATAATATGTTATTATATTTAATTAAATGCTTTTTGTTCAATAGATTCCTATTTGTCATCAAGTATTAAATTACAGCGATAAATATTTTGAAAATTTCAATTTAGGACCTAAAATAATGGATTGCTCTAAAATCTTTACTTTTTGTGTATAAAATATGTAATTTAAATTTCTTCACATCGAATTTGTATGTTTCTTGTAAATCTTTTGAATAGTTATTATAATATACTAAATGCTATATCGTAATCATTAAAACATATTAACAGGAAATCTAAGTAAACAGACTTATTGTTATTTTTTACGACCACAAGACTCTTTTTCGTAGGAATTGTCATCTACTTTGTTTTTTAAAATTGGTTTTCAAATTTTCAGATACAGATTTAGAGTTGTCACAACTGACAACAAACAAATATAAAAGCTTGCTAATATTTATAATATATGTATAAATGAGTGCCAGCCAATTTGAGCATTGAGCAATATAATAATAGAATTGTCCACGGGACAAACAGATGAGCAGAAAAATGCAAAATCGCAAAAGTCTTCTCAGTCGACAAACTCGAGCGGCCGCTTTTACTTTTCGCTGATCGTGATCAAGTAATTAGATGCATCAAAATAAATAAAATTGTTTCAGTAATAATAAGTATAAAATATATTACAAAAATATATTTGAAGACTATCAAAAGAATATGATTTATTCCAGCTCAATGGTTCGAAAAAGACGGCTGAATATCGAAATTTACATAGTATATTTAAGTACTTTATACAAACAAAACAAGCAAAAACTATTAATAGTTTAAGTACACTTTTTTTGGCGTGCTGCTGTACTCAAAAATAGTTTTTCAAATTCAAAAGAAAACAACTGAAAATGTGCAGTGAAAATAGGAAAGGGCAAACAAACAGCGAAAACATATGTAGATCAAAAGAGCAAAAAGATTCATGTACAGAATTTTCTCAATCTCACGATTTAAGGTCAAAAACAATTTTCAAAGAGAAATCTTTTAATATATTTTTAATTGCTTTCCAGAAGCCATGTCGCTGGCATCGCTTGGAATAAGCTCCAGCTTCATCATAGGATGTTGCATAGCTGCCCAGATAGCACGTCGAGTATCCGCAAAGGTCCTCAATCGTGGTGGCATTGTTCCTGTCCTTATAAATGAGGCCATTGCTGCAGCGGAATTGTGTGCCTGCTGCTTTGAGCTGATTATTGGTAAGTTAATGAAACTTGAAAGAAAAGCAGATTAACTAATTGTTATTATTTTTCAGTGGCTGACAACTTTGGCGTGGCTACATATGCTGTCTTTCTGTTCATGCTCACTGTTTGGTGGGGCAAAGTTTGGGGCGATGCCTCCGCCTGTCCCTACACCCATATGGAAGATGTTCTAGAGGGTCGCACCAGTTTCAAAGAGATGGCTCTACGCACTTGGGCCGAACTAATGGGTGGCTGTTGTGTCTATCGCATAGTACAGGTCTTCTGGTGGCTGGAATTCGCCGAAACCCATAAGGGACGGGCCTTTGGTGAATGTAGTGCTGATCTGCAAGTGAATGTCTATCTGGGAGCTGTTATTGAGGGCGTTGCCACATTACTCTGTCGCCTCGCCTCGAAGGCATTGAGTGAAAAGGAACCGAAATTTAGCAGCTATATCGATTCGTTTGTAGGCACCAGCCTTGTGGTGGCAGGTAGGGTGAGTCGGCGCCATCTTTATGTGCAGCGTGGCTAACAATTGTCCTGTTCAATTGTGATCTCAATCTAGTTTACGCTTTCATATATATCTTGCTTGCAGCTTTCAATTTCTCCGGCGGCTATTTCAATCCGGTGCTGGCTACCGCCCTGAAATGGGGCTGTCGTGGGCACACAAATCTGGAGCACATCATTGTCTATTGGATTGGCGCTTGTGTGGGTGCCGTACTCTCGGTGCCAATCTTTAAACTAACGCCAGTACGCCGTTTCCTACTTGGCGACGAGGAGAAGCCAAAGCAGGCGTAACGGAAAAAAGAACGTTTAAATTTTGTTCAACTTAACTTTAGTTTGTTTTTCGCTTCTACAGCAAAAGAATATATGTAGATATTTACTTTACATATAAAGAATTTATTACCTTGTATACAAGTAGGCCAAAATATACAAAAATAAATTCAAATTAAAGTATCCTAGTAGGCATTATTTATATATATGTATATATATAGTATTTTGTCAACATTTCAAATCAGTTTAGCTCATATGCTTACACAAACTCAACGTAAACACTACACACAACTAAAAAAAAAAAAAAAAATAAAAAAATATTAAATATTTAAACATTGAAATACAACAAAACAAACAACAATGATAACTGTTGGTAAAGTTTGCTGTTGCGATCTGAAATGGGGCGTTGTAATCATTGGCATTATCGATCTAATCTTAACATTAACCGGAATCGGTGTATCGTTATGTAAGTAATAGTCCTTTATCCATATACATATAGAGAGAAAGAGAGAGATCTGCCCTTTCTAATCCTTTCAAATCCAATTCATCAGGGATGAAAGATGACAAAACCGGCGAGGTATTCTTCTATATCTGCGCTGTTGTATTCATTGCTCATGCTGTTGCATGTGTTCTGATAGTCATTTCAGGTTTCGTGGTAAGTATTCAACTTAAAAGTTGATATAACTTTTAATTTATCAACCTTTTTTTATTGTGAATAGGAAAACAAAATGCTAGTGATTTTATATTTAATAACGCAACTTTTGCGTGTGATTTTCTGCATAATTGCTGTTATTTGGATCATCATATTGCTAATCACTCCCAAAAATAAGGCAGAAGAAGCAGTTGATCTAATCCTAGAGAAAACTGGTAATAAATATACCACAGGAAATCTAATTGTAACACTCACCATAGATCTTGCACTGCTCAGTAAGTGTTTGAACTTAAATTTTAGTATTTGATTTATCAATTTAACAACTCTTCTCATCATTTAACTGAACAGTCCTTGGAATTTGGTTCTGGATTATTAGCTATTCATGGTTCGGCAAACTTGGGGGCTCTACCCCAATCGATTAATCAAATGAAGGTACAAAAACTTAACTTTATTTGGCCTATTATACTTCCTCAAAATAATTTCAAAAAATTTCTTATCTTAAACGTTTTTAGGGGTTACTCTCATGTGTTATTACACTGGAAAATGGTCTTGGCAAATAGTCACAAATCTTTTGCCCTGGTAAGTAAAACAATGAACAAATTTTTATTTAAACCCTTTAAACCTTTTGTTTTGGTTTTGTTTTTTATTTAGTTTCCCAGTTATTTCATATTAGCGTTTCTGTTTCATTTGATCTAAATTTATGATGCCACTAATTCAGAATAGAACTCAACAAATTCCAATTTTCCTCATCAATGCCCAAGATCTGTGTGGGTAAGTTCTTACCAATTTATGACTTTTGGAATATTTCTAATCTATATTTCTTATTTTGTTTTCAGTGTTATAACATTGGCAGCTGTCTTATATGATATTATTGTGATGCCGCTCCTGCAGATAGGGATCAAGCTAAAACTATCAACCTCTTATTTGTATAATTTCTTGTCAAATCAGTCAAAATTTAATTAACATGTTCACATTCTATAAATACAAGATCAAAGAAACATTATAAATATAAAATGTTGTTTATTTACGGGCTTACAAGAGAATCAAATCTATGAAATTAGTTTGTTTAGCTTTTATTTTCAGATTGACAGATGTAGTTTCTATATAGTTATCAGAGAAGTCGTTGTTTTCGGTTTCAAATTATCGGGTCAAAATTTACTATTTTTATTGTAGATCGATTTAAAAACGTTAAAAGGATGTTAACTGTCGAAGGTTTTTGTGGTTGTAAACTAAAATGGGGCGCATTCTTTATGGCAATTATTGATTTAATATTGTGCTTAGCTGCTTTTTGTTTATCCATCTGTAATTATTATTAGTTTCAAAAATCTTGGCAGAAAATAATCTAAAATGAAATTTGTCTATTATCACAGATTTAAAGAAATCCGAGATTGCCAATGAAGTGCATTATGTCATATTTATAATACTAAGTGCTCATATAATTAGCTGTTTTATGGTCATGGCCTCTCATTTTTGGGTTTGTATAGAAGAATAGAACATTAAGTTTATTAACTAAATGTTTGATTTACAGCGAAAACGATATTTAGTTTTGTGCTATTTAATAACTCAAGTAGCCCGATTAATTCTATCGCTAATATTCATATTATGGGTGGTTATTCTAATTATGAATCCTAAATATAATCAAAAAATTCTGATTCTCACATTGCTCGTATATAATATATCGATGAGTAAGTATATAACATCATTATAATCAAAGGTTAAGCTTGAGTATATCTCAAATTGAAATAGTCGCTGGAGTTCCATTTTGGGTAGTCGCCTATTCTTGGTATCAGCTTCTTATCAAGCGAGATCGGCTAACAATTATAGAGTCAAACGTTAGGGTAAGTAACCCGAATGGAAATATTTGCAAAACATTTCTAGTTATTTTATTACTTAGCGAAGCTATCGACCTAGTAATATAAAATCGATACCTATGTGAAATTTGCCATTTTGCTCATAATGTTTACAAAAAATTACATAAATTATTGAACATAGTTTTCAAGTATTATATTTTCCATAATGGGCTTACCAACAATTCCCAAAGGCTTCGTCTTTTTGAATTTGAGATTGAGTAGCTTTCTTATCGCCATTATTGACATCTTGCTTATCATACCATGCATCATATTTATCAGATGTGAGTATTGTGCCTTTCCAGTTCAAGTTTCTTGATTGTATTTTCATTTTTTCCAAGGGATGCATTGGTTCTATTTTGGTGAAATTTATGTGACCCTCATCGGTGTTTATGCTTTACATATTTTCACATGCATTATTCTCATTGTTACAGTATTCGTAGTAAGTTGTATAATATGAAACAAAGGACTTGACTAACTCTTTCTCATCTGGCTGTACTTCAGCAAGATGCCCGTTTGGTTATCCCATATTTACTAACAAAATTTATCCAAATTACGATTATATTTTGTGTGTTCTTTTGGCAACTTGTGTCCTTAAGGAATGTAACAACTACCTATTTGTCTAATGGTATTTGCCTTGGTAAGTTTTAGTTGATAGTTCTCATTTGGCTTTGCATCTCTATATATTAATATTATTTCATTCTTTAGTTTTAGGCCCTTACTTCTGGTTTGTGGCCTTTTCCTTTTATAAGGCATCCTTTGATATTGAAGATGAATACGAATAAAGATACAACAACATATTATGATAATGTGCATAAGAAAGTCCTTAATTCAAAATCAAAGCTACAATATATATAAATTTAATGTAAATATAATGTATATTATAGAGATCCATTCACATCAATTCACTCAAAGTCAATAAATAAAAACACAAAGTTTGTATTCTGATTTAGCTTCCCAATATATTTCAATTAAAGTTTTGTTTTTGGGGAGTAAAATCGGATTTGTATTTTATTTGAGAGGTGAGAGGTGACTCCACCAATGCAAGATCCTTCATTTTCATCGATGATTCACAAATTGATTAAAATATATATTTGGATAGTAAAGGATAAGTTTAGTTTTTAGCAAATTATTTAATCGCATCACAAAAAGGTTGAGGAGCTCCTATTAAACCAACTAATGCTTTAATAATATCAACCAGAGGGCCGGGCTAACTTCGACCTCGTCAAAATTTGTATACCCTTGCAACTTTTTTTGTAAACTCTTTCCTTAGCTATAGCCATCAAAGTGAAATAAGTTTTATCTAAAAAGGATAATGTTTGCTAAAGAACGGCGTACAATCTTAGCATACGAAATAACGATCAAAATCACTGTTTTCGACCGATAGTTCCAATATGAGCTATATGATAAGTCACCCGATCTTGACCGAATTCGACACAGTCGTTTATAGCTATAATGAAATCACTAATATTAGTTATTCAGAAAAGTCAGTGTTCGTGACTTTGACGTTTGTATGTGAGCTATATGATATAGTGGTCCGATCCGGCTGAATCCGAGATATACAACCCCTGCAGTATATACATGCAAAATTTCGACTCTGTAGCTCTTACGGTCTAGGAGGAGTTTGCGTTGATCCAGACGGACGGATAGACGGACATGGCTATTTGAACTCGTCTCGTCGTGCTGATCAAGAATGTATATGCTTTATATGGTCGGAGATGCTTCCTTCTATGCGTTGCACACTTCTGACCAAAATTAATATACCCTTTTTGAAAGGGTATAAAAATAAGGCTCCCATAAATACACAAATAATTAGGAATACACGCGGACAAGTGAATGGATGGAGTGTGTGGATGAACAAGTGAAGTAGAAATTACTTTAGTGGTATCAACAAATTCTTTAGACCATATTTTAATTAAACCAAGAACACCCATGGCCTTTGCGAAATAATTAGTTTCTTTAAACTGTATTGTATTTGTACTGTCCTAAGATTTGTCTTATATAAAGATGGAGATCAATTGATATTTCTGACTTAAAACCCAGAGAATTAGACTGCGAGTTGTGATTGTTTGGAAGTCTTGATAATTCCCTCTTAGTCCTAGGAAAAATTATTCGGTAACCACAATCGTTTCCATTATCCCCGACGGAACTACCTTTCAGTATTGCTTCATCAGGGGGAAAAGACACCTACGTCGGGGTTAGAACTCGAGAGCAACAGAATTCTAGATTTAGTCCTAAGATCTATATTATGTATGTATGTATGTATTTTCCATTTTGATTTTTAAGAGTAGGCTTTTCAATATCTTGTCATACACTCGTATCTCTCACACTTTCAGTCTTTTTAAGTTCGTCTTTCAGTATAGATACTTTTATAGAGATCGAAAAATACATGTGTATAATTTTTTGGTTTAAGAAACTATAGTTTATCTGCCAAGTATGATTACCGTGAATAGTGTTTGCTGTTGCGAATTGAAATGGGGCGTTTTGACCATAGCCATCATCGATTTGGTATTGTGCACCTTCGGCGGTAGTTTTTCAACTTGTAAAGGATTTTATAAACTTTTAATCTGCAGAGTGTGGGTAAATCTAATATATATATATTCATATCCACAGGGATGAAGAACACTGACACGGGCAAATTATTCTTTATGATTGCCTTGATCGTCCTAATTGCTCACATTGTTGGCTGCATATTGTTGATTGTGTCCGTTTTTGCGGTATGTTTATAACTTGGAAATGTCTCACGAATATTTATTTCAAAAATTTGTTTTCTAGCAAAACAAAATGCTAGTAATTTGCTATATTATAACGCAACTTATACGCTTAGTTATCTGCTTAATATTCGTAATCTGGATTATTATTCAATTGGCTGATAATCAATATTATGGCAGATCTAAAAATGATTTGATTATAACACTAGCTATATATATAGCTATGACAAGTAAGTATTTTGAACTCAATTCTGTTTGGCGACTCTTTAATATTTTTTATTTCAAGTAGTCCTTGGCGTTTGGTTTTGGATCATTGCCTATTCATGGTTCCGCAAACTTGGTGGTAGGACACCAGTTGATTAATCAGTCAAGCCACGGGTTGAGTATTTCTAACTGAATTCCCGTAATTATATAATTTACAATTTTTTTTTGCACTTTTCAGAATAACTTTCAAAATTTACATAATTTACAAAATTTATACGTTTAAATTTTCATTTGCCCCTGCTAGACTTTTAGTTTTTTCTCTAAAAAATGTTTGAACTTCTTATACAAAGAGTAAGCAAAGAGAGGCTTGTGGCATGGAACTAAAATCGAAAATGAATGTCATCAACGTTATTAGAGGTTTTCGTCTTGTAGTCTATAATAAAAGTAAATAAGTTTACAAAATTAATGTTTATGTTTTTGTTTTTGAGATGCGTTAATGGTTGGAACCATTTATTTTTGTAGTTACACTAGAACATTAGACAACTTAATAAAGACACTTTGAATTCAATATTCAATACTCAAACCTTTTAAGTTCATGAACGATCTAACACACAAACAGTTTGATAAAAATCAAAAAAACAGAAATAATTAATGCAGATTTATGAAATATTTTCATACTTTATTCTAATTTCTTACTTAAAACACTAAGTATTTGCTTTACAAAGTATCTAACTTAAATTTAAAGAAGAAACCAAGACTATTCAAAAATTGGTTTGAAAATATTTTTGCAAATATTTTATAATAAAAGATATAAAAGAAATAAGAGAATAACCAATTTAATACATTTACATGTAATAGTCTAAAAGTGGAAGTAAAACACAATTTTGTCGATTGTTTAGTTCTGTTCGATCTCAACCGTATTGGCCGGAGGAGGTCTTCGACGACGGGGACGACGTGTCACACGTAATATGACCTCATCATTGATGCGTTCAAATTGATAATCACTTTGCCCCAGGGAGCAACGTTTTGTGACTATGCTGGAATCGCTTAAGTTCAACGTCTCATCGATGGTCACATGATGGTCATCCTCGTTCTCTTGGGTGGCTGAGGGCTCTATTATGGGTCGAATGGGTGAGTTCTCCGTCAAGTTAATTTTCCGCTTTTTTAATGGTGTCTTCTCCGTTGCTCTTTCCACTTTACTTGGTAATTTTATTGGACTATCATGATTGGGCGATCGACTAAGAATTTTAATGAGATCCTGTTTGGCTGTTGGTTGTTGGTTAGCTTTTGTCGATGTTGACGTGACAATTGATTCATCTGGTGACGTCTGATGCAATTGCTCCAGAGCCGATTCCAATGTGTCGAATTCGAAGCTAATATCGCCCAGTTGCTGTTCAACTGGCGGATAGGTATCCTTGCCTTCTTCTATAGCAGTCAATACATTCAATGCGGCTTCGAGAACCATATCATTCTCATTGTGATCAATTTTTGTGGAATCAGGCTGGGCATACATTATCGTAGATGACTTTGTCATGGGCAATACTTTCACTGATGCCGGTGGCAGGGGTATATCCACATTTTCATCAACTCCATCAACTCGCACAGCAATGTGCTCGATATCCATCATGACTGGCAAACGTATATCCTCAATGATTTGTATTGCACGATTTAGGGGCTTGGATGTGGCCTGATCTTCAGGGTGAATATCTTTGGATTCCCTTGGCGGTGTTATGTGTTTCGATTGCTTTACTGGTGTGGGGCGTTTTGGGGTGGGTTCATCGTCATCAGAGAATTCAGAACCTGCTTTAGGTGGTTTGCGTCTTGGTGTGATTAGATCTGCTTGGCAAATAGTTTGGCCATGTGAATCAGATGAATCTTTTTTTCCTTGTGATGCACTCTGTAAGGCGTTTTCATTGCTGTTGGTTTTATGTTCCATATCGACAACTTTAATGATTTTAGAATTTTCCTTTTTACTTAAGTCATCAAGTGCCTGTGTAGATATTTTAGAACTTTCACTCAAAGCATGTTCTTTTGCAATCGGTGTAAGTTCTGGAATAAACTCAGTAGAAACAGCATCCTCTTCGGCTTTGCCAACAATTTCTTTGATAGTTTGTTTTCTTTCTTCTCCTTTTCGATCACTTTCTGGAGTTATAAGTGATTCTGGTAAACATAAACTTTGCTTTTTGTCCTTTTGTTTTTCATCATCTTCAAGAGTGTCTGTTGAAATTTTTATCTCAGGACAAATAAGGGATTCCTTTTCTTCTATTTCAATTAGTGGGTCTTTAGAAGTTTGATCAATTCCCTTATCTTTCTTATCTACAGCATCCTCTTTAAAGACTTTCACTTCCGGCGTTACAAGTGATTCTTTTTTCTCCGGTTTGCTGTCAATTGGTTTGACTTTTTGATCTTTTTCATTTCGTGTCCCATGATCTGGAACATTCTCTTTGGATACTTTTGCCTTAGGAAGCACAGCTTCTTCCTTTTTTTCAGGTTGGTTCGCAATATCTTTGTGGGTTTTCTCTTTATCCTTTTGTGATTTATCACGTTGAGTTTTGCCATCGGTAGTTTTAACATTTTCCATTTTATCCGGCTCACTGACGCTAGCTGACTCTTCTTTACGTCCAATTTTGTTATCATCCGTGGAATGCTTGTGAGTGTCTAATTCTTGAATTGGTGCTTCAGTATCCTTACATTTTGACTCAGTTTTGTTTTCTAGATTGGAATCTTTGTCATTATTTTCAAATTTTAACAAATCTAAGCCAGGTATTTCCGACTTATCTCTCGTTGGAAATGTGTCATTTCCCTCAGGAGTGGAAATATCTTCGAGTGTTGATTCATTTGACTCTGTTGTACTAGTTGCAGTCGTTAACAAATCAAGGCCAGGTATTTGTGGCATTTGTATCGGTTCCGGAGTGAAGTGGGCATCGCATTGAGCCTTATTTGGTTGCTTTGAATTCGGATCTTTGCCATTGTCTTCACTTCTTAACAAATCGAGACCAGGAATTACTGTTTCTTCCAAAGGTTTAGTGTCCAAGTTTAGTTTACTTTTTGCAGTATCCGAGTGATTTAAATAATTTTCATTCATTTCCGACTCCTTAGATATCACCAAAGAAGTCGATTTCACGAGTGGTTCAACAATTTCCTTAAGTTCACCTTTTAGTTTTCTGGCTTTTATTCATGTCAATTGGCAAGGTGTCCTCTACTGGTTGAATGAGAGTTTCGACATGGAGTTTCGATTCATTTTGCATTATCCCTTCAGGATTGGCATTCGAAATAGTATCCTGGTCATTGGTTTCCTCACCAAAAAGAGTTTTTATAGTGTCTGACTTTAGTTTGTTGGAGCAGTGCTCACGGCTGAAAATTGAAAATAAGTTTTAAATGACCATACTTTAACACAAAGGATTACAACATACCAAGTTCCACTAGATGCAGTACGTTGGCGGGATCGAGAACCGGACCGACGACGTGTTTGATTTGTCTTATCATTGCTGACCCGTTTACGGTGACGTTCATCGTGATTGGATCGCTTTGGGCTTCCACTACGTCGAATTTCCCTTTCATGTCTTCTTCCTCGTTCTCTTTCTCGATCTCGTTCTTTTTGCCGCTCTCGTTCTCTCGTCCGGCTATCGGTGAGACGATGTTGTGAGGATGACTTCCGACTATGACGAGGCGATGGACTACGAGATTTATGTTTGACGGTCTTATCCGCTTGTTGGTTGCTGCCTTTTACAGACTTCTCCAAAGTCTTCTCTTGCACTACTTTGGTAGAACGATGCTGCGTGGAAGGTTTGCGACTGTGACCAGATGATGGACTTCTTGACTTATGTTTGGCGGTCTTATCCGCTGGTTGATTGGTGACTTTGGCAGGTTCGTTAATGCTCTTCTCTTGCGTAATGTCAGTGGAACGATGCTTCGTTGAAGCTTTCCGATTATGTGTGGGAGATGGACTTCTGGATTTATGGCTGACAATATTTTGCGCTTGTTGGTTGCTGTCTTTTACTAGATTCTCTATGCTCTTCGCTTGCACAACGTTGGATGATGGATGCTGTGTGGAAGGTTTTCGACTGAGCCCAGGTGATGGACTTAGCGATTTGAGAATGTCAGTCTTATCCGTTATTTGGCTGTTGACCGCAAAGGGATTTCCAATGCTCCTCTCATGAACTGTGTTTTTTCCTGTTTCCTCTTGTTTGGCCCGTTTGTGAATAGGACCTGGATTTTCCAAAATATCAGGTTTTTCATGTCTGGGGCGTTTTTGATTGGGTTTTGTATCTTCAACGCCCCAAGCTTTCTTCCGCCTGAAGCATATATCATCCTTTCTGTACTTGATATCAATAGGTTACTCTTCATATTCCCATGGAACCGCCCAACCCAACCCCTTCACTTACTCTTTCCGTAGCTCTGCTATTAGTGTCTCCTTTCGTTTAATTTCCGCCTTTGCGGTATCCAGCAGATTCTGTAGATTCACTTCCATTTGCTTGATTTGTTTAGTTAACTTATTGTTTTGGGCTTTTAATCCTTCGATCTCGCCCTGAGCGGCTGTGTACTTCTCCTCCAGAGCCAGCAGCTCCTTGGATTTCTGTACAAACGACGCAGATTAACCTTAATCCGGAATACGTTTCCTCTTACCTTGTCCTCGACTTCCTGGAACTCATCCAGATCATCGTAAATATCCAATTCTTCGCCTAACATCTTAATTCCTGCATTTGATGTTTAATTAAAATATGAAAAAAACAAAGAATTGGCCAAAACATCTGCAGTTAATCAGTGATGGGAGTTAAATGCGCGCGAAACTCATCGACAACTGTGTGATGCCTTTTTTTTAAGCCAACAAAGCTAGATCAGCGAATAAAAAAAGCTAAATCTTTGGGAATAAGATTTGTAAAAATAAGCAGATTTTTATAAATTAATTTGTTGTCTTTTGATAAAAAAGATGCAATCGCGATAGAAACAACTCATCAAAATTGAAGAACAAGTAAAATTTAAAAAAAAATATATATATAAATTTGATAAGCAAAAATTCCCGCTGTCCGCATTTCCAAAACAGTCAAATTTGGCGGGTAAAAAGCTGAAATTACCATCACCATAAATATTGCAAATTTACGCGGTCAAATTGTTTTTGGTGTTTCGAATTGGCACAAAGCTGACATAAACAAATTGTTATTTACGTTGAGTTGCACATTTCGCGAGCAGTTTATTTTCAAACACAGCCATGGATCCAACAATTTCTGTCTCAAAGGTAAGAAATTGTTGCGAAATAGATAAAGCTTAGTTTTACAATTGATTTCTTTGTTACTTTCTTCAAGGGCTGTTTTGTTTATAAAAACGGAGCAACTCGCGCAGCTAAATCTAAGACAACACCCAATAAAAGTAAACGCAAGCGTAGCTTGGGCAACTCCAGTCTCTTGGGGCCGGAGATCACGTCACAACCTTTTTATACGGCCTACAGCGAGACTTGGCAACAGCTCCATGAGCACATTCTGCAGTTACAACAGGAGAGCTATTCCCGGACTCTGGATCAATTGGTGCAATATCTGGAGACCGAATGTGGCACTCAAGTGGAGGATGGTGAGATTCTACCAACCGCCGCCTTATTGACTGGCATCAATCAAACAGATCACCTCAAGCAATTCGAGGCTCTGACTCAGCGTCTTCAGAGTACAGCAAGAGTTTGTGTACTCCAATCGCGGGATTGCTCCACTCTCAAGGGAGCCATAGAGTCAATGGTGTTTAATCTCATTGAAGGACAATTAGAGCAGGACTCTGAGGAACTAGAGGAGGAGATAGAGGATCGCGATCATAAGCGATTGCGACGCTCCCAATGCACCATGAAACAGTTGAACTCTTGGTATTCCAACAATTTTCAATTGGAGCAACGCAAGCGACAGTTGGTCATCATTTTACCAGACTTTGAGTGCTTCAGTAGTCATGTTTTGCAGGATTTCATACTTATCCTGAGCTCCCATTGCACTGTATTGCCGTTTGTCCTAGTCTTGGGAGTAGCCACTGCCATGACGGCTGTGCATAGCACATTACCCTATCAGGTGACCAGCAAAATACGGCTAAGAGTCTTCCAGACCCAAGCGGCTCCTACGGGCCTAAATGAGGTTAGTAAAGAGACTTCAATGAGGGATCTACAATTTAAATCTCCTTTTTGTGGCACTTTCAGGTTTTGGACAAAGTGCTGCTCTCTCCGAAATATGCTTTTCATCTCTCTGGCAAGGCTTTCAAGTTTCTTACCCATATTTTTCTCTACTACGATTTCTCTATACAAGGTTTCATCCAGAGTTTTAAATATTGCCTAATGGAACATTATTTTGCCGGCAATGCATTTTCTCTCTGCACTGGCTATTCGCAGGCTTTGGCCAAGATTAAACTGTTGACATCGGACGATATGGAAACTATAAGGCGTCTACCCTCTTTTCGTCCATATGTGGAGCAGATTAATGATTGCAAGAGGATCATTGCCATTCTCACAGACGATGATTATCTGAAGAAAAAGTTGCCACAATTACTGCGTGATTGTTTGCTGCATTTTCTGAATTTCCGCTGTGCTCTGGAGTTTGTTACCGAACTGGTTGGCGACTTGCCACGTTGTCCTCTGGGCAAACTGAAACGAGAATTATATGTTCTCAGTTTGAACAAGAAGATAACTTCATTGCCGGAATTCAAAGAATGCTGGCAGATGCTTAGTTTCCTCTCCAAAGATGAATTTGTTGCCAAATTAATGAAATGTGTTACCAAAACGGAGGAATTTATGCAACAGGAGATTGCTCTCTTGGAGCTGGGAGAAGCCTGTTTGGCTACGATGCGTCCACAACTTCAAGAGGTCAAACAACTACTCGACGATGTTGTATTGGCCACAATGGATGCGCATCATCATCCACCAGCAACAGTGGAAAGTCCTTTAGAATCTCGTCCAATTACCTCACGTCACGAGCTGAAAGCTCAATTGCTGCAGCGTAGTAAGCAGGATCATCAGCCCATTACGGAATTTGCACGTTCCCTGCAGCGTATACTACAGCACATTGAAAACCAAATTATCCTGCCCTATTTGCGTCCCCTTCAAGAGGCTCCTCCACTCCATGAACTCTTTGTCTTTTCGGACATTGGCACAGTGCGTCGAAATATAATTGGTGCCCCACGAGCTGCCCTCCACACGGCACTCAATAATCCTCATTTCTATATGCAATGCAAATGCTGTGAACTCCAGGAATCTCAGCAATTGATGGGAACTTTACCAGATCTCTCTGTGGTCTACAAATTGCATTTAGAATGCGGACGAATGATTAATTTATTCGATTGGCTGCAGGCATTTCGTTCTGTTGTACGTGCCAATGATGATGGCCAGGATGTGGATCAAAATGTAGACCAGGAGCAAATCGATCCGCAAATACAGTGAGTTACAGTCCGTCCCACCATTTGTTTTTCATCTAATCTCTTCTCCCTTTATTTCTAGGGCACGCTTTACACGAGCAGTGGCGGAATTGCAGTTCCTGGGCTACATAAAGATGTCCAAGCGTAAAACAGATCATGCCACTCGTTTGACATGGTAAACTACATAGATGTATCGCTCCGGTTTTGCTATTTATTTATTTTTTCTGAATATGTATTCAAAATAAGCACAAAAGTTTCAATAAGTAAAAGCGAGTATAGTAGAATATCAACAAAATGCTATAATTTGCGGTCACAAAAGTCTTCCTTATTGCTCTGTTTACATCAATTTCAGCGTCTGAATGGCCGAAGCAATGCGTTCAATTTCCGTCTGCGATTCGCTCAGTTTAGTCTCATTGGCTGTTTGCACCTCGGCGGGCACCTTGGTGGCATAATCAGCTGCCTGCATTGCCTGTTGCAGTTTAGCCACAGTTTGAAGCAATTGGTCATTCTTCTTCTGCAGCTTGGCGATCTCCTTGTCCGCCTCAATGAGACCCTTTAGTAACAGATGGACCTCACACTGACCGGAGACAGTTAGGATGGCACAACCAGCCGGCGGTGTAGCATCAAATTGAATACTCGAGCAATAAGAAACAGTGGCCAAATCGCTGGCATAATGCTTAAGAATCTCATTGGAAGCGGCATCATCATTACAAACAATATATGCCTCTGTCTTGGTCTTGTTGGGCAGATTATAGTCGGATCGGGCAGATCGTATGATGCGTGCCGCCTTTTGCATAAATTCCACATCGGATTCGATCTTCGAATTGCGCCATGTGATGTTGCCTGTAGCAGAGAAATGTAAATTAAAAAGATACCCGGAATGGAAGAATTTTGAAGAAACTCACTGGGATAACTGGCCACGCAAATGCTGGCAGCGGGTTCAGCACGTGGCAATCGTTGATACAACTCCTCCGTGATGAAGGGCATGAATGGTGAAAGCAAACGTAAACCATAATCTAAGCAAACATAAAGGGTACGTCGTGCCGCTGTCTGTTGCTCAACTGTGCCGCTTTGGAAAACCGGTTTCAAGCACTCCAAATAGACATCACAAAGATCATAGAGCCAGAAGCTGTAACAAGCACTGGTAGCTGCGGCAAAGTCATATGTCTCAAAGCCCACATTACACGACTCAATGGTGGCCGCCAGTCGTGATAGAATCCAAGCATCCATTTGATTCACTGAATCGGCGCTGAGATTTGTGCTGAACTTCTCATTGCCAGTGAAATAGAGTAAAGCAAATTTTGTAGCATTCCACAATTTGTTGCAGAAGAATCGATAGCCCAGGACACGATTAATATCCAGATTGATATCCCGGGCCTGGGTTATATAAGCGCACAAGGCAAAACGCAGTGCATCTGAGCCACACTCTGGTATTCCCTGGGGATAGTCCTGTTTCTGGCCTGCCTTTGCTTTCTCGATCTCGCGGGGATCTAAATTCGAACCAATTAACTGGGCATGCAGACCTTCCAGTGTGATGCCTTTTATCACATCCATAGGATCAATGACATTGCCTAACGATTTGGACATTTTACGACCATGGGCATCTCTCACCATGGGATGCAAATAAACCTCACGGAAGGGCAACTTGCCCAGCAATTTTTGGCCAAAGAACACCATGCGGGCTACCCAAAAGAAGAGAATGTCATGACCTGTCTCCAGCAGTGAAGTGGGATAGAAGGTTTGCAAATCCTTTGTCTGATCTGGCCAGCCAAAAACGGAGAAGGGAAACAGACCCGAACTAAACCAAGTGTCCAGCACATCTTCATCCTGCTTGAGAACAATTTTGATGGCATCCACACCAAAGCGTTGAGCAGCCTTTGCCAAAGCCTCTTCCTGGGTGCGGGCCACAACCCAGAACTCCTCATCATCCGACTGGAAATCAAAAAAGAGAGCGTAAGAAAATTTTCATTTTCTAGATTGTAAAAGTTCTAAACCAACCGTCTCCTTCTTGATGCTGGGATCATTGAAGCTAACGTGATATGCGGGAATACGATGTCCCCACCACAATTGCCGGGACACACACCAATCGCGTATGCCGTCCATCCAATGGTACCAGGTCTTGGTGTGATGTTCGGGCACAATTTTCAGTTCACCGGAGCGTACAGCTTCTGTGGCTGAAGCAGCCATATCAGCGCAACTGACATACCATTGGGGTTTGATCAGTGGCTCCACAACATCCTTGGAACGACTGCAAATGGGCACCACCATTGGATTGTTGATCGTTTCGCGGTACAGACCCAATTCCTTGAGCTTCTCTAGCAACAATTTGCGGCACTGGAAACGCTTAAGTCCAGTAAATTCACCATAATCTCCAACGATGTAGCCATCGTCGTTGAAAATGGTGATAAATGGAAGATTACAACGCTTGCCCACCTCGTAATCATTGGGATCATGAGCCGGAGTAATCTTTACGGCTCCAGTACCAAATTCCATATCGACAAATTCATCGCAAACAATGGGCAGACGACGATTACTGAATGGATGACTGACGAATTTGCCATGCAAATGCTCATAGCGTTTATCCTTGGGATGAACAGCCACTGCCGTGTCACCCAGCATGGTCTCTATGCGAGTGGTGGCCACAATAATTTCCTCGTCCGTGCCCTCCACTTTGTAAGCAAATTTAATCAGAACACCGAATTCAACTTTCTCATCGTAGCCGGGAATGGAAAGGAAAGTCCGTCCGGGAATCTCCACCTTATCCACTTCAATGTCCGATATGGCGGAACGAAGAGTGCACGACCAGTTGACCAGACGGGAACTGCGATAAATGGCTCCATCTTCATGCAAACGAACAAAGGCTTCAGTCACTGCACGACACAGTTTTGGATCCATGGTAAAGGCAACACGTGACCAGTCGTAGGAGGAGCCCAATGACTTCAGTTGGTCATAAATCCGTCCACCCTTCTCCCGCCGCCAATCCCAAATGCGTTCAATGAACTTCTCACGGCCCAGATCATGACGAGAGAGTTTCTCATCACGCCATAATAGTTTCTCGACCACCACCTGGGTAGCTATTCCAGCATGATCGCATCCCGGCACCCACAATGTGGTGCGTCCCTTCATCCGGTGGTAGCGAGTAATAGCATCTTCGATGGCATTGGTCAGAGCATGTCCCAAATGCAGTGAACCCGTCACATTTGGTGGTGGAATGATCATAATGAATTTACCATTGGGATTTGGTGCATCAATGGATTCGCGCTGTCAATTAAAATCAAACATGTAAAATCTTTTCTTGGGCCTTCTTCTAGTGTTACTTACCCCATACTCTGGCGTGAAGAAGCCTTCCTTCTCCCACCAGCTATACCATTGTGCCTCCACATATTTTGGACTGTAGGCATCCGGCAATGGACCACTCAAATCCTTTTTCTCACCGGGAGCTGTCTGGGCAGTATATACAGCAGCCTCCTTCACTTCTTTTGTCCGCTTCTATTGGAGATAAAGGCAGAGACACAATGAGAGCATAACAAAAGCAATTAACTTTCACCCAAACGCAATTACAAAGCAAAAAGCATAACCTAGATTTCCGATTCCATTTCCCTCTTCTCACTCCAGTAGCTTACCTCGGGTTTCTCCTTCTTCTCGCCTGCAGCTGGAGCAGCCGCCTTCTTATCCAACTTGGCCTGCAATTTGGCCAACTTCTCGGCCTTCAGGCGCTCCTTTTCCAATTGCTTTGCTGACTTGGGAGGATCGCCGGTGCCCGTTGGCGTCTCATTTTGTTGACCTTCGGCTGACTCTGGCATTGCTTTGAGTTCCACTTGTTGAAATCTTCTGCTGGGATCTAGTATTCAAGTCAGGCTGATGCAATATCTTTTAAAAATCTTATTTGTTGATTACTCACATGCTGGTGGAGTGGGGGGTGGTAAGCAGTTAAAACGTGTGCAGCTAGAGCTGAGAGTGACATCGATATACAGCCACAATCGATTGTTGCCACCTCGACAATTTTCTATTGATATCGGAGCAATTTCGGAGCAAACCTATCGACGTACTTGTAATGTTTGCTGTGATATGCAGTGTGATGTGGATGTTTGTTGGGTTACTGTTGAATTTGTGTACTTTTTTAAATTTCGTTTTTGTAAAATGCGTGTAGGTGTCTTTCTTCTGGAAACTATGCTTGAGATGTCATATAAGGATATAGCAGGCAGTATCCTTTACAACAATCTTTTTTACAACAAAAAATTAATGAATGAACAAAACAGTAAAAATCGTGAAAAATAGTACCAACATCAGGTAAAGGAGTCGAACTCGAGCGAAGGAGTCGAACTCGAGCGAAGGAGTCGAACATGCAGTTTGTTTGGGCGGCTGTTAAAAGAGGCCTATGTTGGGCTTTAAATAATGCAACTGTCCCCGCCGTCGACTGAACCGCCAGGATCTGCTAGAGGGGTTCCATTTTTCTTTCACAAATCAGGTGGACCAACAGCAGCCAATGGCCAGGTGGGCATTAGTTCTATGATTAAGGTTTATGTGACAGTGATATTGATGTCTTTGTTTTGTTTATTTGACTCCTTTTCAGACTCATTATGGCTGAGGGAGAGCTGCCGCATCGCCGCCACCTCAAATTTATGAGAGCCTCAACAATCATCCAGTCCAGGAGACTAATAATGGCAATGGCCAGACAGTGGCTTCTCAAGCGGCTGCAGTTGTTATACCCAATGGCAATGTAGCAATATCCTATAGACGAATTATTCGACAGATTTTTGGCATAACGTTTCACAATAATACATTTTCACTATTAAAGCCAATTTTTAGACATCCCCAAAGGGGATAACACCATGTATTCAAATAAACTGAACTGCAGACATGAATTAAGAGCTATAAGGACAAACTGGTCCTTTATGTCTTTATTTTGGCACTAGAAAATTCAATATACAAATAGTGATTCTTAAAATATAGATTTATGAAATATTTTAAAAGAGTATTTCACACTCTGGACCTTCAATATACATCTTTTCCATATTCATTAAAATTTGCCTACCACTCATTTTGGTGGCGTACATCCACGAGTCTTTGATTTTAAAAGGGTCGTCATTCGTGACTTGGCTCTGTTCGTAATAGTCACTAAATATTTTTTTCAGAACATTTGCTACGCTTTTATTTGGTACGAAATTACAGTTTAGATATATATGCCGGTTTGTAACTGAGAGTGGCTCTCCGTCATCCCACCATAATGGAATCTCTAGGGCACTTAGTTCGCTTTTCCGCCTTTTTTCCATTATTTCGATTGAGAGCAGTCTACTTTCATACAGAGCTTTTAATGCTTGTGGTGATGTTGAGCCCAAAAGTGCTGCCACCTCATCCCAGTTTTCGATTTCGTGGAATCCTCCCCGGTCGTCCACAACACAGTGTAAACTGAAGCAAATAATTATACTAATTTTAGAAACAGAACGATTCAGGCACGGAAATTTTGAATACTTACGAAAACAAGCAGACATCGTCATTAAAATGGCCAGGCGACAATTTGGCAAGTCTCTTATTGAACAATTTTCGTTGCCATTCGAAACATTTCCACTTCATCTCAGAGTGGCTAAGCATGAAAATTTTTTTTGAGATTGGGGCTAACGCATCCTGCAATTCCACCATTTCAAAATTGAAACTCCGTTTCACTTTGGACGAGGTAGGCGTATGATATTCCAGGTTTCGTTTCGCTGGCGTCATTGGGACGTTGCAACCCAACGTAGAGGTTGGAGTTGAGTACTCCGATTGCTGCCCCTTCTCCTGTGTCTGGTGTCTCTCTTCCGATTGCTGCTCGTGTGTCTGCTGTCCCTGCCCATGGTGCTCCTGAATGTGCCTCCGAAGATTGTATGGCAGATTTGTGGTGTAACTGCAGGAATTACACTGGTAGGCTGCTCCTTCAATTTTCTTGTCGGCATGCCTTCTCTGATGGTGCCGCTGCACGTTCCACCGACGTGGAGATTTAAAATTGCATTCACTGCACGAAAACATTTTGGAATACATTTTTTTTTGGCGCTCACTTAACAGAGTAAAAATTTTGCAAAATGCAACCCTGATTTTTCACCGTTATATTTTGCGGATTCTGCTAACGAATGCGAATTTTGCACACTCTTACATTTCTGAATACAATATAGGCGGAATATCTTCAAGATATTGGATTGGATTTTATTGGAATCAAAACTTCAGACTAAGCAATTGAACTCGGATGGTATATGTATTTTGAAGCAAGCATAATTTAAAATGCTTTACAAATGCAAAAGCATTGTAAAGCTAATATACTCTTTCTTGAGAATTATTTAAAACAAACGGTCACACTATGAAAAAACTTAGCGTCTCTTTTAAAAACCGCGCCACCATGGACTCCCCACAAAAAGTAAAATTTGGAAAATATGTATGTGTACGATTTGGATTTCTTCACAGGAATAACCCATTACACGCTCGAGGAAAAGGAGCTTTTCGTGAGGAAGTTGCGTGCAAAGCTGGACTCGGTTGTCAACAACGTGACACAGTATTACTTGAATTTTGGCGCCATGACACGGCTCAAAAAGAATTTGTTGTACACGTTAAATATAGGCGAAGCTCATAATCAACACCATAAGGTGCATATATACATATTCACATTCACAGCATTCCAAGTCCAGTTCTTTGTCATATTCCTGACCTGCCTCCAAGACGGTACTCAGACGCTGGTATTTGCCGAAAGTAACTGCAAGAGCAACAGCCAGCAGGAGCTCACAAATTCAGATGCTATGGCCACTGGTATTGCCAGAGTGCTCCGAGCTGTCAGGATTAATTGCAGATCCAATTTGGTTGGGATTGTTACTGATCGTGCTCCTCTGAATTTAAAGGCCTTGGAAGAACTGTCATACACACTTGGCTTTGCCGTGCCCCCAGTAGTTTTTGATCCAACCCATTTAATTGGGTCATTTGTCCTGATTTTCAAGTGTCATCCAAATAATGACCACAAATTTCATGAAAGATACGTTCTCGGAGCAGGTATCTGTGATCGCCGACAAGTGTCATTCCAAAGATATAGAAAATCTCTGCATCTTTTGGGAATTCTGCGCTGCGGTCGAGTCCGTCTTGAAGATGATCATGCGGCATCAGGAGCAGTGCATATTGACGAATCTCAAAAATGATTATCTTGAGATTTATTGCAAAGCGGCAATGAAGCAGCTGCCCAAAATAACTATGGATTTGTGCAATGAGGGAGCAGGGCTGCTGCTCCTACTGGCCAATGATGTCATTGTCAACTTGTCATTTTGTATTTTTTGTAAACTTAGGTAATTACTTTTAAGTTATTTTAAGAATTTAAACAATTTATCTTTATTAACATTTTATGTACATGAATAACGACGCAGTCGCTGGATTTTGTTTTAATAATTATTGTGTATTGTAGAATTATTTGTTTTTAAAAATTTAAATGAAAAAAACCATTTTAATTTGGAAAAAAAAAACCTCAAAGATTACAAAATATAAACTTAAAAGCTTTAATCATCTACTAACCGATCTTGATTTGGAGCGCACACGCTTTTTATGTTTCTTATTCTTTTTCGATTTACGGGATCGCGAATGAGATTAGATATATTTTACCTACCTTTTCCAAGAGCGAATTGTAGGTAAGTTTCACATTGCCCGCAGGATAGCGGAACGCTTATCCTCACACACCACAGTGGCGAAGTCATCAAAGGAGGGTTTCGCTTGGACTAAGTTTACCTTAGGATAAACAATAGCTACAGGGGATACAAATTATGAACGCATTCTGTGCGTAAACACATATATTTTAGCAAATATGAACAAATATATTTGTATATATTTCGGATATAGTGAAAAATGATTTTAGAGCAGATCTCCTTTTGCCATTAATACTAAATGGAATTGGAATAAAAATATTTTTACAACATAATATAAATTTTTATATATGGACAGGTGTAAGAATTCTAGAATTCCACAAAAGTTCTAGGCGTAGTTCAAAATATGATCGAAACCCATTCTTTTTAGGATTCAGTCGTAAAGATTTAAGAAAGTCTTGGGCAGATGGCGCTGAAGAATGTACGTGTTCCCCAGTTTCCTCAACAACCTCAACTACGACTTATCATTAACGAAAAACACAAAAATATATACATATGTAGCATGTGTGCCACATCCCAGACACAGGCTCAGTCTCTGCCACTGCCTCTGCCTCTGCCTGTGCGGCTCATCTTCAACATCGACACCAGCTGCCGCTGCTGCAGCTCCAAAAAAAAAAAAAAAAAAAAACCAAAAGGTGCGTTTCATTTATATGTATTTTTTTTCGGTAACTCAATCATATGTTCTTTCTCTCTCTCTCTTTCTGAAATGTACTTGTATTTACCTCATTTTGAGGCAATGTTGCAGCTTGCAACCGGCTTTAAGGTTTTTAGTGCTGCGACAGATGTTTTCGTTTTTTTTTTTTTTTGTGTTTCTTTCTACCTTCTTCCCAATTATGTCGAGGTTTTTGCACCTTTTTACCTTTTGCCTTGGGTTTCGGACTGGGTTAAAATGCTGCTACTTTTACTACGCCATGGAACGTAGTAAACAAAAGGAGTTTGTCTTGTGCTCATGAATGAAATGATGAATGGGGCAGGAAGAAAACAAAGAGATTTGAATCAGTGCAAAGGGAGTACCGTATCAAAACGACATTTCCGCACCGCATATGTCGGTTGAAATCGTTGAATTATCGACATATGCGTAACAAATCGATGGATTCCCTCTCCTGACCCGAAAAGGAAGTGCTCAACAGGATTCAATGGGTTGTTAAAAGAAACTCTTGAGCTGAAAACCCTTTGTAAATAGTATGCTTTAACAATTAACCTAAAAGGTTTAACATTTAATCGGTTTATCAAACTTGAGTTAAGTATTTTGATTTCATTAGGTTTCGGAAAGTACTTCTAAGTCACTTACAATATTTAAAGGTAAAGTTGAAGAGATGTTTGTTCATTTTCAGTTAAGACTTAAAAAATAACTAAGAAAGTATCTGCTGAAGAATTTAGTTCTTAGGAAGGTTTATTTATTAGAAGTCGCAAGTTTCTCCTACGTCTCTAAAGATCTTTACTAAGCCACGAATACCAATAAGTAGAAGTATTATGCAAAGATCTTTGGTTTCATGTTCATCATTAAAAAAGTAAAAGTAATTGAAAAGTATCTCATGAAACACTTTTGAAAGTGCTTTAGATTTCATTAGCTTAAGAACTTAAATTTGAAATTTTTTGACTTTTTTATAAGAGTTTCGCCTAACTTGAGAAATAATCCAATTTGAAGTCCAGGCGATTTCCTAGAAAGTATTTGTTAAAGAATTGTAATACTTTGATTCAACGAAATTTACTAAACGTTATCTTAATATTAGTTTGGTTTAAAATATTAGTTTAAAAAGACTTTTAATAGGTCCTAAAACATTTGTTGTTGATTTAATAAAAATTTGTGCATTATTTTCGTTGGTCAAAAATCAGAATTCTTTTTTTGGTCTAACTGAAAAGGGAAATGCATTTTTGAAATATATTTTTGTAGAAATAAGTACTTAATATAATCATTACTAATGCATTTGATAAAAGGATTTATTTAAAAATAGATTTAACTTGCTAACAACAAAAGTCTAAGGAATTTGTCGTAGAATTTGATATGATATTTGGTTGCTTTTAATTGCCCTTTTCATATAATAATTGTATAAGTTAATTAGTATGACAGACCAAAGTATTTAACGCATAATTTTAAATAGTTTTTAAATATTATTATTTAAATGTATAACTTCAGAAGTTGTGACCTTTCTGAGGTCAAAAGAAGAACCTTCTGCGTGATCCACAGTCATTTCTAATAAATTCAATCGATTTTAAAGACTTAGAACTATACAAAACAAACAAAAAAGGAAGTATTAGATGATTTCATTTGTTTTTAGATAAAGGATCACTTATTTTATATATTTGATGAAGATAATTTGTTTGATTTAAGTCCGAGAAGTACGATTTAATGTACTTAAGATCCTATTCTAAAAAACGTTCTTTAAATTTAAAAAATATTTAAAATATTAAAAAAATGGAATTCGAATTACATTTAACAAATCGAATTTGAAGTTATAAGCCATAAATTAATTTTTAACGATTCAAAGACTTGACATGTAGTTAAATAATTACTAAACCTCATTGACTCGCAATTTCTCTCAGTGTAGCCATGCGTGGCTCACAAAAACAACATCAGAGGCAAGTCGAACAAAAGGTGGTTTTAGGTAGACAGGGGCAGAAAACCCAGGGCAGGGCAGAGCAGACGTCGAGGCAAAGAAACCCGAGCCCCGAATGCGCCACCACTTCGTGGCTTGCTACATTCGGTGGTTCAATCTTCACCATGTTTCCTTGCCTCATTCGAATCTTGTCCGTGCAACATAAAGGACGTGTCGGTCTCTCTTGCCTTTCTCTATCGCTCTGTCTCGGCTTCTCGATTTTGGTTTTTGCTTTACAACAAATTTTCGCGCCACCCCAAAAACAAACGCAAAAGGGAAGACTAAAACACACAAACAAGTTATACACGAAATCGAGTGTGGGGCAACAAACATTTTGTAGTTTAGTTTTCAGGCCAGTGTGACGTCAGTCCGGCAAAAAGGCGAATGAAAATCTAACGAATTTCCCAGAGAAAACTCAAGAGCGTGCTAGTCTGTGTGTGCGTGTGTGTGTGTGTGTGTGTTAGTGTCGCCAAAATGTCTGCGGATAACCATGCTGAATCCGCTGCCGCCATGTCAGCAGCTTCAACGGCAGCCGCCTCCTCGGAATACCTGAAACGCACCTGCCTCATTTGCGGCTGCCATACAAATCAGACCATTAACATCTATGAGCCACGCTCAGGACCAAATATTGTGCAATTAATTCAGGCGAAATTTAAATTTCAGGTAAATATTGGAAAATACAAATTGGGTGAAAGCGTGTAAAATCGTTCATAGGATGGCCGGGATGAGGTGGAGATGGGAAGCGACGTTTCAGAGTAGAAAATCGATAAAACTTTGTGACTGAGTGAGTGAGTCATCCAAGTTACAATGTCCTTCGACAGGAGGAGGCAAAAAGAAAAAAGAACCATCCATTGTGGGAGTGTTCGTGCGCGTTTTTACGTTGGGTTCAAAGGGGATGAACTTCGCGAGGGTATAGTTCGTTGGGTTGGGAGGGTGGATGGGGGGGCAGAACAGCATCCAGGCAGAAATATTTTAAATGCCAAGAGACCAAAGCTCTTCCATCTCTTTGGCCATGTCTTTCATGCCTTCGGTTTGTGTGTCACCAACATTTAAAACAAACCAAACACACATATCCTTTCCGGTTCTTCTCACTCCTTGTCCGGTTAAAGCAGCTGGTGTATTTCCCTTCAACCTTTTGGTAATTGGACACTTTGCATATGCCACTTATTTCATTTTCATTTTCAATATTTCGTTTCTCCTTCACATTTCATTCACATAATTCTGAACAGCTTGTCCTAATATATAGAATGAACCATGGGAACAACAACATCATTTCCATGGAAATGCATTTTTGGTATTCAATTACAGGACGCTGACTGCCTAACTGGTGGCTACCTGTTTACCCGCCATCATCATCTCTCTCTCTCTCTCTCTCTGATCTCAAGATAAAGGTGGAGCAAGGAGCAAGCTAATGTGATGCGACAATTCGTCTGTTTTATTATGATTACTTGGCCTTCCATCAGAATATCTGCGGGTTCAAAAACTCACAAAAAAAAACTCTTCTTGTTTTCTTTCTCCCTGTTTACTCAAACGACAGCTGCGATTTTGCAGCCGATCCAGCCAGAGCAGGCCCTTATGTCTTTCTCTCTGTCTCTGTGTGTATTGTATATCTCTTCTGTTTTATCAGTTACCTTTTCACTCTTCTTCTTTTCGCATAATCCAATACCTTTAGAGAAGATTGTCAGACAATTGTTAGAGATCATTGCCTGGGAAGTCTAAGCAATGAAATTTGAAAATTTGTCTAGTTGCTTGAGGGTCTTCCTTGTTTTTGGGAACTTAATTTTTAAGGCTTCTTCAAAATCTAAAAAAGAAAGCCTAGAAAAATGAATTAGCTGTGGAACAAAACAAAGAATATTGCATAGAAGTAAATTGATGGAGCATATTTTGGTTGGTTTTAGGCCTAGTTATTAATTAAGTTAGCCATTAAGAATGTGTAGGTTCGTTTGATAATAACAATAAGAATTATCCATAATGAATGAGATATTGAGAGACAATTGTAGATATTTCATATACATTTGGTACTTTATATACTCTGCCTAAGTAGGTTAGTTATTAATTGAGATCTCAAGCGATTTGGTAACCAATATTTACACATCTTGTTGTGATTAATCGAATTGACAAAAGGACCTTATCACATCAGGCCCGGTCCTATTCCGAAGGACCACAAGTGAAGTTAGTGTCTCTAACGTTTACCCACTCCAACATATCTCTTTAGGGTTTTAATTTGAGGAATTTTCCATTATTTATTTAACCCTGGTTGGGTAGGATTTGGTATGTCTTTGGTTAGTATTGAAATTTAGTCATTGAAAAGTAATTACAAAAAAGTAAAAAGGAATGCTGGCTGAATAGAAGTGAATAAAGTTGAATTAGTATATAGAAAACAGGCAAAAGTAATGGAGAAAGTCAAATATATATCACAGTAAAAACAGAAAAACAGATTAGAAAAACAGAAATGTTTTTAAATTCAATCTTCATTGCTTTTCTGAAGAGATTAATCAGATAAGTAATTCTTATTGAATTTTTCTTATAGATGGAAGAAAATTTACCTTGACTAGATAATAGAAATACATAGATCGTCATACACTAACCTAAAACAATTGAAGTTTATTTCAACTGTAGGGTGTTTTAAAGTCATTGTAACTAAAAGAGTTTCTTACTAATTCATTTACCCTGTTTATTTAAAACCGTTAGATTATTTTTACCACCTGCTCCGCCCGATCGCACCCTTGCATAGGACACCCTTTTCCTTTCCCCGAAAGTTTTTGCTGTCATGCATCTGTCTATCTGCTGCCTTCTGTTCTCTCTCTGTCCCTCTGCCTCTACTTCTCCTCCTGCTGCTGCTGTGCGTGCGTCTGTCTCTTGGTCTGGATTGCACCTGGCCTCCAATTTGCATTATTATGGGTTTTTATTATATTATTTTCATTTTCAAGCAAACACATTCACCTTTTGTGGAATCCAGACTATATAAAATCCTGAGAGATCCCCCCACCGCGTGGTCCCTATCGTTCGCTCTTGCATTGCCTAATGTCCTAAGCAGCTGTCCCTGTGTCGGCGCGTCGGCGTTCTGGCTTTGGGTCTGCGCCTGCGCGTGCCTAATGTCGTCATTGGACCCTATATATTTATTTGATCGAGACTGGCTTTGCCTTATCGGTAGTAGAAGCAGGCCATAGGGTCGCGTGGCCCGCCGATCAAACGGGTTTTTGTGTTGGGTCTCATTCCTCATTCCTTTTCCCTTTTTGGCTGGTTTGTTTCTTTTTCGGTTTTCGGCAGCTGCTGCTGCTGCTGCTGGGCGCAATTTTCGTTGGCAAGCAGGTGCACAATTATTATTGATACCCGAAAGGAATGCTGTGCCTGTGTGTAGAGGTAATTAATATGCTGCCCTAACTGAGTTGGTTTTGTTGTTTTCTCGAAATGATATTTTTTGCACCTTCCAGTGAGCAGTAGAAAATTTGATGAGGCGAGTGACAGGGCTAGAGTCATTATGTGGTTAAGGGCAATGTAAGCGCATGGGCGTAGCATAGTTTAAGGGGCATTTCGAAACGGTAGTTATGCGGTTGCACGCAAAGTAAAGAAAGTAAGAAGGACAGGAAAGAAGAAAAATCTTTTGAATTATAGGATAGTAGCCAGTAGCAAGGAATTTTTCCCCTAAACTTATGGAATAGTAAGTCAACTCAAAACTTATTTGTTAAGAATGAATTTCTTTGCAAAAACTGTTCATCTGCAGTTTCAAGTTCATCATCTTACTTTTGCATCCATTCCTAGATCCTCTAGTAAAACACCTTCAACTAACCACACATCTTTTCAATCTTTCTCTTCTAGCCCTTGAATGAGGATAAATTTCTATGCTTTAGCTGCAACAATTGGCTAATCAATTGGCATTCCTTGCAACACAGTTGCAGCAATAGCAACGATGCTGAATCCCAAAGTCACAGTCCATCGCATATGGGCAATAGCAGTGCTGGAGGACTGGTACAGGAGCGTCCTCGAGGCGGAGGAGTAGTAGCAAAAGTACGACCCGTGGCCCAAGTGCGTCCACAAATCAGACAACAACAACAACAACAACTGCGTAGCCCAAACCAAAATCCCTCGAATGTGCCCACGGCTGCCATAAGCTATAGCAAACGAAGATCATCAAATAGAATGTGGGAGAAGGTCAACAGGAGTCCAAAGAGTAAAACGCTACAACCGAGACCAAGAACATGTGTTATGCCACGGGCACGCCAGGACAAGGTAATGTCAGCGGCACAAGGAACAGTGGCGGCAGCAGCAGCTCTAGTCAAGGATTCAATTCCAGTTAACCAAAGATGGGCCAAGCCCACAGTTGATGGCAAAGTGGTGGCCATGTTTCGACGCTTGGGCACCACACTGAGCCGTGAGACGGAGGAGAATGTGCGATTACCTCGGATTATGAGCCCCACCAAGCCACGTCCTCGTTGGTCAAGGACATTGGACGATGATGAGATTTTATTGGAATTCGATAGTGTGATTTCGGAAGTTCTACCATCGCCAGAGACCACAAGAACCACGACAACCACCACCACCACCAATAACAACAACAACTCTACCACAAAATCCACCGCCAGGCGTTGCCTAAGCTATCCGATTTCTGAGAGGATAGAGGAACCGGAAGAGGAACAGGAAGCGGACTGGAGTGACCACAAAGAAAGTCACATTAAAATTTCCCACCAAGCGGCCATACAATTAAACAATCTTCGATTACCACAAGGACTTAGTATTTCCTTGGCCTAAAGAGGACCTCCCCCTCCACTCCCTGACAAACTCCCCTCCTACTACCACATAGAACAAAAAACTTAGTCAAATTGTATGCACAAAAAAAGAAATGAAATACCTAATATAAAAACAATTATAATGCAAGCATTAGTTAATATTTATAGTACCTCAAAATCACAAAAAAAAAAAAAAAAACAAATATTAAAATTAATTAAATTCTTTTTAATTGTTAGTCAATCTAATTAGCGCCTGAATGTAAGCAAGAGACAAGACCTAAGAATGTTAAGATCAGTTAAAGCTGATGATGAGGAAAAAAAAAGGAAAAGTTATATATTAAATATATTAGAATTTAAAACAAACTCCCCCAAAAAATAACAAAATTGTAGTTGAATTTGTTTGTTTTGCTCCAAAAAAAAAAAAAAAGAAAAAGTATTACAAATTAAACAAAATAAAAAATAATTAGCACAACAACAAAATGAAAATCACAAAAATTACAGAGTTCACTTAATCTGGGAAAAAGGGAAATATAAAGAATACAAAATTTAAGTATTAGCAATAAATTAGACATTTTTCAATTATTCGAAAAACCTTCAATTTCTTAATAGTTCGACATTTTTGAGAAAAAACACGCTAAAAATTATGATTTTAATATTTTGATGATGTATTCTTAAAGAATTCAATTGACAATAATTAATAAATATTTCATGTATTTCCCCTTAAAATATAAACACATCACAAACTGGCACTAGTTTCTCGAAGTGTACTTCGCCCTATTTCTACATTTTACATTGCTCGTTGTGTCTAAGCGAATTCGATTTGGCTGAGCGAATTCCATCTCTTGGTTCCAAGCGAATGTTCGAGTTGGCAATATCGGCATGAGTTGTAGTATTGCCAATTTAGCTATTTTCTCGCCAAATCAGCCTTTTTATAAATTTCAATTGCGGGAAAAATTCAAAAAAAGCGGGCAGCGTGAATTCTGGCTCTTTGTGAAAATATAAATTACTTTCTTTTCGCTTTTTTCTACTGAACAATTTATCATTTTTTTTTGGATTAACCCAGTGTTGAGTTGTTAATTGTGGCTGAATTAAAAGGAAATAGTTTATTTTTATTTATTAATATCACAGCAAAAACATTTACCTTTTTTAGGTATCGGTATCTGGTAACATTGATGTGCATTGATCTGGCAACACTTGGTTTTTTTGTTTTTATTGTTGTTTTGATTTCAAAGTAAACGGACGTGCGCTGCGTCGACGTCGGAAAAGTTTCGAGTTTTGAATGTTGTGGAGTTTTGGAAAAGGACATTAATCCTTTGTCCCTTTCTCGCAAGGGTAGTGAATAAAACGAAAAGAAACAAATGGAATTAACAAAGTATTAAAAGTGTTCACCCTATCGTTTACTCGTGTTTCGGTGTGCAGCAAACAACAAAAAACAAAAAAACAACAAAATTTTTCGTCCCTTTTGGAGGGTAAATTCTTTAAACAAAACTAAATTCGCGCGCAATTTGCAGCATTGAATAAAATTAATGAAATAAAAGTCCGCGTTTCTACGCCGATCGGAGGAGGAACCAGCAGCATTATAACCGGTAATTTAAACAACAAACAAAGCGAAAAGAAACTGAGATAAATACATACATTCATACATATGTATGAGTGTATGTATTTTTTAAGAAGAAACCCAAGAAAAAGGCAAAGTTGACATTGAAGCGGAGCGCGTGTGTTTCTCTCTGTGTATGTGTGTGTGTGTGAGTGCGAAATTCTTATTGCAAAAAAAAAGGGTAACCAGACGTTTGTGTATATTAATTGCAAAAATAAATTGAAATTGAGCAAAAATTCATAGAAAATACAATACACGAGGCAGGCGCAAGCCAAGCAGCTGCTTCGTGCCATTCGCTCATTTATTGTTGTAAAAATCAATAAAATGCCGTAATTGTTGCTGTCTCAGTCGGCGGCAGGAGTTTGACATTTCCGTCAACAAAATGCCAAATACATGTACATACATACATATCTACATAATCATATATGTACATATGTATGTATTGCTAGATTTTGGTTTTCTCTATATATTATCGCCTCTTATCTTTTACGTATAAATGTTTATACATGATTGTAGTTTTGCTCTTTTTATCGTGTTGTGTAGTGTCACGCATTGAATAAATAAAATGGTTTAATTTTCATTTGATTACTATTTTATTTTTTTTGGCAAAAAAAGATCTGGTCTCTAGACTTAAACTTGACCGAAACGAGGATACTCTTTAAGAAGTGGAAGTGAGAGCCTTTGTTTGAGTTTATTGGGCGTGTCTTTTCTATTAAAAAATCATCAATGGTAAAGTCGACCATTATACCCTTTAATAACACAAATTGTGCAAGCAGCTTAAAAACAATTTGTTTTCCATGGAAATTTGTGCTTGAAACTGTCCATCCAAAAGGTGATAGACGGAGGAGAGTTTTCACTGTATTCAAAGTGAACCCCTTCCTAACAAACATTCGCAACTTCACACCATTCCAGTAAATAAACATTTCCATGGGCAGACAGTTTCAACTCTTGTTTCTGGCGCCATTGGAGCCTTTTGTTTATAAAATGTCTCCAACAAACAAATTCAAAAGAGGGTAAACAAAAGCTTCATTTGGATTCTTACTCTATTTTGTAGTGTCTTTTGAAGTCGGCCGATAGTTTCATATATAACACCTAATACTGATCCCTAGTGGAATGAAATCAAAAAGACCATATGATCCTTAATTTTGACTTTATCTAGACTTTCTTTTTGTTAGACTTTTTTAAGGTTTCACTCTTAAAGTTGCCCTGCAAAGGATTCTCCTGCTCCTTTCTCCTAGATGACTATATTCCTAAAACATGTAACTAGTACAGCCAAGTAATTTATTATCCCTCAGAAACTAAGTGTGTCTTTTATTTCATATTTTCTGTATATTTGCATTTAATTGTATTGACTTAGAAGGAAAAACCGAAGAAAATAAATAGTTCTTATTTTACTTTATTACAAAAGAGAAAATGAGTTTTATAAACATTTTTATGAACTTTATTTAACGTGTTTGGCGAGCCATGAACTCAATTTGAGTTTCTTCTTACCCTACTCTACCCAAAGGCAAAAAGAGACAACAATAGCCAAGTAACGGCCGCATGGCAACAGGAAAAGGCGTATTAAAGCAATTAATTAGCACAAATTTTGACAAGTTCAAGAATCGAAAGTATCTCTCTCACAATCTGTTACTCTCTCTGGATTGATTGCTCTCAGTTGTGGTCCTCCCTCACTTTTTCCCCTTAATTCGCGTGGTGCGTATAACGGTTCATTGCACTGGCATGAGAGATTTTGACTTGTTGTCATGTTGTTATTGTTGTTGTCTCCTTTTTGGCACCGTCAAAATTTCCTCGATAGGCAGATACAGTTAAACGAGAGTTGTTGTTGTTGCTCTTGCTGCTGACTCAAACTGACAAACGTTTTGGATTGTTTTTTCTCATTGTTATTTCAGCTTTTTTTTTTCGTTTTTAAGTTAATTTGCCTTTTTTGGCCAGTTTGCAATTTGTTTGTCTCAAATTTACTATAATTAAAAATCAAATTGATTTTTCCGTTTGCCAACCCCAACAACAACAACAACAATAATACTAACAATCAAATTGTCAAGTTAGCATTTTGTTGTTGTTTATGTTGTTGCTGCAATGAAAAAGCAATTTTCCGTATCTAAAAGAAAAACTCAGTCAAGGCATTGTTGCTTGCCACACGTTTTTGTGGCTTTTGTTGTTGTTGTATTTACTGCTTCTCTTATGTTGCAACAATGAGCATGGCTAATTTTCATTTTAACAAAAGTTAAGTACACAGTCTCTTTAAGCTTTGCCAATTGACAGGGACGGACTTGAAAGCTTATGCAGTTGGGAGGGGGCGCTTTCGTAAATATTTTTAAATGATCAAATTGAAATAAACGGCCAATTTATTTAAAGAATTACAAATTTCTTAACTAAATCGAATATCTTTTTCTTTTACTGCAGATTATGAACAACATTTAAAATAATTCTCATTTTTGGGCCCGATTCTACTTCAAGTTGAGCCCTGCTCGTTGTTAACGAAACGGTTGTTTTTCTTTTTCTCGTCTTCTTCTTCTTATTCCACTACTTCTTCGTTTTGTAACAGCAACAAAACAAAACTATAAATGATAGACACCAAAAAGCAATGGCACAATATTCAAATACTCTACAATCTAAAAATGCTTTATATAGATTCTTGATCCTTGATCATAATGGCTAAGTGCGGCATTAGTAAAGTCTTAATTAGTTTGCTTCAACTCGCAATTATCACCGAATTGTCATTTAAATATGATTTGTGATTGTATAGAGTATAGAAATGTCGTTGTTGTCATATATATATCTTATCTCTCTTTTTCTCTGTGTCTCTCTATGTATATAACCATGTCCAATTGGCATGGCGCTAGGCATTACAAACAAAATGCTTTTTTATATTGAAGCAGAAACAAAAGGCCAATTGAGTGTGTGCCAATTGGGGGGAAATACAGAAGGAAGGAAAATCAATATCTATGTAGAAAGTATTACCCCCAATAAATAATAATCTAATCGAGCTGACATGCGGAAACTTTCTTATGCATTTGGCTATATTTAGCAGTTGTTGCTATAAAAAGGCAAAGACGCAAGTTTGACATTGGCTTCCTATATACATTGAGGGCTTATACATAGGACTTCAGTTATCAAATCTCTGAAGACCTTGTGTCAGTTACCAAAAATTTGATTAACAAAAACAAATACAGGGTGCCTACGGTATTTGAGGACAAAGTGATAGTGAAAATAAAAAGCTTATTTCGAACAAAATTTAATGAATCTTCACGAAATTTATACACAATATTTATTCAATAAAATTTCCATTCTCTGCTATAACCTTCTCTAAGGTCTAATTACATGAATTATTGTAGGTGACCGATCCAGGTTTTGGGGGAATTGTTTTTAAAAATCGAAACTTCCTTTTCCATTATAAACCTCCAGCAGAGCTACTGATCGATGGCCAACAAAATTTGCCATCAAATCCGTTTAATTATAATTAAATTCAAAAATAAAAAGCTTAAGATACTCAATTTCTTTAAATGCGTCGAGGATATTTGACACTCGGACGGAAGTTCTGAAGTTCATTGCCCAATTACAAGAGAGATAAAATAAACATTTTTGTGTTGTTTTCAAATTAATGACCGTATTTTCTTTTTATGTTGTATAATTTTTATTACAAGCGCCATCAATCACAAGGTCTTTTCCCCACTGGAAACATTTCCATCTGCGGCCTGACAACACTTACGTTTTTATACCATACACCCATAGGGTGAAATGGTATATTAAAGTCGCCAAAATGTATGTAACAGGCAGAAGGAAGCTTTTCCGACCCCATAAAGTATATATATTCTTGATCAGCATCAACAGCCGAGTCGATCTAGCCATGTCCGTCTGTCCGTCCGTCTGTCCGTCTGTCCGTCTGTCCGTCCGTCCGTCCGTCCGTCCGTATGAACGCGTAGATCTCAGAGACTATAAGAGATAGAGCCACCAAATTTGGTATGTAGGCTCATGTAGTATGTAGAGTGATCAAGTTTATTTCAAATTTTTGCCACGCCCCTTTCCGCCCCCGCAATTCAAAAAAAACGTTTATCTCAAAAACTATTGTAGCTAGATACACCATATTTGGTATGTATATTTGCTTAGTAAATGCGCTCATTTTGCATGTATAAAGATTTTGCCACGCCCCTTTCCGCCCCCGAAATTTGAAAAACTCGAATATCTCGCGTAATTTTTTACCTTGTGCAATCAAATTTGGCACACTTAAATTTGATACTAATACCCAGCAAAATACCAAATTTGATCAAAATCGGACAAAAAATAGCTGAGTTATGCATATAAACGTTTTTGCATAAGGCCGGAGATGGCCGTTGGCGGGTGGGGGCGCTAGGGTGCTTATATGCATAAGTGCGCGAGATACTGAAATATGCTAGTAAAAAGCATGTGAACAGAATTTCTTAAAATAGGCAAATGCATTAGTTATTACAAATTTGAAATATTTGTTTTACTGGTGTATGGTATACCCAAGTCGGCGGGACGACTTACTTACTTCATTTTTTCTTCTTTTTTTGACCTGCACATATCACACACCATCAGTCGGTGTGTGAGTGTGAGTGTGTGTGATTTGTGAGTGTTTTTAATGAGTCTCAGCTGGACATGATCCGGCTCAATGAACTAAACTTATACTTCAAGTGGTGCAGCAGCTGCAAGTCCACAAAAAACGAAAACTTAAATCAGCTAATTCATCAAAAAGTGTGGCACAGTCAGTCGACTATTGTCGGTTGTGGTGGCAGTGGCACGCCCACTTTTCGCTAGGCGTACGCCCCATTAGCTGCTGCTGGCTGCCACTTTCCAAATCAATTGAAAAAATCTTCCGTCTCGGTGTTGTTGTATTTTGTATGCCATCATCATCATCTCACCATGATCATCCGGCAGGCATTAGAAGCGCGTGTGAGACATGCGATTGGGCAAAAAGAGGCAACAACCAGGCAAGGCAGAGGAAAAGAAGACATAATACCAAAAAGCAAAAAGAGTAGATGAAAAAAAAGCAACATACAAATTACCATTTGTAATACCCTGTAATACCCGAAGACTGAACATGATATAAATGTAAGAAGCACAACTTGAGGGGCTTTAAAAGTGTTACCTGAAATTCAATATGAAACTCTTTTAAGTATTTGTTAGCCTTTACTTTCTTAGACATAAAAGAACTTAGCTTCAAAATGGCTTTATCAACACTAATTCGTTTTAGTGTTCATCAATGTGTTAGTTTTTGCTTATTAACTGTCTCATTTTGTTCACATCATATGTATTTTAACATAATAACCATTTTAGACATAGTAAGAACGTTCTTAATACTTATATTAGATCGTTATTCAAAGCATTTGGTGACTTTTATATAAATGCATACTTCTAATGCAGATTTTCCTTATCAAAATATCTCAGGACAAATACTTTATGAACCAATTGAGTAATATTTGTCCTTACTTACACTAATCTTACTTTATTTATTAACCAACACTAAACCCTTGCGCAATTTTCGGTACATAAATCTTCTTTTGACTGTGGAACTGTTTAAATAGAATTCTTTGCTAATGAGTATCTCAAAGTCTGTGCTTAGAATTAATTTACTTGATCTTTTCATAGTATAGTTTCTATGTATGCGTTTTTTTCTTAGCTTTTTTTCTGTTTTTGTTCCTCCTCAAAGAAAGCCAAGCCCCAGTCAAGTCGTGTGAGTCGAGAGAAGCAACAAAAAAAAAAAAAACGTTAAACAGTTTTTTTTCTTCTTATTTTTTTCAAAGTCTTCTCTGTTAAACGTTCAAAAGTAACGCCAACGCCAAAGTTGTGTGAGCTTTGCTTTTATTGTTAAACCAGTTGAGACAGCAGAACAAAAAACACAAACAAGAAAAAGGGAAAAAACAACAACAGCGGCAGCAGCAGCAGCAGCTGTTTGTTGGATCCTCCTTCCCCCTACATGCTCCCCCACCACCAGTCTCTTTCGCTCTCCCACTCTCTGCTATACTCTCCCACTCTGCGGCTGATTTCTACGCTGACTGCATATTAAAGCTCGAGCTCTGCTGGCGGAGCACTGCGCTGCGCGCCTGCGCGTCCAACGACCGTTTTATTGTTGTTGTCTAAGCTTTGTTTGTTTTAGCTGCGTTTCATTATACCCTAGCCCAAGCAAAAAAGTACCATCAATTTGTCATTAAGTATGACTAGAGATATAGCTAAAGCGAAGTAACTTTGTCTTTATATATTATCTTATTTATTTTAAAATATATTTTTAAGCCTTCTTATATACTTAAGTTCATTTGCCCTAACTAAGCAAAATAGGTCCTATTCAAGATCTTAAAACCTAAGAAATGTTTAATTACTGAGACTTTCTTTGACTATAATTACAAAATTGAAAAAATTGCAATGAGATCAATCTACGTGTGTGAGAAACAAGTCAAAACTATCGATAAATATAGGACTTTGTCGATAAATACGGTGTGTATGGGGCGACAATCGGATTTTACAGCATTTCAAAGTAACTTATTGTTGTTCTCATACAACTTTTTGTCTAAAGATAATTTTCTACTAACAGAAATTGATAAAGACATGAAGATGTCTTCCTCTGTTTACACAATAAGACCTAGAGTATATAGAATTTCATTTGGTAAAAGGTATTCAACTATGATTGTTTACCTTTTGTCTGATGTCGTATGGGAAATTTACAATATGCGCCACGACTCCACTTGACCAATCCTTGAAATTGTAATCCCAACTAGTTAAATTTACTTAAAAAACAATAAACTCAAACTGACCTGAAGTGAACCCAACTTATAGGTCCTCCAACTTTTGCTAGTTGAAACCAATTAACATGCAAACTTCACCAGACACACAAAGACACAAAGATAGATAGACAGACCGACGGAAAGACAGTAAGTCAGTGAGACAGACAGACAATCAATCCCCATTAAAAATACCTCACGCACTTCCATTTGTGTCTCTGTTTCTGTGACTCGGCACCGGGAATCGAGTTGCAACAAGCCTAGCCAAAAGAAAACGTGTTTAAATTTACGTTTGACAGTTTGGCAGAAAGAAAGAAAAATACAAATCTACTCAAATCACTTCTTTTTTTTTGTACTTCGGTAGTTGCTCCCAAAATACAAAACGTAGTTTCACCTCACCCATTTAGCATGACAAGCCGCGAGACCATTATACCCTTGCGTACCCCTTGCCTCCAGAGTGGAGCGGAGTGGAGTTTGGTACCTAATACGCGCGGGTCATGCATGGACTGCAATTGACGGCAAACACACACAACACACACACACCTCTTTTTGTTTGGCGAAAATCGTTTTCACTCTTCATTTTCATGTTGGGTGAAAATCTGCACGACAACCAACGAACGACCACGCCCCAGAGTAGTCTGTAAAATTAAAAGAAGGGCCCCTAACCCTCCCCAAAAGAAAGACGAAGAAAAAAACTTAAAACAGGCCATTGACATACATTTTGGGAGTCTCTTAAGTTTGCGTGTGCGCTTGCCGCCTGGAGACTTGAAGAGTCAAGATCGAGGCACACTTATTTTTCGGAGGAAGAAGAAAGTGTTCAATGCTGTGGAAGAAGCGGAGACGCATGTCCAATAAATAAATTGAAATATTTACGCTTTGAGCCCAGAAAAAAAGAAGCAAGAAGAATCGAAGTGCCGCGAAAAGCGAAGAGGAGTGGAGCAGAGAACCGGTCGGTCGGTCTTTGAGTCGATCGGTCTGATTGGGGTACTCTTTTGGATCCCTATAATCGCAACGATGTTTGGCTGTGCAGCTGTGTGACCCACTCCCAGTTGTCGTTGTCCATTTAAAGCGGCCTGCTGGCTAGCCATAGCCACAGCCGCAGCGAACTGCCTGCCAAACATATCTGTGCACATTTATCGCCAGTTTTCAGTTTGGCAGTTCCCCCAGCTACCAAGCACCTCCCTACCCCATCCCCCATTTACCTTCTCTAATGCCCAAAAACATAGAAAATGAAAAATAAAAATTTCACCTCCGGTCACACGCTTGAGAAGTCATACAAAACACAACAACAAACCACTGCATCAAAAATGAAAAGCGCTAAAAGCACTTTGTGCATTTTGTAGGCCTTTGGTTAATTAACCAAAAACTCTACTCAAAAGCCAGGCTCTCTTTGATTGCTGAAATAAAATTAACCAAGGATGGCTATGAGGCTTTATATTTCGAGAAAGGAAGATATCACACCGTACATTTTCTTTTTAAAGTCATCATAATTGTTCAAATTTAGTTACAATACCTAAAAAACACGCACTTAAAGTTAACTTTCAACTTATTCTATTGATAGTTATTCAAATTTACATTTGAATTGTTAGTATGTATTTGCTTAATCTAGTAATTGGTTGAGAACTAAGTCAGTATCTACCAACCCATTCAAGGATTTGAAGTGTGAGATCCTGCAGTTCTTATCCTTAGATTACATTCTGCACATAAGTGTAAGATATAATCATTAAAAACATATTTTCCTTGTTGAGTATTAACAATATTTTCCAGTTTCTCTCCAGCAAAAAAAAAAAAAAATGATTTATCTCTTAACTACGTTTTAAGAGTTTCCTCATATCGGATTTAGTTTTATATTTCGTTTTCCTAATTCCTCATATCTAAAATGGTTTACGTCTTTGATGGGTCTTTAATTTGCCGCACTCCATCGATGATGTATACCCTCCAAACCCCTGGCCCAGTCGGTCGAGCCGTTGCATCGCTCCATTTAGTTACTACTTGGCTGAGCATTCGGTTTGTGGCCGAGGCTCTGATAATTTTTCATTAATTACCAAAACGGGTATTTGGCCATGGCTTCTTTCTTCTGCCTTGCGATATATATGTATATATAAAGCTAAGCTTGTTTGAAGATAAATTGAATAAATGTCCGGATGCACTTGAAGCGCACATAAAAATTGTTGCCTGTCAGCGTCATTGAAACTCCTCCCGCTTCTGCCTCCTTCCCTCCCCCCCCACTTTGGGGGAACATCGCCTACTCCAAGTCCAAATTGGAGAAGAAGAAACTGAAGATGAGGATGCGGTTGATGATGATGGTGCGATGGACGATGATGCAGTGAAAATCTTTTCTTGTTAATTTTGTTGTTTTTTTGTATTTCATTTCATTTACTAACTAACTGTGCATGATGATGAATCAATCATCTGTTTAGCTTTGGGTATTTAAATTAACCGGTTCGTCCATCTAATGAGCGGCACTTGTCTGTCGTCTACTCGCAGATGAAGCAACCACTTTCATGTCTGGCCATAAACCATAAACTAACCATATCCATATCCCCACAAGTCATACCCAAGCCCATTCCCTCCCTCCTCCAACTCCATCTCCCTTCATGTCTCCCATGTCTACTTGTTGTAGGGCTTATGTTTTCTTCATGGGGAATTACATGAGAAAGCCTCTTGCCAAAGGCGAATTGATTGTTTTCTGGGTTACACGTGTTGCGGTTGCTTTCGACCATTACAAATTTTGGTATTTATTTATTTATTCGATTAATCAGTTAACAAAATTTAACTTCAAAATGTACAAGTTTTTAGGGCAATATACAATCAATTTTTAATTGAATTACTTTTGATTAGAGCTAAGGGAAGTAGAAAGCGAATTACTCCTAGACGGAGTTTGGATTTGGCTTTTCGTTGCTTTAAACACTTGAATTAATCCACTTGGTCTCAAGACGCTTCCTTACAACACCCCACTACTGTCCTACTCTTCCTTCAAGAGTAAAAGCCTTCAGACAGATTCCAGTAAAAACTTTTTGAGGAAATTTAAATCTAAACCTATGCCAATTGTCATAAGGCAGTAGCGGATCCTTGATAAAGGATGCTTTCTGCAAATTAAAATCCAAGATCCACCAGTGTCAAAAGACACATTCTTTTTAGGGTATTGAGAGATCCACCAGGAAGTCTAAAATCTTCACAAACTCTCACACTTTGACCCCATTTCGACCTTCTAAGCCCTTACTTGCTTATAGTAGTTGATAATCTTCCGATTCGCAAAGAATAGCGCTTATGCATTGGTAGAGTTTTCTCAAAAATAGACCGTAATTGAAAATTTACTTTCGTAAATTAGACATCATTCGTACCAACTGATCGCCGTAAAACTATTTTCAGCTTCTTTTTCATATCAGAAACTTTCAAATGATGTCATTTGGACGTTCAAAATTCTGCTAATTAAACACTTTTTTTCCCCCCACGGCTATTTGGAAGAATTTCATTCTTGACACTTTACTTTTTCCCTTGATAGAGCGAAGTAAAAGTCCAAGATTGCAATTTGATTCATTAAAGTTACCTTGAGTCGTTGTCGTTGGCTATCTCATATATGTATATATATATGTATATAATTGCTACTTAAATGAAATAAAACTAAATACATTTCATTTGAAATGATATAATGCAGCTTAAGTTTAGCCAATTAGCTATAGATAGAAATAGAGAATGAGTTTGGTGAGAAGGGGTGGGGTCTACGACTTCAATGTTAATTGGCTTGGATTTCTTCCGAGTAAGAACCGACAACGATGACGATAACAACGAAGGTCTTCATCAATGAGGCGCAGCGCCAAAAGTCTCTGATTGTATGTAAGAAGAGTTTTCGCTTATTTTTTTCTGGTTTTTGTTTTCTGTTGTATCTATTTCCATTAATTAAGAAGCATGCGATGCGATGATGCGTCAGTTCAGAGTTTCTTTGTCTAGCTGGAAACTGGCTCTGGCTCCGGCTCTGGTTATAATAATTCATATGATTTGTGCATTGTTCTCCCTCTTGCCTTTGTATAAGTATATATGGTATATAATATGTATTTAATTTGCCAACTCAACTCTTTTTCAATTTGCAAATCATATTTTTTGTTTGTTGTATTTTGTTATCTTGACACGAGTCTTTCCCAGACAATGTCTTGGGGTCTAATTTTTCAAGGCCTAAACACGACAGAGCCAAGGTGTTTTTTTTTTTTTTTGCTTTAAGCAGCGTTTACCAACACTTTCGTTTTGGTCACATTTTATTCATTACTTGCACTCTTCGTAGCAATTACTTCTTTACTTCAATTATAAATTGATTACTGTCTTTCTCGTTATATTTTATGATTATTGCAATCAATTAAATTAAATTGCTTTTGGAAAATTGGTTTCATTTTCCACTTGTATGACTTGAAGGCGCCATCATCCAAGCCACCAAACGACGACAAACTCACCAATCAGCTCAGCTTTCATTTTGTTATTGTTATTTCTTTCTCCGCCACCGCTTCTTCTATTTATAATAATTATTAAAGCAAATAAACCTACATAGACACAAAGAGAGGCTGCTGGCTCACTTTTTATATACAACACAAATGCTTGTCATTTGGTCTTTGGATTGCTGCGATCCGTCGAGAGCTCTGAAGTCGTTGGCACTGACCAAGTCAAGTCCGGAGACCAAGCAGACTATCAGCTGACGACGCAACGTCTACTATGAATTGGTTGCTATTGGCTTTGCTTTTGTTTTATGTTTTATTATTATTTTTTGCCCCAAGTCTCACTTGGGGTCCGCACAGAGTCATCGATGGTAGCTCCATAGTGTTGACCTCAAGATCACCACAGAAAAATGGGTGAAAGGTATACAGAAAACAAAAAACTGAGCAATTTTCAATTGGCTATGTAATAAAACTTTGAACAATTATACCATGGATGAAGTAATCGAAGGAATGGGAAAGCAAAAATAATTGTTAGAAACGAGAAAACATAATATTCAAGATCTAAACTTTAGTAACTTAATAATAATTCTTCAATTATGAGTAATCTCTATATATATGTATACATTTTAAAACTATTTTTGGATTGTTATTTAGTGATTGTAAGAGAAGGAATTAAAAAAATAACAATTAAGGCTGAGTAATTTGATAATAATTATTGTATTTAAAGTTTTTTTTTTTTTTCTAACCAGTTGAGTTCCAGACTCCTTTTTGGCATATCCGACTAACACTTATAGTGTCTATCATTGAATCGAACGAATTGAATTGAACGATCGGTGGAACAGTGACTTTTATCAATATCTTCGTTATTTCCTATGCTAAGATTGTGGGCCGTTCTTTCGCAAACAATATGTCTCATGATATTAATGTCAGCTTTGCCATATAATTTCATCTAGTTGGTAGGTAAATACTTGGTCCTTACCATGGTCAGTCCCCCACGTAAAGAAAGAATAAGTTTATATAATAATAATTATGGACAAAATCCTGTCTAATCATCTTTGGTTTAATTATTTTCTTTTTTTGTTTTAGGTAAACTAAAACATAAAATAAGAACATAAATTTTTACCTCTTTCTCTGTCACAAGACTTTTCTAACCTTTAGTCTAACTGTCAATGAGTAATAAACGCCAAGTTTAAAGAGAAATTAAATGAAGTAAGTTGAAAAATTTCGCAATTTCGCCAACATTGTCAACAGCTTTAATATTAAAATAAAAGTAGGCACTTTATTTTTTATGGTTCTAGTCTTGAAACGACCTTGTGGCTTAACACAAAGATGATTTTTAACTCTGTTTCAACTAGAGTTTTAGCTTTATTATAATATGTCATATAGATAATATCTTTAAAATGTTTAAAATTTAAAGATAGAATTTTAAAAACTACAAAACTTATTAGTGTTAGATAGAAATCTTCATAGAAAGAAGTCTTTTAACTAATTACTCAACTATATACAATAGTTTAGGTCATTGAGTAATTAGTAAAAAGATTTCTATGAAATGTAGTTAAAGTTATAGTTTAGGTCAATGTAAAGTTAATACAAATTTCAAATTTACCAACTTAAATAAAAATATTAACACAACTGGAAAAAAAACACGCTTTTAGATCTCTTTTACACCAAAATAAGTAACAGTTTGCAGATTAATTCAATTGTTGTTATACTTATTATCTGCTCTTACCTTTTTCCCGGTGTCTATTCCTTAAACTAGTTTGTTATTTTGGTGGTTTATCTAATTTGGAAATGTTGTTTTTTAAGTACGTGCCACAAATTGAGTAATTAAACTCAATTCTTCAAGTTAAATATAAAGTTAACGATCAATCAAGAAGAGCTCTGCCCTAAAGTTGTTTTTGGTTGTTGTTTTTTGTCGAGTGACTTTCGCTAATAAAATGATTTTTAGTATCTTACTCTGTCTTCACCTTCTGGATTTATGAAGTTGCTTGGCCTGATAAATGCTAGAGGGGCAATCTTGTAGAGTGAAGTTTGAGTGAAGTGACCGAGATTTTAGCCAAAAGCTAATCACATATTTCCGTTCAAGACAAAACAACAACGAAACGAAAAAGAAACAGAAAAAATAGAGCTTCAGGTGGTTCGTTGGATGAATGTGGTTTTTGCGGTTGTTGTCGTCTCTGCGCTGCAGTTGCGCTTTAATAACTTCATTGTCAATGCAACATACGGCTGCACATTCAACAAAAGCGAAAAAATAAACCATTCATTGTTCAAAAGTGGACTTGATCTAGATGCCACCAATTCCACTTGATGCAACAGACATGCTCTTGGACTCGGATTCGTACTCGGACACACATTCAAACAGTAGTCGGGAGAGTGATATTTATCGTTAGATTTATGGATCTTGCAAAGGAAAAATGCTACTGCACACACAACACAATGTGAGGTAGAAGTTTTCCCCTTCAGCGATTTCACAAATTGAACAAAAGTTTATACACCATACAAAAAAAGTGAAGAAAAACTGTCTTTTTCTCTTGATTGTATTTTATTATTGAGATCATCATCATCCGGCTACAGGTTTTCGTTATTTTACTTAACCGATCAATGGATCGTCGGATGGTGGGTAGTTTTTATGTGATCGGCATTAAAGCTGACTTTGCCTTATTTAGTTTTTCTTGAGACATACAAACATATACAACGCATTTTATGACTCCCCAAGCCAATGTACGTCGTCATCATCTTCTCTTCGATATGATTATTTCTCTCTTCTTACACACCCGCACACACAAAAGTTAGATTGGGGGAACTTGACAAGCTCGATTAGATTAGATCAGTGTATGCTTGAATCAGCCACTTCAAGAAAGAAGTCGGTAAATATTTATCTGACAGATAAACTTGAAGAGTAAGCATCCAGCTGGTTTGCGGTTCTGAGAAAAAAATGTTATCCAGGGGGATTTATAATTAATGGTTTGTTCTTCAACTCTTACAACCTAATCTAATAAAACTTTTAATTTGATTTGCTATGCAAATTTTGAAAGAATTATCAGTCAACAGAAAGTTGATTTAACTCTTAATTTATAATTTAATGAAGCTTATTTTTAATTTTTTAATATCTTTCCAATGTGTTCTCTGAAGCACTTAAAAACCACTTCTCCCCTTTTAAGCCAAGCTAAGCCCTATATAAATCCTATTTGAATGGTGTGCTCTACTTGTTCTACTACATTTGTAATCTCAACAGGGCCCAACCTAAACAGAAATCACAGCAAAGTGCCCACCCAAATAACCATTCCCACTCAACCAATAACACACAAACTCAAAATCTAACAAAAGCCACAAAAATTACACAGAGAATATTTCGAAATTTACATTGAAATGTAGTTTTATACCCAGTAGTTTACCAAGAAGGGTATATACAAGTTGTACATTTCATTTACATTGATTTCTTGCCATTATTGAGGCAGCAGATTCAGACGGTACTTCAAGCTGTGTTGAAAAACGTTAAAATATAGATTTCTTGTGATTAGAGTTTTAAAATTGTTCATTGACATGTAGTTGTATGTGTAGTGGGTTATACCAGAAAGAGTATACACAAGTTGGAGTCATTTCTTGTCATTCTAGAATCAATGAAAGTCATAGTTCACAACTTAACGGTTCAGTGTTAAGAAACGTTAAATAAGTTACACTGAAAGGTAGTTTAATAGGAATAACGCTTTACCAGAAAGAGTATATAAAAGTTACTCTCACTAGAGGTAGTTGCGTCACAGTTGGAAAGCTAACGGTTCGCAAGGCAGTGTTAAAAAACGTTAAAAAGTAGACAAGGTGTAATTACAAACCTGACGCTTCGGTGTTAACGTAAAAATTAACATAAATTAGCAAACAAAAATGTACGTAATTAGTAATTAGAAGCCACCTACAGTATTTCTACTCTCTGAGGAGTTAGTCTGTTAGATGTACGGGGTATTTTCAGTGCTTTGCTTTCAGTTGATGTATGTATGTACATAATTTTTTGTTGTTTATGTATAGGGAGGGGGTCTGCCTCAAACGAATGATTTTGATTAGAAATGGTGCATATATATACAGGAGACACGCCCCTTAAGCATGTAACATAAAAAAAGACCGAGCCTCCCCTCCATCACATTAGGGCAATATTACAAAAGTCTTTCCATGTAACCATAGGGGGAGGAGGAGGAGTGGAGGAGAGTGTGTGTATCTATTAAACAAATTGCCAGCGGGAGGGAATCACGCGGCAACAGCAGCCACAATGAATCAGCAGCCAGCCGCAATGTAGTTTGTAATATTTACAAGAAACGATACACGTTGAAGATTTGAGAGGGCATGAGTCGATGGATGGATGGATGGATGGGGTTAGGGGGTTAGGGTTGAGGTTTAAAGCTTTTTTTTATATCTTAAAAATAGATATATTTCCCACGCCCACGTGTCTATTTCTAGGTCTTGCTGTTTGGTTGATGTTGTTGCCTCTTGGCATTGGATTGTTGTTGTTGCTGCTGCTGTTTCTGTTTCTATGTTTCTCGGTTGTGCTTTTCACTTCACAGACAACAATTGTGCAATTTTCCTCTCTTTGTACTTTGCATACTTCTAGTATATAATTTTCAGTCTAATCCAACAGATACCACGCCCCAAGCACTTTCAATTGCAATTTTGTTTCACTTTTTTTCCAACACATTTTTTGCCCATTTACTTTCTTACCTTTGCTCTAGTTCGGCGGTTTTTTCCGTTCACATACATTGCTTTCTTTCTTCATTCAGTGAAAATGTTCGTGTTTGTATGTTGTGGCTTTTCTTTTTATAAAAATTCTTAATCCAAAAATAAACATTTTCGCTGTTCAACTTTATCAAGTGTTTTCGTGTTTTTTTTTCGCACAAAAATATATATAAATGGATATATGAATATGTATGGTGTTATATATGGTTAGCGCCTTCCTCCCACAGATCCCACCTGCTGCTGTTGCCGCATTTGGAACTGTGGAACAACAAAGATTTGAAAAGAACTGTGAATACAATGATGGGGCAGGTCATGCGGCGAAATATAATGATGGTCTTTCTTTAAATAAACATTTCTTTAATTTATTTGCAACGAATGCAGTTGAAAAGCATTGCTTAATCAGTTATACAAGAGCTATACAATGCTATTGACATCGCAAAATATTTTTGGCGTCTAAGGACTTTTACTTCTTAGGAAGAAAAATATGAATGGGACCTAAAACTGTCCTTTCAACGTCGACATAAGGTGACCCTGTTTTCGTTTTGACTTCTGACTGCCACAATGAAACCAAGCAAAGTTATTCTCCTCATTCCTCCTCAGTGTTTTTGTTTCTTGTTTTTAACCTTTTTAGTCACACTGTGCAGTGACGGTGGCGTCAACGTCTCATCGGTTTGTCGTCGATGGTTTGTGCTAAAATTAAATATTTAAATTCAATGCCCTAACATTTTGCTGCTGCCGAACTCGGGCTCGGTTTTTTTAATACTCTGTACCACTACAGAGTGAAAGGGTATATTAGTCGTACCTAGATTTGAATGCATTTTAGGGAGAAATTGAAAAATACAACTAGAACTAAATATTATCAATAACAGCTTTAGGGCCTTCGACTCACAATTGAAAATTGTTAAAGATTCGGCCGAGATTTTGATTTTGAAATGTAATTTTCACAATGTACATATTTCACGTACAAGAGATTAATTTCGATAAATCCGCTGGATTTCTGGATTTTTTGATTGGACCCTATCGTGTTTATTCAGCGGATACCATAAACAGTACTCGATACAGGGTATCATAGAGACGAATCCACTTGAAGCTAATTTTGTTTGGGTTTTTAACATTTTGGTCAACATAATAGATTCATATTCAGAAAAAAATATCACCAACATGTATTTCCAATCGAATCATTTTTTATAGTGGCTAAAGAAATTTCTGCGAAACTAGATGAATCACAGTTGCTGGAGTCAGTCCTCTGACTGAGGGTTACCTGAGGGGGAAGTTGACCCGCACCACTTAATAAATTATAAACAACTGATCTTACTCACTTATAAGGGTCTGGGGGTGGGGGGGTGATAAGCCAGAAAGCCCCCAACAATACAAATGATAAAAATGAAATGATAAATATTTCAAAAATAAGCTTTTAGGAGGTAAAAACAAGAAATCGCGTAATTACTTCCGGTGAACTGAACCAGGTGAAACACACACGCATTCGCTCTCTCCCCCACACTCTCTCGATCTCTCTTTCTCTCTCTGTCTACGCCCGCTCTGCCGCAGCCTGAGCTGATATGGCAATACTGTTGTGTCAGCTGTTTAACTCTTCAATCTTGACGCTCTCCCCCAGTCGCTTTGTCTCTCTTTCTCTCTTACACGTAGCCCCACTCTCTTTTTGGGGGTCTCTCTGTCTGCATTTTTCAGTTCTTAACGATACTCTGCCGGGCGTTTACGTGAGCGCGGAGAAATTAAAAATATTTATTTTTTTAATTTTCTTTCGCTATTTTACTATAAGTTTAATATATTTTGATTTTCAATTTTTGTTTATAATGTTTGTGCAATACACGTCAAGCACAACAAACACGACTACGACAATAATATTATTAGCGGGTATTACGATTGCAATATAAAAAGTGAGTTGCATCTGTCCCGTCTCTTTTCCCCCTCGCTCTCTTTCAAATTAAACAAAAAAGTATTTAAAACGGTTTGCGTGACTTTCCTAAATGCGCAACGTTTTCTTATCGCGCGAGTTTACATATACATATATATGTACATATGTTGGCCTCTATCAGTTTGTTTTAGTATGTGTGTTGTATCTCCCCACTATGTGTCTGTGTGTGTGTGTGTGTAAGAGTATTGATTGCATTTGCACAAAAAAGAAAAACAGAGAAGAAGTAGGTTATGGCAAAATGATTTACAAATTCAATCAACACGCACAGAGTACCCCCTAACTGACCCCCTCAAACGCATTCTCTCCCTCTCGCCTAGTTCTCCTTTATTCTTCTTCTCTCATCATGTCTAAGCACGCAACCAACTGTTGCTGCTGCTGCTTCTTCCCCATGTAACAGCTGATTTTGTGTGTGTTTATCTGTGTGACACCATTAAAGTTTAATTGAAATAACAAGCAATTGTAAAAGTGTGAAAACAAAATCATAGCAGAGCCAGCTCTCCTCCCTCCTCCCCTAAACCTGAAACCAACTTCAATCGATAGTCTTCAGAGTTGTTATCGTTTCTCGGGGTGATGTAATTTGCATAAGCAACAACAACAACAGCAGCAGCAATCTCTGCATAGTCACCATCATCATCATCATCATCAGACGACAACGACGACGTCTAAACCAAACCGCATACATAACTTTTTGGACCGATTTCAGGTTTGGAAGTCCATCTCTTCATCTCCTCCGTCTCGGACGTCTCCATCCACAGTCTGTGCCTGTGTCTCGCGTGTAGGCAGCAGTTCTCATACTCTTTAATTTAATGCGAGTCTTATCAATATTATGTTTAGCCTGAGGGGAACTTTCCCATATTGTGATGTTGGTATTTCCCCATTTTATGAAATGAAGTGATTCAGTGAAAACTAAAGCAGTGACTCAAATAAAATCTCTTAGATTAAAAATGCGAATCTGTACGACACCCATTGTAAATATGAGTAGGAGAACAAACAAAGATTAACTCTATTTGTATAACATTGTAATGATATTGCCACACCGATTTTGACTTTGACCTAGTCGGGAAGAGAATATTATCTAGGCTTTATCAATATTTAATTTTGATACTATCTAGAATGAATCATTGAATCATTGTAATTCACAATCTCGAAAAAAAACCTCTTCTTACCCATCAAAAAAAGGAAAAAGTAAATCGTTATATACAACAAATCAGACTGACTAATACACAGGATAGAGGGAAAAATCTTTCATGAACAATTTGTTTATATTCACTTATTTAGAAACCATTGAAATGAATTGCATTTTGAAAATAGCTCTACACATAGAGAAATTCAACAAGAGTTCACTACTTAAAGATAAATTCATCTTCTTTTGGATAAACTTAAATATATTTGTTAAAAAGGTTGTAAACAATTTTCTCATCAAATGACATTACATCTCAAAATTATGTTACTTTTACGACACATTAAGCCTTTGTTAGAAAAATAACGGGATAATACTTGATGATGATGATTAATTACATAAGGAATACATGTCGTATGCGTAATGCGCAATATTGTTCTTTCCAGTGAGAGACATTTCCTTCATCTTAGTGTCAGATCTGACTTATTTTCTTTCATGAAAAAATGTCGAAAAATTTTGAAAAATGGCCAAAAGCTGAGATGAAGAACTAAGACTGGTAATTACGGCAAATTTATTACGTATACGACAAGCAGGTATTGTGTTTTAAACTTCAATTTTAACTTTTGAAGGCCTAAAAGAAAAAACTCTTTAAACTTGTTAGCCTTTATTTTTAAAATTTTTGTGCAGACAAAATGAAAAATTAGAAATTATATTTTGGCTTTTTCCCCAACTGATGTAGCTTTTGTTGCCTGTAGATCTAGCTATTTTTGGCCTAAAAAATGGCTACTTTTTGGCATGTTTCTTCCTGCTCTTTTATGATGGCTTTATTTATAGAAAAGTTATTCATACTTATTTTATGGTAACTATGTAGAAAAAGTTAACTTGTTTAACCAGACGAAAAACTTACAAAAGTTGTACATACATATTTTCACTCTCGCTCTCTCTCTCTCTCTCTCTTTCTCTGTCTCTAACTCCCCCACTTTATTCCCATTCCATGATTATAAATTTTTCTGGTTTCTTTCGTCTGCCGGCAAGCAATTACAAAATGCCTTAAATGCCGACGCATTCGCCCACTCAAAGCAAGAGGCAACCAGCCCCAGTTGGGTGTTGGAGTGACGGGGGGAGGGGATTTAAAGCAAGGTGCTGAGTGACTGCCATAAGATATAGTCTCAGATCAGAGATTCGATTTAAATGCTGTGATTTGAGTCACTGCAAACGACTCTGAAATTCAAGCCACCAGCAGCAGCTCTCTCCCTCTCTCTCCTGGCACCTCCTCCTCCTCCTGCGCCTATCCCAGCAGCTGCCCCATCAGCACCTCGATCTCCATCTCCGCTGACGTGCGATCTACACGAGTGTGTCATGCGGATGGCTGGCCATACGACGTTCTCGTCGACGTCGACGCCGTCGTCATTTGCTGGTTTTAGACAATGCTACACAAGTTCCTACACCTACGACCTAGAATTTGCCGAATATGTCAACAGGTATATAGGCAGGCGGCATTAAAACTATATATACATATACATAGATATATCTACAATATACATAAGTGAGGCAACTATTTCTATATATAAAATATATGCATATAAAAATAAATAACAAACCAAAAAAAGAAAAACATAAAATAGCAATATGTTATTTTGTTTTGATTTTATGCAGAAATTTCACTTAGAAATATTTATCTAATGAATTGATTTAGACAAATAAATGAAAAAACGTTTCTCTAGTCAGTTGAAATTTCTTCCTTCATCCCAGATACAGGTGTATATATTTCGACTTTGAGTGTGTTTGCTTTGCTTTCTTATACAGAGATTCGTTTTACGCTAATCTATATGTCAACTTTAATAGCTTGTATTTTTATTCATAATAGATAAATTTATTAGCCGCTACGCACACGCACGACATTCGCAGTCGTAAATTGTTGAACAAAAAATGCTTAGCACTAGATATCTACATATACCAACATACATATATATATATATATATATATATATATATATATACACTTGTATATATCTTCAATATGCTTACTGCCCCAATAAGAACTTCAAATCTAGTGGACAGCCCACATTCATCAACAATCTCTTAAACCTGCTCATACAGTATACAATAATGTTTGTCATTTAGCTTGAGGCTAATTTTTTTCTTATGTGTGAATACCCTGCAAATAAAAAGGGTATGTAACATGTAGATTATCTCTTGTGGTTCCTAAAGAAGGACTCGAGTCATAGAACTAGGTTTTCAGTTGGGCTAAATGATTGCATTAATTTGTAGTTGGAGACATTTCTATATTAATAATTATGCAACATTTTCTTTAACTCCATGGAAATCTAGTGTTTTTATTGAGAAGAAAAGCCAGCAGCTATTCTGCTGTTTAGAACTTGAACTGAATGATAAGGAGTAGAAATCAGAAGTCATCTACGCAAAACTCGTCATGAAAAAAAGTAACAAAAATGAAGTAAGTCGTCTCGCCGACTTAGGTATACCATACACCAGTAAAACAAATCAATGAGATAATCGAGCCAAATTTGTTGGCCTATCTTTAATAGTCTCCGAGATCTACGCGTTCATTCGGACGGACAGACGGACATGGCTAGATCGACGCGGCTGTTGATGCTGATCAAGAATATATATACTTTATGGGGTAGGAAAAGCTTCCTTCTTTAATATACCATTTCCCCCTATGGGTGAAATGTGGGAATAATAAAATTTATTGTAGAATATAGCAGGAACCTTTATGTAATTATATATCCTTGAAATCAATATGAAATGTTTAAAGTATTAAGTATGCATTCAATAAGTTTTAACATAGAGTATCTCAAATTCGTTGAGAAATTAAGCTTTTGTTCAGCACTTTCCTTGATCTGTTGTAATGGGTTTGATATAAACCTACAGCAACAACTAAATTGTGTCAAGGGGGCCCCTCATCATTTCTCATACACAAACAATATAAATTAAATAAAATTAGCGACTATTTTGCACGAAAATGTGTGTGAAAACAATAGATAGTGGAGCGACATGAAGTAGCAAGTAAGGAGGGGCTGAAGGGAGGGGAGGAGGGCACACACGCGTGAACGAAAATTGCCCGAAAAGTTGATGGACGACTGAACTGAACTGAACGCACGCTCAACCAAGCGAACGCCTGTCCTATAGTTGCCCCAATCGCCCTCCCCCCTATGCCCTCTTTCCATTCCACTTTTATGCTCTTGGTACACTCTCTCACACACACACACACACACATACGCAGTTGGTTTGTTTTGGGGTCTCATGTGGGCGCAATGTTGCCATAATATAATGAGGTTTTCGTACGACATTGAACTCGAAAAATGCCATCGGCCCTAACCAAAGCTGCCTTTGACTTTGCTTTTCTTATTCCAAACAATTGTGACAATAACTTTTAGTTTTATTTTCTATTTGTCTATTTATCTAACTTTGCTTTTCTTTTTACGCTCTGTTTTGTTTTTCTCTCTCTCATTCTATTAAATTATGTTTAAAAATTGAACAACTGCCGCTCATTCAATAAGTGTATGTAATAAATAAAGATCTTTAATCAAATTAATTTTTTTTTTTTTTACAGAATATTAGAGGATAGTTGCAGCCACGACTAAATCAAAAGAAAAGAAGGAAATTGCAAGGACTTTTCTTTTTTCATTCGTTTTAATTGGCTCAGAGGGCAACCGAAGTGGTTAATCATTATAATAAGGATAACTTAAAGTATATATACAAACACACAAAATGGTGGACTATTATAAAGTATTGGATGTGGCACGCACAGCCACCGATGGTGAAGTGAAGAAAGCGTAAGTACCAGAAGAATGATGAGTATATTTGATTGGATGGAAGTCCTTTTAAGGACTTCAAATCTGTTGAACCATTAAATGCTACTTGAGAAGTCACAACTCAATTATTAAGTTATTAATATGATACTAAAAGCCATTTAACTGATCTTACAGTTTTTGTAATCTATAAAGAATAGATAGAAATTCATAACTTCAAAAGAATTTAGTATATAGTTCAGTTTCAGAGGATCTGGGGAACGTAATAGATGAAAGAACATATTGTAACGTCTTAAACTGTTAAAATATCGATATTCAAGACTGATATAATTTCCCAAAAACGATCTATCAGTGACATATCCTTTTTATAGTAACTTGTCTTTAAAAATTTTTAATTTCTAACTTAACCTAAGAGCTTTCACCTTTTGGATCAAATAGAAAAAAGAAATAAAATTTCGTGCATAAACACAAAATATTCTTCTTTTCCTATTCAGCTATCGAAAATTGGCATTAAAATGGCATCCAGACAAGAATCCAGATAACTTGGAGGAGGCCAACAAACGTTTTCGTGAACTATCTGAAGCATATGAAGTGCTATCCGATGGTGAGTATTATTTTGCCAATCTATATTTCTATCCAAGATGAAAAAAGAAGGTGGTTCAAGATGAATACCCAAACAAACGAGTCTATTGACACATTATTAATATATCTATGTGGGTCTATATGGTTGTATTATGTGCGTGTGTGTGTGCGTTTAGCACGTAAGCGAAGGATCTACGATGCGAGAGCCACACTGCACAAATCCTCAGCAACTTCCTCCTCCTCCTCCAACACATCGAATGGCTACTATTCCCGCTATCGCAGCGGAGCTGGTGGCGGTGGCAGCACTTCATCAAGTTATGGTCGTGACTACGACTATGATTACTATCCAAGCAGACGGAGTGGTAATCGCTATCAGGCGTTTACCTTCCGTAATTTATTCGAGGGTACACCATTTCATAAACTTTTTGGTAAAAGGCAAAGCAAAAAAAAAAAAATGTTGCTAATTTTTCGTTTGAGTTTTTTATTGTGTTTTTGCTCGCCGTCACGTTGGGCGCCAAATTGGTTGTTTAACCCAAGCTTTGACGTTATTGTTTTTTGAGATTCTGTTGTTTTTTTGTTTGTTTGTTTATTTTTGTTGGCACTAAATGCAAAAATATAGCAGAAGAATGTGAGGCTTTAGCTAACCCCTTTCATCCCAAGCGACAGCAGCAATGTTTACACTAATCTCTGAGAAATAATTTATACATCAGTGATTGTAAATTAACCCTTTCCGTTTGTGACCTATTCACAGAGAAAAAACGTCGCATTTACGATGAGTATGGAAAGGATGGACTTGGTGACCGCCAGAATCGCTCACATACCCGTCATCACTATAACACACATGAATTTGATGACTTTGATATCATGGGTGGCTTTCCGTTTGTGTTCCGACCACCCGACGAAGTTTTCCGTGAATTCTTTGGCGTTAATTCACCCTTCGCCGACTTCTTCAGAGGTAAAGTTAACAGAATTGTTTTTTGACTCAATCCAATTCTAATTTGTCAATTTTTTAGATGCCAATGGCCATTCGAATGGCACTTCCAGTGGATCAAGTCGACGACATGGTGGCAGCAGTAATGGCGGTATTGGAGCCTCTCGCCATCATCATCATCATCACCAGCATAAATTGGCCTCCCCTTTTGCGGCGCCCATGGTCAATTATTCAATGATGGACTTTTTCATGCCCACCAGCGGTTTCACTTCGTTCTCGTCCATGACAAGTGGAGGCAATGGCAGCAGCGGCGTTACCCACATATCTGGTGGACCCAATGCCGCCGTTAAACGCACCTCAACCTCCACGGTGTTTGTCAATGGCAAAAAGCTGATGACCAAGCGGTAAGTCTGATTATCCAATTGAAGGAATTTAATTTGAAGTCTTTCTTCTGTTTACAGAATTATCGAAAATGGCAAGGAAACTGTCTTTTCATACGAAAATGACGTCCTTAAATCAAAGACTGTGAATGGAGTATCCCAAAAACTATCTTCAATAACGAATTAAAATGCAAATCAAATGGGGGAAAAACAGAATTAATAAACAAATATATATATAACAACATCAAATAATATAAATAAACAACAGAGAGAAAGAGAGAGATAACACGATAACAAAGCAAAAGTCATAAATTTAATAAAAATAAAAGAAAAAACGAAAGCCACGAAGAAAAACTAGAAATTCTTCAATTATTCGAGAGATACGTTTAAAGATTTTGTTTTACATTAAAATTAACAGTTACCATACATTTAACGAGTTTTTTGTTTGTTAATTTCCACGAAATGGAGACGAAACAGAACAAAAGGACCAAATCTAATGATCATCAAGAAACAACAACAACAATCATTAGCAGCCACATAGGAGCAGCAGCAGCAACAACAACACCATCAGATCAGAAAGTAAACTCAAAATTCCGAAATACTTTGAATTTTTTCATCATTCTTATTATTTCTCATTTTTATTGCGAAACACGCTTCAAAAAAATTAAGGAAAAGAGTATATTGAAAAATTTAATTCAAACAAAACATTGCATAAAGGAACAAGGATTTAGACGAGAGCAATAAAAACAAGATACAAAAATGCGAAACGCTTAAGCAAATTTAGCAATTAAGTTTTTGGGCGGGACAATGAGAGGAAAAGGTGTGTTTGAAAGCTAAGCAAAGCAAAACTGAGAATGTGTGTATGTTGATATATAACTAAAACATTTGTCTATATAAAAACAAATATATATGCATATTTGAGTGTGTTGTGTAAAGGGGGAATATATATATATATATATAGATTGCTATATTTATAATTGATTGTGTGTATGGAAGTTATTTTACTTTAGTCATTTAAGTTGCCACAATACTTACTAGTACCAACCAATGCAATCAGCAAAACTAAAGAGAAATCGAGAAATTTAATTTGATAACCGAATTGGAAAAGAAAAATGAAATATTTTCCTATTTTTGCGTTGCTTTTCAATATATATATTGTACATTGTAAAAAAAAAAAACCAACAAAAACCACAAAAGTTATAAACCCATAAACCTAAACGTACACGTATATTTAATAATTTAATCATTTCTTATAATTGTAATGCCGTATTCTATAGAACATAGTCGTTTTTATACGCTTAAGATTATTCTCACATAACCTAAAACAGAAACAAAAATGAAATCTTTAACATTATCGCCCATAACTTAATACTGTGTTTTAGTAGCGCATACATACAAACAAACAAAAAAAATTGATGGAAAATCAGAAAATAAATATATTGAAGATTTAAAAAACAAAACAAATACAGAACTCTGATAAAAAAAAAAAACAAAACATTTTGTCGAGTATTTTTTCTGAATTGCCGCAACCAAGTCATTTGAATCTCGATAACTTTGGGTGGGCACTGCTGGGTAATCGATAAACGATCGACAACGATCTTCTGATAAGTGGCAACGCTACTTGCACTTCAGCGCTGCCAGACGTATCTGAATCAACAGATGATAATTTAATTTTTTTAATTTTTACTTTTTGTTTAAATAATTTAATTCCCAATTAAAACTTAAATGGCCACAAAATGAGCCGCGATGATCACATGAAATGGTTTCACGGCAATTTGTCGCGTGAAGCAGCTGATGATTTGCTAAAACAAGGCAAGTACAAGTGCACTTCAACAAGTGGGCGTGGGCGTGGCTAATGAATTTAAATTGGAATTCCGTGTTTTTCATTCTCCAGGTTACCAAGATGGTACGTTCTTGGTGCGGGAGAGTAGCACGGCAGCTGGTGACTTTGTACTGAGTCTACTTTACCAGGACGAAGTGTGCCATTATCAAATTCGTCGGCATGGGGAAGATGCCTTCTTTTCTATTGATGACAAGGTGCAAACTAAGATTCTCCATGGCTTGGACACATTGGTAGAGTACTATGAGCAGGAATCAAATGGCTTGGTTACAGCCCTAACCAATCCACTTATACGTGATCCACCGCCCCACAATACCAGGAGTCATGGAGTGACCAATTTACTCCATCGTGCCACCTCGAAGAATGAGAGTAAAGTGGTTTTCGAATTACTCAAATGTGGCTATCGTAATTTTGATGCCAAGAATCAGGATGGACAGACGGCAATGCATTTGGCAGCTCTATGTAGTGATGAGGATATATTGAAACTTTTGCTGGATGCCAAAGTTCAGGTCAATAGCTCGGATTCCTTTGGATATCAGCCACTGCATGTAAGTATAAGAATCTGCTTTCATTAGCACAGAAAACTAATCTGCTTTCGTTTAGTATGCCTCACGAACAAAGCCAGCTTCATTCATACGCACCCTAATAAATGCCCAGGCCAATGTTCAAGGTCGAAACATAGAGAATGGTTATGTGCCACTTCACGATGCTGCCAAGTATGGCAATTTGGAAGCTGTTCAAGAACTTTTAGCAGCACAGGCTCCACTTTTGCCACGTACCAGCTCTGGTGAATTTCCCTTTGATTTGGCCAAAGAGGCGGGACAGACTGCTGTAGAGGATTATCTACTCAAGTATAAGATGCCTTCTGCAACTACCAGCAAAGAGCAATGGTATCATGGTACTCTTAAGCGGGAGGAGGCGGTGGATATACTTAAACAGTATGCCAAGGAATTAACCGACAAAGATTCACAAGCGGACACATCTGGATGCTTTCTGGTCCGCTATTCCGAATCGGCAGCGGCCATTGGTTATGTATTAACATTACTCTGTGATCAGACAGTGAAAAATTTTCGCATCTCTCAGGCGGATCTCTATCAAAATGGCAATAAATTGCAAACGGGAGCAGTAAGTGACCTCTGAAATCATATCTCTTAAGGATTGCTAACTTATTATTTTTCCGTTGCAGTCAAAATTCTTGTATATAGACGATGGTCCTTATTGGCCAAGCCTGGAACATTTGATTGCCCATTTTATGGTATTTTCGTATGGTCTACCAGTGAGTCTTAAGTATCCAGTGCCTCCAAAGCCCAAGCCAGAGGTTCCTTCCTTTGCCACCATACCACGTTCCCTTGCTAGACGCGACAATCATCAACCAATGACACCGCCCACACCACCGACTACCCATTCCCATGTGCCAGTTCCAATCAGTACAAAGAAAAAGGAGAAAAAGGATAGCAGTTCCGTGTTTAATTCGTTGCGTTTGACCAGTCCCAAGAAGGGGCTCTTTGACATGAATAGCTTGAGAAAAAGCAAGTCGAAAAACAAACGCAGTGAATCTGAGAGCAGTGCCAGCGGCATGTCCCTGGCACAAACTGTTGAGGAATTACAAGCTGCTGCTCCCATGATCAAAAGTCTATCATTCTCCACAGATTTTGCCAAACTCAATGTGGACGCTGCAGTTGCAGCTGGAGCTGGAGCTAGTGGAGAGTTATATAATGTGCCTCGCAATAACACGCCCATTGACATTGAGCTACCGCCCATTGCCCAGAAGACTGAAGCAGAAGTTGAGTATTTCACCCAAAGCGATGTGATCATTGAAAATCAGCGACTTAATTCCACTTTCAATGGCTATGTACCTACTGTAGATGTACATATGCTAATGGATCATCCATTGAAGCCACCAGCAGCAGCTCGCCTTGATTCTCTAATCTCCACGGGATCCACAGAAAGTGAAATGGCTGGTTATTTGCAGCGTAAATGCAGTGGCTCTGCCACAACTCCCACATCAGCTGCCCTGGAGTCGGCCAAATTGAGATTCTTTATAAAGCGTGAACAACTCGAACTGGAAGAGGAGATTGGAGCTGGTGAATTTGGTTCTGTGTACAAGGGTTGGTTAAACAAGTCGCCAGCTGGCCGGCAAGAGGTGGCCATAAAAACGTTGCGAGATGAGCATAGCAACAAAGATGAATTCTTGCGCGAAGCATCGGTTATGATGCGGCTGGAACACAAGTGTATAGTACGTCTCATAGGCATATCCAAGGGCGAAATGCTTATGATGGTGCAAGAGCTAGCTCCCTTGGGCTCTATGTTGCAGTATATACTCGATCATAGTGCCGATATAAAGGTCAATCAGGAGCTAAAGCTGTGGGCATCACAAATTGCTTGTGGTTAGTCTTCTGGAATATGAAATCTCTGAGATAAGTTTACTAATTTCGATTCACATTTTCCTTTTAGGCATGCACTATTTGGAAACTCAGCACTTTGTCCATCGTGATTTGGCCTGCAGGAATATATTGTTAACCTCACGTCATCAGGCCAAGATCAGTGATTTTGGCATGTCGCGTTCTTTGAGTGCTGGCAGCGATGAGTATCAGTTTACCCAAGGTGGACGATGGCCCATACGCTGGTATGCACCGGAGAGTTTCAATAATGGCATTTTTTCACATGCCAGCGATGTTTGGTCATTTGGTGTGACCCTTTGGGAAATGTTCTCGTTGGGAGCTCCACCCTATGGGGATATACGTAATGTGGATGCCATTAAATTGGTCGATAGTGGACAACGTTTGCCCCAACCCGATCTCTGTCCTGCCTATATATATGCTGTTATGCAAAGCTGCTGGCTGGAACGACCCAAGGAGCGTCCTAATTTCGCTTATCTCATGGAATTCTTTACACGCGATCCTGAATATCAGAATCTACTCGAATTGGTGCCCACAATTCATGTCTAATCTAAACATAAATTTAAAATTTTACCCCAAATTCACTTTATTTCGGTTAAATAATTTATAAGTTTATGTCTCTTTGTTGATTTTAATTCCATGCGTTTTGTGTCATGTTTATTTGGACTCGTCAAATGTTGCACATCACGAGTATTATTGCATATATAGTAATAATAATTGATCATTTTTTTGTATTATATATAAACAACAATTTAATATATATATTTTTTATACAACTCTATAGTGTCAAAGCAGCAAAGCAAGTGCCTTACTACAAATATATAAATATATTTAAAAACAATAAGATTGATTCGTTCAAAAAGCATCTGCTTAGAGCCAAAGTTTGCCCTCGCTTATTTCGAGGGCCATTTTGACACGCAAATATGGGATATTGCTTTGGGTAAACGTCAGCGGTTGATCTCTTGTGATATACTCCGCCACCATGCAACTAAAGACACCGCAATCATTCGAATTTCTCTGTATCGGAGCATCCGAAGCATCATCGATCAATAATGTATTCGTATCGAATATCTTTTTATGCTTATCCTGTGACTCCAGAATCAAATATGACTTTAAGGCATCAAGGACATGTGGTCGAATTCGGCCCAACGAATCGTAGCAGTGTAGGGTCCGCTGTCGCATATGTATAATAGCCACACACCAATGAGATGAGTCCTCATAGACTGGCACAACAATAATATCCTTGGTAAATATATCAATTTTATATGTCCATCGTCTGACTGCTGCATAACCATTCAAAACGAATATGGGTATAAAGAATGTATTCATACAATAGACACTCGGTAACTGTTTATTTTTTTCCATTTCAGATCGTTGGCTAATAAGATTCATATAAAAATTAACCACCTCATCGTCCAACCAATTTGAACCACTCAATGACCGTATGGAGTCACGTTTAATATGCAAATTGAATTTCGATATTATCTCATCATCTGGATGACCTTCCATTAAATCATTATAACGATGCATCATTTCTATTGTCAGTGGTGGAAATTCATAATTTTTATTCTTTATACTGATATTTAGACGGCATAATTGGGTTTCTGTAAGCGTAAAATATCTATTTCTACTGCCAAAAAGATCTTTTAATAGGGCGGCTTCTTGAATAAAATCTCTCTTTCGATTTCTCACTTCATCTTTTTCTTCATTTTTAACCACTTCTTCTTCTTTCACACATTCGCTGCTGTTGACTTTCGGACTGTTCGGACTCTTAATGGTGGAAAAATCTAAACTTTTGATTATATTCTTCATAACATTGATTTGCGAGTTGGTTGGAAAATATTGATGTTTGTTTTCCTCCTCCTGCAACATAATCGGTTCACTCTCCTTTTCCTCGTTCTGAATATGATCAACTCCAGATTGTTTCAACCAGGGTGATGATAACTGATTATCATGACTTATATCTTGATCGATCTTATTTACACTATTGACTAATTCTTTATCAGATGACGGGCATTGTTCCTTGGGAGAATTAGTTTGCTTTTTGTTCTCCTCTATCTGAATATTACCACCTAAGAAAATCAATTCCTGTGGCGAATCGTTTGCTAGAAGCTGTAGATCTTTGGTCTGTTCCAATTGGATATAGTCACTGACAAACTGATCGGGGTTGTCTATGACCTTGACTAACTTATCGTGGGGTTTGATGTGTTTGTTTAGATCATTAGATGCATTTTCACATGGCAAGTCATCTTGGTCATTTGATATTATCAACTTAGGAATTGGTCTAATCTCTTGATCTACATTCTGCTCCGTTGGTTTGTCATTCATGGTTGGCTCTGAGACAAGACGTTCTTGATCTAGAATTGAAGCCATTTGTTTTTCACATGCCATACGTTCTTCTTTTATGGCTTCAAGCTCGAATTCGTTACTTTGAAGTAAAAGATTCCTTTCTTGTATAGATCGTAAGATCTTCTGTTTATAATAATCGGTGAAATAGTCAATGCTATTCTTGAATTTGATTATTAAAGCCTTTGTACGTTGTAAAATCGAGGAAGAAGACGCATACGCAAGGTTGGATAAGGAATCTTGCAAATTATTGCATTCTTTGATTTGAGTCTCGAAGAATTGCTTTTCAGGCCTTGAGCTGAGAAATAAATCATTTGTTAGAATCGTTTCTTGTGAGCTGAGCAGGTTGATTTCTGCTCCTGTGCCCGGTACAGGTCTCTGAAACTCAAGCGTTGATCGGGTTAGATATCCATCTGAAGAATTCATGGACAAGCAATCATTAGTCGAAATTATTCGATATTTGTTAACATGAAGGCTGGCCGTCTGGTTGCTATAAATATGATATTATATAGTTTTATGTTCCACAGGCTAAATAAAGCTTGTCCTTCTTACCACTTACGCTTACGGGAAATTTGACTTGGTTTCATAGTTTCCAAATTTTCAGAACTTTTATCATCTATCATCTTAAAAGATTATCAATAAATGTAATGTGTTTACAAACACGCATAAAATTTGTTTTAAAAATCAAAGGCTGATTTGATCGATAAGAAAAATAATTCACGATTGGGAATTTTAGAATTGTATAGACTTGTATCTCTTAAAAAACTAAAAAGTAAGGAAAATACTAATAAATTATAGATATTATTAAACAGTATTATTCATTTTTTATGTATATAACGATTGTCATTTGGAGAAGTGGCTTATGGAGGATATTGTATCTGCTCGGCTGGGTTTTTGCTAGAGTAGAAGAAAAAGTTTTCGTTGCATACTTCTGTGATGATATCATAATATGGATACACTTCCTTTTCCTGTATTAGTTGTTGTTTTTGTTAAAGAATCGTCAATCTCACTAGGCACGCTTGAAAGATCCTTAAAACGAAATATGATTGTAGACATATCCTGATCCCTTAAACACTTTAACTGGTCGAAATATCCTTAAAACAAATAAGAGATTGTTGATGGACATCGTTTTGCCTAAACACGTAATATTTATCGTGAATTTTACAAGATCTTGGGCCACCACAAATCTATATATACATATGTATTTATGTTTCAACATAATTTTATTGCATATAAAACATTGGAAAAATATATACACATTTGTATATACATATCAAAAGTATATATAGATTTTGTATTTAAAAACTAGATTAGTAAAATTATTATTTATATAGGTTATGGCGGAACATAATAATTGATAACCTAAAGTGTTAGACAGATTAATGAAACGAATTGCGCAAAGATTTTAGTTTTTGATTTTAGATGCACAGCTGTCAGACTGAACCATTCATTGCCTGTTTCACATTCGAGGTGGAGACAAGTTTCAGAGCGGCAACAATGCCATTCAAATTCTGTTCATTGTAGGCCTTGCCTTGAAGTGGGGTAACCACTGGCACACGCTGCTCGCTCTGCGGCAATTGTATGCAAATGTCCTTCATCAAGCCCTACAGAGGGGAGAAAAATGATTAGTTTACATATAAATTAGGAGTACAGCAGGAACTCACCGCCTCCACATCAACGCTCAGCTTGAGCTTCATGCCATGTTGATCTTCTTTTAGTTCCAGATCCTTTTCAACAGTGAATTTGGGCGTTTTACCAATAACCCAATCCCAAGAACTATAGTTGGCACGCAACTCTTCAATGCCCGGGAACCATTTCTCGGTGGGATTGATTAGTTGAAAGCCACGCTGTTGCATGGTCTGAACACTGCCGCCATCCTCTAGAGCTGTGGCCGTGGTCCTCAAGTATTCATAACCCACAGCGGAGAGCAACTGAGCGACGGTGACATTGCGGTTCACATCTACCAGATTACGTATGGATGAGGGTACCGAGGCAGTGGCGCGACTTATATAATTGGCTGGCTCCTTAGTCAAAGATTCACCCAAATGCAATTTATTTGCGGTGGCCAGCAAAGTGCAATGATGATAGGAATTCGGATGACCTAGTTTGGCAGCTGTACCAGAAATCTAAAGAAGAATGGATTACTTTGAGGCCATACAAATGACTATAGCTATCTACTCACCTTTTTGTTCAATATAACAATATCATCCCGCTCATTGATCTCCGCCTTGATGGCCCACTCCCGGAAGAGGGCACGTGTAACGATATTCAAATTGTATTTGCGATCGTAACGCTCACGGGGCGTAAAGAAGGTACAATTCAGATTGCCACGATCATGATAGACAGCTCCACCGCCGCTATTCCGGCGTGCCAGGGTGATACCCCGCTCCATTAACTTGGATACATTTGCCTCGGTAAAGGGATTCTGATGTCTACCAATTACCACACACGGATCATTGGCCCACAGCAGCAAGACATGATGATGGCTAAAATCAAAGTTTTTATATAGCCAATCCTCTAGAGCCAAGTTGGTAAATATATCATGCGATTGCGAGATAAAGACAGATTTCTTGATGTCAGCATCTGGGACAGATGGCGTTGATTTGCGTTGACGTGATGCGCCAGGTGATACGGCATTTACATTGTTGTTATCACTTGACGGCGACGATGGGGCGGAGGAGTAGCAGGAGGAGGCTGTGGTGGAGAGGGCGGGGCGCGTGATTTTATTGCCAGCTGCCATCAGCAGACGCAGCTGACTGGAATTGCGACGCAACAAAAAGCTCATAGTGATCGTTGTTGTTGTTGTTTTTAAATGGGCTAAAATCGTTTAACGGTGTTGTCAAGTGCACTTTCGCGTTCTGTCTCTCTCTTTATCTGTCTGTCTGTTTGTTTAAGGTCACTTAAATGTTCTTTGACAGTTCCTTTTTTCTTTTCTCTCTCTTTGTGTAATTTGTTGGGTTAGGTTGAATATTTTTTTTTCGGTTATATTCTTATATATTGTCTCTGTTTTTTTTTTTCCTTTGTGCTTATTATCTATTTTAGCTTAATGGCGATTTTGTTTTTCTTTTTTTATATTGTTTTTCGTATTCGTTTTGGTGCGATTGCTTTGGGGTGTCTTTACTTCGTTTGGACTTTAGACCGCTGCAGTCTTGGGGGGGCACGGCGCTTTGGGTGTTCCTGTTCGCAGCCACTGAGCTAGCAGAGATTAGGTATTCGTGCAGGGCAGGTGTCTGATGGAGCCACTTGAAGGTTTGATGGAGGCCGCAAACTCGCTTACGTAGACCCAGGCAGTCCTTGTTGCAATAGTTCACTTGCATACTAGGCTTAACACCCATCCAAATGGGTTAAATAAAAACTTTGCACAATTTGAATTTCAGTCTGTGGCGAACAGGAATCTTGACCAGCAATCAAGGGGTTTTTTCTCTCTCTTTCTTTCACTTTAATGTTTTGGAAAATTTCCACTCTTTGTTCAGCGTGAACGATAGAGTGGTTAGCGGGCGCAAGATTGTCAACGGTGTGGTGAGGGGGGCGGGCCTTTACCACAAACAAATTGTATACCGTTTATATATATATGTATGTATATACACAGAGGCAGATGGACGGCAGAGCCACAATTGAAAAACACGTCTGAATGGATTGCTTGATAAAACACAAACTACCGTAATTTCTACAACACTACACTGAGCAAAAACAAATGAAAAGAAAACATCACATCCCAGCAGACATTTTTCTAAGCCAGTTGTGCAATATAACAGCTAAAAAATGAAGAACGTTATCGTTTGGAAAAAGTTTTACAATCTATAGAAAAATTTCCTTTTCTTGCAAGTTTGCCCTTAATATATTTTAAAGATGAGACGAATTGTTACTCAACAATGAATCAAGGAGTCGTATGGCAAGCAGGACATTGGTAATAATAGGAGGGACACACGATGACCGTAGAAATCAAATTGAAACAAATCTTAAATTCTGTTTGAACATATGAAGCATCTGATTGGCAAGGACGTCTGCGTTTGTGTATGTATATGTGTGAATAATTGCCAAATCAGCTGTTTCGAGGATCAATACAAAATTTTATTTTTATAAATTAAGACATTTCGTAAGATAAACAAATTTTGATCACATTAGTAATTGGGTGGTCCACCATTATTAATGTAAGCCGCTTCAACAGGATCTATGGGTTTGCGGGCAAAGCGTGCTGGGAGTTCCCAGTCCTCGATGGCAGCTCCTCCGCCCAGCTAAGAAAACAAATCCAAAATTTTAATACTGATCTATGACATTGCATTTCAAATCTAGGACTATTGTGAATAGGCTGAAAAAGTTAACCTTTTTCCCTCCGGCTGGCTGTGAACTTGCCTTCTCTGCTGACTTGGGTGCTCCGGCACCTGCACCACCTTTGCGAAACTGTATCAGCGGCACACGCTTGGCTAGTGATATAAGGGTGGGGCGGACCATTTTTCGACTCCAATAGTTATTTCAGCGTCCTTTCTTTTCCAAATTCAAAGCCAAACAATCTTCAAAATCAAGTAAAAGTTACGTGAACGTCAATAACAGCTGACAGAAGCGACACACAGTTTCTACAGTCAGCTGATTTTCTGAAAAATTATCGACCCGCTACACTTCAGAAACGATAAATATCGATAGGGTAGATAACTATCTCCATGATATACTATTTTACATTTTTCGTTTGACAGTTTGAAAATTTGGTCACACTAGCTGTCAAACGGCCAACTTCCGCTCTTTTTCTACCCAACTCGCGGAGCAAAATGCAGCAAAAGGTATTAGTGCTAAAGAAAAAAACCGAAAAAAAGATTGAGAATTAATGAAAATGTGAATGTTCTGTATTATTTATAGCGCAGAGAACCCGTGCAGGCTGTCCAAGTCTTTGGCCGTAAGGTGTGTAAATTTAAATGCCATAAAAATATGAAATTTTGCACGTGCATGTGTCAAGAGTTTCATTCATCGTCGTCGTCGTCGCCGACGTTGGGACGCTGACCGCGCATACGCACATACTGAGGTTATGTTTATGAAAAAATTTCAAATTTTTGCATTGTTTTGGATTTTTATAGAAAACCGCCACTGCAGTTGCTTACTGCAAGCGTGGCAGCGGTCTACTGAAGGTCAATGGACGTCCCTTGGAACAAATCGAACCCAAAGTTTTGCAATACAAATTGCAGGAGCCACTTTTGTTGCTCGGCAAGGTGAGTGGAGAGAAGTGAAATTCGAGATTCTAGATTCTAAATGATGATATCAATTATCCCGAATATGAAGCCATATGATAATATAAATTGTTACTGATATATTAACTCGACCATTTAGAGAGTTATTAAGGCTGCAAATTTGCACAAATTTAACTAATGTTTTTTTTTTTTCTTGCAGGAGAAATTCGCCGGTGTGGACATTCGTGTGCGCGTCAATGGTGGTGGTCATGTAGCCCAGATCTATGCCATCCGTCAGGCTATTTCCAAGGCCCTTGTAGCCTTCTACCAGAAGTGTAAGTAGCCCACAATCAGGTTAACTTGCCTTAATAGGTTTTTGCTCGAGTGATTTGTCATCTTGCAGATTCAATATAGGCTAGAGAAAATGTTTAAATTATGAGCATATACCAACCAAACTGTAAAGTGAATTCAGCTCAGCTTGGGTGATGCTTCAGAAACATAATCTCAAATTGAATTCAACTGAAAGATAAGAGAAATTTGCCTTAAATAGGTTGTTGCTTGAGAGACTAAGGTTATTCTCTTGCAAATTAATTAATTATAGGCTAAAGAAATTTTTAAATTATGAGCATATACCAACCAAACTGTTATGCGATATCAGCTCAGATTGGGTGATGCTTCAGAAACATTAGCAGAATTCATGTATTTGATATTTACCTTCTACCAGATTTTCGTTGGAGCTGAAAATACTTCGTTATCCAATGAAAGACTTAAGCAAGGAAGATTAAATGCCTGAGGCAATCAAAGAAAGTTTTGGTTTAGTAATTTCCATAACTAATTGAGGCTTCAACGACACCAATATAGTTCTTATTGATAACAATTTAATATCTCGTTTAGTTTTTATGGATGATTAATAATGATTTTGGAACATTCGTGTATTCTTACAGATGTCGATGAGGCCTCCAAGAAGGAAATCAAAGACATCTTGGTCCAATACGACAGAACTCTGCTGGTTGGTGATCCACGTCGCTGCGAACCCAAGAAGTTTGGCGGTCCAGGTGCCCGTGCCCGTTACCAGAAGTCGTACCGTTAAACTGTTCGATATGTTTTCAAATCTGGATTTAAGAGATATTTTATACAATTTGAAAATGATTTTTTTACGCTTACTGTCCCCAGCAATTGTCTGGGGGGTGTGCGTGAATAAAATGGAATAATTAACTGTAGAATTATATATATTTCTTATCATTCATGGGCGATCGAAGTTTACGTTTAGTAAATGTTAAACAATGTGGAATAACGCTTAGTTTAGTTGGGGCAATTATTGAACAGTAGGAGAATTTGTTGGGTGAATGAAACATTAAATTGTTTGATGTTTTTATGCTTTTTATAGCTTCTGACAACTTCGAGTTTGCAACAAAGTGCAGTGGTTACCATTTACCTAAACTTATTCAATTGTTCCATTGCATTAACTCAATTTGAAAACAAAGATTATAAGCTCAAATTTGCAAGCATATTTGGTTGAGACTACATATAGTTGATATAGAAGTTATAGTTTTATAGTATTTTGTGTTTATGGAGTTAATAAAATTGTGGTTATTTCATTTATAGGTGCTCAGATTTTTGCAAATAATTTGTTGAATCTCGGCCCACTGTGAAGAGTAACTTTGGTATCGATATTTATTTGCTCCTTTGATGTTATCGAGTTATCGGCAGTTTGTTTTCCCAGGGATGCATATTACTTGGGCTTAGTCATGGGCGCTTTGTTTGGGAAAAGTAGTAAAAAGGCTCCAAGCCGAATAACAGAACAGGACAAGGCTGTTTTGGTAAGTACATTATACTATTTAAAACCTCATCTAATCAACTAACAAATTCCTATAGCAATTGAAACAGCAACGGGATCGCCTTAAGCAATACCAAAAGCGTATAGAACTACAACTAGAGAATGACAGACTTCTGGCCAAGAAGTGCCTACAGCAGGGCAGGAAGGAGTAAGATACCTGTAGTTTTAGCCATATTCAAACAAGCTAATTGTGACCCCCAATCTGTTTTTTAGTCGGGCTAAGCTGCTGTTGCGCAAAAAAGAAATATCAAGAAACCCTTTTGACCAATGCCGACAGGCAACTTGAGAACCTGGAGAAATTATCAGCTGACTTGGAGTTTGCCCAAGTAGAAATGAAAGTGCTGGATGGCCTTAAACAGGGTAATGCCGCTCTGAAGAAGGTTCACGATATGCTGGACATCAACGAGGTGGAAAAGATTATGGATGAGACCAGAGAGGGCATTGAGAAGCAACAGGAAATAGATGCAATATTGACAGATGTCTTGACCACACAAGATGAGGAAGATGTGCTGGCCGAACTAGAAGCTCTAGAGGCGGAAGATGACCGCACGGTTGAATTGCCAGAAGTGCCTACAGAGGATATCGAAGTCGGCGTTGAGGAGGAAGAGAAAGCAAAAACCAAAGCTAGCAAAGAGAAAGAGAAGCGTATCCTAGTTGAAGCATGAAGAATATATAGAAGCTAGGTACCCTAATGCCATTTTTATCTTTGTATCTACTATACATCTATCTTAAGTCGCAATTGTGAAATATATAAGGTGTTTGTACACAAAAATTCCGCACCGCCCGTGGGAGATATTAGCAACAAATGACAAGGTATACGTATGTTTAAATCTTTAATTATTCTAACTAGTCTTAGATCTACATCTAAGCCATTTTTTTCTCTTTTCTCAAATCATCTTTGACACGCGAACGCAGTAATTGATTTGCCTCGCGAAGCTTCTCAATCTCATCAATAAGGACGACATTCTCCTGGAACAGCTTGTCATATTTCTTTTGGACGGTCTTATCCTCAGCGACGCTCTTATAGCGGGCCAAGACACTCTCGATTTGTTTACGCTGACGCATAAATTCATCACGGACCTCAGCATCCAGGCTAACGAAACGTTTCAATTCATCATCACTGGCATGCTTCTGGAACAGACCCTTGACGGCCTTCTTAAGGGCCTCCGAATTGTTAACTTCACCGGCCACATAGTAAATGTCCGTACAAATTGCAGTGAGGCATTCACGAGCTGCCTTGGCCCGATATCTCTCGGTGCGTAGCTCGGTTACATTGCTTAGATACTTGTCACGCATCTCCTTAAGCTGCAGCTCCAATTGTATATTGTTTTGATTAAGTCCTTCTAGCTCATTCTCCATTTCAATGATATGTTTGCGCTTGTCATTGATTTGGAACTCTCTGGGCTCAATTTGGGCTTTTAGTTCGGCTATTTTGTGACCCAAAACCTGTTTATATTTATCCAGTTCTTGATTCTTGTGCAACAAATCTTGTATACGCTTCTCCTTGGCATTGATGGCATAATCACGGTCCGAAATATCCTTTTGCAGATCTTCAACATTACGCAATTGCTTTTGGATATTCTTCTGGGACTTTAGATGCTCCTCCTTAAGGGTTTCAACCTCTTCAACCAATTCATCAATCTCTTTACTCTGAGCTTCGAATTTCTTTTGCAAAACTCCAGCCTTGCCACGCCACATTTGGGTCTCATTGCGTTCGGTGGTCAGTTTATTTTCGTATTCCGTTTGTGTGGAGACCATATTCCGATCATTTTCCAATTCCACTTCGCGGCAATATTCAATGAATTCGGCCTTTCTATCCTGCATTTCCTTCATGAGCTCGCGTATTAGATCCTTGCGTTCGTCCAATTGCTGTTTGTAGTTATTCTCCAAGGCCTCGACAGTGTCCTGCAAAGTTCCCGTGGAGTTCTTTAGCTTCTGTTCATAGCTTTCACGCAGTTCCAACATATTTTCACGTAAATTGGTGAATTTCTGATACTCAATCAACATACGCTCCGAATATTGTGTGGCTAGTGTATCCAATTGGAGGCGATGCTCCTCTTTGATATTGTTAATCTGGAAAGTAATCGAGTTCATCTCTTCCGTATGCCTAGCCTCTATTTCGTTATTTAGCTCTTTCAGCTCCTCGAGGGCAGCACAATAGCTACGATGCACTTCCTTGAGCTGTTGGCCATCGAAAATCTCATTTTGACTCAATTGATATTGGAACTCTTCCGCCTGCTGCTTGAGACGTAATTCCAAATTGGCTATTTGATCGTTTTTATCATTCAATTGACTGCGCGGTATTAAAACCTCTTGACTTTTCATTAAATCCTGATCCATTGGCGCCACTTTACCCTCAATGTTATCCATAGCCCAAATGGCTACGGTGCCGCTTTTTGAAATGGCCAAAAGTAAAGTTCCATCATATGAAAATCTCAACTTATTTACAGCTCCATCAAAGAAACGGAAATTTGTGAATGTTCCGCCGCCTGCCTCCAGGAATGGTAATTGCATATTGAAGAGATTACCCTCATGATCGGCCACAAACATTATAAGATCGGAACGTGCCAAACATATATCCGAGACCAAGCCTTTGGTACGCGATGGTATGGTTATCTCACGCACCAATTCCGAATCTTGGAATTCCCTAACTGTCCCGAAATTTGTGCCCGCATAGATGGTCAAGGGTTCATTATAGCTGCAGCAGACTGTGATATATTCTGTGCCTTTCTGCACGATTTCCTGCAGACGGGAACCCGTCTCTATATCCCATTGATAGATGGCTCCTTCGGCGCCACCAGATATCAAGTATTTGTCGGTTTTTGTCCAAGCAACCGATAGAACTGTCCCATTATGTCCCTTCAAATTGATGACCACTTCCAAATTGTATACAGAAGTGATGGTTATATTATTATCGTAGGCAGCAGCCATAAGATGTCCCAAATTCGAGTAGCGCACATCGTTGCAATGCGGGAAATTGTAAGTCTTGACAATCTGTGGGAGGGATTAAAGGACTTAGAAAGCTGGAGAATAGCTTTTCTTTCAAAATACTTGCATTCAAATCATCCATGAATATTTGTGTGATGCGCAACTGATCGGAGAAACCAATGGCTGCCATTAGACCCGTCGAATTGAGTTCCACAATATTGACATCAACCTGAAATTTGCGTACCAATTCCACTTTGGCTGTCTCATAGTTCCAAATGCGTATGGTCTGATCCCTTGCTAAGTGAGAGGTGAGAGATTTATATGAAACCAAGGGTTAGAGAACGCTAATCTACAGACTTACAAGCAGTCATTATGATGGGTTTCCAGGCACAAACCGATATGTCAATAACCTCTCCCGTGTGTATCATAACGCCAAGTGGCTCAAATTTCAATTGCTTGGTCTTCAGGGTCTCGGGAACAATAAGAATGCCCACATAGATCTGGGCATGAGCTGTGGTCACAATTACTGTCTCCTGTTTATGATCAATGGCCAGATTACGAATTTGATACATGGGCTCCGCATAGAGATTGGTGGGCACAGTCAAAACGGTTTTCCTTTCGAATTTAAATTTCGAGACACGCTCAAAAACAAAGGCCCGATTAAAGATGATGTAGGCGAATCCCTTGGGAAAGGCGGTCATGCAGAGCACTTGCTGACTGGGCAGAACTACAGTCTGAGTGGTAAATAATAAACGATGATCCTGAGCCTCACGATCACGATCGAAAACATCCTGATCGATGAGTAAGTCCACAGTTTCCGCTTCGCTGGCCTTTTGTGCCAGTTTCTGTTCACCATTTTCCACCAAAATCAATTGATCCTTGTCGGTGCCAACCATAAGCAAATCCATTGATAGAAAAGCCATTGAAGTGACCCTATAGGTGACCTTTAGGTTGTTGCTTATAGAGAAACCACGTTCCGATTTGCTCATCAACAGCAAAGTACGATCTCCACCGACGGCCACAAAACTGCAATCACTTGGATTACCAGCTATGCACTGGGCGCCACCATGCGAACCCAGCACAGTGGCACGTCCCTCAATTATCGTTGAGGTTTTGTCCAATATCAGCATAATCAGATGCTCCTCTGGCGGTCGTGTTATCAAAACAATCGATCTTGAATCCTGGGTAAAAATCATTTGTTGTACCTCGGTATTGCGATAATTTTCCGGCAAATCCAAATGGCGACGCTTCTTCAGGGTGGACAACTCATAGACCGAAATACAACGACCACTGTACAAGAGAATCAATTAGTTTGCAGAATGTTAAACAAATTCCCGACTTACTTTTTGCTATGCCTTTCCAAAACGGCTAGCAATTTGCGATGAGAACTTATGGCTATTATCTCTGGTCGTGTATCCTCGGGAAATCTATAAAAAGGACTTTAGTAAAGGAAATGTTCACATTGGTTTAGAACTTGCCTGAGAAATCTTTGCTTATTTGCCACATAATCATGAAATGCCAACACTCCTTCCACTGGATAAATGACTTCTTTGCTCAAATTGAAATGAATATTGCCTATAACATCTGTACGTAGGCCATAAATAAGTCTTGGTCGAATTATCACGGAGCTATTGGTCATAGAGGAACGTTTTGTTTCCTCCATTTTTGTATATTGAAACAAAAACACAAAAAAATATATTTGTCTATTTATTTAAGTTTTTTTTTTTCGTAATGTAATTTGTGATAGAAAAGTTTTGTTTGAGCTCGAAATTTCAACTGAAATTCAAATTCGATCAAACAACAAAATAAAACTTGGCCATAACCATGACCCCTACTCCCCGCCTCTTCCTCCATCATTTGTAGGTTCCCTTGACAGTAAATTCCTTAGCATCCAGTGGCAGAATAACAACAAGTGGAAATGCTAGGAAACGAAAGCTAACCCCCGACTCTTGGCAATTATTGCCATCTCTTGGCCTGCTCTTTGCATTCATGAATAAATAATTAAATGCCGCTAAGTAGGCTTTTAATTTCTTGGCCCACGCCCCACTTTTTGGTTGACATTAAGCATTAGTAGTTAGTGCAAAACCAACAGAATTGCAATTTCCGTTCCTATCCCCCCTAACCCTTCCCCTATCTCTCTTTCCCTCTTTACGTGCACTTGAACTCGAAGAATGCGCCTTTTTTTTTTTTGCTTTTAAGGGTCCCCCTTTTTAAAATGTTGGACTTTTTGGTCTCTGAGTCAGTCAGTCAGTCAGTCAGTTAGTCATCTCTGTGGCCCCCACAGCTGTCAACTCGGCAACCCCAATAAACACGACCTAACCTAAGGAATTGTTAGTTAAAAGAAAAGCTTTCAACATACAGCTGCTGACTTATTTACTTGCCAACAAGAGGAAGTGAAAGAGCATGAGATTGTGGGAGAGGGTGAGAGAGAAAGCTTTGTCCGATACACTGCAAGAATGAAGATAAGTATATCCGGCCATTATAGTCTACTAATCAAGTAAGTAATTACTTGATTATGAATCGGTTATATCGACACATTAATATCGCAAAAAGTAAATATGTTTACAAGAAGATTTCTCCAGGATACCCAGTCAATAGATACTTTTCGGAAATCAATGACTGATCTTTTATTTGATAACTATGTTTGTTTTACACCTTCTTGCTTATAGAATCAACAGGTTCTCTTAATTTACCTTTAACGTATACGTATTATAATATTTTGTAAAAGAGGATCATACTTTGATCAAAGTGAAAAGTCCAGCTTAATGCAAGAGGCAATAAAGAGAAGAAGGCTAAATTATTAATTTCTAAATATAACAATTGCCAAATACATGTGCATAAATATATTCTAGACCCAATGTCTCTATTGAGTCTTATCAATATCCTAATAATGTCAAAACCTAGAGATATATTTAGCCATAAATTAGCTAACTGCGCATATGCATTTGCATTTCCGCTCACACTCCATAAAGCTTTTTGTATTTGCTTCTCTCTCTCTCTCGTTGATTCGGTACGGCCTCTCAACAAGTTTGTTGCCGCTGATGGTTCTGGCTACCGTTAGACGGCAGAGAGTTTTCAGTAGTAGTTTTCACATCGGCCGCAGCACAACGAAAATTGTAGAAAAAGGCGGATGAAATTTCACGTAGAATCGTTCGTGGAATGGTTTAAACGGTACGGAGCGAAGTGATACCCAAGTGTACAGAGTGAGCGAGCGAGAGAGAGAGAGTGGAGGAGGAGGCTCAAAAAGTGTTTAACTGTTTATTTTGGTGTTATCAGTTAATAGACGACGAATGAAAACAATATTCAAAATTTTGAAAAGGATATGCACGCCTAATTACAGGACATAGAGTGTAAATCAACGTGGAACAGGAGACAAGTGAAGGAGGAGGAGGAGTTCCCTTCAGTGGAGCACCAGATGGCCTGAGCCGGTTGTCTGAACTATAAAAGTAAATTACTCATATTGTAAATATACCAACGCACATTAATGTGTGTGCGTTTTTGAGTGTATGTATGTCTTTGAGTGTCTCAAGTTGTTGAAAATTCTGTTTCGCTTTGCTTGTGTGTGTGTTTGTGTGTGCGCGAAACAGGAACAGAAAAGTCCTTTTCGCGGTCTTTGTGCTTGTGGTTTGCATTTTTAAGCCAATTAAAGGCATTAAAATTCAGAAAAACCCAAATATCTCTTGAATGAATGAAAGCAAAATTGGAAATGAAACGAAAAAGTGCCTAATGGACTGACTGACATCTTTTCCATTTCCATTGCCATTCCCATTCCCCACTCTTACTCATTCTCTTTATCTATCTATCTCTTTCTATGTCTTTGTGCCGTGTTGGCCGTGGCAATTAAGGCAACATTTTATTGCAAAAATTTACAGTTCATTATTGTTTTTCGTTGCCTCTTTATTTGTGTAGGTGTTTCGTTGTTTTGTTTTGTTTCATTTTCTTTTTTTCCTTTCATTTCAATTCTTTGTCGAAATTGTAAATCTTCACTGGATTTTTATTGCCAAAATCGTAGCAAGGTGCACGTAAAGCGCTAAAAACAATTCTTATAAACAATTGTGAGGTGTGCTGCAAAAAGTTTCTCTTCAAAGCAACTATACATCCAAATACACACAACCAACCGTGCGTATACGTACTATACACACACAAACCAAAAAACACATCCATTACCATATATGTGGACGCATTTTATAAGTTGTATTACCGTCACCGCCAAGCAAAATGCGGCGGGAATGGCCCACGACGACATCATGGGATATTTCTATAAAATTAAATCCGTTGAAAAAGAGAGAAGTCGAGGAACAATTCGTCGCACTGGCCCCCACATTGTGGCCAACGGCGGGGCATTGCACCATATGTGTTATGTGTGGCAAATATATATACACTAGATAATATGTACATATTCCTGTTATTTTTGGACTGATGTTGAAGTTTATTTATCTTCTTGCGACACAGTTTGCTTTTCTTGTTTTCTCTTTCAAAATAAGCTTGTTCCGTGCCCCGGGAAGGAGCCAAGTTCTCGGAAAAGATACGAAACAATAAAAAGATCCCAAATTTTTAAATTAAAAAAACTATTTCGCACAACTTTTTCTATTTCTAGAATTGGGCTCACAAGTGTAATGAACTTTCCATTATTAATTGTTTTGCAAATTGTTCAATAAAGAAATTTTTGTGTAAATGATTTTTTTTTTTTTGTTGCTAATAATTATTGAGTACGTGACTTTTACGATTTTCATCATAATTTAAAATTTAAGTATAACATAGAATTGAATATAAAAGTGGCGCCTGAGGCATTTTAAGTATAAGAAACTATTTTAATACATTGGTATGCATTTAGTTTTACTAATTATAGTCTTATTAGCCTTATGATTAAGGTATATTGATGAAATTTATCAGACTCTCATTTCAGATGACTTTTTTAAGGTATTGCCTAAATATTTTTATTTGAAAATCTATTCCCATATAAATATCCATGAAAAAATGAAAGTAGATTTTGAGTTAATCATCTAAATTATACTAAAAGGATTCAAAAATTACAAAGTTGGTTTTGGTAGTTACCCCCCCCTTTTCCCCTTTTCAAAGAAAAGGGTTTTTTTTTTTTTCAACAAAGTTTGGTTTTTTTTTCTCGCGATTAACTTATTTTCTATAACTTATTAATAAATTCATTACCGGCTAATATTTCCAGCATCCGAATTTTATTTTCATTTCGCGAATTCTTGCTGTCGCTTTTGTGCATTTGTTTAAATTTAAATAAAATCAAAACTTACAGCAATACTTGCGTTAGCGGTGTTGTTGTTTTGTTTATCTCTTTTTGCTTTTGTGTCGTTACCGTTTTAACTAACTCTCGCGCTCTTGCGTACAAATTGTTATTGCATGTGTTCAATTTGACGCGCTCTCCCGCTCTTTCCTATTCTTGTTTGATTTGCGCTCTCGTCTTTTGCCTACCCGCGACTCTGTGATACGTGTTTTTGTTTTTGTGTATTTTTTGTAATTTCTTTTCTTTAGTTGTGAAGGCTTACTCTGCACATTAACCCTTGTGTCAGAACTGGTCAGTATATTCTTATACACAGATTTTTAACATATAGAATTTTTATTTTTTTGTATTTTCCTTTTTTAATTAAATTAATTAAATTTTGATAAAATGGTTGTCTGCTCAAAAAATAATTGCATAGTGGCCACTCATCCGGTTGACTCCCATGATTATATTCTTTGTTGGCTGTGTGACAATGCGGTTCACGTTAAGTGTGCAGGTTACACAGGCAGAATCAAGGAGTCTATTGCTAAAGGCGGTGGCTTAAAATATGGATGTGATGCTTGCCGTGGGGTCGAGAATGAGATGCGCTCTTTCATGAGGCGGACTAGAGATAGTTTTGACACTTTAAGGGCAGGTTTTAATAAACTCCAAGCGGAGTTTAATGCGGTGGAGACTCAGTTCAGGAGTTTATCGCTTATGAATGAGTCTCCGAAACGTAAAAGGACCAGTCCTTGGGGTGTTTCAGTATCTGTAGATCCGCCAGCGTCTCTTATCGTCCCCGACCGGTCTAATGCACCGTCCACTCCTAATGTACAGCAGTTGATATCGTTTAAGAGCCCGGTTGTGAATGCTATTAGTAAGGAATTACCGGTATCACCTGGGAATGATCTCTTAAAAACGATGCCTATTGTAGTGTCCGATGTGTCCGGGCAATTACCCATTCCAATGGAAATTGCCGATAGTTCCAAAAGTATTGAGGGCCCCGTAAACAAGTTGACTGCCGCAGTGGGCGACTTGTCCAACGTTACTGCTACGGCTGATGCTTCGGGACCGCGGCCTCTCGTTGGCATACCACCAAAGAAACATATATTTGTTTCTAGGCTAGACCCTGTTGTCACATCTGATGATGTAATAGCCTATATTCGGAAGAAAGTTAACGTCTCGAATATTGCGGTGGAGAAGTTTAAATTTTCTTATTCTCGGGACATTTCGTCCTTTAAAATTAGTGTTTCTCCCAATATTTTCGACACTATATGTCGAGAAGATTTTTGGCCGAAACATATAATAGTTAAGGAATATACTGTAAGAAAGAAAAATCGGCAACCGATTCGCTTGCCAACAACAACAACTAATACTATTCCTGCCACATCAGCATCTGCTGGTGTGTCAAAAAACTAGCTTCGTCCCTTAACCTGGGTTACCAGAACGTTAGAGGACTGAAATCCAAACTTCCTAATCTCTATGTAGATAGTCTTTCTTTTGAGCATAACATTCTAGCTTTTACAGAGACGTGGCTTAAACCTGACATTGCTGATGCATCGGTGTTTTCCACAAACTTTTCTATATTCAGACGTGACCGGATTTCTCGCGTAGGCGGGGGCGTTCTAATAGCTGTTGATGCTGCTTTATCATCTGAAATGATTCAATTTTCTAGTACCCAGGAGATTGAGTTTGTCGGTGTTAAAGTAAATTTTAAATCTTTTAATGCTTTTATTACTTGTTCCTATATTCCACCATTGTCAGACATGGTGGTATATTTAAATCATTTAGAGGCAATTCAGTTTGTCTCCTCTTTAGTTTCCAGTCAAGACATGCTCATAGTTGTAGGTGATTTTAATTTACCCGCTTTAGTATGGTCACTAACAGATGAATCTACCATGTTGCTGCCCTCTTTGTCACATGACTTTATTGACGGCCTTCTAGGCTTATCTTTATCCCAAGTCAATCCTGTCTTAAATTCTAATGGAAAATCGTTAGATCTTATTTTTGTAGAGGATACTTCTTATTGTGAGGTTTCTAGGATCGAACCATTTGTTCTTCCAGAAGACAAATTTCATCCTACATTAAATTTAAAAATTGATCTGCCCTTGCTTTCACCATTACTTGGTTCAAATGAGTTTCCTTTAACTAGGTGCTTTCGTAAGACCGACTTTGTCACCCTTAACGAAAACATTACTAATACCGATTGGTCTTATCTGTACAATTGTAGAGATATGAACTCAGCTGTTCGTTTTTTCTATGATACTCTGAATTCACTCTTTGATATTTGTGTGCCTCTTGGTAGGCTGGAGCGGCTTAACAAACCTCCCTGGTTCTCTCGTGAGTTATCCAATTTGAAAAATGTGAAAACACGATATTATAAGAAGTTTCAAAAAACACGTCGTTCATCAGATTATGCTCTGTATACAGTCGCTCGTTCAAAATTCATGATGCTTAATACACAATGCTATAAGGATTATCTTCAGCGGTGTAAGCTTCAGTTTTCTTCTGACCCTAAACAATTTTATAATTTTGTCAATTCTAAACGTAAGACCTCCGTGCACCCATCTTTTTTGTCTTTTCAAAATAAAAAAGCGAGCACTGATCAGGCAATTGCCGATATGTTTGCGAGTTTTTTCAAAACAACTTATTCCTCAACGGAATATCGAGCAAGTCCGTATCCTTATCATTTAAAAAAGGCTAATTGCATTTTCAATCCAGTGTTTGATGAAAGTTCTATTCTTAGCGAACTTAAATCAGTTAAACCCGTTTATTCTCCGGGGCCAGATGGTCTTCCTGGATGTGTACTCAGGTTCTGTGCAAACGCTTTATGCAAACCCATTTTAAAATTGTTTCTATTGTCTGTCGAATCTTCCTCTTTTCCATCTATTTGGAAGGAGTCGTATATCATACCTCTGCATAAAAATGGCAAAAAGTCCGAAGCCTCTAACTATAGAGGTATCTCAAAATTGTCCGCTATTCCGAAAGCTTTTGAGAAAATTATAACTTCTCAATTGCAACATTTTTGCAGTTCTATTATTTCGCCATCCCAACATGGGTTTGTGAAACGTAGATCTACAACCACTAACCTTTTAGAATTTACATCAATAATTATTAAGGGGTTCAAAAATAGTAAACAATCTGATGTTATATACACTGACTTCAGCAAAGCCTTTGATTCCGTTAATCATACCCTATTACTTTCTAAGCTGAGCGACATTGGGTTTCCACACCTTTTCCTCTCTTGGGTTCGAGAATATTTAACAAATAGAAAACAGAAGGTACTTTTTAAGTCTTCTTTTTCCGATTCCATTCCTGTGACTTCTGGTGTACCTCAAGGTAGTCATCTTGGCCCTCTGCTTTTTACACTATTCATTAACGATCTTCCATCAGTCATTGTTCATTCGCATGTGCTTATGTATGCTGACGATGTCAAGCTTTGTCTTACTTATAAAGATACAGATTCATTTAGTCGGCTACAAGCTGATCTTAATAACTTTCAATCCTGGTGCCAGTTTAATCTACTAAATCTTAACACTACCAAATGTAAGGTAATGACTTTTTTTCGTAACTCTCCTCAACTGGTCACTTATTTTCTAAACAATAGTCCTTTAGAACGTCTAAATAATATGAATGATTTGGGCGTACTTATGGACCATAAGTTAAATTTTAACACCCATATTTCCACCACGGTCGCAAAGGCCATGAGTGTCCTAGGTTTCATTAAAAGATGGTCAAAAGAATTTGATGACCCCTATACAACTAAAGTTCTTTTTACTTCGCTTGTCCGTCCTATTTTAGAGTATGGATCTTGCATTTGGTCACCTCAATATGAGTCGCACCAGATTAGACTTGAATCCGTTCAAAAGCAGTTCTTGCTATTTGCTCTTCGTGGCTTAAGCTGGGATCGCAATGTCAATTTGCCTTCGTATTCTAGTAGACTTCTCTTGATTAACCTTCCTTCCCTAACTAACCGTAGAATTATGCTTGGTGTTATTTTTATGCACAAGCTCCTAATTGGTGATATCGACTCGCCTGAGTTATTAGCTCAGGTAAATCTATCGGTACCATGTAGACGGAGTAGACATCCTTTGATCCCTTTATCCCTTAGTCGTTGTTCTTCTAACTATGCCCTGCATGAACCTTTTAGGGTCCTCTGCTCTGATTACAACCTTCTATTCCCTGTAATTGGCTCAGAGCTTTCTATTAATATGATTAAAACTTCTATCCTATCCCATTTAGTTAATAGATAGCTATAGTATTTTTTAGTTATTTGTTTGTCTGTTTATTCTATTGTGTATTTGTCCACGCGATTCGTGCCGTGCGTTATACGGCTGCACCCCTCGGTCGGTCGGGTGGGAGGTGGGCAGCTATCTGCTTGGGCTCGCGCGTAAAAAAAAAAAAAAAAAAAAAAAAAAATTGGAGAACCGGCAAACGAAAGGCTTGAGATCTTTTGAAAATTTAAGGCAAAACTTACATGGATATTCTTTATACTTATTAAATTGCATTATTTAAAAATGTCGTTAAATAAGTTTATCAAGCATATAATTAAAAAAATTTACGAATAGACGAGGAAATAATCCATGGTGATGGTCCAGATGGAAATTTAAACTTCAGACTTCAGTCAGGAGTCTTTTTTATGGATCATTAATCAAGACTTATCTCTGATGGAAAAGAAAAACTTTATCTTACCCTAAATTGACTTCATATATTGATTTGGATTTACCGAGCGTTTTTTCAATTTTTCTAGATTCGTCTATGGATTCGCCAATTGATTTTTGTGTAAAAAATAATTTTCCTTTTAACCAAGTCATTTGTATAAACTCTTGGATATATTTCAAAATTTTTCAACTTTAATGACAAATTTATATTTTTGTCTTAATTTGTGACAAATTGTTGAGGTACTTCTTTCTTTTTTCTTTTAATTATAGCTTAAAATTACATAAGTATAAAGAAAAATCGCGAAATTTTGTTCATTCGTTTTTATACCCTTGCAGAGGGTATTATGAAATTGGTCAGATGGAGACGTTTCCGACCCCATAAAGTATATATATTCTTGATCTGCTGAGTCGATATAGCCATGTCCGTCTTTCCGTCGGTGCGTATGCGTTTTACTCAGCCATCTTAAGGGCTATCAAGATGCAATTTTTAGTATAAATCATCGGGATCGGGATCATATTGTAGTATCCCTATGAAATTTACCAATATGATAGTATTGGATATAAAATCTTCGATCCCAACATTTGAATCTGATCGGATAAATAGAACACAAGTCACAATCAATCTAAATCGGTTCATAGTTTGATATTTTTTATTGTTTCTGTTGTGTTTAGACGTGTCAGTTATGTTCCATATTTCTGTCAATTTCTGTAAAAGACTTTTGGAGTGTCCTAATGAGGTGCCATGCAGTGTTTCTGCTGACAATTGATTCCATAAGCCGCAATCGAGTTGCAGCATTCAACCGCAAAACTGCGGCTTGTTGCGGTTAAATGAACGCAAAGCCCCCAAACCAAATGCTGAACACATTTGCCATGAGAAATTGTGTGTTTAAGCCAGGAATTTATGGCAAACTCATAAATTGCCTTACATTGGTTACAAATTATTAGCTTTACGATGACTTATATGGCAGAATAGGTAAGAGAAAAGGTGAAAAAGCAATATTAAAGTTAATAACTTTGCCATTAACCAATATAAATAACTTTTGGCCTTAAGTCCCAGTTGAACCATGGTTCTTAGACTTACAATGACATTTAGACCCTTGGATAGACACTAGACTAAGGACATTTTATTAAAGAAAATTTCAAATTTCATTCAATTGAAAAAAACGGAGATCCAACAGAATTTTCTCTTTTCATAGCGGCAAATAAAGCCAAATTTAATACAGAGAAGTTTTTCACTTTTGACTGTGTCAACGCGAAGATTTTATATGTTTACCAATGAAAAGAGCTATTTTTGTAAGTAGCTTAAAGTGCTTTAAATTTTTGCTGAAATTGCTTTTTGAATAGGATAAAAGTTGCTTCTTATTTTTTGTTTATATGAAAATTGTTTAAAATTAAAAAACAATACATGAAAATCTAATTAGGAAGTCAATTTGTTGCTAATCTACTTGGCATAGTCATGCCATTTTCTATTATTTATGATTTTCAACCTAAAAAAAAACCAATAAACTCGCATTAGCTGTTAAATTTTGTTGTAGCCAATTTTAATTATTTAAAGGGTGCATTTTGATACTTTTTTGTGTGTGTATGTGTGTGTGTGTGTTTTTTGAGATTTTTTAAAGCTTTAACAAAGTTGAGAGAAATTACACAGCACTTAAGTTTCTTTTTATGTATAGATAAAAGCCATTCTTGTGATTGCTAAAACGCTGCTAGCAAGGCAACTGTTTTTGCTCTTGCCCCAGCTTCGACTTTTCCTTTTGCTGCTATGGCTGTGGGCAAAAAAATCTTGCTGAAAATTAAAGTCAAGTGGGTTTTCCGTTTTAACAGCCAGACCAAATAATGGCCTTACTCTTTGTCTTGCTTTCTCGTTTGCTCACAAACACACACATAGTATATATAGATTTTTTATGGGCTAGGAGAACTCCGAAAAAAAGAATGGGCAATGGAAGGAGGTACAAGCCTTTTTCCCTTGGCTTCAATTGTAGACGATGTTGACCTTTTTGGTTAATAGCACACGCCAGTCACACACACACACACACACACACACGCACACACAGGCACACACACATACATATACACTTGCAGAGGTGAACGTAAAAAACACACACAACATTGAGCAGCATTGTCTGCGCAGGAATTTTATGTTAACACAGCTGATTGATTTATTGTCTGTTCGGTTGGGTTAGTCGGAATGGTTCAGTCCGTCGGTCTGCCTTTTACCGCAAAAGCAAAGACAAACACAAATAGCAAGAGCAGCAACAATAACATAATAACAAAACGTCATGAAACAAATGCCAAAAGTCTCTTTCAATAAGCCCAGCGCCTCGATGTATGCAATAAAAAATGAGTATAAAAACTGAAGCCCGGCCCTTCATGCAAGCGTGAGCATTTCTCTAGCTCTTTTTCTCACACTCTCACTCTCTCCGCCTCCTTTCTCTATCTACTCTGTCTGTGTGTGTGTGTGTGTGTGTGTGTGTGAGAGTTGCGTTGTGTGTGTGCATGTATTGTCGCTATAATTAACGGCAAACTGCGACGCTAACGTCAACATCAACGTCAAAACGACAAGCGACAGCGCGTACTAGCTGCCATTTTCAATTTACGATAACTGCTTTCACCTACTTATATATGTTTCCATTGTGGGCTGCATACATACACCAACACTCCCACACACACACACACACACACACACACACTAGCTAAACCAATTTTCGGTTTAACACGTGTTTCTTATATGGAAATAAATTTTAGAATTTTTATGCATCTTTTTTTTTTTAATATTTCATACATTTAAATTGCAAAGTGTTTGCTCACTCATTACACATTCTGTTGGCTTCTCATTCTTCCTCTCTCTTGTGCCTTATCATTCGCATGCCTAAGTGTAAGCCAAAAGTTCATCAAAACTTTTGGGGTACGTAACAAAAACGAAAAAAAGAGGAGACAAACAAGCAACCAACAAAAAAACGATGAAAAGAAAGTGAAGAAATATGTATAAAGACATAATTGTATAAACATAATGAGCTTCACTCAATTTTTGACAAGGACCAGCAGCAGTGGACAAATAAAGTTTTACTAAAATGTCAAAGTTTAATGATAAAGTTTTTGCAAAGGATATCTCCTTTTATACCCAAGAATATATATGTATTTATGCATAAATTAACCTCAATTATGTACGGAAACTCTTTTGAAGTAGTCTTCACTTGATATGTATTCAGACACTTGACATTAATACCGCCAACTTTTTTGAGAAGGACGTTAAACTAAGTAAATTTTAATTTTTAACAATTTAAAACATAGTTGGAATCTTTTTTTGAGTACATTTGTCTAAGGCTTATTAAAACAGGTTATACAATGCATTTGTAATAAATTTAGAAATTTTAAATTGCTTTTTTAAGCTTGTTATCCCTGCACATTTCTTTAGTTTGCCCTATAGCAAAGGCAACAAATTATTACCTTACCTGACAATTTTTATACTCTTACAGGAGAGTCACGTATTTGTAATGCTGAAAAGTATTTCATGAAAGTATTTCCTACAATTTATTTGCTATTCAATTTAAAAGCAAAGCAAATGAAAATCAATTTCAATTCTCAAAGAAAACAAGAGTCTGGAAAATGCCAAAAGGATAACGAATTCTTAAGCAAAGAGGATTAGAGATGTGAGCCACAAATTTAGTGAACCTTTCAACCTTTTACGAAGTGATTAAGTCTTAATGAAATAAACAAACTTGTTATCATATTATACTTATTCCTTTACTTAAAAAAGGAAAACAAGTCATAATATTTTTTGATTCAATATAAAAGTATTTACTTTTCTGCTACAACATATTTACACTGTGATAGAGATCCTTGGTGTCCCTTAAGATAGTTTTTGTAGAAGTTCCACCATAGAGAGTAGATTTAGATATAATTTGTTGAATTGGCCAAAAATAATTCATGTTGCTACCCAAGTCAAACTAAAAGTAGACGAAAAAAAGCAAACAAGTAAGTGAATAAGACATGCGAAATTCTGTTTAATAACTATTAAATGTCTCAAAAAATATAAAAATTTATAGCCTAAAATTGCTAATAAAGAAATTACATTTTTTATATCGAAGTTAAATTTAGTTTCAATTTTCCCCTTTAAATAAAGTTGCAACATTTTAATTGAAATTTGTTTAGCCCCAGGTTATTTTTCTCTTTTCATTTTCCCCTTAGCGGAAAATTATTAATTGCTCTATGTAAGCACTGTTACGTCTCGTATGTTTATCTTAGGGTTAAGAAGATTGTTTCGTTAAAATTGAAGTTCAATTAATTGGCTCTGTGTGTGAGAGAGAGAGAAAAAGAAGGCCCTGCGGGCCATTTTACTCACTTACTTAACCAATTAATCTTAGTCAGTTGTCGGTTGCCATTAAAGGGCGAATCAATGAAAAACCTTTTCAACAACTAATTAACTTTAGTTGGAATTTTAGGCAAAGATTTTTCCTTTGATTTCTTAGAAATGAACTAAACCATGTCATCATTATCTCTGCATGCATACTTAGTTTACGCTTAGTTTGTTCCGGATGTGAGATGTGTGTGCCGGTTATGGATATCAAAAATTCGTTAGATTTCTTGTCAACACACACTCACACACAATCACACAGAAGTAACAGGACAGAGGCAGGCTTTTTGGGAAATTGAAATTGTCGATGTAAGGAAACCTGGAATGAATATGAAATGGTTTCTATATGTATTGCCACATTAGTAGCAATAAGTCATATGTGCATGAAAACACCTCTGTGTGAGTGTGTGTGTGTGTATGTCTAAGTGGAAGTGTGAGTGTAAGTCTGTCTCTGCCAATGTTTGTATAACCTGGCGTATGCGCAATGCCAATTAAAACTCCAACCCACTTAAGTAGGCAACACATTTTTGTATACCCTGCCTTCACTTCGGTTTCAAAAAGGTATTTAAAGTTCTGTAAAGATCTCTGCAAAAAAGCTTCCCTTATTATAAAAGTTGAAAATATTTAAGTCCAAATAAAGGAGAAATGTACTTTAATTACTCTATATTCTATATTTTCTATTTGTTCGCCGACTATTTGACAATTTTTCCATTATTCTGTATCAATGCAACTGACACAATAAACAAACCAACAAGATGAATCCACACTAAATTTCAAAACCAATTTAAATGATATTTTTCATATTTAATAGAACTATGAAAATTAACTAAGACGTATTTATTTTTTATGACATCAAATAAAGTCTAAAGTTTATAGTTGATTATGATTCATATAGAGAGAAATACTTTTCGTGATTCATAAACGAGTCATATACAATTTTTATGGTTATAAATGCACAAATTTGTGCACTGCATCAATGGAAGTAAAAGTCAGATGTTAAGAGTCGACATGAGAAATGTGACTTTGAGACGACAATATCAAATGCTATTAATATTTTATGAGCCAATTTTCAAAAACTATAATTGGACTATTATATGGGAGATTTTAAAAACGATTTTAGATTGTTAATAAATTTCTTCATTATCCTATACTAAAAATATATTAGAAGAAATTACGACTATATATATCAACCGCATTGTATTATGAATGATAATCTATACCCTACTAAATCTCTTACGTCAGAACTACAGGGTATACACAAGTCGACTGTCTCTGCTGCACAAATTTCACTTCATTACGTTCATTTTTGTTTCATGCTTTTATTTGCTTTCGATTTCACTAATGAAAATGAAAATGAAAATGACAATGAATGAAAACGAAAATGAGAGTATAGCGAGACATGGACTGTTGCCGAACTGTTGTTGTGATTATGTTTAATTATGATTGAGTGATTGAAAGCCATATAGACGTAATTAATGTAAATGTTAAACCACATGCATAAACAATTTAATGCCAAGTCTCTTTTGATTCTGATTTATTGCAGCCTCACTCAACCGCAAGACAAACAAACAAACAACCAAAAAAAAAAAGCAACAAAGAAAACGGAAAGGAAAAAAAATATCAACGACCTAACGGAAAAGCAGCCGGCAGCAGGCAAACGATAAATAATCGCCATATACGGCGCGGGGGGTGCGGTTTGGTTGCCGGAAAATGCTTTTCCTCCAACCCCAGAAATTTTGTTAACAAAATGCGCAATGTATAAAATTAAATGAAATGCCGCAACAAAAACAAAAACAAACATTAGCAAAACCAATACCAGAGTGAAAGAGAAAAAGAGCCTCAGACGGCGACGGCGACGACAGGTGGCAATTGTGCCTCAAGCTGTGTGAAAGTGAGCAGAAGCAAGAGAAAGATAGATAGAGAAATAAATAAATAGAGTGAGAGAGAGAGAGAGGGAGAGAGCAACTCCGTCCCGTCACCGTCTACATTGAATTAATTTTCATTCTCTTCAAGGAACCACAAAAAAAGCCTACCCCAAAAAAACAAAAATTGAGGAAACAATTGCCCAAAAACAAAGAAACCAAACTAAACCAAAACAAACCAAAAATCAACGGTTGTCGCTTTGACTGACAGACAAAAAAAAAAAAAACAGAAAAAAATCGTTTTTTATTGATTTTATAAAAAGCAAAACAAAACGAAAACAAAAACCAACAACAAAAATACTCAAAACGCAATGTGAATAATTTTCCCAGTTGAACAGAAAAAAAAAAAACCAAGCAACTACACGAAACGAGCAAACAAACACAACAAAAAAATCAACCAACAAAACGAAAAAAAAGGAACTAAAATGTAATTCCCCTTTCTAATAACTTTCACTTTTGATGATTCTAAAGACAACCAACCAACCAAAAAGCAACAGCCCAAAACTCATAAAAAAGACCGACCACCCAACAAAAAAATGTGCTGTAAAAATATATACACGCATAATTCAACTCATAAATAAAGACAAACAAAGAAACGGATACAAAACTAATAAAAAAACAAAAAATAATTGTAGTTAAATGCAAAAAGAATATGCCTTTTTGGCCATCTCACCTTACCTGAACCGAAGGAGAAGCGTTTGCTTTATGTTCTTTGTTTATTTATTTATTTATTTTTGTTCTTTAGTCTCTTTCTTACGGTTGCCCGGCAAAGTCAATTAAGTCACCGGAGAATTGGTTTGAATTTCATTTTCATTTTATTAGTAACCAAAGAAACGAACGTGGGACAAAAGCAAGACTGATTTATATCTTTAGTTAGTACTATTAAATAAAAAAAACACCAAACAGAAACAACAAGTAACAAAAAAAGAAAGAAAAACCAACTACAAACAATAGACAAGAAGTAGCAACAGCAGAAGCAACCAGAGGCAACCATAACAACGAACCGCCCGAGCGGAAACCTTAGCAAAATCCGTCGAAAACGACAGCAGCAGCAACACGGCCAACAAAAGCAGCTAACACAGACCAGAGTGAGCCATGTTTGTAGTCATTGCCATGCTGTTTGTCAATGCCTGCCTGGCGGGTGAGTAAACTTATGTTACAAAATCTAACCAACTACATAGTTGAAGTTTCATGCGCCCAACCACAAAACAAAGAAGTTATACTCACTATAATTTTCTTCATATATAACTATTTATGTATTGCCAACAAACTAGACAAAAGTTAAAGCTTCTTAAACTAATCCTAATTTGTATGAAAATGAAAGAAAAGTTAGCAACTGCTGAAGTGGGTAGGCAAAAGAGACGCCTAATGATTAGTAATATCAAGAATTAGTCATTTATAGGGAATCATTGTAATTCCATATTACTAGGGATATCGCTTGACAGCAAACATGCTTACTTTCAGGATATATCTTCAAACTAAGAAGGATATTTACAAAAGAATTCGCTTTAATAATTGCCAGAGATTGTTTTCTGAGAGTTTCTTTCTGAATTTCTACTGTATAACGCATCCTTTTGTATGAAACATTCATTAGATTTATGTGCTTTTATTTCTTTTGCTAAAAACATTAAATTTAATTAAACAGAAAGCTGCAATGCAGTGCCAAAGGCACTTTCTGCTAAGCACTAACTGTAACAAGTCCTTGAAGGACTGTGGTGAAATGTTCCTTCTGCTACATGAAATATGCTGTATGGCCATAATGTATGTTGACTCCACCCACTTGGGAATAACCACATAGTGCAGCTTTATCCTGATGTAATCATTTCTGAAAGTTTTTAGTAAAGTATTCTTAACTAGTATGGAATTTATTTAAATATTATTGAAATAGTTTCAAGGTTGTCATCAGTTTTCCATTGAACATTTTCTAACATGGCAAAAGTCTGACTCTTATTATACACTTTCTTATGGTAAGAATCCAAAGAGACGACTTCTAAAGACAATTTATGTGTAGGAGAAAGACGACAAATAATATTTGATAATTTAAGACAAGATTTGCAAGCTTGTGAAACTGTAGTAAAGTGAAAACACGTAAAATATCTAAGTAAATATATTTCACAGTTGTTTTAATTAGCACAAGGAATATAGTTTTTCAAACACTAGACTACTAATGCATTCGGCTAATTGTTAGATGAAAACTACATCCAAAAACTAGTTTGGGATTCCAATTCGAATCCTAACTCATCTACCAAGAACTGCTCCCAATTCTTCAAGTCTGCAAGTTATTTGCAACAGGAAAACAATTTAGTAACTCTCGTTTAGTTTCATTAAGTACATAGCTACGAGCTTATGAGTCTCTAATAAAGACATAATAAAAGAAGACATAAGTCTAAATAAACTTATTTAAAGAAGTTTTAATTAGACAAAATTATTTGAGGGAAAATAAATAAAACTCTTTTACAATAACACAATAACTTCGGTTCTTTAAGGTTTTCCCACTGTTTTTTGGTATTATTACTTCAAAGTTATCCTCAAATATTTGACGGCAGCTTTACTAAGTTAGCTAATTTAGATCAGACAGTGGCCTGGCTTTAATTTTGTCGAAATCGTTTACGAAAGTTCAGTAAATAGTAGTAAATTTAATTTCAATAACCCACAAATCCGAAAGCTAACAAATGACACAACATTTTAACATAGTTCTGATAAAATGATCACACAAATGACTTTCCTTAGTGGGAAATGAAAAAATAGAAATAGGAAATAGAAAAATTGTTGGCTCCATTCAGCATGATTGTGTAGCTACTTTTACACTTCCAGCAACTTGAGCGGCAAGCTTAATTTCCTTTTCATTGAAGCTATTTTCCTGCAAAATCTTCTTGGCAAGAAATTCTTATTACTTAATAGCCATAAAATCAAAGCTACGAGATACGTTTTTGAAATTGGAGTGAATAAACTTTGCAGTTTCATTCCAAATGATTCAGTTGACATTATTTAAATTAGCCCATAAAATTTAATAATAATATTTTGGCATCTAAAATTGAGATATATGAATATTCAAGAGGCTTGGATTTAGGACTTACTTAAATCAAGACTAAAAGACGCAATAGATGCAAGCAGCAAAAAAATTCAGTTAAATTAACTTTAAAACTTAAAAATAGGCTAAAATAAGGAAAAAACTAACTTTTAAGTGAGTAAGAATAAAGAATGGATCGTAATTAAGTCAAAATGGAAATGGAAATAAATTAGGTTCCAGCTGGTTCATCTTTATATTCCTGCATAGAAGCTTACCAGCTAATTGTAAACGAATAAGTTAGATAAAAACAGTTTAATATGCAGCTCATGAGCCAATATTTACCTCTACTATCGGCAAATTAAGCAATAATGGTCAGATTCACCCACATATGGCAAAAATATACAAATCGATTAAGATTCAGGTCATATTAATCAGGAAATTAAATTACAAATACAAATAGCTAAGGAAATTACCTATTTTTAGTAGGTATATGAAAAAAACATTTAGTATTTATTTCGAATAGAAAATTTGTTCAATTCAATTCGTAATACGTTAATGGCTGCGCATAAACATCGTATAAGTTTGTTTCTTTTTTGTTGGCGAGACAGTTGCCATTGGATAATCGTAACCTAATCCTCATCATCATAATAGGCACCATTCCAGCCACTCCGGAGAACATAACGGTCACCTTTCTGACGCCGACCGCCGTCCGGGTGTCGTGGCAGACACAAATCGATCTGAAGGCGCATCCCATTGAGAAGTATATTGTGACATATAAGCCAACAGATGACAGGTAGGTATCCACCTGCTAATGCCTCTATCTATACACAAACAAATGAACACACAAAGGCACTCAAAGGCACTCATCATTCAGTCCGTTCCCTCTTTTTCTCTCCCTCTATCTCTCTCTCGGCCACCTGAAAACTAACCTAATCGAAAAGTTAAACGAACGCGCCGGGGGGTATGCAATGGAAATTGGTTTAAACAGCAGACAAACTAAAAACGAAAACTGGTTGCATTTATGTAGCGCGGGGAGTGTTGGGGGAGGAGAAAAAAACGATTAAAAAACTACACAACAAAAAAAAAAAAAAAATAGGGGAAGAAGGAAAATATATATTTGGTATGCAATTGACAGCAGCAGGCAATTGAGTGAAAAAGGGGTGTGGCTATAGAGGCAGGTCGCACTATGTGCGTGTGTATCTCTTTGTGTGAGTCAGTGTGTGTGTGTGTCCGTGTGTGTGTGTGCATGGCCATGAGCTAAATAACGTGGCTCAAGTAAACCAAACAAGAACGAAAAACAACAACATCAAAATGAAAAGTTAAGGCCAAATTGACCGCGAATGCAGGCCAAAAGAAAAACAAAAGCCGCCTGCCTTCTTTGCCTTTTTTACTTGCTAACTGAGAGAAAGAAAAGGTAAAGTAAAATAAAGTAAAGTTCGTTTGCAACAGACATGCCACCGGGCTACAATGAGAATGAACAAGAATTCTCAAGGTATTGGTAACAGAGAAAGGGAGCGAGAGATAGAGAGAGAGAAGTTATAAAACAAGGGCACGACTTCGACTAGCGTGGCAATAGTTAAGGAAATCCAAATAGTACTTGAAGGCACAATGGAATGTACATAGACAAGAAAAGTTATTTTTGGTATAGATAGATACATACATACATATACCCACACACATACACAGAATTTACAGGAAACAATGCGGATAAAAGAAATAAAAAGACATAAAATAATCAAGATGTGCAACTTTGCTATTTACAATTTTGTGTTTGAGAAATCACAGACAATGACAGAAAGAATGCTTTCTAAATTATAAGATACACTTTCAATTATTGATCGATTCGTTATAAAGAAGTTGCCATGGTTAATGAGGAAAAGTATCTCTACATTTCTAAAGTTATTTAATCAACAATTTCATTTGATCTGTCACTATTTTGGTAATAAAAAGAAACCTATAGAAAAGTGCAAATAAAAATTGCAATATTGTTATAATTTATGTACATATTTTCTGGCATTGGAATTTATCATGAACGAATAAAAGTAAATTACTTCTGGTTGACGAATTTTCTAGATGGTTGCTCATATTAAAGATTCAGTTTTTTAGTTTTCTATGTTCATTTTCGTCGATGAAACTTTCCTAGACGCAAGAATTTAAAGTTTTTAATGTTGGTTATGTTAATGTTGTTGCTGTCATCGATATGACATTCAGAGCTAAGATATAACTATGATCGAAAGAGGTTTATACTCAATATTAATTTCTATGAAAAAGTAGCACGGAATTTCGAGGAGCTTGCCCTACAATTTCGGTGAAATCAAAGATCGTAGCCACAAATAGAATACAGTGAAACCTCGATATAACGAACTTCGTTATAACGAAAAACCCAATATAACGAATTTTTTGTTAAGTCCCTTGTTATACTAAGGTTTTACATTTTAGTACCTATAGCGAATCAATAGATATAACGAATAATTTTGCGATCCCCCTCAGATTCGTTATATCGAGGTTTCACTGTATATAGAAACGAATATTGAATAAAATATTATATTGAAACGATGTTGCTTTCAGCGCCTTTGTGGAATGTTCGTTAGTTAGAAGATATAGCTGGAGGGAAAGTGCCCTAATAGCTTATGAGAAATCCGGGCAACGAACAAATCTTTACCTCCAGGTCAGGTAACTTTTTGCTTTAGCTTATTAGATGTCTCACTTCTTTTTCAATCTTAATGTATCAGAGTTGAGCCGAAATAGTTATAAAATCTAAATTCAAATTAAAGTCTAGGAAATTCCAAAATCTTATTATAAAGATTTCTTAGTAGTGGGTTTTTTGCTGGCTCCATATAAATTATTTTAATTTAAAGTTTTGTTGCCACCAAAAAATTAAAAGATAATTTTACGAATCAAGTGTTGAATGCCCGTGATTTCAAATTTTTCCATCTGCCAACTTTTTTGGTGTTTTGTTTAATTAAATAATTTCTGTGGTTTCACACCAAACCACCAAACAACCGCCGGGTATACGTCAAAAACTAAAAACAAGAAACCAACGAATCCAAAAATATATTCAAATTCCCCATAGTCTCATACAACAAAAAAACTAATACAGAAACTGAACCTCAAGTGAAAAGAGAATGCTTGAATCTAGAAAACTGTCTAAATTCTTGATTTGGTAATTTGATTCGCGTCATTACACTGCAAAATTTATTAAATTACAAATCAATTTTTCTGTGAAATCGCTTTTTTTATCCTTAATCCTTTGACTCTCAGTTCGTTGATCAAATCCCTTTGATTATATGGCGCCTCTTATTCTTTCATACGAAAAGTGGGTCAATTTCATTCCACTTCAAATGAGATTGATTGAAATTGAATGAGAATTGACGGCATCAAAAAGTGCTGGCTTATAATGTAATTGAACTGATTGTGGCTACATTGTAATAAAAAAATAAAAGAAACAGCTTTAGTAACATTAACAACATGCTATATGATGTTAACATCTTTTGCTACTTTTTCAAGTTTTAGTTCAGTTTAAGTTGTTGTCCCACCCAAAAAGTTTAACAGTTGCGGCAATGAAGTTTTTTGAGCAGCTGCACATGAAAATTTCTTTTTAAAATAAAAAACTGTACACTATAGAAACTTAAGTAAATGTTAGAATGTTAATAATATACTTTAGTAACTCTATATATAAACTACAAGTGCCAGCTGGGTACTTTTTCTGGCCTTAGTCGTATGGTTTGTTAGGCTTAGTGATGTATTCATCCCTCGTTTATATTTGTGTCTTGCTCCACATTTACCACAAACTATCTTAAGGTGCGGAAATCATTTGCCATTTCTCATTCAATGACTGAAATCAAGATCAAAATATGCAAATATTGTAAAACTACTGTGTCATACGAGACAAATGTAGAAAGGAAGAGCTATCCATAGTTAGCCTTGGCATCATTAAGGGGAAGTTTACCCGCAGAAAACAATTTGATTATCTGATGGAAGAGTCAAATGCATTTCTCCATAATTGCTTAAGAGTTTCTTTGGGTCAAAGGTTGCACGCAATTTAAGTGCTGTGTGTACTTAAATAGTTGAACACGTTGCAAAGGTATATAATTTCTTTTTGGAAGTCAACTTCCGGCATTTTTCATTCCAAGTACAAACTCCGCTATTTGGTTTGCTATTGTTCGCTTGTCAGTCCTCTCATTAAGTCTCCTCTCTCTAATTACGGTCTTCATAATTCAACTAGCGCATCTGAATCTTTTGTTGCTGCTTCCATTTTGCATGTCAGTTAAGACCACAGAAATAATGAAACGTAACGCAAAAGCAGAAAGGGCAAAAGGAAAGAGGCCAAAGGTCATCCGTTGGCTGGCAGTTGCACATTTTCGACTAAGAACTAAGCACTTCCGTTTTAGATTCTTGATGGCATGCCATGTAATAAGTTAAGTGCTTGGCTTGGCTTCGCTTGGTATAACTTGGCTTGGCTTTTGTGTTGCTTTTCTTCATATACCCTTCGATTAGGTATAAGACAAATATTAAACTCTCTAAGATGAATAAGTGAATACATTTTGTGTCTATAAAATAATGTTCAAACACTTTTCTTAGTGTCATTGGCAACACCTTAGTCCAAAAATCCTTGACCTTGTTTTTATTCATTAGTAGAGTATCTCCAAATATGTACCGAAATGCCTTTAAAAATTTTAAGGATGTTTCTCGTAACTTTCTTAGGGCTATATGTCAAAATCTTTTTGATCTCAATGTATTTTAAGTTTTTCTTTTTCTAATTTTTTTGCTCTCAATTTTATACTTTTCTACGATTTATATATTTTAATCTCGATTTGAAAACAGTGTTCCATTCCTTTTTTTTTATGCCTAGTAGTTTTTACAACTACAAAGTCCTTCCTTTAAATTGCGAAACACCAAATGATTGTAATTATTACATTTTACTTACATTTTTAATGGATTTTATATTTACATTTTATAATTGATTAGTTAATTATCAAATTCAACATTTAAAATCTCATCCTAAGTTGTCTTTAACAAGAATTTTGGAGATTTTCCTTAATAACTCGAACAATAAAATAGAAAGTTTATAGTCATCTTAATTTAGTTGGTTTTTTAATGTATACATATTTTAAATAAATCCAGAGGGCCGGCTAACTTTGACCGCGTCAAAGTTTGTATATCCTTGCAACTTTTTTGGTAACTCTTTCCTTAGCCATCAAAGTGAAATAAGTTTTATCTAAAAAGGATGATGTTTGCGAAAGAACGGCCTACAATCTTAGCATACGAAATAACGATCAAAATCACTGATTTCGACCGATCGTTCCTATTGGAGCTATATAATATAGTCACCGATCTTTATCAAATTCGCCACAGTCATTTATAGGTGTAACAAACTAACCAAAATAACGAAGTTATTGAGAAAAGTCACTGTTCGTGACTTTGCCGTTTGTATGGGAGCTATATGATATAGTCGTCCGATCCGGCTGAATCCGAGATATACAAACTGTGCAGTCAAGGAAAATTGCATGGAAAAGATAAATTCATTCGGAAAATATTCCCGCAAAGTAGAATGTAAATAAAAGAGTCCTAACTTCTCTTTCTCTGGATTTGCTATAAAATGGAAGTCATATTTTAACAAAATTGTTGTAAAATGCTCAAAACTATAACAAAATAAAGAAATACGTAAAAGGTCCCATCAATCGATTGACTCTGATACTCGTCATTCCACAAAAACTTTGTTAAAGAAATAATATTTTAAATTCATACATAAATTACATTTTATTAAACATTTGTTTATTTTCTTGTACAAAAATAAAAAATTACGGCTTCCGTGGAATAGTTTATTGAACTTAAAATGGTTGTATAAGATTAGGGGCCGTTCTCCTCCTGGTTAGGGTATTTGAGTATAATCCATACTGAAAGTTTCGTTGATATATTGATAAGGAAAAATAAAATAAAGTCGGATGAGCCGAAACCCAAAATCTTTGAGCTATTACTGCAGACGTCCGAACCGCCATTATAATCAAGTTCATCTAAATATTGGGATTACAAAGATTAAGGAGAATTTATAGAAGACGTTAGGAATAACGCCATTGAATTTTGCAGATTCATTCCATTTGCTGTAAGAAGTCAAAAAAATTTTAATTACGCATAATACAAACTAAAAAGCAAAGAAGCTTACCAGTTGTAAAGATAAAGAATACAGGACCAATATACTGAACCAGTGGATGAGCAAGAGTTAATCAAAAACAGTCAATCTCTCAACTATATCTGCTGATACAATATGGCACATTCATTCCATTTGGGATTACAAAGATTAAGGAGAATTTATAGAAGACGTTAGGAATAACGCCATTGAATTTTGCAGATTCATTCCATTTGCTGTAAGAAGTCAAAAAAATTTTAATTACGCATAATACAAACTAAAAAGCAAAGAAGCTTACCCGTTGTAAAGATAAAGAATACAGGACCAATATACTGAACCAGTGGATGAGCAAGAGTTAATCAAAAACAGTCAATCTCTCAACTATATCTGCTGATACAATATGGCACATTCATTCCATTTGGGATTACAAAGATTAAGGAGAATTTATAGAAGACGTTAGGAATAACGCCATTGAATTTTGCAGATTCAATCCATTTGCTGTAGGAAATCAACAAAATTTTAACTACGCATAATACAATCTAAAAAGCAAAGAAGCTTACCAGTTGTAAAGACAAAGAATACAGGACCAATATACTGAACCAGTGGATGAGCAAGAGTTATTCAAAAACAGTCAATCTCTCAACTATATCTGCTGATACAATATGGCACATTCATTCCATTTGGGATTACAAAGATTAAGGAGAATTTATAGAAGACGTTAGGAATAACGCCATTGAATTTTGCAGATTCAATCCATTTGCTGTAGGAAATCAACAAAATTTTAACTACGCATAATACAAACTAAAAAGCAGCTTCTTTGCTACCAGTTGTAAAGATAACACATACAAATGCCAGACCAATACTGGAATTGAGGATGAACCATAGCCCATTTAACGGTGAATCTCTCAATCAAAATATGATGAAGTTTAATAAGGATCCGTTAAAACTAGTTGAGAATGTGGTCATTTTTCTTGATGGAATTTAGATATTAAGTAAAAAGAAAAGCCAATTTTAAGGGTAATCTCCGCTGGCCATTCATTCCATTTGCTATAAAAAGTTTGAAATTCTTGTGAAATAATTATTAAGGAAAATAAAAATCAGCGACCGAGACATGGATCGGCAAATGACCTTCCATTTAATGTTTTTCTGTAAGAAATTTTTATAAAATTCTGATATACTTATGGGTAAATAATAAAAAACTAAAGATCTGTGTCTAACTAATACTCTTACCAAACACTCTTGCTGATATTGTAGTACTCAATTGAAAAGTAATAACGGGTTGTAAGGATATTAAGGAAAAATATAGGAAATATTGATGAATCCTGGCCATTGTGTCAATATTTGGGAGTCGAATCCGTTGGATCCAGTTACCTGACCAAATGACTAAAAAAACAATGAATTCAAGGCCAAAGTTGGGGATAACTACCATGGCCTGAGATTGACGAGAATCTGTTAACAATTCAATATTATTGGCTGAAAGAATTTTATAGATACATTTCTATTGTGCATATTTGTACATATAAGGCTAATGGATTACGGAATAAGTCTATGCTTACCCCTTAGGACACAATCATATCAAACAACAACTTTCAGGATCAGGACATTGAGATTTGGACACACACAAGCTAGTCCATGACTAAACATAATGATGACGAGGAAAATGATGATGATAAGGATAATTATTTCGGTTATAAGTAAGGAGAATAATAGCCAGAAGTCTTGCACAATGTAGTCTCTATCGTTGATCACATTTGATTGTATGAGTTGGCATTGCATCTTTGCTGTAAGAAATTTAAACAAAATTCTGATTAACTGACGGGTAAATATCAAAAACTGAGATTATAAAACTAATAGACTTACCCATGAGCTGTAAGGATATTAAGGAACAAGCCCATTTAAGTCATAGATCATAGATTTGTAATAGTTTTGATTGATGAGATTTATGGATATTAAGGAAAAATCATATGGATATTATGTCACAGTTATCAACCCGAACCCCAGGCAGTTCAATACCTTTGTAAGAAATTTGTATAAAATTCCGATTTAGTTCTGGGTAAATAATAAAAACTGACGATCTGAGACAAAATACGTATAAGACTTACCAGTTGTAAAGAAATTACGTTTGGTAACTAAATAACTTCTGGAAACAATCATCTCAATAGCTACTCGGCTGATAATGGCAATGACAACAACGAAGCTTGGGGCAATAATAACGACGTTATAATCTTGTGATATAATTATTAAGGAAATTGAAAATTGGCGAATGAAATCGAAAAATGGACCACTTATTTGTCTTGATGGAATTCATATATTACAGGAAAAAATAAAAATTAAGGATAATCTCTGCTGGTATCAATCAGTTGCTGTAAGAGTTTTTTTATTAACACATTTATATTTCTCAAATAGTTAGTTAGAAATAGCTAACTAATAGACTTACCCGTTGGCGAAAAATCCTATTTTCCTTTTTCAATTTAAAAAAAGGAAAATCAATGTGCAGAGTTCTGGCATAAGATGTCCAAAAAGTTGAATTCGCATTTGCCCATATTAAACCGATGAACGGAAACTGCATCGTCCTTTCCGAATCGCATCCATTTAGGGATTTGATCCTTTCTGCTGTATAAAAAATCACATAATTTACAAATTAGATAAAAAAAATGGTAATAGACGAGAAAGTGTATATGTATGTTCTTTTTTAAAAAAGAAAACGTAGTTAAATTTATTCACTCAAAAAAAATTATATTTTTACCCGATACACTTTACGACGACACTCTTGAACACCTAAGGAATAACTGAGAAAGTATTGATTGACTGGTGCGCCTTTTATAGTCAAAAGTCAGCCTACTAAGATTAAAAGTTAAATTTAGCAAGTCATTCTTCTTGGTGGTGATACTGTTACGATGATGAGCACACATAATCGAATAGTTGAATAATCGAATGGTGCAGAAGCAATTATTAATCATCACTACTCCCGACCTTTTTCTGGATTCGTGCTTAAGGGTATTCGAGACATTCATAAAATACATTTAACCAAACAGTTTTCTCAGGTCAATTTCTAACTGACTTCAAAAGTAATATTCGATTTTACTCGCAATTTTAAATATCATTTCGAAAAGAAAACAAAGATTTTTTTAAATCGTTCAAAAATTGAAAGAATTGCGAAATCACCAAGTTGAAGGTTTTTAAGAATTTTCGTTATTGATCAAAGTCACTGTTTTCCACCGATCGTTCCTATGGGAGCTATATAATATTGTCACCGATCTTTATCAAATTCGCCACAATCATTTATAGGTGTAACAAACTCACAAATATTAAATGTCACGAAAATAGCTCAAAAAATAACGAAGTTATTGAGAAAAGTCACAGTTCGTGACTTTGCCGCTTGTATGGGAGATATATGATATAGTGGTCCGATCCATTTGAATCCGATATATACAAACTGTGAAGTATATACAAGCCTACATGCAAAATTTTAGCTATTACGATCTAGAAGAAGTTCGCATCGATCCAGACGGACGGAACTCGTCTCGTCGTGCTGATCAAGAATGTATACACTTTATATGGTCGCAGATGCTTCCTTCTATGTGTTGCACACTTCTGACCAAAATTAATATACCCTTTTGCAAGGGTATAAATATATATACAATAATAATAAGGACCAACAAAAATTGGCAAACGTTCAAATGTTTGTTCCAACAAATTTTGAAAAAACTTATTAATCAACTTGTTATGAAAATATTGTTTAAATTGCAAACAAAAAATGTATTAAAATTGTAGAAAGCCAATTTTTTCAAATCTTTTTTCATTGGTAAACAAAAGTTTGAACATAAATCATTAACAAATTTAATTATTACCCTACGGGCAGATGGCGAAAAAAATATACATTAAAAAAGTTTTTGTGTGGGAATCGAATTTTTGCTATTAATAAATTCTGTGGGGATCTGAATTGGTGCTGAAAAGGGAACATATAAATTTAGGTTGTCCATAAGTTGTGGGACTTAGTTAAAGACGACTAATAGGAAAAGGCTAAATAATTTAACCAATTGAACCATTATTTAAATTCAGATGTTAGTTGAACTGCAAGTGTATACAAAGTTCGACCTTATCAAATGGATTTGTAAAACATTTTTAGGTACATCAATTGCTGCTGGTGCTGCTGCAGTTCGCGTGAAAGGATATGTAGTGAGAGCGAAAGTCCTGGTCAAGGTGTTTTCAATTTAATAGTTGCTGTTCCTGTTTTCTATATGTATGTGTGCATGGTGTGTGTGTGTGTATTGTGTGTAGTTTTTTATAAATGGGCCTGCATGCGCGTGTTTGTCTTTTACTGCCCTTCATACCAAATGCTGACCCAATGTTATTATTCTTCAACTTGTTCCAAAAAGTTGACGCCTATGTTGAAAAAACGAGAACATTTTTATAACAAACTTGTAACGTACTTCCACCATTTTATTTATACATAAGTCAGTTTTGTGTTTTTTAATTTTTTTTTACGTTTGTTCTTGGTTGTTGGTTGTTTTTTTTTTCTGTTTTTGTCTTACTTTTCTATCGATTTTTTGTTGTAGTTGTTGTTGCCAGTCATTATGGATAGCAGCAGAAGAAGGTGGAGAAAGAGAAACTGGGAGCAGGAGCAAGACCAGAGGAGTAGGAACTGAAATAGGAGCAAGGTGGGCCTCTGTATCTTCCTGCCGTTTTTCGAGTAAATTGTGTCTGTGAATAATGTATGATTAGTACATAGACACGTTGATGGCGGCTGATGGTGACTCGATGGGCCCAAGAGTCCGTCTATCCCCAACCGTAAAAGGCAACCAATAGACAAATGTACACAGCACAAAAAAGGAAAGCAAAACCAATGAAAAAAACTCACTTGACAGTCCATTTCAAAGAATTCAATTAAATTTATAAATTCAAATGAAATAAACTAATCTAAGTAACTAAGTAATCTAGTTAATTGATGTAGTTCATAAATTGTTGAATAAATTTCTCAAGTAATTGCTAATTTAAATTGCTTTAAGTGCAACTTTAAAAATCCTTTCAGACAAGTTCAATTGCCTGTCTTAATTTACTTTTCAAAAACAAAGATGGATTACGTCTAATTGCTTTTGACTCGACAACGTCCGCAGCAAACTACTTTGATTTATCTATCAAACTGTCCTTAGACCATGATGAGTGAAAAGTTGATGTGGGCTTAGATAACAATTTAATAGACAGTTACCCACAAATCTTAAACAGTTTATGGCTTGTATTAACATCACATTTTGTTATCAATAATGGCTATAATATATGGAGAAATGTATTTAAAAACTAATTTGCCAGATTTGAATTCATTTAGCTCCTTTCTATAAACTTGACGAATTTGTTCTATGTCTTTTGGGTTATATGGTTCTATCACTTTGATTTGAATACATAAAATTTTATTAACTAAATTATTTTTTAATCATGATTTCATCATTCACTATTTTAATGGATTTTCTCAAGTTTTCTTGCAGTGTATACACATGTTTCAAATTACATATATTTACTTAGATTTATGAACTTTATGACGAACCAGTTTCAAGTTAGACTAGCCCAATATGTCCAAGCATGTCCACGTCGATGTCAAGCACCATCAATAATAACCATAATAATTAATAACAATTACTGTCCGTTAGCTGGAAGCTCGGAAAACGGGAGAGCTGAGTAAATGAAAGGACGAGTAGGGGAAAGGGAAATAGCTATAAAAATGAAAGGGAAAATACCAATCAATATGCTCAAATGAATAAAATTGGAGCAATCGACTATTGTGAAAAATCCCAAATTGACAATTATTAAAATGGAAAATGTCAAGGATTTTTTCTAAATGAAGGCAGAGACAGTGGAATATTCATTTCAAATTGCCAATATGTTGGCATACGAGTGCCAAATTAAATATGTATATATACATTAAGTTCAATTTCAAAATACCCTTTATAAAGCATTCAATTTCTTGATTGGTAAAATTTTAGTTTTGTCATCTTTTAAATGAAAATTTTTTTGATCTTTAAACTAAAGCAATTGAAGAAATAAAGATCGGGTTAACAAGAAATTCAGATTTGTTTTAAAATTTTAAGTGTTTGCAACAACCTGACAAGGCAACGAAGAAGTTGGCATGAGAATCAAGTGGTCTGGTGGCAACTAAAAACAAGACCCTAGAGTTGTTATTCAGTTTAGTATATTGTTGGTTTGTTATTTAGTACTTTAGTTCTTTCCTGTAAAGTGTCCTAACTCGCCAACAACTACATATAATTGGCTAAGGTTTGTGTAGGTTTAGACTCCTAAAAATCGTCAACATTTAGTCAAATGTTTAAAATTATGAGAATTGCTCCTTAAAGTATACACTAAGATAAAGAATTTTGAAATGTCCTGTGGATAAGCAATCAATTTCTTAAATCAAAAATTGTTAATAGAGATGTCTTGAGTTATAAGGCAAACGAAGAATAAAACAGAATACTTTTTCAGCATATTGCATACTTTAAGGGGCACAGTTTCCCATTTCGCAGCTGTAGATCTACCTGTCTAAGACTTATATCCTTTTGTGTCTAATTCAAAATCAATTCACTAAAAACGAAAAAGTTTATATTAAATGGTAATCAATTCGTCTTAAAAAACACCATGAAAAAGTTGGTTAAAGTTTATTTCACCAAGCCAGTCCCGATCTGAAATTGAACAGCTTTAGCGAAACACATATAAATATTGATATTGATGCTGATAAAAAAAAAATACATTTTCTTCTGTCTATTATAAATATTTTCATGAATTTCATAAAGAGGCAGAAAGAAAGCCTCGCAATTTGATTTCGATAAAGTTTTCTCATCGGGGCGTACACGTAATCTTAATTGAATATTTGATATGTATGGAAAAAAGTGTTAAAGTCATGAAGTCAAAAGATTAATGCATTTTTCTTTGTAACTTGAGTATGCAAAAGGGGGATGGGTGAAAGAGAGAGAGTTCGCTTTCCCCATTTCCGTCAACAAAACAAAATCCAGATATGTTAACATGCTTGTGTTTGCACTTACAAATTTGAGTAATGGCCAACATACAGTTGTAGGCTTCTCCCCTCGCCCCACACATTTGGCTAAAACAATCGGAAAGCTAATTGTTTATTCAACAAACCGGAAAGCACTGGCTGGAAAAAAAGTAACAAAACGAAAAACACAAACTCAACCATCAACATGGAAAGGAACAAAAAAAATAACAAAAATATGGCATATATATGTAATATTGTTTCTATATATATATATGGATATACTATATAGGCATATGCCGCATGCGAATTATAAAATTTAACAGCTTCAGCCACAAACTCCCATTGCATGCATTCGTAATGTCCCATATACAAGAATATATATATACATATATACCTTCCTACGATATGTAAGTGGGTTCGTGCCAAAAAGTACCTACATTCCTTGAATGAAGTCACAAGCGGCCAAGTCTGGCGGCAGACTGCTGGCTGACTTTAATGCCCAAGTCCAAGTGTCATAAGCTGAAAGCGAATTAAATTTGATTTGCCCCAGGTTGCTGAAAACTTTAATAAGCTGGAGAACTTTTCATACTTGTTCCAGCTCCTTTGCCATTCGCCAAGTGTTGTCACATATGGCGGATGTTTGCATTAAATGTCCCAATTTCGCTTTACTCTAACATTTGCTGAGCCCACCTGAATACTGAATGTGGCCGAAATGAGTAATGAAGTTTAATTAAACCTAACCAGAGAGGAAATTAAGCCAGCCTGCTGGCCTATATACTGGTTAATGTTTATACATAAATATGTATTTAACTTTCCTAACATATTTCATTTGATATTTCTTTTTCTGGGAGCTGAAATCAACTCCCAAAACGGTATTACAGAAGCAAATTTGGAGCAAGCAAATAAATAATGGCAAATTATTTGTCTTATAAAGTCACAACAGATTTGTTTGATTCAAGTGCGATTCGCACAAGATGACTTGGGTAATTATTTCTAATTATCCATACGCACTGTTGTCCATCTGTGTAATAACTCGAGGTGTGAAAATATATATATATATATAACTTGATTACGAGAATTATCACTAAACTGATTTCCAGCTAATTTCTGTCGAATTCATTCAACATGCAAAGGTCAGTTAACTAATAAAGTGTAATTAACTTGATAGAACTTTTGCTTGTGAGCAATTTTTCGCAATTCTTTTGCACTACACATTGATGGCTGGGTGATATACTTGCAATGGGTTCTGTAACAGATTCTAGTAATTGATACTAGCCAAGTCGTTACTTAAAGTTTCTATTTCGTGCAAGGACAAGCAATTCAAATATTAGGTAATACCTCACCTGGAAAGACACACTATTAGTCTAAATTCGTGAATGTAAATATCTAACTTGAAGCTTAATTTATTATTAAAGCATAATGGAAGAGGAATTAAAATACCATGCAATAATTAAAGTGACTCGAGAAAGACAAGCATTCCTAACAATTGTCTCTAGAAAAAACGAGAATTTTAAAAAGGCATTAAACGTCCATTTACCATTATACACTTATGTCGCTCCTTCTGTGTTGGCTTAAAAGTTTTCTACTTTCTGTTATTCTGATATTTATTGCTGCAATCCATAAAAAATAAACAATTAGCTAAATCTAACAATGGAACTTAGGCGAAGCAAGCCACCCATAATCACTTTTAACTATTGGAATTAGTTTACCGATGTATTCGTAAACATAATTCGAAAATTATCAATGAATCTTAGCTAATTTTAATTACATATTTAATAAGCAAACTTTGCAAGAACAGGAAACATTTGTCTTGAAGTTAGACTATGCCCAAACTCATGGGAAAGTAATGGTAAAATACTAAAAAAAGGGTTTTTAGTGATTTCAAATCCAAAAAATTAAATGTAACTGAGCCAATTATTATATTCTTATAAATGTGTGGAATGAATGAGAATTTCTGTTTCCAAATAACGAAGAAGTGATAGAAAAGCCAATTTTTGACTTCTTTACATTTGAAACAAAAACATATTTGACTCATTTAGATTACTACTGATAAATATGTACGCAGGAATGAGATTTTTCAAAAATGTGTTTGACCCGGCTTGAGGTCAATGAACCTTATGAACATAGAAGGTTTTAAGTGACGGTCAGCATAAAAGGTGAGGAGGTTGTCTATATAGCTATTCGAGGAACCACTTAGTTCTATTATCAGCAGACTTTGCTAAAGAATGACGATACCAAAACTTCAAAAATGAAAGGAAATGAAAATTATTTGAAAATATTTTAAAGAAAATTAACGATCATTGTTCTTGTTGAAGTATGTAATTGTTGTTAAAAAATATAAATATTTATCAGAGGAATACAACTTAATAATCTTGATAATAGTTTATCATTTTATAGATTCCATATACGGGTTAAGTAATATTTAAAATTATGACCTGAGTAAGCATTCTCTTTAATGCTAAGAACGAAAGTCCGAATAGATCGAAATGAAATTCTCTTTATTACAACAACGTCTGGCCAATACGTATAAAGATATGTGTAAAGGCGAATAGTTTGTTTGCGGATCTTTTTGGATGCTATAACAAAGTCAAATTTAAATATTTAGAAACTAAACAGATAGAGCAGATTTATAGTCGTCAAATTGACATTTATTTTAGTTTTTAGAAATGTTTACATGTCAGTTGTAGGAGGGGAACATAAAAAAAAGAACGAGACTAAAAGAAAATGCCAGGAACTTTTGCTCCCCTGTGGGCCATTGCGATGTCGTGGTTGTTAGTATGCATGTGTGTGTGTGTGTTAGTGTACATATGTATGTACGTATATATCCGTATGTATGAATAATGAATCATTTGTAAGACTGTTTGGTAGTGGACGCCGCTGTAATAGGAGACATTGCACAAAAGGCCAGAACTTGGCTACGCACTTGTTAGCTCTCACATGACAAAGCGGGTGAAGTGGGCCGAAATGTGAGCTCAATTGGCAAATCTAGGACATGTTTGGTAACTGCCGTGCTGCTAACACCCACTCCTCCCCTTCCCTCTTCCCTCGCCCCTTCGCCCACCGTGCAAAAGTGACAAAGTGAAATATTGGCCAATGCTGTAATTACGAGAGAGAATGTGACGACCTTATATTTCACGACTGGATTGTTGTTAGAGTTTGTGCAATTAGTCCAACACACACACACACACCCATCGACACACGCTCCTACCAACATTGCACCTCCCTCCGAAATCCCCTCTTCACCTCCTTCCCCTTAGTGACCATTCGAGAGTGGTAATTGAATTAATTTAAGTTACAGGGTTGTACAGGACGTTGCCGGCAACAGTGAGGCCATTGTCCTAGATCGCCTTCTGCCTAGTACACAATATTCCCTAGTGGTGACAGCCATTTGGTTGGGCAAAAAATATCGCAGTCGTGGACAGATCAAATTTCGTACATTGGGTAAGAGAATGTACATGGAAATAAGTGACAAAATGTTCATGATTTTTCTCTCTATTAGATCTGCCCAAGAATACATCACAGCAGGATTTTCCGCCTGGAGTCTATGGGAATGGTAGAAATGCCACGGGCAATAATAGCATATTTGGTGATGATGTCACCTCAACGGCTACAAATACACTATCCCATGGCACTACAAGGGAATTGCCCACGGTAAGTCCCGTCCCCCCAAAAGATGTGTGTGACCCAGTTTTGTTTCCTCTCCTAGATACGCGGCGTTGAGATCGGCATAGTTCTGATAGTTCTTATGGTCTGGGCCGGAGCCATAGCTTTGTTCTTCAATCGTTGGGGCAAAATACGTATGCTGCTGCCATATCAACCGGACTACAAGCACGAACAGCTCAAAGTACCCGGCACAGGGGTATGCAGTGCCGGCGGTTGCAATGGCCAACACTCACATCAGGTAGGTCCAATATCAAACTATCCAACCAGAATATCCCTTCTGGTTTCCATATCCCATTTCTAGCTACAACTTTTATAATTCGCGTTGCGCGTCAAAAAACAAATTCATAAAATAATAGAAACAAATCTATAACTCTTTAACTCTCTTCGTCTGCGGAGCCAAAAAACATAAATAAATAACTTACCAAATGTTTCATTTTCTGTTATGCTTTATTTTTAGAACCTACACCCCGATTTCTTTGTCAAGGTACATCTAAACTAAACTAAACACTATTTAAAAAAAAAAAAAAACAAACAAATATTTTTGCATTTCAATTAGCTTGAATTTTTTTGCATCTCAATTCAAAGTAAATACTCGAATTTAATTGAAAAAAACCTTTACTTTAAAGAAACAACAAACACCAATATATATACATATATAATCTTATTTTCAACTATTTGCACTTCCCCCTCGCCCGCTACTCGAAACAAAAATTTTAAGACTTAATTCTGAATGAGAGATTTTAACAATTGAAAACTGAGAATTTAGAATGCTTTATTTCTAAAAAATTTTCACCGCCTCGAACCCTTTTTTCTAGACAGCTATCACTCCATTTTTCTTTTTGCATGATTTTTGTGAAATTGCGGATCAAGGAAAATAACTTTCCCCCCTGAATTATGCATTATACAGTATAAAACTTAAGTTTGGGATAATCATTTGTCGAAACACCAATTAGAGACTAGCTTTTATACCCTTGCAAGACGGGTATATTAATTTTGGTCAGAAGTATGCAACGCATAGAAGAAAGCATCTTCGACCAAAGTATATATATTCTCGTTCAGCAAGACGACACGAGTTCAAATAGCCGTCCGTCCGTCTGTAAACAGTGACTTTTCTCAATAACTTCGTTATTTTCTGAGCTTTTGTCGTGAAATTTTATATTGGCGAGTTTATTACACATATGAACGACTAAATCGACGGTCGAAGTTAGCCCCGGCCCTTTGGTTGGCTATTAGGCAGTCCAAAAAACATAATTTTCGATTAATGTTTTTACATTGCATACTTTACGGGGGTAAAGATCCTGCTACATTTCTCGATTCATCTTTGTGAAGGCATAACCGAATCTAGGGCTACAAAATGGGGGAAATTTGCCCCCTAAAGTATGCAATGAGCAGTTTTTGAAACAAGTAAAGAAATTTTCGTAGGACAACATATAATTCTCAAAGCAAACATTGTTCTTAAACAATTTTTCTAAAAAATTGTAGATTTTTTTAGCAACATTGAATACTGTTCCAGCCTATTGCATACTTTAAGGTGAACAGTTTACCTATTTCGCAGCCCTATATCGCCCTATGTAAGGAAGATGAAGATTCCAAATCGCTAAAGATGTATTCCCATGGAGTATTTAGCTATACACTCCCCCTTAATATTCCCCAGTTAAAATTTTTCATTTGCTTGAAGAATTGAGCACTTGCTAGTTTCGATTTAATTAACAATTATGTTTATGTTATGTTTAATTTTTCATCTGTAGCAATTTTGTACGGCACTTGCCTAAAACGGTTTAACGATTGAACACCCTCAAAATTCAACCAAATATTTTTTAGGTCGTACTAGAAATATTTTGCATATTTAGTGCGTTTCATTTAATTTATATTTTTTTTTTTTTTTGAAAAGAAAAAGAAAAACACTTTGTTTTTTAACTTTTTTGGTTGAGATCTCTCTCACTGACAAATTGTTCCCTTACCTTTCACTTCGCCTCTACCGAAAATTCCACTCTATGCTCTGCTCTCTTGGCTCCACTTTTGATATGCATGATGATGATGATGATGCTGCAGTGCTTGCCCCGTTGCGAGGGCTGCGGAATCTTCGATCGATGTTTTCAATATCCACGCCGAGAACTGGAGCGCGATTGTGGCTGTCAGTTTGCCCTGCTGCATAAGGCGGATGTGGAAAGCTAGCAACCAGCGCATCGTGAACCGGCCTCCACTGCAGCGGCAGTAAGTGCCCCCCACCATCATCATCATCAGCATCAGCATCAACATCAGCATGGCACTCCAGTGAATACGTATGTGCGTGGTCCCAGTGTTGATAATCAATCCAATGTCTTGGAACATATGGATAGCATGGATGCAGACACCCAGGCTGGACAATTGGAGGACTTGGAGCCAGATGAAGAGAGCCAGATGATGATGGCTGCTGCTCAGGGGCAGAAGGAAACCGAAGATCAGCAATTAATACAAAGGGAAAGAGAAAAAGATAGAGATATCCTACCGCCACAACGGATGCTGCCTCTACAGATATGTGCCTCCAAACAGCGCAAATTTGCCACTCAGCGTAGCATATTGAAGAATTCCCAGGAACGCACCTATGTCGAGGAGAACGAGGTGCTCGAGGCCAAGAAACAGTTGATTCTACGAAGACGACGACTCTTTAGCCATTATCGTCAGTACGATCAATGGCGTCGTCGACAATTTAGCTACGATCCGAGTTACTTTCGCCCGCCTCCGTTGCTCCCTCGACCGTTGGCATGCGCTGCTGATTACACTGCTGCAGCCAGTACAATGTATTCGGGAACGGGCGCTGGTATCGGAGCTAGTATCGGACAAAGCAATCATCATGCCGGACGACGGCGACGTCAATACCGCCGGCAATATTCCTGTGCCGATCGCAGTCGCGATGGCTCGCGAGAAAGCGGCGGCTCCTCGAACTTACAATTGCAGGCCACACAGAAATATCACAGCATGGTGGCCAGCGATACCATACACACCGATTCATCCATGCTCAATCACAGCAACTACAGTGAACCGGCCAGTGTAAGTTCCACAAAAACAGCTTGGCGCACGGATTTTTCAGCGGCACCGACAAAAGAAATGCCACAGCACTCATTTTGTGTGCACAGCAACAACAACTATTGGTGCACTCCAACAACCCACACCTACACCATATAACTACCTACATATATATATACATATACACATGATCACCAATCACACAGATGGAACAGATGGGCAAAACAAAAGAGCAAAAGGATCACTAAGAGGACTTTTACTTTTTGTTTTGCATTCTGCACTGGTTAAAGTGATGTGAGTTTGAGTGAGTTTTGCCCATCATCCTAGCCACACAGTCACCGTCACAGTCTTGCACACACCCACAAATCCTGTACAGTTTTGAAGGATTTCTGCGCCCGGAATTCACTACACAGCAACAAATCGCAAGCATCTCTCAGCATCTCAAGCTTGTTTTTTTTTAACTTTGCTAGGACGTTTTTCGTATTCGTATTCGCATTTCGTATCTGCCATTTGCCACGCTTTTCGCTTGTTGTTCTCGTCTTGTCTGAGTGTGTGTGTGTGTGTGTGTTTTTTTTTGTTTTTAGGATCAGACTAGGCTGCTGCTTGTTGTGCCCTGAGTGTGTGTGTGTGTATGTGTGTCGTTAAAATGCTAAGAAGGATTCAAGAAAGTTCAAATGAAACTGTGACTTTTTCTCCCTCTCTTCTTCTCAATTTATGTCTATTCTTTTCTCTCTCTCTCTCTCTTTCTTTCTCTCTATTTGTCTCCAAAAACTCTTTATCAATATCTCTTGTATCTCGTATAATGATGCAGTTCGACAGCAGTGAATGTGCTCACCCACCGTTGCACTGCAATAACCGCGTAAGAATCAAACCTGTTCCTAGCGATCAGAATGGTCTAAGGTTTATCTCAAGAACTATTTCCGTTTTTGACTAATTGCCATTGTCCTTGCAGCACATCCACATGCTGGCCGAAGAGCATTCCACATCGATATCAGAACGCTGCACACGTAGTCGCATCAACTCGGCCATATTTGTGTCCTCGGAGGGTAGAGGATTCGATTCCATTGAGTTCCTGCGACGACATGGCTCGCAGAGTGTCTTGTGCCGGAAGGCCAAGAGTGCGGAGAATATCACGGATAATGGAAGAAAGGTGAGTTATATTTTTATCTGAAGATGGAGCACGAGTTGACCCCCTTTCCTTTCATGCCTGATTTTTAGAAGAGTCTCCGCCAGTGGAGAACAGATCCCGAGGACTCTGTCAAGCAGCAGCATCTCTCTCAGGACAGCAATGACATTGAATTAAAGGAATGTGGCGAACTCCTTCGATTGCCTGTCGTTCAGGCTATTGATTCAAAGCAATCGCCCACAGCTGTCACCAGTCTGTTGGCTCGTTCGGCTGCCATAACCACAGCCAATGTTATAGTGGGTAGCATTTCTCTAGAGGCACCGCCCCCCTATATGCAAGATGATGATGCCGATACGCCTGCCACAGCTGCCCTGCTGGCCTCAGCCATTGTCCATGATTCACAAGATTCAGCGGAAACAGTTGAGGAATTGGTCCATGTGCCATTGCTGGCCAGTGCGACGGCAACAGCCACAGTCTCGGCTGCCTCATCCACGCCCAGCATAGCCATTGAGGCGAAACCCCGTGTCCTAGTGCATCAGCGCTCATCGACGGCCTCCTCATCGCCGCACAGTAGTCCCAAGAATCTTGGCTTAGGACTGAAAATAGTCAAACCCAAAATAAGCGGAGTCCCAATGGTCTCTGTATCCGGTCCATCGCCGCCCATCGAGAAACCGCCTCTGGCTGAATGTTTGTAACAAATGGCAGCCGAAACATTTATCTAAAAAGGCAACTGGACACCGGACGGATACCTACCCCTCCCCCCTTCCCAACTACCCCCCCACTAAGCCCACAAAGCATTATCCTACAGCAAAACGAAAAAGAAAGGTGGATTAAAGTATGCCAGCTGCTCAAATAAGTGTTTCGGTGAAGCAGAAGAACCATTGAGTATGAGAAATACCCAAAAACTAAAAATAGGAATAAAAATAGGAGTAGGAGAAGTAGTAGGAATAGGAGTAGGTATATAGGATATGTAGCTGTAGGTGTTTAGGACATGCAAGAAAGCTTTGTATATTCAACAACGACTGAAGTATACACATAAATACAAAACCAAAAAAAGAAACAAACAAACAAACAAACGAAACAAACAACATATAAAACCAAAAATATGTAACCTATAGATGTAACTGATAAATCAGCTTTAACAACAAACAAGTAAACTATCAGGCTTTAATATTATCATATGGAAAAAAAACTTGACATGGACGAAAGCGATTGATAATAAAAAACAAAAAAACGAAAAGAAACAAAACGAAAATTGAATGAATTTCTGGTTTAACCTACTAATTAGTCTATAGGATCACCATTAGCTCTTTTTTGATTGTTCTCCTATACATATAGCCAAAAAAAAAACTCAAAAAACTCTTTTTAGGCACTCAAAACTGTTATACACCCTCTTTATATATATGTATACTGAGCTATTTATATATATACCTTGTAAAACATAGTCCAAAATGTTACCTAGCTAACATATCATGTTAAACACATAGTTAAAACAACAGATTATAAGAGAACATCAACTAAAAGAAAACCCACGACCAAAGAACGAAACATTTGAAACTGTAAAACTCTTAGATCTATATAAAAATCGTAACGTATAATTTCGTAGAAAGTGCCCAAGTGTTTTACTAAATGTGTAGATGTCTAGACTATAAAAACTACTTAATACTTCTACTATATATAGTATGATATAAGGATTCAGCACCAAAATTAAAACAAAAACAAAAAACAACCATATAGACTAACTAATCACTATGTATACACTTTGCTCTACCCCTGTTTAAATGTTTCTTTAGATAGCCTCGATTTACTATGACACTCTATCTCTTCTCTATATACAAATACATAAATATTATCTTAGTTATGGATACTCGAAACAAATTTTAAAACTTTATCCCTATATACTCTCTATCAATGTTACGAATTATGTAAATAAATCCCTAAAGCACTTGTACCTACTCTATACTATATATATATGTATATGCCTTCGATTTCAAACCAAATACCTATTAATTTGTTCATCACCTAAACATAGTTATCTACACTAAACATTCTCTACTCTGATTTGGAGTAGAACACACAAACTCACAAAAAAATGTTGTTATTAAGGAATTGTCAATTTATGGTCCAAAGCTACAATAACAAATAATTAAAAAAAAAAAAAAAACGAGACAAAGTTAAAAAGGGAATAAAAGGAAGACCACAATAACTCTATAGCATATGGGGTTCAAAAACTGCAAAGATAATTTAAGTTTTACTATATAGTCTACGTTCAATTCGCTAAAACAAAAAAACAAACTGTGTGAATGTGTATTTTTCAAAATCAAATAAAACAAATTAAATACATTTTTTGCAAGAACATTTCTTTTGGTATAGAAATTAAGGTTTGGTAATTGATTTCTCAAGTCAATAAAGAACTCTTTCTTAAATGTTTTCTTATGGATATTCAGGTAAATTCATGATAAATATAAATATATCTCTTTTCTGTTCGGAATGTGGAGTTCCCGATTTCGCAGGTTTAGAATAACCAAATAACTAAACTTAAAAAACAAAAAAAGAGATAAAGTTTTAGAAGTAGACTACACACATACTAATTCTTTACTTTACGAATTCTGCTATGGCATTAAAAGTGTTTATTCGATTAACTTTAACGTTTTTGAGAATATCTTGGATATAGGTATTTACATCCCGAAGATAACCAACCTTTAGATTAGTAAATGTTAATAGTTAAATGGGAACCAAAAAGGCTGTACAAAAGCAGCTATTTGTTATATTGAACTTAAATCCATCTTGGTCTAAGTCATTGTATAAAAACGTGCAAAATCATTTCAATTATTCGCATTTGCATTAAAATCTAAAAAAGTAAAAACTTGGTATTAGCTAAGCTTTTTATATACAGTTTAATCTACGTAAATATACAATGAAAGTAAGCATCACAACTTTCTAAAAATTACACAATGATTGCCCTGGTCATAGTAACTTTTGATTAACTCAACTTCTGTGTTCATTTGATTGACCAATTGCTCCAGTTCTTGCTCTTCAAAAACATGATAATAACGTAAAAAAGTTTTTCTCTGTTCATCTTTGGTTTTCCAAGGCACTAAAACGTCTTGTTGCTGAAACTCTGTGCGATTAGTGTGGATGGGGAGCAAAGTGTGGGAGTCCATTTCCTTTTGCTGCTTTTGCCGTTGCTCCTCTTCAGTGGTACGTTGCCTGTTGACTGCCTTGTTTTGTCGGAGATAGGCGGACTTTTTATCGTTTCGACGTTGATCTTTGGCCCAGACATAGACCAGAGCACGACCGCCAGGGCGTAGAACGCGAGCCATTTCACGAAGAGCTGCCAGACGTCGTTTCGGAGTGGCCAAATGGTGGATGACAGCAATACTGAGGCAACCATCCATACTGGCCGAACGCACAGGCAGGCTTAGGCAATCGCAGCGAAAGATTTGAAATCCTCTGGCACGGCCCACCTCCAGTAGTCCTTGAGAGCGATCACAGCCAAAGGCTACGAGTTGAGTATTGCAGTTTAAATATTTGCCATTTCCGCATCCCACATCCAGAATGGTAGACTGTGGCTCAAAAGAGTCCAAGAACTGGACCACCTGAGGCCAAGGCGAATGACGAGTCTCACTGAAATGCTGTGAGATTTTATCATAAACCTCATGAACGTTTTGTTGCTCCAGACTTGTGGCCTGTTCGGATAGATCTTGTGACTGTGGTTTACTGGATTGCCTGGTGTCACAGAGCTGGGGAAAGGAACAACTGCAAACGCTGGGTCGCCTCAGGCAACGGAAAGTCAAAGAAGTTCTTTGAGTACGTGCTTGAGTGGTTAAATTTCCTTCGGCGGTGGGTACAACATCCAAATGCTTAGGCTTAATGCCGTGAGTCCAATCATAGCGAGCTTCTCCGGACATAATTAGCAGTGAACGACGTGGCAGAAGTAGAGAAATGGTCTCCTGACCTCTTCGGAAATCCATTACCACATCAGATTGCAGTGAAAGCGAGAGTATAGGATCCAAGAAGGCGCTATGGGTGTCAACATGCGGTGGTATGCCATGACCCGGTTCATAGACATTCACTGTCAATTGATCTGGCTGCGACCAATCCCAATTATTGGAGCATTTGCTCTCCTCAAGGCGTGACCAAAGAATATCACAGGCTCTTGGAATAGGTTGGTGCTCCAGAGGTCTATTGGGATCTACGTTGTTAATGCCATACAGGAATTCATAGCCAAAATGCCGGACTTTGCGATGCTTAAGACTATTCTCCTCTTGGTCAGTAGTCTGCTCCGTACTGGCAACGGCTTCTAAAAGCTCTGCCTCCTCTGCTTCGCTTACAAAGTCTTTCAAAAGTACAAGACCGCTGGGCAGTGGACGGTTCCATTGGTTTCCCGCCTCAAAAATTGGTATTTCTTTCACATAACTCATATAGGCGACTGCACCATCTTGACCAATATGGGCCTTATTGTGCATACCCTCGAAAATGAGTTGTGCTTCTTGAGGTGTGCAACAGGTAAGGAAGCAGTATGACTTCCCAGTACACATCTCCACCCGCGAGACTTTGCCACCGGTGGCAAATGCCGCCTCCAGCAGGACTTCTTCACTGAGCCCATTGCTTAGGCCAACATTTAGAACAGCCAGGTGCCGAGTCGGTGTCTCGCTAGCCTCCACCTGGCAATCACTTTTTATAATGGCCAGGCATCTACGCTGCTTCTTTTCTGCTTTTTTGGCCTTGTTTACACTTTCAACGTGCATTTTGCTTTTACGTTTTCATTTTCAGAGTGACCGTTCGATAGAAAGTTTTCGCCATCCCTGGCCATATGAAGAATGGAATATTTAAATTTTATTCCCGCCTCTCACTCTCGCACTGAAGACGATTCACCCCATAAAGATATTGCGACGACAAAATTTGGAGACTTTACCGCTTAGCCTATATTATTAAATTCTATAAATGGTTGTATAAATGTTGTATATAATATATATAATGGAACTTAACTACCAGACTCTATCGATCATACTATTATCTTGGGGTTTCTGATTCATTGTGGTCAACTGTTGATGATAATTTCTCATCTGATTCGACCTTCTTGGCTGTGCCAGATACTCGAACATGCTTTGCAAATGCTGCGACAACATCTTGCTCAAATCACTAGGCATGGGATCCGTCCAGAAGAAGTCATGATTCAGTGCTGTATCCGCATCAATGCGCTTCTTGGGATCCAGCGTTAAGAGTTTATCGAGCAAATCGCAACCAGTAGGATCCTTGACATATGGTCGTAATCGCTCCTTGACACGACGCTTCTGATTCTTTGGCAATTCAATGGATTTATACAATTCCAACTCTTCCACACCAGGCCAGACATCTGGTGTGAAGGAGCCACATAGCTGAGAGATGAAAGTCAATTGCTGTTGCTCCGTATTGCCTTGCATAATGGGCGAACGTGTCCACATCTCGGCCATAATGCAACCGGCACCCCACATATCTACGGGCGGGCCATAATTCCGATCGCCCAACAATAGCTCTGGAGGACGATACCACAGGGTAACCACACGATTCGTATAACGATTTTTTGAATCATTTTTGGGTATACTAAAAGCACGGGCCAAACCGAAATCGGCCAATTTTAAAATGCCATGCTTGGTTATCAACACATTGGCCGCTTTCATGTCACGATGCAGGATCTGAATTAAATAATACATAGATATTTACAGATATATCATAGACTATAATTATACAGGCATACCTTATTACTGTGAATATAGTAGAGGCCATTTAAAAGCTGCTGCATAACCTTCTTTATTTCCCCCAGGCTAAATTTCACGTTCATGTTGGATAAAAGACCAGCCAGATCGTGTTCACAGAAATCAAATACCAAATAGAAAGTTGATCTATAACCATTGGTTAGTGTGGCCTTCGTTCGACAAATCTCTATCAGATTGACCACATTCTCATGCTTCAGCAACTGGAGGATTCGAATCTCTCGTAAGGCAGTGATGGGAAACTAGTAAGGAAGTTGTATAGATTGGATTGATAGTAGAGTGTGGAGTGTGTGACTCACCCCTTCCTTTTCGTTGTCCATCAGCACTTTTTTCATGGCTACAAATTTCTTGTTGCTCTTTTTTTCACGTGCCTTGAACACCTCACTAAGAAAGTAATATTAAGACAATTATAGCCGATCTAAAGTAAACATTGAATGTTCACTTACCCAAACGTACCCTGACCTATTTTAGCAACCTTTTCGTATTTACTACTTTCATCACAGTAGGGGAAATCGTAATCTTCAATATATTTCTGCTTTTCCATTAGCGACATTGTCCGTGATGACGAGCTGGACGACCCGACGCCCCCAGAAGACGACTGCTGCAGCATGTGGGACATATGTGCCATGATGCAGGAATACTTAAATTACCAAGTCCTTTTTTTAATTTTCCAATGAAAGTTGTTTTTCGGTTGAAAAGATTAAATTCAGACCACAGCAACAAATTCACGTTGCATCTGTTTACAGAAATAAAGTGTGTACACACTTTGGCGAGTAGGTACTGCCAACTCACTTCATTAATAGTCGTGTGGAAATTTTCATTATAAATAATGACTGGCACATTTTCACTTATATTGTATTATAAAATATTTAGCTTAAGAATGATGTAAAATAATTATTTAATCATTTTTGTATACTAAGAGGGAGTTCGTTTGTTGCCCATCTCTAGATGAACCAGCTGATTGTATAAATTATTCCCACTGTCAATGATGTGTACACACTGCTCCGTGATATAACTTTATCGAGTGGAAGTTGGAAATAATAAAACATTTAATTTCATGAATAAACTATTAAATATAGCGCAGGCTGGGCCGCGGCAATTTGTACGAGAATATGCCTTTAAATCGGATCTGAAAATCAAATGGGTGCGCCCCGAAAAAATATCCTGCATTAAGCCCGAAAAGAGTGGCGATCTTTCCAAGCTGTCTCCACTGAATCCCGATGAGACGTTACCGGAATTTAAAGGTTGCAAAGAACTAGAGGGGTATGATCCAAACCAATCCTTTAAAAATTTCCATATTTATATACAAACAACTTTACAGAGCTTCTGAAACTGTGAAATCCATGTTCAAACTAGCCAACAATCCCAATTATTTGACCACACATTTCTACAGGGATGAGATGGTCAAGGAAGTGCAAAGACATGCTCAGGACTTTGGATCCATGGAGGCCAAATGTAATAACTCCATAGAATCCAATCCACGTTTCATTAATACAAGTTTTATTTTTGTTTCAGTGGCCAAAATGACGGCTACAATTCGTCGCTATCAGGAGCACATGGATGTCCATCCACGAGACAAGATAATCAAAGTGCGTCTTAAGGAACTTATCGATAAGCGCAAAAAGTTTCTTAAATATCTAAGACGCTGGGATTATCCTCGGTTCGAATGGATCCTAGAGAAACTGGATTTGGTCTACAAGCCACCGCCTGCACATTTCCATTGGATTACACGCAAGGAGTCCTTGCAAAAACTGACGGACACCTATTGCAATCAATTGAAAGAGGAGCGTATGGATGCCTATCACGAAGAACTAAAGGCACAACAAATTCCCTTTATCGAGGAGGCCATCAAAAAAATGGAATTGGTGCGTAAGGAGCAAATTGCCTGCGAGGTGACAGTGACAGTTACCGAAAAGCAAATCAATGATGCCAAGAAGGAACTGGAGCAACTCGTTAAGCTAAGAGATGAAGCCGACAAGGCAGCCATTCGACAGAAGAACGATGGAAGTTACAATTAACGAAAGAATATATAAAACAGTTTTGCAAAAATTGCTTAAATTAAGTGAATCGTTTATTATGTTTGTAGATATCTGGCTGAAAATGTGCTTGCTGTGGTTAAGAGGGAGTTCGAGGGGAGGAAGTTGTAATATAGCTGCTAAATTATAGAGTTAATGCGATCTCTTCTTGCCGCTATTCGAGCTGCTTGAGCTTGAAGATGATGACGACGACGAAGAGGAGGAATCTCCACTCGAACTATATGAGTTGGAGCTGGATGATGAGGAAGAGGAGGTTACAGAGGAATTGGATTTCTTACGTTCTCGCCGCTTTTCTGTTTCTCGCGGTGGCGTTGATTGCTTCTTGTTCTTCTTTTCCTTTTCATCTGATGTAGAGACTTCATTGTCACCCCAAAGATCATATTTGGATAAATCGCCATCATCATCATCATCTTCGTCATCATCGTCGTCATTCTCCTTTTCGACTGCCTCTCGTCTTCTCTTAGGCTCATCATTATCATGATCATCATGGTTCTTGCGCTTCTTACGACGCCCAAACTCATCGTATTCACTATCCGAATCCTGGCGATCCTTATACTCTACCACGCCGCGATCATTGTACCCGCCACCGAAACCTAACAAAAATAAGGCTTAAGAACATCGCACTCTCTGTCTCTCTACAATAGTTACCTGTTCGCTCTTCTACATCCGAGAATTTGGGGGCATTACACATGTTGCAGGTTTGCCGGCGTGCCCAGTTCACATTGGCACATTTGCTGCACTGCCAATCCTCGGCAGTAAAAAGTCCTCGAGACTTATCTGCTGCCGCTTTACCAATTTCTGTGCCTAGTTTCTTTTTGCTTGAACTACTGCTGCTGCTGCTACCGCGCTCCCGTTCCCTATCGCGCTCTTTTTCCGGCTTGTCTCCTTTGCCGCTACTGTTGTCATCCCAGTCTCTGTCGCGGTTGCATTTATTGCATTGTGTGCGACGCGCAAAGTTCAGATGTTGGCAGCTGCAAAAACAAAACAATGAAGTATACAAATATAACAATTTCGATTGGCCACAAACTAATTGTCAAAAAGTGTTAATAATCGTTATTATCCTTGAATCTTTACGCTCACTCACTCAAATTCTGGGCATATCCAATCGCCAGCCGACATGACGCCACCCCCTCCGCCGACGACACCATTGGAGGTGGACATGATTTTTTCAGTCGCTTGCCTAGGAAACGGACAGTCGTTGCCGATTTAATGCTAGAGGCGCTCCAAAATGAGCCCTTAAATCAAGCATTAGTATTTAAATTAAGTTTTTTCTTTTACAAAAAAATTTATGTTAGAGATGGTCTACATTTACGCTAGTGGTTCTTCTTCATCTTTGTGTATATACGCCAGCGTTGCCGTTTAGTGGTGGTTCATTTTGAGTATATGTGACAAACCATGTGGCAGCTCTAAACACAGTTTGGCGGTAAGTTCAAAAACAGCATTTGAAATATATATTAGCATATGCCTAGCTGATTCATGAAATTCCTATATCAACAATAAATATGAAGAAATATATAGATTCTCTTAAATAAGTCTTAAATAAATATATTTATTTATCAATTGAAAAGAAATGCTAAACCAATAAAGTTGATTTAAAAACTAATTGTGGTTGCAACAACTTTATTTTCATTTTCTAGGAAATAAAATATAAATAGACAAACAAGACAATAGATCCAAATTGCCCCGAGGGTATTCAATAAAAAAAAGAATAACCATCAATTTAAGAATAAATAAATTAATTACCAGACGAATGGACTTTATAAAATAAGGACATCGGCATTTATTTTAATAACTATTAGGATTAAGTAATCAATTGATCTCACACAGTGACAACATTTAATGCATTTCAATTAGTAAAAATTAAAATTTGATATGTTTGCGTTTCTTTATTGCTTACAATATGTAACTCCAATTCCCAAAAAAAAATTTGAACTTCAAAACGGCATTCGAAATTTATCGTCATAAGGTATGAGATATTTATGTGGATGCCTCTTCCTCAAGGAATTCACATAAATATATGCAAATGTATGTTTTATCTGTATTTTACTTCGTAGCGATGAAATTTGATGGCTTATTAAACGAGGCCATAAACCACAAGAACGGCAACTGAGACTCCGTGTCAATGTCAGTTCGAACTCTCAATACCAATAACCAATGCCAAAATACGACTGTTTTGGCTGTGCGTGTGTGTGTGTGTGCGGGTATGTGACTACTCCCCGAGGTATATTTTGAGATTGTTTTCTTGCCGACGGTTATGACCTCTAATATGCCGCCGCCCTCGCACACACAAAAAGGCAATGCTGGTCCAATTTTTATGTGCCCGAAATTTCGAGTGAGTGTGAGAATTTTTATGACCATTTCGACACAAAAGACAAGACAAATCAATACAAATCGTAAATAGGAAAGGGCAAAATCAAAAACAAAGGTGACTTTGACTACCATATCAGGGAGCAAGTGTGTGGAAATGCGACGATATATACAAAAACGAAACCATTTTCAAAGAGATTTTAGAGATAGACACACTGCACATCTAAAGAGATCCGATAGCGAACTATGGTTGAGTTTATATGCTCCATATTTGCATATCTGGCCATTTCAGGATCTATGTCAAAAACTAGAGACAAGTCCTTCAATGGTAAGTTAAATCTTTGGCTGAATATTATGATTTTGATTCTCTTTTTTAGGGCCTAACTAGTGAAGTTGCCGCTAGACGTTTGGCCAGATATGGTAAAAATAAATTTATACTTCCCCATTCCGAATCAAAATTTCTTAAATATATACGAAATTGTTTACATGGCTTTTCCATTATTATACTTTTGAGTTCGATCTTATGCTTTATGACATATTATGTGGAGACATTATACTATCAAGATCAGAAGGCTGAACGAGAATATTTAGTTGCTGGCATGATGTTATTAGTATGTCTATTCATGTCGGGCACCTATCGTTATCTTCAGGCGAATAATGATTTCGATGTTGTTGCTGCCTTTAAGGATTTAATGCCCATGTACTGTACGGTGATAAGAGATGGCCATAAAAGGATTATATTAACAGAGGATGTGGTTATTGGTGATGTGCTGGTCATTTCGTTTGGTCAACGCCTTTCGGCGGATGTTCGTTTCTTTAGTGCCCATACCTTGGAGGTGAATAATGTGGCCCTGATGGGCCAGTCGAAACCTGAAATTATTGATCCAGTTGCCTCACCAAATTATATCAATTGGTCGTAAGTTGAACTGAATAAAAAGCAATGAAAACACATAAGTCAAAAATACGCAAACCTCAGGCCATATCGAAATGGTTGTGCAGTAATGTGGGTTTCGCTTGCAGTCATGTAATGAAGGGCTATGGTCTGGGTTTAGCCATAGCATGTGGCAATGAAACGGAGGTCGGACAAATGGCTAGCCTAAGCATGGAACAGCGTCCCCAAAGTAGGGTGAGAAAACATATGAATCAGGTGGGGCAAACTTCAAGTGATAATTTGTGTTTACCATTACATATCTGAAAGCTTCTGTAGATCACATACTGCACTGCAGTTGTGGCAATATTGCTATTTTTCATTTTTATATGCACCATTTCGACGCCGGATCTGACATATAAACATTCCTTTCGTTTCAATTTGGGCCTAATGATTGCCATGATACCTCTGTTTTTGCCCACTGTTACATACTTTGGCATGGTTCATATTGCCAATCGAATGCTAACGAGTAATTGTCATATAAGAAATTTAGAATCCACCAGCACATTGGGCTTGACCACAGTCATTTGCTCGGATATGATAGGCACTTTGACTGTGAATCGTATGCGCGTTTCGGAAATATTTGTCGATGCAGATCTCTATAGAGCCAGCGATGTACATCGAGATAATATAGGGGCACGTTTCCTTGAATTGATACGCGTGTCTGTGTTGTGTAATGACGCGGTTATAAGTCCTGGCACTGAGGGTGTACCCAAATTAAAGAAGGCCGTGTATGGCAGTGCCGATGATATAGCTTTTCTTAAGTTCGCTTTACCCATCATAGATGATATTGATCAATTGCGTCGTGATCATGTGCTGGTTGCAAATAAAAGTTACAATGTCTTCGATCAGATTCATCTGACAGTGCACAAGACTCATAATGAGGAAGGAGCCATTAAGTATATTTTGCTGATGAAGGGAAGATATAGAGCTGTGCTCAATTATTGTAGCACTTATGCCGTAAATGACGAAGAAATTCTGCTCGATGACGATCTGTTCTATTCCATTGATGATGTAGCTTTCCAATTGACACAGGCTGGTCGACGTGTCTGTGCCTTTGCCTACAAAGAGCTGGACAGTGAATCGGAATATCAGCGTGTATCCAGTTATTCTGGCACTGAGACATATGAGACAACAAATACAAAGGTCTTTAAAGATTATCTTAAAATCAATATCTATTCATTGAGATTTATAGGACTCATTGCTGCCCATGATCCACCTAGAGACCAATTGTCTACAGCTGTGGGCGATTGTCGTTCGGCGGGCATTAAATTAGTTTTATGCACACGTCAGAATGCCAATGTTGCCCAGGATATTGCCAGATATGTGGGCATAATTGGTCCAGACAGTGAGACACTGGAAGATGTCGCCCAGCGTCTCAATATCGATAAGTCACAGGTGAAACGTAGTCTTGTCACCGCCGCTGTCATCAATATGCGTGATTATGTCCAAGAGAAGATGCATCATCAACGCTTTCATATCCGACAGTTGCTGTTGGCTCACATTGATTTGGTTTTTGCGGCAACCACAACAGCTCAACGGCATTTGATTGTCGATGTCTGTCAGGATTTGGGCGCCATTGTCACAGTCATTGGCACGGGTGTCTATTATACTCCGGCCATAAGGCGTGCCAATGTGGGCGTTGCCAAGGCTGATTCCACATACACAAGTGTATCGAGCTCAGATATGGTGTTGCTGGATAGCAATTTTGTCTCATTGGTCAATGCCATCGATATGAGTCGTCGCATGTATGAGAATTTGAAAAAAGTTATTACCTATTGCCTATCCACAAATATTACCATAATTCTAGTTCATCTCTCATTTATCATATTCAAAGTGCCATGTCACATATATATAACGGTTGTCTTTATTATCGCTTTTCTGGTCAATATGGTAAGTTAAGACGAGAAAGGTGTGAATAATTATATTGACATAGTAATCCATTTACAGCTCCCTAGCCTCAGTTTGTTCTATGAGAAAGCCGAAGAGAACTTAATGAGACAGAAGCCCAAAGTTTATGATGATTTCATCATTAATCGACGGTTTGTATATTTAGTCCTTAAGTTGTAAAATGTAAAATTTATGTATTCTTCCCGAGTTGAATTGCTTGTGAGGAGATAGTTAGAAAAGTTTTCTAAAACGTAAATGAAATGAACAATACTTTGTTTATCCTAGAATCTTGCTGTTCTTTAATCCAATGCTGAAAGTAGTCTGAAAACTTGTAGTAGATATTTTTCTTAATCTTATTCAAATTCAGAATCAGTTTAACGATAAGAAAAGGTATTACCCTAGTAAATAGTTGTGCCTCTTTAAAACTTGTTGGTTTTTTGAAGATCCAGTCCAAGTTTATCTTGGATAGAGTGAAATTCAAAATTCTATCCTATTAAGTAGGTCGGTTTTCGAAGGTATTATAAAAATTAAGAAGATCAGTCGAAAACTATTCGATAATGGTAATTTTAACGTTGGTAATTAGCTTCACTAACATTCCAATTCAATTTCGAAAAGGTAATGTTTTCAAAATTTGTAATAATTCTACAGATTTGCAACTTGTCTGTTTGTTTTCTTTTAGTATAATAATGGTGGCTTTTGTGATTGTGGGATCCATTGAGGCAGGAGCTGTCTTTCTTATTTACTTTGTCTATATGGCTGAAAATGGATTCTTACCGCGCACTTTGATGGGTCTCAGCGTCCAATGGTTTAATGATGCAAATAATGATATTACCGATAGCTATGGCCAGGAGTGGGTAAGTTGTGCTTAAATGAAAGGGATTCCAAGCATTGCTCGTCCTTTTATTAGACTTCAGATGCTCGCAAATATTTGCAGAATGAGATGTCCACCATATCACTTATGACAATTATTGTTATGCAATGCACAAATCTGATTTTATGCAAAACCGGAAGAGCAAATGTCTTATATCATGGTTTTTCAAATACTTTACTCAATATATCCGTCATATATTTGTTGATATTTTGCTTTGTCTTGCAATTTATTAATCTGCGGGAAATAATGCATTTGGTGCCAATTAAAAAGTAAGTCCAACTCTTAGTAGAGAAACTATTAAAAATACTTTTCTCTTGTATTATTTCAGTGTGAAGACATTCATTTTTTATGTATGGCCTTTTGTTGTAGTTTTGGCGGTCTTTGAATCCTTTAGACGTTACCTTATAAGACAATTTCCAGGCACTTGGTTAGAATTGACGACCCTATATTAAAGAAAGTAAAAATGTTCAAACTTATTTAAAAGTTCGCTTGGTTTTTGGTATTTTTAAAATATTGCATTTATTTTTTGAAATAGCTCGAAGCTGTGTGGTGGTGTTTTGCTTTGTTTGTTTTATTGGCTGCAAATCAATTTAGTGTGTGTGTTTTTTCTTCTTGTTTTTTAAAGTTTGCATAATCTGTATTTGAACTCTACTTGTTTAGGACTTTACACACGGATTTTTTTTTTGTTTTTGTTTTTGGTTTACTTTTTAACACATCAATATTATTTATTTGCTTTTGCTTTGTAAATATGCGTTTTGATTAAATTTTTTGTTTTTTAACATTTATTCATATTATATGCAGAGGCATAGCATAATAGAGATCTATTAATTCCTTTTAATTATTTTTGTACAGTCACAACAAAACAAGAGTCCAGTGTGCTTTGGGGGCGTTGCCAGATAACAGCAAAGAACAATTGTGTGTGTAGGGGTAGGGCGTTGCCAGATAAATAGATGAAAGATCTCTTAAAAGGACTTTGGTGTCCATTTTCTTTTGCTATGCCCTTGTATACAAATATATATATATATATATATATCAAGAGTTTTATGTATGTAGTTTGTATATCGGTTATGGTAGGTGTGCACAATCAAGTGACTGGAGTGGCTTTTGCTTTAAACATACAAATATAGTTTTTTGGGTTTTTTTTTTGTTAAATTCTATTTGATTTATTTATGAAATGATTAAACAGATGTTTTGCTTTCTTTATTTGCTAAAAATGTTATTTTGTTCATGTGTTTTTTGTTTTTGTATTATTGTGCAAAAAAGATAACATTTTTGAAATCTCTTGTATGCTCATTATTCTCTAAACAATTAAAGACAGCAATTTGTTGTGGAAGAAATTAGAAAGAAATGAAGTTTTTTGATTACTACGATTTGTTTTGCTTTTTGTTTATAAAATATACTCATTCATTTAACAAAATTAAATGATCTTGCTCTCTATCTATCTTTCTTTCACGCTGTTTCTATCTCGCTCTCGCTGCATGTTCGATGTTTGAGAAACTTGTTGTTATTCGGGAAAAAACTGAAACCGCAAAGCAAGTTGAAGGCGGTGGGATCCATCATTATGAATGATCAATTAAGTTTTGGGGACATTTTTTTCTTGGTTGAGTTTTTAATGCTGCTTAAAAATGTATCTCAATTATTATCGATTTAGTATTTGTATATGTATGTGTTTTTTTTTTTATATAAGTACATGTATATATATTTTGTATTTCTTTTTGGTTTTGTGTGTATATTTATTTTAAAGTAATTTATTTAAAGTAATTGCGTTTACAATTTATTTCTATTTAAGTTGGTTTTATGTTTCGTTCACTTTTTAATTTGACACTAATTTAGTTTAGTTTTTTGTTTTTAGGGCAATAAAACAATTTTTGTGGCAAATAATTTATTTATATTTCATTCGTTTTTTCTTTCATTTTTTTTTTTTTTTTTTTTTTTTGGAAAATTTATTTCAAAATAATCATATCGCATACAGTTTTTAGTCCCTAAATATTTTTGGGTGTAAGAAACTTTTTGATGTTTTATTCATTTTTCAAAAAGTCATAGTCAATTCAGAGTAATTTCATTCTTTTATTAAGTATATCTTATGTGTGTGTGTCTGTTGTTTAGTTGTGTTTTTTTATGTGTATGTCTTTAAAAAGAAGGAGGCGGGGCGAATTGTAGGCGGTCGTCAGGTAGGACCATCAGTGCGCAGCATCTGGTAGATGTCATAGGGTTAAACCCCTTGGGCTAGACTCTCCTTGGGCAGGGCTATGATCGACTGATCCACTGCCTGATGGTGTGGAATGATAAATGGTGAGGTTGCCAGCATTTGCAAGGGTCTGCGAAACGTCCAACAAACAACACTCAAACACACATATACCTCAACAAAGGGCATTAGGGGGGGAGTCAACTTACTCAGCAAAACTGGTTGTGGTCACCATGGGCTGTCTGACCGTGTGCAGGGCCTGTGAGTTCTTGGCCCTGGCTAGCAAACTCATCACTGTTCGCTTTGTGGGATTCATGCCAGTCCTCGGTACACCCAATAACGGACGCTTACGTCCCAAGCCACCACCTGGCAAGAAGAGATTAGAATCAGCTTTTGTCCCTAATGCCCCACGCACTTCGCACTCTCTCTCTCTCTCTGTCTCTTGTTTTTTTTTTCGAAATGGTTCAATTTCTCTCACCTATATTGATGGTTTTCACATTACGCAATGCCGGATGCAAAAGCGTCGCTCCAGGTGGCTCAAGCAGAGTCAGTGTCGAGGTGCTGGCATCTCCTCCCTCACCTACCCCAATGCCGTTGCCGTTGCCAGGCAACTGCAGGGCCGCCTGAACTGCATGTGTTGCCTGTGTCGCAGTGGACAATCCTTGCATCGAGGCGGTTGCCGCTGGCTTCAAAAGTCCACCGATTCCAGCTGCTGTCAGTTGATGTTGCAAAGCCACCGCCATGGCTGTGGTATGCACTGCGAGGCAAATGGAGAAAGGCAATTTATGGATTAGTTATAATTAGAGTTCAGTCCTCACCAATGCCCCAGTGCCTTGCCTATACGCTTATAAACATGAAAATTGCTTCTATATACAAATATATACATATATACCTATTATTAATCTTCTATGCTTATCTTCTATGGTAGTTAAGAAACGCTTAGGACGAACCTTAAAGGCATAGGATTGACTTTAGGGTAATTAAATTTTAAATAAGATCTTATACAAGGAAATTCAATTTAAGTAATTGAATGCTTTATAATATTTTCTGTCATATTATTAATACTAACTTAAATTTGAGAAAAAATATTTCTATTGTCGATTTCTTTCAGAATGTCAAAACCCACATGGAAAGTTTTTGAACATCTTTAATAATTAATAACTGTGTCTATCATTGATAACTTGATTAATCTTCTATGCCGATGAACTCTTAAAACAAATACACATATTCCGGGAATCCATAATCAGATAGATACTAGAGCAAAGCATGAATACTTTCAACTTGAATCGTTTTTTTATGTTTGAGGGAGACATGGAAGGACCTAGAAAATATTGTTAAGGGGTGTCCAATGAAAAATTAAGATGTTAGTTTTAAGATATTGGACTTAAAAACAATCGAAAAAGTTAAAAAGAGATTCAAAATATCGACCACTTCAGATCCGTTCATTAAAGGAATTTATAGAACAAAGTTTTAAATATTTGAAAAACAAATCGAGATGTATCTTAAATTTGACTAATAATCTAGATGATTTACTAAGATGATTTCTTATCCATATTTATCTTTCTCCTATCTATAACAAAGCCCGTGTTTCCAAATGTCCGGAGTTTTGGGAGCAAAATCAACCAAATGACTGATTGTAGTCTTAAATTTTGGTTTTCAACTTTTGTGTGTTAACGCAGAATGAGCGATGACATGACAAAGGCTGACCAGACACAAAATTCTGTTTGCAGCTTCGATTATGGTTATTTGGCATTCTGTGTGGAGTCCCCAACGGGCCTTTTTCATCTGATGTGGAATTATTTCCATTTTTTGTGACCCCAAAGGATCTGGACTCGGGACGGATTCAGTCTACTGCTACTCACATGCTGCTGCTGCTGTCGCTGGGGTTGTGGCCTGTCCGGTTATATGGTCACCGCAGGCTGCAGCAGCTGCTGCAGCGGCTGCTGCTGCATTTGCTCCGGTGTGGGCTTGAAGCAGCTGATGGAAATGATGATGTTGCTGTTGTTGTTGTTGATGTTGTTGTTGCTCACTGCTGCTGCTAGTGCATGACTGACTGCAATCAAGTTTATCTGGGGAAAGGCAATCCATGCCGCTGGCATCATTGTCCGATTTATCATCATTGGAAGTATCCATATCGGCCAATCCTCGATGGGTAAGGATTTGGTTATTCTGGGTAGTTGTGGGACTCTGTGAGTCATCTAGGTGGCCGCCCAAGGCTGGAGTTGATGTCAGCGCCTGCATTTCCCACATCTGCTCTTGGCGTATGTCGTCGTGGTAGTCCTGTAAGGATGAACAGAAAGATTGGTATTGAGAGGATTAGCATCACCGGAAGAGGAGTGGAGATGCGGATGAGGATGAAATAAAAACTGCACTTCTGCCTAGCTGAGCAATTAAATTTAATTTTGCCGTTTTTTCTCCCACTCGCTCTCATTCTGCCTGCTAGGGAGTAATAAATGTGAATTTTATTGGATGTCAATTAAAAAGTTTTTGCCGAGGAGGACATTTCATGTGACAGCTCGAAGCACTTCCCACTTTTACTTTGCTTCTTCTCTCTCTGTTTTACTCTCTTGCTCTCTCTCTGCGGGATGTGTGCGCGTTCGTGTGAGTGCTTAATGCAATTACAGAGGTGGAAGAGTTGGAAGGAGTTAGGCGTTGTCACGGCACACTCACACACACACACAGACATGCCCATGCGTTGCCATATTCCCATTTTTCGTTTCGTTTCGCTTTTTTTTTTGTTTGTTCTTTTCCGTTCTTGTATAGGGATACGTTTTTCATTAACCAACTGATGACTCCTTTTTTTTGCTCCCCTTTCGCATGTCATCATAAATCGCAAAATTCCAACTGTCATAAACAATTTTCTGTCTCACACATTGTCTACACGTTGTCGTAACTCTGGCAATTTATCTAAATTGAAACAGTTTGCTTTCTCTTTGAAGATATAAAATATCCAAAATAATTTCTATGCAAATTTTCTTATTTTTGTTTGTGTCTCCGGGTGTGTGTGTGTGTGTAATCAGATCAGAAATAACTCAAAAAGACACAGAGTGGCAAAAAGGGAGTGGCATTCGAAGCTCCTTTTGCCAAACAGAGTTTATGTTGTTGACAGCTGCCTGTCAAAGGTTAGCCCAGGATGTCAATATATTAGGTTATTCCCCGTCTGCCTGGGCGCTAGCCATGATTTCCATAATTCGAAATAATGTTTATGCCTGACTGTGTGTTATGTGAAGTGTGTGTGCATATTTTGCAGCCTAAGATTTCACAAAGACAAAGACAAAGTCGAAATGAAAACAAGAGTCGTAGCTTTGATTTAACTCTAACGAATTTGTTATACCCTACCAATTTCCTACATATGAGCGATCAAGCCGAACAATGACAGCTATGTTTTAAGGGGTATCACAATGTTTATCAAATTTTTCAGTACCTCTAAGCACAGTTTGCTTAATCCAAGACAAAGTCATTTTTTAGAAGATATTTTGTAATATTTGGTAGACATAAAAAGCACACCATATAAATTGGCATATAGCTCTTAGAAGATACAGTTTAATGGGTCTGCTCTTGTTTGCAATTTGATTTCAAGCCTAAATTGGATCAAACGAGATAAGCAATTTAAATGTTTGGTGATTTACTAAGGAGAATACATATATGTAAAAAAGCAAATTGGAGCAGAAAACAATTTCCAGTGAAACAAATTTCTTCAAAATTAAAAACAACAAAAGGGGTGATAGATCAACTTAGTATAAATGCAACTTGTATATTCTAAACGTTGATATTTTCATAATATTTGATGCACTTGAATAAGGTTTGTATGAAACAGTTTCTAAAAAAAAAAAAAAATGGAATTTGAATCTAAAAACCATAGTTAATTTGGCTGCAGATTATTTTTAAAACAGTTTGTAAATTTCGTTCTTTAGGTTTTAAATTCATTCACCTAACTATGTTTATTGCAAAATAGTTTGCTGACTTGATTATATTCAAATATAATTTAACAATCAAAAGGAAAATATTGATTAATTATAATTAATTTTTGTTGTCTTCTACGTTTAGGGTCATGCATTTTATGGTAAATGCGTAGGACAAAATATTTTGAATTTAAGATGAAATATCCTTCAATATTTCTTTTCAATAATACATTAAGTTCAATTCTTTTTATTTTCAAAATGTATTAAAAAAAGTTAAAAAAAGGATGCCTCCCACTAATTTTAGTCCTGGGTCAGGTCTTTGTTTTGTAGTACTTTGAAAATTTGCCTACAAATCATTAAAATATTGAAGCAAATTAGTGTTCTAATAAAAAGTTTATGAAAAATCGAGAACCATTGATAAATTTTTTTAGAGAATATACAAATTTGTACATTTACAAAGTTCTTTTTTCGTGTTGGTCATTAATAACAATGTCATTTCAGTAAGCCCTAAGAATGCTCCCATAAGTATGCTAACTATTTGCTCACTTAGTCAAGTCCCTGTTGAGTCAGAAATATTTCATTAAAGTGCGCAGAGTCTCTGACTTAAGACTGACTCAAGTGTCAATTACCTAATTAATTTGTATGCATTTAAAAACAAATTTCAATTATGTAATTACAATTGACGCTGACAATTGAGAGCACTAACATTCCTATTAACTGCAAAATAGAGTGTAATGACTCTCTCTATCTTAACTTTATGTTGAGAACTCTTGTAATCTTGTTGGCTCAGTTTTTTTTAAAGGGTTTCGTGTTAAACTGCAAAATGTTTCTGTTGCATATAAATAAATAAACGAAGGGAACAAAAAATATATATTCTCCAGGCAAGTCTGACATAAATGTATGGTGTGGGTGTATGTGTGTGGGTCGATTGTTTGGGTGGTTGGGGATGATGCCTTCCTGGTGGATAGTAAAATGGTTAACAGTTGTGTCTCACTCGAGCAGCAGCTACCCATCCCCCCTTTGCATACCCACAGGATACGGATACGGCATGGACGATGCACATGGCGTGTCGGACGAGAGCAGCATACAGACACACACACAATGGACAGGACCTGCAAGAGGAAGAGCTAGTGGAGGGCCCACCACCAGGAGATGGTGGAGATGGCGTCGGCAAAAATGTAATTACAGCACAATGCAATTTAGTCAGCGAAGAAAACAGAGTGAGAGAGAGGGAGTGCGAGAGCGAGAGAAAGAGCACAAGAACACGGAAGCTGAAGTCGATAACGAGTGCAACCTTGAGGGCGGGAGTCAACACTCGGTTTTCCACATCCCCCACATAGTATTCACTACCATTTACCACTCCCCTCCGTCCATCTATTCACATTAAGTTTTGCGTTCGGGGCAAACTTTAAGATGTTTTATCCCTACTACTCTACTTGGCTCCTTTTCACACATTTCTTTTCTTCTCTCGTGGGAACTTTAATCATTTATTTTCTTGTTTACAGTTTTTTCTTGTTCGTGTTCTTCATCTGCTTGTTGTTTTGTGTTCAAACAGGAAGTCTTAAAAAACAAACAAAGGCAATTTGGTAGAAAACTCACCGGAACCAGAAATCGACGAACTTCCGCTAGGGCGTAGGCAATTCGGGCATGGGCCTCGGCCGGCGCCGCAAATGTTGATATCTCCACGTGAAGGTCCTCAAAGAGATGTGCATACCGATTATCACCACTGCCACGCAATTCCTCTTCCTTTCGACGGTCGCGCATTGAGCCACGGCCAAGTACGGCCATTTTGCACATTGTGTCCTCTTGAAGTCGCTTCATTGAGTTACCCTTCGGTCCCAGTAGTTTGCCAACGAAATTGAACTGTCGCATGCAATGAGAAAAATGTGTTCATCAGCGTATTGCAGATATATGTACATATATACGGACGGATAGTCGGATAGATGCAGGGCCCTCAAACTAACCTTGGGGTGATCTCGTACAGGCACGGCAACTTTTACCGACACTTTGACTGGCTTGTCGCGTGTGATGTCCAGCATTTTAAGTTTCTCTGCAAGCAAACAGGACATGAATTTTAAAAGAGTATCGTTGTGGAGATATATAAGTATATATATATATACGATATATAACTGAAGTTGATGTGTTTACGTTCTTCTTTACGTTCAGTTCAGTTTTTACGTGAATAAAAGGCAATTCATTTTATTTTGCACTCGGGAACTTGGAGATAAATGTCATCAAAATATATATAGTACTTATTCTCACAGAGAGTTCCACTTTTCTATCGGATAATCTCTCAGATGGTTGGCAACAACAACAACAACAACAACAACAGAAAGAAAGAGACTAAGAGAAAAAGACACAAAACTTGTCCCACGTTAAGTTCTTATCTAAAGCCCGCACCAAGTTTACCAGAGACATTTGCAAACATTGTGAAACCTTTAAGACAGCTTTTGCCAAGGAATTTTGTAGGATGATTCCTCTTTTTTTTTTTTTTTTGTCCTTCTCTCTGTCACTTTTTCTTCTTCCATTTTTTTTTTTTTTTGTTGGCCGTATTCTTTTGCTGTTTGTAACTAATTAAGCAAAATGCTTCTGCAAACCCAGGCAGTGCTGAATGAGATGACGAGAGCGCGAGAGAGAGGAGGAAAACCTGGCTGATGACTAAAAGGGAAGGTAGAGGGGACACAAATCTGTTGACAAGCCCAAACATGAAAACATTTTTGTTTGCTCTTCAGCTCAGGCAGTCAAGTAATGGTAAGGCAAGGCAAGGTAAAGCAAGACAAGGACTTGCACACACACATACAGATAAAGAGAGAGAGAGAGAGCGAGAATGAGAAAGAGACACATACTCACACACCGACACTCATTAGCAGGCGAAATGGCTTTCTTAACACCTTTGTTGTTGCAACATTTGCGTGGCCTGCTTACATTCTGTCTCAGTCTCTCTCTCTGTGTCTATCTCTCTTTTGCCATCTCCCTTTGTGCCTTGTCAGTTAGCAGCAACATGCATAAGTAGTTGTAGTTGTAGTTGGCAGTTGTCAACCAGAGTGCACTCTGATGATTCACACACAAACACTCACACACACATACATACGTTACTGGGTATTTAGAACATTTCGCTTCGCACACATATTTATGTGTGAGTGAGCTATTTCGGGGTAAACAGGTGAGTGTCGTCGAAAAGAAGCTACGGGGGGCAAAATTAACACTAAACCATTGAAACACACTAAAATTGGCCATCAATTGACTTGATATTCACATAACTGTCAACACCAATAGTCGTTAGTCTTTTCGGTTCATGCTACATTCGAAAATTGCATGGGCATTATATTAATCGATAAATATCCACAATCCATTAAGTATGAAAATAATTTGTGAATTTAACACTCCATAACCAACAGATCTAAAATCTTTTAAACTAAAAACAATTGAAACGAAAATAATTTACATTGATGTGTCAAAAATATAATTAAAATTTTTATTTGTTGCATTTATACAAATGTTTTTTGGTCATTTTACCCTTCCAGAGGGTATTATAAAATTAGTCAGATGTTTGTGACGCAAAGAGGGAACTGTTTCTGATCCCATTATTCGATTCGATATAGACTGTCAACCTTCATTAGAAAGCTTCTGGACTAAGTTTGACAATTAGTCGCATCAGACCACTATAATATATACTTGTAGGAATGGGTCGAAAGATGAGAAGCGGTCGATTGTATAGATTGAACTAGGCAAGAGGTGGATAAATCAAAAGTTATCAATGATATCGATGACATGCAGTTCAGGGTTTAAGAGAGAGAGAGATAATGTAATAATTAAGTGACAAATGTATAATAAATTATGATCAATAAAACTGTATGGAATATTGAGTAAAAAGGCCTACGAATCTGGATTATATTCGGTCCCACATACTTAGCTGCAATCGATCAAAGAGAAAGTTTTACTGAAAAACTTCTAATAATTTAGAAATACATATAGACAAATCTTAATAAAGTAAGCCTAAACAGAAATAGGTGTATCTTCAGTCGATCTGGTATTTATCGTATCGGAGTCACATAATAATTAAAAATTTAACTTGAATAATTTTAGTAAAAAAATAAATACCTTTTTTTTACATTTTAATATAAAAACGTTCTAAAAAAATTTGAAATTTGAGGTTTTTAAGTAAGTTTAACATTTTGCAATAGCAAACAAAAAGAAGAAAGAAAAAGTTTTCCCTTAATAATATACATAACTATTGGGTGTAATAAGACCAAAGGACCAAGGACAATTATTATTTTAAAGTGTTCTCTGTACAAAAAAAAAACGCGTAATTTTATATAATTTTTGAATACAAGGCGAACTTAGTTTGCTTTAATAACTAATCTAACATTCAAATGGTAGTTAAACCCAACCAGAAAAAACTTTCAAAGGTAAATTATAATTTTTAAAAATTAACATTTTGTATTGACTTTTTCTTGTCTTTACACAATTCTACAATAATTAACATCTTTGATTTTTTTTAAACAATTAAGATAATAAACTAGTATTTAATTTTGTGAGAAGTCCTCGGTAGATGAGTTGTCTTAGTGACCCAGTCCTTTAGTCAACTGAACAACGAGGATTCGGGTTCGAATCCCAGTTTAGTGTATGGATGTAGTTTTCGGCGAAGGCCTTAGTTGCCAGTGCTTGTAAAAATATAGTTAGGTTGATAGTTTGCGACTATATCCTACACTTTAATAATAACAATTAATATTGTGAGATATGGACAATTGATGTTTGAATTGGTAGTTAAGCTATCCACTGAAACCATATAAAACTTCAACAACAATGTTGTTTTGATATCAAATTGTAGACTTAGGTAAACAATGCCAATTACTTTACTTTAAACGCATTATACATTAGTAACTAGTTATTTTATATGTCCCAATCCCCAAAAATAGTTATTTTATAAAAATGTAACGCATTTGCATTTGTCACTACCTTGTAATTAAATCATTTCCACATTACCATATTAATACGCTTGAGACACTAATTAGCATAAATGCGAATTTTAAGCATAATGTGACACATGACACAAAAAAAACTACAAGTGTAACTGTCTCCCAGCTGTTTGACTTTTGCGTTTTTAGGTCAACTAGTCTGTTGATCAAGCATAATATATAAACTGATTTATTCGTTTCGCTCTATAAGCTCCAAGCTTATAAATAAATCAAATGCAACAGGGGGGAAAATAGCCATAGATACTAGCGCTTTTCGCTTAATGGAATAGCTAAGACGGTCAGTCAACCTGTTTCATAGCCAGACAGCTGGAGTTGGCTTCAACTTGGAGTTTTACTTGGGCTAAGTTAATTTTAAGATGGTACAAGTTGGGAAATTCAATCGACTTCTTGCTGGATGAAAACTTGGCAATCTCGTATAATTTTGCACAGATGTCTTCAAAGTGGAAATTGAAATAATTTCATATAATTTTTCATTTTAATACAAAATTTCAACATAAAAGTAGGCAACACTTTTCGCATATTAATATCCTGTCAGCCTGTTTTTTTCTCTTTTCTTCGGGGCAAATAGGAAGAATGTTGAATGTTCAATTGAATAAGTTGCTCACATCTACATTTAATTTTCCCATGTGACCTTTGATTTTGTACACTCAGGTGGGCTTTTCCTTAAGCTACTAAGGAAAAATAAGGTAAAAAATATAAATCATGCCCTAGACAATGTCAACGCTTGGGCTCTAAGGAAAGAGACACAGACTGATGGAGATAACAGAAGAAAGAAAAATCATACAGAGACGAAGAGAGAGATCTTGGGCTAGAGAGAAGGGCAGGGAATAAGTGAAGAGTTGACAAGGGGCCAAGTAAAGGCAAGTGCCTGGCCCCGAAGGCAGCAAATCAGGGAGTAGGCAACGCCAGACAAATGACCTGGAAAAGCCAAACGAAACACAAAGCGAATGTGAGGAGGAAGAAATATGCCAGAAAGAAAAGTGAACACTGCACAATAACAGCAACAACAACAATAACAACAACAACAATATCAACAAGAGCGGCGGCAACAACAAACAAAAACTTGGCAAACGGAAACAATTGCAATGACTGAGCAAATGTTTAGCATCTAACCCATGGGAAAGCGATAAGGGGGCACCGGAAAACGGGTAGACATTTTGCTGAATCAGAGGAAATGTAAGAGGAAGTGTTAGTTGCTAAACAGAAACTAAAGTTTTATTGTTGTTGGTTAAATTTGATATTTAATTTGAACGAGACGCAAGCCGAACAATACTTAAATTTTTGCCATTTGTTTGGCTGTCTCTCTCTCTCTTCAGTTTTTCCCCACTTGATGCAATCTGTGATAAGAAAAAGGTAGATGAGGATGATGGCCATTTTAATGGTGCAAGTGGTTCATTGGTTAGTGTTGGCATTGCCGTTGCTGGTTGGCCACCACCTGAAATGCATACCTAATTACCTTAATGGCCTTTTCGGTCATAAATTTGCAGTGGAGATTAGGTTGCCAGCAATTTTACCGGTTCGCCAGCCAAAAACTTTTCTCACCTGAATGTGTATATATGTGTGTTTGTAGGTATATATGCATGTGTGTATGTACATACATAGCAATGCAGATGCGGGTTGCCGATCAAATTATTATTACCACCAGCAAGGAGTAAGAGAATTATGTTTATAACCAAAATAAAATTTTGTTGGCAACATAAATGTATCGACTATAAGTTTCTGTGTTGCAAATAGATACAAGCAAATTGTTGAAGTCTTGGCTTAGAACCACATTGGTTGTGACCTTATCAAATGTGTTCCATACTTTTGATGATCATTTTTTCGATTTCTTCTTTCTTGGGCATTATCCCTTATTTACCCTTTCAGAAGTATCCTGGAGATGAAAGCTAAAAAGTCAAAGGAATGCGAAGATGCAAGAACACCTATAATGATAGTATGTAGTAACAGCCTGGATTTATCTATAGAGTAATTTGCCTTTAAGCAGCTGTCGGAAGCTATTACGATTCTGTACTTAGTCTGGATTCAAGTGGATTCAAGACCTGTAGCGTATTTTAAAACGAATTCTAATAGTTATAAATATAAACCAAGCCACTGCCGCTTTTGTTTGCTGATCACTCCTTATTAACACTTCACACTAGAGCGGATTTGTTTATTTATTAGTCATTTAATGTACTATACTAAATAAATATATATATAGAGTAAACATATATTTTTGATCAGCCTTCATTAGCTATATACTCAACACTTATTGTTAGATTGAATATTTCAATTTTCAATAAAATAGACGCAAACAAGGGGGGAAAGCACATTAATAACTTTTTTGATGGTCTTCAGTTTAGTTTAAGCTTATTTATTAGTTTATACTGGGATTTCAGCAGAAGATATAAACTTGCTTAACAACAATCCATAGTATAATAGTTATAGTTAATTAAGAGGTGTAGATAAGTATAAGTAGATAATAAAGTTTAAGCAAAAGTTACAACCGAAAATCTCTGAACCGTTGGAGATGTTGGGTAATGAAATATTATAATTAAGATGAACAGAAAGCTTATTTATTTTACTTATTTGCCTTTTAATTCAGTATTTACACTCTCAAACAGGAGTTAGATCCAGGAGAGATGTCACATCAAAGAATCTAATGATTATTATTTGAATTAAAAAAGTAATTTTAGATATAAACATAACGAACGCTTGATTAAAAACATAATTTAAAGTACACAATTAACCAACAGATTGATTATATTTCAATTGATTCATTAAAAGTTTTACAATTGTGAAGAAGCTACGTTTCTGCAAGTACTTTCAGGTGTTTCAAAGGTAAAAGGCCTATCCGAATATACCCTTATCTACCCCCCCAAATAGCAACAAGGTATGAAATAATCAATAAAATTTTTGTATGTGTTGCATGTGCATTATGTAAAATGGCAATTAAAATGTTTTCCCCCGCATTAAAGCATTGATGGTGAAAAATTTTTATACTAATTATTTTTCATCCGGGGGAAAATGCAAATGAATTTCAATAACTGCATATGATAATTATAAATGAATGATAAATACAGCATAAATCATAGATTGTCTGCAAATAGTATTAATAAATTATGAATGCTAAGAAATCGGAAAGCCAAAACGTAAAGTCATGTTAAAGCCAAGGCAAATAATGCCCAAACGTGGCAATAAGCATGGCAATTTTATTTAATTGCTACAGCTCTCTGTCTGAATTAATTAGGTTAAAATTAATTTGCTTCCTTAATTAAAGAACACCAAATTCCTTTTAAAGAAAAAAACTCAAGATGAATAATATTAATGCAAACATGTGAGGGAAATATAATAAATATAAAACAGACCCCACATTTTTTATGAATATTAATGAGTTCATTCATTTGTTTGTTTGCTAGAATGAAGTATAACAAAAGGTTTAGAACAAAATAATTAGTTGAAGAAGATTATTTTATGATTCTATCTAGATGATACGAAAATTGTTGATTTCATCACTAAAGCAATATAATATTTGATAGTCTAGACAGATGCTCTTGTTAAATTCAATGTCGCAGTCTTTCTATGGATTTTAATTAGCTTTAAGCTTCATCTTCTCGTGGGACAACTTTGCAAGTTTATAACTGAATCAATTGATGGAACTTGGAGAAGTTAAGTAAAAGTTTCCCATGATCCTTTGAACACAACACACAGATGCTTCGCTGTACTGGAAAGTTGCAAGACAAACGGCTGCATAAAGAAAAAATTTCACGTGTAATACATGGCAGTCATTAGGCAGTTTCAGAATCCGTGTAATAGGTCAAAGTTAGTATTTATGCGCCCATAAAGAACACAAATGAATTTTTATATGCGCCCAAAGCACGAATGGCCTTAGCCTTGAACTCGTAGTTGATAAGCAAGTTCATTTAGCTAATCATGACTGCAGCAACAGGAAATTAAAGAAGGGCATAGGAAATTACCATTAGTAATTCTATGAAAATAAAATTTATTAAAGCATATATTTGTTTTCTGAGGCGTTTAAGAGGAGAATTATTTGGCTAATTACTTTCATTTCTTTTTGCTGCTAATTAAACCTGCAGACCAAAAGGCTTAATTACTTTCATTCACTTTGGTGTTAATTAAATCTTGTAATAGAAAAAAGGTCGCTAGAAAGTTGGTTAACTTTAATACTTTTATTATGTTTCATTTCATTGTTTAGGAAGGACTTTTAGTCATTCTTTCATTCATTTCGTCTTATGATGAAACATTTTGTCCTTCTTAATTAGAAAATTCAATTGAATTTGAATCAAAAAAATTTCAACACCCAATTAACTCCCTAAATACAACTCCAAAACTGTCCTAAAAGAGTCATCGAAAAATGCCTCTCGAAAAGAGCCTCATGTCCATCTTAATTATAAAATTGAATTACATTTGAGTCTCCTTTTAAGCCAAGATATCATTTCAAACCTCCCTCAAAAGACACGAGAGAAAAATTTCTACAGAATGTTTGATACAATAAAGTATAATTTTTACATAATCCTTTTACGTCAGGCTAATGGTGTGAAAGTATTTACTAATGAAAGAGCAAATTGATCTGAATTCATTGCTTTTAAGGATAAAGTAGTTGCGGTTGAGCTCTAAACTTAATCCCTTGAGTCTTTAAGTGACATTGCCAATAATTACAATTACTAAGGGCGAAACACAAAAATCTTTACCCACATTTTATTAAATTAACTAAATGAAAGAAGTAATGGTAGTCGTGCCCCATTCCGTTGGTTCGAATATTTAATTACTGTGACACCTTTTTCTATGGGGTGCGATTGACATAATCATAAATGTGTGCCCACTTTGATATGGTTATGGGCAGTTTTAATATGCTAAAAAGAAAATTACATTTTATGTTTGTTTTGTTATTTTTCCATGTTCTGCTATGTTTGTTTTTTGGTTTTTATTTGGAACATATTTACAGAAATGTCAGTGTTAATGCTCCAACCAATTTCTTAGCTCATCTGGCCCCTAGTCATAAAAGAAGGTAAGGAGACAGGGAGAAAGAGAGAGATTGAGGCAAACGGAAAGAAACGATGAGAAAACGAGGCTTTTGCAAATGAAAGCCAAAGTCAAAGCATCAATGGCTGATGGCTCATTTAAACGTTTTCGTCTTTGACGATGGGGAGAGTTGATGGTGGCAGGGGGATGGAGGGGGTCCCTCTGATGATGTCCTACTGTCCCTGGTTGGTTCATCGCATTCTCCTGGGACGGATTACCAAAATGCGGCTCGTTAGCCGAAACAAAAGAGAAAACAGTATAAAAAACAAAACGAAGAAAAAAAATTGTTGCCCAGAAGCTTACATGTCGCTTTTCTTCCTTCCCCCCTTGCCACCTATAAACCCACTCGGTTCTAAAACGGCAAAAATAAAAACACAAAAAACAAAAAAAAAAAAAATACAGAAGCCGAGAAGATGACATCAAACAACATTCAAGGAAAACAGTTGCCCTTCTTGTTTATGGCATTTGTATCCCTTCGTTTTAACTTTCTTTCTTTTTTTTTTTGTGACTGCGAAACGAATCTGAAAAATCGTATTGTTATTTTTGAACTTTTTCATGTCGTTGGGATTAAATTTAAAGCTGAAGCCGCCACCAAAAAAATAAAATAACGAAACTAAATGAGTGAAACCTTTCGTTAACTGTGTATTTTGGAGTTCAAATGAAAGGCAAAAGTCTCTGACTTGACAACAAATCTGTAAGTAGTTTCTTTTAGCCATATGACGTAATTTTAGTTCTTCAGTTCTTGTTCCCTTTCTGTCGGTGTCTGTGTCTCTGTGTTTATGATTAAAATTTTTCCTGTTCTCAATATTCTGGTATATGGGGTATCGGTATCAGCCAGTGTGACGACAGTTTTTACGATGCCAGGATGCCGTTTATGTCCTTTCATTCTCTCTCTCTCACACACACTTTCTACATCTTTGTACTCTAACTTTGGCGTAAACAAGTCAAATTCGAAAAGGTGGAAGCGCAGAACAAAAAAAGGAAAAAAGAAAGAATAAATAGAATAAGGAAATGGCGTGAGGTTTACTAAAATGCCCGCACAGAAAGTAGAAAAACAAAACAACAAACATAGTAAAGGTAGTTAGGAGAGGAGAATCAGAAGAGGGGATGGTGCTAAAAACATGCAAAGTCAACAAAATGCTGACTGGCAATGGTTTTTACTCCCCATCGGTTTACTTAACTCTGTTTGACTTTCGTTTATATCCCCCCAGTTGTGAAAATGAGGATAAGAGAGAAAGTGTAGTTATTGTAAGTGGGTGAAGCAATTGATTACGAAAAGTTATCTCCATAGCCTTACTTAGTTATTGAGGCGGGGCTAAACGTTTAGATTACAAAACTTGATAAGCAAATTAAGCATTTACTTAATATGCATTCTTGAGATAAATTATAAGTGTATTCATGCCTTTTGACTTTACCTGAACTTTTTAGCGACCTTTCTTCTTGCGTACTTAAAACAGTTTTGCCTTCCATTCTATTATGTTATCTTTTTTTGATCCTGTTCCTTGTCGGTCGTCTTTTCGGTCTTCTTCTTCGCTTCGGATTCTTCCCACTGCAAGTGAAAGAATGTGAATAATCTATATGAAGCATGTAATAATAGTTTCAAGTAAAATGCATTAAAAGCCAAAAAGGGATTTGCTTCTTGTTTTCAAGTTTTCTCCGTTTTCCCCTCAGCCAACCATTCTCTAGAGCCTAACAACCAAGCAGTTTTTGCGGCTTTCGTGGTAAGCTTGGGGTAAAAAGCTTAAGAGCAAAACTTTGCCAAAAATTTTTAACATAATGTTGAATGTGAAGGAATATGCTGATGGGGAAGCAGTTGGGGAAAGGGAAAAGAAATTTGTTTTAAGCTGTTGATCAGCTTTTGTGGAAAATGTCAACGCATATTGGAAAACAATCGAGATGGAGAAAGTTTGCTTAAAACTGAAAAATTGTGTAGTATTAAATGTCAATGTTTGAGGCTTCATCTCTAGCTCATTCCCTCATTCTTTCTCACACTCCTTGGGCTTTCTTAGGACATCATCAACATTGACAACTGTCAAGTATCATATTTCATAGTCAGCAAATAACTATGGCCCAAGGCAAGAGAGATGAAGAAATGACGGAAGAGAGCAGGAGAGTTAGGGGAATAGGCGAATGATATTCTTTGACCCCATTTTGTCAAACAAACAAATTTGTGCTTAAAAAATAATTGGTCCCCTCCGGCATGCCGGTCCATTAATTTCTAGAGAATCCACTTCTACTTGAGAGAAAAACATAAAATGATGTAATGTAATGTAATATAATTTTCGAATCCATAAAATCTGTGTAATCATCCCGCCTAATTGCCTTTTACGATGATGTGAAACTTGCTTTTGTTTATTTCTATTTGCCTTTCCTGTTTTTCCACTCCACACGGCTTCTTTCCATTCTCTGTTTTCCTCTGGTTTTTCGATATTAAAGGCAAGCCGGCAAAACTACCTGGTCCCAAAGGAGTGGTGGGATGGGGCGGGTAGTAGGGCCCAAGTGGGAGGGAGGATTTTCGAAAAGGGGTTAAAAACTTCTTTCAAATTAATGATGGGGCGCGTCTGACAATGCCCGCCCGACTTCTCTGCCCTGTCTACCTCTAACACATACATAAACTCACACAAAACGTTCTCAATCCCAGGTTGTTGTTCTTGTGGTTGTTTTTGTTGTTATTTTGAGTTGTTGCTGTTACTGATGTTGTCGTTGAGTTTGACGGATTTGTGCACAGCTTCAGATTAATGCTGCGATTATTGTTTGCCATTGCCATTGTGTGTACAGTGGTGCGTATGCGTAATGTAGATATTAAAACTTTTTTATAGCATACTTCTTGGGGCTCAGAATTTTGTCAAACTTCTTATAAGTGAAAATTTGCAATAAATTAATTTAATTAATAATAAGTTATCAACATTTGCAGGAAACTAAATATACAATATATTATTTTAGTCAACTTATACATTTTGTTTTTTGGTTCATATCTCTTCTTTTTGTTTTTTTTTTTTTTTTGGGACAATCTTAGTATTTATTTGTTTACTACTTTTATTCTTAGTTACTCTCTTTTATTTCCTTTCTTCTGTATGTTTCGTCCTTCTTACAATACAATTTCTTATCGTCATCTATTACCCAATTAAGTTGTTTACGTCGTTTTTTATTGCTTATACATGTTTACGTTCTTTTGAATTCTTCCTTATTTTGTTTGTTCAACACTCGATTTAGTTTTCCAACACTTTTATATAGGTTAAACTGTTTTCTTTTCTTTCTGCTTTTGCCTTTGCCTTGTTCATAAATCATTTCTTAATGTTGCCTTCTCGTTCATTTTTCCTGTTTGTCATTATGCTAATGCTTCTCACATTGTTTTCTTATGCATTTAAAGGTGAGATGGAAAGTGCTTTTCTCTTATTTCAAATGTTGTCTAGTTTCTATGTATTTAAGGCCACTGTAGGCTGTGCCTTTTGTATGCAAAATTTAACCCAGTGTAGAGTAGGTCGGTCGGTCGGTCGGTTGTTTGGCCGCTTGGTTGCTTTTGCTTTTATTCATTCTTGCCGCATTTTCATCCTTAGCCATGCATTCTGTCTCTGTCTCTATCTATTTTTCTCTCTGTCTCTCTGACTGGCTTTCTCTGTATTTGTGTCTCTTTTGCTCTGCTTGTGTCTTTGTATAGCTTCGTACGCACGATTTAAGGATAACGAGGATAGAAATGCAGGAAGCGAGGCAAATATTTACACAGTTGGATGATTTAGATAAAGAAAGACATGAACATGAACCATAAAACGACGAAGGGGATAAAATACGAGTAAACCCATGGATAAAGAGGAAATTTTTGGAATACAATGAAGAGGACTTTGCCTCAAAACGGAAGCGGCCGTCGTGATTGCCGTCGGAGCGGCATATTCTTATTCTTCACTTTTTTGGTTTTCATTGCTGGTCTGTGGCAAATAGTACAAAAGAACCCATCAAAAACAACAACAATAACAATTTCTTTAACACGAAATTGTAATCCACAAATTAATGCAAGTTTCATGTTTAACATCTTAAAATCCATTTACTCGGTTTGCATTTGGGTTACATCCATTGATTTAAAGTTCAATTTTTTTTTTTTTTTCTCCTTTCTTTGCTATCCACATATCCATACTCTTAGTTTTTTAGTATGCAAAGCCATGCGCACCTGGATAATTTATTCAAGCGAATATTGCAGTCAGGAGTAGCAAAAAAAAAACAACAACACAAACAAACAAACCAAACAAAAAAAAACAAGGAAAACCTACATATAAAATGGAAATGCAAATGTCCCTACCAGCATCAAAGCGAGATAGAGACAAAGAGATAGAGATGAGACAGCATAAGAGACAGAGAGATGGAGTGGAAATGTGATAGAGTAAAAAGGAAGTGCTGCCTGCCAATCCCAATTCCAATCCCGATGCCAATCCTGCAAGCCACCATCCCCTCCTCCTGTCACTCTGTTTGAATTTTCTATCTATCCACAAACATATTCTAGCCATGCTACGTGTCAAATCCACTGGAAAGCTAAGGGCTCTAAACAAAAAGCAACTAAAAAAGGAAAAAACAAAAACATAGGGCAAATGACATAGTGAGTGAGAGGAGAGCATATTTCATTTGATTCACACAATATTTTGCACAGCAAAATTTAAATAATTCGCAGTCGAATGCAAAGAGGCATTCTGTCAACATTTGAAATTCCACATAACATAAATTTCAAACAATCCGTCGATGCATACATTCTGTCATATTATATTGGTCATATAGTGCTACATTATAAAATCGCAGCCAGCATTTAAAATGTCTACGCTTCTTCTCCTCCTCTTTTTCTCTCTCTGTGTGTGTGTGTTATTTGTTTGCTTCAAATGTTCTGTTTACTCTTAGAAATTGAAATATTCAACTAACTCATACCCACAGCATCTAAGCGCCCAACCGCCCAGCCTCAACTCATCCGCTCACCATGTTACGTATGTATGTATGTACCTTTCCACCATTTGGTCTTTCCTCTCTCTCTCAATAGTTTGATGCAACTAAAAATTTTCGGACCGGAAATTGTTTCACAAACGTTTGGCCAATTAATTTCAAAAAATAATGGAGAAAACTTTCATCGACCAAAAAGGAATAAGTCATGCATTTGAAACGGAGATGAAGTGGGTTGCCATAATATACAAGTTAATCTTGAATACACATTTCATATGTTCTTGCCAAAAAAAAACATGAAATAGCAATCAGTGTGTATGCATGTAGTTTTAGGCACTCAATTTGTTTTGGTTTTAAATGTCAAATCTAGACTTGAATGAAAATGAAAATTTGTAGGTTTTTATTTGAAAAGCTTAATTCAATAACTTTTTATTATAATGGAATTCTCGTAGTACTCCTCAAGATAAATCTACACACCGATTTATTAGCTATTTATTGTTTTGATATTCTTATTATGTGGACTACCTAAATTCCAAGAAGAAGCAACATAATCACAACATAATCACAAACATAATCAGTATCAAAGCAAATTTCTTACATTCTTAAACAATTTTTAATGGCTGGAACGACAAAAAAACGTTTTAAAGTAAAGAGAACACCTACTTAAAATTAATAATAAATCATTCGGATATTGCAAATAAAATCAGCTTCGCCAAATGAGAGAAAAACAGTTTATTTATATGTCTATTAATCTATTTTTTTATTAATGAAGCGTTGAATGTCCGACTAGATATGCTTTTGTTTTAAATTGATAAAATTTAATAAGGTAAGACACAAAAACAACAAATTAATATCTTTGCTAAAGGCAATCTCTTAGCCCGAGTCAGTTCTTCTTACAAGTTCCTATCAGTTATAATACAAAAATCAAATGTTAATCGCTAATTAGTTCAAAACTAAGTTTGAGACATATCCGTTTCGAATACCATATCAACTTATGGGGTTGTCAAGTCTTGTAATTGTTTAGTGATGATTGTTAACCTAATTTGATCCTTAGCATAATGAATGAAATGTGTCACGAGTATTTCTGTCGTAAAACTTTATATACACCAAAATTATTTACTACAAGTAAGTTTGTACTCGTTTCATCATAATATAATAGAAAAATATTTGAAATGTTTAGTGTAATAGGAAAATTAGGCAAATAATTAGCTGAGCTGTGAGATTTTTGTATAGATTTAAATTGGTTTTAAAGAAAGTCTTGTCTATAAATGCTACTGGAATGTTTGCATCAGAACATAAATTGTTCAAGTTAGAGCATTAAACCTCACTATATTATCTTTAGGATCTTATCTATGGCAAAATTATGGCCTTTTCCAATGCACGGAATCAGTGAAACTTTCAAATAATAAAACCTTAATAAAAAGAAACTTATTTATTTATTAGATTTGCCACAAAAAAGTAATTGACCAGCTAAAATATTTAAATATATGCGCCAAAAAGCACTTAAGTTACAAATACATACATATATTCAATTTATAGTTACTTTGTTGTTTATTTCAGGCAAAAACATGTGTAATCAATGTTATTCATCGAGTTGATATAAAAATTACTAATTCATGATATTTATTGGCAATGAAGCATAAAAGTTGTTTGCTGACCGCTTTTCACAGCCTCTGAAAGAAAAAAACCTATCTACAAAATAAATATATATGTAACTATGAAAAAGTTTTCTTTTCGCCATTTAAATAAATTCATAAACGTGTCCCAAATATATAAAACTTATATATGTATACTATGTATAATTTACCCACAAAAAAGTACAACTTTTTCCTTTATTCTCCGCAAAAAAAAAGCAAAAGATGAAGAAAAAACCAAAACGAGATGGCCACAAAGCAAAAACCCCAAAAAAAGGTGAGCATGGTCAAGAAGAGTTTGTGGGGATTTATGTAGAAATTCCTCATATCTACATGTGTGTGTGTGTGTGTGTGTGTGTATGGAGAAATTCCTGATAAATAAATATATGCTTTTTATAGAAATTCCATAAAAGCTAACTTTTATTGTGGTTGCTTTTTGGCAATCTATCGAAAAAACCTTCACTGACAGATCCCCTCCCCAAAAAAAAGCCCACACACATGCAGACAAAGGAAGCGAAGAGGGGTCGAGGTAGAGAAGTAAGAAAATATGACCAAACATCAATATTCATCTGGGGGTAATAATTTATCAAAATTAGTTTAGTCCCATAGACTTAATGCTACAAAATCACCAAATAAATGGCCTTTCACTCCATTTACTTAGTTAGTGTAGTTAGTTATTTGCCATCATCATTCCCTGGTGGGTGCATGGGAGAGGAGTCGACGGGGGAGCAGAGCGCGTTGAGAGTGAAATAAATCAAAAGCAATTACATACATACATATCCTCTATGTATATTCATTCGTTTCATTCACATTCATTTAGTCAAACATTCATTTATTCGTATTCCGCACATTTGTCTCAAGGGAGAGGACGCTTTTGTGGCCAAATATTTATTTATTTTGCATTCCAGTTGAATAATTAAGTTCAGTTTGGCTTCAGGTATTTGTAATTAAGTCGTTACGTTTTGTAACAGGTGTGAAAATTACTTGGTTTTACTTTTGTTTTTGTGTGAGTGAGTCAAATATTTATTTACCTTTTTATTCAAGTTGAGTAAAATCCTGTGTTACATTTATCTAGATGATATTCACAGTCACTTAAATTTGCCTTTCGCACCTTTGGGGCGCTTATATCATTTCTTATTCATTCAAACACACACTGACACACACACAAACACACACAGACACAATTCGCACCAAGGAATTCATTCAGCAGGAGCTGGAGCACACTACTGCAAAAAAAGGTGCCAACTTTGGTGCCTTTTTAATTTCGAGATAATGTCATCCGATTCGTATCCCCCGAAAAACCGCACACCGTTGTGAGGGGGATGGGGCAGAAAAGTCCGCGCGCCAAATGCAAATGTTTCGAAACGACGCGACGTTTTGACGAAAACGACAGACGGCAGAAATGGCAACGACAATGTTGAACTAGTTAGAAACGACTCCCGCGACGGAAGCTGGTTAAGTACTCCCCCATCCAGGTGGATAATATATATATATATAAAACTTTCAATGGTTTGGGTTTTCGTTTAGCTCCGGATGGCACTGATGCTCCTGGCTGCCACTTGACACTAGATAAACAATTTGTCCCCGAAATGGCCAAAGCTTGGCGCCAAACAAAACACCTGAAGTGTATACCGAAACTACCACAACATTCTTTTGTCTCTCTTTCACCTCTCTCTCTCTCTCTCTTCTGTCTCTGTACTATAGAGGCGTTTTCTTTTGTTTTCGTTTTTGCAGATGTCTTTCAGTCCGCTGTGTGTACCGCTCTAGGTGAAGACCAATGCTTGACTAAAGTCACAACAGATTCTAGTGCCAGGCAGGACACTCTGATACTCTAAATGTGGATGCTGAACAAATGGATTCTGCGCAATCTCTCCTTGTTGCAGTCTCTTCCTCTCTGCCCCTTTCCATATACATAATACTGGGTACAGTTTTTCTTTTGGGCATTTCCGTTATGCTTGAAAATTGCATATGCAAAATATAATTACTTTTGCTGGCAAAAGACTATGATTAGCTTGGCTAGGGAGGAGACTAACTTTTATGCTTTTGAGATTAATTCCATCCACATGCAAGGAAAGAAAATGGGAAAAAGGAAAACTACTTTATACACACAAAGAAAGTGGGCTTAATTCGTTGAACAAAGGCTTTAACATTCTACAGATTCATTTTCATTCATATCGATCGCTATGGGGAATTGGTTTACATTGTATTCAGACGTTTGCCTTTGGCCGAAAGTAAATTTGCATTCTAGTTTTTTTGGCAAACAACAAAAAAAAACAGAGTAGAGGAGAGGAAACTGAAACTTCTTGTTGAAAAGCGTGGCTCACAACAACAGCTGGCCTTCCTCTCTAACCAGAAAAAAACCCAAATTGCACGCTTGTTTATTGTGGTTGCAATGTTGCCCCCTTCCACACCCGAAATCCTCTCTTTGGTCTTCGCTTGGCGTCGAATGCAAATCGCCAAGGGGCCCTATTTGGATACCGTTCAATGCACCAGGGACTTCCCCCCCAATGTATGACAAACAAACATAAACATTGTGTGCGAAAATGCGAAATACGTTGGAACCTCCTTTAAGCCCAAATAACGTCTATACTTTGGTAGAGGCAGATGCAGAGGCAGCGACTAAATTTCAAGGCACAGTCGGAGGCAAAGGCAGAGATGGTGAAAGAAGAGTCGTAGCAAAGAGAGAGATTCGAAGGCGGAGGCAAAGGAGGCGTGAGTGTTTGCGTGGCCCACTCTAATTAAAATTTGTGCTACAGGGCACTGCAATGTTCACAAAATGTTTTACGAGAAACACACACACACACACACGAAAAAGAAGAAAAAACCATAAATTCGAAACTAAACAAATGCCCCATGGCTTCATTTGGTCAAGCACATGGGGGTAAAATGTAATAAACTCGCGCTTGAGGCACACCCACACATAAACAAAAAAAGGGCTGAAATATGTAAAAGAATTTGCTACAAATATGCAATTTTTTATGTTTGAACCAACAATTTTTACATATTTTCAAAACTTAATAATTGTATGTGCAAATATTTCAATACTCTTTACTTTACAAGGGCATTTAACTATTTTCGAATTCATTTGTCTGTAAGGGCATTCAAATTCTATTAATAAGTAGAATAATTTGAATAATTGGATTCAATCAGATATTACTGACTATTAGTAAGCTATCGACATTTGTTTGTGGTTAGGAAACCATTTGAATTGGTATTAGAATTATTTTTAGAGAATGAAAAGTCTCGGTAGCTCGCATTAATAGCATTCCAATTGGTTACATTATTTGATAAGTTATACATATAATGCAATAATAAATAAAAGAAAAGACTAATTGTAAGTCTTTATTTGCTTCTTGATTCTTATTAATCCTCAAAAAACTGTTTGAAATTTATGTAGTATCTCTCTCTCTCTCTCAAAAATACTTGACATATTCTTAAAAAATTAATAATGTTTCTGAATGACCTATAACTTTATACAATTTATGTATAAAATGTGTTAATATTTTTTTATTTTTTATAGTTCTTTTTTATCAATTTATGAAGAAGACATTTCCGACTCTATGGAATACCTTAGAATACCTTTATATGTTCTTGCTTGGCATGAGAAACCGAGTCGATATAGTCATTTCCGTCAGTTATAGAAGCGTTTTATTGCCTGTGTAGACCAAGTACAAAGAACCACCGATCGAACTGTCTACTTTACTGAAAAGTATCTTGTAATGTATCGAACTCCTTTTAGCAAGTTGGTGTTTACCCATGTCCTGTCTACTTTGTAAAAAGAACTTTTGTTATAAATTGTAAGTGTGAATTAATGAGTATTATATCACAAAAACATATTTAAAGTTGTTTTTTAACGACAAATATCGACATTTAGATAATAAAATCAAATTCAAAAAGTTTTTTATAATCTTTGCACTTAATAATCGTAATATTTCAATTCAATTTCTATCGGGTTATTTCTACGCTTTTGGCTTTATGAATGTGTTTTGTCCAAAATAGTATTTTCCGTCAATTTTCACCAATGTGAAAGCAAAGCCATACGAATACTGCCGGCCAGCAAGCAATCAAAAATGGCACTGCTTGATTAGCTACAAGACAGACAGCCAGATTCATCTGAACGGACTACGATTTTGTCGGAGCCGTAGAGCAAAGCTACTACTACTACATACAGGACCAGCTTCGGCAGGTTTTTGGTTTTTTGAAATGAAAAGGAAACGGAAACTCTTCACCCTCTATGGCATAGTTCGATGCTCTGACTAGTTAGACGGCATTTTTGTGGAGCATGCCAACTTCAGACACCCAACTGGGTTCCAGGCTATTTCAAGTGAGTGTAGGCAGTCAACTTTCAAAATTCCCTTAAATCAAGCTATCTATCTTTCTACTGCAAGTTGAAACCTCTTTTGTGTAAACGATCTAGTTGAATATAAACTTACTTTCAATGGGTTGGATGGAGTGAAAATATTTTACTGCCAACTCTGGGGGCCATATTAAAGCAACAAGTGAGCAAGTTAAACAATGAGTTGATAAGGACAAAAGTCCTCTTTGATTGCAGATTTTCTAATTTTTGTAGTTAGCTTAGAATAACAAATGCTTAGAACTAATAAATGAATCATAGTTGGCATTCGTACAAATTTAGCTTTTGTTAAAGCAATGAAAACAAAGACAAACTAGTTTGGTTAATGGAATAACAGCAAAAAATTAGAATTCTTCATCATTTAATTTTGGTGTGAAAATTAAAAGTTTCCTTAAAAATTGTGAGAAATTTTATATTGAAATGCATAAGTATTTAATATTTTAATTATATTTTTATTATTTGGCTTCATTTGTGTATTAATAATGCAATTTTTCAGTAAATTAATAGTGATTAAACAAAATATTTAATTACCTTTTTTATTGTGTCATACGTGTGACATATAGAAATCAGAATCACATCGTGTTATGACAGTTGTCGATTGACATAGTGAAACTGAGCTCCCCCCCACCCAATGAGATGAAAAAGAAAAAAAAACACAAATAACTAGAGGCAGTGGGTGAGAGAGAGAGAAATAACTAGAGAGTGAGTGAAAGAAAACAAATAGAAAGTTTTAATTGATTTTTTCGTTTTTTGTTGTTGTTTTTTGTTTATTGGCATTGCGATTGGGGATTTGCTTTTATTCTGTCTCTTTCAGTCTCTCTCTCTCTTTCTTTTTCTCTCGAGCACTTTACCTCTATCTCTCCAGTTACAGCAGGCAGAAAATCATCATAATTCCCCATGTAGCATTGCAATGCGAAAAGGAAAAGGAGTAAACAATTTTATGCTTCGACTGTAAAGTCATCCTCATTTTCATTCAGAGTCCTCACATATATGTACCTCTGGGTTGTCGGTGTTTCAGCTTAGAACTTTCTGCTTTTTGGGGTTGTAAAGTTTAGTTTTAGTGCCAGTCGGGCAGCCAGCAATGCATTCCTCTACTCAAAATAAAGGATACAAAGTGTTTTGTGTTTGGTGTACACATAAAGTTGTCAGGCACTCGAGCGTTGCCAGCAGCTCCCAGAATACATACCCATACATAGACACACACAACAACTATATATATGTACATAGGCATAGGAATATGGAGATGGAATGAGCCAAATGTGCCATTTATAATTTAAGCAGGATTAAAGTTTCCTTACAATAGCAAACTTTGCTACCAAGAACATGCCGCCGCGCTTAAAAAAAAGAAGAATAGAAAAATAAACTTTTTTTTTCGGTTTGTCGTCGTCGACGACTTTGCTGAAGGAGATGAACAAGATGAAGAGACTGAAGGACGCTAGTAAGAAAGTTGGCTGCAAATTTGACATCAAGCGACCCAGACACAACCACAGAAACATAGAGAGAACGAAAGAGACATGGCAAAGCGGATTAGGTAAGTGCCTAAAGGCCGAATCAAGTTCTGATTTAGGACTTTCGCTGCCAAATCGAACAAATTCTCATAGCATACTTTTTTGCGCTCCCACGATGAGAGGGAGGTGGGCCGGGTGAGTCGAATTAAATGAAACGATGAAAACCAGACAAAAGAAACGGAAAAAATTTGTTGGTAATGGGATTGGAAATCTTAATCCTAAGTAAGGACAAAGATTTGGAATTGAGAAAACTGTTGATATTAGGAGATGAGTGGCAAGTGTAGCCCTTAGTAAAGTGTTTCCGGGTGGTTTCTACTAACAAAAATGGTCCTACATAAATTTAATTCAGTAAAGCAGAAGTCAACAATGTATGTGATCCAACGGTAGATACTCTGGATTAAGAGATTTAAAGTAGACATGCCTTAGCAGCTATACAAACTCTATTCTTTACAACTTATTTTCATCTTAAGCCATTTTGTAGGGTCCCAAAAGTATGCTTTATAAAATCAAGAGATTTATCGGCGAAAATATTAGTCGGACGCACTTCCTGTTCGGACATTCTTTGCATTCACTTTTAGGCCACGAGCATGAAGATTTTTGAAGTAAATGCATTCAGCCCAATCCGCATCCCACTCTAGTTTCTGCTTTGCTTTTCCCTGTCTCAAAAGGAACAAGAAGTAAAAAAGAGAAATAATAACAACAAACGTTGCAGCAATTTTGCAAATTGTCTTGGAAATAGCAAAGTGCTTTTCCAGGCCGCAAAAGAGCGCTCGGAAATGCCACCGGCAGTTGTTGGATTAATTATGAAAAATACCCACGTAAGCAACAGGAAAGAAAGTTCACCAGCAGCAAAGCAACCACAAAAAACCAAAAAAAAAAAAAAAAAGAAGAGGAATAGTTGTGGAAATGCACTGGCCTGGCCTGTCATCTCACTAACCCCCTCTTCACGTTCGTATAGTTTTGGGGGTCAGCAACTTAATTGTCTGTTAAGTGTCACAGTCAGCACGAAAAGCATTTTCCACTAGGCTAGAATGTACCTGATGCTCCTGTTGGTGTTGGTGAATATGCGAGCAGAGATTGGGGCAAGTGCACAGTCGGCCAAAATGGTTGTGGCCAGTTATAACCAGTCACTTAGTCAACTAGTGCGATACATTTTGACACTCGTGGGCCACACGTGCATTAGCTATGTCCACCTCAACATGCCATTTGTCTTTTGAATGGCCATAGCAGCTGATTTCATGTGGGATTGGATTCTCGGGATTGAAAAATTGGGTAAGAGTTCAAGCTTGGCAAAAAGAATTGATAAGAGAGTGTAAGGAAAATTGAGTAATTCCTGTGAGTAGGTAGACAGAACCAATTAACTTTTACAGCCTTGGTTTAATTGTTAAGTGTCTTTAGCATTAATCACTCTACAAAAAACAAATTGCCAAGGTTCAAATTGAATAAAGAGAGACAAAGGGTTTCCACACTTAAATTCCATTGCAAACAATCAAAATGTTAAGCGCTTTTGCTTTCATTCCGCTTAACTTAGTCATATCGAAAAGTGTTTTAATTATTGCCAATTTAAGCCATTGCATTCAATTAAAAGTCCTGCAAAAAAAGCAAAAAAGAAGACCAAACAAAAAAACCGAAATACCAAAAGAAATATATAAGTAAAACTCAGTGGCGGGCTCTTTTGTTTATGATTGCATTTTGCGTTGCCTTTTGTTTGGTTTTACTCTTCCTTTTTTTAACACAGTATGTTGAATGAATGAATGAATGAATGGACGAATGTTTTATTATTTTTGCGACCGAAAAAACAAATAATAACAAAATATTGGCAAAAAGAAGAAAGCAAATGAAAAACGATAACCTGTAAAAATTCCATGTAAACACGCAGTTAAAACATAAATAAAAATAACAGAATATAAAAACTGGATAGAATGAAATAAGAGCCACAACTCAAACATTCTCTTTATATATATAGAGAGCAGAAATGTTGAAATTCGAAATTGGAAAGACGAGCCTAAAAGGCATTAACAATCATCATAAATGTGGCAAGTCCTTCTGGTGGCTTTCATTGCCTGCCATCTTTTCATACTCTTTCACGTTTTGAGGTATATTCGTTTTAGAAGCGACAATGTACGTATTTATTTGTATTTGTTTAACTTTTTTGTTCAAATGTCGTCTATGTGTTTGCTAAGTAGTCCTTAGGTCCTTTTGCAGTTGATGTCTAACTAAACGCCATTCATACTTATTTCAGTGTTTTATATTCCTTTTGATCTGAACTTGTTTCAATTTTATACAGACTTTATGTATACTTTACTTTATACTTTACTTTATTAAGTATTTGCATTCAAAGTGCAAGAAATCATTTTACTAATCATAAATACTTCAAAACTTATACTCAGTTTCATAAATATAGTGTAGCCTCAAAAATGAGTAAAGTAAATTTTTGAACTATGCAAACTTTTGTACAATAAGTAAAGATCAAAGTTCTTTACTACTGGAATCATCTGTGTTTGTTAGTTCAAACTCAATGGCTTGTATAGTCATCCAAGAAACTGCAAACACAACAAGTTGTAAACTTTCCATTGAGCTCAACAAGACAGAAAATCGAAAAGCATTTAATGTTTCCTTCGACGGCAATTTGTCCTTTAAAATCAATCATGTGTTTGCTTTCACTAGCAAAAGCGATATCAGCAACGAGATTTTCACAACTCTGACTTGGATATCTACAAAGTGTACTATTAAAGTTTGTACAAAGTTATTTTAGCATTTGACATGGGCATGTTTACATACGTAATTGTAGCCCTCATAGTCAAACTGAAACCAACAGTGGTTTAGTTTAAGACAAATACGCCTTGTTTATTTGTTTATGTTTATCTTTGACCTGATTAAAACACATTTTTTATCAAAAAATATGTGTATCTTGGCCCATCGAAGTGATAACTTTTCAAAAGGACGAATATTTTAGGGTATACAAAATTTGGAAAAATTGGACTTTTCGGTTTTGTTTTTGATGCGGCTTTTACCACATAGCAAAAAGGTTAATACTCTGGGTTTTTATTTTGTGGTAAGCATTTAAAGGCCAAAATACCAGGCGCAGCCCATTAGCTAATGAGTTTGCAGATGCATTGACTTGAATTTTTTATGATTGCAAAACTTTGATAAAAGAAATGCCAACCTTTTTTTTCTTTTTTATTTTTTTGTTGAGGAATTTAATTAATACAGGTATAAAAAAGAGAAAACCAATCTTTCGCTTGGTCCATTGAACAAAGCACTTTTCCCCGCCAAGCACACACAGCACAGAAGAGTGAAAAGCTGCGGGAGGATTGGAGAGGGTGAAAGAATGCATTTCAATTTCCAACCTGACCATAAACGACGACGCTCCCGTTGGGTTAATCAAGACTCCTCGCTTCTGGTAATTTGCCAAAGAGTGTGAAGTGTGTTTGGTCGAGACTCAATGGAGTGTGTTATATTCGAGCTACTGGCACAGAGCACAGTCTCGATGCCAGTTGAGACCCAGACCGAGACCGAGCTACCACCTCGGTCACTCGGTCGGGCACTTCATCAATGCCCACAATGAATTGCCTGACCATCTTTTGGATGCCTCTTCGCATTTTGCCATCCCACACCAACTCATCGCCATAGCCATAGCCATCGTCGTGGGCCCTTCATCCACTGGTTAAGTGTTTTACAACGCTCTACCCACAAAGCGCACATCATTCATGTCCGACGCAGACGCAGGCTCGCAGATTCAGGCTATAATATTTGCCCAAGGACTTTGCCTCAACCACGTACGAGAATTCCTACATACACTTACACATACAAATATACCTACACACATCCACATCAATGGGCATCTCTTTGACAGGCAGGCTGCTTTCACTGCATATGAATCAAGTAGAGGTAATTGGAAATCAAAGCCACTACAACAAATTTTAAGCCAACTTCTCGTCTCTTGAGCGGTTAGTGTTTGATCAAACCAGCAAATGAATGCAAAATCTACAAATGCCTATTGAATTGAAATTTGAAAAATTTGAAGAATGGCAATTTAAAGCAACATTTGATAGAACCAAAGTAATCTTCACTTAAGGCATTTGTACCCTTTGCTGTTTGAATCTAGCTAATAATTCCAATGATTTTCCAAGTTGGTTTACTTTGCCTTTGAACAAGTTGGCAATCAAAGGAAATGTTTGTACTGCAAAATAAAAAAAAAAAAAGTGCAAAGATTGGCTTTATATTTACAAATTTGTTTTACAATTAGACTAAGAGAAACTATTTTACAAAATGCTAAATTATGCTCAAAAAAGACTTTATCCGTTAAAAGTATGTTTATTCATATTCAGAAAGTTCTCACTTAAAAAAATGGCGTTTCAATTTGGTAGCTGAAAAGAATTTTAATGTTTGATTTGATTCATTCATTCACTTCATTCTATTCTCTTTTAAATAAACTTTTGGGATTATTATTTGATTTTTCTGTTTCTACTAGAAGTATTGAAGATGACCCCAATGTCAAGAATTCCAATTGATATTGGTAGATATTCTTAATACGTCCTTCCCAAAAAAGACTATATCATACAACAATCATACCACAATCAAAACCTAGGAGTATTAAACTATTTCTTTTTAGTTTTCATTTATACTTAAATCTTTTACAATTTACTGCTTAGAGTTGTGAATTCCTAGGTAGGAATCTTCGTTTATCTCACAAAGTTTATCAGGTTAAACGGTATATAACCTTTAATGGTAGTTCAACCTACCAATTAGTTTTAATGCTTTGCTTTCAATTTAAACAAAAGCATTCTAATTTCAAATCAAATACTTGTCTAATGCTTGAACTCTAATGTGAAAGGTACGAAAACTGTTCTCTTTCATTAAGGCTTTGTTAAAATAAACAACAATTATGGATTTCAAAGATTTTCTACACAATACAAAAGAGGTCAAGTTATTTCTATCAAAATGACAAGAATGGATAATGAATTAAAGGCTACTCAATTGTACAGAATAAACATGGGTGAACTCAACGATTTACTTTTGCATATATGTATGTACAATGTGCATATATACAGATATATCTTATGAGAGACCATTATTACTCATACGCACTGTTGAGCCACATAAGCATTGATACGGCATGTGAATGCGTTTAGTAGTCTTAGTCATTTGTGGCTTCGTAGAAGACTAGCTACCGACTCATTGTTGATAATATTAAGCACAAAAGGCTGGCTTAAAATGCAATCTAATCAATTACCTTGATACTAGAGCCAATGCGGTAGGTAAATGGTAGCTAGCAGGGGGTTACTGGGTGGTAACATTCAAGTGATTGTGGGTTCTAAAATCGATTGCCTTGGCTCATTAATTTGCCAAATCGAAAAGCTTTGTGCATTGAGCCAAGCATATTCATCAAATTGAAATTTGAGCGAAATTATAATATCGAGTTTTCGGGGTACATATACATATTCCCACATTTCGCATTCAAAGTCAAAACTGATGTCGGATGTCAATTAAAATTGTGGCAATAGTCAAGAGGAAGGGAATGGATGCACTATTACTATTCCTTTCTCTATCTCTCTTTCACTCACTCTTTCCCTCTTCCTCGCTGTCAGTGTCTCTTTTTGAATGAAATGCTTTCCACAAAATGGATGAGGACAACAAGCAAGCAAACAAACAGACAGCAAGTGGTATTCGCACTCGATTCGTATTCAGATTCGCATGAATGTGCATATGTAATTGCGGTTGTCTATATGAAAAGAACAGGGGATGAACAGGAGGTTCGCACCCAAAAGGTGGAAAGGGATATATGTATATGTATATAGTTGGGCAAAAGGATCAAAGGAGCCGGAGCAGGAGCTAAAGCTGTATCTGCCACTGCAGTTGTTCAATAATTCAAGCATTTTCACACTTGAAGTGACGGTTTTTGCGGTCAGAGTTCTCAATATTCCCATGGACAATCATGCCGAGTTGTTGAGTTGCAATGCACTTTGCATGTGTTTTATGTATATAATACAGATATACATACATATATAATTGCATGCATGTGGGCGTGGTCGTATGCTTACATGTTTGCATGTAAATTTTTCGACCAAAAATTTATTACAATTTCGATTGAATTTTCACAAAATGTTGAAAAAATTGAAGTAAAGGTAAAACTGCATTTAAAGCAGAGCCGATTTAAAGTTACCCTGCAAATTGAAGATGCTTAAACAATTAAGGAAAAGGGTTAACACTAATTTGCTACTATAACACGTGTATTAATTTTTGGTATTATTTTGGTTAAATTAATATTTAAGCTTTGTAATATTTTGCTTTTTATGCACTAGACTGAATGCAAAATAGCTTACAGCTAAATACAATAATTCAGTTACTGTTACTAATAAGCTTGTAATTACACTAATATCTGGCTTTTAATTATGTGCCTGCCAGAAATGAAACAATAAATCATCATGTTTCTAATGTATCAGCTTCTAGCCATTTATAGTAAACTCTAAATTTTAAATTGTTGACTTAATTGGATGAAAAGTAATTTGCATTTGTAGTAATAATATAATTAATATGTACATATGCAAATTGTTTTTGTTTATAAATTTCGCCGCCAGCTATAATTTGTTGTATTCATTAAAATAGATTAAAATAGCAAACTTCATGTCTTAAGTAATCAATGTCCAATCTTGGTGTAAATATATCAAGACCAAATCGGTCTTGAGAATGAGAAGATTAACATTTTATAAACAATTACCACTTCAAAAGCAGTAAAAAGCGGTAAAGATTCATTTTGGGTTGATAGTTTCCTCAATAGCATAATCTATTATTTGGACACACTGCAAATGACTGGGCTATATATTTACCTCTTCATTTTTAAAATTTTGACAAAATGTTTCCTAAACCTCTCCACAAGCTTGATATCTGCAGCGTTTTTTGCTACAACTCCAATATATTATTATTCTCATCGCTTAAAACTAAACTAAAACTAATCAACACTAAAACCAGTTCATTTCCAATTGGTTCATTTGAACTTTAACACTAGTATATGAACCTCCGATTTGAGGAAGTGTTTACAATAAACAGAAATCCGTTTGAGTTATTTAACTAAACATCAATTCATTCTACTTGTTTATCATTCCTTTGTGAGATAATAGATATAAATGTAATTGAGTTTTGTTTGATTAGTTAGATAGAGGATAACATGGAAGTATAATTATCTGATTATATTTAAACAAACTTCAATTACATTTATATCTACCATTATTTTAGTAATTTTATACGCCCTAGTTATAATCAAAAAAAAGTTAAAACAAGAGATAAAAATGATAATGAGATAAATCAGCCCTTAGATATACAAGTTCATCCTTGAGATTTGTTAAGTCATAAATACTCACTAATCTTATCTTAAAAGAGGGTATTAAAAGACTAAAATTCTGTGGAAAATGTGAAAAGGTATTCCGTAGAAAAAGATTTTTTTTATTACAAAAATATGTAGCAAGAAGTGAAAAGTTGTCGTTATCCTGAATTTCGTTTTAGATAATTTTTGTTTCTTTTCAAAAGTTTTTCTTTTGGGCTAATTACTAGAACTAACTGTAATATTGTGAAAAGCATCTTGATTACTTTTTGCCATACAATTGGATGAAAATTGAGTAAGGTAAAACTTTTTCCCTTGACACTTGACTTGGAGTGGGTTTTTTCCTTTTTTGTTATAATTGAATTCATTTGAAAGTGCAAGAAAAAAAAGGAAATACTAAAAAAATAATAACAATAAGCGTTAAGAGAGACTCCCGACACACACATTCGCACCCACCACACACACAAACAATCAGCAGCAAAAGCAATTGATGCCAAAACGACAATCGACTTTTGAATTGTTGTTGCGAATAGAATGAAAGGCATACAAAAGCTAAAGCATCAAGTGGTGAAAGAGAAAGGGGGCTGGAAGGGGTCTGAAGAGGAAGCTGATTTTTCCCATTGCAAGCTTCTCAATGGAACTCAACCTCACCGAAAATGGCAAACGAGGTGTCCTCCAGCAGCTGCCGGAAAAAAGTCTTTGTTCGCTTAGTTGCGTGATAGTTTCTATGGCTTAATCGTGCCAAAGAAGGAGCAATGCGCGCACAAAAAAAAGGGGGGAAAGGGAAGGAAAGGATATGAGGTAGAATGGGCTGCATTCCCTTCTACTGTCTGTCCGCCTCCCCTAATGGTGGCGGTGTCAAAAGTTAATGCCAACGTGGCGATTTCCATTTGACCTCGTTACATGACTATGGAAACTCACACAATTCCAGACAAAAAAAAAAAAGAACATTTCAAATTTCAATTGTTTGATGTGACCGTAATGGAGCATGAATAACATGAATATTTTTTGAAAATCCCCTTAATTCAGGACTAATAAATTATTTTTTTTTAAGTCTGTTTAATGTAGATAACTAAACTATTATAGAGATTTGAAAGTAGTTAATAGTTAATAGATAGAACATCTAAAAAAAGACGAGATAACTTAAATGAGAAAAGTGTATAGAGTATAACAAAGCCGTTGATATCCTATATTAATAGGGCATTGCCCTTAGCTTTTTTGTTCAAGCTATTTGCTCCGTTTAATGACACCTTTGACTATTGGCAGGAGAAGTAATAGTACAAGTATATAATATATAGAACAAAATCAGGTCAGAGGAACAGAAAAAAACTAGATTCCCATGCTTTTGAGCTTTAAAAATACTCATCAAGTTTGTAACAGATTTTAAGCCCGAACATTTAATCGAGGGTGGTTAAATGAGGGAGGTAATGGGTGGTGCTGAAACGTTGATGCTGAGGATGATGGTGGCAAACTAAAATGACATGTGATTTAGAGACACATGGAGGACTGACTTTACATAAGTTTTATTGTGTATGTTAGACACAAGTCAGCGAGCCAAAAGCAAAGTGAGCCAGCAAAGGCAAAGTGAATGAACGAACGAGCGAGCGAACGAACGAATGTAAAGCACGCATACGCCCCGTTGCACACAGCAAAAAGCTGGCAAAGCTGAAATTGACGGAGCATCAAAAAATGGCACACATACATACATACAAATGCTGACATACAAACACACACAGACAGACACACACACATACAGTAAATTTCTCCCTTCTTCTTCTTGTTCAATTTACAATTTGTAATTCAAATATGAATAAAGTTGAGGCTTATAGACTTTGCTATTCTAATTACAAAATGAAACATTTATATCGGATGCGGAGACAAGACATAACCGAGACAACAACAGAGACAAAAAGGGAGACAGGAATAGCACAAAATTGGACTCTGTCCTGGACATGGGCAATAAATAAGTATATATGTATGTATATATATGTATGTATGTGTGTAACTGGCTTTATAACTCAACAGCTGACATATATAAAAATAAAAATCCAAAATTGTTTGGAAATTTCAAAATTGCCTCGACTTTCTGCACATTATTACCTGATGATGCTACATTTCAAATTATTTGCAGTCGCTCAGCCAGAACTGACTGAAATTTATCTCGTTAGCCAAAAACCCTCAGCCAGAGTCATAGTCAATGGCAGTGGCAGTGGCAGCGCCATAGCCAGAGCAGCTGTCACCAAAGCCCTTAGGGACATTCCGTTTGGAGTTTTTGGGTGGTGGCGGTTTGCTTAAGATTGAGAGGGATGCGTTTGGGATTGGGGAAAGCCAAGGTGTTGTAGCAACACTTGGCGACAATTTTCAGAGCAAACTGAAATTACGATGACGAGCAGCCACACACACACACAAACAGACCAACATACACACACACACATACAGTAGCAGCCACTCAGACGCAAGCTCTGGGCAATCGATATGATATGATGGTGATGCCAATGCCGATGCCACTGCTGATGAAGTTGATGAGGCGACATCGACAGATGCTTCACTTGCCTCGTTTAATGAAATCAATTAAATTATTTCTCTTCCCTTTTTTATATGTACCGGTCTGCATACATATACACATATACAAACGTATGTTTGTATGTGTTTTTCTTTCATGTGTCGTCTCATTTGCATATTTATTAAAACGATTTTTGGGGCTTGTTTAATGGCAGAACTTTTCATTTTAATGAGAAAAATACATGCACATTAGACTGGTTCACAATGTAAGTACCGATTTTTTATACATTTAATGCGCTATTCTAACAAAGAAACACAAAAGGAAATCATATTTAAAGATAGAACTTAAACCATTTTGTAACTTTTAAGTCTCTTTAAATGGTTATCAATCATACGACACGTTATACCAACAAAAATTGTTTTGCGGAAATCAACAGACTTCTATTGAATTTAATAAAATGTTTAAGCAATATAAGTATCTTCAAATTAGAGTGAAACATATCAAATAATCACAATAAAATCTTTAAATTAAGTTGACTAAAAAAATTTTATTGCTGCTTTGACTGTTATCTGACTGTTCGTTTGTCCAATGTAAAAAATACAAATCTAAAATGATTAAGGAGTCTGTTGATTGATATAGCTAACATATGATATATCTATATATCAATTTTTTTGATTCTTCGAAACGATCTTCCTTTGAAAATTAAACCCCTGAGATTTTCAAAGATGAAGTATATGAGCGATACCAAAAAGCTACACATAAAGGCCGGACTGGTATTTGTCCTCTACTCTCTTGGGTCTCACATGGTACTTTGTTGTAGCAATATCTTGATAGTTGTTCTCCAAAACAAAAATTAGTAAATTCATTTGATTATTCTCATTGGGACTGAGTTTAGCGGACAACTTTTTAAAGCACAAACAACAACAAAAATAGTCTTATGGGCAACTTCAAGACGTTATTGAATGAGAGAAAGCAAGTATACGCCCTGTTGATAATTAAAAGAAATTGGATAATTATATATTTCCATCATAAATGTCTAAAAGAAAAACTATAATAATAAAGGAAATGTATTTTTTTAGCTTTATGTACTTTTTAAAAATATGTAGCTTCATTTAAACAAAGATTCAACCACAAAAAAGAAAACCCAAATGAAATAAAACCAGTCTAATTGAGTTGTATGTATGTATGTATGTGATATCAATTGGATTTTAATTTAAATTTTTCAACGCTTTTGGCTTTTTCTGTTTCATCGTGGTTCTTGCTTTTTATTTGCCTGTTTGTTTCTGTGTCGTTTCGATTAGCCCCAAACAATTCACTTTCGTTTCTCCCTTGCATTGAGTCCTTTTTTCTTTCTTTATTTTCATTTTGTTGTTGTTGTTGTTGCAACTGTTGTTGTCATACATTCTTTATGATTTTTGTTGTGTGCTGTTTGCTTTTGTCACCACAAAGGGAAAGGTATTTTTCTTATTCGAAATTCCTTATATGCGATTTTCCTCAAGTTATTTTTTAATGAAGCCAAAGCAGGCAACAATTATTACAATAAATACACAAACTGCCATACAAAAGGTAACGAATGAGGGGGCAGAGTAAGAGAATCAGAAAGAGAAAGGGGAAGATTGGAAGGGGAAACAACATATTTTATGTATTTCTTCTTTTAACACACACACACACACATACAACATACCTTTCCCATTCTCTTTTTGTTTTGTATACCCTGTGAGCATGAAGAGAAAAGGTATACAGAGAGAAGGGAGGACTTGTCTCTTTATTGATTCAGCGTTAATAACTAAATCGATCTGAATATGTGTCGTTTTTGAGCTTCTAATAAAAAACTCCTAGCATTGAAATTGATCTTTTTGGCTTAGGATGTCATAAGAAGCAATTCTAACTAAGAAGCAATTCTAAGTAGGAATTAAATATCAAAAAGGATCTATTAGAGAAAAGAAAGAAACTCTCTTCTGCAATTAAGTGCAACAAAATCGATACCTCATTTTATAGATTGATCTCAGATTCTTTGGGAGGAGACCAAAAGAAAATGTTCTTTGAATAAAGTCTATTACCAAAAGTTTTTGTCTTCATTAACGACAATGTTTAGGTATTTTATGTTAAAAAGCTTAGAGAACTTCCAATAATAACAATAACAATAGTTCCAATAACAGTTTTTTTAGGACTCTACGTGGACTTTTATTTGAGAATGGATTTGAAGTTTAATTTTGTGTTTGAGACAATTAATAAGCAATATCATAAGCATATATGTAAACAAATATCTTCTAATGCCTTGAAGAGAACATAATGAACTAAGACATCACTAAGACTTTTGCTTTAAAATTTACAACCACTCAAACAGCAACGTTCAGGGTATTCTTAAGTCAACACTTTAAATTTGCTTGTTGATATTTTTCAGCCTCACCTTAGCCCAAAGGCAGGGACTATGTCAGCCAAATTGCTTTTACCGGGGACATTTTCAGGTGACAAGTTGCCCCTGTCCATGTCACGGGAGGGGAAGAGCGAGAGAAAGAGAATGAGAGAAGCTAAAACAGATGACAAAGCCAAGTGGGCGGCAAGTGGGTGTGGCTTGTCCGTGCGTGCGTGTGTGTGTGTGTCTCTCTTTGTGTGAGTATGTGTAATATATATTGCCCAAATTAAATTTTAATTATTCATGTATATGCTCGGTAAAGTTTAATTAAATGTTTTTTTATTTGCTTGGCTTTGACTCGTACTTCTTCTCCTCCTCCCACCAATCACCCTCCGATTCATCCCATTCCGTTAGCATTTGCCGCGACTCTAAGGATTATGTTAGCATGTGCATAACAATTTACATGAAACATACAAACATTTATTTACATATTCCTTTCGGTTTGTAAATAACCCCTCTTTGTAACTTATGCACGACTCATATACATAATTGATTACAACAAAAATAATATTATCATGGCCCAACCAAATATATATACTATATATACATGCATACATATCGGTGGAATAGGGCTTGAAGGCAAATTTTTATGGTTGTTTACCAAAAAGTTGTCATAATAGCCATAATAAATTTATGAAAATTTAACTCTTTATCTGGCACAAAGTTTAGAAATTCAATTTTAGACTTTTTGTTTTTTTTACCTATAATATTTTTCGCGATCATCTAAGACTAGGATTTAAAGACTGATAAAAATTTCTTAATCGATACTTAAGGACAAAAAACCGAAGTGGATTTTCATTTATCTCGACCTAAAATTCTCGTAAAAAGTTTTCATTTTTGGGGTTTCCTCAATGAAGTTAAATAATGTTAAAAATCTTTTGTTCCTATTACTCCGTTGAATAGTAAGATATTTAGATATATGTATAAGGCAGCTTTTCGATTCTTTGAAATATTGGATTTTAAATATATTTTAGAACTTGTGCACCACAATTTAAATATTAATTGAAATTTTCAAATGAAATCGATTTAGAGATTTGACCAAGTTTATTCAATTTAGCAAACCTTTTTGTATTAGAAAGTTATGTCACCTGCATAGTAAGCTAATCCCTTTGCTCTTTTGAAGATTCAATCTCGTACTTTCTCTCACACTTTCGCTCGCTTTCTCTATTTTCAATTCTATACTTCCTGGCTTTGTGTCTCTGTGTATATGGCATAATACTTAACTGGCCCACAATATGCCAGCATATTTTCTGTTAACTCTCTTTTTGTTTTACACATTTCACGCGTTGTCTGTGTGTGACCATTTCCCTGTGCTCGTTTTTGCTCCTGTTCCCTTACCTTCCTTTGCCCCTCTCCTTTGCCTATGCTGTGTATGCAATTTCAATTTTCCGCCAGCGCTTTTTGGCCATTTCTCCAGTTCTTTTGTGGTGAGACCATGCCACGCATGCAAAAAGCATAAAAAGAGACAAAACAAACGATAGGAAACATAATTGGATTCTCAACTTCACTAAATTTGCAGTTTTTCATCGTTTACCATAAATCTGGGCCCATCTGCTCCTCCCTCTCAATGAGCCCGCAACTAAATAGTAGTCCAAGTGCCATACCATTAAATCTCAATTATTTTTTGGACACAAAACACGCAGGCGGTTGAACTGAGTGGTTGGTTGGTTGGACGGAAGTGGCGATGGTGGTGCTGATGGTGGTGATTGTGGGTAGTAGGGGGCATCGGCGCATTGATGTCATTATAATGAATTGAATGAATTCTGCTAAATTGAAGGCTTTGAACCTTTTTCGTATACTCTTTAATAGTCGACTAAACAAGGGTATATTGATATTGGCAATATCGATTTAAAAAAGGTAGAAATTAGTTGTTCTTTTCCTGCCATTTGAAAATACTTATATGTGGTCAAAGTTAGTTTTCCTATTCTAAGGAAATCAAAGGTTGATTAAAGTTTTCGATTGGTTTTGATTTTGATATCTAAATGACATTTAGAGTATCTATTGGTGTAGTGATTGAAGTTTAGTTAATTAGAAGTGGTCAAGTTGAGATTACCTTGAAGAACAGCAAGCGAGTTACATATATAATTATTCTTAAGTGAAACTCATGATATCGGTTCAGTTCGTACGATGAAGAAGTAATGAATTCTTGGTAAACAATTAGACTAATGCCATAGTTAGCTAATTAAAAACGGAAAACAAAGAGCATAGGTTATGGTCTATAGGGTATAAACCATGTTGACTTCCAGCCTAGACGACGTATCATTCTCTCTTTTTCTGATAATTTAAACTTATGCATGTCGAAGTCGAATTTCCGCTTGGTTGGCGGCCCACAAAAGGAAGGAGAAGCCAAAACCAAAACCAAGACTTTTCGTTTTGCTTTTTCTTTTGGTCTCTGTGTTTATGTGTGTGTGTGTGGGTGTATGTGTTTGTGTTTTTTTTTTTTTTTTTTTTTTCTAAAATAACAGAGTCAGCCAAATAGGAAGAAAGAAAACTTTCCTTTTGTGTGTAACTTTTTGCATTTGTTTTTGTTGTTGTTTCTTGTTGGTTGTGTTTTAATAGAAGCAAACTTGACTTGGTGGCGGCTGGCAACATGGCAAAGAGTAGAAAAAGGGAAGGGGAGCAGTCTGTCTCCGACTTGCCTTTTGTTTCGTCAATTTTCGTAGTTGGGATAATCCTTTTCACATAAATTTTCTCGTTTTATTGGTTCCTAATTTGGCATGAAGACAAGAGCTGCAAAAAAAAAAAACCCTGGAAAATGATTGCCCCTTGCCTATTAAAGCATATTAAATTGGTTAGACATTATTCTAGTCTATTCTTCTCCTTATTATTTATTTTTTTAAGGGTGGATTCCACGATAACTGGTAAACATGACCATAAATTACAAAAAAAAAAAGTTGAAAAACAATGGGAGTAGGGTAGAAGAATAGTTTTGCTGCACTACTAAATATGTCAAAGATATTATAGTTCAACTTTTTAAATGACCTTGCACAAAACTTTTTCGAACAAAGAAAAAAATTGTGAAAAAAATATATTAGCAATATTATAAAGAAAGTTACACGTTGAAGAAAAAACAAACTAAATTTACACAAAGTTTGTTTGCAACTACCTTAAAAAAAATTTAATAAATACATTGAACCAATTGAATTGAATCAATCTACTTTCATGGCCACCTAACAGCCCCCCGCTCCCAATCCGTGGCTAAGCAACTCTCGGCACTTGGAGAAAAATGTTGCATGCCACTCGGACATTTAATGGCATTCAATACAAATACAAAGCCATAAGTATATACGTGAGAAATCAGAATAAGAAGAAAATAAGAACGCAGACCAAAACAGGAGAAATAATAAAAAAATGTTGCGCATTCGCCGACTTCCAACTAGGATTATCGAGCACGTACGACGACAGAAAAAAAAAATAAGGAAAACCGAAATCGAACAACTTCAAATTTAGATTGAAGTGAAAGAAAAATGGCGCAAGCAGTAGTAGTAGAAGAATAAAAAGAAAAGCAAAGGAAGGAGAAGAAAAAAAAAATGGAACAAAAGCTTCACCTTGTTAGCGGCTTGTTTGCTTTTCAATTTCTGAAAAGCTGAAGCCGAAAACGGCAATAAATCCTTCCTTGCAAAGTGGAGCGAAGAGTGTGAAGTATCCTTGAGTTGTGTGGAGGATTTCCAAGTGCCAAGTGCACTGGGAGCAAAAGCAAATGCTTCTGCATGAATTAAACACCCCACACCATTTTCATCCTCTTCACCATCCCCTTCAACTACTTACATTCGGACCACCCAAAAGCAACGCTTCAAACCGCCTTCTTTTCCTCTTCTATCAAAATGCATGTGCCATATTTTTGCATTTGCCAAAAAAAAATATATAAAAAAGGACAAGAGCTTGAGTCACAGCTGAAACTTTAAAAGGCTTTGGGCATTGTCACTGAAATCGATGGTTTTGGGTTATACACAATGTAAACTTGGAACCCTGCAGCATGTTCGTCACAGTGTGCTTGCGAGTGTGTGTGTTTATTGGCCCTCCATCCATTTGTCAATTGCTTGATGTACAGGCACAATATTGTTCAACCTAACAAATTGATGCAGCTTTTTTAGATCGATTGCCCCAAAATGTAGGCAATATTTTTAATACCTTACAGAGACTAATAGAACTAAGGCCAGCTTTAAAAGAAAAAAACCAATATCATATGATATTTTTAATGTAAAGATTATATAAAAGCAATGGACTAGTAGGAATTGAAAACAAAGTCCATTGGAAAGCTCTCATAGACTAGTGAAAGTTTTCAAAATTTAATGTTGATATAATAAGGCGTTATTCTATATATTTTCGTTTTTTCAATACAAAACAAACTACTCCGATTAAGCTATGTTTCAGATTTGATTTTAACTTTTTGTTGGCACAAGAAACGCATTGAAAATTGAAAGTTCAACACCAAATCAGAACCATTTTAAAAACTAATTATCAAACAGGATCGCTGCCACTTGGTGAGTTGAAGTGAATTCAAAAAGCTTGAATTGAAAAAGGGTCAGAGGAATAATAAGTCTGATAAAATGAGATTTCAATCAATCATAATGAGTACTCACTTATGCTGTATTTATTATGCAGCAGTGGATGAAGGCCACTTGCTATTCAAGCCACCACCACATAGTTTTAACACTCATCGAAAATTCATTTCCATTTCAGTTTAGTTCGAGGGCATAATAAAACAGTTTGAGTAACTGGCAACTGCCCCTTATCCAAAAAGGAAAAAAATATATAGTGGAGAGAACGTGTTAGAACGTAAAGTCAATCAATTTGATACTGTGGGTCACCCGTATCAAATTTTCTTAACAACTGCCCATTGGTAAGTGCTCCGTTGTGGCATTGAGGGGAGGAGTTGAAGTTCCACACTAGTTTGGGTGTAATCTTTTTTGGAGCCTTTGCCTGGCGATGAAGTTGCCTGATAAATATTGCAAGCGTAATTTGTATGCCAAGCCACGTGTTTTTGACTTGCCTCCTCTTACAATGATAAAGATGGCGTTGGCGATGGCGATGGCGATGGCTATGGCGTTGAAGATGACGATGAAGGCGGAGGACAAGTATATAATGTCATGCAAATTTTGTGTCTGTAATCATATGCAAAGTCACCAGCTACCAACATCGAAACAGGCAAACAGACAACAACGGGAGTCAAGTGAGAGTCTGGTTGGTGGGTGGAGGAGATGAAGGGGAGTTCAAAGTTTATGTGCATGTCAAGAAGGGTTTACGAGGTCAGTGAGATGTGAAGTAGAGTGGATTGTATAATGAAAATTTACATCCCTACATGGGCTATATAATGTATTTATATCAGCATAAATATTCACCCAAACTCGGGTTGACTAATGAAACTGAAACTGCAAATGGAATTTGTGAGTTGCATCAAATCTCCTTTAACTCATGGCACAAATTGCACTTGCTTCAACTTTTGCATGTACGTCTTAATCCCCCCAACGACAGAATTTTTGCATTGCATCTCATTAAAACATAATTTCTCAACAAACGTCTACCCGCCTCCCCGTAGTCTTCCTCACCCTAGTCTAGTTTTTCGGTTGACAATTTGGGTCAGGGCCAAAAGCGCCAAAGCACTGCCTGACACCTTGTGAGGACAGATAGACACACTCAGTTTGACAGACGGACGAGAATATAGAAATGTGGTGGGCAGTGTGGGGGGAGTGTGTTGAGTTAGCCGGTTTCTTTGGCGCCTTCAACATTCCCTGGTGCTAGTGCTTATGAAAATTTCATGCACATTAGGCCCAACCTTAATGAATTGCAATCTGCAAAATTTGTGTTTTCAATTAGTGGGGAGGATCCACTGAAAAATTTGTGTGGCCATTAAATTTTGATTAAATAAATGGCGTCAACGCAATTAGGTCGTTTTTGGAATTGTCGGCGTGAATCAGAAAACCAGACCAAAGTCCTGCAGTCCTGCAGTTAATTGACATTCGGCTGAGCAAACAGAAACCACCCAATGCACTATGAAATAACAACAACAACAACGACAAGAACAACACATTCTGGCCAACACAACAACAGCCGCAACAGCTGAAAGCCACAACACAAATCTTTAATGCCAAATCAACCGCATGCCATGGCACGGCCAAATGCACTGTGGTTCAAGACCAAATAAAACCCAAAAGGCTACACTTTATATTAGATTGTGTTTATTTTGCGCTAAGATAGTGGCTAAAAGTCGTAAACCAACCCGCCAAATGAAGAGTTTATTAGCTTCTCTCATCGTCTACTCTTAAACTTTCCCCACATTTGCTTCAATATAGTCATAAAAAGTGTTTGCGGTTTATGCTACATTAAAATAAACCTCTCTAATGGCTTTCTCTTGAATTAGGTAAATATTTTTATATACTTTCAGATACGAAAGTTGTTCTTTAAAGGTATTAACTGGATTTGTGCCATAATGTCTAGTCAATTTAAACCTTGAGGATTAAGCACAGGCAAAGGTTGAGTAAACTTTCTTTTATTGTTAATTACAAAGGCTTGTATGAAATTTCAATGGATGAGTAGACAATTAAACATCAATACAGTCAAGACACTTTTGACATATCACGAAAATAAAGCGAAGAATTAAATTCAAAACAAAAATCACATCAGATTTAGTTTCACTCAACGATTTAAGTCGTATATGAGAATAAGCCAGAAAGTTTAAGCCAAACTAAAAATTCTAAAGATTTCTGAAGTGAAGTAATGCTTTTGTTTTGAGCCTTCAGATTACTTGAACAACAACTACAACAACTTCAAATAGTCATACAACTAAACTAAAATAAAATAATTCAAGTCATACGTATAAAATTATATTTAAGTATTGGCACTTATAATTATTTAGATATAATTCACTTACATAACAAAAGCTGTGTAGCTTAAAAGGATTTCTGACTTTAGTTTTTTAAATGCAAATTTTAAACAAAATTAAAAAATTAAATGCATCCTTTTAATTCCATTTTACAATTATATGCTTAATTGATATTAAAAAATAAAGACGCCAAATTAATTGCAATTACAATTTGTCCCACTGTTTAATGGCAATTGGGCAACGACCGCAAAACTGTATTGAAATTTGCGGTCAATGCAAAACAAATCTCAACTCCATTGAACGCTTGAGCAAACAGCGAGAGTGGAGCAGGAAAGGGGTAAGAGTGAGATTCGGGCAGAGAGAGAAAGAGCGAGAGAGATGGAGAAGATGCTGTATATGAGCAGGTGGGTCTTGCCAGAAGTGAGCGGCAATTGGGTTTTCAATTGATTTGCTTGAAATTGCATTTTGTCGAATTGCAATTGCCGAAAAGGGAGACTATTCAGATAAAGAGGGAAAGAGAGAGTGAAATGGAGAATATGGACCGTGGGGCAAAGCGAATCGGAGCGACCCTTGCGGTCGGTGTCCTTGTTAATCAAAGAGACGAGGGCCAAAGAACAAACACACCGAGGCGAGAGAGAGAGAGATAGAGTACCGAGAAGCAGAGCTATAGATCCCCTTGGTAAGAGGTAAGTGAAAGGCACTTGAATAAATGTTAGAAGACAGAAGGAGCATGCCTAATTTATGGGCAACATGGCATTAAGTTAATTATTTATGCTTGGCCAGACACAGGAGCCAGAGTCGACATTAAATCCTGGTCCCAGTCAAAAAAAAAAAAAAAAAAGTGAAGAAAAAAAACACACACAAAAATTAGGCCAGAATGTGGAGGAGTAGGAGCAACAAAGGACACTCCCAAGTGTTGTTCTTTAATTTCAAAGTGATAAAAAATTAACACACAATCTCCACTGGGAGGAAGATGAGAAATGGTCGTCGTTCCTTTTTTTTTGCTCTTTGTATTTTATTTTATTTTATTCTTTGTGCTGGTATTGGTGGAGGTGGAGAAGAAGGACTAGGCGGAAGATGAGGGTGTGGCCTACTCCATCATTTGGGGCCTGAGGTGTGAATGCTAGCATCTTGGACAACCACTTGGACTTGAACGTGCTTTGGTTCTGCTTTCAGCTGTCAGCTGAAATGATTTATTTTCGTTATTAAATTTTTGCTGCAACATTTGAATAACTGAAGCCAGTTAGACATGACCAGGCACTCACCAGACACAAATTCACTATGCACCATTCTCCAATCTAAAGGTCAAACTTAAATTATATTAAATTACTTCAAGAACGAGAGTGTAGAAAGAGTGGCAGAAGCAGCAGCAGCACCAACAAAAACATACAACAAAAGGATATATCAATCAACCAAACAAGTTTCGATCCACATCTGTCGAGGCTGTCTTAAACAATTTTCTAACAATATTTGGCCAGCTGAGCTGTCATCTATCACTTTTTTTTTCTTTTCTATGATTGTGTTTTTTGCTCTTTGTTTATATTGTATTTACTCAACCTTTTGGGGATTGTTTTTCCCTTCCTCCCTTCCCACTATCCTCTTTCACACTTACACACCGAGTCGTTCGTTTTGTCTGGGTTATGACGCCCACCTGGCTGGATTCCCAGGCTTAAGCCGAATGATTAAGTTAAAATTTCATCGCCTTTGCCATTTCTTGCCTTAGATTCCAAATTCAAATGTTAATGACACGAGGATTTTGCATTTTCTTGAAGTTTTTAGAGACTCAAGGCATTCCATTTTGGGTTTATTTAATCCATTTCCTTCCACACCTTCATTGAAAGACTTTTGAATGGGGTACACATGCTCAATTTTATATTGTTTTGAAGATGAAATTTTGAAGAGTTGAATCAAGTTAATTTAACAAGATAAGCAAATTTTATTAAATTTTTTGTATTTAATTTATATGAGTTTTCTCTTATTCCCTTATATGAGTTAAAGTTAAAACAGTTTCTTCCTTATCTTAGAACCTTAAAAGTTCATTTAATCGTAAACATTTATTAAAACATGATTAAAGAAGAAAAATATCGGTAAGAACGTATCATAAGAAGGAAAATCTATTGCATACTTATGAGCGCAAAGGTACTTCTTACAATTAGTAATTTTCTCAACCTTTTTAACGCTAACAAAAATGTGACTTAAACTCAATAAACCCTCTAAATAATTAAGTTCATAACATATATAATTTTTAGCCTATCTAGCCAATAAAGTTGACGATTCATCCACAAAATCATAAACAAAATTTCAAGTAAATTGTTTAAACTTTTATGTCCTTGATTCTTGATATTTCTTTTGCCTTAGATATATGTATGTTGCAATTTCTTCAAGAAATACCATGTGTATGCGATAATAAAAACTGACAACTACATTTTAAAAGTCGTTGTCAGATGGATTTTTAGATTGCGACACAGTTGAATGTCAAAATAGTTGTCCCCATTCGGTTGATTGTGATTGCGACACGTGCGTGGAATAGAAAGGAAATTGTCGTGTGTTGATCTAGACAGTTGACCTTAGCATTAGGGGATAATAAAATTTATGTTTTTTAACATGTGTTTGAAACTTATATCTTTCTGCTTAGTATTTAAACTTCAATTCTTTATAAGAAAGATGCTAAAAATAGTTGGAGCTTAAACTACTTCGATTCATGTTTTGATCTATACTTTTGTATAGATTTTGGTATCTCAATTAGTGTTAAAAATAATAATGGAATATTTACATTTAGTAGCTTTTGCCCTGGAAGATAAACCTTTTGTAACCGATTCTTGTAAATCCACGTCTTTAATAAGAACATCGTCCTAAATTTAGACATGATAGCATATTCCATAGTCAATGTTAGCTGCTCATTTATTGGTCAGCATTATAAACTTGACCAAGGTTAGAGAAACCCAAAATTGGCCTAATCTCTCACTCTCTCTCACCTCTTCTTCTCTCCCTACTCTCACAATTATATTGATCCATTTACGCCACATAAGAGGCAAGCAGAAATTGGCCTTAATATAGACAAGTGTGAGAATATATTTGCATATACCTACACTTATGTATGTATTTTCATATATGTATGTACCTACCAATCAGAAGAAGCTGGTAAATTTTAAAATACAAATCATAATCAAATAAGAGAAATCCTAACTGGAGGCATTTTCATATTTTATGGAAATTTTCGTTGTATTTTCCTCTTTTCTGTCTTCTTTTTGTCTTCCGCAGACACACAAACACACCTGAGCGACTTCAAGTGAAGGAACCAAGCCCCGTAGGGTTAAAATGTGTTGGGCCATTATTTAGATTTGGCAACACACGAAAACCAGACGAAACCAGACGCATACCCCAAGGGACGTATTACCCCCTTAAAAAAAACCAAAAAGTAAAAAAAAAGTAAGGTAAATATTCCACTGAACGCTGCGGCTTTTCCGGCCAGAAAAGGACTTCATCTTACACTTTAGCTTCAGATGGCTTTAATGCTGCAAGAGTCCCAAAAAAATATTGAGTGAGTGAGTATTAAATTTCCTGGGAAAACTGCTTATGCCCTTGGCACATTAAGTGGGTCAGAGTTTGATTAAACTTTTACTACACACACACACACACACATACATAGTTTACTTATTGCATCTAAAGAAAAAGAAAGTAGGTAAATAAATAAATATATATTTATTACTCTTATCATATGGAGACAGCTGTCTCAGTGTGGGTTGGCAGCTTTTCTCATTTTTTATCACACACAGCCACAAGAAACTTGAGCCAAAGATTTAACACTCGACAAGGAGAAAAGAAAACTATGTGCATAAGGGGGGAAAACTTGGCAAAATATTCAATAATAAGTAGCTTGAGGGTAGTGTAAAAAATATGGATGGTTTTTCTTATTTTTTTTGGCAAATTGCCAAGTCAAACCTGCAGGATATCCCGATCAATTTCTGTTTAGAGCAAATCAGAAGAAACAAAAGTTAACTACGGTGTATGTATGTACATGGCTCGTTGTCGATGGTTTTGCTGTTCCTGTTGGCTGTAATTACCCTGGCCAAAGGCAAACCAAGAGGCACTTGTCTTTTCTTTTTTGTCGATTGGAGAAGGCAGACCAGAGCCAGTTTAGACGACAAAGTCATTCACTTATTGCCCATGTGACGACATGAGCTTACTGCTCGGCAACTGTAGAAGTCCTTGCTGCCTTCAAGGACAGGGTCTGGAGCAAGAAGTGTGGAGAGTAGTGAGAGTAAAGGCAGGAAGCCAGGCCTGGCATTTACACAGTTGGATGATTTAGATAAACAAGACATGAGCTGTCACGCCAAAAGGAAACACAGAAGAAGCACAAAACTGAGATAGAAGACAAATTCCCAAACCAAAGACCCAAGACCTAAACCAAAAAACAAAAAATAAAAGAAAAACCCCAAACCAAAGTAGAGCAAAACAAAGGAAAATAAAGATTAAGTATAAAATGCGATTGCATTTCAAGTGTACATACATATAGTAGATATGTATATAGGACAGACTCTTGTCATGATTTAGTGCTTTTTCATTTAATAATATGGCAATTGAATTTTCATTGTTTTCTCTTTTTTTATGCTTTAGTCATCGTTTTATTTTTATTTATCTCTCTCTCTCTCTCTCTCTCTCTCTCTCTCAGTATTCTTTTTATTGTCTCCTTAATCAAATGAAAATGTTATTGAACCAGATATTTGATATTGTAGCAATTGTAAAAGTTTATTTAAATGACAATCATTTCTTGCAAATTGCAAAAACAAATTTGTTTATTAATCAACACAAATTGAATATTATTTAATGGCAAACAATTGCAAAACAAAAATTTTAATTTATTCTTATACAAAATGTTTGATTATTTAGTTATCAGCAAAAGTTTGATAAATACATATATAAGAATGTCTGTATGTTGGAAATGTATATAAAAAAAATAGATACTAGAAATTTATCCCACCTATTAAGAACATTTCTCCTGATACAAACGCTTTTACTATATGCAAGATGGTTAATTCTCAATCTGATTTTTATGAAATTTATAACATCAATTATCAAAAACAATCTTAACTATATTATTGGACATCCCATTGAGGGCAAACTTGTTATCGGATTGGCGCACATAATGATAGATGGGCAATTCACGTTGGTTATCTTTGTTGTCAATTTCATTTCGCACAATATCATAAATTCCGAAAGCCAGATTTTCCGTCGTATCGTTGCACTTGCTCAATGTTAAGTGTCTCAATTTTGGGCAACCTATGATTAAACACCAAACGCTAGGGTCCCCAATCTCATTATAACATATTGAAGAAAGTCCTTCAAGATTTTTAAGGTTTGAAAACTCTCGAAAAACAGCGTCAGTCATGGCCTGCCCGGCCGGTTCCACAAAAAGTTCCCGCAAACCTTTGCAATTCGCAAGAGTATGCTTTCATTCATCTCAAATCCAATCTTTAAATGTTCCAATTGCTGAGATTTTATAGCAACAATCTGATCAATAAGTTCTCCTACTAATTTAGAGTTTTTGTTTGCAATATAAGAATCATATTGATTTGGGTCTGAAATATCAAAAGTGAAACTTTCTAATGAATTCAGATAATCAAAGATATCAGAAGGAACGTCGGACAAGTTTGGAAGATAAGGTGTCGTTAACATAATAGAAGGAATGTTGGACAAATTTCGAAGATCAAGTTCCCTTAAGTTTGGTAAAGACTTGCAAATCTGGATTAAATTGTTTGATGATATTCCTTCACATCCAATAAGGGTCAGAGTCTCAATCGACTCTGGAAGTTTTAGATCACCACTAAGTTCTGGATTTTTCAAAATTTTGAAACTGTGCAAATGTAATATATGCTTGAATGTCGTAACACGAACTTGACCTATGGGGAAAAGACCTCTTTTTTCATATTGAGCATTTTTATGACATAGATTGGCTTGCTTCAGCTTTAAGGACTTTAGATTGAAGCAATTCGTTTCAAAATAATTAAAAGGGGTTGGAAAGGTAATTTCTGAGAACAATCGTCATACTCAATACTTTGAATATATCGTCCGCAAATGATGAAAAGGTCACGTATGTCCCATTCCGATAATGAAATTTGGAAATTTATCGACTTGTGTAAAGTTCCCGAATCCAACTCTCGAAATCGATTAAAGTATCGTAGGAGGTGCACTTGATCTTTTATCTGTAAATATTCCAATATTTTGATCAGACACTCATCTGGAATTTTCATTAAATGCGACTGCTCTGTTTTTAAAGGGATAAAGGCATCTGGTTGGCGCCACCTATGACTGTCCGTTCACTTCGTGAATCCCAGTGCGCAAGACTTTAGCTGCATCGATTGCATTGACAAAAAATACGCATCCAGTTTTTCTGCCTTTTGAGGTATCCGAAATGGGTTTGACATGCAAAGATTTAACTTCTCCATATCCATTGAAATACGTAAACAAGTCTTTTTCCATCACCTGCAAACGACCAAACGACCGTTACAAGATTAACGCTTCCTTGGACTGGACACTGCTGGCATATAGCTGATATATAACTCATGGACTACCATGTGGTCTTCTGTGTGGCACAACTCATTTTCGACAAAATAATTCTGTCTGGCTGTATCAAGAGGCAAACGAAAATCAATCATCGGATAGATCTTGTCCAAAAATACTTACTATTGCATTCCTTTTTGTTTCTTTTTATTTCAACAGAGCTAAACTTCAATTCTTTCATTTTTTATGAAAAATTTCTTTTTTTTTTTTTTTTTTTATAGTAAATGTACTTTACTCAGTATTTCAGAAAGAAAGTAATTGTTTACATGACGTCTTTGACGTCTTTCCAACTAGGGATGGGAGAATGGTACTTAATATTAATGTGTGTCTGTTACTAATATCGATATTATTAATGTAGTGTTGGTTAAGTTTGAAAAAATTCAATTGAAACAAGAAGAAACAACCTTAGAGTTGATGAAAACAATACGATTGTGAGATAATGGATTGACTATTTTAACATAAAAGCTTGATCTTATCAACATTTAAACAAACTACAGATAAGCAACGTCTCAGATAACGAATATTTCGTAAAAAGAACACATTTTATAGGGGAACAAATTTCACCTAACGAAAAAATGAATCGGAAGGGTGAAACGGATAAGGTAGAAACAACAACAGTCATAGACATGGATTTTTAGGTTCGGTCCACGAAGTCTTTGCCTTTTTATTATATGCAATTTTAGCTAGGACATATTGTATGTAAACTTTTTAATAAGAATGAGCATTGTTTTTGGGATTATTCTTTCTATTTTTATATTTTAGAATTGTAGTCCACAATTAGTTTACAGCGTTGAAATCACGTTAAAATGTTAGAATGTTATAGTTGTTTAAATAGTTTTATTCAAGGATTTACTTTAAATTTACAGCTGTGTCTGTGAGCGTTTCCAAAGGCTATGCTGGTTGTGGTTAATCCTGCACAACGATTTTATACATAAAGCCACGAAACATGCATGGAAAAACCTGAAAACACAATTTAACTTTTACTAAAAATATTTTCATCCGTGAAGAAAAAGAGTTGCAACTTGTAAAAGCTCCAACGAAAAAGATAAAGTTATTTTATTTCTGCTACACTAAAAACGTTTTAAACAGAAACAAAGAGAAGTAAACGGAATACTAAAAATAAAAATATGAATATATGCAATGACAAGGATAATGGAACTCTGTATTGGAACTCTATATATGTATGTATGTAAGTGAATCCTATTAACTCGAGAAATACACTTCAATGGCTAGTGGTAAAATTCATACTTTGTACTTTATTTATTATTCCATTTTCTTTGTTTTTTTCTTTCTTTCAATCCTTCAACTTCATGGCTTCTGCCACCAAGAGGACAACTGCCTTTCAATATATGCATGTGTCCTGTCTTTTTTGTCCCCCCTTTTTACCCATTCGTAGACAACATTGTGGCAAATGTCTGTAGGTCACCCAGTTTGAATGAGAAATCGGACCGAAAAGCATTTGAAATTTAAAATTCATAGAATTTGCATAAATTTACCCATATGAGAGTATATTAAATTACAAAGCAGATTGTCTTGGTTTTATTTTGTGTGTATATTTCTAGATATTATTATATATAGCTCCCTAGGAACTGAAAAAGAAACAGATTATTTAATCTACTCCTGTCATAAGTCAGTTGGTCCTTGGTTCAAAATTCTATCCATTATGTTGGTACTTTATTCATTGTTAAATAAATTTTCATAATCATTTTTATACCCTTGCAAAAAGGGTATATTAATTTTGGTAAAGAATGAAATCAATGTAACGAAAGATATATATGACAACGGATGCGAGGGAAGGGAATTTTTGAAAAAACAGTTCATGTTCTGCATCCTTGAGGACAATCTTGAGGGATTATCAACGTCATAGACATAAAACTCATTTCCCGCTGCGACAATACTTGTGAATTTGATTGAATTTGGTGAATTTGGTGATCTTTCTTTCAATTTTCGTACGATTAATAAAATCTTTGTTTTCTTTTCGAAATGATATTTAAAATAGCGAGTAAAATCAAATATTACTTTTGAAGTCGGTTAGAAATTGACCTGAGAAAACTGTTTGGTTAAATGTATTTTCTGAATGTCTCGAATACCCTTAAGCACGAATCCAGAAAAAGGTCGGGAGTAGTGATGATTAATAATTGCTTCTGCACCATTCGATTATTCAACTATTCGATTATGTGTGCTCATCATCGTAACAGTATCACCACCAAGAAGAATGACTTGCTAAATTTTACTTTTAATCTTAGTAGGCTGACTTTTGGCTATAAAAGGCGCACCAGTCAATCAATACTTTCTCAGTTATTCCTTAGGTGTTCAAGAGTGTCGTCGTAAAGTGTATCGGGTAAAAATATAATTTTTTTTTTGAGTAAATAAATTTAACTACGTTTTCTTTTTTAAAAAAGAACATACATATACACTTTCTCGTCCATTACCATTTTTTTTTTATCTCATTTGTAAATTATGTGATTTTTTATACAGCAGAAAGGATCAAATCCCTAAATGGATACGATTCGGAAAGGACGATGCAGTTTCCGTTCATCGGTTTAATATGGGCAAATGCGAGTTAAACTTTGTGGACATCTTATGCCGGAACTCTGCACTGATTTTCCTTTTTAAATTGAAAAAGGAAAATAGGATTTTTCGCCAACGGGTAAGTCTATTAGTTAGCTATTTCTAACTAACTATTTGAGAAATATAAATGTGTTAATAAAAAAACTCTTACAGCAACTGATTGATACCAGCAGAGATTATCCTTAATTTTTATTTTTTTCCTGTAATATATGAATTCCATCAAGACAAATAAGTGGTCCATTTTTCGATTTCATTCGCCAATTTTCAATTTCCTTAATAATTATATCACAAGATTATAACGTCGTTATTATTGCCCCAAGCTTCGTTGTTGTCATTGCCATTATCAGCCGAGTAGCTATTGAGATGATTGTTTCCAGAAGTTATTTAGTTACCAAACGTATTTTCTTTACAACTGGTAAGTCTTATACGTATTTTGTCTCAGATCGTCAGTTTTTATTATTTACCCAGAACTAAATCGGAATTTTATACAAATTTCTTACAAAGACATTGATTGAACTGCTTCGGTTTCGGTTTGATAGCTGTGGCATAATATCCATATGATTTTTCCTTAATATCCATAAATCCCATCAATCAAAACTATTACAAATCTATGATCTATGACTTAAATGGGCTTGTTCCTTAATATCCTTACAACTCATGGGTAAGTCTATTAGTTTTATGCCTTCAGTTTTTGATATTTACCCGTCAGTTAATCAGAATTTTGTTTAAATTTCTTACAGCAAAGCAGATGCAATGCCAACTCATACAACATTGTGCAAGACTTCTGGCTTTTATTCTCCTTAATTATAATCCTTATCATCGTCCTCGTCGTCGTGTCACTCAATCTTATTGTCCTGATCCTCCACTGAAAGACATAACCGAAAATTAAAAGTTGTTTCTTGATGTGATTTTTGTTTTCTAAGGGGTAACTATAGACTTATTCGGTAATCCATTAACCTTATATGTACAAATATGCACAATAGAAATGTATCTATAAAATTCTTTCAGCCAATAATATTGAATTGTTAACAGATTCTCGTCAATCTCAGGCCATGGTAGTTATCCCCAACTTTGGCCTTGAATTGATTGTTTTAGTCATTTGGTCAAGTAACTGAATCCAACGGATTCGACTCCCAAATATTGACACAATGGCCAGGATTCATCAATATTTGCTATATTTTTCCTTAATATCCTTACAACCCGTTATTACTTTTCAATTGAGTACTACAATATCAGCAAGAGTGTTTGGTAAGAGTATTAGTTAGACACAGATCTTTAGTTTTTTGTTATTTACCCAGAACTAAATCGGAATTTAAATTTTTTTATAGCAAATAGGATGAATGTCCCATTGAATATTCTTTCTTTTTACCGGTGGCGTAGTTAAAATTTTGTTGATTTCCTACAGCAAATGGATTGAATCTGCAAAATTCAATGGCGTTATTCCTAACGTCTTCTATAAATTCTCCTTAATCTTTGTAATCCCAAATCGAATGAATGTGCCATATTGTATCAGCAGATATAATTGAGAGATTGACTGTTTTTGATTAACTCTTGCTCATCCACTGGTTCAGTATATTGGTCCTGTATTCTTTATCTTTACAACTGGTAAGCTTCTTTGCTTTTTAGTTTGTTTTATGCGTAGTTAAAATTTTGTTGATTTCTTACAGCAAATGGAATGAATCTGCAAAATAGTTTAAAGTTAGTATTGTCAATATCCATATCCATATCCATTCTATATAATTGTGGCGGAAATTTAATTGAATTCATCATTATAGACATATCGGACCCCAGTGTATGGGCCGTAGCCACTCCACCGACTCCACTTATTCTCTGGCTATTATTGGCCTTATTTTCCGGTTTTAAAAACTTGAACGAAGGATCATTGGTATCGGCTGCATCATCTGAAAGCACAACGCCCGCTTTATTGTCCAGTGAGAGGCGACTAACAGATGCATTGCTTGAATGGGAACTATTTGAAGATTTTTGCGTCTCGGGTGCATCTGGATCCCAGATAATCTTTCGTTTAATCACTCTTTTATTTTTACTTGTATGGCCGCAGGAGCAAAGCCAAGTGGTTGGCTTCCGTAGGAGACAACCATCTTTTATTGTTTTTCGCCCCCTAGTAAAACTGACACAAGCTTCAAAGAAATAACGGGGAAGAACCAAGAAGAAACTCCTTAAAATTTTGAAAAGAAAAAGAAATAAAATTTTTAACTTAATAAAGTAACGATGTTGTTGACTTTGTGATAGCGATAGCCGGGTGGTAGGAATCGACAATAATCGGAAAAGGTGAAGGAATTTTGGGCTCCGGCTGACAATACAGTATAACGTCCGGCGATGTCCACATCGACACGGACATTGCCTATCAGCACGACATGATCCGGCAGGAATGCACGGTCAAAGAGGATTACTGGTCTGTTGGGCATGACCACTGAACTAGCGACTGCAAGCTGTCTCGCAATCGTGAACGAGACAAACTTCTCGACATTAGACATCCTACAAATCAATATCGTGACGCGAAGGATCGAAGTTAAGCACAAAATGACCTTCGCAGTTGTACAGCTTGTGAAATTCCTTCTTGTTGTTGACAAGGTATAGTATCGAATCAATGAGTTGGAAATGCTCGGTATACTCGGTCTTGTACCTCTCGGTGATAGCGCTATTGAGGGAAATTTCAATATGTGCATTATTTAAAGGGGCTGTGACGTCCTGCATAGAAGTTCTATATTCTTCGACATGATCAAAGTTCCGCAAGTCGCGCCTGCACATTTTAGTCACTGTCCGCACCGGGTCGGGAACGATGTAGACGTAGGGACCGGACTGGAGGAGGAATTTGCCGCAGAAGTAGGGATATTTCAATTTGGCCAACGTTTTTGCCTCGAAATTGAAGAGATCAGCAAATACGCCTGCCGTGTCGTACGAAATGTTATGACCGAAAATAAGATGGTCGTCCCCGGCGTACAAGCCACAAGTAATATTCTCCGGATTATAGACAGCAACACAGGCAGCTTGGTTGATAATGGTGTTACCCAGAAAAGTACTAGCGTCGCCTGAACGTCTTTGGAAATCAACAACCGCCGAAAACCCCGAGCTTCTATCGCTATAAAGACTCCGAACGTGGCTGTTGTACCATATCTCAGCCAAGTACGGGTCCAAACCGAGCTTCATAAACAAAGCGATTTCAAAGATGAGGTAATACGCGGGCATGCTCTTGTCGTATTTGCCGATGTCGTTTTCTACCCGTTCACAGGAGAACAACGTCTCTGCGTCAAAGCGCGAATTTATTTCACACTCGAACTCGTCAGGAGACATGCCGGTGTAAAAAAGAAATTTCGGATTCATAACGGCCAACAGTCGATTACGCAGTTCAACGAAGATGGGGCAAAAAATGGTATTCACGTCCTTAGGCTGAAACGCTATAGTCTGCACACTCTGATACTTGAGTGCGTCAGCGCCGGACGATGGAGCCTTAACCGCTTGTTTGATCATGTATGAAAACAGGTTGTAGATTCGCGTTTCGACCGGCTCTACGGACTGCGAGAGATAACGCAGTACTTCAGGATTATCCTGGGTCGCTATCCAGTTATCTAGAGACTCCACCGACGGTCTTACGGGATGATTTACGAAATCCTCGAAGAGGGTCCTATTCGAAATCACACTTTCGATGTAATTCTCCAAAAGCAACTCGGCAATATATTGCGGAGGGTAACCAACCGCGAGTTTCGGAACGTTACCGTTCCTTTTACCAAACCCAAGAATAGTCTCAAGTTGTGTGGCCGGTCGGCGGGCAGACATCATAGTGCGGAGTGTCGGCCTGAGGGTATCGAAGAGAGGGGCCATGTAATTTGCGCGATCCGTGTCCAGGACGATATTGTCAATCGCTATCTTGATATCTGAGTTTTGCACTATATCAGTATCCTGGGAGTAATCAACGCCAATTGCGGAGGGAAAAGCCATGTCATAGCATAACTGCAGGCTAGCGATGGATCCGTTTCTTTTGTGGACGGCACGAGGTGCGTTGACTTTCGGGTAAGGTAACGGGGCCTGTATCTCCGGAGCCAACGCATATGTGGCATGATCCACGGATTGGAGCAGTTCCTCGGATGAGACGAACCGTATGCTATTCCGCCGCAGTGGGGCGAGCAGTCCACTGATCAGAACACCGATCTTGTAAGGTATGATCGATAGTTTAGTGTTAATGCTCTGCAATCGGGTCACATGCTGTACGTTGAGGTCCTGCATGGGCCCACCGATACGCGTTTGTTTCGACAACGGTTGGCAGACTTCCTCAGCCCAGGCAACAGAGCACAAGCTGTACTTGGACTCGGCGCGCTTTGTGTGGGATCGTCTAGTATCGACGAAAGCCCTGGCAGGCCGGTCGTCGATGACTTGAAGGACCTGGGCTGCGACGGAGACAAGCTCTCCGCAATCTCCGAATCTGACACGAACGTTGCTTGTGACGGGCGGAGACCAAACTCCGGTAAACTTTCCACGTCGCGGTACCCCAGTAGTGCAGTGGGCGAAAGCGGCGGCCAAACCTTCTTCTCTTCTAGGGTGGACAGGAAAGCGAGGGCTGCGGGTGTCATAGGTCGTGTATCTGCAGGAAAGACTGGGCGGGATCGACGCGACAGGAAAGGAAAAAGTCCGGCCAAGCATGCGCCTGTCGCTAGCGATAGAGCACATCAAGCTCTTGAGGTAAGCGTGCAAAAGCTCGAGACCAAAGATTCTTTTACAATCCACATGCGGGAGCAAATATGGGTCATCAACTGTCCGGGAGGATAAGGCGCAGTCGAACCAATATCGCCAAGGCGCCATTGCGTTAGTGGCCCGCGGTAGTAATAGACCAGGGCCGACGTAAGTAAGCCTATCCCAAGAGAGGCAGGTAAGAGAAAATTTGTGCGGATCGGCGCGGGTCCTGCAAGCTTCAGTCCTCGATAAAAATCGTCGGTCATTGTAGGTAGTTTCAGATCGCCGCCGATACGCAGACCCACGCCGTGTAACATTCTCCTTACTTGAGGCTGATTAACACTAGCTGCCTTCATTTCATCATTGTTTCGAATAATCTCAGCTTTTTCTCCTGTCATCGCACCGGCAATAAATTCGGTGAGGGCGTCAGCGGATGGGGCAACTGTAAAATATGTGAGAGAGTGCCTGTGGCGTTATTCCTAACGTCTTCTATAAATTCTCCTTAATCTTTGTAATCCCAAATGGAATGAATGTGCCATATTGTATCAGCAGATATAGTTGAGAGATTGACTGTTTTTGATTAACTCTTGCTCATCCACTGGTTCAGTATATTGGTCCTGTATTCTTTATCTTTACAACTGGTAAGCTACTTTGCTTTTTAGTTTGTTTTATGCGTAGTTAAAATTTTGTTGATTTCTTACAGCAACCATTTGCTCCATATTGAATCTGCAAAATTCAATGGCGCTATTCCTATCGTCTCTTATGAATTCTCCTTAATCTTTGTAATCCCAATATTTAGATGAACTTGATTATAATGGCGTTTCGGACGTCTGCAGTAATAGCTCAAAAATTTTGGGTTTCGGGTCATCCGACTTTATTTTATTTTTCCTTATCAATATATCAACGAAACTTTCAGTATGGATTATACTCAAATACCCTAACCAAGAGGAGAACGGCCCCTTATCTTATTCAACCATTTCAAGTTCAATAAATTATTCCACGGAAGCCATAATTTTTTTTTTTTTTTTTTTGTACAAGAAAATAAACAAATGTTAAATAAAATGTAATCTATATATGTATTTAAAATATTATTTCTTTAACGTAAAGTTTTTGTGGAATGACGAGTATCAGAGTCAATCGATTGATGGGACCTTTTACATATTTCTTTTTCTTTTCTCTTTTATTTACACTCTACTTTGCGGGAATATTTTCCAAATGAATTTATTTCTTCCAAACAAATTTCCTTTACTGCACAGTTTGTATATCTCGGATTCAGCCGGATCGGACGACTATATCATATAGCTCCCATAGAAAGTGACTTTTCTCAATAACTTCGTTATTTTGGTTAGTTTGTTACACCTATAAATGACTGTGCCGAATTTTATAAAGATCGGAAAGGAGGAAAGAGTTACCAAAAAAATTTACAAGGGTATACGAATTTTGACGCGGTCGAAGTTAGCCCCGGCCTTCTGGTTTAAATTAACTTTAGTTTAACTAAATTATTCTTTATAAATGTGACACAATTTAGAAAATTAATTTAGTGCCAAAAAATAAATTCTTGTTTAAATTTTTGTTGTACCTAAATTTAAATTTCATTCATTTCCCGCTCAGAAAGAAAGCTTGATTAGTTAGTCTTCCGTTTTGGCCAACAAACTGGCAAAGACTGACTAAAGCTAGCATCCTGATAATCCTGTGGATGTTGTCTGACAGCGTGTTCCCCCTTTTTGTTTTATTAGTTGTTGCTTTTCATGCAACATTTCCATGCATATACCAAGGAGTTTGCGTAGTGAATTTGAAAATAATGGGAACAGTGTGTTAGTGGAAACCAAAATTTATATTTGGTTCATTTCATGTTGGATTTTTGATTTATAATACTTGAGATTGTTCTGCAAAGGCTAATGCAGGCATAACATACATGTTACAACCCACAAAGTTAATCCCTAACGAAAGCGTCAAAGTCATGCCCCTTATGAATTCCTCCCGTTGACCGACCATGGCCAGCTAAAAAGGATTTGCTCCATGTTAAGCCTCATGTCAGCAAGCGTGAAAAGTCAACTCTTAAAAATGAAATATTGTTTAGCGGGTTGGTGGGCAAATTGCGGTATGCGGTTAGACCCCAAAGCCTCCCCAAGATCCAGTCCCATCTCTTACATAGCCCCTTTAGTTTCACTCTCTGTGTGTATGTATGTGTATGTGTGTGTGTCCAGTCGTGCGCAATTGTGCGATTAGCCTAATGAGGTGTGCAGTAGCTGGAGAAGCAAGAGAGCTGGTCCAGTACCACCAAACGCCTGCCTGATTGATGGTCGTGATTATTCAGTCCTGTCAGACCTATCCCTTGGCCAATGTTGTCCATTTCCCAAACCATTCTCTGTGTTGAATGTTATTATCTGTCTCATCCCAGGCACAAAAAATAACCCAAATTCAAAATAAATGCAACAAAAAGCAAAAAAACGAAATGAAATCAAAATACATTTTTGGCTTTGTGGCTGGCGGCAAGCTGCATGTGTAAAATTACCCAATTTGAAATGCATTTTCGTTGCATTAGGTGCTGTCAGACCAGGGGCGACAAATTTGCATATTATCCATCCAACCCATTCCAGGTCAGACCTTCCATACAAAAAATTCGGGTGGGACACCTGCCACACATATGTGCATAGCCACAGGGGGAGGTAGGTTCAGAGGTGCAATGAAGCAGTGGGTCGCTCGACAAATGCTGCTGCACATTTAATGGCAAACGATGATGGGTGAAGCGAAAAAAAAAGAAGACTCGGCAAATGCTGCAAGGGTTCCATTAGCCAAAGAAAACGTTAGATATGAGCATGTTTTTAAGCCAAATGCATGTTTGGCCTCCGTTAGTTACCTCCAAAGTAAAGTGGCTAAGTTGTTTTGATAGCCAAAAATGATTCCTTCCGTTAAGTGAAACCCCCAGCCAGTCAAGATCCAAGCAAAGGCTATACATACATATAAGTCTGTATATATACCTTTTTATATTCCAATATATTACCTATACCACCATTGGAGCACACACATATTTAAATAGAAGAGGGTCGTTTGGCAACTAGGTAAATAACTTTTTAAAAGAATTCTTTTTCTTCGTTGTTTTATTTTGTATAGTCTACTTTTAGGTTGAACATTTTTCACTGCTTGATACAGTTTAACTTTTCTAAAAGCTAAATAGAGTTGCTCTTAGTAAAATTCATTCTCATTTAGCTCACATTTTAATAATGTTTAATTCTTTTTCCATCACGTTCAGCGGCAACTTCTAAAATGACACTCTAGATTGGGTTGTCATTCTTTCCATTCGCTTTAGTTCATCAATTAACAATTTATTTGGTTTAATTGGGAAAAATTTTAGAGTTTAGAATAGACTGACAATGACAATCAATTTGATGTAATAATTGCTTGTCTGATAATTATTTGTATTGAGTGAGATATTGCATCATTGTTTATGAAGAGTATAGCATAAATTTTAGCAGTCTTACCCATGTAAACAAACAAATAGCTCCATAGCTATACACTTAGTTTTAGTTTTAAATGGTAGAAGAATATTTTGTTCAAAATTGCAAAAAATGGAAAAGCAATTGTGCCTTGTACCTTATGTTCTATTCTATATTAGCCAAAGTTCCTTTTTAGTGCCCGTTTCTTCGATCAATCCTTTTCACTAAAGCCAAAATCAAATTAACTCCTAAATAAATACAGTGAAACCTCGATATAACGAACTTCGTTATAACGAAAAACCCAATATAACGAATTTTTTGTTAAGTCCCTTGTTATACTAAGGTTTTACATTTCAGTACCTATAGCGAATCAATAGATATAACGAATAATTTTGCGATCCCCCTCAGATTCGTTATATCGAGGTTTCACTGTATATATAATTGGTAAACCTGAGTTATAATATTCATATTTTGAAATCAAAAATATATCTTTTTTTAAATACTTTCATGTAGTAAATTTTAATATATCCTTTAAACGTTATTACTAAAATGGTTTCCTGTTGTAAGTATCTGAGTTTTCCCTTTTTTCAAGCTCCAACTTTAATGTCAACAACTCAGACTCTGAAACTTCACGGAATGCACGGAAATGTGACTTAAGAAAATCAAAATTTTTAACTTTTTGCATGACTTATTGATTAACAATTCGTAGCAGAAAATATGTTCTTTTCGTTAAGAACAAGGTAAGTAATTGATATTGGCTCACAGTGAAGAAATGTGGGTACATTTTTGGGATGTTAGGGCATTATATAAATTACTCTTTATATTGACTATTTTGCTTTGCAGAATGCATTCTCTATTGCAGGAGATAAAAGTGAGGAGAATGTGTGAATACGTGCCCCATAATCAAGCCACCTTTCGGCATGGGAGAAAAACATCATAAAATATGAATACAGAACACTTTTCACATACATACGTGAAACACAAGAGCATGAGCAAGAGAATGATGATGATGACGATAATGATGATAACGAAGAAGTTTTAATTGCTTTTCCGCATGCAACTTGTTGTGAGAGTCTTCGATTAAATTGTCATGGTAGTTTCCCCACCCATGAGCAAATCCACATCCTTTTCTCCATCGTTGTCCTCCTCCTGATTTCAACCGCACCCTCGACGCACTGCATCCTAACACACACACACACACAAAAACGTGCACTTTACTATAGTATTTATGTGGCAAGTTTTTGAGATTATTTGATGAATATACAACATCCTAGTCCATAAAGAAAGACATGTGACAGGAGACTGACTCTAGCAACTGGAATGCTATAAAGTTGACAATCCTTAGAAGCTGTCACTATTCTCCAGCTCCCCGACCCAAACCATTCCCCCTATCCCGTTCGCATCGCACTATATGCAGCATAACAAACAAGTATAAAATATTTATACCTTAATCAGTAGAAACTTGCTGCCTAGAGGCTGATGATGGAGGCCGCAAAAACTTCATTGTCAGAACTTTGGCTGAACTTTGTTAGCCAAAAATTTGATGTTAATTACTTGTCGGCCTTGTTGTTGTTGGGAGTGTGGGTGTGTGTGTGTGTGCAAAACAAAAAGGACTCAAAAACTAATACAACAAACTAACACAACTCATTTTGGGGTTTAGCCATGAAAAAAAACACAAAACAAAAAAACCACAACGCAAAATAATAAAACTACTTGAAACATTTTCTTTAATAACATCATTTTTCATTCAGTTTTATTTGCGATCTACCTTTAGGGATTGAGATAAGTTCCAAGGATAGCCATGCTATTGGCTGCTCGTTAACACACACACACACACACAATCCATAAAGAATTGAATCGAGTTCTGCTCTTGACATTTACGTAGCTGATAAGGCATGGCAAGTCAGTAGGATTCTTATCCTAACCAGAAGGAAGGATGCAACTGCTATAAGGCAGGGGTGAATGAAACATGTCGTAATCATTTGCGCCAGTTGTCTTAGCGTTGAAAGATGGCCAAAGCAAAGGATGCAAGCAACATCTTCATTCTCATTCTACGTTAGGCCACAAAAACACCCACAACCACAAACACATACATTATAGTACAACAAAACAAAAAAACTAAATGGATGAATAGTAGGATTGTGCTGTATTGTTGTTGTTTTTGTTGGGGGGGAGGTGTTGGTCGGTTGGGAGGATGTGTGGTAAATGCACGTGCAAAACATCAAGCTATGCAATTTCGCAAATTGTCTTGAAAATGTTAGAATGCTGCTGCATTTCATTCCGGACTTTTATCCCTCCTCCGTGTATAGAAACTTAGGACGGGGAGGATCTTAGAGGAGAATTATGACAGTGCTAGTTGAGTTTGAGGTTGATGCATCTATGGCTATGCATGGCTGGGAATTCGGTTTTCGTTCAATGTGCAGGTCAGCAATAAAAGTTCCCTTTTTTTGGCCAAAAAAAACCCAGAGAAACACACAAACTTAAAGAGCTTCAAGACAATACAAAAAGCAATTTGCTGGGCCAAATGCGCTTATTGGCATATACACCACAAAAATATACATATATACACACATACATACAATGCTTTGCATATATCTACAAGGACGGACTTTGGGGTAGTTGAAAGGAGCTAAACTATTGAGTAATTAACAAGAATTCCAAGGCTTAAACTGATAAGGAAGGTATGAAATTCATTTTTGAATTTCAATAGAAATAGTCAAAGTGGCACACATAAGGAAGCGCCCAAAATAATTGTCTTCGAGAATGTTACATTTTTAGATAATAAATGAAAAGACATTGATATTAGTTCTTGTCATTATTCCGCTCCTGGCTTATGAATACAAGGCAAAAGCATCAAAGAGCCTACCGGAAAAAGGCTTCGTTTTCTCTGTAGCGAACAATCAACCAACTCAACTAACTTGGTTAATTGCATTAAGGGCAAAAGGAAACTTATGAATGTATGTATGTATATGTAGATGTAAATGTACTTATGTATGTATTATATTACCAAGAGCACTTCATTTCGGACACAGCTGTTCATTTTCATAGTTACAAGAAGTTTATTCGTCAGCTGCAAGACGAAAATTGGCCATGGGCAAGACGAACAAGAAGTAGAAGTGAAAGTAGTAAGTAGTAGTACTCACAAAAGTTTTTTAAGGCAATGGTCGTCATTGTTGTTATTATTGAATGGAAACCATCTGTCGATGGAGTTTAATAATTAACTATTACGACTGACTATGAATATGCATTTAAACTTTAATATGGCTTTTAATTTAATTTATGTTCCTTTATAGTTTTTTTTTTTTGTTGGCTTGCTAATTAAATGAAGCCAATATAATAAAATTGAATTGTTTAATAAACATAATGCAATTAGTTTTTGGAATGGACAAGAATACGTTAATTTTAATGGAGACTCAACAGCGGCGATTCTAGAATGAAAACTCTTTTAGTCATTTCGGTGTTGGAAATGGGCGATTCACAATTCTTTGGCTAAAATTTGTTAGTTTGTAGGGTAAAAATCGATTGTGAAATTGGTTCAGATCACTCTTTGTAAAAATTGCTAGGACGTGTTTGATAGTCCAGTTGTTAAAGACAAAGGAGTATTGTTTAGTGTTCGAATTGTTAGTTTAATACTTATCTAATTAAAAGTTAAATATAGAAAAGATTCTAGCCCTAGATCGAACTAAGAAATTTTCCACTTTATATTATTTGCGGTCATTAAAGTCTATAAATGTTATAGGAAGAAAAAACTATAACTTGAAAATTAATGATAAATTTTCTATTACCGCCCACCACTTAAGTGACTTTTGCAATCTTTGACTACTTGTGGGCAAGTTCCTTTACCGGAAACAGTCAGCCGAAAAGCCAGCTTAACCACCAACAACTTCAGGTCCCAGGGGCAAGAGCTTAATACATTGAAGCAGAGCATTTCTACACATAAAAAATGATTACTTTTTAACCTGCCCTGTCTTTATGAAAAGGAAAAGTAATTGTATTTCTATTATGCAAGCCTCGTGGTCACCAGGAAATGGAAAAGTAATTGCATTATGCATAATTAAAGTATAAATAGTTCATGACTTGACATCTTTTTAAACCTTGCTGCCCAAAAGACAAAGAAAAAGGATAAGTGCAAATGTTTTATTTGATTTATAGTAAGGGTTAGAATAAATAAAAAGGCACAAAGAGGATTACATTTTAAGACCTTTGGGGTATAGTTCTTTTGTATGCCAGATATTTGGTTTGTTTTCCAATTCGAATGCCTTATGTTTGATTTCAGCGATTTGTGTGGACGATCTTTTCCAGGAAATTAACTCCGTTAGAGGTTTCAATATGAGAAAATAGAAAATCTCGGCCAATGAGATGACACTGAAACCCATAAAAAGTCCCATCACGCCTCCAATATTAGCTGAAACGGAATCAATTAAACTCTTTTGTGTATCAAAAACTGCCAAATACTTACACAAGAATTCAGTTAGGCCTATGTAAACATTTTTCATGTTGCCATAGTAGACACTTTCCCGATAATAGACATTCATCACAGCAATATTGTCCCTTAGATAAACCTTACTCATATTGCCCACCAAAGGATTGGCCATTTTGAAGTTCCGGCTGGCCAAGGGAAAGGGAAAACCACTAGCCATATAAGTGAGGTCAAAACAACTGGGCAAACATAGTTTTCGACACTTGGCCCAATTGGGACGCATCTCAGAGCGTTGAGCTTGTTTCACACAAAATGTATCCCTCATCAAACAGATGCTGGCATTTTCATAGATCTTTGGATAATCAAAGGGCAGACAAGAGCAGGATTCATAAAGATACATGGCCAGACATTCATTCTCACAATTTCGACGTGTGTAAATTTCATAGAACAGCAAAGTCTGTTCATTCCTAAAAAACACATTGACGACGATCCCGAGAAATTGATCTTATAGCTGAGACGGCTTCACCACGATTAACCTCTATGCGATAGTTGGTCTCATGTCCAATGGCAGTGATGAGACCAGCCTCCTTGACACTAGGCACCTCTATGGGATTATGGAAAAAGACCTGCAGATGAAAATTCTTTTGTGAAGTCCACCAAATATCCTTTTATATATAAATGTTTACCTTAAAGCCTGGTCCATTTGTCGAGGAACAATAATACTCATTCAATTGGGCATCCATAACTACAGTGAAACCCAATGAAATGCCTGGTCCTAGTAAAATATTTGAATTCAATTGATTATAGTTTAAAATGGTTTTATTTTATTTACCAATTGCTGCACGAGGATAATACTTTTCGGGTAAGACATTTGGATAACCTGTTTCTGGATTCCATTTCACGGGCACAAAACCAAGACCATTTGTTAAATTTCGAGTGCTCTTTAGTCTAAAGATAAAACTTGGTACTTTAAAATGTATTTCTTTACTGATTTAGACTCACTCTGTTTTGTATAGAAATTCTGGTGGTAGAAAATTGAAAACACAACATAAACCCTCATCGGTTATAATGGCACGAAATAAATCCATGCAATCATATTGTATGGAACTAAATCGACAATAGAGCAACATTTGTTCACAGGGCTGTGAGTTTGCGGCAACAAATTCGGAAATTTTTAATGTATTATTTCTCAAGGAACTCGCAAACGCGGATGAATCGTCTTCAAATTCATCTGAATCCTCATTGCAGAGGAGTTTTAATATGGCACTCTCCTTGGAATCTCTATAAAGATAATCTAAACCTAAGTAGACAACTATAGATGAGAACATTATGAAGACTTACTGTTGATATATATCCACTTTACTGCGCAGTACTTGATTCATATTACAAATGGTTATGGCTGGAAATGGTACCTTCAATATGGACGTGGCATGAGGACTAATGCCAATGATAACTGGTGTGCTCTCCCACTTGATATAGATATTGGTTATCAATTGGCAAGTCATCACAAAGGCAGCCACAAATGAGCAGAGAAAGAATAATCTGAAAAAAAGAAAAGGAATCCCATATATAGCCACTGATTTGATGAAATCTTCCTGTTTATACCTCTCCCAATTGCTTAATTTGGCATCACCTACAAATTTCAGACCATGTAGACCAGTTTCTTTCAAAAATATAACGAGACTTTTCTTAAAACTTCTGTAGAGAAATTTATGCGTGGATAATGGTTTCTTAGACTCAGCCATGTTGAAGTGTTAACAAGAAAGTATTCAAAACTGAAGTGTCATATCGTGGAATCGATACCTTAACTAACTAAATTTATATACAATTTAGTTAATTACATTTTGAATTTAATCACTTAGTTATAAGACTTCTTTGGAGGGGGCCTTAGAACCTGCTTTGGATATATGTATATAGTTGGAGAGATAAGGTAAGGCAAGTCGGATGTTTATTTCCATTTCCCTTGTCGAAGCATATTGGGAGCTTTAAAGCTTTGACCCATTGTGCTGCCGGCAAAAGAGAAAAAAGCTTGCCACCGCACGTGATGACCGACAAGTAGTCACTTAGCCCTCCAAACATTTAGTTAATTTCTCGACACGAACACGATCAGAAGTATGAAAATACGTGGTAATCCTCTACCGAGACGTCTCATTGATGTTTTGTGTTTCCTTCTAATTGGAATATTTCTGCCAATTGTATTTGTCTTTGAGATTTGTGTGGTTTTGCCGGCATTCCATGAGGCCGGAGGCTTTTGGCATACATTCACATTTCTGATGGCCATGTTTTTGGTATTCAATATTAAGGGCAACATGATTGCCTGTATGATGATTGACACCAGTGTCGATGGTGAGTCAAAGTCTCCGCCCCTTCCACTTGTGTGTTAAAGTTAAAGTACATTTCTTGTTTTTGCAGTCAAGCAACCGGTTGATCCAAAGTGGCAACGTTATTGCTCCGTATGTGAACGTTTGGCTCCGCCTAGATCGTGGCATTGCAAAATCTGCAAATGTTGCATACTGAAACGTGATCATCATTGTCTTTATACTGGCTGTTGCATCGGCTATCTGAATCATCGTTACTTTATGTGTTTTATCTTCTATTTGTTTGTTGGTGCCACATATGCCTTGGTCTATAATTCCATTTACATGTATATTCTACAATATCATGTCTATGGCACTTGGTTGACCCTGTTGAAACTAATTTGCCCCATGTTGATGTTTGTCACGGGCAACCTCTGGACAAATATGTTCCTACTATTCTATAGTCTCAATATATTGGCCTTGCTTTACGGTATACTCCTTCTAGGCTATCATGTACCCATTGTCCTTAGTGGCCAAGTTTCAGCTCATCGTAAATCAAGAGAATATGACAATGGTTGGCTTATGAATTTGAAAACAGTTTTTGGCGAACGTTGGCGTTTGGCTTGGCTGTCGCCTTTGATTCGCAGTGATTTACCCGACAATGGCTACAATTGGATGACAAAGTCTGAATAGAATTAATTGTATAAGACTGACTGACTTAAATTAAGTTGTATTCTAGACCGCCATAGATCAGAATGGTAATTTTAATTGGCTGCCAGTCTAAATACAAATTATATTTTAAGCGTATGGTGGTGAAATTGTAACCAACTCCTCCTTGATGTATGGAGATTAACATCTTCTCACAATCCAATTCCACTTGACTCTCATCAAAGACCAAAATCAATGTAATTTTAAAGTTTAATCTATCCTGTAGGGTTAAAACATAAAGTTATTAGTACCATTTTGGATTAAGTAACATGTAAATAAAGATGAAAAACATACCTCCTGTATGTAGACAATATCGTAAATATGTTGCGAATTGCTTGTAATATTTTCACTAATTTCTTTTTCATAAATGGGCACCGATTCGGCCTGCATGTAACCAAATTGCATGGAATAGCCGAATATGGAATCAATTAAATGCAAAAAACTAACAAAGCAAATGATGCTGACTCTCATGCCGCCAAATGAAAACTATTCTTATCACCACAGAAATGAAATGAAATGAAATGAAATAATGATGAGCAAATTATTGAATTGAAGAACAAACAATACAAACCCAATCATCACCCATTAAAATGATAAGAACAATTTTGCAATTTAGATAAAAAATTAGAGTAAATGGAAAAAAGACATTTAACTTTTCATTTATTGCTCCAAATTCATTTTGCGTATCTCCGATTTGGTCTCATTGTTACGGTATACACGATGATAACTGGTCAATTTACCCAAAGAGGATATAAAATTCTCATCGTGGGTAATGATAATAAGCATAAAATTGGATTGCGATTGCCGCTCATCGACAATTCGATTGAGAGCATCACAAAGGGATGTGATATTGTCGTGATCCAAATTGGTTGTCGGCTCATCAAGAGCCAAGACAGCACAATTGCTGCTAAATGTCTCCGCTAGAGCCATGCGTATGATAAGGGATGCCAAAACCCGCTGGCCCGCACTGCAGCGTCCACGCATTTCGATCTCATTATTATTTTTCGACTGAATCACACGATAATTGTAGCTCTTCCGACGATCGGCCAGTGTATCCTTGTATTTGCCATCCTCTATACCCTTACTCTTATCATCTTCGGTCTTGACCTCGATGTAGTCAATATCGTTGCCACGATAGACCATACGCCAATATTCACGTATTAATCGATTGATCTTCTCCATTTTCTCTGAATGAAATTGTATCAGGGCCCATTCCAGAGCCAGACGATGTTGACCCAGGTCTTCAATGCTGCGACGCGTCACATGCAACTCGAAATTGGCTTTGCGATAATTCTTTAGCGACTCTTTATATTTGGGCTCATTGATTTCCCGCTGCAATTTCTGCAATTGACTATTAATCTCGCCCAGCTGGCCAAGAAGTTCGCCTTTGCGTACAGTAGCTGCATCTCGCTGTTTGGTTAACTCCTGTTTCTCTTTGCTTACACCACCGAAATCTAAACTACCCAATTGCCGGCTTAGATCTTTACAATTTTCACTCAGCTTGACTTCCTTTTCTTGCAACTGTTTCAGCTCACGATTATCCCTGAGATCTCGTTCGACAGTTTGCTGATTTGCGCATTTCATTTTAATCGTTTCCAATTCCTTACTCTTGCCTTTGATTTCGGCGTCCTAAAAGCAAATATATTAGATGTTTTCAAGGGGGAAATTTACTCAAGGCTAAAGTTCACCAGTTTGGTAAGATCTTCTTTCATGGCATTGATGGAGCTATCATGTTTCTTAATCTCATTTGCAATATTCAATTTGGCATAGTCCAAAGCCTCCGTATTTAATCTATTTAATTCGAATTAATGAGGTTAGTAACCAATTTCAAGCAAAATTCTTTCATCTACCTTTGTATGTCCTGATCAGCACTTTTGTATGAATTGAGTTTGCTAGTCAACTGATTTAATTTGGCACGTTCTTGCTCCTTTAAGCGGCTTTTCTCTTGTATAGAAGAGGTAAGTTTCTGCTTTAAAGGTTGAATTTTAGACTTCAGTTCACTGATTTCCGTAGTTATGGCAACAAGTTGGCGTGTAAGCTCATCCAGACGATCCTTTAGTTGAGGCAAGCTTTGGACTCCTTCTTGCAATTTGATTTGCTTGTCTTTAAGACTAGCAAACGGGAAAAGGTTATATAAATTATATAATTACATGATTTTTAGTTCATAACTTACTTATTTTTAACCTCTCGCAAACGATTCAAAGCATCCATTTGTTGTTCCAAATTATGTTGACTGGACTCCAAGGTCTTACGTTCAGTGTCCAGCTCTTTGGATACCTCTGATTTCTCATTTTGCAAGGCATCCATTGAGACGCTGGAATCATAGTTATCGGGCAATTTGCTTTTAGCTTGTTCCAGCTCTCTTTTAACTCTGACGGACTCTTTGAGTGCTTCATCTAGAAGAGACATATCGCCCAACATGGAATTGGCCAATTCCATATTCTGTGTTGGTTCTGCAATGAGAGCCATCAGTGTTTCATATTCACTGACCGAATCGCCTAGCAACTCTTCGATTTTATGTAATTCTTCTTTCTTTTCTGGAATGGTTTTCTTTAATTCTGTAACTTTCGTTATGCTAGGCCTGATTTGCAACAGGTTTTCATATTTTAGTTGCTCGGCTTTTAAGGCCTTAGAGGCTCTTTCAATGTTATCTGGCAACTTTTGAATTTCATCTGTCAATTCGTAGCTCAAATCGGAAGCCTAAGCAAAAGAGATTTTAATTATGATCAAGTATTCAGTCTTTAAATTAATGTCAACCAACCTCATCGCCTGACATATTATGATGGCACAAAGGACAGCAAGGCTCCTCATTGATTTTCTGAATATATCTGTAAAAACATATAACAAATGACTATAACTCTAGAGGAAATCGATTCGTTCTATTTACTTGTTGTACATGGCCTCGGCGGATGTTAATGCACCATGTTCGAATTGTAATTTGGATATGTTTGCTTTGCTACGCTCCAGCAGCTCCTCATATGGAGTGGAATGGCATTTTTGATAAATCAGTTCTTCTGCCTCCTTCAACTCCTTTTCCATGCGTGATATATCACCCATAATATTCTTACGTTTAATTTCACAAGACTGTTCTTTAAGTTTCTGTGCATTGGCCTTCTCATTGAGCTCTCGTATCTCACGGCGCAGTGAGTCGTAGGAATTCTGCAGGGAGCGACGATAATTGTTTGTTATTGGCTCCTTGAAGAATTTACTGAAATTTTCGCTATGACGACTGCGAACACGCTGAATCTCTTGAGTTTTCTTTTCCAAGTCTTTTTCTTTAAGATTTATCTCGGCCATCAGCTTGGACATGGAGCTGAGGAATGTTAGTTGTTTATCCAGCTTCTTAAAACGTTCTTGTTTCTCTGCAATGCTTGACTTTTTATCGGCTATAATCTGACGACAGGCTTCCTGATTGAAATTCCGTGTTGTTCGCTCATATACTTCATCTGCTTCGGTTATTTGCTTCTCCAATAGTTTCAATTGATGCATAGAAGTCTCAATCTGCTTGATTTTTACTTCTAGGGAACCGCTTTCCTCTTCACTCACCACCTTCTGTTTCTCCTGTGCAGTGATTTGTTGCTCCGATTTGCTGAGCTCAATGCGAAGTTCATCAATTTTCAGTTGCCTGCCTTGATCCGCCTTATCGTTGCGATCACTCTCCTCGGCTATTTCACATTGTTTGCCTAGCAGAACTCCTTCAATATCCTCGAGAAGTTCGCTCAATTTTTCTGGTTGTTTGCTTAGATCCCCTTCGATGGGTATGAGCAATTGTTGGCTTAGATCTTTCAACCGTTTCACCAACTCTGCCTTGCAGGATTGCTCGCTTTGTTGTTGCTGTTGGGCTAGCAAACGTTTCTTTTCCTGACTGGTCAGGGCTTTTTGCAATTCTCCTTCTGATTTTGTTAGCTTTGATAGTTGCTCTTCGAAATCTGATCTTTGATATTTAATTTCCGACATTCGCTGATCAAAGTTACGTATCTCTAGATCCAACTCCACTAGAGAACCCTCGAAAAGTGTTTTGATCTTTTTGAAATTGTATTAATTTGTTCCTTGCAGTTTTTGTGCCTGAAAATCAAATACAAATAAGTTTTCAATAAGAATTAATTTAGACTAGAATGATTCAACGCACTTGGTCTCCATTTCGACTTGTTGAGCCTGATATTTGCCAACCTCAAATTCGATTTTACGTATTTCCAAGAGTCTTTCATCAATAGGTTTCACATCATCCTCACATTTTTGGCACTGACTCTTTATGTCTTCACATTTCTCTTCGGCTTTTTGCAGATTTAAGCTTTTGGCCTCCATTTCCTGTTTCAGATAGGCAATATGCTTCATTCCAGCCTCTAGAATAGGTTTACTGTTAAATTACTTAGTTCTTATTACCTACACCATCTTACCCATCACTTTAAGTGCATCTTTGGCTTCCTTCCGCATTTTGATAATTTTGTCCAAAGCTTTGTTGTATTCGGTTATCCCGAAAATGGCATCGAATTTCTCTTTTAATTTCTTGGCCTCATCTAGTGGCCAACTGGAATCCTCTTGATGGCACAATAAGACATTGTTTATAATAGCCTCGGATACACCCATAAAATCCGATATGGTAACATTGATATCCACAGTGCGTCCACTCAAGGAATCTAAATTGCTACTACTGCTGGCCCCTGGGGCGCCGGAGAGAAAATTAACCGTAGAGTCCATTTTAGCAAATGAAGGTTTGCCATTCTTATGGGCCACCTTCATGGTACGACAAACGGAGATTTGAGCACCGCGCTTATCGCGCACTTGAACCTTTACTTGTCCCAAGGACTCATTTAGACCAAATATTTTGGGGTCATGGACGAAATTCTTGCCCTTATCACTTCCTGGTGGAAACTCACCGGTTAAGGCATGTTTTAGGCATTCTATTACAGTGGTCTTGCCGCATCCATTTTGGCCCAGAATTAAAGTAACCGGAGATGAAAATGTTATTTCCTATAAAATATGCATTTATTATGAACCTTGGATGAAAATTGGGAGGAAAAGCTCACTTGTCGATCTTCCGCATTCGATCCGAAACTACGAACGCCTTGAATGGATAGTTTTTCTATTGACGACATATCAACGAGACATTCAATCCTTCGGCGAAATCCAAATAATTTCACAAACCTAAGAAAAACGCAATTTTTGCCGGGCTGAACCAGGGCTCCAACTCAATCGCTAGACAATCGATTAAAACCAGAGCAAACCGATTTTTTTCTCCATCTGGCAGCACTAGTAAAAATTCACATCTGGCATCTCTGGTGGAAATTCCTCAGCTGGAGCTCTTATTTAACTCTGAGATCGGGAAATTGTGAATGGAAAAATGTTTCGAAGGCAAGTTGCAAGTCTCTCACGCCTGCAGCACCTGCAGATGTCCACGAACGCGGCACCAGCGCCGACCTCAACAACAGCATCATCCAGCGAAGCAATCAGTGAGTTTCGCACTGCAGTAACCAATCCCGGCGAGCATTCGGCGCTGCATGTGGCCAAATTCTATACCATCCCAGTGGAGCAAAAGAAGAAAATCTTTGGTGGCGGCGGACTTCCCAAGCAGTATGAGCAACAGATAAAAACCTTTAACGAAGCCTGCCTCATGGTCCGGTCACCGGCATTGGAACTGTTGCACTACATCCAGAATGCCGACCTAAGTAAGCCGGCTGTGCGCTATGTTGTGTATGGCGCCAATGGAGTGGGTAAAACACTTACCATGGCCCATGTGATGCACTATGGATCACTGAACGATTTCATGCTTGTCCATGTGCCTTGGGTTCCCAATTGGATGAAGAGGCCGAAGGAGGCAGCCAATTCATCCACCCAAGAGGGATTCATAGACTTGCCGTTTGACGCCGCCGCCTGGTTGGTGCATTTTAAGACACAGAACTTGAAGCTGCTGCAGCAACTGGAACTGAAGACAAGCAAGGAATATGTCTGGAGTAAGCGAGAGAGTACACCGGCTGGCTCTACCCTACTGGAACTGGTCGAGCATGGCATTGCCCGCATAAAGTATGCCTCAGAGACAACAGCAGCATTGATTTCCGAAATCAAGCAACTATCGAATGCCGGCAAATGCAAGACCATGGTTATAATTGATGGTTTCAATGCGTTCTTCCATCCCGAAACTCGCATTTTCTCGGACAACAAACAGAGGGTGACTCCCGATCGGATTACTCTGACCCAGCCTTTCCTCGACATCACCTCCTATGACTGGACAAATGGCATTTGCATATTGTCCGTTGATAAAATAGCCATGACCGAAGGTTATATGGCATCGCATATGCCCAGATATTTGCTTGGCAAGGAGGGCTTTGAGCATTTGGATCCTTTTATTCCTGTACATGTGGACAATTACACGGACAAGGAGTTTTATAATTATATAAGTTACTATTTGGATCGCCATTGGATTAGCAAAACACCGCCAGGCTTCGAGGAACAATTAAAATTTATGAGCAATAAGAATCCCTATGAGTTAATGCAGCTGGTCAAGGGCTTGTAGAGCGTAATGATATGTATATTGTTAGTTCAAATAAATCGAAAAATTGATTTTTGTTAAAAGAAAAAAGGATCTAAGCATTGAATGTTGTGATTTACATTAATTCAATCAGTTAATTACCCATCGGAGGTCGCTTAAACAGAAAATTGTAGACTATGCTAGAGAAATATTATGTTTATATTACAAAAGTCTCTCTCCAATTGTGGTAATTGCTTTATGCTTATGTTTTATGTCACTGAAGACCGAATTGTTTAATATTAAGTGTTTAATTATAGTCACATTCTCCACTTCTTCACACTTTTCATCCATCTCTAGGGACTCCTTTACCTTCAGTTTGTTTTTATAGATAGATATTAACCCATTCAATCTCTTGGATTGGGTCTATTTATTTTTAATCCTTTGTTGTCTTCCGTTCCTAAAAACAGAAAAAGAAAGTTTCAGGATTAAATTTTCATCCTCCTTTTCATGTTCCTCAACTTAAGTTACTCTTCGACCATTTTCCAAATACTCAATCTCTTTTTCTTTCTGTTCCCTTCTAAGCCAACGGGGCGTATGAAACGAAATGAAATCGAAAGAAATCAATTAAACAAACACACATATTGCATTTTCTTTTCATTTTATATTTTTTTAATACAATTTTTTTTTTTATTTTGTTTTTTTTTTTTTTTTTGGTTTTCAATAATTTATGGATTCATTCGTTGGGTGTATATTTAGAGTCAACATATTGCATTTAATTCAAATTTTGGAAATTTATTTAACGATAATCAGCAATATATAATAATGCACTGTAAAATATATATGTTTTTGTTTTGTTTCTGTGTGTGTTTGTGTTTTATATACTTGTATGCATATTGGTTTCAAATTGTTTATATCAAATAAGAAACATTAATGTAGCTTCAAAAGCAGAAATTAATAACATAAATGTATAAACATGAAAATAAAAGAATAAATTTAAAAAAAAAAACTAAAGTGATAACTAAGCTGCAATTGAACAATGGTTTTTACTTTTTTTTCCTCGTATCGTATATTTAGTTAATTTCTATTACAATTTTAGTTGCTTTGAACAACAATAACAATTATGTGTGTGTGTGTGTGGTTATGTGTATGGGGTGTAGTGTATGTGTGTGTGTGTATTTTTTTGGTGAATATATTTTATTGGATATTGATAGATCCTTCTCAAGTTTTTTTTTATTTCAATATTTTGTTTTGTTTTTTGCTTTACTAATTTTGGTTTATATTTTCGTTTTTTTTTATGTATTTTATGCTTTGAATATATGTATTGTATGTATGTATGCATGTGTTTATGTATATAAATCATATATATATATATATACATATATATATATATATAGTATTCTTATTCGTTTTGTAATTGGGAAATTTATTTTCTTTTGCTTTCCTTGTTTGTTTTGGCAGCATAACAAATAAAATTAAACAAAAAAAAATGCAGCCTCCTTATTGTTAAAATAAATCCATAAAACAAACAATGTTAATGATAATAATAATAATAATATATATAAAATAATAAATGTCCAATTGTTGGAGAAAAATAGAATATAAAAAAAATAAAACATTTTGTTTGGATTTTGGAGACAAAAAACGGAGTCAAAGTGCATTACAGGCTTATGGATTTTCCATTCACAAAACTTTTAGTTTAACAATGCATTTCTTTTCTTGTTTTCCTTCTTTTCCAATATACAATATATATGTATATGTATTTATGTATGTATATGTTTGTTTTATTATATAAATAAGATAAAGTCAATGAAAAACAAACAAACAAATGCGAACAATCAAACAGGAGCAAAAATAAAAATTAGAGTACTATAACTTAACCACATTTAACTGGGTCGACTACAACTGGAGATTGGGTTTTTCTTTTGTTCGTTCATTCATTGACTGATTGATTGATGCAATGAATGAAGGATTGAGTAGGTGGCATTACATAGATATATATTTTTGTTGTATTCGACATTGAGAAGTTGCTTCTTGTTGTTGTTGTTGTAGTTGATCCTGTTCTTGTTGTTGTTGATGATGTTTCCAAATGCTAGCCAGCAGAAGATTCCAATAGACGACGGTATGCTGTGGGGACGGGCGGGGGTCATGGGGCGTGATTGTGTTTATATGTGTTGGCGGTGGTGGTGACGATGGTGGCGGTGGTGGTGGGGGATCTGTTGGAGCATTTGTCTACTTAGGCTACAATTCTTTTGTTTTTTTCTTTCTTTTTTTAACATTACATTTACTCAAGTTTCGTGGTGAAATGAATGCTTGACATATTTTACTTTTACATGTTTTGCTTTTCATTAATTATTACATCTACCTTTGGAGCAGTGTGTGTGTGTGTGAGTGTGTGAGTGTGTGTTTATATGGGCGAGCGAGTGGATGTGAGGGGGTGTCGATCAATGTCGTGGATGAGACAATAATGATGTTAGGGAGTTGGTATTGGTGTTGTTGGTGGTAAACAAAACGCTAATGGCAGGCGCATTGCTTCTATATTATTTCTTCACAAACTGATAGGGGGCAGCGGGACGGTAACGCATATTTGGCGGCACTTGTCCGCCACCCAGACCACCACCGCCTGCGGCAGCCACAATGCTATTGGCCGTCATAATGCCACCGCCGGCATTACCCATTCCGGCAGCATTGCGTCCATTGAAACTAGCCGCGCTGACAACCATTCCAGGTGGCGAAGCTCTGACAATAGCCTGTGGTGGCAATGCTGAATGCATTGCATTGCCGCGTTGGGCAGCTGGCAAAAAGATAAAAGAACAACAACAACAAATGTAAATCAAGTGTAACTATATATAATATTATTAACACTAACTTTCAAACAATAATAATGCTTTTGCATTGCGGTATTGATTACTATATAAATAAATATCAATATATTTTGGCTAGGAGGAACAAACTCGCGGCCCTCACAAGACAAGAAGATATCAGGAAATGGCTTATAGACTATTGACACGCAAACACAATTCTAAAAGTGACACTAATTGCATTTTGCTGTATTTTATGGAGTTGTTATATTTATAATTATATACTTTGTTAAAATATATAGCTATATACTATTTAGTTACTGTTAGTTTATGTAAGTTGGGAAGTTCTACTACCAATCTCTAATTTGTCCATAATATGTGGATTTTCAATGAGAGGATTGAAAAAACGATGAAATGATAAAAGGCAAAAGCAGAATAAACTAATTTAACCTATTTGAACCCGGCAGAGAGACTGTTTCTTTATTTAGCCTGACTATTCGAACTGCAAACCGAAGATATCCAAGCTTAAAGGATCTTAAACTTGCGCAGAAATCTTAATATTCTCTAATAATGGATCAATTGAAATCGATGCAGAGGTAAGGAAGGACCTAGAAGGACCATAAAGCAGATATTCTTGAATTCTAGAATGCCTAGAGACAAAGAATCAAAAATGTTTCCATAAAGAACTTATTAAAAGGGAATATCCACTACAAAGTCTTGCTAATTTACAGTATCTATCAAAATTAGTAGGTCTCCAGCCTCAAATGTCACTGAGTTTGCTTAGTTAATGAAAACTATCAAATGTCGTTTAGTTTAGTTCACGTTCTTTGGCATTTTTGTTGGTTTGTGGTCTCACCTGGCACATAGGGTTTTGGCTGGTGGTGGTAATTGTTGTGTGAACGGTAGTAGACAGTCTCGTCGTTGTGGTGATAGTGCGATTGCTGTTGAAACTTTTGTCTGAAAAATGAAGGAAGAGGAAGGAATATCGTAAAGGATTCAAGTAATCGGAAATATATGGGTTACCTGTAGTTGCCGCCAGTGCGCTGATTGCCATTGCCACCAGCGCCAGGATTTGCGACTGCTGTCACACCGGCACCGTTCCCGCCGCCCCCGCCACCACCACCACCGCCGCCGCTGCCCGACTGCTGTTGCAGTTGACGCAACGTTAATTTCTTAGCTGCCTCCGGATCCTCCATTAGTTCCCTGTACTGCTCCTGACGTATGTCGTCGTGCTTGTCTGGTATTAAATAACGCCTAATTTCGGCCAAGGCATAGGCCACACGGGCATACGCTTCAGCTGGAGCAGCAATGGTGGACACCTCGACATGAAGTGGCAGGTTAAGGTGGGCGTATTTAGCATCAGCCGAATTGCGTAGCTCCTCCTCGCGGGCGCGATCCTTCATTGAGAAGCGGCCCAATATGACAATTTTACACTGAGTCTCTTCCTGAAGACGGCGCAGCGAGTTACCTTTGGGCCCGAGCAATTTGCCTACATAATTAAATTTCTTATCCTTGATGGGCACATGGACTTTTTTGGGATAGCTTAATGGTACGCTGCTGATAGACATCGGCATATTGATCTCTAGTCGGAATGCGTCCGTTTAGCTGCACTCGCTCCAAAGCTACGATAGGTGAGAAAATTGTAAAATAAAAACCAAAGCGAATCGATAATTGTCACCAACCGTCGTCAATTAGTTTCACTGCCAATGGGAAGTGATTCTCCATGCGCGACCGTTCAGTCATCAGTTCCTGAACATATTTCTGGATTGCCGGCGCCGGCTGAGCTTTCTCGCCGTCTGGATTACCAGTGTGTTCATTCTCATGCTCACCATTGCTGGTGTTATTGGTACCTGTGCCTTGGCCAGCAGCTGGCCCAGCCGATGCCACCACATTTGCAGCTGCAGCTGCTGCCGCAGTCGCAGTCGGCCCTGGGCCCACACGCATTCCGTTTTCCGCCATTTGTCCTCTTCCTGCTGCTACTGCCGAGCTGCTTTTGCTTTCCTCACCTAGCCAGACGTGGGTCTGTTGTCAATTAAGATAATGGCTTGGCTTTTGCCTAATGGACAACAAATTTATAGATATATTTGGTTGCAGTAGGGCAGCGCGTTTTGTTGGCTAATTACGAATTTTTCGAATATGAATTTAACCTGCTTTGCCTAATTTTTTTCTTCTTTTCCAAGTGAGTGTGTATTTTATTCGAAATAGCGGTGTCACTCGTCTGACAGTGCAGTGGCAATCGAGTGATTTGAAATGTCACCTCTATGGCGCTGCCAGAAATTTCAATGAATATCGATAATTAACGATAAGTTTATTTTCAAGTGACAGATGAAGTAAATAAGTTAATTAACGCCGGTTATAATTAATATTGACATTGTTTCATAATTGTATTCTACCATTAAGCTATTGCATGGTGCCTGTCTAACAAACTTGTAGAAATTAGTCTAGTCTAGTGAATATATATCGATAATTGGACAATCGAATTCGTTCTAACCAAATCACCTCTATCGATTCTCACTTGATACATACATTTTTTCCCATTCGGAAGATTTTTTCAGAATTTTTCTCTGCTTTTTTTGTGTGTGATTTTCAATTTTCCCATTTAATTTTGACGACAGCTATGCCGCGTGACTACGACAGGGACTACAACGAGGACACCGCCGACTACAAACGCAAGCGTCGGGATGAAGAGTCCGAGGCTGCAGGCGGGGCTGAAGCAGCCGAGCAAGATGGACACGGACATGGTCATGGTCACGGTCATGCCACTACCGCCAGTCACGCCCCCCTGCACGATACGCCCCAATTAAATGAAAAGACAAATGCATATCTGCAGGAATGCTTGCAAGAAAAGAAGACGCTGGAAAAGAAACACATTATCACAAAGCGTTTACTTGACGACGGTAAGTCCTGAGCACAATGAAGTCATTTCTCCTAAAATCCATCCCTGTATTTTGATGCTTCCACAGAGGTGGAGAAAATATTGGTCAGTGGTCGCATACCAAAGCCCGAGATCTATGCCAATGTATACAGCGAGAAGCCCATTCGTGTGGCCCAGAAAGTCCTTTTCCCCATTAAAGAATATCCCAAATTCAACTTTGTTGGCAAAATTCTTGGCCCCAAGGGTAACACTTTGCGCCAACTGCAGGAGGAGACCATGTGCAAAATGGTTGTTATGGGACGCAATTCCATGCGTGATCACGGCAAGGAGGAGGAGCTACGTAGCTCAGCAAATCCCAAATATGCCCATCTAAGTCGTGATCTTCATGTGGAAATCTCAACGGTTGCTCCACCAGCGGAGGCCTACCATCGTCTTAGCTATGCCTTGGGCGAAATTCGCAAATTTATGATTCCCGATGCCAATGATGATATTCGTCTAGAGCAATTGAGGGAAATGGATGGCAAGGAGCGTCTGTATAAGAAATCTCACCATTATTCTAAATCCTATGGAGAGCATGGAGCTTACAGCACACGGTAGGCCCTAAAACGAAACCATTTTGATTATTTAATATTACATTCTCGTCTACGATTTAGGACACCGCCTCCTTCGTCATCCAAGCCCAAGGTATATTCCATATTGGAAAAGGCTCGCTATGTAATGGACGATCCCAATTATGGCATTGTAAAGACACATAGGTGGGTTGAAATTTTGCATTTTTTAAGTAATGACATACTACGTATATACATATATAAGACAGATATTCGATTATTGTTGTAGTTTTCCGGGAATTTCACGCAGAAAGTCAAAAAGCTAAATAATTTGCAATAGTATAACCAATTTGAAACCTAAATCAGCAATGGATGGCATAGAATAATGATTTCTATCATTAATTACTCAATTTATTTATTAAACATTAGGAGCAATCTGCTTTAAAAGCTTTTGTCACCTATAAGTAAAATATTTAGAGCAGTGGTCCGCACGGCCCATTCCCCGGACTAGGGCCTAGTTCTGCCGCAGCGCTGCCGTCTCACACACACTGTAAATGCTCGTGTAGGTTCAGCAACTGCACTTCGGGAACAATTCGACTCGTGCTTGTCAGAAAAAAATTTGTCCACATGTCAAAAGTACACTTAAAAAAACATTTTTTGACAAATAAAACAAATTCTTGATCAGTATCAACAGCCGAGTCGATCTAGCCATGTCCGTCCGTATGAACGCGTAGATCTCGGAGACTATAAAAGATAGAGCCAACAAATTTGGTGTGTAGGTTCATTTAGTATGTAAAGTGATCAAGTTTATTTCCTTTCCCCCGGTCATTTGAAAAAACTATTATCTCACGTGATTTTCCTCCTTGTTCAATCAAAATTGGCGCACTTAAATTTGATACTAATATTAATCAAAATACCAAATTTGATCAAAATCAAACTAAAAATAGCCAAGTTATGCATATAAACGTTTTTCCATAACGCCGGACTTGGCCGTTGGCTGGTGGTGGCGCTAGGGTGCTCGTTAGCTTGATTGAGCGAGACACTAATATACATATGCATGTAAAAAGCATGTAAAATGCATTTGTTTAATGAATTCGAAATATTTGCTTTATTGGTGTATGCTATACCAAAGTCGGCGAGACGACTTACTTCATTTTTGATTGTATGCGTGCCTAGGCCTGATTTAGAGGCTTTAGTTACTAACACTTACACATATTATGGCTATATTTATACGCAAGAATTGTGATTCTTTTAATATAGTGAGAAAGTTTAGTTTTACTTCAAAAATAAGCAAACTCTAGTGTTGCTTGAACAGTTGTAGTTAAAGGCAATTAAAAAATAACCACAACTTTCTTTTTTTGCTATCGCCACTTACAGATCGCGTGACCACGAGTTATATGATCATGAATACGATCGGTACGCCACACCGCCGCCGCCTCAGTCGTCTAAGCACTCCAGCCATCATGCCCAGTATGATAGCTCCTCCTATGAGCGCGACTATCGTCGTGAGTATCATCCGCATTCGTCCTCCTCATCTTATGCAGCCGCTGCCTATACGGGTAAGTTTTAACCCATTTTTAGTTCAATTAAAATGTCTTTTCCTCAGCAGAAATGTTTAACTGAACAAATTTAATAAACAAAAAAAAAAAATCCATCAAAAATATCTAACAACGCGACCACAAAAACAAAAAAACATAGAAAAATCCCAAAAAAAAAAAAAAACCAATAAGAAGGAGTAACGCAAATTTAAATTAAAGAAAAAAATACAGAAATTTAAAAGAAATGTCAAAGCAAAGTTAATCGCGAAATCAAACGTCCAGAGAGTTTTTAAATATATTTAACAAGATTTTCAATGCACTAAAAGCCAACTAAACCAAAAACAAAAAAACCAAATACAAAGAATTTAAAAAAAAAGAAAAAAAAACCAAACCAACACAAAATTGGAACAAAAGAGAGAGAAAGAAAACAAGACAAAGCAAAGATAAAGAAAAAATCAAAACCATTTCAATTCACACTAAGCAGAACTCAACAAATCAATAATGCAAATCAATTCAAATGTTCAACCAGTTAATTAATATTTACACAAACATATATACATATGTATCCAACTATATATTTTATATATATACCAAAAGAAAAGAAAACACATTCTGTGATAGCGAAACGTTTTGAAACCAAACCAAACTAAATTTCACATTTTTTTAAACGCGTAAAGAAGTTTTCTTAGTAGCTGTAGTGCATTTAAAACCGGTTAAAGAATTCCAGTAAATTTCAAAACTTTTTATACAACTCAAAAATCAAATCAAAGAAACCAAAACACTTAAATGCACAAAAAAAAAAAAAAGACATGAGAAAAACATTTTGTTAAAATCTAAACAACAAATCAAAATTCTGTTTTCAAAATAGCCAAACCAAGCAATGGTCGTTCCTCATCGTCATATAGACCAACAACGACATCGGGCTCGGGATCACATTCATCGGCGCATGGTCACTATGAAACTGGATCACGGTCTCGTGAAAGTGTGCGTTATCGCTCGGCTCCATATCCGAAAATACGTTAAAATACGTTATCTCAACAGATATATATATATAGACATATATCGCTCATATATATACATATATACACACCTATAATAACGTATATATATATATATATATATTGTGGTATCGGAAAAATGCAACAACAACAACAACAATACACCAATTAAGAATTATATTATATTATGCAAACAATTTACCAACAATAAATTTAAATACAAATAAAAAAGAAAAACTATTCCAACCCAACAAGAAAAAAACCAAACAAATACAAAACAAACAAAAAAAATTTTTTTTTTAAATAAATGGTTGGTAGCAGTCAAAGGAAGAAGGAAAAAACACCAGAAAAAAGCAAAACAAAAACCAATTTTAATACCCAAAATCAACAATTCAAAACAAATTGTTTAGCCTAAGTTTTAAAATTATGATTTTCTCCCCCTCTCCCCCACTCCCATCTGTTGTTTTTCATTTTAATAAATAAAAAATATCTAAATTGAATGAAAACCAATCCACGACATCCGGAAGATTAAAAAGTAAGTATTCAATTCAAAGGAATAAAGTTAAACAAAAAAAACTAAACAAAAAACGAACGAAATATCGTAACCAAATCTAACAAAAAAACCCGGGACCAACAGCGTCAACAACAACAACAAAAGAAATGTTAAATTTAATTAATAATTAGTTATTTAACCTAAAGAAAGGGCCAATCAACAAAATCCAATTATTCCAAAATAAATTATAAATGACTTAACAAATCAACACACATTTCGTTTTATTTGCATTCGGATTGAATTAAGTGGTAAATGATTTGGTCATGCTTTATCTTCGTTATTTATTTGGGGATTCTCAATCGTAGCTATTGGACTTAAGCCTATGTAACTAACCATATAATGTAGTTCTTCTCTTGGGTTTAGATTTCTCTAGAATTGTGTCACTTTTTAAACAAATTCGTGTCGATTTAGGACTACTATGATGCCTAATATAATAATATCTCTCTTCATGTGCAGTAGTTAGGTCTAAAATGCCGCTGCATTTATTAAGAACATCGAATTTACCATTAAAGTTGTTAAACGGCTAGGAAACTCTGGAAGATGGATATCATCTGATATACATGTGAAGACGTGTTGTCCAGATCAGAACGGTTATGTCCGTCTCTGGCAATTGAGAGAGCGTCTACAAGAACTCACAGCGAGAGCGAAATGCAGCGAGAGTCATCAGTAGTCAGCTGCAGCCGAGAGTCGTCAGCTGTCGCGAAGCTCAATCAAAGTTGTTCTTAGTTGTCTTAACCAAATTACTGTGGCATAACCTTTCGGAATAGTCTATAATACTATTATCAATAAACATAATCATTATAATAAACTTTATACACATAATGATGACATTTAGCACAATAGCTGGCTATTGTGAATAAGACGTATGTATATAAGAAGGGAATTAAGTTAGAAGCACTTTAAATTGAAAGCTGATCGAAAGATTTCTGAAAAAAATGGAAAACTACACGGATTAGATTACTATAAAAGATTGTGATCAAGATTGCATTTTGTATAACTCAAACAAGAGACAAGGTTCTATAGTTTTAGCTTAAAATTAGTAAACAATGCGGCCTTTAATTACTACCCGCTTCAAATCTTAGCCCCGTTTTTAAAAATTCATAGCTCCATCCAAAAACATAAGACTATCCACTGCCGATATGGCTAGATCCACATCACGTTTTTGTATGGTTTTCTTTTTAGCCTGTGCTGTATATGTATAGGATTCACGGGCTAAAGATTCAATAAAAAGCTCCACTGCTTTGGCTACTGCAAAGACTGCCTCATTGGAGGCCACATGTAAATCGGGATCCAATTTCATTATGTTTCTTATACGAGCAATGGGTAACTGACAGAGTTTTGCCTCATGTTCCGCAGGTTCAGCAGGTGTTTTGGTGGCGACTAATTTGGGAAAATTGCAATGTAGATACATTTGTGATTTAATATATAAGTAATTGCGTTTTTACCAGATTTATCTTCAGCAGCAGCAGTAGGAGAATTTTCCTTTTCCTCTGTTTCGTGTGGCATTTCTTCTGTCGATTTGTCAGCTATTTCATTTAGTTCCTGCTCTAAGTCTAACTCCTCTGTGTGGTCGTTTGAGAATAATTCTTCGCTAGCCATGGCTGTAATTGTTTATATTTACAATTGTCAATTTGCAGATATAATAAAGACGCTAGCGCCAATTTCGTCTTGGCGATGGTAGTCGGCATCTTGTTGGAGATGGGAATATATCGACTTTCGATATACGACTACGAAGTACTCGATACCTAAGCGCTGAGGTATCGAAAATCTATCGACAATCTACTGGTCGATATTGTTTGTGTTTGACAGATACATACTTCAGAGATTTTAGTGTTTTCGTCGAAACTCAGATTCTAAATAAATAAATAAATATGGAGACCCAAAGTAGCGATTTCAGTGATCTAAAACCGGCTCCACATGAGTATACGCCGCGTTTGAATGAAGTGGCACAAAAGTTTCTTGCCGATCTGGAAGAAGAACGTCAGCGTCTGTCGGAACAGTTTCCCCTTTGTGGACTACTAATTGATGAGGGTAAGCGCCATATTGGTTTCCCCTTTCTGCAATTTTAATTGTTTAATTATTGCATTCCAGCTGTGGATCGTGTTTATTGCACTGGCCGCATTCCTGGCAAGGAATTCTACGCGGATGTGTATAAGCAAAAGCCCATGAAAATCACACAGAAAGTGTTTGTACCCGTTAAGCAATATCCAAAGGTAAACGACGCCAAGTCATAGAATTAGCCGGTCGCACACCCCCCTTTACCCTAATCCCTGTCTCTCTCTATTGCAGTTCAATTTCACTGGCAAAATCCTGGGGCCCAAGGGCAATTCCCTGCGTCGGCTGCAGGAGGAGACCCAATGCAAAATTGCCATTAAAGGTCGCAGCTCCATACGTGATCGCAACAAGGAGGAACAATTGCGAAATTCAGGTGATCCACGGTATGCCCATTTACAAAAGGATTTGTTCCTTGAAGTCAGCACAGTGGCCACTCCAGCTGAATGTTATGCACGCGTTGCCTATGCCCTGGCCGAGATACGTAAGTATCTAATTCCAGATAAAAATGATGAAGTCTCACATGAGCAATTGCGCGAGCTCATGGAAATGGATCCCGAATCGGCCAAGAGCATTCATGGTCCCAATTTAGAGGCTTACAGGTAGACTTTCCACCAGGAGCACAGAAAGGAAATTCCATTCTATATTGAAAATTGTCATTTCAGATCCGTTTTTGATAAGAAATTTGGTGGTCCCGGTAGCAGCGCGGCCCCCAAATATTTGAATCTTATCAAACGAGCTGCGGAAAATCCGCCTGAGTAAGTTAATTGTAAAGTATAATTTCGAATCATACACATAATCTAACCATGGCGTAACAAACAAACAAACAAAACAATCTTCTTAAAGGCTTTGTATACTAAATTAATTGTATTCAATCTGCATATCCTTGCAAGCGAACATCCATGGCCACCGTTGAAGTAAATGTGGCACATGCGATGCTTTGATTTGCAAGGATATAGACACTACGGCATAGCCGAAGTTATAATAGCCTTTTTGGTTAAACGATGATGAACATATACAATATCTCACATTCCTCTCTAATCTTCCCCACACTTTTTTAGGCTCGATGAGGCTGATGAGGTGGCTTATGAATATGAGCATCGTATGCCTATAAAACGAGAGCCACACGCCGGATATCAGTACAGCAAACGTAAGTTCATTGACACAGTTTCCGTATTTAGTTCTTTCTATCAACACTGCGTCCCCCACCCATCCCGGTAGCATCTTGACAATGGGTATCTAAGTATACATTTAAATACAATAAAATATTGAAAACTTAACCAAATTAAACTTATCTATATATAACAAACGAAAAGAAAAAAAAATACCAAAAAAATTAAAAGAAAAAAACCACTTCTAATTATAATAGAATAAACCTTAACTAAATATAAATATATATACAATATATAATTTTATAGCACGTCCATCAATAATACCAACCAATGCGGCTGCTTATAAACGTCCACAACCATATCCAACTGACATGAAACGTATGCGCGAACCACCGATCAAGTCGTATAAACCCAATGCGTATACCATACTCAAAAAATATAAATGAAAAATCGCCAATTACTTATGATATACAATATCCTATATATACGAAATTAACATACACACACATCATGTGTCAGGGGGACAGAGTAAAAGCAGAGCAAAACGAAAAACCGAACTATAAAATCTAAGAGAATACAAACAAAAACAAATAATCCACGACGCTAAATAATATAATAATATACAAACCATGTATAAATTAAATGATGATGAAACGTATATTAACAATATATTACCGTATATGAATTTATTTTGATTTCTATATTATAATTTTAAAACTGTACAATGATTGCCTTATTATTTTCACCTCCTTTACCCCCACCCCTTCAGCATATCTCTCTTTATGTTTTCTCAACAAAAAAAACCAAAACTTTAAAATAATATATTTCGAAAGAAAACCAATTATAAACTAAAATATAAAATGTATAATAAAATATCTACCAACAATTATTATTGTCAACTAGAGCAGCCATCAATTACTAAAAATCATAAGGCAAAATGAATCAAATTACATTTCGGTTATATAAGCAAAATTAAAAAACAAAAAATACATCAACAACAAAGTTTATGAATTTATTATATATATAAACTAATAAAATTTATGACGATGATATGATATTCAATGTAAATCATCAAACGAAACAAAAAACAGATAAAAGTGTTGCGAAAAAAATGATATAAACATCAAAATATATGCATTCATTTATATCTTGAAAATAAAAACGAAAAAATACAAAAGCATATAAAATAATCACAACTAAAAATTACAAAAAAAACTACTACAACTATTTCTTTTGGCTATATATATTCATATATTTCTTGATATTTGCATGCCCATGGAGTTTTCGTTTGCCCCAACCCCATATATAATATCATTTAAAAGAAATTCCCAAAAAATATTTAAAAAAAGAAAAGCAAAAAGGTATGTATATTATTGTGTGTGGTTAGATATTTATATTATATGGTATAATTATTTCTTTTTACATTAAGATACAAAATTGAATTTCTAAATAAATGAAAAACAAAAACAAAGTAAATTGCAGTTTGGTCTTTTTGCACTTCAAACACGATAATATAATTGGGAACCCGTAAAACTGGCCAACCAGATTTGTTTACGTCTTGCCTCGTCAGCTGCTTGTAATTGCATCCGCTGGAGTAGTCTATAATAGATTTCCATCGCTGTCATGGGCTTATCACAATGACTTTCTTCGTGAATATCCTCCTGCTCTGGATTGGCCTGGTTGATCCATTGATCTTCCAGCCAGGAGCAGCTATCATTTTGCTGGGGAATCATCTGAAATGTAGAAGGAAATCAAATAAATCTCTATGTTGTGGGAAATTGCAAAATCCGTTTACAATTTTATTTTGATGACTAGAAATTTGTGTGTCCTGTCTGCCTTGCAGTTGTCGACTGGTGGTAGGCAGGAAACGAGGCCTGCCGCTACTACTACTCGTTGGTTTTTCACCACCGCCATCGGCAGTATGGGCCACCACCCCTGAACCATATGGCTTGCATGTGCGGCTTGCGCACATTGCGGAATTCCTCCTCCTTCCATATCCAGACCAGCAGCTGCATTGCATTAAGCCATTGAGGAGAGAGAGAGAGAGGGAGCACGCCTGAGAGGGAGTAGTTGTAGTAGGGGCATTGTTGTCCCTTTCGTTCATGGACGCGGCGGGTGTTCCTTTTCTTTTTATTCGCGTGTTGTGGGGGTGGGGGGAGAGACCCTCAGAAGAATAACTGTGCGCTATGGCATCCTCTCTCTCTCTACCAAAAATAATACATTTAGGGGTGGATTTCGATTTGTTTTCATTATTGAATGATCAAAAGTTTTTCGAATTAACATTTATTGATTCGAATTTTTCAAAATACCATTTTACATTTATAGAATTTATTTCATACTGGTTTTTATATCTCATTTTGTGTTTTTTTCTTAAGCCACTTTTGTTATCGCATTACATTTCATATTCTTTCACTAAAAACAAATATTCATATCGAGTGTATTCATTTCATTCACAATTAAAGCACAAAATTAAAATACTTAAATAAATCTAATGTATATATATAGTCTGATATATATTCCTGATGCGTTTTAGGCATTTGTTTCTAGAGTGTCTGAGAGAGAGAGCGTGAAATGCTAAGTATACGTTTTAAGTAGTCAATATCCACTAAACAAGTTAACTGCTTTTCAAATACATACAGCTTTAGTCTAATAGTTAAATCTAATCATAACAAAGCAACATCTAACATAGATATATCTTTAGATTATATAGAATTTGCCAAGCAATTGTAAGGAATTCACTTTTTGGATGTAATCATTTTTAAGCAGTAAACCGATATCAAATCGGTTAATGTTTTGGTTCCGTAATCATTTCAATCTCTTATGCTTTTAAGTTTAATTTCAAAATGATTTTGTGTTTTAATAATTTTGTAGTTTGTCAAGCTCATCATCATCATCATCATTATCATCATCATCATCATCATCATCTCTGTCGCCGGTGGTTGAAATGTTAACTAAAAAAATGTCCTGGGAATACCCTTACATGCGCCTAGTTCCTTGGAAGCTGGCCAAAAGTAACCACAAGTAGACAACTGGAGACGAGCCAGAACTGACAGCTGGAGGACTTATTATGGTTGGGGAAGGATCTACTGTTGCTTTCGGTGTCGTGGTAATGGGCGCCATGCCAATCCTAATGGTTATCTGATGGCGCACATTGCTAGGCATAACACGACAGGAATACACATGTCCCTTGACATTGACCGAGGGCATGGTCAGTGTGTAATTGTCATCCAAATGATGCTCAATATTGAATGCCGACTTGGCATTGGTCATGAGCTCTTCGTCCTTATACCAGTTTATGCCATGATGCAATGCTGTTCGAAAATATTTGGAAAATTACGAAGTTTAGGGTTAATCATATATCTCTTTCTAGCTCACCATCATAATTCTTCACAGGACATTCAAGGCTAACCGTAGTGGCATTCGTTGGGACATAAATCACCGCCTCTTTTTCGTCAAAATACGGGATAGGGATTACGGGCTTGGATGTGGCTTTTGCCAAATTACCAGGCGGGTATTGTGGTTCCTCCTCATCATTGTACTCAGCATACTCATCAGCCAGGACTAACCAGATGAAAAACAAAAAAAAAGAGCAAACCAATGTGTATAGTTATGAGTTTAGTTTTCGGTTTGGCACACCTGAAAAAAATGTTAATTAATGCCAACAAATCCATTGGATTCAGATCAGATTTTCGTGCCAAAGCAACATAAAACCATTAAGAGAAAAGAAAACAGGAAAAAAAAGAGGCGCAGCTATCATTTTGTGGGAGCGTTTTACCTAAATACACACGAGGTCAACCTTATGAGCACACACGGGAATTGTCATGTCCAGAGCAAATGCTTTTCGGGACTCCACACTGAAGTGGCATGCATGCCACATACACACATACATAGATACATACATACATATATGTTGTGTTATTTAAGTTATGCTATGGTCTGTCTGTCTATTGATTTGCCTGGCTGGCCAAGGCTGAAGTGCCAACTATAGGTTTGTTCTCTCCTCTCTCTCTCTGTCTTTTAGGTTGCGTCATTTGCGATTTTAGCGCATTGTGTTAATGGTCGCTGAAATTGGCAATTTGGAACACAAAACACCTACATACAATATAAATTGTGGCAAGTTATTAGTTTTGTTTATTCTCCCCTAACAGGAAGACACCTGTGCTAGTTATCAACGGACTTGAGGAAGTCTTTGGCAGGTCGCATTTCCCGGATTTAGGTCAGGGGTGAAGCTTGTGTCATGATTAAATGAAACCCTGACATTACATTTAAGTAGTACTGCATTTCCTTTAAACAAATTGTGTACGATAATTACATGATCCTTTCCATGAAAGAGAATTTATTTAAGTCTTATCTAACAATAAGTAATTACATGATTGCTTCATTTTCAATATATTCCTCCCTATGCGTTGTAAATTCTGTAATTAGATGAGTCAGTCAATTTTTAGATCAATCAATAATTAAAAGATTGTTGTTCCCTCCAATTATTTAAGTTTGCTTTAAATCGATTGTTTGCCTGCATTAAGATCAGTAATTTGATAACCCAGTCGTGTTTTAGATCAACCTCCGCCCTTCTTTTTTCCCACAATCAATTTAGAGATCTTTTTGCTACAGAAAAGAATTCAATTCTGAAGAAGACGGGCATTTTGATAAACATTTATCTCTAATATTGTTAAAAAAGTATGTAAATTGAATTTTCCCATTTGAAATCTGAATTTTAATCTGTAATTCACGATTTTCTGATTGTGATTAAAGGAAATCGTCCACGGGTTTCAATTTAAAGCGAATCCCAAATTAACTAGTCATTTTTTTCATTATGTCTTCAGGATGTTTGTATATAGCTTCACTCTAATATTTCCAACTTTTCTCAGATGTCTTCAATTCACCTATTTAATATTATTTGTAGGCTCTATAAAGACTAGTTCCTCATTTCTATCTATGCTGATTCCAACTGAATCCCATTTTTAAACTTCTTCATACTTTAATATTGTAATTTTACATAACTAAACTTTTATATTGTTAATAAAGATGAACAGCTAATATAACACATATTTTTAGCTCTTCAAGAGAAATAACTTATGACATAGTAAGAAATTTATAAACAAAATATTTGCTACTTCTTAAGAATGCTTCTCAGTTTCAAAATCTCATTCAAATATCTCTCAAATATTCAACAAATATGAAACAAGAGCACAATTTAAAAATAGATCAATTTGATGAATAGATCAATAGAAAAGAAGGGTGTCACATTAGTTTACTTTTCTTTTCCTCTTCATTCAGATCTTTACAATCACCAAATTTGTTATCAAGATTTTCATCTTTCAGTAAGGAAAAAAGAGAGAGTTTTCTTGATGAATGATGTGAAAGAACTATAACAGAAAATGTCTTTATATGTTTCCATTCGAGTATATGGTTGTCCATACCCCTAGCTTCTTCTTTTGTATCATATTTATAATAATTGAACATGCCCATGATACAGCAATTACCTCTTATTCATTTGCCTGTTACCGAGTACCCGAAAAAATGATTGCTCCCTCTCCCAGTTTGCTTAATTATTCAAAAGCCACTGCCACTTTAATCATGTTGATATTTTTAACAATGCGCTCAGAATCAACTTCAGATGCTCAGCCGCTTCCCCACACTCCCCATCTGCCCACTCTCTGTCCATTGTTCCACTAATTTGTCTATTTGTACGCACGCCGGAACGCTTCGCTTGTGGTTACAAGTGGTTCCGAAAAATTGATTAAAGTGTCATCGTTTGGAATGGATGACACGAGTCTCCTTCCACTTTTGCCACCCCCACCCCGCCCTTCTTGTATGCCAACTAACCAACCATCCATTCATCTATCCCCCCAATCAATCCATAACCATCATCGCCATCACCATCACCATCATTCTCTCCCCGCAGCACAAGTTGTTTGCCTTATAAAAATGAAAACGAACGTTTCCAAGTGCTTATATGTACGAGAAGAAGTTGGAGGACTCCTTTAAGTTAATATATATATGCACATATATGGCGAATATGCTTTAGCATACATAATAAACTTATGTTAATACATTTAGGTAGTCAAGGTTTTTATTTCTTTTATGCCTTCACTGCGACTAATCCATCTAAACAATAAGAAAATATATAATCTAATGCAAGCAAAGGATAAGTCCCCACTTAAAGTCAGCCTCTTCTCTCTCTCTGTGTGTGTGTGGAGGGTCATGAAAGTGGGGATAAAGAGGCATACAAAGAATGGATGCAATGGCAAATGCAATCGATTTTGTTTAACAACAACAAAAATCTAAAAAATATTGCATACTAAGCTGGTCTCTACTCAACAACGAGAGTACTAGATTGTCTATGAAAGGATTATATAAAATATATCCCAACTCTGAGTGTTGGAAATTTTTGAAAATTTACTTCATTGCCATTTGTGTGGATAATATGACCTACCTGAATATTGAAAGAAACCCATTAACAGAAGGGTTAATAGCCACAGATGTCTCATTTTTGTGTAAAGATTTCAATTTGCGATAATGAGTTTTATTTATTTTTTTGAAAAAATATTCTCAAACTTTAACGTTATCTTCACTTTGCTCGTTCTACTCCAGTTTTTTAGAGTGAAGTTTTTTCGGAATTTTTTTTGCGAAGAGCGACCAACCAGAAAACCCGTTCCGATACTGTGGGAAGTGTTTATTGTATTTAACTTTTGTCTTTTGCGTGGGTTGTCGTCGTTGTCGGAAGACGTGCCTTATAGGACTGAACTGGTAGAATGCCAAACCGAACTATGTGCGAGAGGAGACAACTAAAGGCAGCAGCAGCAGCAGCAAAAAATGTGTTTTTTTTTCCTCCAAGGAGGATGAGTCATATTGCACAGACGCAGGAGTGCCCAATTGGAAAACTGAACATGAAAATATGCGAGAAAATGGGGGAAAAAATGCTATTCATTTAACGGATATGTTTGTGAAATTTCTCTCTCTCTTTCTCTCTCTATGTTTGAACATTCCCTCACAGGCTGTGGCTGCATTTCATTAATCAGTTTGTTTGCCTCCTTTCAACCTGATGGTGGGGCCGGCAAAAATTCTCTTAGCATTTACTCTTTTCTCTCTCTGCCTCTCTACATATGCTCTTCTGTCTCAATATCTCTTTTGGTTTTCTTCTGAGAGAATATGTTGTGTGTGCCCTCTTGTTCTTTGTGTGAGTTGAACTTTAGCTGAATCTTCTGTTGTCGCCTTTTTCCTGGGTGTTTGATTAATTTTCCGAAAAACGAGGGATTCTAAAATGAAGAAAAATTCTCGGAAATTCTGTGGAAATTCCCGCGTTCTCCACAAGTTTAGTTTGTTGTGTGTGTGTGTGTGCTTGGGCGCGTAAATCTAAATATTTGATTAATAATTCTTTTTTCGTCATTGTTTTAGACAAATGTTGAATTCTGCGGATGTTTACAAACTTGGCACCCAACAGAAGACAAAATAAATACTGGAGCATAGATACCTACAGAATTGAAGTTGGAAAACATATACATATACATGTAGATCATAGCGAGTGGCATAGGCTTTGTAATGTATAATGCAATGCACTTTGTTTAATGCTCGTAGATTAATTTTAATTGTTTATTTGTTGGCATTTGTTGTTGTTGTTTTTACTGACACTCGCAGAACCCCAAGTTGAAATCCCCTTGTCAGAGGAAGAAGAAGTCCAGCATCTCATATCTTTGCCGCCTTATGAATTGTATCGCCGCATCTGTATCTGCATCTGTAAGATGCATTCTGTCTACCCCAACGAGTAGGCGTCGGCCAAGCAAGATGTCTCTCTCTCTCTCCTCCTCATCATCTCTCTGGTCTCTGGAAGGAACAAATCACAGTTTGTCAATGTAATCAACTAGCTTCCCATGCAGAAAAATATTGTTTGCATGGCCTGAGAAACTCGCATTTTCATTAAGACATTTATGCACATATGTATGTTTACATACAAATATATATAAATATAAAATTCTGCAAAATACTTCCATGTAAAATGATGACGACGACAACGACCAAGAAGACGACGACGACATGTGGCATCATAATTGGCTACTGATTGTTGAGCCGGGCACAGAAATGGCTGGAATGTCAGCCATTAAATATCATTTTTTATTCAAGGAAATTTTCTTTTATTTTTTATTTGATCAAAAACAATGTATCACATTGTACATTTTTGTTCACTCCTTTTTGTATTTAAAATGTATGTCAATTAAGAAAAATTTTGGTAATGTAACCCAATTTCTGTATGGGTGAAGTTATGGTGGAATTTACCATATCAATATGCTGAGTTATACATTGAAATGAAAAGCATGTTTTGTAATAAGAGTGAACCTGAGGGGTAATTCGAGTAGCTCTTTGGAATTGTTATAAGCAGGAGCTACAAACATATTATTATTATTAAAGTATAGGAGGATATAGTTGTAAACTATCAACCTAACTATATTTTACAAGCACTGGCAACTAAGGCCATCAGCTTAGGCGAAAACTACATTCAAACACTAGCCCGGGATTCGAACCCGTATCCTCGTTGTTCAGTTGACTTAATGACTGGGCCTCTTTTGAGTAATCTTTGCCTAAGAAACTAAATCTCAACTTAGGGTATATATTTTAACAGTAAGTTAACTTAATTTGTATTAAGCTAATTGATTCAGCTAATTAACGCTTTAAGGAATTGCAAAGCACTTCAAACAGTTGCAGATTTGATTTTATTTCACGTTTTAATACGTAGAGCAAAGTTAGACACCTCAAATCCGATGGATTATCGAGTATATTAGGAAACTGCCAAACTTCAAAGACTTAATTAAGAATAAACTACTTTAAACTGTTGTAGGTTTCTGTCAATAGGACATAAAATATTGAACAAATTATTTGTTTATCTCAAAAGTTACTTATTTCGTTTTATGCACACATTAAAGTTCATTTAAGTAAATCATTTCTAATGGATTGTTGCATACTTTAGGGGACTGCAAAATGAACAGTCTCATTCATAACTATTCCTAAGCAAACTCCACTTTTCAAGAAAAATCTAGACTCGGTAAGCTAAAAATGAATCGAATTAAATGTTAGAACGTTTATTATCTGAATTAGCATGTGTTAGGAATGATTGAATTTCGAAAACGCTGTTCAATCAATTAAAAATTCATCCCAAAAGTATGCAAACGGGTAGAATTTTATAGTTTTTACCAACATCCAGACCTACTGCAAACGCCATAATGAATTTTGAATCTAACAGTCCAGCTATATATCAAGAAATGTTGAAAACTTTTGTATCGTCAGATATATGTATTAGTTTTTGCTATATTTTTGTTGTAGTTTTTCATTAGCTAAAATAGAGTTAGTGGATTTTTCAAACTATGCCCAATGGAATTCTTCACCAAATGGGACTTCTTTGTAGAAAACATCTAATAAATTAATTAGACTAAACTTTTTGTGTCTATATATTTTGTAGAATTCTATTTTAGAGTATATTTATATTCGATGTTGTTGAGAAATTTGTCTTGCTAATTGGAAATGAATTTAGTTAATTTTTTCTTGAAAGTTTTTTCTTTCTTTGGGCGAATGGCAAAAGTTTCGTTTGTAAAAAGTTTTTAAAATTTAGAATACCATAATTTTCTAATGGATGGCCACTTATCCCTCATATTAATGGCGCCTGTATGTTTGTGTGTATATGTAATTAACTATAATTTTCATCACTTTCCCTAAGATAATTCCTTTCATTTAAATCTCTAATGGCCAGGAAATGGCATCTAAAAATATGATACAAAAATGTATAAATAATATTTTTCTTCTTTTCAAATATGAATTTATGCCCGCCTCAGTCGAAAACTTGTTTCTCTTGCAAGTTGAGCGAGAGACACCCAGCACACACTCTCCTTTCTCCCCCTCTCTTTCGCTCTCTCTCTCTCTCTCTGTGTGTGTGTGTGTTTCTCTTTCAGGTTTGACTCGGCAATTGCACCACCGAAATGCTCATTTGTGTTTCGTCTCTTGTAACGGAAAGTTTGCCGCTGATTTTTGAACGGAAAACTCAAATTAAATAAAAAAAAAAAACAGTTTTTCGAAAAAACAAAAAAAATTGAAATTCGAGTTCGCATTGCACAAATCTTTCGATCGTGTTTGGCTTGCAGGCTAAAAAAGATTTCTCTGGCTGTCGTTTTTGTCACACTGTGCGGCATTCGAAAAGATTTTCAATAAATTATCCAAGAAGAAGAGAAAGAAAAATTTCTTGTGTGAAAAGTGCTGAGTGTGCTGCCCGGAAATTGGGACGATTCGAAACTTAATTACTTGGCAATAAGTTCTCTTTTTTTGTTAAATCACTAGAATAATAAATAAACAAGCATTCGAACACGACGGTTGACACAGTTTCCCACCTCCATCCATCCATCCATCCAATTTGGAATTCAGTTTTTGTGTGTGCGTGGAATATTTCAATACGAAGTTTAAGTGTTGGAATCAGAGCTTTTCAATAATAATCCCATCCAGAAATAAAACGAAAGGAATAACAGAAAAAACTCAAATAAAAATGCTGCCGAACAAAGCTAATTGCCTTATGGCTGGATTAGTCTTATTGCTGACTTGTTCGCAGGGTAAGTGCCTAACGATCGATCCATCTATCTATCGATCCAACGACCGATCCGACATTTGAACAATCTATCACACATTGTTGGCACTTGGGGTTAGACTTTATGCAATCATGAGTTCAACATTGGAGTAATCTAATCATTAGCTAACCCCTTTTTCTTGTTGAACTGCTCGCTCCTTCTAATCGCAATTCATCAGAGATTCAGAATTTAAAAAAATGCACTAAATCGAAATACATTTTTGAGTGGAATTGATTGTGCTAGTCTATGGAATGTGACCTACATTTGTTCTATAAAAATACAACAAAAATATTGTGATCTTTGAGTTCATATATTTTGTGAGATTAAACACATTTTTGATGACTCAAATTATGTATGAATATTTAAATATATTTTTTCGGTTTTTTTTTAATGAGTTTAGTCATAGGTTTTTGCAATTAATTGAAATGATTCATCTTAAAGTGTTAAAATCTGGAAAGTTTCATTCATAAGATTAGAATATTCTCGCATTTTTTTGTTAATGATTAAAACAGATTGAGCTAAAAGCCATTGAAAACTTTTGAGTCATGGAATGGATTTTCAACATTAGGGAAATGATATATTATAATATCCAAGATCTGTGATCCGAGATCTCTTTATTGAGGGCGGCAACTAACAATGGCAAGATCATTTTTTCAACGGATAATGTGAATTTATTATAAACGTGTCGCATTAATTCAGTTATTTATCATTGATCAATACAAAAGCTGCCACTCAATTCATTCAATAGGAAGTGAATATGCCAATAATTTTTTCTCTTTCTATCAATGGCATTTAGCCAGGCAGCAATATCAGTTACGGGTCTGTTAATTATTCCGGAGGTGCAACAACTCTAACCAAGCAAAGAAAACAGAAAGAAAACAAAGGCGACAGACAGACAGACAGACAGAGAAAGAGAGAGAGGGGAGGGGGCCAGGAAATGAGCAGCAGCAACAAACAAATAAGCAAATAAATTCTATTGATCATCATCATGATCATCATGAGGCCAGGTAGGCAAAGATCATTGCGAAATTGTTAGGGCTACATTTATGTATATATTTTTCCTGTATTAATTAGCCCCTCCTCAAAATGTACCTCAATATACCGCAGAGCAAGCGTGAGAACAACCCAGGAAGGGCGCCTGATTCGACCCTAACTTACCTAACTGTGACCTGGTATAGACCCCTTTTAGTTTATGGTATTCCTCTTATTGTTATGGCATCCATAAACAATGCGATTATAATCGGCTTGATATGATTTTAGAGTTTGCTGCAAAAAATGTTTACTTTAAACTGCTGGCAAAGTGGGAAAGATCAATGGCAACGAAATATGGTTTTACTATGCGAGTCCTGTCTACTACGGACTACTGATTGATGGCTGCAGTTGAATGATCTTTTGCCCGTACGTGTATAAATCTTTCATCAAGTAATCTGTTGAATAATCACTCTACAGATAGTTTTTTTTTGAATGAAAATCCTGATGTGATCTCTCCACCATTTTTTGCGCGTTTTTGCAAATCTCAAATATTTTTTTATTTAATATTCCAAAGTTGTTTGGTTTTTGTGCTCGCCTCTCTGACATGGGTAAACAAGTTAAATAATGATCATCAGCGATCACCATCACGATCTTACATACAATCCTCTGGGTTGTTTTTGTTTGTTATTTGTTCGTTTTCTGCATTCTATATGTAAGTAAATGGTTTTCTTTCAGTTCTTTTTAACCAGAAGAAGGCATTAAATTTCATGACAATCCGCACAGTCTGCCGGTTAGAGTGCTTCGAGGCACACATCAGGCATCATATGACCGCGAAATCTAAAAGGAATTGAAAAAAGAAGAGCGAAAAAAAACGCATTTAGGGGCGAGAAATGATGTGAATACCACGAAAGAATTGTGAGGAACAGGGCTGCGTCTGGGTTTTGTGTCTCTTTTAGCATAATTCTACATATATTTATTTTGGAATCTGTGACTCATGCCGATATATAGAGAGATATAGATATTGAAACTTGTGTTGTTGCTAAAATGCAAATACAAGTTTATACACTATGTACTATGTCTGTGTGTACATATATACATATCTCTCTCTCGCTGTTGCATGCCTCCATAAAGTTGATGCCGCCATACGATCGGCTTCCCCCTCTTCATCTTTATCGGGCAAATGCCACGCGCAGATGGGGGCATTTTGGATGGAGGAGGGCGAGAGAGAATACCCAAACCCACGACGAGGGCGTGGAGTGAAGTGCATGGAGATTCGGAAGATGGAGGCACAACTCACTGTGTGCAGCGGCAAAAAAAAAAAGCGAGTTAAACCAACTCGTAACCAATTCACGACAATTAAAGAATCAATTTACTTAACAGTCGCTGGCGAATTGCCGTTTGTTGTTGTTGTTTCACTTGGGTGCGGGTTTTCAGTCAACTCTTGTGTATATACACACACAGAAGACCTCTTCTTTTCACTTCCAAGCACAGTATATACAACATCAAAAATTTTGTGCCACATATATATACGATATTAATACATAAAAGTCTGATGATCAGCCCATGATAATAATGATGATTCAGCTGCAATTGACTGGAACCATAGAATTCAACGAATTGGAGAATTTATGTGAAAAGAAAGTATTAGATACAAATGTAGAGTATGTCGTATGACTACTTATAAAGGGGGGCACCAAATCATAGGGTGACATGGAAGTTTTACAGTTTTCCCCATCGCTGCGTTTTCTTTTAAGGCAATTCCTAATTTAAGATAATGCAAGTGATTCACTTTTATCGAACAGATTGCATTTTCCATCAAATTTGCCTTAATTATAAGATTTGTTCGTTTTTAATACCAATTCTTCTGTGTGGGAGAAGCTTTAACTTTAAACTCAAAAGTGGCTTCAGAGACGTGGAGGCGTAGTTCTGATTGAACTGAGCTCTCAACTGGCCCATTGGAATGGGAAATGCAGTTCTTCAATATTGTTGATTTGGGATCTAACGAAGAGAGTTTATGAAAAACGACTGCCATTTAGACATTCTACTTGAATTTCTAGAATTTTCTACTAGTTTTTCCAGTGAGAGAAATGTCTAATATCTGAATTAAACGATCTTTTACTGAGTTGGGTATTTCACTCTAATATAAAGTTTTTGTTCAATATTTTCTAAGCCTTTTATGGTCTAAGCAAATGAATTGAAAAATATTGTTATTATTGTTGAGATAAAGAACAGTACAGTTCTTAACCAATAAAGCATTAGCTGTCAGTTATTTTAGCTGACTTTCTTATGTCTCGACCTGAGTGCAGTTTATCTAAATTCAGACATGTTCTGATCATTAAAAGACTAAAGTAATTTGATTTTGCAAACTCCCAAAGGTCGTTAATGACAGTTCAGAAGTTCCAGAAGTTTAGTGGGGAGTTTCTAAAGAAACCATTAAATAGCATGGCCTTAGCACCAAGTGCGATGTATTACTTATTTTGGTTAAGCAAAGAGACATTCAAACTTAGAACAGAAATCTTCGGCTTATGCTTTTTGAATTTAGAACTAATTGTAAGACAGAGGTTTCTATATATTTAATAAGCCCTTACTGTAAGGATCAATTGGCTTAACCAATAAATAAATAAATAGAGAAGCAAAGAGGCATGCAAACTTAGAACAGCCGCCACCAGATTATGCTTTTTGAATTTAGATATAGAAAGATTGCAATAATGAGCCCTTACTCTAAGGATCAACTGGCTCTACCAAAACATAATAGAATAGAATAGCGAACCTCATTTAAATAAAAGATAAACAAAGTTCCTATGTGGTTTCAAATCTATAAAGATATGATCTCTTACTAATCGAGATATAGTCTAGATGTAGTGGAAGTTTATTCCCTTTTTTGGTCTCTTTTTATATGAAATAAAGTTGAAATAAAAATCACTTAATGTTCTTGTTGTTCTCTATCAATTTTATCTTGTCTTTTTTTTTCCGCCCCTCATTTTAATTGGTTACTCTGAATTAGGCCAAAAACAATTTATCATAACAACACGATGATTCTTGAAAAAACAGAAAAATAAAAGAATAACAGCACAGACAGACAGACAAAACTTCATTTTCAGCTAATAACCCCCTAAAGCCAAAGTCAACATTGTGAACAGTCACTCCACAGCCCCAGACCCTGACCCTGGTCTCTGTGGGTTTGAGCCGGGACTGAAAAATCAACCAAGTGCAGCATTTTTACTACCTGTGATAAGGCAGCTGAGCCCTGACTCTGACTCTCGCTCTCTGATCTTTGATCTTCTCCTGTCTGTCGGTCTGTTGGTCTGTCTGTCTGTTTGTCTGGCCTTTTTGGTTCGTCAGTCTGTCCGTTTGTCTGTCTGGCAGTTAGTTCTGTTTTCAGCGTGGTTTTTCGTTGTTGGCCCCCTCTACAACCAACCAATAACTACGTGACTGACCAGTCCGAAAAGGTTGTATGTAGTATGTAGTTGTTAGGATAGAGGTTTACTCGGAGTCTGAAGGAGAGAGGGATGCGTTTTCGTCTGTCCATGTCTATGTGTGTGTGTGTGGCAGATAGAGACATGAAACGAAGCGGATAATGATAATGGCATTTTCGGGTTCGGTTTCTGGTATTCTGTTTAAGCAAGATCAGGTTACGTATCCATTGAACCCATTCAACTTTAATGTACTACCTACGCATTGCCATGGATCGACCGAAAAACCGAAGAGTTTTTCCAAAAGATGAGCAGATGTGCTATGCACTGTATGTGTGTGTGTGTGTCGTGTGGAAAATTCGCATTCGACATCTGACACATTCCCAATTCGCCATTCAATTAGCAGTAAATGTCCAAATTGGCGTGCCTCAGTCACTTTGGAAGGGATAAACTATTCGTCTGTCTCTGTTTTTAATGGCAGATGTTATGCAAATCGAAACGAATTTTGTATTCTTTAAGCAATTGAAGTACTTGAATTGGTGGAATAAATCAAATGAAATTACATTTGTTCCATAGGGTCGAAGGCACTCACAAAAAATTGATCAAGTCTATCCATTGATTTCACTCACAATGATTTTCAATGGTGATCATCGCTTCTAAACATTATTTCATTTAACTTTCTGGCACACACACAGACAGTGGCAGATTGGAAAGTACTATATACATATACATATATGTACGTATAGTTTTTCCCCCTAAAGTGCACGTGTCGGCACTTAGACCCGACACTGAGTTAAGTTTCTATCCAAGCGGTGCGGCAAGTGCGGGCACAGAGCCAAAAAGAAGCATAGCCAGAAGCCAAAAACCGAATCCAGAAAGCAACTTTAGGTCATCTATAGATATATATGTTCAGCCGCATATATATATATAATGGATATATATATATATATATATATACATATATATAGATGTGATGTAGTCATAGCTGAGGCTACGCCTAACGCATATTAAACTTCTCTGAGGCAGGGCGGGCTCGTGTTCCATTCAAGTGGCTTTGCTTCGGGTAATTAATATGCCGGGGCACTCCTTTACTGAAACTCCAGAAAACTATTTAGCGCATAAGGCAAGTTTTCTGGTTTTGTATGTACCAATAATGTATTCGATAGGGTTATATTTATGAGCTATTTGCCTAGGCTTCTTTCATAGTTAAATTTCTCCCCTCCTCTCTGTACATGGAGTTACATATGTAGAAATGTGTTTATGCTTATATATTTAGAATATTGCGTACCAAGACTACCGATTTTTCTTTTCATTTAGAAATTAGCACATAAGAGAAATTTTGAAAAAAATCAGAAAACACATAAAGGATGTACCGTTATAAATCTTTGGTATTCAGTAGTTTTAGGTATTAGCAAATATTTAGACAGAAAATTCATACAAAAACAATAAGACTATGTCAACAATAAGTTTGACTAACTAAACTATTATTTGCTAACTCAGTTGTTGATTAAGTTTCTCCTATATTGTTTGAGTAAATTGGTTTTCATAGTTCCCTAAAGTATGCTAAGAGTAAACAACTCACTAAGCAATTTGCTATTCTTTTTTATGATTGGTTAGTGCTAAGTGGAAAGTGGGCCATAAATCTCATTCTTAATTGACACTGGGAATAATTACCATAATAAGGCGTAATTAAAACTCAACTTAGCTTAAGATAGCCTTAAGGCTTGACACCTAATATTGTTTTTAATTTTATTGCAAAGCGACAATGTTAAATGAAAAGTTTATAAATGAACTTAAATTAGTTTGGAGTCAGATCTTTGTTAATCTGCGGCTTAACTTAGTATGCTGGAAATTGAAATTCTCAAAGTCTCTGCAAAGCCGAAGAAGCAAAAGATTCAATAGCGATTTAGAGAATGGACACAAATAATGAATTTAGAAACAAAAACAAGGGCCCATATTGATTTTGATTTCAAAAAATGTATTTGTAGTCATGGTACAAGTCGAGGCCTTCAATAAATTTGGGGTTTACAAAAATTAAAGACTTCTAAAACTATTTTAAAGTTCTGCAGATCATTAGAAACTTCAAATGACATTCTATTTCTGTATTAAAAAGATTATTAGAAGATTCAGAAGATTAACCTCGATGCATGGTTTGACTTAATTTTCAAAAAACATCTTAATCTAGACAGATAATTTTCTATTTCTCAAAAAAGGGAAACAACCGGCGAATCTTTATTTGAATTAAAATCCAAAGACTTGAAGTTTGTTAATTTTAAAGTTTAAAGCCATGCAAAAATTTTCAATAATTTCAAATATTTAGAAAAATATAGCAAATTATTTTGCTTTAATAAAAATCAATCCCTTTGTTATGCCTTTATTGGTATTCTTTCCTAAAGAAATCAAACTTTGTGTTTTTATTTATCGACGTCAATCAAAAACATCGCCAAAACTAATTAAAATTAAAATTTTACAGTGTACATTTAAATACTATTTACAATTATTCTTTGAGTGTATTTTAAACCCGTATTTGTTGTTCAATTTGTTGGCTTATCTGTGCATTTACTTAAAATTTATTACTTGTTTGTAAACGTCTGATAAGAACAGTTACTAGTAAATTTCCTATTGCATAGTTTTAGGGTGGTTTCGCAAATTTTATCAGCAAATGCATTTGAGACTTTCTAGTTCGTGGCATAAGTAAATTCCTTTATAAACTTCTATGTGTGGTTCAATACGAAGACATATATTTTGAGATAAAATCTGGCATACCAGTGGAGATGAGCCATGCCATTAAAAAAAAGAGAATTTATCTCAAATTTTATTAGGAGAATTTAGATTTGCATCTCTTTTTTCACATATTTCCTTTTTGGGAAAAGTCTATGTTGCGGTCGTTGACTTCATTTAATGCCATTATTCTTCTAGTTCAATTTTTGCATTCTTTTTACCCTCAATTTGCTAGCATAAACAAATCGTTCATTACACTTTTACTCTGTTATGGTCGAAAAAGAAATGCAAAAAAAAAGAGAAGCATCATAACACATTCCTGGTTCATTGGCCAAAAATGAGAAGGAAACTGATAGAAATTGGGCTTTAACTTATTTTATTTTCATTCTTTCTCTCTTTCTCTCTGTGGTTGTGTGTAGTACGACAAATGTTTTTCTTGCTTTTTTATGACCAAAGTTTTTACGACAAAGAGGACAATGCGTGAGTGAATGTGCATTTTTTTTTGTTGTCTGTGTGTCTTGTTGTTTTCACTACGAAACAAAATTTTTGTGGTAGGAAGGGGGTTACGGCTGAGAAAGAATGCAAAGACATGGCCAGGCAGGCAGACAGTGAGTCGGACAGTAAGTGACATACAGAAAAAAAGAATGTAATTCATTTGTATTGGAGCCGATCGCAAATCATTCACTCCTCCTTCAACATTGTGGACAGGAGGCCATGGCGACTAGTGGTGGGCGGGTGGGGGAGAATGGGGGCTTTATCCCATTATATACATATATATGTATACATATGTGCTCCATCTATGCTCACGTACATGCAACACTGAGCACTGAAAGTGGAGGAATTGAAGGAAGTGGCCATAATAAAGTACAAAATGTAAATTTCAACTCAACAGTGAGAGGGGCAGGGTGTCATATGAGCCTCAACACATGGGAGTGTGTCTATGTGAGTGTGTGTCTGGACATTGTTGTGAAATGCTTTTCAATTTTGTGTCCATTGGCGACACCACCAAAAAAATAACACGACAACAACAACAAAGTAGCTAAAAGTGACGCCATGGGCCATGGCACCGAATTGTCAGCACGTTACATGTGGGTGCGGTGATCGGCCAAGCAACCCAAAAGCCATATCAAGGGAGAGCTAGTCCATTTTCCCTCCCTATGTCTCTCTCTCTCCTTCTCTCTGTCTCTTTCTCTGTCTTTTGTTGTCTCTGTTCTACAATTTTCTCTTTCTATGCTATTCAGTTTAATTTTTGTTTTTCATGTGACCCCGTTTTCCCTGAAATGTTTTTCAAACCAAAAAAAAAAATATATGCACACACTGATCAGTACATCCCAAAGATATATATGTATGTACATATGTGTGCTGATGATGAAAATGTTGTTGAAGAATGAAGAATGGAAAACGGAAAATGGGAACAACAGAAGCAGCAGCAACAACAACATAAAGAACAACATGCGAATTGGCTTTAACCCATCAACATCCAATGCAGCTGGCATTAAAATAAACTGTCCCTGAGTAGTTCCTGGTGGTGATATATGTCTCTTTTCCTGTTCGCTACCGTCTCCACCCCTCTACCCCTCCACCACTCCATCATCATAAATGTATTCCAAACCTAACCATGATGAATATGAGCTGCAGAAATGTTTGAATAAACACATTGAAAAGCCGGGCTAATGCATTGCTAAAACAACATGACCTCCCATCCAATGGGTTTCAATTTCATTTTAATTTCATATAATTAAGCCAATCGAGTACGAATGGGAAAAACGCAGACGAAAAGAAACAGAGAGAGAGGGAGAGAGAGGGACCCCCCATGGGCACTGATGTTGTTTTTCTTTTTCGTTTCGTTTCTGAAGCAGGCCGAGGGCAATAATTATAAACAAGCGATTAAAGGTTTTCATTAGGGTCATAATTATGTTTTTACCGTTAGGTGTAAAATGATCAAATAATAATTGAAGATCTGAGAGAACTTTTGCTAAATGTATATAATTGCTTTCTGAAACTAAAATTTGTTTTGTACATTTTCTTTAATACTCTTAAAAAATAAAAGTCATTATGTGGTTTTATAGAATTTTGTTGGTCAAACTTCGATTTCTTAGAAAAATTTTCCCTAAAATGTTTAATTTCATCCCCAATTTGATCTATTTTGTGTTTGAAACCTGTAGAAAAGTCTCGGAAATACATATAAATTGAATATATTTTTCTCAGTATAAACAACAATTAAATTTAAAACGGTTTTTTTATAATTTGATCTTGGAAAAGCAATTCACTAAGGATAAAGTTTGATTGAATACTTTTCCCACAGATTGGACTAACAATACTTTTTTCCTCCCTTGCAGTATTCTCCTACCCGCAGTCATTCTCTGACGATGACCAGATGCAGGCAGATGACGATTTTGAATATGATACAGACGACCAAAGTGCGCCCAGTCAGCAGAACAAGCCAGCCAATCCAACTTCAACCAAAAATGTTTCACAGCAAGAAACCAAAACAGTAAAGGTGACTGGAGTTTTGGGTAAAGATGTCGTCCTCAAGTGCGACTTGGATATTGATAGTAGTAAGTGAAGCATAAGCAAACCAAAGTCAACCATTTCTAATCCATTTTCATTACATTTGCAGAGAGCGAAGTACTCTGGTATTTTGGCAACAATGTTGTCACCACTGGCCACAATGTGGTCCAGACCAACTTCAAAGTGGATGCCAACTACGATTTGACCATTCTGAGGGCCAGTCCAAAGGATGCTGGCGACTATCATTGCGAACTTTTGCCCCAGAAGAGTGTACTAAACATTCACGTCATATTGAATGAGCATCACTCCCTGGATGCCATTGCCCCAGAGAGTTCCACATCGGGGGCTGCGCAGATTAGCTGGATTTCTGGACATACGATGGCCATGTGGCTGCTTCTTCTGACTGCTCGCATTCTACTGCAGCATTAACTTAAGTTTTTTTCTTAGTATTAAATGGCAGAGATTTACATTTACATAATACATACGTATAACAAAAGAAGAAGCCGAATATGGAATGGAAAATAGCTGTATGAACAAATTTAGATACCAAACGAAGAGAGAAAATCACACCGTCTATTCGATATAATTTGAAACGTTTTTAAGTCTTGTTAATTGTGCATATTTTTTGGTATTTGTAAAGACAAAATCTATTTTATTTATTAAAAAAAAATGAAACAAAATTGAAAAAGATAAATGAAAAACAACCAAAGTATATAAAAATGAGTGTATTTCTTTTTTACTCTAAAGAGTCTGAACTATGTATGTCTAATGGAATTTTTCCCTTTTCCAAGCGAATTCCTATCATTGAAATTGAATGAAAGGAATTTCTTATATGAGAAGATCTGACTATGAACTCTTTAAGCCATTACTTCTACTACTTCATGCAATGTAAGTAGAGTTTGAAAACTAATATGAAGCTTTGTCGAAAAGTGCGGCATATTGATATTTTGTGGCATTGTAATTGAACTTTTAAATTTGGTACTTTATCTGAAAAGGATTCGGAAACCCAATTTTGGAAACCCGCCCGAGATTAAGCTAGATAGTTCGAAGTTAATTTAAATTTAGAATTAATCGGGATCAGGTTTATGAAGAAAGACACCTGCAATATTAAAAAAACATATTAAATACTCTAACAATATTGGTTAAGTTGAAATCATAGTGTATATGTGGCATAAGAATATCTAGGACTGTGAAAATTTGCCCCTTTATGTATGCAACAGGCAACAAATGGTTCACTTCTCGTGTGCCTTGTACAGACAAAGTTTGCTTTTAGGATTTTTGTTTCTTTATCCACAGAGTATATCAGAACATATTTATATGTTTCCAAATGCGAATTCTTTGACTGCTTATTGCATACTTTTGGGATCAAATATTCGTCATTGCCAGCTGCGAACTGTGATTGGCGTATGATTCATAATGTGTCAAAATATACCATATTACAAAATCTTTCAAAGTGATTTTTACTTTATTTTTCTGTGAAATTTTCTTTATAATTACTGGATGATTGATGGCCACAGTTAATTGAATTAGCGGATCGTTCATTGGCATAGCTTAGGTCAGTGAAACCAAAATAGATCAGACAGTATAATTGGTTAAACTCTGAGGCAGCTTAATTGTCTTAAAGAAACGGAATTCCAAAGATCCCAAAAGAATTTTTCATCTAACAATAAGATTTGTTCGATCCTTCTTTCGAAATACTTACAAGAATCTTATTCTCTTTTCATAACCATATTCCGAAAGTCAAGACAAGAATTTTATTTGTTCTTTAACTTCTTTGCAGTTGTTGAAGCATTATGTTTTTTTTTTAGTTTTTCTTTTTTTTGGTTTATTTTTGATTTCTTAAGTTGGCGAATTTATCTAAAAATTATATATGTATGAAAAAAACATTACAATATTTATGTAAGACACTGGCTTTGCAACTATATATGTATATGCACCTAAATATATGTAGGAGATGTTTTGGACATTTCGTAGATTCAACATCCCTGCTATATAGTTTAGGAATATATAGTTTATATGTATGTTTTGAAGGTCAGAGTTTGAAATCAGGTTATGGAACTGATCTGTTCTTTTTTCATTGGTTTTCCTCTCCTACACAATCTCGTTCGATTTATTGGCACGTGCTGTTGATTTATGTCATTTTTCTTTAACTTTATGATTCTTAAATAAAATACAATATATATATGTATATATAAAATATATTCTTACGATTTCGATTTTAGTATATGGCATCAGGTATTGTAGCAAAAAACATGAAAGAGAAAATAAAAAGGATTTTTACAAAAAAACAAAAGAACTGAAGCCTGAATAACATACGCATCCTTGATACAATTCGTAAAAATAAGTTTATATATATATTTATATATGTATGTGTGTTTGTGTTTTTATGTGTGTGTGTATGTGTATTTGTGTGTGTGTGTGTGTGGATAAGTACATATGTCTAAGCTTTGGTCTAGTTTATCGTAATATATCCAAGTGCAATTCGATTAGGTCTCTTTCTCTTATTTTTCTTCATACACAATTTTTCATTTGCTTTACAAAAATATCGTAAAATCTCTCCTTTTTGTTTTCTAAACCTTTTTAGTATTTACAATTCTAGTTTCTCTTTCCTTTTGGGGGTTCTACAGGTAACTAGGAAGGTTTTTTTTGTCCAACAATTTCTTTTTAAGGTTATTCCACTCTATTTGCCAACTTTTACATACATATAAGTACAAACAAATAAATAATTATATGCTAGATTCCATTTTTTTTTTTTTGGGGAGGGGGGATGGCGGTTTTAAACCGTTTTTCGCAGTTTTCCAACTTTTTGTTTTGTATTTTAAACTAAGCTAAAGTTTATGGTAATTCATAGTCCTCCAGATCCCTTAGATCCATCAGATCATCATGATCGTCATTGTAATCGTCTTGGCACAAATGTTTCTTCAATGGATTTTTACTTTTTTTTGCATTGCATGACTTAATGTTAACATTGACCTTTTTGTTTTCGGTTTCTGTTTTTGATTTGTAAGGGGGATAAAGGGGAGCGCAGGCGCATTAGCATTTTTGTATATAATTAGAGAATACTTGGGGTTTTGCTTGGTTTTTTGTTTTGTTTTACATTTTCAATTCGTTGGACTTTTATCCCTTACAGCTGAAAGCAAAGAAGTAAGTTGAAAATACGTATATACAGTCCCAGATTCAGATATGCGAATATATCTGCTTAGAGCTGCAATCGCAGTAGCAGCACACTGAGTAAAGTTATGCCGGGAAGTTGAACTAATGTTGAGGCATCATTGCCCACGCCGAAACCAGCACGAACCAGATCATCTGGAGGTGGCATATCAACATCATCTATACTGGAATCAGCTAAAAAGGGAGAGGAAAGAGTCAGTAAGTCCCTTAGATGCATAGGATCGCTGCTTACCATCGTCACTTTTGATTTGGAATTCATGGTCGGGTGAGAAATTGGACCAGCCATGAGTGTTCTTTGTCTTGACATGGGCATGCCATAGACCTGGCTTCAGTTCCATTTGATGTGTAATCTTCCAAATGCCGCCAGTCTGATTATGATGCTGAGTCTTCAAGACCGTAACAGTGCTCCAGGTGTAAGACTATGTATAAATGGGAATTGAAAAATAAACATTCGTTTTGAACTTTCTTTTAGCCTCTGCTTACCCCCGTCAATTGATAGTCCAGCATGGCCTCTGAAAGTGGCTGCAAACTTCTTACCAACCAATGTAAAGTCACCTTATTGCCATCGATTGTCATATCCTCAAATTGTGGCGTCTCTGGATTGTAGCTTAGCTGAATCTTTACCTCATTCGAGCCAATGGCATTCTCGGCATGACACAGATATTCACCCAAATCGCTTGTTTCGATATTCTTGACCAACAACGTTGTACGATTGTGACCCTCATGGAAGGAATTCTTAATGGAATACTTCTCGGATATTTGTAAGGTCTGAGCATCTTTGATAAAGAAACTTAAGGCTATGGGATTGGCACGATAATTGCAATAGAGCTCAGCATGTCCTCCCTCTATGGCATTGACATGGTGACGATGCGTTGATACTTTCGGGCTATAATGAACATCAATGGTAACCATGCCATGTGGGGGATCACGACTGCCATCATCACCCAAACACTGATAGACACCGACATTCGATTCATCTATATTGTCAAGGATAATGACACCATTTTCTGTATCACTCGATTCCAAGCGATGACCCTTTTTTTTTGTAGAAAGTTGGAAAGAAAATAATGATAAATGAGTGTTAATGAGTCAAAATGAATACAAGTGTGAGTGGGGAAAATGGGATGAAACCTACATTTAATGACCATTTGATATTGGTTGACGTTGCCATATATGTTCGACACTCTAACTTATGGTGGTCACCCTGCTTGAACGTCTGCGAACGATCCGTTATGTCGAGACCGTCGCAAAGGATCGACAGCCGAGCGCCCACCATCAACGATGTATGCTGTCGAATTTGATCTGGCAATACCAAACAATAATACTCATCAGCATCCTCCGGTGTTACATTCTTGATCAATATGGAATTGTTTTTCATTCCCTCAACGCGATCGCTAATCGCTATATGGCCATTGGCTATTATTGTCTGATTTTTATACCACATAACCGCATTGCTTACTGTTTAATCAAAGAAAATGAAGGTTAAGTAATCATCAATTATATAAAAATGTTAAAACTTACGTTGGAAATTTCTAACATCACAATTGATGACCACATTATCGCCGGGTTTGGCTCGAAGACTGACAAACTCCTGCTCGAAATATGGTGGATCTATCGATGCCGGTTCTACAGAAGGAATAGTGTCAGTACCTGCATCATCTTCATCCCCATAATCGTAATCATCATCCTGATATTCTTCTTGATTGCCATTATCACTTTCCACCGGCGATGCTTGGCTCTGAGCTGAAAGTAGAATAAATATTTTAGTGCATCGTTTGAGTGAGTCATTTCCCACTTGTAAACTGTAACAATATGTTGTCTTATTTACTCTGACCTGGCTCCCTGTTGGAGTGGAAGTCTTAATTGGAATTGATAAAAATCACACTACATTACTAACTGAACCGTACCGAAATGAAGCGAAATGCTCTCAACTTCTGCTTCAAATTAAGGGTACAAAAACCGAGTAAACATTCGAGAACCTACGTCATTTTCAACACACAAAGGCCCTGCACTCATTTCTCTGACGGAGTGAGAAAAAAATGAAAAACGGAAATACAATTTTACAGGAAATTACAGAAAAAGGTGATATACACTCCTAATGTTTGCTGAATCTACAATGACTCTATGACCATTGTTCATTCATTAGTTAATTAAATTAAGTCATGAAGTTTCTAAAAATATATGCTACAGGTAATTGTCGTTCATAGAATTGAAAACACTTAAGAATTTCAAACTTGTGATTAGACTTGCAAAAGCCAATATGCTAATTCTTACTTTGATGTTTAAAATGCATAAAAGCAAACACATCTATTTGACTACATAAATTATATATTCAAGTTTATGCTATGCCTTCGGACTTTGTTGAAGATCTATCAATATGCCGCCAGAGAAACATCCATCTTGTATGAAGTGAATAAGCTTCAAAAATATTTAACCGGGAAATATTTATTACTTTTCAGTAGGTTTTGTTTAAATAAAATTAGGTATGGCTATACATATTTTCTACATAAAAACTTGTTGAGAATTATAACTAAAAGAAGTGAAAAGTTTTAATGAAAAACTTAGCTAAAGCTAATTAAGTTTAGTTGCTTTAACTTAATGTAAATGTTTATGGACAATAACACTAGAGTTCTCCCTTCTAGGTTCACCTTGTTTATTTTCCGTTACTATAGTCAAAAGGAGTTCTTTGATGAATAACTAACTTGATGTCATATTTTGACTAAGATATAGATATGGAATGACTTTAGTTAGAAACTTGAAATGTGTTATATTAATGACTTCATTGGGCTGAACACAACAGTTTCCGGTGTGAATCGATTTTTGTGAAATTTTGATAGTTATATTATGAGGCACAAAATCGTACAAATAATTTGGTTAGTCATTGCAATTTATTTAGTGTTGTTTATATTAACCATGAATCCTCAGTTTATATTTATCTGTCATGTAAATATAACCAGTCAAGCAATATTTCATAGGAAACATTTTCGTTCTACTTTATACTCGACAGACAGATCAGACAGGCATATCAAGTCTCATACCCCAATCATCACCTTTATCCGAAGAAATCAATAAAAAGTATATGTAGATATTAAAGATAATCCTTAGATTCAAAAGATGAAAAAGATCACGCCCCATTGAAGTCGAGTAAATGAAATGACCATAAGGTCATCTGTTTTCTTGGCCCCCCGAAGAGCATTTAATTTCTTCGTTTTCAGTGTTTATTTTGAGAGTTTAATAAATAAATACTAAAACATAAACTGAGAACTTGTGAATAAATACGGAAGCTGAATGAATTTGAATTAATTTACGATTCAATTTTCCTTATGAACTAATCATGTGTTTGAACAGGTTGAACTTTCTTTCTTTCTTTGTATAATAATAAACATTTCCTGATTTTTAATGATTTTTTATTAAATGTAGAGTTGTTTTTTTTTGCTGTTACTACTTAGTTGGATTTTCTAGAATCTAGAATCTTATTCATTCTAAGTTAGTCATTTATGATGTCAGAATTTTGTTGTTTTCAGACAATGTTGATGAAACATTTTATGTTCTTTATCATTCCCGTTTTACCTGGAACTATCACATCATCACATGTATGAAAAGACTTTATTTATACTTGCATTAAACGGCAAGTTGAAGATCATATCAAATATCAAATATTATAAATTTTTTTACATATCAGAATGAAAGAAGATTTCTTTTTGTTTTTGCGTCAGTTATATGTCATAATCTCGCCACACACACATAAAAGAGATAACAAATTTGAAAACTACAGAAACTAGATATAAACATTCCAAAGTTTTTTCTAGAGATATTACACAATATTTTTGTTGCCACCTTCTGGCCATAAAAGCCCCGAAAAGACATTCAACAGGTTGGCGAGATCGAAATTACCCTCAATAACCATGACGTTGACGATTCGTTACCAAGGCGAATGGCAATTGAATCAGAAATTATGCATAATATTTATGTAAATGTTTTGTATGTTAATTGACTTTTTGTCTGCAATGAGTAATTTCTAACCACAAAGTAATCGGGGGAAAAAAAATCAAGCAATTTGCATGCCGAATGGCAAATTGACTTGCGGCAAGAATGACTCATACATCGTATAGATAGATGGATAGAGTCATAATCTCGATGGGTGAAAGATGAAAATGGATGTGGAATGGCTTACGCAAGCGTCAAAGCTTTACGTTAACTCGTTATCAATTGTCGATAAAAGCATTTAAGGTAAACAATTTAAGCAGAAGGCAATTTGCCATCCCAATAAGAGAGCGAACGAGAAGCAAAAGTCAGTTATCTTATCCAATCCCCTTGGCCATATATCTGCTTGACGTAAAAGCGAAAAACTAGACGCCAGACTACCCCTTTTATGGGCACACAGACCCGACCACAAGACAAACCATTTTAGTTTCAGTTTCGATTTAGAGATTCAAGATTTTACCCAAGACCTTCACCGTTGCTGGGGGACAGAAATTGAGTACAGAAATCTGCAATGACTGCTGCATCATCGTCTGCCTATGTCAAGGCCAGAATATGCAAGTCCCCATGAGTCCATCAGCACTCCCAAAAAAAGAAAAAACTCTGCATAAAGTGGGTCAGCTGGGAAGAAGAAGTGCAAGACAAGACCATGACAGAGTAGAGCCGGGACAGGGACGGGGACTGGAACATACTGAAACACACACCCAAAAGCCAGACTAAGTCGTGCGTCAGAGCGACGAGACTCTATCTCTATCTCTTGGCTTCTCCTTTTGTTATCCTTGGACTCTTTTCTAGTGGTGGGTTGACAAGGCGAGCAGTTGGCCAGGGGGGCGGGGGGGCTGTCTGTGGGGCTGTAAATAAAACAAAAGCCACTCAACAATTCTATCCATATGGAGCATCTGTGTGCTATTCCCTTCACTTCTCTTTATTGCAATCGACCAAAGTGGAATTATGGCGTCAGGATGTCGCGGCGCCAGTTCCAGACTAACATTTTCCTTTTGTTCCCGCCCACTTCGCCTTGTCTCTCTCTTCGTCTTTGCCATTTTTGGTGGCCTGCATTGTGGGGGGCCCAAAAATACAACAAAAAACCAAAGAAAACTTGAAATTGAGTGAAGCTGGAATAAAATTCCTTTACTCAGCGCAATTTCGCTTTCAAATCAACAAGAATTTCGCCTGGTTTTTTTTTTTATGATAAGCATTTCTGTTCTTAAATGCTCGTTAGACTTCAAATGGTTTCTTGTCGATTTTTTCTTGGTAGTCAAATGTAAATTTGTTTTCTTTAGCCTTGGTCATGTGTTTTGAACAACCCACGACTCTTGGTTCATTGATCAAACATAATTTTACTGCCAACGCCATGACCTTCGAAGCCCAAATCGCTGACTCAAATCCAGAGACACACAAACACATCGTAAAAAAAAAAAAAAAAAACAAACACGAAGACAACTAAAGACATAAAAAATGTGACGACTGTGTAGGGAAAACATGTCTTAAAGTTTTACTCTAACATTATCTGTAAAATCGAAAATCAAACTTTAATTATGCAATGGGGGAAATAGTCATTAATACAAGTTTTACGTGCTAATCCGGCACTCCTACTAATGACTCTCTATTATTACATCTTGGCCAAGTAAAAGAAACACCTTATTTCCAAGAGATTGATGGCTGTGCTTTGTGGTCTACTAGACCTTTACAAAGGTTAATTGTTTACTCAGCCTTGTGGTTTAAAAATTTGACTAAATTCGACTAGCTTCTACAATTCAAGCACACAGATTCTTCTCTTTGAATAGCTATTTTTCGATCATTTTTATGGTTCTATGGTTTTGAGCTTCATTTATGATCGATTTAGTGATTTAATACTTTATTTTGAAGTATAGATCAACCACAGTCATATTTCTATAGAGTTGCTCTATTGTCCTAGTTGACATTTGACCTCAGCGATTCCCAAAAGTGAAGCTAAGCTAAGTACTTATTACTTGGCCTAGATATGTGATTCCTTAAGTGGTCAAGGAAAACGGTCAAGCAAACAATTTAGACTCTATACTATGTTTGCTTAGACTAAGCTGCAGGGTGCCCAGCTGGACCATCACATTGGATATAGTTTGATTTAGTTCAGAAACTATTGAGCTAGTTAGTTGTCGATTTATTGTTTATAGAAACCGAATTATCTTGGAAAATGGTATTCGGTAAGTCATGAATATCTTATGTTTCAGTTTCAGTCTGTTAATTTTGCTAAATTTCAATAAAAGATACTATACTTTATTAACACACTATATACAATATCATCAACAAATTCTGATTTGATGGGATTTCATAACAGATTTAATATCTTATGTTAGTTTAAAGATGTAAGTTAGTCATTCCATTGGGATGTACCTCTTGAAACTTTGGAAAAAGGGGTAGGTCCATTACTGATAACACAAATTTTCCATTTAACCCCAGAATCCAAATTGAAGCTACTTGAAAATCCGAATTTTGTTTTGGTTTTTGGGTCCTTCAATTTGTTCTAACAAAATTTCATCATGTTCTAGCCGAATTTTGTTCTACTTTGGCAAAGTACGTAAGATCTATTAAGACCTGCCTTAATATGTTACTATTTAAATCATGTTTAAAATTTGTAACAATTTTTTGAATAAAGATGTTTTTATTTTTATTTAAAGTTTTCCGCTTCCATAGTAAAAGATTTATTGTGGTAACTAAAAATCTTATTGATGGCTGTAAAAGTTACTTAAAACTCTAACTTTGACCTTAAGATATCAAAAAGTTCGTTCTAGATTCATTCTCTTTAAATATTCAACTCGTGTTGGGTTAAGTAATTTGCGTTGATTTTTATTTACATGGAACATTTTTATTTTTATATTTTTGAGATAGTTTCTGCGTTGCGTTGGGATTACATCATAATCTTCACATTTTACAGTTTTAGTTTCGACTTATGACCTCATCCTCAGGCTCCCTCTCTAGCGAATGGCAATGCAGTTGAGATGTGCCATCAATTTCTGTTCCACATTATTATTTCAAAAGCATTTCAAGAGCTTGGCGCCATTAATTGTATATATATGTATTTATTTGACTGGAATCAAAGAAATCAGTCATAATGATGGTATCAGTAAGGTCAGTTCCAGTCTGGTTATGTAGACGTATGCACCTTATATTGATTACATCGTTTCAAGATCTTATTGTTTTGTTTTCATGTCATTATCACGAATGTGTATAATATTTTCACCATATATAACGCACATAGTTACATACATATATACAGACGATCTGTCCTACATATGGTCAGAGTGTGGGGCGGATCGATGAGTTATGAGGTCAATTCGTAAACAAAATAAAATGTGATGTTAGTAAATGAAGGAAAAACGAATGAAAGAAAAACCCAAAAATACAGTGTATAAATAAATATGGCAAATTTCGGCAACAACAACACAACCAAAAGGAAAAACAGAAAAATTGTTCAGTTTGTTGGTGAATGGAATGAAATGACTAAAAATCTTTTATAGACATTACATTATGATTTCATGGATTTAACTTGTGTGGCTTGAGGCTCATAAAAACTGGAAAATCAAAAATCCAAATATTTTACTCTTTCCATATGTGTCTGTGTGTATGCGTACGTGTGTGTGTGTGTGTTAATGTACAGTCTATACTCTCGAATTTCCAAAAATGTTTTCCAATTCATTGATTTTTGCATAAAGTCACACACGAAACACAAACAAAAGAACCAACAAAATCGAAATCAATTGAATCGACAACTTAATTAGTTTTTTTTTTTTTATATTTTTATACCCTTGCAAAAAGGGTATATTAATTTTGGTCAGAAGTGTGCAACGCATAGAACGAAGCATCTCAGACTATATAAAGTATATATATTCTTGATCAGCACGACGAGACGAGTTCAAATAGCCATGTCCGTCCGTCCGTCCGTCCGTCCGTCCGTCCGTCCGTCCGTCTGGATCAACGCGAACTCCTCCGAGACCGTAAGAGCTACAGAGCTGAAATTTTGCACGTAGGCTTGTATATACTGCAGGCATTGTATATCTCGGATTCAGCCGGATCGGACCACTATATCATATAGCTCCCATACAAACGTCAAAGTCACGAAACAGTGACTTTCTCAATAACTTCATTAATTTTATAGCTATTGTCATGAAAGTTGGTATTTGTCAGTTTTATGTTCTTGTTAATGATTGTGCCAAATTCGATTAAGATCGGGTGACTATATCATATAGCTCCCATACAAACGGCAAAGTCACGAACAGTGACTTTCTCAATAACTTCATTAATTTTATAGCTATTGTCATAAAAGTTGGTATTTGTCAGTTTTATGTTCTTATTAATGATTGTGCCAAATTCGATCAAGATCGGGTGACTATATCATATAGCTCCCATACAAACGGCAAAGTCACGAACAGTGACTTTCTCAATAACTTCATTAATTTTATAGCTATTGTCATAAAAGTTGGTATTTGTCAGTTTTATGTTCTTGTTAATGATTGTGCCAAATTTGGTCAAGATCGGGTGACTATATCATATAGCTCCCATAGAAACGATAGGTGGAAAACAGTGACTTTCATCAAAAAGTTCGTTATATCCTATGCTAAGATTGAAGGCCGTTCTTTCGCAAACATTAGTCTTTTTGAATAAAACGTTTTTACACTTTGATGGCTATGGGTAAGGAAAGAATTACCAAAACAGTTGCAAGGGTATACAAACTTCGACGCGGTCGAAGTTAACCCCGGCCCTCTGGTTTTGTATATTTTTAGGAATTGCGGATCAAATGTAGACGGTTCCGGGGTCTTGTTTTTGACGCACCCTGATTGATTTATTATTTGGCAGACGGAATGCGTCATATTCGAAATTTGAGAATCATCAATTAAAGAGTTTTTTTTTTTTTTTTGGAATAACCTTGTGCAGAAAAATTCTTAAAAAATTTCTATTTCAAAAAGCTCTTAAAAAATGAATAGGAAAAAAATAAACTGATTAAACTGATTAAAAAATATTATGCAAACATTTTTGTTTACTTGAACGTATATATTTTTTTTTTTAGGGGGATAAAAGTGTACTTTAGATCTCCACATAAATTTTGTTTTTCAATTCGCTCATATCAATTTTTGTTTTCCTTCTTTTTCGTTTTGGGAGTTGGAACCTTCGAGACTTACCCCTTATCTAATGGCTGAAATGTGAAACGAACTAATTGAATGAATTGGCTTTTTTAATTAAAATTCTTTTTGTATTGTTGGACCACACACACATGGCCTTTGGCCCCGAGAGATGTAGGGATCTATTGCCTTGGTTGTAATGTGTAGGGGTGTACGTGTGGATATGTTATGGAGGGTCTCCCAATCTCCAGGGATAAATATGTTCAACATTCAAAATTTCATTCTTTGCACAACGTTTCATGCATGGCAAATATTTATCCAGACTCTCCTCTAGAGTGACAAAGCGAGAGGGAGAGAGAGAGATAGAATAGCAATAAAATTCGCCCCCTAATAAAAAATACATAATTCCAGCATTTAAATTGAAGCTCAGACCTTGAGATACCCTCTTTTGAGGCGGGGTTCTTATTTAAACACCTATTAAACATATCCATCTATGATTTTGAGATGAAAATAAAACACAAGGATGAAGGCTTTCAAACTTTCCTAACACTTACACTTAGATCTCATTAAAAATTCGTTTAGTATCGTATAGGTAATCAATCCTATTGAGTTGCAAACTAATAATTATATTACAAAATTGGTCAAGTGTAAGATGAATTATACGACATATTAAAACAAAAAGATGTTTTCTTTTCAAAAGGATTCGAAAAGATTACACAACGATTTTCAAAATATCCTCAAATATTTCCGTGAATACTTAAGAGAGAACGAAAAATATGTGTTTTTCCTCTAGAAGCATACTTAGAGATGTCCTGACATCCCTTTAAGTCCGCTAATAAGTGCCTCATGTAAAAAATGATGTCACACAGTTTTATATTACTTTTGCTCTTATTTATATATTTATATTTGTCTAGATTTCATCCTTATTGCAGTTGCAAGCTTTGCCGTTCTTTTCTCGCTTCATGTCGTTTGAATTCCTAACTTTTAGCTTTGAAGATATGGTATGGCCATTACAACGGTGTATTCTCTAGCAAAGTCTGCTGATGATAGAACTTTATATAAGATTTATTGACCTGAAGCCCAGCTAAAACTCATTATAACTCATCTTATATGGGAAAGTAAATTCTATTCTACATATTCTACAGATATACAGAAATATATCTAGCAGAACTTTGAATATCTGGTTAACGACATGTGTTTTTTAACTGACGAAATGTTATTTCAAGGATTTTCAGTGTTTCAAAATACTTTTTTTTTTAGTTTTTAATACGCCGAAAATTATTTTGGGCTTATTTCATATTTGGCTACACAATAATTGCATACTCCAGTAATAAAAAAAAATGTAAAACATTGAAAACTTAAGAAAAAACTTTATGTTTATTATTTTAATCATTGAAATGAACAAGTTTCAGTTCATTTAATTGCAGATTTGCAGATTTTTTAAAGATATTATATTATTTTACTTTTTTAGAATAGAAACTTGCCATGGATGAGCAATAATATTTAATACAGGTCTTCAGAGGGTAGAACAAAATGACACAAAATTTGTAGCCGACATTTTAACGACCTTAATAAACTCTCTTGATTCGCTATGGTTATAGGGTATGGAAAGAGAAATAAAATTCATCATATTACTCTTGATATGAAATGCTCAACAGAAGGTAAAAACGTGAAATGCTGTATTCCCCTCTCTACTTCAATATTATCTACGTTTGCGCCATAATTCTAAATGCGAATGAAACTTTTTTTTTTTTTAAGCTTTTAACGTTCTTTTTTGTGATAAGAAACTGCTCTTTTTTGCCCTTTCTCTCTCTGTTGCTATCTATCTTTCACTCACTCGCTTGCCCTCTCTCTCTCTCTCTCTCGGTCTGTATCTCAAAAGATAAGATATGCTTAGTTGGTTGAAGTTGCTTTTGTTGTTTTACCATTATGTTTGTTTGGCCAAAAGGTGGGTGAGAGTGAGGTGGAAATGCACGTGGCTTAGAATAAGTCTACAACCGGGTAGAGGAGGAGGTAAGTAATGGGGGGATATGGGGTAGGAGGAGTATGTACTCGTTGCTGGAGCTTTTTGACTTTACTTTTTTCCCATTTTTTTGTTGTCGCTGTCGTCTTGCTCATGCTCTATTTATATAGACATATGCCATATGCGTAAGTATACATACATACAAATACATATACATATGTATGTCTGTATGTAAACTCACGATTTGGTAATTCATAATTTTCCGGACACTTACGTAAATTTCATTGAACCAGATAAGAACATACATTAGAGCGAATGGTAAATGGAATTTCATTTTTAACTATTTATGGCACTCACTTTCCATTTGAACTTTAGTATCAAAACAAATTTAAAAGTAGCTACTTTTTTAGTTGTTTGTTTTGTCTTAGCTTAACAAGTTTAGCAAACAAAATCGGTTAATATATTATATGAAGAATAGGAGCCATATGCTCACCCAGTCTAATCATTGCAATTTATATAAAATATACTGAAAATATTGCAATATTTCTATATGTAAATTTAAAAATGTTTTCTTTATTCTCACTCTTCATTAAAAAGAATGAGAAAACGTTGTTTGTTGATTTTATCCAGGTGTTTGCAATTTATCAAAAGCAAAATGTTTTATGTACAAAAAATATTAAATATTTAATATATATATGAATTCTTATGAACAATCATCTTTCATTAAAGAACTGTTTTTTTTTTTTTAACTTTAACTTATTCAGAGAAGAATCTTCAGTTCAAAAATACTGACCATAACTTGGAAATAACATGAGTTTCAAAATTTAGATAATTTAGATAATAACAGCATTAGTAACAGCTTCTAGTCTTTAAAATGTATTTGAAATTTAGTCATAAATATTTTCAGATGGTTAAACAATCTATTAAGAGACAATCTTAAATGCAGGGAAAGCTGAGTTCACTTTAAGCTCTTTGTAAGTTTATGCTAAAAAGTCTTGGATTTTTGTATAAACTTTACTCGTTTAAGATAAGATTTGCTGTTCCTTAAAATAAACGAATACTCACTGAGCTACTAAACAAATTGGATGAGCTAAATCAATTTGAATCGGAATTTTCCCTCAAATAAGTTTAATCGAATTGTAGTTTTGGTGTTTTTTTTATAGTTTATTTGAAATTGTTAAAACTTACCATAAAATTGTCCAATTAACAGACAAATGAGCCATAGGCAAGTTGTATCTCGCGTTTTTATCATGGTTTCTTTCTCGTTCTCGTTCTCTGTGTTTAGTTTCTTTGTACTACTTTTATTTGTTTATTTGTTTTGTTTTGAAGTTATCAGCAGGAGGTAGAAGGGGTCAGGGCATGGGTCGTTAACTGCAATTAATATGTTCGATTTGTAAAATTAATTTGCCATTAAACCAAAAATGTGTTTTCTTTTTTGCTAATTAGGAGCCGCCAAAGTAAAAACGAAAAATTGAAATTCAATTCAATTTAATTTTTTTGCCAAACGGAAGTCACAAAACCAAAAAAATATCAAAGAAAAAGCGCGCGCAATTTAAAAAATAAAAATATTAATTTACAATTCGTTTTATCTGTAGATATATATTTTTTCGCGTTGCTGCCACATTTTTCAGTATTTTTTTTTATTATTGTTTTTGAGTAGTTCAAATGTGGCAGCTGTTGTAATTTATGCTGTTTGTGTCTTGTCGACGAAATTGACTTGAGTTTGTATTTTGTTTTTGTTGATTGACTAAATGGTAAACATTGGCTTATGGGTTATGCAAGGCACTCTCATGGCACGTATCTCAAAATTATTATGATCTCTATGCGAAATATTTGCCATTTGCTAATTTGCTGGCCAACAGGGTCTCTCTCTCTCTCTCTCGCGGTCTCTGTTTGTATCTCCTTCAAAGTGACTCAATGCCAGCCGGGCGGCTGGGCAAAGTGGGTCGAAATTGTTGGGCGGGGTAGGCTGATTAGTTTCGTGGTAAAACAGGGGCGGTTTGTCTATAAGGGGGGTGGGGCTTGGGCTGGGTCAGGGTGTGCCACCAGTCGAAAAAGCATGCAAATGTTTATGCATATACATAAATAAATTAATGCTCATATGCAAAACACAAAAAACAAGAGCCAAAAGCACATCACACAAAAATTCTACCAAATACCAATTCATTTGACTTGTTTATCCACACACACACACACACCACATACACACACATACACTGATATTTGTGCAATATTTTTTGTAGGCTACTCGTAAAATAAATACGCTAACATTTTTTCCTTTAGCTTACGCTCTCGTATATGGCATAATGCGAAATGCATGTATTGGCTTTTTTCTAGCTCTATGCAAACCAATTAGCTTTCAAAGTTCATGATAACGACTTTTGAATACTCTATACATCTAATACATATAGCTATATAGTTTTATTTGTGATTTTCCTTTTCAGGCTCCTTGAAGTATGCTGTAAAAATGCACTAAAGGGCAATTGAATGGGGACAAGTTTTTGGTGAATGAATTTATAACTTGTAGAGGAAGGAAGAGGAAATCATAATATATTATGTCATTCATTTATTGCATGTTTGGTATAAAAATATTAAGTTTGAAGAGGAAAAACAATAGAAAAGGTCTAAAAGTTATATTATTAATGAGTTCGCAAATGTTTTATAACTTTTTTCAATGAATATATTGAAAGATTTTCAAAAAGAATTTATTTTTTAGTGTGTTTTACTTCAATTTGAAGATGGAACTCTGTTTAAATTCCTACAAAAAAATCTATGTATTTTAATATGTGGGCTTTATTTTTAGTGCTGAATTTTTGATTTAACTGTCTGTATTATCTGTCTGGATCTAACTTAATTACACAATAGTCTGGAAAAAAATATTGTAATTACCCAACAAAATAATTATTACTTTGGTGCTCTGCCAATTTCAACTGAAATTGGCAATAAAATGTAGCAAATAAAAACAAAATCTCAACAAAAAGCATAAATGCTTTTTTTAAATACTATTTGTGTTACAATTTTAAATGGATTATAGTTGTAATTTCGTTTAACTTTAATCTCTACAAGTGAGTTTCACGATGTTTCATATTGAAGTTGGAAAATTTCAACAAATTTTTTGAAATTTGTTATTTGTAAGTACCATTTGTTCCATTTTGAAATATTACAGGCTATATCTGTCATCCGAATTTGATTTATTTGAATATAACAATGTATGACGAAAGTTATAGCTATTTATATTATATGTAATCGAAAGCAAATTGTTTCATATTTCAAACGTAAATCTAACATTGGATAGATTTATTGATAGTTTATTTGAAATGTTTTGCTTTTAGGGGAGTTAGGTGATAAATAAAGCTGTTAGGGTATCGATGCTGACGGACAAGAAACTTAACTTTGTTTTGCAAACAGTTATATCATTCAGTAGTTTTTAAAGATCTCTTACTAGTAACTAGGTGGTACTTGATTTACCCTTATTTATCTTTCGCACATGCCTACAAAACGAAATAGAGGAAACAATAATCGGAGAGAACTGACTATCTAACAGTTAGTTAGCTAGCTGTTTGTCTATTGCCCTCTCCCCCAAACCTAACACCTCTTCGTCTAGTGAAAGGAAAAAGAGCTCTTTACCCACTCTCTTTGGAAATGAAAAATAATTTACTACTCAAATACTCACATTTTCGAGTGTTTATCAAAAAGAAAAGATGGTAAAAAAGCTGATAAATTTGTTCGATTCTTTACCAAAAATCAAAGCCTCTGCCTTGTGTAGAGTTCTTTTTTTTGTTTTTCCTGTCTTTTTTCTTTGTGTTTTGTTTATTTACATTGTAGTGCAAGTTTACACACAACTCGAACACTACAGATACACACAGAGAGAGCTACAGATGCAGATACATTCTACAGACAGATGGAGGCAATGGGTCGAAGGCACTTGCATCTTGCAGATGTCTTCCATCTCCAGAAAACTTTTGTTTTTCGGCCTTTTTTTTGTTGTTTCCCTACTGTAAATAACAGCAACAACAAATTGTATCTTGTTTGTTTGCTCTGCCCTTTTTGGTTTCTTCATTGTTTTTGGCCTTTTCGGTTTTTTTTTTTGCTGGCCTGGCCCAGTGCACAGAGTGCAGCTGGCGGCCGGGCCCACAAATTGAATTCAACTTCCCTTTCGTTGCATTTTGAGAAAATGAAAACACGACGACAACAGCGGAGACAAAATGCAGATTTTGGTTTTCGCTCTCACGATTTTGGCCGGTTCGAAATGAAGAAAAATATTTATAGAATATTTTTTTATTTCTTCTTGTTTTTGGTTGCAGTCAACATGGGAGATAGTTTGGGTAGCAAGTCGAGAGACAAATGCAATGCCATTTTGGTTGCCAAAATCTTTTTGCCAGATTTTTGTATGGTACATACATTTTTGTTTAATACCTATTTTTATGAATCACAAGTCAAAGTGAAGTTGGTTTCAAGTGGAGTCGTTTTTTTTTTCGCAGGAGGAGGCTTCTGCTTCAGGGCCAAGAAACCATCAACAACAACTGAAAAAAAAAAACTGTGTCTAGAGGAAGAAAACTCGTTTTGCTGGTCCACAGACGGAGAGAGGGAGAGACAGAGTGATATGAAAGAGGGGAGAAGGGGACCGTAAAGTTGGAGTTGGAGGAGTTGACGGAGGAGAGACGCATGTAATGGCAACAAAAACTCGGTTAAAGCGTTACAAAAGGTATTGTACGTTGTTTTTTTGTTGTTCCCTCTTTTCTATGTAAAGTTTTGTGTTTTCTGATTTATGTGCTCACGAAACAATAACGAAACGTTTTTTTATGTTAACACTTGCACTTGCTTAGGCTTGCGTTACGAATATTCAAAATTATCAAATTTTCTTTTCACAAAATTTGAAATTTAAAGTACATTTTTTTTTAGATATTTTGTGCGAGTTTTGAAGCTGAGGCACTTTGAGGCACTTGAGGTTGATTTCTGTGCTGTTCAATTTTACAATTTGCCCCCAAAATCCGACGCGGTACTCACTCGTTCAGTTATAATCAGAGACTGATGCCCCAAAGCAGCAACGGGCCACAGAAAAGCGCGATGGAAAACGAAAAAAGCCGATTGAGGGAGAAAAGAGCGCGCCAAGTTGGAGCTCGTCGGGGTCACATTCGGCTGTTGCAGGTAACCTGGGAGAGGCAGAGGAGAGAGAGAGAGTTAGCGAGAAACGTAGCGAGAATGACTCAGAGAGGGCATCCATCTGGGAAGAGAGAGAGAGACGCCCTGAAAAGGGCCAAAACAAGATGCGGATGCGAATGCGTTAACAATGTCACTGCCAATTCATGTTCAAGATGCGAAGAAGCCCTATGCTGTAAATTGTATCCCCTACATTGACACATTGGGCATATTAGTTTAGCGAAAATTTAAGTCATTATATCTTAAAACCAAAAACGAAGATTTTAAAGAGAAAATGAAGAAATAAGGAAAACGAATTTTGTGTTTTTAAAAAAAAACCCTTTCTAAAAGTGTAAATTTTTTTTTATTTAAATATTTTTAGCGCTAGTATTGTCTAAAGTCCTGAATGGTTTTAATTTAACTAAATTATTTATACATAAACTCAGTAATTGAAAAAATTGAGCTAACTTCATAATATATTTATAAGTAGGTACTATATAATTGATCGAAAAATGATTTTTGGACGACTTTCTGTCCTACAAAAACACTTTGAGAGCGGCTTGAAACAAAAATGACCCTTTTCAGAGCTCGTCGGGGTCACCATTAACATTTGTGCCCAAAAGAGCTTATTTTAAAATAAAATTTGATTTTGAAATGCTGAAGCAAAAGGCGAACGGCAAAAATGAAACAAAGATAGACCTTTCAAGTGTTTGTCGGGGTCACCATTAATAATAATTATGCAGAAATGTTCTCTTTGTGAAAAAAAGTAGAGGATATTTTTGAAAATTCCAACACAAATGAACTTCTATAAGTTACAATGTTAGACTTTTGGTAATTAATTTATTTTGGAACATTTGCATTCAGTACAAATTCTTAAAATTTACATAAAATATTTTGACAATTAAGACTATGGAATAGATCAAGGCACTTGGCCCACAACTGGAAAGAGCTCTTGCCCCACTGTGCGTCATGCTGGCGGTTAAAATTTGTGATCTTTGTGTGATTTCATTTTGCTCCGAATACTCCTCAGTTGCATCATATTGCATCTCGGATTCTGTAGAATAATTGGGCAGTTCAACTAGAGGAATAAAGTTGTAAATTCATTACAATTAAAATCGTTTTGGACACTTACCCTCTCCTCCAGTGGCAAAACGAACAATTTTACTATTGTCACTCCAGCCAAAACTGTTTCTGGCCAAAACGGAAACCTCAAAAAGACTGGCCGGTTGCAGGCCGTGCAACGTGTATGAAGTTATGTAAATGGATCCTAAAGGGTACATAAGATGTATTAAACTTGAATGGATATTAGATATTCCTCTACTTGCCTACGGTAACCTGGGCCGGAATGGTCAACTCTGTCCAATTGGTGCGTATCTGTTTGGTTACATTTCGTGATGGTATCTGACGGAATTTCAGTTTGAATTCCATAATGGGTAGCAGGCTCTCCGTTTGCCAGACCAATATATGAGAAGTGGGACTCTGGGTGCCAGGATTTATTTTGAATATACAAGGCATGGGTCGACCTGTTAGCTCTATGCTGGCACTTTTAAAGCCCAGCTTATTATAGGCTCGACACTCGTACTGACCCATATCGGCATCTCGAACCTTTTTGATGACCAACACATGCTTAATATGACTGACATAGTGATCGACAGATCGATTGAATTGCAGTTCCGTCTCATGAGTAGTAATTTGGGAGCCCATAGTTATCAAGAGGCCATGATGGAACCACTTCACAGCGGCCATGGGAGCCGATTCAACCAGACACTCGAGATGGGCACGAGTTCCCACTTTGGTATAGACAATCGTTTGAGGCAAGCTCACCTCGGGGATGACTGCAAGATGAAGAACAGAAGTTAGTCAATAGGTGAAGAATTTTGCCTTTGCTTTGACTTACAAAGGACCTGCAAGTAGACACCAGCTACGGCTGGTTGGCCCACTCCATTCGTGGCCACACACTCAATCTGTCCCGCCATACTTCTCGACTTGATATCAAAGATGTGACTCTGCCGATTACCCGTGCGACTGTACCTATCCAAGGTGTTGCCATTGAAGCGCCATGTTATAACTGGCTGTGGTACACCCTGAGCCTCGCAAGCCACCTCGACAACGGAACCAATTGACTGCTCTGTCAGGCCACTCGGTTCAATTAAAACACTTGCTGGATACTGCACTTCAATGGCATGCCCTTGGATCGATCTTATGCCAGTCGCTGACATTATCTCACAATAATAGTCACCAGTATCCTCGGTTTGAACATAGGATACTTGCAGGCTGCCATTTGGCCAGAGCATCACACGGTCGGGAGGCAAAATCTCTGGATGACGTGAATCCACCAAAGGCACATCGTCTCGATGCCAACGCACATAGCGGAAGGCAGCTGAGTAAAAAGAGAAAAAAATCATTCATATATACAATTACACACATTTTTCCCTCATAAAATATCCATTAGTTAGTGCTGTCAATATGATCAAATCAGTGACAAGTTATGAGGGAAAACACACATGTACACACACACATGTATATGCATATGCAACTGTGTAAAAATGGTCAATTAATAGTATTCAATTTGTTTGTCGAATGCCTTGCCAAGATAAACCTAAATTGTCGTCAACAAATTTAATCTTAAGCTGCTTTTTGTGACTTCATTCAAGGCGTCTTTGTAATCGAATTAAATGTCATTGTTATAGCCCAATTGTTGAGTCCCAGGAAGATGGAGAGAAGCCAACGGGATGGTTGGATAGATGGTTGAATGCTTGCACATATAAACCAAGTCCAAGGTCTAGATTTAGATAAACTTATTTCAAATGGTTAACTATTAATAGAAGAAGCTAATCTAGTTATGGACTGTTGGACTATATGATGAGTAATCAATATTTTTTCGGTCTACTGGCAATAGAAGCAATTAAAATATATCAGATGACTGTTTCTGATATTTTCATCAAGCCCTTTAGAGTTAAGGTGTTGCATACTTTTAGGAATTACACAGCGAAATTTTGTTGACCTATTTAAAAATAAATGGTAGCTAACATTTTGTTAATTTTAGTGATATTTTCTAAGTTACTAACTCTAAAAGTTTTTCAGGACAAATAAATAGAAATGGGTTTGAAAACAACATCCAAAAATGGGATGTTAATTATTAACATCAATTCAAACTCAGATCCAAGATTTCGGAAAGGAATTTCGTTCATTCGGACAAATGTTATATACACGATCTATATAAAATCCTTAATTTAGATGCCGTATAAAACCAAAATTTATTCCTATATACATTAGTGGTCGTAAATATGTGGACATCATAGTAATTTCACTACATTTATGCTCATTTTGGAAGCAGTGAATAAGTTTGGAAAAATATTCAAAATAATTTTGATATTTATAATTTCTATACTATTTTTGAGGATATCGAAGTAAATTATGACAATAAAGAGAGCAACTAGGCCAGGTAATTATGAACTATATCGATAGAGATCAGTTTTTAAGAGCCCTTTAATAATCCAAGTGAGATCTGAGGGTATTTCAACTAAATCGTATATCTGATCAATTTTAAAACTTTCTTTTTTACTATAAATAATACTTTGATATTGAACTATCTAAGTATCTCATCATACCATAAATGACATAATTGATTTTGTTTTCTTGAACTATTGGAGCCCCCAAAAAGTCTTTATAGATCTGTCCCTGAACCTCTATAAAACGATGTCCGAATATCGTTATTACTATGTATACAACACAGAAATTTGATATATCAAATTAAAACCCTTAACTTAGTTTAATTTTTGAATAATATTTAAAGATTTTGGTCTAAGATATATCATTTTTGTATCTGCATGTTGATTATGCCTAATTGTATAACCAGTACTTAAAGTATTGGTATCGATAGGTAATTAAATAATGATGACCATTTCAAAACGATGCACAGAATCCATTACTTCAAATTCAATTCTTCCACACTTTTATACACTTCAGTTTAATCGAAAAACATTTCAAATACAATTCTTTCCGAATTCATAGTTCGTTTTTTTTTAAATGTTGTACTTACTATCTAATGAGCATGGCAATTGAACCGTATCATTTTCATATGTTTTTATGGTAGTTGGAACACTTTGAAATTTTTGATTGTTTTCCAAATCATTATTGAAATTTAATTGGCCTTGAACGGCTGTGATAATAATAGTATTAATGCCGAGTAACAACCACAACATGATATAAATTAAATTAGAGAATCAACTGAGATTGCCTAATCGAAACTAATTCGGCGACTACGCGTCGTATTTTGAATTGGGGAGGATCTTCCACTTAAGGGCGCGTGTCCGATTCGCAGCGAAGTCAACTTTGAACTGAACGCTTGAGCTGAGATACAATCCGAAGCGGTGGCTTTGGCTCTGTTTTCGGCCGTAGAGGCCTTAGAGGCGGAGTGGGGGCCATTGGGAACAATGGAAGATGCAGAGGCTATCCGATCAGAGGCGACGATGAGAAGAAAACGCACACGCAGAGCCGGACAGTTGCTTGTGTTTGTATGCCGGTTGATTAGTTCGCCTTGAAGGGGCATACATACAAACAGAATATAAGTATATATGTATATGTTTGTATATATATAAGGTATATAAAAGTGCACTATAATGCCGCATCGGATCACTCACATACCATTGCATGTGGGCTACGCATCGGTAGGTTTTTCAAACAGCATTCTGAATTCGGAATTCAGATTTTGCTGCTCTGATCTATATTACACTCTCCGCTTCAGAGAACGTGCTTCTGTTGCATATTTTGAGATAAAATGTCATTGTGCTGAATTTGTCCCCCCCTCCCATCAGCCAACAAAAACATCAGCACCACTGCCGCAACTCCCACATTCAACAATCCGTCGTCCATTCCACTTATCATCGTCACTTTGATCGGATCAGGCTCATTCACATTTGGGAACAATATGTTTTCGAGTACAAGAGAGTGGGAAAAATGTTTGTCTGTCCAAGTGTTCTTTAAAAAAGGCAAAATATACAAAACAAAAATTGTATTTTAGAATTTTTAGACGGAAGTGCATTATATAAGGCAGGAAATCAATTAAATATATATGCACATATTTTAACCCTTTACTTTTCTATATATCTTGACCCTTTTGCAATGTCTCCAGCATAAAAAATTTTATATAAAACTCCCGCAAAAACACAAAAATTAACAGAAACAGAAAAAACACGATCACTTTCAATTAAAAGACAATTTCATCGAATTAATTAAATTAAATGTGAGAATGCCTACTGAAAGCTATCAGCAACAAAGGGGAAGGGGTGAGGGGGGGAGGTCTTCGTTTTGGTCTTTCCAGCAGCTGCACAAACAAACTGCAAACCAATTAAAAATATTCAACAGGCGTTGGCCAAAATAGGTCTTCCATTCGGAAGGGGTGAAAAGGAATTGCTACATTTCGAAAATCATGGCAAATTATGTCCCCTTTGTCTATATATAAATGGTCTATTGATTGGATTTCATATATGTATATACTTGCTTATTGTTAGGATAGAAATAAATATCTATGAAATTATATAGATTAAGATTTATATAGATTTTCATAATATCTCAAGACTTTTTACCTCAATTTTCGGTTAATTAAACTTAAATATATGAGACATAAACGGCTAGAATATTATTTTAAACTATGAAATATATAGGTTTCGACCTTTTAAGAATGAAATGGGAATTGGAATGTATTACCATTTTAGCAGCTTATATTAGAATTGACCCGACCTAACGTCATAATCCCACAACTGACTGAACTGGTATAAAAGGCAAAAACTGATTCTTAAACGATTTTACTTTAATTCCATATCATTTTTTCGAAGAAAACTCTCATGTACAGGCATTTTTTGGCCAATTGAGCAATATTTTTATCATATTTCGACTACTATCAGTTTATCAAATTGACCCAATTGATAATACCATTGACCTAAACAAACAGACAGCGATAAAAGTTAACCTTATCAAGGGTAGGAAGTATCCAAACATCTGATAGGATTACATTCCATGCAAATATAAATAGTATATAAGATATCTGGATTAAGGAGGATTAAGAATAGAGTATACCCAGTAGTATTTTCTATTAAGCAAATAGAGCAAACGGTATCATCTATTAAAACATTTAGTCGGGTTTTGTTTTTGTTCTATTTCACTGAAGCCAATTTCTCTTAATCCTCTATAAACCGTTTTTAAATCTTTATAATGTTCTAAAAACTTCGATATTATCTATGTATAAGTATTACAGGATAATAAGGGCCTTCAATTTGGACTATAATTAATATTACAAAGAACTTGCAAACAGAAATTTGTTTACATAAAAAAGGAAAGCATTAAAGCCAAAGAATTCATAATATTCTATTGAAATCGAACAATTGCTACTCTACGGCATATAATTCCACATAAACATGTTGACTTATAGACTATTTACTCTCAGCTCTCAAATTCTAATTAGATGTAGATCTAAAACTGAATCCGAACTTATGATTCGCGAAAGGTATGAGGACTAAAACTTATACATATTGACTGAATACAAGTATTGAACCCAACATCGAATCCCATTCCAATTCAATCCCCCTCTCAGCTCCACCACTGTGAACTCTGAGTGAGTTTGCGTTGAGTAATTACAATTCGTCGTTTGTCAAAACATTTCAGTTGAAATGTCGGAAACCAAATAGTGAATTTAATGTAATACAATTGCTATATATTTTTGTTGCTTTTTCTCCTTTATTATTCAATGCCCTTTTGCTACATTGGTTTTTTGTTTTTGTTTGTGATTAACTTCTAAAGCTAATACAGCAGAATCGAATGATTGCCACCGTTTCGGATATATCTATAGTGAATATGGTTTATATATATATATCCGATTTGAATATTCATTTCGTCTATATATACCTAAGATCAGCCTGGAATCTCCTGCCTGAGCGAACAATGAATCTTGTTGATTGCGGTTTAATTTGTTAATGTATATTGTAATTATTATTTTTTTATATGTTGAATATGAGTGGGGCGAGAATAATACAATTGCTTTTTTTTTATGGTACTTAGAACTAATAAAACTATAATTTATGTATATAATAATAATAATTGTAATAAAAATACATATTTATAATTGGGTTTTTGTTTCGTTTTTGATAAAAAAATAATATATAAATGAATTACTAGTTTGAAATGGGCTTTACTTGTCCTTTTTTAATTTTTGCTATGGGATTTTTTGTTTGATGATAAACTACAAATTATTTATAAACATATAGACAAGACTTGGGGGGATGGACAAGATTTCTATTTGCATTGCTGTAACTTATGTTTTAAAAATATTACAATTTCTTCTTACAATCTCTTCTAGGCGAGCATTAACACAAAAAACTTCAATATATTTCGAAGTCCATACATATATATATGTACCTACATATATATATATATCATTTTAACTTCACTAACCTACAAAAAATTGTATGGTACGCCATAGAATGCGTTTGTCAAAGTTATTAATTTGTTTGTTTGTTGAAAATTGGGTTTGTAGTTGTAGTTGTTGTTGTTGTTGGAGGCAATTCTAGATGAGGCCGCGTTTCTTTTTGTAATCCTCTAGATTCAGTGAGCGCTTGGATACAGTTTCGGCCGGCTTACTAGCTGGCTTCGGTACGGCATTTGAGCTACTAACTGGAATAGTTGAAAGAGAAAAACATTTAAATTAGGATAAACAAGCAAAAGGAAAGGATAGGTAAACCCACCTGGTAGAGGCACATCCAAATCTATGTCAAAATCGTGCAGTGAATACAGACTATAATCCTTGCCATCTGCAGACTTGGAGCTGCTGGACGAGTGAGAGTTGCCGGCTGAGCTGGAACTACTACCGCCAGCTTCGTTGCTGCCAGGTCGCTTCTTGTTGGGTGGTGGCGGCGGCAGTGCAGCCATTTGCACTCCCTCCTCTTCATCCTTTTTGCCACCCTTGAATCCCATGCGAGGCTGTGTGATGCGTCGTGTGAAGGGATCTGAGATCTTCAGCCCTTTGTTAGCTCTAGCTTCCTCCATAATGGCTTTTTCAGCGTCCTCAACATTTCGTTTACGATTACGATCATTGATGTAGGAAATAAGATTTAAGGTATGCGACCTTCTCTTATCCAATTCGGAAGCACGGCTCTCTAGTTGATCGATTTGTGTTCCCAAATCTTGAGCCAAATTGTATTCACCCCGGAGCATGGCCGCGTCACGTTCCTTCATCAGGCAAGTCTTTCGCATGGCATAGTTTGTAGGACGATTGCGAAAACGATTCTTCTCTTCGACAATTTTGTCAACATCCTCGTCCTTGTACTCGTAGTTGAGGGCTTTCCTTATGTCGCTCTGTTTTATCTCAATCAGATCCATTGTGGGCATTTGAACATGTGACTGCTGACACACCTCGGACCATTTATTGAATTCACTTTCGGTAAATTCCTGATTCGAAATGAACTCCAAACGAAAGACACGCTCCTGAGTGCCATGTTTGAGGCGTAGACCCCGATTGGTACGTGTCGAGCCCAATGTATAGATTTTGCCAGTCTCGACCACGCCCACTATTTCAGCCACACGATAGACGGCCTTTTGGTCATTGTTGCCGATGCTAATGCGTACAAAACAATTCATAACGGTGGCCTCAAAAATGGGTAAATTAACAAAACGTTCCATTTTATGGCGTGACAGTCTTAACTTGTTCAGATCCTCACGAGTCGTAATGAAAACCGGACTCTTGGCCTTCTTCTCTTGGGCATCATCATCGTCATCCGATTCACTGGAAGCCTTGCTGCTAATGGAACGTGAACGTTTTCCAGATGGCTTTGCCTCATCATCATCCCAATCACTGCTGCCCGAGTCATCGGAATAGATTTCCGAAGCTTTCAGTTTTACAGCCGATTTGCATCCTGAGACATTCTCCAGCTCTTCCTTATCGTCATCACGTTCACGTTCCGCTTGCCTTTTGGCGGCCTCTTCCTCCTCTGCAAAATGAAATTAAATAATGAACCTCTAGTATAGTAATTTACTTAAATTCTATGCAAACCTCTCTTGGCTTTGCCTTCGCGCTTGGCTTTCAGCATGGCCATGGCATTGCTTCGCTTGTCATCTGTTTTGTTGGCCTCAACATTTTTCTTACGCTCCTTGGAACGCTCTTTATGGTCAAAGTAATCGTTTACGCCGGCCGACGAAGCTGCCTCCTCGGAGTCACGATCATTTGGTGGTCCCATGGCCGGAGATGTTGTCATGCCACTAGATGTGGAGGGCAAGGCATCGTTGGCGTCTCCACCCCTACTGAGAATGGGACTTTGCCTTTTGTTCTCCAGAGCACTCCTAGCGTCCAGCTCATTTGTTGCTGTGACAAGGGTAGATGAAGCCGATGGTATTGTCTGACTACTGCCAGCAGCTGCTGCTTCTTGCATTTCACTGGCCTTCTTAGCTTTTTTCTCCTTTTTCTGCTTCTTTTTGAGTTTGTTTTTGGCACGATCCCCTTTCGTCTTTTTGGACTTTTCAATCTTTTCCTTTTCACCACGACGAGCCAACTTCAGTTTCCTCTCAATTTCCCAACGAGTGCGCATTATATCACGTTGTTCTATGCGCTTGAAGATCTCCGTTTCACGTTCCTTCTCGGAGAGGCCATTCAAGCGCTTGCGATCCTCTTCATCGCCCATTAGGTCATCATCGAAACCATCATCGAACTCAGAATCAGAGCTGGATGATGAAGAGGACGAATTCGATGAAGAATCCGAGTCGGAGCCGGAAGATGAATTCGACTTATCCGACTTCTGGTCATTGGCATCCGAATCGCTATCGGAAACTTCACCCTCCTCCTGTTCACTCTCGCCACGCTGGGCTCCACGCTCTTCTGGCACAGCAGTTGAGGTGGATGGCGCTGCTGGTGGCGCCTGAGGCTGCACCTCATCTTGACTGTCCTCATCCCAATTGGACTCGGAAGAGCTGCTATCACGACTGGCTTTCTTTTGACGCTTCTTCTTCTTGGTGGCTGGTCCTCCAGCCTTGCTGTTGGCCCAGTCCGAGTCAGAGTCGGACTTGGAGCTGGCCTTGTTAGCATTCTGAGGCTTCTTGCGTTTCTTGGCCAACGACATAAGATCCTATATTGTTATATATATAGTGAACAAGTAGAAAGAGTATGACATTTAGTCGAAATCGATTTTTTACAATGTAATATAGGAACAAAATTTCTTTTTTAACGACTTGACTCACCGATTCCAAGTTAGTATCCGATTCGCTGTCACTGTCGCTAGAATTGGAATCAATTAGCGATTGCGTTCGACGTTTTCCCATTTTTTCTAATGCGAATATTAATTTTCGATCGGGGGGTTTTTTCTTCTTTTGTTACCTAGGTTCCCTTAGCTGCCGGGGAATTAATTGCCCGTTGCTGTTGTTGATCTAGGGAAATATGCCAATGCAAAAATATATTCGCTAATTCTGGCACTAGGTATTTGGGGTTATGTTAACAGCATTTGTCGTCGAAGATTTTCGTCTTTATGTGTTTGTATTATTCGAGAACGAGGATTAACTAATGGCCACTTTAGTTTGACCACCGTAGCTTGCCTCGTTTTCTACCGTGGGGCAAGGACTAAGCGTGCTAGACTAAAACACCTAATGGGGCGGGTATGTAATTCCCGCTTGTATTAATTTGCGTACAATTTATTATTTCTTGGCAATTAAAACAAAACAAGTAGAAAATGAAAATCCGCACTGAATAAATTTTTTTTTTTGCCTCACTCGATATTTTATCGGTTGAGGGCTGGGCGCAAATTATTAGGGTTGTATTAATATCGATAGTTTATTTCACAGTTCGTGATGGTTATCGATATGTTTACTCAAATTGAGCTCAATCCCACTATTTTTTATATTCGATAAATATAAATTCACCGGAAATACTTTTAATCGAAGTGGTATTGTCTAAGCCGGAAGTGCTAAGGGCTAAGTCATTTTGCCTGGGCGGCCACATTTAAAAAAATATACCATTACGAATTCTTCTTATTTCCTTTTCGAGTAAAATTGTCTTAGACAAACATCTTCAGTATAGATGTTGATCATTACAATTCTTAATTTCCAAAGTAAAATATATTGCAACCCAAATTTGTTGCCATCGAAATTGATATTCTTTAATTAAAAACATTTACAGCATAGTTAATTTTTATATACATATGTAGCTGTTGGTAGACTCTCCATTGTAAATTTATTAGTTTAATGAGCATCTTTTGTACAGTGATTATTAAAATATTTAACTGGCGTTTTGAAATGGAAATAACGACTACCAGGCTTAAAATGTTCGGATTGAATAAGAAATGAATACCTTTATTATATAGAAAACTTCCATATTAATCGAATTGACATTTCGCTGCAGGGTGTGAAGCCAAAGTCAAGTCTAATATTTCGAGAGACTTGGTGTTTGTCCATCCATCTCCACCCATCCGCGGTGCATTGTGTTTGTTTTTGTACACAAATTTTAAACTCAATTAAAAACACACAGTCACCTGCATTCATCAACAGTCAAACCCAACAGTGCACCCTAAAAAACCCTACACACACTCACTCACACCGATAAGCAAAAAATAAAACTCACAATCAATATTAATTAAAATGCAGGCGTATATTCCTATTCCCCAGAGCGCATTTGGCATTGCACACCCACACGCACCCTTCATTCATCCAGAGTGAGTTTTCATAATTCGACTTAAAATGCTACGAGGCAATTTACAGTGTGTGTAGCAACAGAAGCAACAACAAAAACAAATAAATGCACATTCCTCGTAGGTAAAAACAGGCCGCCTGCTGTTGCTGCTACTGCTGCATTACAACAACAAGAAGAACAACACTGAAGACAGCAGCAGCAACCAATGCGGCATAATAAAAACAACCCCTGCCCAGGGCAAAACTCATCATCCCCCTAACCCCCCAAAACGGTTCATTCACCACCACCGCGGCAATTGCAACTCAAGCTAGAGAGTTTTCGGCAGAGCTTTTGAGCTTAACTTTTGAGCATGCGCATGGCAAAAACTAGTAAAATCTCAAGCCGACTCGGGTATACCATGCAGTAGGTTTGAAAACGAACTTGAACTGCCAAAATGTGAGACTATGAGGCAAATTTGAAGCCACTTGAAATTTACTCTTCCCCCATACATCCATTTTAATGACTATAATATACCCTTTCACCCTATGTGTGCATGGTATAAAATAACTCAAGCAGAGGGTGGCAAAAGCTGCAGACATTGTTTGCCATTTTTGGGTGGCAACTTACGGCTCTGTTGCGTTGGCGTTGGACATTGCGCCGGTGATTTTAGCGACGTAGAGACGGGGGTGTTGTTTGAGCGATGACAGAGAGAGAGAGAGAGCGAGAGAGAGTGAGCGAGCTTTTGCCACCTTTTGTTGCTGTTGCTGTAACAACTAAGCAAAGTTCAATTGTGAAATTTTTGTTGGTTTTCTTCTGTGTTTGTGTGTGTTAATTTTTTTCCTACTTTTTGCCAGTTTATTGAAAGACGTTCGCGAGTGCGGTTACGGTACTCATAACGGTAGTTTGTAGCTCAAACATAACGGGGTAACACGACGACGGGTCAGTTTCGTAGGCGTGAAATTGCCAAAACTGGGGGGTTGAAAATGGGGAAAATATGAAAATATAATCTAAGAAAATTTCAACCAAAAATATTGCATCAGTAAATATTTCAAATTCTGCAAGTGTTGAAAAGTGTGAAAAAACCAAACCAAATTAAAAAAAAAGAAGAAGATACCACTGAGATAACTGTAATTGTGGAACCGTGTTGCTTCGCGTGGGCGTGGGTGGCGGTTGAGCGTCATACACAGACACCGCAAAACTTTTACCCCCTCTCTCCCCGTTTACGCCACATCCAACAATTTTGAAAGCGGGGGAAAAAAAAAACAAGTGCCAGAAGTTTTAGTTCCTCTTTTTTCCATTTTTTTGGTTCTCGCTCCTCCCCCTCTATTCCTGTTTTTGTTTGGCCAAAAGCCGCGGGCGTGGCTGGAACAAGGAACAAGCAAAGGATAAGGATAAGGCCACGGCTGTCACGGCAGGCATTTCATTTGTTTTCCCTTTACTTCCACCTTCTCTTCTTTACCATTTTTTTCTCTGGTGTTAATTTGCCGTGCATTTTTCAGGTTGAAATAACTGAAAACTAACATAAAAACTCAGAAACTCTACGAGCAAACCCATTAAACGGATTTAAAAATTGTTTAACGGTAAGTTTGAGTTGAGATATGTTTGAAAAACTATTTTCAAATATGTAACTTTGACAACCCTTGAAGCAGAGTTATTCCACACTTAGTCATAATATTTGACTTAAGTTTGTTAAAAACTTAATGTTGAACTTTTACTCAAATATTTTCTTTTCTATAACTTTTTCTCATACTTTTGATCACTAATTTAAGTGGCTAGAAAATAGATAGTTAAAAAATTACTTATTTAATATTAAAAGAAAAACAATTTTAGTGATCTTGCCTGTGGTTTTTCTTTCTTAGAGCCACATTATACAGTCCTTCCATCCTGATAACAGATTTTAATCTGCTGTGGAAAGCAAAGCGTAAGATAAAGATAGTTTATTTTATATAGACTCTCTATTTATTCGATGAAATTGTGTTTTCGTTAGCAAAAATAGTTTTTTAAAGTTAAAAATCTTTGTTTTTTATTGATGAATACTTAGATAAGTAAAAAATAAACAAAACTTAACTACTAAAAATTTAAATAGGTCGAATCCAACTTCATGGAAATCTTTTGTTTTTGGTAACAATATCTTCAGAGTGTGTTGAGTGCAATTGATGTCACTTTTGTATAAGGTTTTTGGGCAATAAACATTCTGGAAAGCAGATAATTTGCTCTGTCAAAATAGAAGTACGATAAATTTCCTGCAATCAACAGACAAACAATGATAATAGCAAAGTGATGGCCACTTGGAGCTGAGGATTTGAAGCTTCGGTGCTCTCCGATTTGCTACTGAAGTAAACAAAAATCCTTTTGGAAAGAGAATGCACATATGTATGTATGACAAGGACGTGGAGAAGGAGCCGGACCGCATATGAAGCAAACCAGACCGACCAAACTGAACTGAACTGAACCACTCATGCATAAATTTCCAATGCAAATTTTGTGTGCGTACAGAAAATTCAAATCAGAGCACAGCAGCTCATTCACAGACATATGGTGGAGGAAAGATAGAGATGGTTTGGTTAGTAGGATACTCCATTCCTTGGGAATGGGTAAATGTCCGGTTAACTAAACAAAAGAAAAGAAAAGCAAATTGTGAAGTGCTTAGAATGCGTTTTGTCAACATTATCCGAAAAAAAGTAATGAAAAAAGGACAAACCTATGCCTGGTTTTCGTTCGAGAATGTAGATAAGCGTCATGTGTGTGTGTGGGGGTGGAGGTCTGGAGGCTGGGTGGGCTTGGTGGTTGGGCTTTGAATGAACGGGGAGAGAATGATTAATGCTACAGAAATTGCTTTCGAATTGGTGGTTGTGTGACACGGAGACCTAAGACCCTGAGACTGGCAAATGCACAAACGAGCCGCCAACGCCTGTTGCCTCTGATGGACCATGTTTGGGCCTGCCCAACCCTACTCAAGGACACGACAGCACGAACACGAAACAACCCTCATCTGGGCATGGAGCTGCAACAAAAGCATGAATTATTCAGTTTACAGATGCATAGATGCATGCAAAAAAGAAAGAAAGAAAAAATACAAAAAAAGAAACAGAAAACAGAAAATAAAATAGTAAAGCAAAAGAATGAAAGGAGAGAAAAAGCATAAAACGTAACGGAAGGGCAAAAGCTAGATATAACGAGCAAAATCCCTGCCAGTTCTCATTCTCTCTTCGTCCTTCTCGGATCTAGGCTTAAGTGCACTGTATCCTTGAGCAAAGCAGTGCACAAGAAGTTGAGTTGGTTGCCCCGGCCCTCCCATTCCTCCTACATCCTCTAGACTCGGAATAATTGCACACTGCATTGCATTCGTTACTCTGCTCTTTGAGAAGATGAAAAAAAGTTGAAGAAACAGCTTGTGTTAAGTTTATGATTTCGACATGAATTCAAATTTATGTATTTCACAAGCAAAAATCTCTTATCTAATATGAAATCCCTCTGGCAAGAGGATTAACATATTAAGGCCTGTTTCACTCTCTCAAAAGTTCTTTTCCTATCGAAATGGCACAGTGGAACAGTGGAGCATTCTGTGGGCTGATGGCAAACTAAATTAGATTGCGTGCGAAATGTGCAAAAAGAAAAAAAAAAAACCATGAAATGAGACGTTGGTGGCAGCAGGTGCAAACTGCGTTGTCGACAGGCCAGGTCTTACCTTCCCGATCTAGTTTCAACATGGTTGGCTCCCACCTCAGTTTATGTTAGTTGCGTGATTAGTCGTCCGCCATTTCCGTCTGGGCACGGTGAATGTAATCTCTTTAGGTGCAATTAATAATGTGCCGACGCCATTTTCCAAAAGCGAAACTTTGCTTTCAGCTCGAGCCACGAGGACAAACTTTCTCCTTTTTTATCCTTCTTTTTCCCCCCATTTACGCGTAGATAAACTAAACCACAAATAGTGAGGCGTTGGCGTTTACCTAGAGGAAGGATGCCTAAAAGGCCAACAACCTAATTTAATGAGCGAGAAATTATAATTTTGCTGGGAGAAAGTTTCTGCAAAAGGATATTCCTTTGAAATCCATGAAAGTAGAGCTCACCAGGTGAAACGTAACATATGCTCGAAAAGCCTTGAAGTGTCTCTAGCTCTAAGCAGGTGCAACAAACTTATTTCTCTAAATATTTAAAAAAGAGTTAACCGTATTAAGAAATCGAATCATAGGCTTCAGAAAAGTTAAAGCATCTAAAGTTCTTACAAAAAAAGTGATTCACCTAAGTTCTAGATGAAAACTGATCCTATTTTCTGTAAGACAAAACTTTTGCAATAGTCGTGATGAATTTCTTAAAGTTTAGTCAATGTTTTAATCATTAGAATAATGGAATAAGAAATGACGCATAAAAAATCAGAAAATAACTGTTTGTCTTGGGAAAAACCTCTGAATCTGTCTTGATAAAATTCTAAAAGTATTCTTTATATTTTGAGTCATCTTCAATCTTGCAAGGCATTTTACAGGCAAACAAACAACAACAATATATCAAATTTAAAGGCCTTTGTTTTGATTTAACCCCTAAAGTATGCTATGGGCTAACAAGAAATTCATTGTATTCCCAAAATCTATAACATTCTGTATGCTTTGTGGCCTACCTAACAATTAGCATGTAATTATCCACAATACATTCTTTAGTTGGTTCCAAAAATGTATTTTTAAGCGCCCCATTGCATATTTTAGGGGGCAATTGAGCTGCAGCAGTAAACAGAAATTTCGAACTGCCCTCTGGTTATAAAAGAAAAATTAAAGCAGACATAGTTTACAGACAATTTTTAAGATAACAATTTGTTTACTACAGTAAATACATTTCCAGCCTATTGCATACTCTAAGGGGCAAAGTTACCCCCATTACTCATTTCTAGATATTTTGCTGTGACATGCATTTTGTGCATTTAGTCATAGTTTTCCTCATAAAGCTATACATATATACATCTTCTGTCTACATACTTGATTCATCAATTTATAACTCACTTGATTCAGAAATTTTTTCTTGCTGTTGTGATGATTCGAATTTTGTGATCATGTAGACTAATCTTTTTGTTGTAGACATATTTTCTAACAGATGTCATAGAAACATTTCATTTCTTTTAATTAAAAAATTAATTATATTTTTTTATTGTTTTTGTTTTGGCCTCAGATTGTTGCCCCTGACCTTTGACAAAAACAAAACGAAACAAAAAAAAGGGGCAGCTGGCTGCCTCATTAAAGCTGTAAAAATGTATATAAAAAGGAAAAGAGATTTTCTAATGTTGTCATCATGGCAGGAAATCACAGTGCGAAACAATTTGATTTTCATTCGCAGTTGCTTTTGTTGTTGTTGTTGTTATCCAGTGACAATTTAATTAATTTCAGATTCGACCACTAAGCCAAAACTAAGAGGGAAAAATTGTTTGGGGTGAAGTGGGTGGATAGAATAGAAAAAGCGAATGGGAAGCAGCAAACAGCAACAAACAATATAAATTTATTTAATTCAGAGTTCTCTTTCTACATTTTTTTGTACTTTTGTTTAGGTGTCTGGCCAGTCCACCCACTTGTCAGTCAGCCGCTTGATTCTGAGCCCGAGTTTATCATTCAGATCACGTAACTTGTGTGCCACCAGCATTATTTTTTTTCATTTTCATTCACTTATGTTGAATGCGGCGTGGGGGCAACAACACCCCGAGAAAAGCTTTTGTCGATACCCATTAACCATGAGGTAAACTAAGATGGGTGTATTCAGCATCGGAGAATGCTGAAATATCTATATATTATAATTGGATAGTCACTAGAGTTGTCACTAGAGTCTTTGTGGAATGATTAAGTCTTGTTTAGTTCTCTTTGATGACCCTTAAAATAGGCAAAGTAATTTTTTGTAAGTTTTATATATACATTTTGGAATGTTCTGTAGATAAAAAATTATAAATAAGGAATTTCTGCCACAAGAGTTGTGTTTTTTTGGGTACAGAAACATCAAAAACTTCAAAAAATGATTGTTTCAATTTTCTATTGCATACTTTAGGGGGCTATAGTCCTCAATTACCGTTGATTTATTCTATTCAATTACTCTCAAATCTGAGCTGCTAGAATCAATGAGACGAGGACCTAAATCCTGAAATCGATTTAAGGTATAACCCTACAATAATATAGGGTATTTAAGAGTCTATAACTTTAGAAATGTTACCAATCTGTCTAGTTTGAGTCACTCTCTGTTTGTGTGTCTTTATAATGATTACTCTTGACGCTTCGCTGCTCTTTGGCAACTTTGACGATTCTGCTGCTGCTCTTCTCTGCGTGGGTTGTGATTTCTTGCTCTGGTTGTTTTTGCTTTCATTTTCGTTTACTTGCTCACGGTCTCGCATCATTTAATGTTTGTCGAAGTCAAAGTCGTTGTAGAAGTCGGACGACTTTGCCACAACTGAACTGACCAACTGACTGACATTCAAAATGTTCACATTTGGTCATTCCAGTTCGCTAGACGGCAAGTTGAGGAATTTATATTTTAATTTACATTTAATTGGTCAGATGAGAAATTGTATCATTTCAATGTGTTGGTGAAAAATAAAAATCGGAGCACTTAATTTAAACATTAATTTTTCAACAATTTGTTTTTACCTTTTACTTTCTCTCTCATAAAGCAAAATTTGAGAAGTTATTTTGGGTAGACAAACTGTCACTTAAATATGTGAAACTTATTCAATTAGACGGCATGTTGGGAAAATCTTGTAGGAATCATTTAAGTTAGGTTAAGAAAGTGATCCAGAAATTATTTAGAAAAAGAAACTTTAACTTTTAACATAGAAGAAATCATAAATATCATTAATTAATTACACAGGCCGACAAGATTTTTGCTGACGTTAACTTGAGAAATGTTCTTAACTAATTCGGTATGCTGATTCTGACTGCATACTTGGTTTTTGTCCATCATGTCCAGATTCTGTGAAATCAGTGGATCTGGGGTCGGAAAATGGGCACCCAAAAGTATACTATAGATAGTTTAGCACACTTTTTGGTTAAAATTTACATCAATATAGAACCATATCCAAAGTGTAAGATATTATGCATTATAACAAAGAAGTATCTCTTTGATATTTTGTAAATTGCTATTAAATAATAATATATTAATAGGTTAAAATAAAACTGTTTTTAGCACAATATTTTGTTTACATTATACAATAAAATACTGCAAATGCGGTCAATTTGACACACTTTTCTTAAAAACCTGACGTGATGGACAAAAACTAACAATAAGTACAGGGCCGTGTTAAGCACCCCTCAATTACTATAGGGCACCTTTTGAACTTAAAACACTTTTCCAAGACCTCAAAAATGTCGACCTGTGTTATGAGTTTCGTAAACTACTCCATTTCGTTGTTGTCTATTTGTAACTATAAATTTATAAAATAATTGTTTGGGTATTTGATATACAAAAAATATAAAAGAAGCTGCAAGATTTGAGTGACACTTTTTGTGGCAAATCAAAAGTAGATTAAAAATGCACAAAGATCATAAATATTTAAGCTGTTTAAAGTTTGAACTTATAATTTTATCTCACAAAGTTGTGATTGAAATTAAAAATCAAACACTCAGCTAAGTCGCATTGGGTTAAAGTTTCTACACAGTTTTCCTTTCTCTACCTAATCGATTTTTCGTTTGTAAACATTTTTATGATCCAGACTTTAGTTACATCACTTAGAAAATCTAAGCAAACTTTGTTTAGCATTCTTAAAATTATTCAAATTAAGACTGATAAGCTGACCAAAACAGAGTCCAGCGAATTGTGTGTCTCATTCCACTATATTATATACTATATATAAAGCTTATTCATATTAAAGCACATCAGTAGTCTCTTAATTAATTTAGAACGTTATGTCATGAATGTCAATAAAATGCTCTGCGTGATGTCCATAAATATTTGCTGAAAGATGACATCTTTCTATTTTTACTCACAAAGGGAACATAGCATACAGAACAGGCTAAAACAAGAAAAGTCCCTTGTATTAAAACTAAAGTATCTATCTAGAGAGAGAGAGAGAGAGAGAGACTTATGTAATACTCGTTATAAGTTGAGCAAAAAATTTGCAGCAAATAAGAAACCCAAGAGCCAAACGGAACATAAAAGTCCAATAAGCTAAGTGGGGGAAATTCGATTCGACTTGCCCGGATATTAACCTACTTATAAATAAAAGGCTTAGTCAGGTGCGTCCATATAAGGGGGGAGGGGCAACTTGCAGTTGGCAGTCATTCCACGGAATACCAAGATTCATGAGAATCATTTGTAAAAGGTCTCAATTTGTTGTTGATATATAATTACATATATATATACATTTGTGTGGTCAAATGGGTCAAGAATAAATATGTCAAGAAAAAAACTATGAAAATTAAATTTTAAAATGTTTTTTTTATGTTTACGATTGTTTAGGAAATGTGACTTAACTTAAAACCTTTCCAATTAGTAAAAGCTTTGAAGCTTTAACACCTTGAACTATTGATGCTTTTGTAAACTTGTTCAAATATTCCATTTGTTTTAAGTTCTTTTGTTTAATATTCCATTTCTGTTTTCGTTTTCGGGCTTAAATACCTAATTCCTGGATGACATATCCTTTAAATGTTGGCAATTTGCCAAGAACTAGTTTTTATTGAGGGCAAGTGAAACTGATTTTACCTTGCTACCATGTTGACCACGTGTTTGTCCAACTTCAATACGTTCTCTCCGCCTTCCCCCCCCACTCCTGTTTTTGGTCTACGCCCCACAGAGTACACACACCACACAAACACATACCGCACACTCATTTATTAGATTGCATGGCATGGAAAACGATGTCAAAGCAAAAACAAAAAAGGCTGAAAGGTAAAAGCAGAAAATGTGTAACCATAAACCATCCAGTTAAAACCACAAAAACAATTTTTGGTGGTCCCATGGCAAAGGTTCACATATGCATGTTAATGGTTAGCGAGCGGGGAGAACGAAAACGACAAGGAGGAGGTGTGCCCTGCACAACAACAACAATACCAGGAATTGTTTGTCATGCACTTTCAACCCCAGTCCTGGTTGTGCTCCTGTTCCTGCTCCCTTTAGAGACAGCTGCGCATCGAGGGGAGTGACCTAGCGCCACCATGGATGTCGAGTCGAGTATAAACCATGAGTAATTGTCTCTCATATCGGCCAGGGGCCAAACTGAAGCCAATGGACTAAATTGAGCAATAACATCAACAAAAAAAAAACCAAGAAAAACGAAACCAACCAGGAGCAACAGTCTTTGCCCTATTGCAGTGGATAGTTCTTTAGGAGTCTCCTTTATTTTTTTTATTAGTGCCCTTCGAGGTATTCTTCTGAGTAGCTTTCGTGTTTGGCATATTTTCGCTATGCTATGCTATTTTCCTGGTATTTTCTGGGTAGCACTTTTCTGTTTTTGTTTTCTTTGAGTGACATTTTGGGTTACAGGCTCCTTGTGGCGCGCACAGAAACCTTTCATCCTGCCAGCCATAGGTATCCCTGCAGCGCGTCGACACGTGTCCTGCCTAACGCTCTATGGCGCCCGCTTTGGTCCCCATGCGAACTGTTTCGGGTGTCAATGCTGTTCATTATACAAGCCTGCACAGTGGTGCAAAACCATCTTGGGAATTCTGCTATTATATGCACCAAGGAATTTGCTACTTTATCCGTGCATTTCATGCCACTGTGCCACATTGCCTGTCTAGGATGGTTTTAATTTCGTTTGATGTATTGAATCCCAAGCATCTCTTAAAAAAAAAAACGGTTTTCCGCCCAAACGCCCAAAAAATATTGGAAATTCTTCACCCCCCAAAAACTTTCTTGTCACCCTCCGACCTTTGTCTCTGCATTCCTCTCACCCTTTGCAGCTTGACACTTTTTGGGCAATTGTCTTACTGGGTAAATTGACTTTTCTGCCTTAACTTTTTTTGCCTCTTTCTCTTTTCTATATACCTACTTAAATATATGTAGATTTATGCAGCCATCAGATTCAATAAAAAACACTCATTATTATTGACAAATAACCATAAAAGTGGCGAAGTGCAGGAAAATTCGTTAGAGGAAAATTTTTCAGTATTTTTGTTTTCCGTTCTCAGAGTTTTATTTTTTGTTTTTGTTTTCCCCTCCTGAACAAGCCACGGCCCAATTCAACCATAAAAATTCCATCAGCATTGAAGCAATTCCATTAGCACGAAATGATTTGATGCTTTTCTATAGCTGTTGCTCCTGACAAAGGACGTTTCAACACAGCAAAAAAGTCTCCGATAAAAAAAAAACAAACACAAGCAAACAAAAAGCATCGGGAGCAGCAGCAGGAAGCTATTGGAAAGCCATAAAGCCAGTAGCAGGTCCAGTCTGTCTGTCTCTCTTCCTCTCTCTGGGTCTGTCCATATGTCCTTTGTGGTCTTTCTTGTCTGTCTGGCTGGTGTTTGCTTTGTGGCAGCAGACGGGAACTTTTTTCTCTTTCTTCTTTGATTCGTAGATAAAAAGGTGAAAGTACTTTCTTTTACGATATTATGGGACTTTAATGTTATTTTCGGCAACAAAAAACTAAAATTGAAAAATTGCTTTCTGCTCAACATTAATGTTGCATAATCCTCCAGGGAGCACCTATACACACGGACACACATGCCTTGACCGAATGGAATTTCCAACAAAATGCATCATGTTCCATCCAAATTAAATGGCCCAAATTTCTCTCTCTCTCTCTCTCTCTCTCTCTGCCTCTTTATTAGGCTCAGAACAAACGTAGCGGAACGCAGTGAAACTTACCTCACATCTGTGCGTGGCGAGTGGCCACTAATTGAAATGTACTGCAACTGTTGGACAAAATCCTATTACCCACAATACTCCCTCCTTTTAGTCTCCCCAATGGCCACAAATAGCGTAGCAAGTCCTACGGGTAACATTCACTCCATGAATTTTACCCATTAAGGCTGCATCGAAATGGTTGTACGGTGACAGTGACTCTCTCCCATTTGACTGGGCTTTATGTCTAATGTGGAAATGCAATTTGCAGGCTCTACCCCAAAATCATGAAACTTGTCTTTGAGCACCTTACGAATGATTATGTGAAGCATATATTGGGAGGCTGCATATCGTATCTAAATGATCATCTATTTGTCCTAAAATACACATACAGAAACAGCATATTGATTAATTAAAGACAGATAGGTCAGCTAACGAATGCTAAAATTTCCTAAAAGGATAAGAGATTAAAGGAGAGAAACGTTTTATGCTATTTAACTAGATAAAAATTGTTTAAGCATATGAAACTTAGACATCCCTACATAATTAAACATAAGAGAGCTTTCTTTAATTTTCAAATCGAATAATTTAAACATTTGAAGTTTAAACCAGGAAACAAAGGAGTTGTGCTCTCTGATTAACTACTCCAAAGTGTTGTAGGTATTTATTTAATTTAATTACAATTATTTGATGTAACACAATAATTGAAATTGCAACAGATTTCAACTGTTATCCATCAAGAAATGGGTTTGGGATGCATTTAAGTATGTAATATGTCTATGAAAATGCAATTTAATTGGTTCCATGGAAGAGTATGATATTTCTGAGTTAAATTTTGCAAGGCAAGCAACACAGAAGCAACAGGATGTGGAGGATAATGTAATGTGTAATGCACACCTCCAAGGAAGCTGCCCCAAGCGTGGCATTAACGACGGCAAACGGAAAGGGGGAAGAAGGTAAGAGAGAAAAGGAGGCATGCGTTGCAGGAGTCGGCAAAATGCCGGGAACGTATAAAATGCCGACATATGTCTGAAAGTGAGTGTGTACAGGAGTGTGGTTGTGTGTGTGTGTGTGTGTGTTTGTAGTTGGATAATGGGAATGCTGAAGGGAATTTGATAAGCAAGAGCAGCAGCAGCAGCATCCAAACTGAACCTCGAGCTCTTCATTCATGCCAGGCTTGTTGAAGAGGAGCACGCGATGGAGTTGGCACTGAATCTGGAGTTGGAGTTGGTGGCCTCGGCGTTGGCGTTTGGCATAAAATGGAAAACGGAAATTGAGTGTGTGTAATGCGTACTTATGGCGCACATTTTAAATGAGAATTTCACAGGCATAGCTTAGATGTTTGTATGTCCTCTTCAACTTCATCTCAGCCGTCGCTGATGCCCTCTTCACACGTATGTATATAAAAACCTCTGCAGTCTCAACAATTGAAAATTGGCAGCGCAACAAGTTAGATGGCTGACTTCAGGCTCACCTGAATGGGTTGCAAATATTTTTACCATCTTTATATGGCTTTTCCTCTCATGCTGTGTGTTGTGGTTGTTTGTGAAAATTCTGTACTTTTATTAAAATCGAGCTGTCTGTGCCTTTGGTAACTCCATTGCCCTGACAGCTGCTGCCCCACAGAGAACTTGTCTCACAATTTTCCTGTTTCCTTCTTCATTTTTATTCTTCTCCTTTTGCTGCTGCTCCTGTCGCTGCCGGTGGGAACAACTTTACCGCATCGTTCGCTCCATTGCAGCCACATTTCATTTTTTCATATGCCAAGGCACAACGACTAAGAAATGCGCACTTGGGGGTGTAGTGGATGAAGGGCAGCAGGTTGGTGGTGGAGGGAGGAGGAAACTTGGTCAAATGCAATATTAAATAAATTGCAGGTAACAGACATACAGGTGTATACACTGCGACAAATGCCAAAAATGGTAAAGGCCTTCATCTCCATTTCAACTTACAACTCTGACTTTATCTACATATTCTGCATTCAACTGGCGTTTGTTGCACAGTGGTTTGATTTGGCGAAAATTCTCTGCAAATGTGATAGTTTTTGAATCTTCATCGTGACTATACAAAACGTTATTATCATATATTGATGAAATATAAGTCAACTAATCCTAATTTCAGATAATGAAATTTAAAGACTCATCGATAAAGCTAAAGTTATATACATATATCCACTCATCCAATCAGCCAAATTGTTAATAGAGTAAGGTTCCTATAAGAATTCGATTATCTATTTGAAAAAAACGAACGTTTCTCTTTAAATATAATATATAAAGATTACTAAAAACATCTAATCGGCTTGAAATTTATTTACCGAAATGCAATTTTTTCAATTCCAACATTATGATTATTGTTTTTTGACAAGAGTTTCTGTAAAACTTTCCATAGTCCGTTTGTTGTGGGAAATAAATTTGTCAAGTTGCTTCGTTGCCCTGTTAGCCGTGTTGCAGTTGCATTTGCAATTCCTTTGGCCCAGAGGTAGTGGAGAAGAAATAGCAGCAGCAGCAGGAGCCACAAAAAGAAGACAGACTAAGAGACAAAATATAGAGAGAGGGAAAGAGATAGAGAGCTCTTACACATTTCATTTTATTGTCACGTACGCGCCGCGTCGCGCATTCGTTTCATAGTGAGTCTTTTTATGGTAGGTCGGTCGCTTGGCTGGTTATTTGGTTGATAGTTTGGTTTTCCTTCCGTTCAAGTCCCCCGTTTCGAATTATATTTCTATTGACATGGTATGTATGTATGTCTGTATGTACAAATGTAGTGGTCGTCCATATAAGGGACAGTCGGTGTGAATGGAGATAACAATTATTTTTTTCCAATGCCTTACAAAACAACCATTCACATTCTGGGTGTGGCGAAAATCGATTTATTAACTAGTTTCAAGAAATGACACACAAGTCTTGACTTGGTTACCATTTTGGGAAATTTCAAAACGATTAAACAAATTAGTCAATTTGTATAAATTACTCAATTCCGTTAAACATTCAAAGTTATCTATCAAAGCGCCTAAACGATGATGTAATGCAAAGTTTAGTATTTATTGTTTATCATTTCAGTACATAGAATGGTTTGGAAATATTTTTACATGTGGGTCGAACAATTCTTTTGCTTTAGAATAAGAATGATCTCTTAATTGTTTAAGTTATTTGTTATGAAAAGATCTTTTCTATAGTCAATTATTTAGCACTAGAAAAACTATTCTTCTATGTTTTGTCCCTAGCACATCAGGCAGAAACTAATCTAATTATGAATAAAAAAATTAAAACATTTCCTGTTACTAATCATAATGAAGGCTTAAAGAGTTTAAGCTAAGAATATAAAAAAAATAGTTGGTACTTTATCAATTAGGCGAAGCAATTAGACTTACAGTTAGTGAGGCAAAACAGTTGGGCTCTCTATAACTTGTTAATTTGTTTAATGGCAAAGTGGAAAATTTCTTAACTTCTTAGTTAGGGAAGGTGTAACAACTTTTTGGCCAACAAATTGGCGTCACATTTTCTCTATTTCTATGTAGTTTCTCTTTTTTGTAGTATCATCCTTTTCCCTTTCAGCAACAGCACCAGCAGTTGGCATCTGTCTGGTTGCTGGCTTTATCCTTGCTTTTTTTCTCCCCGACTTTCCCTTGCCTTTGGGTGTAAGAGGGATTACAGGCAGGTGCAGGAAGTATAAGAAAACTAGCTAGCAGACTTATTACATTACTTACGTTAAATAACCACTTACAAAATGCTCCCAGTAGATGGAGAGAGGAGTGAGTTGCGGTGTGTGAGTGAAGTGGAATGGAGTGGAGTATGAGATGGCGATAATGTTGATTATTAAATCCGCCAAAAGGAAGTCGAGTAAATAAAGTTTCTGAGGCGGAGCCAAACACTTGACAGACTGACGTAGAGACAGTGACAGCTTTTGCGGCTGTTTTCTGCATTTGGTTTGTCGGAATGCCAAGACATGGAGCAATGGATTGCGTATGCAACGGAGTAAAATCAAGGCTACGTGATGGGAAAATATATACACATATATATGTATGTATATGTATATGGGGAAGTGTGTATGCATTGTCTGACTGTACTTTTCAGGTCTGTTCCCTACCATGCATACGAAAATCGAGAAATCCTCTTGTGTAGCGTTTGCCTTTTTCCTTTTTTCCTTTTTGATTGAGCTCTGCATGAAATTTGCATTGAGGGAATTGCTTTTAACATCGGGGGGATTCGTTGTTGAAACATTAAAGGCAATAGATAGTTACTAGATTTAATAAAACACTATAGTCCACATTTTGCACTCTCTATCCCCCCCCCACTAACCGTTAGGGATCTTCTATGCTGTGCATCTGCTGGGGGAATCTAATATGGCAGAAAACCCAATTAAAATTTCCACAAAGCAGCAAGAAAGCCGAGTCAGAGTCAGAGTCAGCGTCATGGCCAGGATAACTGCAAATAATTCTGTTTACGCTAACCAAGACAAGTTTAATCGCATCCCGCGAATGCAGCTGTGAGCACAGACAGAGCAGAGCCACCAATATTGTTCAAGAACATTTATACTCAAACATATATATGCAAATATTATCAATGAAGTTCAGCTCAGAAACATTTATTCCACAAATTGTTTTTATTCTATTTTAGAGCAACAAAACCTAACTGACTTTTACAAAAAGTGAGTCAAGAGGAAGCGGAAACGAGTTATTACTGAATAAATTGTTGCAATTTAATTGGTAAGTTTGAAAAATCTCATACATATCATTTATTCATGCCATTTTTATAATTTTCCTTTATGCATTCCCATTGGTCACTCAGCCAGCTAAAAGTATTTAGGCCATTTAACACAATTTGTTGACATTTTAATCAATTATCACTTTAAATGTATTCTGTGAATGCTCCAAACATTTTTCAGTTTTAAATGGATGTTTCACAAGTAATTTAATTGGGAGCAGAATTGGTTTTGCTGTTCTTAGCCTACTTTTGGGAGTAAGACTAAAAAAAAGTATTTAAAAACTTATTCAATTAGTGTTTCTTAAAAATACAAATCTTTCTCTTCTTTTTCTCACTCAAACTCTTGATGTATTCATGCTCCTTCAGTTTTTGGCGGCCAACCTTATTTATAGAACTCAAAAGATAGTTAACAACTCGTTTGCCCAAAAAGATACATTAATATACATACATACCAGTTGGCCATCAATTTGGGCCGTAAAATGTGCATTTTATTTTTTCTTTGGCTGAACTGACCATAAAGTCTGCAACTGGCCAAGAGAACTAATCGTTTGGCAACCATAAAATAAAAATTGTCACAGGAGCACAAAAGTTATCGGGCACTAAAAAAAGGAGGAAAAAAGAAAACGAAGGGAGATAACAGGAAGAAAACTAACCATATGTGGTCTTGGTCTTCTCGTGGTCGGTGGACTGCACTTTCTCTCTGTGTGCGTGACATCTTAAGTGCATTGCTGTGGATTTAGCTTACGTTTATGGTCCATGTATCCAGCAACAACCAAATAAAACCAACAAAACGGGCAGCGATGGGAGAGAACATAGTAGTAGAACAAAGTTTCCGTTTTTTACACACATTTTTATTAATTTGGCTAGGCTACCTGCAGTGTGGCTAGTGTCCAGAGAGCACAATGTGGTTTTATATGCTCTGTTGGGAAATCTGAAGCTGAACAGACAAGTAGAGTGAGAATTTATGTACAACTAGAAAGAGCAAGTACATGATTAAGTTGTAAATGTATATTTCGTTATGGTAATAAAAAGTTTAAAACGCAGCTGGATATATTTTACTAAGGCTAACAGATGCAGACTAGAAGTTATCACATTCAGTCCTAAACCAAAGAGACTCCTGACTAGTTTAAGATATAAGACTAGGAATCTTCTTTGTTTTTATCAACAATGATAAATGATGGGCCAATCATTTGTCAACAGCTTAGACGAAGCTTGACTCATGAAACCTTATATTACCTTGAGTTTTTAGATGATTTTTTGTCTGAATGTGGGATGACAATACAATTTTTATACCATACACCCATAGGGTGAAATGGTATATTAAAGTCGCCAAAATGTATGTAACAGGCAGAAGGAAGCTTCTCCGACCCCATAAAGTATATATATTCTTGATCAGTATCAACAGCCGAGTCGATCTAGCCATGTCCGTCTGTCCGTCCGTCTGTCCGTCCGTCCGTCTGTCCGTCTGTCCGTCTGTCCGTATGAACACCTAGATCTCGGAGACTATAAAAGCTAGAGCCACCAAATTTGGTATGTAGGCTCATGTAGTATGTAGAGTGATCAAGTTTGTTTCAAATTTTTGCCACGCCCCTTTCCGCCCCCGCAATTAAAAAAAAACGTTTATCTCAAAAACTATTGCAGCTAGAGACACCAAATTTGGTATGTATATTTGCATAGTAAATGCGCACATTTTGTATGTATAAAGTTTTTGCCACGCCCCTTTCCGCCCCCCGAAATTTGAAAAACTCGATTATCTCCCGTAATTTTTTACCTTGTGCAATCAAATTTGGCACACTTAAATTTGATACTAATACCGAGCAAAATACCAAATTTGATGAAAATCGGACAAAAATCAGCTGAGTTATGCATATAAACGTTTTTGCATAAGGCCTTTGATGGCCGTTGGCGGGTGGGGGCGCTAGGGTGCTTATATGCATAAGTGCGCGAGATACTGAGATATGCTTGTAACAAGCATGTGAACAGAATTGTGGAAAATAGGCAAATGCATTAGTTATTACAAATTTGAAATATTTGTTTTACTGGTGTATGGTATACCCAAGTCGGCGAGACGACTTACTTACTTCATTTTTGTTAATACTTTCACAATGACATTCAATAAGCCCTTTTCTAACAATTAAAACCAAAGGAATCGAATCTGTATATTTTAATCAAGCCTTTTATGCTAATTCGTACATTCGTACGACGTTAGCTGGCAGCTTATTTATTTTTTTGAAAAGTTGTTTGTTCTCTGTCTAATTAGCTGACTCAGCTGTCTAGAACTTTTGCAGCTTGTCTATCAACAAATGCTACTAAGCAGGACAGTTGTTGCAACTGAGGTGAAAGTAACGACACTAATTACATCCTGTATAAACAAATGAAAAATAGGTAAAATATTTATTAGACAGATTAAACAGGTCTGCATTTTTAATGATTATGAAAAAGGGTTTCAGTTGAGGTTGCAAATCAATATTTTGCGTTTAAATGGTTGATCAGTATCATGTTATCATCTTTAATATTTCCAATTTTAAGAATTTTAAAGTAATAATTTGTATATTGAAATGTGGAATATATCTATATATTTACTCTGATAACATCATCATTAATTATTTTGTAATTTTTGGCATACATTTTTCGCTTTGGGCTCATATTTAGAATCAAAGTTTGTTAACTGGCAAATAATTGGTAATAAACACAAATGAGTAAGAGCAAGAGTGTCTGAGGACACTAAAAATCATGTTGATATATGCTTAAAGTATAATTTGATTCGTTTTTATACGAAATTTGAATAAATTAGATTGGAATAACTTATTATGTTACTCCCTGAAATACTTTTTCACTCAAGTGGTTTGAGTTGTTCATTAAATCATAAATCCCAAACTATCGCGTGATGAAAGCTTTTAATCAAAACGAAATGAAAGTAAAATGCATTAAATATCATTTGTATATGTATGTTTTCTATACTGTCAATTCAAACGAGTTAAGGGTTTTTCAAGATTTTTTTTTTGAAGGAAATCGATAGCAACTTTTAAAGTAAAGTTTTTCAAAGTGCACAAGCAAAACCAGTATACATATATGACACTTTCTGTATCATAATCGGTTGAATGTATTCTATATTTGCTATAGTTGTGACAGGGGTAAAAACAACAAAAAGGTTTTTCCGTATTATTAGATTTTTTGCACATATTTTACAATCTCTTTATGGGTTCTCTTTTTCTTTGTTAGCAATTCATAAGTTTATATTCCATTTCTTTTCGCATGTATGGCCAAAGTAGCTTAAATTATAGAAACGAAAGCTGATTTATTGACAGAAACACACACACAGTCATAGAAACGGAAGGAGCTGTGAGAACAAGGACACTAACAGAGCACGTTTTTACTCTAGAGGGAAAAGGGAATATGGGCAAAAAGGCAAACCAAAATACATATCAATAATATACGAAAGAAATGAGAAACTAATAAAACATTTTTAAAGAAACTTCTACAAAGTTCAGGTCACGAAAATGATGAAATTTAATTGAATTGTTCAACATTCTGGTATTATAATAAATTCTAATGGCTGATGGCTGATATTTGGGTATTGTTTTTGTTGTTGTTTTTGTGGTGTTGTTACTGTTAATTACATTAACCCAAAATAACCACAATTCGAATTGTTCATACAAAAGGAAATTGGTTTACGCCCAAGCCTCTGCCAGCCACTTCGACATAATAGGCAATTTGTATGAAGGAAGGTGTTGAAAATGACCTGGGCGGTCGGTCTCTAGTTGGGAGGGGAATGGGCTTTGCGGTATGGGAAAGCAAAACTGAAAACTCCCCAAAAAATACGGAAACCGAAACCGAAAACCAAAACCAAACTTATTATCCGCATCAGTTGTACACACACGTACAGCGTGACTTGGCGCAATAAAATCTTATTAGAGGCCATGGTCCTGGACCAAGGACGAAGAACCAAAGGCGATTTTACAAATGGCATACACAGAGAATAGAGGACCATGGCAATGGAAATGGTACTGCGACTGGGCCATGGACAAGTAGGGGAAGAATAGGGATATGGACACACGAAGAAGAAAGAGGAAAAGTAGAGAGTGTAACTGGGACTGGGAATCGTATGTCGTTTGCCTTAAGGGTATGGGGGAAAGACCGTAATAAAATATAAAAAAGGAAAAATATTGCGCATACGCCGCATTGCCTGCTGAGTGTCTCGGGCAAGTGGAAAGAGATGGTGAAGAAGGGGGAGGCAGTGCGGGTATGAGGCTATTAATAATATATCGCTGCTTCCGCTTAGCCTTCGCCTTCGTTGCCATCTTTCTTCTCTTTTTGCTTGCGTTCTCTTTCTCTTTTTCTCTGTCTCTGCTGCCAAGTGCTATAAACCGTTTAGCAACATCCGCGGCAGAAAAAAAAAAGAAGAAAAGAAAAGAAAACCAGAACGGAAGGGGAAATACGAAAAGATAGACTCGGGTAATGGCAACTTTTTTTCTCATTCCTATTCTTAGTCTTTCTTTCATTTCTTTTCTGTTGCTTTCTTTTCAACCACTTGCCCTGGGTATTTACATAAGTATAACAATTTAAGGGGTCATTAATGAGGGTTCATTTGCTTCATTTCAAGGGTCTAATTGAGGTAATCAATCGATTTAACATTTGCTTTAATCTCTTTACTTCCTTCTTTCGGTTAACTTCATTTCGAATTTGCATTGCAATGCCGTAGAGAAATTTAATCAAAAATCTAGATGTATATATTTTCAAATATGTCTTTACAACCCAAAAACTCACACACATGAGTAAAATATTGAACAATGGCAACAAAAACTTTGCCGACAGCTAAACATGACTGCCATATTTATCCCAAAACCACCTCCCTCTCTCCCATCCATTCATCCGTCCATCTATTCCTCCCCCCATTCACCACCTTTTGCCTTATTTTTGCAACAAAACTGTGCAAAAAGTTTTGCCAATAAATGAAAATAGGAAACACAACACAAGGGATAACAACAACGCCAACAAGAGCAAGAACAAGAACAAGAACAAGATGTTGAAATAAGTTGTCAAGCAAATGCTCTCCATCTCCCTCTCAATCTCGAACTATATAAACAAGGAATGGTCTGGAAATGGGAATGGGAATGGGCATGGTGAAGAAGGAGAGAGTAGGGGAGCGATTGTAGGTTGTGAAGTGGAAGTGGTAGTTGAATTGAAAATGGCGGCTGTCTTCGATAAGCACACACAACATTGATAAACATGCTCATTCACCATTCAGCAACATTCAACAGAGACGAACTCGTGCAATAACCAAGCAATGGATGGAGTAGAAAAAAAGGACGACAACGTCGGAGACTTCGTTGTGGCAGCCACAGCCGCAGCAGCATCAGCGGCAGAGCCACCGAGGCGGATGCCACCAAGGCAACCAACGATGACAATGGTCACAAAACTGTTTTGCTCGGTTTGACAAAGCGATTGTCGTATCGAAACAATAGTATACACTGTGAGAAATTATATAACTAACTATTGTTCTTTGTCTTTTTTCAAATTTTTAAAATATGTGATTGTAATTAATTTAGTAAAATTTGTCTTCATCTTAAACGAACTGAATGATTAAAAAGTACAGCTAGTTGGACATTTAAATGAATTTTCTATTTAAATTTAAAGTATTTGTTGAATATTTTCCTAACTTATACTTATTTCTAAGTCCTGGTAATTATCCTATGCGTTTCAACGTGTGACCCTAATCAAATATTATTAGGTTGTCATTTCTTTTGAGTTGAGTTTAAGTACGCGTGGCAACTCGTGTTGTTAGTTACTTTAATAAAAATGGTTATATATTTTATTAAACATACCTATAAAACATTGTGTAAATTTTCGAAAATCCATAAGAAATATGGATTGTAATATATCTAATATGGATTGTTTATACGTCCGAAATACCTACAGATCAGTGATCAGAGTTCCTTTGTTACCATATCTTCAAGTTTATTCTGCACTATTTTTCAATTCCTCTTTTCCCCTCAAAAAATAATTGACTATCAGCCAGCAGTTAAGAGACTGCTCATTCGACTCTGCGTTTAATCCTTGACAGGACTGAAATGCATTCGCTCAGAGTCTGTGTCTTTCTGCTGAGAAATATGCCTCGCTTCGAATGACTATGCTGTAGCTGTTGATGTTTTTACACTTTTTTTTCTGTAGCTCTCGCTCTCCATGTTGTCTTCTCGTTCGCTTCATGTCTAGTGTCCTTAGGCGTACTTGGGTCTAGGCAGTCAATGGTCATGGCATTTCGTTGCCATGGACGCATAATGGAGGCTGTTGCGTGGTTCCTTTTTGCCGATGCAGGACTAATGGAGGCATCGTTTTTCAGTTTACCAAAATGTGATTTCAGCTTGATGGAGTTCAATAACGCAGATTTCATTTTCAATAGCAACAAGAGGCTTGTTTTCGATTCAATATCAATTTACATTTATAAAAATTTCATTTCATTTTTTTTTTTGTGTATAGAATAATAAATATTAAATCTAAAAAAAACCATGTTACGTTTAAAATTTATAGATGCGATGCCCAGAGCAAAATTTGTTTATCGATAAATATTTGCAGCTGTTCGTTTTTCCTGAAATATTTTTATTTTAGCCTTCACTTTGGTGAGAAGTTTAATAAACATTAAACATTTTATAAACATCGGGGAAAGGAGGCGCAATTGGGGTACAGATTAAATAACATTATATCGACAAATGCTTTAATTTTTTTCACGAACTTAGTTTTTTTCCAAATCATAATTCATGGGTTTCCGGAATTGATTCCCTAAGGGCTTTTGACTGTTGCTTTCTTTGTGTGTGTGTTACATAATTGGGTGTTCCCACGTTGTTATACATTAATTTATATTTATCAAGATAAATGAGCCCTTCTGGAGGTCGGCCACCTATTTGAAAGGACCTTCTGATACGCTCATTTTTAGCACACAGAGATTTATGGTTTAAAGCCAAATTTCAAAATTAAATAATATATAAATATTACATAAAACTACATGATCTATCTAAATCTAAGCCATTCTTATTACTAACAGTGTAGGCAATTGAACTCCAAGCATTGTTGTTAGTAACATTTAGGGAGTAGCACATATTCTCACTTTTCTAATATCCTGCACACATCGTCTCTGTGTCTTTTTCACTGTCAATAACATTTGAGTTACAGCAGCAGGAAAAGCTTCCTACAACCAGAGACAGAAAATAATCACGAAAGTGACAAACAGAGCGAGCGACAGAGTCAGGGAAAGCCAACTGATAGGATTTTTACGCCTACTCACCTGTGACACCACGCAACAAAAGGCATATACTCGCAGATGAAGCGTATCTCCTCCCTGGAGGTCCTGGGCCAAAATGAAGTTCAATGAACTGCTTCTCGTTTGCCCGTTGTTACAACTTTAATCGATTGCCCGTGCGTTAGTTTTTCTGGTTTTGTTGTTTTTGTTGATGCTGGCATAAAACTTTTTATATTAACAACACAAACAATAGGCACAAGTTTGACGTTCATTTGATAACATTTTATTAGCATCAAGTTACGGCTGTCTGAGACATGACTTGACAGCACAATTGAGTGCCACTGGCATATCCTGACACACACACACACAGACAGGACAGAAGGAAGTTGTGTGTGTATGGGAGTGTGTGTCAGGTACATCTCTTATGACTGGTTAGTGTCTGCCACTCTAGATTATGAATGCGAAAGCCACAACAAACTAGACTAGAGATTTACAACATGTGAGGGCCAGGACATAAAACATACAAAAGCAACCAAGTAAGTTACAATTGCAACTATGTGGAGCCTGCACACTGACTGACTCACTTACTGACTGACAGAGAGACAACCAGCAAACAGAAAAGACATTGTAATTCACTCTGTGTGTGTGTGTGCTTTGTATGCTCAAATTCAATTAAGTCATTCTAGCTGAAACTCATGTGAATTCCAAAGAAATTAAAACTAATAAAGCAATAAAGAAACTGTATGCAAATTCCAGTCTTGATATTACAAATAAAATATCTTAAATACAGTCTTAAATTCAAATCTCTAATAAGGAAAATTATACATGTTATATAAATCTCATCTCAGCAATTTCGCTCTTAATTGTGGTGAGATATTGTTACCTAGTTCAAATCTTGCTAAATACTCGGTTTAAAATTGTTTTCAAGTTACCTAGACGGTACTTTACAATGGACTTATAATATCAATGGACTTATCGGATAATATCAAAAGGCTAAACGATATGAGTTTCCACTTTACCAATGATTCGAATGATGGATTTACCTATTCTTGGTAATCACATGTAAGCCAAATAAATCTAAGGCCATAGTTGTTACGAAGTTATAGTAAAATCAACCTTTGGACTGCCTTTATTGGAAGTTGGATCCAATACCCAGGATAGCGTTTTTTGGGGGCATCAAATTTCCATGAGTGAAACAAAAGTTATGTATTTGATTCTTCCCGTCACAAAAAAGTCTTATAATTTAGCTAGATTATTCAACAACAGTTTATCACTTGAAAGATAATTTACTTCTACACACAATTTTAGTTGCATTGAAAAATATGAATAATACAATTTATTTTCTTAGCTTTATATAGACTTAATTGGTGTTCCGTCTAAACCAATTATATTATTTTTCTTTATTGCCTTTTTTTTAAATTTCTTTCTGAACCTATATGAAAATATGAAGGGGAATTCTATAAAAAGATAGTCAAAACTTAAGCTGGAACTAAAAACTTTTATCCTCATTCATTTTACTTAAAATTATTGAAAATTATTATTATTAGTTGATCTACTAATTACGTTATAAATGATTTACACAAATAAATTCACTTTTCGCAGTAGCAATCAAGTAACATGGAAAAATAGCCATAAAATTCCAATTTTATTTACAAATCACAAATAAATTTGTTTCTATTGTTAAGTTTTTTATTGGTTGATATGCTGCCTTGTATGTGGTAAAGCTAAGATTCTCGTATTTCATCATCTTTTTCCCTTACTCTTAACCAAATTAAATTGGAATTTAATTGGAAACTTGAGACTGAATTGCATATTGTCAAGAGATTTTGTGAAATAGTTATTTTGAAATTTCTCATGGCAAATTGTTTATCCGTTAGGTGTTTGTGCCGCAACAAATTCTTTGGTTTTCCTTTTTGCCTTTGAATGAAATGAAAAACTTTTGATTAGCTTCAATTTGACTTTGCGGTTTTGCAAGTGAATTCGGTTTGTTTTCCTGTGGCTTTCTCTGCATTTCTCTGTAGTTGTAGATATGCTACATTTGTTATTTGATTAATTGGCGTTGCTCATCAGATGCAGTCACTCAGTTTTAGTTCCGTCGTTGAAAAGATGCTGACCTTCGGCTGGAGTTTTCGTACCGCGGAGAGTCTATGTAGTAAAAACGTAAACAAACACTTGTACCTCACTTGACGAGCGCTCCACCTCCCTCCCAGTTCCCTCTCTTTTTGGGACTCTATTCCTACTTGGGTCTGCGTCGGCTAGGTCGGGTCCATGGGGAGAGCGAGTGAGCTTTATTCTCAATTCTCTCATTCTCTGTCACGCAAGCGCAAACGTTAAATTACTCAAAAAGTTCCTCAAGCTTTCGCTTATTATTCGCATTGAGTGACGTCAGACCCCTCCCCCTTCAGAATGGAAAAATGATGAGGAGAATGCCAAGGACTCTGCTTCGGCTGCAGAGCGCATTGGATGAAGAGCTCCTTCAGTGCCATTCGAGATATTAGCCAAGTGAGACAGAGCCAAACGTCGCGGCACCCAAAATTAAAAAGAGACAACAAATAAAAAAATAAAAATAAATATTTGAGCAAAAACAAACAGCAAAGTGAAACTGTTGGCCAAACTCTAACTCAATGAAATCATCTAACAAATTAGCCAACAAAAAGAACAACAATGGTCGATAGAGTTGACTTTGCACTTTAAGCCAACAAAAAGGTAAATTTCTAACCTAAAACAGAAAGGCAAACAAAAACAAAAACCTAACGACCGCAGGACAAAACACACAACACACGTACACACATACAGACACACACGCACTCAAACAAGAAAACACTGCGAAATTCGGTCAATATTTAAGCCTAAGAGTGAATGTGAATGTGTTTGCCTGTAAGTGTGTGAGTGTGCATGTGTTTGTGTGTTGAAAAAGTGGGAAATTTTCGGCATTTTCTTTGCGCTTTGTTATTTGGTCGGCAAGTAAAACGAAAGGAAACCTTTTCCCTTCTCCATCTCCATTCCTCTTCACCCTCGCCTCGACTTTCTGCGCCTCTCTTAAATCTGTGTCAGCGAATAAATTACGCACTATTTTAACATTGAATGCGACTCATGAATAACTCATGCGGCGGCAGGTGTTTCTTTTTGAGCAAGAAGCAAAACATTTAAAAATTCAAATTGATGGATTCTTGAAAAAACTAAACGGAAAGCAGCAGAAAACCGTTTAAGCAATTTACCAGCCATTTAATTTGTTTAACAAATTGATGGGCATATATTAATTTTCCAGCTGATTGATACTAATGGGCCAGCCACATGTGTAACTGTCGTCAGGAACATGCGACAATTGACACGGAAATGTCCGCTAACCACCCACCCTCACCCCTTCCCACCAAAATAGCACCTAATTGTTGGTAATTGCAGACGAAACGCTTCTGTGTTAAACAAATCTTGAATTCATGCACATTATATATTAATTTTTATGTTAATATATTGTACAAATGTGTATATTTGTTTTAAATAGTTGTAGAAACATTTCCATTTAAAGTGTTCAATGATTAAAAGGGTAACAAAGTGATATATCACATGCATTCTATTACAATTATGTATATGTTACGCATACGCCATGTGTGTTGGTATGTAGGAAGTCGCTGAGCAAAGGCGAAGCGTAATAAATCGCACGACAATAATTTACAGCCAAGCGGGAGAGAGTGTGTGTGTCTGCGAGAGCACCGCAAACTGAAAAAGTAAGGCTATTAAGTAAGGCAAAGGACTTAAAGTATTTTCATTTCGTTTTTGTTGTTGTTTGCCATGTGTGCACACAGCATGAATGCCGTAGAGCCTACGCCCAAAGGAGACCAAAAACCATGGTCATGACGTAGAAAGGAGACAGGAGAGTCTTTTCCTTTTTCCTGTTCTTGCTGTTGTTGCAGTTTCTTGTTTCTTGCCACATCAACAACAACAGCAACGAAAACTCACTCAGTAGCTTGCCGCACACACACACACACAATCACACACACGTACATCCTGCAAAACATAAGCTCAAGGCAAGACTAAAAAACAACTTCGCCTCAATGTCATTATGTGTAAATTTTTAATGTGTTGGCGACAACATTCAATCTACCCCCTTCTCCAACAATGTAATGTCGCACACTCTAGCCAAAAAAAAAAAAAAAACAAGGAAGAAAAGTAGGTTATCAAATTGTGTTCAAGTTGACTGCTGCTGCAGCTGCTGCCACTGATTTCTCAAGCAAAAAACTTTTACTTAACTAGTAGCAAAAAAAAATATGCATAATACTCAAACGCACACACACATGCACACCCAGTTCATACACATTTTAATGGGAAAACCATTTACTCAACAGCAACAACGACACAAAAAATGTTTGTGGATGGAAGGAAAAGGCCAAAAAGGGTCAGGAAAATATTTTAAATGTTTTTCTAGCTGCTGCTTCTGGTTGTGTTTTTTGGGCAATTGGGTCAAGCATTTTTAGTTCGCGCCTAACAAAAATATTTTTGAAGCATGCCAGGCAATATCCCCGTACCCCAGAACCCTGCTCATTCCCCTCTTCTCTACAAAGCACCGACAACTTAAGCTGCATTTATTTTGTTTAATTAAAAACACAAATCCAAGTTGGTTGCTTCTAGTTGTTGGTATTGTTGTTTGCCTGCCACTAATTAATTGCAAACTAAATGGCAGCCAGATAGAGGAAAAACAAACAGAGGAAAAGACAGAGAGAGAAAGAGAGAGAGAAAAAGAGTGTGCGAGGGAGAAAGAACATAAACTTTATCTGCTGAAATCTAAAATTTTACCACATGCCAGTTCGTGGTTTAGATGCGAACTAACAGACAGTTAGAAAGGGAGAAAAAAAAATGAGAGAAGAGTTAAAAGAAGAGTTCATTTTGTAGAATTTTTTTCCTAACCAAAAAAAAGGAAACCGTTAAGCTTCTGCTTAAGCATTTGCATTTAAATAATCCTAGATTGTATTTTCTAATGATATTTACCTACTTGTGACATTTGACATGCTACATCCATCAAAGTCATTCCAAATGCCCAGTGTACCCAGGCTTAACTAGAGATTTGTTTATGTGATAAATCTGGGTTAAATGGAGGAGTCAACCAGGAAATTAATACGAGAAATGGTGAGAGAAAAAAAAGAATATGTGAGTGTGTGAGTCATACGCAAAAGGCTTATAACCAATTTATGAGTCAGCCAAAGGCTGAGAGAATTTCATTTGACTTTTAGCAGAAATTTGATTACACACACACACACAAACGATACAGCAATGGCAACATCAGATGAATCCAGGCCAAATGACAGGGTCATTGGATTGGATGAGCTTCACATCGAATCCATTCGATTCGATTCATCTCGATTGAATTGGATTGGGGCGGGATTGTATACTGAATGGCGCCATTAAATTCTCACTTTATCGCTCTCTTGTTTGTTTCCCCTTCAACGTTTGGTTGTTGGCCGCAGTGTAAATCTGTTAATTCAACTTATTAATTTTTCAATTGAATTCGCACTCTCGCTCTCGCAGCTGTCAATGTCAACTGTCAGCTAAATGACAATCCAAATGACACTTGGTCAAATAACTTTTTGGCGATTCAGCCGTTCGCTATTCATTTGCTCTTAAAACCAGACGCACAGAAACAATTTGAAAATTGATTCAGATTAAATTAACATATTGTCTTGGCTTAAAGAGTTTGCCTTGGCAATTGGAATTCAAACGATTTGCCAACTCGTTGACTTCTGTTAATGACACGGAACTTGAAAGGGAAAACAAGAACCAAATTGTCTGTAGACTTTAATCACAAAAATCTTTTATCCATGCCAATTTTGATTTCAATCAAACTTTCGCTGAAATCTTTGAATGTTCTGTAAAGTGGAGTTAATATTTTTTATAAACGAATTAGATAAAAATGTTTCATATACAATAATTAAAAAGCAATTTTATGATTTAAAAGACTTGTCAAAATGACTTTTATTGTGATAAATTGCAATGATTTTGTTTTCTGTTGTCCAATGAGTTTTATTTTTGTTGTCACATGGAAATTTGTGTTAATTAAGATAGTTTTTAAGCTTTTAATTTATTTATTTAATAATAGTATCAAAGTTAAAACTCTGTCTTGGATTTTGCTAACAATTTATAAGTCATGTGCCAACAAATTTTCTTGGTAGATTAAACGAAACAGCAAAAAGACTTGAAAGTCTTTACCTTAACTTTTGAAGTGAAAAGTTCTCCCATAATAATAATAATTTGCCATAAGCATATTAGCTCAACTTTTAATTACATATATGAAAATGCAGACCTCCTTTCTTTCTGAAATTAAACTTTCTGTAGATAATTTTAAGATGTATGTAAATATGTTTATACATAATTTAGTATCAATACGCTGGAAAGTTTGTTCAATTAATTTAATTGTCTATTTGAATGCTCTCTAAATATTGCTTGAATAGCAAAAATTAACTGGCTCATAATTAAATAATTAATAAACTAAAAAAAAACTTTGATGTTCTCTAAAAGAAGTTTCGATAGCTGTTAATCTATGATTTTACAAAATCTTCCTGGCTTATGGTAAAGATCAAGAAAAGCTTAAATTATCTACTCTCTGCAATAAAATAGTTAATTAATGCCCGGCACAATTAGAGAGACTAAAAACTTTTATATGATAGTATTAAGCAGACACCTTAAGAGCTTGGCTAAACAGCGCCGCAATCAACATAATCCGGCTTTTGCGTAGAAGGGCATGTTCGGAGGCAATCAGCTAAACATACGACTTTTACGAGCTACTTACCCTCAACAAGAATATCATTAAGCACTTATTATTAAGGCCCGCACACTCCCAATAGCACTTATCGGGCATTAATCCACAAAAATGAAGCAAAGAGTTCGTCAATTACCATGCAACTGCCAAGCAAGTAGAAAATAAATAAAATGAACCTTTTTGCATCAAAAACTTTAGCTTTTACTTCACTAATCGATTAGCTATATACTTTAGCTTTGATAAACTTTACTTATATGAGTAAAAACCCATTTAAAATTAAGGATTATGACACTTTCAAAAAAGTGTAGCATACATTTTTGGGCAATGCTTGCTAAGAGGAAATTTTTCATTTACTTTGACCAATTTGAGCTTTAGCAGAATGTTTTTCCACTTTCTGGTCAATTTCTGGCCACTTTTTGAAAATTGTTTATTGAGAGAGGCAGAGACTTTGAAGAGACCAAGCTAAACTTGTTTGCCAACAAACTCACACACGCACACACTCATTTTACAGGATAATTGAATAAGAACCGCAACTGCATAAGTAGCAAATCAAATATATAAACAAACCATCCAAAGGGATGCAAAAAAAAAATCCAGAAGAAAACAGGTCAAGTATGGCAAGTTGAACTTGCTGATGGGACGCAAACAAGGCGATTACTTTGAGCTGTCTATGTATATGGGAATGTGTGTGTGATATGTGTAAAATTGTTGGCAAACTGCATACACTTGCAGTTGAGTGAACAGATTCTGGATGCTTGCACACCAACAACATCTGTCTTTGACATTATGAGTGAGTGATAGTCAGTCTTTTGAAAAACTTTCTCGAGTATTTCTAGTTAGTCGATGTGTGTGTGTGTGTCTGTCGTCTGTTGTGTGGGTGAGAGCTGCATAATCATAATCGTTTCCTGTAGAGCAAATGTGTCTCCTCAACTTTTACTTTACTGCCACTGAAAGCTAATTAAACAGTTTTCAAACAAATTTACCCAAGTCAAACAAATTTTGTGGTCCAAGTCCATCAACATGAAAAGAATCGCTGGTCAGGAGGAAGAGAACAAAACTTTTATTTCACAAACCAAAAGAAAAAAAATTAAACCAAAAACTAGGGAGAACAAAAACTTTCATTGACTAATCTTCTACTAATTTTTAGTTGTTTGCCTCGTAGATTTCTGATAATTTCTGCAAATATTTCCGCTCTCTGATTGTTTGGCGTCGCCGTTTAACTAGTTCATTGTGATTTGATAAAATCAATTTTCGGTCCTTCAAGAACTGATAATTTCGCAGGCAATGTTCTACCATATCCTGTTCGATGTGTTGTCTTAGCTCCAGCCATTTATTAATTTGCATATGATGAAAATTGATGACAATTAATTTGACTTTGTCCCAATGTTTAATTAGTTTTTGCACTCTCTGATATTCGAAATAATTGCGGCGTTCTTCGGCTATCCCACATTTCACCTCCAAAGCGTCAAGTGTGCAACGGGAACGATGGAAGAGTCTTTTTTGTAAACTCCTGGGCAGATTATCTGATTTAGACTGTTCCCATTCAATAACAAAGGCAATATTTTTTGGCAATGGACTCGAATCGTCGGTTTGTGGAAAGTGTGGTTCACCATGACCACCAAAATTTGTGAAATCTTTATATGAAAACATATTTCACAAAAATTTGTAGTATCAAATATTAAGAAAAAACTTTTGAGTTATGAGTTCTTTGGGGAAGTTGACTATTCAAATCGAATAAATTTCCAAGGCAATTATGTTTTTTTTTTTTTTTAGTATGCAACTAAAAACATATAGTTTCAGGCACTTTATTAATTTAAAACGTTTTGCCTACCATAAATTTTCATTTAATACCGACAAAAAGTTTCATGTTATTATTATTTTTTATTATTATTATGATGAAAGTGGCCCATTCTATCCACGCAGCAATCATAAAACACATTAGTATTCTCTCCCTTGGCCAGGTCTTAAATGATATGTACCCCACACACAAAACTGTTTCTCCACCTGTGTGCTCTTTCACCCGGACATATGTATAAAAACACACAAACGCACACACACACATAGGTAAAAGGTTATTTTTTCGTGTGTGTGTGTGTGGCTTTCAGTCAAGGTGCAAGTCAGCTTTACGCAAAGTCTGTGGCCAGGTTGGTACAACGAGAAAGGCTTAAGCCAGGCATTTGAGTATGAGTTTTAGTCCTTTCATTTATGTTTGTGTTTTTCCTTCTGTTTTCTGTATCGTTTTCTTTTTTTTTTTATTTTCCTACTTCTTGGTTTAGACGTGCATTTACATCATGAATTTGGTAAAAACATGAACAACCACAACTTATTTTTCGGTCTATATGCTTTTCTGTGTGTTTGCTTGTTTGTTTGTGTCTGTTTACTGGTCGGTCATCTCCGCTTTTGTAGTTAGTCTTAAAAGCGGATTAAAACTTAAGTTCAGGCAAACTAAAGTTGAATTTCAACATGACACAAGTAGGTAGGAAAGTAGAAAATGAAAATATTTTAAGGGATTAGCTTAGAGAGTATTGATGTTGGTTGAGTTAATAAAACCAAAACAAAAAATAAAATAAAGAAATAGATTACCGAATTTCATTCATGCAAATTTATGTAAATAATAATTTCCATAACTTTACTTGGTTTATTCAAATGGAAAGCAATAAGTAAAGGACTTTGACAAATTGTTTAAAGTCTTTCTCATAAATTTAATTGCTTTCTTCTTTCTGTTCTTTGATTTTTTTTGTGGTTTTCTTACAAACCTGACAGGCAATGAATAGTTAATATCCTGGTATGCCTCAAAAGGAAAACGTTTGTCTGTGCGTTGACCTCTAGGGAAATTCTTGACCTTTCCCACCTTAAGAGTTCTTATTTTCTATTTGCGGCATTTTTGTTTTGGCAAAAGTGTTTACAATATTTTTTTCACACTAAGTTGAGTGTTCTTATTGTTATTAACTTTTTGTCAACTTTAATAATATTCTTCTCAATGGTAGAGACACATCGTAATGACACTTGACATTTCGAGAATGAAAGCGAAGCTACTTTATTTAATTGATAAATACATTTTCACTTTAAATTAAAAAGTAATAATCTTAGATTATTATTAAATATAGGTATCCAAACATTTTTTTTAAATATTGTCGAGCTTTCATTATTTTATTTTTAATGTGTAAACATTTGGTTAAAGATTTCGCTTTTATACGTTTTCTGTGCCATTTCACAAGAGAACAAAATCTTATTGGGGAAATCGAGAAGTGCTTACAATTTAGACAATTTATCCATCTTTTAAAGGTCATTAAGTACTTTGAACCTTTGACGAGACAATGAATAATATCTTTAAATATACCAGAAAGCAGAAGAAAGCTGAGAAGAAGAGTGGAATAAAATATAATAATTTCTTTATAAGGTTTTAACATAATGAAGTTTATTGTTTTCCCTTGCAACTCCATTTTAAGGAGTGAAAGCTTGAAATGAAAAGTAAAAAATATGATTTGGTATCATGTACGAGAATTTGGGTCAGCTACAAAAATGAAAATGCCAAAAATGAAACACATTTGTTATGATTCCCATCCAGTTAAAGTGTGGATCAATGCCAATCTAGTTAAAAGTTTTACCAGTTTACAGACAATGGGCAACTTTTTAAGCAAGTCTTTGTAGAGAAATTGTTTATTGACATGCAACTGAAATTGACCAAATAACCCAAATAGAAGTTTATGTCCTACACACACACACACACACGAAAACACTTTCACACACACACAGTAAGATAACAAAACCAAAACTTTTTATGACTAAATCTAAATTCTTTTCCTTTTGACTTATTTTCAGACTATGCAGACAAAGCCAAAAGATAACTGACTGAAAAACGGCGATCTGGCTATTGGGTCTAATGCCGTCGACCTAAATCAATATCGATAATCAATAACAACTTATGTACGTATGCCAATCAACAAGAACATCAACTTCAACCACATCAACTCCAATCAACTTCTCGGGTGCAATAGGTTATAGGCTGCGGTCAATGAAATGTTAGCCAATTGCCATCGATTAGGGGAAAAATAGTTTGTGCTCCACTTCCTTCCCAGCACACAACAAAAATAAAACCTTTTGAAAGAGAGTGTGTGTTGTTGTTTTTTCTTTTAGTGTTGTCTTTTATGTTGATTTTCTCTGTTTATTTGTTTGTTTGCTTGTTTGTTCTTGTGTCTGTCAAAGTATGCAAATAAACGGTGTAGCTGCCGGACCAACTATGGCCGCATCAGAGCCACCAGAGCCGCCGCCACGCAATCCGGATCGCATAAATGCCTCACTGCACAAGCTTGGCGAATCCGTAAGTACCAGATGATACCACCACCAACACCACCACCACCCCATACTTCCACCCACTCAACCGCCAACACCACCACCACTTCCAATCCATCAACCGATTCTCTTTCTCTCTCTTTCTCTTTCACTTGCTTTTTACCTCCCATCACTTGATGTTTAAAACCCTCTAATTGGACCTCCATTCATTGCTTGTTGAGTGTAGCCGGAGGAGCAGAATGAGTAGTGGAGGGCATCATCAGAAGAGGGGGGCGGGGCGAAGGGGCGAAACATCATTTTGCATGCCAATTTCCTCTGGCACTGAATACTGCATCTTGAACAAAAATTTTTCTCAACTCTCTTTTTCTCTCTCTCCTTTCACTGTCTCCCCGCTATTTTTCATAATTTTTCGCAACTTATCCTTAGCTCTTGTATGGCTTATTAATTGAAATCTGAGATTCGTTTTCTCATTTTTTTATTTTGTGTGTGTTTTTCTTTCTGATTTTAGAAAATTGTCAAATCCCTGGACTCGAGTGTGATCAAAGAGAAGTCCTCCTCAGCGAACAATAATAAGCCCATTAGGCCATTACTTTCCCTGGACAATTCAGTGGCATCCACATCAGCAGCAGCAGCAGCGGCAGCGTCGGCAGCGACAGGAACAGGGACAGGAGTAGCAGCAGCTTCTTCTTTAGTTGGTCTAAAGCCATCTCCTTCACGCTCTGTTTTGGCCAATAGCAGCAGCAACGAGAGCAACTCCTCACCGGCCAGTTCGAATGGCAGCAATCAGACACTGACTCCACCCATGACCATTGATAACCAGCATCAGTCACAACTCCAGCAGCAGCATCAGCAGCCGCAGCAACAGCGGCTTGGTCAAGTCGTTGGCTTGCCACAGCCGCAATTACCATTACCGAATGGCACCAACAGCAGCAACAACATCACAACCACCAGCCCAGCCATGATACATGCGAATAACTCAAATTTAATTGCCCCAGTTCACTCCTCCGTCTCCGTTGCCGCCAGCTCCGTCTCCACAGTCTCCCCTAACAGTGCAACCTCAACAGGCAATCCACATGCATTGAATGCGGGTAAGTGTATTTGAGGGGGATGGGGAGGTAAAAGTCTTCGTGTAAATGCATTCCGTAATGCATTTGAAGAAGGGGGGCCGGGGCGTGAGAATGGGGGTCACTGGACTAGAGCAATCAGCAGAGTGCTCTGCATTACTGAATCAAGTTTTTAAGTTCTCATTGTGGGAATGACTAAAAGGTGGGAATGCTCGAGTGGGTGGGTGGGTGAAAAAATGATATTAAATCACCGTCAACTGATTCTAAGGGGCCAGGCGTGTGTGTGTGTGTGTCAAAAAAGGTGACGAACTTCAATTTAGATTGAGGTAACACGTCGCATTTAGGAAACGATCCAAGAAGAAGTTAACATGCAAACCACTAAAAATGGTGAAAAACTAAATGTCAGAGTGACAGCTAGTGATAGAAGCCTCAAAGGAGAAAGAAATTGGGGCACTAAGTCGACCTGAGAATACCCTATACTTCAATAGAAGTGCTATCTATAACTATGGTGGACAATGTCGATTAACTATCGGTAGTAGGAACCGATGGAGTAATTATCTTTGGTTTCAACTTCTGAAAACTAGACAAGCACCAAATCTTAAACTTTTTTCCCTAGCTAACAATTCTTAAACTTTAATTTTTACTATAATTTATTTTTATAATTGGGAAGAGAAAATATCTTTAGTCTTTGATTCTGAAAGTTATATTCATTATTTTAAAAAACTTTGGTGTACGACAATTTTCAGATGTTTTTTAAAGATTTGAAAGAATCTATTATACTTATTTTTGATAGAGGGTATAGAAAAGGGAACATCAGGAGCAACAACATCATCTTCATCATCACCATCAACAGGAAGAAGACCACCAGACCGAACCGAACAGAAAACTAAACCAACGATGTACAAGGGGGCGGGGGCTTGGAGGTTGGCTATGGAAATGGGGTCCGGTTCGGGGCAACTGAAGCGAGGTGATGTGTGAATCAGGGGCTAAGTGCAGTTAGTAGTTTCTGTTTTTTTTTTTGTTGTGCCCAGCCACCAGGATGCAGGAGTAAAGTAGAGCAGGAGCCGAGGATTATATTAGGATGCCAGAGTGATGTTGGGCTATGCTTCAAAAATCTGACAAATGGCTGCTGGTAGGTCATGAGAGAGAGAAGCAGAGAATTAAATGGGATGTGCAGATAGATGGACGGATGGATAGATGGATGGATGGTTCGTTGGTCATCTAGTTGACTGAAAGTGAAAATTTTTGCAGAGCAAATATTTTTTAGTGATTTATACTTCCGTTTTTACGTTGCCTTTTTTTCCATAAAAGCAAATATGAATTAAAATAATTATGGTTAAATGTTTATTTACCTGGGCTACCATTTCTGGTTGCATTAACAATTAATTAAATTTTAATTTAAGCAATAAATGGAAATTCTCTTTAATGTGATATATTGTTTTTTTTCGCTGTGTGCCTGCGTGTGTATGTGTGTGTTTGTTTGACTGTGTGTAATCAATTTTGAACTCATCAGCTATTCACATGCATTTCCTGAACCTAACTGAATGCAAATTGAGTTGAATGTTCAATGTGCTCACAAATTGCAAAATTAAATGATAAATATTTTTGGTCATTCAGAGAAAATTGTAAACTAAATTGAAATCACTTTTATTTACCTAAACTAAGCAAGTTCCATGTGAAATGGAGTTTTGAGTGTGTCTGTGTGAGTGTGTGTGTGTGATTATAAATCCCCAAAATATATCTAATATGTATCTTCATAATCATAATCCTCATCAACTTTTGTTGTTCTCAATGTTGTTATTGTTGTTGTTATTATTGTTGTACATGTTATTCTTATTGTTGTTTGCGTTTGCATCCTGTGTATCCTTTATCCTTTTCTTTCTATCTCTATATATTTCTCTCTCTTTCTCTATGAATAAACACAAACATACATACATACACACACATATACAAATTTCTATAACACGTACACACAATACAAAATTCCAATACTAAATCCAGTCGATAAGAGAAATGCCAATGATGTTTGCTCAATGGAGTCGAAAAGCAAATTATCATCATCACCATCATCCACATCCGCATCCCCATCCACATCAGTGATGCCGCATTCGCCCACATCCGCTGCCTCAGCAGCTCTCCTAATGCTCGAAACCCATGGCCCAAATGGCAGCAATATACTCCTCCATTATCCAGATGGTAATCGCAATTCAAATGATCATCTCAATCATGCTGACGTTGATACAAACTCAAAGTTCGTGGCAGGTAAGTTTTTCAATTTGTGTTTTTCTTTCCATTTTTCTTTTGCCCATCATCTTTCATCTTCATTTCCGCTCGCTGTATTTTTAATTGGTAGCAGAGTAGTGGCAACACAATTAACCCGCATCCCACCCAAAACACAGCGCCCATCCATCCGTCCATTCATCCAACCACCCACTTATTCAGACCATGTTGTAGTTGCACTTGATCTCTATTCATCTGGCTTTTCATTACTTGGTTTTGCCTTGGCCTGGTTAAGTTATAATTACACAAAAAAACGAAAAAAAAAGAAGAAAATGTGTTCCAGTTTGTTCGTAAAACTTTCAATGTGTTTTGCCTTGCACTTTCTGGTTTAGTTTTCCGTTTTGCATTTTACAATTTTTCAGTTTTTTTTGTTTTACCGCTGCTGTAATTTTTACATAGTTTGCCATAGAGATTTTTCATTTGAGTTTTGAGTTGTGAAATTTTTCATTGTTTTTGGGTGCGAAACTTAGGCTTAGGTAAAAGATGGGGAAAAGTGCAAAAGGGGAAAGGTTGGCTTGACTTATTGCTAATTACGAGTAGTTAACCACAGAGATAGAGAGTAAAAGAAGAATGACTCATTAAGTTGATTAATCTTTCCCAGAATCTGCCATGAAATTACGTGAGGAAAATGATCGTCTTAATGCCGAATTGCTGCGCCTTCGACGCCTGCTGGAGCACTCAACAGATGGAGCCGTAGGTGGCATAGATCCAACTCCATTGGGTCACCATTCCGATGCAGAGGCTTTGCATGATAGCCCCGTCTCACAGGAACGAGTTGAACGCTTGGAGTGCGAATTGCGTTCGGTAAAGAATCAATTGCTCACCATGCGGCTGGAGCGTAAAAAGCTGCGCACTGACAAGTCTGAACTATTGGGCCAAGTGAAGCAATTGTGTGCTTCACTCCAAGAGAAGGAACAGGAGTTGAGGGATTTCATACGCAATTTCCAAGAACGTGTACGCGAAACAGAATCAAACAATGCCAAATTGTCGGGAGACAGGGATCGAGAACGTTTCCAACTGTTGAAACAGGCCCGCGATGAGGCGGAGAGATCCTTGGCGCTGGCCCAACAGCTATCGGCCAGGGACTTGCAGTTGCAACGGCTTCAGGAACAGCTGCAGGAGGCTCGTCGTCAGCTTTCTGGTTGTCTCTCCGATCAGGAGAGTTTGCACTCCTTTGCCCCGTTGACGCCTCCAGCCTCGGGAATGTTGGGCCAACTGACTGGTGGCTCGGGCTTAAGTGGAGGTGCGAGTGGTGGCGTAGGACTTGTGGGTCTTCGCAGTGGAACAACCGATGACAGTGGACGCGGTGGTGGCGGCAATTCCAATTCCCTGTCCGCCTTTAGTGGCAGTTTAAGCGGCGGCTCTGGCGCAACGGTGGGTGATCGCAATTCCTGCTCAAATGATTCGGGTCTAAGGAATAGCAGCGATCGAGAGAGCACTGGTGGTGAGTTGAACTTCAGTGATGGCACCTGCGACAATGGTCCTTGCATTACAGTCGATCCTGATAGCATTTCCTTGGTCTCCAGTCAAAACATGTATCAATGTGAGTGGGAAATCAAATCCAGAATCTTTAAATATTTCATCATACTTTCATTTCCTTCCCTCTCAGTTGGCACACCCAAAGAACGTAGTCCCACATTGTCCCCTCTGAACTCGGCTGCTTATTCGAGATCTGTGGAACAGTTGGGCTCACCCGTGGATGGCGACGGACCAGGAGGTCTAGGCGGTGGTGGAGCCATTACCCGTAAGTTTGCCAATGCCAATGTGAAAAGTGCAGGACCACTTGGCGCCCGCAATGGCCGTGGAGGCACTTGGGGCAGCATATCCCGAGTATTCGCACGCTCTAGAAACAAAAGCAAAGCCCTTTCGGCTGATGGAGGAGTCGGTGAATGTAGGTAGTAAGAAGAGGAAAGTCTACATAAATCTTACAAATCTCTTCTCTTAGTAGATTCCGACTACTCGTGGAATCCCTTGTCGGAAGAGGGTTATGCCGAGAAATTGCGTTTGCTACGTGAAGCCTCTCAGCTGCCAATGGAACGCTGGAGAGCTACCCAAGTGCTCGCCTGGCTGGAGGTGGCCTTGGGCATGCCTCAGTATAGTACACGATGTTCGGAGAATGTGAAGAGTGGCAAAGTTCTGCTCGAACTGAATGATGTGGAACTGGAAGCCGGCTTGGGTCTAGTACATCCTATGCATCGCAAGAAACTACGCCTGGCCATTGAGGAGCAACGGCGACCCGAACTGGTTCGCTATCCCATGATCACACAACTGGGTCACACATGGGTGGCATCCGAATGGTTGCCAGACATCGGTTTGCCCCAGTATGCGGAACCATTTCTGCAATCTCTGGTCGATGCTCGCATGCTGGACACTCTATCGAAAAAGGAATTGGAAAAGTTTTTGGGAGTGACAAGAAAGTTCCACCAGGCCAGCATTGTTCATGGTAAGTTGGACAATGAATTATAAATCCAATAGCTACCAACAAAAATATGTTAAGAAATATTAGAGGGAAAATAAAAGCAGGTTCAAAGGTTTCTTTAAGGCTCTTTAGCCATATATTATCAAGGAAGTTCTTAAGTTTTTGATTGAATTGGAAACATCTCTTTTACCTAACTGACCACCAGTTTGTATAATTTTCTGCCATTTAAACAAGTTATTTTCCTCAGTGTACTTGTGTATGTATTTACATTAATCAATTGCCCATTTCCTGCTCCCCACTTTCTCCATAATCAGGAATTCATGTCTTACGCATTGTGAAATACGACCGCCAGACCTTGGCCATGCGACGTGTGCAATCAGAGACAGTTGACACTGATCCCATTGTGTGGACAAATCAACGTTTCGTACGTTGGGTACGCTCCATCGATTTGGGTGAATACGCCGAGAATTTGAAAGGTATCTAACCCAACCAGCCTTCACACTGCCAGCATATAAACTAATATATCGATGTCAAAGTGTTTGATTATGTCCAATTATACTGAAGTGTGTATGAATATATGTGTGTTCTTGCAGACAGCGGCGTTCATGGTGGCCTTGTGGTGCTTGAGCCATCCTTCTCGGGTGATACCATGGCCACTGCCTTGGGCATTCCACCATCTAAGAATATAATTAGACGACATCTCAATACGGAATTTGATGCTCTTATTCTACCCGCAAGGTAAGAGAGAACGAAATCTCATACTCTAGCTCTCATTCCCCGCAAATTATCCATTGAGATATATAAATATATATTCATATATTGTATGATAATCCTAAGTATATGTAGCGTAATACAGCGTTTTGTTTAGTGATTTCATTTAATTAAATATTAATATATGTGTATTTGTTTTCGTTCTTTTGCTTTGTTTCTTTATTACTCCAAACTTTATGATTTTGCAACTTGAGTTGAACGTTCAAGTTGAAGTTGAATTTGAATTGAACATTAAGGTGTTGGTTTAGTTTTGTTTTGAGCCAATTTTATAAGCACTTGTCATTCTTAATAATCAATGCATTAGCTCGTATCATAATCATCACATATTCATTGCTATCAACAAACACACAATGCCAAAAATCATCCAACTGGGGTTAAAGCTTAAATTTTACAGAACTCTAAAGGATATTGTCAGTATGCTGCACAGTTTTACGTTATTTGTTTTAGAAACGGTTATTGTATTTTCAAAACCATATATAATGTTGTACTCTCTCATTCTGAATACTTGAATATACCGTACAATAAGTAGTCAAGTATTATTAAGTACACTTAGCTACTGTACAGTACTAAAGAGTTGGAAATAAAACGATTCATTTTTATACTTTGATCCACAGTAAACCCATAAATCCTTTGTGTTGAGAGTAGCTTTTAGTCATTCTTAGCTAATTACAATCTTATTTCATGTCCTTAGGATCGTTATAAGATACATACATACATATATACATATGAGAGCCAAGACAATAAAGCACCTTACTTAGTTTGATGTAACTTTTGGGAAGCTCTGACTAAAAGCTCTTAGGAAACCTTACTATTTCATTGCTTTTTGATTTCATATGCAAAATCGCCTATTATCTATGGCCTGCATCAGGTTCTAATATAATAATAATAATAATAATAATGGAACCTACCGATCGAAAGCTCATTAACTATATGTAAGAGTTGCAATAGAAATAAGGTTCACTTACCTATCAAATATAGCAAAATGTTAATTTTCCATAAAACTGATGCCGAAAAGTATGCAAGTCTTTTTTTTTTTTGGATATCACCATCAATCTTCTGTAAGCAAATGAATTGGGTAAATAATAAACCCCAAAAACAAGCTCAATTTCAATAATTTTAATTAGATAATCAATTCAATTTCAAGCCTGAATTCATATTTTCAATTAAATTATGAATGTGGTTGTAAAATATGTGTGTAATTAGGCTATTTGATACATTTTCATGATGTAGTCCTACTGAATTATCACATACATTCATCTACACACACACCCACACAGACATAATCATCCTCTATCTCTCTCTCTCTCTCTCTCTCTCCAGTCTGTATTTATTATAGTTACATAATAATTTTTAAAACGCTTTGTCATAATTTGAATCTACTTTGCATAAACATACATAATTCTTTCCAAAAAACAACCATCTTGCATCTGAAACATGTCTTTTGTGTGTCATCGTCATCTAAATGAAATAAATTAAGACAAGCTAAAAAAGATTAAAAGAGCTTAAAGACCGATGACAATGATGTTTAAATTGTTGATGACGATGTTCTATATCTGCTGCACTCACATCTATCTCGTACTTCAAAATCATGCGCCGTCATAAATGTCTAATATCTAACAAATAAGTATGTAAAACTAGTCAAACTAGAGTGTGCGGTATATAATTTTTTTTTTTATTTTATGTGAGAGCATGTAAAACCACAAAATAATAATAATAGAAAGAATTAATTGCCAATAGCGAAATGGACTAATTGTGGCCTCTCTTTTGTGGCCTCTCATTCTCTCTCTCTTTTATATTATTGAATACTTCTTCTTTTATTTTTAACCAACAATAATATTCAAATGCAGATACATAATTTACTGTCAAATGGAAGAATTTCAAATGGAAAACAACTCGCGGCAATTGGCCAAATTGCAGGCACATTAAAAAAAGAAATATTAAATCAAATAAAACTCTATGGGATTCAAATTTTTTGAATAAAATTTAAAAATGAACAAACATATAAAATTAAATTAAATATAAACAAATCAAACAAACTAAATATAAATATAGGGCGAGAACAATAATTGGAGCACAGCGCTATCAAAAACAAAAAAGAAACGTACATACATACATACATCTATCTATAAAGTATATATATATATTATATAGAGAGCGAGATCGAGCCAGTCTAAATCAAATATTAATCGTAGATACATTTATATTTACAATATACAAAAACATTTATAGTTAAAACTCGACGCACAACAAAAAAGCTAAATGATTATAAATTTAAGTCAACACACGCACACAGAAACACACAACAAGAATACATACAAACAATTGCTATATATTGTTGCCTCTCCCCACGGTTCCCCTTACGCTTGCCATACCAACCAAACAAACAATACCGTCTATACATATATGGAATATATACATATATAATAATTTATAGTATAAAACGCGCTTACGAAAAATGCATTTATTTAGGATTTATTTACACAAGTGTCAAGCATTTAATGTCGATTAGAAACGAATTATGAATATATATATATACATATATATATCACACAAGATTATTAGTATCAATGTTAGACTTAATTAAGCGGTAGCATATATTAAACAATTACGATTAGCCTAAATGTTATGTAATAAGGCATTACAAATGTCCTACTTACCTTTCATCACTATGCCAAATATGTGATACATGCACACACTCACACACAGACACAAAAAACACACGTATTAGTTAGTTTCCGCTTTCCGGTTTCTCAGTTAAAAACAAATGAAAACACTTGACAAGAACCCACAAAATCCCGTCAAATACCAACCATATATTCGTTTACCAATTTTATCAGGAATATAAACAATACACAGACACATTACATACACATACATATCGACATTTACATAAACTTATCCTACATCAATATTACATATACACATTTAGTTGAAATTTACGTGTTGTTCCAAACGACTTTTGTTCGCATTTTAAACAAAGAAAAAAATACAAAACGTTATAATTATGCTTTAAATATTATCTATAAACACATCTACATATATGATATACATACATATGTACATACATATATGTATGTGTGGAAACAAATAAGAAATTTGAAACTAAAATTGTCAATTGTAAGTAATAAGTTGAGTGATTTTTGTAGCACAATGTTTTTTGTGGCATCAATGTTTCTAAAATTTCTAATATAGTTCAATGTAGCTAATGATCCTTTATAGTACAAAAACAAAATACTTATATTTAGTAGGCATGTTGATATATTGTCATTCTGATTTTACCATGATTATGATTTCTCATAGATTTGTTGGGATATATATCTACAAATAAGTAGCTTTTGTTTTTTCTTTTGATTTCGAACTATCTTTCCTTTAAAAGAGTGACCCCTAAGATATGCAATAGCCAGTCAAGAATAACATTTTTTTTACTTGACAACCATGGTGAGCTTCAAATAATGTTTATAATGAAGTCCGTTTGTAAGCTAAAGACTATTCCAAAAGTTTGGAAAAATTAGTTTTTGACTGCTTTATGTATGGCGAAAATGTTTCAAACTTCTTCGGACAAGATATTCAACTGATTGTGCGAAGTTAAGATCGTTAGAAAGTTGACAAAAGAAACAAAAAGCAGTCAAACATTTACTTCTCATTGTCAGTTATAAGGCAACTTACTAAAGTAAGAAAGATGAATTTTAAGAAATATTTCGGATTTATATCCTAGAAATGCAAGTGAAATTGAAAAAGCAAAAACTCTTTGTTCAATGGATTTTAATATATATTTAAGAGTTAACAAAACCACAATACTTTTTAGACTAAATCTAAGTCTAAGACTAAAACTAAGTCTTTGCATTCCAATTTAGGTATCATTGCTCTTATATTCTTTACAAAAACAGCTGCACGTTCGATTCTAAGATTTGTTCTGGAATAGAATAGAATATGCAGGATTTCTTTGCAGAAAGTATTACAAACAACAGCCTCCTCTGAGAATCCAGCTACTGGCAAGGATAAGTTTTATCCAAATAAAATAGTTTGGTTACAATCCATTCCATTGACCCAATGGAACTTCGTTTTAGAATTCCTCAATGGAAGGGACACCAGGAGGAGGTCTCCACAGAGACCCCTCTGAAACTTAAAAAAATAATAAATACAGAACCCTCAAGTCGTGTTTTTTACTAACTCTTGTCAATGATTTCTGTCGTATATCAACATGCTTACTAATATATGTAACTATCACTATCACTATGTCTATAGTCATATTATGAAACTCTCGCTCTCTCATCGTTAAAATGTCGTTTGATTTTGATTTTTCTATATCTATTTCTTTTGTGGTACTTCACTTGAGTCGCACACACATATATTCTAAATCCTATTCTATATAGTTCTGTGTGGTTTACATATATAATTCTACTTATTCTATTTCATTTCCATTTTGTTTGTTTTGGTTTTTGATTCAAGTTGTTGTTGTTGTTTACGCTACAAGTAGTCAATTATGCCTTTGTAAAAGTAAATGAAATATACATATATATTTTGAAATTTAACAAAAACGATAAATATATAATTAATTGTTTTAATATCTTTGTCCCTTCTTTCTTTTTTGTCTATTTTCTCAACTATTTCTTTACTATTTCGAATCGACTGGCTTGTTGTTGTTGCTCTGTCTCTGTCTTGACAACTAAAAAAAAAAAAAAAAAATCTGTAACTATAACTGTGTGTGCGCGTGTGTGTGTGTGTATGGTGTGTGTGCTTGCCTGCCTTACCGCCTGCCTCCTCTGTCTCTCTCTCTCTCTCTTTGTCTTTGTCGTATTGTTAATACTTCACACACACACAACGAAAACAATTACTGCCTGCCCTCCTACTCTGTCTCTCTTAATGCACACCTCATATCCAAACACATACCACAACCACCCACCCACCCACACACACATACACACACACCAACAACAAAAAATACCAAAATTCGATTGTATTTGCCATGTCTGTGTTGTTGTGTATAGAGCCACTCTGGGTCAAGGCATTCGCTCTGGTTGCGGTGTAGTGCCTCTAACTGGACCAGGCGGACTTCAGCACTATGCCACAACAGATCGGCGTTCAACCAGCAGCCTTAGGGTAAGTCCTAATTAAAATCAAAACTGCATAAACACTGCGTTGGCCATTGATTGAAAGTTGGATCTTAACGAAATTTTGGCGTAGGCCCAAATGGTGTTTCTGTAGTTCTGTTTAAATTTGAATTGGTCTCACAGATACACACTCTCACACACCAACCTTCAATACTATATATACACTCTATATATCTATATCTATGGAAATCAATAGCCTTGACTTGACGTGAAGCTTTTGTTGTCTTTCAATGTCTATGCTAGAAATCAGCTTAAAACTATTATTTTAGCACACTGAATCTACTATATATAATCCACACACTTACCACAACTACAACTACAACTAAACTATATATAAAGTCTGTAAGCATATTTATAAGATATAATCTACTTGTATTAGTGTTTATGTATCGATCTCTTATTATTTTACTTAACTTTATCAAGTCTTCAAAGCAACTGAAACCAAACTTATTTACTTATCTAGCATGTTCAAGAAATATATAAAATTCGAATTGAACTAGCGTCACTTTAATGTAGATTTTATTGACATCAGATATTAAACCAACGGAAAAAGTATCTAAACCTTCCTACCAAAGGTGAATAACATAACTCAAGTCCTTCAGAAATTGACTCATAAAATAAAAGTATCAAAATACAGAACTTGTAAGAACAAGAAATGAGTTTAAGCTCAGGATTAATATCTATGAGTTCTATACAGTAATAGTCTCATTAACTAGGTAACAATTAGCATTTTGACATTTCTATTACTTTGCAAAAATTTAAATACTTATCAATAACTAATTACTTAGCACATATGAAAGTTATTCTTACTCCATTTCGTCGATGAGTTCTTAAAGAAAGCGTTTAGGAATACAATAGAAGTTTTTGAGAGCTAAAGAGATGTGAGGTTTAAATTCTAAATCTGTGTGAAATTTGCATAGATTTCTATGAAATGATGACACAATATTCTCAAAGTGCTAAAGATACAGCTAACAAATTTTGGAAATTCGTTTTACAAGATTTGTTGAAGTGCACCATGCTTAAGTTTTATTTAATTTATGCTAATATATAAATTTTTCATCACAAGAATTGTAAAAACACTTCAATACCATTGATGCAATGAATCCACAAATTGTTGATAGGTTTATTAATATAATAACTTATTCCATATATAAAATTCATTGAATAGGAAATCTACTTTTTAGTTGACTTTAGTCCAATTCCTAGTTAGATAAAAACAAAACCATCGTTTGGCTAGGATAAAATAATTATTGGAATATTAAAAAATTGAAAACTGGAAACAGACAATATCAGAGTACAAAAAGTTCAATTGACAACAGAAGTTTCACGGCATAGAAAGAAAATGCAAACGATTCAAACTAAAAATCTAGGTTAATTAAAATTAATGTAAGCAAATGTTTTTCTTTTTCATTTTTTGATATTCACAGATTTCGGCATGGAAAGGATCTCAGGTAAAATGAAACATTAAGCACAAAACTTAATTAAGATTTTAGATTAATTTTCTTTTCTTGTTTTGCATTGCAGAGCTCTCTTTCAAAAGCCTTTCGGTTCAACACTCAATCCAAATCCCATCGCACCGGGGATCGCAGTTCCTTTGGGAACTCCACCAGCCCAACGCCCTCGTATAGCAGCAGTGAGGGCGGCGGCGGCGGTGGTGGGGGCGGTGGAGGAATATACGCTACCATAGGACCACAGCATATGCATTCGTATCATCAACAGCAGCAACAACAACAACAGCATCACTTCTTCCCACCACCCACAACGGCGCCCACCCCGCCACCAATTTCGGGTGGTCTGAGTGGTAATTATGGTCCGCCTGGTCATCGGGTGAGTGCCCCGCCCGTGGGCAGTAGTCACATGCTCGAAACAAGTGCCATGATGTTGGGCAGTGATGGCCACTCCAGTCACTATGAGCAACAGAATCGTCGACGTGTGAAAAGTATCAGCGACATAGGCGGAGCAACCACACGCAGCATGGGGGCTGGTGGCAGTCTGGGGGGCATATCGGGCTCATCGGATTCGCCTGAATGAACTGCAATAAGTGTAACCAAAGAGATTTATCAGCAATCATCATAATCATAAGCATACAACAAATAAACAAATAAATATAAAGCCAACTATCTAGATCGATCAGATCAATCAAAAAATGGCTGCGAATTTTCCCCCCACCATTCTCCCAACAGCTCTAAACCCTAATGCATTCAATTATACATACAAACATACATACAATTATTATTATGATTATTATATTTTGAACACATGACCCACCTTAAGATATTTACTAAAGATTATATATATATTATATATATATATATCTCATATAAATGATATGATCAGTATAAAAAATCAGAGTTGTATAAGAAGATCGACCTACAAATAATATATACATATATATATTCTAGTAAGGTTCAGTGTATTAATAATGAGATTTATTTCTCCTCCCTCCCTAACACACACACACACACACACACACACATTTATTAGCTTAATTAAATATATGTTTATAAGTATAATAAATAATTGTAAAGTTTAGCTTTAAATTGATTTGTGGCGACAATGTTGAATTATGGCTAACATAAATTCTCTCGCTCCCACACATACACATACACTCACACAGATACACAAATTTGCAATTTAGATAAATTGAAATTAATTTTGTAATCAAAGCAAAATGAAACGTAACAAAAACACGTAGCTAAGCCAAATGAAAACTATTGAATTAAAACCAATTTGATAGAACAAAAAAGAAAAACAAAAGAAAACCAAATGGAAAAAAAGTAAATTGTAAATGTTTGCCTAGTATTTAATATATATATATAACTATTTAAATGTATATTAATATATGCACAATCCCCCCCTGAAAATCCCTCCATCCAATACTACCAAAGATTATGCAACACAGACAACTACACAATAGAAAGCCTGCCTCCTTCTCTCCCTGCTACCCCCTCTCTCAATCATCCAAGAAACGCATTAAGATTCACTTGACTCAGCAAGGTGAAGATTATATATATATTTATTAAGCAGACCAATTTAACTCTAGAAACTATGAATGACAAAATAAACCAAGATGATCAAAAATAGAACCCTTCTTTCCGTTGGTTGTAAAAACTTTTTCAAGGTGCCGCGAAACAAATAACAACTCAAAAACAACAACAAGGGGAATGTTGCTAGCGTCGTTTGACATTATCCCCGGTATCCTGTCGCGGACGACGTGTGGTATGTGGACGACCTTTGGGCTCCGGGTTGGGTTGCGGTTCGGCAGCTGTCAAAGTGCCCAGACTGCCAATCATGGCCAAAACTCCGAAAATTAGAAACAAATTGAACCACTTCATTGTTTTGCGTTGTTGTTGACGTGTTGTTAGAGCCAAATATCGGACGTTTATGTTGTTGACTCAATTGCAGCAACCCCTTTTTATATATCAAAGTCAGATGCAAATTGGGGGAATAACTGTCAATATCGTTTATCGTTTTAACAAACGAAATTGAGTTGTAAATCTTGGTGATAAATATGGGCGGACATACATTTAGATAATTGACATTGCAATCGAGAACAAAAACAATGACAATTGAATCGAATTAAATGTGGGAAAACAATCAATTTTTTCTCTCTTATTCAACCCAGCGTAGGTTTATTATCAACTCAATTATTTCTTTTAACATTACTCGAATGATTTAGTTTCGACATCATCAGATTGTAAACATATTTCAAATCTAATGAAATTTTAAATTCAAATTTCTCTTAAACTTTTTGTTAGCTATCAATATACAATTAACATCGAAAATTCTTTACATAATACATAAAATTAACGATATTTTGTTTACTTAACCACAAGAATAAACATTCGAAAACGGACAATTTGAAACTATCAAAGTTCGACCCCAAAGAAAAATAACGAAATTCAATTGACTGGCAATTGACAAAATTCCTAAAAATTATAAATAAATAAATACATAGAAAAATATCTCTTATAACTAATTCTCAAAGATTATCACAAGTTTTTCTCCTACTGCTGTTTTGTTTTGTTTGTTTTGTTAGTCTTAGAATTTCCACTCCATTTGTTCCATTTGTATTTGCGGACTTAAACGCATTGTGTGCTGAAAAAGTTGGCCCAGATCACTCATTTCCTGTTCGTGTCTCAACTCCTCGCCAATTTGCTGCCACATGGACTCAAAGCCATTGTCCATTATAATCATGGAGACATCGCCACTCTCACAGCAGGAATCCTCGAAGACAAAAGAGTATTCGTGTTGATAGTCGCACATTGTGAATTTGTTGGAACTATAAATGAAAGAAATTCGAAAGAGAAAGAACGAGTTATGCAATAAATAAATTTCAAATTGATATTTAAAAATCTGACCTAACTATCATTTGAAAACATTTGCGAAAATGATCTGAAAAATAAAGCTGTATAAGATTCTTTCTAGATTCTTTCTTTTAATACGCCGTGAACCTCTTAGCTTTATCATTTAGAAGTTATTTTGATTTAATTTAAAAGAATTTTTTAACAATTGCATAATTTTGTTTAATCAATCTGTATTACGACCTCCTTTCGCTTTTTACATCCTTTTTAAATTTGCCCAAAGTTATCTATAAAATACATATATATTGATATACATTGCGTCTAGGCAGGATAATTGAATATTTTCGAAGATATTTTTTGGGATGTCACATCTTTCATTCATTTTTCATCATTGTAGACAGTTTTATAATGAATCAGAATGACAAAATTTCAAATATCCCAAAAATTTACTAGGAAATCTAGCTGCTTATTTCATACAAATAAAAAAACTATTTGTTTCATTTGCATTGACTTTACTTTATATTTTATATACAGAATAGGGCAAGCATCGAAAATGATAGACCGATTTTTGCTGTGGTACGATTGACACTAGGTCTCACTGTACAACGAAAATGTTATTTAACAGCATCATTTGGGAGCATTGATAAGAAAACGGAGAAAAGTAATAACAATTAAAATTTGCTAGTAGTTAGTCAGTTTCCCATTTCCCATTAGGCGATGGTGTAAAAAATTAGACAAGAAGACACAAATCGTAGTGGGTTTTGTAATGAAAAATAAATTCATTCTATGCTGGCTCGACGCTTTTGCTAATAACTGTAAATTAACATTTTTAGATTTTACAGATAACAACAAGATCGTGGAAGTATACAAAACAATTCATAATATTCCAATCTCCAAGACAACAAGAAACACCTGTGGAAGATGTCGCGGAAGAATGTTTTAGGTTTGATCAATACGATCGTAAACAATTCGTAAGAATTTAAATATTTAGTTAATCAATTGAAATTGTTTCTTAATTTTAATGATAAATCTTTGTAGATGCAAATGCCCCGCCCACTCACAGGGCTACGGGTCCTCAACGATAGCCACTCAGACAGGCAAAAAAGAGTATGCCTTTGAGGTGAGTCTGAGGGTAAAGTCCAATCTAATGATGACTCTAATCTCTTATTATCTATGGACAGATGTCTGCTTCTACAGTGCGCTTTGGACCGGGGGTAAGTGCCGAAGTCGGCGCCGATTTACGTAATCGAGGAGCCAAGAAGGTTTGTCTGGTGACAGATAAGAATGTGATCAAACTGCCATCGGTTAAAGTGGCCCTGGACTCACTGATCCGCCATGGCATTCAATATAAAGTGTACGATGAGACACGAGTGGAGCCCACAGATGAAAGCTTTTGGCATGCGGCGGAATTTGCGAGAAGAAATAATTTCGATGCTTTTCTAACCATTGGAGGTGAAGGACCTTGAATTGATAAGGAACTAAATAACTGGAAATTTAATTGTATCTTTCTCTTGCAGGTGGATCATCAATTGATACAGCAAAAGCTGCCAATTTGTATTGCAGTGATCCTCAGGCAGAGTTTTTGGACTATGTCAATGCTCCAATTGGCAAGGCCAAAGAGGTGAGACTGTATAAGTGCACTCCCTCTAAATATTTATAAAAACCTTTGAAATAGATTTCAGTTCAACTAAAGCCCTTGATTGCCATGCCAACTACTTCGGGCACAGGATCAGAGACCACTGGAGTGGCCATATTTGATTATAAACGCTTGCATTGCAAGACTGGAATATCCAGCAAATATCTTAAGCCTACTTTGGGTGAGAAAGTTCCTCAATCTTAATTGCGATTTAAAGGCCTTTTGCTACTTCCTCTTAAATAGCTATCATTGATCCTTTGCACACGTTAAGTCAACCCGAGCGTGTGATGGCCTTTGCCGGGTTTGATGTCTTCTGTCATGCGTTGGAGAGCTTTACAGCTGTAGACTATCGCGAACGTGGCCCAGCACCTAGTGATCCTAGTCTACGTCCTACTTATCAGGGCAGAAATCCCGTATCGGATGTTTGGGCACGATTTGCTTTGGAAGAGATACGCAAACACTTTATAGATGCCATTTATCAGCCGGACAATGTCAAGGCACGCACACAAATGCATTTGGCATCGACTATGGCTGGCGTGGGCTTTGGTAATGCTGGAGTCCATCTCTGTCATGGATTGTCGTATCCCATATCGGGCAATGTGAGGAATTACAAGCCCGCTGGCTACGACAAAGATCATGCAATCATTCCCCATGGTCTTTCGGTGGTCATAAGTGCTCCAGCTGTGTTCGAATTCACCGCACCCGCTTGCCCTGAGCGCCATTTAGAGGCTGCACAGCTCTTGGGCGCGGAGATCAAAGGTGTAAAGTCCTCTGATGCCGGGCGACTTTTGGCGGACACTGTGCGTGGCTATATGCAAAAGGCGGGCATTGAAAATGGCCTCCGTGAACTGGGCTTCTCGAGCAGCGATGTACCCAAACTAGTTGAGGGAGCCCTGCCCCAGGAGAGGATCACCAAATTGGCACCTCGCCCTCAGACCCATGAGAATTTAGCTCAACTTTATGAGAATTCCATGGTGGCTTATTAAAATAAAAGTCAAAAACCTTTTCTTTCTCTGACTTACCCGCACAGCTTAAGTGGTTGAAGAAAAAAAGTGTACTAACTAACGGATCTTGGCAAACAGTTTAGAATCTAAACTTTTGTTCGGATGGAAGAAGCTTTTACCAGGTTGCATTTAGATAAACCATTCGATCAATCAATCAATCAACCGATCAATTATCATTGTATGTATGTAAATAAATTCCAATCGTAGAAAATTATAAATAATTGTAATTAAAGTTTATTAAACCGCATTATAAGAATGTACTTTTTGTTAAAAAATAATTTTTCTCTTTTCAATCTGGTTTCGGAATAGTAGCGATATGGTTTTTTTTTACCGAGTCAAATACAATATAGTATATATGTATATTTAATTGATTGTTCATAAGAAATCAGTGGTTACTTAAAAAATAGTGTGTGTGTGTTTTTTTATGTATTTATCATAACTTTTTATTATTTCCACTCTTTTCTCCAAGGCAAAAGATTTTAAATCAGACACAGATCCAGATCCATTCAAGAAAAAACCCCTCTATATAATGTATATATCTTCTCTAGTTCTCACTTTTATCTGACTCCATCGATTTGTTTTGTTTTTTTGTTTTGACTTTTTCACTTTTTTGGCAACATGGCACTAAATAATCGAATGATCGTTTCTTTTTTGTTTGATTAAAAAGTGGTACGAGATATCATTTTGTTGAGTTTTTCTTTTTTAGATTTGTTTTTTAAGTACAACAAAGGCGACGACAACTATTTGCTATATATTTTTTGTTTTGTTTAAGGGAACAGGGGGATTTAGTGTGGTTTCTTCTCAGTATTTCGCAGATTTCTTTTGTAATACTTGTCACGGTGGGTGGTTGAATGGCTGGAGTTCCTTTATATCAATAACCGCCGCACCGGTTTTCTCTCTCTCTCTATCTTTCTGTGTGTGTGTGTTTGTGTGCAAAAGAAGTTTTTAGTTCGTTTCGTTTCCTTACTATGAATAAAACTTATAAATTAGAAAAACAGCGCAAAACTCCTGCTCCTACGACACTTCAGCATCTGCATCCTAAACCTGATTGATGGGCGCATATCGATGTACCTTTGGCTGTTTGGGTTCCTTGCTGGGCAACGGCTTTACAATATCCTCGCTGAGCTTCTGGTAGACAAATGAGTTCTTGGAGGCCAACAGAGCCATGCGGTACCGTTCGCCACGCTTGCGCAGCACCATGCTGACCACCTTGGCAATGCCCAGGAGAATAATCAACAGGCAGGTGACCACAATGATGATGGGGAACATGAAACGATAGCCCGAGTAGTAGATGCGACCGCGTTCAATTATAATCTCCTCTTCATCCTGCTCATTAGAATCCTCTTCGTCGCTGTCGCCACGCAATTTATCTGAAAAGATCGAAAAGTTTAAGTAAAGTTTATAAATAAGTTAAGTGATCTATCTCACCTTGAAGTTTCTTGTTAGTTGTCTCCTTGGACAAGTCAATTTCCTGGACTTTAACGCCATGATCCTTGAGTTGGAAAATCAATTTGTTTTCCAAATCATTAATGTCAGCCTGCTTTTCGCGGCTAACTGGAACGGCTTCCTCATCATCATCATCATCACTATCGTCATCATCCTCGTCGTCATCATCATCTTCCTCACTATCGTAGTCATCCTCAGTCTGTTCACCACCATGATTTGAATCCTCTTCGGCACTCTCGGTTACCTTTTGCTTGGCATCCTCAGTGGGTGAGGATCCCTTCATGATCTTCTGCATGCTGCTCAATCGGCTCTTATCTAACACACTCTTGTCCAGCACACTGAGAAGTTTCTCGTCTTCATCCAATTTCTTCTCACCTTCCTCGAGTTGCAGCTCCAATTTCTTCTCCTTCTTGTCGCATACTTCGTGGGCCAGTTGAGCCCAACTTGCCTGAGTGCGTGTCTCCAAATCAATGATGGTTGCCTCATCATCTTCCAAATTGGCCAGCACTGGCATTCTCTTGGGCATCATCTTAGTGTCCAGCGAGACATAGCTAATAAAGTCCTGGAAATCGGCTGTGCAATCCAACGGATTCTTGCTGAGGTCCAAGGAGCGCAAGTTCTTGAAACTCTGGACATCCTCCTTGGAAATATGTCTAATCAGATTGCCAGAGGCATTGAAAGTACGCAGAGTATCGAAGACCTTGTAACCCTTTCCGAAGTGCCTGTCCGATAATAGGGAAGTCAACTCACAATCATTGACATCGAGAGATTTCAACTGTTGCAGCGGAAGGAAAATGCGCATGGACAACTTCACCAGAGGATTACCAGCCAGATTCAGCTTAGACAACTCATTGTTCTCCATGAATATCAATTCATCCAATTTGGTGATCAAATTGTTACTCAAGTCCAAATCAACCAGTTTCCTCAGACTGGCGAATGTCTCGCGTGGCAGATTATTAATATTATTCCACGCCAACTTCAATGTGGTCAAATGGGGCATGGTGGAGAAGGTATTGTGACCCAAAGCACCAATGGCACAGTTGGAAATGTCGAAAAAGTATGCAGTGAAATCACCATTATAGCTGATGAAACCATCAGTAGGCAATTGACTTAGACGAGGATTATCATTCAGACGTATCACATCCAATTCAGAGTTCTTGAAGAACAACATGCTCGACACCTGGTCCAGCTCGTTGATGGACAAGTCAATGTGTCGCAGATTCTTAAGCGTCAAGAAGGAATCGGGTGAAATCTTGGTAATACCATTTCCACGAAGATTCAGATTGGTCAGACCGGGCATTTTATCGAACATGCTGTGATGCACCTGGACAATGACATTGAAACTCAAATCCAACTGCTGCAACTCATTCATACCGAAATGCAAATCTCCGGCAAATGAATTATACTTCAAATGGAGAATCGACAACGACTTGGTGCGATTAAATATGCCCTTGGGCAATTCCTTTAGAGCATTGTACGACAGATCCAGTTCCTCAATTGTTGTCACCGAATCGAATACCTTTTCGGGTATCTTTTGCAAGGCATTCTGTGCCAAGTTAATGTACACAATGTTGCTAAGATGCTTGAAAGCTGTAGGATTCAGTTCCATCAAATTGTTACGCGATATATCCAATTCCTCAATGGTCGACGATTTGAGTAGGTACTCCAGAGTCGACATCACGCTCAAATCGTTTCCGGATATGGTCAGCATGCGAAGCTTCTTGTTCTGGGTAAACGTATTCGGATTGATAATGGCCAAACCGACATCTGTCAAATTGACAGCATACAACTCTTCCAGGCCATGGAAGGCTTCTGGATGCATATACTCAATGGTGCAGTTGGCAATCTTAATAGATGAAACCGTTTTCAGACCCAATTGATGGAAGAATTTGGGGCCCAAGAGTATGGGATATTTAGGACCGACATTTGTCACCACCAAATCGGTTATATCTGAGCCGAATTTCTGCTGGCCAGAATCCAATCTATCAAATTAGAAAAAGAACAATTAGTTAGAACCTGGTCAAACATTCGTTTTGGTAGATGAGTTTACCTGCTGCAAGTGGCCACCAGATAACTGTTGACATTCCTGGAGCACACACAATATCTAGGGCAGGGCACGTTTTCACTAAAGACCACTTGCTCATCATCAGTTAAGTCACCACGGGAAATAGGAATATTGTCATCATTATCATCATCGCCATCATCATCGTCGTCGTCATCGTCATCATCATCATCATCGTCGTCATCGTAGTTCTGCATTTCGTAGTCAGAGTCGTTGTCGTTGTCAATGGTATTCTTGACCTGATCAATACAAAAGTGAATAAAGTCACTCCAAAAAGAAAGCATTTTATTAAGTCCAGCTTACCTTGGATTTGACTGAAGTGCTCTCTTCGATGGCCTGCAATTTAGGCACTGCTGTGGTCGTCGTCTTGCTGGTTGACTTGTTCTTTTTGCCCTTAGCCTTTACACTTGTTATGGTGGTTGTCTCATTGGCATCGTCATCATCCAAATCATCATCGGCGTTATCATAGTTATAATCATCATCATAGTTATACTCATCGTATTCATAGTTCGAATCGGTACTGCTGCTGTTAGCAGTCTTAGTGCTTGTCAATGTCTCATTCTTCAGACGATCGGGCAACATTTTATTGAATCTTGGATCTTCGGCCAGGGCCACACTATGCTTGGATGCCTCCAGCAGATCCTTAAATGTCTCATCACTGACAACCTGTGGCTTAGCGGGTGTGGTTGCAGTTTGTTCCTTCACCGTTTTCTTGGTGATTACCTTGGGTGTGGATATTTTAATGCCATGCTTAAGCACATCCTCCTCACCGGATGTCAGCTCGTTGTCCAACAAATCATCATGTATTAAGTGAATAGCAGGCTTACTGCTTGGTGTGAGGGCCAAACTGGCCTCCAGACACACCAAAAGCAGCAACACCAGTCCCAACTGGCGGCGACCCATTCCAGAGAAACGGCTTAAGAGTAGAGCAAACTGTAAAATGAAGAAAATGAAGAGTTGAAAACCTAATTCAATTGCCAAGTTGCAGGAATAAGTATTTCAAAATAACCTCCCCAATCATAGTATAGATTCTTATCTTATCGCCGCTAATGTTGTACCCCAAAGATAAGTTGACAAAACAGAACATTTTTTTTTATTAAATCAACCAACACACACACACAGTCATACTCTGTATTTCAGGGCTATATACTCCTCAGGTAGTTATTCTTCTATTTTGCGAATTGACTGACTAACAACAATACCAATTTGTTTATTTCATTTTGTTGCGAATATTTACACGCTTATTTAACGCCTTTTGCTCTGCAGTTGACATCATTTGAAATTCGTTAATTTCGATGAAGAAACTTTTCATATACCTACGGTTTCTATCTACTGTTTCGTTAAGTTGTTTTTTTCCGGGAAATGTTTACCTTATCAGTTACGACTCTGTTGTCCGGTTGATAAAGTCACATACAGCCATGATTCTTAGGTATTTTTTCTTTTCAAGTTACTCAAAGTTTAACCAAAGGTAATAACCTTTTCTTCTCTTTCTCTTTTTGCACTTTTATTTCTTGTTTTGGGTTCCTCAATTCCGTTTTGTACTTCCCACTTTCCAGAAAATATATGTGAGTATATGTGATTTTTTCTGACTAATGTGTAGAGGGCAAAAAAAGTAAATGTGCAATGCAAATATGGCATAAAATTAAATCAATTGTTAAATTTAAAACTTTTCGAACGAGATGTGAATGCTGTGTGTATGGTTTGGTTTGAGGATTGGCATACTAAAGAGCCAACTGGATTGTAAAGTTTTTTACTCCATTATTCATGGCAGGTTTTTTGAAAAAAGATTTTTCAATTTTATGGGTTTGTGTGTTTTGGAATCAATTCGAGAATGCCAAAAGTGTCTTTTGTTGATAGGAAGCAAAATATTGTGCAATTCCATTTACTTTTACATCTCTCAGTTAAGTCAAATTAAACCCGTCAATTCCCTATGGTAGATACCGCCTATGTTTGTCCATGACAAAAAAACAAACCACACAGCAAATAATATGAAACCTCAGTTAACTGGCAAGCAGCAGGTCGAGTTTATATAGTAATGGTGCAATGTATGTGTGTGTTGGTTGGTAAACAAAGAGAAGAGCTCTTAAACAATAGTCCAAAGAGGCGTTCTTTCCACCAGAGACCTCCATGATCATCATAATGATGATGATGATCGATTTGTCTATGCCCTAGAGTTTCCAAAATATGCTAATGAATGAAAATAGATACAACATATACATAGTAGAGTATATGGAAATTCGGATAACGTTTTGTGGCCAAATGCAAATGCGCAGTAATTTCGCATTTATCTATGACCATATATGTATCTTTTGTATATATACATAGAGATATTTAATTAGACACACCGACAGAGTCAGAGTCAGAGAGTCAACGGCGTCAGACACTTATCTGCTATCCATGAAATCGCTTTTTCTGGTCCAGACCGACCAGACCAACAAACTGTTGTGTGTGGGTGTCGGGTCGTCGTCGTCATTGAGTGCAAGGGAAAACTGCAAAGCCCCCAGACCCGCATTAAACGTGTTTAGGTACATACATACATATACACATAGATGTATATATGCATATGTATAGATTTCTTTTTGGGCTCTTAAAGCTAACATTTCAACGAGTCACGAAGAGATTTTGTTTTTTTCAAAGCCGCTTTTTGTCGCCAAAAAGACTTGAGTTAAAGCTAAGGCCCAGGCCTAGGCCCAGGCGCCGCCATGATACCATAATTAATTCCATTTGTGCCATTGCAACGATAGATACATATGTATGTGTGTACATACATACATACACATGTATATACATAGATTATAGACATATAGACAAAGTGAAAACCGGTAAATATCTGGCACTGGCCATACTTGTACATGTATGCAAATCAGTTTTGTCAGACGGAAATCTCTGAGTCAACTTTAATTCATCATAGTTAATGTTAGTTTTACTAGCATTAGGATTCAACCTCTTATAGTGAGAGAGAGAGAGTGTGTGTGTGTGAGATAGAGACAAATACTAATGCACCACATTCATCTTTCTATCTTAAAATATTCTAGATCAATTTCTAATGATGTTTTGCCCAATAACCTTTAAAAACTTACTCATAAATCAAATGAAACCAGAAACGCAACATTTATGCCAGTGAAATGGGGGAAAAACAAAACAAAAACTATCAAATGTCATCGGATGCCCAGTGTTTTGTAAAAATTTTCATTGATTTTTCTGTCTCTCCCGTCAATTGAAAATCTATGCAAGCCATTCCCCTATAATTTCTGATAACCAACTGAGAGACCCATTGAAAAATGTCAAAAACAAAAAATATATATACATATATTTCAAATGGGCGCAGTCGATTTCGGAAATTGGAAACTAGGTGTGCTGCTCTGTACAAACGTGTGGTTTAGGAGTTTTTCTCGTTCACAGGAATGTTGGGGAATAAATTCCACACACACACACACAACGTCACTCACTCACACACACACAGACACAAGGTGAGACTAATGACCGAACGACCCTTCAAAACCGATTATAAACTCAGGTATATTTTGCCTTGACTCTGTCTTAAGATCAATAATAAAATTCAAGATTTTTTTTAAATAATAAACTATGAGAACAACTAGAATATACCCTATAATTGGAGAACGTTTAAGTGTGGGATTTATCTAACATGCTGGTGACCTCTAGCCATATGTCTTCGCATTTATAGCTCTTTTTTACACTTTACTATTACAAGTCGGGAATCTCAGATATTCATTTTTGATCTATCTAAAATTTTACCAACAGTTTACTCGCCCTATATGCCCACTATTCTGATTAAAGGGTATTAAGATATCATGTGATTCGTGGGTGAAGGAAGTAGAAAATATAGAGAAACATTTTATCCAGACACGAAATGAAACGGAACTGGATACGTCTCCCTCTCTCTGTCTCTCTGTTTTTCGTCGATCCATTGACATTATGGTCGATTTCAATGCATGTCAACAAAATAAACTCGATTTCATTATTTTATTCAGCACCTTGAAATCACGACTTAATCTCTCATTTTATTATTGACATTTCATTAGCATCACGAGTTATGGAATGATCTAATTTATGATACTCTTTCATTTCATTTTTGCCTCTTTCTTCGAAGCGATTTTCAGCTGGATGACATATCCAATTACAAAAGAAGAGGAAGAAGAAAAAAAAAACCCCTCCAACTGAACGTCATAATTTCTGCAACGTTAATTTTTCATTTCATGATGGTTGGTAACAAAAAAATGAAGAAACAACTACAAGAAAATTGTTTGAGCTCGACATTTGGTCAAAAGCAAAAACTGGGGGTAGAACCGAAACGCTTGAATCAACTTGGCAAAGGTAAAAAAAAATAAAATTTTAAGCGAAATAAAAGATGGTCAGACTGGTTTTTGGCTAAAAAAGAAAAAAATAAAAAACTGCGACTGGTAGCAGCTGCTACCATGTCCGGTAAGAAAATAAAAAATATTCCTATACCAAAAATTCTTGGTAAAAACTATTTGAAATTTCCAAGCAAAAATTGTTGGCTGCCCTTTTACTTTGTATTTAATTAAACATACAAATAAATGATTTACACAAGACTTAAAGAAACAAAAATAGATTAATCAATGTGACATTTAACGTATGCCATCAACTCTAGATTATATTCGTTTCAGTTGTGCAATTAATGTGTAAAAATATTAGCAAGTCAAGTGTCTAGTGGAAAAGTGGTTTAGGCTGACATTTGAGTGTAAGTACTTAATATACATAGTATAAATGAATAAATACATGAATATATCTCATGTGAAATGAAAAGGAATGAACTTTTTTCCGCCCAAAGTTTGTTTAGCGTGTTATTTATTTGCTTAATGACAGTTGAATTCGGTCAAAATGCAATATATGTTTGTACATAAGTATATTTGTTTAATGTATTTTTGTCTGTGTCTGGCTTTGTTTTCTTAAATAACATTTTTTGCTGACGAAAATTTGTTTCATTTTACTCCAAGTATAAACAAAAAAATGGATACTTTTATATTGTTTTTATGCCTTATCGTTAAATGATCCAAGTGTGCACACATATTTTGTGATTAATTGGGCTTACAATTTCAACTGGCCCAAGAAGTTCTTTCTTCTGCTGATAAGGCATCTTTTTTTGCTTCTCACACATTAACACATGTGTCTGAGTGTGTGTGTGTGTGTGAGTGAACCTAAGGATTTTTAAGTGCAATCGGATGGGGTTATTAAATTGTCATAAAAAGATTTTATTCTTAACTGGGAGAATTTGCGTTGCAATTTACGTTGCAATTGGCTCTTTGTTTGTCGATAGGATTTTCTTTATTGGAAATATCAGTAGAATATAAAGACCTGCAATCGTTAGTATAAACTTGTGTAACCAGAAGGTACAAGGTATTAAAATACAGGGTGTGTTTCATACATAAATAGGTGAAGTTGGAAATTCAATCCCTATTAAATGCATCAGATTTAAATACAAGCTTTTTCTCCTTAGAATTTTCACCCAAAACTATCAGTTTTCTTTTCGATCATACACTTATACCTTTTTAGGTATAAGTATCTATTTCTTAGTTGATGGGGCACTTGTATATAATCTACACAATATAAAATATTTGAATTGAATTGAGGAAGTGATAAGGAGTTCGTTTAATCATCTAAATTGCTTCCATGTTTAATACTGTTTTTGTGATCTATTTGAAAAAGAGTATAATTTCTGCGAGGTAGAATCTCTCGATTCAAACTCTTGCATTAGTTAATTTCCACTTTTGCATTTTGGCGACACCTAGCGGCTGAATTAATCATCTAAGTCACTTTGGTTAGGTCTTATCCAATTGTAATCTACTTTTTGGTAAACTGATATCAATATAAATGTTTATCTAACTACTGACCCATTATAAAATGACCAATATTTTCATTCTATGTAAGTGAAATTTGGTCAAGTTATTTAAGACTTTAACAAACTTTCATTATTTCATCTATTATTCACAATTGGCTTTTGGCTAAGAGGATAACAACAACAAACAATTGGTAATTTATATAATAAGTGATCAAGTCTAGAATAATGTTCAGAATATTTTTCTTAAATGACTTTTAGCTAAATAGTTAAAAGAAATCATTTTATAATAGTAACAATTCTAAAACAAAGTTAATAATACTTTTCACAGATGCCTAGAAAGATAAAAGAAATAAATAAAAAATAATAGTAAACAAATCTCATTGTAAATATTAACTAAATTTTAGTTAAGCAAAGCTATTGAAAGCTGAAAAAATCCCATCAAGTTGAGTCAAACAAAGTCTATGCCTACAAAATTAACAGAAACATGTATAGAATAGCTTGATTCTAGAATTTGTAAGTAAATAATTAAGTACCCCGGATTTAGGGCGTTAAAACCTTAATCAATGCTTACATAAGCGCAAGTATTTTGAGCACTTTGTTTACTAATGTAAGTAAAAAAAACCATGACAAGCCACAAAAAGTAAGTAAGTAAAAAGTAAAGTTTGTATACCCTTGCAACTGTTTTGATAACTCTTTTCTTAGCCATCAAAGTGTAAAAACTTTTTATCTAAAAAGTCTAAAGTCTGCGAAAGAACGGCCTACAATCTTAGCATACGAAATAACGATCAAAATCACTGTTTTCGACCGATCGTTCCTATGGGAGCTACATGATATAGTCACCCGATCTCGATCAAGTTTGGCACAGTGGTTTATATGTGCAATAGACTGACCAATATTAAATTTCAATAGCTGAGAAAATAACGAAGTTATTGAGAAAAGTCACTGTTCGTGACTTTGCCGTTTGTATGGGAGCTATATGATATAGTGTTTCGATCCGGTTGAATCCGAGATTTACTGTGCAGTATATACAAGCCTACATGTATCTTTTATCTTTCAGCTCCGTAGCTCTTACGGTCTAGGAGGAGTTCGCGTCGATCCAGACAGACGGACATGGCTATTTGAACTCGTCTCGTCGTCCTTATCAAAAATATATATACTTTATATGGTCTGAGATGCTTCCTTCTATGCGTTGCACACTTCTGACCAAAATGAATATACCCTTTTTGCAAGGGTATAAAAAGGACAGCACAGTTAGTTAGAACAACACATTTAGTTAGTTTTACACATAAATATCAACAATCATAAACTTAATTTAAGCAAACTTACATTATTCCAATTATTTTACAGATATTATTTGATGTTAATTTTTGTACGCACAAAAAAAAGAAACACACTTTGCAACGACTCCAGTGAGATTAAAACAAAACCGAAATTAAATTGGCATTCGAAAATTATTGACATTTCATAAGTATGACCATACTCACAAGTACTTGGAAGTACCAAGTAACTTGAAAGAAGTACAGTACTCATTTGTTTGGTTTTCTTATTTGTTTCGGCTTGCTTTGATTTTGTGTGAACTACGAATCACAAAACTTTGAGACTTTTCATCTTGTTTCATTCTTTCCGAAGCAATATTATCAAACCAAATATAGGAAAATTTGTAAGTATTTGAAAGGCTGAGGCAAATGAGTGTATTCGTGCAGGACTCTATTACATAAGCTCAAGTATTTTGAGCACTTTGTTTACTAATAAAAAAGCCATGACAAGCCACAAAAAATAAGTAAGTAAAAAGAAAGCTTAAGAAAGACACGATCCTAAATCACATATTTAGAGTGGGAGATGACCACCAACAATATAGAGAAAGAAATGTAAATGCATCTCAAATGGTGACCTAAAAATATCATATATTTTCATTAATGTCGAAAATCATTTCATAAGCCGATTTAACACAAATAAATAAATGCCTTGACTTTGGCTTAAAGAAAGAGATTTTTATCCATCGTCATTCGTTTCTTCGTTTTCTTCAGATGACTCAGAGTAGTTTGCCTTTGGCAATTCGTCTGTCTACGTGCAACTTGGAATGTGCTGCCTCAGCGAAATCGGCAAATGGATCGATGGAAGTTTTTTAATTAAATGCAGAAGTCAGTAAAAAAAAGTCGGTTAAAAACATATTTCCACACCTTTAAATTGTCTCTGAGGCTGGCAAAGTGACGCAAATTTAAAAACAAATAAATAAATCGCACATCATGATAATGTCAGGCAATTTGAGAGACAACCCCACCAAATGATTGTCAGTAATAATAGGTAAGAACAATAATAAATATACGTATAGACATATATGTATGTATGTATGTGGGTAAGTATACATTACTGAATGCCCCAAGGTGCGAAAGGGCTTAGAGCATTTAAGACAGATAACTACGGGTAAATACGTGACAGCGTCTCCGCTTTGTTTTCCTTTCAACGAGGTCTCCGGGTGCAAAGTTGAACGGAAAAATAAATTCACACTAAAGTGTGGAAACAACAGAAACAAAAACATGACTAAAGAACAATCTGCTTTTTTGTCGTTTCACATACAATGGAAATGCTTTTTATTTGCATACTTGGACTTTTAATTAGTGCAACTAGCCCACTTTAACTAGAGCAATTGACTTAATTTCGTACATTCTGATGATGTAGAAAATCCCTCGAGTTGAGACCAGTTGAAATACCGATTATCCCAATTAATAGAGTACAGAAATGTAAAGTGGATGTAAATTAAAATTCAATTAAAGCCCTTTTGCCAGTTCAACTATTGATTATTGTTATCTTTCAAATCTTTTCATTAACTACTGTATACAAAAATGATTTAACATCAATTAAAATGCAAGTGGCCATAATTCTAAAAGTAAAAAAACATTATAAAATAACCTAAAGAACATGAAACTTTTATAGGCTAATAAAGTGCATTAATTAATTAATTAAAAAAAGATTTAAAACCCATTTCGCTTACATTTTAGTGTGATTCTAGTGATTCCACAATTTGCATTTATTAAAATAATTATTAGACACAAATGTATGTATATATTAGAGAACTGCATGAATGTATTCAGAATTTCAATTACTCTATATTAAATACAAAAAAATCAAATAAACTGAATACTGATTAGTCCTAAGTCAGTCCGAAAACTATCTTCATTTTTATTTCAATGAAGTTTTTCAGCAATGTTAAATACTTTTTTATTTAAAACCACAGTGTAAAATACTCATACATACATTAATTATTAAAAATTAAAATATTCGAAATTAAAACATATTCTAGCTTTGAAAATCTAAGAAAAACTAATGTATATATTCGAAAACTCTACGCATAATAAACTTGATGTTTCTCAATGAAAATATATCTTCCTTTTTTGTTTATTTTCTTAATGATTGTAAGCTTCTTAAAACTCATCCAAGCCTCTTTAAGTTCGAATACCAAATCGTTTACATTTTTCAAAGTCAGGCAAACTAAAATTAAAACTCAAATTGCAATTCGAGCCCCAAAAAACGATAAATGATGTGGCTAAATGAGAGACGCCCCCATCTTTCGTTTTTATTCGAGCCGGTTATTGCCAAGATCTTTATTTATCGCCTGCTTCCTCCTCAATTAAAAGAAGAGAGAGAAAAACAAAGAGCAATTGCAATTGCTTCAAGGAAGCAATCATAAATTTAGCTCATTAAGTCTGAAATCAGTTTAACAACAGTTTTTTCATATCCTCCTCCAGACGAAATTAACTTTTGAATATATTTTTCAGTTTGCAATTTTTGTAGACCACGAAAATAAACACACCTTGACATATGCGAACAGGAATTCGAATTGAGTACTTGAAAAATTAAGTGCTAAATTGGTTGTACTTGTAATTAACCACAACTCGCTACAAGTGGCTAAAGTAAATAGATAAAACGCATGGGGATTTTTTATTACAATGCCGCGGAGCCATTACACTAAATCAACAGAAAACAAAAAGAAAAATGGTAAAATGTGGAGAAAAGTGTGAAAGTTGCACTCTCTGATATTTGCATTTCACATTTTTGTGTTTCCAGAATGGGTGAAAATTTTTCCATACCCATTACAAATGATGATTTGGATAGGTTTTCCAACTGGATCACCAGTTTTGTTCAAATGAGTCACCCAAACGCAAAAAACCGAAACTTGTCAGCATTGATAAAAGTGAATATGTACGTGCGTTTTTTTTATCTAACGTTTACTATTGTTTTTTTTTTTAATTTTGCAAATATTGATAAATTTGTCCACTCACTCACTCTCACTCTTTCTCTTTCTGGCAGACTGTCTGTGTTTGTATTTCTGTGTGTGGTTTTGGACAGTCAGGCTTGATTGATTAGATTCAGGGTTAAGGTAAAACGTTAACGAAATTTCATGCTCAATTAAGCAGGCAAAAAGGCTTAAGCTACTTATATACAGAAAATTGCATTAAGCTAGCACATGGTATACATATCTCACTCTCTCTCTCTCTATCTCACTCCCTCTTCAATCTTTGCAATCTCATGCGGTCTGACATCATTGAAAGAGCATAAAAAATCTATTTAAAAAGTCTAACAATTTTTTATATTTTGTATGACTGTCATGTGTCGACACTTAAACAAAAAAAAAAAAAAAAAACTAGAGAGACATAAAACCATACTAATCGAGTTTACCTACACATTAACGAGAGCTCTCAAGCCCCAGTTAGATTGTTAAACAAATCCGACCGAAATAAAAAACAAACTTGTATTTAACAAACATCTCTATGGACATTCATAATTCTGTACCGAGAGTTTGAACTCTCTTGTGTGGTAACACGTACCCTTCAGTCATCGGTCGTCTATAGACGAGAATATCGTCTGTTGATATAGCTTATATGGGGAGGCCGTCTGACCGAGCCGGGCCATGAACGCCAACCCAACTCTCTGGCTATGGCTCTGGCTCTGACTATGGCGAGTGCTGTTGACCTCATTAAACTCCATACAAGACTTTACCCTCTCTCTCTCTCTCTCTGTCAATTCTCATTTCTCGTATATTAATGTTTGCTTTGGCATTTTTATGATTATTTTTTTTATTTTTTATCTGTTTGGCTGGGGTCGGCTTATGTTGAGATTAGATAATGCCATATAATATGGCTAACTGGCGACATCGAGAAGAATGTATTATACATACACGTGTCCACATTGTGAGCTACTCGTCTTTCAGTTACAATACAGGTTGACAATTTGCATCCACACCTCAAAAAAAATGGTGGTTAATATTCTAAAGTGTTTAGATGATCATTTCAAATTCAAGTAGCGTATGGAAAACTAAAAAACAAAAACATTAATAACAAAATGAAACCGATTGGAACTGGTTTTCATTTCTATACTCTAAAATCATTGAGAGGGCATATGACAAATTATGAATGATATGAAATATACCTAAACCAAATCCTTAAAAATTACTTTTCTCTTTTAAAAAGTGTATCCCAGAGTTTCTGAAACATTGAAGTTAAAGCTTTTTAAACGTTAATACCGATTAGGTATACATATTTCCAAAAAATCCAAAATAATGCTTGTTTTATTAAACATGTTAGTCCCATATCCTTCAGAGTTACATAAGATTGATTTAGTAATTGTATTTTAGGTCTTTCTCCTTTATATTTTCTTAAATGGTCGTATATCATATAAAAAAATAACCACACAACAAGGGCAATCTTTATAAAATATGTTCCATGGTTCTTCAAACTCATGGAATAGGGTCCAACATCTTAGGCTGGCTATACTCTATTTAAAAGGATCATTCCCGTTGCTTAAGCACATGCAGCAATCAAATGACAAAGTATAAGTAATATTAGATAATCTTTTAGTAACTTGTAATTAGTTTTGCGTGATTAGGGTATAGGGTATCTTTAAAGTCTGTTTTCCTACTAACTTATGACATATTTCTTCGTTGTTTATTTCTAATAATTTTAGAATAATTAACATAGCATATTGAACAAAGTTTCTAGGAAGTCGAATCAATAAAATAGATTAGCCATTTAATTTGCATGTTCTGATGATTGATATTCCATTGATCACGATCGGTTTGTTGTAATTAAAACTATAACTATATGAAGGACCGCAACATATGTTGCTCTCTCACTCTGTTGACACCCTCTCTCCCTCTCTCGCTCACAGTTTGTGGTTGTAGTAGTTTTTCGCATTATAGCGTTCAGTTTGTTATGAAGGTGACTTCTTCTTCTTCTTAAATGCAGTACCGGTTTTTTTTTTCAACTTCATCTTTTCCCCGTTCGTAAACCCCTTTTTTTAGAGCTAACTCAGCGAGAGCCGCACACACAGAGACACAAGCACATACAATTCACACATACATACATATACAGGTGTAATCTTATCTACCTTTTCGTTGTTTTTTCAAACGCATTCAGTTAACTTAACCGTTTTCTTTCTCTTTTTTTTCTTTTCAGTAAATTCCAAAGTGTCCCTGCAAATGCATTTCCAACCTAAAACTATCTGTGTGTGTTTTGCATGAGTGTGTGTGAATGTATCTGTGTGTGTATATGAGTATCTATGAGTTTAGGTCACACTACAAGTAAGTGCAGGAGCGGAAAAAAATTCGGTTTTACGAAAATTCATTTATATAATTGCGACTTAAGTTGAACATTTAATATGTCAACCCATTGTACACATAGATATATTAAGAGAGATATATGTATATTTCAGCTACAGATACAAAAACAGATACAGATAAAGATACAGAGACAGCTGCTTTGTTTGTGTACTTCATTATGTTTTTCTTTCAGATATGGCAGGTAATATGAAGCCAGGTAGGTAGGCAAACACAGATACTCTCACTGACTCACACATTCACCAGCACACACACACGCACACAAACACACATCGTGTGTCTATATAGTTATCTCTTTTTGACTCATTGAATTCGTATTACATGACGAAATCCCAAACCTTGCTTACACAGTGCATTAAGCAGCAAAGAGCAAATACTGCACGTAGTAAGTACGTCTTTTATACTTTTTTTTTGCATCTGTATCCTCTCGAACTCTACTCATCCCGATGCCCTTCTCCATTTGGAGCTACTCACACGTTTACTCACCGTTTGCTTTAAAGTCCGACTGGCTTAAAACTGAAGCAAAGTAATCCACAAAATTTGCTGATTTAGTAGAGTTCGCTAAAAGGAAGAGCACACAGAGATTTGGAATTTTACAGACACACAATTCACACTTTGTGCTTTCGGATCTAATTAATTATAATATTTAAGCTTTCTTCACAGATTATTATTACCACGTGTTTTTAATTTTTGCTTGCTGTAGCAGTTGTTAGTTTAGTTAGTTAGTCAATCAATTGTTACCGATTAGCCGTTCAATCGCGCGGTACGTTTTCTCCGCGTGCGTTGTGAACACCTGTTGAAAATAAACTGATCGTTACTAAATGTTTCAAATAACGGGCCCTGTTAACTCTTACAGCGAGTTAGAGGTGGGTAACAGGTCGATAGTTTGTTCTACATTTTTGAATTCTTCGCATCCCCCTATTTCTCTTGGACACCTAAAAAAATAATAGATTGAGAAGTTGCTTAGTCTCTTTATCATTTGATTAAAATAAAAAAGCTGAAAAAATGAATACTTTACAAAATTTATACTCTAGTAATGTAATTAGTTTTGCAACTAATTTTAAACTTGGCGCCCTCTGTGCTCTGTTAAGTATGCGCAGTCTGTGCTGTTATGCTCACATTCTACTGTTAACTCAAGCTCAATTTGAGCATTGGGATGGCCCTTATTTGTTATCATTGAGCTTAAAACTTAAAAATTGTGTAAGCTATTGAATCTGTACCAACAAAGTGTTAATAAAAGATAAGCAGTATAGAGAAAAAGACGTTTTTGTTTAAAAAATTATTACTGAATCCATATTCAAATTCAATTGTTTATTTTTATCACAAAATGTCAAATATTCCGTTAAAAATTGTAAGGCTTTATAAAATTTACTAAGTTCTCAAATTAAAATAAATTTATAACGAAAAACATTTAACACATTTTACTTTAAAATATGAAGCAATTTCGTCATTTAGTTGTTAATTTTCTTTAGTTAATTTAGGATATATTTATGAGTAAGATTTAGGGTTGTTTTCTGGTATTTCTGGTACATAAAATTAAAATTTATGATTTATCTATTTAATTTTTATGCATTTCCAAATATTTAATTACATTTCGCACCAAAATTTAGTGGTAATATTCTTTATAAGGCATGGTGATATTTTAATGGATAAAAAACACTTTAAGCTTAATTCAATTCTCTAAAAGGATAGACAAACTTTTTGTTGATAAAAATATTTTATGGGATTTTTAATTTTTGACGCTTTTTATTTGGATACATTTGTACGTCTATTAAGACGCCAGAGACTGACTAACCTATGAGTACTTTATATACAAAAGATCTTTACTACTTGACTGATAGTTTTAGACTTTTAGCATACAATTAGAACATAAATGAATATAATTCTCAGCATAATATTGAGATATTTATTCCCATAATATAACCAGCTTTGGTCATAATTTTAGCATATTTAAACTTAATTAGGTTCATTTAAGTTCTTCCTACCATTTCTTTTGTGATACGAATATTTCGACTCGTTTCTAGAGATGAGTTATTTATCGTTTCGTTTCTTTGCAGCTACTCAATGCATTTTGAGGACTAGGGTCTGGCCAAAAACGAAAGACAATAAATGAAAGTCATGTGGCCAAAATTGGTAACCTGGTCAAAACCGCTGCCACTGTGGTTAGTTGGGACTGTGACAGGGGCGCTGGGGGTATGGGGCTGCTGATGCTGTCACGCAAACGTCAGTTGGCCAGTCGCCGTCGCAATCCCAGTCAGTTGACAAAACATGCGCCTGCGCACTGTATTTTCGCCTTTTTCGCCTTCGCCCCATGAATATTTTCTTGTGAAAAATCTCGGCTTTGTGTTTACAGATTTTTTTGTTTTTTTTTTTTTTTTGCTTTCATGCATGAATAATATCAAAACAGATACGAAACATACAGCAAAGAGGAACGCAGTTTGCAATGCCAGCAGCACCAAAACGAGAAAGAGACCGACTCCAACTCCATCTCGAATCTTGACTTGGAACTCGGACGGGGTTGGGATGGCGTTGAATTGTCAGTTGATGTGTGCGTGCTTCGAATGGCAAGAGATTGAGATCGAATCGAGATAGTTTTGCATTGATCATCAACTGGTAATGGTCCTTTATAGCCGACGTGCATATGGCATAGACTTGGTGTAGTCATCAGCAGCAGCAGCAACGGCCAGCTGATTGGGTGGTACCTCATCTCACCTCACCTCACAGTAAGAGAATGACCTTGACCCAGGTAAATTGCTGAGTGGGCCAACGGTAAAGCCAGGCTCATTTGGGAAACCAACTGAGCCAAGAGCAAGTCTCTAGTGTTGGCGGCAAACCTGTCCAGTGAGTGAGAACTCGCCGATGGTGGCGGTGGCCTGATTACCAACTCCATGAATGCCTAACGAGGCTTGTTGCATGTTGATTACCTGCGACCACCTGCATATCTCATTTGTAGATGAACACTTGAATAATTGTGATCGCTTAGCGAAATAAATCATACGATTTACCCAGTTCAAGTGATGAGGAGAAATGTCCAAAAATTTTTGTTACTCATGCTTTTGTCACTCTCCCTAGATGGGGTCACGTATTTTGAGAACCCTTCAGTATGGCCATCCAATCCCGTTCCCATTCCATTCCAAGAATGGGATTGTCGCCAACAAGAGACCCCAAAAAAAGTGAAACTACAGTTATCAATTTTATATTTCAACTAATTTAAACCATTCGAAAACATTTACATGATATCATATTTTCATGTACCGAGGAGAATTTGAAAAGCAAAAAAAACAACAAAATTTTCACAGTAACAGTAAAATGCCAAGCCTCTAATCGAGTATGGGGATCACGTTGCCTGAGAGATCATAATTTCATTTCGGTTTGTAACCAAAAGAAGCAATGTGAATGCTTGTATTTTTCACTCTGATATCCGTAGAGCAACAACAACTGCAACAAAGGCAAACAAACACACACACAGCAACACGTATAAACAATTAAAAACTTCTGGCTTTGGCCTAAAGAAGGTAACTGAAAATTACACCTAAAGCTTAAATGTCCAGCGCCAATGAGGCGGAACATGCATGTCTAACCATAAAACGAGTCAAAATTTTTATTTTCGAATCGGATTCCAAAAAAACTAATACCTACTACGACTGGGCACTTTTTACTTTGTGGACTGCTGCTACGCGTGTGGCACCCCCAGTTGGAATAAAATGGATGTGGAATGATTTTGCGCCACGGACGACGACTCCAAAATGCAATTTGATTATGAAACTGATGGTTAATTGTGAGTTTCCGGTTCAGTGCAGCCCTAACCCCGTGGCATACCTTGCAGCTTGGAGTGAAGTCAGTCACTCCGTTACAATAGGCAGCGAGTCAGTCTCTCAGTCAGTCAGTCAGTCAGTAAGTCAGTCAGAGTCAGTCAATGAAAATGAAACCCAGGGTAGAGTCAATAAAAACATTTCTAATGTGGGTCAAACTGGCGAATGAGGAAAATGGAAAATGATTTCGCTTTTTCCAAGTTTATTAAATACAAAAAATAGAACATAGACTCAACTAACTAACTTTGTCTCTCCCGTTATTTTTAAACTCAAATGGGCTTTTTGTTTGATTATTTTAAGGCGAGATCTGAATCATCTAATGGTGTTTGCCTACTTAAGCGAGTGCAATGGCTTAGACTGACGAATAATTTAAGAGAATTGTAATTAACTCAAAGGCAAACCGCAATGCATTCAGATCTAAAGATATTTTAATATAATATTTATTTATGATCTTTGTCTATTAAACGCTTCACTGTCCACCATTGCGGATGAGCAATAGGTTTAACCTGATGCAAACACAAACATTGAAATGTTTTCGAAGCTCTTTAGATTTGTTCTAAAATGTGTATCTTCAAATAAGTTAACAATTTAACAGTGAAGCTTGAAAAATTAGAAGCTTCGATACCCTATCTTCTAGTCTTTGAATATTTTAAATATAGATTAAAGGCAACTACATTTGCCTCTTCTTCCTCAACGATCTAAAAAATATTTTCTTCAATTGGTGTTTCATGGCAAAGCTTAATTTGTTCAAATCTCTCTATCTCTAATCTCGTTTTCGTCCGTTATTAGAGCCACTAAAATAGCCCGGCCTTAAAATTCAAGTGTTCTTATGAATTCAAGAAATAAGGGTTTGAGAGTTGCTCCCCCGTTTAATGCATTTGGTTGACAAAGAGTTTCTTTGTTAAATACTTTTAAGAATGCAGTTCATACAATTGATAATTCAAATTGAACCGATCGTTTTTTTAAGGAACATACGACATTGGTATATCGATCCATATCAAATTCACAGGAAGAAACTAATGCCAGGGGACAAATTCAAAAGAATAGTCTCAATAAAGGGAGTAATCAAACCTATTTTTTCAGTGTAGATTATTTCCGTTGCCATAAAATACATGTTTTTGCATTTTTCTATTTTCATTGTACGGCAACTATATCAATATTGACCAGAAATTAGCTTTAATCTTGTTGTCAAAAGCTGTCAGTGAAAAAAAAGTATCTACTAAATACCCGGTACTCCCTTAGATACCCGGGCCAAAGAGAATTAGTCATGTGCTTCAATAAATTAAGTCAACATTTTGTGTAGGTTGTTCTTATTTTTTTTTGAGGCGTGAAAATTAAAAGTGAAAGAACCCGACATGAAGTCATGCCATTTGTTAAAGAGAATATATATACATACATACTTATGTATGTATATGTATGTATGTACGTAAACAGAGTGTATATGGAGAAAATTAATATGAAATACAATATAGGTAAATACAAACGATTTCAAGTGTTTAAACAGACCATTTCTAAGTGAATGCCGTAACCTTGAAGTGTAGGAGAGAACGTGGAGTAGATTTCACCTCCTGGAGCGAAAAATAAACAATTTGATTGAATTGCATAAGACTATACAATAACAATAACGATTTCCCTCATATTTGGCGACAGTATTTCTTAGCTCTTTTCAACAGAAAGTTAAAGTAAATATTTGATTTTCATTGTGTTTTGTGAGAAGTGAGAATAGAATGGAATAAATATATTGTTAATGGGATTAATAAATATATCATGATTATCTAATCGATGCAAACCAAAGCGACAAAAAGCAAAAACATAATCAAATCAAGTTCAATGGAAAATTGACAGAAAAATATAACTAACAAAAAAGAAAAAAATTGATCAAGTATCAAAAGAACTAAATAAATTTGTTTTTTTTTTTTTTTTTTGCCAATCATATCATTTACCTGGTCTCCCTGGTCTGACGTCAGTGAAACGATTTTGAAGGTTGAAGCAATTTGCAATTAAAATTTTCATTCAGGCATTTTTGGTTATTTTATCGGCCGTTGGACATTTCCGATACGAGATAGAATTGACGTATACAATAATATCCAGAATGGCCCGTCTGGGGCAGGTGAGAGTTTCATTTTTTCACGGCTATATTCAGATAAACAATATACTAAAAGAGAGCAGGGAACAATAACTTTTGCTATTTCACACATCCTCCAGATTTGGGTAGGGTGGGGCATTTCAGTTTCCATATATCTGGTCAATATTCAAAATATCATCTACGGTACTAACCTGGTCGTAGCTCACATTTTACTTCTATTTGTCCAAGCAAATACAAATACATGGCACACAGCTTCTCCGTCTCTTTTGCCTTCTTCTTAATCTGGCGGGGAAGCATTTAATTTTTTTTAATCATTTTAAGAAACGAAAAAAAAAAACTGAAAATATTTTGTTGGTGAGATAATTCAACAATCGCCACGGAATGCTTACCAAAAACTAAATATTTGACTATGAATGGAAAGAAGTTCTAATGATACTCTTGCCGAAAAGAGAGTCAATTAGTTTTGTTCAGAGGTTGAGCCCCAAGCTAAGAATATAAGAGTTATATAGTCTTGGTCTAAGCCTAGAAACTGGCACTTAGACAGTCTTGATAGTTGACGAAATGTCGTAAATACTTTTCACGAATTAGAATTCTCATTCTATGAATATTATTGTGCATAAAAACATTTCTTAAAACTTTTGAAATAAATTCGTTAAAACTCCTTCAATCTTAAAGTATTCTTTAAATTTGTGTCTTTGAAAAGACATTTCTTTAAATCTGATATTCGATTTGATTTTAGTTACGGAAAATGGTTTACTAATGGCATAATGGACAGATAAAATTTGTAATTGGAATATATATTTATATCATTGATCCTTAATGAATATAAAAACCAGAGGGCCGGGGTTAACTTCGACCGCGTCGAAGTTTGTATACCCTTGCAACTGTTTTGGTAATTCTTTCCTTACCCACAGCCATCAAAGTGTAAAAACGTTTTATCCAAAAAGACTAATGTTTGCGAAAGAACGGCCTTCAATCTTAGCATAGGATATAACGAACTTTTTGACAAAAGTCACTGTTTTCCACCTATCGTTTCTATGGGAGCTATATGATATAGTCACCCGATCTTGATCGAATTTGGCACAATCATTAATAAGAACATAAAACTGACAAATACCAACTTTCATGACAATAGCTATAAAATTAATGAAGTTATTGAGAAAGTCACTGTTCGTGACTTTGCCGTTTGTATGGGAGCTATATGATATAGTCACCCGATCTTGATCGAATTTGGCACAATCATTAATAAGAACATAAAACTGACGAATACCAACTTTCATGACAATAGCTATAAAATTAATGAAGTTATTGAGAAAGTCACTGTTCGTGACTTTGCCGTTTGTATGGGAGCTATATGATATAGTCACCCGATCTTGATCGAATTTGGCACAATCATTAACAAGAACATAAAACTGACAAATACCAACTTTCATGACAATAGCTATAAAATTAATGAAGTTATTGAGAAAGTCACTGTTCGTGACTTTGCCGTTTGTATGGGAGCTATATGATATAGTCACCCGATCTTGATCGAATTTGGCACAATCATTAACAAGAACATAAAACTGACAAATACCAACTTTCATGACAATAGCTATAAAATTAATGAAGTTATTGAGAAAGTCACTGTTTCGTGACTTTGACGTTTGTATGGGAGCTATATGATATAGTGGTCCGATCCGGCTGAATCCGAGATATACAATGCCTGCAGTATATACAAGCCTACGTGCAAAATTTCAGCTCTGTAGCTCTTACGGTCTCGGAGGAGTTCGCGTTGATCCAGACGGACGGACGGACGGACGGACGGACATGGCTATTTGAACTCGTCTCGTCGTGCTGATCAAGAATATATATACTTTATATAGTCTGAGATGCTTCGTTCTATGCGTTGCACACTTCTGACCAAAATTAATATACCCTTTTTGCAAGGGTATAATAACATGGATTACATATTCGATTTCAAAAAGTATTTTAAAATGTTACACATGTATTTGATTATTTTAGACAATTGATTCGATTAATGTGAGTTTGTTTTAGCTCTCAAGAACTCTGAATAGAGTTGGCTTTCAATTAATGAGTCGATTATTCAATCTTATACAAGAATCACAAGTTTTTAAAGTATTATCTTTAGATCAAATAAACAACTATCATTGTTTTGTATAAAATATTGGTAAAGATAATTTTCCTTTTTTTAGGAAAAAATGTAATAGAATTTGAAACTAATGTTCGTAAAAAGAATTTTAGTTGAGTGTGTTGCATTTTTTTTTGCGTGAAATAAAAAAGGGCTATGGATATTTCGATTTTGATTCAGTTTAATATCAATATGTTTTCGAAAAGGGTTTGCGTAGGGTGATATCACCCCAAGTACAGGGCGAGAACAAATACAAGCGATAAGATAAATTCCGACTCAAATATTTGATATTGTTGTTAACACAAGTTTTGCCACTCGTAAGGTTCGCTACCAAAAGAGAGTAAAAGGGGGAGATAAATATAGAGAGAGAGAGAGGGAGTTGGAGAGGGAGATTTAAGAATTGGCACTTCACTCCATTTTTGAAACTCAAACTCATTCGTTAGAAACGATCATTCAACCCATGTAGAATTGAAATTCTACAAAATGTTTTTCTAAGAAAATACACACATTTGACATTGATTCTTATCAAATAGTAACCATACTAAACGATGTCTATATGTAAGTACATATACATATGTATGTATTTGTGTCTGAGTGACTGATACAAAAGTTTTCTTGTCTTGTGATTATGGCCACAGGAAATGAAAATTTGCAAACGTTGTATGGAATGTGATACTCTCCTTTAACATTTAAGCTGAGTCGAAGTTTTTATGTCTACCAAGTTGTTGGCTATTTTTGTTGTAAAGAGTTTTGGCCAAGTATTACTTATCAAAATGATAAGGCATAAAAGTTCACCTCAGTTGGCTCTCAGCAACAGTGATAAGCCATGTGCGAAAGCTTTACTCTACCACATTATCTCTCGCTCTCTCTCTCTTTCTCTGACTCTCTATCATTTGTGGAAGAAGAGTTGGTCAAGAGAAGCTTATTATGTGTCTATGTCATAATGGCGAGTCACCTTCCACGTGTTCGAGCATCGTTTGCTTTAGAGAGGTTTCATTTTTCGCTCAGCTAAAAAGTATCTTTTGCTCACTCATGTATCTTTCACTCTGCCATGTTCGCAAATCGTTCGTTTCTCTCTCTCTCTCTTTCGGTGTTTCTCTCCCTCTAGCCAGCTATAGCTTTTGCTGTGCTCACTCTCCGCACAGTGATTGAAGTTTCAGTTTATTCAGTTTTAAGCTCTTCCAGCGAACGGTCGTGTATCTCTCTTGCCTGCCATTAGAGTGTGTGGCGGATGCGCGGTATTGCCGGTTCGAGAATTGTTGTTGTACGTACACACACACACGCACACTCTCACAGTTGTCCCCACCCCAAAAACCGCCGTCGCCTTAGTGCCCTAACGACAGCGATTCGGTGATCCTCTGTGTCTTTTTTATAGGTAATTAAACAAATTTTCAAAAAAAGAAAATATATTAAACCAAAGTAAAAGGAGAAACATATCAAAATATATACCTTTGTTTGTTCCTAAAGTGACAGTGCACATCTTAAACACAAAAAAAAAAGAATTATTATATCGCTTAAATCAAAGTCAAATTGTTAATTTTTGTGGGGTGTTTGGGTGTTCTCACACTCTCTACGAAACGTTGACATTTTGTCTAAGGTCTTCTCTGCTCTTGCTCGTTCACTCTCTCTCTCTCTCTCTGCCTCTCTTTTTGTTCTTTGGCCTTTTGGGGGAATTTTCATTTTGGCATCTTTTATTTGCCTACGGGCAGATCGACAGAGCAGATCTTTCGAGTGTCAGACCATAAGATATAAGATGAATAAAAAGATCGCGTGTTGAAGGACTCTCAGTGTGTGCCCAAAGAACAAAAGAAAACCAGAACCAAACAAGAAAAAAACGTGAACAAATTCTCAAGAACAAACATAAAAAAGAAAAAATTTCATAAAAACCAAAAACAAACAGTGCAAAAACTAAAAGAAAATAAAAAAAAGAATCTAAACAACTTAACAAATAAAAATTGTTGTGTGTATTTTGTGAGTAAAACAAAACTCTTGGCTAAGATCATCGCCAAAAAGCTCAAGGCCAAAGTTATCAGATCAAGTTTTTGCTTTCGCAAAAATCTCTGATAAGGGCTAGAATCTATATATAGAGAGAGACCCCTATGTATATATGTTTTCTAAGGATGACTCGACAATTGGGCTTTACCGAGTTGGTTTTTTTTTCTCTCGCTTTTTGGGTCTTTTTTGGTTCGCCTTGTTAAGTGAAACAAGTTTTAATTGTAATTTAATGGTTTTTGCGGTTTTTTTTTTATTTGGTGGCAAACTTGACCTTATTTCCCAAGAGTCTCTTCCAACCATTTTATATAATTGCCAGAGAAATGAGTAAACTACCGATCATAAAAAAACTCAGACGAGAAAACGGTTACAATTTTAACCCCTTTTGGTTGCTGGCTGCTTGGCACTTAATATTACTTAATACAAAAAAATAAAGAGCGATCTTTCTACAACAACACGCATTCATGTGAAATCGCGCTAACCCTAACCCTTCCCCTCTTCTTGCCTCTGACATGAGTCAATCGCTATCTCTCTAACCTCCTCTAGGTAGAGGAAAAGTAGGCGAGTTTTTTTTTTTTGTGTTCATTTCGTGCAGTTTGAAATCGTTTACGTAAATCGAAACACAGTATGAACATATAGATTTGTATATATCATAGATTTTGTAATATAATAGACAATTGTGGCTAATAGATTGACTGATTGGAGGTGATATTCTTTCTAAAATTTCACTTTTCCCGATTGATTTTTCTTACCTGCAACAAAAAAAAAAAAAAAACCCACAAATCATTACTCATCTTTCCCAAAAATCATTTTGTGAATCATTTTTGTCGGCAAAATATACTTGAAAAAAACATTTCATAGACATGCAGCGTCATTGCCTGATGACAGATAGCTGGATCAGATATATACATATATATTTTGGTGATTTTTCTGTTTGTTTCTCTGTGGGTGGAGTTGTTGCGTAAGTTTTCTGTGTGTTATTTTCTTAGTAAAGCAACTCCAACTCAATTTCAATCTCAAAACGCGACTCAACTCAACTCATCTTTCTGCCCAAAGGTGCTAATTTTCCGTACATAATTCACAGACTTGTGCGAGTGCAAAAGTTGAAAAAAAATACAGAAAAAAAATAACCTGAAACTAAAATAAAAAACTGAAACTCTTGTTTATAGCCCATAACTTGGCGGACTTGCTTATCGCTGTTTTTTTTGTGATACCCATCGAAAATCATTCGGTGGAAGGGTATATTAAATTATAACAAATGTAAGTAACAAGTATCTAAAAGATATATAGTATATAAAAGTATAATATTTTAATACTTCAGTCTTGTCTTTTGACTTGTCTAAACTCGCATTATTCTCTTTTAGTTTCTTTTAGTTTTCGTTTCCCTCAATTATAGCATTTTATTGACTTGCTAACAAGTAACTCAAAGTCGTCACGATTTGTTAATTTTAATTTTTGTTCAAATTCTTCGTTACCAAGCAAAAGGCGAAGCCTTTCTTATGGGTTGACAGTTTTCTTATCGACCAACAGAATATTTGTGCGAAAAACGTAAGAAAAACTTATCTTTATTTATGGCAAAAATATGTTGTATCTTATCTTAAGGATATAAAAATATATAATATGCGGAAATCAACCAAGTTAATAGCTAAGTACAATTTCTACAAATAAATATTCATTCCCGATTTGGTTATTTTGGCTGCTCAACTTACTAACTCTCTGAAAATGAACGCCTTTAGTCTGGCGTTTCAGTTTTCGAATGGCCAATTTGCCTGGCATTTCTCTCTCTCAGTTTTCCTCTTCTTTTTTTTCTGGTTTAGAGTGTTCTATTACGTCTCGTTTTGAATTTGAGTATTTTTTTGTTGCTTTCAAGACTCGTCATCAATGTTAATGTTACTGTTAATGCGTTTGTTGTTGTTGTCTGTCGATTGCAGTCACCAAAAAAACATTCAAACTATTTGGTGCACTTCATGGTTCCATTTTTGGTTGATGTGTCAACCTTGTCCCCATTAGATAATATGGATTCCATGTTCAGACGGGGGGATGAGCAACATACATGTTCGATAAGGAAAAACAAGCCACTTATCGAGGCCCAATCAAAACAGAAAGCATTGCACAATTGAGAAAATAACATATTTCACATAGAAAAAATTCATTCAAATTTGGTTTTTCTACGTCTTTTTTTTTTTTTTTTTGGGGTGGTCTTGTGTCAACATTGAGAATCCTCTACAAAGTGCATACACATGACTCGCTTTTAGTTTTGTGTGAAGTCTAGGGCATATCTATAATTAGCAAACTGCCGAAAGCGATTAGATAAGCCATGATAAGATAAGTGTGAAAGCTTATAGCTACATAGTGTATGGAAAAGTCATATATAACTGAAAAAAAGTAACTCAAACATTTTCGCACTGGAGAAAATTCTAAATCAAAAACTTACAAATGGAAGAAATCTTTAATAGAGCGACGCGAGTTAAGACTTCTTTATCTAAAGATTGATTTTCCAACTCTAGAAAAACTTCTAGTTCTTTGGAAAATTGTCAATTTTTTCAAATTTTTCTTTTTTTAAATATAATTTTAAACCACACTTTGCATAGCTTTATGTTTAATTGTTTAATGTTTAATTTCTATACCATACTGGGTGGTTTTTAGAAGGAAGCATTCGGTCAATCTAGCGAATCAAAACGACGCCAAATTCTGAAGCGCCTATCCCCTAATAACCATCTATCTTGTTTTGTTCAGGAGCGGATTGATCATAAATACAGCACGAGGCATTGTCCAATTTATGTTTTTTGTCATAGTTTCAAATTGTACTAAAGTAATCTTCGCCTTCCTGAGCATTTTTAGTCATATATTGTAGAATAAATGTTTGTATGTGCATCTTCATACATACAATAAATCATGTTTAATGCATTTTTGACATATTTGTTAACTAGGAATTTATAGAACAAATCATTGCAATTAAAATTGTAGACTGTTCGTGTCACACTGGGCGTATGAGTGATTTAATTTAGTTTCAATATCTATGATGACAAATAAGGGAAATTACAACTATCAGATTGTTCACTCACTTAATATAAAAAATGTGTGATCATGACACTAAATACTCCAGGAAATAACTTATTGTGGTCAGACTTATCATCAAAGTGGTTCTGAATATGATATATGATTGCGAAATAATCAACGCTTTTGTATGAGATGAGGAGTTAGCTGTAACAAATAAGTAATATTGTTTCTACTCATTCATTAACCACTTGAAGGAACAATATTTCACTTATTCCTTCTGTTCTTCCATCACATCCCTGAAACTGTAAATCACTTCACAAGAAAACTGGCACAAAGCATTGAACTAGAGCGACACCCCCTAATAACATAAATCTGACAAGACAGCATTCTGTGCTATATCAATTATGGAACTTAAAATGTCTCAGGTTTGATCATCACGACCTTTAGAACTCATCCATAAAAATATAGAAAAAGCATGGATAGAATAGTCAAGAAAAGATCAGCTATATCTGTATACTTTATGGACTTTGGGGGAATGCTTTATGCCGGACATTTGCAAACACCTGAAAACAGTTTTTTTGTTTCTTTTTGTATGTGTATAATTTTTTTTACACTCGGCAAGGGCATGATGACGCAGGTTCTTTATATTTCCCATTTCGGTTGTTTACCTCGCAGCCTCTTAAAAGTACGAGAAATAGTTTTTGGACATTTATAAACAAAAAATTGCTTTAAATTGCTTCGTTTTGCAGCACATTTCTTTTGGTGTTAATTTATTTTTGGCACATGTTGAACATTTGATTAGAGTCCATCAATGGATGAGGTTATTTGCATATGGTAACCATTTAATTGAGATAACTTTGGACATGAGATCGAATGATGTTGTTGACCTCGTCTGGGAATGGATTTCAGTTTCACATACGGTTTTTTTATTTTTGTCATTTTGTTTATTGTGCACTATGACTAATCTCTGAGTGTGTGTGTGTATGTGGGACGTGACAATATTTATTGGCACGTTCAATGCATTGGAAATCAAAAACCAACAACAGGTTGAAAACTCATTCCAAATGGCCAACGATGACAGCTAAATCGGGGTGCTCAACGATTTATATGGGAAGTTTCACAAAAAAATTATCTCAGGGCATTAAAGATAACTGATTTAGATATGGAATCGCATTTAAATGTATGTATATCCTTTCATTTAACCAATTAGTTGTGCCTCTCTAATTTGGTTAACTTTCACACTTTGTCTATGAAGGGGAAAATTGAATCCAAAAAAAGTTAAAACCAAAAACAAAACACAACTGTCTGCTGCCAGACGGCTAAAGCCAAGTTCGTTTAGACAGTGGTGCAATTAAGACATTAATTATCTACAATTAAAATCAAATCAAATGCGAAAGCCACTTGCAAGTGGCTCTTGCACCACAAAATGTTGAAACATTTTATATTTTGTTTATCTTCTTTCTGTCTGACTTTTAGAAGGTAATCAGTCAGGCCAAAGAAAAATATATATGTATAAGAAGCTATAAATTCAACTGTAAATTGGCACTACCAAAAGACGTACAAAATAAAATGAAGCACCAAAAGCCGCGACATTGAAAACTAGCAAAGAAGAAAACCAGTTCAGAAAGCCAACATGAACAACAACTTGGCCGAGACTCTCTTGTGGGTGCCGAAAACGAAAACGATGCCGGCCGGCCGGCTGCCGGCTTGGCCTCTAAAAATAAAAACCAAAGCAAAGGCAACAAGTGGTCATAACTGTCAAATGGTTAGTGGTAGCAAAGAGTATCGGCCACTTAAATGGCCATCGTTTTCATCTTTCGGTCTCAGTCTCGATTCGAGTCTCATGTGTATGTGTGTGTGTGCGTGCTTCTTAACGTGTCAACTGCATGCGGCATGAAAAACAAAAATCACACAAAACGGGGCCAGACCATGTGATCATCATGCAATCTTTTTTCTTCTTCTTATGCATGCCATACCTCAAGGAGTCCCACTCGAGTCCACTCCACTCTACTCCATTCCACTTGGCATCGAGGGAATTGCTACCAAAACTTAACCGCAGGCTAATTTGTCCCAGTAGGAGTGTCCCAGGCCCAGGTCTGGCCTTCGACTTCTGTGTGCGCAAAATGCAATGGCTTCTCCATTGAATTGATCATGGGTTTTGGGTCCCCAAACACACACAAACAACACTAAACTACAAGGCATCTAAGCGCATTCTCCCTCCAGAGTGCTGGCCAGGTGCAGAATAAAATTGGAAATTCCATCTAGAGAAGATTAAATGAATGTCGAATGGATTTTAATTGATTTCTCATTGAAGTTGTTGCCTCTACATATTGCAATTTGCATTCACCTCGATAGCAGTTTCAGTTTGAAACTTTAAACGGAAGCAAGTGAAGTACTAATCAAAAGCTAGAGAATCAAGAGAGAGCAAGAGAGACTTGGATTTTTTTGGATGAGAGAGAATTGCATCATCATTTTGTCCAAAATTCAACATTATCTTCTTTAATTAACGCCATTTGGTCTGTTTGACTTATTTGGCTTAACTATTAGTGTGTGTATCTTATATATATCTAAAGTATCTAGCAGATATGTATCTTGAGGCTATACTATAAAGCACTCTGACGAATGACATTTTGCTAATTATGGTTACGTGTTCGCAACAACAGCAATTATAAAGCATTGATTAAACAACAACGTTGAACAGACATCACAAGTTCAACTTAGAAGTCAGACTAAATTAACCCGTTTCTAATTAAAAACTACTTATTAATTTACTCAATGAAAGGTCTAGAAAACTAAAGCTGATCTATTCCTAGCTGATCAATTAAAATGCAATTTATCAAGACTTTGCTCCAACTCAACAGAATCACAGTGATTGAGCAGAAAGATCAAAAGTTGAAAAGAAAACAACACAAAATGGGTTTTCCTTCTACTCATTTCCTCGGCGACTTGTCAACTTTCATTGACAAAAGTCAGCAAAAAAAAAAAAAAAGGAAAATGAAAATGAAAAAAGTGCAAGCCACAGAGATCACTCTCTCATCTCAATGACTTTGGTTTTATTTTCTCTCACACAATTTTTGTCACTAAGCCAAAAATCAACCAACAAAATTTTATGGCCCAAAGCGCTTTTCGTTGTTATTGTGTGTGTGTGTGTGTGTGTGTGTGGGTGTCATTTGGCGGTTTCCTAACCAGTTTCCATGCAAATCTCTAAAGAATAATTTAATAGACAAATAAATAAAAAAATATATATATATACCGATAAATCTGAAACACCTTTCTCTTTTTTTTTTTTTTTTTTTTTGGTTTGTTTTATAGAGAGTATTTTTTGTTGTTAAAAATAGCCCACAATTTGCAATTGTAAATTTAATAATAAAAAGTATCGGCATTCGAAATGTTTTGTGTGTGTGTTTGTGTTGAAACATTCTGTCGGCGAATACTTGCTGGCTGAATGCCCAGATACATTCTGTTTCCCCTTCTGCCCCTACACCACACCCCCACCACATAGCCCCTCCTGATAGGCCCCATCTCTGTGTGTGCGTGTTGTTGTTCCCCGTCTCATCGTAGGTCAAGTTCAAGTGTAAAATGTGCGTTTCATTTCAGTTTTGGTTTGGCTCTGATAATCCAATCGGTTGGCTTGACGCGCTTTAATCAGACAACATATATGTATGTACATACATACAAATGTATATATATATATATATATATATTTAACCCTGTAATTTATTTTTAAAAATTCTTCTAGATTTCAGTTTAATTCGTTGTTTCAGTTGTTGGTGCATTGACTTACAATTTCAATTTCCCTCCTAACCATCGCACAGTGAAAATGTTGCTGGCATTAATCAAATTTTGTCAATTAAAAACAAAAAAGGTTGAGGCATTTAAGAGGAAATACCCTTACAAGGGGTACACAACAAATTGGTCAGTGTCCGTCTGTGTTTTCTATATAACTTTAATTAGTTGACATATCTTAGGTCAACTAATTAAAGTTTTCTCCTGATTTGAGGCATGAATTGTGTGAAAATCATGAAAAACCAGTGATACCAATATCGTTCTAACTACAAATGGCTATTTGTGTGAGAGAGACAGCTCTCGTTTATATTAAAGTTAAGCAATAGTCCAACTAAAGCTAAGACTTAGTGTGAACTGAAGTACAACCTATTCTTATGAAGTCATCTATGACTAATTGAGAAAAAAAAAGTTTATAACAAATACATTTTGACATAACCGAAGTCAACAATCTTCAAGATTTTTGTATTTTCAACAAAAAGGCTTATAAACATTTGACAAAGAATAAATTTTTATTTCCAAAAGACAATTCATTAAAAACACATACGAATTACTTTTATTTCGCTGCATCGTTTGCATTAATATTTAACTTGCATTTTTGCTGGGCTATTCACTTATTTTCTAGTTGAAAATCCACAAAGTTGGCAAAAATATATACGAGAATATGTAAAGTATATTGAGAATTAGGCTCATTACGTTTGGCTAGTTAGCTTTTCTCTTTCGCTTAAGTGGCAATTTATTGAATTAAGGTTGCTAGCACGCGAATCGGGTCATTAGACAACCGACCGACTGACTGACCGACTGTTTGTCTGATCGGACATATCAAAAAATTAGAATATGCTAATTACCTAGCCCCAGCTGCTCCAAAATGACGACACACTACACTCGAGAAGACAATAAGTTTGCCTTGAATGAATATTGAATGGGCATCGCTCAGAGAGAGATATATGGATATGGAGTTGGGGATTATATCTTGAGTCATGTATCTATCTTTATATTCATTCATTTATAGACGTCATCTTCAGAGTTTGGATTTTGCTTTTGCTTTTGCGGTCAACGCATTAGCATTCACTCTCTGCCATTGCCTTTTGGCTCTCTTTTCGCAGGTAAAACACCGAAATCACCTGATGTTTTAATTGCCTGGCGTCATCAGTTTTGTTTTTTTTTTCCGTTTTTGCGTGCAAAAAGTAAAAGAGAAAGAGAAACACATATACTTACATATCTGTGTATGAAAAGCTAAAAGAAAAGCTTAAAACTGTTGAAATTCTTTAAGTATTCGAGTTCAATAAACCAAAGATTTACAGTTTTTTTTTTTTGTTAATAGAGAGAGATAGAGAGAAGAGAAGGTAGAGAAATCGGGGTTTACTTTGGTCCAAGTCGGCGTTTAATGTCGATGTATGTATAATTATAATTACCTTTTTGGGGGGTAGCCATTATTTCCAGAAATGACCATAACCAATGGCCACATAAAAGTTTTTGGAAGCCAATATAGTGCAATTTACCAATTTCGTCATTCATTAAAATTTTATTTACTGCCTGCAATTTACGATTACAACTAAAGTGTCGGAATAGTCTTTATAGACACATGTTAATGCTATGAAATAAAGACCGATTTTTAGAGTGCTATATACATATATGCTATTTTATTGAACAATTTAGAAAAACAATTCAACCATTTATTCGACATTCGGCTTCCGGTGAGTTTCATAATTTTGCATTTATTTCTTATCGTGTTTTTTGAAAGGAAATCCCCAAAACTCAAATATTATTCAATGTCAAACTGAAATCTTAGGTTATTCAACCCAAGAAGTTTTTGATAGAATTCATTATATACCCTTTGAATAAGTTTTATTGAGAAATTTCCTTGACCAACAAATTTCTTCAATATGCCAAAAACCCAAATATTATAATCATGAAATTGAATTTAATCTAAATTAAAAAGATTCGATTTTTTAAAAGAATTTATAATATAAAACAAAGTTCTAAACCTCCTTCAAATGCATAGATATTATTTCTCCTCCTTTGAATTTGATTTTATATGTACATATATGTGTATGTATCTCATGTATATATGTGGACTTACCTATTTGGATCATCCCGAAAAATTAGCATTATATTCAATTTGCTTTTTAGTCTATCAAATCGTATAAATGAGGCAAAAGAAAAAATAAGAAAAAAAACCCATTCTATTTATAATGAAGTAAGTAAGTCGTCTCGCCGACTTGGGTATACCATACACCAGTAAAACAAATATTTCAAATTTGTAATAACAAATGCATTTGCCTATTTTTCAGAATTCTGTTCACATGCTTTTTACAAGCATATCTCAGTATCTCGCGCACTTATGCATATAAGCACCCTAGCGCCCCCACCAGCCAACGGCCAACTACGGCCTTATGCAAAAACGTTTATATGCATAACTCAGCTATTTTTTGTCCGATTTTAATCAAATTTGGTAGTTTGCTCGGTATTAGTATCAAATTTAAGTGTGCCAAATTTGATTGCACAAGATAAAAAATTACGGGAGATAATCGAGTTTTTCCAATTTCGGGGGCGGAAAGGGGCGTGGCAAAAACTTTATATATACAAAATGTGCGCATTTACTATGCAAATATACATACCAAATTTGGTGTCTCTAGCTGTAATAGTTTTTGAGATAAACGTCTTTTTTGAATTGCGGGGGCGGAAAGGGGCGTGGCAAAAATTTGAAACAAACTTGATCACTCTACATACTACACGAGCCTACATTCCAAATTTGGTGGCTCTAGCTTTTATAGTCTCCGAGATCTAGGTGTTCATACGGACAGACGGACAGACGGACAGACGGACGGACGGACAGACGGACAGACGGACAGACGGACAGACGGACGGACAGACGGACATGGCTAGATCGACTCGGCTGTTGATACTGATCAAGAATATATATACTTTATGGGGTCGGAGAAGCTTCCTTCTGCCTGTTACATACATTTTGGCGACTTTAATATACCATTTCACCCTATGGGTGTATGGTATAAAAATACAACACAAAAGCGCAAACCAACCAAATAATTTTATTATATGCACAATTCCCTGCTGTACCGCTTTCTCCCTCCCTTCGCCCCATCCCCCCGGTTACCCCTAGCCCGACCCGCTCGCACTCTCTAACCCAATTTAAATGTATAAATACAAAAAAAAAAAGAGAAGAGGAGATTTGCACAGATCTAAATATATATGTATCGAGGCAATTCTTTTCTTTCTTACTGCATACCCTTTGCAATGAAGGGGTATATTCATTTTGATACGAGCATTAAACTTCTTAAAACATATAAAACAAATATATATAAACTAAAGTATACTTTTGACTGTAGAAAGTCAAACCGATATATTGACTATATTGGGGCTAACAATTTGAACTTTGTAATTTTGGCATTGTTTGGAGTAAAAATACAAAGTTTTCCAGCTATAAAATGGGATGATTCGGATTTAACGAACTCAAAAACAGTATCTTTCTTTGAAAGTATTTACTAAGAATCTTTAGTATTGAAGACCATTATTGAAGTTCATTAAGTTAAAACTAGAAAATATTTCACAATCTTACAATCTTAGCTAAATAATTGTGAAATATTTGCCATTTGCCGTTGAACTTATAGATCTCGTTGAAATTTATCGATATGCTCAAATATGCCACTTTTAAGTGATCGAAAAGTGTTTTTCGCAAGGATAAACAAAGTTCGGTCCAATTGAAATGCATGAGACAAATGCTCTGTGATTTTTTGTTGGTTCGCATTCAATTCAAAATAATAATAACGAGTTACTGTTGTCTGCCGAGCAAGAAACAGAAGCTCGATCTGAAACTGAAGAGAATGTTCGGGTTCACTTATTGTCGGTTGGAGCTCTAAGTCAAGGTTGGACATTTGTCATCGTTTAAAATTTGAATTTCATCTTCTTTCTGCGAGTTGTTGTTGTTTTTTTTTTAATATGTCTGGCACTGATTTCTTCCAATTTGCACAAACGGTTTGTTCTAAGTGTTTTGTGGTTTTCGGTTTCAATTTCTCTCAGTTTTTTTGCGGCATTTGTCTTGTCCACTTTTCGGGGCCCCTCCCTCGTTTTTGATAGTGGAGAAGAGGAGCTAATTTAGGCTTCCTGTTGCTTGTCGTAACATCAAAGTGCACGTGCCTGTGCAGCAAATGAAGTGAAATCACGATCAAATTATGATAACAAGACTAGCTAATATAAAGATCTCTTGATTTGGTTAGCCAATTTAAATGTAATTTCTGCCCACCCCCCTAAGACACCTCGGCCCACCAATCATGTTTCTGAGCACCTTGTGAAAAACGAGTGTGGAAATTAAAAATTCGAACAATTGACAGATTTTGATAAATGTGTCCAGACATTTCAGTTTTGCTTGGAGTCGGAGAAAGTCCAAGTTGAAGTTGCTGCAATTTGTCAATAGACCAGCCCATTTGAAGAAGACATTTGCCAAGTTGTTGTTGCTGTTGTTTAACCAAAATGGCAACATAAATGACACAATTTGTATGCTGTAGAAAAGCCATAACCACTTTTCACATGTCACAAATTGCAGTTAACACAAAATGCCACTGACCTTGAAGACCCTTGACGAAGTTGCAACTTCGCTTTGTCGCTTTCAGTTTCAGTTTGGGCTTTTTTTCCATTTTTTTTTTTGTTTTACTTTTGCATATGTGTGACGCCTCATTTCCAGTTGGCATTTTCTGCCTGACAGCCCTGAACAGCCCTTACCCATTGCCACTGTCTGCCTGAGTTTGCAGAATGCGCCTCAATTTCATTTCCAATTATTTGCCCACCAATGGCGGAGGCAACAGCAGCTGGATCGGATCGTGCCCTTGCATTCAGATTTTGTAGTTACTCAAATTGGTCTGGCACGGCGCTGAGCTTATTTAAATATATATACATATATACATAACCGAATTTATATGTATTAACAACCCCTATGGAAGAAAAAAAATTGTTAAACTGTTCTATTTATGCTCAAATGAACTGGAAGAGTGGCAACCACGAAATGAGAAACAAAAATTGCAACCAAAATATTTACGAAACAATTTGCTACTTACTGAACAGATAGAATTTTGTAATACTTCTACATTTAAAAATAATTTCATCTGATACATAAAAAATGGCAGATGGCATATTTAGTGCATTTATACTACATATTAACTATTTGTTTATTTTACTTAGAGTCGTGATAAGAAAAAATGGGTCAAGTTATATAATAGATTTGTGTTGATGACGCTTCGATTTAATAGATTCTTAATGATGTTTTTATTCTCAATTATTATTACTGCTAATTAATAATATTATGTATCTATCTGCTTAATGCACACTTTTATTCACAAATTCTAAAAACATATTATTAAACGTCTCTGAAAATTGCAAATTAATATAAAGTATATAAATTCAAATGAATTTAAATGAGATATTATGCAAAGATTTTGCAATCCATTAAAGAAATCATTTACAACTTAAATTAGATTTTCATAGTGTTAATATTGCCAAGTTCCTCTTTCAATCTTGTATTTGAAAATTGTTTAGATCATTGATATTAAGACTGAGTATAAGAGGATATATCTAATAGACTTTGGCATTAAGAACTTAGTTGTTTTTTAACGTTTGTCGTTAAATTTGACAAATGCAAGCTTGGAATGTTAATAGAACTTTACCATAAAGCCAAATCCGAGATAGATCAAAGTGTAAATTTCGGGGTTGAATTTTGTCATTTTAAGGGGCGTTCAATAACATTTTGTAGAAGTTCAAGAAATAATAGAAACTCCTCCTGGAGGATGACATTTTATTGATCCGAAAACGATTTAAAAGTTAGATAATAAGAACAAAATTATATCTATTAAACAAACTTTGTGGAGCAATCACAAAGTGTTAACTTGGAAAATTTCTAAGGAGCTCATCAAGGCATAGTGAATAGTTAATGTTATAAGTGTTTATACATTGTTAATGCCGTTATAAAATATACAAAATTGTAAAGAAATACAATTAAGTTCAACACTAATGAATATATTTCCAAAAAGGTATTACACTTGGAAAGGGTATTCGAACTTCGATTGACCAAAGCTGAGCGATTTTTTGTTTGTTTACAATTCGTTGGAAATATTTTATTATGTTTTGATTGTGTTTTCGATCAATTTCCAAATGATTCATTAAATAATTGCAATTCCAAGTATACCCTTAATAGATTCTATGCAGGTTCAGGTAAAATGATGCAATGACAATTGTTTTCATTTACGAAGCTTCTAAAATATTTTCAAATCATTAAGTTTCATTATGTTTCTACACTCACAAATATTAACTAATTACATTTTACAACAAATTTTAGAATTGCATCTTTGATTTCATTCATTTTAAAATCAATTTCAAATTGTTTTTAATATTTTTTGCCATATTGTTGAATCTTTTAAAATAAACGATCCAATTTTTATGACAATTTACAAAGGGGTTAAAGAGGTGCTCTGTGGCTTTGCCTTTAATCTGCCCTAGCCAAGTGATGGTAGTGTGTGTGTGTGTGTATGTGTGCCTCAATGTGTGCATCTGTGTGTATTTGTGTGTTTGTGCCAATTTATTACTTGAGTAAAAACGCAAAGTGATTGACGGCTGCCTCGTGGATGCAATTTAAGTGCAACTGGCGCTCAATCCAACTGATAAGCCGCCTTCGGCTTTCTGCCTTCTGAATGATGAGAGTTGTGCGGCTTTGATCGCAGTAGAAATAAAGCCAAAACTATATTTAGTATGTATGTAGACATAATCAAGATATACGAGTCTAGATGTCTAGATTGTAATCCTAATCATCATCAGACAGTATCATCAGTGCACAGACAATGCATCCGAATACAACCTGGTAAAGTGCTATGAAATGGTTGCCATGTCTGATTATTGTGTCTGAGCTCTCTGTTAGATCAATCTGTAAATGAGTCGCACTTGAATTATTCATAAGAAATGGAAATTCAAATCAAGAAAACTGACTGTCTTTTGTTGTTGTTGTTTGGGGAAAATTGCCAGATCTTTCCACTTCTAAAACTTTCTAGAGTCGTCACACTCAACTGACGGGTGTTTCAGGTGTGTCAGGTGCCAAATGCTGATGTCACAGTGCGCAGTACTTTATCAGGGCAAAACTAAACAACAAATTGAGGTGTATGAAAGAAATATTAATTAGCCTTTGTCCAGATAATGTCAATATCTGTAAATTAACAAGCTGATCGATAAGCAAATCCAACAAATCGATATCACAACATTTTGGGAAAGTGACGCAATCAATGACGAAGACGTTGGCCACTGAGTCGACTCGAGTTTTCGTAGAGAAAGATAAGAAAATCTTGGATAGTATAGAAGGAGAAAGAGCTTTCAATTCAGTTAACATTTTTGGGTGTTGTCGCTAGGTTTGCTTTTGCCAACCATAAAAAAAGTCTCTCCCATTAATTTTATTATTCTTTTTTTCCTTCTTGCAGATAAGACGCTCACGGGACAAAGTACGCACGGAAGGAAGGAAAGGAACGGCGACGACTCACTGCCAATAGAGAGAGAGAGAGAGACAGAGAGAGTACACAAACAACAAAACGTTCGTCTAAGATGCAATTATCCGTGGCTTTGGTGGCTCTGCTGCTAGTTCATCTAGCTGTAGCCACTCCCACACCATCACAGGGAGCTGCTGAGGTTGACTGCCCCGAAGATTGCACTTGCTCCCTGGCCCAGCATACACACAAACCTTTGCTGCATTTGAAATGCTCTAGCACAAAAGGATTGAAATCGTATCAGCGGATAGAGGGATCTGATACACCCATACATTCCATTGATTTGTCCTATACGCATCTGATCCGAGTGGGTCACATATTGGACGTATTGCCGGACATCACTTCAGTGGATTTGTCGCACAATGAACTCCATGAGATGGGCCATTTGAGTAAACGCATCAAGAAGCTAAACCTGAAGCATAATCGTCTAACCTCGGCCTCATTGTCGCGATTGCCTCCTTTATTGCAAGTGCTGAACTTGCAACACAATGACATCACACACTTACCCGAAGAGTTGACCCATCTGAGGCATCTCAAGCAATTGGAGCTCAGTCACAATGCCATCAACTGCTCCTGCAAGACATTGGGCGTCCGTAATTGGCTTCAAGAGCAAAATGTCTTCATGGAACATCCCGTAGTTTGCACTTATCCCTTGGAGGCTAGAGGCAAATCTTGGTTGCAATTGAAACGGGAGGATATTTGCCTGGTCGAGCATCAGCATCAGGAGAATTGGTATGACGAGAGTGACAATGAACTGATGATGGGTGATCAGCCTTTGGCCGTTTCCACAGAGCACGAAGAGGAGGAGGAACTGGGCAAAGATTTCCTACCCATTGACAAGAGTAAGGTAACAAAGTCAGCCAAAAAAGTGGCCAGATCACCAGCCAATGAGCCAGATGTTGAGGGTTCTGGTGACTTGAGTGAGACGAATATGGAATTGGTTGCCCAAGAGGTGCCACAACCACCAGCAGAAGTGCAAACAACTCAGGCACCAGGCATCAGCAATGGTGAGCGCATTGTCCACGATGAACCATCTGCCGAGGATGAAGACGATGATGCTGATGGCTCTGGCTCCGGAGGTGGCATTTTGTATATACCACCATTGAAATTTGGATCCTTTGAGGAGGGTGACGACTTTGATCCTGCAGCAACTGACAAAAAATCCGACGACGACAACAAATACGATCAAACGCCCATTGAAACACCATCGCCAAGTGAATTCGATGAGAAAACCATTGGCATCTATAAGGGTGCCGACGGGAATCACGAGACCAAGCCGGTCAAGGAAGATATCATTGTTCCAGTGATTCAAACTAATTTGGACACAGGTGTGGTTACCGATGGCCCTCTGGATGATGACAGCAAGGAATCTGAGGACATTTTGGCTGCCAAAATGGGCAAACATGATGACAGCAATGCCATCTATTATCTGCTCAGTGTCATTGCCCTGATTGTGGTGGGTCTTATTCTCTTTGTGGCCATCAAGCGATGCAAATACAACAGCAATGCGGCAGCCCGTGATGCAGAGGCTCAACGTCAGACCGAATTGCTTGACATGGACAAAAAGCAATTGGGCAAACCTTTGCAAAAGAATGGCCAGGAGCGTTCTCCTCTAATTGGAGAGAAGACCAAACTGGATGAGGCGCAGATAGTCAACGGTAACGGCACTAAGAAACCCTACGATAACAATGAAGTCAAGGATGCAGCCAGCCAACAGCAACCCCTGCTGAATGGCAACGGATCGCCGGCCAATGGCAAAGATATGCCCGCTATCAATGAGCCAAATGCTCCCGCTGTCCATGAATATTATCCGATTACGCCACGTTATCCCACACCACAATCCCCGAGAGCCTCCAAATATGCCCAGCATCAAGCCGGAGCTGAACCCAATAACAATGATGTGGAAACCGATGGCAATGCCACATACCCACTGCCATCGTCACCCAAATCGGGACGCTATTCGCCCGTTTACTCGCCTGAGACGGGACGTGTTAAGATTAAGCTAACAGAGACACCAAGGCCCAAGACCCCCATGTTGGTCACACGCAGCAAATCGAATGCCGGCGATATAATCACAACTCCTGTCACACAGCCAGCCGTAGTCAATGGCCATTGAATGTCCTGGAACACCGCAAACCACCACCACCCAACCCCCAACCACTGAGCTGAGTGTGGTGGGTGCAAAACGGCAAAATGGCAAAACTATTTGTTTTTAAGGCTTCCCCCCTCCGCCCCAAAATCCCAGCCCACTTAGCGATTACGCTAAAGTAAACTAGAGCCAAGATTTAATTTTAGCTCGATCATCAACAACAACAACAACAACACCAATAAGAGAATGTAAGAGGATCCTTTCCGTAATCCTCTCTCCCTCTCCACCCTCCAAAAACAAAAAAAAAAAAAAATGTAGTGTGTCTAGGCTCTAAGTAAATTAATTAATAATTAAGCATAACTCTAGTTTAATACCAAAGTTAAAGCATATAGTTTATATAAATGTAAATTTATTCCTCTTCCTTCTCCCCCATCCCTCTACCCAAGCCCCCTTTCTTCTTTTTTGTTTTTATTGCCTGCCTCTGCATCTCTGCATGTGATGACCACAGAATCATACTTACTATAAACTTATGTACTTTTTGATATAAAAAACAATATTTGTACTATCTACTATGTAAATTACTTAAGCTGCATCCTGCATTCAATTGTGAAATGAAATTATGTGAAAACAACAACAACAACAACAGCATCAACAAAGGAAAACCTGATGAGTTAATTCGAAAATTATGTGAGCGACTTTTCAATACAAAAATAAATACGAGAGAAAACTATAAACATAAATGTTGAACATCTATTTTTGGGTATAATTTCATTTCAAAAAAAGGGATCAAATTTCATCCTATTAATTTACAGGACGTATTAGGAATTCCAATGCACATTTAACGGATGGACCAAGACATACAATGAATCTTTTTGGTCGTGAGATTGCTAAACCTGGTTACAGAATGGATGCAAGGTATTCCTTTGGCATCAACAAATACGGCGACACAATTGTTCACTAAAAAAAGAAAGGCCAATTTGAAGTTAAAATAAAAGTAACAAATAACAAAAAAACAAACAAATTCTGTGAGCGCAACACTGTTTCAAAATGCTCACTGACAAAAGCTGCTTGCTGCAAAACGAACCAGTGCTAAGCTCAGTTGAAGTGCCAAGGCCTGAGTAACCGGAGTAACGGAGTAAAAAATGGCGTCTACTATTCTCACTTACTCGACGTTGGCACTATCGGTTGAAGTTGCACTCTTTGGTTCGACGTTGGCAGTATTAATGTTCAGTAAGGCGCCAAGTTTGAAATAAATTAGTAAAATTTTAGTTTTTTTTTGTTGTTTTGTAATTTTGTGTGTTTAAATAAATATATAAAAATGTTTTGTGTTGGATTTAACAAATAGAAATAATGTGGAGAGGGAGAGTGAGAACGACTTAGAATAGAGTTTCTCGCATGGGCTTGCGGACCTGCTCCTCCGCGTCACTGGAAGACAAACTGCCACTGGCTGCTGCAAAGCTGCCGCTCACCCGGCGACTGGCCGAATTCTTGCGCTTCTTACGCTTGCCACGCTCCATGTCCTGCTCCGCATCCGATGTGGAGAAATTTGATCGATTCTCATCAGGTAATGATGTCAGTTCGGGTTCCAATTCCAGCTGCTGAAAGTCGCTGGCAATGGTCGAGGAGGAGCCCCCTTTGGTTTGTTGTTTCTGGGTCGACCCAAAATAATCCTCTACAGCGGGTTCCAGTTCTTTGGCGGTATAGACCTGAGCTGTGATCACCTGTAATGGTAAAGCTGGCTGTGGAGTCTTTGGCTTCCGTTTGGCAAATGGACTTCGGCCAGGGCCTACGTTAACTTCCTCGTACTCATTATCCGTAAGGAATTCCACACTATCAGCTATCATATTGATTCTCTTAAAGGGTGGAATTTCTGCTATCTTTGGCTTTCTCTTCGTATACGGACTATTCTCGTAGCTCTGGAAATTGCCAATTTGTTCGGCACTCTGCAAATTCTGCGACTTCAGATGGGCCGGGGGGAAACGTGAATCCTCGATGCTGAAGCGACGACTGCCCGACTGGTTGGTGTAACCCACATAGCCAGTTCGCCGTTGATTTCGTCCATGCGGAGCAGTACGTTCTTTGTCTCGATTTGACAGCATTTCCACGCTGCGGAATCTTTGACGATTATCCAATTGCAGATCTTCGTTCTCTTGCTCCGAATGAGAGTTCTCTCCATCCGCTTGGGTCTGTGAACGTCGCAGCTTACGTGAACGTGGCCTATCGTTACCCAAGAGATCACCCATGGATTTGGCTGGACGCACCAGTTTGGGCATTCTCAAGGCATCCTCGTAAGAAGGCAGCAAGCTTTCCTGTTGAGCCTCTTGGGCAATATGCATTGTCGATGAGGTTTCCTCCTGCAACATGCGTTCGTTGATGTCTCGTCTGAAAAAATTAAAGTTGCAATCATCACTCGAAATGGATTACTTATTACTTTACTTACATGCGCCGGGCTTCGGCATGATTATCTGCATATTCCCGATGATCTTGACGTCGTTTACGTTTACGTAGAAACTTCTGCATGCAGGCATAGGCCAATATCAGCCCAGCAATTACCAAAAGAGTGACCAAAATGGTGGACCAAACTTTTTCCCCGTTAGCACCCTTTGATCTGGCCATCCATTCATCTATACAGGCATGATCCCATAATTTGCCATAATATGGAGCAGGTGAAGCGCAACGCAGATGATGTTTGTCTCTAATCTGTGGGAGCAAACTCACTTGAAAACATCTCAAAAGATTAACCAATTCGACAAACCTTTGCTGGCTTAACTGTGATGAAATCATAGAATTGCACAAATTCAGGACTCTGGCAATCGCATATCCATGGATTATCACCTAACCAGAGTTGATCTAGATATTTGTTAGAACGGAAGTATTCCGGATCTATGGGATTTGTCAAGCGGTTTCCATTCAAATGCAAATCGGCCAATTCGGGAAAATCTCGAAAAGTATTATTTCGTATTGTTGAGAGTCTGCAAGAAAGTGTTTTAAAAATTTGACTCCAAACAAAGTTGAGATATGTTTACTACCTGCAATTGCCTAGATTCAATGACTGCAATGTTTCCGAACGCATTAGATTGGGAATATCGCTGATTAGATTATGAGATAAATCCAATTTCTGGATGGCCGATAAACTGGTCAGACTGGAGCTATCGATAGATGTAATTTCACACCAACTCATATTGATTACCCTCACCGAATTCGATACGATTCTGGTGAACTTCTGAATGACATTGCGACTTAAATTGAGTTCAACCAGAACATCATTGTTCCGTATAACATTTCGATCCAGTCGAGCAATCTCATTGTAAGCCAAATTCAATTGCTTTAAACGTTTCAAATTGGCAAAGGCATCGCTGCCAATTTGTCGTAGGAAATTCTCTGATAGATTTATCACCTCCAATAAAGTATTATTTTGAAAGGTATAAGCATCCACAGTGCGTAAGAGATTACCACTTAAGTCCACTTCGCTTAACAGTGGCAAACCGCTTAGGTCAATCTGATTCATGTTGCAGTGGGAAGCCTCCAATTTGCGCAATTCGTAGGCCATAATTAGATCGCCATCTTCGGAGCCAAATTGCAGTTCCGTGTTCCTAGACAAATTCAGGGCCTCCAGATTGGGCAGAGCCTCAATAAAATGCGATGACAATAGCTGAATACTGCAATTGCTGAGATCAAGGGTCCTCAGACTTCTCGAGGGCAAGGCAGCCAATTGCACGAGTTTGTTATTGGCCAATGAGAGACGTTCCAAATTTGGTAGTTGATTAACCAACTGATCCCCGCCCATTGAATTGATGCCACAGTTGGCCAACTCCAATTCACTCAGCGACTGACTCTTTAGTTGCTGCGGAGCTTCCTCATTGCCAAAGCTACCAAAATGATTGCCACTTAGGCTCAGGCGCTTCAGACTGGGAGCATTCACAAAGGCCTCATTGGGACTGAGATCAGACCAGCTGGTGATGGAATTATTGGCCAGCAGCAAGGTGCGCAATGAGGTAAAACCAATGAGACTCCGGGTATCCAGAAATGAAATCTCATTGTCCGACAAGTCCAAGTAGATGAGCGCATCAATATCTGCATATTGGGTGGGAAACTCAAGGAATCCATTGCCCGACAAATCCAAATGCTCAATGGGTATATTGTTATCGAATAATGGATAAGTCTTCAAACCACGCCCTGAGCAATTCGCATAGAGACTGTCCACCACCCAAGTGCATTTGCATGGCCAAGGGCAGTCGATGGCCAAGATGCCAGAGCCAAGACCCAGCAGCAGGAGTAGCCCCGACCAGATTACAGTGGGCAGCATAACTCTGCGAATCAAAATATGATGGAAATTCAAAAATTATTCCAAACCAAAAGGGTTGACTTTTTTATCTTATCTATCCCTATCGTTTAATGACTTTTTATAATCTCTCTCAATAAAAAAAAAGTTTTGCAGTCTTAAGACTTCTTTGAGGTGATATATAGTCATTGGTGTGAAAATCTCAAAAGAAAACTTTGTTAAAACTTCTTAGAGACTTCACCAGACAGACCTGTTCTTCGTACCAATGCAATTTTGATTGGTTTTCAAACTTAAAACAAAGTGTTTTGAAATTAGAAAATTAAATGTATTTGAATTCTGTTTATAAATAAAAGCGAAAGATTATTCCCAGAAAAAAGGGTAAAAGTCTTCAAATTTTATAAAACTATTGCAAAGAAGTTATTCAAAATTAAAAAAATTTTTTCTTTTCAAGTCGAAATGCCGAAAGCAAAAAGATAAATGAGCTTTAATGATTCCAATTAAAGTTAAGGGAAAGTAAAAGGAAAATCTATAAAAAAAATGCAACCTACGAAGTTCAAACTTTACAAGATTGAAAGTTTGATTGAGATAGATTCGAGTATATAAAACAAAAGACACTGTAAATGAGATTGTTGAAATGAATTACATTGTGAATATTGTATATATACAAACATCGATAAGAAAATTATATTCCAAATTATATTCTAGGCAAGATTCTTTCGCTTATTGATGTTAATCTTAAATATACTATATGTATATATATATATATATATATATATATATATATATATATATATATATATATATATATATATATATATATCGCGTTCTTCTTAGAGTAACAAATTAGTTAATAGAGTTAATAAAGCCGAGAAATAAACCAAATCTAAATTCATTCAAAAGATCAATTCAAATTACATAGGAGAAGTTACCCTTGAAAAAACTTTCTGCAAAAGCTCATTCACAATTTCTTTGGGTTTGGTTTTTTCAATTAAGAAGAAAAGACGAAAAAACTGATCGCCTATGAATGGGCTGTTATCTCTAGAGTCTAGACCCAGCGAGAGGTCATAAACGTGTGAGTTGGTAAATGAGAAACAAGCAAATAAGCTCGAAGGGGTCGAAATCCGAAAGCGGAAGTCCCATAGTAAAAATAAACAAATTCGCCAAGAAAAAGACGAGTTGGCTCTACACAAACTTGTTGAACTTTAGTAGCAATTTTTTATACTTTTAGTTATAAATTTTATGTCTTCGTTTCCATTCCAAATCGATGACTAAATCAATGAAACAGGTGCCTTGGGAGTTTACGATTGCGATAGAGAGAGAAAGAGACAGAGAAAGAGAGAGAGAGAGGCAATCGCAAACACACATATATAGATTATTATGTTTTTATTGATCACCGCGATTGGCAAGGGCATTTTTAAACCCTAAAACCCTTTGTGGAATTGTACTTCTTGCCTTTTTGTGCAGGTTTTTTAATTGAACGCAATTTGAAATTGCGTCGAACTTAGGTTTAACCCGATCTAGTTCTATACATATATATTTTTGTATAGTATATAGTCTCTTTTGGTTGAATATTCACCTGTTGGTGTTGTTTATATATAATGCACTGGCAAACCGCTTCTTATCTTATCAATTCCACCGAAAAAAAAAAACTGGAACAACACACACACACACTATCACATTCACTGACACACACACACACGAGGTTGTAATTTAATTTGTAAGTCGTTTTAGTTGTAGATTTCGAATGATTTGCTTTTGCTATAGATTGTTTAGCGAATTGTCATAGATGTAGCTGCCATTATGAGAGGATTTGCTACATTTTCCAATTGATCTCTATCAATTTTTGCTATTTTTGTTGCTCAATAGTTTCACGTTCAGCTGGCGATTTAATACTGTTCGAGGGTTAGGAACAATAAGAAAAAAATTACTCACCTGCTTGCTATGAAGACCGAGCGACTCCCACTGATAAGATAGGCTGTCAGATAAGCCCTCCACGAAAGCCAACCAACACTGCCAGTGTTGGCAAAGAAACGAAAAAAAGAGATAACTAAACTGATTGTCTAGCCCTAACGAAAAATACCAATATACCCGTTAAAAGAAACTAATGTAGCAACACTTACCCAAACATTTCACTGAAACCCAACCAAAAAAAAAGGCTAGGAAACTTTCACACTTTGCAGTAAGCTGACAAATGTGCGAAAGGCGGGTAGCGGGTGTGGGGCGGTTGGGGTTAAACGAAGTTGTTCATCCTTGACGTATTTAACATTGAATCGTTTTGTCATATGATAAAGTGCAGCTGCAACAACTGCAACAAATTACAAGGACGAGAAGCACAAACGACTGATAGGGCATTAAAATTACCCATTCTCCTCAATAATGCAACCCAAAAAAAGAGGGAGCAGGAGTGGGGGAGGGGGGACCAGACCAGACGACATCTCTAAACTAACCGGATTTATTGTAATGAAGCGTGCGCAAAACAGAAACGACGACGACGACGAAGCTTTTTCGCCTTCAGACAGACACAGCAAAGCGATAAAGATGCAATGGGAAATAAAAAAAGTAAGGAAAATTATTTTAAAACGAAAATCAACAACAACCACAACAACGGCAATAGAAGCAAAACTGACGTGTTGACAGCAGCATATTTGTTCAGAGGGGGTTGGAAGGGAAGGGAATGGGCCAAGGTACGGAACAGGAAGCTTTACAATGAAGGAAAAGACGAGAAACGATTACAGAAGGCATCACAACCCTCGAATACTCTATATTTGTATTTAAAAATGTCATTAAATAATTCATTCGTTAAAAATAAAAGTTTCTGAAAACTGAATACTGAAATTTTCCTATGTAAGACAACAATTTACAGGAACGGCGATGTTTAAATATAATTTATTTTTAATTCATTTTTGAACTTATTTGGAAGACCTGCGGAAAGCTTAAAAGAAGAAATTTAGAAAACCGTTTTGAGATAAAATATTTTTTGAATCCTTTAGCAAATTGCTTTTACATAATATATGACATATTTTTGTTGAAATAAAATCAAAATACTTTAAAGAAAGAAAGTTCTCTAAGTTCTAAGTTCTCTAACAACTATCATAAGCTGTTAGGGTATTTATTTTGTGTTATTTCGTTTTTTCTTTTTAAATGAGTGGCAACCGCTAAAAAAAATCATATCAAAGTTTATGCTCTTTGCCCTCAAACAGTGTCTCCAAACATCGAAGTGGAATATGCATGAAGTCAGGGTAATGCCAAGACCCTGATAAGCTCAGCCAGGATGTTGCCCCCCACCAAAAAAAAAAAAAAAACTTTTCACTATTGAATGTGGTCGGTCGCCTGGTTCCCTGACAAAGCCATTGTCTGTCATTCAGGCAGTCAGTCAGCCCGAAATACAAATTCAAATTCAGAAATCTGTTGCCCAGAGTCACGCGGATAACTGCACAGATAATGAGCAAGAGTCTCCCTCTCTCTCTTTATTTCTCTTTCTATTTCCCTGTGTGTCCTTGCCGTTTTAATGAAGCGCAACGGCTTTGTTGCCGAGACGCCACTGTCGCCTCTTCTCATCCTCCCCGTTCGTTTTCATCAATCGTTCTCGCCCATCCAGTGGGATAATTAGCAGACGCCTCGATGCAAAGTCAGTCCTGGCGTTTGGGAATTTGCACAGTTGAAATCACAAGTTAATGCCGCAAAGGTCCTTTTCGTTCTTTCATGGCGTTTTTGTATGCTTTTGTTAATGGATTGATTTTGAATTTTCTCTCATCTAATCTGGGTGAGGGTTTTTTTTCGACTTGATTTTTGAAGCATTTTCTTGCAACTTTCTTCGTGATTTTTCGCGCTTAACCAAAAAGGAATAAAAAGAAATAAAAAAGAAGTGCTTTTTATTTATTTTTGCGGCACTTACTTACCACAAGAATCAGGAGCAGGAGCAGGAGCAGGACGAGGCCGAAAAAGTTTCTGAATGACAGCTGGCGCACTCCGCACCAGATAAGCGTGTCCAGGAGATGCCACAGGCAGGCAAAGGAAACTGAACAAGTTGGAAATAATGATAAAAAAAAATTGAAGAAGAAGCCAAAACTCACTTCAGGTATCAAAAAACGGAAGTCCAGTTTCAGAGTGTGCAAAGAGCGAAAAGCTAGCTTAGCATTTCCTTTTGCAGATGTCATAAAGATATATACCCCCCCCTGCTGCCCCACTCACCAATCTGGGTAATGTGGCATCTTCTAATCACACAAACACTCACACACACAGACACACACAATGCTGCAAACGAGCTTCTCATTCGTATTAATTTGATTATTTTTATGGTTTAACGCCTGCAGATTTCATTTTTATGGCCCAAAAATGAGATGAGGAAGAAAAAAAAAAACAATTTGCTTCTATCTGCAGGACGATATGTCACATAAACATAAAGAGAATAGGACGAAATGTCCTTGGTATGAGGCAAGTAAATGATACTGGATGAAATGAATTGGGGCGTTGGACTGACTTGAGTTGGAGTGGGTTGGTTTTGGGGTTTTGGAACTTTAATTTGCATACTCATAGATGATCAAAAAGGCAAACACATCTCTTGAAGCATTTTCATCTTTCTTTTTGGCCAATTATATTTATTATTCATTCAATTCAGAAAGAGAAAAACACTGAGAGAGACGAAGCCCGAAAGGCATTTTCATTTCGAGGAAACTCGAAATCAAAATGCTGCAAATGCTTTCGAGCGTAAAATATCTTAAATAGCAATAAATTTCGATTTTTGTCCACTTAAATGCTTTATGAATTATAAGCTTAAGACGAACATTCGAAGACGTTGAATGAGTGGGAAATGAGAGTGGGGGGTAAGAGTAGGGGTAGGTAGTTAACAACCCCCACATTTACCACATACTTTACCACATAACCAATTCAGTTGGCCTCCTTTGACAGTGCACCTTGAGCATTTTCCGAGGAAAGTTTTCTTCTTAAGCGAAAAATGCCAGCCAGTCACTGATAGCAATCCCCCAACTCTAGCTGCTGCTGTTCCTCCTCCACCTCCAGGGGGGTCCTGCCTGGCTGCCTGGTTAAGAAGGGAATCGGAGTTGAATGAAAGTGGGGTGGGCGGCCAAAAGAGATTTAAACGGTGGCACATTCTGCTGGCAAACATTTTTAAGACTTTCCGCCTCCGCCTCCATTTTCATCTCCACCCATTCTTCTCCATCTCATCCTCCAGCAGAATCTTGTATTTTCTTTGCAAGCCTTTCGCCAGGCCACAAAATGCCATAAATCAATTCGTATTAGTTTTATGAAATTTATACCTGCGGCGTTATGTCTCACTCCTTGTGGTAGAATGAGGCCAACTGGAGGTGGGATGATGTCGCCTTTAATAAGCAAATCTGCTTCAAAAAGTCTATTCTTTCGGTTTTTTATTTCTTGTAGTCCATGCATCAGCAGAATATTTTATACTTTTGCTCATCGTTAGATTTGCCAATTCAAATTGTCTGCAAATAAGAAAACAAGTATTTTATATCTTTGAGATGGCAATGTTGCAATATTTTCTGATCAAGTGTCAGCATTTTGTTCCTAATGGATGCCCATTCCATGGGATGTTATTATATGTAATTTTAATTTAGTTTCATGGAAATGAAATTAATAAAAGGACCCCATTTGATTCTAAAATTATTGCATTTCGAAATAAAATTACTTCCGGAGTTCTCGATGTTTTCAGACTTTTGTTAAAAGCCAATTTGCATTAATAAAGTTGCGATTTGAGATCAGAGAATAAACCTATTCAATGACTATTCGAAAATGATTCGTATTTCAGATGAGTGAGTAGTTCAAAATGAAAAGTTCAAATGCCGTGCACAAAATTTCGAATCTCCCCTACATATGGAATGAGGATAAAATTTCCATTTAGTTGATCTTTGTACCATGCATATTCATTTTGTGAGCGACATAAATCTTGGTCTATACATATTTCATTTCATATTCATTTCTTGGCTATAAAATGTCTGATCTCTGTGCCTTTTCTGTTACTTCTTTTTTTTTTTTTTGGCAACTTTTTGAATTATCGCCTGACATTGGGATTATGATTTCTTCGCTTTCTTCTCCTTTAAGTTTTATTTTTTCTTTCTTTTCCTGCAATGAGTCCTTGTCTTTTACTGCCTGTGGTTTATTTCTGTCTCAGTTCCTGGTCAGTGTGGAGACTCCACACCTTGGCTTAACCTCCCTGGGGGGTAATTCACAGTTTTTGGCCATAATTATTATCATCGTAAATTATGCGGCAAAGGCAAAAAGTTTTCATCTTACTGGATTTTATGAAAATGAATTGAGATTGAGCTCAGTTAGAGCTATTTACTACTCTACTGCTAAATGTGAAATGTGAATTTACAATTGATTTAAATAGTCGCACAGCGAATGAAACAGTAAATCAAAGTGGGCCAACAATCTAACTGCTGGAATCTCCCCCTGCCACCCAAAAACTTCACTTTTTCTCTATGCTCTGGAGAAATTTTAGGCAATAATCTGCAGGAGAAAGCCGAGTGTCATAAATAATAATTAAACAACTCGCGTTGTTAAGTCTTTTTATTACGCGCACCACCTTCCCCTACCTTCCCCACCCAACCGAAGACAAAAAGGCAGCTGAATCCAAAGGCAGCGGGGTATGATAAGAAGAATGGAAACGGGAATGGGTAGGGCACGGCAAGGATAAGTTGGTCCCACAACAACGACCAGACAAGGGAAAGGGCTTAGTAGCAGCTAGCAGAGGGCTGAGGGTAGCATGTGCGATATATAGACGCAAAATTTTCCACATGAGCCAGCAAACGGAGGGCAAATGGGAGTGGGAGTAGCTGAGCAGCAGGTGGAGGAGGCAAATGCATGCTAGTCAGTTAGCCTCCTAGTCAGGTGGCCCTTTCCCTTCTGGAAATGACGGAAGGAAGGAAGGATGCTAAGACGTAATTAAGAAAATAAATAATAATCGCCCAATGCAGCAGCAGCAACAGCCACCAGGAGTAAAAGGACTGCGAACTGAGAGAGAGCCGTTCGTGTCTGTGTCAGTTTTTGGCTCTTTTGACTTAAGCCCATGTTGTCATATTCGCAATAGAATATCCCTTGGTCCCTGTCCCTTTTTGGCCATTTTTGGGAGGGCTTGGGAGCTCAGCCTCTTACGTCCTCTTGCTAAACAAGAATTATTATCATTTGATGGTCGAAAGAAGGCAAAAAGGTTTAATGGTGTCCTAAGAGTATGTGTAGTAATTTTTTTTGCGACTCCCCCACAGAACTAAAGTCCTAAGACAACTTCTGTGACGAGTGAGATAAAGTTTGACTAAAGAATTGTATTTTAATTGGTCAACTTAACAGATAAGTAGTAGTAACAAAACTCGAGAGAGAGAGGGAGGAGAATGGGAGCAAAAATTTAATCCAATTCCTACAAAGAGAAAATGAAAATCTTCTAACTATCATAGTGCAAATTCTCATTAACTAATTTGCGGGCCAAAGACAACAAAACCCTCACAATGAACAAGTGCTCTCTCTCTATGAAGATGTCTTCCACTTACCACCACCCTTCCCTTTCCCACCCAGTTCCGACCCATCAAATGGTTGTGTAGTCGAATGTCACAAATCAAAGCGGAATTATTATTACTTATGACCATTTAATTGGACTTTGCGTTTATTCATTTGAGTTTCAGTTTCGTTACGGTCGTTTGTTTTGTGTTTTTCTCGTATTTTGTTTTTGTTTGCACAGTCAATTTGCCAAATGAATCGCCGGCAGGACCAAAGTGAACCAACAACCACCAGAAGCAACCACTGTCAACTATTTGGCTCGCACGCTCATTAGTTTTATTGCCATATCAGTCAAAAGCCGCAAAACTATACACTACACCAAAAAGTCCCATTCCACTCCTCGTGCTCCCTTCCTCTCCAGCATTATCATTGTAGACCACCCACCCCCTCTTTTGCCAGCCTGTTGTATGTCCTTTTTGGCAAAGTTCCCTTTTGGCATTAATTTGCCGCCGAATGTCTCAGTTTCAGTCGCTCCTCGTCGCTCTCTCACTCTGTTGGACTCTTAATAAATTGACAATTATCCTCTTTCGGTGCAACATTTTGTTGCACTCAGATCTTGTTCTTGTTCTTTAGCATTTTCTTGCCTTTTACAAGCATCACTTAATTATGATTGCATTACTCAGATTTATGTGGGTGAAAACTTTTAAGAGAGAGTGTGTGAGAGGAGATGGGGGGAGGCTAACAAGCAAGATTTATTTCATAAAATTATGAAAAAGTTAGAAGAAAAACCCACAGAAAAGTGCGGTAGGTAGTTAATGTTAACTATGCAAATGCGTTTGTTTCCCCCCTCTATCACTCTCTCTCACTCTCTTTTTTGGGGCTGGTTTATGTATATTTACTTGCCTTCTCGAAAAAAAGAAAACATTTTGTTGGTTGTTTGTTGTGGGCGTGGCTGAACACTCACTCGACTTGGCTCATAACCGCAAGGAGAAAAGCAAAACAGCCAACCACAGCGTGGTGCAAAGTGCTAACAATTTTAATTAATGGATAAAGTTATTTCTGTATTCTACACATCTCATCTACACTAGCTTCACTCACTCCTCTCTCTTCATCTCTCTCCACTTGAAACTCCTTGGTTGGGGCATAGGAGAATTCTACAGAAAAGGAAAATTGTTTGGAAGAGATAAATTCATTCGGAAAATATTCCCGCAAAGTAGAGTGTAAATAAAAGAGTCCTAAGTTCTTTCTCTGGATTCGCTATAAAATGGAAGTCATATTTTAACGAAATTGTTGTAAAATGCGAAAAACTATAACAATTACTTAAGAAATATGTAAAAGGTCCCATCAATCGATTGACTCTGATACTCGTCATTCCACAAAAACTTTGTTAAAGAAATAATATTTTAAATTCATACATAGATTATATTTTATTAAACATTTGTTTATTTTCTTGTACAAAAATAAAAAATTACGGCTTCCGTGGAATAGTTTATTGAACTTGAAATGGTTGTATAAGATAAGGGGCCGTTCTCCTCCTGGTTAGGGTATTTGAGTATAATCCATACTGAAAGTTTCGTTGATATATTGATAAGGAAAAATAAAATAAAGTCGGATGACCCGAAACCCAAAATCTTTGAGCTATTACTGCAGACGTCCGAACCGCCATTATAATCAAGTTCATCTAAATATTGGGATTACAAAGATTAAGGAGAATTCATAAGAGACGTTAGGAATAACGCCATTGAATTTTGCAGATTCATTCCATTTGCTGTAAGAAGTCAAAAAAATTTTAATTACGCATAATACAAACTAAAAAGCAAAGAAGCTTACCAGTTGTAAAGATAAAGAATACAGGACCAATATACTGAACCAGTGGATGAGCAAGAGTTAATCAAAAACAGTCAATCTCTCAACTATATCTGCTGATACAATATGGCACATTCATTCCATTTGGGATTACAAAGATTAAGGAGAATTTATAGAAAACGTTAGGAATAACGCCATTGAATTTTGCAGATTCAATCCATTTGCTGTAGGAAATCAACAAAATTTTAACTACGCATAATACAATCTAAAAAGCAAAGAAGCTTACCAGTTGTAAAGATAAAGAATACAGGACCAATATACTGAACCAGTGGATGAGCAAGAGTTAATCAAAAACAGTCAATCTCTCAACTATATCTGCTGATACAATATGGCACATTCATTCCATTTGGGATTACAAAGATTAAGGAGAATTTATAGAAAACGTTAGGAATAACGCCATTGAATTTTGCAGATTCAATCCATTTGCTGTAGGAAATCAACAAAATTTTAACTACGCATAATACAAACTAAAAAGCAGCTTCTTTGCTACCAGTTGTAAAGATAACACATACAAATGCCAGACCAATACTGGAATTGAGGATGAACCATAGCCCATTTAACGGTGAATCTCTCAATCAAAATATGATGAAGTTTAATAAGGATCCGTTAAAACTAGTTGAGAATGTGGTCATTTTTCTTGATGGAATTTAGATATTAAGTAAAAAGAAAAGCCAATTTTAAGGATAATCTCCGCTGGCCATTCATTCCATTTGCTATAAAAAGTTTGAAATTCTTGTGAAATAATTATTAAGGAAAATAAAAATCAGCGACCGAGACATGGATCGGCAAATGACCTTCCATTTAATGTTTTTCTGTAAGAAATTTTTATAAAATTCTGATATACTTATGGGTAAATAATAAAAAACTAAAGATCTGTGTCTAACTAATACTCTTACCAAACACTCTTGCTGATATTGTAGTACTCAATTGAAAAGTAATAACGGGTTGTAAGGATATTAAGGAAAAATATAGGAAATATTGATGAATCCTGGCCATTCTGTCAATATTTGGGAGTCGAATCCGTTGGATCCAGTTACCTGACCAAATGACTAAAAAAACAATGAATTCAAGGCCAAAGTTGGGGATAACTACCATGGCCTGAGATTGACGAGAATCTGTTAACAATTCAATATTATTGGCTGAAAGAATTTTATAGATACATTTCTATTGTGCATATTTGTACATATAAGGTTAATGGATTACGGAATAAGTCTATGCTTACCCCTTAGGACACAATCATATCAAACAACAACTTTCAGGATCAGGACATTGAGATTTGGACACACACAAGCTAGTCCATGACTAAACATAATGATGACGAGGAAAATGATGATGATAAGGATAATTATTTCGGTTATAAGTAAGGAGAATAAAAGCCAGAAGTCTTGCACAATGTAGTCTCTATCGTTGATCACATTTGATTGTATGAGTTGGCAATCTGCATCTGCTTTGCTGTAAGAAATTTAAACAAAATTTTGATTAACTGACGGGTAAATATCAAAAACTGAAGGCATAAAACTAATACTCACCCATGAGTTGTAAGGATATTAAGGAAAAATCAGACAATTCAAGTCATATTTCATAGTTCAGTAATAGTTTTGATTGATGGGATTTATGGATATTAAGGAAAAATCATATGGATATTATGCCACAGCTATCAAACCGAAACCGAAGCAGTTCAATCAATGTCTTTGTAAGAAATTTGTATAAAATTCCGATTTAGTTCTGGGTAAATAATAAAAACTGACGATCGGAGACAAAATACGTATAAGACTTACCAGTTGTAAAGAAAATACGTTTGGTAACTAAATAACTTCTGGAAACAATCATCTCAACAACAAAAAGTTATGGATACATTAAAGACGTTAGGAATAACGCCATTGAATTTTGCAGATTCAATCCATTTGCTGTAGGAAATCAACAAAATTTTAACTACGCATAAAACAAACTAAAAAGCAAAGAAGCTTACCAGTTGTAAAGATAAAGAATACAGGACCAATATACTGAACCAGTGGATGAGCAAGAGTTAATCAAAAACAGTCAATCTCTCAACTATATCTGCTGATACAATATGGCACATTCATTCCATTTGCTATAAAAAGTTTGAAATTCTTGTGAAATAATTATTAAGGAAAATGAAAATCAGCGACCGAGACATGGATCGGCGATTAAGGACCTTCCATTTAAAATGTTTTTCTGTAAGAAATTTGTATAAAATTCTGATATACTTATGGGTAAATAATAAAAAACTAAAGATCTGTGTCTAACTAATACTCTTACCAAACACTCTTGCTGATATTGTAGTACTCAATTGGAAAGTAATAACGGGTTGTAAGGATATTAAGGAAAAATATAGCAATTATCGATGAATCCTGGCCATCGTGGCAATATTTGGTAGTCGAATCCGTTGGATCCAGTTACCTGACAAAATAACAAAAACAATAAATTCAAAGCCAAAGTTGGGGATAACTACCATGGGTTGGCATTGCATCTGCTTTACTGTAAGAAATTTAAACAAAATTCTGATTAAATGACGGGTAAATATCAAAAACTGAAGGCATAAAACTAATAGACTTACCCATGAGTTGTAAGGATATTAAGCAAAAATCAGACAATTCAAGTCATACTTCATAGTTCAGTAATAGTTTTGATTGATGGGATTTATGGATATTAAGGAAAAATCATATGGATATTATGCCACAGCTATCAACCCGAACCCAAGGCAGTTCAATACCTTTGTAAGAAATTTGTATAAAATTCCGATTTAGTTCTGGGTATATAATAAAAACTGACGATCTGAGACAAATTACTTATAAGACTTACCAGTTGTAAAGAAATTACGTTTGGTAACTAAATAACTTCTGGAAACAATCATCTCAATAGCTACTCGGCTGATAATGGCAATGACAACAACGAAGCTTGGGGCAATAATAACGAGGTTATAATCTTGTGATGTAATTATTAAGGAAATTGAAAATTGGCGAATGAAATCGAAAAATGGACCACTTATTTGTCTTGATGGAATTCAGATATTACAGGAAAAAAATAAAAATTAAGGATAATCTCTGCTGGTATCAATCAGTTGCTGTAAGAGTTTTTTTATTAACACATTTATATTTCTCAAATAGTTAGTTAGAAATAGCTAACTAATAGACTTACCCGTTGGCGAAAAATCCTATTTTCCTTTTTCAATTTAAAAAAAAGGAAAATCAATGTGCAGAGTTCTGGCATAAGATGTCCAAAAAGTTGAATTCGCATTTGCCCACATTAAACCGATGAACGGAAACTGCATCGTCCTTTCCGAATGGAATCCATTTAAGGATTTGATCCTTTCTGCTGTATAAAAAATTAAATAATTTACAAATTAGATAAAAAAAAAAAATTTTTATAGACGAGAAAGTGTATAAGTCCTTTTTAAAAAAGAAAGCTTATTCACTCAAAAAAAAATAATGTATTTTTACCCGATACACTTTACGACGACACTCTTGAACAACTAAGGAATAACTGAGAAAGTATTGATTGACTGGTGCGCCTTTTATAGTCAAAAGTCAGCCTACTAAGATTAAAAGTAAAATTTAGCAAGTCATTCTTCTTGGTGGTGATACTGTTACGATGATGAGCACACATAATCGAATAGTCTAATAATCGAATAGTCCAGAAGCAATAATTGATCATCACTACTCCCGACCTTTTTCTGGATTCGTGCTTAAGGGTATTCGAGACATTCAGAAAATACATTTAACCAAACAGTTTTCTCAGGTCAATTTCTAACCGACTTCAAAAGTAATATTTGATTTTACTCGCAATTTTAAATATCATTTCGAAAAGAAAACAAAGATTTTTTTAAATCGTTCAAAAATTGAAAGAAAGATCACCAAATTCACCAAATTCAATCAAATTCACAAGTATTGTCGCAGCGGGAAATGAGTTTTATGTCTATGACGTTGATAATCCCTCAAGATTGTCATCAAGGATGCAGAACATGAACTGTTTTTTCACTTCACTCGCATCCGTTGTCACATATTTCTTTCGTTACATTGATTTCATTCTTTATCTAAAATATTTTCCCCTTATATATGCAAATAAAACAATGAAAAGGTAAAGAGTGAAAATATTAGATGTGATTTATATTGATATTTACTTAATATTGCCAAATATGTGGCATCTTTTAGGGGCCATGTAGACAGTCGAAAAGATTTCCATTGCGTGCAAATGGGGATGTATGCCGAAAAGATGCTCTCTTATTACTCTTTTTTTCCTTTTTGTTTAAGGATATCAGTTTAATACCCGAAATGGACGATTTGCGCTTAAAAGACGAATTTGAGTTGATTACGAAACATTCATAAATAAAAGGCCATTGCAATATGTGGCCAAGCCTAAGGATGTGCTCATAAATTGTATCTGATTTACTTTTTTTCTTCCATAACCAACCACAAAACATACCACACAATTTTAATTTAAAACTTTGCGATAACAAATGATGCACATCCAACACACACAAACGCTCATACATTCACTCACACCCATTTGCTTTTACCTTCCACCTACTTAAAATAAGAAATAATGTTGGCTGCTGATTTAGTAACCGCAAAATAGCTGTTACTTCCCTTTGCCCCTGGCTCACTTTCTTACTCTCTCCCACTCATTCATAAAGAATGAAAAGAAGTGAACTTTACTTCTAATAAATTGTTTCATATCTGCCGCAAAAAAAAAGATGTTGGCTAATATACTCCGACCAGAAAAAGCAGCGGCAGAGAAAGATAACTCATACGCCGTCGCTTGGTCTCAAAATTGCTGTTTCTGTTGCTTCTGCTTCTCGTTCTGATTTTCCTTTTTACATATGCATACTTATTTCCCCCTTTGCTTATCAGAACTTGACTAAGAAATAGGAGCAAACCCGAAAAAAAATTTGAGAAATTGCCAAAGACATTACGATTGCAACACATTAGCCCGAGGAAAAAAGAAGACCCTTTCTTCTTTCACCTAACTACCTACAACATAAGTCATCAGTAACCGCATATGTAATATGAATGCATTTGTGTAGAATTTATGAGCCCAGAACCAGAAATTTAAATTTAAATAATGTCAATTGAGAGGAAATGAAAGAGAATTTTTCCTTTTCAAAATCGGTATCAACGTTACTTGACTGAAGTAGAATAAACATATATAAAAAAATATGGAAAATGTATTAATTACCAGCGATTAAATTCATTTTAAAATTATAATTAACTGGTAGACATCAAGGAATAATTTAAATGCGAAACCAAATAAAAAGTGTTTGACATATATTGGTTTTCTCTAATAAAATGTCTTTTTACTTATCCATAATAATACACAATAGCCAGCAACTCTATGGATTAGCTAAATGCGTTTAGGTTAAATAATTTATTAAGTTATTGTAAAAACAAAATAAAATTTGGTTTTTGTTAAAGTGCAGCATATTTTAATTTAATTTTTTTTTTTTTTTTTTATCGTTTATGCTTGTTCATTTTATCTGTATATATTCCGGATTTACAAAGAACATAGCATAGCTCAGGTGAATCACATTAAGAAACAACTTTTGATTTTCGGTCACTTCGTTCAGTGGAGGATCAGGACATTGAGATTTGGACACACACAAGCTAGTCCATGTCTAAACATAATGACGATGGAAAGGATTATGATAAGGATAATTATTTTGGTTATAAGTAAGGAGACTAAAAGCCAGAAGTCTTGCACAATGTGGTCTCTATCGTTGATCACATTTGATTGTATGAGTTGGCAATCTGCATCTGCTTTGCTGTAAGAAATTTAAACAAAATTTTGATTAACTGACGGGTAAATATCAAAAACTGAAGGCGTAAAACTAATACTCACCCATGAGTTGTAAGGATATTAAGGAAAAATCAGACAATTCAAATCATATTTCATAGTTCAGTAATAGTTTTGATTGATGGGATTTATGGATATTAAGGAAAAATCATATGGATATTATGCCACAGCTATCAACCCGAACCCAAGGCAGTTCAAGAAACTTGTAAGAAACTTGTATAAAAGTCCGATTTAGTTCTGGGTAAATAATAAAAACTGACGATCTGAGACAAATTACTTATAAGACTTACCAGTTGTAAAGCAAATACGTTTGGTAACGAAATAACTTCTGGAAACAATCATCCCAATCCTCAATCAATTAAGGCAATAATAATGACGTTAAAATCTTGAGAAAAATTTAAGGAAAATGAAAATCAGCGACCGAGACATGGATCGGCAATTAAGGACCTTCCATTTAAAATGTTTTTCTGTAAGAAATTTGTTTAAAATTCTGATATACTTATGGGTAAATAATAAAAAACTAAAGATCTGTGTCTAACTAATACTCTTACCAAACACTCTTGCCGATATTGTAGTCCTCAATTGAAAAGTAATAACGGGTTGTAAGGATATTAAGGAAAAATATAGCAATTATCGATGAATCTTGGCCATCGTGGCAATATTTGGTAGTCGAATCCGTTGGATCCAGTTACCTGACCAATAATATAACACACCAATCGACAGGAAAAGTCAAAGCCAAAGTTGGGGATAACTACCATGGCTTGGTATTGATGAGTACCAGTCAACGATTTAATATTAGTGGCTGAATCTGAATTTTATAGATACATTTCTATTGTGCATATTTGTACATGTGAGGCTAATTGGATTACCGAATAAGTTTATACTTACCCCATAGGAAACTAAATTTCGTTCTTGAAATGATTTAAGAAAAAGAAAAATCGAGATGTCCCAAAAATTGGATTTGATAGGCAACAACATGTTATCCTTATTACTAAAACGGAAAGAAATATCGGAGCAGAATTCTCTTCTCCTTATTGGTAAACGTTTGCAATCTTGTTCGCTATAAGAAATTTATACAAAATTTCCAGTTACTTAAATAATAAAATATTATAGCTTTCGCAAGAAAAGCTAGTAGACTTACCCAACGGAAAAAATAATTTCGGTTTTTTTAAGAATTTACGAAAAATAAGAAAAGTGATTGATTCATTTTAGGTCTAGACACAACCGCAGCTAAACACAAAATGAAAAAATTAAATAATTTCCAGCACACGTGGAAAAATCAAGTGTCAAAATTATTTCCTCGCCTACGATGATTTTCAAAAAAATTTTTGTGATGTGAGTTTAACGATACCATAATACAAGGTAGTGTCGACTTATTTGTAATTAAGAAAACGACAATGATGATTTGCAATAGGAAAAGCTAGTGCAAATTTACAAAACTGAAAACCAACCAACAGAAGCAAACTTACATACGTAAATTGCACCTATTTCCCTCAATCTGAGGTCCGATAGGTCTAGTTAGTGACGGCAATATATCGAGTTTTTTCAATATTAGATATCGATATTAGATAGATGCTATTCCCAGCAGTAGTTATACATACCTTTTATTGCTTTGTCAACTTTTGCCGAGAAAGGAGTTTAGTCCCCAATTGAATTAATTGTATTTAATTTACAATGGAAGCTGACGACGATACTCCCTCCAGCAGCAATGCAGGCGAGAAGAAACGTTTCGAGGTCAAGAAGTGGAGTGCTGTAGCACTTTGGGCTTGGGACATCGTTGTCGACAATTGTGCCATTTGCCGCAATCACATCATGGATCTGTGTATTGAATGCCAAGCGAATCAAGGATCGTTAACCACCGAAGAGTGCACCGTGGCGTGGGGCGTTTGCAATCATGCGTTCCATTTCCATTGCATTTCACGTTGGCTGAAGGCCCGACAAGTGTGCCCCTTGGACAATAGTGAATGGGAGTTTCAGAAATTTGGTCACTAGAGGAACAATAGCAGCGCTGGCACACACACCGACACACACACTCACACACATACAAATACACGCATATAAAGGATGAGCAGAACTGAGCTGACATTCTTGATAGGAGCATCAAAAACCAAGTGTTTATTTTTTCATAGCTAATAAATATAAAAACAGAAAACAATAACAACAAATCGAGCAACTCTTTAAGTCGGAATTGTGGCAACCTGGGAAACTTTTTTTAATTCATCAGTTAACTTGTTTTTTTCCAATAGGAAAGTTAGAAATGTTTCAGCTCAAATTTCAATTGTTCACGCATACTGCAAAAGAAAGCCATAGAAGAGAAAACTCAATTTTGTGGTTTAGATTTGACATTTAAAATTGTATTTATTGAATCATTTAATAATTTGCTGCGAATATTTAATATATAACTATTTATGTATCTATGTATGTATGTATGTACCTATAAATAGGTGTAATTTTGGGTGTATGTGTGTCTGTTTGTGTTGTTATCATGGTTGGTAATAAATTACATATAATATTTGTATTTAATTTACTTTTATTCTCTTTTTGTGTTTTGAAGTTTTTTTTTAGTGATGCTGGAGGGAAGTAGGGAGAGCGGGGTGCTGCTTAAATAACTAATGGAACAATTTTTTTTTTAACATTTTTGTATGTATATAGCTAAGTTAATTGCATATGAAATTGTTAATTTTTTTTAATTGTTCTTTTTCGCCAAGAAACATAAATGAAACAGAAATTTTTTGTTTCGGTATTGAATACCGTTTCGATTGGGTGGATATGTGTATCTCTGTGTGTTTTTCGTTGTTTGTATGTATGTGTGTGTGTGTGTGCAACGAATAAGAACTTAAAAATTAGTTGGGCGGATCCTTAGTATATAACATTTATAAAATATTTACAGATTTTACACAAAAAAAACATAAACTGGCTTTTCTTTGGTTCGTTAATAACTTTAACGCTCAAGTGGTGAGAGAGTGAGAGAGGGCGGATAGTGAGGAACAGAGGAAGAGATAGAGGAGGGACTTTTTTGCAGAGAGAGAATTATGAAATATTTGATAAGAATTGAAGTTGAAGTTGATTTTGATTGCGATTATAAATTATATTTGAATCATATCGTATGTATCTATATATATATATGCTAGATCTAACACATACTAAATTAGTATGTGGCTAGAAGTATAAGTAGTTTATCTATTTTTCTCTAATTATTCCTTTTTTTTATTAGTTTTTTTCTTTTGCTAATTATTCCACTTACTGGGACTGTGTGTGTGTGTGTGTATTTGTGGTTGCTAATAATACTTAAAGTTTTAATAAAAAAGGAGTTTTTTTTTCTTTTTGTTTGCTTTGTATCATTTTATGTACATAAGAAATGCTTCTAGTTTTGATTAGTATTGGGAGACCCGGGGGAAGAACTGATTGAATCTCAGTTTTTAGTCCCTCTCCTCGTATTTGGGCACAAAGGAACCCAAGCCGCCCATTTGGGCACATTGACTGCTGTCATAGAGTGACATCTTGAGACGTTTGCATTTAGCACGACGATTCTTAAACCAGAACTGCACATTCTTGCTCTCCAAGCGGGGGGAATTTTTGCCTAAAAAGATGCCAAACAAAAAGAAAGGACACGAAATTTGTTAGCTAAGGATCTTAACTGGATGACTTTGGGTGCTTTTTGATGCTCACCTGTAGGGCATGGTGTTCAAGTCCTCAGTGTATTTGAGTATCAAATTGTGCGACGGATGCGTGTTCATGGCAAACCATTGCTCCAATTTGGGCACTTCGGTGACCGGATCGATGAAGGTGCGATTCCTTTTGCGTCGCTCCTCATTCGAGATGCTCGAGAGATTGAGCCCGGCCCCGGTTAGAGCATTCGGTTGCATACCAGCAGCAGCTGCTGCAGCTGCCGCCGCCGCAGCAGCATGATGATGGGCTGCCGTGTGTCCTGCTGCTGCCGCCGCTTGCCCAAATGCTGGCATATAATGGCTCATGTACATAAAGGATTGCGAGAACATCGAATTAGGTACCATGGGAAAGGGCAATTGTTGATCCTTGTGCGAGGCGGCCACCAAATTGCCATCCATTGCCGGCGAGGGTGAACGAAATTCATCCAAATGACTGGCATCGTTCTCATTGTCATTGTCCTCCAAGTCATCGTCATCCATATCCAGATCATCTTCCTCCTCTTTGGGTGTGCTGCGGCATTTCGGGGTGGTCAACTCATTCTCATTATTGTTGTGATTGAGACCCGAATCATCGGGTAATTGCTCATGATCATGCTCGTTAGGCCCCCCTTCTGTATGCTCCTTGGAGATGTCATCCTTGTGCTCATCATTGGATTTCTCCGGCTGCTGTTGCTGCTGCTGCTGGCGTTCGTCCTCATGCAAATTGCCATTAATCACATCGCTAATTTCACTCTTAGCTCTTGTGGGTGCTGTGGCCTCATCGTCATCGTGCTCCTCATCGCCATCCATGAGCGGGGAATTCCGATTCCTCTCGTGGGTGGTCAGTGAGAGCGGCAATTGTGGAGTATTTGACCGACTCACAGGCGCATCCTCATCCATATCGTCGGAATGCTGGGACATGGTATCAATATCTTCTGATTTCAAGCTCATGGGACTCTTGAGATAATCATGCGACATGCCCGACAGATTGCCCATGCTCATGCTGGGCTGGCTACCAGCACTCGAGCTGGAGTTCTGTCCCAATTGGGCTCCATGATGCTGACTCAGATAGCCATTCATGGCCGCGTGTCCCAGGGCACTCATGGTTGTGGACACATTGCCCCTCATCTCGGCCCGTTTCTGGGCTGCGCGAGCATTCTTGAACCAGTAGACCACATTATTGACATCCAAAGGCTTGCGACCTCGACGCGACTCCAAGGCATTCAATTGCACCACATAAGTCTGAATCTGCTGGCGTGAAGGATGTGGATTCTCTTGGAACCATTTCTGCAATTTGGGCAACTCCATTTCCGGATCGAAACTGGTTCGCATGCGAGTCTTCTGATTGGCATACTGAGGCGGAGCATGTGACCCTCCATGATGATGATGATGATGCATCGATGGATGCATGGCCGGATGCATAGATGGATGAACAAGCATGCTAGAATGATGTCCGGGACCAGCAGCCACACCGCCTGCCCCACCTTGTCCAGCACTGGGATGATGGGCAGCGGCCACTGCCTCATTGGCCAGCAACAAACTCTCTCGACTGCCCATGGAACCGGCATGAGCTGCTGCTGCCGCAGCCGCAGCCATTGCTGCAGTGCCCACTCCCACAGGAAAATCTACCATTTCATTGGGTCCTGCGCCCACCGGCACAGAAGACGGTGCTGTCATAAAGGGCAACATTTTGGGGGTCATGGCTGTGGCCTGGGGAGAGAGTTGATTCGACCACCATTGATCAAATTTGCGACGCAAGTCATCCGATATATCCCCACCGGGCATGGCATATGTATTCTGATGCGAACTGCGACAAATCTGCGAGAGCGTTACCTACAAAAATACAAAGGAAAATACATATGGAGGGGTCAAACAGAGTAATAAGTTGGGAATGTGTTTTATAGTTAATAATGCAATTTGAATTTTAAAAAATTTTTAAGAAAAAACATTCAACAAATTCGCAAACTATGTACAATTTATACAACTTTTTAACCCTTTTTACAACTATTTCAAAACCTGTTGAGAACTATTTTAAATCTTAAGGACAGTTTATAACAAGCGTCCTAGAAATTTAACTTCTCGAACTTTTAATTCAATTTCTGATTAACTAAATTCTGCCAAGACAAAACTTAAGCTTAGTCCATAAATAATAGTTGGGGCTTTCGAAAATTCTTCTAGTTTATTTTATGGGTATCGAATCTTTATCTTTCATTTAGTTGTTTTGCAACAATATTATAAGCCCTGTTGGACTGAAAAGACCTTCAGTTCAATGGTGACACAGACTAAGCGGTCGTCATAAAAATCACGCCAGGAATAAAGTCGAGTCGGGTAAGAACCCTCAAGTGCTGGGATTTACTTAGCCATAAATGGATAGGTAACCGCTAGATAGATATCATATGGCAACAGCTAGATAGATATTGCATACATAACAGACAGAACACCCCTTTCTCCCCATCCCCAGCAAAACACAATAACCAACTGATATTAACTGACGCTTTGCTACTTTGCCACTCCGTGCTGTCCGCGCTTTTTCTATATAGAGAGATAGATAGATAGGTAGATAGTCTCCCTTCGATAGGCAACGACATAGCAGCTTATGCGATTAAAATTGAATTTAACAAATAGTGAAACAGACTACAGAAATAGAATTTGTGTTCGTGGTATATACAGATACAGATAGATATTTCGAATTCACTCGGGGCCCCAATATTACGGCTACCGATGAATTAAATGCTCAAAAAAAGATATGGCTTTCTGCTCTATTCTACACTAGTCCACCACTACTCTCACTCTTTCTCTCTCTCCTCCGCCTGCTCCTGCTAGCTTTACTCTGCTCGTCACCCAAATACGTGAGCTTCTGCTCATGGACATAGAATAGATAATGTCTCTATGAGTTGGCTGGTCGGTTGGTTGGTATTTGCTATCAGCTAAGGAGGCGCCCCAAATCACTTAAGCTGCTCGAAACACACTCACACACACAGAAAGGGTGCTATAGAGGGAGGGAGGTGTGGGATGGGGTGGTATGGGACAGACACCTAATTGTAAATAAAATGGGTTGACGCGTTGTCTTATGCCGACTTTGGGGTTCGGGGGTATTATTAAATTGATTTTCCTATCGCGTATTTGTAATGTTCTATGGCTACCTTTACCTAGATGGACACTAGGTCTTCATCACACAGATATGCACACCCACACACACACACGTATCAATAGAGAATTATGGAAAATGCTTATCATGTGATTAGAGAGGGAGAAAGAGCCAGAGAGGGAGTGAGAGGGAGGAAGAGACTGCTTTGCTAATATTAATCAGGGCCAATAAAACTCTAGTCACAATATCAATTGAAGGGTATTTCGGGCCGTGATTTCTGTTTGATGATGATAGTGAACTAGGGTGATTTATGATCCAAATGCAATGATATCAATCGTAAGCAAAAGCACGAGGAGAAGCCGCTGACTAGCCTGGGTTCCCCTCACCACCATCACCCACACACACACATGCATACATATATACACACATACTCCAATGTGGGTCATGTGAGTGCAATAACGAAAGGAACGCCACACGATCATGAGCTAAGTCGCAATAAACCAATGGAAGGTAAGAAAATCTTAATGTGCCAAAATTAACTTTAGCAATCTTCATTAAAATTAAAATTTAATGAAATGTGCTTTAAGAATGCTGTAGGAAATAGAAGCTTCCCATTTAAGTGATAGAGACTTAATCTTTCTTATGTTGGGTAGTCAAAAAGAGCCCAAGCAGACAGTTAAACAGTAAAGAGAAAGAGAAACAAAAGCATTTAATAAGCATTGAATGAATGTAAGTGATAAGAAAGTAACACTTTATGACTTTGGGAACTGCTCCGCTCCCAAGGATTAACCATTTCCAAGGATCCTTTCTAGAGACTTTCCAATTATATTTACATATGACTTTTTTCCGTTTACTAATTAAACGCCCCCAATCAAAGATGGTATCATAGAATAAGCATCAAATGATAATAACAGACAGAAAATATAAATAAATATAGCATTCTTCCTATATCCCAACTTTTTAATCAAAAAAAATGCATTAAAAAATACTTCCTCCAAAATTTAGCTTACTAAAAGGAACACATGACTAAATGAGTTTCAAACTAAATAATTTGTTATTAGCAGCCAACTAAAGTTGTGCGTAATGTCCTTAATATCCTTTTACAGTATCAACAATTCTTATTAAACTGAAATGATTTTTGCTGGCTTTTGAATTACAAGCACAGTTGAATTTGACTACTACCTTGAGAATAAATCCTTAGCCTAAATCTCAATTCCTTTGGAATAGTTTCATAAGCCTTTCAAGCTGATTTCAATAAAGTGAAACGAACAGACAAAGAGATATAAATACAGAGAGGGAAAGTGGCATGAAAGGAAGGGAAGTGATGGGGAAGGTAGAGAAGAGAAGTTGACGATAAGCGTAAAGCTGATTAAAAACTGAAAACTATTGCAAAAAGGATTAGTTAAGTGAACCAAATAAATGAACTCGAACTCGAAACTCACTCGCAGGCTTAACAGGCAACAAATTTTTGCTTTGTAGTCATTATCAAAACATTTACCAAATGATTTTCATATGCAAAGATGCAAATAGAGAAAGGGAGAAATAAGGGCGAGGTGGAGAAAGAAATACAACTTTACGTGTGTGTGTGTCTTTATGCCTCACTTGCCGCAAATTAGCGGTTTGAGTTTCGAGAGTTTTGGCAAAAAGTTTTTAGCTACTTTTCAAGACGACAACGGATAATATCCTAGACTCGTCTCACTCTTTTCCTCTCTGATTTTCTCACTCTCCCTCTCACTCTCTCCCTCTGTGTGGGTGTGCGCTTTGTCTCGTAAACCGCTTATAAATCATTATAGAATTTCGCCATTTCATCATGTGTCTTAGGTACTAGTTAAAAATGTTTCACCCTCCCCATCAAAGTGAAAGTTCAAAGTGAATGTCTAATTAGTTGCCAAAAACTTACCTCATCCAGGGGACATCCTGTAGAGCGGAGTACAGCATGTGATTGCAACACAAGCAATTTAAGCAACTTATCCTTGATCTCACCCAGTGGAGAGGTCTTGGCTCTAAGGATGACAATACGCAAAGTGATCACCGAGGTAAGCTCACCCAGAATATCACTAACTGGTATAGCCGGATTATCGGAGATCTGTTCCAATGGTATGGGCTTCCAATGTTTGATAATAAGAGAGCCTACGAAGGAAATAACATTATGAATAAATCCCAAAAGAGTCTCAATTTAGTTGGTACCCACCTCTTGCCGTATTGGCCACCTCTTGGGAGTAACCCAAACGTTGTAGGGCTGTCTGAACTATTTCACTCCAGGGCGTGGCAGCGGCTATAATCACATAACTGTCTGTTTCAATGTTAGGCCGCCTCTTCCAGGGCTGGCGACTGTCAATGGTCAGGGAGGCGTGCAAGGAATGCACAGATTCCACCACACAATGCAGTGGAAGTGATTTGGCTGCAAAATAAAAATGCAATAAAAAGGTTTGGGTTTAGATACTATTATTATAAATCATAACAATGATGATGAATTTTTCAAAATTGTGCGTTTTAGAGGAAAAATCAGTTTACTAATCGGTTTAACTCAAATCACAAGTGCAAATCGTATTCCAAAATATATGTAGATATTTAAATAAGCAATTAAAACATATTTTTCTCCCTCCCACAAAAAAATATTTATATATACGTATGTTATAATAAATTATTGTTTATGCGGTTAGCCACAGCATTTGGTTTTAAACTGCTTAAATGGAATAATTAATAAAGGCATTTTACACCCAAACCCAACTTCAACCGCGCTTCCCTTTTCTCTCCACGGTCCACTCCACTAACCTTCCCTTTTGTAGTCTATTTGGTTTTTTTTTTATGCATTTAAACTAGTTTCTGTCCATTATCTACTTAAATATTATTTTTGGCAAAAAAATTTATTTTTTGAAACCAAATCAAAGTTGAAAATTGCAATTGCAACGAATCGGATCGAGAGACTGAAATTGGGAGTTGATATTGGAATGGGAAGAGGGGGGTTCTATAGTAGGCAAATAGGCTTAAAGCCCAGACCCCCCGTAACATAATGGTATTATTAATTATTCCAATTATAAAAATTGTAAGCAGTGCACAAAACTGAGTAAGAGAGAGGGGAAGAGATCAGAGCATATGGGAAGGGAATAGGGTCAAAGGATTGGCGAGCCGATTGGCATTGGCGCTTTTCAATTTCTGGCATTCTGGTTGGCCCAAACTCATTCGAAATAAGTCAAAAAGAACTGGCTGACCAACGAACACGCACACACACAACACAAAAAATAAGTTGAACCCAATTATATGCGATTTTTATTGTGGGTGAACAAGTGTATGTGTGTGTGTTGGCCATGCAAATCTTTTAATTGCCATGAAAACCTCATTTGAGGGCGAATTGGCATTAAAAATAAATACATCAATTGTGTATGTAAGTAGGGAAAAAAGTTGAAAAACTGGTTGAAAAGGCACCCAACAAATGAGGGATAAGTTGTAATTCATTAAATAATCACAGAAAATAAAAATAATAATAAATGAATCATTGTGATATATATCTATACATATTATATAGGTAGATAAAACAATACAATCGCACACACATAAAAAAGTTAAGAAATGTGTAAAATGATTATTGTTGACCATGTGAGAGAGTTCTTTTCACATGACCTATTGAAGGCTCATCATTACTGCCAATTTTCTTGGCTTCAACCAATCTTCATTGGCAAGTCCTTCCTTACAAGCTTTTCCCCTTGAATAATACTTTACACCAGACAAATTTCTGCCTGGCTATCAGAAGAGTTTTATGTCTTTACATTAAATGAGCCATGAACATTGTTAACATTATTTCCGAAATCTTGAAAAATGTTCTTTAAAAGATTTATTTTAGAAAAATTACTAACTAGGGAGGATTCTTTGGGGATTCTTTTTCACGGTAAAAGTCAAATCGTAAATACAAAGAAAGAATGAAAAGAAAAATATCAAACAGTTGTGAAAAGAATTTGATGTATTCATCAAGTATTCAGTAAAATTTGTGAAAATCAAACAAAAACCCAAACAGCACCAAGATTTAAATAATATCACTTTTGTTTTTTAACAAGTCTGCCAGTTGATTTTCTGATTTAGCGTGTTGAAAATTCCGTAAAATATTTTTTTAGTCTCATTTTATTATTTCAACATATTAGCAGGCAAATTCAGCTGATGGTGCATGCCATACGCATATTTGGTGCCCCCCTTAGCCCCTTCCTCTGCTAGTCGAATTTGGCGCACATTTATAAAATAGCTGGCCAAAATGTAGACTGAGCCTTTGGAATAGGACAACAATGGATGGGAATTTTGTGTAGGCGCAACCAAATAATAAACTCATTAAATCCATTATCCCTGCAACCATGATTTCGGATGTGAGTTTCGAATGGAATGGCATGGAAACGGAATGGGGGGGCAGAACAGTAAACCTCCTGTTTCCCCCGAAATGCATATGAGTAGGATTCAAAATTTGAAAGCGTATTGAATGCACCTGCTATACAGTCTATGCCGAGCTATGCCGAATGAACAAGTGTGTGTATGTGTGTTGATTTTGGTGATTTTGTGGTGAAAACTCTCGTAGAGCCTAAAGCCAACCAATGAAGCATACCACTAATTGTTGCATCATCAGCTACCATTTAAAATAAAATGCTTTCCCTACCCAGACAAAAGCACAAACTTTAAGTTGGCCATCATTATCATCCACATTCTGGTCCGAGAGAGGCAGCAGACAACGTAGACGGAGGCTTATCCTTATTAGCATTATCAGTGGAAAAATAATCAAGACAGCCAGCGAGAAAACAAATTGAATTTAAAAAGGAGGCAAAAGCCAAGCAGCAGCAGCCGCAGCAGCTATGGAAAGGAATAAGGTATAACGTTTAAGAGCACAACCTTCAAACCCCACCAACTCGCAAGACCAGACATTGACTCTCTACCTCTAAGCTGACAAACGATTTCCACATAGAATTATTTCTTGTTCCCCACGAGCCACGCGGCTTAAGATTTATTAACCTGAGAATTGAAGGCAATGGAAATAATAATAATAATTCGATATGCAAGTTGTCGACACGACTTTGAACATACCCTTCTTTGAAAGCCAAAGAAAAACAACGAAACAACGAGGGAAACGCAGTTTTTTATATAAAACAAAGTCACATAATGGAAGGAAAAAAATGTCAAAAAGAATGAAAAAGAACAGAGAAATGTCAGTTTATAGTTAATGTTGATATCATGAATGGAAAACCGCGAGAGACCATGAGATTGTGAGAAGAAAAACATCATTGACTTCATATGCATATGGTAAATTATGGCGAGATACAATTTAAATATTATATATTTCATAGGAGAGGTATACAAAAGTACAATTTGATAGAACCTTTTCTACTACTCTATTTATTCTCAGCCTACTGAGAATCCTAGGGTAATTTAGGTATTCTCGTTTACCTTCGAATTACAGGGTATAATAATCAAAGTCTGGCAATCTGACTGGCCTCGTTTCTCCAGCTCTCTGTTTTTTTCTTTCTATCCGCATTGCTTAAATTGAATGTTGAAAATAAATGGTTATTAGCCGAAAGGGAGGATAATAACCAGAAAAGCCACCCTTCTCCATTTCGTCCATCCATTTACAAGCTGAAAATTCCAAGTTTCTTATTATATATATGTACATTCATTTAACTAGTTGATGCATATATGTATATGTATATATGTATGAACTTTGTAATCTTTTAAGAAATTTTTTCAGGCATAAAATAGTTGGCAAAGTTTTCAATGTGTTCACATAAGAAATTGACCAATTGGCTGGCCGACTGGCTGACCAGCAGCAAATAATTAGAAATTTTACCTTCTTGAAGGACATCAAAACGATTTAATCCTTACATAAAACACTCCAACACACACACAGAGACAGAGAGAGGAAGAGAGAGAGGGAGAAAGGAAAAGGATTATACAAAAGTTTTCCGTGCAAATATTTGTAGTTTTTGTTACTCGGTGTGTGGCATAAATTGTGTGATTGTTTATTTATAGGCAAAATGTTCATAATTTACTTATTAAAATCATTTTGAGTGATTTGGGTTTTTAATATCCTTAGACGGGTTGGTGGTGGGGAGCATTCAAGTTGACCATCCAAAGAAAAGGGTTGACCATTGGCCTAGTCTGACTCCTTCCTCCAATTATTTCAAGAGAGAAAAAAAACATGTGAAAGCAAGAGTGACCGGAAATTAAGCAATAGTCTTAGGGAAATTGCTACAAGTTTTCCAAATGTCTTGTCAGCTCAGCTTCTTAAAGGACTTCATTCTCTGTGTGCGTGTGTGTGTGTAAATTTTTATTTACACTTCAACTTAAGTCCTACTTAATTGCAAACTCTTTTTAGTTGGAATTTTTAATGTGTGCATTTTAATTTATAATGCCTCAGACCCGTAGAAAGTATTTGTGAGGACGACTTAAGAACTTTGCACAACAGACTCAAGCACACACACACACACACCCGCAAGTCTCACACCTTTTCTTGGGAGCCGTCTTGCATATCCTTTTTGGCATTTACTTTTTGGAAAAATGAAAAACCATATTAAGACTATATGAAAATCATTCTCAACTCCAAGGCTAGGTCAAAGAAGCTGCACCTAAGCCTGAAACACAAGAGAACTAACAAGAATAAAATTTTCTATAAAAGGAGTTAAAAATGTATGGGAATGTCTATTGTCTAGTGGAAATCTCCTATCAAGATGAGATTTTGAAGACCTTGAGAGGAATTTGATGCTTTACCAATACTGTAAGCACTTTCCACTCAGTAAACAAAAACTTCCTTGTCATACAAATTGTTTATCCAAAATCAAAAAATAAACCATTATCTTATCTTGACCTAATCCGACGTAGATCGATGCAAGACAACATTAATTTCGTTCTAACTTTCTGTTTTATCTTTCAAAGGGTTCTGGTTGCAGGTGTTTCTTAAGGTATCAGGGGTTAATTAAAGTCAGACGAATGCCTGCCGGATGCTAAGCCTTTTGTTCCAATTCAAAGTCAATGATCTTTCTTTCATATGCATATATGCGAATAATTTGTATTCAGATATTTGTATATATAGACTTGTTTTTTTTTCCATGTTGCATTTTGTTTTCTTTCAAAACTGAGTCAGAGGTATATTTTCGAAAACGAAAGGGAATGGGGAGGGGGAAATGGATGGCTGGTGGTGTGTGTATTGAGGAAAAACATGTTGAAAACTTTTAAGCGGATTATAATTAATGCCGTCAGGCATTTTCTTTTCTTTTATCGTTTTCGTTTTACGCGTCTTAGCCCGCCCCCATACCAACAAATTGGCCCACACCCCCTTTTTGGCAGAATGCTGCATTAGCCAGCTCTCTATCCGAATCTAAAACAATCAAAATCTATAATAGCCAGCCGGAAATCAAGAAATCTCCCTTATATAAATACGTAGATATAGAAGTTTGAGTTAGGCAGAGAGAGTGGGAGAGAGCGAAAGAAAGTTGTAAATGTTAGTCAAAATAATCCTAATGAAATAAGCCTGGCCCATGGCGGTAATTTATTTGAACCCGTCTCTTCCTGCTTTCTTGTCTTTTGCTGCTCCTGTTTCCTGGTCACCTTCTTTTAACCCCATCTGCTAAGGAATTGGCAATTGTCTCAGCTTTTTGTGTTTTTGGGTTGTGTAATAAATTCATTTTTTGTCTTTAGACATGTAAAACTATGCATGGAATTGAGTGTGTGTGTGTATGTGTGTGTGTGTGTGTGGTATGTCTTAGACTTAATCCTTTTTGTTGTTGATTTGGGACCATCATCAGGTGAGGCCAGAAAAACTCAACAGCCAAAGCAAGGAACTGGCCAACCTCAGAGTCTCAGCCCCCTCACTTTCTTTTTGACCCTCTTCTTCTCTGGCACTCCCTGCCCTTACGCTCTGAATGGATTGTCTTAAGTGGTTCTAAGCTTTGTCTGTGAAGCAAACCAGAAAACATGCTTATGCAAGAAACAAGGAGCTGGGAGCTAGAAAACTGAACGTGGAAAGTCTTGGTCTCTAGTGGCATTAGCAGGCTGCTCAAGGCATTGCAGCACTTCATTAGTTTTTGCCATGAAGGACATTGAGAGATGGCAGCATAGTCTGAGACAATGGACAACTGCACCACACGATAATTGAATGCAGGTCGTTGAGTTCGGTTCGGGTCGGTTGTCGAGTGAGCCGATTGAAGAGAGAAAAAGCCATTGCCAAATCCTTACAAAAGGGATTATGATGTGTATTTTTGGTCAAAGTGGCATACAGTTCTCCCTCCCAGTTTCCATCGCATCACTTTAACTCAACTCAAGAGGCAGTTACTTGAAAAGGATTTATGTATATGCTATGCAAACTTATGCAATTGAAATAGGACACGAAACGTTTGATTAATTGATGACGTCAATTGAAGTGAAGAGCGAAAAGTAAATATCAAAAACAAGTAACTGGAAAGTTATCTCTGATTTTGGGCGGTAATCCTATCAATTCTCTCAAGAAAACTAAATTGAAAAATGTTAAAAGAATGCAAATAAGCATTTAGAAAATATATGTTTTTTGCGTGTGTTCCTAAGGCTGTGTGTGTGTTGGACAAAAGGATTAAAAATATGAACTTGCAGGATCAAACTGCAGTCATGTGTGCAGGCAGCGGCAACAACGGCTGTGCCACAAAAGGAGATGCTTGCCACAAAAGGATTTTCACAATTTGTCAAATACCATCAAGTGGTGGACAAGGGCAAGGACAAGGACACCAAACAGAGAGGAAGAGAGAGAGCGAGAGGAAGAGGGAAAGGGAGAATGAGACCTATGCTTGTTTATAAACCCAAAGGACATACAAAAAATAAGGGATTTAAATGTCGATAATATGTCTGCAAACACACACACAGATACACTCACAATTGCACTCACACACACGCAGAACAAAACTCACAAAATGTTTGCACAAAATGTCAAAAATCAACTTGAAATTGTTGAACCAGAAATAATCGCAGCCAAAAAAAAAACAGGGGACAAGCATCAAAAAAAAAAATGAAGAAAAGATGAAAAAATGAAATCAGTCATTGACTGCAGCAAAGAAATGTCACCCTCCAAAAGAGAATTAATGCAATAAATGTAAACCAAAGAACGACTGAAGGAACAGCAAAGAATTGAACCTCTAATGACCCATGGCGTATATGATGGATGTGATAAAATTTCCTGCTATTAACTGAACTACTTTTGAGTAGTTTAATTTACATGGTTTCCATATGGAAGAAGTCACTCTCAAAAGATCTCTTAAATCTATCCCATGAGTAGTTTTAGTAGATTTTAAGTGGACATTTTCATTTAAAGATCATAGCTTCAAAAGTTTCATTAGGATTGATTTTGCTTTTCATATAGAAACAACTAAAGGGATAATATTTTGTCCAACCAATTAATTCTGCAAACTTATTATGCAAAGAATTAGAAAAACAGATCTGTCTAAAAAAAAAAAACTACCAAAACTAATTCTTTATTATTTATTTATCCATCTATTATTAATTTGGATTACTACTCGTTGCCAATAGTTTTGGGATAGTAAATCTATAAGATGAAAGGAAAAGTACTTGGTTTTGATATTTACTTTTCTTTTAACTTTTGGCCAATATTTTAATTTAATGCAGAAAACCGAAAGATAAAACCAGATTAAAATAGATCAAATTTCATTTCAAACTTTCCTTAAATCAATTACAAATTATATCAAACTGTTTATAACGAAACTCAGTGTAAATCATGTCTATTGAATACATCTTAGGCGTTTAAAACAAGTTTTGAGCTTAATCTTAGCCTTAGTAATAAAAGACTTTATGTTAATTGGAAGTTGTCAAAGCAAAAGTAGATTATTGCAACAAAATAGCAGATGATGCCAAACCCAACCTTAACATATGTTTGTGAATACATATCTATCTGATTATTTGCATAATGCTATTAAGTTGGTCAATTGTTTTTATCCTTAAGATGCAGGCCACCCAGGCAGAGTAGGTAGGTTACTTGGTTGGCTTGTCATTTGATTGAAATTGGCATCAAGTGGCAAATTCTTTCACTATCATCATATAATCATAATCATCGTCTTGGCGACAAAAGCAAGAACATTGCCACACACAAAGGGGCAGAGACACACAGACACAAGTTGGAGGAGCACTGAGCTGATTCTGTTGGCCTGGCCAAGTTGGTATAGACCCGGCCACAAGACACAAAGCGAAAGCAAAAGCAAAAGCCTTGGCGGGCGAGCAACCTTAATCACTTTAGTTATCAATATTACTTATTTACGTTGCTTCTACTTAGCGCTTAAGACGCTTTGACTCTCTGTGTCTTTCTGTCTCTGTGTCTGTATGTGTGAGTGAATTATAGGCCACACATATACATATATATATATATATCTATACTATATACCATATATATATATATCGATAAATATATACAAGTATATGCTTGGCCTGGTCTCGGCTAGCATTACGTTTAAATCTTCCTGCTTAAAGCCAAACAAAGTCATATATTTCCTTTTATTTTTTTTGTCTTCTGTTGTTGTTGTTCGCTGCTGCATTGATTCAATTAAAGTCGTATTGAAGGGGGGAGAGGAAGAGAGATGACTGGGTAAAGGCATTAAAATATGAATTTTAAAATGCGAAAAGAGAGGAAACTGAATACTCATACGCCTAGTTGGCGGCATTGATTAATATAATCCGCTTGCGAGTTTTGGCATTAAGTTACAACCAGACGATGACGACGGCGGAGGTGGGGAGCGGAGAGCGAAGAGGACGAACTGATGTGGGTGAGGAGAAGAAGGTGGAAGGTGGAACTGCTGCTGCTGTTGCTGCTCCTCAAGCACCTGGCACAGTTTTAAGTACAAGTTAATGGTGCTTATGCATATTACCCCGCTTCAACCCGCCATCCGCCACCCGCCCATCAGCCCCTTCAGCCGGCATCGAGGCCATTAATACCCACAACTGATTTTTCTTTTCAGCTTGGGTTTTATATTTTTTCATTTTTTTTTCACATTTTTAAATCGATCCAATGGCAAAGCGTCTTTTGTATTTTCTGTGCGTCTGTGCGAGTGCGCGGTGCTTTAATCCGCTGCCAATGAACTGCAAATGCAAAAAGGGGCTGGGGTAGGGGCACGGGCTGTTAAGGTGGAGCTCGAGATGGCTGGAACGGGAATGGGAATGGGAATGGGCAGGAACAGAAGGATGAGTCTCGAAGACAAGAAGAACGCGGACGGATGAGCGGCTTTATAATGGGCCCAAAAAGGGGGAGTGCCAGGTTTATTAGTCAACGACGTCGACGTCGACGACGTCCTTACTCAGAAAAGGATGTCGACAATGTCGCCACATTGCATTGGCATGTCTTTCGGTTCTTGGTTCCTTCTCTCCTTTCCGTTTCTTTTTTTTTTTTTTGGTAGGCATTTGGGCTTTGTCTGGTGGGGATGAAATTTGATCCGCGTAGCATTCACATTGTACTTTGCATTAAGCGTAACCTTTTTCCCGATGGAAGGGGGATAGAGGCTTAATTTGAAGAGGGATTAAAATTGCTTGCAACTCTCACTCATAGCATGGCTAGTTAGGGCTTAGCCTGGCGGGTTAACCCATCCAAAAAAACCAACTGGCCACAAAAGCCAAACCACACAAAACACTCAGCTGGCAGCTTAAACAACAAAAAAAAAAAGAAAAAGAAGAACATGGCTCCATGGCACATAGAACAAGAGAAGTAAACTAAACTAAAACCCACAAAAGAGATATGCCCGGAGTCAACTTAAAATCTTAAACATTTATATCCCCGCGTATTATGTGGCAACTCTGGCTAATTGCCAGCAACATACACAAACACAGCCAGAGAGATCCCTAGACCCATCCCCAATCTTAATACCAATCCCCCCCCCATTGGTTTCGCGTGAATGTTTTTGTTGTTACTTTTTCCCACTATCAGAGCTCCTGTTGCTCTTTGGGTCGTCAACATCAACACCAAAACGGCCAACACCATGTGTGTGTGTGTGTGTCTCTGTGTGTGGGTATTCAATTTAAGGGGATTAACTGCTAATTTTTTTTTGCTGCCAGGCAAAAAATGAACGGATTTTTTCTTTTATTTTTACTCCCACTTTTACTCTGTATCTGCTCGTTCGAGGGCCAAATGATGTAAAATAAACATGAAAATGAAAACATATGCTTTTACATACATATGTAAATATATCAAATAAGTTAATCAATTTATATAGTTCAACTTCAAAATAAAAATATATTGAGGAATTTCCTATGAAAGGGAAATCCATTATGAATCGAATTTTGGCGCTTATCAAGTAATTAATAAATGATTGAGTTCGCCACAAACATTTTTTTTTTATTTTTGCATCTGATAATAATAATAATATAAGTTATCACTTAATTAAGGAAATGCTCAATGCTTACCTAAATTGTGAGGTATACGAAATTTTAAGAGTTAATTTCAAAGAAGAGATTATTTTTGTGATCAAAATCTTAAAATATTACCTAGTGTTATTTGCATTTAAATGCAGCTGCCATGAAATCAATATAAAACCAGATTTCACAGTGATTAACTTTCACCAAAAAGAAGAAAAGTAAAAAAGGGGTTGTTCTTTAGTCTGCTGCGTGGCTACGTTAGAGTATTAAAGTAATCTCATTATCAAAACCTATCCTATTGAAAATTCTATGTGAGATTTCTCTAAAAATTTGAAGAGTAACGAGAAATTTTGTTTCTTTCAAAGGTGTTTGCTGAATCTTATACGGACTGTATCCAGTATTAGATATATATTTTTTGTTTATTTTATTTGTTTAAAACTTTACTTTATTCTAAGTAAGTCTTAGTCAGGTCTTTAATTTAACTTTATGGCTTTGTCTTTAGAAGTTTTTAATAGATATTGACCCAAATCTATATAAATGAAGAATGATTCGATCTTCATTTCCATTGTAAAGCAAAGGATGTTAAACATTTAAAAATAATATAGCGAATTTACTTTCAAAAAGTCTTTAGATAATGACCAATATGGTAGATCAGCCGATATGTATCGTTTGAAGAGCTTCAACCGTTATTACTGACAGCACACTTTAACGAAGATCCTCAACTATTTACCGAATTATTTGAAAACGTAAACCAAAGTTTCATTTGGCTTTCAACTTATCATTTTATTCAGTCTAGTATTTTCACAGCCTTATACCGTGTTGAGCTCAATGGGTTTGCAGTGGGTGGGGATTGAACGATGTGGGGTGGGGTAGGGTGTAAGAGCGCGGCTTAAGGCTGGCAACTGAGCGAAAGAGAAGTCTCAGCGTCAACAGCAGGAGCAGCATCAGGAGAAGCATCAGGATGAGCTGTGAGCTCAGTGCTCTGTATAAGTGCCTCATGCATTGTTGTTGTTAGCATCTCGCCTGCCAGCTTTAGACTTCGTTTTAGTGCGTCTGTATTGTGTATCTATGCATGTATGTGTGTGTGTGTTAGTGTGTCTGGGTGTTGGGTGTCTGCCAGTATTCAGCAGCAACAGCACAAAACAAAATCTAGTGAACTTCATAGGGATTAGCCTGCACGAAAGCAACAGATTTAAAAGCTTTCGCTCTGCTTTTTAAGTTCATTTGTGCGCTTTGTTGTTGTAGTTGTGTCTGTTTGTGTGTCTGTAGTTGTTGGCTGGTGTTTGCCTTTGTTGACAAATGCGACTTGACAGTTGGTATGTGGTGTGGCAAATCCCTTCCGTCTGCCGGTTCTTCTCAGGGTTCTCTTACAATGAGAACAACTTGTACACCAAACCAATGACTCCATTGCCCATGTTCATCTGACCGTTCTCCATTTATCCCACTTCACTCACTCACTAACTGACCACAATAACAGTTCACACATTTATAGTTTTAAATCCTTATTTCGTACTTAATTCTTATTAGCCAAGAAACTACACTTTCGTAAAACTCAAGTGATATCGAATATCAAAAAACCGGCGCGTAAATTTCAACACTGACTAAAACCAAAACACAGTCAAGAGCTACGTGAAAACAACCAACCTTCTTCCAGCATGTTTGGCACCAAACTGAAAACGGAAACGGAAAATACTCTCTCGGTACGTTTTGGCGCCCCCATGCAAAGCAACAAACACACACATACACACACACAGATACAGAGAGAAACAAAAGCAAACTCACAGATGATAGCAACATGTGGCAGTGGCAATGGCAATACTCTCTCTCAAACACACACACACTCAAAGATAAATAATCTCTCTCTCTCTCTGTTTGGTATTCTCGCTCTCTTGCTCAGTGTTGCTGTCGGTCGTTCGGTCGGTTGGTCTGGCCCCGCATTACGCTTATCAAAGTATATCTCAGGGATTATACGAAATGAATGGAATTAAGGATTAATTTCCAAGGGATGTCATTTCGTTTTGGGATAATGCTATGTGTGTGTGTGTCTGTGTGTGTGTGTGTTTGTGTTTCTGAATGTATGTATGTGTGTGTTGGTGCTGGCAACAGCTTAAGATATAATGGATTCAGGTTCACAGTTGCCGTCGCCGTTTTTATTTTATTTTTTTTTTTTTTTTTTGGGGGGTTATAAAAATATATACATTTGGAAGTTTTTATAATGCCAAAGCGAGTTAGAGGATGAATTGTAATAGAAAAACTCACGGAAATTCCAAATTCCCTCCCCCAACAAAAAAAGTGAACTTAAAATCATTATTATAATTAAGACAGTAATTAGATATGGGTTAAAAAACATACCTAGCTATTCTTATATGATCAATTGTATTTTGAATTTCGATTTTAAGAGATATCCTTTATAATTGTGTATTTAATTTCAAAGAAATATCTTTAATAATTATTCAGTATCTTTAATAATACTTCAAATAGGTCGTAATCTAACCAGTTTTAATAATTATCTCCATTCATTAATTAACGAGGTGATTCAAATATCTAATTCATCATATTTATTTGTGTATAGAATTAACAAGAACTCATTGAAGAATCCCTACAACTTTTGTAAAATAACTGTATCAATTTGGATGTTGATCAAATGTACTTATTGGTGTGTTAATATAATAATAATTATTTTTCCTTAGCGACCCCTGTTAACCGCAGGCATGAATTTTCGCCAACTACGCCCCTGTTCATTATAATACCAAACGATCCATAAAACGAAGAGTTAAATCCGAAATAATAATCCCGCACGAAATTAAATCCCTCGCCCACACAGCCAAAACCCCAGTCAGCCGACATCCCCCTAACCCTCCTTCTCACCATCACTGAATATCCCCTCTCACACTCTTTTTCTCTCTCGCTGGCTCAACTCTGTTTGCATGGAGGAAAAAAAAGTTAATCTCCCCAACAGCAGCAGCGGCAGCGGCTACGAAGGGGAGCAACGAGAGACCTGTCACTGTGCGTGCTGCGGCAGAGCTGTAGTAGACGCTGTGTGTGGCCCCCACCACCAGCTTGCCCACTGCCCCCTTCACCCTTCCTGTGACCCTCGCGGTCTACATTCAAAAACTCCATGCTTTTGGGCCGATTTTGGCTGCAGTTTGCCGAAGCCTCTGTTGCCGTCGCTGTCGCTGTCGGCCTCTGCCGGTTTAAGGATTAACACAGACAGAAATACACAAGCAAGCCAGCTAGCACACACATACACGCACATGCTAAGGAGAGCGGTAAGGGGCTGGGAGTTGGGGAACTGACATGAAGCAAAATAAAGCACACGCAATGCCCAGAGCACAAAATCGTTGGGATTAATGCGGGATCTACTTTATTGCGAAAATATGCTCGCCAGCCGCTGCTACTGTGGACGAAGAGAGAGAGAGTGAGAGAGAGCGAAAGAGATGCGAGAGACAGGGAGAGAGATTGAGTGAATGAAGCGGGGGATAGAGTGCGAGGTAGAGGATTTGATGATTTGGCATGACATTGGACAGCTCGCCGCTTGTTGTTCTTGTTGTTGTTGCTGGCTCCTCTGCGCGAATGTTTTTGCTGTTGTTGTTGTGTGTTGGGCATTCCAGTGACTTAAACGTATTGGGATTACGTTGCGTATGATTCATATGAAGGCTAAAACAACAAAGCAAAACCCAACCAGCAACAGCAATAACAACAACAACAACAATTCCAATTCCATTTATGTATGTATGTATGTATGCTGCAATCTGGTAAGGGGAATGGGGAGTAAGCAGGGGTGGGAGAGAGGAGAAAGGCATTGAAACGGATTACAGCTCAGCCAAAAGCCTTTTCGCCTGCCCCCTCTTCCCCACCCACACCCCAATTGTACGTATGTATGTGTGTGTGTGCAGGCACACAAATTGAAAATGACCGAATGGCCAGTCTGACTACCCCACATCCACACAGCCTGCCAATATGGTGGCACCCTGGATAATCCTCTTGGCGATCAATAAAGCCTTGCCCATAAATACACTAAAAAAAATTCCAAAATATGCAAATGAAACTAACAAACAAAAGGACTAAACCACTTTAAATGGATCTCAGAGAGCGACAGAGAGAGAAATTAGGTATATTATAATCAATTTCTCATTGATTTCGCTCAGTGCATGGATTTTTGCCAAAACACACTCAACTGAACTCAACTGACTGGGAAAATTGTCTATGTGAAGCTAAGGCCAAGTTCCAGACAGTGCAGTTTGGCATGTGATGGGATTGGTATTGGGATTAGGCATCCCCAAGGCTCAGAGAGGCTCATGGGTTTGGGGGTAAAACTCTGCCAGGCCATGTCTGCCAGAGCTCAATACTAACTCACCTGATATACACACACTCACATTAGCTGGCGGCCTAATCCCAACATAGCAAAAGCACTTCAAAAGCAAAGACAAAAAGAACAAAAAAACACACACACACACACACACACACACACACAAAATGCAAAAGCAAAACCAGGCACGAAAACAAAAGCTTAAGGTGGCACTGAAATGTTCCTCCTTCTTATGCCTGCCTGCCTGCTGCTGGAAACGTGAAACTTCTCTTCTTCATTTGTGTCTGATGGGATTAGAGGCAAAGCCAGATAAAGGGATAAAGGATTCGGCAGTTTTGTGCAAGTTTCTTTTGGCGCCAAAAACTCGCATGCAAAACAGAGAAGAGAAGACTACAGGCAGACAGACAGAGTTAGAGAGAGAAAAAGAGGGAAGAGTTAAAAATGTTTGCCGGATTCGTGGGTTCGGGTTTTGAGTTCGGGTTCAGGGTTCCAGAGGTCGGGGATAAGTCGCAAAACTTGATGCTTTCGCTTAATGTCCTTGAGTTTTGTAGTGGTTGCTCGATGCCGACGATGACGATGATGATGATGATGAGGATGGGGATGATGATGATTTTGTTTTCGCCTGCGGATTATAAACGTCCTTGTGCAGCCAGCCACTCGCAATACGAATTCGTTGTTTGGCGAGCTTAGGGATTTTCCTAATACCCTTAATACCCTTTATAGACGAAACTGAACTCCGTTGCGTGTATGGTGTGAATGGGAGGGAAATGCCGTAAACAGTCTCTATAGACCCTTAATTACATACCCCCATCTCGTTCTCGCTCTTGCCATCTCCCCTTTAATATGATTGAGTAATCAAATTACAATGATATAAAATATTGGTAATATGTTTGCTCTTTAAAAAGGTCTTTACATTAACTGGTATTTGAAACGGCAAAACTTTTGCCTTAATTTAAATTCTAATAAACATTTTCACTTAATCCTTTGCCTAATTACAAGTTTTGCTTGAATGAAACCAAAATATAATTCCACTTGTGTATTAATACGCCCAAAATTACCCACACATATACACACATTCAGCACTAGCGATTATTTGTGTAAGTTAACATAAGTGATTTATGGCATTTAGTTTTGTTGTTCTAAATAATACTTTGTATTTCTCACTGGCGTTTTAAACTATCTTGATAATCACGTGGCAAAGACTGTGGCAGCTGCTAGAGACAAAGTTTCGTCCTCATCCTCATCCACATTCACATCCTCATCCCTCTTCTAGTTAAAATTTTGAATCGAAATCGAAAATGGAGCCAGGAGCCAGAGTTGGAATCCAGAAACCAGGACCTAGAGCTTGGTCCATATGCTTGTTGTGCTCAACGAAGACTTTAAGCCGTTCGTAATGCGGCCCAGTTGAGTTTATGCACAACACACACACACACGCACAATGAAAAGGTGGCCCAATAGGATACGATTGCGGATGTGGATGCGGATGCGGATGGCGTATGGTCTGGCAGAAGGGCAGATGAGCCTGAGCAGGTTGGTTGCGTTCGTTGTTTTCGATTCGATGCGATTCGATTTGCTGTTTATGTGGCAAACATTTAAATCCTTAAAATTTGTAGTAGTTTCTCTGTGTGCGTAGGATAAAGTGTTTGAAATGGAAATGGCGAATTGAAATGGGCATGGACTCTATAACTATGAGGAGTAGAAGCTGAAGGGATTGCAAGCAGCATTGTGAAGAAAGGAGAACATGGAGTGGAGTAGATAAACTCTAGTTTTCCTACTGCAACTTCACTCAAAACTTTACACTGTGCCAAAAGAATGCACAAAAATCTTGATTTTTTTTTAGAAGGAAGAGAAATACTTAAATCTCAACAAATAAATCGCTCTTGAGATAACAATTTTGAACTTAATCCGTCTAAATAATAATTTCAGTTGTATGATCCTAATTCCCATCTCTTAAATGAGTTTCCATGTACTACTTCCTATTTGAACAATTCGTTAAACATAAGGATATTTTAGGGTTTCTATATCATCAGATATTAGAGGTGAAGTAGTGGTTTCGATTCTAAATTAATAAATTGAAACGCAAGTAATGCCCATTTCGAAACAACTTTTTTGACTTGATCGCATAAGCATTTATATCTTTCGTTTTCTTATCATATCGGGCTTAATAGCTTAAAGATAATATATGGTACAAAAAGGGGCTCATAAATATCTATTAAAGCAAATTTCTCTCAGTGTGGCTCAGGCTGTTGGCTTAACTCAATCAGCATCACCTGCACAACAACATGTGCTCGGCTCTAGGTCCTGTTAGTATTTTTTTTTTTTTTGTTTGAAAGAGGGGATGTGGGAGGCTGTTTTTGTTTTTGTTTCCCAAATCCCTTTTTGCTTATAATTCGAAAATGTTGCCACCACCCCACAATCATCTTTCGTACCCTGCTGCTGCTGCTGCTTCACCTTGTTCTCCTCATCTTCATCCTGTTGCTTTTGGCATTTATTTGAATTTGTATCTGAATCTGAAACTGAATCTACGTTTTGTGTCCAAACTTGCTGCTGGTTTTGGTGTATCTCTGTGTCACATGCACACACAGAGATTGGGCTCAACTCTCAGGGTCATTGAGGTTGAGTTGGGAAAGGGGGAGGATAGATCTTTCCCCCCTTTTTGCCAGTGGCTCCTCCTATCTCTGAATGCTCTGTGCATAACGCTTAACACTTAAGCTGCAACCAAATCAACCCAACCAAAGAACCACCCCGACTGGCCCATGTCTATCAACAACCCACAGCTTAGCCTTAGTAGAGCCCCAAGTCCATATGCACACACCCACACCAACACACACACACACACGCTCTTGAAAATGAAAATGGAGACCACAACTGCAGCTAGTCTTGTCTGTGATTACGACACTAGGACCACAAGTGGGAATCAAGTCGAACCAAATCGAGTTTCATATACGAAAATTATAATTTTTTTTGTAACGCTTGATTAACAAATGCAGAATTTATTTCAATCCAAGTCCATCACATAAAGAACGAGATTTAAAAGGATTTTTCCAGCATACATATATGTATATATGCATATGTGTATCCCTTTTGGTTTAATCCATTGCTTGAATGGGTTTTGGGCTTAGTTCAAAATAATCTCTAATACAACAAATGAAATAACACGAAACTGAATTCTCAATTTAAAGAGCTGCAGAGGCAACTTTAATCAGGAGGAAGCTCTTGGCAACCAAAACCGAAAACCAAACCAACTAATCCATATAAAGTTCGTTTGGCATTTAACACGTATTTCACATTTCACATACTAAATCTATGTATGTATATATATTTCTATATGTATTTGTACTTATTTGGTTCTTTGAGTCTGGGGCATTGATAATCTTGTTTAGTTCATCAATAGTTTTGTCTATAGGATTGTGTGTGTGTGTGTACTGAGGAAAACCTTTGTGTCCATGTCCGTGACCATGTCGATGTCGATGCCGATGCTTATGCTGAGATATATCAATGTATCTCTGTAGCTGTATCTGTGCACTTTATCTATCTATGTGCAAATGCTTACGCAACAGCTATTGAGCTATCTGGCAGATAGCAGATACACAGTATGCTAGAAGCATTCAAACAGAAGCCTTTTGCATACCTCACATATGTACATACATACATATGTATATATATATATATGTTTGTGTGTAGACCCAATCCACTCGAAACCACTAGCCTCTACGTTTGTTCCCTCTGCTTCCCCAAAAAACACTCCTCGTATATGCATCGAAATCCCCTGGATTAAGCATATGAAGCATTCATAACGTTTATTTTGTATTCAATGTGTCCCTCTCTATATCTGTGTATGTGCCACATGAGCAGCAGCAGCAGCAGCAACAAACAAACATTCGCATTTGGTTTCATACACATACATGAGGATTGAGTCAAGCCAGTCAAGAGGGGTTGAGGTGTGGCTGTGGGGCAGGCTCTGGGACTCCATGTCAACACACACTTGTGGAGCTACTACTATCCACTACGGGGCACGATGGTAAGAGCATTGAGGAGAGAACTCATGAGCGAGCGAAGGCGTAAACGGAAGGAAGCGTGCCAAGTTTGTTCCTTTTTTACTTTGTTTGCCTTTTGCTTTAAACTGCCCCTGTCCTACCGTACCGTACCTTTCCGCCCTACACGCTGCCCTTATTCTGCCCAGTTTGTCCTGTAACCTAAGCTGCCCTTATGTTCTGCTTTGCTGTGATTCATTGTGCAACAGGTGGCACAACACAGTCAACCGACACTAAGGTTATGACCAATTTATGCTTACATTTCACCAAATGTTAAATGGCACTCAAATTTCAAAGAGATAACCCACATCTATCGTACATTTTCAATTACATTAATAAATTTGATGTATTAATTTAGAAAATTAATTCAACTAGTGAGTTTAAAACTTAATGCATAAATTAAAGTGAATAAAATAAAAACTATAAAAGAAAACTATAAATGATTAACAAAAATCGATGTCCACTGTATCCCAAATTCAACTAGCAACAAAATAGTGTCTACATAAATAATTTAATTTAGATGATTCATGGATTATCGTTAAGACTTGTCAGTCCAGACACTGACCTTTTGCTGATCTGTCTTCTAATCAAACAGAACGACATGGTGTCTATTTGGACAACGAATTATCAATGACCAGGGGTCATTTTTCAACATAAGGAATTACACTTTATGTGCCTCATATACATATGTACATGGTTATAAACTTTAGTTTCAAACAGGGTAAAGAGTCATCTTAAGGCTTTTTTACGACTGAGACAAAGCAGATATACTCTTCAATATTAGAGTAAAGTGTTTACACGACTTGCATTTATTTTATTTAGTGTTCATTTGAAACGTTTAAGGGTTATCTAATGCTTTTTTTGGCAGTTGTAATATTAGAAAACCGATTTGCTCTTGAAAATACTAAACTAGAGATGGTCGAGTTAGATTTTTGAAATTTCCATGTGAAATTTTGTGAATCATAGTTATCTCCCTTCATTCTCTCACTCTTTCTCTCTCTCTCTCTCTTGTGTGTGTAATGTGTTTTGCAGCATATTTTGAGGATTTGCACGACAAAACTGAATGGTTATCGATTCAGAGGGGATGGAGTTGGATGCGGAGGCATTGGTATTGTTGTTATTATTGTCATTTAGCATTCGCATATTTCTCTCTATTGGTGTGTGTGTGTATTTGTTTTGTTGTAGCCGGCGGCTGTTTTGTGTGTGTGTGCGTGTTTATTTCGCCTAAGCTGCTCAGCGACGCAACACGATATTTATCCTGGTTCTGACCCGCCGTTTGTTCTCCTCTCCTCTCTATGCTCCTCATATGCCATCACCCTTTTACGGATTTTATTTTTGGTTCTATTTTTAATGTGCGCTCTCTCTCGCTCCTTCTCTCTATCATTTCAATGCGTTTCGTTTCATTTCGATTTATGCAACGTTTAGTATGCAAAATTTTCATACGTTAGCCTTAATAAATCCCCAAACGGCCGCACTTGTCAATATGCAAGCTGTCTACCCTAACCCCACCTTACTCCCCACCCACCGCCCATAGTCCCACTCGTCTAGCTGCAGCTGCAGTTTGCCAGTTGGCACCTATAAGCTTATGCACACATACACACACACGTGCGCTTTGGTCGGTCTCTCTCCTGCTCTCTCTCTTTCTCTCTATGTGTGTGTGTGTGTGTGTGCCTGTCGCGTTCTGCAATTGAAAATCACTGCGCCTTAGTTAACGACACGTTTGTGGATCAACGCGTACGTCCAAAAGAGTGAGGGGGAGAGAGAGTGAAAGCGGGAAGAGAGCAACGGAGGATAGACCCCGGCCAATTGACCCCCAACTCAATTGTCTCATTGTACGTTTTCTGTTGTTGTCAATGTTCGCTTTTTTGTTTTTTCGTTTTTTTTTATTTTTGGGGCCATCTCTTTGGAAAGTGGAGCAGGAGCATCAGCAACAACATCTGTCATAAGCCAGGCTAGGCCAGTGTGTGTCTGTGTGTGTGTGCTTGTTGTGTGTGCTTAAGGATTCAGAAATGTGCTTTGCATTCGATCGGTTATTATGCATATTGACAATTCTTTGAGGGAATTTTCCAAAAATTTCATTTGAAAATCCAGTTTCTAAAGTTATCCTATTGAGTGAAGGAACGAAACAAAAGTCTCACAAAGTTTTAGGTGTTGAAATTTTAACCGAAATTTAACGCTTATTGAAATTAGTAAGATGATGTAGCATACTTTAGGGAACTTTTAGTGGATATAAAGATATGTAGGATATGTAGATTTGTCTTTACTTACGATTTACTTTGCTAACATCGAAATCCCTGCGGGACTCTAGGGCCGGATGGCTGAGCAATTTTTCTGCCTGCTGCTGAGCCTGTTGGACATGTCCGACAGCCATGCCCAGAGCAGCTGGCGGTAGGCATGAAATGCTTCCAGTACGCTGCTGATCCTCACGTTCACGTTCACGCTCCCGATCACTTTTTGGTGTGGCGGCCAATGAGGCATTCTGACTAGAAGCCGCTGAGGAGGACAAAGTGGCTGCCACTGGGCCTCCCTCAACTGTGGAGGAGGATGATTGACCGTGCTGTGGCTGAGCATGCGAAGCTATTGGACTACTTTCAGCCGATCGACGACCAGCAGCTGATGCAGCTGATTCACCGCTTCCTGCACCTTGTTGTTGCTGCTGTTGTTGTTGTTGTTGTTGCTGGTGTTGATGTTGCTGCTGTTGATGATGATGTTGCATTTGCAATTGATTTAATTTTTCCTGAACTCCCTGCAAAGAGCCGCGCCGCGATGACGTCAAGTGTTCGTCGCCGAGATGGGGCGGGGATAGTGAATGCTCCTTTTTCACAGCCATGTCCAATGATTGGGGAGATTTGGCATTGGCATTGGCAGCAGCCACAACGGCTGCCGCATTTGCTGCCCGTGTCAAAGCCAAGGCCTGACTCTGCAACGAAAGAGAACAAAGATAGGAGAGGGGTAAGTAAGAGGGGGAGGGATTATAAATCACAACTTGTTGATTGTTCAATTTTCGTTTTGTGTTTGCTTAGCTAAAAGTGCTCAAGTGAAATTTGTTTTTGTGTATTTCATCAACAATCTCGAAATAGAAAACAACCCAAATTCATTTTATTGATTAAGTCAACAACAACACAATTGATCATGGAGCTGAAGTCTATGGATGGGTTGGGGGAGACTCTAGACCAAGAGCAAGACTAAGAGACCCAAAACCAGACAGAGACCAAAAACCCTGAAGTCTGGCAGGCGTTGATTTCTATTGATTTCCAACTGCCTTTGTTTGCTTTCTATAATTTGGCAAGTAATTTACTGCACAAATCGTGGCGAATCACGAAATTGTCTTTAATGATCTCTCTCTCGCTCTCCAAGCCCCCCACCAAAAGATGCCCAAGATCGTTGGCCAAGCGAAGCGTAACTAAATTAATGTGGCCTCTCTTCAGTCCATTAAAAATGAAATGAAAAAAGAAACAAAATGAAATCAAATGAAAAGTATTTAGAAAAAAAGGTTGAAAACTGGCGAAATTTTCAAGAAAGAACTGCATAAAAAAACTGAAATTCGAAACGGCATTTGACGATTAACGATGTGTTTATTAAGCGAACTAGTTCTATAGCCACTGAAAGTGGTAGGAACGAGTAGCGAAAGTGTTGGAATAATCGAAATGATTTAGTTAAATGTAGATATAGTTAAGAGATAGACAGTATTAAATTTTAAGCAAAAGGTAATTTGGAAAACTAAAAAGAATGATTTAAGTATGGAGATCCTTCTTAAAAAAGGCCATTACGTTGAACTAGTTCATTCTCTGGGGTTCTTAATGATTAACTTAATTACGAACATTAAAGAAACTAAACAAAGGCATCGTTAATAGCCTACGGGAGGTGGGTTTAAGGAGGAATACTTGTTCATTTTTATACCCCAAAACTTCATATATTTTAGTGAACTAGTTCTGTTGAGTTTTTTGTTCTAAAGTGAGTTTAAACTACTTTGTTAACCGCCTGAGAACTTAAACTCAATCAAAGAGACAGAGAATGGGATTCATTCGCAGATTTGGCCCACATAATTATAGCGTCTCGCTGTTTCTTTTGCCCGTTTGGGTATTTGTGATATGTTAGCTACCGTTTTTACCGTTTTTATACTGGCTGAGCACGCATGGAATTTCACAATTTTTTCGCATATATTCTTTTTTTTGTGAAGAGTAGCAAAAAATTATGGCATTGGTATTCGTTTTTTGGAGGTTGATCGCTGATCGTGCGGATAAACTTAAATCGAAGCCGAAGCCAATGTCTGGGTCTAAGCTTGGACTTGGCCAGTTGAAATCTCGCCTCTGGCTAGTATGTCTCCCGACCCCGAATCAAAAAAAAGAGGAAAAAAATAAAACATGTTCAGAAAACTTAATAAAGACCATGTAGGGATGGTGGGGGGTGGGGGAGGGGGAATACATCTTTCCACAGTAGCCACATCGAGTTAGCGATCAGCGACAGCAATAGCCATCGATCTTATGTTATAATCATCGTCAGAACCTCTCAGAGCAACGATTTAGGCCCGCAAAAATTCATTTACGCTTTAATCAATTTCATTCACTATGCACAAGAAGCCAATGGAGGAGAATCTCATGGAGTTTGCCTTAGGGGGGGAACCAGCCACTCAGTCAGCCATCCATCCATCCATCCATGCAGACACAGACATGTTACTCTTGGCAGCACAACCAGTTGGTCACTTTACCCCCTCTGCCTACCAGTCTTACATCTCCTTTTCATACTCCTCTCAATCGCCATGATTGTGGCTTCTGTTTTAGCTGGCCACATGTCAAAAAATTGACGAAAATTCGATCAAAAATTTTAATTGATCGCCCTGCAGTGATTCTTTTTGGAGTGATCGGTTGGTTGGTTGGTTCATTGGACGACTTCAACATAAAATTGATCTGGGCATAATTTTCAGTTTGCCCTCAAAAATCGAACGAACGAAACGGACTCGTGTTGTGATTATGTTAATAGAGGGGAGAGAGAGCAGTAGTATATAGTAGCCGTGTTTCCTCCCCAAAAACACATTGGAGGATCACTTTGGAGGATGTTCGGAGATGGAGATGGAGACGGCGCTCACTTCTGCCGGAAACTGTATTGCCAGCGGCCATAAAAATTGTGAAACAATCAAACAACACAAAGTTTCAATGGAAAGAAAGCTTGATGTGTGTGTAACACATGACGTTAATGAAAACGATTTGATCGGGAGGTCTACTACATGATCATCCTTTCTATGGCCATCGATTAATGAGAAGAATACTTGATCGATATCACAGAATCTGCTCTACTTTTGTGCCATCTTCTTGGCCTTCCCTTGGGCGGAAAGAGATATTTATCATTCTGTTCTGATTCGATCATCCGTTTGCTCATCGGTTAATATCTTTTCGCTGCTTCTTTTCATATTTTTCTTTTCGTTTTTTGAATATTAACCTGTCAAAGGCCATAATTGACAACGTTTAACTTTGTCTTTGTCTCGATTTATACATATATAAAAAAAAATTTACATTTTTATGGTTCAATAAAATAAATCAGAAGAGGTAGCAAAAAAATATGAAAAGATGAGGGCTTCGCGGTAAGTAATTGCAGCACATAATAATCTCGCATTTAATAATCCTCATTAAACAACAGCAAAATCATGTTGGCCCCGGCAACTCAGGAACAAGAAGACTATGGGAGTCCGACGGAGAGGGGGGAGTAGCAACAGTTTACACTAACAAATATCACCACCAGCATATGGACAAAGGCAACGGCTTCAGCATCGGCATCTCCAGCCTCCATCCTACAGCCTCATCATCATCATCAACGCATCACGGGGCTGATCGAAATTAGAGGGCTTCAGTGTTGAAGCATTTTTTCGGTACCTAACCGAGCAAAGACCAGGAAAAAAATTCCACCCAAAAATCAAAAATGATATAAGTATAAAACAAACCAAAAAAAAAAAAAACAGGGAAGCTGCTTGTTTTTTTTTTTTTGGTTGAGCATCAATCGATGGATGATATGACGAGCTGACGTTCGGGTTGACGTTTGCTTGTCGTCAATACGTCGCCTAATAACACGTCGCAACAGGTAGTCCCCAACCATCAAGCAGATCGGACAGATTGGACATTGGATCGGACACTGATCGTACTGAAGATACCCCCCTCTCACCGACTTCTTTGGTTTTTTTTTTTGGGGACTGTGCTTTGGAATTCCAGCAATTGCATGAAAAATATGAAATTAGTTTGGGACTTTTGGAAAAACAGTCCCGAAAAGAAAGAGAAGAGAGAGAGAGAGAGACTAAAGCTACTGCAAAGTTTTAATGTGTTTTAATCATCAAGTAGCTGTGCCTTCACTCCAATCCCCACTCCCCACCCCTTTGAGTAAATTGTTTTTTTATTATCACCAAAGCATCAAGGGATCGCATCTTGTGGCATCTCGTGGCTCTGTCATCCTTCTGATCCTTTTGCTCTGATGTATGTGGCACATTCCATTTGGGCTATAAATCGTTGTTGCGCCCTGGCACCATCGGATGGCGCTGTCTTGTCTTCTCTCCTTGTCCTTGGACAAATATCATTTGATTTTTACTTTATTTTTCTGTGCTTGTTGAAGAAGAGATTGTGTTTGCGTGATGGGAATAAATAAAATAATCGTATGTGATCATTGTCATCAAGATGGTGAGAATGATCACTGAAGGGGAACGCAAAAGTCGCAAACGCCTCAGTTAAATCAAGTTAAATTTAGTATTTATCTTTAGGTTAAACTAATTCTAATTTTGGGCCATCATTTGTCTCTTGTGTGTTGTGTGTCTTGTTCTTGTCATGTTCGACTGTCAGTAAGTGTTGATCACTGAACACTGATCTTAATCGTCTTTAAAACTTACAAAGAGCCCAAAGTAGTAACCACCTCCCACTCCATCACATTGACATTCTTGGCCGTCTGAGATTATGTCTGACTTGTGTCTTCTTGTATGTCATTTTGGTTTCTTTTTTCATTTTTTTTTTTTAGTTTTTGCCAGATACAACCAATGAAGATTCAGTTCCAGCTCCCGCAACGACACATTACCATTTCCATTGGTTGATTTCAGGTTTTTCTCTGTCTTCAGTGCTTCGTCTCTCGAATGTTATTAATTATCATCATCAGCATCAGCGGGAGGCGATCATCGTCGTCTTGTTGGCTCTGTTACCTCTTTTTTTCATCTTACTCTTGGAGTTGAAAATTCCCCAAGCGAGGAGTTGGAATTCGGCGCGTAGAAATATCATTCTCCCTCTGTATCTCTCTCTCATTGTCTCTGTGAGTCACTCAATCTGTTTTTGGTAATTTGTATGAGATATTTGGAATTTGTGCCCAAAAAGTTTTTCATCCATTTATGTCTCTGATTCTCTTGTTTATTCTCCTTCCTACTCTGTTCTGTTTCTGGTCATGTTTTCTTGTCCTTAACGAAATTGTGATTAAGTGTTTCAATATATAATGCAAGTGACGAAAGGCCAACCATGATGAGAAGAAGATGATGATGGAACGAACGAAAGGGACTATACTATAAAAATAATTAAAAATCAGCAAACGTTTTGAGTGCGAAAAAACGCCATTTAAAGATGCCACAAAGCCGAAGATAAGCAAAGACACAATACACACTACAGCAGCTGGGTGAGAAAGAGAGACAGAGAGAGAGAGAGAGAGAGAGGGATAGAGAGAGTGAGTTGGATTGAAACCGGTTGACAAAAATATGCGATCAAGTTGGAACGATAGCCAAGATCCAGCAGACGCATCAGACTTGAAGATCGAAGAATGTTTTACCAAATTACGCGATCGAGAAGCTTGTCCAACGGCTACCCAACTACGCGATCTCAAGACACTACCTCAGCAGCAGCAGCAGCCGCTCCAGCGACATTTAATTATATTTCATTTCATTTTATTTTACTGCCGCTCAAACTTGGAGCTGAAGCTGCTGCTGCTTCTTCTTCTCCTTCTGGTGGTTGTGGTGGTAAGGTTTTTGGTAGGTACTCGACGCATTAATGATGACTTTGCCCTGAATTGCCTGGGCATACACTCAATAATAACAATAATCATAAAGGGCAGCAGGCAGTTGCTGCAACATCAGCAGTAGCTGCAGCAACAGACAACAGGCAAATCGCCAATTGGCAATGGCATGTCCATGTCCATGTCCATGCCCCAAGATTCCCTCCCTCTTGATTATGCGCGCGCTCGTCGCACGTCTCTTCGACTGTTGCTTGGGCTCATTATTTCTACTCGTCCACGGCATTAATTTGAGATCATTGGGCTACTGGTCCTACGATGTCAAGAGATCCAGCAACCAGCAGGACAACATGATGCAGTAGCAGAAGAAACCGAAGGTGTCGAGTGCTTGAAATGTTTTAAATACAAAAATTAATAAAGCTCTCGCTCATGCTCTTCCTTGGTCTGCAATGTCTGACATTTTTCTTTCAATTACGCTCGGATCCAAGCAGAAAAGTTCAAGCATTGGTAAATTATTGACTTAACACTTAAACACGTAACAAGCGGGCAATCATAATAGGTCTATAGATATTTCCAATGATGCAGTTAAGATATTCTCTATCCCTCTTCCAAACCACGTTTGCATCGATAAACAAACACAATAGATGAGGTGCAATATCGATAAGTTTGATCGCATTTCTGTGGAAATCATTTATGTTGAAAGGCTTTATATATTATAAACTAGTCATAATTTTTGTGAAACTTCTAGTAAATTAATTGATTAACAATATTTGAATATCGATATTTTAAAGGCAAATATTGTTTAAGAAAGTAACAAATAATACGCCGAACACCTAAAAATACTTCTATTATAACGATGGACAGACATTTCTGTTGACAATGAGACTATAATAATTATCTTGTGGCAAAGAATAATGCTAATCCATAAAAACTCAAAGAGAGTTGAATATTCTTAACTAAGTTCATTACAAAACAGTTAAATTTACAATCCAGAAGTAATATCTGGAATACAGTGTTAACTTATGAATGCTTAGAATAAGATCCATAAAACAGTTTATTTCTAATTAAAAACCAACTTTAATGGGCGATGTCGTCATAAAGAAGCGTTGAGTATAGTTTTTAAATGAAAATTGCTTAAGTCTTGCAGCAAATAGAACAAATGACTACTTAATAAATAAAATGTGATACCGAGCAAATTAGGATTTTATTGTATCTAAAATAAATAACCTCTACCCTTACTTGTGGTTAAATGATGAAATATTTAAATTTATTCAATTTTATAAAGATCCATATCAACGAATCAAGATGGCCTCTGATTTTTTGAGAATAAAAAAGATTCGTAATGTTGTCTGACGTTTCATCTCTTATATACATATGTACATATGTAGTTGAAGATGTGTAGAAGAAAACTGTCGTCATCTTAAGCTTTGGCCCAACTGAACAATCTAACTGATTGCTTACAAATGAATCTCAATTAAAATTAATTCAAAACATGAACTGGGTATTATTTACCCGTTTGACAAAGTGACACAGGGAGACAGAGAGGGGAAAGAGACCCAAGTGTTGGGTTATATGGCATACCAACACCACAGATTGACACACATATCGAGTGGCAACTTCGACATGATGAGACAAATGGATCATCACTTGGCATATGGAGTGAGTTGAAAGTGACCACTGAGTGCTCAGTGGCTTCTTGTCTTTCAGTCTTTATGTGGTCTCCCCATAATGGCGGAGTAGCATCAATTAATTTGGTATTCGTGATTCTATTTAACATCGATTGACCTCAACAGATTAGTGAAAAGGAAAATATGTGTGCCCGTTGCTACTGATGAATGAACTTTGCTTTGGCAACAATCGAGCATTGTGGAGCATTCCTATGGAAATATTTCATGTGACGCAAATTGTCAAGTTTTTCTTGGTTTCATTTCGTTTGGGTTTGCGATTATATTTCACTTAATTTGTGTGGGCCTCCCCAAGCTCTTGCTTAATTGGTGCGATTTAATAAAATTCATTGACAATGATGGTCAACCCAATGCCTTAGCTCCCGCTTCTAGCCCAGCAAACCTCCTCCCAACAGCCCCAAACATTTGGTTATGCATCAATTTCTTTCGGGGTGTCGATTAGGCGAAGAGGCTCTCACACAGATATCACATCACTTGATTGATCAATGAGCACGGGCCAATTGGTTTCAAATTTTTCTTTTTTGTTGTTTTTAGAATTTGCATGAATCTCGGCAGAGGGTAGCGATGAGTGATATCGATCAATTGATCAGTTTGTTGTTTTTTGCTTACTTATTTCTTCGATTGATTGATTAAATGAAATATTTGTTGTGCTATATAGAGAAGTGATGATTATATAAGTCACTCTATTGGCAATAAGTTGGTCAGGGTTGTTGATCATCATCATCGTTGTCGTCGTCGACAGGATTCATCCCTTGGGAAGTCAGTTTTGCTCTTTCTCATAAATTGCTTGCTGCTCATTTGGCCATGACAAAATTGTGTCCCTTCTTCTTAGTTCTTTCTAACTTTTAACCTATTTAATTGACTTATAATTGGAGTAACCCACACATATCCAGAGACACGCCAGAGCATAGGGAAAAGGCTCTCAGACAAAGCCAGACCCAGAGACCCAGGCAGAGTACATTTAGCATCTGTGTAACTAATAATTTTTGTTTTATTTCAAGGAATTCCTCAAGCGCAACACTAAATTCGAAAAAAAGGATCGCAATGTTTTGTTGTTGAGAGGGGGGCGCTAAAGTTACAGTTGAACGAGTTTCTCTGGATATGAAGAAGGGGACAGACAAAAAAGGAAATTATGTATGCCGCCCGCCATGTTGAACTTGAAATTGTTGTTATTTAGCATTCGGTATTTGGCATTGGCAAGGGCACCTAAATAGTTACATACATATGTATATGCATGATGACGACGATGATGACAAAACGGTATAAAAGTCAATTGAGAACGGGGGTTGCTTTCAGGTATGTCATTTTGCTTTCTATTGTCAGCTGTTTCACTTGCATTTTGAAAAGAAAAACTCAGTTTTCAACACTTGCACACAGAATGGTGACCCCGACTACAACAAGAAAGTTAAAAATGACGTTCTCACACAAAATTCAACGAAATCATTAAATGTAAGTAAATTGGTGACCCCGACGTCAAGTTAGGGCAAAGAAAAATGTTTGAAAAAAACTGCATTTACAACATCATCAGTTGTCGTCGTCATCATTATCGACATCGTCACTTTGCGTGCTTGACACTAACCCGAGCAAACCAAACCAACCAACCAGTCAGCCAACAACAAATCAATTCTAAAGGCCCCACCACATGCTGCCCCAAACCCAGTCACTCAGTTGGCCCGGCCATTGGCAATAGGTGGCTCGCATGTCACTCGGTTGTGGCAGCTTATCGGTGTCGTCGCTTTTTGTTATTTTCCATGCTTTGCCTCAACTTTTGGCTTGGCTAAACTTTGCGTGTTAGCTAAAACCTAATCCAAATGCAGGTTACATGATGATGGTGATGGGATGGGATGAGATGGGGAATTTTGAAATGCGAGAATAGAGAAGGTACACGCCATGTCAAACTAATCTCGATGGTTGCGATGTGTTGCGCCATTTAGTGAAATGAAAAACCTCAGTTAGAACTAATTAGAGATAGAGGGGTGGGAGAGTTAGAGGTAATCGAGGAGATCAAGAGATGGCAAGAGGGGGAAACGTGAGCTCAGGAAGTTGTCAACGTTTTGCTATAAGTTTCGTCATTCGTTGTGTTTCTTGGGATCTCTCATGAAAATGCGCTTATGTCGGATTATCCCATAATTTATGTTTGCTCTGGCAATACAATGGATTTGCCTTTAGCCTTAGTCAAAGAAAGACACACACACATACACACATACAAATACTTGCACACACTCATACAACTAATTGCCTTGATCATTATAGCGAGACTCACATTGGAGGCTAATGACAATGAAATGCGACAGCAGGCAAAACAGGGGCAGATGACAAAATATACACAAAACAAGAAGAACAAGAACAAGAATTGTGTCATTCGATTGCCCAAGGATCGGACAACAAAAAAAAAAATAAGAGAAGGAAGCAAGGTGAGTAAAGTGAGGAGACTATAGACCGAAGACCGGAGACCGGAGCAACCGGAAGCGTAATCGAGCTAAACGAATGCCGTCGGGGAAGTGAGCAATGTGCGTATGTGTGTGTGTGTGGGTTAACCCATTGTGAAAAAAGAAATAAAAAATTGAGCGGGAAGCTAAGGAAAAACACCCAGAGGAAATTCAGGCAGAAAAACGTTACAAAAAACAAGAAGCGTAAAACCAAGAGGAAACCAAGGGAGAAACTTAAGTTTCCCCCCGTTTGCTGACCAGCTCAGACGCAGGTGAGGGAAAGAGAGAGTGCGAGAGAGAGAGAGAGGAAGGATAGAAATTCTATGAAAAGTTCAACTAATTACTTCCGTCAAAATTTCTGCATAAAAATAAAGACATCTAACATCGACAAAATGTCTCGAAAAATATTTAAGTAATACCTTTTGAAAAATGTCGCACAAAAATGCATAATGCACGAACAAAATTTTTCGCATTTTCCTGAAAAACTATTTTCAACGGGCCCTCAAAAATCCATAAAAACCAAAAAAAAAAAAAGAAATACAAACCGAAAACGAAACCATCTATATACATACATAGTTAGTCTTTAATAGTTTCAACATGTCAGCTATATGCATACGCGAGAGGGCGAAAGAGAGAGAACTAGAGAGACAATTAGGCAATAAAATTAATTCACACCAAGAAAAACGCATTAAACACGAGTCGAAACACAGAAGTCGACGAATGGCATAGCAATGTGCCATTTGGTTGAAGTTGGAAAAACATTTTCGCACGCATAACTCGAAGTCAGCCAGAACTCTTCTGCAACTCTGCAACTCATCCAATGCCCACATTTTGCCCCACCTTTTCGCCCCTTTCCCCCATAATGCAACTGCAACTCATTCCTTATTTGATGGCTCGTGTTCTCGTTGACAGTTGATGGGGTTTTCTGCCCCGGCCTCTCCCCTTTCTTCCTCCTCCCTTCGATGTATTAGTTGATTTTTTAATTGTTCTTTTATGCTCTACCTTGGCTAGAGACAGCCGCACACAGAGATGTGGAGAGATGGGGAAAGGTCTTGGCGAATCGATCGCAGGCAAATACGCCTATAGGCAAATAATTAAACCAACCGACTGTCAACAAATGCATCAAATCATTATTCACAATTGCAAAAAACAAATAAGAGAAATCACAGACACTTTTTCTGGCCCTTTTTACTGCAACCAGCCAACACTCAGACTGACTTTAGCTGGTTTATGATTTCAGGAAGTTTGACGCCACCACTAAAACGGAAAACATTTAAGCAAAAAAAGAAAAATGAGATAGACATCGGCAAGATAGACTTTTACTAGACGATTTGATGATTATTAGACAGTGAACAAAATGTATAGGAAATTCAACCGTTCATTCAAGTTAAGTGTATAGGAAATGTAAAACTAAAAAAAATATTAAATATTAATGGCAACTCATGCTGATCTTTGCATTTATTTCAGGGGAAAGATCTCCTTCAAAATTGTCCCTTTCAGTCATATTTCCATGTTTTGTTTTCACCTGTCATTCACTTGTAAGACAGGACCAATTTTACATATTTTACTCAAATTTTTAAGCTTTAAAAAACAAAGTTTTGTATAAATTTTAACTTGTATCAGATTATTGTAAAGCTTAAGAAAATGAAATGAAAGGAGTTTTAAGTGTTTCTTTCATCTTTGCTAATATTCAGTTTTTGTATAGAGAATATATAGTATAGTAAAAAATAAAAATAGTTTAAAAAATGTAATTAGAATTTTTGCTATTATTCATTTTCTTTGATTGCTAAATGGTGATTCTTTGGCAAATGTAAACTATGTCAAATATGCTTGACCAATTAAATATTTTTTTTGTGGTTGCAATTGAGAATTTTTGTTCGAAATTACATATTGGTATGGGTAAGAGACTGAATTGTGTAACTTTCTGTTGCTTATCAGATATATTTTTGCATCCCCCTGCAAAGGCCACGTGCTGCTGACAAAGAAAGGAGAGAGCGGGAAGGAAAGACGAATGGCTGCAGCAGAAACAGTTGCAAATCATCAACAATTCGATGGGGGGCACACGTCAAGAAGTTCTCGTCTTCCTGTACTCGAGTTTCACTTTCAGTACCAGGACACAGGACATAAAAGTAAGTAGGCCAGGACAACAGAAGTCTCTTTGCGCCTGCTGCTGCTGCTAGTCAACAAATTGAGGGTGCTGAGCCCACACATCCGATGTGAGTGTGTGTGTGTGTGTGCTCTGATATGATAATCTCCAAATCGAGAGCTCGCACCTCATTTGCTCAGAAGAAGCAGCAGCAGCAGCGAGGGAATTGTCTTGAGGGGCCTTCATTGTATGCCTAAAGAGAACGCTTCCTGTCTCGGCAATAAAAAAAGAAAGAAAAAAAACGAAACGAAAGAAAAACGGGAACCAGGTCGCTGTTCTTGGTCTTGGTCTGACAAAGGGCTGGCTGCAGAGCCAGTACGTCATTTGGTCTTATCATTAACAACTTTTGTTTTTTTTTTTTTTTGCTGGTTTATCGCCCGCCTGAGATCTGCTCGACATGTTCTCCCCTCCTAGCCAAAGCTAAAGTGGCGGGAGCAGCAAAAAAAAAAGTGAAAACAAAAGAGGCCTAATAAAATGCCCAGCAAACAGCGACGACGAAGGAAGTGACCTATCACAATTTTGGAGCAAAACATTTTAATTGGTCTATCTCATCATCATCATCGTCGTCGTCGTCGTCATACTCATCAGCATTGTGTGGTTATACTCCCCCACCCCAAAGTCCTGCTGTAGCTCTTCCTTTGGCTGATGCTGATCTAATCAAGCTTCGTTAAAGCTAACGGTAAAAGGCTCACTCGCTAAAAGTTCGCCTTTGATGTGACACATGTGTGTGTATGTCCTTTTTCGATATCCTGTCTGTCTGTCTAGAAAATGGGTTTTTTTCTCTCCTACTTTCTCTCTTTCGCTCTTTCTCTATGTTTTTGTTCTGTGTTTAGGCAAAAGCCACAGAAAATTAAGTTAACTTCCTGTCTGCTCGCTCTATCGCTAATAGCAAATTAATAAGAGCTTCCGGTCAATTTCTGCGGTTGTATTTGTCTCTAATTTTTTGCCTTTTCCTTTGCCTTTGTCTGTGCCTGTGAGTTTGTGTGTGTGTGTGTGTGTGGTGGGTGTAACTTGGACTGCCCACGTCTGACTCTGACTATAACTTCCATGCCGACTTCAATTGCCAGACGACTTTGACTCCCGCGACAGCTGTGACTGCATTTGGCGCCTGCCCTTGACACACATAAGTCAACCAGCCAAACCAACCAGAGAGACCAGGTACACGGGCAAGACAAGGTGAGTCGTTTGTTCTCGCATCCTTTTCCACTTGACTACGCGCTCCTTTGTACTTCTTCGTGGCCGTAAAGTCAACTCAGCTGTCTTGCAGTTACATGAAGAAGTGCATGGCAAATGCAGTTGCATTTTGCAGTAGTTCTTGTTATCTAAGTAGGGCTCTCGGTTATCTACCAACAGGCAACAACCGACTTCCTGCCCCTTAGGCACAAGCTAAAGGTTCTGGTTACTTGCCAAAATAAAAAACAAGACACCAACGCACAAGGCAACTGCAGTTACACAAGGTCCTGCTTGGCTGATTCCGCACAAATACACAGCTGTTCGATTCCAATGAAAATCTTCACAGAGTGACTGAAAAAGTGAAATCGCTTACAAGGGTAACACTTGGTGACCCCGACGAGGTGACTAAAATAATTAGGCCATACACTTTTCTCTTATAAGTTGTAGTAACTGAAGAGAAGGCCCTTCTAGTTTAAAACGAGAATCCAAGTAGGAAACTTAAGATCAATCTTAAGCCATAGTTAAGATCTACTTGTAACTGCTGCCCCATTCTCTTCAATAGGAAAACATTTGTCGATCTTTTGGCGCAGACATGGCTGCTAAAGTCGACGAGATGCTACAAGTTACGCCCCGTTTCCTCTAGGGGGGTATTTTTCACATTTTTAGCTTAATTGCATTGGCTGGCTGCAGCACGTACGCTACCTAAGAGGCAATTGTTTATCTTACGCTCGTCTGGCTCACGTGCAGCAAGTTGCAAACTGCAAAAACCTGCAACTGGTATTCCTCCACTTAATAGATGCAACACACATTCACTTGGGTTACTAGTCTTGGGGCAGGGAAGGGCGCAGGCAACTTGACCAAAAGCCAAATGGGGGAGTGGCGGCCAGACCCATACCAACACACACACACACACACACAAACACATAAGACACACACACAGTGAGATTCAGACATAGAGCTAGTCCACAAGCTGTGTTGTGTTTGTGTTTTGGCTTGTTAAGTTTAAGATTGTTTGATATTACCATCTCCCTACTCCCCACACAATTTCTAGATGGCAAAACATTCTCTTGTCCATTTAGTGGTGCAACGTGTTGCTGTTACGAGGCTTTCGGCGCTAAAAGACATGTTTTCAATTATGATTGCTGGCGTGTCTTATTAATTACAAACTATCAAGCGATAGACCAGCATTTAGTTCAAAACATTTAGCCCATCAAGGGCGGAATTAGGCCTTCTCTCAAAACGCTCTGCATATATGTTTAATTGTCCATTGCGAGTCACACATTTGGATAGGACCTGCAAACCAGAATGCAAATGGTTCACATGCAAATTGTTGAAGCATAAAACCAATAAAAAGACAGGACATGCTATCAGGACAAACTTGAATAACTTGCGGTTAGCTATAAAAAAGGAAAAACAAAAACTTTCTAGTCAATTAAATGTGAAGCAAATGAAAAGAAAGGGAGGGAGGACATCAACAGAGAGTACAAACTATGATATATGTACATACATATATGTATATCATACATGATCCTTATAAATTTTCAGTAAAAACCTCTTAAAGAGTTTTCTGCCTAATCAACCAAACAAATTTGTAATACTCTAAACTTGGAAATGAGGGAACCATTGATAATTTCATCAAATATTTTTAATTCATGACTTCAGAGTGTTTAATTTATAAGCCTAAACCATTCAAAAAAAATCGCTGCGTAATTCTTATAAGGTCATTATTTTTCCCCGTTTCCCTGATAGGTTCAGTTTAACCTCCAAATATGTTTCCCCTATTTACTTAACTTTACTGAACTCAACACACACACACAAAGAAATGTGATTATTGTTTAATTGTGTGTTTAATCAATCAAACTGTTGCTTCACTTCTCTCCTCCCTTAACTCTTCAGTTAAAAAGCACTTTATTCATAACTGTTGAGGTTAAAGGTAAAATATTATTTATCATACATATATATGTATGTAGGTAAAGCATTTACACAATTCTTGTTAAGTTTTTAACCCTTCTTCTATATAACACTTTCGATCGTTTTTGGGTGGTTATCTTTTTTTATGATTTCTAGGTGTTTTTTTTCGATTTTGTTGTTGTTGTTGTTGTTGGTCAAATGCCTGTAGGTTCTCGATTAGATTAATAGAACTGTCCATTTGTGATAAAATAGGCAAAACATTCAATAATTTGGTTTTCTTTTAGATATACTCGTAGAGGAACTTGCGTGTCCGTGTGTCCATGTGTCGGCAACACGCTTAAAAGAGAATTGATTAGATTTGGATAAAAGTCGGCCCCACTTTCATGATAGATTAAACTGGTATGTGACGATCATTTATGATCTACATAGAAATACAAGGAGAAAGAGAGAGAACGAATGACTTATATTACTTAATTGTTGTCCAGGCATGTATTAGTTTGTTAGTTAGTTGGTGTCTGTGTTTTAGATGTCTTAGAAAATTGCCGGTAAATGCGATAACTGGATTAGCTAGCGATCTGGCTATCGATGAAATAAATGGCTAATTTGCATTGGGGCAAGTGCAAGTCAACTGGAAACTAATCCTATAGAGTCATGGCATTTCCTTTCGCCATTAGAGGTAACACAGCTAAAGTCACTTCCTGAGATCGTCACCAAGACATTGTGTGTGTGTGTGTCTCTGCTAATGTGTGACTTTTGCTGTGTTTTTTCAACGACATTAATTTAATGTATGTCTCGATGTCTCTCGGTGTGTTTGTGTGTGTGTGTGTGTGTGTGGATCTTAAGCCGGATTTAGTTAAGCAGCTCAGCGATCGACTACAACTCTACGGCAAACGACTTTGTCGTCGTCGTCGTCGACGTCGACGACGATGAGACTTTGGTCACATTTTGTGTTGGGCCTCAATGCTTAGGAAATATAATCTCTTTTGTCGATGCTGATGCTGGCATGATCGCCGCTTACTGCTCACTGGTTACTGGTTACTGGTGGTTAGTTGGTTGCCACGCCATCATCAACAACAACCTGTGGTTCGGAGTACATTGTAGTAGATATTGATATGGTCTCTCCGCCCTCCTACTCCTCCTCCTCCTCCTCCTGCCTCTTTCTTTCTTTTTTATAATGTGTGGCACATTAGTTAGCAGTTAATACGTTTAAATAAGACGAGGTTACCGACATCTCTACGGACTGTGACTGCGACTGGGGGAAGGAGGGGTAAGACTTAGTCCGGTGGCTGCTATTAATGAACGACAAAAATATGTTGAGGCGTATTTAGTTTTAAAGCCGATTGCCGCTGTGACTTGTAGAAATTATCATTGTTGTGTGTCCCTCCCCGCCCCTCTTCACCCTCTCTCTTCGAATGATTGGTGAGACTTATGATTTTCTACGCCAAACCGAAATGAAATCAAATAAATCTTTCAACAGCAAAAAAAACAGCAAAGATAAATAGCTAAAGTCACTACACCAAATTACTAAGGTCTATGTGAAAATAAAAGAATATGTAACTAAATACCCAAAAATAGATAGAAATATCCAAAAGTAATATATTTCCAATTTATTTTTCCAGATTTTGGTGTATCAACAAGAGCTAAAGTTTATAGGCTATATAGTTTCATAAATATTCACTTGTTCTGAGGTTGGGGAAGCATTCTCGAAATTCTCAAAAAAGAAAACCCACTTGTCATAATTTTTGAAAATAAACAACACACACACAGAAATTAAGTCTAAGAGAATTTATGTGGATATGGATTTATATCTTGTGATATATAAATAGTTTTTTTGTCGAATTGTGCTGAGGAGAATCGGACTAAGATGAAGGAGGGTGATGATGATGATGAGTTTTCTTTTTTCAAAATATGAACAAGCCAAATCCACTAATTAAGAAACATGCAACCAAAACAGAAGGTGACAATCTCTTGTGTCTGGAGGAGATCGAAAGGGAGGAGGAGGAGTAGACGTTATGGAAAAGTTATGAAATTTTTTATTTGGTCATTTTCCTCTGGTTGTTGTTGTCTGTTTTTCCTATGATTAAGCTCAATGATAAATGGCCAAACAAAAATAGACAACAAATTTTGTTTTTTTTTTCTTTCGAAGGAGGAGTTTTGGTTGTTACTCGATCTCTCTCTCTCTCTCTCTCTCACTCTCTCTGTTTCTTTCTACGTTTAATTATCTGTAAATTGAGAAGCGGTTAAGCCTGAACCGCTTTTATCACAATTGTCTTACAAATCGTTTTATCAACTCGAACACTGATAAGTCGGCAACCGAAACCAAACCAAACTCAAAACGTGAAAACGTTTTTTTTTTTCTCTTCTTTCTTTCTTTTTTGATTATCGGACCGGCGGGTCTCTTTGAAATTGTCGGAAACACAGGCAACACAACCCAATAGAGAAAATCAAATATCACAAACGAAAAGAAGAAACAAAAAAATTGTATTTCAAATGGAACACAAGTCGCAAGAGCAATTGATTTAAAGCTCACATACAACCAAACAGGTGACAAGTTGTAATTAACTTAAAGCGTTTTCTATGTCGAGAGGCATAGAAGGAAACTCTCCACTTTTCATCTATATAATCAAGTGCAGACAATAACAACAATAACAACAACTAAAACAAAGACAAGACTCGATAGATAACAAACCAAATGCAAATGCCAAAGAAATTCCCCAAAGAATCGCTCAGGTCAGGTTGATTATACATATTATACGTATTATATTATGGCCAAGTTCAGTTGAGTTTAGCTCAGAGTTTCAGTTCCAGTTCAAGCTTAAAGTTATGTTAATAATCATTATAAATTATTATAATCCAATCGGCTTTGAATAATTAATAAATATTATTTTAATCGTAACAGGAACCGACCGAGAAGCCGAGAAAGCGACACAACAAAAATCACAAAATCAAAAAAAAAAAAATCACAAAGTCAAAAAAAAAAAAAAAACAAGGCGGCTTCTGTGTGTCTGTGTGAAAGGAACAAGGCCTAAGCCCTGATAAATACTGGAAAAAGAGAGAGAGAAAAATAACACAGAGTTGGAGAAAACCCAAAAAGAAAGCCAAGCCAAGACAAGTCAAGGCAGCTGCCTCCTCCCCCCACGGACCAAACAAGATGACAAACAGTTTGGACATTTATGAGCCGAGTTTAATGGACATTTGACTACCGGAATTTAACGCCGAAAAAACTGGCGTGACAAAAGCCAGACCTAAACGTGGGATGTGCACTGTGGGGGCCTTTCATTTGATCAATCCATTCATCCATCTATTGATTAGCTGGGCATTTTCATTGAAAGAGCAAACAGATCAAGGAAATGACATATAAATGATTTCGGTTTTTTACTTTTTTTTTTTTTGAATTCATCGTTTATTCGTTTTTGGTTTGCTTTTATTGTTTGCTTGGTGGATTCTGCCAAAGCAGGAAGAAGATTTCAATTAATAAATTTTCCATTATCACTCAACACACACAGACACACAAATACACACTCTCACACTTACAGATTAGGCCAATGAAATTACGTTGCTTTATTTTGTTTCTTTTATTTATACAACTTTTTGAAATACTCTTTTTCCCATAAGCAAAAAAGGGGTATAAACTCAAAGGTAATTTATATTCGAAGGAAGAAACAAAAGATGGAAAGAATAGTAAGTATTTTAAATAAAACTAATATCTCCTACTAACTATCAAATGTATTGTTTCTCAAAAGATTCCGCTAGTACTTTAAGTTCGGATCTATATCTAGTTGACTCCACTTTCTATGATACCAATAGTTAATAATTTTGTTTGTTTTATGTTACTGAAACTTCACCTGACATTTACATTAATGAAGAAAACGTTTAAGTTTAGAAAGAGACAAGTTAGCTGCTGTTAAATATCTGCCGTTTAAATATCAACAGCTAAGATAGACAATTCAAATTTTCGATATATTTCTAAAACAGATAAGATCGTTTGAACTCGTATTAAGGCCAAAAAGCACCACTTATTCAAAGGGTATTTAATTCTTCGATAGGTGAGGCCCCCACACAAAAATTTGAACCTGGCCCTGTGATTTATAATTTATAAGTCGCTTAGCTTGTCATATCTGCAAAATTTATAAAAAATACAAAAACAACAAAATATAAAGAGGTGATATAACCACATACATAAAGACAATAACAATACCAAATAGACACACACTCGCCGGCATAGCATTATCTCTTCGATATTTGGGAAATTATCACAACAATAAAACTAAATGCTTTATAATTGGTTTTGCCAAGCCAAAAAGAAGTCACCAACATCACAAACTATGTGGGACAACAACAAGAACAACAGCCAACTGAGATATAGAAAACATTTTGATTTGTTATACATATATTTACTTAGAGCTACACATATGTATATATTTTTAGTTCTCGTTTCATTTTAGAGAATTCCATGCTCATTTCTTTCATTCTTTTATTATTTATAAGCAAACAGGTTTATTGAGCTGACCAACTTAGTCAATCTTATCTTAATCCCATTTTCTAAGCCAACAAATAAAACTGTCAAAAATAAAACAAAACACAAAAAGCAAAAACCAGCTAACATTTTGTAGTGTAATATTTCTTGTGGCATGATTTAGGCAAGAAGACAATGGCGATAAGTCTGTAAGTGTATGTGTGTGTGTGTGTGACTAAGTGTGTGTGTGTGGGTCAGCTGATATAGACTACACATTAAGATTAACTTAATATAGAATAAAATTGATTTTTTTTTTTTGCTTTGTAAACTATTGACGATTAGCGGATCAGTTTTTTTTTTTTGTAAAGAATTAAATAAAATCTAATTGATTTATGACCCTTGGACGAAATTGGAATGAAATTTTTAGCAATTTATATATTCATTTTGAAATCACTGATTTATTGATATTTTTACATGATTGTACAATAATCCACTGCTTCTTAATCGTTGCACAAAAATATTTTGTAAAGTTTTTGTTGAATTAAAACTAAGTAGACAAAAGGATTTACAAAAAATGGTGAAGCAAAATCTAAAATTAATTCTCGAATCTTATTCGTGTTTAATTTGTAGGTTTTTATGGAAATTTGATCTCAAATAATGTTAAGTCTCAAAGACTTTTGCCACCTGATGTCGAAAGGTAAAAAAGCTACTTTTCTAACTTTTTATTCAAATAAATGGTTTGTAAAATGAAATTTAAACATAATTATTTATAGAAATTTGGTTTTATCGTTTCAAAGTGCCAATTTCTTCTTATGATCGAATACTTTATCGAATCTCATTTTTCTATATGGTGATTTTGATTCAATTTTCACTGAATAACCGGAGCGCTATTGCTGTCTTATATAGAAGATTAAAGATTTGATTTGTTAATAATAATTGAACAAAGAACATCAAATTCCAAGTTTTTTGGAGACGTCTATCCAATCCAAAAATATTATAAAAATTGTATTAGAGATTCGAGATAAAAAAAAAAGGTGTTTTGCCTCTAGAATGATTTTATTTTACAAATTTACCAATCATTTTTGTGTTTTTCGCAATCATGCTAAAATCTTCTGTTGACTGCCAATGTTTTCCTCTCTGGAGATTTGTGGCAAATTATGCATATCATTCAAAGTCACATTTAGTTTTATGTATCTTTTCTAATTCCTGAAGATTTGCGGTATAATTTAAGTTTGTTTTTTTCCGATTGCACAGCCAAAAAAAAAAAAATAATAACTTGACTAAACAGTTAATCGCTAATCAGTTTTATCAGTCTAGCCTAGATTAGACTGAGGCACAGCTATAGTTGTTGTTTTTGTAGTTTATTCTGTTGCTCGGAGGGCCAAAATTCATGTTGATATCAGAGTGAAACCTCAAAAAAAAACCAGATAAATAATAATTACACTCACACGACATAATCAATTATGCCCAGGCTAATAAACGGGCCCCGGACATATGTATGTATGTCTGTAGTCCCCCCACCGAAACCCCCATCACCCCTCTCACACTCTTTCTATACACACACACTCAAAAACCCGCGATATACAAGAGAATATAGAAATGTGGACTAATCACGCCAGCATGTTCATAATCAATTTTATCGCACTTATTTGGATTAATTGCGATATCACTCGACAGGGTGACGGAACGAAGCGCCGAAACGATAAAAATTAAAACGAAACGATGACGCTATACGAATCCAGCAAAGAATATAGACTCTATATGTAACTATCTATATATATACATATATCGGTTGGATTCCCCTCTGCCCTCTTCTTTTTTTTTTTTTGGTGCCATCGCCTTATGCCGAAATTACCAAAGCCAAGTCGATCCCCCCTTCCCACGTATGCCAACCAAATGGATTATCTTATCTCCTTTGTATGTGTGGGGTAAGAGGTGGGTTTACTTATAGGTGGGGGGTCGGGGTGGGTTAAGGTAAAAAGCTTTCATGGATATCGGCTATGGGTACGGCCCCAAGGCGTCTTTACAATGCAATTAGCCAACTCATAACAAGCAGATAAACAAATATGAATAAAAAAAACACACACACACAACACAAATGACTCCCCGGCACTCGAACTCAACTCGATCTACAACTCCATAGAAGAGGCAAAGAGGCTAGGGCGGGGGGATGGTTACGGCAATGCGGGGTTACGGAAACTAGCGCATAGCTACGCGCTATGCTTATCTAAAATCTCTACTCTTCACACGATAAGGATTATCTTAATCTGCATAAATAGGCGAAGTAAAAACAATAACAACAACAATAATGTCGCGCTGTACATATCTACTGTACCTAGAGTTTTGTCTTTTTTGTTGTTGTTTTTTATCATTAGGCCATATGTCACAGTTTCCAGTTTCATTAGATGATTCACATAGACTGTCTGACTAAATGAAAATGTCACACAAAAAGTGCCTGAGCGTTGAGATCATTAGCAAAAAGCTGTGAAATGCCGACGGCTAAAAATTAATTTTAAATTTTGGGATTAAGCAAATCACCAGGCTAGAGAAAACGTTCAAAGGCCCATCCTTTCGATCGAAAGTCTAGAGGCATGAGCTTGATATAGAATATGGAAACCCCATGAATCTCTTATCAGCACTTTTGTTAGAAAGGACTCACTCACCTGCTGTCCCGCATTGGCTGCCACCCAGGCTTCTGCGAATGTTTCCATGGCGCTTTGAAAGTCCATCATGTAGGGTTTTTTTCTGATATGGGCTAACCAAGTTCTTTCAAATGTTTCACTTTGATGTTGTTAGAGTCACTTGTATTTATGCACTCGGTTCCTCGGTGGTCAGTAGGTTGTTTTTTTCTCTTTGGCATTAATTGAATTTTTTATGGACTTGGTTCGATTTGCTTTAATTTTAATTTAATTTTTTTCTCTTTTGATTTTATTGCAATTGCAAATTTGTGATAAGACTTTTGAATTCGATTTGTAAAAAACTAGTAAAGATTTCTCATAGGCGTTGCAAATTAGGGACACTCACATACAAGCACACACATATTCACGCACGGAGACACTCAATCACACACACACACACCAGCACGCAGACACACAATTCGCGCACATACGCGGAGCGGAACGGATTCGGTGACGATGTTAGTGCTTCTTGTTATATTTGTTGACGCGTTTTCGAATGATGCAAATGCAAATGTTGCAGCTGAAGTTAAAGTTCTATTTAGTTGTTCTTGTTGTTGGATTTGTTGGCGCGACATCATTAGTGAAGGCGGCACGACGCCATAAAAATTGAACTAGTAGCCGTAGCCGCGTCACTGGCTTTCCAGGAGTAGGCCAAAGCGTGTCAAAAGCCGGCTCCAACTTAGCGATAAGAAGAATTGCTTTATTTTTTGTTGTTCTTATATGCTCAAAAACAGTTTGCAATGATCCTCGCTGTTGCGACCTTCGTAGTGACTTAGTGTGTGTTCCTTTTTGGCTTTCTGGCGCTGTGATTCTTGTTATTATTATTAATCAAATTGGATAATAATACTCGTCGCCTCTCGTAGTTGTTGTTATTCAATTGAATTCTGATCAATTTATTAATTGTTTTGAGCGAACGCGCGTCAAGACGTCCTTCCGCAGCCCAAGTTGTCGCACAACTGCGAAACGAAATGACTGTTATTCCCACGAAGGTGGTGTGTGTGTGTGTGTTTGTGTGCGGCATTCTGGCTTTGTGTATGTGTATGCTTGTGTGTGCCGATGCCGCCGGTGCCGGCGTTCGGTCTCGTTCTCGTTCGCGTTCTCGGCTTGATTCGTCCCCCACCTTTTAACATGTTCCTCGTGTTTTTGTATTGGTGTCAGTGTTTGCATTTGTGTGGGTGCTCTCTCTCTCTTGCAATGGCTTTCTCTCTCTCGCTCGCTCTCTCCCAATCTCTGTAGCTACTACTTTTTATCGTACATGTGTGCTACACTGGCTCGAAAAATAGAAAAATTTGAATCTTGATGCATTTTCTAACTTCTGTCATAAATAGCTAATTGGCTGCCATATCTGGCACACGCTGCGTATACTTATTATGATTAACAAGTCAGTTTCCAGAAAATGAATTATGAACTTTCATGTAATCTGACTAATCTGTGATTAATGAACACTTAATATATTAAATACTTACATATACAATATGTTTCCAAACAAAAAAATTTAGCAAATTTTACCAAGAAGGAAGGAAAGGAAGAAGAAGGAAATCAGATTCAAGTGTGGCCAGATTAACATAATCTAATAATCCATAACTTAGTGTTGTGTAATGTTATTGTTTGAACGTTGATGATATTCCAACATAAGAGTTTATAAAGTTTTTAAAAATTAAAAGTCAGCCTTGAATTACTCAACAGTTTGAATATTAAGCACAAAAATATAGAAAATATATTCCCCGATTTCCAGATTTCATTATTTGTATTTCTATTAATGCAGAAGGGACACATTTCTTGCCCCAAAAACTTTCTTTCGTTTTCAAAACTCAATCGATTATTGAAAACGTTTCCAATGTAGATGTTAGTGTCAATAGTCTTTGGGATTAGTTTCGGTTAAATAAACGTATTTTAGAAGCGTTCGACTTCCCGCTACTCGACGGAGAGAAATTGCGTATACCTCAAGAAATTCCTTGTTTTCGGGTCACCCTAATATAGGTCCGTGCTTATCCCTCTATGTGTGTGAGCAATGTGAATGATGTCAATTGGTAGTGTTCGAATTTTGATTTGGCTTATAAATCTTGATCAATCAAAGGATTGAAATGCATTATGTTTTCAATAGTTTTACAAATAAAAAGAAAGCTCCCCTTAATAGGTAAATAAAAGTAGCCTAAATATAAAAATTGGAGAATTAATGAGTGAATCATTTCATATACATACCTACCTACCTGTATATATTACGGAGCCATTCTGTTTAACTTGGCTGACATTCTGATTGGGGATTTTTATTTAATCAATTTTCCATAGAGGTGCAAATATTTAACTTTTCATTATCTTTACGGTTGTGATTTCCCTTGAGTCACAGCCAAATGTAGGCAAATCCTGAACGGCGGAATAAATAATGATAATCTTGAAACATTATTTCTACGCTTTTCATTAGATTTTTGAGATTATCTCATTATTTTTTTCTTACTTATTTGAAGTAGAAGTTCACAAATTTTCTTGGTATTGAAAAGGTAGTAGAAATAGTAGTATATTTTGGGCCCTCTGTCGCAAAGAACGACTTGTGAGAGTCAGAGAGAGCGTAAATGCGAGCGAGAGAGAAAGAGAGTGAGAATGCGAGAGCATCACATAGCTTCGGGTAAACCTGTTCTTCCGGCGCAGAACTGCACTTGTTTCGTCGTTGGTAAAACCACCACCCCCTCTACCAACCCCTTATCCAACACGTTGACACCGAGAACCTTGTTCGGCTGCGCGATTTCTTTGGCTTTTTTGTGCGCGCTGTGGCAGAATTCAATGGATTTGCTGCAAATTCGGGTGGAATTATGCCAAAAGACACACACATACAGACACACACACACAAGCAAACACATGCTCATCGAGAAGAGTGGGCGTGGGCTAAGCAGCAGCACAGTAGCAGCAATGAGTGCGAGCAGTAGCAACACTCGCGTCGCGTCGGGATGAAAGAGTAAATCGTGCTGGGAACTGCGGTGCTTATTGCGCTTATATCGTTATGCTGAGGGATGGGTCGCTCGAGGGGGGCGGGGTGAAGCAACACCCACTCTGTATTTAGCACCTCGGCGAATTGGATGGCGACCCTGAGAGTTTGTCGTTCGGGCCCCCGATAAACGAAGCATTGACCACACAGAGTACGTACCACCCACCCACATACACATAAACACACACACACACACGCACGGACACACGGACTGAGATAAGAGTGTAGATAATGCGCGCGCATTACATGTGATTAGGTTGTATACGAAACGGCGACAGGATTTAGCCAACCACTGCGAAGGAAGGACAAGTAAATGGTAAATAGGAGCATCGGGATACATACATATAGCTAGCACAATTCCCGGGTGTACATAATGCCGGAGAGGAGGCACGGAAGGGTTCCTATGTACATATATTCCTATATGTCCTGGGGTGTAGTCCTTTCCGAGGAACGTGCTAATTACTCTAACTAAGCCTTAAAAAAGGCAAATTTTCTGAAGAATCCATTATAAATTCATAATTTTGGACGAAATTAAAATCAATTCAAAGATTATTTACTTTTAAGGTACTCCAATTTGTCCTGATATTGCCCACAGAAGGATTCCATCAAGAATATTGCCCAAACTTCGACATATTCCTTAAAAATAATTTTCGAAGAAAGATTTTCAATATTTGAAAACCTTCTATTAGTTTTCACCAACATTGAAAAAACTGGGTTAATTTAATCTAAAATTTGAAACGGATATTTCCAGGAGTTTATATTTTTCCATATAACTGAGTAACGCCCTAATGAACAATATATATTAATATATGTATCTGTGTGTGAGTGTGTGTGTATGTGTGTGTGTTTGGGGCTATATATTTGTATTTTTTTCATTATCATTATCCCGCTGCCGTTTTTCACTTGCTGCGCGTTATACTCCCTCTCTCTTTCTCTCACTCTCTGGCTCAATTCGCTTGCTCTCTCTCACTCGCTCTCTCCCCACACATACATGCATACACAACGATACGAACACAGCGCACACCCACACAGACAACACGACAACAATTCTCTCTTTCTCTCTCTCTTGTGAGATAACCCATCAAAAAATTAGAGCAAAGCAAAGATGAGCGAAGTGTAAACGTAAACGAAAAACGCACAACAACAATAACAAAATGTGAGAAACGAACAAAAAAAAATATGTATAAAGAGGAAAATAAAAACACAAGTAAACCGGTTCTGGCATAGACTCCGCCTTGGTGAGCTCTGATTGGCTAAACGTGCGCCTTTGCCTTTACCCAAGACTTCATCTTTCATTTTTTTTTTCTGTTCGTTTTTTTTGCTGTATTTTGCTGCGGTTTTATCGCTGACGCCCTAGTCTACCCCTACTACTAAGAGGAGAAAATAAAACGAACTCCTGCCCACACCACGAACAACGACGTCGACAGAGACGCTTCTTATATGTGTGTGTGTCTGTGTCCTTTTTGGCCTGAAGTTGTTTTTTTTTTTTCTTCTGTGTTTGAGAGGAGCTTTAGGAAAATTCGGTGCTCAAAATCTTTGCTGCTCTAAGCATTTTACATGTACCAAAATTGTATAAGCTTTCGGGAAGTCCTTTACATGCATTTTTAAATGAAATAATAATAAAGAAAAAGGACTACTGGCAAAATTTCAAAAGAAATTATCAACATCAAGTTGAATAAAACTTAATTGGACTTTTCATTTGCATGCCATTAACCCTCACATTATTAATTCATGTCGAAAATATATCTTTTGTGCCAAAGACCCTGAATCGGGAGGCAACACATATCATTAAAACAGACCAGAGAGTCCTGAAAGACAGTAGTTTGATAAAAAATAATGAATTAAATAGTCATAAAAATAGATGTTTTGGGGTAACTTTAAGATGACGACCTAATTCCAATCTAAACTGTCAGAGTGTGGAAAGTTAAGGGAATCGCAAGGCAATATCCTTTGTAGTGAAGACAATTCACTTTGAAAATCCTTCTCTAAGCTCTTAGATCATACTACGATTATAATAGATACTAGCAAAAGAACAGAATGTATACACGAAATTAGCGTCATTCCAATTGCCTCTTTGTTTCAAAAAGAATTTAAAATTTTTTTCAGAAGGACATTAAAAACTTTAATCATATTTTTAAATAATAAAGATAACTATGTAACTTTAGATTTGGTTTTACCATCTAAGCTAGTCAAAAGTGGATTGAGGGGATACATCTCCCCGCTACTTCCAGCACATGTATGTATATGCCTCCTGAAAGTATGCGTGTGTGCGTGTGAATGTGTGTCTAAAAAAGGACATCCCACATGCGGCGTCTGGGGAAAATCAATAATTTTGTTAAAGTTCATCGTTTTCGCGGTGTTGGCATTTTTTGTTTGCCATCTTCAAAACGCGAAAACAAAGGTGTGGAACTTTAAACACAGCGAACGGGGGGGTGTGAGTGGGTGGAATGGGGTGCGGTGGGGAGTGGCGACATGATGGGTAGTGGGCCTATCGCGGTTCCCTAGCTCATGCCCCATTATGGTTATTACTCAATGTGACGGCGGTGGCCATCAGCCGCGTAAAACGGTCGTTGCCGTCAACCTTGTCATCGTCATCATCCCGGACACGGACGCAGGACACAGGACTTGGGACACGGGACACAGGACACGGATGCTGTAACGGTTGCTTGCCACCCTCAAAATACCAGCACGGCCATCATCACGGGGACAATGTGTGTGGCAATTCAGAGACAGGACTGGCTCGTTGACAAAAGGACATTCATTAAGTTTTTGATTTCTGATTTTATTGTTGATTAAACGACCCTTGATGATGATGATGATGAAGTTGAGATGTAATACTTTAGACGCAGCTTTCCCCTCTCTCTCTCTCTCTCTCTCTTTCTTTCTTTTTCACTTTCTGTCGTTATCGCTATCTATCTGAAGCTGAGCAACTTCCGGTCTTGTCAGAGTGTCAACTTGACATTTCCGTTTCGTTTTACTGGTCTCAAAAATACTCACAAAGGAGGTCCCTTATGTATCTAGTTGGGCCGTCCAACCACCTCACGATTAAGGACTCTCCGTGTATTATCCCTGTGTGTGTGTTTGTGTCTGTGTGTTTTACATAGGACTCTCAGTTGCTCAAGTCCTGCTATTCGCTTGGCTCAAGTATTGACATGTTGGGTGGCAATATGGGGGGTCCTGGGGGCCGGAATAACAAATGCTGGCGGTGCCATTGGAGCTTTCAATCTGCTCCATTGCAGTGCCTCGTATGCGCCTGCGTCAGTTTAGGGTTTTCCCTTATTCCATTTCTTTTCTTTTTGTTTTACAGAGCATGGAAAAAATGACCGACTCATTCCCATTGATTAAGATAATACAAGTTAGATGTTGTCTATTTCGTTTACTTAGAATAAGTGTGTAGGCAACCTTGAAACGCCTTGAAAGGCAAACTTCAATTAGTTAGTTAGAAAAAAACACAAAGAATGGGGGAAAAAAATAAACTTAAAAATAGAGTAGAGAAACTATTGCAAGACATTAGCTACAATGTTTGGTTTTTGGTGTTGGCCCCACCCCTGATTAAATGGAATAACCACATTTACCACTCGAAATAATTGAAGGTGTATTGGGTGGGCGGGCGCGTATGGCCGGATGGTCGGATGGGGACAAAGACAAGCCTCACCTTACACATGAAAATAAGTTCCACTTGAAAGCCTTAATTGATTTAACTGATACCAAGAGAATGCACATACAAAAAGCAATAGCAAAGGCAACGACAATAACAACATTAGCAACACGCCAATACAAATCAATAGATAAATGTCTATATCTTATGAATCGGATGTGAAACCGTTACTCATCGAAAGACTTCATCGCCATCGCCATCGCCATCGGCATCTTCAAAAGCGGTAAACGAACACGATATCGATTTGTAAAATATCATATCAATGATAACAGAAAAACTTCAGACAGACAGTCGGGCAGGCAGGTAAGGATGAGGGTGGGGGTGGGTGGGGGCTATCTCCCATTCTCCTTCAATCATCTAACGGCTTGACAATGAAATCGAATCAACAAAAATGAAGATGGAATTCTCTAGGCCAGTTTTCTCCTTACTTACTTTGGTGATGCCGCCCTACAATATTGACTTTTCGGCCGATTGTGAATCGATATTTGTCTTGGTGCCTAACATTTGTCGCCTTGTCTTGACAAATCCTCCTAATTAAAACTCTCTATAGCCCCAGACTATCTGAATATGTATCTCTGTGCTTATCTCTTACCCTCTACCTCACAATGTTCAAATATTGTTGGCCAAAAATCTGAAATCTACAAAGTCGAGTGCTCTGTGTTTGCCAAATAAATATTAACTTGTAGTCGTGTATATATGTATATACATATATCCAGAATGCAGCTGCCCCCACACCTGCAATACCCGCCTGATGCTCCTTTTTTTCCTCTACTCTACCATATAGCCAGCCCAGAGGCACTTGACTTTGTTTACTTGTCTACAATGTCGCTTGGACTCGACCTCGTCTCCGTCTGGTCTGGTTTGGTTTCGTTTGGTCTGTTCTGTCACTGGGTCTGGGTCTGGGTCTGTTCCAGCTGCGCAATGTCAATGCGATGCCTTCTACGTTGGCCTTTTCATATCTGCCCATCTATTTACCCAATTTCCCATTATTTAAAGCATAATTATCATGAAATAATCAATATACATAAAAAACATTTCAAACAGATTTTGTCAAATTGAAGTGCACTCGAAATGCTTACGTATCACAAAATCCTCAACAAATAGAATTAAGTTAATTAAAAAGTTAAGCATCAGCATATGAATAAAATATTTCGAGATTTGTGGGAAGCCCACTTCATAATATATGCATATGACAAAAATTAATATTATATAAATGGATGTAAGATAAGTATATAGTTATCCAACCACCTGAAACCCTTTAAATAGAATTGAATAAATAGAATTAAATAAACTCATTTCGTCGTTGTTCAGTTGCCAAAATGAATGGGCCACTTAGCCAACTCATTTACCGACGATTTCTTAAGGACAACTTTTTTCTTTTGAATAAATTGTTTTATGTTTATATATGACTCAAGCCATTTCATACTATCCGATGAGGAAATAACCTTGAGTCCAACGCAAAAAAAGTTTTGAGTTGGCAGTTTTTAGTATTTCAATATTTTCGGTAATATTATTATGGATATTTGTTTGGTTACTATGTCGATTAAAACTTAGCATGGTCTAATACTAATATTACGAAACCTCTTGACTTTTGTCGTTCTTTTTCAATATTTTCAGGAGTGATCGGGCTTCTGAAAACTTTTTAGAAAAAGAAATAAATGTAAAACGGCACACCTAAACATGAAACTGAGAAAGATGTACTGGCTGATGGGACACAGATCACAGTTGAGCATTGCAAACAAGCTCCTTTTGTACAAGACCATCATAAAGCCCGTGTGGACATACGGACATACTTGAACCATGAAATACTACAGCGATTTCAAAACAAGGTGCTGCGACGAAAAGTAAATGCTCCCCTATATGTAGGAAACTCTTTACTGCATAAAGACCTGAATATCCCATACCTAAAGGAAGAAATCCGCAGGCTAAGCGAGCTATAAATCTTGAGGCTTGAACATCACGAGAATACCCTGGCTATCAACTCCCTGGACAACAGAACCCACACAAGAAAACAAAGAAACTTTTTAGATCATTTGAAGAATTTTGCCTGTTTTTTTGGGGCCAAACTATGTCAAAGAGTGATTTTGTGAAAGAAGCAATTCAAATAAAAGATGAAAATGTAATTGTGATGATTTGTGTCTACAATTCCAATTATTTTAATGGTTAAAAAACAAATAAAACTTTTAAATTTTCTAATTCGAATCATAAATTTATTTTGTTTTTTATGAAATGTGTACACAGACAGTATTTCTATCTGTTCCCAATCGGTTAGTAACAAGTAAGAAGTAGAAGTTTATTGGAACAATCGGAATAACCAATGGGTTACCTTTAAGACTATCCAACAATCACAATCTTTCAAATAGATACTTCTCACGGAATTGTCGGAAACAATCCCAAGCTGATGTAGGAAAGTTCCCAGATAGAACACAAGAAATGTATGTGATGGTACCCAACTGTATACGATAGACAGCTAGTCCTCGGCTATACTTTGGTATTTAAGGCTGATGAATTACTAAAATTATTGTTTTTGCTTTCCTAATATTGAAGTGTAAAAGTTATAGAGTTGCCTAAAGTTTCTATTGGAACTGCTAAATAGTTTTATGTTCAATGAACCTCTAGGAAAACTAACAACAGAGACCTGCTTCTGTGTATGAATCTCTGCTCCTCTTCAATCAAGCACACACAATGTGGTAGAACTCCATAATAGAAGATAGAGCACAATTCAATTTTCACATTTTCATTTAGCGCTAAAAGCATGTGAAAAATATTGTATCTCATTTCTGGATGGATGGAGTGAGGGAGTCAAACGTTTGACCGAACATTTCATTTGGCTACTCCACCAAAGGGGATAGTTTGATATGACCACATAATTAAATTAATTGGCAAGGCAAAAGTAAGCAAAAATGCCAAACAGAGCCAAAGAAGAGGAAATGCATGGACATTTTATTTAGAGCATTTTCTCGACTAAATAAACAACAGCAACAAAAAGTTGAGCCAATGCCAAAAACTCAACTCAGTGGAAAAACAAAAAATTTGTTATATGTACAAACAACTTCATTGAATCCACTCACTTTGAAAATGTTTGAAGAGCGCGTTTAAAATGCTTATCGGTACAACAACAACAACAAAAATATATAAAAATCTTTAAAGGCCACGATCGTGGAAGAGGGGTGTAAGGCTGCAGGCGGGGCAACGGCGGTGTGACAGTAGTGGCATTTGCGATTTGATTAATATTGACTTAAAAACGATTTTATTTACCTAGCTATTGTGTTCAGCTGTTTCGTTGCCTTTGATTAATTTCAGGTGATAAAGCTTAATTGGATTTCTGCTTAGATAACTAACAAATAAATACTTAGATTCGCTGATTTCTTAACTGATTTGTTTTCCCCTGTTTTTTTTTGTTCGTTCATTCGAGTGCCCATGAGCTAATCAGTTGGAGGAATACAAAAATCAAAATCAAAGTACTTGGGGGAAAGGTCTAGAAGGCCTTACGATGATAAGCGCTGACTAAGCTTAGTTGTATGGTATTAGAGGGTTTTTGAACATAAACTAGATTAGTTTGCCTTTAGCCGATTAAGTAAACAACAAAAAACATACACACTTAATAACGAATGAAAAAGTTATTCAAATAAAAGGAATATAACCAATGGTTATTAGTGAGAAATCGGAATTTCTTTATTACCTAGGCTAACCACTTGAAAATTATAAATGTGTTACCAAACGGCAATGAATTAACTTCTTAATCTTAACCCTAGGATTCAAGCTCTCAAGCTTTTTTGAATGTTAAGGTAATTTTACAAAAGCTGTAACTTCTTGATCTAGCTTAAAGATGAAATATTTTACAGATCATGTTCAATTGAAGAAAATAGTAAAATCAAAGTGTAAGTTTCCAACATATAATAAGTTTTATATTCTATTTAGTTATTGCAGTTTGATTGTGTTCTCATCACACACTCAAATTTACCTAAGTGAAATAAATGTGTACTTAGCCGCGCCTCACAAATTCATCAGGTTCATATGTAATTCAGATAGACTTCAAGTACAAGAAATTCAAGAAAGAGGCGGAGAGTAAATGTATTTCTCGCTCTATTTTCGTATCTATCTTGCTCTGCAAGCAATCCTCCTAAAAGGCAATAAAGTTTATCATGCAATTAAGAACGAATTACGCTGCTAATAGAATAATTAATGCAATTTCCCACAACATTAGGCACAAGCAACAGCAGCCGCAGCCACGATGAGGACAACAGCCACCAGGAAGAGCGGCAAACAAGTAGTCGGCAAAATCAAGATGTGAGAACTCTCGGACTCAGAGCTCACCCAAACTCCCATAAACCACCGAACTCAACCACCCACCCACCCAGCCACCACATCAGGATACTTCTTCAGTGACAACTGTCGACGTGGGCCGGGTATGTTTTTGGTTTTTGGTTTGCTGTTCCAGCAGCAAAAACCCCAATAATAAGCCATTTCAAATGGGGTTTATGTGTATGTGTGTGTTTATGTGTGTGTGTATTTGATGGGTTGTGCTGAGAGGAAGAGACCAAGAGGGTAAAGGGAATTATGTATCTTCATCATGTGCGTACAGTTCTTACTGGTACTTAAAAGATGTGTGCCAAAAATTGATGTATACTTTTAGGATAAGATAAATGTAATAAAACAACTTTCTAACTAAGCATTAACTACATTTTTTTAAGTTTTTAATATATAATAAGCTAATAATAATAATAATGAAATGATCCTTTCTTATCTTCGTTCTAGACATTTTAATTGGTCCATCAATTGGCATTTGCCACTGTTTACCTCCTTTCATGCAACCCATGTGCCTGGGCTATTCTTTGTTTTACTATAGATTTTTCCTCTTTTTTGTTGGTTTTTGATGCCAGCATCAAACCGCAGGCAACGCGCTCGTTCGTGTGAGTCTCTATCAAAGTGACTGCCTCCTTCTCTCTACCTTCTTTCTCTTCTATCCTCCATTCCCTCGGCCTGCTGCCTGCTGCCGGTTTGCTCTGGTCTAGAGCAAAGTGTTTTGTGGCTGTGCCGCACTAATGAAAATGTCAAGTAAATTCCTGCTTTTGGTACGGAAACTGCTGCTGCTGCTGTTGCTGCTGCTTCTACTTCTGATATCGACTTAACTATCTTTTGGTTCTGGGTGCATTTTCATTTTCATGCCCGGCTTCAAGTTGGTTTCCGCTTCGTGTCGGGCTACATTTTATAAATTCAAGCATCAAGCATGTTTAATGGAAATGCTCGTATTGTAGATGAAGCAGAACTAATTTACTTTGCCAAAACTACTATGCTTCATGGTATACATAGATATATATTTTGTATTTCACAGATTTTGCAATTTTTTTGCAGTTTATTTTTTCCTCCTGGTGTTTTTTACGTCTCCTTACGTTTTTTGCCAGCTCTACTTCAATTTATCTACGTGGAAATTGCATGTCAACCGGAAAGTAGTTGTCAAGATTGTTAAGTCCTTATTTCTTTCCACAACCTGAAAGGTGTGTGTGTGTTTTCGGCGACGCTTGGCAACGCATTTTGTGTGTTTATGGCAAACGCAAAGCATTTACCTCAATCCGGCCCTCCCTCCAACTCAATGCCCCACCAAAAAACATATCAGAGTTTCCGTTTCCGTTTTACCTTTTCAACATTCACGACTTTGTTTTCGGCTTGGGGTTGGGTTTATGGCAAAAGAAGAAGACGGCAAGGTCTTAATGTGCAAATTTGGTTTTACATTTTATATAAGTACTCACTATTTTCTTTGCTGGGAAAATCTGATTCACTCACAATAAGAGAACCTACAGTGGAAATGTTGAGGCAAAATAGTCAATTTTCTAGTTTAAAGACTTTTCATGCAGCCACATAGTTTAAAAAGTTTAGAAATCCACCATCAATGTTGAAACCAGTTGAAAATTAATACTAAATAATTCAGAGAATTGTGCAAATAATATAGTTTGGACAAGGTAAAATGTAACTCTGTCTGTTACTTTGAAAAGTTGCCTACTTTTGGGCATAAATGTTGCTAAACAATGAAGCAAGCAACATGTCTATGTAGTCATACCTTTTTTTGAAAGGGTCTTTGGAGGGTATCCAAATAGGTAAGCTCCCGATTCGATGGTTTAAAATGGCTAGGCAAATGCAGAAGTTCGGAAGGGCGTTACTTTTCCATTTCTTACTATTTTTATTGCTGGTTATTATTGATATTACATTATTTGTTTTTTCAACAGTCCCTCTCTCATCTCTCTAGATTAGCAGTGTTACATGACAAAATTAAGTCGATTTGTCATAGATTAATCAAAGATTTTTGATGAAAATGAAACACTCCTTCAATTTTCCATTTCTCACAATCCAATGATGATATTTCACGGTTTTTCAGTTATAAGCTGTGCTTTTCTTCTATTTCTGTGTTTAGTTATAATTTCAAAGTAGTTTAAAAACGATTTAAGGGGATAATAAGTAGATATGTTCCACTGTAAAAACCTTTTAGACATTTCGAATTTTTAATGCGAATTTTCCTTAACAAAAGGTTTGGAAAAACTATGCACATACAGAGGCATATAAGTACATACATAGAATTGAAGTTCTCTATTTCGAGATTTATTTTGTGGTTTCAATTTGAAGCAAAGCAAAGACAGAATAGAAGAACAGAATAGAGAACATTCAATATGTATGTAAAATCCTTACCAAGCATCCCGGTCCCGCCCAATCCTATCCTTTTTCCAACCCTTTCCTCATTCGTCTAATTAAATGCGCTGCCAAGAAGCAGGAGAAAAGAAAACTAAAAGCCTTCACAAAAGAAAATACTTTGTTCCTCTCTTAGCTTGCCCTGTCATCATCATCATCGTCGTGTTGGCGCTTTGATTTGTCTACTTAAGAAATGTTTATGATGTTCCTTTTCCCACTCCTTACTCCTTACGCCTTTCTTATATAATTACGCATAAATCCTTTTTACACGCCGAGCATATTTTGTAGTCAGTGCCGTCAGAAAATTTGATTAATCTTATCAAGATGCCTGCCGATGCTGCAAACGCCGCATAAGGAAGAGGAGGCGGTTGGCAAAGGCAGCGGGTTGAGGCAAACTGAATTATCAACAATTTTTAGCTTGTTCTTGACTTGCTTCTGTTGAAAGTTGTGTTGCCTTTTCCTTCAAGCTAATTGAGTTATAAAACACAGTTTCTCTGTGTCTGAAAGGCGACTTGTAGTAGTATTTACTCCTTTGCACAATCAGCCTCATCACTCCCATTCACTCCTTTCCCATCCTTCTGCACCACTTAAGTCGCAACCTTTTGGCTTTAACATATTCATAAGGCAATTTCCTTTTGCAACCCGCTTGACCAATTGATAAAAAAAATAAGAAAAAAAACCAAGCGTATTAGTCTATACATTTTTTTTTTTTTATTATTTGACCATATATCGACTTATTTTCATCGTTCTCGTTGTTGTCCATCCTTTCAACGTAAGCTGCTTGTATCAATAAAAATTCGATTATGTCTGTCCGAGGGGGCAAAAAGAAAAAATAAATAAACTCTGCCGGACCCTTGGCTAGCAACGATTTATCATTTGAGTTGACTTTATCAAGCGGAGCACACATAAGGATACCAAAAATGGAATACTCAACTTATAGTTACGCATACGCCTAGTTGGCAATATCAGCTTACATACATTTGGCTTTTTGGTCTCTTCTCTTTTTTTATAAATATTTTAAGCATGTGCTTAGGGCCGCTTTTTCCCTCTCAAGTAGCTTATCAGTCCTTCCTCCATACCCTTCTCCCATTCACTTTTCCGTTTCCCGCAAAATACATATCAAATGCCAAACAAATGGCAACAAATTGGCATTCTTTGTCCCAGCCAAATTATGCTTATGGAAATACTTCCCAGTGGATTGATTGTAAAAGGAGCAGGAGGAGGAGAAGATGCTCTCCATATTATATTATTGACTTTTTAAGTTTATTCCCCATTTTATAGTGGAGAAAAATTATCGGTCTTTCTCTTCTACGTAGTGCTTAACTGTCTGCGTTGTAATTGTGGGCAATATTCGATTTATGGTTGAATTTTAAGTTGCTAAATTACATCCTCAAAAATGAGAATTGTAGTTTTTTTGACAATAAATTTATAGTCAGAATGTCACAAAGTACTAACTGATAGTGGGTATCAATAATTTTCCGTTTACATTTGGATTAACTAAATTATCATGTCATAAAGTATATAACCATTTATTGACTCATCTAGATTACCCGACAATTCGAATCAAAGTTGCTTCTATCTTCTTTCACCCGTTGCAAAAGACGGACGTGTTTTTTTTGCGCTTATTAAATTTATTTTCAATTTTTTATAACTTATAAACTCACTTTCTGCTTAACATTATCATCCGAATTATTATTTTCATTTCGCGATGCATTAGCGGTGTTGTTGTTTTTGTCTTACATATTACAGAACTAACTATCGCGGTCTCTCGCTCTTTCCTATTTTTGTGTGATTGCCCTCTCGTCTTTGCTTATCCGCGACTCAATGATACGTGTTTTTGTTTTTGTGTTTATCACTTGGACTTTTTACTCTTTAGTTGGGAAGGCTTAACCTGCACATTAATCCTTGTGTCGCAACTGGTCAGTACATTCTAATACACATATTTTGTTAGCTCTAAAAGCAATTGCATGGTTGCCATTAATGCGGTTGACTCCCATGATTATATTCTGTACTGGCTGAGTGACAATGAGGTTCACGTTAAGTGTGCAGGTTACATAGGTAGAATCAAGGAGTCTATTGCTAAAGGTGGTGGCTTAAAATATGAATGTGATGCTTGACGGGAGGTCGAGAATGAGATACGGTCATTTATGAGGCGGACTAGAGATAGCTTTAAGACTTTGAGACTCAGTTTAGAAGCTTATCGCTATGAATAAGTCTCAGAAACGCAAAGGGACTAGTCCTTGGGGTGTTTCTTTATATGGAGATCCGCCAGCGTCTCTTATCGTCCCCGACCGGTCTCATGGACCGTCTACTTCCAATGCAGAGCAATTGACATCGTTTAATAGCCCGGTGGTACCGGTATCACCTGTGAATGATCTCTCAAAAAAGATGCCAATTGTAGGGTCCGATGTGTCCGGGCAATTACCCATTCCAATGGAAATTGCCGATAGTTCTAAAAGTATCGAGGGTCCCGTGAACAAGTTGACTTGTCCAACATTGCAGCTGCGGCTGACCCTTCGGGACCGCGGCCTCTCATTGGCATACCACCAAAGAAACATACATTTGTTTCTAGCCTAGAGCCTGTTATCACATCTGATGATGTATATTACAGAGAAATCATTTTTCTGGCATCGTCATGAGCTAGAAAATATTTTTCTTTATTTATTGAAGATAATATTTTATCTATGCTTAGGACATTGATGATAAAAAAAATACGTTTGCCACCCCTCGAAAAAAAAAATTGGTAACAAAAATCATTCAAGTGCAAATGCCTTGCTAATTAAACATAAATAAAGCTCGTTTTTTCCACGCTTTTGGGAAAACGGCACAAAAAAAAAAACCGTGGAAATTAAAAAGAAAAGTTTTAGCGAACATCAAAGGAAAAAATGCAAACTTAAACGACTTTAAATAGGCAGATTAAAAGAGACAAACATAAAGAAGGACATTCTCACAAAAAAATAAGAAGTGAAAAATACATTTGTCAAAGGAAAAAGTTGGTAATTAAACAAACACAAAACGGAATATTCAATAAACAGAGTTCCTTAAAAAAAAAAAATTGAGTGCAAAGAAGAAAGAAAATAGAGAAAACCAGAGAGAGAGAGAGAAAATAAAAAAAAAAAAACCTTAATGGGCAGCAGGACAATGTTAATCGCTTCATTTACATAGAATATCTTCCTTTTTTATATTTTATAATCTTTAATGTGAGACAAGGAGAAGGGGGATGGAGGATGGCAAAGGACATCATTAAATTTTATATTCTTGGAGTTCAAATTCAAAACAAGACACTGGAAATTTTCTAATCCCAATAAGCCTCCATCTACGTCTGTGCCCACGGTTCGTGATTCTCGGCAAATGGCAACAAACTGACACCAATTTTAGGGGGAGTGGACACACCCAGGGGAGGGGTCAAAAAAGAGAGAGAGTGAGAGATTCAACCCTTCACTGAACTAACAAATCGAAAATGAAACGCATCGCTGCTTCTGTTTTGGTGGTCTTGCTTCTTGTTGTGCATAAAGTCAAACGGAAAAACAATCATTATCCTTGTCCAACTCGTTTCGCGAAAAAATAATAAAATGTCCTTAACAAAAAGGACACGGAACGAAGAGGAAATACGCGGTCGCATTTAATTAGAAAACGTTTAATGCCTTTTTCGTGGCGATTTGCAATGGCTGTCCTCCGGAATTGTCTGAGTCTCTGATATTCTCTCAACCGGAATATGGCCAAAGGGAAACCAGGCAGCACCAGTACCAACAAAGCCAGTAAAGATTTAGTTGAGGGGGAAGCCATTGGCAATTTATATGCTCACTAGTCTTACAACTTTGTATTTTCCTTACCATCTTGGCAGGAGACAATGTAATTTTCCAACTAATTTAATTAGAAAACTGCTCAATAGTTGAATTATTTGTACAAGAATTTACTACTTACCAACCAAATTATGTCTAAGACTTAGTTAGCTGAAATTTATGTGCCAAAAAGTTGTCTTAAAAGTATTTCTGGTCAATCTTGAAATTAATTTCAATTGGAAAATGCAATGAAGATTCCCTCATCCAATTATGGCCACTAAAACTTTCAATGAAAAATGCTGGAAGTTGTCGAAACAAAAATTGAAAAAAAAGAAATACATAGCAAGAGGAATTGACTTTCAAATGAATGCAACTAAAATAGATTTTAACAAATAACTTTGTATATAGTCCTTAAGTTAAATGGAAACTGAAGGCAACACCAAATAGTTGGTATGGGTTAGGGCATTTATAGCAAAACAAATGTACTATAAAACAATTTGGCAAATGTTTAACTAATAATACATTAATTATAGAATTCTTTGAAAGAAGATTTAAACAATTTCTTTTATTGCCTTTGGATAAAAAGCAAATTGGATCTAAAGTGATATTTGTATGGCTTCTTGCTTTTCTTTCTGGCGCTCATTCTGTTTCTTGATATTTTATATAATAATTCCATCAAGTGAAGTTCGATTCTGAAAAATCTTAGGTGGATATTCTAAAAAATGATTTCACATAAGCAATTAAAACGAATTAAACTTAATGATAAGATCAAAGGAACCTAAAAGTATGCAAAGTAAACTTAAACCAGAGGGCCGGGGCTTCGACCGCGTCAAAGTTTGTATACCCTTGTTTTTGTAAGTTTTATCTAAAAAGGTTAAAGTTTGCTAAAGAACGGCCTGCAATCTTAGCAAAATGACTGTTTTGGCCGATCGTTCCTATGGGAGCTATATGATATAGTCACCCGATGTTTATCAAATTGGCACAGTCATTCATAGGTGTAACAAACTCATAAATATTAAATTTCACGAAAATAGCTGAGAAAATAAAAAGTTATTGAGAAAAGTCACTGTTCCTGACTTTGCCGTTTGTATGGGAGCTATATGATATAGTGGTCCGATCCGGCTGAATCCGAGATATACAAACTGTGCAGTCAAGGAAAATTGCTTGGAAGAGATAAATTCATTCGGAAAATATTCCAGCAAAGTAGAGTGTAAATAAAAGAGTCCTAAGTTCTTTCTCTGGATTTGCTATAAAATGCAAGTCATATTTTAACGAAATTGTTGTAAAATGCGAAAAACTATAACAATTACTTAAGAAATAAGTAAAAGGTCCCATCAATCAATTGACTCTGATACTCGTCATTCCACAAAAACTTTATTAAAGAAATAATATTTTAAATTCATACATAGATTACATTTTATTAAACATTTGTTTATTTTCTTGTACAAGAAAAAGTTATGGATACATTAAAGACGTTAAGACGTTAAGAAACGCCATTGAATTTTGCAGATTCAATAGGGATTCAATATGGTGCAAATGGTTGCTGTAAGAAATCAAAAAAATTTTAACTACGCATAAAACAAACTAAAAAGCAAAGAAGCTTACCAGATGTAAAGATAACACATACAAATGCCAGACCAATAATACTGGAATTGAGGATGAACCGTTGCCCATGATGAAGAAGTTTGATAATCCGTTGCAACTAGTTGAGAACGTGGTAATTTTTCTTGATGGAATTTAGATACTAAGTAAAAAGAAAAGCCTATTTTAAGGATAATCTCCGCTGATACAATGGGACATTCATCCTATTTGCTATAAAAAATTTGAAATTCCGATTTATATCTGGGTAAATAATAAAAACCTAAGATATCGGACAAAAAGGTACGAGGCTTACCAGTTGTAAACCAAATACGTTTGGTAACGAAATAACTTCTGGAAACAATCATCCCAATCCTCAATCAATTATGGCAATAATAATGACGTTAAAATCTTGAGAAATAATTAAGGAAAATGAAAATCAGCGACCGAGACATGGATCGGCAAATTAAGGACCTTCCATTTAAAATGCTTTTCTGTAAGAAATTTGTATAAAATTCTGATATACTTATGGGTAAATAAAAAACTAAAGATCTGGGTGTAACTAATACTCTTACCAAACACTCTTGCTGATATTGTAGTACTCAATTGAAAAGTAATAACGGGTTGTAAGGATATTAAGGAAAAATATAGCAATTATCGATGAATCCTGGCCATCTTGCAATATTTGGGAGTCGAATCCGTTGGATCCAGTTATCTGACCAATAATATAACACACCAATTGACAGGAAAAGTCAAAGTAAGAGTTGGGGATAACTACCATGGCCTGAGATTGACGAGAATCTGTTAACAATTCATTAGTATTGGCTCAAAGAATTTTATAGATACATTTCCATTGTGCATATTTGTACGTATAAGGTTAATGGATTACCGAATAAGTCTATAGTTACCCCTTAGGAAACAAAAATCACATCAAGAAACAACTTTTGATTTTCGGTCATGTCTTTCAGTGGAGGATCAGGACATTAAGATTGAGTGACACGACGACGAGGACTATGATAAGGATTACAATTAAGGAGAATAAAAGCCAGAAGTCTTGCACAATGTGGTCTCTATCGTTGATCACATTTGATTGTATGAGTTGGCATTGCATCTGCTTTGCTGTAAGAAATTTAAACAAAACTCTGATTAACTGACGGGTAAATATCAAAAACTGAAGGTATAAAACTAATAGACTTACCCATGAGTTGTAAGGATATTAAGGAACAAGCCCATTTAAGTCATAGATCATAGATTTGTAATAGTTTTGATTGATGGGATTTATTGATATTAAGGAAAAATCATATGGATATTATGCCACAGCTATCAACCCGAACCCAAGGCAGTTCAAGAAACTTGTAAGAAACTTGTATAAAAGTCCGATTTAGTTCTGGGTAAATAATAAAAACTGACGATCTGAGACAAAATACGTATAAGACTTACCAGTTGTAAAGAAAATACGTTTGGTAACGAAATAACTTCTGGAAACAATCATCTCAATAGCTACTCGGCTGATAATGGCAATGACAACAACAACGAAGCTTGGGGCAATAATAACGACGTTATAATCTTGTGATATAATTATTAAGGAAATTGAAAATTGGCGAATGAAATCGAAAAATGGACCACTTATTTGTCTTGATAGAATTCAGATATACCAGGAAAAAAATAAAAATTAAGGATAATCTCTGCTGGTATCAATCAGTTGCTGTAAGAGTTTTTTTATTAACACATTTATATTTCTCAAATAGTTAGTTAGAAATAGCTAACTAATAGACTTACCCGTTGGCGAAAAATCCTATTTTCCTTTTTCAATTTAAAAAAAAGGAAAATCAATGTGCAGAGTTCTGGCATAAGATGTCCACAAAGTTTAATTCGCATTTGCCCACATTAAACCGATGAACGGAAACTGTATCGTCCTTTCCGAATTGAATCCATTTAAGGATTTGATCCTTTCTGCTGTATAAAAAATCACAGAATTTACAAATTAGATAAAAAAAAAAAAAATTTTTATAGACGAGAAAGTGTATAAGTCCTTTTTAAAAAAGAAAGCGTTTTTAAATTTCAGCTTATTCACTCAAAAAAAAATAATGTATTTTTACCCGATACACTTTACGACGACACTCTTGAACAACTAAGGAATAACTGAGAAAGTATTGATTGAGTGGTGCGCCTTTTATAGCCAAAAGTCAGCCTACTAAGATTAAAAGTTAAATTTAGCAAGTCATCTTGACTTCCAGGTCTAGTGGTGATACTGTTACGATGATGAGCACACATAATCGAATAGTCTAATAATCGAATAGTCCAGAAGCAATAATTGATCATCACTACTCCCGACCTTTTTCTGGATTCGTGCTTAAGGGTATTCGAGACATTCAGAAAATACATTTAACCAAACAGTTTTCTCAGGTCAATTTCTAACCGACTTCAAAAGTAATATTTGATTTTACTCGCAATTTTAAATATCATTTCGAAAAGAAAACAAAGATTTTTTAAATCGTTCAAAAATTGAAAGAAAGATCACCAAATTCACCAAATTCAATCAAATTCACAAGTATTGTCGCAGCGGGAAATGAGTTTTATGTCTATGACGTTGATAATCCCTCAAGATTGTCATCAAAGATGCAGAACATAAACTGTTTTTTCACTTCACTCGCATCCGTTGTCACATATTTCTTTCGTTACATTGATTTCATTCTTTATCTAAAATATTTTCCCCTTATATACGCAATTAAAACAAAGAAAAAGTAAAGAGTGATTTACTTAATATTGCCAAATATGTGGCATCTTTTAGGGGCCATGTAAGAATTCGCAATTTCCATTGCGTGCAAATGGGGATGTATGCCGAAAAGATGCTAAAAAACTTCGACCGCTTCGAAATTTATATACCCTTGCAACTGTTTTGGTAACTCTTTCCTTACCCATAGCCATCAATGTGAAAAAACGTTATATCTAAAAAGTCTTATGTCTGCGAAAAAACGGCCTGCAGTCTTAGGATAGGAAATAACGAAGTTATTGATCAAAGTCCCTGTTTTCCACCGATCAATCCTATGGGAGCTACATGATATAGTACCCGATCTTTATCAAATTGGCACAGTCATTTATAGGTGTAGCAAACTCACCAATATTAAGTCACTGTTCCTGACTTTGTCGTTTGTATGGGAGCTATATAATATAGTGGTCCGATCCGGCTGAATCCAAGATATACAAACTGTGCAGTATATGCAAGCCTACATGCAAAATTTTAGCTCTGTAGCTATTACGGTCTAGGAGGAGTTTGCGTTGATCCAGACGGACGGACGCACGGACGGACATGGCTATTTGAACTCGTCTCGTCGTGCTGATCAAGAATATATTCATATTATTAATTGCACACTTTTGACCAACATTAATATACCCTTTTTGCAAGGGTATAAAAAGGATATTTTATAAGCTAACCCCCAAGTATTAACATAGTTCAGATCATTATGGATATAAATGCTGCTACAAATAGATGGTTAAGACAAAATTTTAATTGGTGCAGTTCACAAAACTATAGTCTGCTCCATTTCGGGGGTTAGAACCTTTTGATTCATAATACCATCCGGAAGGGCACAAAAACAAAAGACAAACTGAAAATGAACGAAACGAATAAAAGCCAATCAAAGCTTTGACAGAGGCAAATGTATTGATACATTCATTCCATTGCCGATTGTCAGCCGTATCTCCTCACTCTCCGTCTTTTCCTTTTGCCATCCTTCCGCAGATGATATCGGGAAATCACAACAGAACAAGCGTGTCAAACCGCAAAAAAAATGTGCCGCAGCGCATGAATATATTAAATTAAATGACAAAAGCCGAGGAAGCGAGAGCAAAAAATGCCGGAAAAATGTTTTGCTATCAACGACTCGAAATGTATGTACATATATATGTGGGGAAAACCAGAGTTGGGGTGTGGCAGGGAGAAGGGGCGGCTGGTTTACAGATACCATTAAGTGGCAACAATGCGTTGAAGCGCAAGAAAAATTAAAAAGGGTCACTTTACCCAGGAACTGAGACCATGGACTGGGGGAGAGACAGGGTCTTAAGCGTACAACAACAAAAATAATAGCGACGAGAAGTAAAAACAAAAACCCGCACAAACAACACAACCAAAAAATGAGATGAAAAGTATGGAAAATAAATTCATATTTTTTTTCTCGTATTATTTCGGTGAAAGATGAAAATGAAAATGGGGGATGGAAAATGATGATGGTGTTTACACACATAATCGCTGAAAAATTAAGTTTTCGGAATTGTTTTCGCTTGTGTATCTTTTTCACTTTTTTTCGTGACGAAACTTAAGCAAAATTTCCTGATTTTTAAATCGAGCAATTGTCCATTGCCTACTTTAGGGCGCTAAATTATGCTGAGTTGGGGGAGAAAAGAGACAAAAGAGGTCAAACCCTTAGCCCAGATTAATCTATGAGCTTAGAATACTTAAGTGGTCATGGGTCTAAAGAGATCGAGAAAAAAAAAAACACAACAACACCAAATCAGAAAAAACCAACAATAAGTAAAGTAGAATATTTCAACCCTAGCCTAAGCCCTATCCCAAGAAATGGAAAAAAATCCGAGGATTTTACAATGTAATGGAGAGTCCCAATTCAAAACACAAACGCGTGACCCGCGTGCTATGCCAACGTCTATTATAGACGCAAAAGGAGGAGGGGCCAGTAGAAAGGAAGGACACGTCTCTAATTGAGCAAAAGCGTATGCCAAGGCTAAAAAAAACGTAAGAATTAAAAGAGGTATCAGAGAAAAATGCATCAACTATTATTCAAATGTTGAATAGAGAATAGTTATACTCTATTTTTTAACTTTGCATAGAAAAATTGTAAACTTTTGAAAGGAAAAGGACAATTAGGACGATTCCATAATTAATGAAATCTTCAGGTAAATCTATATAGAAAATAAAAGCTGACACAAGAGTAAATTGGTTTTCTACTATGAAGAATAGGGCAAAGTATACGCCGATTGTGTATGCCCTCCTAAAGAGTATCTAAAAGTAAGAGCAAATACAAAAAAAAAAAAACGAAAACCCCACACAATGGACATTGGACTCAACTCCATTCGCTTGGCTGGTTGGTTGGTTTGTTTTGTTTCGCCCAACTGCTAAGCTTATTTTTCAAGATGCTTAAAGAACCAAAAGCAGAAGGAACAAAAAAAAAACCCCGGGACCGGGAATTAAAAATTGTAAATGGTCGACGGGACAATAAGAAAACGAAGAAACAAACAATACAGGCGGGGGGAGAGGGCAAAAAAAAAGGAATCACATTAAAATTTGAAGCGCTAGGCTTAATCCTTTCAAAAAAAAAAGAAGAAGACCGAACGGAGATGAAACCAAAAGTTGAGGAGCTTCTCATTATGCGAGGGCAAAAATTTTAATGACCCAAATCCGGCAGGAGCGAAAGCATTTATTGTGGGTTTGGAAAATCATCATAAAGAACTGAAATTTTTTGATTAATTATGTGAAGGGAAAAGCAAAAATATGCCGAGGGTAATGGCAAGGTAAGTCAGGTAATCGCCGTATTGTCTATTTTGACAGTGGCTTGAATTTAGACTTTTCTCCATCTCCTTGCCTCATGCCCCATGCCACGATATTTCAAGCAAAATTTATCAAATGCGTAATGAGCGCACGTGAGGTGCATGCCATATGGTTTGGTCAAATTTCAGTTCATCTTATGGTTTTTTTTCCTTCGCCACTATTTCACTTGGCCGTCGACATTGCCGTCGTCGGGGCTGTTAATTACAACTTAAATTGACAGCCAAAAATTGGACCGGAAAATTGTGGGTTTTCCATGCGGTCGGCATATTAAGCGCTTACTCTCAATGCAGGGGCAAAGGTAATGTCAGGGGGCGGGCAGAATGGGCCATGGGACTAATAGACAAATGAAGACTTAAGGCCTACTTAAGGCAAAAGCGTATCTGAAATGCGGTCATGTATAACATTTCTAAAGAGAGAGCAAAAAAAAAAACAAAGTATTCGAAAGCTGCCTAAAAATATAAAAATTTCTTAAACAAAAAAAGAAACTCAACAAGAAATTAGCTAAGAAGCTCATCATCAGTGAAGCAAAATGACATGGAGAAAGGGATGAGAGAAGAGTAAGGGGGCAAACATTTAACCCTAATTTGACACACATGTTAACCGGGGCTGTTTGTTATATTTTCTGTATTGAGGGGTGATACGGGAAGTCACAAATAAATACATATACGGTTATCAAGGGTTATAAAAAAGAGACAAGTTTTTTATATTCTTTTTTGTTGAATTTTATAGGACTCTAAAACGACATTTGTATACTCTTAATGCATTTGAAATTTCAGAAACGAGTTCAAAATATATCCTTTTCTTTTAGACTGATCCGAATAGACATATTTTATACACAATTTTGAATTTTCATTTAGGTGTAAACTTACAAAAAATTAAAGTTTATGCCAAGATATATATGGATAAGCTTTCTAATCTAAACTAAATTGTAGAGTTTCAATAAATTTCAAGCCGAAAAATGCTGAAAACTGAAATTTTCATTAAAAAATTTGACGATACACCAGAAAGTTAACTTTTAACTACATATTAAGCTTAGTAGGTAATAACTGGGAAATTTGGGCGAAATGTTACCAGGGGCTAAAGCAACTACTGTTCAGGGTATCTCATCATAAATATTTATCTGTAGCCAGCAAAGATCCTTTGAATTGAGCCACAGAAATAGAAAGGATCTAATACAATGGAGATAATGCAACTTGTGAGACCTTGAAGAAATACAATAAAGTATGCAAGATTATAGTATTTAAAAAAGATAATGAACAAATTTAATACAATATTATTTATTTAAGAGTAATTTTTTCGATATATTTCACTAAAATAAGTTTATTTTTTTACCTATTTTTGTCTCTGAGATTTGTAAGATTCTTCCAAAAGATATTTATGGAAACATTCTTCAAATTGAGTAGAGCATTTTGATACGACTGAAAACGTATGCTAAATGCCATTATGTGACTGCAAGGAAGAGAACAATATCAATACACCCAGGCAAATAAACACACACACACACATGTGAAGGGGGTAAATGAGAAGTAGAGAGGAGGGAAAAGGGACGGTGAAAGGAATGAACGGCAAACGGAAACGGAAATCACAACAAAGTGCTGACATGTGCCGCGGTTGGCGTATGAGCCTATGTGGTTACACACACACACACACACACACACAGACGAAGATATGGAGACACACGCTCATATTCACGCACACACACACATACACATGCCACATGGGTGTCAAGTTCCTTTTCACGCGCAAATTGAGTGCTTAAGCGGTTTAGTTGGCACGTCTTTCCCACTCCAGCTTCGTTTTGGGTGCATAAAAGGGGTTAAGGATACAGGTTCACGGTGATGGAATCCTCATTGAGTCTCCCCCCTCTCACCACATCTTTATGTGTGTCTTCTGTGGCGTTAGTAAGCCGTCTCAGCATACATAAGAAAAGCAACTTGATTTCCATTTCCATTACGAATGCCATTGCCATTTTTGAAGTTCATTTCTGTTTCAACTTTATAGATAAGCAAATAATTCATGGCTTGATTTGCAAAATAGAAAAAAAAGAAACATTATTTATTGTCAACGAACTGGCCTGGTCTGGTCTGGTTTCCTTTCGTTTTTTGGCGATAACGGGAAACATGAATGTCTTCCCACCGCGCCCCAACCACCCAAACATACACACACCCAAAGAAGACCCATACATAACATTTGCATATCCCACACCACACAAGGAAAACGCGTGCCGGCAGCATAATTTGCAAAAAGAAAAATAAAGAACGAAGAATGAATGAACCAGAGCAGAGATTCCATTTCCCTTTAGCATAGCATACTTACAGGCACACACAAGATAAAGATGCCACACACACACACTCGCCCACACAGAGAAAGAGAAAGAGCGAGAGAGGTAGTCACACACACCACACACTCATTTGTTGTTATTTATGAAAATCCCCTTTAAGAACTTGCTTTTTATTATTTTATTTTTTACTTTTTTACATGCCACCAAACAAAACGACGCAGCTGCAACCATAATAATAGAAATAATAATAAACATTGGCTTGCCATTCGGTTCGTTTGCCATTTTATTGCTAAAGAAATTATGTTTTTGATTTTTATTGCTAGAACAAACATATGATGTTCACACACACACACACACCACTGACACATACTCGCTATGCTGTGACCGCCCCGCCAATTATGTGGAAAGGCTTTTGCCGTCTTGCCATCGAGGGGATTTAGTTGTTTGTGTTCTATTCTCAAAAAAAGACTCAAGCTTACATGTGTGCCGCTTGTGGCTGTAATTGCAATTTGAATTCAATTTTGAGGCAAGTTTTTAGCTTATCGTTTACGATATTGTAACACAGCGTGAGCAACAGAGATAGGTAGATTGGGAGATAGGGAAAGATAGATACAGAATGTGCTACTGTGAAATTTGATACCTGCGCCGCGTAAATGAAGTGGAAAGGGTGAGTAGCATTTCGAGAAATCTTTTAGCTAGCCACAAATTGTATTTTATTGATACAACAACAACAACAAAATTCTATATGCTACAAGGGATGTAAACATGAATATACCCTGTATAAGTCATTGAAGGGTGGAATATGAAATTTATTGTACATATATCTACCTTAAATCCAATGAACTAATCTTAAAAGTTGTATTTTCTAGAAATTTGTTTCAAATAATAAATACTTTTGCAGCCCATTGCATACTTTTGGGAACAACTTTGCCTAGTTTGCTTTTCGTATTAAAGAAATTCTACATAATCATTTGCCCTATTCTCTTTTATTTTGTCCTTTACCATCAAAAGTAATACTCTCTCATATATAGGTATAGGGTATATAAACATTACTAGGCACGAGCTACGATTTCCGCATTGATATTTATGCTATTCTAATAATACCTACATATTATACCTTTATTCTAATACTCTGTACCTATTAGTGCCTGAAAACGTTTGATATGTTTTCGAATTTGTACAGACTATAAAGCTAAGAAAAGCCTGTGTTCTTGACGCCATTTCCTTGAACTATGCTTCAAACAACTGATTAGTTACAATTTTTTGGCTAATTCAATCAACATTTAAATTAATATTCTGTTAATCAACTGAATATAACTGGGTTATATTCATAAAATTAGTCATAAACGTCTTTTACTTATATCACCCAAAAAGTATGCTTGAAAAAATTAAGCGATTTGAAATTGTTCGTATAGTTCTTCAAAGCATGGAGGTTTCTTTTTTAAAGCAGAGCAACCAAGTTGTTTTCTCAACTATTTAACTAAGTACCTACTAAACATTTGACTGACTGCTTGGACTTGGAAATTGATGTCAGTGACACACAAACACACGAAAATACAAGTATTTGTATATCTTATAAAGAGAGCGCTGAATTGGCGTTGAAGGCTCGGCTTACAACTAAATAAAACTCGCCACTAGATTGAGAATGAGAATGGAAATGCGAATGAGATGAATGATCATCATAATGATTATTGTTGAGCATTTCTGAGATGGAGAAATGCTTTTTGCTTAAGCTTTAGATTTAGTATGATTACGATCTTGTTGTCGTTGGGATCGTGCTGCGTTTCTAATCTCAACCAATGTTCGTAATATAAGCAAAAGATAAAAATATACATAATAATAACATAGAGCAGAAGTAAGTTGCAAAATTGAATACAAGTGACAAAAATAGTTCATAAAATTGTGATTAGTGACGAGGCATTTGATGCTAAAGAAGACAAAAAATAGTAGCAATCGCCTAATTATACACATATATAGACTAATACATATGTACCATGTATGTATATAAGTATTTGTCAAGTACAGGCATTTATCAAGATAAAGTTCAAGTGATAAGCTGCGCATAAATTTAAATATGCTAAGTGAATACATACGAAAATACCCACACAAACACACACGCAAACGAACACAAACGCATATATTAAGTGATAGAAGTGAATCTTAGTGAATGGCGTGAAGAAAAGTGAGATATGAGCTTTACGGGGGACTATCACCTCTCTCTCTCTCTCTCTATGTCTCTCTAAATATCTCTTAATCTTGTTTTGCTTTAAATTGCCTAAAAAGATAGTTTTTTTTTTTTTGTTTTGTGAAAAGTAACGCTGACAATACGATGACAAATCTGTGGTCCAAAACTAAAACAACGAGAACGCTAAACACAGTGTAGATTATGGTTTATCATCTTTATCTCAACCCACAACGAACTCATCGCACTTCTGTGCAAATGGCAATGGTCATTAAACTAAAGATGTGATAAGATTTACGTGAAGGCTACAAGGTGCCAAAACCTAAAGTGAAAATCAAGCTGTTTACCTTAAAATATACAAAAAGAATAACAGACATGATGACATTAGCATAATAAAATTAAAAAGCACAAATATGGGATAAAACTAGAATTCTCCTGATATCTGTCTATCTCGCGGATTAAAACATAATAAACTTGTTTCTATCAGAGCTTTCACATATAGTACATGTATTTGTATTAGCTTAGTTGGTCGGAAAGACAAAATGAAAATAAATAAAAAAAAAGAAAATTCAAAAGAAAAAAATTTAAGTTTAAAACATTTGAGTCATTGACACATAATAAACTTTATTGAAGGTAAATTAAAATATTGTTAAAATTTGATTTTTTAATTTATTTTACCCTCTCCGGAGTATTTATCTGAACTTAAACAAGGATTAAGATTGAAGTTTGATTCTAAAAAACCCTACAGAAATCCAATACAAAATATCAACCAAGAATATTTTGCTCATGATAGCATTAGAAAACCTTAGAAAACTTTAGAAATTATAAAATCTTGATCATTAAAATCTCTTTATAATAAAATTACTTGGCATTTTTGAATATTTTGCATCTCTGGTCGAGCTTCTATAATTTAGGGACGGCGCCTGCCAAGTTAATCGCGTCAATTAAATGAATACATACAGATATCTGAACACACTTACTTACCGTCTACCCTAAAGTTGTGTGAGTGTGTGTCCAATGCATATATTTGCTTTTATACAGACTTTTGCTGTCTATTTTGTGTGGGTATCTTCTGCCGTTCGCCAGAATGCAAACAAATTGTAAATCTTGACCAGTAGGAAAACATCCATGGATGGATGGATGGATGAGATTGATGGATGTCTTGGGCGATAAAAATTATAGTACAAAGAAATTGTCAAGGAAAATAAAAGAGAGGAACAAAAAACCACAAGAGAGATTAGAGGGTAAAGTGATAATCGTTTCTCGCAGAGATAGGTAAGTACTCAAATTTGAGATTGAAATTTTTTGAAGAGTCACTAGATAGGGCAAGTGGAAAGATTTTAGCTAAGTTCGCAAGTCGTATAAGAAAGATCGTGTCATTTGAAATTTTACTGCTGAGACAGAAGGTTGCTTTAGTTAACTAATTGCCTGCCTGACTGTCTGCCAGTCTGTCTGTCTGGCTAGTGAAAAATTAAGAAATATATTTTCTAATTACATGTGAATGTGTTGTGGCGAGTGTGCGAAAGTGGCAACGGCAAGAGGCAAGAACTGATCCACTCAACTCACATATAGTTCAACCAGCCACAAGCCCAAAAAGTACAAAGTGATTAGAGAGACGAGAATGGAAAAGGATCGTGATGTCGATGTAGATGCCGATGTGGAGGGAGCCAAACTTCTGGATAATGGCAAGTCAACAGAAGTGCCAACAGCCAACAGCACGACAACAAAGTCAAAGAAGAAAAAGAAACAACGTTCCGAACAGGATCGTTTAATGACTGAGGAGATCAATCAATTGTTAAGCGAATCGCCTTTGGAAAAGAATGTCACCTGCGGTTTTTGGATATTTAAAGGAAAATTCTATCAACTGTGAGAGACACCCAACTTAATTTATCTTTGTTTCATTTCAATAATCGTGAGTTTTGTTTTAGTTTTGCCAATCAAACCGCCTATGTCTTACTCTATGGCATAGTTGGCTGCATTTTCTCCATGACATATGCTTATTTTAATGGCACCATTACGACCATTGAGAAACGCTTCCGAATACCCTCAAAGAACACTGGCATCATATCAGTGGGCAATGACATAAGTCAGACAATGGTTTCGGCCGTTTTGGCCTACTATGCGGGCAAAGGACATCGTCCACGCTGGATTGGCTTTGGTATGATTAAAGACTCATTAATATGTTGTCTTGAAATGGTTGCAAATTTGTAATTTCTGACAGGTCTCCTCACCATTGTGCTATTCTGTATGCTTACAACTACACCACATTTCCTTTATGGACCCGGCGATGATGCTTTGGCTCTGACCTCGGAATTTGGGGCTCTTCCCGATGAGAATGCCACCATGGAGGCCATTGAAGAGCAACGTTCCAAGACCTTGTGTCGTCTAAATGGTCGTGGTGCGGAATGTGAGGGTAATGATGGCAACTTTGCCCCTCAACTTATACTCTTTGTGGCACAATTTATATCGGGCATAGGTGGTTCGCTCTATTATACACTCGGTGTATCCTACATGGATGATAATACCAAAAAGTCCAAGACGCCAGCTCTGCTAAGTGAGTATGATTAGAATTATATCAATTGGACTTGCCATTAATTGTCCTCTTTTCTTCCCCAGGTCTCTCCTATTTCCTGCGCATGCTGGGTCCTGCCATTGGTTATGCCTTGGCCTCGTTCTGCTTGCGTTTGTATATTGCTCCACAGTTGCATCCTGTAATCAATAACAAAGATCCCCGCTGGTTGGGTGCCTGGTGGTTGGGTTGGATCATTATGGGTGGCCTTTTGGCATTTTCGGGTGTATTTCTCTCCATGTTTCCCAAGGAATTGCCACGTGCCGCAGCCCGACGCAAGGTCGAGGAGAATCGTCGACGACGCGAGAATCAGAAACTATCGCTTCAGATAAAAGAGAACTCCGAAAAGGCCCAACTCTCAATTGACTTGGATCCGAATAGCAAGTCATCTCAGGTTGAAGTGAAAGCCTCGTTTAAGGACATGTTAAAGACATTCAAGCGTTTGATCACCAACAAGACATACATGTGCAATACTCTATCCAGTGTGTTCTATTTGGTTGGCTATACACCCTATTGGATATTCACACCGAAATATATTGAAGTGCAGTATAGACAATCGGCGGCCACCTCGTCCATGGTGACAGGAACAGTTGCTCTGGCATTTTCTGCAGTGGGAGTTCTTCTCTCGGGCTTTATCATCTCACGATATAAGCCAAAGGCTCGTTATATGGCTGCCTGGAATGTGATTGTGGGTTTCCTTACGGTGGCCGGAATCCTGGCTTATGCCTTCATCGGATGCCCTGGCAATGAGAGTTCAGTCATTGTGAATATTCACGACAATTCGTTAAATGATTCCTCAGTTACCTGCAACTCAGCATGTGGCTGCGACTATGTGAGATATTCCCCGGTGTGTGGAGAGAATAATATGACTTACATATCGGCTTGCCATGCCGGTTGCAAGGGTCAACAAGTCAACTCAGAGGGCAAAAAGGTGAAGTAGACTTCATTCAGGCCAAGCGAGCAATCTTTGACTAATCTTTTCCTTTTCTAGATTTTTTATGATTGCTCTTGCATTCCTGGAGAAAGTGAGAACTCCACAGCTCAATTCAGACGTCTTACTAGCTTTGATATGACTGACGACAATATAACCCTAGTGGAAAACTCCAACAGCTTTTCCGAATTGGAGGTAAGCATTTCCATCTTACTCATGACATTAGACTGATCTTCTTTCGTTTTAGTTACTGTCCTCTGGTCAGGCCATGCCTGGTGCCTGTCCGGTAAATTGTTGGACACAATTTGTTGCCTTTTTGGCTGTGATGTGTTGCCTGAAGTTTGTGGGGGCCACAGGCAGAGCCTCTAATTTCCTTGTCTCTGTGCGTTGTGTCCCGGAGAAGGATAAAACAGCTGCCATGGGCTTTGGCATGATGGTTTGCTCGGTTCGTTTTTGATACTATCCCCTTTCAATTCTATGTGCTTATTAAATTTCATTTATTTTTAGTCCTTTGCCTTTATACCTAGTCCCATATTCTTTGGCTGGATTCTGGATCGCATGTGTCTGGTTTGGGGTAAAACTTGTACCAATAAAGGCAATTGTTGGCTCTACGATCCTCAGTCCATGAGGTGAGTTTTCCTATTACGTTAATAAGATATTTATTCCATCTATTTAACTTTATTCTCTTTCTCAGATACGCTCTCAATTTCACAGCGGCTGTTTTTATTGCAATTGGTGCCATTTTCGATACTGGTGTCTGGTATTATGTTAAGGATTTGAAAATCTTTGACGAGGATGTCAAAGAGGTGGAAATGCAAATTGTTAAACATGAGGAAGAAGTGACGAATGAGAAGAATACAGAGATTTAGTTATAAGTTTTGTTCTGTTTTCTATTTGTTTAATGTTAAGTATCGTTCTCGTGTGTGATTTTGTTTTTCCCCTTCCATCCTCCCCCACAAACCATCCCAAAAACCTTCTATAAAGAGAATGTATTATTATGATAAAACAAAGAATTATTAAAACAACAACAAAGTGTATCTCTGACTGAGCCTTAAATAATCATAGACCTGAAGATAGTTATCTTTATCCAGAATGCGAACGAGTTGCAATTGTTAAGAGGGCGACCTTAAGCAATATATTCTCTTTATCTCGATTGTGAGCTTTTTATGGCCCACATATATGTTTGTAGATATATATATATATCTACAGAAGAGATTTAATATAGTTTTAAGTTTTTAGTTTGTAGTTTAGTCGTTAGCAAAATGTCACACGATGAGGTTGAAGTACAGGAGAAATTTCTCCAGGATAATACCCAAGCAAATGGCAAGAAATCTAAAGATTTGCCTAAAGAAATTACTTGTGGCATTTGGCGCTTCAAGGGATCCAAATTACAAAGGTAAACAATAAAAAAAGAGGAGACATAAAAGTTGATTATTATTTTGCTTGTAGATTTGCTACTGAGAATATGTTTATGGTGTTGTACGGCATAGCTGGTTGCTTTTTAGCCATGGCTTTCTCATATTCCAATGGCACTATCACAACATTGGAGAAACGCTTTAAGATACCCACCAAAATATCGGGCCTCATTTCAGTGGGCAATGATATAAGTTCAGTTTTTAGTTCAGCATTTTTGGCCTACTATGCTGGACGAGGACATCGTCCTAGATGGATAGCAGTGGGTAAGAGAGGCAGTGATAGAGAGTTAAATGAAATGCCATTTGAAGTGTAATGTTTATGAAATTCCTTCCAATTTTTAATTTAATTGAAGGTCTACTCTTTATGTTTGTTTTCTGTTTGATGACGGCTTTGCCACATTTTCTGTATGGCGCTGGCGAGGATGCTTTGAAGCTGGCCCAACATTCAGATATTTTGAATTCCACCAAAGCGAATGCCGAGGATCTAATGCTATGCCATAGGAATTCTACCAGCCAATGTGAAATGAAAGAAACGAGTGCATCAGTGCCCATCATTTTGCTGTTTATGGCTCAGTTTATATCTGGTATTGGTGGTGCTTTATTTTTCACTTTGGGACTCCCCTATATGGATGATAATTCATTAAAATCCAAGACACCTTCAATGCTGAGTGAGTATGACAGAAATATTTATAAAACTTTGATGTGTTAAGCAGTAGTTTCTTAAGCTACGAGTTTAAACTAATCACAGGCTCAACACAAATCAGAGGTAGGGCAAAGGGAGTTTGGTAATGATTCCGTTTCATATCCTTACAAAAACAAAGTAAATGTCAGAATTACTGAATTGAATTGGAATAGCTTTTTTTAACAATTCCAAAATTATTTATCCACTTTATTCGTTTTTGAATTAACTATTTAGTCTCTGTCTCTGTTGCTCATTCAATAAACTTACCAATGGTCTTAAAGTATTTCCAATCGCTTCTCCTTCAAATGAAGGGGAGAATGTTAATTTTGAGCGTATTTTTCTTTTGCATTTTCCAGGTTGGTCTGCCTTCTTGCGTATGCTGGGACCAGCTGCTGGCTATTCGCTGGCCTCTTTTTGCCTGCGTCTGTATATTGATCCATGGGAAAAGCCATCGATAAAGAATTCTGATCCCCGTTGGCTGGGAGCTTGGTGGTTGGGTTGGCTAATTTTGGCCGTGACTATGTTAATTTCAGCAATTGTTATTTACATGTTTCCCAGAGAGTTGCCCAGTGCCCATGCTCGACGTTTGAAATCCCAAGGAGAGTCTGAAAAAAGGAGGCCACAGCTGAGCTGTCGCTTGCCGGAATGATGCAGTGTCTCAAGCGCTTGTCCAAGAATCGCGTCTATGTATGCAATACGATTGCTTCGACTTTGTATGTCTTTGGCTATCTGCCCTATTGGATATTCACGCCCAAGTACATTGAGACACAGTATAGACAAACGGCAGCTACTGCCAGCATGGCAACTGGACCAGTTGCACTAGGATTCTCTGCAGCCGGAGTCCTGCTTACTGGTTTTGTGCTGTCAAAGTATAAACCAAGTGCCAGATGGATGGCTGCTTGGAATGGCATTGTGGATGTACTGACTATAGCCGGAATCTTGTGCTATGTGGCCATTGGCTGTGAGGAGAGCGATCGGGCTAATACACTATCGTCGTTGACCTCTAAAGCGGACAATTGCAGTTTGTCCTGCCATTGTGATTATGTGCCCTATTCACCGATTTGCGGATCACAGAACTTTACCTATATATCAGCCTGTCATGCGGGTTGCCAGCACAAAGAGAATGATGCAATGGGTCGCACAATTTATACCGAATGCAAATGCATGCCCTCGGCTGCAATAGACATTAAGGATGCAGGAGATCCTCAGGTGAGTATTCTCATTTACTCCACATTTCTGAGTTAGTGGTTCAATAATTCTTTTCAGTTGCCCTTTGCAGTGGATGGTCCTTGTCCAGTGGATTGTCAGCGGCAATTTCTTACTTTTATGGTTGTAATGTGTCTTCTTAAATTCGTTGGATCCACTGGACGCGTCACCAATCTACTCCTGGCTCTACGTTGTGTTCCCCCTGAAGACAAGACCTTTGGTCTTGGATTTGGCCATGTCGTTGTTTCGGTGTGTATTCGATAACTAAATATGTATGCTAGATACTATATTCATTTTCTTTCTTAGATCTTTGCCTTAATACCCAGTCCCATTATATTTGGTTGGATTTTGGATTACTATTGTCTGGTCTGGGGTAAGACCTGTTCGAATAAAGGCAACTGCTGGCTCTACGATACCAGATCTTTAAGGTGCAATGACTTACGGATTTCATAGATTATCATTTGATAAGAAATATTTCTTTCAGATATGTCATGAATTTGATATCGGCGACGTTTATATTCCTGGGATGCTTTGGGAATATTGCCGTTTGGTATTATGCCAAGGATTTGGAAATATTTGATGAGAACGAAGGCAAGCCAAACGAGCCAGAAGAATTGGAACTTAAGGATAAAGAAGATATTATTTTAGAATAAAAAAGAATTACAGTAAAACTTTGTTTGTTTTGATTGGATAAGCCAAAAGTATGGCGCATTGTCATCCTATTTGTCCGGTTTTTTTTCGTATAATAGGGGCTGACTTAGAGTACTAGAGAATCGAAGTTCTACTGTACTTCTATTCAAAGAATTTTACAGAGTTAAATAGACTTTTGTCTTATTAGTTTAAAAGAGAAATGTCCGGATAAATCTGGTATCTTAGATAAGGCGGATAATCGAGTTTCTACTGATCTTTTCATTACAAGAGTTCCTAAAAAAAAGACATAAAGAATTAATAGAAACTTATGATACACTTCCTCCAGTTTTACTCAAAAAGGATATGTCCGTATATATCCGGTCTCTCGCATATGCAGACTTTCGAGGTTCCACTGTATTTCTAATGACAAGAATTTCACATTGTTTCAATCATTCGTGAAATGCATCACTAAAGTTACGCAGATAAACACAGCTCCTTGGTTTTTGGGGAGAGATATGTGTATGTACATACATACATATGTTCGGATACGTCTCTATATGCTTATAGACATATAATCCGTAGATAAATCTTGGGCAAACAATAAACCCACCTCCCATGTATCCATGTATAACGTTTTAATCTTGTCAGGGTGATGATAGATAAGATCTCACATCTCAAATTGCATTTCAAATAAGTTGAATTCAGTGTGAGTATCAAATCTGCTTTTAAGATAAAACAAAATTAAGCTAAAACAAAATTGAGTTATATACACGTAGTGTCTAGACAACATTTCCATCACTTCATCGTGTTGAGTTAAACGTGAAAGACAATGGGAGAGCAACCGATTGTCAAGGCCAAGGAAGCAGAGGAGCCTTTCCTCCATCACAAAGAAGGCACGGGTAATCAAACAGATGAACCAGATGAGGATATAACCTGTGGCTTTTGGATATTCAGGGGAAAATTCCTGCAAAGGTGGCGAAAATTTGGAATTCAACTCGATTAGTTAACTATATTTCCGCGTCTCCATTTGTAGATTTGCTACCGAGAGAATGTATGTGATATTGTATGGCATTGCGGGATGTGCCTTAGCGATGACTTTTGCCTATTTTAATGGCACGATAACCACATTGGAGAAACGCTACAAGATACCCACTCGAATGTCGGGCATTATTTCGGTGGGCAATGACATGAGCACTATGTTCGCCTCGGCTCTATTGGGCTACTATGCGGGTTCTGGACATCGGTGTCGTTGGATGGGAGTTGGTAAGCAAAATAAATAAACCGACATAGTTTATTTTTCTTATATAATTTGATCATCTTTCAAGGACTTCTTACCTTTGTGATATTTTGCCTGTTGACCTGCTCGTTGCATTTCCTGTATGGAGCTGGTGATGAAGCCTTGAAATTGACCCGTGAATTTGGAGCTGGCAATGGCTCTGAGCATATTATGCATTTGGAAAATAATCGAGCAAAACTTTGCCAAAAAAATGCCAGTTCATCCTGTGTGGAGGAGAGTGATGCTTGGATACCACAAGGAGTTCTACTAACAGCCCAACTCATTTCGGGAGTGGGCCAGGCTCTGTTCTATGTCCTGGGCATATCCTATATGGATGATAATCTCACCAAGGCCAAATCGGCAGTCATGTTGAGTGAGTAATTATTATAATGTTCCAAGCTCTCTTTAAACTGCAATTTAACTTAAAGGTCTCTCAACGTTTTTGAGAATGTTGGGTCCAGCAGTTGGTTTTTCTTTGGCTGCCCTTTGCCTGCGACTTTATATAGAACCTTCTTTGGAACCTCTGATCACACCGAAAGATCCTCGTTGGCTTGGTGCCTGGTGGCTGGGCTGGTTAATTCTTGCTGCTGCAGTCCTGGTGTCTGCCATATTCATGTTTTTCTTTCCCAAAGAATTGCCCAGTGCCAAGGCTAGGCGAATGTTGGAGAAACCAGAAACTAAACACCTGCAACCCAAAGATCTTTCTGTCGGAGACATGATGATTGCCATTCGTCGGATACTGAGCAATAAGGTTTTCATATTGAATACCTTCTCCTCGATTGTATATTTCTTCGGCTATATGGTCTATTGGATATTCACACCGAAATACATTGAGGTTCAGTATAGACAATCGGCAGCTGTGGCCACCATGGCCACTGGAACGGTAGCCTTGGGTTTCTCGGCAGCTGGGGTTCTACTCTCTGGCTATGTACTATCCAAGTATAAGCCAAGTGCCAGGTTTTTGGCTGCATGGAATGCCACAGTGGACTTCCTAACTGTGGCTGGAATGGTGGCTTATGTGTTCATTGGTTGTGAGGGCAGTGACAATGTGACCACTATGACAATCTCGCGTCAGGCGAATGATACTTGCAGTCCCTCGTGTCATTGTGATTATGTGGCATATGCTCCCATTTGTGGACCTCAAAATGTGACCTATATATCTCCATGTCACGCGGGTTGCATGGACACGGGCAAAGATGACTTGGGCCAAACAATTTTCACAAATTGCCAATGCATGGGGAATTCTTCGATATTTCTCGGCAATTCCAGTCTCAGCAGTGAGGTAATAAATATCCTTATAATCTCAATTCGAAAGTATTTCCTCAATAATTATTCTTCCATTTCAGTTACCCTTTGGCGTGGATGGACCTTGTCCAGTGGATTGTTTTGGACAGTTTATCACCTTTTTGGTGGTCATGTGCATTTTGAAATTATTTGGTGCCTCTAGCAAGAATACTGGCATCCTTATCAGTCTACGATCTGTTTTGCCTGAGGATAAGAGTTTTGCCCTCGGTTTGGGCTCAATGGTGGCCTCGGTAAGATTTTTCTGTTAGCCCCAATTGTTTGTTTCATGCTAACAGATACACATTTTTTTTTTTTTCAAGATCTTTGCCTTTATACCAAGTCCCATATTTTTTGGTTGGCTAATTGATAACTATTGTTTGGTTTGGGGTAAAACCTGCTCGAATAAGGGAAATTGTTGGCTCTATGACACCAAGTCGATGAGGTGAGTTGAACTTGCAATTACCTTGACCAAATTCGTCATCAACGAGTGTTATCCTTTGCAGATATGCCATGAATCTGACGGCTGCGTTTTGTGTATTTTTGGGAGGCTTACTCAACATTGCCGTTTGGTATTATGCCAAAGATCTAAAGATATTCGATGCAGAGGATGAAAAGAAACCAAAAAATCATAATTTAGATGAAATCAAATTAAGCTCTTTGAGGGCCAGTAGCAAGGATTTGCAATTTTAATTTTATTACATAAATAAATCTTGTATTCATTGATAATTTACTTACTTGAATTCATATTCCTTCCGAATTCCCAAACTCCATGACGTAGACTCTTAAAATTTGATTTATTCTCTTAATAACCTTCTTCGAGGCGCTGCATCATGGCCGGTTTAGAAATGGGGCCAAATACATGGCCGGGCCCGGAGGGTAGTTGTCGTCGCTGGTTCAATAAATCGGCGGTAGTGGGTTCTCAACTTTGTCCAAAAAAATGCTTTGAGCCCAACGATGGAATTTGTTGTGACTATCAATTAATAACACCTCTACTTGATGCCGAAGATCCAATGGAGGGACAAAAGTCAGCACAACAAAGGAAAACCGTAGGAGTAGAGGAACAAAAACCAACTACAGATCCACAACGAGCTTCGCAGGCGGCGGGACAACCAAGGGAAACTCCATCACCACCAGGAGCAGTAGCAACACCTCCTCCTGAATCACCTGTCAACAAATTGGAATTGGATTATGATGGTCCAATAAGAACAATGGTTGATGTTCAGGGAGAATGTTGTCGCCGACTTCCCTCGGAGATAGATGGCGATAAGGAAAAGTGCCGACAGACCAATCCATGCTGCACTCCCTGCAGGCCATTGCAAACTTCGTTGCATTTGAAAGAGGTGAGCTCTCTCTTATTTGCCCTTTTCGATATAACTCTACAATTTCTGCCACTTAGATGGGCAAGTATCCAAGACAAAAACCAACCTACAAGCATTCCGTGACCTTGGATGAGGATACAATGGTGGGTCGTGTTTTTCCAATGAAATTCCGTTTGCGACGCAAATGTACCAAATGCAATGATTGTGGCAACCATTTATTAATTCGGCATCCAATAACCGATAATAACAATCTCTTGCTTTTGTCCAGCTGTTGCAGTGTGGAGGTTTATCCACAAAATAAAGTCGACTGTATGCATAGGATTCCTGTGGCCACCATCAACGGACCATTGCAGCGTTTCTCCAAGAAGGTTATTGAAGAGAAGTCCAACTTTCGATTGTTTGCTTTACCCAAGCCAGAACCACCACCCAAACCGGAAGAGAAACCAAAAGAGGCACCCTCCAAGGGAAAAAAATAAAAAAGGCAAAAAGGGTAAAAAGGGTAAAAAAAGGCAAGAAGAAGTAACAAGGATAAACGGAAAAAAAGTTACACTGAATAAACTACACTAAAAAATCAACACAACACTTGTTCAGCCTTTAAATACAAGAATGTTGTACAAGTCCCAAAATGAGAAGGAGGTGCAAATGTATCAGACAGTGCAAATTCAAGTGTGCTATGCCATCACAGAGCAAGCATAAGAAAGTAAAATACACCCAAAATTAGCTCCTTAAAGTATACAACAGACAATTAAAAACTTTTAAGAACAACAACAACTGCCTATTGTATAATTCAGGGGGCAATTTGATACCTTTTTAACAAATCTAGATCCACCTTTGACTACATAGACTACATGTAAACCGATGCATGGGCATTAACTACCAATTTGCCTAGCTACCTTATGAAAAATAAATCAGCAAAACTACTAAACTACATCATAGAACAGCATCCCATGTAAAGGATCTGGAGGCACTGAAGCAGTCTAAGATTTTTGAGCAACACATCGAAACATAGGAAATATATAGCAAAACACAAACAAACTTTTTCTTCTTATTGCTCCGATTGGTTAACCTATAGAACCCGGACCTGGATATGGGATAGTGGCCATAAATTGATAATGTTTATCACCAGCGTTGGAAGGCAAACAGGCTGGTGAACTATACCCATTGATAGTAGCCTCTTGTAGTATCTCGATCAAGCCAATACATGATTACGACTCTCGTCATCACCTTCATCATATGATGGATGCGGCACATATGCGGTTGGGGCACTCATCTTCTGTAGTGCTGTCAAAGTCCAATTCACCTAAACGCACTACAAATTAAGGACAAGGATAGGTCAAATTCAAAATCTGTTTCTTTGTTCTATAAATTCATTTTTTCATCGATTGTTTATCAATTTAGAGATCCTGAGTTTGCATCCAAAGCAGTAGCGGATCTACGGGGGGGTGAAAAAGGGTAAATTAACTAAACAAAACAAAAATTAGTAACAAATGTCATATATAGCCTCATATGGATTTAAAATTGTTTTGTTTTAAAATTTTACTCCGGTTGCACTCCCTGGGCAACAAAATCTATATTTCATTCATAATGGTTTTATTTATCCAAGTAAATTTTTTTTAAATGTGGCCGCCCAGCCAAATGACTTAAGCCTTAGGACTTCCGGCTCAGGCCTTTTGACTTTTTACTCAGACCTTAGCACTGGTTCGTTACACAGCAAACAGCTTTTGTCATTGAGCATTTTGAAACAGTTTTGCACTTACCAAACTTTTCTTTTGGGTGATTAAGAATCTGATAATTTTGCCCCTTTCGACGCTACTTAAGCCATTGATTATTTTGTACTTTTATCATATAATATATTTAGTGTAAATTTAATTCAAATTCAGTCGCATAAGCATACATACATAGCGTAATCCTAAACTATAGTTTCTATAATTCAGCTTAAAACGATCATCCCACAATAGAGAATGTTTTTATTTTGTTTTGAGGGCGTAACTTAATTCGTTTCGTACATTATTTAAAACGTTGCCAATACTTTCAAAATGTTGTCAATGCTCGGTGTTTGTGTGTATTTTGTATAATTACTTTTTTGGATCTTTTGCCAGAAATCTTTCTGTATTTTGTTTGTCGATTTTTGAATTGCTTAAATGGTATTTAAAGTAATTAGTATATATGCACGTATATATATTGTGTATGTATATTGAATCAGTGTTAATTGAGAGGCTAGTTTTTGGAAAACTGTTTTGTTTTTGTAACTTTTTTTTTTTTTTTTTTGGAACACTTGGCCACAGAAATGCTTTTCGTCGTTTATGCTAGAGTTTATGATAATATATTCGCGCATGGCGTCTTGTATTGCATTTAAACCGATCGAAATTGTTTTGAGTGACTCTTTCGTATGTCACACAGCTATGATTAAGATTAGGTTTACTTCGTTTTGTTATGGTTTGTTTGTTTTGTTTATGTATATACTTCAAGTAGTCGACTATAATAATGCTTCATCTCATCTAAAATATGCTAAATACATTTAAAAATTAGCTACAAATGTTTCGGCAATACATCTAGATGGATATTGAATATTAATGTATATGCAGAATTAAATAAGCGTCTTCTTTCTGCCACACCCACACTACTCTCTATCTCTATCATATTATACTGAATGAAAATTTGTTTTGTGCTAATCGCGACCTCAACCCTCCCTGGCTCCTCTTGCTCTCTATGCATGCAGAGGAAAGAAGTCCTTGAGTAATGTGGTGCGACGTTTCTCAGCAATATCCATTTGATTTTCGAGATCACCCAGGTCTGTGGTTTCAGCGCGCTCTATCTTCCATGATAGATTCTCAATTTCAGCTTCCAGTTGTGCCTGTAAGAATAGAGTTGGTAAGAGTGTCCGTTTGGTTATCTGATTTTATTGGTCTTACCTGCTGGTACTCAAAGAGATTCTTACGGGAGCCGCCTTCCATGTAGTAGGCATAGGGATAAGTATATTGCAGCGTGTAACGACACTTGGCCAGCAGTGCCGCTGCATTGAAGAGATATTGCCAATCGATCCAGGTTCCACTGCCGTTCATTACCTTGGAGTTGATGCGTGTGCGCAAGCGATCAATGGTCTGTTGCTCTAGTTTCAGTGACTTTGAATGATTCTCCCAGCGCTCGTAGTAATGGAGATATTTCTTGAGCGCTTCTCTGGCCTGAACATGCACCGATTCGTTGGCTATATTGGGATTATCTTTATAACGCGAGCATTCATAGTATTCAGAGCCGTGGGTCTTCCAATCGCCCAGGCACATCCAGCAGAAATCGTGTTTACAATTGAAGCACTGCATGTGATTGCATCCGCCGTTCTTCTCGATGCAAATGTGACACTTGGGGCAGTCTTTGGTGTGGGCGCTTATGTAGTTGGCCGTTTCGCTGTCGTCGGCGCATTTTGTTAGCCACTTCTTAATGATCTGGCAGTCAGTTGGAGCATGATAGTCCATGCCACATTTAAAACAGAAGCCCGTGTGGCAAACCTTGCAGATGGCACGCTTGGCGGAGATCTCGCAGGATTGTACAATAATCTGGCAATTGGGTCCCGGACAGAACCTGAGCTCGGGATGAGATTTAACATAGTCTTTAAAAGCGAATTGCTGATACTTGTCACGCATGACAGGTCGAATGACAAGCGTTAGCACGAGATCCTCGGGAACTCGGACATTGCACATGGGGGCCATGCAACCGATTTGCGTGGAGATGCCCTGAAATATTTGAGTCTCAAAATAGATGGTCCAGCAATCTTTGCAGAACGAATGGCCACAGGCCAAACTATAAAACTTATCGCCCAACTGTGAGCTGGCGCACACTGGGCACATTTGGCTGCGATATTGCGGCGAGACCGTGCTAGATAATGTCGATGATGACGCCGACGAAGTCGATGACGATGAATGATTGGATGTGTTGTTCTTATAGCTGCCCATTTTCACCAATTGAGTTGTAGTCGAGGCCGCTGCTGCTGCTGCACTTGTCGAAGCGGCATCAGCTTGATCCTTATTACAATTTGGCGGCTTAATTCTGGCCGTTACCAGCAATGCATTGGCATCCTGACGATATTTCTCAACGACCACATGATTGTTCCACTGATGCTCCAGCAGCAGCACCTTGGCCAGTGCGGGTGTAATCTGTAGTATGGTGTTTAGTTTCTCAACTCTCTCATTGAGCAGCTTCTCAATATCCTCTACAGTGAGGCAATCGTACTCAAAGTATTCTGGATCAGCACGCTTTGGATCCAAACGCTCTACATCACAGTCCTCACCTGGAATTGAAATAATATGTATAATAATTAAACGATTAAGCTTTAACTTGGTTTTCCATAACTTTTTAATTGTCTCAGCTGATCTGAGGGATCCTCAGGAAATAATTAATTGGAAATTGTCTTAACCAAGAACGATAATTTACCTTTTAAACTGCTAATTTGGCTAAAATCGAAACCCAAGACTTGAAAACCTCCCGAAAAAGAAAAGATTTACCCCTTAAAATATGGATCTTCCACCGATCTAGACACAAATAAAGACACAACTAAGAGATATCAAGTCGAAATTCTATATTAAATAGATGCCCTTAGCGAGGATTGGCTTATGGGTTAAGGTAACTCTCTGAATACAGACATCTGTGGTATATATATTATGTGAGTTTGATACAAATCGACAAATTACATTTGTCCAGGGCAATGGATACAACCTCCATAAGCGACTAAAGGTAAAGTGGAGTGAAGGCAAAAGTGCAACTACTCCACAATGATAGGTGTTTGTGTGTGTGTGTGTACTTGAGCACGCACCTGAACAAAAGAGAGCTACACAACAAGAAGAAGAAGAACAACAACAGCAATAACAACCTGGCCAAGAGGATGGCGTAGCGAAGAATCAGAGGAGAAGGCATAGTAGGCAATAATAATGAGGCAACCAGCGACCACAAACGCCAGCAGCAGCGGCAGAATCACATACTATATATACAATCGTAAAAAAAACCTTACTACAACTACAGGCATCAGGAGCGCATTCAAGGGGTTAAGTAACACCTGGCCAAGTGCATGCCTTGCATTTAAAAAGTTGGCTTGAAAAACTATATAGGGAACATTGACAATAAATGAAATGCAGATCCTATAAACGAAAAGAGTCTCTATAGAAAGGGTCTCTTTACCCTCTTAAAGTCAAAGTCCGCGCCTGATGCAAGTACGCTTAGATATATATATTTATTTTCAAGTTCAATTTCATAATTTCAGCTTCATGGTCAAACATTAGGAGGAAACGCAGGGGCCGATTGGGGGGCCAGGCAAAAACCTCAAAAGGCGAATGTCAAGTGGTAACCAAGTAGAAGGTTAAATGCAAATTGTATGAAGAACCCCCGCACACACCCCCACCTACCCCCTCATACTGAACGCATTTACGTTAAAGGTGAATAACCAAACCCGCATAAGTTTCTATTTCTATTTTTGAGAAAAGTTAAATCGATGGTTAGACCCGTTGCCAGGTCGGTGGTGGTGGTGGTAATGGCGACTTACCTGTATTATAATAATCGTAATCATCATTGAATTCTTCATCGCTGTCCGATTCCAATTCCATTTCCATATCCGAATCCATTGCCCAAGGAAGAACACTGACTAAAGATGTCCAAACTGAGTGTGAGAGAGTTTACAAGGCTTTTTTTGTAAACGGGGGTTGCTCCTGTTATTGTTGTTGTTGTTGTAAAGGGTGTTAGGTGGTTGGTTGGTAGTGGAAGATTTACTGTTACAATGCAATTCTCGTCTCCCTCTTCCTATCGCTCGTCAAGCTTTGCGGGGTGGCGCAACCAGAAGAACAGGCTGATTTTGTTTTATTTTCGTTCATCCACATGCATATACACACACACTCGCACTGGCGCACACACACACACACACACGCACGCACTGCATTCAAGGTGTTGGTGTTTCTTTTTTTCACGATTTTCAGTTCTTATTCTCTTGGGCTGCAATTTGAATTTAATTTAATAATATAAATAGCATCGATTCGGCCCACTACACACACCGACGATCGAGCCCAGTTGCTTCCACGAGAGCCAATTGCAATTACTTTTATGTTGCTTGCGATGGGAACATTTTTCAGAATTTTCCTTCCCACAGTTTTGTATTTTCTTTGTCTTTTCCTGTATTTTTTTTTTTTTTTTTTTTTTCGTTCTTGCAATGGCCAGTGTTGGCAATGGACTAATTCAGTGTTAGCACTCCTAATGACGATTTGTTATCGTGTGTTATCGAATGTTATGGGAAGCAGACGATACATTTCAGAGCTGGCAATTCAATGCAGTTGGCAGCACCAAATTATGTTTTGGCGGTTAAGTTCAAATTTTAATGTTTTCCAAATTTTATCATTTATTTATTTAAAACGATTAAGTAATTTTACAGAATGGTTAGGATGCAGATAAGTATAGAATTCATTTTGCTTTTTAAAAATAAAAACGAAAAAAATCCAACTATTTCAGCAAACTAAAATGTTATTTGGAGAAAAAAAACAAATGAAAAATATGTAAACCGTATTTGGAAATTAATTATTTAGACTTGACTGAATTTTCGCCTCCTTCGCACAAATATTCTTGCAAATGTGCTAAACTGGGTAAATACGTATCTGGTACCATAAGCATTTTTTTCTCATCCTCACTCTCTTGAAGTTGCTTGACATCCTCCAGACTGTTAACGCCTGAGCCAACGAAGAGCGATTGGAAACCACAATTATGGGCCAGCAAAATGTCTGTTTGAAGGCTGTAAAAGGAACTTTAAATTAAAGCCTTTAACTTAGGATAATGAAAAACTTACGTATCGCCTACCATTAGCGTGGTGGCGGGCTTAATAACTCCTTTATTCTGCAGTTCGGCAACCATGGCGGGATTGGGTTTACCCAGAATAAGAGGCTTTCGCCCGCAAATAGCCGAAACAGCAGAAACCATAGCCGCTGCACCTACTATTACACTATTGCCAACAGGATAGGCAGCATCCAGGCAAGTTCCCAGGAATATTACTCGAGGATTCATCAAATATGTGCAGGCCGTCATAATCTTTGGGACTGAAAACTCATCATCTTTACCCACTATGACAGCACCCACATCGGGGTCTATTGACATATTTTTGGCATATTCAACCATGGGCTCTTTCGGATTCCTTTCTGGGGTTTTGATAGTCCCGCATATGCCAGCTTTTGCCAGTTCTTGGACGATTCCCTCTTCGCCTACCACATAGGCTTTTTTCTGAAATTTCTTCGCCTTCAAAAAATTGGCTACGGAGAGACTGGCTGTAATCACTTGATCCTCTTTTAATTGAAATCCGAAGTTTGTTGCCTTCTCATGGATTTTTGCTGTCAGCTGTGATGCATTGTTGGTTACTATAAAAGTCTGTTTACCCTTTGCCCGCATGAGATTAAAAGTCTCCACGGATCCATCGATGCTCTTATCAAAATGCCAGAGTACTCCATCCGCATCAGTGATGATCGATTCGAAGCTATTCAGCCATTGAATCACTTCAGCCTTGGGCAACTTGGCCAAATGAGTGCACGTTTGCTTAAACATCGCCGGGCTGGACAATGGCAGACGAAACCAATCGATTAAAAATCTAAACTTATAATTTGGATACACTTTTCAAATGATAAATTTAACATTTAGTGTTATAATTTCTGTCACTTCATTATATCTTTTTTTTTTTGACAGATAAAGAGATGTATATAATTTTAAATGATAAACTCCCAAAATGTTCGCAATTCTTACAAAGTCACGATTAGTCTAAATAAAAATGCGAAAAGCATAGAAATGACCAGATAAGCCCATTTAAACTCGCGCACGTTCGCGAAGCATGTGTCCTTATAAATCAGATCAGAATACACTGCTAGAGAATCTGTTGAGATTCAAATATTTAACAAAAACATTTTAAATCAGGTCTATTTCCTTATCCAAAATTGCCCTTATTCGTCGAATTAGGAAGCCACATAGTAGGACCGAATCGAATATTCGTACACAACTTTAAGGCTTTAAGTTTCTTTTTTTTAGGAAAATTAAAAGAATATTCAAAAATATTTATAATATTTCTTTGCAAAGGCGTGTTTTCTACCAGTAATAAAGACTAACGACTTTGAAATGTTTTCCAAACTTAAAGCCTATTAAATTTAGTTCCGCAATACAAGACAAGGAGTGTTAACACCTCTTCATTTCTCTTTGTGCAGTTTATGGCCACAAACGTGACTCTACAATGTGCTGTTTGCGCATGTGAATTCATCTGATTAAATTATTGCCTTGGTCACGAGGGATGTGGCTTAGATAATGTCAAAATAGTACAGTTGCATTTTCAGATAGATAAATCGTTTGCTAAAGAACACGTCATAATCTACAAGTTGTTGTAATTATCCTATGCAAAATGCACTTCCGATTTAGATTATAGCCAGCACACGTCGCTCTCATATAACTACATTAAAGGGTCTTAATTTACTCCCACTTTTAGGGCAATAGAACACACTTGTTAACAAATAAAACCCCTAATAAAACCATAAAAATAACATCAGAGATTCAATTAGAAGGACCGACTTATGTATACCCTTAAATAAAATGCGTCTCATTGATTTTGTACTGTATGATAGAGAAAATTTTGCTTAATAACAATCTAATTTTTATTATATATTTGTATGCTATTATATAGTCTGATCTAAACAAAAACTTCAACTTTTTGCAATTAATACTTGATGGGGTAGTAGAAGCTAACAGATATGCGCTTAAGCCTAATCAGTGAATATCAACAATGCAGTTTATATGTATAGACATTATGAGGTTCCAAATTTTATTATACCCAATTCGAGAGTGTAAAACCGAAAACCTAATAATACTTCTATCTCTTATCTATATCTATGGAGAACAAAAAATTATTCACAGCAAATTATTCACCCAAAAAAAAAGTATATAAGACCTAACAGTCTAATACGTCTGATTGTGAGTTGTCAGTCCCAAGAGTAGGCCTAACCATCAAGAACATCAACAATCAAGAAACAACTAAAAATGGGTTTCCACTATCAAGTTTTTTTTGCTGGAATAGTTTTCGTATCCTTGATTGGGCTAGGTAAGGCTGGATTACGAGAAGTACACGATGTGGTCGAGTTGTCAGGGCAAAGGGTGAACAGGGCGAAATTCTCAACTGATGTGGCCACCGACAAGTATACACCACCCGAGGAGATGGATCCCCAATTTTGGTATGATTTGGCCTACGAAGAGATTGCCAAGCGTTTGGAATTACCCCAGCCAAATGCAAAGAAGGCCAAGAATATAATCTTGTTCCTGGGTGATGGCATGTCTCTGTCCACCGTGGCTGCAGCGAGAATTCTGAAGGGACAGCGTCAAGGAAATACTGGTGAAGAGTCCTCACTGAGTTTTGAGAGATTCCCCTACACCGGTTTGAGTCGGGTGAGTACTACAAGAAAATACTAGAAGAATATCTGAAAGATCTAATGAAAATGCATCCTAGACCTACTGCTCCAATGCTCAAGTGCCAGATTCTGCCTGCACAGCCACCGCTTATTTGTGCGGTGTCAAGACCAACATCATCGAAATCGGCGTTAGCGCTGCTGTCACCTTCAACAACTGCACCCAGAGCCAGGATCCAGCCAATCGCCTCACCTCGATTGCGGAATGGGCCCAGAATGCTGGCAAGTCAACGGGCATTGTGACAACTACGACGCTGACCCATGCCAGTCCATCGGGTGCCTATGCCAAGACCGCGAATCGCATGTGGCAATGCGATACGGATGTGACCAGTAATGGAGTCGATTCTAGCACATGCATTGACATGGCCACTCAGTTGGTTACCCAAACACCGGGAAAGAACTTTGACATTATGTTTGGCGGCGGCATGGGCAAGTTCCTACCAAAAACCATTAACGACTCCCATGGTAAAGCTGGAGAACGTTCCGATGGCGTCAATTTGCTCTCCAAGTGGCAGGCTCAACACACTGGAGGCGTCCTGGTGACCAATCGCAAGCAGTTGTTGAGCGTCAATGTTTCCGCTGTCTCCAGCATAATCGGTCTGTTTGAATCGTCGCTGATGAACTTCCATTTGGAAGCCGATGCCACCTATCAGCCCACTCTCTCCGAGCTGACAGAAGTGGCCATCAAGAAGCTGAGCAAGAAAGAAGATGGTTACTTTGTCTTCATCGAAGGTGGACTGATCGACTATGGCAATCATTACAATAAAGCTGGATATGCCCTGGATGAAGTCCTTGAATTCGAAAAGGCCATTGAACTGGCTCGCAATATAACCGACATTGAGGATACCTTAATTGTGGTTACCTCGGATCACGGTCATACATTGACCATTTCCGGCTATCCGGGACGCGGCACCAACATCTTGGGCCTCAATCAACACGACACAGATGTGAATGGTGTGAAATATGCTACTCTCAACTATGCTGCCGGTACTAATCAGTACCTCGATGAGAATGGCCAACGCATCGATCTGACTGATCAGATTGGCGGCGATGATTTCATTTTTCCCAGCTACATTCAGAAGGATATAGGTGTCCACTCTGGTGAAGATGTTGGCATCTTCGCCTCCGGCCCTCAGGCCCATCTCTTTACGGGTCTCCTGCAGCAATCCACTATCCCTCATCTGATGGCCTATGCTGCTTGCATTGGCGACGGGCCAAAAGTATGCGATCTGAACTAGTCTGAGAGCGAAGAATCTATGCATTATTTTATGATACACAATTTTAAGAGAGGGAAATAAAGGTGTAATAATGATATAAAGATAATTTGCCAGGTTTCGCTAATTTTCCAACTTCTCCCACTTCACCTGAGCGTTTTGTTTGAATCAAAAGTTTTCAAACAGCAAAAGCAGTAACATACAAGTTTATGACCCAATCTTGAATGTGAGTCAGTTTTCTGTGAGTTTTGGATAAACATATGTATGTAGAAATGCACAAAAGGTTTCTTTGAAAGTTTGAGGATAAAGGGCCCAAAAGTTATATGAGGGGCACAATTCACGAAGGTCTGAATAGCTATTTGAAATGGACTGAGGTATGCACTCTCAATCAAAATCTAGTCTTATGCTGCTTTAATCGTTTAAGCAGTTTAATATCGGAAACTTAACGGAAGGCTTGGTGAAAAATAAATCGAATAGTTCTTTGAAAATGCCAATGTGATGTCTCTAAGTAAAGAATGAAAATTAATTAATTTGTAACCCAAATCGTTTCTTCTGACTACACCGGAAGAGCGATCTCTTCTCAATAACAAATTATAACGTTAAACGGAAATTAGTTTCATGGTAAACCAGCCATTAAAGGAAGAGCCTTGTATCCGCAGGATCATGGTAAGGCCACAGTCCGACTCGTAACTGGCGCCAGAGCAGGGACTAAGAATCGTAACTTTAGATAAACAAAAGAAAGTACATATATGAAATGGAAAGCAAAGATTTTCAATTTTTGAGCCTTTACCTTTGTTACCTTCCCCCTTGTAAAAACTATGTCACTATGTCGAGCTTGGTAAATGGTCTAATCAATGTGTCATTTAATTACATTGTCTCGACAGGTGGGGATGTGAAGATAGTTTATAATTGGAAATAATTATCATAAGATAAGCTAAATATTTACACACAAAAAAGATGAGATAAACTTAACATTTCAATTTTGGCAATCCCATATTTTTCATTTATATGCAATTAACAAAAAAGAAAGTATTTCAGATCCATGATAAGCCCAAAACTGTATGTTTATTATTTTTACGTCACGATTATTGTGAATGAATGTGCAAAAAGCATAAGAATGACCAGATAAGCCAATGTAAACCCGCTCACGTTCGAAAAGCATGTGTCCTTACAAACGAAAGTGGCATTTGGATACACTGGCAGAAAATTTCCCAATTGGTCAAGTAATTAGGTCACAAAATTGCTTGTATTTAAAGGATGTGAGTGCTCAAGCCATAATATACAATGTACCTTATTTGGAATTCAATACTAAGCCATCATCTTGATTTCTAAAAGAATATTAAATATTTTTCGAAGCAGACAACCAAAAATATTCCCATTTTTTTCCAGTCCATTCAATAATCTAATGGACTTACCAGTGGCTGTTAAATGCTTCATTTTAGGCGCCTTTAGTGTAAAATATCCTTCATTGGGGATGGCAATGTACCTCATTTCTTTACTAGAGGAAGCTCCACTGTGGTTTATAAGTTTGCTTTCGCTTGGTACTCTTTTTATGACCTTAAACGTGACAAAACTTATTTCAGATTGCATTATTTGCACATGTGAGCTCAGCAAAATGTTTTCACCCCATCATCACGGGTGTTCAGAATTAGATACTAACGAAAAAAATAAGTACAGTTCCTACTCCGGTCGGATGAGTTCTTTGCACTGGTAAAGTTCCTCATCTTTAGGATTATGTAAAGTTATTATGGACTCCCGAATTAGTTTATGGACAGCGCACGTCTCGACCATATAAGTTAACAACATTCCCAAAATGTCTGTAAAATATTTGACTAACTAGCATGAAACTCCCACCTTTCGAGGCCCATTGAACACACTCGTGAAGAGATAAGCCTAAGAACAACATAGTAAAACCATAAACAAAAGTATAAAACAGAAAACCTAAAAATAATTCTATCTTGTCTAGGATGAAAAAATGATAATTCCAACTCCCGAAAAGGTATATAAGACCCAACACTGTGAGACGTTTGGGTTGTCAGTCAGCCAGTAAAAGTCACCAAAGTAAAACCTTCATTGGCTAAACTAAAATTAACAAAACAAAAACTACTAAAAATGGGTTTCCATTACCGAGTTCTTCTTGCCGCGGTGGCACTCGTCTCGCTGGTTGGGCTAGGTCAAGCTGGATTACGAGAAGTACATGACGTGTCCCAGTTGACAGGACAAAAGGTAAACAAGGCGAAATTCTCAACGGATGTGGCCACCGACAAGTATACACCACCCGAGGAGATGGATCCCCAATTTTGGTATGATTTGGCCTACGAAGAGATTGCCAAGCGTTTGGAATTACCCCAGCCAAATGCAAAGAAGGCCAAGAATATAATCTTGTTCCTGGGTGATGGCATGTCTCTGTCCACCGTGGCTGCAGCGAGAATTCTGAAGGGACAGCGTCAAGGAAATACTGGTGAAGAGTCCTCACTGAGTTTTGAGAGATTCCCTTACACCGGTTTGAGTCGGGTGAGTACTACAAGAAAATACTAGAAGAATATCTGAAAGATCTAATGAAAATGCATCCTAGACCTACTGCTCCAATGCTCAAGTGCCAGATTCTGCCTGCACAGCCACCGCTTATTTGTGCGGTGTCAAGACCAACATCATCGAAATCGGCGTTAGCGCTGCTGTCACCTTCAACAACTGCACCCAGAGCCAGGATCCAGCCAATCGCCTCACCTCGATTGCGGAATGGGCCCAGAATGCTGGCAAGTCAACGGGCATTGTGACAACTACGACGCTGACCCATGCCAGTCCATCGGGTGCCTATGCCAAGACCGCCAATCGCATGTGGCAATGCGATACGGATGTGACCAGCTATGGAGTCGATTCTAGCACATGCATTGACATGGCCACTCAGTTGGTTACCCAAACACCGGGAAAGAACTTTGACATTATGTTTGGCGGCGGCATGGGCAAGTTCCTACCAAAGACCATTAACGACTCCCATGGTAAAGCTGGAGAACGTTCCGATGGCGTCAATTTGCTCTCGAAGTGGCAGGCTCAACACACTGGAGGAGTCCTGGTGACCAATCGCAAGCAATTGTTGAGTGTCAATGTTTCCGCTGTCTCCAGCATAATCGGTCTGTTTGAATCGTCGCTGATGAACTTCCATTTGGAAGCCGATGCCACCTATCAGCCCACTCTCTCCGAGCTGACAGAAGTGGCCATTAAGAAGCTGAGCAAGAAAGAAGATGGTTACTTTGTCTTCATCGAAGGCGGACTAATCGACTATGGCAATCACTACACAAAGGCCGGCTATGCCCTAGATGAGGCCCTGGAATTCGAAAAGGCCATTGAACTGGCTCGCAATATAACCGACATTGAGGATACCTTAATTGTGGTTACCTCGGATCACGGTCATGCTTTGAGTATTTCCGGATATCCTGGTAGAGGTACGAACATTCTTGGTCTCAATCAGCATGACTCGGATGTAAATGGTGTAAAATATGCCACTCTCAATTATGCTGTCGGTCCCAACCAGTATCTGGATGAGAATGGCGAGCGCATTGATCTAACCGATCAGATTGGCGGTGATGATTTTATTTTCCCTAGTTACATCACCCAGTCACAGGGTGTCCACTCCGGTGACGATGTAGGCATTTTCGCTTCAGGTCCCCAGGCGCATCTGTTTTCAGGAGTGATGCAGCAATCCACCATTCCTCACCTGATGGCCTATGCTGCCTGCATTGGAGACGGACCTAAAGTATGCGATCTAAGCTAAACTAAGGGGTTTATGTGGAGTGGGAAAAGTTAAACCAGGGGAATAAAGATTGAATAAGAACATATATACATTTATTTGTGCAATCTTTGCTTATCTCCCTAATCTACCAACTGGTGGTTCTGCAAATAAATTTAGGTCAAGATTAGGCAAGATGTCTTTCTACAGAGACTTCCTAAACGTTTAGTACATAAGTGAATTATATTTTTCATCCATATTTAAGTTAATATAATTATTAGATATTGTTGATTAAAAAAAATAATCAAATTTTATTGTTTTGTCCTCAATTTCACTTCGCTTAAGTATGACTTTTTCATTCGGCCGATGGTGATGCACTTTCGCACCACTTTACTACATAGATATGTATAATCTGTCTATTTACGAAGTGTTTTTCATACTCCAAGTTAGTTTAATTAACAATGAATAGAAACGTGCAATACTTGAAGCATGTAGACCCAATTGTTCAAATAGGAAAAACGGAAATAGATCGCCTTCCAATCAAAATTGGAACCATTTCAAGCACAATCGTCGCCAACATTAACAGCAATTTATCCTTAAACCTTAGTTAAATATACAATATAGTACTTTGAGAGTAATTAACAAATGGTGATAATGTATGCCCAGGATGTTTTCGGAGCTCAAGGCTTTGCTTCTGTCAGCCAAAACGGGAAACTAAATCTCAGAAATTGAACCGAACTGAACAAACCGTTTGATTTGAATGAAGAACCAAATGTTTTAGGAATTTCTTAGTTTCAAATATTTGTAATGAAATACTTTTGCAAATTGTTTTTTAAAGCCATAGTTGACACTAGTTCTGATGTATTTAAATTTCGATTTCTTTTTTTTTATGTTTGTATTTGTCCTTTTCAACTATATTCACGATAATATTGGTTCAATAATGCCAACAACTTTTGTGAACTTTGAGAAAATTGTTTGGGTGTCATTTCACAAGCAAGAAGCAGATTTGGCAAAACTCTTAACGTCTAGAATTGGTCCGCAAATGTCTAGATTAAGTGTTCACATATTATAATTCATTTTTATAGCCCCACATTATGCTCAACAAAATTTGATAATGATGAGCAAAAATTTAATGAAGCGTGCACATGAACCGTAGCCTTCTACCCAGATGGGAAAGGGTTTGGCCGAGGGGTAGCACACTCGAATAAGACATCTCATAAACATTAATTTTTTACTGGTTTATGGCGGCAAAAAGCAAATTTTGGAAGACCTAAAAGATTATACAATAGCCCAAATAAGGCAAGTGGAATCCAATATAATTTAGATAAGAATTTCTATGATTGTATAAATAGCAGCATCTGCCGAGACATAGACATTAGTTAAATAAAATTTGCCATAGGTGAAAGAGAGAGATATGGCAAGATTTGCGGCAGCATCATTACTTCTGAGTGTCCTGGTGACCTCATCGTGGTCCCTGTCCATAGACCGTGAGTAGAAGAAGTGCGAGATAATGCAGATATCCGATCATCGTCTCCAAATTACAGTTGACAAGGTGCATAACCAGGAACAGCTGGTGGGCAGTGCCAGTGAAGCTGGCAAAAGTCGTATTTCCTATGACTTTGATGCCAATGCATTGGGCAGGAATAAATATACACCGCCCGAGGAGATGAATGCTCAGTTTTGGTATGACATAGCCGATGAGGAGTTAACCAAACGTTTGGAGCTACCTACAGGAAAGATTGATAAAAGAAAAGCCAAGAATGTGATTATGTTCTTGGGTGATGGCATGTCATTGACCACAGTGGCTGCTGCTAGGATACGCAAGGGTCAGCTTAAGGGTAATACAGGCGAAGAGGATTCTTTGAGCTTTGAGAAGTTCCCATATTCCGGCCTGAGCAGGGTATGAGCAGGAATATGAAAATTTACAATTGCTGGTTGCGATTTCCACTACTTATTCTCTATCTCTTTCCTTAGACCTACTGCTCCAATGCTCAGGTTGCGGATTCTGCCTGCACGGCCACTGCTTATTTGTGTGGAGTCAAGACCAATATTGTTGCTTTGGGTATCACCTCGGCGGTGACATTTAACAATTGCAGCGGCAGTGAGGATCCTGCCAATCACGTTAGCTCTATAGCCGCCTGGTCTCAGGCTCAGGGCAAATCCACTGGCTTCGTGACCACCACCACCCTGACACATGCCAGTCCATCGGGTTCCTATGCCCATACTACGAATCGTTTCTTTGAATCCGACACGGATATTGTCACCTATGGCGAAGGCATTAATGATCCCGCCACCTGTACGGATATTGCCACCCAATTGATTACCCAGGAGCCGGGAAAGAATTTCGATGTGATGTTGGGTGGAGGCATTGGCAAGTTTTTGCCCAATACCATTACGGATCCTTTCGGCAAGCAGGGAGAACGCTCTGATGGTGTGAATCTCCTCGCGAAATGGCAATCCCTACATGAGGGTGGCGTCTGGGCCTATAATCGCGATCAATTACTGAGTGTGAATGCCTCAAAGATAACAAGTTTGATTGGTACCTTCAACTCCGGCACCATGAACTTTCATATGGATGCCGATCCTACACAGCAACCAACTCTAGCAGAGCTGACAACTAAGGCCATTGAAGTTTTGAGCAAGAATAAAAATGGTTATTTCGTTTTCATTGAAGGCGGTCTCATCGATTATGGCAATCATTTCAATAACCCAGTCCGAGCCCTTGATGAGGCCATGGAGCTGTCCAATGCTGTGACTGCTGCATTAGATGTTGTCAATTTGGATGAGACATTGATAGTTGTCACCTCGGATCATGCTCATCCGTTGTCCATTTCGGGTTATCCAGGTCGTGGCTCTCCAATACTGGGACTCAATCCCCATGATACGGATGTAAATGGAGTCAAATATGCCACTCTCAACTATGCAGTTGGCACGAATCAATATTTGGATGAGACTGGAGAGCGTATCGATCTTAGCGAGTTAATTGACGAGGCTGGTGAGTTATTAAACATTGAGTTATAAAAAAGACATTTGGTACGATTTCCGTATTTGCAGATTTCATTCATCCCAGTTATATTCATGGTGCACTTGGTGTCCATGCTGGCGATGATGTTGGCGTCTTCGCCATTGGACCACAGTCCCATCTTCTCACTGGCGTAATGCAACAGTCATCGATTCCGCATTTCATGGCCTACGCATCCTGTGTGGGCAATGGAAAGACTCTGTGCAATACATAGAAACGATGGAAAACAATAATAAAATGAATATTCCAAAAAATTAAATAATTATCTTTTGACTTTTTTGACTTAATTCGAAAGCAAAGCAGGAAAGTAATAAAGTAAATTTTATATTTGGTTAAACAAAAATATGTTGCCATGCAGAATTAAAAATAAGCTGAAGAGAAGAACAAAGATGCAGAGATAATACTAATTCTCTCCTTATAAAAATATAATTTTTTGTTAGTATGGAATAAGAGTAAGAGCATTTAATTTATAGGTACACATATAATATACAAATATGTATTCAACTTAATTTAAGCAATGATTATGATCAACTGTTTGGCATTTGTGAATCCATTGATAGGCAGAAATGTATAATTCTAAGAGCTTAGTGGTTGTAGATCTACGTTTCAGAAACGCATGTTGGGATGGCAAAATAATAGAACTGAAATAATAAAAAAACACATCCAGGTAGACCATCTGGCCCCGGATATCATCAACCTCTTGGATTAATGACACTCACTGACAACGGCCCATGGCCCGCCTAGAAACTAGTAAGACTAATTAAGCTCAGTTTGATTTTGATAAGAAATACGACAGGCAATCGGCTTTTTCTATATTATAGTGGGCGGGGCAAAAATTTTAATTCTGCTCCCACTCTTTATTTGGGTGTCGTAAATCTTGTTGCCTACTTTCAGGCTGCTAAATTAATCTCAATTTATTTGCAATACACAATAGGCCAATTTTCAGGAATTTTCGAATTTCTATTAGACAGTTTTTATGAATTTTTATTACATACGTCTGCTTCAGTCGATTATTTGGTCTTAAGTCGCCGGTTGAAACGGACTGAAACTCGGAACGATACAGAATTGACGATTGATCACCTGGCTCGCTTTCCTGTGTTTTCCGCTGCTCCTGCTGCTGATGACTGTCAGTGAAATGCAGGCTTTTCCCTTTTCCGTATCTATTAAAACACCGAAGCAACTTTTCCTTATTGAGCTACAAAACCAAAAAGAAAACAAATTGCACTCAGTCGCTAAGTCACCGACTAAGCTACTTAAAGTTTCTCATGCTAAATTCATAAAGTTTCGACATTTTAGTTTAGTTTCGCCTTCAATTGTTTATAAACAATTATCTGTTTTGGTCCCCAAACCCTTTTTCCTTAATTACAAATCGCAGGAATCTGAATTCTGAATCATTTGGAAAGGTTAATAAGTTTCAATTTCTCGGCTATTTAAAAATAAAACGGTTTTCAATTGATTGCAATTACAAATTAATATATGTACTTCAGTTTGTAGAAAAGTCAATAATTGAATTGACATTTTGGATGGATAATTTATGGTCCGAGGTCTTTTTGGATGACATCTAATGCAAAAAAAAGTAGAAATGTTTATTGTGCAGAAAGCAAAATTGATTTCAATTTAAAACGCATCAACCCACATGACAGTCATACATATCTAAAGAGAAACAAATTTAGAATCATATACAAATATCTGAACATTCAGTTTGCGAGTTGTGTTGAAACTGCTGACATACATATGTACATATGTATGTGTATATATATCTTTATGTGTAGGAACCAGAGAAGTGCGTTATGCAGTTTCTGAATGTCAGGTTCAAGTATTATTTAGATACACCCACATAACAAGTGAAACATATATATTCAGAGTCACTCGATTGACTTTGACTTGCAATTGTTCAATGTTTGCTGTTCATTTGAATGAGCTTGAAATGACAGCAGTTATTAACAGTTAACAATTAACATTAATTTTTTGTTTCAATCTTCCAATTAAGGACTTGGCATTGTCCTTGCTTTAAACGGCGGATCACGTAATCTGTGGCGATATGGATGTGCATCTCATTCCTCCTTGTTTGTATTCTTGTTCTCTCAGTTTCCAACTTCGCATGAAGAATGACTTTAAATTTTAATCTACCCCTTAATAAGAGGGGAGTATTATTTTTCAGCAAAATAAATTATACCTATAGTTTTATATAACACAAATATTGGTCTATTGCTTGGATATTGTATATTTTTAAGTTCTCTGAATTGAAAGGAAAGGCTGGGATTGGTTTGGGAAGTGAACCGCCTTAGGGAGAAACGTCTCTTGTGGATGGTTAAAGGAATGGTAAACTTTTCGCACGGCAAAACTTAGTAGAGAGATGGGACATAGAAATAGAAACTTCACAATGACAGAAAGTAATCAAACAAAATGGGGATTATGTAGTTACTTATGTTAGATCAGATTCCTCTATATAAAGAAAAATAAGTAATTTACTTATATGTACATACTATCATATGTGTTCTTCTAGGGTATTGATAATGTCGGAGCTAAGAACTTGTTTCTCTTGACACTTTCAAGTTTTGGCAAATTTCTGCATGAGGCTGGCCTCTCGATTCCCGCCAGTTTGTTGAAAACATTTCGTTTGCTCAGCTGAAAGTGGAAGCCGGCAAACTGTTCGTTGTTGTCGTTGGCTGTCGGCCGTTTTTGCATTATTTTGTTGTCGTTGGTGTTGTTGTTGTTATTTTTGGAGTCTCAGTCCCCAGTCTCCAATACCAAGTCCCCCAGCCAAGAGTCGGCTCAGTTTTAGTTTCAAATCAGTTGCGACAGCAAACGCGCGTGCGGTTTAAAACAGAAGGAAACCGAAAAAATAAAGTAAATTGTGATTATTTTTAACGCTAATTTTATTTGACTGCTCGATTTTTAGTTTATTCGTGTTTATTTTGTGGTGAGATGAAGACAACATTCTGAGATAGTAACAAAAAAAGACAGCAAAACTATTATCATTAAAATTCAAATTGAGTTGTCATTGTTAGTTTATTTATTTCTTTGGTAAGTTTTTGTGTGGCATATAAATGATAATTTTCGTGAATTAAACTTGTCTTTAATCTGGTTAAAATTGGTTTACCTCATTGACTAAAAGTGGAGCACAAAAAAAAGGTGTTGAAAATGTTAAATGTAATTGAATGCTTGGTAGGGAGATATCCATATCACTTGAATTGACGTCTTGTGGTTTTCTATAGAGACAAACAGACGGACGGACAGATAGATAATGCAACCACAAGGCAGGTGATGAAAAAACAAACAAACAATTATTCTTAATATAATTCAATCTGACAACTACTAAGTAAAGTATTTTATTGTTTTGGTCATGAATCAATCTCTTAGGTCTCTTTTAAATAATAAAATATATTGTGATGGTTTTTCCGATGGCTTATTGTTAGATATGGTGAAATTCCAATCCTCTGGATCTTGAATTATATCAAAAATATTGCCAAGTTTCATTCCAGTAGCTTCCTATGGATATGATGAATAATCTACCAATATTTAATCAAAATCCTATTGCAATTAATACTAAACAAAGGAATTTGAAATATTTCCCATCATATGTATGAGTTCATTTGCCATTAGCAGATAATAATTGCTTAAGCCATTTCTGATCAAGTAGAAGGAAATTGGGCCTTAATATTAGCTACTATTTATTGTTAAATGGGAAAACTGGGCCAAACGTAATCGGAAAATCTAATACTTGCACTCTTTCATAGATACAAAGGAAAATCCGAAAAAAAAGAACGCACTAGAAAGTAACCCAGTGAATGGTTTTTGTTTTTGTTTTTTATTTGTTCGTTTTTGCTTTGTGCCACTTACAAAAAATGTGAAGATCAGCTGCAAGTCTCCTGCTCCGCTGCCAGATGAATGTATCTTTTGCCTGATGGCATTTCGTGGGTGTAGATACATTTAACATGATAGAGCAAATTTGACTAACTGCAGCAACTGTGAAACTGAGCAGAGAGTCACGGCATGAATGAATGAATGAATGAACCACAAAAGGAAAACGTACAAAATTTTGCACGATGCAATCGATCATCTATTTTAATGGAGGTGCCGAGAGGTATCCCACCGCATTTGCATCTATCCATTGCCTGCTGATTTTGGGCCAAAAATTTCTTGTATATGTATGTAAATGGAAAGGCGTTGAGAACTGCCGTGTTGCGCTTCATCGATTTCGATGTTTACTTTGGCTTAGATCGGCAATATGTTAACAATATTTCTTTAAACGAAACCATACATACAAACAGAATGTTGCAATGTATATTTTGCTTCATTGACCGTGAACTTGAGGGGTCGAACAGAGAATTTCTTCCTCTATTTGTTTTACTTTTGTACACTGCGCAAAACGAAAATTGAAAACAAACACAACACAAAAATTATGATTTCAATATGTAAATAAAGAAACTGGCCAAACCACAAAACAACAAACCCCTTTAAATTTGCATGTAAATCTTATAAATTGACCACTAAGGTTAACCAGATTTTTGTCGATATTACAAAGCCCAAATAAAACAACGGTTCCGACAATTTAAAACTCGAGCAAATTGTAACAATAAAGCCCATAAATATTTCAACTGATAAACAAAAACTAAAACAAAAGCAAAACACAAATATTTAAATAGTTCCGGCTATTCCATGGCAAAGACTTTAACCAAGAAACAAAACAAAAAAACACTCTATCCCCCCTTTTGACTATGACCCAAACGGGCTACTGGTCTTTCTGCTCAAATGACGGTGATGTCATTTCGTCTCATCTGTTTAGTTAACAGTCAGTATAAGGGGTCAGTGAATTGGCATTAAAGCATGTCTATCAAAAGGTAATAAACTGGCTTAGGCCTCTTGAAAGCAAAATGTGTATCACCATTAAGGTTGAAGACCCCTCGAATCGCATACCACATACTTTGTCATACTGAAACAAGCCAAAACCATATTAAATCTAACAATTTTAGAGATCTATCACAAAGAAGAGAAAGCAAAAAGTGTCTAGGAATCTTATATCTAATGAGGGGGAAACGTTTTTTTTAAGATGCTTGTATTCAAAAGTTTCATAACAAGTGTGAAAATCATAAAATCAGTTTTGGAATTGAACATATACTTATTTGTATTAGTATTCAGAAAGTTGTACACATTTCACAGAATACCATAAGATACAAGAATTTGTATAAGTAAAGAGATATGATATAAGTTCATGATGAACTAAGAAGCATTTGTAATACTTTTGGGTAATCATTGCTTATTTTGTTGTTTTCTATGTGAGGCAACCAACTATTGATTCTAAAAATTCAACAAATTCTTCTACAGCCCTCATAGAACACTATAATATTTACATCTTCAAACTTTTACTGCAACTGCATTTAAAATGATATTCTTGATTACAATCGCATAATAAAATAATTAATGTTATCTCTGGGCAAATAATGGTTACAGTCTTCTATCTTTTAAATAAATATTATTAACTATATTTTTGCTTTTGGAATTTATGTCTACTTGTAAGGTAGAATCTCAATTACATTATTGAATGGCTTTGTAATGCAAAAAGGAATTCAATTTCATTCGTTACAAATATGATCGAAGTAAGGTATCAAATAACTATTGATATAAGTGGAGACTTTACTTCTAATAGTCGTCAATGGTTTTAGCTGATGAAAGTCCAGTCTGAAGTTTGGACTATTCTTTGAGTGAGTTCAGATTGTAGTCTCCCATTTTAAAGTTTCGCTGATAATAATTTGTAATAATTTCCTTTAAAACGAATTTCGAATTATTTAACTCATGCTTTGTAGGTTTTTAGTTTTTCTTAGCCATTTAGCATAATCAATGGCAGCCAGAGTTTACTGTATGTGTTTCAGTTTATGATATTTAATTTCTGTGTTTATTTTTTGCATTTGTTTGGTTATATTTTGATGGCAAACCGTGAGGTTGTCATTAGGTAAAGCGCCATTTAAATGGATTGCAATTGCTCGCTTGGTTTTTGTTGTTCAGACTGGGGTTGGGGTGGGGGTTTGGGGGCTTGGGGTTGATATTCAATATGCGGCAATTAAAATGTAAATTGCATAAAATGCAGTTTACGTTTTCGCTGTCGAGCAGCTCAGTCATCGGTTTTTTTTTTCTTAACGCTTTTCTTGCCACTTGATAGTGAAATATTGCTCATACGCACTGTTAAGGTTATTTGTCAAGAATATATTTGCAAAAAAATGAAATAAACATGTATGTACATAGAAATAAATTGGCACGTTTTTAGCATATTTTTGTAATTGCTACAAAACAAAATGATCTTTACGATGCTGACGATGATGATGATTATTATTATGATGATTATGACCAGAGGGGGTATATCTATTTCAATTCAAAAATCCACACCCAGTCTAAGTTACGATATTTATTTGTCTATAGATCCATCTAATGTCGATTCTCAACTTTGGCCTTTTGCCAACCAACTACAAAAAAACCACACAAAAGTGTAGCGTAACGCCCCCCACTGAGCAGCGGTTGGCTTGATGCATATTGAATTGATTAATTGCATTTTATTGAATTGCTTTCAATCGTTAACTAAATTACATTTTGGGGACGCCTGTCAATAAATTGACAAATGACGTCACCCCGTTTACCACCTGCTGCTGCTGCTTCCTTACCCCCCTTCTGATTAGTGATAACTTGATCACTTAGCCGACAAAAATAAACTAAAATAAACTAAAAGCAAATACGGATCTCAAAACTGACGTCACGCTCCATTGAGTTTTAGTTACTAAGCTGTTAGTGTTGAATGTTTTCCCATTGTTGACTTTTCTCACTAGGCAACAAATCTGTTTGGCTTTTCAAGGGGAGAGAAAATTGACAACAACAACAATCGTTACAATTCACACCTAAACAGACACTTAAACACCCAAACACCCGTTAAGAAGTGGCGCTTAAGTAGTCTAAGTTTTTGTTTTCTGTTGTCACTTCAATTATCCATTACATGCTAATTGGTGACTATGGCATATATATATACTTTAGTAGATAAAATAAAGCCATAAGAATTCGTTTTCTTTTGCCCACTAATTGTGCATGTTATACATATTGAATATGAGATAAGAAATTATCATATATGTACATATATATGTATCACTCGAGCATTTAGTATATATGGGTTTATATATTATGTATATTATTATTTTTGCATTTGATTGACATGTTGATTAGTCTTACTTAACCTTGAAATCGATAAATATCACATTTCTGCGAGACTTGATGGAGGTGCGTCAGTTGAATTAACAGAATTATTTCTAATTAGTTTCCAAATGGAAAAAGGAAACATTTAGCCAATAGAAGAAGTTATAGACAAAATGTTTTGAAAATATTACGTAAAACTACAAGAATTCCCTATGCTTGGGCTCAAAATTTTATGGCCAGTTCTACTTCTGAGTATTTTAACGTCTTTTTATCTCACGAATTGGTTCTAAAGTTATTATATTATTCGTATCAAGTATTATTTATTAAAATCGTTTAAAAATTTGATAACTTTTGGACTTTATCAATCATTTCTCATTAGCTTCAGCTTAAGTCTGGTCTTAATTAATGTTTTTTACATTTAAAAACTCTCTAGTAAGGTAGGTTTAAGAAACTTAGAAGCAAATTGATTACGAATAAAAAGAATCCCATTAGGTTTGGAAATCTTTCAAGATAGTGTCAAAGTTAAAGCAAATTTCAAAAGTTGTGTTATTAAATTCTTCAAACTCGTTTTTAGAAAATTAATAGATAAATAGAATATAGTAATCAGTTAATGGAAAGAAAGCGGGTAAAAAGTTCAATAAAACAAGAAAGTCAATATTTTTTGTTATAGTCAAATATTTTTACATTTGTAATGACTAAAATTGATTTTTTTGTGCTTTATACTAACTCCATTCTGTCTCATTAATTACGCTGAAAATGTGGAATACAATTATGAATTAGAAATTGCATTTGACCTCAACCAACTAAGCAGGAAACTTCAAATCAAATGCGCGAAAATTTGATATTGTTTAAACTATGATGTTTGTATGTACATATTTTATTTGTATTTAATAACTGAAGCGTCATAGATTTTTATAGCTTTGTATCATCTAGGTTTTACATTGATACAAACACACGTACATCATATCATCAGCATGAATCAGCTTTAACAATATAAAATACAATTCATTGACTCTGAGTGTCACTGACATGAAATGCCACAAATTTACATAAAAACATGTGTTCATATCTCTCTCTCCCGCTCTTTTTATCTATCTTTCTCTATGTCTCTTGGTGTATTTTGTTTATTTCGTAGACAAAATGTTTCTCATTTGGCATTGACAATGACTTTTTCAGGGGAGACTGACTATGAGAAATGTATGATCAAATATAAATCAACAAATGTGGGCAAAATAGAAAGACAACAATTAAGTGCCACTTCTAATACCCTTTAATTAGAATGTTCTGAGAAAGTACATGACAATCTTTGTGATTAAAACTTTTCCCTAAAACTATTTACTACTAATTACTATTCTTTTCTCTAATATAAGTCTGAATAGTCAGACTGTTGTCATTAAAATCTCTAAGAATTATTAGTTTGCTCCATACCTCCATTATGGGGTATCTCAAATTCGTTGCTTTTATCTTAAGGCACATAATTGTTTGGCTAATTTTCATCAGTTACGAGTACTTGTCCTCATTTGGTCTGTTGCAAAAAAAATATTTGATCGAAATTGTACATTTTTAAAAATAGACATAAAATGAAATTACTTTCTAGGTAGACATAAGGAATGTGGCCCAGAAAGAAACATTTTGTATTTTGTTTTCATTTTCGCTTCATGGAAATTAGTTCAAATTTGGCTAAGCCCAACGCCCACGTCTATCAGACTCGACAACTATTACCTACCATGACCAATTCTCATACCAATTCCAATTCCAAGTCCCATTCCAATTGAAATGTAAACCTCACAGACTTGAGTTACCCATGAAGTTGTCCCACTGGCCGATATATTTTGTATCTAGATTTAGTACTTGGGCGTTAACCAACTGTGCGGCAATCCATCTGTGGGCGTGTGTGCGATCAGATATAAATTTGTTTATATATGCGACTATTGCATATATAATTAATACATTTGTCATTAACCATAATAATAATAAAAATAATATTATAAATTAATCTAATTGCCATGTGTTTTTTGTTTCGATTTCGCCAAGAAAGTTTAACAAAAATGGCAATTTGTTGCCAAATGGAAATTATGTCTTAGAGCACTTTACTGAATAGCCAAATCAAAAAACCATAACCAAATGAAACTTATTGTTGTTAAGATGAGTCTCAGATACCCTTTACCCAATTATGTGACTTGAATTTGTTTAGCTAACAAAAAACAAACACAATTCTGTGTTTGTCATTTCATTTCAAGTACAAAAGTTTGAAACTAAACTAACTAAAAACTTATTTTGTTAAAAGATTTATTATTTAGTTATTATTCCAATGATTCTAACATGAAAGATGTAACCGCTGTGGCGCACCTAGCGGTCAGTATTTCATCATTTTGATTATGACCAAACAAAAAGCCATAATTATGTGTGAAATTCCCACTGTAAATATTATTTTTGATTTTTAAAAGATTTAAAGGAACATTATTCTAATTAATGAGAACCATTGAGAGAGTTTTACAATTCCTATTTTCTTAAGTAACTTGACAAACATTTTTTTCAATCGTTTCGAAATTATTTGTTTTCAAACTTCAAGTATTTGCTACTATTTCAAAATAAACGAAATTGTCATAAAGTCGATAAGTATCTTTTTAAAGTGATCAAGGTGTTGGCCAACACAAAGTCTAAGAAATATTAGTTCGAACTGTTTTTAAAGACTTTTAATGTGTGTTTAATTTGAGCAAATGTTCAAACAAGTAATGAATATGTTTTTTTTAAGTTCTAAACACTTTATTTTACTTTACTTTAATAATTATTCAAATTAATATTATACTTTTAGACTTGTTTAAATGCTTTTTGTCCCTATCTCTCGCTACGTGCTATAAAAAGCTGCTGAACGGCAGAACTCTCTGCCTCGGTCTCTGCTTCTACTGCGCTGCCTACAGACCAAGCAATCGTATTTTTTCCCTTCGTGACGCATAACAATTCCCAAACAGTTCTAGCTTGTGCCAAGTGACGAGTGGCTCAAAGTTCTTCCCAATTCAGCGAGGTGTGAGGATTGGGTTTAGTTCTAGCATTTTCAATGCTTGACCGCTGTGTTCGCCCAACTGTTTATGTTACGACTAAAGAACAGCCATGAGGAACATCTGATCTCGCTATATATTAACTGTTATAATATGAATAAATATACTTATTTTATAATCTACCGGATGGAAGATGATAAATCTACACAATTTGATTGACAGCCCTCTCCTGGGCTGCCCAATTTGGCTCTGAGAACCTGTCAAGTACTATAATTACTGGCAAAGTACGAAAAGCACACACACACACACACCATCGCAGGTATCATGTGGGCGTTGTTGATGAGTGCATTTCAAACAAATCGTTTGAATACGACGTACAAAACACCTTGCACTAGAGCATCTCGACAGCAATGATCTCTAATAAGCTAAATTTAGAAGCTTACACAGTTTTTATTATATACATACATACATATATTTTTTGTTTTTTTTTTTTTTTGGTATTTAAATGGTTGTTGTTTTTCGATGAGCAAATTATTAATTATCAACAATTGAAATGGGAATGGGTCTTGTGGTTGGGTTTAAAAGAAAAACAATTCAATTTGTATATCTTTTTTTTGTGTGTTTCTTTCACTTCTTCATCTTTCTTTTGTTTTTGTTTTTGGTAGAACGAGCGCATACGTAAGCAGAGACCCTGCAAATTGTACTCACATTCTTACATAGAAACATATTTCTATATAAACAGGGAAATATTTATCTTCGAAGAAATAAACGCATTTTCCAGCAGAATACGCAAATTGCTGACAAGGTATTTTCATTTCGAAATACATAGAAGAACACGTGCAAGAGCGTCATTTCGAATGGATGCTGCAGATTGCAGGTAGCTATGCAGTCCCAGCTAGAAACTTTCTCTCCCCCCTCTCTATGCCCTAGACTCACAAATGCCAAAGACAATGAATCAGTGTAATATCTGTTCATCCTTAATATTTGACTTGGCATTAGTCAGTCCCAAATCAACATAATGATTCATTTGAAACTTTTAAGTTGTTGACAGTCTTGGGGTCGACATATTGCCATTTGTAATTTCAAATGTTCTTTTCCTGTTCTTTACCTATAACTGACAAATTGCTATGAGTTTTCTATAGTACGGATCAAGTAACGACAATGTCGAAATTTTCAATGGGACCCCTTACAAAATTTAAAGAAAAGAAGGAAAATACTAACACTTTTCCTTTTGATCTTTTACCTGGCAAATAAAGTCGATTTTCCTAAAGGTAACTTATTGTAGGTATATTTCCTGATTTCAATTTAAATATATATTACAATTTATTCCTGTTAAAAAACGAAAACTTTCGACTACAGAATATTAAAAATATTCAAACTTTTCTTGATTTTTTTTTTTTTTTTTTGGCCATTTTTCGAAGTTTATCAAAGCATTGCTTGAGATTAAAAAAAACAAATAGCATTGCTTGAGATTAAAAAAAAAACAAATAGTTTCGAGTACATAATACCTTTTTTTTAATTGTCCAACAATGTGGAACCTAAAATATAATTAGTGCAAATCAGATAATAACAAATATAATCGATTGGATTATTTAAAGTGGATCTAGAGATTTAACTTTGACCCCTTGAAAAATTGGGACATGAAAAGATACAAAATTATATTGGAAAAGTAAAGTTACAAGTTTCAGTATTGATGGGAAAATTTTAATTCTACAATTAAACTTGAGTTTAGTCTTCTAAATAGAATAGATTCCATAGAATATAATAAAGATCTTAACTAATTAATAATCTTAATTATTAAAAGTCAATACTTATATCTGAATATCATGGCTGTTTAATTAATTATAATACCAAAAAGGATTAATTCCATTCAAAATTTGGAAACTTATTACTTGTTGGTTGTATGTTAATTTCCAGCTAACTATTTGAGGGGTGTTTAAAAAAAAAACTTTTCTTTCATTTGCTGCTTATAAAAAATTCAAAAAAACAAAAACAGAAACAACATAAATTGTTTTTTGTTCTGTTTTCAATTGGCCATAAACAATGACGTACAATTTAACAAGTAGCAATGTTTGGCTAATCTCTTAAATATAGAACTCGTGCATGGAATAATGCTTTAAAAATAGATTAATTAGTTAATCAGCCTTAAACTTTAAACGATAAAAAGAATGCCTGTGGCTCGGACTAGGCTGGGGTGTTGGGGGCCAAAATATGAATTTGCAGTCAATGTGCAAATGTGCCAGACATTAAATAATAAACAATGAAGAAATGTAAAATAAATTATTCAAGTGGGTGGGGTCCAACACCCAGCACCCGGAAGAAATTCAATCAATAAATAAATTAGAAATCAAACTGGTGGCCCCAGCTAAACAAATAAACCAAACCAAACCAACAAACCAACAGGCCGATCGACTGACCAACCAATTGTCGAAATGTCAAATTCCTGACCATAAATAAATAAAATGACTTAAACAAATAAACACAGCAAAAGAGAAAAAATACCAAAACCCACAAACAACAAACATATAAAACTTCGCAGTCGTCGCACTTTTCTTTCTTCTCGAAAGAAAAACCCATAATAATTGTTAATAAAATAATTCATTTTCAATGTCAGACATCAGCAAAAGTAAAGTATTTAAATTGCAAGAACACTTGCACTCTGACAATTGAAATATGTGTAGATCGTAATTGAAACGGATCGACTATTTGAAATATTAAACACAAATATGCCAAAAAACGAGACCCAAAAGGCGTTGCAGGGGAGCGGAAGAGGAGAGGGAACACATTGTCGGAGAAGTGTATTTTGTCTTGTTTGTCGGTCTTCATCAAATTACACGTAACACCAGAAGTTTGTGTTCATTTTGAAAAAAGCTTACCCAAATTTCGTATACCCTTTGCAACAGTTTTGAGATTTTTCTTATCCAACAATTTCTTTAACGAAGAACCTAAAGGGCTGTTCAATGTTAAAGCATTCGTGTTTATACAAAATATTGAAAAGTTTCCAACATCTGCTGAAAAAGCCACTTTTGGAAACATTTCCTAAAGGAACAACTCTCAAAATTTCTTTAATTTAAGCACGAAAATTGGTTTTAAATACTAAAACGTCCCAATGATCTTTGACTTGATCTTAAAAGATTTAAAGATATAAAAGTTCTCATGCGAAACGATTCTGTCAGTTTGGCAAAGTCTGAGTTTGTATCCTCAGAATATAATTCGAAGAAGATTGCATAATAGCTAATACAAGCTATTAGGCTCGTATTTGTATCACATAACGAAGTCTTTAAGATAAATTTAATTTGATCAATATAGCCACATCACTTATATATATTGTCCAACGTTTCGACAAAATCGAAAAAGCCCTTTCATTCAAAAAGAGTATAACGAGACAATGACGAACTCAGAAAGTGAGAGAGAGATAGAGATAAAGAGACGACTCCATTTGTGATATGCATGTATTTTGGATCTTGTTTGTCGGTCTTGAAATGAAAATATGAACGCTGAAATTTAATTCAATTGAATTTGTGGTCACACTTCCACTTGTTATGAAGACAAGCCAATTCGATTTCGTCATAAACTGGACGAAATGGGATGGTGATGTCTGTGGGAGTTGTTGTTGTTGTTGGGCCGGGATGATGGCGTGCCAAAATGACCCAATTGAAGTGCCATTCAATTCATATATATATCAATTTTTCCCAATTTTTACTAATTTGAAACAGGCCGCAGCGAGAAAATATTTGGCATACCAAAAATTGAAAATTCCATGAAATTCGTGAAATGCAAAAGAAGAAGCTAAGAAAATTTGAAAATAAGGTGCAATTCGAGTGAAATATTTCAAGGTTATATTTATATGGCTACATTTGACCTCCGAGAGACATACACCCACCCACACACACCCATACACACACAGCCCATAGAATTTCGACAATTCGGAGATGCAAAATTGTTTTACAGGTATCAATTTGGTTTCGCTTGATGCCATTTCAAATGTTTATCCTTTTGTGGTCCAAACCACTCGCTCCGCTCACCGACAACTTCAGGGTCAAAGTCCCCCACCAAAAATAAGTAAATAAATGAAAATACCACACAATAATTGCAAAAATAAACATCGAATAATAAAATGAACTGCCAAATATTTATGCATTTCAATGTTTGGTCGTTGCTTGCAATTTAATCACTTGCCAAAATAATGCATATATCGGATTGTGTGTCTATATCTTTTCAATTTATAGCTACATATGTACAAAAGAATATTTTCATGGCCATTGCCCTTCATCTAAAAGTATAAGGTGCTAATCAGGTGATGCAGATGGGTAGTCCAAATATGAGAAGCTAAATTGGCTTCATTCAATGAATGGTTTGCTTATTCAAAAATACTTTTCACTTTTTATAGATCATATTTTCACAAATATAGGCCAAAATATTATTCCACTAAGATTTCAAAAGTATCAGTATTTTTATATGCTCTAGAACTTTCTAGGGACAATATTTTAGTAAAATTTTTTCATTTTATAATGATATATACATACATATATCGATATATGGATGAAGAAATATCTATGTATGTATTTTTAATTTCAGGCCAAAACTTTGGGTTTTCGAATGCATTCACTTTAACTGTAAGTGTAAAATAAAGTAAAAAACAATTAAATATATTACGAATTTGGCTTGGAAATTTCTTAACTTTCGGTGAATTTGCCCCTGAACTGCTAAGGTTGATTTTAGGCCTATATTACGCAGTCAACTGGCCAAAATTTGTTTAAATCTGGAATAAACAGATAAAGTGGAGTTCCACTATAAGCCAAAACAACTCTCGCGCCAGCAAAAAACCGTGATATGTTTACCTCTATAATATATTTTTTATTTATATTTGATAAGCACACTTTATGCATTTTAAAAAAATTTTGGGTTTTCCCTGTTTTACTCACATACTTTTTATATATATTTAATTTAATCCAAGTTAATTTATTCCAGCCCTATATAATATGTAGCCCATACAACGATACAATGACGAATAAATTGATTGCGAAATATGGGATTGCCTATCGTAACTTTTGGCATATCATATGAGATATATAATTGATAAAGTGGCTTATATATTACCTTGTCTATATATCAAAGTTCATTAACAATCCCTTATAGAGCAAAGTTAATGGAACTAGACAGACTGATAGGCATACATGTACTTTCTCTATATTAAATTGTTTTAGTTTTCGTCATTAATTTCCTAACACATATTTCTTGACGTTTTGTTTCTATGAAACTTAATAAGAAACATTAATCAAAAGTACAAATTGTGAAACAATCATTGCTGATTAACACAACTATTTTCCAATAAAAAACAGAAAACAAAATGAAACACAACAACAATCGAATTGAACAATGTAAATTTATATCAACCATTGACGCCCAAAATGCTGATAAGGAAGTTACAATGTTTTGCATGGTTTTCGTTTTGGGGGATTGGTGTTTTTATACCGTCTACTCAAAAGGTAAGGTGAAAAGGTATATTGAAGACGCCAAAAGTTGGCCCGTTTGTATATTCATCCGAAAGGAGACCTAGATCCTTGAGTCTTGATTAAAGCTAGAATCATTCAAATCAAGTTTGTTTTCAATTTCGGTCAACTCACCTCTAAGATGTAACTTTCTTCCACAATCTTTGAGTATTATATACATCAACCTATAAAATTTAATGAGAATCGAACTTAAAATAACCAAGTTTAGCTTACAAATAGAACTGCCAAAGTGCTCATCTAGGTGAAAGAGTGAGCATGGTATAACAAAGTCGATGTGACAATTTCAATCGATTTCTGTTTGTTGTTGATATTGGGTGTACTTGAACTAGTTCTACCTATGCCTAGATAAGTTTTGTATATGTTGTAAATATCTTCCGGCTCGAAAAGATGTTAAAGACTATCTGATAAGCTATATAGCAAATAAGTGGGTTCTCGATTGGCTTTTTGAATTCGAAATCGTGCGTCGATGTACTCGTACCTACATACGATGTTTGTGTCCAGTTCATAAATATTTTATCACATGACTGACTTCACTACATTGGAATGCCGCAATGCTTGCGACTGGTGGGGGGGCGGGAACACGGCAAGTCGGTGGAACGGTGGAAAGAACGTAGAGAGAAGTGCGTACGCTTGAATATCAATAGGTATATATTTTCGATTTACACATGCTAATTTCTAATGGCCCAAAGCAATCGATTGGCGCTTGTTCGTTCAAGCGAGCCAATTAAGTATGGAATAATTATGTTTAAATATCGCATATTTAGTGAAAATTGGAATAACTAATCATGATAAGAATTGTTTCGTTATTTCGTTTTGATGACATTTTAATTAACTCGCATGTCTACATGTGAGTGGAGGCTATCAGAAAGGGGCAAGACGGCGGGAGACACTCACGTTCGGAAGTTCAAGCTAATTGAATGCAATTTTAATAGCTTTACGTCGACAAACAGCTATAGAGGGAGAGAGGGTTAAGTGTCTGAATGATTGGTCGCAAATGTTGTCATACTCAAAAAGATAGAATAATACTATATATATATATATTGTTATTTCTATGACTAATTCATTGTGATTGTCATCGGGGATAAGTGGAATTTTCAAACTGAATAGTTCTTAATCACCCTCCATCAAGGTGGAGCCGGTTGGAGTCAATTTGGGGTGGGGGCGGGTGTCGGTCCAAGTCCGTAATTCGATATAATATGAAGGCATTATCATGGTTTTGCATAAAAAATTTGTGCCTGTCTGCGGTTGTATTCTATTTGCTTTTATTTTAATATTGTTGCCTTTTCACAGACAGAAATTGGTCATAAAGTTTAAGTTTAATGTCAACCAAATGGCGACACTGCGACTTAACGCCGTCTCTCCATCTCCATTTCCATCTCCATCTCCTTCTCTTGACTCCATTCTCATCAGAGATGATGGCTTTATACCATTTTTTTGTTTATTCTCCAGACATTGGAGTTTTGGTTAACCAAAAAAAAAAAATAAAGAAAACAAAGACTTGTTTTTTATTCTGTTTACTTCATGGACAGTTTTTTTGTTCATTCTTTTGTTAGTGTTATGTTTGTTCGCATTAAGAATTTATGATTCACCATACTATATCTACATATATATCTATATTCATGGCTATAGCCAAATTTCTAATCAATTTTCTAACCACATAAAATACAAAATTATTTAAGCAGATAAATGGCATTCATTGGCTTCATTTAGTGAACAATTTTCTATACCCTTATAAAAATCCTCATGTTTATCCAACTACTTAGTAAACAAAACACTTTAGACAGAAAAGTTGAAAGAGTATTAGAACTGAACTATTCTTCGAGTATCCTTAAAAAACTCTTTTGAATTTCATTACATCTGTATTTTGTTTTTATCTTTTGTCCTTATCTATGTAAAGGGCAATCGATGTCCCCATCAAGACATGTTTATTTCATAAATATCGAGTAGATAGAGAGAATTTGAGTAGAGTAGGTGAATTTGAGAAATATCTATCTATAAAGATCATTTTACAGGAAATTTTTCAACCTTTTAAATAGAATAGATTGAAAAATAAATTTTGAGTGGAGATAATATTATATTTTGAAAATAGTGATTAATACTGAAAATAACAAACCATTTTCATACAAGACACAGGAAGCGATTAGTATTATTTCCTCGCCCCACTTGGATTAGAGAGAGTATTGCAAGGTCGTCACTAATTTCGTGTTGTACGTCATTCTTTAATGGGTGTGGGTAGATTCATTCATAAACGTTTTTGCCCTACTCATTGATAAACAAACCACAAATTACTTTCTGCTAGCCTTTTGTTTGTTTTACCCATTTATTAGCTAAATAGTCATGTGTATATGGAATGGAACTTAAAATGTGGCAAAAATTATAAAAATTTTATTTTTTTTTTGCTTTGGTTTTATGATTTTCTTTCCTTTTTTCTTTTGCTCACTCTTCAGTTTTTATGCAAAAAACAGAAGTTGCCAGAAATGAAACCAAGTGAAATGACAGACTCATTTCGAATCAGATAAATCTGGTAAAGAAAATGCTCTAAATTGATATGAATATAACGAGGAACCAAAAAAACAAACACAAATATCTCTCAATTTCGCATTGTTTATAAATTTAATTCAATTCGATTTTGCCCTTGAACCCAAATTGGATCCAATTATATCTTATCAATTTCTTTATTTTTTTGGCAAATGTGTTAATATGTGAAACCAGAGCCAAAAGTGAAGCAAAGTCTGTTTATTTGGTTCTGTTTTATTTAATCTTTATCACAAATCTTTCCCATGGATCGATCCTTTTTGTTTGTGAGGAGAGAAAATAAAGAACAGAAATGACCGAATTTGGCAAACAAACTAACTCAATTGGGGCCCCAACGAGAGGTGGTAAGTGTATGGGTGGTGTGGAGAGGGAGGGCAGAGAGCCACCTACACTCGAGCGTCGCTGTTAACATCAGCAGCAACCGCAGCCGCAGCAGCAGCAGCAACGGTTTTGTTCTCTCCCTCGATTCTTGGTGAATTCAGTCAGCAGCTAGCCGCGATCGGAGTAAGAACGCAAAACGCGATAAAATCCAAAGTTCCGACCCCGCCAAAACAAAAACAAAATAAAAGCAAAAGACATAGCCAAAAATTATATTGGCTTTGTTTTTCAAGAAACATCAAAAGTGCTGAAATATTTATACAATTATAAAAGTTAGTATCAAATTACCAAAAAAAAAAAAAAAAACAATACTAAACTGCAAAATGCAATTAGGCAAAAATTAAAAAGGGCCAAAATGCCTCAGTGTCTTAACTCTAAATACAAAAATTTGTCATCTACCGAAATGAAGAGCGAAAAACTTGAATAATTAAATAATTACCTACTAAAAATGGCAAAATTACCATAAAATCTTGTGCTTAAAAAAAGTGTAAAATTAAAAAAAAAAAAAAAACAAATAATAATAATCAATTCAGAAATTTTATATCAAATTCTAGATTTCGTTTTTTTGGAAATATTAGCAAATTGCCGAAACTTTTTTTAAGCTTTAACGAAAATGCAAAATGTTTTTCACAAAAAAAACTTCTTAAAAACATTTTTCACTATTCTCCAAACGAAAAAAAAAACTTCTTAATATAAAACATTTTGCAAATTTGTTAAAACCTTTAAAACGACTTCACCGTTTTGTTAAAATTTTAAGCAATATTTGAAATACATATTAAATAAAATCAAACAACTTTCCATAACAATTAAAAGAAAATAATTTTGTATTTTTTGCATTTTGAGTTTAAAAATTTGCAAAATTTTAATAATTCTGTCTTTAAAGTTTACTTTAACAACTTTAAGTATTTAAATTTAATTGCCAATTGATTTATAGAAAGTTGATTAAAAAAGTTAATAAAATTTTTATAATTAAATTGAAGTTAATGAAGTAATAATGAAAATATGAGTAACACTTTTTCAATTTAATTAATAAAGTAATAAAAGTATAAAGTAATAAAAAAAAAAGCATGAACATTTCTTGAGATGAAATTAAAATTATGAACAGTTACCTAAATATATATAAAAAACTTTGAATAAATAATTCACTTAAGAATTAAGCTTCAAAAATCGTCAAGTAATATGTATTTCAAAAAAATTAGTAAAAACATTCGGCAAATTATCACAAAATTAATGTTAAAAATTTCTGAAAAGTTGTTCAAAAAAACTTTTTATAATTTCTGAAATATTTGCAATGAAAAACAGTTAAACATAAAAAACATTTGGCAAATTATAATTACAAAAATAATGGCAAACATTTGAGAAATATTTGCAACAAAAACAATAAAACATAAAAAACATTTGGCAATTGAAAAAATAAAGTTCTTGGCGAAACTATTTAACCTTACAGCTGTTGATTTAATGGAATTTTTAGTAGAAAGATTTGTTTGGTTTGAAATTTTGTAATTTATGAAATATTTTTTCATCTTCACCTCCATATTCGAAACAGTTTAAAAAATATATTTACAAAAACTGGTTCCATTTTTAATTTATTATCCTTTTACAACAATTCTTTACGAAAACTTTACAATTTCCTGTATGTCAACTCTCTAAAGTTATTTAGAAGAAGATAAATTAATTGCCAATTGATTTGCCAATTGAATTGCTAATTAATTAACAAAACTCAAAACTTCAAAACTTTCAAATTAATTAACACGAAATTAAAAACGGGTTCACCATTAGCGAGCAACAACAACAAATATAAGAATAAACAACTGATAAAAGTAGAAGACGAAAAATATAATAAACCAAAACCAAAACCAAAACAAATTGAATGGGAGACCAAAAAAAAGCAAGAAGAATAAATTCCAATAAAGAACCTTTCGGACAAATGTTTGAACACCTTTTCAGAGATCAGAGACTACGTCAATGATTCAATTTGCTATTTATGTACTAGACGAAACAGGAAAATCTATTTGCATTATTATTATTATAATTCTCCCTTTTTTTTCGTTGGATTTTTAAATAATAACTCAAACAAGTTTAAATTTTTGTTTGTCGTCAACGGGAGAGGGGGGCTGCAGGAGGAGGAGGAGGAGAAGCCCGCTTCTTTTCTACTCTACTGCTAAATTGACCGGACTTTGTTTTTATGGTTTTTGGATTTTTCGCTTGGGTGTGCTCAAAATTTTGGATGAGTTGATGACTTAGTTGTGTGTTTGTATGTTTTGGGTGTTTTTTTTAGTTTTTGTTTATCGTATTGGGGCATGAAAGTCAAAACTATTGAGCTGACGTCATCAGAAACGGTTGAAAACCGTTAAACGATTTGGTTATTGTTGGTTTTGCAATGTTTTTTGTTTGGTTTTTGCCCGTCATGAATAATTTATTAACTCGAAATTTCCGAGTTTATTTAATGCGTTCTAATAGCCATCAAGAGGGTAATTTGTTGACACATTGCAGAGGAGGAGCAAGAATGTTTCGCTTCTAATCTAATCTGGGATACATGAGATTTTATTCTTGGCAGAAAATATGCAAATTCCTTGCTCTTGCTGATAAGATAAGGGTCACTTAATTAAAGAATACTTTTGCTTTGTTTTATTCCTTTGCAGTTTAGTCAATAATTATGTTTGGGAACTTTAAAGTGGCGGCTGGCCTGCTGCTAGTGGTGATCCAGCTGGGTCTGGTGGTTCAGGCCTTTGATCATACACTGAAATTAGATTTCCCAGGACCGTATTGTGGACGAGAGAATACCTGTTGCAAGGATCGTCGCGATGGCTGCGCCTTGCCCATATCAAGTGAGTTGGACAATGTTGTTAATCAAGCACAATGTGATTAATTATTCATTTTCAGCCTCTCTGTGTTATTGCGATGAGTTCTGTGATCGTGATGAGGGCGGCGATTGCTGTCCCGATTATCGCTCCGTTTGCTTTGGGGAAGTGGATCCCATTGTCAGTTGCCTGCACAACGGCGTCTACTTCCACAAATTCAACAATACGCGGGATAATTGCAACGAATGCCGCTGTCTGGATGGCGGAGTAGTGAAATGCGACACCGATTTGTGTCTCACGGATGATGACCTCATCCACAGTGTCAACTCGATACACCGCTTGGGCTGGTCGGCACGCAAATACGAAGAGTGGTGGGGCCGCAAGTACAGTGAGGGTCTTCGCCTGAGGTTGGGCACCAAGGAGCCAACCTATCGTGTCAAGACCATGACAAGACTGACCAATCCTACGGATGGTTTGCCCGCAGCATTCAATGCCGTTGACAAGTGGTCGAGATATATTTCCGAAGTACCTGATCAGGGTTGGTGTGGCTCCAGTTGGGTATTGTCCACCACTTCGGTGGCCTCTGATCGTTTTGCCATTCAGAGCCAGGGCAAGGAAATTGTCCACTTGTCGCCACAGAATATTCTCTCGTGCACACGCCGCCAGCAGGGATGCGAAGGTGGCCATTTGGACGCTGCCTGGCGTTATCTCCACAAGAAGGGTGTCCTGGATGAGAGCTGCTATCCTTATACCCAGAGCAGAGGCACCTGCAAGGTGCGTCACAGTGGTTCACTCAAGGCCCATGGCTGTCGCCCTGCTCCTGGTGTTGATCGCGATAGTCTCTATACAGTGGGCCCCGCCTACAGTTTGAGTCGTGAGGCTGACATCAAGGCTGAGATCTTCCATTCTGGTCCAGTTCAGGCCACCATGCGGGTATACAGAGATTTCTTCTCCTATTCCGGTGGAATCTATCGTCAAACGGCGGCCAATCGTGGAGCACCAACTGGTTTCCACTCTGTCAAATTGGTTGGCTGGGGTGAAGAGCACAACGGTGATAAATATTGGGTGAGTTAGATAAAGATTCTAGAACTCGAGAACTTTCTAATCGAAACCAACTATCCTATTTTTTTAGATTGCCGCCAATTCCTGGGGTCCTTGGTGGGGTGAACGTGGATATTTCCGAATTCTACGAGGTTCCAATGAATGCGGCATTGAGGATTATGTGCTCGCCTCTTGGCCCTATGTCTACAACTATTACAACACAAAATCTGTCTAAAATGAGAAAAGCAATAACTATCCAACTACCACGCCCAGCGAAATCTAAAAAAACAAAAACAAAAAACCGAGTAATCTCGAGTAGTTATGATACAACAAAGAGGAGAAAAAAAAACATCAACAACAAATTAAAAACTAAAATGAATTATCTCATGCTTCTGAAATTTTCCATTTATATTATGGCACCACTCAAAGTGAATTAGGCGCTTTCTATTTTGTAAATTTTGTTATATAACCTATGATTTCTTATGCTTAGAAATTTTAGTAACTAAAAATGATTAGATTTAAGTGTAAAGCAACCACCACCTAGCCCAACCACCAACAACACCACCACCACCACCAGACTCTGATTCAAACCCAGCAAGACCCAGCAAACGAATCCTTTCATCCTTAAGGATCTAAACCTACATCTATATATATATAACACGAAACTGCCACCTTGATAACTCCACACTGCTCCATCCAGTCAAAACCAAAACTCCCAACTCCCAGATACTGCCTGCATGTGATCGATGGAAGGATATTTACCATATATATAGATATATATATATATATATACTTAGATGGCCAATAGATGAGTTTAGAATGTGTGTGTATATTATATGAGAGATCTCATTGCGCAAAATACGATATGTATGCTTCTGGCAATGAACAAAAAAAAGAAAACAAAACATTGATAAGAATTGTACTTGTACTTGTATTGTAAAATGGAAGCTAAGTTATGTAATTGATTAATAAACGAATTATCATACATGTCGACTACTTACTTACCTTTCGTTTTGGAAAGGTTTTCGCCCACAATGCTGACCCTGAATTTGCCACTAAAGAAATTACTAGAGAAGATGACTCCGAAATGGCCATCATCTGTATTTGAGCAACAATTACCAAGACAAAAGAAGACCTAGAAAGAACTTTACGGAAATGAAAGGACTTCCTTTTTTAATTGTAGTATGGCAGAAATTTCAGTCCATGAACCACAGGATTTACCTATGAAACAATTTTAGTCTTGATCATGGTAGAAATAGATCCAGAGGGAAGTCTGGAACTAATTAGAACTTGTGCTCCGCTATGCCTTTATTTCTATAAGATTTTGAGACTTTTTGATCGAACATTAATCCTTAGAAAATTCTTTTCCCATGATGGTATTTTCTATACCAAACAATATATATCTATAGTCTAATGATCAAAAGAATAGCTGTCTATATTAAAAAATTTATAGAAATCTAACAGGCAAATGTTAGATTGCTAAGATTGGTATACTTACTTGTTATTGACCCATATCTGGAACTTTAAACTTTTAGAAACTGGAATCTAACTTATAATCTATATAAAAGAATAAAAGTTATTTATATTTGAAGTTTTGTCGGTCTCCTTTCGCTTAATTTACTTGTAATTCTCAACTTGTTTTGGTGATATTCAAGATGTGAATTCTGCTAATGAAAGAACTTAGCTTAACCTGCTGACCTTTTGTACTGGGTTTGATTTTGTAATCTTACTTTTAACACTGACCAGGCTCGAGGTCGAATACCCAAGGCAAACAATCAAGAAGGTTAAAATCCAATCACTTCTGTGTACAAATTATTTCTTTTTGTATTTTAGCGCTTTTACCTCATTTACAGGGTATTTAAAAGTCAACATTTCAAATGTTTTTTTACAATCGTTTCGCAAACAAAACTATTAAAGATTGAAAAATGACGCCCCCAAAGTTTTTGCACAGAATTCACAGACAATACCCAAAGCCCCGACTTTCCGTATTGCATTTTACTATCAGTAAAAACATTGGACAACCAACTAAGTTTGGCATGAACGTGTTCCCACTGCCTACATGGAAATGTGTCCATTACTGTCATTTTACTTATTGTTATTAGTTAGTTATAGAAGTTATTTAAGATTGTACTAGTTTGACTTTGGTGCTAATGAGCTAAGCACTTTGATTTGAAAGTAAGTTCACTGCAAAAACTACTTCAAAATTGTTTTAATAGAAGAAAGAGGGATTAGGTAAAAGTATTTCAATTAAAATTTTAGTTTTTGCGAAAACAATTTATTCTTAACTTTATTTTGTCATACAAACAAACAAATAAATTGTTCGATCATTGTGTGTGTGTGTATAGTTATTATATGTATATAATATTGTATAATCATTTTCATTTCGAATTCTCTTTTCTTGTTGTTTAACAATATTTTCTCACATGTGGATTAAATAATATAAGAATAAAATAAAATATATATATTCTATTTAATACCTAAATATAATTTCAAATCAGAGAAATAATCAAGAATGTGTATATATATAATTTTTTTTTCCATGTACTATATACTTTGCACTTAGAATTAAATAATCAGATAATAAAGAAGGTTAAAGAATCGATAGGAAGAGCTAAAGAACTTGGTTAAACTGAAGAATTATGATCAATAAGCATTTGCCCTAAATTTTGTTTTGTTTTGGAATATTTCGTTTGTTTTTTTCGCTCGGTTTTGCTTAGTAGTAGAAAAATAGGCCAGACAGACGTAGATTCAGCTTATGATTTTTGCTAATTGAGAGTGATGCCGGCAAAGGATACTTCCAGATTGGCATCATTGGACTCCATGCGACTGCGTAAATGGGCTATGGTATTTTTGTAATGGCTCTCAATTTGTTTCGTCTCCTCACTTGGTTCCAAATTGGGTAGCTCCTCATTAACCTTGGCAATGAGCTTGATAATTGACGGGTGAGTCAGTTAGTAGGAGTAACTTTTGTGGTTAGATGATGATTCAATTACCTGATTCAGCATGGCCACAGTGATGAGGGAATTGCCGCGTTCAAAGTAAAAGAGATAATGATTCAATAGCTCCACATATAGCTGCACTTGTACTCCGGCGTCCAGACATTGGGAAGCAATGCGTGCTCCCTTCTTAAGGCAGTCCAAGGTACGCTTCTCATCTCGCATTTCCTCTCCGTTTTTCCTGCAAATACAAATATTGATTATAATTTGGATAAAAAGATTTCATGTTTAATTAGTCACTCACTTGCCACTCCAGAATAATGACGCACAGGCCACAACCCCACGACATTGGTCGGGCTTCTTTAGCAGCTTCGACGCGGCTAGGGCACAATTTGTGCGCAATGGCTCGGCGTTTTCCTCGCCAAAACAGGACATTTGCTCGAATGTGGACATGATTAGGGTTATGGCCGCCAATTGGGCTTTGGAATCGGATATTTCATCTTCGTAGAGGGAGAAGGCCTGTGTCATGAACTCATAGGCCACTGTCTCGTGGTTGGTATAACGTATCTCTCCAATCACCAATGCTCCCTGCAGATATAGACGTAACGCCAAATCGGGCAGATCAGCCTTGGCCAAGGCACTAATCGTGCTATGACAATATTGTACGATCTTCTGGCACTTCTTATCCCAATTTTCATCTTGTTCAGCAATGGCCTTATATTTGAAGGCCAACTGGTAGGCAGCAAAGACCAAGGGAGGCAGAACATGCTTTAACCGCTGACCTCCACCATTGCCCAGATGTTTGCGGGCAGTTTGAAGCATTTTGTATTGCATATCTGGTTCATCGGAACGCAATAGATGTATAAACCTGGCTACCACGCCTTGCTCTTCGGCAAATTCCTCGGCATCGGTACTATTGCTGCCAGATCCACCACCACCCAATGGATTATCCTTATTCGTTAATGTCTCGTCATCTTTGATCAGAGGAGTTATAATGGTCAATAAACTGTCAGCCTGATCAGCGGTGGATACTATAGTCTCGTTTTCCAAAATATTCATCACCAAATACAGGGCCAAAGATTTACGCGAAGTGTAATCGAATGTCTCGAGAAGGGGACAGAAATTATGCAGCTGGATAATGGTCAGGGCGTTGTTATAGAAATCGATGCATATACGCAGGAGACGAGATAACTCCTGATTAACCGACAACAGATGTGAAATACTTTACGGAAAAGGAAATTGCAAAATTAATATTGCACCTTCTTCAATGTGACTCCACTTCAACTCACTTGTTCATGTTCATACGCTGGAGTATTTGTGCCGTAGTGCCCAGCACTTTATCCACATAATCCACACGATCCGGATAAACTTTTTGTGCCAGACTTAATAGAGCAACTTGCAGCGATATTGTATCCTCCAATGGCATGTCCATCCTTGTCTGAACAATATTGGCCACCTGCACGCTGAACACCTCAAACAGTTCCACCTCGGCGGGTATAATGGCATCAATGGCATTGCCACTGGACTACGAAAAGAAATGAAATGAATTGAATCATTGGAGTTGAACAGCTTTCTAGAGGGGATTACCTTGCCACTGCGTTGATTATAAGCAGCCAAACGTTCAATTAACGATATAATAATATTCTTAACATTCACTCCCGTCTCCAGTTGGGCACATGATTTCAGGAATGGATCCAGAGTCTGCAAATGGAACTCATCGGGAAAGACCTGAATAATGCACTCCATCAAATACTCTTGGGCAATGGCGTCACGACAGCTGACCACTTGTTCCAGTATGCCAGGCAATATTAAACGCTGATATGTCTCCAACGTGGCAGACTCCAATTGCGAGAGACGCACCAAATTGGTGCCAACCAATATTTTAAGTTCCTCACGCTCCTTCTCCCGACGCGTCTTCTCACTGGAGTGACCCTGATGCTGCATACGGACCCATAGTTTATTCATTTCCGCGAAATTCGTGAGGACAAAATCAATGGCATCATACACATTGCCCTCGTGCTCATTGTCCGCCACCAGAACATCGGGCAGAATGTTGCGGGTGCACTGAAGCAAATAGTTGCGCAGGAATAGACCTCTAAGTGGATGCTGTACACCACGACACATCTCAACCAGATCTTTAAGAATACTACGCTTCAGTGTCGAATCATTCTTGATATAGACAATGCCCACTGTGATCAGGAGATAAAGCCGCGGCACTATGGTGTGCGAGTACTGGACCAATTCATATAAATCTGTCTCCTTATTGCTCTTCTCGCCAAGATATATCTCCATATGGCACAGTTCATTCGTGACAGCCATATCTATAAGGGATTGAAAGGACATTACTTAATCGAATCAACTCGAACTAAATATACTTCTCCCAAATACTCACACAACTCGTAGTAACTCTTTGGCGATAGCAAAGAAGTGCGCAATTCGCTCAACATTGTGCTGGCACATTTCAGTGCATCCAACATACGTTCTTTGTCCAGAAAATGATTCATCTGAAATGCCTGCTTGCGGGCCGCACCTACCGCCTCGGCCAGTAGCTTCTCCTGGTCATCCAAACCATTGGGCATGGTCTGGAAAGAAGTATAGCAAACGGCATCGTTTGTTACAGATGATTTCAATAGCTTTGAGCCTTGCGAGCTTGACATTGACACCAAACAGAGAACAGAGCAAATTTAAAAGTGACACAAGTAACGTATAGAGAAAAAAGAAAACAATATACTGAACAAGATAAGCCTTCTTTTTATATGCTTTGAGCGTAAAGCAGAGTTAGAACAATGTCACTCAAGTGAAAGTACTCAAATGAATGAATTTATCACAATCCATATTATTATCCTACACAATACAAGTTTGTTGCGCCAACTCATTGGGCTGCCGGCGTATGCATACTATTAACACATTTAGTTAGTGAACAGAATTTTAGTTACAATTACCAGAAAAGCAATTTGCAAATAGATAGTAACAAAATTGTTTTAACTCTAGTGCAGTCGACATTTAGACAATGATAAAGCTTGAGATCTACAATTCCGCTTCCGAAAGCCTCCGCATTCAGCCTGGCCGGGAATGGAAGGCAACCAGAGAGTAGAGTAGAGAGAATTGAATATTTTTGGTGTAAAGGAATTAATTACCCTAGAATCATCAGAATTGGGTGCTTGACCGCTATACGAGGATGAGCTCCATGGGTACATTGTGGGTGAACTTTTTTTTTGTGTGTGATTAAGGGGGGCGGGAGCTGGAGTGGCGGGGGCGTTGACGTCGTCGGCAGAGTTCCAGTTGGAGTCTCTTGTTCTTGATTGGTTAGTCAATTTGCACGTTCAATACACGCTTCCCGGCATCAGGTAGGCTACAGGGGAGAGGGCGGCGTACTTACCATTATCAAAATGTAGCAAATTTTTTAATTTTCCTAAATGTTTCTTTTGCAACTTTTCTTTTCGGGATTTTCTGTTCAACGTTTATCGATATCCAGTTTTCGATGTCTCAAATTTGAGTATGTTATCGACACTTCTCGCGCTCGATAGCGCCGCTTTTGAATCTAGTGCTAAGGCCCATCCGAAATGACAAGGCCTCAGCACTGCGGCGATAAGTTATCGATTGTACGCGATAGGTTAATGCAAGTTCAAAATAAAACGGTTACATATACATTTTGTAGTATAAATTTAGGCATAGAGTTAGGCCACATACGTTTTGTGTGTGTAATACATCAATATGTACATCAATTTTTTTAAAATTGCAAAAGGAAGAAAAACAAAATAAGAAAACCTTTTTGATGTCATTCAAAGAATAAGGTGAAGACTCTACCGTAAGCTAAATTGATTAACGTGTTATATTTACATATTTTTGTGTAAACAGTTCATTAATAGACATTACACAGACATTTATGTACTAATGTATGTATAAAGCGTTGGATACGTCCTCAGCCATTATCCATTTTCACTAGCTTAACTTTCATTTTTCGATCCTTCTTTAACGTTCAACATGTTCCTTAAAACATTTGCTCTAAAGCAATCCAGTAGCCGAGGAAGGGAAGTTGATGTCATATCCGAAACATTTGTGCACAATTCTGTAGTTTGTTTTTCAATAAATTCCCAAAATATGTCCCAAAATTGACATATGTGGTTGATTTTTCCATGTAGAACCGGAGCTTGAAGTTCAAAGATTACACATTTTTTGCTTGTTTTGTTTATACACATTTATTACACGTAGAATAAAATGGAATATTCATTTGGATTCAAAGTTAAACTCTTAAACTCGACCTTATTACCAGTGTGTTTTTTGCCTATTGTTTTTTTTTTACAATTTTCAATTGAACTACGGCTCGAATTTGCTGCAATTTTTTGTGTTGGGACAAAAAATGAAAATTACATCTAGATTCTAGTAAATATATTTATGTATATATGTAATAGGTATGTATATATAGTAATGCATTTATGTATATTACAATTAGGTAAGTATGCACGTTTTTTCTATATGTGTTTTCCTCCAATTTTTCTAGAGTTTTTCATATTCTCCATCAATCAAGGTAAATTCCATTGTGCTGCAATATATTTTTTTTTTTTTTGGTATTGATATACATGCATTTGTCTTTTAATTCACATCTATAAGTTGAAATCGTGACGTTATTAAAGATATATGATTTAAATATTTATATATATTGGGTTTTGAATAAAAATCGCAAAAATTTGCTAACTCTTTGTTGAACTTTTTTATGCGTGTTCTTTTGCCTTTTGCGTTTTGATATTTGATTTGTATTTCGTAAAACTAAAAAAAACATTTTTTTTTTCAATATTCCAATTTTGAAATGGTCCCGCGACGACTAGTTAATGTTGGAGAAACCTCTGGATTATGACCAAAATGGGTTTCAAATGGCTATAAATAAATTATGAAAATCAAAAAATTATTCTAAAATTTCTACACAAGCCCGAAAAATGTGTTTCTTGATATATCTGTATATAATTGGGTTTAAATTTTCAATCTATGCTTTAAGAATTAACAATTAATTAATAAATATTTAAGGTTATATTGAAAATTCAATTAAATTTACCATTTCAATTATACATAATTAACAATAAATTCTATTCGGCGCACAAAATGTTTTCTTTTTATGCCAAGACTTTTTGCAAAAAATCAGTACAATTTTAATTTAATTTATTTTGGTTTCATTTTGTTTCTCAATTTGTTGTGTCTCATAATTTATTTTGTTTACAAAATTATTGCTTTTTGATTTGGATTTCCTTTTGTAAAAATTATTTAACCGCTTTTACCCGCTCCACAAAAAAAAAAAAAAACAAAAACAACTGAAAAAATAGAATCAAAATAAATATTTAAATGTATAAGTATGTATATATTTTTTTGTTTTTTATAAATAAACTAAAATTAGGTACATAAGATTCTTAGAAAATAAATGTAATTTTAAAGCATAAAAATACAATATTTACAAAATCTTCGGGCACTTGAAGAAACCCAAATTAATGAAGTCTATTGGTAATTTTTTTGTTTTGTTTCAATTTTGAAAACCAAAATTTGTAGAAATAAACAAAATGCTCTCAAGCTGCTTAGAGAACGTGGAGATTCTCACAGCTTTTGGACTTGGAATCTCTCGTCCAGACACGTCCCAATAGACCTTTGACCTTAAGACTGGTGGAAGTACGAGAACCGCGATATTTGCGAGGACTGCAAAGGAAAAAAGGTTAAGATAAATATATTTTTCCCTCTATTTAGACATTTTTGTATGTTTATGTTACCTGCTGTGGGCACTGCCTGGTGGTGTACCAGCTCCTTCGCCCAAAGGACCTGACAGAGGACCCAATGGAGTATTGGCATTCAGACAGCCAGCACTGAGGGGAGAACAGGCGCGACGTTTTGATTTGCGGATAGAGCGCTTACGGAATAGATCCCTGTAAGAGTAAATATGTAAATCATATATAAGATATTATCCTTTTATATAACTCTAACTTTACCCACCTTGACTTTTCGGGATTCTCTAATTTAAGACGTATCTGCGATAGCAGACCCACCAGCAACTCATCCACATTGTGATTAATGCCCACAGAAGTTTCTATGAATTTGCAGTCATACGCCGTGGCCATGGCCTTGCCCTCTGCAAAATAAAAGGAAGGGAGTAAGGGGAAAAATGTTATTAAAATATGAAATAAAAGTAAGTATGCTTGGAATAATGGTAAATCTCTGTAGCCTCTATGCTTAAGCTCTCTGTTAGTTAATCAAATCGAATGACTTCGCTTAGTTAACTCAGTTAACTCTCCCAAGGTGCATCATAAAAACCAGAATCAACAAAAACTTGGACACGTCTGGCGCAAAACACTTGTCGTAAAAATCTGAAGCATCCATTCGCCTCCCATCCCCATCCATTGGCTTTGCCCCGCCCTTGAGTTTGTTTCACTCATATATGTTGTCACTGGGCCCAACATCCCGGATTTTTGCCATTGACATTGGGTTTTATGACAAATTTTATTAACGATGTGCCGAAAGTTGTTCTACGCTTTTGCCTTTTATTAGATTTTGATAGCCCATGTTTGTTCATTATACTTATTTCTTGTTTTATTAAAAATCCTACACACGCTTTAAGCATTCAACTTACACAACACGACAAAAGAAATAAGCCTAATTAAAAGTAAACATTGGCAACTGAAAATGGAATCCCGGTGGCAAGTCAACACTACGAACTTGAAATTCTCTTCAATTTGCAGTGAAAACGAGTTTCAATTGATTTATTGCCAAATTAGTGCTTTTTTAGCCCACAAGAGTATGCTAGGCACAAGTTTACTATTAATTCAAAAATAAATTCGTATCCTGTTGATACTTAGAGAGAATATATAATCCGCAAATGCTGTCAAAGAGTTTCGTCTTTTAGTTTCATACTTCTCAACGACTTTAATGTACCCTTTTAGCACACGGTCAAAAAGGGCAAAACTTTACTCTCTTTCTCTATCTATCTCTCTTTCTCACTTTGGCAAATTCATTTCAATTAAATATAATTTACCAAACATCATTAAGTATGCCAGAAACAACAGGCAATGCGAACAAGCAGAAGCAGGGCAGCAAAAAGGTAAAACTTCTAATGAAAAGGGGGGACAAACAAATTAAAATTGTATGAAGGGTCTCTTAAATGATTTCACCGTTAGGAGGGCTAGCAATTGAAAACAACAACAAAAATACTGTTTGCCAAAAGCTCTTAAGCCAAAGTTTTAAATGTGGGCCAAGAATTTTGTACATGAAATTTTTGGTGTCTCTAGTCTCTAAATTCAAAATCAAATTCACTTAATTCCATTTGCTATCTCTGTGTGTCAGAAACGATGATTATGAAAATTTCGCTACATTTTTGCTCTTCACATAACTAAAGCATGAAAAATTCTATAAATACTTTATGAATTTAGGACGGAGGGCCTTTAGGAGTAACTTCCCCTAAGCTAAGTACAACAATAGGCTTAAGGGACACAGCAGTGTGAGTGAGTGGTGGGACTTTAGGGGGAAGTATGAGGGGAAAGCAAAAAACCACATGCCTAAGGAGCAACAAAAAAAATGTAATCAATTTTTCTTTATTCTCTTTTTTTTTTTTTGCTTTGAGCCGAAACAATTTCCTTTACCCCCCTTGGTAAAAAAAATGGCAAAAACTTTACCTTACTTAAGCGACCATTAAAACCATAAATGCAATTTAACACAAAAAATATTGAATTTCTTAGACAAAAAGACAACGCTTTGATGGGTAGACGATTTTTAGTTACCCTGGAAGTCACTTTTTATGAAAAAACACAAATTGATCTTGTTTTTATCGTTCTTACCAAGAAGAGATCAATTTTGGAGCATTTCGATTAAGTAGAGAGGAAGAAGATAGATAGAGACAAGTTTTTGGTCGATGAATCTGTAATTTACAGGCTTGCATTCGACAAATTTTTGTATGCTTTGTGAAACTTTTTAAGGACGAAACCTGGCTTTTGTTTTAGAAATACATATATATGGTCCTATACAAATGATGACGAAAGAATGTCTCTTAATACATTTGTCTAGGTCTATCTTACTAGGCTTATAGAGCTGTTTCATTTTAGATAAAGACAAAAGTTAACTGGTGTTAACTTGAATTTAGTTGGACAAAATACAGAATTAGTCTTTATTCTATACTCTATAGTTTCTCTCCAAAGCATAAACATTTGAAATCAATTTGCTTTGCTTTTACAAGTATGATACAAAACACTTTCTATTCTCCATTGCCTCTAAAAGAGCTTACTATACTTTTTGTTAGGGTATAATAAATGGATATATATATATATATAAATTGAGAGCATAAACTCTATTTGGTTAGTTGTTAAAAGCCAATTGAGCTTACCTTCAGATGTAACCAAACGACTCCTGGCCAAATCCGCTTTGTTCGATACCAATATGACAGCCTTCTGGGCTATATTCTGATTGGTCCATAGAATTTGAAGCACCTGCTCGGCTATATTGAAGCTGCTCCGGTCCGCGGCTGAATAGATGACGCAATAGCCATGCGGATCATAGTTGGTCAAGCATTCATCCGGCTGTATGTGTATGCGTGTGTGAGTGTGTTGAAAGGGAAAGAGGACAACAACAAAATGACATTGAGTGAGGTTGAGTGCTGAACTGAGAGTGCTGAGAGCTTGTGTTTTTTTTTTTTGTCTGCTATATCCTACATAGTGGATGGGCTGATGGGAATGATGCTGATGCTGGTGGCTCCTGTGCATGTTAATGGCATTATGAAAATGCCATACACAGACAAACACACACACTCGCACAGCGAGTGAGAGTCGCACAGACAGACAGCTACATAAATTGAGTGCGATTGACCTTAAAGTTTTTGGCTTAACCCAACTTTCGACCTTTTTGGATTTACCACTATGATAAATGTATGTGTACTTACCGTCATGTCGGTATAGCCATGATCAATGAATATCAATTCGGACTCCTCGCCACTGAGCAATACTGATACGGCCTTCTCACCAGATTCATCATCTATAGACACACAGATGTATTTAAATTAATAAATAGTTTGATACTGGTCGCAATTATATTGATAAACCACAGAAAATGGAAACATAGCCATAGCTGATTATTAGTTAGAAAGTATATGTATTAATGGCCAATGAATATGCAAAAACAAATAAATAACTTTTGAAGAGTGCATAACTTTATACAGAAAAATATTTTTTGGTTTTTAGTTATCGAAATATTACATTAGGATTAGTTCATGGCGTGTGGTTTGGAGCTATGTACAAGTGCTGAATTGGCATTCCAATTTCGGTTTTTGGATCTAGGAATTTTTCATAATTTGAGTTTGGCGAATGCATGCTTGGGTTTGGAATTTCACAAATTCGAAATGGGGAAATTGTTCCCAGCCACCCAAAAAAAAACAGGACGAATGCATTTGCAGCATTTGAATTGCCCCCAAAGGTATGCTATGATATGCAATATGGCAAGTGCTTTCACTGTATGTGCAATGTATTTGTGGTTGTGTGTTTACATGTGTGAGTGTGTGTGTGTGTGGTGTGCATGTCTCATATTATTCATTTAGCATTTTTAATTAAAAACCAAATGGGAAGAGAAAACACTCCAACTCTTATGACAAAAGCCACAAGTGTACACTTGAAAAAAATAATAAAAACTCTTAGTTATTTTCCCCCGTAATTGTGCTGTGACTTTTGACACGGCAAGAAGACATAAATTTCAAAACTTTTAGTCTAATAAAACTTACAACGAGTCTCTCAATAAACTGAAATCTTATGGTTGGAAGCCTTAAGGATTCTAAAAGAATGCTACATTATAACGCAGTCCATTCATTGACTATAACAGATGAATTGATATTAGATGTAAATTTTCGGCTTTAAGTTCTTTTCCTTTCTACAATTCACCACTTTTGAATAGAAACAACTTTTGGATTTAAAGCTTTTGGGCTCCCAAAAGTATGCTAAGCCAAAACTTAACTCTTTCAGTTGTTAGACTTTCGCTGTCTTATATATTTCTTTAACGTCAAATAGTTCTTAGTTTTAAGGTTTTAGTTTACATTTTTCAGTGTAGGCTTATGGTAAAAATATGTGCCTTCTGTTTTCAATAACGGCATAAGCTGATTGGATGTGATTAAATATATTATATTATTTGCCATGTCAATGTCTCTTCTCCATATAAATGAAACGAATAATAATTGAATTTTTGAAATGAATTTATGGCTACGAATTCTAATTCGTCTGTATGCTAGGTCCTCACTGCATGAAGGGGGAAATCAATTAAGAATCGGAATCAAAATCAAAACGCCTAACCACCTAATGGCCTTAAATATTAATTTTGTTTGAACAAAAAATACGTTTCCCAACAAATAGTCATAAATCAAATCAAGAAACAAAAGCTGAAATCGAAATGATTCAACAATCGATTGTTTTGTTTGTTTTAGCCAGACTGCGGTGCGTATCGAAAAATATTGGAGGAGAGTGTGAGAGTATTAGTGGGCGGGCGGGTGGTAGAGAGGAAGCGGAAACTACTTTTAGGCCTTTTGTTCTTATAAGCCGCTTGGCCTAATTATTTGGCTTAGAAGCAAGGGATTCATTGTGTGACAGTGGACTGGATGTGTTCCAAAGGACGGGGTGTGTGTGTGTGTGTAAGAGAGTGTGTACGTGTTGTTTAAAAGATTTAGGATCAAAGAGTTGTAGATACTTAAGTAAATCGGATTGAATTTTTTGGATATAGGTACACAGGAAGAAAAAAAACGCAACGCTTAAATGCAATTTTCTATGCTAATTATAAGTGGAAATTTTGAATTGGTCATTTGTTGATACCCTTGCAGATAATTATAAGTAATTCTCCTTTTTTTATTTATCTGTTTACTCAAAAATTGTGCTGCATTTAGTAATCACAGCCAATCTTAATACTACTTATAGATTTTAAACCTTAAGTTTAGTTGTAAGTAATATTATTCCCAGGAGTGTTTCTACTTATTGAACCTAAACAGCCTTTGGGCACATTTATTTGTAGTTCTCAACTAGTTTGTGTGATCCATTGCCCCTTAAAGTATGCAAAATGGACAAGTACTCATTGTCTTATAAACAAATTTCTAATTTTTCATGTCATTTGAAAGGTAAAATGTCGATATAATCAATATTTGTTTAAAAAAATGCTCCTTATTTACGGCCCATTCCGAAATTTCTTCACAGGTTGTAGAAGACGATATATTGGGCTGGTTATTGCATACTTTATGGGGCTAATTTACCCCTATTTACAGTCACAGATAGTCCACTGGTGTAATCTAGGATAGATTTGAATTAGTTTCAAATCAAAGCTATTAGATATATTCAAACATATCGGACAAGCAAATTAAAAAAAAGAAAAAGTGGTGAGATATTTGGTGAGAAAATTGAAAAGTTTGAGTTATCCCAGGAATATGAATCTGAATCGTTTTCATAATTTTATAATATTTCAAATATAAAATAAAAATATTCTCATATGAAAAGTAAAATTAACAATTTAATCTTATAAGATCAAGCAAAAATATATTTAGTATATGCAAAGGTATCAAAACTTCGATGGACCGAAGTAAATTCTAGAATATATTTTTTTGTAATTTTGTAAGCAGTTGAGTAGCATAAGTAATAAGTATTTGGAATAAACATTATTAAATAGTTGAAAATATTTTGTGGTTTTTTTCTTATTTAATGTTTGTTGTTATTTATATTTTGTTGGATTGGTTTTTTTTACCGTCAGCGGCTTTTTCAATGTGTATGCGTATATCAGAGTTGCCTAGATCTGATTTGCGTTAAATTTTCGAAGATATTTTGTGTGTTTTTTTGAATGTATTGTTTGTTTTTGTTTTCAATGAGTTTTTTTTTTTTGTTGTTGTTCGAGATGATGCGAGATAGAAAGAGAGAGAACACAGATAAATATCACACACAAAGATTTACAAAAAATTCGATAACAATATTATGATATGGGGGGTTGGTGGGGGTTTTGGGCTAATTGGCTTTTTTTCTAGTTTGGCGTGACGACAAAGGATCACAATTTTGCAGTGTGCAACTGATTTGCATATTTATGTAAGGATGTTGTTTTGTTTTTCCGATATTTCCCATCGCTTTGTTTGCCCATATTTGATCACTAGACCATTCACTCCAAAACGGAACATAAAAACAAAAAAATTTCCATTTTTCATTTTCAATTTGAACTTGAAAAAAAAAAATAAATAAAACAAAAACTGTTCGTTTGTCTTCCACAATTTTCCATGCGAGGAACTCATAAAACGCCAAAATAAATTTGGGGAAAAAATGGCAAAAGCACAAAGAGATAGAATTGGAAAATGCCAGGGCAACAAACAAAAAAGAAATACAAAAAAATGCAAAACACAACAAACAATCAAACACACACAAGTCGACTGGGCAGGGTCATGACGGGGGGAACCAGACAAACCACTAGACACACACACACAGACACATTGGACACATTGGATGGGGTTAATGCAGTGCAGATCCATGGCGGTGGGATTAAAGACAGGGGTCAGCTAATGCAGGACTCATCACAGGACAAATTACAAATATATATGTATATTTTGTTTAATGGGAAACTATCAACAAATAGATTAGAAAACTGTATCTCAACTCACCAATACTTGTGTCATAGGCATGCAAATACTCCGAGGTCATAAACTGTGAGACCAATGAACTTTTACCCACTGCCGGGCCACCGAGCATGAGGACTCTGGAAGGCAATAGAAAGTGACAATGATCGATTTGATTCAATTGGATTAGATTGCGGCAAAACACAAAACTTACCTGTAGGGACCATTGCCTGGATTGGATGTGCTGCTCTCTCGACTGGAGGCCAATGATGTTCTGGCCGATGTTGAGGTTGGAGCTGGCAATTGTTGTTGTTGTTGCTGCTGCTGCTGCTGCTGTTGGGCTGTTAAATGCTCTGTGCTGGAATTTGAACTTGCCACACTATTATTGGAACGACTGCGACGGCTCTTTAGGGAGTCACCACGATTAACCACACCCTTGCCCGTTATCGAGAAATGACGCAATCTGTAGTATTCCTCCTCAACGCCAGTGTTAGGCATCGAAGCCACTCTAAGCATGACAAAAAAGAAAAAAGAGAAAGATTAACCAGAGATTAGCCTAATCATTGGTAGTAGGCAACTTACCGAGATCTTTGTTGGGGTAAACACAATTGATTTGGTCGTCCAGAGGCACGACTTCCGGGCATCTTAACAGATTGTGAGCGGCTGTGATGAGGTGAGCCATAGCTGAAGAGGGTAGACAGAAGAAGGACATTAAATATAAGCTAAAGTCAAAGTCACGTGTGTTTGGGTCCTTGAGCAACTGTTTTAGCCTCAATTACATGGTCAACAGGGTGCTAAATTGTTGGCAACGTGACAAACAAAAAGCAAAAAAAGAAAATGAAACCAAATGAAACGATATCCTGGCACGCAAGAATGCATAAGTAAGTGAAAGCCATTAGAGCCTTGATTTTCAGGCATCTCACATACAAACATACATGCATAGCTAAAGTATGCTTAAAATTTCAAGAACAAGTACGTTTGTTTTAGTTGCCATTTGACAAGGTGACTTAATCAAGATTTCATCGATGCATCATCGTCATCCTTCTCACCTCATCTCAGGTGCATTTTCGCCTAGTCAGCTTTCGTTCTCTCTGTCTTCCTCTGTTGACCATAATCAATTTCAACATTTTAACTGCAGGCTAAGAAACTACGTATCGACCAACAGGTCGTATGGGTAATATAATCAGAAAAAGAAGAAAATTTAACTGATGACCGTAAAAAGCGAATGAAGAGAAGAGAAAAAAATGCTAAAGCAATTTAAATTTGATTGCTTTCAATCGGAAATTAAATCTCAAACTGAGCTGGGTCATAAAACGATAACGAGAACCAGGGCAACGAGAACAGGAGAAATGTCAAAGAATCTTTTCCTACATATATTGAGTTTGAGTTGTTGTGTTTAGCTTACCGCATTTCAAAATCTCTCAGCTCCTCAATGGTCAGCGTATTGGTTACATCCAACAGTTGCCTCATATTCTCATCTCGCTTGTGTTGTTGTTGTTGCTGCTGCTGCTGCTGATGGTGATGATGCTGCTGATGTGAATGGGAATGCGGATGATGCTGATGCTGATGATGTCCTCCATGCGGATGGTGAGTCAATTGTTGTGAGTTACGTTTACGGGCATTCGCTGCGGCCGCTGTCAATTCTTTGCCCTGCTCCACACTGATGAAATCTCCCTCGTTTTTAATCAGCAACGTTTCCACTGTATTGTCCAAACTAAGTGAAGGCTGAAGGCGAAAGCAAAAATGAAACCGAATACTTTAGTGAGAATTTTTCATGCCTAGATAACTTTATTCACACCAAGGATATTTTCCTTTCTTTACTTCCATTTTGGCCCTTTGCTCGGAGGGAAGGCAAATTGAATGGCTTTGCGTGTTTACCAAATACTTTTTCAACTCCTCTCATCCCCCCCACCCCAAAAAAGAGGTGCTTAGTACAAGGCTCTGCGCTTTCTCCCCCACCACTTAACCTACATTAGCCCACTCTAAATGACTCTAATGAGGGTCTATTACTGCTTTCGGCAATTTGCTTAACTTTGCCAAAGATATTTCTATGCAATCGACTACGATTATTGTTAAAAAACAAATATCTATAGAAAATAATTATTTTGCGAAAACTTGTATTTTGCATAATTCACTTGAACAACTTTTTTTTTGGCTAATATCAAATTTTGTTTTGTCTACAAGTCTAAAGAAACGAATAAATTTCAAGCAGGTACAAATTATCTTGAAATTTACGTAAGCAGCAAAAAACTTTTGCCATAAATTATTACACCAAACACACTCAAACACACACACACACACACACACACACACACACACACACACACACACACACATCAAAGTTTTACCTGTGTTTGTGGGGGATAATTTATTTGGCCCAAAATGGTGAAATTAATTTGTATATTTTATTGGCAGGCCTGACAAAAGCAGCCACAACCAAAAGGAAGAAGAAAAACTTTTTTGCACTACTAATTAATAGGATGAATGTGTGTGAGTGTGTGTGGTTGTCTTTAATGAGTGTTCCCTGTCGTCTGCTATGTGGCCATCTATACATCTAAGTTACCTTTCATTAACAACCAGACTGTTCCCCCCCCCCTTTCTCTGCTTGGTTCTCCCTCTACAACAAATCTGTTTCAAGTGGCCACAAGAGAAAAGAAAAGTTTCTCTTTCAGTCATGAACACTTCTGGGAGCGATTATGTTGAGATGCCACTGAATAGACTCATACACATTTGGCCTGATGACGAAATGATGCCACTACTTATACCCTCTTTCTCTCTCCACTCCCCACAAAAAAACTATGCGTGTAACATGCGTCGTATGAGTAATAAATATTTTTGGTTTTTGGTGACTTTGCTTTTTGGTCGCGATGATGGCTAAACTAAAAATACTTTTGCTGCAGCATCGAATGCGTATTAATAATTGCATTTAGACCGAGACACCACACAACATACACACACAGAAGCACACACACTTACATATATACGTCTATATATATATGTATATATAAATATAGATGCCCACACATGCTGCTAGCAAAGACTTAAAAAAAGATACAACAATAAAACATTTGTAAACAGAAACTGTTGGTAGTCTAGGGTAGTTTGAGATACGATAAACTCTTTAAACACTAAGGAGACTAAGGCAAATCTTGAGAATTTACTTTAATTATTCATTGAAAGTAAGTTTAAAGACTTAAAGTTAAAGTTTTAGATTTTATATAGGTTTACTTTTTTGAGTTTAAGCAAACTTTTTAGTGCTTCTTGTCTTTCTAGACATAAATATTTAAAGCTGCTGATATTGGGAAAGCAATTATGAGACAAACGTAATTGGGTTAGGCTATCTTTCGCTTAGTTGTAGCTCTCAACTAGTTTTAGTAATTGTTGTTTTTTTTTGTAGTTCTCAACTATATTCATCAATATTTAACTGGAAATGAAAAATTTGCTATCATTCTCTAAAAAATTCACATCTTATTAGCATTTAAGAAAGGCTTGCAAAACACTTTAAAGCAATTTTCAAAATTTTATAATTTAATGAGTATTCAGTTAGCTTCAATATTCTTTAGATTCCTTTTTTTTTTTTTTTTTTGTTAAAGAAGAAAATCTGTTCCATAGATTTCCATGCTTTGGGCGTTCATGTTTCCAATCACTTTTCACCATTAAGCCAAACGATAGCGAATCGAAATGTGTGAAAAAATTCATTCCGTTAGTGCTTTTCAATGCTCTTGCCAAAAGGGTATATTTCTTAAGAAATGGAATCGCCTCTTTCTATTCGTAAAGTCATCTAAGCTTGCTTGATTTATTAGCATAGAGTTTTGAGTTAATATAATATATAATTAATATAATATATGCATTTGTTTGAAATGATATGGAAATAATATACATAGGTGGAGCTTTCCACAAGTTTATATCAATTGTTAAAACAATCTTAAGTAAACCTTAGATGAGTGTATAATTTAATTTATTATCTAAAATTCAAATTTAATATTTTCATTTTTTAGAATGTTGGACATGATGTCTTCCATGTCAGACAAAAATCATATTCAACTTGCACTAATATGGGAAAGAGCATTGAGTTTTCGGCCTATCCAAATACCTTTTTGCGTACTTTTTTTGTTAAATATTTTTGGTTTTTTAAATAGACAAATGAAATGTTAAGCATGCTTGAAATGAACTAATAATTGTGGAAAATGATAATTAAAAATTATTTAAATTCAAAATCAACTTTAACTGTCAAATGTTTTTGCTGTTGGCGCGTACGTGCGGCCACTCAGGTTTTTGTTTATATCAATTGTGGAATGCAATTGTTTTAATTTTGTTTTGGATTTGGTTTGCTAGTGTCTTGCTTCTGTTTGTGTTCTCGTTCATATTTATGGGCAATGCAAATTAATGCAGACACAAAATGTAAATCATTAATTTGGCAAAAAGAAGAAAAATGTTTACTCTCTTCTCCACTGCTAACTTTGCCAAAAATATGTGCATAAATTAGTTGGTAATTTGCCAGAAGGCATCTGCCAGTGTTCAGTTTCACACTTTAATCGGCTGCCTGGCAGGTAACCTGCTCCCAGCCCCTTTTTAATGAAGGGTTTATAAATACTTTTCTAGTTTGTCTAAACAAGTATAAAAATATTCTATGCCTGGCATCATGTAAATTACTTGTTTGGTTTGCCTTTTGCCCCAACACAACATTTTCTATCCTCTGGCAATTTTCACTTTAAACGTCGTTCAATCGTCTGTGAAATTCACTTGAATTGAGTGAAGACGGAGTTTAGATGGCTATTTTTATCATCACAAAAAAAAAAAAAAAATTAAAAATGATTTTTCAAAACAGTAGAGACAGAGAGAAAGAGAGAGTGAGAGCTAGCGAGAAAAAAATATAGACAAACAGATGGAAAATTAGTGAAAATATCTTTATTACTTTGACCGTTTGCCATGTAGAAGTATTGAAACGCTTAATATTACACCGCTTTATCGACATTTTATTATAGATTACGAATTTATCGGTGCGATAATTATCAGTGAAACGTTCTTTTTTCCATCGTAAATAATGCGTTACCTAAATACATGGAAAAATGAAAGTTTTGAAATAGATGAAAAGCATTGCATCAGTTTCTTATTATAGGACAATTTCAGTGAGACTTGTGTCATTGCCCATATAACTTTTCTTGCTGAGCAACTCAAATACATTTTTGGAAAATGTTTCAAAATCCTACTTTAATTAGTAAACAATCGCCAATTTGAAAAGTAGATTATATAACATATTCCTTGAAGTTGCTTAATTCTTTAGATTCCTTATGGTTACTCATTCTACTTTCGTCCGTTTAACATTTAAGATATAGATTTCATAAATATCCCATAATTATATCCTACATTTAGGATACAAATGTAAAGTGTATATGAAAATATCAAAAATTAAGAAACCAAATGGATATAACTTACATTCTATCGTAAGTAAATGGAGATTGCGCTCTCAACTACTTAATTTATGCTTTCAGCACTTAAAAATCCAAAATTAAATCCTTGGATCGAAAAAAGTATTTTGTTTGAAATTGAAATTTGAATCCTACGTTTGAAGTATGATAAGAAGAGTAAAGGAAGCTAGATTTTTATTGGGCTTATTGGTTGAATATTCCACAAATATTTTGCAGACTCTGTTGAAATAGTTTTCATTCGCCATATTGGTTTAATTTTAGGCCCAATTTTTGCCAGTTTATATCTTAAACAAATGATTCAAATACAAAACCCAAAAAAGGAAATCATGGACACAAGTTATGCTTATATTAATTGCATCACATTGGAAATAAAACATATTGTGTCGTTTTTGGCAATTGCCAAAGTAAATTAGAAATTGTTTATGAATGCATTCCTCTAGCCCTCCCTGAAATTACCTGAAATCATAACAAATAAGCAAAGTTTTTCCCCCTTTATTGCCAGGTTAGTTGGATCACGCTGCTAGTGCATGAATGGAGAGTGCAAAGTCTATTCACCTGTAGCGAAAAAAAGGAAATGTTTCCATTTCTGTGAAATGAAACTATTAGCAGCAGTGCTTGGAATTTTCCGTGCAGATGGCTATTTTTGGATTAAGATCTTGCCAGTCAACAACAAATGCAACAATGCAATTGCCTATAGAATCTGCACACACACACACATATATATATACTATACTGATATATATATCTTTATATCTATGTTTGTTTATTTATAGCAAAGGTTTATTTATGGCTCTGCTGAACTGCAGCAAATGCAGCAGCCTTCGGCAACAAATTGGGGTCAATGAATTCTCACTCAAAGACAGAGATAGAGAGATAGAGAAGAAGAAAGATACGTAAAGCAAAATACAAGAAGAAAAAGCAGCTAAAGAAATAAGTATGCAAAAAGCAGAAGCAGGAAAACAACGGCCAGTTGTGCCTATAAATCAGTTAATAAATGACACTTAAATTTCTAGGACAAATGGCAAAATGGGGGAGGGTCAGTGGGTGAGCCCCACACAGAAACACACTGCCCTCTATATACATACATATATTCCAGTCTGCTCGCTTGTATCGGGTCGTTTGCCCAATTAAAATCTAATCGAAAAACTATCATTAATAATTGCTAACCCAAAGAGAAAAATCAAAAGCATTTTCCTTCTCTTCTCTCGTTTTCTTCGGTGCGTGTGTATGTGTTTGTGAAAAAGTTTATTTGCCTTTTGGCAATTAGCAGGTTTGTTGCTTAGCCATTGGCTAAATTGCTGCCTTGACCACAACTTATGGCAAATAATTTTTTGGCTCAATTTTCTTGGACCAAACGGTTGACCCTGAATCAATGGCTAATAAAAGTCAATGAACCGCCTGGGAGAGTGGGTAAAAGTAGACCCATCAATTATACAATTACTGGGTGACCCATTCAAAATTGGAAAACAGGGCAAAAATTTCTTGTGGCGACCTTCAACTAGGTTTGAGGGGTGATTAAGAAAAGTTCGCAAGCATAATTAGCTAAATTAATTGATTCATAAATAGAAGAAAAGTTTAAATTGGGAATCTCAATTAGGGGAATATTAAGGTCAATTGACCAGGTGGCACAGTTCAAAGAACCACGATAGATTCCATTTCTCTTCTTTTATTCGTTTGTTAAATAAAAAAATGAAAAGTCAATGTCTATAGTTTAAATAGAAATTCTTGTGCTTGCAATTTTAGTTTAAAAGATTTTTTGAGCTCTCTCTAATGGCTTCTAAGATTACATTAAGAATAAAAGAAAGAATGAAATTACATAAGCTCTTCAAATGGTTTCCTTTCAGTTGCTTTTGCTTTTTAGCCACTAGACTGGATTTTCTTTGCCCGTTTTCCTTGTAAGTTTTTTTTCCAAGCGAAGGACACGGCTAACATAGGTAAGGGTGCTAAATGGGGTGGGGTGGGGTGTGGATGAGGCGGGAATGAAGTAAAATGCATTTGCTGTTGCTTACTTTGGGCCTGCTTATGACAGCCAAGGCCTAAACAAATGCATTTTCATGTTAACACATTTTGCCTCTGCCTCTGCCCTCTTCCCGCCCGTCCCTCATCAATTTTCTTGTCCACTCAATGCAAAATCAATAGGAAACAAGAACAACACAAACAACAATCAAGAACAATGGCAAAAATGTTTTTGAAGCTTTCAATGTTTACTTTGAAGGCGGCTAAGCGAAAGGAGGTTGGACATATCGGTGGATACGGTGGGTTGGGGAGTTGCACTGAACAGATAGTTTCCATACATATACACGCACAGACACACACACACACACACACACAAGGCTAGACCTGACTCGATTCGAGGTGCGTGCTTGCTAATAATTCGCACAAGACTTCAGAGGTTCTTTATTACCTGAAGGTGAACAATGGCAGCAGGCAAAAGTAGAAAAAGTGAACTGGGTTGGGGGGATAGAAAAGATATATGATACTAATTTATAGGTTGATATATTTGGAAAAACCCCAAGAAGGTTGAAGCAAAAAAAGGAAACCAAAAGCAAAACAATTACAAAATTTACACCCGAATGAATAATTTAGAAAGATCTAAGGACTTGAATCCATATATATTATATGAAGAGTACATTTTGTATTAAAGATTCAATTTATTATGACTGCATTGTATAAGGTTTTAATTGTTTTTGCTACATTTGTACATACATACATACATATATAAAGAATATGTTGTTGTTTTTTCTCTGCACGAGGAAATGTTCATACATTTTCCATTCATCTTCATGAATTTCACTTTGCATGAGATAATGAGAGAAAGAGAGAAATGCATACTCACTGACAATTATAAGGAAATCGTTAAATATCTAGATATAACTAGACAGCCAAAGGGAGAGACAGAGAGAGAGAGAGGGAGAGCAATGGTGTGGGGTGGAGGAAGTGAGATGGATCATTTCTCAGAGCACACACTTGTTTTGTTTCTGTTTGTGATTTTGATGTTTACAAGTAAATCAAATAAAATAAAATACAAAATAAAGCTAAAGTCCAATATAAAATATAAACAATCTGCGAGGGCAACCAATACTAGATCTACCACTGGCTTTTGGGTCCCGGTCTGTGGGGCATCTCTGTCTGGAAATCATGATAAAGATTTCATTTTGTTTTTTTCTTCTTTTGCCGTTTTTCCTGCCAGGTAGTTTATTTTGACAGCTGTCAACTGCCTGGCACGATATGTAGATACAAACAATATATGTGTGTGGATAGTATGTACTTATGTATGTATGTATGTTCCGTCTGGCAGTTGCAGCATTTCAATTATTTAAAAATGAAATATAAATTACATGTAATAATAATACCCTTGACAAGAATATTGTAGTAATTGTGATAATAAAGAGAAACTTAAATTGCTTTGATCTACTTCCATTGGATAACTATGCCAATCTGAGACATCTGAGATTATGTTTATCATATGTTTTTAAAGGATATTAATATGTCCCATATAGTTTCTGACTTTAAGGTTCCTTAAGTGAATTGCATTGTATTCCTCTATTAACGATTTTAGGAACTATTTTTCTAATGTATCCAAATATTATATGATCAAAAAATTTTTTAAGTATTTTCAGATTACATAATTGCGAATTGATTTATACTTGTTACCTAATACTGCAATCTACTTATATAATTAGGAAAAAGTACCCTATCAGGATATCAGGATATTACAACTCAAATTGGAGTCAATATTACAGGAAGGAAAGAAATATAGAGATACTAAAAGGTAAGAGTATTTCCCCCTCTCTCTTTCGTGGCAATATGTATGTATAATCTTATGCACATTTGACTTGTTCCTTTGTATAACTTAGATTTGAAATTATATTTATTTCAACTTTTTATTTTTATCCTTCATTCAGTTATTCAAGATGAGAAGGAAAATCAAAAGGATGAAAGCAGTTCACATTCGAGGTGTATCTAACCCAAGCAAGTGCTATATACATATACATATGCAGATCCATATAATATTACAATTTTATGTAGTATTCTATTCAAACTATAGAGACGAACCAACCTGAGTAACCAACCAACAGCTGTCTATCGATCTATATAAGCTTTATATAAATGAAAATCCTATTGATATACCTTGCTCCTTTATTTAAACTTCTAGGGTATACAGAATTCGATAGAAACATGTAGTTTTCGTGTGCTTTAAATGTAAACTAATAATGCTTTAGTGAGATAATTTCAGTGGGACTAACCGACAAATTGTTATGCATGTTTCTGGCCCCAAGCAAAGTGAAAAACACAATCATTAGAGTTGGCGTCATTGTCGTCATTGCAATTGAAGAGGAATACATCATGTTCAGGGATCAAAGTTATTGAATTGAATGGGCTGATTTTGTTATCTAATCTAACTGAACTATGTATATAACAATTATTGTTGCCACCTAGTTGTTAGCCCATTAGCAGGAGGAAATATCAATGAAACCCCAAAACAAAAACAAAATTATTAACTTTACCTCTTTGCAACGCTTGGACAGGCTGCGGCAGATGCGTTTATAGAATGGCGCCATAATCTATTATATTGTATTATTTTTTATAAACTGGAAAAGTCTTTTATATATCTTTTAATGTAATATGAGAATGTTTCAACTTTCACTTTGAATTTAGTCTTTTATGATTTCTCTTTTTTCTTTTTGTTTAGACAAATTTTGGTCACACAGTTTACATTTTCAGTAAATAATATTAAGACACAGGTAAAACAATACTTTTCATAGAATGTTCTATATAGTTTTTAGAGTAATTTACGCAGTCAAATTTGAATACTATTTTTCTTCTTTTAATTATTTGGTGAATTTTTGTGCGCTCTTTTTTGCTTTTATATTTTTGGGTTGATGCTTTGCGGCGGATCGTAAACATTTGAATGAAGCAGATCGCATACGGCACGTTGTTTTTATGAGCTGCGATAAGTTTTTTCTTTTTCCTTTCAGAGAGAGATACCAACAGAGAGAACAAGAGAGAAATATTGAGAGAGAAAGAGAGCAGAGGGCAACAGACAAAAGCTTTTCCTTTTTGGACTGGAGAGGCCAGACAAAGAGAGAAAGAAGAGTTTTCCCCCCAAGTGATTTTTTTTATATTCGCGATTGGATATATTAAGTTCGTGGAAATTTTTTGTTGTATTGATAACAGTCACCTATAAAGTGACAAATCTATATATGCATATACTTCCCTACATACATCTACATTTGTTTATACAGCTATAACTAACAAAAGATCCTTTCTCTTTCAAAGTTTTTTCATTTTGTTATAATCGAGGCTCATTATAATTGACTTTACAAAGAACTTTTACTTTAATCAAAGGGATCAAAGCGAATATAAAGTAAGTTAAGTTACTTCCTTCATTTAACCCAAACAAATTTCAAAGAAACGCACAGTTTTCTTATTTTGATTTTGAAAGAGAAAATTATTTTCAAAGACTTCTTCATTAATTTCTATTCATTTATCGAAACAATTATGCCAAAAATCATAAATCTCGCATTGAAATGTTATATACCAAAATAACTTTTTAGTCTGAAAAGCTTTCTTTTCCCATGTTTGTTTTCATTTCTTTTGTTTTCCTTTTCATATTATAAACTGTTTTAACAAATGATTTGATCAATTTTATAAGAAATTTGATGATTTTTGTTAGAGATGCTCACAGCTAATAGGTAGATATTCCGAGTTGAAAAACCAAACAATAGAACTTTTTTTGGGTTAAACTTAATGTGGATTATGCAATATGTAACGTAATGTAATGTGTATTGATGTGAGATGTAATGTAATCTTTATATGAAAAAAGTAAGAGTATTAATTGTGCGTCTTCTAAATATTTTCTATTCTATTTTATCTTTTCTTCGATTCACCGAAACCACAACTCATATTGGCTCTTTCTTCAATCTTCCTACAATTATGTTGAACTGAATTTTTATGTATTACTTATTTTTGTAGCCTTACTAGACTTTTGAAAATTATTTCACAAACAGTTTAAACCTCTAAAAAGGAGTTTTGCATGTGGAATACCTGGGTTTCGATTATAGTATGGAAGATATATTTGATTTCTTGACTCACCTGCTGCACCACAATCGTGGCTCTTGGCTGTTTGCATACGTTTGCTGCCTCCATAGGATTTGCTGTGACATTGATGGACTCCAAATGCTGTTGATCGCCCAGATGTTCCTTGTGCTTGGTGCTATGATGATGTTGATGCTGCTGCTGCTGTTGGTGTTGTGGCGGATGTTGATGGTGCTTGCTCTTGAAGGAACGTTTTCGAGTAGAAGAGTCCATGGCTGCAGCCAGATCTGTGGGACTTAGAGCCTTGAGTGATTCACTACCCGCTGGACTGTGCATGTGGAGATTTAGCTGGGTGCTGGAACCATGTTTTTGATTTGGGGCAATTTGATCAAATTTGTTGGCTATGTCATCGAATTTATTGAGCTCTGCATAGGAATGGTCGCTGGGGGAGGATGAGGATTTGGTTTGCGGATAGAAGGCATCGGATTGGGGCACATATTGTTGGTTCTCACGAATGGTAGTGTGTATCACTGAATCGGGACGTATGCGTTTGGAATTCTTGCGGGACGGTGGACGATCTCTATCCTGATAGTGATGTTGTTGTTGTTGTTGCTGCTGTTGCATCTGCTGCTGTTGTTGTTGCTCCTGTTGGGTTAATCTGGAATACTGCTGAAAGATGTCGACACTCAATTTACGCTCATAGACCGAACAGTTCTCCGTCTCATCGGAATCGCTGCTGGTGCTGGCTGTCGTTGAGCTGGGAGCAAAGCACTCGCGCTGTATTCTCTCATAGTCCAAGGCCTCGCGATCGAAGGGGAACATAGTCCCAGACGCAGTGCCAGTGGCCAACTCCCTCAGGCAACGTTCACTACTTCCGCTCGAGGAGCTCGATGAGTATTTCCTGTGCGAGGCGGACGGTGACAATTGTTGTTGCTTGAAAAAGTTTCCCTCCTTTTGGGTGGGCGGCGCGGAATTAACCTTGGCTATGGCTCCCGTGGAGGAGGTTGGAGTTGGGGTCGTCGTAGTACGTTTGCGTTCACGCTTGGGACTCGACTTGCGACTGCTATTCGAGACGGGTGAAATGCTTGGAGAGATGCGACTAGTGCACCGTGTGTTGGCATTAGCATTTGTGTCACGCTCGCGGGCTCTTAGTTTTTTGTTGCGATTGCTTGAGCCACCGGCAGAGCCGGCCACCTCGTCCTCTTCGTCCTCATCGGCCTCACTGGCGGCAGCCACAGTATTTGGAGCTCCACCGCCGCCGCCACTGCCATACGATGAGACATTAAAGGTTCTTCTTGGACCGGTTGCCTGCTGTGCTCCTCCAACTGCTGTTTTCTGCTCCTCCCTACCATCCCTTTCCCTGTCTCTATTCCTTTCCCTTTCCCTGTCTCTGTCTTTGTCCCTGAATGTGAAGTGTGTGCGTCCCTTTTCGCTGCTGCGTGCCGATTTTGGTGACTGGGGTGGATCGAAAGTAAAGTGTTCACGCACTCGTGTTGGCGGTGGCGCCGTGCTGGGCTGCTTTTGTTGCCCTCCTGCCAGGTGGCGCCGCTGCGTGGACAACAACGGAGTGGTTGACGATGACTCGCCCGTCAATATGGATAGACAGGATTCTTGGCTCTGAGGTGAAAGAAAAAAACACACAGAAATAGCAACAGAGAACTTGTTAAATTCAGAGAAAAGTTAAATTTTTGCTAGTTTGTCCATAACGATTAAAGAGTTTAATCAGAGAACATTAAATTTTAATAGTTGCTTACTTCGGTGCTGTCCTGTAGATTCATGTCAGGACGTGGTGGATAACGTGAACAGCTTGTTAGTTCCAGTTCAGTGCCTCGTCCACCCTCATGTTCCGAATCGATTTGTATGGCGGTAAGCAGAGGTTCTTCCAGAGAACTGAACAACGGTTCACTGGGACCAGAATTGTCGCCTACCCCAACACAACACAACGGGCGAACCCAAAACAGAACAAAAGAAGTGAAAATGTTCGAGCAAAAGCAGATTGATTAGTTGATTAATTAAAATGACTCAGCATGCCGGCCAAGGCCATCAGTCAATCATTGGCCAAACCGACTTACCCAGGTCCAATGAATCGCAAGTCTCCGATGTATCGGTGTGAGTGACATTTGTGATGAGTGTACAGGCCGAGTCCGTGGATGTATTGATATTGTTGTCCGGTATTGAGGCTGACGAAGTGCCCATAACCACCAATTTGGGTACACCAGCCATGCCCACTGTTCCATGTCCCATTGCATTGTGATATGAGCCATTGGAAGTGGTCACTGGATTCAAGGGTAGACTATTTAAAGTGGAAGTTCCTCCACCTCCAGCTGTTGCTCCTGTTGTCGTAGACGTAGACGATGTGATCTTGTTCTTAATACTTCGTCCGCTTTTAAAGTACAAACGTCGCAAAGCTGTGGCAGTTGATGATGAACCCGCCGATGTGGAGCTAAAGCCATCATTGTCCGAACCACTGGAATTGCTGCCACCCGAGCCAAGCAGTCCAATGCCGTTCAATTGAGCGGCGGCTGCTTGTGCCGTGGAGGGCTTAGATCTGGACATGTTAGTAGGTGCTGGAGAAGAAATTGAACCTGAAGAGATAGGTGACGCTGTAGCTGGTGCCGTGCGAGATATAGAATTAGTTTTAGACGGAGAGGAAGCACGTTGAGATTCTTTACCACCACCACCACCACTGGACTGACCCAAGGCCAGGGCCATCATGGCTGCCGAGCGAGTGCTCATATAACAAGTGGGCGGTGGCTTGGTTTTTGCAGAGGAATTGCTTGTTGTTGTGTGGTTACCCTGTGCTGCATGCGAAACGGATATTGTCATGGCTAACAGAGAGAGAGAGAGATAAAAAAGAACGATAATCAGGTATTAAAAGGCCGAAAAGTATTCCAAATCACACACACACACACACTTGATTACTCTTTTGATATTGATTTAGGTTCCAGTTTAATAGACACCCAACTGACCTCAACATTTGCCTATCAAAGCACTGTTTAGGATTTTGCTACCCGCCCTTATTGGGTTCCTCTCCTAAATCAACAAATAAAATCAATAAATTATAGCGTGACAGACCTCTGCAGCACCACCTACCTTCCCTTCCCCTACACACATGTTGCTTTTGCTATTAAATTAAGTGAATCAGTGACTATATGTGGTGGAGGATGCCAAGCCGAGGGGGGTTTGCTGCTACTGATTTCGGGGTGGGGGATCGAATCCGCTAGGTACTTTCCCGAGCGCAACATTTTTGCACGTAAACAAAACGTCAAGCGAAATTTGGAGGAAAAACAAACTCAGCATATAATCGAATAATCAAAATGCCAATTCCAATTCCAATCTCATCATAAATTATTGAGTAGGTGTCCGTGCCGAGTGTTGAGTGTCGTCTAACCGCTGTCTGCCTCGAATTGTAATTTCTATTTATATGTTTTTTTGTTGTTGTTTACCTATGTATGTGTGAAAATTCCAAAGAAGTTTCTCCCAACAATGGCATTAACCAAATAGTAGCAAAGGTCAAGAAAACTATACACAAAAGTTCGCCCACATTTTGCTAAGCCTTTGACCTGAAAGTTTAACGAAAAACCAAGAGAATTTGCATAACCTGCTAGCTTTAAGTGGCCTTAATATTTTCTTGAAAAGGGTATAATCATTTTCCAAAGGCACTTATATGAGAGGCAAGGTTGGTCGTTTCATTTCAATCTGCGTCACTCAGTTTCTGTGTCATTAGTCACATTAGTTAACAGCCGAGAGATTTTAGGGCAAATCTGTTATAACAGTTGTAAGTATGCTTTTTTTCAACCTTAAGAGTTTATTTAGAATATAAAATGATTTGAGCCAAGTCTAATATCAGTTAATATAAGTTATTTTCCTTCAGCATTCAAGTGTGTGTGAAAATACGTTTTCATAATTCGAAAACTTGTTTTCCTTTCATTCTCTCCTTGATAACTTCGCCTAAAATTATGTTTAAGCAGAGACCTATTTTTTCGAAAGGGTAAAATTCGCATCTTTTCATCAAATTTTCCCCACAAATCAAAGTACTATACTGCTATACCTAACGGCAATAATGAAATTACATCGGGCTTAAGTATAGCTATATGAACTATGTATGTATATAGTTGTGTAGGACTTATTAAAATGAAGAGATTTCTTAGACATGTGTATTTAAGTCCCTCTTGTTCATTTAACACTAGAAGTTTTACTCTGCAATTGTAAGGGCATACAAAAGTCGAAGCACCAGTTTCCTTTTTGTTTACTTGTTTATAATTTTAAACTATTAGACAGACAAGTGGTGAGCTTTTTTTGGGGTATATTTTTTATTAAGAAAGTAGTTGTTTCAATATAAATTAAATATAAACAAATTTGTCTTTTTCGATAATAAATTCGATCTAAAATGACTTTTATACTTTTAATGCACTCAGTCAATCCCTTTCGCATTTCATTTAAATCCTTTTATGTGGCCATCTAACAAAGGTGGCATTTTGAAACTGAATTTGTTTAATTCATAGCTGGCTACGCCCTTGCCACCTACTTGTACGATCTGAGGCATTGTTTGTCACATATCATCCTAGTTATTAAATAATTCAAACTCACAATTAAAAAATAGTTCGTTTTAATTATTAACTAGAATAACTCTATGGCTGGAGATACTTTGAGTTATTCACCAAAGATTAAAGGAAACCGACAAAAGAAAAACAAAAGTCAACCATTCCAATAGAATATTTATAATGCAATTTATGGTCACAATGATATCAGCTTATTAAATAATCATATTTTAAACATTTTTCCTCCCCCAACTGTAGTTATATACTTATTGAAATGCCATAACATATAACTCCCAATAAAGAGCTTTGAACAAAAAACCAATATGAGGAAAAACAAAGTGTGCCGAGTGTGTGTGTGAAAATGGGAAAACTTTTACCTTTGCCACGACTTCTGGACGTGTGGCTGCTGCTGTTGCTGCTGCTGTTGATGGCTCCCGAAGGCGCAGCTGTTATTGGCCTTGGCGTAGGATTGCTGTTGGTAGTAATGGTGGTGTTGGTGGTATTACTACTGGCACTACTGCTGTTGGTGGCATTGGACGCATTTGTCGATGTTGGGCTGCTTTCGCGAAATATGGGCGAGCCGGGCACATAGCGATCAGGCTGAAAGCAAACAAGAAAAAACAATATGTATTATTTTCATTAGTAAGCCTAAATAGAAATGCATTCAATGTTCATAAAGAATAGGTAATGTTTAACTGATAAACTGATAAGGCGATAAGATATACAATTCATTCCCATCCACTCTCCCTTTCCTGGTCTGTCATTCAATCATTCTGTTGTCAATCTTCTTTTGGCATACTCAGTGGGTTTTTAGTATTCGCCGCTGCGAGTTGTTTCTGTCAGTACGCAAAAATCAATTGAAGTCAGAAACAAAAGAGAAAAGCATTTTCTCCTCCTGTCTCTCTCTCTTTATCTATCTCCATTTTCATCTTTCTGTTCTGTGTATTTTGTCCTTCCTGTTTATTGGACATGGAGCTGTCAAAATCTATCCACTTGATGTCACTTAATGCCGCATTGCCTCTGTTGCTGCTGCTGGGGGGAGGCGGTTTAGCAAATGGTTTGTCAAATCATTTTCTTCTTAACTAAATTAGCTGTTTTATTGCGAAATTATTGTTCATCTTATTCGGTTGCCAAAAAACAAAAAAGCAAAAAAAACGACACAAAAATCAGGTGAATTTTGTTAATGTTCTTCAAGTAGACTTCTCGGAAAGTGCCCAACATGAAAATTTAATGGACTAGGCCAAGCAGTGGCGTCTGATTCGTTCGCCAGGGACTCCCTCTCAGGGATCATAGTTAAGTTGTGATAAAAGTGGTATAGTGAATCAAATTATATATGGTAATCATGGTTAAACTAAGAGATAACTATTCTGCTCTGTTATCATACTTAAACCATTTGTAAAGACTTAATTGAATATATGTATTTACAAATCTTCTTGATTTATCTTAAAACAATTTATGATATGGAAAGTTTACTTAAAAATCAAATGTTGAAATCGGATTTTTAAGCTACAAATTAATTTCAATACCAAAAATTTCAATTTAACAAACATTACCAAACTCAATTGGAAAGAAAAAATCCGAAAATTAGTGTTGGAACACATGGAACATGCTCGTTTCTGTATACTTATGTACATATATAGGGCCTCGATCCATACCGATTTAGAGAATTGCATTATGAAAGGGGAAAATATTGCTTTTGTGGTACCATTAATTGATTGCTTTAATAAATCAAGTGGTAATTTTCAATATACATATTTACTTATAAGATCCCTTTAATATTCAATATGCCAAACCACATTCTTCCATAAATTGTCATAAATTTGCAGTTTTGATTACGAAACACATTTTCAAAGATCTTCATTATCAACTCTAACACACAATATTTCAATGGTTAGATTAAGTATTAGTTAATAAGAGGCCTTAGGACCGGATAGGATAGAATAGTTAACTAAAAAGGGGCTGCACTTTTATTTAGAATGCCGAATAGTAAGAATTTCCTTCGAAGATCAAAGTAAAGTTTAACTTGTTTGATACAATTTAAAACTCAATTTCTTAAACGATGCCAGAACATAAATATTCTCTTCAGTATTTGCTTTTTTCCATATTTTTGTTGAAGTGGTTTTGAGTGATCACAAATGACGCCTTATGACTGCTTTTGTCAGATTATTATTATTATTATTTCGGACCCCCCTCTCTCACATATACATAATTCCCATCGCCCGCCTCTCCCTGGGCCATTGTGATGCCCATTGAAAAATTTGAATGTGTTTGGCAGTTGTTCAGCTGTCGACGTCACTCGCCGGCTGCGGCCGCATTTAAAATTTATTGATTGCTACACCAAAATGAAAAGGAAAATGAGAAACGAATGATACAAATCATTTCTCAAAAAGATTTGAGTGCATAATAGAGTATTTATAGAATGCGATGGGCAATGTCTTGTCTTCCACACAGTGGAAGTAATATTATAAACATTTATCTCAGATTCTGATGGCCTGCAAATGTTACAAGTTTGAGTCATAAACGCAGACATTAGTCCCATTGTATTATCGCCAAGATTAGAGGTGCCAAAATTTCCTTTGAATCAAAGCGACTAACATTTGAATACAGCGAATTGAAGCGTGCCAAAGGCAAAAGAGAATTAATGGGAAAATGCAAATATATATAGAACCATATGATGCAGAAATTATAGTGCAAAAATGTCTAAAAATAGTTGCATATACCTAAAAGATTTTCCTTGGTAAAAACTTACGGTAAAGGGAAACGTTTTTTCTTGGTTTTCTGTAGATTTGTATTTTGGTTTTTTTCGCTGTTTCTATTTAAAAAAAAGTCTCGTGTTGTTATTAATCCGTTAACACAATTTTCACCATGTTCTTGATGGTTGTTTTCATTTTTTTTTTTTTTACATTTCGCATTGACGTCATCGTTATTACACAAATGAGTGAAACTAACAGCAACAATAATATAAACAACAACAAATAGATGAACAAAAAAAAAAACGAATATAGAAAATACATGTCGAGGACGTTGTCGTCTTGGCAAATAGACAGAAAGTCTGCTGCCAAAAAAAAAAAATATATAATAAAAACAAAAACAAAAACACAAAAACCAACAAATTTCTCACTTTTGATTCAATTAAAAAAAGATATATGTAGATATATATATAAATATAATGATTGCACCTATAAATAAATTCTAAGAAAAGCACATAAAAACGATATCAGTGCACATTAGGCACATCATCAGCAACATCATTAAAATTAACATCAACCATCAACTATCAAAAGACGAAACGAACAACAACACAACGAAAAAAAAGGCAATATCATGACCTCGTCCAATATTCATTTCATTTTGCTTCACTTTCTATGTTCTTGTGTATGTTTTTTATGAAAGTTCTTTTCTTGTTGACTTTCTTGACCATTTTTCTATTGCAGCTCTCGATTGCTACATTTGCAGCTATGTGGAGGGTCAGAGCGATATGTCCTGTTTGACCAATGTCAGTTCCCTGCCCGTTATCAACTGCACCCACAAATATTGCCTCACAGTGCGACAAGAGTATTTGGTAAGCAAAAAACTACAACAAATTTTGTTAACTTAACAAGTTTTTCCTTCTTTTTCCCCCTTTGCTTTGTGGATACTAAAATTCTCTTAACAAACTTAACTCTTCACGTTTTCAGCCGGCAACAGCTGCTGCTGCTATGTAACAACAAAGTGGCACAAAGATTTTTTTATATGCCACACACTGCCACTCCCTCTGTTTGTTCCTCTACATCCTCTTGCCCCTTTGTCTTTGGCAACTTTGTGGCTAAAAATGTTGCAGGCACGTAATAGGGAAAAAGGCAACATTAAGTTAAGCTCATGGCTGGAGTAGGTTCGCCCTCCCCTCCAAGTAATTGAATCTGTCAAAATGCATATACAGTGAAACCTCGATATAACGAATCTGAGGGGGATCGCAAAATTATTCGTTATATCTATTGATTCGCTATAGGTACTGAAATGTAAAACCTTAGTATAACAAGGGACTTAACAAAAAATTCGTTATATTGGGTTTTTCGTTATAACGAAGTTCGTTATATCGAGGTTTCACTGTATATGTATATATAGGGCTACATGATATTGTATTTTGGACTGGGCTCATGCGGCGTATGAGTAATTTATTCCAAATAGTCAGCATACGAAATGCAAAATCAAGTGCTCCATGGGGGAACATGGTCTCTTGTTTGTCTGTCTCCCAGATCATTCTGGGACTGACTGACTGTCTGATGAGCTTGTTTCTGTGTCGTCGCAAATGTATTGAGAGCTTCTTTTTTTGGCCCAAACTGCTTTAATTTCTTACTGTAAGCCGGCAAAATTAAACTCACAAAAACACCAGAACAAAACAAAAACAAAACACAAAAAAAAGTGCATAAAAAATACATTACCATAATTTAATGGAAAGCCAGGAAGCCATAAAAGACCCCTCCCACCACCATACACACACACAATGGAGATTTTTTCTTCGAAAAGGCTTAGAGAGAGCGTTCAAATTTTGTTGGTCTATTTTCTTCCAACATTCAGTAAAGGCGGTGAAAATTTTTGGCCCAGCGGTTTAGTCTATTAGTTACATTTGGCTTTTAAAGGAAGTTTATTTAATTTACTAGGATTAAAGTTTAGACAAAAAACCTCAAAAAAGAAGAAAGTTATTGTCTATGCGGTAGCAAACATCATGAATATAGTTGGAAGAAGAATTCAGTTCAATCTTATGGAAAGTATAGATTTACACAACTCTTAGTTGACCACTTTTGCTAGTTTATTAATTACATATAACAATTCGAATACTCTTTAATTTGTATTAATTTGTTTTGAATCCAATTTGTTAAAACAACTTTTTTATTTTTAATATATCTTTTCCTCTCCTTTCGTCTTCTTTTAAGATTTGTCTTGTAGAAAAACATGTAAAATAAGTTGTTAAATGTATTTGTTTATCAAATTTTCGGAAAAGTATTTCAGCTTATCCTTCTGGGTCTTTCTAGGACCCAGGAACTTTCCTTTCATATAATAAAGATTGATGAAGAAATAGGATTTAACTGAAAGCTAAATTTGAAATGACTACTCAAAATATGTTTAAGAACAAATTACTATATAGTTTGAAAACTTAATTTTGAAATTTTAATAATGAAAGTAAGCGATGGTATGGGCTATAAGTATAGTTTTATAAAGTGACATAAAATAAAAGCAAGAAATCTTATTAAATCCAAATTTAAAAACCTGAAAATTGATTTTAAATTTATGACATAATTTTACGATATCGTCATGAAATAGGTTGGGCTTAAGCATGAAGAAGTTTCATAACCCATTTATTGTTAAGCATCACGAACTTACACAAAAGGATTTCAACACGAATGAACAAAGTTAGGGTTAGCTGGATTTTATTTATCTATCTGTAGGCTTTATCTTTAAAGATACTTCTTGCCCATGACTAATTTAGTTTAATCTAAATAAAGTTCTCTTCTATATCTTTGGCTTTGTGGGCGCCTTATCGAGATATTCTATACGCATAAACTTGCCCACATGCAATGCAATTAAAACTTTCTCCACTCGCCATGACCTTCGAAGTGTGTGAGTGTGTTGTCTGAGTCAAATCCTTTCTAGTTAATAGATTTTTGTGGTTTTTTGCCTTTTGGCTTGGTTATTGTTTTTTCGTTTTCTTTGTCGTTTTTAGCAATTGACGTAGCCTTTTGTGCGGTCATCTGCAGTCAAGGGCATAAATAACTGCAACCTTTTAGACAAACGTAAATGAAAATTTGAGCCAAGAGTATTAATCAATTGGACTTTGTTTTTCTCCCCCATCAACCAGAACAAACCATCGCAAGTGAGGTCCTTTCTACGTGACTGCCAGGAGAAGCCTTTGGTGAGAGGAACCAACAACTATTCTAGACATTTGCAAATTGAAACTAAATGAACAATTTCTTGTTTTTCTCTTTTTATTTTTTTTGGGCCTATGTAGCTGGTGAATGGCATCAGGACAGATGACACGTATCGAATCTATCATCGCTCATGCCAGCAGAGCCTCTGCAATGGCCACAACGGACGAGTGAATAACTCAACGGCGGGATCTGATGGTGCTGGTTATTGGGGCAATCACAATGCCATTATACCGGGCAAAAGTAATGGCCACCAGCATTGGCAACATCAGGGTATCGGAAGCATCCTGTCTCTTCTTCTCCCACCTCTTATAATTTATCTCTACTGCTGTACATCCTGCCAGTGCAATTAGTGTAAGGGCAAGAGAAAAAGAAAAACAAAAATTAAGGAATAAACGCAAAAATGTGCTTTTGACTGGCTTTTAAGCCTGAGGCCCAGACCCAGACCCAGACTCAGACTCAGACCCAGCTGCTGGCTAATTAGTCTGGCCAAAATCATATTACAAACTTTGTCTGTCACTGTATATATATATGTGTGTGTGTGTGTGTGTGTATACTCATGTGTGTGGGTGGGCGTAGATGTTATACTAATTGCATTGACCACTCGCTTACCTTTTTGGCCGCACTTCCGTTTTACAGTAGCCTAAATATAAATTCCAGCTAATTGTCAACTAATGGCCTGTTGACATTTTTATGCAATGAAAACTCAAATTAAATGCCAAACACAAATAAAACAAAACGCAAAACGAAAACCGAGTCAAGTACAAAAATGACATTAAAATTGTTTTGTTGACAATTAATTAGAAACGAAGGTTGAATTGAACACAGAGAAGAAAAAAAAAAAGAAACAACTAGTGACGGTTTATCTAGACATTGAGTAGGAAGGGCAGGCAAATAAACTTAAATAAAATATACAATATCTTATTCATTCATTATACCATGAATATCTAAAGTTCAAGTTCAAATTTCGCCAAAGATATAATCTCGTCTAGGTCCTATGTATTAAATATAAAAAACATTTCGGGAACTGAGAGAGGGAGGCTATCCTTTAATATTTTAATCCATTCTATATAATGCTTCCAAGAAGTGTTTGGGATTTCAGTAGAACAATAACTAACATGAAGATTGACTTTAAAAGTCGAAGGTAAGCGTTTTATGATAACCATTCAATTTCAATATAAACCTGAATTTTGTTCAAATTCAAGCTAAACCAGATGAAAATTTATTAGTTTGATCAAAGAGAAAAAAATTCTGTTCAAATTCAGAAAAAATGGTTGACAATTTTAAAGTTTACACACTCAATTATCTCGGATATGTGTGTAACTCCATCATGTTCCCAATTATGTTTACAGATTGATAGACCAACAGAAGAAAAAAGTTGGTACAGAAACTAAAGTGCAGTCTATGGCTTTTTCATCGAAAAATGTGTGTGTATAAAAACTTATGAAAAAAAGGTTGACTTCAAGCCGACCACACATACACTAAAATTGACAAGAAAAATACGTAGAGTAGTGAAAAGGACATAATATCCCGCCCAGGTCTTGTAGAGACTCCCTGAGAATTTGGTTTCAAAAAAGAACAAAAGAGAAAAGAAATTACGAAAAAATTTAAAAATCCATTTCAAATTATCTCATTATTGCATTGCTGTTGTCTTTTGGAAAGAGTATTAAGCTTGTAATACCTTTAGTTAAATTTACTTAGGGTGTTAGAAATAGATTGCAAAATGTCAAAAGTTTTTGTGTTTTTTTTATTGTGCCAATTTCCACCCACCCACACACACGCACACACATTCGAGCCGTAAGCGAAAATTCATTATAGATTTCAAACGAATTCCGCTCCACTCTTGAACACTTCACTCTATTCCTGTTATGATTCCTGAATCCTGGATCCAGGCTTCAGTTTCAATCTCTAGTGGCATTTTGATGTTTGGCCCAAAAACAAAAAACAAAAAACAACACCAAAGGCAACAGCCATGGGGATGGCAGGGAGGTTTATAGGGGCAGTGTGGAATAAACAATTTTTTTATATTTCTGTTTTGTTTTTCTTTTTTTTTTTTTGTTGTTTTTTCGGTGTTTGCCATGCAAACATTTTACGTGTTTTGCAAAGCGCCAAAAGCGTGTCAAGGGAGCAACAGCAGAAAAGCAAAGCATTCGCAGGGTGAGGGGGAAAAGGAGAGTGCTTGGCAGAAAAAGAAAGCGCACACACACACACACAGAACCAAACAAACAGTGACTGAAAAACTGTCGGGCCGGCGTGTTGGCAAAACTGGCAACTTTAATGCGTGAAGTCGACAAACAGTTACACACGGAGAGACATAAAGCATATGTATACAGTTATGCATGGAAATGTATGTGAGTGTGTGTGTGTGTGTGTGTACACACAACGAGTCGAGTTTGTGCCAAGGACATGAAAAGTATTTTTGATTTATTTGGTACAATTCAAAATATTAGCCAACGGCTAGACCCGAAGTGGTTATACCCTTACTTGATCTAATAAACTTTTAAACTTTCCCAAAACTCTTATTACTATTGGGTTAATGGGAGAGCTTTGAATGTGACCGATGGAGAATATAATTCGACTGATTTGTATACTAAGAATTGCAGATTTGTATTTAGAGGAGGAATAACGGTGGCCAAGGCAAATATTAAATTTGATTAACAGTTTTCAAAACTTTTTCTTTGCAAACATTTCCAAATTATCATGACCTCGAGTCTCAAAAAGTGTATAAGAAAATTTTCCCTATCCAGAATAGACATACATATATGTATAATAGTTTGTCTCGATAGATCAGTTATTTTCAAAACGTGAATCCCAATTAAAATAGTCGCGATTTGCATTACAGAAAAGCAACAGCCATTCAGTTCATAAAAAACATTCAAACTTATAACTAATCTACGACTTAATTCTATTTCTTTTGGGGTTGTGTGAAAATTAATAAAATTCTAAGCTTCTGATCATCTCTCCATCCATAAGTTACATTCGTTTTGTATAAACTCATTTACCTTATGTCTGTGAGAGTAAATAAAAAGTAAGAAATGACAAATAATAACAAATCCTTGCAATAAAGCAAAGAGTATTTACCTAATTTGCAAGTGCAAAAAAAAATATAATATAAACGTGACAAGAATGTCAAACATGTCTTAGAATCTCTTAGATATAAAAAGTGGATTAGAAGACAGGTTCAGTCAAAGTAAAGTGAGGTGACATAAGCTAAATAGGCTCTTGTTCTATGGTTGAATTTTAAATAGGATTGACTATGGAGAGATATATCCGTAGAAAGCTAAGAGTAAAGTCTTTTTAAATTAAACGAACTATTTTTTGAATGTCAGTTGTCATGTTAAAGCAATAGAATATTTAACATTATATATTAATATTCTGGAGGTCTTTGATATTCTTATGGTTTTTTGCATTTACCCGTCATATCAGTTAGCCCAACTTATTAACCATCCCATTGAGATTTCCTCGTTGAAGTTGGAGATTTCAACCACTTTATGCCTGAGAAAACCGCAAAGTTTATATGAAAATTTCAGGAAATTTCTCTTGAAAGTAAATGTGATGAAGTAATTTCAGGTTACATTTAAGTACATACATTTATATATGTACATATGAGTAAATAAGCAATGAAAATTGTTTACACTTTTAAGATGTGTGTGTGTTGTTCTTGTTGTTGTTTTCCAATGTAATTTCATCTCAATTAACATGCCACAACAAAATGCAAACAATTATTTTTAATTTGCAAATTAAAAGCCGAAAGGAGAGCAAATACTCAACAAGATAAAAGTATGCCAAAAATTTAAAGAAAAAAATACAAATTTTAAAAGAAAATTTGAAAGAAAAACTCAAAAGCGTAAGGAGAGATATCTTGAATTTCAGGCGGAAGTAATTTTAACTCAACAAATATTGACTTGATCCCAATTCCTCAGTTGAAAGCATTTCCCAGCGGGCGCCCCATCAACAGTGGGGGGTCGGCCTCCATTCTCTTCATTCTATTTCCCCTTCCCCTTTGATGAATCTTGGAGGAGGTGCTGACAATGTGAAATGGAGGTGGAAAGATGGAAAGATTGTACACTTGACAGTAGCCCAACCACATGAAACGATAAATAACAGAGACACAGACAGAGAACCAGAAAAAACAAAAACAAAATGGAGAGAAATGGTCAGCGATTGCGATTCACTTTTCCTTCTTATACTCTGTATGGGCAAGCGAAAGGGGTATACACATCTAAAGTCTTAGCTTACTTTTATTCAAAACGAGGCCAAGATTCTTCAGACGTTGGGGTCTTCCCATCAATGGGCAGTTTCGATGACGTCGATAAGAGATCTTCATTATCGATAAGTCATTATGACAAGACAAGGCGCCTGAATCGATGCTATCCATTAGATCCTTCTCTTTGTATCTTTCAATGATGATAATCTAATGTTGAATTCTCTTTCTTAATAATAATTTATTTTATGCCATTTAATACGTAATTAGGTAAATAAACTTCCCAACATTGTACAGGGTAATCGCATGGCATTTCTCTAGTGTATTACCGAAACTTTTCACTTTAGTTCGCATCGACTGGGGAATTTTCTTTTAAAAGGTGTGTTTGCACATGCAGAAATTGTAAATTCACTTTACCAAATTGAGGACGACATTTTTTGGGTGGGTGTTGTTTAACTGAACTGAGTCAGCGTGGCAACTGAATGGAGGCTCACCTCACCTCACCTATATACAGGCAATTGCCATTCCCATCGTTTCCCAGCCATTGAACCCTTCTCAACTCTGTCTCTTTCATCCATCCAGTGTCCATAAGGAAAAGAATTGACCGGATTCTGGTTGGATTCACAGTGGCCTTCTCTTAAGGCTTTCACACACACAAAGCAATATCTTTGCCGGAAACTATGCAATCGAGTCATTAATATTATCATTTCAGTATTGTTATTGCCTTTGCCCATTCACAACAACAAAAAATAAAAGCCACTGGCGACTCATTCTAAGGGGATTGTCCTATAAAAACAAAATGTCCGAAAAATCGAGGAATTAAAATAAATTGCACAATCGTTCTATATATGTATTTGATAAATTACATATATACTTTAACAGCAACAATAACAATAAGAAAAAGAAAAACAACAGCATGAAGAAGAAGAAATTTAAATTCATAAAATTCAAAGAAGGCGGAAAAGTCGCGTGATTTATGCCTTCTGAAGAAAAAGCAACAACAAAAACAAGAGCCAAATAAATGAGCATTGCAAATACGAATTCGAATGGGAGCAAAGCGACCTGGTTAAAATGGGACGATGGGATAAGTGGGCGTGGCAATGTGTTCAGAGGCACGTCTGATGCGATTCGAAAATAAATTTTCACGAATTTTAAACGTGACAAATTTCATGAATATGGAAATCGAAAAAAGACACACAAAAAAAGACTAAAAGCAGAGTCCTCGACCCTATTCCCACATGAATATGAATATGAATACATGAATGAAAGCTCATTGAATACGGAGTATTATCAATCGAAGGAATGACCGTAGATATATATTGGAGAGGAAGTGAGAAATGCTCAATTTGTCGTTATTGCATTGGATATAATATTTTTCTTAAATATATACATTTATATATATTGTGTTGTTATTTAACCGATGCACTTGAACCTTTTACAAATCTAGAGCGAAGAAGTAAATAAATAAAGGTAATAGAGAAATATTTAATGTGGGTTTGGACGATATTCTAAAATTGCCTTTCAGAAAAGTACAGGAATGAAAAGAACATTAAAGTTAAAGTTTTGTTTTAATCTTACTGTTTTGTTTAATGCACATATAAGGTTATTATAAAAACAACATCTCGAATGGTATTAGTACAGCTAACCCACTCTGCGTATACGTAATTAAAGTTTAACTTTGCATGGTTAAGTCATTCCATATAAGATCACTTCAAGCTACTACTACGAAATATAAAACCAAATTTAATAAAGCAACTAGTATAATGAAAATATTTTTATCAAAAAAACCTGAACAAATAATTTGGTAATTGATTTTGAAATGGAGAATGTAGTAATTTCAATTCAATTCAAATGACTAAAATAAATAGACTATGATTGGATCAGGAATATCATTATTATAACTATTATTATTATTGTTTAGTGTGGGACATAGCTCATAACTATCAATGGCTAATATAGCCTGCAATTCGAACCCGGATCAACTGATAAGGCAAATCCTTTACCAATCAATCAATCAGGTATCTTATTTATTTTCCTTAATTAATGAATAAGTAATTTGAAATTGAGTACTCTGAATACATTTGTTTTTTAACTACCCTTTTGATTATTGTTGCCGATCTCAAGGATAGTATTCTGGTCAAAAAAAAAATCAAAGGGGTAGCTTAAAAAAATAAATCAATGTATTATATAGTTAAAACTTTTATATTTCATAACTCATTAAAGTGCTAACTAACTAAATGCTTAGTTTCCAACGCTATTGGAACGTTTAATTTTAAGATAAGTTTATATTTTTTTTAAGTATTTAGTATATCAAAGTTATGGCGAAAAATATTACAACAGAATTTCACATTTGATGGCTTTTTAATGACAGACCATGTATAATTTATATACTACAGCAACGACTGATTAATTGGCAAGGGTAAGTTAGTGTATAGTATATAAATATCGGCACTGAATGAACGTCTGGCTGAAGAATACTATTTACATATAGTTTTTTGCTAAATATATATAATTGGACTGTTGCTGTTGTTGGACTATTCATAGATTCAAAACTCATCGACCTTTTTTTCGCCGTTGTAACAGAATTATTGATGAACACTTTGGCCTATTTAATCAAAATTTCAAATGACAAACGTCACTTTGGGACATTTTCTTTGCTTATTTTTCACTCAAATGATGCATGAAATTTTACTAAACGCGGGCAAAACGCCAGCATACATTAAATCTTGCGAAAGTCTCAACCAACTATCACAGCAAACACACCTTAGGAAGAAGACTTTTCAAAAGGGCAGAGGATGAACTAGAGAGAGAGAGAGGGGCGAGAGGTCTGTGGTCTGTTTAAGGGGGAGGTAATTTGGCACTTGCCAAGATTCGATGACGTCAAACCCAGAAAAGAAGACGACGAAAAGATTTTCCCCCATCAGGCAAGCATGAAAACACGGCCAGACATGGGGCACACGTTTGGCTTGGCTCTTTGGCTCTTCCTGCTTTTGCTACTGGGGTTTGTTTGATTTTGTCTTGAGTGTGTGTGTGTGTGTATGTGTGTGTTGTCTTTGTGGTTTCCAGGAAATCCCGATGACTCACTACTTGGACTTTTCATACTAAAAAGGGATTTACTTGCGGGATCTTTGTAAACAACAGCTGAAGAATAAAAGTCACTGAAATTTTATACCGAAAAGAAAGACAAGAAAAAATTAATGTCAGAGAATCCATTGATGGGAGCCAGTCTAAAGCTTTTAGCTCTTTAGACAGACGCGTGCCATCAGATCCATAAGATCAGAGATCTATATGTAAACACATGTATGTATGACAGGGAGATGACTTTATTCTCAACAAAGATTCGTTCCTTTCCGTTTGCATACTCATCTTGTCCGCCTGGACGACGACGACGACGACGACGACGACGACGACGATGATGAAGATGATGACAATCAATTAATTTCACATATTCTTTAACAATGGAGCAAAGTGCCGTCGGGTGCGTTAATTCATATTAATGCAAATTGCAAATGAATTAAAATAAATATACTTAAGACAACAACAAAAAAACCCATTTCAATTATGCCACAAGTTGTCCATCAAACCAATTGCAATTGCAACTGAAATGATGACGTCAATTGGCCTATTACAAAACACCATCTGCATCATTCTCTTCTACAATTATATCGAGTCGATCTCATGTCTATTCCCACATCTTTGTCTCCATCATCATCATCATCAGCATCCATTGGAGAAAAGTTTGGGGCAAAAGTTCATTGACATTATCATAAATTATTCTTGTTATTTCTGTTCTTTGTATTGCCAAATGCGTTTTGATAAAAATAGTTTCCTTCTCCTACTCTTCCATTGCTGCTGACACTCTGCCCCTATTCAAGTGAAATGACAATTTTTCATGTTGCAATTTAATTTTAGTTGAAATGGAAATTTTTTTTGGCAAAAGAATTTTTCTTTTATAGAAAATAAAATATCTTACCAGAAAGTGCTAGAGGCTAACACTCTCACGAATGTGCATTTGCCTTTCTTTCAAAATGAAAAACTCGTACACTTTGCAGATTTAATAATGAATATTAAAAGTTTCATAAGATCGGCTAAATCTCAGTTTTAGCCGTTTAGTTGTTTTAGTTTAGATTCGACAAACTTTCCTCTTATCTATATAATATATGATTAAAGTCCATTTAAGTCTGATTTTGCAGACTTTATTTATAAACTTTTTTTGTTAATTGTTTACGCATTACTTATTTTATAACTGGATGAACTCTATACTTTGAGGTATTATCCAGAAACGTTTTTATATTTTCTAATCAATTTCCGTGTGTAAAATTCTCAAAGCATCAAGAAAAGGAAGAAACAAACTATGGATCCTTAAACCGTATTATTATTAAAACATTCAAAATTTAGTTAATGATATTGTTTTTATATCCATAAATACCAAATGAATTTACTTAAAAATCAAATTTATTTACCTAATTAAAAGATAATTAAAGTGCAGTTAATTTAACAGAAAAAAAACTGAAAATCTAAAATTAGAAATGACAAAACATGTCACAATATCTTGCCGTCCCCTTCCAATGCCCTCCCCTCTACCATTCTCCTGCTGAGCCATGGCAGACCACCGACAAAAAAGCTGTCAACAAATTTGTACATTTTCCGATAAATAAGACAAACAAAAACAAAAACAGAAACAAAAAAAAACCAAAAAGAGGTTATCCAATTTGTTCAGAGAGTTTCCGTATTTCATTGGCTATAAATACATGTATAAATATTTTTTCGAATATTTTTGCACAGCAATTTTTAAAAACTGAGTCAATGCAATGCGTGGGAGTGGATGGGGCGTGGCAAGGCGGGGCGGAGCAGGCTGCATCTATGGACTGCAGCACATTTCTAGTAATTTTAATGGTTAGTATAAAAATAAAATTTCAAATTGAAAACTGTCACCCACTGAAAAGTGAAATGAAATGAATAGAAAGTGAAATTTATTTTCATCTCCCACTGTCTGTGTGTGTGTGTATGTGTGTGTGTGTGGGCCGATGGCCAAATGCAAGGAGTCAATGCGCTCATTAAAATACAGTTTCTAAACACATTTGTTAAAAACAAATAAATCATTCACCATCATCACAGAGTGAGAATAAGAGTGAGACAGCTAGAGAAAAGGGGAGACAATTGCAAAGTGCCTGAACTTTTCTCCCACTGAAAATTTCATTGACAAATTTTCAATGCCAGTTGTCAGTGCTCGCTTTTTGCCAATAGTATGGTAATTTATCAGTTTAATGAATTCGCCAAGTTCTATGACCGATTTGTATATGTTTACCATTACTCTTGGCATTTCCATTCCATGGACCAACTTGCATTCTGGCTCTATCTATCTATTTGCTTTGAACAGCACTTTACATGCAATCCGATTGCATATTAAATTCCATGGCAAATACAATTTGCCAATATAATAAGGAAAAAATGGAAAAGCCATAAGCTATTTCCACTCAACTAGAGTTGCGCTTTTTCCCCAAGTGCTTGTTGAACGAAAAGTTGGATGGGAAGTGGAAAATGTAATCAATCTTAAGCCTATTTCTCTTCTATTCATGAATTCAATTAGGTTCACTTTGACAAGATGATTTGCATGTTGAGCAACACCGGCCCCAACAGTGTTAGAGTGCTTGAAAAGTGTCAAATAGTTAAAATTTTGTTATTGTTTTTGATAGATTCTCAATTTATTGGCCATACTTTGGGGAACTACTAAATTAAATTACCTCAACTTAATGAATGTATGTCATGTCCATTAAAATAGGCCAAAGAAATTTACTGCTACAACATATTTTCAAGCTAAAGTTAGGCGAATTGTTGTTAAACTAATCTCTGGCTTACCAAACTAAGCATCCTGCAATCGATTAGTCTTGATTAAAGTGATTTTTTTTGTTATTGTCTGCACATTTATGTTTGCTATGCTTGGAGATTTTCAAAAAACCAATCAATAAAGGCAATCAATCTGTGCGGTTGATGATGGAATTTGGCAAGTCGGAATGTAAAATAAACGAATCTAAGTACTCATATGCTTAATGCAATCCCCTAAACCACATTCCTCGGTTTTAGACATCTCCACTTAGTTGTCTAACTTCTCGTTGATGAAACTTTAATGCAATGGGAAAATAAAAACTTATTCTTTTATCAGACGAGGGTTCAAATTCAGAAAGGAATTAGTTGTATATTTTATATTTCCATTAAAATATTTTTTGAAATTTCCCCACATGCCTACTTTGATTTTTTTATGGCTTATTACATTTCTTTAATCTTTAATCTTTTTTCCAAACTCATTCAATTCAAATCAATAAATTCAATTTGTGTAGTACAAATAGCACTTAATGATTAATGAATACACAACAATTTGAATCTCTAATGAAATGACTTCAGGTATTTTAAATTCTCCAAAGTTTTAGTTGAAAATCAAATCAAACAACTTTTGGCGCATTTGTCAAAGAAATTTTTGCCGACTGCCTGGAAGTATGCTTCATTTTGTGTGTAAAGGTGCGCTCCATGACATTTGGCCATTAATTTTCCCACTTTCTCATTGCTTTCCTTGTGTTGACAATTCACCTGCCAATTCTCGATGTCGATAGTTAAGCCTTAATCATCTCTGATTTTTTTTTTGTCATTTTATGAAGTAGGCGAGAAAATAACACAATTGTGTTAACTAAAAGACGAGTAGCAAGTCATTCTTTTTAAAATTGTCGCAGCGAGTAGAGCTCTCGAAAAACTAGAAAATCAGAAATAAAAAATTTTAATTCCTCTCTCTCATTGAGTCGTTGTGTTCCGTGTCGAGCAAAAAAAAAAAAAAAGTGAAAAATACAGAAAAAGTGAAAATCTAAACTAGAAAAACCTGAGATAATTATTTCGCCTTTTCGCATTTAGCAAACGTGCACGTGTCCTTCCTTACAACCCAATCCTTTTAGCCACAATCACATAACGACATATATATCTAAACAGAAAAACTCCTAGAATTACAGCAATAATGGTTACCGATTTCAAAACCAATAAGCCACAAACCAAAGAGGTCCAGTGTCAGCATTCGGCCCGTGAAGAAACCAAACAGGAGGCTGGAACGATGGCTTCGTTTTCTCCATTGCCGATGACTTCAACATCGATGCCGGCGACTCCGAAAAATTCACGTGTTGGCATTTTCAATGCCGAGGACTTTCTGTCACGTGCTCAGATGAACGATAAGATTAACAATATTCTTCGCTCACCCACCAAAACGCCAAATGGTGTGCGCCAACGATCTGTGTATACCAACAATAATCCATCTCCGGTTAGTGTTTTCTTCATTTGATATAATTGTTCCAGTTCAGAGGAGGCAAGGGCAGATAAGTCCCTATGCCGCTTTAGCTTTTTTTTTATTGAACAGGCTATTTAGTCTAATATCTAAAACATTTTTTTCTTTTCAGCAAACCACCATGCGGGTTGGGGCCTCGATGTCACCACAACTGGGGATAGATGGACGCATGAGCAGCGTTTCTTTGAACAATTGCAGCGCAGGCGCCATTGAGCGACACAGCACCACTAGCTTGGGCAATATTAATAGCGCCAGTGTGGGCACAAACACGGCAGTTCTGGCCAAAGAATGCTCCAGCCAGACATCGAATGGCGGTCGTCAATTTCTATCGATGGGCATGCCCCTAACATCGCAATCGCACACTCAATTTGGGACAACTGGCAGCTATGATGCTGTGGCAATTCCCTTAGAAATGGATGCTGGTTCTATGACACGCAGTGCCAAGGCAATGACCACTCGCTACGCTAATACAGCCTTTGGTTATGAGAATGAAGCTGGATCTGGTTATTGTCTGGTAAGTGTTTTTTTGTGTGTGTGTCAATGTGTATTATGAGCAAATTTGATGATGATTTTTCAATAGCAATCATCCCATCATACTCAACAGTTCCCGGCACCAATGCCGCCACCACCTTATGCCGTAGGTCGTGTTAGCTCACGTAACTTTGAATTTGAGAATAATACACCACCACCGTGTCCTGGCTCGGGACCAATTGCCATGTCTAATGGCACCATTCAGTTGCGCCTCAGGGATGGAGTGCGGTAAGAAACTAAGATGGAGGGCAGAGGTGGTCCTTGTTTGTTTAATTGGCAACCAATCGAATGAATACTCCTACTCCTAGCATTGATATGACTCTGGACAAGGCGGTGCGAGTCTTGAATCAGCGCAGCATGGTGGCTGTGGCACTATCTCGTAATTGCAGCAACTCGGCATTAATTCATCCAAATGGACGTATTTTGCAGAGCGGTTCTAAAGTTGAAATTGTCACCTATGATGGCATGAAGGCCAATAATTTTGTGTGAGCACCCAATCCCTTCACTCCTCCAACAACAATTGACGTTACTAATAATTCATGGAGAAAAAATTTGCTTTCCAGACGCTATGCGAAAATGTGGTACAAAGGTGTTAGCTTCACTAGCGAATCGTGCGCTCTAATTTATCTAGTGGATACAGCTGGCACACGGACAACAACCGATACATTCACTGATCTGACCAAGGACTACACTTTGGCAGTCTTTTACGAGTGAGTCAAAAAGAGGGAGAAAGTCTATCTAGTTAATCAATCATTCACATATGTATATACCAATTGCAGCGACTCGCGTCACGGTCCATCATTTGTACCCGATGCCCATGAGGTAATTGCAAACTCATCGTACACTTGCGCCGAAGATGGCACCGAGGTGTATGACATCAATGGCTTTCGCATCACCCAGGCTGCCGATGGTTTGGTAAAGGTGACACGTCAGCATAACAAATGCCTGATTCGTACTAGTCCAGGCAATGGTTCGGCCACCCTAACCACTCCTGGTATTCATTGTACCGCCTCACTGGGCAAGACATCGCATCTGTTTGTGCGTCGCAATGAGAAACGGATGCATTTCGATGGCTCCTGTTTCATTGTACGCAATGCTGGCCATTCGGCCGGATTCAATGAGAACAATCTCTTGATTGTCTATTAATCATTAACGCGCAAACAGACAGAAGCTGGGGAAAGAGACCAAGCAAAACAACCTTAAAAAAGAAACCTAGCCAATCCCCAACCAAAAATAACCCATTTCTTGTGCTCACCCCACACACACACACACACACACACAAACATAGATACACAGAAACCTACAAAAACACTCTCTCACCCCCTTGGACCGTAGCGTGAAGAGGGATCAGTAAAGGGAAAATTGAAGGATAAATTAAAAAAGAAGAAAGAACAGTCTTAAAAATTGGAAACAATATATCTACAAGAGACAGCTAATCTTGGAAGGCTCGACAGAACAAGGCGCGGGCAAATGCAAAGGTGATATAAATATCGAATACTTTTGGTTTGCTCGACGTATGCGAGAATACAACTCTTAAGGAATTAGTTTTTAGTTTATCTTCATTTTATCAACAAAAAGTATGAACAAAGAGAACACACCAACAAAAACACACTGAAACGCAATTAATTCGTAGTGAATAGTAAATAGTGAATAGTGAATAGTGAATAGTAAATAGTGAATAATCCGAGGTGAACCAAAATTGGCCCACTGAGCTGCCTACTGATAAAAGATAAAACAAAAAAAGAAAGAATTTTAAAAATAATTTTAAATTACGCTTGGAAAATATCCCGTATCCTTTGAAAGAGCTAAAACCAATCGGTGGTGCCAGCGTTTAATGTTTTCAAACCTAAACAGAGATACCAAAAACAAAAGTTCTTGCAATCTAAATTTTATTTACTACAAAAAAAAATCAAAAAAAAAAAAACAAAAAAAAAACATCCGTAATTTCGATTCAAAATTAAGCACTAAAGTGTTAACACAAACCTTTACAAGAACCAAAAAAAATGTAGGAGAGTGGCGATGAAAACGTATTAATGATATATTTTTTACAAAAATTTTCGTAGGCAGCCATATATATATATATATATATTACTTTACCTGCATCTATATATATATATATATATAAATATATCGTGTATATTTGGTATCAAATTCAATTAGTTTATAAGTTGTCAAGTTGTAAGTGATTAGTTAACTAAAGGTATTGCAATCCAAAACATGTTCATCCGCCCAATTAAAATCGTATCGTAAATGCATCGATTTTGGAGAAAGTACAAATATTTAATAGTGCAGTTAATGAAAGTGTTGCTCATTTTCGGCAAATAAAAACACATCCACACACACACAACACACACAAGCACACAAACGCACACATTAACGAACTATTAAGTAATACAAAATCTCTCGAATTTGATAACAAGAATACACTCACGATAATAAAATGTAACATCAAAAACCTAAAGGAAAACTGTAATCGGTTATTCCCGTAGTATAAATTTTAACGCAAAGAAATGTTAACATATACATAGAGCCTTACGACAATCTCCTAAGTAAAATGAAAAACAAACTCTAAATTTCCCTATCATGTAAAACGAAATTTATGTGAAAATCGGATGAAAAAAATTATAATATATATTATGACGTATACAAAAAAGTATTTAAATAAAAGAAACATTAATACTTAATCAAAATCTAAATAAACAAACATAAAGACTATGAAATCTGATTCGCTGTTTTAAGGTCTTTCTCTATTGGATTAAAAGCAGCAGTTTTGATAGAGAAACCAATATTTTATGGGGCTCGCTCACTTGTTCCATTGACTCGATGAATCAGTTATTCACTAATTCACTCAACTCGACTGTTCAATGACTCTTTCGACTCGTCAGTGATCTGATGCACTTGACTCACCTGTTCACTAACTGTCTATAGTTTCTAGAACTGATCAGGAACCTTCGTAAATAATAAAGTTAGGAAAGAATGAACAAAGGAATCAATAAGCTAATTGAGGAAGAGTGTAAGTGAATAAGCAGCTGAGTGTATAAGTAAATAAACTTGGTCTGTTATTAAAAAGTTAGTCAAAATGCGCCGTTTGGCCCCAACAGTAATGAAAATTAAAACTAAAATGTTTTAAGAATTGTCGATTTTAATTCTTTCTTACGGTTTCTGATTGACATTTCAGTGTTGGCAGTTCAAGGTCTATTAATAGAAAGCAAAGTTTTTTCTTTTGCTTCCAAATTTATTTCGATTTCCTTCAAACTAATCAAACTAAAGTCCAGTTAGGCGAAAACATAAAAGTGAATTTAGTTTCCATGGCAGTTGACATTTTAGTGAGCAATATAAGGAGTTACCAAATAACCTAACTCTGACTTCGACATCGAAAATGTTTTATTAATTGGCCAAGGTAATTTTTTGTTGCAGTAAAAATACTACAAATCTTTAAGAGAAGGTTCCAGGCAATTTCTTTATGTGTCAAGAGTCGTTTGCCTCTTCTTCATTGCTTTATGCCACCTTTGTAGGTTGTGTCTGAGGGGGTCGTAAATTTACCAAAATTGGTTTATGGCCCACATATATAAAAATATGTAGGCGGAGCAATTTGCCAAGTACCCCCATGTGACCCTCATAGATTAGTTCTAGTACTAGGAAAATGGAGGAACCACAGTGAAGCTTGTAACACAATCAACTTTTTGAATTTGCATAATATTTTAATAAACAAAAAGAAGAAAAGAAAAAAGAAAACAAGGGCGCACATATAGGATACATTTATGTATATTATATAACAAGTTGCATTTTACCTGCAGACAAATCCAAAAACATAAGGATATCGGATCGGCTGTCATATAGACTAAAGCTTCCAATAGGCTGCAGGATGTGGAGACATTTGACAAGGACACCTGATGTGGCTGTTGATAAAGATTTCTTTTGGTATATTGGTTTTGTAGGTGGGTAAAGTGGGTAAAGTGGGTGGTCGGTGTGGATTTCTTCGGCGGAAGGTGGTATAAATTGTAGATAAGCATTTTGCTGAATTGTAAGCAGAGTGTATTAAGGTGGGGTGAAAGGTGCATAAGCCACAACAACAGCAACAACAACTACACACATATACATACATATGTATATATTTTTTTTATCAAAAGAACTTTATTTATAAGTAGAAGGTGCTTATTTTTTATCTGCGGTTATCGAACCGAATAGCTTCTAGTTAAGTTCGTATGGAAGCCTTTTGTTTGGAAAATGTCTCTCTTAGCCGCCAAAAGGACTAAGGACGCACACACACAGAAACTTCTCGCACACATATGGCATATATTCAATGCTTACGCTTGCGTGACTCCCCAACAAATTCTATAGATGAGGCTGAGCTGGGCTGCCTCTCGTCCTTATGGCAATGGCAAAGGCAATGGTTTGAGGTGAAATTATTATAGGGATTGGAATGAGTTTGGGTCTACGGAGGGTAACCTCTCGCGTCTGTGCTCAACATCAAACGCTTTTCACACTTAATTGGGCGTAAAATTAAATCAGAATTGATTAAAACACTCGAACGACAACAAGGCACAAGGACAGCTTTCAGCTCCAACAGCAGAAGCAACATCAACTGCCTCTCTCTCGGTCCCAAAAGCATAAACAAAGTTTTTGGTTTTGCACATTTTTGGCCCAGCTGACGCATCGCACGTCCTGGAGAAAAAAAGTTTTTCCTTGCTCCAACAGCAGCGACTTTGAGTCGATGAATCTATGCGGAAAGTCAGAGAAAAACTCGGTGGGCGATTTCACTTTTCGCCTAGCCACACTAATTGCTTGGCCCCCACTCGCTGGCAAGTTCATCAAATTCAATTTCCGTTTAGGGTGGAGCTCCCCCAACCTTTACTAAGGAGGCGGACAATTAAAAAAAAAGGGTTTGCCTTTAATTTTGTTGCATTTCGCATTGCAATGTTCCTTTCTCAAACCTTTCTCTTACGCACCTCCTGTGGATACACATATTCAATCAATTTTAATTCATGGTCATAAATCTCTTCCGTGTCCATTTGCATTTACATACGAAAATATATGAGTGGTCAAGTCATACAGAGGCCCGTATTGAATTCAATTCAATTTAATGCTCCGACATCGAACCGTTCGTGCCGATTTCAACTCGATAATTATATTTTAACTGGGTAATGGGCAGAGAAGATGATTCATTTACCATTTCGATTACACTCATTCTTTAAAAATTTCAGCGATTAATTAATTAAAAGCTATAAATAAAATCACAATATATGGAAAGCTTTAGTGCTTACTGTAAAGAATTGACCCTGCATGAACGAGAATTGAATATGTTATAAATCATTTCGCAAATAATTACGTGACATAAATTTTCATGCCGGAAAATTAAATGGGTTTGGCTAGCCACGACACGAAGGACACGAAATAATTTTACCATTTTCTAGAGGCTCTCCGATTTGTGGTGAAATTTCAATGAAAGTCGATTAAACTTGTAAGTTTTTTGCACTACAATTTTATTTTGAAATCGGTTTGATTTAGAACAAATTGTTCCAAACTAATTGATTGTTACTTCAACTAATCAGCGACTATGATTCAGCCGATGATTCACTATTGCCATAGGTCGGATCGGATCAAATCTTTCAGTAAAAGTAAGTACAATTTGCATTATTATTAAGTTGAGGGTTTGGATAAATTTCTTCTCCTGACATCCCGCTCTTTTTCAAAGGTCTACAAATGGCTGGCATGGCTCAGAAAACTTTGTCCTCAGAAAGTTTTATATTTCAAACACTCTCTGCAAGAAAAGGAAGCTTCTGTTCTCAAAGTCAATGCTATTTAATGTCCCCAGTATAATATCACGCAAAAGAAAAGCTCAAGAAGAACAAACTTAATTGCTAAAATGATTTATAGTCGAGAAAGAAGTAAATAGTGGAGCAGTTAACTTATTCTTTAGCATGTCAGTCACTACGACTGCATCTTGGGTAAGCAAAATAATGTCAATCATAAAACAATTTATCGGCTGACTAAGTCAGACTCTCGAATCGAGAAAGACTAACAATAAGAGTCTTTAAATAAGCGAAAAGTCAACTGCATGCTTATTTAAATCAATGCTAAGATAGACGCTTTTAGTCTAGTGTTCTATTGACATTTTCACTTTTTAATGCGGACTCCTGTTGTTGTTCTTCATCTGCTTTTTTACGAAACATAATAAAAAGCTATGCTTATCAAATATTTTATTGCATTTCATATTATTTTTATGATTTTACTCTCTATATACATATTTAACCCCTCCCTTGGGAATACTTGGGAACATTATTTCCTTTTGATTTTCACTTTGAAGTCCTTAAACTTGTTCCTCTCTGACTGTTGGAATCAGCCTCCTCATACTCTCCGGCAATTGAATTAGGCCTCGCAAACGAAGTCGTCAGAAGAGTGGAGTAGTTACTCCAATCAAATAAATCAAACGGCAGCACCTGGATCAAAGCCAAGGAACTTGTCATCCACCCACGCATCAGACAGCAAACCCTTTTTGATGGAGTCTGTCAAGATAAATTTCTGATGCGATTGTGGGTGACAATTCGAATAAAAAAAAAAAACACGAACAAGTTGGAAGGGCATGGAAGAAAAATGACACATAAATTTCCATAATGGTGAGTGATATTGCCTGTTATTTATGGGGTACATGTCCTTAGAGTTAATGCTTGCCTCCTGCTGTCTGCATCTTCATAAATTATTGACGAAATGAATTTGTTAAATGGTGATTTAGGTAAAGTACATCAACATTTAGTAGTTGTAGTTGTGGTTTAGTGTTGTTGTTGTTGTTGTTTTGGATGCAACTTTGGCAATTAGCTTAATTAAAATTCAATTTCAATCAATTAAATGCAACTTCATCGTGATAAGACTAATCGCCTTTGAAGGCAAATGCATGGCAAAAAGATCAAATCAGCTGGAGTTCTACTTGAGGCAATTGGAATTAACTACCAATTCATGATGAAATTCAGACCAATTTTTTTAGGTTAATTAAATAATGTTGACTCCTTCCTATTGAAGAGAAGAAAATATAGTATGGTTTGCAATTTGAAATACTTGTTGTTTATGTTTTTAATTTTTAAATAAAGAAGATGATTTCAGCTGAAAGATAATTGACAAGGACAACATTGGCTACCATTTGCTAGGTATGGTACTTGATAATATTTTGTCAATCAAAATATTAAAACTTTCTTTAAACTTTTAATTGAATATATCCGTATAAAATTCACTATTCGAGCTTCGCTTAATTTTACTTCGTATACCAAGACCACATTGCGTATACGTAATTGTAGAAGACAGAAAAAACCAAATGAAACGCGAAAACCTTAAAACACAGATTCTACATTAATTTAATATACATTAAATACGACAATTTAGTTAGTTAAGGCAAGACAAATAAAAATCCGTCGATTGAATGATATGATACATAAATGTATATCAAGTTAGTTAATACATTTTTCATGAAGGTGTTGAAAATTTCTAGAAAAGGAACTGTTAAGGAATGTACCATTTAAGACCAAAATAGTCGAATGAAAAAAGAGCTTTACTTTTTAAAGCCAATTTGTTTCAAATTCATTTTTGTATCACTTTATTTTGACACCATCAGTTGCTTATTTTCTAAGTTATTATAATTGGAAGTAATTCCAAGAGCAACCCAATATATGTAGTTTAGATTGTTAAGATTATTTTCCACTTTGTTTTTTTTAATTTGTACATTGTAGAGCATCTATTAAAAACATTTCTTCTTTAATGGTTTTACGGTTACGAAAAGGTAAAGAAATATATACATAAGTGTCCTAGCTATCTCTAGCCTATACACACATAAATCACATATTGAAAGCTAAAGAGTATAAAACATTCAACAAAAAAGACACATATATCAATTTTTTAAATACATGTGTGGTTATTTTTTGAAACAACCCAAGAGATTAATCCAAAAGGCTCTACAACTCAGAATGGGATTTCTATATAAGCCGATTTAGAAAAAGCCTTAAGCACTCTAGCAAAAATAAATGAAAAACAAAAAAGAACAAAATACAAATTGATAAAAAAAAATATATGCCTTTTGTTTGCTAGGATTTCAAATAATATTGTCTAGTCGACATTTTGAAGGACTTACAACTTCAGCCAACAATTGTTTCGTAAGCAATTTGGAAATGCAATTTCTTTGGACTTATTGCCCATCGAAATGGTCGGATGTTAAAAGAGGTGTCAACATGATTATAATTGAGTTTAAATTAAACCCAAAATGTCAAATCCCTCAATGCATGCGACCAAATTGAAGTTGTCAGCTCTGAGTTTTTGGCCTAAAAGCGGCAAATAATAAGCCAATTGTCCTGCTAATTAAACAGAACATGCCCTCCACACACACCCAACAACAAAACCAGCCAGATACAATAAGAGTCAAACTTAGTTACAAACTGACAGGCATCTGTTTCGGATCATAAAAACTTTTGCTTCATCCACACAGATGTGGATGAGACCTAATGGGGTTGGCGGAGATAGGGGGGCTTTGGCCTGGGTCATGGAAACGTGCCAACTAGAATATGAAACCGAAATCATCATCTGTTCTCAATTCCACCTACTGATGAGAAGCAAAACCTAAATTTATGCATGAATTGTGACCAAAATATTGCGAAATTTGTTCGTGCCCAGCTGGTTTTCCCATCATTCCCATAAAACAAAATTTCCATTTCATTTCTTTAGCTCTTCATTTGGCTGTTTTGTTATTAATGTCAAGTGACCCACTAATTTTAAGGCCTTTAATAAAAGGAAAAAACTAAGCAAAATGAACAAAGGACCTAATTATTATAAAACTTAAAGTACTCTAAGTATTCACAGTTTTTTCAGTACTCATTAATCACCAAAATTGATTCATTCAAAAACTTATTGCACTTTAAATACTCAGAGTACTCGAGAGTTTCAGTCTGTTTCAGTTCAGTTTAGTTACTGGCAAACTACTCATTTGAGTGTTAAACTTGTTATTAGTTTTTAAATCGATTTGACAAACGTCTTCGTAAAACTTGAATATTGGTGGGTAAGCCGAATCCATTTAGGGACAATTCTAGACCTTAAACCCGACACTAAAAGTTGGATTAATTTTACTGCAAATACAAACTTACAAGATGAGCTCGATTTTATAGTGTTATCTGTTTCATACAATAATCGAAAATCTATTCAGCTTAAAACTTAGCTAAAAAGTTTCCGAGATATAAACGAAGTATAACCGAAAAAGCAAATTACTTCTGACTTGATTTCAAAATAATGCTTGTTTATATTTAATCTAGGGTATTTCCAAAGTCAAAGACGTTCCTTATATTGGGTTTTTTGTTCATTATGTTTGATATTTTTTTGCGCAGGCGAACCAATTCTCATTATTTCTCATTAAAATTCATTAACACGTTGGGCGTTTAACTGAAGTGTCGTCTTTGCCCCTCCCCCTCACCAATTCCTTTTTACAAGCTGTCTGTCAACATTTTCTAACGATTTTATTTCCCTCTCGCGATTTAATTAAGTCTAATGGTAAAATGTTGTTATGCCATTAAATTGCTTTTGTTGGGTATTTTTTCCCCCTTCCTTCTGCAGGTATGCAAAATCAAATTACAAAATGTGCGTAAAAAAAAATAATTGCAATTTGTTCAATTGGAAATTTTAAAACTTGATGCTCGATAATGAGTAAAGAACAAATTATTAACGTAAAACGATTGAGCTAGTGTATAACAGGTTCAGAAAATTATGATAAAATTACGCACATAATGAAAAACCAGAGGGCCGGGGCTAACTTCGACCGCGTCAAAGTTTGTATACAACTTTTTATCTAAAAATACTAATGTTTGCGAAAGAACTGCTTAGAATCGTAGCATAGGAAATAACGAAGGTATAGATCAAAGTCACTGTTTTCCACCGATCGTTCCTATGGGAGTTATATTATATAGACACCCGATCTTGACTTAAAATTTCTATAGTAAATGAACTTAGAGGATATAAGGGGATCTAGATCCAAATAGTACAACTTCCAACTTGATTAAATTGTATAAGTAATTTGAGAAATGAGAATTTATCTGATTGTAATCTACACCTGTTTCCATTACGTTCGTCTCTGAATAATCGCCGATTGTATTTCATAGTTACACCCATGTATAAATCCATCTTTTCAATAGATTCTTTTAGACTATACACAAATATCCTTTTTTATATTAATTAATTAAATTACACATTTTCATTTGTTGGAATTTGGTATCTCGAGTTAATGGCAAGCAAAGTAAAAAGTTGAGTGCTGCAAAGTGAAAGCGAAACTTAGGATGGATACACTTAATACAATATCAATTGAATTTGTTTGGTTTTTTTTTTTTTTTTTTACTTATTTGTTAGAAGTAGACACTATTCTATTTGTATGAATGAATGATTTCAAAATATACTCACGTGCTGGGCAAGGCCATTGATGTGGTTACCAGCTGGTGCTCCTATTCCACCCCCACCTCCGCCTCCTCCTGATGATGTTGCTGCTGCTGTTGATGATGATCCTGATGGTCCTTTATGCTGTGTGGGTTTAGTGGACGATGACGACGAATGTGAGCCAATGACCGGACTAGAATGCGCAAAGCCAGTGACTGTTGTGGTGGAGTTTGTATTGGTATTTGTATTGGAATTGGTATTGGTCGATTGGTATCTGTTGTGATGACTGTTGATCTGGGAGGGGGAGGCTGGCGGTGTGGTGGTAGGTTGTTGGGTTGTTGGAATTGAGGGGCCCGTTCTGTTGCGTAAACGGGCCAAAGCACTTCGTAAGCCCTCCGTATTGTCTTTGTCGGGCCCCTTTCCAAATGAAATGCATTCGCAGAGCAATTTTGGATAATTCCTTTTGTCTCTCTTTCACACTAACTCTCGCTCGCTGCGTGTGTGTGTGTGTGGTTGTGTTTGTTGTGCGCCCCTTTAAATCACTTTAATTTATTTGAAATTAATTTGTTTAGTATTCCACTAGCCAGCTTGAAACTTTTTCAATCCAAGTACAAATAAAATATACGAACCGCCGCCAAATGCAGCAAAAGTTTTCGAAAACCAACAAAAAATAATCATTCCAAAAAACCCATAAAAACTATTGGGCCACAATGAAGAAAAGAAAAACCCAAACTTTAGCAGTCACGATTCGTTCAGGACAAAAAATAACAAAAATAAAAAATTAAAATATTCACTGCAAGTAGAAGAAAGAGAGAGAGAAAATTTACGATTACAAAATATTAAAATATTGAGCAATAAAAATGCAATAAACTTTTAACCAACATCACAAAACCCGACACGGCCATTAATTGTTGAGACTGAATCCAAAAAACGACCAACAAATTCAAAAATTCAACAACCGAAAAAATGCAAAACAAACTTTTGATTGTAGCCAGAGAAACTTTTCATTAGAAAACTGGCCAAAACAACAATATTCTGCATAGACATAAACACGGACCAAAAAACCAGGTAAAAAACAAAGTGAAACAATTAAAAACGACAGCCCCAAGGGCAGAGAATAACAGCGGAGCAAGAGCATGGCCATTTGGTTGCCATTTTGTACCTTTTTGGGTAGTCCCCAAGGATGTGAGAAATGACTTTGTGCTCTAAGCCAAAGAAAAGACGACCGATGTACGCCCTCGCTGGCATTATGAATCAGCTTGTACATAAATGAAGCTGGGTGGGTGGAAATGGAGGGGGGTGGCTGGTGCTCACCTGGAAACATTTTGTTGCCTCTGGCCATGAGTGGAGCTTGCTGCTGCATATAGCCAACTTGACAAATGTCTTATATGCACATGACCATAAAGTTTAGCTCCAGCTTCAAACTAGCAACATGAACAACAATAATAAGAATAAACTAGATCGAATAACTAACTTTGACTACAAAAAGTTTTTATACCCTTACTTAGTTTTACATTTTTGCATTGTGTTTAGTTAGAGCAGGCAAATTAAAACCTTCCAAAGTCATTTTCTCAGTTCAATATACTCTTAGGGGTGGAACCTAATTCATTTTAGCTCACACCTTGGAATCTATATTGAACTTTTATTTTTTAAACTACAAAAAACTATTCATGTCAATATACAATTCCTTTTTTAGACTTCCACTATTTCCAAATATTTTGTATATTTACTTTTAAAAAACAATTAAAATTCGGCTAAAACGAAGTCGCAGTAAAAAAGCCAAATTTGTTTTAAATTATTCTCTAAAACCCAAGCAAAACATTATTTTGGAATAAGATCTAGCAACTTCAAATAAAAACTCTTAAAAGTTTATTATTTATACAATTTAAGAGGAAATTGTGAGATCTTCGAAAGTACGAGTTAAAAATACATTGAAGTGAAAATATTTCCCAACCCAAAAAAAGACCCCCAAAGTTATAAAACATTTTACGTATGGCTAAATTTATATAAACTCCAACCAAAGAAAGTATTAAAAAATGTGTTTTCTTATACAACCCATATCCTTATATGTGGATGTACTCGTCGCCAGCCTAAAATATGGCTTTCAAATGACTTTCCGGTGGGTTAGCCCACATTTTGGTTACAGTTCAATTACCTCATTCTGTACACGGTTAGGAGATAAATTTGCAAGTCATTGAATAAGAACATTTTGTGTGTTTGTTTTGAAAGAAACTTTTTATATACTTGAAACTTTTAACCAATTGGTCTTGACATTGTTTTTTCCACAAGGATGTTTTTCATTGCTTTATCGCATTTGTTTTGCCTGGAGCAAGGCTTAGCTGAAGTATGCGATATTATCTTGAAATTGATTAATTGAAATTAAGGCCTTATATGTTAATTACAAGCAGAAACAAGGACTTCTATAGAATGACCTAAAGATGAAATAGTCAATATACCTTACGCTATACTTCACAAGTGCGTTAATGCACCCCCTTAAAAGGAGGGCAAAACAAAAAGGAAATGGGTTTTTATTTTACATGCTTGCTTGTTTGTTGTGTCCTTTGCATTCCTGTAAAAGAGATAGTTCTTTTCTTTTCTATTCCTAAATATTGTCTCTCTGATGAGAACTAAACTTAGTTGATTTTTTCTTAACATTGAGAGTCAAGCCAAGAACCTAATAGCACATTAAAATTCTGTGAGAAAGTTTTCACAATTATAATTTAGAAACAAGAAACGAATATCTAAATAGCAAACTTTAACTCTTGTCTCTGACTCATCTGCAGAGACAATTCCTATTAAGACTATTTCATATGTGGACAAAATTAGAGAAAAGCCTTTGCGACCAGCGGAAATTAAAAGCATTATTCACACTGAAAATTATGCAAGAAGAAAAGCCCATTTAATTTATATTCATTTTCATTTCAACCGCCGCCGCGTGCAGACGTGTTTTTAATGCACTCCGCAAAATTTAGTGTAAAAAATAAAAAAAAAAAAAAAAGGCCGCGTTTGCAAAAATTGTGTAGGGCTCTCAGTCACCGCAGAGACGCCTATTTACAATCATATTGCTATTAGTTCTAATAGCAATAAATACTAAGTTGCAACAGGAAAGCCTGGAAAAGCCATGTCCACCAATTCGGGCCCAAGCTCTCTCGATCCCCACCAGCAACAGCTACAAGAACTACTTGTACAACAACAACGTGAGCGTCGTCTCTCGGTCCAACGCAACAACGCGTACTTTTCGGTGGTGTCGCCGACCCCACTAAATGCTACCGTAAGCAATAACACCGAAAGTGCAAGCCACTCAGCAATCAACAGCAATTTACCGTGGAGAGAGCAGTGTGCTTCTCCATCAATATCGATAACTGGGTCACCGATTGCACCGACCAGCACCGTCAGCTCGTTGACAGCAACTACTGCAACGTCTACCGAAGTATTGACCTGCCTCAAGCCGTCAACGACAAGTCGCCCAGAGTCGGCCACGCCCAACCCAACGCCTTCTGTCCAAACTGGAATGGATAGATATATTAAAATAACTAAGCGGAAGCTAAGCCCGCAAAAGAAAAAAAGTGGCAATACGCCAAAAATAACCAAACCTAATGAACGAGTAGCACTTCTTAGCGGGAATCGTTTTAAAATTCTTGCCGATCAGCAAGACGATCAAGCCGGCGCTGTAGATAAAGTCAAATCGGCTAGACCACCCCCCTTATACATCCGTGGAGCCAACTGCAGCGTCCTGATTTCGAAGCTAGTAGAAACAGTAGGGGCAAATAACTTTGTTGTAACCCCTCTCAACAGGGGTAACATAAAAGAAATTAAATGTCAAACCCAAACTGAGGACAACTTCCGCATCATCGAAAAGTACCTCCGTAATGCTAACATCAACTTCTATACCTACCAACTAAAAAGCAGTAAAGGGCTCCAGGTTGTGTTAAAGGGGATCGAGCCATCGGTCCCACCCCAAGAAATAGCAGACGCATTGGCCGAAAAAGGGTTTGCGGTTAAGTCCGTTGTCAACATCATCAACAGGAATAAAGTCGCACAGCCGCTCTTTAAAATCGAGCTCCAACCAGATGCAAAGCGGACGAAGCCAAATGAAGTGCATCCAATCTACAACCTTCAGCTCCTATTGCACAGAAGAATCACCGTAGAGGAGCCCCATAAGAGATACCAACCACCTCAGTGTAAAAACTGCCAGGAATACAACCACACCGCTAACAATTGCAATCTTAGGTCAGTGTGTGTTGGCTGCGGCGAACATCATAAAGATGGCATTTGCCCCAAGGACAGAAACAACGTCGCACTAAGACTATGCAGTAACTGTGGAGGGAACCACACAGCCAACTACAGGGGATGTCCTGTCTTCAAGGATCTTAAATCGCACCTAAACGGGCGTAAACCCCCAGCTGGACCAAAAATCACCTTCAACGCCTCCAAAACTACACCGGAGGTATTCTTCGCCAAGGCTGTTAGATCATCTAACATGCCTGCTACAACCAATCCTAGTGTATCCTTCGCTAGTGTACTCCGAACTGGACAGACGGAGCCCGCGAAAGAGACCCCGTCACTCCACCATCTACAGAATCCGCAACCTAGCGCACCAGAACTTGGCCAGCAAACTCCAAGTGGTATAGAGGCCCTATTGATCTCACTTAATCAAAACATGACTGCTTTTATGACGTTCATGCAAAACTGTATGCAGGAACTGATGCGGAATCAAAACCTGCTTATCCAGAAGCTTATCGAGAATAAATAATGGCTTCCCTAAGTCTATGTCTTTGGAATGCTAACGGCGTCTCCAAGCACAAAAATGAACTGCAACTATTCCTAGACTCAAGTGAAATCGACGTCATGCTGATATCTGAAACACATTTAACATCAAAAAATAATTTTCAAATACCAAAATATGCCTTCTACGCAACAAACCATCCAGACGGAAAAGCTCATGGCGGGACTGGTATCCTAATCAAAAACCGTATAAAACACTCGTTTCTCAACAGATTCGAAACACAGCACCTTCAAGCAACTGCTATAACCGTCCAAACCAGCTGCGGCAACACTACGTTGGCTGCCCTTTACTGCCCACCACGCTTCTCAATCTCTGAAAAGGAATTCACCGGTTTCTTTAACACACTCGGAGAACGCTTCATTGCAGCAGGGGACTATAACGCCAAACATACGCACTGGGGATCTCGCCTGGTAAATCCTAAAGGCAAGCAGTTGTACAACACAATAGTCAACCCCCCTCAATAAGATGGATTGCGTCTCACCGGGTAGGCCTACTTATTGGCCCACAGATCCACAAAAAGTGCCTGACTTGATTGATTTCGCAGTAACCAAGAGGATTCCGCGTAATCGGATCACTGCGGAAACACTGCTAGATTTAACCTCCGATCACTCTCCAGTGCTATTCACACTGTTAACAAGACCTCAAGTACTTGATCGCCCATATATACTTACAAACAACAAAACAAATTGGCTTAAATTTAAAATGTACATGAGTGCCCACATTGACTGTTCGCCGAAACTGGATGCTGCAGAGGACATTGACATGTGCGTCTCTACACTTGAGTCGATGATGGGAGCTGCAGCAAGAGTATCTACTCCACATGCCTCTACTTACGGTAAACCTGCTGCCAGGCCTACGAACCGGCGGATAGAACAATTAGTAACGGAAAAACGACGTCTAAGAAGAGAATGGCAGGTTACTCGATCACCAGCAGCAAAACTTCGCCTAAGGCATGCCAGCCGCAACCTCTCCAAGGAGTTAAGACAAGAGGAAATCTGGGCTCAAAGGAAATACATAGAAAAGCTCAGTCCATCCAGCACTAAACATCCTCTGTGGAAAGCCCACCCAACTTTAAGCGCTCCTACAGAGACAGTTTCACCAATAAGGGGTACTACCGGTGGATGGGCCCGCAGTGACGAAGAGAGGGCATCCGTATTTGCCACACACCTTAAAATGGTTTTCCAGCCAAATCCAACATCAAACTCATTTGTACTTCCCCCTTCAAGCACATTAACGGATAGTGAGTACTCGGAACTCCAATCGGATGAGATCACTGCAGTTATTAAAAACCACATAAAGCCGAACAAAGCCCCTGGCCATGACCTAATCACACCAAAAATGATCCTAGAACTCCCTACCATCGCCATACAATACATCTGCAAAATGTTCAACGCTATAATAAGAATTGGCTACTTCCCAAGAGCATGGAAAAGGTCCATTATCATCATGATTCCTAAAGTGGGAAAGGACAAAACCCAACCATCATCCTATAGGCCAATTAGTTTGCTGCCATGTCTTTCGAAGCTTTTTGAAAAGGTCCTGCAGATTCGTCTAAACTCATTTCTGGCATCGGAGAACACAATCCCTTCACATCAGTTCGGCTTCCGCGAAAAACATGGGACAATTGAACAAGTCAATCGTATAACATCCGAAATACGAACAGCATTCGAACTAAAAGAATACTGTACGGCTGTCTTTCTCGACGTTGCCCAGGCTTTCGACAGAGTTTGGCTGGAGGGTCTAATGTTCAAAATCCGGCAGAAACTCCCACAGTACACCCACAAACTCATGGAATCTTACCTTTACAATAGAAAATTCGCCGTAAGATGTAATGGCTCCGTCTCGGCTGACTTTGAAATCAAAGCTGGTGTACCGCAAGGCAGTGTACTCGGCCCATTGCTCTACCTGCTGTACACTGCAGACTTACCAACGAGTTTAGGACTTACAACGTCCACTTTTGCCGATGATACGGCAATCCTCAGCAGATCCAAATGCCCAATACAAGCCTCTGCAAAATTAGAGGAACACCTCAAGGTGGTAGAGGAATGGCTAGCAACCTGGCGTATCCGGGTCAACGAGCAAAAATGCAAACATGTTACATTTACGCTTAACAAAAGAAACTGTCCAGCTATAATGCTAAACGAGGTACCAATTCCTCAAGCCGCGGATGTCACTTACCTTGGTATCCACCTAGACAGAAGACTAACTTGGCGCAAGCACATCGAGGCAAAAAAGTTACAGCTTAAACTGAAAGCGAGTAGCTTACATTGGATCATCAATGCTCGGTCCCCTCTACGTCTGGAGTATAAAGTCCTCCTATACAACTCCGTACTGAAACCCATCTGGACTTACGGCGCCGTACTATGGGGAAATGCAAGTACCAGCAATATCGACATTATACAAAGGGCGCAGTCGAAGATTTTAAGATCAATCACTGGGGCTCCGTGGTACATACGGAACGACAACATTCAAAATGATCTAAATATACCTAACGTAAAATATGAAATAGGTAGTCAACAACTAAAGTATTCTGCGAAACTGGATGTACACCCTAATGTTCTTGCCAATTCCCTTACGCGAACTAATAATAGAACTCGTCTTAAAAGAAATGACAGACCAACCCAATAATAAATGATTAGGGCCGCCTGCAATATCCCCTGGATATATCATAAGTACTAGATTAAGAAAAATATCTCAAACTTGTTGTTAGGCTCTAGTTTAAGAGTAGATTCAACAAATAAATTAAACGTTAAAAAAAAAAAAAAAAAAAAAAAAAATTTATATTCAGTTGCCAATGTGTGGGACTTTGAATGTTGGAGTAAATATGTGTGGGCAAACTTGAAGGAAGCCCTTAATCCCAAGCCCTTGAATTGCAATTTCTGACGACTGTCTGGCCGCCCCTTAATAGTGAGAGGAGGTAAATGCAAATGAACCAAAAAGTCATTAAAATGCTGCTACTGATAATAATGATTTATGGGCGAACGTTAAACACGACGATGACAATGGACAGGACAATCGAGGGTCAGACAATGCCATCCAGCCATCAGGCAGTGGTCGAGGGACAGTAGCAAAAAGGACAAAACCCAAGAAAATTCAGAAGGACCACCACATAAAATCATTTTTCTGGTTGTTTTGTAAAAAAAGAAAAAAATTTCCCATTTTTTGGTTTGGTGTTCTTTTCTTTATATTCTTGAAGCAATTTTCCGCACATTTTTACTTATTTTGTGCTTCATGGTGAATCTTTCTGGCAGCCATAGCAATTATTTTCTCATATTACGTATACGCAATGCGTGCCCCAATTCACAGTTAACAGATTTATTCTTCTTTCGCAAGTCAAATTCAAACTTCTGACTCAAGTGCTTGGACAGAATTATTTGCATAATTTAGCAGCCAAGTCGTGTCTAGACTTATACTGACAAAAGCACGACAAAAAGAAATGAGGAATTACTTGAATTTTCCCATAGGCAAAACGGAAAACGGAAACAGCAAGAAAAAAACCTAATGGCAACGCCTTGATGAGACAACGCATTTATCCCCCACTCTCTCTCTCTCTCTTGCTGTCTCCCTCTCTCTCTCTCTTACTTAGCGTGAAAAACCAAATCTAAAGTGAAATTCATAGAATGCGATTTGTCATTTGATTTCTCTCCATCAAACAGCTAAGTAATTATATATCATCATCATCAAGCGGCATTTCAATAATCATATTTTTGCATTCATTACATGTGTACCTACATATGTATCCAAATATATCGAACTTGATTGATGTTTGATGTAACTGCTGCTGATGATGATGATGATGATGATTATCCTACTAATTTATAATGTGACAGGCGAAACCAAACGCCAAAACAAACAAAAAGAGCAACTCTCATAAATCACACAAAATTATTCGCTCAGGTGTGAAAAAAAGTAAGCCAACAAATATTGCAATACATATACATATATTTCCTGATGTGCTATATTACTTTTGTGAAGAGTTTAAATATTCATTGACTCACAAAAATTGATAGAACATTCCGACTATATCTAGTAGTAAGCTCTTTAAATATTTCAGCATGCATTTTTGTGTTTCTAATCTTTTTTTTTCGGCAGATTGCGATGCTGACCCAAATATATTCATTTGCATAAATTCGACTCAAAAGTGACTCGGAAAAGAATTCATAATATTTTTCCATTACCATATTTTTATAAATATAGAATTATTTATTCATTTTTATCAACCATCTAAGAGCATTTGTCACAATAAATATTAATGCCTTAAAAGCTGAATATATAAAAAATCACATGACATGGAAACAATTTTTTTGTTGTGCTTTAAGTTTGCAGCTAATATTTGAACGTGGCTATCCATCCAGATAGGAAAGATAAATCACCTTGGATTTACAAATGACTTTTTGTTATTGGTACTAATTAATATCGTAATTGGATGCAGCCACATTTGGAGATATTATTAACCACAATAAATGTAAAATTCATAATGTTTTACCTCAACCACAATTAACAGGTAACAGAAATTTGTCAGAATTTCCATGAAAACCTTGTTAAATAAAATTAAACTATTAAAATTGCTCATATTTGGTTAGCCATTTATTGGAAGGTTATTTATTCTTTGTTTCTTTAACAAAACAAAATAATATAAATTCAAACGGAAACTTAAATCTTGTATTTATATGGAGTAAAATGAAACATTATTTAACTGCAATTTAATGATATTTTTATTCAGTTTATCTACAATTTTCGTCCTACTTCTTCACAATTTTTGGTTCGGACAGCTCCTAAAAGCATGCAACAAATTTGCCAAATTATAGAAAACGGTTGAAATTAAAATTTATATGCCTATTTCTATCAATTTTAAATGTGAAATGCTATGAAACAAGGACAAGCAAAGTTTTGGAAAATCATTTAGTTAGAATTAGCTGCTCGCATTTGGCCATCTGAATTTCCTGCAGTAAGGGAAAAACTTTTAGTTTTCCAAAGTAAACGTATTGATGAAATGAGGTCTAAATTAAAGCAATTTTCTTATTTATGAATTGCGAAAACCATTTTATTTCCTGTTGTTGCTTGGCAATGATTTAACAATTTCGAAGGTCGTTTATTATTTCAACATTTTTAATTTCAAATTCAACATTGATATTTTATTAGCATTTAAATTGATATATTTTTGCATTGCTTTGATAGAAGTCAACTGAAAGTTGTATAAAAATTGTATGTATAATTTGATTATTCAAAATAATATGCCAACCGCATTGGCTTTTGTTCGTGGAATAGAATTTAAATAGGCCAAGCAACATATCTCTTCTATTATGATATTTTAATAGGATTAAAAATTTATATACATTTCATGAAAACATTTTATAAAGAAGCAACGATTTCCCAGAAATTCGCCAAAAAATATTAGTTATAATTACATTGAATTTGACGTATTAATCAAATTTTTAGAGGTCAAACAAAACTAAGTTAAAGCTAATAAATTGATGTTGATTTTAGTAAATTTATTATTTTTAGGTTTTACGAAATTTCATTTTGTAAGTTGAAAGAAAAATTATTCCCATTTTAAATAAAATAATTAAATTTATGTGGCACAACCAATTTAGATATCAGTCGTTAAAAGGATTTGAACTTGAATTTAAGTAAAAACCTCATTCTCGCTCAAACCCACACACACACATTCACAGAGGTTAGAGACATTTCTTTTGATGTTAAAAATCAACTTTGCCACACTTAAGACACACTTCAGTCTGCTTTTTTCCCTCTAATAGCCACTTAATTAACATTTCTGTTGAGGTTACTCTGAACATATGCCCCACCCCCACAGCACCCAGTCACCGAACTGGGTTCTATGTATCTCTGATGCTTTGTGTGCACATCCAGACCATTTACTGAGGCCAATTTCCAGTTGACTGAATAGGCCAACATATCATGGTAATGGCAAACTAAAACGCAACAAAACAAAGTCATTGGGCGGGCATCAATGATAATGTTAAAGTCGCTAGAGAAAAGGTTAAGTGGACCAAATAGACTCAATGACTTGCTCTCTTTTTTTCTTTCATTTTAATTGTGATGATTACTCGAATGTTGGTAAAATAACAAAAGCATAAAAAAAGCATTTAAACTAAAGAAAACAATTTATGCCATGACTTTGCATTTGAAGGACTTTATCATTTCGAGCTTCTTCTTTCTCTTTCTCCGGGTCTCTCTCTTTCCCTCTTTCGCTGTATCCCTTTGTATAACTCTGTTTTTGTTTCTTGTGGCCGCTTTTGACACAGGTAAAGCGATTCTGGCAATCAGTTTTCAAAGGTTGCCAGGGCCAGCAGACACAGTAAACTTTGTGGTTTATACGTGCAGCATATGTAAGCAAGGAGTGTAGTTCTAATACCCTTAACTTTCGGCTAAGTCCTTTGGCTGTGCGACTAAACATCATAAATTGCTATTCTGTGAACTTAAGAACTCCTTAGCATTTATCATACCACGTAGGACCCGTAAAACCTTTAGAAAGATTCCTAAACCAAACGAACATTACGTATTTATAAAAAAACAAGCTTACTTTAGCTTAGAAGCCTTTAAACTAACAAATGTATACTTTGGTATAAAAAAAAACCCCCAATTGTACACTAAAGTTGTTTTAGAAAGGAAAAAATTTTAATTGCTACTATTATTTTCAACTATCGCTATCTCACTTACACTTATAAAACTTATGGACGTTCCCAACGGTCTTCTTTTGGCGGATTTCTATTTGTTTTAATATCCTAAACCATCTGGTTACCACAAATAAGCTGCATAGAAAACTTAATTACAAAGTTTCATTGAACTACTTCAAAACGTGAAAGACAAGTTAACAAAAAAAATACTGAAAGTTTAAATTCGATTCTATTAAAATAAAAGTATATCTTAAGCATTTTAATCAGAAACTAAATCGAATCACTTTTTCTATGAAAGAGTGTAGGAAACCGTCACAGTAAATGTTAGTCCAGAACCCAAACCCTCATTCAACTTTAATGAGAAATTGAAACAAGCAATGGGAGGAGACAAACAGACAACTTGATGATGGTTATTATAATATTCCTTTGTATTGGCTTGGGAAATGAATGGCGTTTGGCTGCAATTCACACCGAATGTCAATGACCAGTAAATGCAGCTTTGTCTGGCATTTTATTATGGCTTCAATCTTGAATAAAAATCACCAATTTTCCAAGTACCCTTTAAGCGCATACAAGATAATACTTCTTGATAAAATTGATTATAATTAATGGGGAGGTTATGTCTGATAATTACAGGTTTAGCGCCCTCTCATGCCCCGTCTTTCTCTCTCTATCATTCGTGTTTTTCTTTGTCCCTGTCGATGCAAATGTTGCAATGAGAGAATGTTGCGCGTTTCTCTCTTTGCACACACACAACAATTTTTTGGCTTAAGCTGCGTATACGCAATTATATATTCTTGTAATTAATTAAAACGCTGGAGGAGAAGCAGGGGCATTTACTTTGTACGCTTATTTCATATTTACGCAGTGCAAGCAATTTTACGGATAATATTCTCTCTACTCTCTCTCGCTCTTTTTCATGGCGCCTGTCTTTTTTCTTGAATGCTATCTACTTGAATGTTGCACTTAAAAATGCTTTAATTAAACAAAATTTAAAGTAAACCAAATCAAACCAAAACCCGTTCCATGTCCCTGCATGCGGTAACAGCAGGCGGTAGCAGCCAATCAGCTTGCCATAATCCTAGGAATTTTTAAGCAATTACCATGACAAGTGAAGCACACACGCACATACACACACCTGCATATAGATGAGAGTGTGTGTGTACCATAACGACAGACTGATTGATGTTGTTACGCTTAACTGTCACCTGAACACGTCGAACAAGCAAAAGATAGGAAAGGCGCATAGGCAAGTGGATGAGGAAAAGGATGTTGTTTAGCTCAGCATGAAGTAGCTGCTCATAAATCACAAACAAATCAGCGAATCCTTCAAATGACTTCATTAAAAAAAGCCTCGCCACACACACATACACAAACACACATACAGACTGAGAGACCAAGTTGACTCATAGAATACAGAACACAATACAAGAAACTCAACAACGTCAGCAGAACCAGTCAAGTGGGATACTGCCATCGAGGGATTCTTCAATTTGGTGTCTCTTTTCTTTCAGCCCCCCTCCTGTTTTCTTATCTCCCCCTCTATCTTTCTTTCTATCTCTGCCTTCATTAAGAACAATTCGAACCACACAAGTTGGTTCCAGTCAAACTCATATCCAGCATTCAGCTCTCATCCCCTGTAGCTCATCCCTTTTTTTTGTCGAGTTGAGAAGCTTTTATGTGCAAATGCTTATTAGCAACACATTCATGTCATTTATGTGTGCCTACTGTACAAAACTACAGTGAACTCTTATTAAATGAATTACACAAAAAAATTAACCTTAAGAAAGTGATTTCGAAACGCTTAGAAGGATAACAACAAATAAGATTTTAGTCAGTCGGCATAGCCTCCTGAACATTCAAGATTAAACCCAACTGATTTTCCCATCTTATTTTGGATCTCATTAACCTTATATCCATATATAATTTGAGCCGAATGTAGATCGGGGTTAAATTCCTGTAGTCGCAATAGAAAGAGTTCTCACATCTCTAGCAGTGACAGAAATGTGAAATCAAGAAAATTTTCAACCAACAAAGATTTACTACATTTCGAACATTTCTTAATGGTAAACATTCTGAAATTTCAGTTTCGAGATGCTCAAAATTGTGTGATTTCATCTCCTCAAAATATATTCTTTGATCTGCTTCTACGTCTTTAGTGAAGACTCAAAAAAAAAATTCATATAATTCAATTCAATTTAAATATCCAAATTTATGTTCTTTCAAATTAAGATATTCTTTATCAGTTCGGGTCTAGCATTTAACCTTAGAAGTTTTCCTTAAATTCCACAGATACAATTTCTTTATTAATCGATTAACTAAATTATAGATTCTATGAAGGAGCAGTCGATTTAACATTTTTTGAAGAAGAAAAACTATAAATACGTCTTAAACTTACTTCTTCTTCTGTTGTTTGTTCGACTTCAGAAACTAAAATCTTCTTTAATTCATCATGGATTCATCAAGTAAATAACAGTCTTCTTCTTTACCTTCTTTAGCTTATTTGAAAAGGGCCTATATGAAATGTCATTATGCATAAAAAAACTATTTCTGTAGGATTGTAGAAAAATGGCAAGTTTTCTTTAAAATATTTCTGAAGATCTGTCAGAATTTGTTATAAATCAAACTTGGTTTTTTCTTCCGCGAATACAGAGAGAAGATTTACATTTAACTATATCGACAGTTTGATCGACTACCTCCCAAAAAGAAAGGACGATTTTATATTGAGATTGCTATTGAATCAAAATTGACAAGGGCTCAGTTTTCTTTCACTATCTTCAAGTTTTTATTCGAAAGTTTTAGCCCAAGATGACTGACTTTTGCCCTTGATATTTCTTAGAAACGATAGCCTGGTCCTTTAAGCAAGTATCCACTGTCTGACCTTTTTCCTTTATTTTTTTCTTGCTTTTACCACCCTGGTGTATATTTTGTGACATTCTCTTCGTATTTAGTAAACAATACTCGTCCCTTATATATGTATATGTATGCCCCACATCCTCATCTCTTTTGCGGTTTTGATTGAGACTCTACTTCGTAGGGCTATGGCTCAAACGCTTCCTAATTGGAAAGGCAAAATCAACTTTGGCCCCCGAAAAATTTGTTCTTGTTTATCTTAACGAAACCGTAGCGAAATAAGCAAAATTTGTTACAAATTTTCCTAGAAACATCATCATTAACGACGAACCACAAAAAAAAACCCAACAGCACCTTAAATATTAAAAGAAAAATGTAACACCAAAATTAAGCACGGAAAGTAAAATCCGGCCAATTGTAAAAGTGAACAACACAAAAAAAAAACATATATACAAAATTGAGAGAACAAAAAAAATGCTGACTATAGCCAACTAATTTAAAGTTTAACTGGAAAAGTTTGCCTTGTTGTTGCTTCTCGTTTTTTGTTTTGCTTTGTATTCTTCATTTTTATTATTTCTTGAGCCTTTTGTTTCTCATTTTTATTTCATGCTCAGTTTTCTTTTGGCGTGCCAGTTTTCCTTTCATATATACATATACGTAGATATATGTACATATATATGTATTATTTAGACGCTATTGTGTCATTGTCCAAAATTTCATAATGACCCACACAATGGGAGACATGGAGAGCAAAAGACACGGAGAGAGAGCTGAGGGCGAGAACCTCACCAAGTTTTTTTCTTGAACTTCTTAAGTAGGCATAATGGGCCAGGCTAATGATAATCGCAAATGGTCAACGACCTGAAACCCCATTAGATAAGCTCTAGAAAACCAAACAAACATCCGATTATGAGACACTATTTAATCATCGATTCATTAGTGGAAAAAAATTGGAAAACGCCGACGGGTAATTGCTACTACCACTACAAGAACGTGCTATAAATTACTACTACTACTACTACTACTACGACGACTCAACTCACGTGTGTGGGTTGTTGTCAGAGGGAGTCACTCCAAAAAGTATGCCACACTTTTCGACGCAAGTTTTCAAATTCGTTTTTAAAATTTTTTTTAGCTATTTTCTTGGTTTTGTTTAAAAAATTATATAATTTTTTTTCTTTTATTTATGTTTTAGCACAATACACACGCACAACACATAGACACACACAGAGAAACACGTTGATTGAGATTCGAGCACATTTTGTTTGCTTTTTGCCTAACACAAAAAGGGAAATCAAAATTTTCTATGTGTATTTGAATGCGAACGACGACCCAAAGGCAACGAGCGTACAACTGCGACTGAACACTTGAAAGACAGTTTTATAGGGAAAAACCCGACGCAGGCGGCACCTAAAAAACGAGCGAATATCGAAGGGGGAGAGAGGGAGAGGGGAGAGGTTTTGGGTGGGTGGTTGGTAAAACAGCGCGAAAGCCAAGTCAAAGCAGGGAAAGCAAAGCAGCTGACACATATTTCGCTTTGTTTTGGTTGTGAACTAATAAATGGAGGCCAACAAGAAGGGTAGTGACGCCGCCTTTGGGGCCTCGGGGGAGCCGGCTCCAAAGGTGGCGCTCTCTCTCTCTCTCTCTCAGAGCGCCTGCGCCATAGTCCTGCTCTAGTCTGCTTACTCTGTATGTGTGTGAGTGTGTGTGGAAAAGCATTTTTCTAGGCTTAAAGAAAAGGTCTGTGTCTGTTTTTAAAAACGGCTCAAGTGCTGTGTGTAAGACTGTGTATGTGTGTGCGTGTACGTTTCGGGACACACAGAGAATTTTTTATTTTGCACAGGATTTAGACAAATCCAAAAGTTCATTTTATTGATTTCCTCTGTTGTATCCAAAAAAAATAACGTACTGCACCACTAAGCAAAATGAATGGTTTCCGTTCATTTTTATTGTTTACGAATTTGTGTGTGAAAGACACATCAAATGATTGAGTGAATGAACGAATGTTTAACGAAATAAGTGGAAAGCAAGAGTCGTGTAAAGTACAACTACTACCAATACAAATGCATTTTAGGTTGAATGACCCATCAAGCATCTACATTGTCCCACATTTAAACCCATTTCCGAATCCAACCCAACCAGCCAACCCTCTCTCGTTGCAATTGACATTCTGCCTTTCGCTCGCTGTTCTCGATTCCAAGCGGGAGGCCATCTCCTGGCAAGTAATGTCCCTACACACACACACAAAGAGACACAGCGACACATGTATATGTCCTGGCAGCATGACAGACATTGTCAGCGAAAAAGGAGAGATGCGGAGCTGTATATGCGGATGTGGATATGACAACTGTAAATGAGCAATTTATGGCGGACTCGTATGGAACTTAATTTCTTTAGCATGTGTTGTACGCATAAAATGGAATGAATCCCATTTATACCCTAAGAAACCCTCTACCCAGTTCAATTACCATTAAATGAAAAGCTTTAAAAAATTTCACATTTACAACAAAATGAAAACAAAGTAGTTGAAAATTAAAAAGTTTTACATTTTTAACTTACTGTATAGTTTAGTTTTTCAAATGTTATTTTGACTTGCGTTAAATTTTTCCTGGGCCCAATTTCATAGATAACAATATTTACGCTCGTTTGGCATTATGTTTCAAGGTCAATCAAATAGAGACCCAAACGGGAGATCAAGTAGATGACATTGGTTAAGGTGTCCAAAGTGTCTCCACCACATTACAGCTAAGTCTTCGAATTTCGGCCTTTATGGAGTTAAAAACTGAGATCTTTGGGGTAAGACAGGAGACTTTACAAGTCTACTAGATCCTTAGAAAAAGTCTAGAAGGAAGGACAGTATTTGTAATACATTATGTTAAAAAATTTTTTAATTGATCATGAAAGAAAATTCCTTATTATTCGAAGGACTTTTGGATTGATAGAAAGTGTCACCAGTTATCATGAAAGTCAAAATAAATCAAATTATTGACCTTATACAATGCACTTCAAATAAATAACTAAAGAAAATGAATTCACTAATCAAAATATACTTTAGTTATTATTCCTAAAAGGTAAATAATAGCACTTACCACAGAATTAAATAACACAAATTATTAAGCTTTTAGCATCACAACAATCAGCAAAACAAAAAAAATACAAAACTATTCTGCAGGACATCATATGCGTAGTATTTGCCTTTTGGCAACTCCTCCATCCTTTTTGTCATAAGCAAATGTACACTAGGAGCCATAAATATTGGGATTTTCGGGAATTTTTGCTCAAAATGTATTATTTTTTTCAAAATAAAATGTTCTTCTAACCTCAAGGAATGTGAAAAAAATAAACTTTTAAATTTTATAATTATTTATTGTTGAATATTGTGTTTTGAATGTTTTTTGAATTTCTACTACTTTTTATTCCATTTAACTTTAAACTTACACGAGAATATCTCTGGGAATTAAAGAATTCCAATAGTACGCATACTTATTATTATCAGTGTTTAGTAAGAAAATGCTCATGCATTCTTATCGAAAATCAACAACTTAAATACCAACATGTCGTATGAGTAATATATATTTTTTGGGGAAAAATAACTTGCTGTAATACGACAAACTGTTTCCACGGCAATAAGCGACGATCCCACTTACCGACTTGTCAATTAGAATAGCTTTTAGTGGACCATTATTAAGTAGGATTATTAAGTAGGACGACCAATAAATGTTTTCTTTAGTAAATTACTGGGTATCCGAGTCAAACAGAATAAAAGCCTGAAAAGCCGAGGTTTTTGTTAAAAGTCCGGTTTTTGTTGCCACTAAGAGTTGTCGAATAAAAAACACATATAACTAAAGAAAACCATTGCTTCGAAAACACACCATGACATTTGCTTCCATGTCTTTATTCGAATTCTAAAGCCTAAAGCATACAAATAATTGGTTTGCCCCAAAAATGAAAATATATGTAAGTATGTATGTACATATGTATATAGATAGAGAACTTCACTTGTGGTTGATATTGAAACATACACATTCTTACTTGCGTGAATACTCGGTAGCATTACAAAATTATTAATTTTCAAACACTTGGAGACAGGAGACTGCGCCCATTTTAAGATTACGGCATTTGATTCATATTTTTAATTATAGCAAAATATGTTTGTGAAGCAATGTTCAAGTTTCTTATCATTTCTAAATTTAGAAATTAGAAATTTCTGAATTTAGAAATCATACATTCCAATATGATTATCCAACATATTGCATTTAGCTAAAGCAACTCTAGTCTATTAATCAAATAGACGCAAGTTTGCAATGTTAGGTGAAAAAAAAAACAGACCAACTCGATGAGTTGTTCGCCCAAGTGAGACAAGGATACTCAGGAATTCAAGGAGCCATGTGAACGAACATATTCATATGCCATTCTTCACAAAAGACTGCTTGAAAATGCAATAAGCATAGAGATTAAATGCCTCAACAGTCTAATCGTATGAATACTTTTTTGTTATGAGGAAACAAATTTTGTTTATTTTTTTGATAACATTTTGATACTTATATGCCATAAAGTGCTGAAAAAATGTAGAGGGTTGAGATGGTTTTTGATCAACTGGTTAAATCATTAAGTAAGAATATTTCGAAATTTTCTTTCCATCATGTTTGGTTATTTTTAACACCAAATCTCCTAATTGCCAAAAATTGAGTTCATATTCAAAAAGTCGACGTTTCCCAAGTTCATGGCTTTGTTGTTGTTAGCTACTTTTATCTATACAATTTTATACACTGCAAAAAACCAGTGAGTATTACTAAGAACTGTGCAGAAAATTCGCCTGTTTTTGCTTCTATATTTTTCATTTTAAAAGTTAAACTCCAAATATCTATAGGAACTGTGGAAATAACTCCACCCATAGAATGATTACTAAACAGAAATCAAATTAAGTTCATTAGCTTTCAATTCTTAATTGACACTTTCTTATCGAGGCCACAATCTTAATAAAAGTTTCATACACCATAAGTGCTCGTTATATTTTTGGCTTAACCCCTAAAAGAGTGCTGCAAAACACCCAAAATTCCCTCAATATAATAAAAAAACATGACTAATCAAACAGCCGCTTTTATTTACACACACATTTAGAAAATCAAACAACAGCTAATCAGAATAAACAAATAAAAATTGGTGGCCAGACTAATGATTCCATGAATTGCTAAATTTTAAATACCAACTCCATTTGTAACTACACTTGGAAAATAAGTACTATAATTATGTTTTCAGATAAGACCAATAGACTTTATTCATTTACTCACTTGTAATTGATTGAACAATTTTAATTACTCAATGATTCACTTCTTCAATATAATATCCATCATAGAAAGTATTGTAAAATACTTTGCAAGTTAATCGAAACAAATGTAGATAAAAATTTGTTCCAAACGACTAAAACTTAGGCCAAATGCCTTAAGTCAATGGTTAATATTCCAAAAAAAAGCTAGAAATTTACAAAAATATTGTATAATCAATTGGGCGAATCACATCGTAAAAATAATCGGAGTTAGAGTACGATAATTTTTAAATAAGGATTTTATAGTTAGTCATTAGGAAGCAAAAAGCAATTTTCATAGTTAGTTTCTTTTCTCTCAGTGTCATAGGTACATATAAATTGACATTGACTATAAGCTAGACTTCAAGTTCGGATTTTTATTTAGTTAGTTGTTAAACTGCTCTTGAAGTGAATAGAATTGAGTCAAATAAATAAAACGAATTCCTTAAAAAAGAAACTTCCTACGGACTTTGTGACATTTTGAAAATGTGCAGTGAAGCACAGAGAAAAGCTGCTCAGGTATAAACATATAAACAATTGAAACTTTTTATTGTCGGCTTAACAAAAAGTTTAGTTTCCCGGTATGTGCTTACACAGAAAGGAAGATATGAGAATTATTTTCCATGTTTTCTCACACTTTATGACGCACACATACATATGTATGTATGTGTAGGTAAATAGGGGTCCAAGTCCAACCAATCAACAACAAAATTGACAATGATGAGACAAAGTTAGCTTTAACACCTCACATAGACATTGATTTTGGTAAAGAACCAAACTCACCAAATATTTCAGATAAGATAAACAAGCAAACCCATAGAGAGAGAATGAGAGTGATACGTAAAGAGAGGGCTGAAAAAATATTAGAACAATTTTAGAACCAAAATGTATACAGCCATCAAAAAAGCACTCAACGATCAGTTGAATCTATGCCGACCAAGCGAATGGTCGTGCTTTTAAGCTAAATTCATCACTTCGACAAAAAAACGAAAGGAACTTGGTCGATAGCTGTTGCCGGTTCTGACAATGAGTGAAAAAAATGTCCGTAGGCGGGTTATAACACCCACAAGTGATCCTCAAAATACGGATCCATTGTTGCGACAGCGTGGCTCTACCCATGGCGATGATGAGGTAAGCCAACCTAACCACTTCACCACTTCACCCTCAATGGGTAATCAATTATACATATGTTTGCCGTCCATCGATTAGATAGACTAGTACGGGTATTGGAGAAGGGTGTGGTACCCAAAATATGGTTGGATTTATGAGTAATCCAATTAGATATGTAGATACATACATTTTGGCTTTATCAGAAAGGCAACCGCATTAAATATCGAATTTGGCCCCAACCCCAACTTTGCAATCAGTTATCTAGTCTAGACTAGAAACCTCAATTAACTTTAGTAATCAGCAAATAACCGACATGCAATTGTAGGGGGACTTTCTATAATTTTATAGTCTTCAATTTCCTAAGAAATTAATCAAAATTTGAATCATGCTAAAGAAATTCTTTATTAAATTCAACCAAAAGAACAGTTTAAATTTAAAATCGTAAAAAAAAAGAAATAGGCAATCACCTATTTTTTTTTTTATTATTTTCGGTGGCAACCAATTATCAGGTTTGTGAGTACAACATGTTGACCATACTTCTTTTATATAGATAAGATAAGTTTGTGATGGATTAAATCTAACATTTGGGACCCGATACACGCATTTCATGGCATAGAATTGTCGAAGGAGGGGTATTAATTAAGCAAAGACAACAACAAAAAAAAAACAAAGCTATATGCCCTTGTCCATTTAAGTAGAGCATGTTATGACTAATCGACCTATATATGTTTTTCTAACCGATCCTAGCAACCCAATGCCTGTGAACGTGCCTTTATTGAACGCCACAAGATCAAATGGTATTGGGCTCCAGCTCTATTTGCATTTTGGCTATTCCTTTATTGCGCCATTTCCATACCTGCCTGTCATCAATTGCCACGCCCATTGACTATCGAAGAGGAGGCCAAATATCCGGAACGTTTTATTGCCGAACGAGCGGAAAAGAATTTGCAATCATTGGTCGAACTAGGACCACGAGTTGTAGGCAGCAAACAAAATGAAATGGGAGCTGTCAAAATTCTAAGTACTCGAATGAATAAATGGCGCACAGATTCGAGTCCGATCCATGATATCGAAGTGGATATTCAGGTGGCATCCGGAGCCTATGTCCATTGGTCCATGATCAATATGTATCAGAGCATACAGAACATTGTGGTCAAAGTTAGTCCTAAGGGAACGAATAGTACAAATTATTTGCTAGTCAACAGTCACTACGACTCGGTGCCAGCTGGACCAGGAGCTGGTGATGATGGCGCCATGGTGGCCAATATGATGGAAGTCATCCGTGTGTTGGGCAAATCAAAGATACCTCTCAAGAATCCTGTAGTCTTTCTGTTCAATGGAGCCGAAGAGAATCCTCTGCAGGCTTCGCATGCCTTCATCACTCAACACAAATGGGCCAAGAATTGCAAGTGAGTGGGGGGGGGACAAATCTTTTCTGTTTTGGTTGAATTTGTAAACATTCTTCTATTTATTTTTCCAGAGCTTTGATCAATTTGGACTCAGCTGGCAGTGGTGGACGTGAAATCCTCTTCCAGTCAGGACCAAATCATCCTTGGCTAATGAAGAGTTATCGTCGTGCCATCAAGCATCCCTATGCCTCAACCATGGCCGAGGAAATGTTCCAGCACAATTTCATTCCATCCGATACTGATTTTCGCATCTTTCGTGATCATGGAGCTGTTCCTGGTCTGGATATGGCCTATCAGTATAATGGTTACGTCTATCACACAAGCTTTGATCGTGCTGAGATTATTCCACGTGGCAGTTTCCAAAACACTGGCGACAATCTTTTGTCCTTGGTCCGAGAAATTTCCAGTGCTCCAGAATTGGATGATACTTCGGTAGGTTTTCATTCCCTACTCACATGAATTAGTCATTCTAAAGATTGATCTTTTTGCTTTCAGAAATATTCCGAGGGACACACGGTTTACTTTGATGTGATGGGCTGGTTCTTGGTCTTCTATACCGAAACCGAGGGCATTATCCTAAATGTGATTGTGTCCTTAGCAACTTTGGGTATGTTGGCCTATGCCATTAAGCTTGTATCCGTGACCTCGGGCATTAAGCTGGAGAAGATTCTGCGCCGTTTATTGCACATATTTGGAGTCCAGGTCCTTGCCGTGGTCGCTGGTGCCGCTTTGACCCTCTTCATTGCTGTCTTTTTGGATCTGGTGCATTTGCCCCTGTCATGGTTTACAAATTCCTGGCTTATATTGGGACTTTATTTCTGTCCCTTCTTCTTTGGAATGGCCATTGTGCCAGCCATGTATTTCCATTACACCAAAGATGTAAGTAGAATAAAAATCCCACTTTGGACTTTGAATGAAAGATTGGTGAATATATTTTCTTTGTGTTCTAGGATAAGCTGCCCATTGGCCAACGTGTGCAATTGTTGTTGCACTCGCATTGCCTCTTTTTGGCCATTCTTACCCTCGTTTTGACCATCTGTGGCATTCGTTCGGCTTTTGTGTTGATGCTTAGCTGCCTGTTCTACACCATGGCCTTGATCATCAATGTGGCCACTAAGCTCCATACCAAAGGTTAAAGTCAGCTTTTCAAAAGTTATTCCCTTTAACTAACAATTTTTTGGTTCTATTTAGATGTTGCCTGGGTCATTACACACATTGCTTGCGGTGTTCCTCCATTTGTGTTCTTTACCTATTTCTCCCATGGATTCTTTGTCACCTTTATTCCCATGTTTGGACGTTTCGGACAGAATGTGAATCCCGATTTGGTTGTGGCCGTGTTTAGTGTTGCTGTGGGTCTACTTACTTGTGGTTTCATTATACCCACATTGCATCTATTCAGGAAATCAAAGACCATTATCTGTGTTCTCTTGGGCATCGCCGTATTTTGCATGATTCTGGCGGTTACCCCATTGGGTTTCCCCTATCGCCCGGAGACAAGTGTTCAGCGATTCGCTGTCCTTCATGCGAAACGTACCTTCCACGATGCCAGCAATAATGTACGTCGTCAGGAATCTGGTTACTTTATTATGCCTCAGGATAGACGCACTTACTCTGTGAAACGTAAGATAGGCTACCTCAACTTTAATTCCTTTCTCTTTCTAAGTTATTGTTCCTTTTCAGATAATGTTATCAACATGACTTTGGCTCAATCAGCTCACCAAGATTGCCTCAAGGAAACTATGTGTGGTCTTCCTTTACATAATCAACGTTGGCATAAGACTAGGTGAAACCCATAAATTTAGGATTAAAAGGATATCCTTCTAAGCCCTTTTTTCTCTTACAGAGAGAACAGTTTATGGATTCCCGCCTCAGAGCCCAAGTTGGGTAAAAATCTACCCACGGTTAAGATTGTGTCTAAAAAAGAAATTTCATCCACTAAAATACGCTATGATATGACGTTAAGTGGACCCGATCATATGACTCTCTTTATCCAGCCCTTGGAAGGAGCTAAGGTTACTGGCTGGTCCTTCCATCAGGCTCCATTGCGCCTAGGCTGGCAACCACCATTCTTTATCTACTTCTCTTGGGGCATCAATGATGATCCCCTTAATTTCTGGCTGGAATTTGAGGTATGTAGCAAAACTGTTCCATACATTTCGATGGATCTTTTATTGACATTGTGTAAATTTTATTAGAAACCCTCTGGTGATTGGAAGAAGTCAACTTTCGAGCTTGGCGTCGGCGGTCATTGGACACACGAAAGAGAACTATTCACACCCGATTTCAAAAAGTTTTTGAACAGTTTCCCCAAATATGCTGATGCTGTACCCTGGCCGGCATCATATGAAACTTGGATCTACTGAGATTCTGAATTTTGTAATACAAAAGATTTATAAATAATTAATAATAAAAGTGAAGAACTTGAAAAATGTTTAGGAAATCAATCATATTGCTTTTTCTTCTAACAGTTCTCCCTCTTTTTTCCTTGGAAACAATATTCTGTATGACTGATCGGCATTAAGTCACTTAATACTTCTTCGAGCTCACTAATTTTTATTGGAATCAATGAATTAATCAATCAAATCGGTTTCAAATTGTCTAAAAACATTGTTGTCATCATTAGTATGAATGATTTTGTCATTGTTGGGGGAATAAATTTGCAATTGTTTTTATGACCCATATTTTGTTTATAAATAAAACAATTTTTTTAAATTTTGTTTTTGCCAAACTTAAAACCGCACACCGCTTGCAACTAATGGGACAAAGATTACAGATAAGGTTAGATTAAGATAAGATGCCATAAAACTTTTATTTTTTCAAAACCAACTTTTCATATTTTATCAATTGATTCCTAGGTAAACGACCAATGATATTATGTTAAGACCCGGTAACTCAGCGGTCCAACAATTTGATAAACTCTACGCAATTGCCGATCTATTATAAATGCACTGTGAGGTCTGTTATCAGATAAATTAGCCAACTAAGTGAACTTTGAAATGGGAAGTCTTATAAATTTTGGTGATTAAACTGGAATTGGGAAAGGTTTTTACAGAAAATAATATATAAAAACTTGGATACAAATATGAGAAATCGATTTCTTAATTCCGATTATCCCGTAACTCTAGGAGACACTTAGGCATCTAAAGGGTAAAAAGCCTAATCGAAAACATATGCATTTTCTAAGGTTCCCAAAATGTCAACCAAACAAGATGCTTTAAGATGTTCAATCTCCAATTAATCTTCCAAAATGCTTTCAAAAGTGCACATTTAGAATTAAGCTTTTGAATATTGCCTTAGTTTTCGAGCACGTAAGTATATGATGTTTGTTTCGAATTTTTTCCGTTGTTAATATTCAAAATTGAAAAGTGCGACACTTTTGAGTAAAGTAAGCAATTGATTGGGACCACACTGCGTATGCGCGATTTAAAATTTAAAGTTTTCCATTAAAGTTGGAAGCAAAGTTTGATAAACCTTAAACTAAAGCCATTTAAAGGTTGTTTTTAAATTTCCCTACTCAAAATAAGTAATGTCGAATGTTGAAATAAAATGTTTATTAAATATTTAATAAAATGTAAGATAAATCTGAGTCAACTCATTGTCTTATGAATACTAAAAACTAAACACGTTTTCAACCCTCTAGAAATTTACTCAAGAACTATTTTAATTAGATTTATTTTTCAAGTGATCAAGGTTTTAATGATTTATAGTTTATTGATTTCTAGTTTTATTGATTTATTGAAATTTATGATTGGTATGACACTTTTAGGTATAAGAGGTTTTAAGAACAAAAAGTTTAGAGAAAGACGAGACGATGAAGTAGCAGATAAAGAAATCATTCGAAATCCAATTCCAAATCTTGGCTTACTTACTTTTCATGACCGAAAACCTGTTCGAAAACTTTATCTATTCATTTTTCCCCAAGGAAAACCTATTCCAAATCTTGACTGAGTTATTTTTCATAAACGAAAACCTATTGGAAAAATTCGTATATATTTTTCACCAACACACATACACATACAAACAGATTATCTGTTAATCCATATGCTTTTTAAAATTTAAACAATTTTCTCAGCCCTTACCTTTATAAAGACATTTGTAAATTTGTTTAGCTGGTACTTCCCCTCTACCACTATTCTTACATAATCCAATGATAGTCCATCCTGATTAATCACAAAAGTTTGGTGAAATCAACGTAGGTCACTCAGGAAAGAGATTAAGCCTTGCGACTTGGGCCACTCGTTTAATCTTGCTAATTTTATTTCATAATATATGGCCCAATGGCGACTTGGCTAATTCTAATAGATTTTAGATTTATTATGCACACAGTCCAGACGGCGTGTGGCTTTGTTCTAAAATTTCTAGGAAAGAAAGTTCAATAAACAAAATTACTGAAAATGCATATAAATATATATTTGTAAATTGCATTAACTAACACGCTGATACCAAACCCACTTTGTGCTCAGCTTCCAGTGAATCAAAACAAACAAATTATTACATTATTGATTTATGATATTTTACAAGTATTTAATTGAACCTAATTTGGTCCGACTCCCCAGGGAATAGAATTTCGTGCTTTCTGACATCTGTATAAATTATATGGCCATAAATATTTGTAGCTACTATACTAAGTATATGGTATGCATATCTGTACAATTCTTACACACACTAATTATAAGATGTCCGCCACACTAAAAGTTTAATCTAAACCATAAAATCCATACGATAGCTTCTGATGATTATTATCGATGGCAAAGCGATAAGCTTCAAGTTAGCATGACCCTACTTGCCTGACTACTTCTACTTAATTCTTGGCCATTGGCTAACATTGTGTCAGTTCCCTAACCCATGGCATGTTGTACGGTTCTACAATACTAAGCCAAGTCGCGTGCAATTTTTTGAAAAGGTACAAAACCAAAACGAAATCGAGAACGATACTAAAAGGATTTACTCTCTAATATATATCAGGCGTTATGCCACTTCAAGATTACGATCTGGGGAAATAAATCTAAGAAACGCTGTTCACATTGTGATATTGTAGAAAATGTCTGGCGATAAGCCTAAAATAAGTTCTTTCATAAATTATTCAGAACTAAAAACGTTGAAGAATAAGGCAATTGGATTTAAAGGATTAAACGTGCTTGTGGTGTAACATTTGATTTATGAGTTTTGTGAATTTGTTTCTTCCTTTCATTAATTGATTGATAACGGGTCCAACAGTTTACAAGATCAATTGAAAAGTAATTTGGATTATGAGTAAACATTATTTTTAGTTTCATACATCATTCGATTCGATTAATCGTATCGTAAGTATGCACTTATTAGATTGTAATAAAAGAAACAAAAATAAACAACTTCATAAATGTTATTAGTGCCAAATGAAACGTGTGCTATAATTCAAAATGCCGAAAATTCCCCACAAGTTTAATTTCTCAAACTCATTTGCGAAATTCCCAAAAGAAAAATATTGAGTTAATACTCGTATGATAGTATAATCAAGCTAAATCAAATAAAGACACTTTCTCAAAGTAATCCATTTGCACTCATTTGAGAAGGTTTTGCGAGCAACTGTATGAGAAAATTTTAGCCGCTAGCCTAAAAGTAGGCAATACAATTCACAAATGTTCTCGTACTGAAATTGTTAATAGAGTGTTGTTTGTTTCTTTAACTAGATGACCTTTGACATTATTGACATTACACCCGAAAAGGATGGCCTCAAGTCGAGAATCAAAAAATGGCCTTGGTATGGTGCTCCAATCTTTGCCAGCATGTGTTTTGCTCTTTTCTATGCGGCAGTTATTCCTAGCTTCTATTCGTATCCAACCATGTTGTATGCAAGTAATGAGGCCCAGCATGTGGATGAGTTTATTGGAGAAAGAGCTATGAGCCAATTGGCAGAATATTCAGCCATTGGCAATAAGATGACTGGTTCCATTGCCAATGAAGTGTACACGGTCAACTTTTTGCTACGCGAACTAGGGGCAATTGTGGCAGATGCTCGCACTGATCTGTACGATATCGAAGTGGAAATGCAATATTCTTCCGGCTCATTTTTTCTCTGGAGCATGGCCATGAGCTATTCGAATCTCTCAAATGTTGTGGTGAAAATCACTCAAAAATCCAATCCAAATGACAATTATTTGCTTGTGAATTCCCACTACGATTCGGAAGTGACTACACCGGGAGCTGCAGATGATGGTGTTATGGTGGTTATTATGCTGGAGACTCTGCGAGTGATATCAAAGTCGGAAAAACCTCTAGCGCATCCCGTTGTATTTCTCTTCAATGGTGCAGAAGAAGCCAATATGTTGGGCTCACATGGCTTTATCACTCACCACAGATGGGCTCCCAATTGCAAGTGAGTTTAGAGGGGAATCTCAGATAATTTAGTGGTTAATTTTATATGTCTTATTTTTAGAGCCCTTGTGAACTTGGACTCAACTGGTGCTGGTGGGCGTGAGGTTCTCTTCCAAACTGGACCTAATCATCCTTGGCTGGCCAAGTACTACAAGGCCAGTGCAAAGCATCCCTTTGGCACTACTGTGGCTGAGGAGCTATTCCAGAATAATTTCATACCCTCCGACACGGACTTTCGCATCTTTCGCGATTATGGCAATGTGCCTGGGCTGGATATGGCCCATGTCGTAAATGGCTATGTCTATCACACGAAATATGATAATTTCAAAAATCTGGAACGAGGCACTTATCAAACCACTGGCGATAATGTCCTGGCTTTGGTGTGGGCTTTAGCCAATGCCCCCGAACTGGATGACACGGCAGCCCATGAAGAGGGTCATATGGTTTACTATGATTTTGTTGGTTGGTTTATAGTTGCCTACACCGAATCAGCAAGTGTGGCCATAAACATTGTTGTTTCCATTTGTGCTCTGATCGCCATTGGCATCTCCCTGTACATGATGACCAGAGATAATGCTGCCGACGCGCCAAAAGCTTTATTCATACGATTTGGTGTGACTTTCCTAGTGCAACTATTAACAATTGGAGTGGCTTGTGGACTTACTATCCTAGTGGCTGTCTTTATGCAGGGAGTGGGTCTTGCTGAGAGTTGGTACTATCACATATGGATGACCTTTGGCTTGTACTTCTGTACTCTGTTCTTTGTCATGGGTCTGTTGCCGGCATTTTATATTGGCTGGACAAAGGGCAAAACAAATTTAAAATTGGATCAACTGATTGCCTGTTTCATGCATGCCCATTGTGTGATTATGGTTTTGATTTGCATAATTGCCACCAGTTTGGGTGTGCGCTCTGCTTTTCTACCCATGATTGGCATATTCTTCTACACGATATCGATAATTATACAGGTTATATTGAAATTGACCGTGAAAAGTAAGTTCGTTTTGTTAATTCTGTCTAATAACTTTTGTAATGTCCCATTTTCTTCTTACTTTTTGTAGAGAGCTATTTTGTTACTGTTAATTTGATATGCCAGATATTGCCATATATTTACTACACCTACACATGCTATGTGGTTTTGGTGGTCTTTGTTCCTATGCAGGGCAGGGATGGTCCCGATAGTTCACCGGATTTGCAAATATCTCTCTTTATAATACTCATGACTCTGCATTTTGCTGGATTTACGGTAAGATGAACCCCTTAAACAAAACTAAGAGTCAACGATTATTTTCTCTCTTAATAGATTCCCGTAATGCACAAGTTTAGAAAATCAAAGACTGCCTTTTCGATGTTTGGTGTATTGACTATAATATTTATTATATTGGCAGCCACGCCAGCTGGTTTCCCCTTCAAAAAGGATGTGGCAGCTCAGCGTTACTATGTTTTGGTAGGATCTGAGAAATGAATATTACTTCTAGCGCTCTTTAATAGAAATTTTTTGTTCTTTAGCATACTGAACGCGTGTTCCATACTTTGAACAATGGAACCAGAACTGATTCTGGCTTTTATATACAACCGGTAGAAAGACGCCTTCATGAGCTAGATGACACTACTTTGAAAGCTGCTCGTCCCAAAGGTTGGATCGATGAGTATTGCCAATCAGAACCCTTCTGTGGTTTACCTCTATATAGCGGTCGTTGGTTGGACTGGAAGTAAGTATAACTACTTACTTAGATGCAGTTGCTTTACGCTGAAACCAGTTCCGAATTCGAACGATATATGCATATCTTTTTCTTTCTTCTTTCTTGACTAACTTTCCCTTCCCCCTTGTCATATTTCTAGGGACTCTGCCCATTGGATCGACTCATCGGCACCAGAGTTTCCATTAGCCATAGATCTTACAGTGTCTAAAAATCTTAATTTTCAAAATCAAATAGGCTACAATTTCACTTTAAAGGCAAGTGATCGTGTTATGATCTTTATACAACCGACTGATGGTGTTAAAGTTGTTGATTGGTCATTTGATCGAACACCTCTGGATGAAGGACACAAGCCACCCTATTTTATGTATCATTGTTACGCTTTTGTCGAAGAACCATTAGAATTTTGGGTCCAATTGGATTATTCAGAGGCAAATGTAGCGGAAGGTGAATCCTATTTCAAGATGGTGGTATCGGAACATTTTCTATATCACAAAGATGACTACACAACAGACTTTAGAGAATTCTTAGATACGTTTCCAGATTGGACTTATACCACAGATTGGTTTACGTCCTTTCACAGTTGGGAGCTTTGAATACGATTTGTGAATACTTAATAAATAATTTAAATTTTTTATTTATATAACTAATAGTTAAAGAGGTTCTTATTCTCTCTCATTTGATGTTTGTTCGTTGGATGACCCTGGGGGGGATATACATATATTATGCATGTTTGTAGAATTAGGAAGGTAGGTAATTATAATATAATATAATAGATGTAATAATTATCATGATGGCAAATGAAACAATTGCAACTTAGAGTTGCCAACTATTGTAGGAACCAATCCACGAGGTAATATGCGCCCAGGCTGGGAAAGTGGCCAAGAATTCACGAAAATCTTCCTCAACAAACATATCATCGTGAGTTCTATGGCCCATTACAGCAATTTTGAATGTTGAACCACTCCAATCCTCTGATTCATGCTATAAAAATTGAAAATTTAAACCAATTAGTTGAGAAAATTTAAAAGTTGGTTTCATTTACATACCTCAAATTCCATGGTAAACTGTAATGGTGTGGGATCCAAGGCATATGACCAGTATACATAATAGGGCGGCTTTATATTCTGTTCCAGCGGTTCTTTGGTGAATGACCAATCCACTAACTTTGAGTTATTCAACGGCTGAATGAATATACTACAATGATCGGGTCCTGAGATTTCCAATGTGTATTGAATATTTGTGGGTGAGTTGCTTGATTTCTCGATAATGGTAACTGTCGGTATATAATCCGTATTTGGCTCTGGGCCAGGAACCCAAAAGCTATTGGGTCTATATAAAATAGAAAGCGGAATTTATAGAGTAAGTCTCGAATATTTCTTTCCAAAACTTACACTGCATTAAGCCAACGGGAACTATAAATGGGAAAGCCACACATAATTTCTGAATCACAATCAAGATTCTCAGCTTTGGTATAATTTGTATTTGTGAAAAGTGCCTCGTTCACTGACGTGGGACGACGATCGACTGGTTGAACAAAATAACCAGAATCTGTGCGATTTATACTGCTCTGAGGATCGCCATTGTGGAAGGTGCGACTTGTGTGCTACAAGAAATACAAAAACATTAACTCTCTCGTCAAGAAAATTCTCTTCATTATAAGCACTTACCACAGCAAAGAAACGTTGAGCTGCTGTCTTTTCCACATACGGGAAGCCAACAGGTGTGGCAGCAAAAATCATGAAAAGCAATGTGCAAATGCCAAACAATGAGATAATCGTCTTCGATTTACGGAATAGGCAAAACAAAGGTATCAAAAATGGAGCAAACAGAATGCACAATAAAGCCGTAAAGGAGGCCATCAGTATATCAGGATTGGAATCACAATCACGTCCCTGCATAGGTATAAAGACCACATAGAAGGCATAGCACGAATAAGTGTAGAACATAAAGGGCAATATCTGACATAGACAATGTGGTATAAGCCAAAGGAAATCTGTAAAACAAAAATGAACAAGTAGATAAATAGAAGTTGTAAGTGAAGGATAATATCGATACTTACTTGTCTTGTGCACACAAGTAGCCATATTAAAGAGCACGGATATGGTATAGAATCCTATGCACAGCATTATAATGAAAGCCGAACGCACATTATAGGTGATCATAACAGCAGTTATCACCGTCAATATAAGGCAATGAGAGTGCATTAAGAGCTGTATGCCATAGGCTAGAGGTAAACCATGCTAAAGTATAATAAATAAATAGGTAATTAATTAACGTTAAACTCCTTTACGTCACTGTCAAGCCCACCTCCTTTGTGCGACTAAAATAGATGGCCGGAAGTATGCCCAAGCCAAAGAACATAGGACAAAAGTATAAGCCGAATAACATCCAAGTCTGTGAGAACCAAGACATCGATAGACCCACAGCATCCAAGAATAAAGCTATGCATATAACCAGACCAAAGCCAAGGCCAACACCGCAAACTTGCAGGGCAGCCAATATACCAAATTTGGCCCAAATGCGTCGCCTGAACATTCCCGTAGTGCTGGACATACTCCATATATATGCCACAATTGTGGCACAGACCAATACACAGACAAATATATTGATTATTTCACCAACTGTTTCCGTATAATAGACAAAGAACCAGCCCATCACATCAAAGAATATCATATGACCCTCAGAGTGTTTCTACAATAAAGTAAAGCTAATAAATTTTGAATTTTATACAAAGTTGGAAAACTGCTTACCGAGGGATCTTCCAGTTCATGGGCATTAGCCAAAGCTTTAACCAGAGCCAATATATTTTCACCAGTCAATTGATAGGTACGCCTTGGTAGAATATTAAAACGATCGTATTTAGTGTGATAGACATAACCATTTAAAGTCTGGGCCATATCGAGACCTGTAAATGAAATCAACGTATTAGTTAGAATTGAAAATTGCATCTAAAACTTTAAGTAGCCTTACCAGGTATTTTGCCAAAATCACGAAAGACACGGTAATCCGTTTCTGAGGGGACAAATCCATTTTGAAATAATTCCTCACCAACAGTTGTGGCAAAGGCATGGACAATATTTTTTCCATAATACTAGAAATTGGTAATTTTTTCATTACATTCACAATATGATCTGATCTGAAAGTATTAACAAATTACCTTTATAAGCCAAGGATGATCTGGTCCTGATTGAAAGAGAATTTCACGTCCACCGCTGCCAGCTGAATCCAAATTTATAACAGCCCTAAAGGAAGAGAATGTTTAACTATCTGACTCTTTTTTTTCTTTGTAATCATGACTTACTTGACATTCTGGGCCCAAGGATGTTGTGTGATGAAGGCATGTGATCCCTGCAGAGGATTCTCTTCGGCTCCATTGAAAAGAAAGACAACCGAATAGGTTAATGGTGTCTCATATTTGGTTATCACTCGCAGAACTTCCAACATTATGACACACATCATGCCCGAGTCGCCAGCTCCCGAGCTACCAGGCACGGAATCAAAATGACTATTAACCAGTAGACTAGCCTCACTAGTCACGTTTTTGGGTGATAATTTGACAACCACATTCTGTACACTTTGGTATACATTCACCATGGACCATAATAGATAGTTTCCCGATGCAATTTGCACATCCTTCTCAATGTCATAGAGATCCAGGCGTGCTTCATTTATGATTTCCGTGATCTCACTAAGTAAAAATTGTACGGCAACCTGTTCATTAGCTGCACTTCCGACAATTTTTGGACCAATTTTAGATAGCCGAAGCAAAGTATTTTCCGCACGTTCGCCTATAAATTGTCCAGGTTGCTTCAATTCATCCTCCTGGGTCTTCAGTTTGGGCATACGATGAAAACTTGGCACTACAACCAAATAGAACAACAAAAACCAAAAGGCAGCAAACAACGGGGCCCAATACCAACCGATTTTGCTGCGATTATAGATGATCTTCATGTTCTCGTATTTGGATTTCATTTTTTTTTGGTGGATTATGCACTGGAAAATCAACAAAAACGGAGATGAACCATAGGTTAGATGTCAGTGAACTTGCTTCATAATTGTCTGACTGGAATTCCATGTGGCTGATAAAGCAACTCATTCATTCATTTTGATTAACGCGTCACTATATATTTTCATATGCAGTGTGACTAAACACTTGAACCACCGATTAAATAATTAGGCGCTTCTGATACGAACTCGGTGCGATTAACTTGAAACTGTCAGAGACACAGAGTTAGAGAGTCACCGTGGCAGAGAATCGGGCGGCGATCTCTATCGACAGTCTGTCCACTTCTAACTTGAATGAACGTCCGGCATAAATCCATCAATAAATTAGATTTATCAAAATGGGAAAGTAATGAATATTCAATAAAGACCCTACACACACACACACACACACTAATCCATGCCTCAATATCTGAATCCTCGATAATCATGTCAAAAGCTTAGCAGGAAATCAATTGAAGTTCGATGAAGTCAAATGATGGCGACTAAGACGAAAACGAAGACGGCGGCATGCCAAATCAAATCAAATCAAATCAATACAAATCAAATTGGTAAACAAATTTCTTCTCTTTTTTTGTATGTACCTACAAGTTCTTGAAATGATAAGAAGCCAACTGGCAGCCAATACTCACACCTTTGACGTGATTTTTTGACTTTATCATCATCATTGGGTTTTAGGGGAAACCATCGTCGGCTGATGTGTTAGTAATTAGAATATGGAATCAATAGACTTATCAACTACCACAAATAAATGATTCATAGTTATTCAAATGGGCTGGATTTTGACTCGAATTTTGTTCAGTTTTTGACATTTCGTCAGAACCGGAAATCAAAAAGGTAAACATCCACAACTAACTAAACTAAACGATGAAATGATTTATATAAATTCAAGTTATAAAAAAAGGAACCCACACGATTGCATATATATATTGTGATCATACAAATGAATAATGAATAATACAATAATGGGATACATTTTGTAATTTTCAGAGATATTTCATTCTTATTTATAGCCAGCTGGGACCATAATATATTTTTGTTTTTTTTTTTTTTATTCTGTTTGTTTAATGTTCACACATGCGATTCTAATAACAAAATCAATATGATGCAAAGTTATAATGAAGTGAAAATACTCTAGAAAAATACTCAAAATGGACAAATTTTTCATTTCAATGTTATTAATTGCAAAGAAGTGGAAATACATTTTTAAAATATTCACTTTGACTAGATTTGTTGAGCTAATTAATTTTATTTTCTTTAGTTCAAAAAGGAAAAATATTTATACACATGTGCAAAGTTGTTTAAAAAACTTTATATAGACCAATTTGTATTTCAGGGCATATTTTCTATATTTACATTGGCATAGAAACTGCTTGTATGTACATATGTGTGTGTGCCACATGATCGCATAAGTCTAACTAGTTCAAATGATGTCAACTTTTTAGGGGCAAAAGCAAGAACTAGGCAAAAGAGTCATAATGACTGCAGGCCATAAAAGTTCTGCCCATAGTTAGCTGGCTAATGATTCGAATGCATGCAAATTGCAATTTGGGTCGCTGCGGACACCCATTCGACCCATTTTCATTGGCAATCAAAGTGACCCCAGACGACCACAAAGACGTCGAAGCGATTAAAAGTGAGACAAAAACACAAAAACCTACATCGAATTGATGATTGTAAGTGGAGCAAGCTAAAGCATTTTTGCAATGCATTTTTCATTAAACGATTTGCATACCGAGAAGTCACAACTATCTATATGAGACTCCGACTTTGACTCCATCTCCGTTTTCGTCTTCTATTGCCCACATATGTGTATTTATTTAAAGAAAGAAAATAGAAAATCCAAATCCAAAGAGGGAGCCCAACATAAACTGCATATGGGGCGAAGCGAGAGGAGGAGTAGAAGGAGGAGGTGGAGGCGAAGGCGTTGCGTCAGGCAATCAAGTGTGACAAACAAACGACCGGCAACAAACACTGCATTGTTTGGATATTCCCCCCTCCCGAGCCGCGAAAGAACATATACAAGAAAACGAAAGAAACCCCAAAGAGGAATATACAAAAGAAAGAACAAAAAGAAAAAAACAATCATAGTATCTGACAGATATACATACAAATGCAGACATATGTGGTAGAGACGTTTGTTTGTGTGTATATACAAAATGCGACACGCTGCAAGGGCCAAAGTCAATAACCTGAAAAGGAAGTTGCGGTTGCACTTGTGGCATCAACAACACCAATAACAACAACAACAACAACAGCATTGACTCAAGAAGAAGCCTTGCAAACGAATTAGCCCAAAAAAAAAGCAGCTGTTTCTTCTCATTTCTTGTCTCACCTTTACTAAATTGGCCTTCCTTATGTTTCGTCAATGGATATCCGTTCTTAGATGTCACGAAAAAACCAACAAAACAACAAATCGTTGGCACGCGAAAATTATTAGCACATCTGACGAAAATAAACTTGGATTTTTTTGAATAAATTTTCGAACTTTAGGTTTTTGAGAACGCTGAACAACAAACACTTTCCGTTGACGTCGTCCAAAACCGAACTGTCGCCTTCAGCGTTCGGCGATGTTCTGATGATATTCAGATGGTCGGTCTGCACGACCTGCTACTACTGCACTGCAAGAGATCGCGACAAGAACTGCTCTCCTTAAATAACCCGTTCACTCTCTCTCGCTGTTAGTCACTTTTGAACTCTCTCTCTCTCTTTCGTTGTGGGGCTATTACAGATGGTGGAGGATAATGATGCTGCTCACTATAACGGTAAAGGCACGTAAAGTATTTATTTTGCGTTATTCCTTTATGATTTTCTTTTTAATCCTTCGACTGTTTCACGCGTGCCGACTGCTTGATGGCTACTAAATCGCCTCATTTTGGATCGAGTTAATTTTATACACCCAATCCTAAACACTCCCCCCGGCGGGTAACACATAACACTTGAATTTCTTTGGCTAAGCACTTGAGCCGCCTTAAGAGCTGCCGCTTCCATTGCTTATCGGTTTTGCAGCTATCGAAAAGTGCTACACCTAATCAAATCAAAAAAGAATTTGACAAGCAAATATGGTTAAAAACCCCCAGACAAAAAGGGTGCTAAAGGGGTAAAAGGATACAGGTGTAACCCCAGTTTATAGATCAATGTATATTTGTATACAGATATAGATATCAGCAGATAAGCTGATTATGGCGATTGTGACTTCATCAATAATTAGTAGTAATCGCATTTTGATAACAAGAGCTACAATGTATAAACACAAGCACACCCACACACACGCACATAGGATTTGCACTAATAGACATCTATAAGTGGTTTTGACACTGCTTTATAAAATGGCTTAACATGCGATTTAGATAAGGATAAGTTTAGAGGAAAGGAAACCCTTCAAACTGTTTCCCATAAGCATTATCTGTAAGATGATTTGAATAATCAGACTTTCCATTCCAAATGTTATTTGCTTAAATAAAACTTCAGAATTAATTGCAGAAAAGCCAGAAATTAACATTTAAAGTTCAAATTTGAAAGTAATTTACAGCTTTGAGTGTGTGTGTAAATGTGTGTGTGTGTGTGTGTGTGTGTGCGGTGGAGTTAACCAAGCATAAAAATGCTTGACATAATTTGTTGTTTGAATCAATTTTCCCAGCCTTTGAGTTCATTGAAGCGTTAATCAACGATTCACTAGACAGGTGAATCTGAATTCCGTAACACACTTACACCCATACATCCACACACCCACACTTACACACACACATAAATAACGTAAACAATTTGTTAATCAAGCGAAATCAACGCAAGCGAAACCCAATCCCGACTGAGAATTTTTGCACAATACAGGAAAATCAAAAACAAAATAAAAAAGCAGACAAAAGATATATACTAAGGTAAGGTAAGGTAACGTCTATGGAGTAACAAGTGGTAATCGGTGGGGAAATGGGGAAATGACACATTAAACGAAATGAAATCAACAGACAGCAGCAGACAAATACACAACGACAACGATGAGGCACAAATTAATTAGTAAACTTTGTAAAAAGCCAGAGACAAGCTAAACAAAAATGAAAATAAAAAAAGACACATTTGAAATGGGTTGGGTCTTTGAGTCTCCTCCAGTTTATCATAGAGATTCGTGGTGCCAATTCAGATTAGTACAGTTCAGTCAGCTAGTCAGTTAGTCAGTGTTTTGTGCTTGATCGCTAGGAAGAATCGATCCGATTCCCTTCATCATATAATGACTATGAATATTAATACTCGACAACAACGACTATGCGGTCTATCGTCTAATCAAATATCAAGCCGTTTCTAAATTGTATAGATTTATAGTGTCAAAGTTTCAAAAAAGGCGCCGCCTCAATCAAATTTTTACGTACAACAATAACAATTACAAGGAAGAAGAAACCAGCTGCAAGAAAAAAAAAAGAACAAATTCTTTTTCTGTCTTTTTATTACCCCAAAACAACATAGCATTTCCCAATAAAGATAAAAACTAAAAAGAGGAAAAAAACTTATACACGGATACGTGTTATCACTTGGACTACTATTAAATAAGGTGCAAAAAACTCCCGTAAACAAGAAGTACTACATTGAGAATAAATAATTACGATAATAATTTCACCCAACGCGTTTAACCAATAATTGCGCCAATTTATCGGGTGCAGGTGCCATTGCTTTTATTGTTTTATCGGAAAGGCGTTCCACGATAAGTTTTCCTATATCATTTGGTTCTCCAACTACTCAAGTCTCAATTGGAATTCAAGAGTGACTAGGTGCAGACGTTTCACTAGAAATAGTACTGGATTCTAGGGAATTCCAGTTCAAAAAATCATCTAAAATGGGTGTACGTATTTTTTATTGTGTGTTTAATAAATCATAAGAATAAGAACTGTTTTTCAACAAAAAAAAAAACCTTTAAAAAAGAGTGCGAATATAATGGATAATCTCAAGCAAATGGAATATTGTGCCAAAATTAAGGATTAATAATTAGTGAAATAAAAGAAGTGCTTGTGTTGATATCGGTTTATATAAAATATAATTTATATTTCGTTAAAGTTGTTATCTTAAATTTGTAAAGCATAAATATTCTCTAGATCCTAGTGGTTTTTACCTATAGCTCAGACTTATAAGCAAAACTTGTGCTCAGAAAAGTTTTAATTCTCTTGATCGGTCTAATTCATCCTTACGCCTTATATCAAGACAAGATCCACGAAATATATTAAGTGTTAACAAATTTTGGCAAAAAGGTCAAGTTAATTTAAAATTTTTGCCAACCTTGTTAAAATTTTGTTGAAATCGAATAAGAAGTGGTAAAACCTTTGATGGTGACAAAGGTGTGGAAATTCCTTTTGCACAAAAACGAATTTTCAATCTTAATCTGAAATTAATTTCGAATTTCAAGAATGATTCCCCTCCTCTAGATCCTTTAAAAATCTTAGGTATGTTAACCAAAGAGCACAAATGTTTTGTTTTTGATAGATTCAAAAGTGATTTAAACTGCTCTGCGATTATCTATATTCATTTCAACATAGCTTGATAGGAGATTGTAGATCATTAAAAATATTTAAATATATACATAACACCATCAAACAGTCTTCTTATCGTGCTCCATTCCAAAAAAAGGCTCTTTGATTCGCCAACATTATTATTTATTGTTAGTCTCCAGCAAACGTTCAAGGAAAAGACGTGAAATGGAATTAAATTGCGGAAGGGTTGTTTTTATTTTTTATCAAAGATGATGATCCTGGAATGGTATGAAAGATATAAGACGTTTGCTTTAAAAAAAAATTAAACAGATTCGTTTAATTTTTGGAAAATCCATCAAAATTCGGTCAGTTTATACCACATACCAATCCAAATTCTAACAAATTGATTAGTATAAACAAACAAACCAATTAAATATCAAGAAACGTGGAAGACAACATGAATCAGTAGAGATAATGCTTTTTCATTGTCCTAAAAAGAAATTACATTTGTCACTTATTTGGATCGTGTTATTTGGCTAGCTCTTATCTTAGTTAAAAGAAAACAAATTTTTCGGGCATTACCAAGAATTCATTTAAAGTCATATTCAATGACTACTTTTAAGTTAAGTATAGAAATCCAATCAGTATTTCTATAATTATGAAAATTCCACTTGAATATAATCTGTCTAAGAATTTTCGAGAAAAAATTAACAAACTTTTAACACACTGAAGTGGAATAATAAATGTGCACGTTTCGAACGTGTTCCTTAAAAGAAATCTAAAAACGTAAGGTGATCTTATCGTCCGTCTTGAAGTTTATATTCATGCCATGTCAGCAGTATTTAAGAAGAGTCCACAAACAAAAGAAAATATGTACATAACTATATACATATATACATATATATATATATATATATATTTGTATAGGTAGTTTGGCGAAAACCTTAGTTCAAAAGATGCCGTAAGGCTTGCAAATTTCTTGTTGTTGTGGACGAGAGGCTATAAAAATTGCTATTAAATCATTATCAATTATCAATTTATGATTAGAACTTTATGATCCTTTGACCACACGCCCTAATGAATCATGTATTGAACACGCGAATGATTTCAATGTCAATGGAAATCAAAAATAAAACCGAAAAGAAATGAAAAATTGACAAAAAGTAAACGACTTCAAAGAATTTTCTTATCAAAAAAAGGTAATAAAGTTAAACAAGTTGCCAAGTGAAACAGTAAATTGAGATTCAGTTGTCACATTACATTCAGAGAGTTAGGAGCTATGTACAAGGAGGAGTCCGAATAACTAACCAAGGGGGAATACCCCTCATATATCGTAGATAAGATATTAATAAACGTGTTTCTCTCTATCTATCGCTCTCTATGCCATATAGTTTAAGTCCAAATACCATATTGATGTGGACTTTGAAGTGCCCAAGAAACTACAATGGTATTATGCGCCAGCTTTCTTTGGTTTTTGGTTTGTTTTGTATCTGGCGTTGGTCAACACTCAGATCAATAGTATGCCCAAAGCCTTGACCAAAAGTGATGAAGTGAATAATCCTTATTCATTTATTGCCCAAAGGGCAGAGGATGCTCTAATCGAACTGACACGCCTGGGACCACGAGTCGTGGGCAATGAGGCTAATGAAATTCTGACTGTAGAGTTTCTTCGCAATGAAGTTGCCAAAGTTGAGGCCGAAATGTTGGACAAATTTGAGGTGGAATTCGATGTGCAGCAAGCAAGTGGAGCCTATATACATTGGACTATGGTTAACATGTATCAGGGCATACAGAATGTGGTGGTCAAATTGAGCGAGAAGAATAATACCAATGAGAACTATTTGTTGATCAATAGTCATTATGATTCAGTGCCCGGAAGTCCGGGAGCTGCGGATGATGGCTCCATGGTGGTGACCATGTTGGAGGTATTGCGTGTCATAGCCAAAACGGATGAGCCTCTAGATCATCCCATTGTCTTTCTCTTTAATGGTGCCGAGGAGAATCCTCTACAGGCCTCTCATGCCTTTATCACTCAACACAAGTGGGCCAGGAATTGCAAGTGAGTGACTTGACAAACAACAAACAACCTCTAATAACTTTATATAAACTTTTCTTTGTTTCCTTTTTAGAGCTCTCATCAATCTGGACTCGGCTGGCAGTGGTGGACGTGAAATTCTCTTTCAATCGGGTCCCAATCATCCCTGGCTCATGAACTATTATCGCAAGGTGCCGCATCCGTTTGCCAATACCATGGGAGAGGAACTTTTCCAGGCTGGTTTTATACCTTCGGATACAGATTTTCGCATTTTTCGGGATTATGGCGGTGTACCTGGTCTAGATATGGCTTACATATTCAATGGTTATGTCTATCATACGAAATACGATCGTGTGAATGTCTTTCCCAGATCCTCATTTCAACATACGGGCGATAATGTATTGGCTCTGGCCAAAGCATTGGCCAATGCTCCCGAATTAGATGATACGGCTGTGAGTGACGAGAGGATACAAATATAACTTAATCCCTCTTAATTTTTCTCTAATGCTTTGCAGGCCCACGCGGAAGGTCATAACATCTTCTATGATTTCCTCGGTTGGTTCATCATCTTCTACACGGAGACCATTAGCATCATTGTGAATGTTATTGTTGGAGTTCTGGCTCTTCTGGCAATTGGTATCTCACTTTACTTTATGTCTGTGCGGTCTGGCTGCAGTTGGAAGGGAATTCTCTTACGATTTGGCATCACAATTGGCATACAACTTGTATCCTTGGTTCTTGCTTTGGGTCTCGCCGTACTAGTGGCTGTTTTTATGGATGCAGTAGATCGTTCCATGTCATGGTTCAGTCAGATTTGGACTATCTTGGGCTTGTATTTGTTTCCCATTATCTTTGGCATGAGCATTCTACCCGCTCTGTATTTGGAGAAGACTAAACGTGATCCTTTAGGCTTGGGCTTTCGCATACAGCTCTTTATGCATGCCCATTGCATCAGCTTGATTCTGATTATGATGATAATGACTGGGGTGGGCATACGTTCAGCTTATCTGATAATGATTTGTGTCCTCTTTGATATATTGGCATTGATTGTGAATTTGGTCACCAAATGGCATCGCAAGGGTAAGAAACTCTAAAGAATATTTTGTGTTTTATATTCATATTTTGCTTATTTTAGCCTATTGGTTTGCCATTGCGGTGACTATTTGTCAGGGTCTGCCCTTCATATACTTTACCTACATATGTACCGCTTCGCTGATGACTCTTATGCCCATGCAAGGACGTTCCGGTTCGGAATCGAATCCCGATTTAGTTATTGCCGCATTAATGTGGCTATTCTCTCTAATGTTTGCCGGTTTTATAGTGCCACTTACTATGTTCTTCCGCAAGACAAGAACGATAATTCTCTGTTTTCTGGCTGGCACAATTCTATTCATTATTATATCGGTCACAGATGCTGCCTTTCCCTATCAGGACAATAAACGAGCTCAACGTTATTCCGTGATTGTAGGTGGATTGGAACAAGAGATGAGGGTTAATGCTAAAAATAATATTATGACCCTTTTATTTTTAGCACGCTCACCGACGTCTACATAATGCCGATGGCAGCATACGCACAGATGAATCGGGAATGTATATTTATCCTCAGGACAGACGTTTCAGCATAGCTGAAGGTTCGTAAAACTTTCTCCATTCGATTTTCCATGAACATGTGATAAATTAAATATTCTTTATTCAGGCCAATTGAAGGCCATTGGAGATGTTCATCAGGTTAGTGAATTTTGTGACGAGGAAATGTTCTGTGGCATGCCTCTGTACAATCATCGCTGGAGCAAGGCTCGCGAATATAGTCTTTGGATACCCATAAAAGAACAGCCTGAAATTCCAACTGTATATCCACAACTAGAGCTGGACGAAATCACCGAATTGGAGGGAAGTGAAACACAAAGACGTTTCAACTTCTCACTGACTGGTCCCGATCATATGACAATTTTTGTGAATGTTAAAAATGATGCTAAGATTCTTGATTGGTCATTCAATGACACAATGCTGCGAGAGAATGAAGAACCACCGCATTTTATATACTTTTCCTATGGCTTAGATAACAGCACATTACACTTTCACATAGATGTTGAGGTAAGCCAATCAATTTAGTTAAAAATGTATTCTATACTAATTTTAATCTTGTATTCTTTCGCAGAAGACGACATCATCATTTGATGTGCCCAGTCTGGAAATTGGCATTGGTGGTCATTGGGTCAATGAAGATCTCAATAACATGGAGCAATTGAATCGTTATCTAGAACATTTTCCATCCTACACCTACATACAAGGTTGGGTGGGCACCTATGAGAGTTGGTACTTTTAGTTCGGTTTAGGTTATGAGGGGAGACACTTAGTGGGCGGGAATTGATATTTACATTACCTTATTTTATTGATTTACTAAATTGTAATTATAGGTTATTAAGTTGTTGCTATTATCGATTGTAACTGTAGCGAATCTGATAAATAAATTGATAATCTGAACAATAGAATAACGAAAATGTATAATAATAATAATAATAATGGGCAGTCTTTGATTCTGTATAGTCACTGAAGACTAATTAATTAACAAAATTTATTTATACGATAATGAAGTTTGAAAAGTTTTATTTTCACGTTTGCCATGCAATATAAAACCGATGAAAGTTCTACACACGACGTCATTTAAAAGATACTTGTCTAAAGACAAGGCACTTTTGAAACTGCACCACTTCGTACTCGTATCAGCTAGTAACTATTAAACTGAACAGAACAGAATTCACTATCATTATCATAAGACTGTATACTTTAAATCGTTTGACGTTCTTCTCTTTCTAAATTGAACGAACTGTATTTCGGAAAACCATACAGATCAGAATGGACTTTGTCCCATCAATGTGATCTGAACGAAATAGAATTGTATGTCAAACATTAACTTTAATTAGAAACGACTTCGCTGGCCGACAAAGCTCAGACCAAGAGACCAGAGTGGAATACGCTTAATCCGATCCCGAATCAATACTATGTACATAGTTACAAATCAAAGTCATTCTAAATAGACTCTTGGGTTCAGGGCACCTTAGTCTATTGAAAAAGTGGACTCTGGGTCAGGGATTCCAGTCATTTTTGTTATATATTAGTTAAATATTCCTAAATGTAATGGAAACCAATTAACTCTTGATTTGATTATATGAAGATTCGATTCAAAATTTATTCAATAGTTTGCATAGTTTGGCATGATAAAGCTAGTAAAAATCGACATCAATTTTTGTTTTATTTTTAAAGTATATCATTATACATTATATAATTTAGAGATAATTTATCTTAAGACAGGCAACAAACTGTTTCTTGAAAAAACAATTTAAAATCGACTTGACCATTAAATATTTATACAATTTGTAAATACAAATAATATAATGTAATAATTGATGAAAGTCAAGAAGAGCTCGGAAAATATGCTCGTTTTATCAAAGAGTTTATACGAATCGTGATCAACTGGAATTATAATATGAATACTGGAAGTATAAAAATATAATGACTTATTTCGATTTCTTTAACATTGTAATTAACTAATTTAAGCCTAAGTATACAATAGATTTAGACTGTAAATAAAACCTAACTAAAAAATAACTCAATAACTACGCTCTTTGTCTGTGGCATTAGTCAAATGTCAATACCATTCCAAATAATTTGTCCAGACAGTGTAGCAGTATAATTATATGTATATGTGTGTGTAGATTATTTAGTCTTTGGGTAAACTGCTTGCACTGCTTCAACCATTTCAAACTGCTTGCTTTGACTGCTTTAATTGGTTGAACCGCTTTGGCGCTCAAATTAAACGCCATGCCAATAATGTAAACAAAACCTGTTGTTGTTGATTTTATAACAGAAAAACATGAAAGCAATTTCCTACTACCATACATTTCTTAGCGAATTCCATGAGGACTCACCATTAAATTTTCGACATTGATTTGTTACCTCTATGAAGTACACACACACACACACGACTATCAATTTATCAATATAAACACCTAAAGAGAGGTCATCACGACATTAGAATGTGTTGAACTTGTGGCTCACTCACTACGTTCATATTTTGCAGAGAGATTCCACGGGCATTTCATCTATGAATAGAAAAGAGTGTGCTTAGGCGAATCAAAACAAAAAATATATAAACAAACGTTTTTTTAATAGATACAAGCAATAATTTTTGATAAGATGAGCACTGAAGCTGCTCGCCAACAACTAATGACCAGGCTGAGAAATCTCGCACTGGCAATCAGCAAATCTCTCCCTCAGTTGAGTTGCTCGCGCGTTCCGGAGATGTGGCGTTCCATGCGTTGCCGCTTGCTGGATGCTTGCCAGAATCGGGTGAGGGCGCACTTAAACATTGTGCAAAAAGAAAACATCAATAATTTCACAAATGATAGTGAGAGTTTAACAGATTTAACAAACATTGCGGAACATTGTGGTAAATTTAAATGTTTCTGTGCTCTCGTTACCAAATCAAGTGAAACGAAATCCGAAACAGAAATGACATTTGTGTTTTAGATATCCATCCAACTAAATGGGCCATTGTTTAACAGACTGTCATGACTTGACCATGAACTTTCCACCCAAATGAGCATTTAGAAAACATTGTTCTAATTGATTTTATACACTAACAAGAAGTGTAGTGAAATTAATAAACTATTTGCAGCTCGAAAAAGTAATTATTTACATTATCATCTAACAAAACGTCATTGTATTTAGTTTTCAATATTTATCCTCCATTAAAATATTTTCATTTAATTTTTCTTTACATATTTACTATACATATGAAAATACTTATCAAATAGCTCTAAAGCTTCTTACACAAAGTTCGCATGGACCCCGACACATATTAACCAAATTTATATTACTCTGTGCAATGTTTCGAAACATTTCAACAGTTTCTATAAATGTCGCAATCAAATATAATTTTGTTTGGTGTTTTTCACAGAAGCGTTCCAAACTAGCGAACGCGTTAATACATACATAGACGAAAAGGTATGAGTTGAAGTTTGATGTCATCAAATTTCTTAAGGTTCTCTCTACTAACTAGGAAAAAAATTAAAAAGTAAGGCAATGTAGAGTCGGCTCTAGCAAAGTCAATTTTAGTTACATTAATTGTAGGGTATTTAATAACTGCCACAGTGTCCAAAGGATTGTGCTTTCAAAACTAAAGAGACTTAGACTTAGAGCCTTAAGAGCAGAGCAATGAAAGGTAAATTTGTTAAAATTAAATTCTATATAACTAATCTAAGCAAAGTATGTGAACTTCCACTATAAGAATGCCAACAAAAATTAAAAAACAAACATTTCGTCACCTTTATAGATGAAATTGTGTTCTGTGTTTTTTTAGCTGCTACAGCTGCTCACTCAAGAAAGAGCCATTTAATATGTAAAAAATACGAAATGTGTGAAAAATGTTCCATCTCTAACAATCATTTCAGTGACTCTAATACACCCTATTAAGCCAAAAGTGCAGGGTATATAAGTTTATCTATCAGCTAATTGCTGATAGCAACAAAGCAGTTTCTTGGTGAATCACAAGCGAAACGCACTGCTTTCTGAGTGTGGCTGAAAACTTCAAGTGCTGTAAAATAATTTTATGTCAATGAACTCTTATTTTAATAAGCGCTATTTAATTGTAAATCAGATTAGAATATAAAGATGACAAGCAGAGTATTAACGAACGACAAGATCTGAACCAAATATAAGCAAGCAGTGCTTTGTGTAACCATTACCGAATACAATTCCAAATGTTATTAAATGGCACACCTAATTGAATAACAATTGTATTTAAGATTTTAACCGTAGTCACAATGATATCGGTTCTATACAGCTGTCATTAAGTGCGCTTGTGGTCAATATTGTTAATCTATAGCCTGAATCGGCAATCGATATAAAAAGGTGTGAGCAGTAATTAAAAAGTGAAAACCGCATGGTCATAATAAAAAAAAGTACACATTGGTTTTACTACAAATTTTACTACCAAGAAACTACTACCACTTTGCAATTTCTAAGCATTGCTCTTACCGTTATACTAGCTTTAACCAGTGAACTATGGTTTTATTTAGTTCAATGGAATTTCTCAAAGATTGTGTACTGAACAGTTTTTGTATTGGTGTAGGACTACATGAGCAATAATCTCATTAGTCGCTGATACCTAATTGTTTTTTTTTTAACTATGTCTAGCTTTAATTTCTAGAAACATCTTTCTAATCCTTCATATCACTCACTATTCCACCTGAGAACATAAACAGTTGTTGGCTTTTTGAAATTGCCTTGTTCACCCGTGAACAGAATGACTGCTTTAAAATTGAATTAAGGATTTTTTTAATTCACTCTCAATTCTCTACAAAACTATTAGAAAATTGTTAAATATACTATTCTCATTCAATGGATTGAAGATCGCCCTATTAGGCCATAACAATTAAGGGCTATAATTGAATAATTCTAAATATTCTTTAAAAACTGCAATATATTTAGAAACTGTTGGAAGGTGGCGCTTTATGATATTTGATTTTTGAATCGTATCTACACACTTTTCAAATTATAGTATAGATCGTATCTATGATGCAAGCAAAGTTCAAAACCCATAATTAAATTAAAAAATTTCAACTCACACCCAAAAAGAAAATAAAGAAAAAAAATGTATTATAATTTGCTTATCAAACTGATATAGTACTCGAACTTTCGGTATCATTATCAGCATAATTAGCCAATAAACACATAAATTACTAATCATTTTCAAAAAAAAAACTGTAGTATTAAGACAGATACTACTTAACGCGGCCTTTTAAAAGTCCCTACTATTTAGTAGGTCCAACATATCTTAATTTACACGATATCCCCAGTTCACATGTGTCTTTTGACACACGTTTTCTGAGAGGAAATAAACTCCCAATAAGTCTAACAACAATTATTGTTCTGTTGCTGTGGGTCTTGAATTATGGAATGACTTTTATCAGTTATAAATGAAAAGAAATAAAAAAAAATTCAAACCTGTATTATAATTTTATGAGACACTTATAAATCAATGATAACCGATATCGTATGCTATCTGAGGTTATTATAAAAAAAATTATGGCAATTAGCAAAAAAAAAAAAAAAAATTATAAATCTGCACAACTTAGGCACACTTCGTTTGTTAATTGCTTTTTAAAGAAACCACCCTCGCCTTTAATTGTAATCAATTGAAGTGATTACGAAAAAAATCATAAATTTTTTTTTTTTTTTATCAAATGTTTAAGCAGAATACGGCGAATTTTATGTCCGAAATGTTTCGATATAAAAGCAGATGCAGACCAGTTTATCCAAGTAGTTCCATTTCAGATACTGTCAAAACATCAAAATGGGCGACAAGGACAGGCTTGTAAGAGTCTTAGGAGGAAATGGTCCATAGGTTTTCTAAAAACATTTTCTTTTAAATTAATTCTTTGCAGATATCCGATGAGCCCGTGGAATCAGGAACGAGCCTGAAAAGGCAACAACAGCAGCAAAATACTAGAGTTCCCTGGTACTTGGCCAGTGGATTCCTGTTGTTCTGGGTTCTGCTCTTCTATGCCGTCGTTATCCCATTATTCTATCGCCTGCCCACAGGTTTGACTATCGAAGATGTCAGCAAGGGTGGATTCATTGCCGAACGAGCCCAAAATAATCTTTATAATCTGGCGGGCATAGGACCCAAAGTGGTTGGCAGCGATGCCAATGAAAATCAGACGGTGGCCTATCTGATGAGTGAATTGCAATTGATTGAGCAAAATGTTTTAACCGACTATTTTGATTTGGAAATTGATGTGCAAGTCGTCTCGGGCTCTTATATCCATTGGACCATGATCAATATGTATCAAGGTGTACAGAATATTGTGATCAAACTGAGTCCCAAAAATACTACTAGCGAGAGCTACTTATTGGTGAACAGTCATTTCGACTCAAAGCCCACAAGTCCCTCTGCTGGTGATGCTGGTTTCATGGTCGTCACTATTCTGGAAGTCCTTAGAGTAATGTCTAGGACAAAGCAGACGTTCGAGCATCCTATTGTTTTTCTTCTCAACGGAGCTGAGGAGAATCCCCTGGAAGCATCCCATGGCTTTATTACTCAACATGAATGGGCACCGTTTGTCAAGTAAGCTCCTAAGCAGTTTCCTAAAAGAAATATCCTATAACTTTTATAAATAATTTCTAGAGCCGTTGTCAATCTGGATGCAGCTGGCAGTGGTGGTCGAGAAATTCTTTTCCAAAGTGGTCCCAATAATCCTTGGCTGGTTGATGTAAGTTACTTCCTTAAATATCAACCTCAACTTGTTTCAGAATGGTTTTCCTCTCTAGGCCTATAAGAACAATGCTAAACATCCTTTTGCCACTACCATGGCTGAGGAAATCTTTCAAACGGGTTTACTACCTTCGGATACGGACTTTACCATATTTACCAAATATGGAAACCTCATTGGTATGTTCATGGTCTATTTATTTTGACAAGGAATTAAGTACTTTACCGATTTGTCCATATTATGCCAGGATTGGACATGGCCCAGTGCATCAATGGATTCCTTTACCACACCAAATACGATCGCTATGACGCCATACCCCGCAATGCTTATCAAAACACTGGTGACAACGTATTAAGCCTGGTGAGGGCCTTGTCCAATGCCACACAATTGCATAATCCTTCGGTGAGTTGCTCGTCTATTGGCACATAACTGTCTCTAAATGATGATTCCTGATTCCAGGCCTATGCAAATGGTCATGCAGTATTCTTTGACTTCCTTGGTTTGTATTTCGTTAGCTATTCGGCTACAACTGGTGTTTATCTCAACTACATTGTGGCTGCTTCAAGTCTGTTGTTAGTTTTCATATCCTTGTGGCGCATAGCTGCTGTGTCACATATAAGCACCTGTAGTGTGTCTAGCTGGTTTATCCTGATCTTGATCTTGCAAATTATTGCCTTTGTTTTGGGTGTTGGGCTGCCCGTTGTGGTGGCCTATGTAATGGACATGTATGGTCTGTCATTAACATACTTTAGCACACCAGCCTTACTGATTGGCTTGTATGTGTGTCCAAGTCTGTTGGGATTAAGTTTGCCTACATTCATCTACTTCAAACTGCAACGAAATGTACGTTTTTAATACAGAAAACTCCAAACAATCTAATCACTTAAATTGTTACGATTTTCAGGACAAGATTTCGTTCGGCCATCACTTGCAATTGGCCCTACACGGTCATGCTGTTGTATTGGCTCTTGTGGGCATTGCCTTGACTGTTTATGGACTACGCTCTGCTTATGTGATTACCTGGACTCTAATATTCTATGTCATTCCATTGGCTTTGAATTTGCTAACAACTCTGCACGATCGTGGCTACTCTTGGAGTGGATTACTTAAGGCCATACAGATTGTGCCCTTCCTGTACAACAGCTATCTCTTCTACACTTTCCTGACCTTGATGGTTTCCATGATGGGACGTTTTGGCAGGTTAGTTCTATTTTACAGGTATTTCTTGTACATCTAAATTAACCATTATTTATCTTTTCAGGGGTACCAATCCCGATTTGATTGTTTCTGCTCTGACTGCCTTAGGAACAGTTTTAGCTCTAGGTTTCTTGGTAAGCTCCCAAGTTATTCTAATGAAGAATAGATCAACAATTCGTTTGTTTGCTTTTTATTCTCAGCTGCCACTCATCAATATGTTCCGTCGTCCCAGCTTTGTTCTTCTCATTTTGTTGGCTGTGAGCGGCTTGACTATATACACTGCCACCTCGACTCAGATTGGTTTCCCATACCGCCCTAAAACCAATGTGGAACGCATTCCCTTTTTGGTATATATAAAAATTTAATTAAACATTATCTCTTTTCCCTGCTAATTTATTTTATTATTTCAGCATGTTCGTCGCATTTTCCATGAATATGATGGAACCGTGAGCAAAGACGAGTCCGGCTATCTCTTCAATTTCCAAGATCGTCGTGGAGCTGCTCCTCTCAAGGCTTACAAAGTGAATCTTACTGGCCTAGTTAGCATTGAGTCTGATTGCAATACATATATGTTCTGTGGTTATCCTCTCTATGATCATCGCTGGGTTAAGAATCGCTTGAAGGGCATGTGGTTGCCCAGAGAGGAGCCTATTACAACACCGGGATCGCCCGACTTGGAGTTAGTTAGCAAAACGATTTTATCCGATAATACGACGGTGCGTCTGGAATACAGTCTAACGGGTCCCGATCATATGAGCTTGTTTATCCAACCCTACGAGGATGTCGTTATTAGCAATTGGTCATTCCTCACTAGCTATATTCAAGCACCTGGATCGACGAGCACTTATCCTCCACCCTATCATATTTATTTCACTTACGGCAAAGACAAATCTCCACTGGAATTCTTTATCGAACTTACTGTGAGTACTAGCTCACCCTTTTGAAAATATCGAATAATATTTTTAACGATTTCTTCATACAATACATAGAAACCCGATGGCGATTTCGATGTACCTCTGCTGCAATTGGGCGTATCGGGTCATTATATATCCAGTCCGGGCGATGACCTTGGTGTGAAATTTGTGAAAACTATACCGCCTTTTGCAGTGACTGTCGATTGGCCAGCCACATATCATCGTTATATTTTCTAAAAAAAAAAAAAAAACAAGAAAAGAAATATATTTAACAAAAGCATACTTCAAAAAACACGTATTCTCCCACATGTTCTTTCTTCTTGATATGGTTATAAAGGAACCCCCCTCCCAAACCAGACATCAGCAAATAAGCTGGCAACAAGTTTAGTCAAATTAAGGAGCGGCAAAAACAAAAAAAAAGCAACAAAAAATAGAAAAAAAAAAGGTACGTGCGTCCATCATAAATGGATCATAAATCTATTGAAACCGAGGGCTGATCAAAGATATCGTTTAAGTAGTTCGAACTGAGATCGAGTAAAATTATCGCTGATAATACCGATTCGTTTTCAGTCTACCCTCGTTTTGGAAGGTGATAGCCAAATTTTGGCTCTAATTGTTTGATTATTGCACTCACTTTAGCGATTATGCTCTTAAGTACTCTGGAATCAGGAATCATAAATGAGACCCTAACTGATTATAATTCAAATGTGTATTCTCTGATAAGTAGTGAATTATGGCCAAATTTTATATAAAAGGAACTGAATTTGTATGACGGCTAAGTAGTTCTACCAGAGGAAAGATCGTGTAAGGGTCGATTACAATGGGCGACAAGGACAAACTTGTAAGGATAAGCAGATTTGAAATCGAATCAATTTACTAAACCAAAATTTTCAACAGATTAACGATGAAAGCATCGAGGAAGGGTCGACGACATCGATTACCAAAAAAGTGGCTAAGGTAGTGGTCAAGTCGCAACTTCCTTGGTATTTCGGTACAGGCTCCCTGCTGTTCTGGGGCCTCTTGTTCTTTTCTATTGTGATACCACTATTCTACCGCCTGCCCACTCCTTTGACCATCAATGACTCAAACAAGGGTGTCTTTATTGCTGAACGAGCCTACAATACCCTTTCTGGCTTAGCCAGTATTGGTACAAAAGTGGTTGGTAGCCAAGGAAATGAGGTAGATACCGTGCAGTACCTGTTAAACCAGTTGGCCATTATCAAAGAGGAAATTTTGGAGGACTTCTTTGATTTGGAAATTGATATACAAAGACCGACGGGAAGCTACATTTGGAGCCTTATGACCAATCATTATCATAACATACAGAACATTGTTATCAAACTAAGTCCCAAGAACTCGACTAGTGAAACCTATCTTTTGGTCAACAGCCATTTTGATTCCAAACCCACTAGTCCCTCGGTGGGAGATGCTGGTCATATGATCGTTTCGGTTCTGGAGGTCCTAAGAGTTATTGGTTCGACAAGACAGACATTCACTCATCCTATCGTTTTCCTGCTGAACGGAGCGGAGGAGAACCCATTGCAGGGTTCGCATGGATTTATTACCCAGCACAAGTGGGCACCTTTCTGCAAGTAAGTTTTTCTACCAATCCACTGGAGAATGTTGTTATAGTTCATTATATTTTTAGAGCCGTCATCAATTTGGATGCAGCTGGTAGTGGTGGTCGCGAAATTCTTTTCCAAAGTGGTCCTGATAGTTCTTGGCTGACTGAAGTGTGTAAATTTTAGCAACTGCAAATGCCCGTTTACCTTATTTTCATTGTATCTTCCTAGTACTACAAAAAAAATGCAAAACATCCATTTGGTACATCTATGGCTGAGGAACTTTTCCAGACTGGTTTGCTACCCTCCGATACCGACTTTGGCATCTTCAATACTTACGGGGGACTGTCTGGTAAATTTATTATTTTCTCATTTTTGTGAATTCGGAAATGAACTAAAGCAATTGGTAATTATTTTAGGTTTCGATATTGCCCAGGTTATCAATGGTTATGTTTACCACACCCTAAACGATCGCATTGATGTGATTCCTCTAGGAGCTCTACAAAACACCGGTGACAATCTGCTCGGCTTAGTCCGTGCCCTTTCCAATGCCACAGAACTGTTTGATCCGGAGGTAAGTATTTCTCATGAATCAAGAAAAATTTCAACTAATACTCAACTAAACCTCACGTCAGGCCTATGAAACTGGACACGCTATTTTCTTCGATGTTCTCGGATTGTACCTTGTGACCTACTCGGCTGCCAATGCAGTCTATTTCAATTATGCCGTAGCTGGAGCTACTATCCTCCTTGTCTTCCTTTCTCTGTGGCGCATTGCTGTCAAATCAAATATCACCCTGGAGACTGCCTTGCTGTGGGGTATCGTGGTGCTGGTTTTACAAGTCATAGGATTTGTCCTTGGAGTGGCTTTGCCCATTGTTGTCGCCTACGTCATGGACAAATATGGCCTATCCCTTTCGTATTTCAGCCATCCCATCCTACTGATTGGTCTTTATGTGTGTCCCAGTCTTCTTGGATTAAGTTTGCCCGCCTACATTTACTTCAAACTGCAGCGTAATGTAAGTCATTCTGAATTTCATAATGTATTTCGAGACTGACAGTTTTTTCCCTATTTTAGCCCAAAATTTCCTATCCATCTCAAATTCAACTGGCTCTTCATGGCTACGCTGTTGTACTAGCCGTTCTGGCCATTGCTCTCAATTACTATGGACTCCGTACTACTTATGTTTTCACGTGGACTCTGATCTTCTATGTCATTCCATTGGCATTGAATCTACTGCTTACCTTGCAAGATCGCGGCTACGCCTGGACTGCACTGCTTAAGATCGCCCAAGTTTTCCCCTTCTTGTACAACAGCTACCTGTTCTACACATTCATTACTGCACTGACTCCAATGATGGGTCGCTATGGCGCCTCAACCAATCCAGATCTAATCGTTTCGGCACTGACTGCCTTGGGAGCCCTTCTTAGTTTGGGTTTCCTGGTAAGTTTAACAATTGATTACCCTAGTAGGAAGCATAACTAGTTTAGATTCTATGATAGATTCTCCTTGTCAACATTTACCGTCGTCCCAGTCTGGTGTTCTTGGTTCTATTGGCAATTACCGGTGTGACGATTTACGCGGCTACTTCCACTCAAGTTGGTTTCCCCTATCGTGCTAAGACCAACGTGCAACGTGTGCCTTATCTGGTGAGAATTCAATTAATACACTTGCATATGGAAATGTTTTTATTTTATATACCTTTCATACTTTCAGCAAGTGCGCCGTACTTTCTACGAATATGACGGCACTGTTAGCAAAGATGAGTCCGGCTATGTTTTCAATTTCCAAGATCGTCGTAAACAGGCTCCTTTGGAGGACTATGTCAATCTTACTGGACTCATTAGCCTGGTAGACGATTGTGATAAATACATGTTCTGTGGTGTTCCCCTATTCGATAGCCGCTGGGTTAAGGCCAAAGCAGAGGCCATGTGGCTGCCTCGTGAAGAACCAATCAACCCGCCATCAATACCAACTCTCGATCTTCTGAATAAAACTGTGTTGACAGATAGTACGACGTTGTACCTGGAATTCAATCTAACCGGCCCCGATCATATGAGTATCTTCCTTCAACCCTATGAGGATGTGACAATAAGCAATTGGACGTTTGCCCACACAATGCTGGAAAATTCTACCACATATCCTACTCCGTATCATGTCTATCACTCATATGGTATAAATGATGGTCCATTAAATTTCTTCCTACAATTGGAGAAACCAGATGGTGACTTTGATGTCCCACTTCTTCAAGTAGGAATTTCAGGACACTTCATTGGCAATGAGGGCGACCAGCAGGCCATCGAGTTTGCAGACTCATTCCCACCGTTCTCGGGTTTGGTACAATGGCCAGCCTCCTATCATCGTTACATTTACTAAAACAATTCCTATAAAATAAATGTTTTTCAATACACAACTTATCTACTACTACTACTATAGAATTTTAGCTATCTTACTTACTCTTTTAGCCACACTTAGCAATACAATATGCCAATTATCGTTAATGTACAATGGATGCGTTCTCGTCTTTATAGTAGAAAAATATTATTAAAATATATATACTTTATATGGTCGGAGTTGCTTCCTATGCGTTGCACACTTCTGACGAAAAGTAATATACCCTATTTGCAAGGGTATACAAATATTAACCAACAAACCTTCGTTTCCCGATGGTTCCTTCACTTGGTACATAATTTACCGAATTCTGGCTGATGCCTCTCTTTTCGCAATTGCTGGACTAATATAAAGGTTATATTCCTTATGGTGTGTACGACCTCACTTTTAACACGTGAGCTAAATTGAGGCAGAGTTAGATAGTTCCCAAGAGAATAAGCATAGACATTGTTGGGTCAGAGATATTCCCTTGACAACTATTTTACTACCTAATCAAAATTATTCATCTACTACGTTTTAAACAAATCATTCGATATTGATAAGCGGACAGGCATCAGCTGGCAACAAGTTTAGTCAAATTTTGATGACGCCACAATAAAGATAATTTATTAAAAATTCATAAATCTAACCAGTTCAAAGTTGGTATACTCTATAAGCTGTAATTTCAAGATCAATGAGAACGAAAATTCGACAGAATAGGGATTATTTATGGTCGATCGAGAGAGTCCGTCGGGTTTGGATAGCCCCGAAATGTCATTATTTCGAATAATTTTTCACATCTTTCGTGATGGTGACAAAAGACCTCGAAGACTTAGAGGAGGTAGTGAAAAAATCCATCCATACTTCTAGAGCAACCTAACGCTTTCAGGACCCAATCAAGATGGTCTGGGATAGTCTGGGCGGACCACATGAAATAATCTTGATCTTTCTACGAATGCTTATTACAAGGTTATAACAAACCTAAATTTTAATTCCGTTTATTGAAAACTCTTCAACAAACAAATGTACCCCTTTTAAAGAGAGCAAATAAAGAAAAGTACCACAGGCTATGATAAATCAATCATAAATCTATAAACGACGCGGGTTGATCTAAGACATTATATAAGTAATTATAAATAAGTAATTGATTTCAAATTCTTGTCTTCTACCAATGAGCCATTAGCTTCAGACTTCCCTCGTTAGGTAGCCCAATACATATTTACTATAATTGATACTAATCGTATTTTAGCGCACATTTAAGGAACATTTTCTCAAGTACTTTAGACGTAGATGTCATAAATAAGCTCCAACTGATTATAATCATAATTATATGTATATATATGTAGGTCTAATATAAATTATCAGACAGTACGGCTGATAAGTATCAAATTATAGTCAAATTTTGTATAAAAAGAACCAAATTTCTTTGAGGGCCAAGTAGTTCTACCAGAGGAAAGATCGTGTAAGGGTCGATTACAATGGGCGACAAGGACAAACTTGTGAGGATAAGCAGATTTGAAATCAAATCAATTTACTAAACCAAAATTTTCAACAGATTAACGATGAAAGCATCGAGGAAGGCTCGACGATCTCGATTTCCAAAAAAGTGGCTAAGGTAGTGGTCAAGTCGCAACTTCCTTGGTATTTCGGTACAGGCTCCCTGCTGTTCTGGGGCCTCTTGTTCTTTTCTATTGTGATACCACTATTCTACCGCCTGCCCACTCCTTTGACCATCAATGACTCAAACAAGGGTGTCTTTATTGCTGAAAGAGCCTACAATACCCTTTCTGGCTTTGCCAGTATTGGTACAAAAGTGGTTGGTAGTCAAGGAAACGAGGTAGATACCGTGCAGTACCTGTTAAACCAGTTGGCTATAATCAAGGAGGAAATTTTGGATGACTTCTTTGATTTTGAAATTGAAGTACAGAAACCGACAGGAGAATATATTTACATGACAATTGTGAATCGGTATCAGAGTATTCAGAATATCGTTGTTAAACTGAGTCCCAAGAATTCGACTAGTGAAACCTATCTCTTAGTCAACAGTCATTTTGATTCTCAGCCAACGAGTCCTTCCGTAGGAGACGCTGGCCATATGATTGTATCGATTCTAGAAGTCCTAAGAGTTATTGGTTCGACAAGACAGACATTCACTCATCCTATCGTTTTCCTGCTGAACGGAGCCGAGGAGAACCCATTGCAGGGTTCGCATGGATTTATTACCCAACACAAGTGGGCACCTTTCTGCAAGTAAGTTTTTCAACCAATTCGTTGGATTTTCCAATTCGTATAATTCTATATATTTGCAGAGCCGTCATTAACTTGGATGCAGCTGGTAGTGGTGGTCGCGAAATCCTCTTTCAGACAGGTCCTGACAGTCCTTGGTTAGTTGATGTAAGTAACTTCTTCATACTATCAATGGCCGTTTACAAAATTCTAATTTTGCTTTTCTAGTACTATAAAAAAAATGCTAAATATCCATTTGCCACTACTATGGCAGAAGAACTGTTCCAGACTGGTTTGCTACCCTCTGATACCGACTTTCAAATCTTTAACGCTTATGGCTCTCTAGTTGGTAAATTTATTACAGTTTAGTTATAATTTAGATAAGAACCAATACGATTGTTCTTCTAGGTTTCGATATTGCCCAGGTTATCAATGGTTATGTTTACCACACCCTAAACGATCGCATTGATGTGATTCCTCTAGGAGCTCTACAAAACACCGGTGACAATCTGCTTGGCTTAGTCCGTGCCCTTTCCAATGCCACAGAACTGTTTGATACTGAGGTATGAATTTCTCATAAATCAAAAATAATCTCAACCAATTCTAATGATATTCTCATGTCAGGCCTATGAAACTGGACACGCTATTTTCTTTGATGTCCTCGGACTGTTTTTCGTGACCTACTCGGCTACCAATGCTGTCTATTTCAATTATGCCGTAGCTGGAGCTACTATCCTCCTTGTCTTCCTTTCTCTGTGGCGCATTGCTGTCAAATCAAATATCACCCTGGAGACTGCCCTGCTGTGGGGTATCGTGGTGCTGGTTATACAAGTCATAGGATTTGTCCTTGGAGTGGCTCTGCCCATTGTGGTGGCCTACGTCATGGACAAATATGGCCTATCCCTTTCGTACTTCAGCCATCCCATCCTAATGATTGGTCTTTATGTGTGCCCCAGTCTTCTTGGACTAAGTTTGCCCGCCTACATTTACTTCAAACTGCAGCGTAATGTAAGTCATTCTGAAATTCACAATGTATTTCGAGACTTTGACAATTTTGTCCCTATTTTAGCCCAAAATTTCCTATCCATCTCAAATTCAACTGGCTCTTCATGGCTACGCTGTTGTACTAGCCGTTCTGGCCATTGCTCTCAATTACTATGGACTGCGTACTACTTATGTTTTCACGTGGACTCTGATCTTCTATGTCATTCCATTGGCATTGAATCTACTGCTTACCTTGCAAGATCGCGGCTACGCCTGGACTGCACTGCTTAAGATCGCCCAAGTCTTCCCCTTCTTGTACAACAGCTACCTGTTCTACACATTCATTACTGCACTGACTCCAATGATGGGTCGCTATGGCGCCTCGACTAACCCAGATCTTTTTGTTTCTGTACTGGCTTCCTTGGGATCCTTGCTTAGTTTGGGTTTCCTAGTAAGTTCATCAATCGAGTGCGGTAATTGGAAGCAGAAATAATTTAAATTCAATGATAGATTCTCCTTGTCAACATTTACCGTCGTCCCAGCCTGGTGTTCTTGGTTCTATTGGCAATTACCGGTGTGACGATTTACGCGGCTACTTCCACTCAAGTTGGTTTCCCCTATCGTGCTAAGACCAACGTGCAACGTGTGCCTTATCTGGTGAGAATTCAATGAATACATTTGGACATGGAAATTTTATTTTATTTTATATACTTTTCATACTTTCAGCAAGTGCGCCGTACTTTCTACGAATATGACGGCACTGTTAGCAAAGATGAGTCCGGCTATCTTTTCAATTTCCAAGATCGTCGTAAGCAGGCTCCTTTTGAGGACTATGTCAATCTCACTGGAATCGTTAGCCTGCAATCCGACTGTGATAAATACATGTTTTGTGGTGTTCCACTATACGACGACCGATGGTATAGTAGACGCCTGCAAGCTATGTGGTTGCCCCGCGAGGAACCAATCAATCCGCCATCCATACCAAGCCTGGAGCTCCTGAGTAAGACAGTTTTGTCCGACAATACGACAGTCCGTTTGGAATTCAATCTAACTGGTCCAGATCATATAAGTGTGTTTGTCCAACCCTATGAAGATGTGGCAATCGGAAATTGGTCCTTTATCCGCACAATGCTGGACGATCCTACCACATATCCTGCTCCTTATCACATTTACTCATCATACGGTTCAAACGATGCTCCATTGAATTTCTTCCTAGAACTGGAGAAACCAGATGGTGATTTTGATGTCCCACTCCTCCAGTTGGGAATTTCAGGACACTTCATTGGCAATGAGGGCGACGAGCAGGCCATCGAGTTTGCAGACTCATTTCCACCGTTTTCGGCTTTGGTAGAATGGCCAGCCTCCTATCATCGTTACATTTACTAAAATAATATCCATGAAATACACAAAATATAAAGTCAAAACAAATTTTGTTTTACGATCTAAAATCGTCGATGAACGCTTTCGCGCGTAACGAATTGTGCGATTTTGATTATTCTGTCTCCTTTTATGTTTATTTTGCTTTTAAATGTAGTCAGTAATTAAACAGTCATTATTTTGATACACATATTATATAAAGAGAAATTCAGATAGACGAGAAAATGTCATATTTAATTCCTTGAATCATGTCATATTGGAAGGCTGGCACCACGTTCTTAATTTTATGCTGTATTACAGTCGTAAGTGTTGTGCTTTACGGATATTTAAAGTAAGCCGGTGTAAACTGGATTTTTCCGAATTTTTCTAGGGTTTTACCAATGATGTGTATATAAAAATCAAAAAAATTGAGTGTACCGCAAATGAGAGACACATTGAAAATGTAACGTGTACTTTAAAGCCCATAAACTGGACTCGATCCGTATTGAATATGGATTGTGATATTATTGGAAGTCTTGAAAATGTGAGCGTAAGTCTCTAAATAGTAACTATAATATGACTTGAAAATAATATTGCTGCTCTCTATAAAATTTAGATGCGCATCGACCTGTTTTATAGGGATTTTATGCATCTGTATAAACCATTTGGATTACATCTTGAATATAATGTTTGTCGACTCATTGGCAGTGGAAAACCCTTAAATTTTTTGGAAAGATATTCCTTACTACATTTTTTGAGTCTAACAAATGTAAATCACAGCTGTCCTTATATGGTAACATTATGTCAAAACTAATCTAAATGAATTTTAACAATTTTTCTTTCTCCTTTGACTTAGGGTCATATATATGCTCGAAATTTTTATTTGGATGATTTGACGTTGCCACATATTCCATTGCAGGAATACAAAATTTCATTTAATTTTACGGACCTTAATCCTATGCGTTTTTTAGGAGCTTTAGTGCTTCATTTTGAAGTGTGCGAGGATTATTATGGCAACCGAAAAAGAGTTAAGCCAAAACCCGGAAGTCAAAAGTTTGTGATCAATGGGTATATATAATATAAATTAAGTAATCGAACAATTAGAACTAAATTGGATTTTTTTAGACTAAGTTTCTTTTAATAATAATTGTAATTAAGAGCAAATACTGTATTAAACTCAATTTAAAATGACTTGCGGCTATTAAAATATCTCTAAGTATCATCATTTGCCAGTTCCGGTTCTATATGGAAACATTAACCAAAACAAACGATTTTGGAATATATTTTGGTAATTTGTTGCAAAACAAACTACCGAATTATGCACAAATGTTTCGGATATGACGTCAGCTTCCCCGGCTACCATGTAACTTGATCTTGAATGTTAATATCTAAAGTGGGATCGAAAAATAAATGTTAAATGGGATAATGGCTGAAGAAGAATCCAACACGATACATAAAATCTGTATAAATGCTAATTAACTACTTACAATTAACAAAATTGACTGATTTTAACACAAAAATCAATTTAGTTTACTTTAGATGCTTTATGTTGTTCTTTTATTCTCTTTTACTTCCATTTACAATTTTTAGAATGTTTATATATGAGTGGAGTGTACATATAACAGACATATGTATATACATATACGCATAAAATGGAATGCATTTTTGCAACGAATACACATGCTTAAATGTATGTATATTCAACCGTTTTATTTTAAAACACTTGCACTCGATAGCTTTTCGCCGATAAATCATCGAACAATCATCGAACCATTAAAAAGCGCGGAACCTGTGACTCGATTGATTTTCATCGGCTGCTTACACATCTCTATTATTTTACCACAGCCACGGCGTCTGAGAATTTTTTTAATAAACAATTTGTAGACTTAGAAAAACTTTTTAAAAATGTCCTTTGATGCTATACCAAAGGATCTAAGAGGCCTGCGTGCCTGTCTAGTTTGCTCTTTGATAAAGGTAAGTCGAAACATTTAATGTTTACCTTAGATTTGGATGACCATGTTTCCATGTTGCTTTCTCATGTGTCCCTCTTAGAGTTTTGATCAATTTGAGACAGATGGCTGTGAGAATTGTGAGGAATTCTTAAGGATGAAAAACAACAAGGACAATGTGTACGATCATACCAGCAACAATTTTGACGGCATTATAGCCTTAACAACGCCCAGCGATTCCTGGGTTGCCAAGTGGCAAAGATTAAGTAAGTCCTGAAAAATATAGAACTGATCATTGATTACAACAATTTTTCGCTTTCCAGCGCGCTTCACTAGGGGAATTTATGCTATATCTGTCTCAGGAACTCTGCCTCAATCCACGCTTAGGGATATGAAGAATCGGGGCATTGTCTACAAGTCGCGGGACAGAAGTCAACGATAGATAGGCCAAGAAATTCAATACAAAAAGTTTTATTTTTAGTTCAGTTTCATAACGTCAACCAATAGGGAATAAAATACATTTTAAGTACAAATGCAAACACAAAAAAAAAAAAATACCAAACATAAGATACTTTAATTCTTAAGAGAACTAACCCTTAGACCCTCGCCACCAGCTGTTGTTACGTGGATACCAAAGCCCGCTGCCTCCAGTTCCTCTTTAAGTTTCCAGTAGACCTCATTACCCTGATAATTTTCAGGCAGCAATACAATAGCGTAACCTCCAGCTCCAGCTCCCGTCAACTTTGAGAAGAATCCCCGCTTGAAGGCAATGGTGAAGATTTGTTCCAGTTTGGGATGTGACACTCCAATCGCCTTGAGTAAGTCATTGTTTATTTGAAAGAGCCGCTCAAGTTGCTCGAATTTTGAACTGTCGTCCTGCTCGTTGCCAAAACTCTCGTAAAGAGGAATGGCAGCTTTCACCAACTCCTCGCATGCTTGCCAAATGGCGTCAATTAGTTGAGGAAATGCATCGCGAAGATGACGAACTTTGGCCACAATATCAGCTGTACTGCGACTGACGCGACTATCCACCAAAAGGATATTCAGCGGCTTATGTATGCTCAACGATTCAAAACCCTGACCCTTAACGAATCGCACAATGCCGCCATAAGTGCAGACTGTATTATCCACTCCTGAGGGTGTGCCGTGATTAACCCGCTCCGATTCGTATGCCCAGTGGGAAATCAAAGCCAGATTTTCCTGTTCCAGGTAAGTCTCACAATCAAAGTGGCCCGTGAAGATAAGAAATGCTGTCGCCAGTGCAGCCCCATAGGACGCAGAACTACCCAAGCCGGCGCCCACATTCAGTTCACTCTCTACATGAACTTGGAACCCAGTTTTCAGAGTCAGCTCATCCTCTCCGGGAGCGGAAAGCACTGCTCCGGCTAATAAATAGTATATCGAAATAAAAGCCCTCTGTGTCGATGCCTTTAGGGCGGGAACGCCATTGTTACTCCGCTCAAGCTGCTTGTCTATCTCTCCGCGCACCTCCTCCAATAGTTTGGCGGTGCTTCCTTTCGGATTTTGGCTACGAAAATTGGTAAGGAATGTATTGAAGTCACTTAACTGAATCTCCAAAGTACAATTCAGTGCCTCCAATTGAAAACTGGCCACCTGACTGTCCGATTGCTGTCGGAATTGAAGTTTTGTTCCCAATCCAACAACAGCGGCCAGAGCGGGACGCTGATAGACAACTGCATGCTCACCATGGAGTATAACCTTGCCCGGAGAATGGACCTGGAACTGAAGCATTTTGTGTGTATTGTTTGAAGAAAAACTAAAACTTTGTAGTTGTCGCTCTTATCGCTCAAAATTTGAAATTCAAATTAGATCCGATCGCCTTTTGTTTCTTTTCAAAGCGTACAAATTGCTTCCAGTGTCGAGTACTAAAATGTCAATTGCATATGTATATATGTATGTTTTTTTTCTTTCTTAATTTTTATTGTTTTTTATGTAATTGGCGTAAACTCCAAATTCCGTTTCCTGCTTCGCTTCCCTTCCTCACCGTGGCGTTGCGTTGCCTTTCACTTTCTTTGTTCGACTGTATTTTTTTTTTTTTTGATTTTCAAGTTTCAGCAACAGGTTCCCATCTACGGTTGTTATTGTTGTTGTTGTTGTTGTTGCACTTTCTCCCACTCTTCAGGGGTGTACGATTTTTGGGAGAACGCGTGTATTTCTTTAAGTTCCTCGGCCAGAGTGCTATTCACAAGTCGATGTTTTTGCAATAGAGTCTTGTTTTTAAATGCATCTGATACAATTACAACGCTAAATTTTCCGCCACAACCATCGGATTCGTCGGTTACTTGAACGTGTTGAGCTTGAAGCTGCTCTTTTAACTTATCCTCCAAGTACTTCGCTGTGTATTTACTCATTTTCGTTTTTTTTTTCCAAACGTGTGTGCGGGGGGTACAAGTCGTGAGCTAGCGATGGAACCGGGTCGATTGCTTGGTAGTGCCATGAGAGATGACACCGTCGGGCAGAGCTCCCGAATTTGTAGTCGGGCTAATATTCAAATGTTAGTCAGTTTGTTCTATATTAAATATTTACGGATGTTTTTTTTTTTATTGAAAACCAACTTAAATATTTATCTCTGGCCTTAAGTTTTCCATTATTATTTATATATTTATTTTTTCCGATATCAGACTGCTGCAGCCCTGGCATACACATACCCATCTCTATTAGAAGAAAACATTTGCTAAAAGAAAGCGCCAAAATTTTTCGTTTTTTATTAGAATTAAGTAAAGTTTTTAATGCCACAACGTAAATAATAAAAAGAGAGCATTATATTTAGCACAGCGGACATCAGTGGTAGTCCTTTTATAGATACAAACAGACGAAATCATGTCATTCTTTGGTAACAACACGCAACTCGGATCCACGAGCACGCCTGTTAAACGTAAGTTTTTTTTAGTATCCCAAAAAGGATTAGGCAATCTTCTCCAGGTATTTTAGCGGCGTTGTTGTGCCACTTGGCAGAGGTGTAAGTAGCTTCTGGACATCGTTAATGCTGTCGATTCGGATTTCCTTTGGATTGAGGCTTTGCGGATATGGATTAGGATTAGAACTATCGTTTGATAATTGACATGACCCTTACCCCTTTTGATGGATGATGAAAATCAAATAAGCCACCGCAGACAATACCAGAATAAGTAGAATTAGTAAAATTAAAGCCATTGCCGACGGTTGATCCGCTGTCGATGGTTGACCAAAGAGAACTAAGATGGGAGATAAGAGAAGAGAAGCGGATGCCAAACATTTATTTCAAGCGACCTAAATTTGTAATTTATTTTCTTATCGCTTCCCCAAATAGCTGGCGGCATGTTCGGTCAAGCCCAGCCGGCGCCCGCCTTTGGAACTCCAGCAGCAGCTGCACCGGCATTTGGCGCTCCAGCAGGTGCTGCACCCGCCTTTGGTTCTACACCTGCAGCTGCTCCCGTCTTTGGTACACCAGCTGCCACAGCAGCGGCTCCAGCTTTTGGGACCGGTTCAGCTTTCGTTGGCTTTGGTAATACCTCTACAAACGTAGCCACTTCCACTGCACCGCTGGGAACTATTGGCGGTGGTGGTGCATTTGGTGGCTTCGGTACCACCCCGGCAACAAGTCAGCCAAGTTTATTTGGCACAGCAGCACCACCAGCATTCAGTGGATTTGGCCAGCAGGCTACAGCTGCAAGTTCAGCTCCAACAGCCTTTGGAGGATTTGGTGCTACAACCACAACAACAGCCGCCCCGGCATTTGGAGGCTTTGGAGCAGCGACAGCCACTAGTAATCAGCCAACCGGTTTCGGTAGCAGTGTTTTTGGCTCCAGTGAGTTCCACTTAAACGCCTAAATGCCATTTCATCCAAACCAATTCCATTATCATTTCACAGATTTCGGCAAGCCGGCTACTACAACTGTCACACCCGGCTTTGGTGGGTTCGGTGGGACGAATTTCATGCTTGGACAGCCTCAACAGCAACCTGCTCCAATTTCGGCAGATGAAGCGTTTGCCCAATCTATATTAAATGTTTCTATATTTGGTGATGAGCGGGATAATATTGTGGCCAAATGGAATTATCTGCAAGCAATGTGGGGAACTGGCAAGCTGTTCTACTCCCAAAGCGCCGCCCCTGTCAATATTAGTCAAGAAAATTATCTCTGCCGATTCAAGGCAATTGGATATAGTCGAATGCCCGGCAAGGATAACAAATTGGGTCTGGTGGCCCTTAATTTTGCCAGAGAACTATCGGCTGTTAGGTATGTTTCGACTTTTATTCACATCCTTTCCCAATTAATTGGGCAATTTATTATATTCCACACAGAACCCAAGAACAACAAGTCGTTCAGACTCTGCACACTCTGTTTGGCAGCAAACCGAACATGTTGGTCCATATTGATAGCATTAAGGAACTGGATAATAAGAAATGCCAAATGGTCATCTATGTGGAGGAGAAATCACAACAAATTGGTTCAGCCCAAATCGATAGCAAACGGATACTGGCCACCGAATTGACGACATATTTAAATCAAGCTACGATTAAACCTCAACTCAATCAATTGGGTATTGTAGAAGTATTGGCTCTGGTGCTTCCCGATGAGGATCAGTTGAAAGAGTATCAAGAGAATCCGCCGCGTGGTGTAGATCCAAGAATGTGGCGTCAGGCTAATTTGGATAATCCAGACGCTAGTAAATTCATCCCAGTTCCCATGATTGGTTTCGGTGATCTAAAGTGGCGTGTGAAATGGCAAGAACAGGAAACCGACACACATGCCCTCTACATGAAGAAAGTGGAGAGTGAACTGACCGAGTTAAGGCAACGCCATGCCTCAGCTACGGCCAAGATTTTAGAGCACAAACGTAAATTAGCGGAGCTTAGTCATCGCATACTAAGGGTAAGAGATATTAATTATTCTCCTGATAGAAATGAATGCTAAACAACTCCACCACCCCCTTAATTATAGATTATAGTCAAACAGGAGTGCACCCGCAAGGTGGGCACTTCTCTAACACCCGAGGAAGAGGAATTGCGCACTAAGCTTCAGAACATGCAGGCCGTTGTATCGGCTCCCACCCAATTCAAGGGACGTCTTAGTGAATTGCTCTCCCAAATGCGAATGCAACGCAATCAATTCGCTGGCAATGGAGCAGCAGCCGGATATACCATCGACACGGAAGCCGAGGATGAAATGAAAGCATTTTTAACCATGCAACAGAGAGCCATGGAAGTGCTTAGTGAAACTGTTAACAAAGATTTAAAATCTCTTGATGTAATCATAAAGGGATTGCCTGACCTAAGGCAGGGCTAAAGGATGGTCGAAAGGGTTGCGTGATACGAAATAAAGTCAAGTCAATGAACAAGTTTTCTGGTCGTTACACTTTTTTCTCTCACTCTCTCGATCGATCGCGTTAATTTCCTGTAGCTTTGAACTTGCACTTTTACGGCTATGGGGACAATCGAAACGGGTTCACATCATACAACTGACAAACAAACAAACAATTCAGCATCATCATCATTATTATATATGTCCCGCAATGCGGCGGAAATAATTGTATTTAAGTGTAAGAGCGTAGCGTTTGGAAGGGGGCCACCGCATCTTATTCATACTTTATAATGAAGCATTACCATTTGAAGATTATTAAAAGACTTTTTGTAGGCCAATCCCCCTTGTTGGTTAATATTAGCTGCGCTCCTTGCGGTTAGTTCAATGACCGAGGTTAATTGCCTCCTCTTTGGGCCCGCACCACCAAAAGGGGGCTACTGCTTATGCTCTGTTTGCCAAACGGCCGACTTTTCTATTGGAAATTGAACAATTTTCCCAACATTTCAAATTGCCTCTTGGCCCGCGAACTCATTATGAGTGACAAACTGCCGGTGGCCAGGTTTGTTCAACTTCAACTATGGCTTGAGGTTCGAGTTTTGTCTGAGCTTGTCTTGTCTGTTACATTAACATTATTATGCCTGCATCTGCGCCACCAGTTTTTGGTAAGGAAAAACTTGTTTAACTCCAGCAGCTTCCGTTTTTTCCACAGAGATCCATGAGAGATAGAAAGAGATGGAGTCAGATGTGGAGTATAAATGATTTGGCCAAATCCATGCAGGCCTTACTATTTAGTCGAACCTCGTTGAAAGTGAATGTTGGTAACTGTAACGGATAAATGATAAAGAAACCATCAATTAGGGTGGATCTAACAACATGAATAAACTAAAACTAATGTTGATAGTGAGTGTAAAGCGAAAAGAAATTGCTCGTCCTCCTCCATAAATCTATATGTTACGCACTTCCTTACATTTCCAGTTGATGCTGGGCATATGCAGCTCCTTGGCCGCCCCCATGCGCACAGAGAGAAGTCCACGAAGTTTGCGGCATGATGATGTGCAACTATTGCATCCGCATATTATAACTATAGAACGTTTGGAGCATCTCTTAAGACAGGCAGGCGAGATCTTCGGTGCATCACCAGGAGCAGCAGGTCCTGCGGATTCGGATGGCATGGCAAGTGAAATGAATGAGCAATGGCATGTCCTTCCACAAGGGCAACAGCAACAGCCCCAGCAACGTTTATTGCCACCAACAGAGCAGCCATATAATTTCTATTTGCCTCTGTTTGAGCACATAGAACCGAAATTGGATGCCAAGAGTCGCCGCATGGAGAAATTTGCGCCACCGCCTTTGCCCTCACAGCAACCGGATACGCACAATTACTATGCGGATAAGCCAAAGAAACAACCAAAGAAATTCAAAGCCGGAGCCAAGCATATAAATCTGAATCTCAAATGGTTGAATACCTACGAAAAGGCCATGGATGGCGTCGGTATGGCAGCTGGTCCACCCAAGGCCATGTATCTGGAGCAGGATGAGCGAAATCGAATAAATTTCGATGATTCCTTTTTCGCCGTGGACATGCAGGTGAAGCCGGTGCCCGACAATGATGATCTAAACGGTGGACCGTACGAGGATGATCTGATGGCAGCACCAGCTCAATTAGCCTACAATTACAACAACAACAAGTCTGGCAAGCAACTCACATAGAAAGCAACTTATTTAATTTGTAAATGCAAAAACACACAAAAATTATATGTACATTGTATTAATCCCTGTCCAAAATTGAGTAGTAGTTCCTGGTTGATTTATTCGGCTTCTGTTTTCTTGCGCAACTCCTTGCAAAAGGATTCTGCAGCACTATCCTTGGGTAATTCAGGTTCTGAACTCTTCAATTTGGCAGCCTCCTCGGCTTCTAGTTTGGCCACACCGCTTCGTACCACGCGTTCGATGTCGTCTAGCAGGCCAGAGGCACCAAAGCGAAAACGTGATGGACGTAACCAACGCATGCCGAGAGTTTCATTGACCAGAGTCATCCAGGCGATGGCATCGCGAACTGTTCGCACACCACCGGCCGGCTTTAGGCCGACTATTTGACATGTACGGCGCTTGAACTCCTGGATGGCAAAGATCATAACCAGGCCAACGGGTAGAGTGGCATTGACTGCCTCCTTGCCAGTGGATGTCTTAATGAAATCCGCCCCAGCCAGCATGCAAACCATTGCGGCTTTGTATACCTGCACGAGAAATGGTCAATTAATATTTCTTCCTCTGAACCATTCAATTGTGTCTTACATTCTCCATGGTTCCAAGTTCTCCAATGGCCAGAATAGTCTTTAAGTGTGCTCTCTCTCCGCAAGCGCTGCGCATCAGAACCACCTCATTGTACAGTGCCTCCCAATCGCCCACCAAAGCCAATTGACGATTAATTACAATATCAATTTCAGTGGCTCCGGCCAATATGGCATGGCTAATCTCTTGAAGACGTGTCTGCAAACCGTATTGTCCTGTAGGAAATCCTGTGGCCACAGCCGCAATGGCCACTTTATCGAGCATTTCATATTGCTGAAGAGCTCCGTAAGCATCTTTAACCCGGGCTGGGTACACGCACACAGCAGCCGTATGCATATCGGAGAGAAGGGCACGTTCAAAAAATTTGTCAAAGAACTGCGGTTCAAATGGATAACAAGCACGTAGACACAATCGCCGTACATTGGCAGCCGTATCATCTCCGGCCAATGTCGTCAAGTCCGTCAACATCAGAGCCCTCAATGCCCAGGCGATCTCATTGACCCCACTCACATGGCAACGCTGGGAGATGCTCAAGGCGATTTCCTCCACTTGACGCAATGATATATTGACCGTTAGAAGGGTGGGATCTGTGGGCAATGCGGCATTTTAAATTATTATCATTCATATTTTTCAATATTTACCAAATGGCAGTGTTTTGTTGACTTCCAATACTTTGACTTCCATTTTGCGACGGATGACACGATTGCGATCTTCACAATTTAAAAGAAAAACAACAAACTAACAATGTGATCTGATCTGACCACTTCTTATCAGTTGGCCACAGCTGATCGCGTAGGGTTGCCAACAGTTTAAAAAAAAAAACGTTTACAATAAATTTTTTTTTTTTTGGTCTACACATTCAAATATTGAGCAATTAATCAAAGCAAAATATTTCGATTATATTCTATATAACTTCTAGTTGGCATTCATAGATCTATTAAAACATTAAACAAAGGTTCAAATTAAATTCAAACTTTAATTACAATTCCACTAAAAATAATAATTTCTATTTCAAGAAAACCAATTACCAATTCTTTTGTTAACCCAATTATAGAAATAATGTCTCATATACATAGACATAAGTCTGCGATATTGACAGGCTATTAAAGCATTAAAACATAAATTGCCTTTAGAGAATTGATTCAATTTAAGAAGAATTTTAGTTAACCACTTTTCGTTTCACAATTTATTTCATTCAGTCTTTTTAAAAATAAAGTTCATTATTACTGTTCATTATTTTTAGATACCACTCCGCCTAATCTAATTCCTAGCTAGTCCCTTGTATGAAACCTATTAGACTAAAAATAAAAACTCGATAGTTTTAAAAATCATTAACGATAATGGAAAAGTAACCCAAAAATTTTCAAATTGCATTAAGACTTAAGAGATTTTGAACGTAAGGATATGCTGCACTGTACAGAAAATCCCTAGAAATCGTTCAAGATACAAAATTCTTTTTATACCCTGCAAAAAGGTATATCAATATTGGTCAGAAGTGTGCAAAGCATAGAAGGAAGCATCTCCTCCCATATAAAGTATATATATTCTTGATCAGCACCACGAAACGAGTTCAAATAGCCATGTCCGTCCGTCTGGATCAACTCGGATTCAGCCGGATCGGACCATTATATCATATAGCTCCCATACAAACGGAAAGTCACGAGCAGTGACTTTTCTCAATAACTTCGTAATTTTCTAAGCTAAATAACAAAATAATAGTAACTGTACAAAGATATTTAGGAATTTCTTACTTACTTCCCCTAATTTTAAAATCCGCTAATAAATGAGCCAGATAGAAAATAATATCGCGGCTAATTGTTGACGATATTTAAAACAGGGGAAAGGCAATTCCTCTAGCTGCCAAACTCATCGATCTTCAAATAGTTTAAAGAACTTTTTACCTATTCGTATATTCGTTTTAAAATTGCGACTGAACAATGTTCGACTTGGCCCCAATGTGCAGTTTTCGTGGCTCATATGGACATACATACATACATACATAGATACAAATTTGCGATGTGTGCTCTCTCTCTCTCTCTCTGTCTTTCTTAAATGTTTAAATTTCCGGAAATGGATATCCAACTCGGAAAGTATCCCACTCGGAATATACTATTGATCGGCACTACGTGCTATCTGATCGATTGGTCGAGACCCTCAACACTTGCCTTTAGCCGTATGTGCAATCGGCGACACATACATACATGCATACATACACAGCCACATGTATCTGTCAGTTCTGTTTTGATGCTCGGTGCGTTCGGTTGTGTTTTTAAAACATCATGGATCAGGCTAGGAATTTGGAATCTAGCTTAAATGAAGTAAATGGACGCATAATCAATATCGATGAAGATCGTGAACCATATACAGCACATTACAACGTGCTGCGCGACTCCCTTTATAACACAATTAAAGATAAGAATCCAATATTAAAAAAATTTATGAAAGGACATAAATTGGAAGGTATATATTAAATTTGCACTAGTATATACATATGTATGTAGGTACATATGTAAGTGTGTAAGGTAGCTAACCCAATACAGCCATGTAAAGAATATTCTTGAAGGTTTAATAGTTTTTGTTTTGTTTTGCAATTGCTTACAGTGAATGCTCCCTAATGCGGACAGCTCCCTTAAGTGGACACAATTTTTATAAGTTTCAACTATCAAATTAGTTCTCATGTCAGAAGGAAAAATCGAGAGCAAAAAGTTACAAAATACGTTTTGCAAAGACCGAAATATGTATATACATATGTATATACATATATAATTTTTTTTTCATTTTCAGAATTAAAATCTTTAGTCTTTTTGTTATTTTTTGTGAGTGGGCGTTTAGTAAAATTTAAATGACTTATTCAAAAAATATGTGACATTTGACACAGTTATTGGTACTTTAACCAGTAGCGAAAGTTAAAACTGGCATAGAAGTTCACTTTATATCTAATTTAATATTAAGCAAGAAACTTTCAAAACTTTTCAGCATTTTGATATGGTTTTTCGAAATAGTAGGCGAAGTTTCTGTTTCCCACCTTCAAGAGTTTGAGGAATTGGAAATTATGGTGTCCGTTTAAGAGAGCTTTCACTTTAGTCAGATAAAGATGTGTATCTATGTGTGTGTGTGTGTGTGTGTGTGTGTGTGTGTGTGTGTGTGTGTGTGTGTGTGTGTGTTTGTTTGTGTTTGGAAGAAATCAAGCTTACGTGGCTTGTTTATTGGCGATTTGTTTAGAAATTTGTCAAATCCAAAATCGTCAAATTCAACTTTGTTTACATTTTATTTTTTGCTGAATAAAAATTTCAATTAATTTTTTGTAAAGTACTTAAACTAAACGAATTAAGTGGCCGATACATAAGTCATTGGACTAATTGTTAGTATTTAGTTATAGGTAGCAGAAATAGTTCAACTATCTAACTGGGATTTGCTTTAAAGGGAAGTGAATAATTTTATGGTAGCGATAAGAACAAACAATTTTTTAAATCGCCAAAATATAGTTTTGTAAGTAACGTGCTGAAAAGGGCGTTTCCGGTCCCTTAAATGGATATGTACAATGTACATACATATGTATGTATATATTCTTGATCAGTATTAAATGTCGAGTAGATCTAGTCATATACATTCAAACTTATTTATATCTTGGCGAAAGTTTGGTACAGAATATTTGTTATCAATTTTGATTGGCTCATGCAAATTTCATAAGAATTTAATAGGATAATATAATAAACGTTTCGTTTACCTTAAAAATTTTGACAGCGTCAAAGTTTCTATACTCTTGCAAAGTGGAAAAACGTTATATCTAAAAAGCTAATGCTAAAGCAATTTTAGCATAGGTAATAACGAAGTTATTGACAAAAGTCACTGTTTTCGACCGATCGTTCCTATGGGAGCTTTATGATATAGTCACCCGATCTTAATAAAGTGTAATAATTGGACATGGCTATTTGAACTCGTCTCGTCTGATCAAGAAAATATGTACTTTAATGGTCGGAGATGCTTCCTTCAATGCGTTGGACACTTTTGACCAAAATTAATATATCCTTTTTGCAAGGGTATAATGAGTATAAACTTCTTACATTATGTTTCTTTATGTTTCCTTGTAAAATAATACAATATTTAAAAAAAAAACCGTATAATCAAAAGTGTTATTCGATTCACGTGCAAATAGATAATCCGTAATCCATCACGTATAATCGAACCCCGACTGTATTTATTTTTATCGCTGCACTTTGCAAAAAGTCTGAGACAAGATACTGTCTAGTATGCAATATACGGATATATGTATATACAAAAAATATCAAAGAAGCTAACTTCGGCAATGCCCTTGCAGTCTTTCGCAATAATTTTTTTACATTTTGATATTTCTTTCCCTGCAAGGGTATAATAATGTCCATAATTCTTCTCGTCAGTTGGCCGAAATGTATATATGTATGAAACCAGATAATCAGATCAGATAATTTGTAGTGCTCTTGGAAAAAGAAATGTAAAAAGTGTTGCTTATCTGAACAACTAATACGGTCCATTTTTGAATAAGTTCTGATGTTCGTAATATTAACCAACTATATTAAAATGAATTGACTGATACCGATTTCAATAATCTGCTGTACAATTTGGTTGATATAAAACAGGATGAAGTTAGGCAATCGCCCACAAAACGAATTCTTGAATTTAACTTTAACCTGACGGATAGACGGACATGGCTACTTGAACTTGTCTCGTCGTGCTGATCAAGAATATATATTCCTTTTTTCGTTATGCGTTGCACACTTCTGACCAAAATGAATACACTCTTTTTGCGAGGGTAAAAAAAGTGAAGAGTGAGCGAGATATCATATGTTAGCCATATATTGTAGCTGTTACTTTTCTGCAGGTTATAGAGAAACCGTTTTTACCAAGTATTTACTGCTTTCGTTATCGAATCACTATCAAATCAATTTGAGTTCCCGGAATTAAATCGTTGAACTACTACAAAACTTTAATAAAATGGAAATGAAATATTTTCTTTCTTTTGTGGCGCCCACGTAGGATCTTACAGTGACAATCTAAAAGTGGGAACTCCTAAAGAATTTGACTTGGTTATCAATTTCGCATTTCCGGAGAATGACTCCATCATCGTAAAAGCTGATCCTCAAAGACCAGGTAGACATTATAAACCAACACAAACATTTTCGATCAATAAATTATAATCCATTATTTAGGTAACGTCACCCTCGATATGACCCAGGTAATGGAACGCATCAGAAATCAAGAGCACAAGAGGGAATTATACGAACAACTTCAGAAAATGGTCAATGCCAAGAATATGCTTTTGGAAAATAAATTGCAGAGCTGGTTACAGGGTTTATTTACAAAGACCCTAAATGACTTGAATAACCAAATTGATGTGAACGGACATATATCTCAATTGGTCTATAAACGTTCAGGACCCGCACATACCATCTATATAAGAGAACCACAAAAAATATTCCGTAGATTTTGTACCCTCGATTAGGTTGTCGGCAAAGCAGATTGTCTTGGGACCGAAACAAAAATATTATTTTGGTAAAACTCAATACTGGAATGCCATACCGAAACCCTTAAAGGGTCAACAGGGCGACAATATATCATATAGAGCATCATATTTTGATGCCGAACACGATTTGCTGAATGGTAAAGGGAATCTAAAGAATGGCATAAGATTTATGAAACAATTTCGGGATACTAAACCAAACATGGGTAACTTGAAAAGTTACTACATTAAAACCTTATTTCTTTGGCAAGTGATTGAACGAGAACCAGGCTACTGGAATAAGCAACTCCCTGAAATTCTAATTGATGTAAGTTATCCCATTATTATTTTTTTTATTATTTTATGACACATTCCAAATGATGCTTAATTGCAGATGTTTAATAAGCTGGCCGACTGCTTGAAAACGGATAAAAGAAATGGTAAACTCTTATTCTTTTGGGATCCCAAATTGGATATGTTTGCTGATTTTACAGAAAGTCAACGTAAGGATATGTACAACTGTGCTGTAGGCTGTGCATATTTGCTAAAGAAGGCTAGTGGTAACATGAACGAGAATAATATTGAGAATGTGCTATCTTTATTCTGTAAAGCCAACGAGCGCGGCTCAAATGGAAGACTGGAGGTTAAGACCAATTCAAAACAGACAGAAAAACCAGGACAGGCCAATGGAACTAATTCAACTTCTTTAGCGCCTTCTAAGACTGCAGGACAAAATGGTCAGACCAAGACCAAGACCAAGATTAATCACCTAGCAGCACCAGTGAAATCTTCTAAAGCTGAAACTAAAACTGCCACAGGAACAAACCCAACAAAATCTGCTACTGTTGAAGAACCAAAGGCAAAGACAACACCTTCGCCACCCTCTAAACCTGTGGGGCAAAACGATCAAACTAAGGCTAAGACAAATCAGCCAGCGACGGTCAAAACTAACACAGGAACGAAGCCAAAAATGGCTCCAAATGTTCAAGAACCAAAGGCAAATTCAGCTCCGTCTACTAAGCCCTCAGAGAAAAATGGCGAAACTAAGAGCAAAACTAAAAAACCAGCAGCACCAGGGACCAAACCTTTGCCAGCCGTGTCGAAAACTGAGGCAGAAACGAAGTCAAAAACTCTACCTCAACCTTCCAAATCCGTAAGCGAACAAAAAGAATACACAAGCCAAACCACAAGCAGCAAAAGATGAGAAACCGAGTAATGAATCGTCTTGCAATCTGTCTTAAAATGAAAGGACAATTTCAAGTGAGTTAAATTTCTTTTATAGTTTATTAACAGCAAAATGAAAATAAGTTCGTTGTACTTAATCCTACAAAAAGTTTATGTTGTAGATGAACGTTTAGTATAATTTTTGTGATGTCAAATCGTCATTTAAGTCGCTTACAAGCCGCCACCAGAGCGATCGACACTGATCTTTTGCTTAAGATTTGCCGCCTCGTGTTTCTGCTCCTCCAGCTCGGCCATGCGAGCAAATCGGGAATAAGCCACATCGCCCGTCTTAATGGCCGACATCATCTGCAGCAGAAAATAAGATGTTTATTATATATATTTTATTATATGCATGTTTTAGTATGTGTGCCATTTGAATAAAGTTTTAAAGTCTGTTTGTGTATGCTCTTACCTGAAGATATTCATCGAGTTCCACCTGGCCATTCATATTCGTATCGATCTCTCTAAGTATCTCGTGCAATTGCTCACCGGAGACATCGGCATCACCGAAACTCTTCAGTGCGCGACGAATATCATTGATGGACACGTAGCCCTTCTTGTCCTTGTCAATGATTTGGAAGCGTTTAATATATGTCTGAATTTCCTCTTTTGAAAGTTTAATGGGTATTCTTTCCTTGGAAGTGCGATTGACAGTATGTCCCATTTCGTTGGCCAAAAACTCAGTGGCATGTTTGATTTGACGCTCCTTCTCATCCTTAGACCACTTCAACTCTTCGCCCATAATATCAACAATAACTGGCAAAGCCTCGGATGCCGCCTGGACATTGAGGAAAGCAAGACGCAAACGACGAGCAATCATATCGACAGCTGTACAGGCATATTCCCTAACACCGTAACGGATCTCAGCATCAATGTACGGGAATTCGGGATGGATGCGATTGCCAATAATGGGCCAACGTTTGCCGGTCAGGGAAGCCATCTTGGACACGGCGAATGCACGATCGCCATACGATTTGGCCAAGTGCTGTGCAACCTCACACTCGAGACCAAAGTCCTGGACGAGACGAATATACATGGTTGGTGTCCAGCCTTGTCCGCCTTCAATTTTCAAATAAGCGGTGACAGCCTCAGCACGTTCGGGCTTCAGATTGCAGGCTAACGAAACACGAAAACGGTGATCGATAGAGTCTAGAGTTTGGATTTATCGCTTACCCTTAATAGCCGCATCGATGGTATGCTCTGCCATGGCTCTGTAGGTGGTCCATTTACCGCCAGCAATGGTAATGAGATTTGAGGGACTGACATGGACAATGTGATTACGTGCCAGAGACTGGGTATCATCCTTGTTGGGATCCGATACTAACGGGCGGATGCCGCTCCAGGCGGACAACACATCTCCGCGACGCACTTCCACATCGGCATTTAGATAATTCTTGATTTCGCTCAAAATGAATTGAATTTCATCTTCGGTGGGTGTGGGAGTGTGGGTAATATCGCAGGGTAAATCGGTTGTACCCGCAATCGTTTGACGTTGCCAGGGCAGGAAGAAAATCACACGACCATCAGAAGTCGATGGATCTAGCAGACCCATCTGATCGGGACTATAGTAGCCGGGTAAGACAATGTGCACACCGGAGCTGGGACAGCAGATGCTCTTCACCGTGGGATTATCCATTTTGCGAATGGAGTCGGTAAATGGACCGGCGGCATTCACAATACACTTGGCCTTTACGGTGAATTCCTTGCCAGAAATATGATCCTTTACCTTGGCGCCACAGAGCACTTGTTTGCCTGAACCATCGTCCTTTTTGAGCAGTTCCTTGACCTCCACATGATTGCAGACAGTGGCACCATGACGAGCAGCCGTCAATGCCACCGCCAGACACATGCGGGCATCGTCCTGCTGTCCATCATAGTAGACAATAGCACCGCACAATTTGTCCTTCTTCAACATGGGAAACAGCTCGAGAGCATCCTTCTTGGATAGATAATATGAGCTCTTCACATTGCGATCACCAGCCACCAGATCGTAGGCCTTAATGCCCACCCAGTAGTAGGGCACTTGCCACCACCTTAGAGATTCAAGAAAGCAACAATTAGCACTAAGAATTCTAGATGCTTAACCAAAAAGTATTTACGTATAAACGGGCAACATGATGGGCAATGGATGGGTCAAATGGGGCGCCGACTCTAGCATAGTGGCACGCTCGGCCAAAGCTTCTTTAACCATACGATACTGCTCCAAGTCTAGCTGTGAAAGGACAATGATTAGCCATCTATCTAGGGAGCGGACTGCCTGGGGGCGGGTAGTGGGTGTAAATCAATATGGTAAACACTTACGCCGAGTATAGCCTTCTGCAGATAACGCACACCACCATGGATAAGCTTAGTGGAACGCGAAGATGTACCACTGGCAAAGTCATCCAACTCCACCAGGGCAGTCTTTAAACCTAATCGAAAGGAATAATAAATTAAAGTTTGTGCACGAAAATTTCAAAAATGCCATCCTCACCTCTTGTGACCGAATCTAAGGCACAGCCAGCTCCTGTGGCACCGCCACCAATGATAAGGACATCGAATTCCTCACCACTTTGCAGGGATTTGATCTGCTCCTCACGTAGGGGTAGAGTACGCTTACGTTTTGGTGGACGTTGAGTGGCATTGCTGACCTGAGGGAGCAAAGATTTATGTGAGAAACGGGAAATGTTACAGTCAGACACTGACTCTGAAGTGCACTTACCACATGGGGGGAGTTCCAGCGATCAATGGACCAGGAGGCCAGCACTGAGCCCACACAGGCACTTGCGGCTGTTACACCGAACTTAAACATACGTGATGACATCTTCTTTCTTAGATTTCTTTTATCCTAGCTAATGTTCCCTGTATTTTTAATGCTGCCAAGGTTAGGATGAGAAAAAAACTATTTAAAAAAAAAACATTACACATAAAAGAATGCAATAGTCTATAACAGTGGACCCTCGGTTAAAGATCGCCGCGGGTACCGAACATTTTCAATAAAAAACACATTTTGCACATTTGAAAAAAAGTTTTCCAACCGAAGGAAAATGAAAATTTACATCTATATGTGGAACTGTGTTCGTTAGTGGAGGATCCACTGTATGTATTTACAACAATTGGGCAATTAGTGTTTGATTAAATTTCAAAATTTAATCTCGGGTGCTCTCCCACTCAATCTCTCTCTATATCTCTCTTAGTTCTCTTGCCAACAAAGCTTTTTGTTGGCAAAAAAGCTTTTATTGGCTGTTTCCATCGGCGCTGCTCTGCCGACGCATTGGAACGCGTTGGGGTCGGTCGGTCGGCTACATTCGTAGTTACGTTCCAATGAATAATGGTTTAAGTATGCCAAATCAATATTATTTAGACCAAGTTAATACCGGGAGCCTACAATTACTACTCCAGTATCCATTTGATGCTCCGACAGTGGAGAGTGATGACAGGTGATGATTTGCCACTTTTGAAAATATATTTTTACCTTGAGTTCCAGCAAACGAAACCGACAAAAAAATTTCCACCGACAATGGCCCGAGATTCTTTTAGTTTTTTGCTTTCTGAACATATGTATCTACCAGGCGAATGTGCGAGTTTTGTCAATTTTGGCGAGCGTAACAACGAAATGATTACATCAGACTTTGAGTCACTTTTTGTGTATGGTTTTTTTTCTTTGGTTTTCGTGACCGTTGTGAGCTAAAGTAAATTAGTTATTAACTTTGGCTCACCGTAAATATGTAAGTTGATGCTGCTTCTGCTGACCGCCTGGAACTGAGCTGTATTAGAACTGGAAACCTCGTCGACGTCGACGTCGTCGTTCTCCGACCGTATGTTGATTCGAGTGGCTTTGCTCTGACCCGCTTGATAGTCGCCGTCGCTCTGCTTCGGGAATCCACAGTCACAGCTGGGCGGGTGTAATATGCATGTGCAGCTTTTTTTTGCTTGCTAAAACTTGCAACTTGCAAGGAACAGCTGATTATATAGCAAGCGAACACCTTTAATCGAGAGAATCTACATACGTCTCCGCCGTGTACGACTGCGGCAAATTTGGTTTCTATCTATCAGCTAATTAAATTGCAGGCAGTCGCCAAAAAAAAGAAACAAAAACAAAAACCTATTCACATACGAGACTAGACGATCTGAGACTCGTGCGCGTATTTGTAGCTATCGTTGGCGTCTGCTGATCGCGTATACGTCGTGTGTCCGTACGTTTTTACTTTGTAACTGGCAAAGCGTAGCGAGCCCAAAATGAAATAATTTCTCTTTCGCCCGCGCCATTATTCAATTATATCTAGACGGTTGTCAGAGATAGTGAGATACAACACCTGACCACATGGTAAGGGTTCTGTTAAATACGAAATTGTAATCAAATCAGAACTCATTAATCGGAAATGGTTCTCCTTCGTCGAGTCCAATCAGGTTAAATACGGAAGCAAGTCCAGGCCAAAGTAAGAAACGTTGATTAGAGGGGAGAGATTAGGTAAATACGACGGATTTATTTATGTTCAAAATGTATGACTAAATTTACCACAGACTTAAAGTTCATTTAAGAATTTGACTGAAATCTGCTGACTAACGCACCAAAAGCCATTGTCATGGAAAAACTAAAAAAATTCCTTCAACTTTAATCACTTAAGTTATTTTCCATTATTCCGGTTTTACTTTTTGGCTGTCTAGTGTGTGTCTCTTTTTTTGGTCACTGATAAGAATAATTTCATGAAATGTTTTACGCATTTCACTGGACGACAAAATACACAATTTTTATGAATGATTCATTAACGTCAATTGAGATCTATGGGAGAGAGTGTGTATATATACTATATATACAGAAATGGGGCAATGGGATCCAGCAGACTCTTGACATTGACGTCACAAGGCCAGACAAGAACAAAAACAAAAAATCTAGCAGACACTAAGCAGACCTTTGATGCACGTCACAGTCAGTCAGTCGGACCGTCGACATGGGTTAGGTCAGTTCTTGGTGCTCGCTGCGGAAAATTCCACGCTATTTTTAGAGATACCAAAACACAGAGATATCCTCTGATAAGGCAGACCTACAAATAACCTTCGTTTTATAGCCAAAAATAAACTAATATTATAAAATTAAGAAACTGAAAAGAAAAGCCGGCTATCACGTTGATTGTAAATGATACAACAACATATAGTATCGCAGATATTTTGTTTTTTTCTTCTTTTTTTTTCTGCTCCGTGCACGCAACAATGCCGTGAATATGAACACCCACGGGGAAATAGAATATACGAGTAAATGTATATAATTATGTGGACGACTTCAAAATACTTGGCAAGCTCCTAGCGACAGACTAAATATGCTATCTCTCAGCCGATGTCCGACGATCAACGTCATTTGTGTTTCTATAGCACGTGAATCTTATCAAAAATTTTGTTTTAGTTCTACACTTAAAATCCATTTAACTCATTTGTCGCTGTGACTTTGACCAAAAACATTGTTATCTTATCAGAGGAAAGCCCGCCCTAGAGTGAAGGTGAGCAATGGTACGTTTTGATGTGACCCCCAAAAACAAATGGATTGTGGTATTCAAATTTCACTTAGACATTCAGAAATATTATTATTAACTATCAAATACAATGTATGTAAATATTTATAAGTAATTATATTAAAATCCATAATATGAAACGAATATGGTATAGTGTGCACTATAGCCTACACACACACACATTGAAAAGTGTAATGTAAATTTCGAATAAAACGTTAAAATAGAATAAAAATAATAAATACAACTACAAAAGTCATCGGTAGTCACTAATGGCTATATCGAAAAGAAATAAACAGTTTATAAGACGGCAGTTTGTGTGTGGTTGGAGACTCACAAATTCGATGAGGAATCCGCTGCCGTTTCGGCCACATTGTCATGGCCACCGCCCATGAGGTTTTGATTGTTGCTGCTTCGAGAATCTCGCACTACCATCAATTGTCCAATAATGTCGAGCAATTGCTCATCCGTGAAGCTGCACTGCAGCAGGAGTTGTTGTAGAAATGTGAAACGTTCAGCCTCCGTACGGCTGCTGCTCTTTAGGATATCCACAACTTGGGATAGCAAATTAGTGCGGCAGTTATTATTGATTTTAGACTTGGCACAAATGTAATCCAATACCGAATTAGGATTAAGACGATCGCATACCACAGATGATAGATTCTCACGTACGGCATGATCAAGAAAGTCCTTGGAATGGTTCTCCGAAAGTGTTTCCAACACAGTGGTTTTCAATTTATCATTGCCAGACATTTGATTCGACAGAAACTTGGCCAATATGTTGGCAGTCTTTAGAGATGGATTTGTGGATTTGGCACAAAAGCGTTCGAGAATTGTTTCCAAAGAACATTTTTCCAACACCAGATTAAGGGCTGCATCTGGATCCATTACGGCCAAATCTCGAACACATGTAGCATTACCGTCAATCTCCTCTCCAGTGGTTCTTTTTGTATCTTCTTTGTTGCTTGTTGGATTCAATGTATCATTCCATTTTAGTGTAGCAAAGGTCTCATCTTCGATGGGTACTTCGTTTGTCTTTTCTATTGCTTTTTCTGTTGATGCCAATCTGGCCGTTTGTTCGTGGGCAAATCTCTCAATCTCTATGATGCTATCCAAGCGTCCACGACGTTTGAGTGCTTGCTTCGCCTCCGATGTTTGGGCAATTTTATCCATTAGCAGACAACGTTTGGTCTTGCTGCGCGGCTCTTCGGTGTCGCGTAAGTACTCTTTGGTTACCGATACCGGTGGATCATGGAAACTAACACGTTTCCTCTTCATCGCTGGCGATTCCATAGAGAAATCATCGATGCTCTCGGAACGTAATTTTCTCTTTAATATACTGGCCGATGGACTGGCTGAAGGGGATGGCAAACGTTTTGAGAATATCAAGAGATCTTTGGCCTGCAGCGGAGTGGATGTATGTTCCGCACCGGGCAGTTCACTCAACTCACAGGTGGGTGTGGAAACCAGTTCGGAACGATCAATACTCCTAGCTGGTGTCACCTGATGAATACGTGCTGCATGCGAGTTGGCAGCCGTTAGCTGGTTATACGGTGAAGCCGTATCTAATTTCTTGTTACGTATCATATTAATCAATTGTGCCCCACGACCCGTAAGATGACCCGTTGGCTTGGGTCGCAACGTGGGGCTGGTCAAGTTGCTGGTCTGCTTGCGATCCGGTGGAGAGCTCTGTAACAAAGTTGATTATTTAGAAGGAAACATACGGTAAATTAAGATTTATTATCATTTTACCAAGTTACAGAGACGAGTGCTCGACTTTTTGGGCGACAACTCCTGATTGGTGGTCAGTTGAGTAGCTGGTGTGGGATCACTATTAGTCTCGGGCACTATTTGAGTAGGTGGCACCAACGATGCAGTTTCCGTGGGCATAATGGTCGAGGGTGTTTCTGCAATAGGGTTCGCTACCTGCTGTCCTGACACTTGTGTTGGTGGAGAGGATGTGGCAGCTGCAGCTGCTGCTGTTGCCGATGTCGTTGCCACCCCTAAATCGGGAAAGAGATCTTCGCTTTGCATCGAAATATTAGCCGGTTTATTAAGGTCAGCTGAGGTGTTGGTAGACTTTGGTGATGCAGCAACAGCTGTTTTACTGGTAACTGTAAAAACGTGTATGAGAAACAGATCGAAACAGACAACAACAATATTTATCTTACCTGTTGTAACACCTGTTGTTTGTGTTTGGTTTTTAGGCGATTTAACCGTTTCGGGCTTCTCGGCTAAGACTTCCTTTTGGGCAGCACGTTTTCTTGTCTGCCGCATTGGTGTTGTCTCCTCGGTGGATTTACCGGATTCATCTTCGGGTAGATTACGAGGCTTACGGAAATTATACTTTTCAACGGGTTTACTGGGCGTTCCCAGTTCTTCAACTGGTGTGTCTTGAATAACGACCACATCTGTCTGTTCATCATCTTTCCCTGCTATGGCTATTTCGCCTTGTTTACTCTTAGATATCACCACTTTTTTGGGTGTCCAGGGTTTAATCGAATTGTCTTGCGACTGGCTCATATCATTGTATAGAGCTGGTATATCAGATTTTTCAGCCATACGTTCTTTTTGCCTCTCAGTTAGCTTCTCGGGATTCAGACTCCAAACTGAGGGTATGATCACAAAGAGTTCTTCACCTTTAAACAATGACTTTAACTGATTGGCCATTGATTTCATGGGCAGTTTGCGAAATTTCTCTTGAATAGCACGTTTCCATTCGTCCAGAAAACTGCCCTCACACTTGTGCTTGGACCATGATTGAATGGCTAAGGTTAGGATGGGCTTTAGGGCATCAAACACCACCATAAGTTCATTTTGACGGAGATCTAAGACCATGTTACGTAAAGTATTCAGGCAGGCTTCGAGAACTTGCTGAGTAGGATTCTCAAACACCACTTGGAGTAGGCCAAAGACGTCTTTGTAGAGAGGAGTATCCTTGCATATGCCCAATTTTAGAACCGCGGTCACATAGGCATCAAAGAACTCTGGGAATTGTTGTTCTTCTTTGCTGCTTTTGAGGAAATCCATTAAAGCATTCTTAAGATCACCTAGAAACACTTTACGCTCTGATGCATTCTGTCCAGCATTGAGCAATTGTCGCCATTGTTCACTAAAGGCGCTATCGAAGGCATTATGGACTCTTCGACCGGCAAATCCGGCGCATGTCTTCAGCGGCCATAGAAGCCAAGAGTCCAATAAAGAGGCATTGTGACTCACACGATATTCCAGAGCATTGTCCCTGAGATATGTGGCCAGGGAAGAGGAGACCTGACGCCATATAATCAGCCTAATTGAAAAACTTTCATAATCCTCCTCATCATTGGTCTGCATCAATAGTTCGGCAAAGGAGCAAATAAGATGGAAATCTTGCTGACTGGTGGCCTCCAAATGCTCTGATGAGAATATCAAACTGATGGAGCGCTGTAAGATAGCCGAAGGGACTTCCTGTTTACTTTTAATGCACAGTTTCATTAAAGCCTCAAATATATCTAGTCCATCGCTGCCTTCCGCACGTTTCAGGGAAAGGTTCTCACCGGCTATGGTATTAAAGAACAAACGCACAACTCTTCCGTTTGCTTTCTCCAAATCAATGCACAAGGCTACAATCAAACCGGGCACTCCCATCTTGAACATGGCCAAAGTGAGATTACGCATTAGCAGCTGCAGCAGTAGCTGCTCCGTCTCCGATGAATCATTGTCGGAGAGAAGTGTAAGGCCTGACACACTGGCAGTTAGCAGAGAGCTCCAATGTCGCCGCATCACATCCACACACATTAAAGGTGACGGTTGGCTTAATGATTCCAAACGCAATTCTCTCAGTATACGTTGCAGGGGCTCACTGGGCTCCATATTCATCAGGGCCACCAGGCATGGGAGAGCTAATTCCCGTGCTGTCTGATAGTTATGAATCAAACCCGTTCTGGTTCTGGAACCGCCGCCAAAAACGAAACTCAAAAAATACTCCACAGCATTGTCGAAGGATTGCACCAATTCTCGGTCAAGACAGGTTAGTAAATACCACCAGACACGCAATTTGATGCCACTTACATGGGGTGAACGTGACTGAGATGTCTTTAAAGGTATGAGCAGGAGACGCATACGCTTGGTCGAAGACAACTCATTGTAGGCGGCAAAAATTTTGATCAGGACACGCCAGCATAGGAATGATTCGGACCGAACATTATTGTCGGGACTGCGAAAGCCGAGCTCGACAACGTTTAGAAATTTATTAATGTAAATGCATCCCCGCAATAGCTCATCATCCATAATTTGGACCAAAAGTGACCAAATCTTGTGCCAGTTGGAGTTCTTGGCATCGCGTATTTCGGCAATAAGTGGAACGAATTTCTGCACCAGATCCGTTCTGATCTGTGGCCAACTCTGGGCGGCATGTATAACACTTACATCGAGAGCCACCAATGCCTCTGCCACGGCAGCTAAAGCGCAATTTTGTATCTTTTGGTCTGCATCGAACATTAGGGGCAGAATGTCCTTTAACCAAAACTCCACCAGCTGGTCGTCTGTAAAAGAGGTGGCCAAAAGGCCGGAGGTCTTGCAGCTGGTGGCTAGCAAGTCCATCATCTAGAACAACAATAAAATTAGGTTGGATTGACCCGTTTTTGTTGTTGCTGCACTTGGCTTAAAACACTTACATTGCAGTAATTCTGTCTACGCCCTGCGGTGATGACCTCTTTAGCTGATAACTGCACCGCGTAATAAGCAGCACCCGCCTCTGCATCATAGTCAATGTCCATGGCGCTGTTTGTTTGTTTTAACGTATATTTGTTTAAATTTATTTCCGTATAATTCTGGATTCGTTGCAATTAAAAAAAATTATGCCCGAAAAAGCGCGCGAACTACAGCTAGTTAGTGATGGCCTGCAAGCTAATCGATTAGTCGATATAATGCACTATCGATAAAAATGTTAACCGTTTAACAGGTGGCTGTTGAGTGCTAAGGTCTGATTGGTACTTGTTATTATATAGAACATATATCTATATGTATATATTATATAGAACAAAAAGTTTTTAATTTATTTTTTGAAGTTTAAGCCTTGGCACCTATCTGAGTTGTGTCTTTAAGCATTAAGTGCTCTTATTACTCAGCCGTTTCAAGGACGATCAAGATGTCCTTTGGTCAGATGATAGTCCTTGATCAATTGCATGGACTGACACTAACAGATCCTGCAATGTCCTTCGGCAAGGTGAGATAAAGACATTTCTGTTTGTGAAAAAATGACAAGTATCTCGTAAGACCATTGAAGGATCAGGACGAAAGTGGTGTCAAAAGATTCCGCATTTTTCAATGCTAATGAAATGACCAATGCATAAGGAACGACTCTGGCATCTATGTATGTACATACAGTGACGAACTAAATTATTGGCACAGCAAGTTTTTTGAACTTAACTTTTTAACTTTTTATGACTTTTTAGAAGTAAAATTAATAAAACAAAAAATTAACCAAATAGAACAGAATATGAAATCAAAGGTTAAGCAAAATTAACTAAAATTAAATAGCTTAAACAACTCGTCAATTTCATTGAACAAAATTATTGGCACACTTAGTACCATATCGTTTCTTCTTAATAATTTGATAGATTGGGCAACTCCGTTATGGCAATTTTAAACTCTGTTATATTCCGTTATTTAAAACTTAGCAGATTTGCATTCTTATGTGGAAAATTTTGTGAGAATTGAGCGAAATTTTGGAGTTTACTTGAAAATTGCAAATAAACAAAAAGAAGCATCGGTAGATTAAAGGAAAACTATCCTGCACTTGCACGATCAGGGCAAATTCTATGCAGACATTGGAGAAATAATGGATAGAATCCGTTTCACTATTCGAAGCGTCGTGAAGCGCTCCAAGGGAGCCCGAAACCTGGAAAGTTCGAAGCACACAGGCCGCCCAAAGTTGTGATTGCATGATTGCAGGAAAATCGTTCGAAAGGTTAAAGTTAATCCCAACATTTCATCAACACAGATTGCTGCTTTATGAGCTGTGACAAAACCCTGTAGGCGATTGGCTTGCCCTGTAAAACCATATACAAATTGTATTTGACTGCTATTGGTTTTGTTGTCTTTCACCTACCAACTGGGATGTCGTAGCTATTAGCCATAAATAAAATATTCATTTATTATTTATTATACAAAAGTTAATTTTCAATTTGTTTACACAGAATATTGGCGCAAAGAAGAAAATTGCCTAAAAAAAACCAAGAAAATTAGAGATGAGCACAGAATCAATTGCTGGTAATTAACATGGTCAACAACGATGTACATTAACAGTCTGTTAACATTCAACAGAAAGATTTATTTTGATTTCTAAAAATAACAAAATATACATTTACCACACACAGTAGCGGCAGGTGGTTAATGATAAGTTTTAATTTAATTAAAAATTCCAAAACGGAAGTTGCACAGTTTTTCGGCTAACTTCCACGAGTTGTAACCCATTAGAATTCCTAACTGCAAACTGGATTTGGAGATCATCAACATTAATATAACTCGTGACGTGATTCATATCGCAATTAAAGCTAAACGTTATTTAGTTAGCCATATCATAAAAAATGGCTACCACAAACGTGATAGCCGATTTGTGCATATTCCTGCTCACGTGGAATGTGGGCACACATTCGCCCAAAGATTTGTCCCTGACCTCGTTGCTGGCCTTGAACGGAACCACCCAATGCCCGGACAACCAACTGCCCGATATTTACATCATTGGAATGCAGGAGGTCGGCACTAGTAAATTAAAAATATTCCAAGATGATCCCTGGGTCCTGAAAATAGCGAGTTATCTTTCGGATCGAGAATACGTGAAAGTGGAGAGTAAACAGCTCCAGGGAATACTGATCACCATGTTCAGCCTGCACAAACATTTGCCGCACATGAAAGATATTGAGACCGATGAAACACGCACTGGCCTGGGTGGTCTCTGGGGTAATAAGGGCGCGGTAAGCATACGTCTAAGCCTCTACGGAACTGGAGCTGTGTTCGTTTGCTCCCATTTGGCTGCCCATGATGATAAATTGAAGGAGCGCATAGAGGATTATCATCAGATAGTGGACAATCATAAATACAAGACGCCTGGCTATCGTAGGATATACGATCATGACTTTGTTTTCTGGATTGGCGATTTGAATTTCCGTCTGTCGGGCGATCTGTCGGCCTGGGATGTACGCACATCTGTGGAAAATGGCAATTTCGCTGAGCTCCTGAAAGATGATCAATTGCGTCTGCTGCGAGAATCGGGCAATGCCTTCAGTCTAATGGAGGAACAGTTGCCCAATTTTGCACCAACATTTAAGGTTGTAGAACTAAACAAATTACGCTTTAACCCACTTTTCTCATTACCTTTATTAATGCGAGAATCTTGTTTGTCTTTTTCACTTTCTTCCCCCCTTTCTCCAGTTCCAAGAGGGCACCAATGACTACGATTTAAAGCGCCGTCCCGCCTGGTGTGACCGCATTTTACATCGCGTGCAACGAAACATTTACCCGGCCATTACTCTGAGTGCCAATCAGTTGTCTTATCAATCCAATATGGACTACACCCTCTCCGACCATAAACCTGTTTCGGCAACCTTCAGCTACAAAATCGAGTCCGGTAATCTAAGCTACACAGATGAAGAGATCCATGAGATGACTCACGGTGCGGCAGAGACCACCACAAGAACTAATGTTAGTCTACTTATCGCTCTAATTGCTTTTGTAGTTCAAATTTAATTTGATTTTGTGTTTGCTTTTTGTAGTTGTTTAATGCCCAGTTAGAGGATTGGTAGTAGTAGACCGAACCTTCAATGGCCACTTCCCAAATTGATTAATTAATTAATTGTTTAAATTGATTTCTTCCAGTGAAAGAAACACTCTAAGCTAATGATATCAAGTACAATTTATGGTTGAATCTCAGCTAGTCAATCAAAATGCGAAACATTTATACTCTTTACATCAAAAAAGAAAACAATTATCAATTCGATTGTGATACATAAGAATTATATGTTTATACATACTCTCGAAACTGACCTCAAATATCAATATTACATCCTTAAGATCAAGACATTAATTGTTAAAGATTATATCAAATTAATTGATAAAAATAAAGCAATATATACATACATATATTTTTGAGAAGCAAACTGACCATATTTAGTCATGGATAAAACATTTCTGCATTTATATACGATGATTTTTAGCAAATTATTCATCATATTTATATAGACAAACACATCTCACTCATTGATGTGCCTGCCCATCTTATCAATTATATCGACGACACTCTCCAAACCTAAAACTCTCATCACATTTTTTGGACTAATAAACTGACACAAAACAAAGGCCAGATTGTTGATCGAAAAAAACTGACAAAAACAGGTTAATTTTGGTGATTTTTTTACACAAAATGCTGACGCTATGACGAGTCAGTGAGAGAGAGAGAGAGACAAGGTGAAATAGAGAAGGCATTATATCACGCTCATGCTAGATAGGAGGAACTAACTACCCAGAGGGCCGTGCTAACTTTCGGTCTTTGGAGAAGTTTGTATACTCTTAAACGTCAACTGAATTAAGGCGAAAGTGAATCAAGTATTTTTATCAGCCGATGCGGATATATGCTTATAACATGTTTATTGATAAGCAAGTACAAAGAAATGTTAACTCTTACAACAATCGCTTGAAAAATAATAAGGTTAATGACCTAAAACTTAATTTTCAACGGATATTTACTGCGGAAACTGTATGATAAAGTCACCCGATAAGAGATAAGTACATACATATATATATTATTTGTACAGTATTTAGAAGCCTAAGTACACAAATTTCTTCCTGTAAACTAAAACATTAGAGGTCAAAAAGTTTCTTAATCCAGATGGATGAATAGACAGATAATCAAACAGAAGGACATAACTACATATATCCTTTGAGAACTCACATTCTGAACAACAACAAATATTCTCTCTATAGTTGAAGAAGCAAACTCCCATGTGCATAGAAAAGTAAATATACCTCTTTTTTAAAGGGTATATCAAACGAACTACCACCCAATCATCAGATATAGGGGGATTTTTTTCACTCATAGTCGAATGTTTAAACCTCACAATATTTCTTTTAATTGAGAAGCTTTGGCAAAACTGCAACTAGTTTATATATCTGATCTAATATAGAATATATAACTATAGTTAGGCACGTGGAACAAAAACTTCGGTGCAAATTTCATTTAGTTAAAGTTTTGTTCTCTAGACGGTATAAATTGCGCTTGGTGAAAAGTTCCCCTTCATTGATTAAATAAAACGAAAGCAAATAAATCAATCATTAACAATTGCACTTAAAAACATATAATATATAGAGTAAATTTACGCAATTTTACCGTTAGATTTTCTCGGTGCTTTACCCCCAAGTAAACAAACATTACTCGGCAATTGTTTATAGAGCAGTAGCAACAATAATAAAAAAAACTTGTTTAACATATTCAACTGATAAACATTTTGATTCTCATATTCAATGCTAAAGCTTTCGATGCCATTTATAGTTCTCTTGAGGAAGTTAAATGTTTCTCCCTCTCCCTCTTTCTCACCATCTCTCTATCGGTTCGTTTTTGTTTTCATTTTTGTACAAAGGCCACAGAGTTGAAAATTATTTGTTAATTGAATTTGTTATTAATTGCAAATTTGTTAAATAAATATTTATATTTATTTTTGCTCTACGCTATGGAAATTTTGCAAACCTTTTCAAATTGAACTTTCAGAGAGATTGTCGTGTTGTTTTATGTGAAAGATAAACTGATTAGGTAAATTTATGACCCCGCACTAAAATCTGTAGGCTTTATTGATAAGAAATTTAACAACCTCTCCGACACCTCGCAAAAAAAAGAAGTGAAGAAACAACAGCAACAAAAAGTAACTGATAGCCAAAAATTGTTGGGGGTTTTTTCTTAAACAACTAAACCTAATGACTGATAAAGAGGTCGATGAGATTTTTATCATTTATTTGTTTTAGGTACATAGTATAGTATATATATTTTGTATAGGAACCTCATGAGTTCTATCTATCAAGTGGCAAAGGTTTTGCCCTTTTTACTGTTTTGGGTAACTTTTTTGGGCCCAGGTGTTGATTAATCATGCAATAATACAATTAAAAGCCTTATCAAAGGACTCTCCCCAAAGATAAGGAACCATTTGTTATTTCTAATGTCATGCTTACTTTCTAAGCCATAAATGGACATGGTTAAAAGTCATTGTAAGGGGATCCAATTATATAAACATTTATAGTATTTGATGATTTAACGTATTGTTAGTAACAAAGTATTTTGATGAGATCATCTTTTTGTAAAGGCAACAAATCTTTGAAGAATCAACTCTAAAAAATTATTAAATTAAGTTTTTAAATTTTCGGGGCTTTTTTTAACGTAAGTATAAATTGCTATAGACGCAATAATTGCAACAATTCCATTAAAATAAGTTGAAAAATATAAAAATCAAGAAAAGAAAAAGTACAGAATAAAATATCCTAGCATTATTCAAGGGTTTTTTTTTTTTTAATTTCTCCCCTCATTAAAGTAGTATTATTTAGATAAGCAACAAGGTATATGTTTAGTATATATATTATTCATCGTATAACTCATGTAGCATAGAATTCTTACACTTATATCAGGCTTCAAAATAAAATGTGAGGAAGAAATTCTTTTTTCGGGTTTCGTTTGTCTCTAGAAAAGATATTCGACTGGGCCAAACATGGAGCTGAATATATTCATTGAAAGCAAATTGTATATGAATAAAATAGAAAAAGGACACCCTTCTGGCCCACAAAAACTTCCAAATTGTAAAGTATTCCAGAATTCTTGGCAAAATTTATGAAATATCTTATCCAGCCACTTAAAATGACAAAGAAAGAATTTTTGACTTTTCCGAGTTGTATTATTGCTTTTTCCGTATATCTATACAGACGAATATAATCCATGTAGCGACATTTAAGCCAGATAATCTATAAGCTTGTCCCAAAAAATCTCTCTAGAAATATTTGTTTAGGTCATTGAAAAAAGGCATAACAATCTATAATTATTAACTTTGTACAGTTTATTTGAGTTATCTTTATTGATACAGGTCGCCCCTCCTTTGTTTGCTTATTAAGAGATTACGCCTCTGCCCACTACCGCAGAAGGCAAGCGAAAAAGCCCCCGATTTTGCTAGAGAGTTTCTTGCGGCGAGGTATAAAAGCCACGGGCAGCCGAATGAAAGCGTTCAAAAGCATTAAACCAAGCAAAACGATCGGCCACAGCGGGACCGAACGGAACGCGACGCGGCACTACACAAAGCAAAGAAAAAAAGACCCGGTTATTCCCCCAACGGAGGAAGTGTTCCTCAATCATTTATTGACAGACGGCGGCGGTAGCGGCGTTTAGCAACAACATATTTGGATATACAATATTAGTAATCATTACGGGTGATTTACATAGAAGATGGGCGTACGAGTGATTGAAGCAGATGCAGCATCAGCCTCATCCGATGAGGAATGTTCAAAATGTCAGAAGAAACAGCACCAACAGCAGCTGGAGAAGGACTCACCGAAAGGGAATAAAAGCAAAAGGAATACACAAAAGTTACCCCAAGTGGGTAGCACATTTATAAGCAAGGATCTGGTGGGCAATTGCAAGGAATATCGCATCGAGCATAATACCAAAGATCTGCGTATCATTGGCAATGGCAATCGCATTCGGATTGTAGAGAATTCCGGCAATCTGGATATCATTGGCAATGGCACAAAACTGAAAATACAAAACAACAAAGGCTCCATCAAGTATACAGGAAACGATGGTAGAATCTATCTGGGCAAAGAGTCCGTCCAGCAGACAGTCAACTATATAGGTTGCAATGGATTACTTAAAGTGGTCAAGACATTGGATCTTCAAGGAGGAAAAGAGAATGGCAAGCCAAGGTCAAAGGCAAAGTCAAAGTCTCCACCCTCCTCACCAAGTGCGAGTGTGGAAATCCAAAATAATCTAGTGATCAATGGTCTCAATGGAAATATTTTAGTCAAAAATGCCATTAATGTTAGCATCTAAGCTAAGGAAACTGAAGGACGGAAAGAGTCTAGGACCAAAGATGATATGAATTTCAAGAATGGGTTCCTCTAACAATCAGATATATAATCTAAATTAAACCACAATTCTGACTGACCTAACCTATAGTATTATAATGCCCCATAATCATTATATTTATTATAAAACAAAACAACAAAAAACCACCAATCATATCATGAACAAATGATTAAATTGTTCATTCCGTGAATGAATGATCTAAGCTTATATATATGTAGAAAATATAACAGAAAATTAAATTCAATTTACACTAAACAATCATTATTGTCTTCTCCTTCATTGTGTCAAAAAGAAAAATCCCCTGCCCAAGTACTCCACATTTTCATTTGGTAATTTACCCAATCGCAACTTGTGTAAATAACTCAAAAATGTGTTGTTTCTTATTATTTTAAACACTTGAGAGACAGTCGCTCGGCATAGTAACAATGAAGTTATTTTCTTAGAATTGAATTTATGGTAGTTTCCTTATTCAGTTAGTCATCATCATTGTTTGACCTGACCTACTTCACAATGACGAATGTCAACCGCAGAAAAAGTACTCCGCCAATGGAACTTTATCAACAAAAAATAAAAGCGAAATTTCGCTTTTACTTTGAAAAACTGATGCCCTTGGAAATGACCAAAAATACACAAGGCCTGTTCGAGTGCCGCATTTACAATTTTTTCGGGGGTTTTTAAGTTGAATTTAATTAAACAATTGATAATTTGTATGGTTCACGTTTCTCCGGTTCTGAAAACGAGGAAGCGATAAGAAAGTGATACGGGTTGGGGTAATCTGAACTGGTAATTTATGTTTGGGGCGTATGTTTTGGAAAGTTAAAGACGTGGATATTAGAGTGAAATGAGCTCAAGGTTAAAAATTACGTAATTTTTCTGAAAATAAATGTTTTTGTCGTGATTTAATCACAATTAGGAGCTACTAAATACTGTAAATCTTTGCATAAGATTAAAAAAAATACAGCTTAAATTTCCTTAATTTGTTTCTTTTTATCAATTTAGATATATTTTAAAAACATATACTTGTTTCGTGGCGATTAATACAATATTTCTAGTTATTTACTTATTTAATATATATTACGTTTTGACGACAAATATAAAGAACATAAAAACAAACAAAAAATAATTGGTTCGATTTAACATGTATTTGTCAATTTAGATGTTTTATCAACTGAAAGTCAGCTTTTTTATTATAAGTCAAAATATTAGTCATAGGTTTTTTGTAGTTCTCAATACTAAGCTAAATTCAAAATATTGTTTAACAATTTATACAATTTTAAACGAACCAATTTGAATTGTAACGCTCTTCGTCTTGTCATCGATTATTTTCGATATATATATATATAATTTTTTCTACACCGTGTTGGTATTTGTCAACACTGTTCAGACAAACAACAACAATAACCGCGACAGCAACAAATAATTTTTAAGCGGCAATTGTAAAGTTTTCTATTATCATATCATGTTTGGAGCCACACAATCCACAAATCGGATGAATGACTTCGAGGTGGCCTCGCCGCCGGACGATTCGGTTTCCGCCTTGGAGTTCAGTCCGAGCACGATGCAAATGCAGAAGAATTTTCTGATTGCCGGCAGCTGGGACAACAGCGTGCGCTGCTGGGAGGTAGAGCAAAATGGAGTTACGGTGCCAAAGTCTATGAAAACAATGGGTGGCCCAGTGTTAGATGTGAGCTGGAGCGATGATGGCAGCAAAGTCTTTGTGGCCAGCTGCGACAAACAAGTGAAACTCTGGGATTTGGCATCCGACCAGGTGATGCAAGTAGCGGCTCACGATGGCCCAGTAAAGACATGCCATATGGTTAAAGGTCCGAATTATACATGCCTGATGACCGGATCCTGGGATAAAACACTAAAGGCAAGTAAAAGGTGTAATAGCATTCTCCAAGTTTCTAATCTTTCCACGTTTCTAGTTTTGGGATACACGTTCACCCAATCCCATGATGGCTATTAATCTGCCCGAACGCTGCTATTGCGCCGATGTGGACTATCCCATGGCTGTGGTGGGCACGGCGGGTCGTGGCCTAATAATTTACTCTCTGCAGAACAGTCCCACAGAATACAAGCGACAGGAAAGTCCGCTGAAATATCAACATCGCACCATATCAATTTTCAAAGACAAGAAAAAGGAGCCCACTGGCTATGCCCTGGGCAGCATTGAAGGTCGCGTGGCTATACAGTATGTTAACCCAGTGAATCCCAAGGATAACTTCACTTTCAAGTGCCATCGATCAGCTGGATCATCGGGCTATCAGGATATTTATGCTGTCAATGATATAGCCTTCCATCCCATCCACGGAACTCTGGTTACAGTTGGCTCTGATGGCACATTTAGCTTCTGGGACAAAGATGCCCGCACCAAACTGAAGTCCAGCGAGGCTATGGATCAATCAATTACGAAATGCGCTTTCAATGCCAATGGACAGATATTCGCCTATGCCGTTGGCTATGACTGGTCCAAGGGACATGAGTATTTCAATCCGACTAAGAAACCACAGATCTTTCTTCGCTCCTGCTTTGAGGAACTAAAGGCGCGAATTAACTGATTTCCAACCATTACACCTATGGATAGTTCTAATCTAACCCTTAGTATGAGCATGAACTGCGATTAAAGTTAATGAATTACAGAGTTAAATTTTTGTATTTATTAAACATTCCAACTAATGATGCTTCTTGTCATCGTCGTGACCATGTTCGCCATGTCCGTGACCACCTTGGCCTTTGCCAATGCCCAGGGCATACTCCACACCAATGGTGACCAGGAAAGCACAGAATCCCACTCCCAGGCCGCGGAAAAGCATAGTGTTCAGGCGGGATGCATGAGTGCCAAAAGCCTTCGGCTCATAGCGCCAAGCCTCGTTTCTAAGAATGAATTGAGAAAACAAAGTCAATTTCATTGTGTCCCATCAAAGATTTTATGAATCTTTCTGCTCACCTCAGCCAGGGATCCTTTAGGCCCTGACGGCCCAAAGCTTCCTTAACTTCAAGCAATTGTGGTACATTTTCCACCTTGTAGATGGAAGGATGTGGCACCTTGTAGGGTTCTCCGTGATGTCCGCCCATTGTTCAACTGAAAAATATTACAAATAATTTATAAATTGACTTGGTCAGCAAGGTTACATAAGGTTGTTTATGTTTAGCAGTTGTCTTCGAAAAAAACTCGGAGAAAAAACTCACAGTCACTTATGTAAAATTTCTATGTGTTTTGCCCTTTAATACCTTAAAACAGTGTTTAAGGAGGACATAAATTGCAAAATTAACTAAATTCCCAATAAAAATAATAAACTTACTTTGAGCTCAGTGTGACCACAGCCTACAAATATAAATGATGTGACCAGACCAACCGAAGTGAGTTATAATCGACAGCATTCATAACTATTATCGTTATCGATTTAAGACATCACGAAAGTAACGGAAAATTCAAGTGTTTATTTTTCGAAATATTTTTTTTATTAATTTTCGAACATTTAAACGTGCTTAAATGAAAATATACATAAATTCTTGTTTTTTATTTCGTTTTTTGCTTTTTCTTGTAATTTACTAGTTATATAATAAGTAATAGTAATAATTTGTAGGATTTTACATATTAATAGCATTTCTCTTAAATTATAAAATGTTTCTTTTTAATGGTTTTTTTTTTTTTTAAGTTTTCTAGTGTTTTTTCTTTCTGGTTTCTGTTTTAATCTGGTCACTACAATTAGGAAAAGGAAACGGGTTTTAAAGCATATAGTATATATATATGTAGATTATAACAAAATACTGTTCCTTACACACTTTTTTGTTTAGTTTCTTGTCATTTTGCATTGTAAATTGTAAGATCTAGGTATAAAAACGTCCGTCCAATATATATAGATATATATATTAGACATTATATTCAAGAAGAATTAAATCAAAACATTTGTAGGCTAAAGTTTCTGATTTTCGAAAATGCAGAAAAAAGCATGAACAATAACTTTTTTAACTACATTTGTTTTTTTCCATGGAAGCAACATTTTCAAATACAATTTTTCACTTTTTTTCTTAAGATTTTTCATTGGTTTTTTTTTTTTTTTTAGGAAATGCTTCTAAAAATCAGGGCAATTTTTCGCAAACATCTTTTCCTGGTTGGTTTTAAAAGGGCTTTTCTTTAAATATATATTTTTTTGCTGTTTTTCTTTTTTTTTTTTTTGTTGTTTTGTTCAATCACATTTCGAATTTCTATAGATTACTTTTTTTTTTGTTTTGTTTTAAAATATGTTGCAACAACAATTTAGGTATTTTGAAATCAAATTGTACTTTTAACTTATCATCCCGTCCCCATTTCATCTCATACCAGCCATCTAACCATTTCCCATCCGTTCTGCAGTGTTCGTGCTATTGCATTTAGAGCCTCTCCTCGGCTAGAATTTCGTTGAGTAAGCGGTTGAGACTGTCCAGACCAGTGATGAATCCGCCATCGGGTCCATGATGCACTGGGGCACCGCTGGGAGTGGGTAGCATGCTGCCATTGCGTGGAACAAAAGCAGTATGGGCAAAATCAATTAGCCGTACGTCCACAAAGCACCGCGAATCATCAGTGGGTGGTGCCGACATATCCAGGGATTTGGAGCCAGCCTGCAACGCAGCATTACGTGGCGCTGTGACTCCACTGCTGTTATTATTTTCGCCCTCTAAAGAGTCCAGGAGCATGCCAGCTAACAGAGAATTAGTTAGATTCTCATAAGTCTTTTGCACACCGCTGCCGGATCCGGTTCCTGTTCCACCAGTTGTGGAGGAGGTGGAGGCCTTCGAGGGTGAGGAGACTGCCGACACTGGCGTTGAATTGATAGTGGACTTTTTGGCCTCACGCGATTCGCAGTCCCCATCGTGCGCCGCATAGTGTTCGTCGTCGTCCTTGCAACGCAAACGCTTGGCTGCTCCTTTCACCGATTTGATGGATGAGGCGCTTGAAGAGGCGGGTGATACCAGAGATTTGACACTGGTGTTGGTGTTGGTGGTGGCCGACTGCAGATCGACTCCATTGCTGGCTGCATCAAACGATTGCTGGGACTTGTAGCGCTTGAACATGGCCTCCGTGGGTCCCATAATGCTGCCCTCGTAATCGGAGCTGGCATCATCGGAGCTATTGTTGCATGTCTGGCGGCCACTGGCAACCGCTTTGATTTGCTCCGACAGGCCGGAGAAGTCATCGCTACTATTGCTGCTATAGTTCATCCACGAGTCACCGGAATGTGGCGATGAGGTCGTTACGCTGGGCAATGCTGGCTCTGGATCCAGGAATACTGTCTCTTCGGAAATTGGAATGAATGCAGGTGTGCTCTGTTGGCTATTGGCCTGGCTCTGGCCCTTGGCCTGCTGAGCAGCAGCAGACCTTGGCGAAGATTTGGTGGCGGCAGCCATAACGCCACAAGTACGCGGCGGTGGCATAGCTACTGGATGCGACGAATGACCATGCTGTTGGTCCTCTTCTTCCTCCTCTTCCTCGTCGGTGGTTGTGGAACTTTGCTTAACACCACGAGCTGCCGCCTCAGCAAAGCCGCGCTTATGCAGATGGCGACGTGTGGCCAGATTTAGACGCGAATTGGAATCGTTGGACGCATCCGCATCATAATTGCAGGCATCTCCACCAGTGCTGCTATTTGTGGCCGATGCATTGCCACTGTCTGCAGCCACCAAATGCAAATCATCATCGGTATCATGCGGCTCTAATTCATCGCCTGCCTCATGACCATCCTCATCCTCAATATCATCCTCATCTATGCTATTATCGGGATGATAATCAAAGGCCGAGCCTGTGGCCAAGCTGGCTGCCGATTTCGGTGCCTCCAGCCAGTCCTCCAAATCCATAGCCGGTGGATGAGCCATGGGATTCTCCTCGAAACCCTCATAGACAATCAACAGAGAGCTACAAAGAAGAAGAATGATTTAAGACAATGTGTAAGGAATGGAGAGCATCCCACTTACCAGGAATAGAATCTATAGCTGGATTGCTTCTCAATAACTCTTCTCAGTTGAAGCAAGCGCTGTAGAATCTTACGGATCACTCGAATTCTCAAGCGAAAACCATTGTAAAAGAAATCATGGAGAGCCTGCTTAAAGCCTCCCTCGTTTAGCTCCCTGCCCCAGTACTTGTCCCGCTTTGCATATTGCTCCAGATCGGCCTGATAGGTCTGCATGCCACAGAGGCGCACACCCAGAGATCCCGATGTGCTGGCCGCACACTTGGCCATCTGTTTGGAACGCTTTTCTGCCGAGGCATCGTCGCCATGCTGGCGAGTGCCCATCTTTAGATCGAGTATACAAGGATTACGGAATTGCGATGTAATATTCTCGAGCATAAGGAAATCTACAAAGCATTCATAAAATTATTTATACTATTTAGTTGGACATCAAATAAAGAATCACTTACATTGCTTATTGGAGTTGTCAAGTTGAGAAATACTTTTAATAACATCGGCTGCTTGGCCATTTTTGTGCACCTTCATTCTGCAATAGTTAATAATAATGAAATCAGTTTTATATTTATATTCCGGCTCTGATTATGATTATCCGGAATCATCTCTGCAACCCGGATAAACAGAATTTCGCATTATATTTCGGTTTCATGTTGGACCTACCTTAATACATCGTCACGTTTACGCTTGGAGGCACTCATCTTACGGCCGGAAACCGATGGCGCCGGCGCCGCCTCCTCACGGAAATTGGGTGAATAGCGTTTCTCCAATTTGGCTCCACCCATGCTGGTTGCTTGCATAACGCCTGGAAATATAATGTGAAAACCCGTATTGAAGATTAGTGGATATTGATTGGACAGTTAATCTACCTTAAAGCATCAAGATCTGATGACAAAAATTTCATGTAAAATTGAGGTTAGGTTCATATCTTTTTTTCTTCTTTGGGTTAGACAATTAATGTGATTTAGAGAAATATGAACGAGACTATTACGACTGACTTACGGGAAGTAATGGACATATATATGCAGAGATAACAAGACAGAGAGAGAGAAAGAAAGATGGCATAAGAGCAGACAAAGGATTACTAGAAATGAGATGACTTGGTTAAAGATAAAGATCCTCTCAATTGATCTGAACTCGATATAAAGATCAATTGAGTTCGATTAGTATGCCCAAACAAAGTGTTGGCAATGAGTAAATGAATCAGACGGAAAACAAATGCTTGTTAATTATTTAAATTTAGGAAATAAAAACTCTAGATCTGATCTATGCAATATTTGTGCAATTACAGACATAAGTAACAAAAATAAAAACAAATCTAGTTTGGTATTTTGTTGTATCTTGTGTGCAAGTATAGAAAAAACGATCCATCATCAAGTGTATTAGGGCCCTGAATCTTAAAACTCACTTAAAAAAACCGAAATAACTTAATTGTGTAACAAATTTTGTAATATATATTAGATAAATATATATATGTATATGTATATGTTTAGTAGTAGTATTTAAGGCGATTTATTCATACAAACCCTTGTCGGCCATTTCGGTCTTTGGTTTCGGTTTCAGTTTCAGTTTCGGTTAAAGCATTTCTAAATCGGGCTTTCTCGTACTGTGAGAGTCTCGCAATTATTAAGGTAGACAGACAGAGCAGAGCAGAGCCAGAGAGAGCAGAGAGCAGAGAGATCCCGATCAGAGTAGTTCGGTTTCAGTGCAGAGTGATTATCGATCTGATGGATCGATAGATTGAGCGATCGATGTTTCATTCTTTTGTGTGTGCGTGCATAGAAATCGTTTTCATATCGACTTTTTGGCGATGACGATGACGACGACACAACAACAATAACCGAGAGCACCGATTTCTGAACAAATATTTGTGTATATATATACATAGATACATATTAAGTATAGAGATAGAGAAAATAAAAAAAAACTCGACTTATATAGAGAGATATATGTGGTTTATATATGTAAAGTAACTGATATTTTACGCTTTTTTCTTTGGTCTTGGTCTTTTGTTTCGATTTTGGGTTACAACACAACACTCCGGCGGGGAATTTTTCGTTACGATTTGTGTTCGGTTTTTGGGGGTTCAGCGGGCGGGCAGATCGCAAGCGGGTCTGTCAGTCGAACCTTTGGATAATACGAACATAGAGCGCATATGTAGTGGACAAATAGGGTGACACGCCTCCAGATATAGAAAAAGGTATATATAAATCATTGCATTGACCATATCAAAGGCGTGCCCCCATTAACTATTTTTTGTGGTATATACATATATCAAAGGAATTGGAATTGTAGAATTTTGTTGCATTTCTTTTCGTACTTTTTGAAAATTTTACAATTCATAAAAGATTACTTTTTTCTTCTTTGATATAATATTTATTGCAACTGGATAAAAAAAAAATGATTTTTTAAGTGTTTCAATTGTTTTCTTTTTTTTTTTTTTTTAGTTTCATGTGCGACTTACCCATTGTGGTCGGCTTTAGTTCTAATGTTTTTTCGTTACTAAACTACAAAAAATGATGATTTCAATATCGAAAAAGCATATATACTCCCCCTTTCGAGGAGGAGTCAGTTATAGATAGAGAGAGAGACAGATAGATATTGTTACGTCGGCAGCTATAACATGATTTTGTTTTTCGGATTTTATTATATTTCTGATATTTTTGGTTACTCAAAAAGTTCTTGTATTTTTTTATTACAAATCTGTTAAAGCTATAGCTATAGCTATATATTGTATATGTAGTTAAGTTTCAGTTCAGTCTTTTGAATTTTTTTTTTTTTAATTTTGGTTGTTTTTTTTCTTTTCTTTTTTTTTTTTTTTGTTCTCTTTTTTTTTTTTTTTTTTATTTGATAATTTTCAAAGCACTTAAAAACTATGGATAACACATATATATAAATTTATGGTAGAAAAATTAGATGTATATAGTCTAAAAATAAAAAAATGATTTTTGGTTTTAGCTTTTTTTTTTTTTTTTTTTGTTTTGCTAGGGACGATACAAGAGGAGCGCATAATTTTTCATCTTATTATTTTTTTTTTTTTTTTTTTGGCGAGTTAGTACAAAATAAATATTTTTTGAATGTTTTTTTTTTTTAAACTCAAGACAAATGGACACAATGCTAAGCATATTATATATTTATTTTATTTTTTTTAGTTGTTGATTCGATTGTATGAAACGAAAGGTCAAATGAAGCGCTTCGATAGAATCGATAATTGTTTCGATTTTTAAATTGGTTTTTGTTTTTTTTGAAATGTGTTTTCTTGGAAAACAGTCGGTATCTTACCTTTGTATTTGGGCACAAACTTCAGTATGTCCTGCGGAATGTTCTGATAAAAGTCCAATTCCCGCAAATTCAGAGGCTTGATCACCGTCGACTGGTTGAGCAGCAAAAGGCGAGTGTGTCCTCCAACCTAGAAATTGGCGAGAGAAGAGACAATTGGATAACAAAAATGGAGATACTTTTTATTCTCGATTATCTCAGGTTGTCTTTACATTTTCGAGTCACGGAGCCCGAGACCTTTCCAACAAACCGTGGAAATCGGTTCGTGCGTTCTGGAGTTATGGCGTCAGGGAGGAAAACCCGACTTATTTTTATATATAACTAGGTCCGAGGTCTGATTATCCTCTGACGTATAAGCTAAGTTATTTGAAGTAACTTTTTGTTTAATGTTATTGATTAAAGTTCATGTCGCGTGGCCATAACCCTCACCTTCCATACATTTGTATAATATAGATATCTATATCTTATCATTCAGGTTGGGCTACGTCATTCGACGGCATCAAAGAGCATTTAGGGGCTATTTACTTTTTAAGTCCAGCGAAAGTGCTTTGAAATTATAACTGAAATATCAGTTAATAACTTTATCAAGCTCATATATCAAGAGTGTGAACAGTCAATCGATTGATAAGAATGTGTGAAGAAAAACGTTGCGAAAGTCATTTGTCTATAGTTTATAATTTATCAAAGTTAAAAATTGATATTGACCGATCGCTTTTCTGGGCTTATGGGTAGAGATAACTCTATACCATATAGAGTGAACAGTCTCTCCAACTCTCTGGTGAGTCACCTTTATAAATGGGAATGCTTTTTTTGGACTCTTTAAAGTGTGTCCTCAATTTTAAATAGTAGGTGTTGAGTTATTTAAGAACTTTTTGTTTTCCCTTTGTTTGTTAATATGTTTGTTGATAATTGACAATCGGTTTGTGGAATTTACTTGTCATTTATTTCTTGATACTTTGGGCAAGGGCTGGGATTGTCGACTAACTTGAAATACCAACAAATTACTGACACATTTTGCGTGCCATGAAAGGCTGGAAGCGCTGGAAACGAGGTTTTGGGAAACGGAAGTCAACAGCATCCACAGGGTCAACCGCAGTGCATCGCGGGAGTTCCTTATCGAATGCGAGCGTAACTTCGTCGGGGGCGGGGACACCACGTAAAAGCAAACATGCGTCAGGGAAACATCGCAAGAAATCCGTAGTCAATCGCAGGCAATCCCATTTGAATAGTTCTGGCAAGAGTTCACGGGTCAACTCGCGTAGCATTAGCCAGAGTGATAGTGTAGTTGCAGCGAGTGGTGGAAGTCAGAGTAGCCACCTCCAAGAAGCAGCTGTCTCGGCCGTGTCCTTTAACAAGAAAACATTCTTTGTGGGTAGAAACTATGGGACAGAAGATTGTCTAATGGTATGCGATGCGACCCACGAGGGACGCATTATTCTACGAGAGAATTTCAATCTGCCCATCGATATGCTATTCAATATGCTCTTCTCCAACTCGTCCACGTTCCTCAGAGACTTTCACGAGAAACGTCAGTCCAAAAATCTGAATATTGGCGAATGGATAACCATGCCGAATGGTAATCGTGAACGCACTGTCAAGGTCACTGTGGCCCTGCATGGTAATGTCGGTCCAAAGACCTCCAATGTCACGGAATATCAGACAATACGCAAATGCAGTGAACCAGGTCAATTGTACTCAATCGATGTGAATTCCGTCAATGCGGGCATACCCTATGCAGATGCCTTTAATGTCGAAATGCATTTCTGTATGAAGTGCACAGTGGATAAGCGTACGGACGTTGTGATCTTTGCCCAGGTGAAGTTCATCAAGTCCGTGTGGGCTGTGATTAAGACATTCATCGAGAAGAATACTTATGCCGGACTCGAGGAGTTCTTTCAGTCCATGCAAAAGGAACTAAATCAAGAGTTTAACAATACTAAAAAGTGATGAGAAAGGTGTCAATCCCAATCCCACTTCCAATTCAATTATATGTTCCCCATTCCATTCTTTAACCGATTGTCAATTGAAACAATATAAAAAATAAATATTGTCTAATGTATATAAAACAAACCTGATTGGATAGCGGGTGTACTGCCACTTCATCCTCAACATTATCCAAAAGATCCTTGCCAAGTTGGCCACTCTTCGAAGAGGTCTGAGAGCTTTGTGCAGGTTCCGAGCATTGTCTTAGCCAAGCTGGTGGTTGAGATGTTGCTGTTGGTTTAACCGCAGCAACCGCTGTTGGTGTATTATTGCAATTGCTGCTGCTATTGTTATTGATGCTGGAGCCGGAGCCGGAGCTAGAGCTGGAGCTTGAGTTGGAGCTTGAGTTGGAGCTCACTGATAGCTGCTGAAGATTAGCGGTTACCAAACTGCTGCTACTAGTTGCTCTTGGACCAACGACAGCAACATGTTGTTGCGGTGTAGTTGCTGTTGTTGCTGCCGACGGGGATGTGGTTGCTGATGTTTGTAGAAAACTTGAGCCGCTGGCAAATTGCAGCTGGGATTGCAATTGGCTTAGGCTAGTTGAGATTTGGGCAACAAGTTGATGTTGTTGTTGTTGTTGTTGCTGCTGCTGCTGCTGTTGTTGTTGGTGCTGCTGCTGCTGCTGCTGTTGGAGTAAATCACGTCCATGGATGCGTTGTTGTTGTTGATGTTGTATATTTGGAACATGTTGCTGATATGACGACAAGTCAGAATCTCCCATGCCCCAATCCCCCAAGAAATATACCATTCCCTGCCACACGAAACAGTTTAACGAATTTGTTAATTTTATTTAAAAAAAAGTCACTTTTGTGCAGGAAACAAATCCTCCTTTCCCCTCTAAGGATGCGTTCTCCTTATTGCCGTTGTTGTTGTATCTGTAAATAGATAAAACAATGAATCAATTAGTGGATTAGTTAACCTAACTAAATAAAGGTAAATCCCCTCGACAATTCTAATGAAAACTTTCAATGGAGGGAAACTGGTTTCATCAATAAGAGAGAGAGAGAGAGAGAGAGAGAGACTAAGTTCAATGTCATTTCCCCCTTTAACTGTTAACATTAACAATCAAATGAAAATGTAAATTTTCAGTTCCGGTTATACTCAATTGCATATAAATTACAATAATGCAAAAAGGGATTTCCATTAAATGCAAAGTAACCAGATTGCTTGCTCCTTGCTTGGAGATTAGAAGATAAGAAGAGTCATTCTTGGAGATCCAATATATATATATATATATGTATATATCTTAGAACTTATATCGTCAAAGTGTTTGTTGAATCTTCCGACTGATCGATGCATGAACGATACAAAAATCAATTAGAGTTAACACTATTCAAAACGAAATGAATGAATTGAATGAAAATCGACTTCAAGTGAATGAACAGTCAAAGACAATGAGTTGCCATGATTCGCATCCCAATTCTAGATAGTATTGTATATAGTAGAATTCGGTTATAACGACGCTCAAGGGACCGACGATTTTCGTCGTTATATCCGGAAGACGTACCAACCGGAGGCCCTTTCATATAAGGTGTATGGGGACCAATCAACTCATGGAACGTTAGTCGCTATAACCGGACCGACGTTATAAGCGGAGTCTTTATAACCGGATTTTACTGTATTTTTAAAATATATGTCTTCATCGAAACGACTGCGATCCATTTATTATGTTTCAAAAATAAGTTGCTTGATATTCCAAAACTAATCATTTTCAGTTTTATTCAACTATCTAATTGTTGAAATGGAGAATTATTTCCTTTGATCCGCTGCTGTGTAGAGTATAGCCAAGTCGACGTCCTCACAATGGGTGGCTTAATTATTCATACTTTTAGTTAAAGCAAATGCAATCCCTTTGCAAGGTAAATGATCTTTCTAGTCACATGAACGCGAAAAGCAGAAAGAGAGAGAGAGAGGGACACGCAAATGCCTAAAGATTGCCATTAATAGATCAGCTTTTTTTTTTTTTTCTCTTCTCTTAATACACACAACAACAGAGTCCAAGTAAAGATAAACACTGAATACCCGACAGACGGACGATCAAAGATCATTAACCCTCTGGGATATATAGACAATGGTTTAGTTCATTGGCTTCTCCCCTCTCCCAATGAATATCGTTCTGAAGAGAAGTTGATCCCATTTCAAGCTCAATCTATAACAATCTCTAATGGAGCGTGCGGTTAATTACTTGTTGAGGGGATTTAGCCAAGCGTACGACACGTGTAAATGATTGAACTAACTAAGCAGAGAATGGGGGGATTAGGGGGAAGGAGAAACACCCGGAGGAAGTCTGTTTTCAATTGAATTGAATGCTAATTGGCCGCCCACATTTATCGCCTTCTGTTTTGTTGGATGAACCCCTCAGACAGACGCAAATGGTCTGGTTAATTCTTAGTAATTAACTTAACAATTCATTGTAGTCGCTCTTTAGTTTCTTTCTCTAATCTAACTTGGATAACTTTAACTAATTAAGTAATTAGTGAGTGATTCATTCCAGAAATTGTAAAAAATTGAGTTTTTGACTATTGGCAAAGTCATACGGAAACATTCGCATTTGCTCAGTATATAAACTAATCACAGCATTAATTAAATCGGACGATTAACGATGAGCAAAATATACTATATACTATGATTCGAGTCAATTGCGCTGCAGACACAAATGAATCAGCAAAATATATAGTAGTCTTATCTGAGAGATCGATGGAAAAATTGTAAGTGGAGCAAAATTTACTTTGAGTAATCTTTGTAGGCAAAACACTTTTTCTATGTTTGGCAACTAGTGGGGGGGGTGTGTAAAGGGAGAACAGACGCAAGCACAATGAAGGAGAAACTAGGTCACTCTAGTGAAAACAGCTGCAGTTTACCCAAGGAGGGAGAGAAAGAGACGGCACCTAATTGTTTAACTTTCTTGTAAAGTGTAACGACTCTATTAGTATTAATATTATTGCCAAATCACAGAAATCAGCTGACAGCTGATCCAGAAAGACGCAAATATCAAACAACAACGAGAAAATAATCATAACTGGAATATCTGTCGAGCAATGACAACAAAGCCACACAATCGCCTATATATATATATATATATATATACATATTTATAGATATGACTTACACACTTATAAACTCTCTTACGTATCTCCATATACAAACAATGGCCAAGCGATTCACACGGACTCAACGACTTTCAAATGCTCTTTCATACTTCAACATCTGCATAAAAGATCCAAAAGACATTATCTTCTAGAATCTGGGTTAATCTGTGAATTGCTTTGACACCTTTTGAAGGTTTGCCTCATCTAATTTTAGCCTTGCTAATTAGACATTGAGGCAAATGTCAGAGAAATCGTTTTAATCATTGTCTCTAACCTAGTAAAACAAGGAAATCATAGGAAAAGGATGTAGCTAAAAGCGATAAGAACTGATCGATAGCCTCGCTCTCTCTCTCTCTCGCTGACTGACTGATCGATGTACTTTATCATCTATATATGGAAGTGAAATTGGTCAGTTATAGACGGATCTATGAAGAGTCCTGGCAGTATTCCACAACTAGTGAGTCTCTCTCTATTATCCATATTAAAGGATGAAAGGATCTTTAGCTTCGAATACGCAAAACTTTCTTTAGGGCATCTGAGGACAGATATATTATATGGATATATATAATATGCATCTCGGTCGCCACAATTTAGATAATATGTGTGAATTATTAAACAAATATTTGCCTAAATCAATAGCCAAAGCCACGACTCGGTCTCGGTCTCGAAAGTGGCAAGAAAAAACAAAATATAAAAACAAAACGCAAAAAAAATCGAAAAGAAGAAAAAATAAACAAATTGTTTTTTTTTTTTTTTTTTGGAGGAAGGGGCGGGGTGGGTGATTTTGGCATGCGAACTGCATTTGTAAGTAACAAAAAGAAATAAATAAAAGTAGGAAACTGAATGTGGAGCGCACGACTTGAGGAGGAAGAGCGGGAAGAAGAGAAGGAGCAAGTGCTCCCATTAAATACAACAACAACAAAAATATGCAAAGGAATAAAGAAAGAACCAAAAAGAGGCTCGTCGCCGTCCCAGAGACCCAATAAATAAGATGAATATATCTTTCTCTATATGAATATTTACAAATTCCAAGTCTTGAGTTCCACAACATTTCGAAATGAACTCTGCCCTCCTCCTTCCTTCTCTGTCACCACAAAATTGATAAGCAAAAACAAAATAACGAAACAACAAATTTTGCAATTCGCTTGGCAACAACAAAAACAATTACTTCAAAGTTTAATAAACCAATGAAACGAGGGGCCAACAACAACTACGGAGAAAACAACAAATATATAAACAAATGCGAAAGGTTGCGAAAGGGAAACATGTTGAGTTTAGCAGAGAAAATGTGTCTGGAAGAAGTTTTCCACCCAATATTCTTATCTCTCAAGTATTATCCACTTAAGAAGGGCAAACAGAGATCAAAAGTCTAGACAAGTTTACATTTCGTAACCAAAAGCATAAAATAAACAAGTCCAAATGAGAAGACGACAAATGAATCAAATCAACAATTTATTAATAGACAATCCAATAGACTCAATGAACAAGGGAAATGGGCCAAGTCCTTAACTTTCGATTTCTATCTGTAATCAACCGATTTGATGAAGAATGACAGCTTCATATAGGACTCAAAGTGCTGCTCAGGTCGTCATAGTCGTCAGTGCTCATCAATCACTTGATACAGAGAGTATATGGAAATGTTACGATACAGCAAGGATGGCCACGTGGTGGTTCTTTTGGCTTCCGTGGCTCTATACCGGCAGAGGCTGGGCAGAGGCAAAAGGTCGTTTATGACGTGTCATAAAACTCGAGGCACTCACTTTTTTGTGTGACATTTTCTCTGCCCAGCCTCTGTCGCTGATGGTCTGGCTCCCCAAAAGAATTTCCCGGGCCTCCCTTGCTATAGAGTCTACCATGTTGGCTGTGGACTAGTTAGGAGGAGTTTCAAATAGGATCATGGATGACAAATAGGATAATTGGCGTAATCAAGTCAATGTAGAGAACGACAAAAGTCTGTCAACAATCTGAAGTACGTACTTATGTATATTTCTCTATGGTGAATCACAGTTAAACCAGTTTTTTATTATCAAAACCTTTTCTTAGATAATAATATTAAAAGGTCAAATTGTCTCTCTTATTCTCTTCCATAAAAGATTAGAAAAAGTTAAAGGTCCAAACATTTTCAAGGAAACAAATATTTAAATATATTGAATGGATTCACCATATCAGAACAAAAGATCTAGAACGAATCAGATCCCGATTGACCCTTATAAATCGACTCCTACTGTTCAGGCACATATACATATGTATCTATATACATATATATCGTTCCAACAGAAACGAAATCGAGTTCAGCGAATGAGAGTAAAAAAGAAAGCAAAATGTCAAAGCGATAAAACAAAACAAAATTCCCTCGACCAAGTGTCGAGGGCTAAACTAAACCGACTCAAGTATAGAGTGAGAAAATCTCAACTAGTTGTTTTAATGTTTATATTGTTAAACATTTGTAATGGCAATTAGTCATACTTTAATAAATTAAAATGCATAACTTTTCGCCAAAAAAACTTTCTGAAAGGGGAACTTTTTTTGCTACAAACGAAACCAGTTTTTTTTTTTCGATTTTAAGTATAAATGTTTTTTGATCAGGTTGATTATGGATTTCAGGTACCAAAACAAAAAGCAGCTGTATCTCACCCACACACACACACAGTCACACAGACACTATGCTTTAGTCTGGTATACAGAAGCACAGCCACATAAAAGAAACGTAGATAAAACGTTGAAACAGATTAACACAAAAGAAAGATAATGAAAGAATGCAATAAATTACTGAACAATGACGTTGTTATGGCGGTGAGAGAATCTCTCACTGTGACGTCACAAATGAAAAACAACAATGAACAAACACAAACAATAGAAATTCCCATACAGAAAATCAAATTTGAACCAAAATAAAAACTGAAATTTCGTTACGCAGTTTAAGAAATCACGATGTCATCTCTAGCTACCCCGAAGTGAGTAAAACTCACTCGCGCTATCCCTCTCTCTTTCTCTCTCTCGCTCTTTGGCTATTTTTACAGTACACATACACAGAAACGGAGAAGAAAAAAAAGTCCAACAAAAAAAAAAAACGACACCAAAAATTACAAAAGCGATTAAACTTCTTTTGGCTCTTTACCTTTTGCTAAAGATCAACTTTTTGATATTCTTTTGTGATTTTCCAATTAGTTTTCATTCAATTTGGCATTTTCCATACACGTATGTCACACACACGCACACACTATGCACAGAGATCTACACGAATCCACACACACACAGATAAAACTTCTCAATTAAAATTGGATTTTTTTTTGCTTTTCTTACACGCGCGTTTTTTTATTTTCTTTTCTTTTTCCTTTTGCTTATTTTGCACTTTATCACACACACACGAGCGTTGTCCGCTGAGCACGTCCGTTCGAAGCGAAGTTTGAAAAAAAACAGCGACCAGCAAATAGTGGGAGGGTACAACATTTCTTCATTTCCCATCTTTGTACCTATATTTGAGCATGTTTCCCGCTATTTTATGCCTACATTTGTTGGGCTCGCTGTCGTACAGTGGGACAGAGTCGTTCAAATGGTCATCAATGTCACTATTACGACAGCGAACCAAAGGAATTTTAAAAGTGATTTCTATTCTTATCCTATTCATTCATGATTTCTCACTAGTTGTGTATGAATATTTCCTTATAAAGTTTAATTATTTAACTGAAATGTGGTTTACATTCCACAGTGCTCTGACTGCGCAGTTGCAGTGGTTATTGCTGTTACACAGGGGTATATGAAATTTTGCCCAGAAGCAATTATGGCTATATAAAAGTATACATATGTAGGTATGTATATTTTTATTCCTTGAGCCATCTCAGTCTATAGCGCGAGATTAGGAATTTGGTTACAGAATGGAAATTTTGCTAGAGTATAGAAAAAGTCGGTAGGACTTTACCTTATAAGGCCCTATCCTCTAGTTTTTCTTTTTGTGTGTCACTTGAACCAGGCTAAACTAGATTTGCAATCAATTTGCCATTCGCCCACTCCTCCCCCTTTGGGAAATTCTCTGATAAATTAACCCGAGACACGCGCCAAAGATAAATATGAATTTGATAAAGATGGATTTGATGGAACACAAAAAGAGTGTGTGGTACACCTAAGCTCTGTAAAGAGTGGTAAAGATAAAATTGGTTGAGGACCATTAGGTGTCACGCGGCAACTCGAAATTCCGCTTTTAGCCAAATTTATATGTTTTCGGGGCTAAATAGAATTTGGCAGTGTATACTGAATTCTAATGCGTTGGGACTTTGTTCTACTTTAACCTAATTACACTATACTTTTTTATCTTTGTTTATGCATCTAAATGAACTAATTATGTTTCCAGACATGACTTTTATCATAACAACCAGTCTTTAGCATTCCTTAAGTGTTCATTCTAAAAGACACTATTAAAATGTAGAAATTCTTTTTCAAAAACCAATATTTGAAGAGCTTTCTAATGCAATGCCAAAATTCAAAAGGTTACTCTCAATGTACTGGAGCTATATCCGATCTTCACTATCTAACTCTTTTTTATACAAAACATACATATGTACATACATAGGAATCTTTAAAAACTTACGATTGTAACCAAGTTAAATGTAGATATATTAAATTTATTATCCTAAAACATTCTATCTTCTATATATAAGAATATTAGCCAATTTTAGGAAAAATAGATTGCATTTTTTTAAGACTTTCAATCAGTTTTTAAATTATTTTTCGTAGATAGTCGGATTTTGTAATAGTAAACATGTTTATAGATACAGTTTGTAGAATCTATTATGATCGGAAATTGCAGATAAGATGAGTTCTGAGTAAATAATGATAGTAATTATTAAGGGGTTCGGTCCTAAATGTACTCGAGCCATTGAACAGGTGTATTTGATATACTCAAAGTCTATAAAAACTATAAAATAATTAATAATATCAAAACATGGCACAGATTAAACACTCATAAAGACTTCAGTTTGAATGTAATCCAAATATATGGGGCTATTTCTGAAAGATGATCGTATTGTTTGATGGTATTTAAGCTCTTATCTGGTATTCCACTTGAGAATTGTTCTTAAATCAGCCAAATCTAATCATTTATATTTAATCATGAGGTCTTTACAACTCTTTATATTATCAAGTACCACACTTGATTATACAAATATTGAATGGAATTCTGAATTTTTAATCATTTATTCCAAGAAACAAATGCAATTTCCCCTTTTTAGGCTTTTTTTTTTGGTTTTTTTATTGTAATAGAATATCTTTGGCAAATTGTTTTTTCCTCTCCAATCTGCAATTTGTTTGACCAATAAAACAAAAGAGCAAAAAACAAAATGCCAAAACAAATATTTGTTGACGGAAGCCAACATTGGCCAATATCACCTACCACCTAACCAGCCACCACCTAGCTATCTGCCTATGTACATTGTACATGGCCGGTTTCCGCATTATGAGTAGGGAACCCGGAGAGGAGAGCCCCTAATTAAATTACCTGACATGCAGTCCAGAGAAAGAGACCGAGAGACAGAGCGAAATAGAGACAAGGTAGGGACCGATTGCCAATTTTGTTGACAATCCCAAACCTCTGGCTATCGTTCACATCTTATCGCTAAATATTTCCATTATGCCACATTGCCTATATCATCAGAGAGCTCGATATTGAGAGATAACCAAAAAGCATGACAAATGCCTTTTCCCAACAGATTGATATACAAATGTCTCTATTTCTGATATGTTTATTTCATACTTAATCCCCCATTCTATAACAATTTGTCGATGAAATTTGATTGATTAAGACGATACTTTTGCTTAAATAAGCTATTTATTTTGCATACAAACTTGGAAATTTTCCATTTGTTATGGAACTGTCATTAAGATCAGATAACAATGTTTATCTGTTATTCAAATTGAATGACAAATGGAAACATAATGCCCCTACACCCAATAGGGGTAAGTTAAAAGGGTGTCAGCTTTTCGCTGGCAAATTTATTTACTTTATAAAACTCCTAAGGATGTTTCACTGAAAGCATTTAATATTTTATTAACGTTTCATTAAGTTTCTTGAAATTTTTTCAAATTTAGATGCCCAATTAGTCGACTTCTATCAAACGACATCTGAATAATGACACAGCTTCTAGATCCGATTGTATAAATATCTAGTTAAAATGTTTTATTTTTAGACAAGATCTAGTGAAATAGTCAGTGTAATAATACTTCAAACTCAAAGACCTTTAGATTAGTTTACTAGATTCTACTCTTAAGTAATTGCTCAATAATTTGGTTTCAAATCAATTTTTCAAATATCTTTACCAAAATTCAAATCCTTATGAAAAATCCTTACAGTGTGTAACCAACTAAAGTCCCTTAGCCATCTACAAGTAACTTGAGTTTGTCTTAATAAGGTGTCATCATTTTCTAGATTTTACCAATTTATTACAAAATTTCGTGACTAGATTCTCGTTCCATCTGATGTCATATATTTTCCACTGACTTGCGTCAGTCAACACCATGGAAAATGGAGGGCATCTTAATTAAATACTCAAAGTGTTCCCACTCGGGTACTGTCAGTTACCAAAATTGCAAATATTAGCCACCCAAACTTTGGTGTTTGGGCTTGAGTTTTTGGTGGGCTAGGTCGAGATATCACCAGAAATCGAACATTCTCTAACCGAAGAGACATCGCGTGTGCCTTGGCACATCCACAAAAACCCAACCAAAATGAAAATAAAATAAATGGTAAATGCCAAATGTGACGCAACGTTTAGATATTTTTACATCACATAAAAAAGTGAGACAAAAATAGCTCCAGAATCAAGTGGGCAGTTGATAAAAAACAACAAAATTGTATATATATTAAAACGTTGGCAAAATAAATGAGCAAAAAGATAAGGAAAGAAAAATGGTTGAACTTTCTCCGAAAAAGGCGAAAAAAACAACTGAAATATTTGAGCTTTGTGGCCAGAAATGACCCTGAAGGGGCCTCTGGTTGGTAGCTTCTGCTGCATCCATAAATAAATTTTATATTCAAAAAAGGCTCTCAGAACTTGTCGTCATTGTTCCCATGTTCATGTCCTTGGTGTAGTCGGTTGTCGCTTGTCGTTTGTCCCTGGCCATGGGGTGCCGCTTGAAACGTTTTCGTTTCCTTCAATTTCCATCCTTGACATTGACTTTGAATGGAGGATGAATGGAGAAGCACAAGGAGGAGAACGCGGAGGACGACTATGAGGCTGCCAACGGAAAACGATGAGGCTGGCGCCTTTCTCTCTGTGTGTTTTTTTGCGGAAAACGGAAAATGAGTTTAGACAAAAAGTGGTTATGAATAGCGGAAAGGATGCCTGAAACATTTAACAGCTGATGCACTTGAAACCCAACAAATTCTGATGCATATCCTTTGGACACAAATCTATTCAGAATTTGCTGATTTGAAATAGTTTTCTATAGACTAATTGGACACCAAACAAATTGGAGCTTATGAAATAAAAACAAAAGTTTAATGTTAATAAATGGCAACAAAATATTCAAAAATGATAAAAATAAAGTTGTTAATGAGAGTATTAATGATTATATAGATGAGGAACAATTTGTAAAATTTCTGTATTTTTAAAATATAAGTGTTTTATATTTAAATACTTTCCTATGCCTTAACAAAAAATCACTAATAACATTTAAAAAATAAAAAATAAATTACACTCTTTTCTATTAGTTCTAACTAAAAGACTCTGATATCACTCAATTAAAAGTTTAGTTAAAAAGAAGATACCTAATTTTTTTTTTTTTTTTTTAAGTTTTAAAGTGAGAGATCTTAAAACGAAAATATTACTCCGAATCCAACAGCTCCTGTGGCGCAATTGGTTAGCGCACGGTACTTATAATCAGTATTCTGTGTGTATGAGCAATGCCGGGGTTGTGAGTTCGAGCCTCACCTGGAGCAGCTGTGTAAGGGTTCGTCAGTTGGGACCTTTTTTGTTTTTTTTAATAACTAAATGTTATCCGCTTAGTTTGGAGAATATATTGGCGATAGGTCCTGAAAGAACCCTTCTTTAGAAGGCGAATTTGTTGTCATTTAGCTATAAAACAGTTTCAGCTAAAAACACACAAAGTGAGTTTAATATACTTCAAGAATTTGTGGAATTAGAATCAAAATTGAATAACAAAAGTCCTTTTTTGAAGTCCTGAAACATCTTCAGCTTAATTTTTGACATATTTCGATTTAAATTTTTCACAGGATTGAGTATTCGAAATTGGTTAACTAAAAAATTAATCACGAATAAAATTAAAAATGGTTAACAAGGCGATACTTTAACACGGAAGGAAGGTCCAAAATTTAGACCTATTTTGAATTGTCCCTAAAGTATGCTTTAGTTTTGAAAAAGGTTTAATATTTGTTGATTCGAAATAGTTTAACTAAAATTTGGATTACGAAGAACATTCAATTGGTTAATTAAGAGATCTTTAAGTAGACAAGGGACTGATATTAAGCCAAATCTTGACCAAGTTAGTTCTTCTACACAATTTGTCCCGAAAGCAAGCCGCAGTAGGCTTTAATTTGAAACATTATTCAAATGTATCACGTGTAGATTCCTGATCATACGATTTTCTCATTTCGTTTATTTGACTCATATATTATGAATTGTATCTAAACAGAGTTTTTTTTGGTTAGATTATTGTCTGGTAAATAGAACAATTTACTCAATGAGAATCAGCTGATAAACTCAATTTATTGGCCATTGTGTGGCAGCTGCTGTTTGGTGCTTGGTGGCTTTGTGTGTGATTCAGTCATAAATATGGGACGGGGAAACGTCTGACAATTGCTTTTGACTTTGCTTGGTTGTTTTTCGCGTTTTCAATCAAATTGGGATCAATAGGCGCGTGTTTTCAATAATAAAAGAGAGAAAAATAAAATGAAAAAAGCTGTTCAAGTCCCAGACTGTCTGGCAGGTACAGACTTGAACTGGAAACCAGAGCTTCCAAAACCTGATGATGATGGTGATGCTAGGCACGCATCATCATTATTCATTTGCACCCTCAATGTTCATCCGTTTTGCCAATGATAATGTCCTTCAGTTCTTGCTGCCACTCAGGGTCAGGTTGAAAATCGATTTAAAAGGAGCTACTAAACTGCACCTGTGCAAATCGAACATTAAGTATGACCTTGCTTGCCCCTAATGGAATTGCCTGGGGAAGACACTCAATCCACACATGGCCCAATGCATTTTAATCGTAATACGACAAATCTATTAATAAACACAAAGCTTATTCTAATCTTTAAACGTGATTAGATGTTTATGAAACCATTTAAAAGCGATTTCTATAAATATGAAATGCAAAAACGAAAATATTGACACTGATTTGCCTTCCGTTTTCCGTTCTCCTATGATGATGACTGACAATTTCCCTTTGTCTTTGTGTGTGTGTGTTCTTCTATACACATATATTATATTTATAGTCTATAAATGTTTATTTGCCGGCTGTCAAGCTCCTTACCAAAATTGGGGTCCACTAACCAGAGGAAACAACGCTCATGGATGACTAATCATTAGGCACATATAGAAGCATCATTTCGGCTGACAGTGAAAAATTCATAAACACTTGAATGATAGAACTCAATTGAGGACTTGGTTGATACCCTGTTAAATCTGAAACCCATGACTAATTAGCTTTAACAGGGCAAATATATTTCTATTTAATGGGTTTTGTTTTCAGCAATTGATTCAATTGATTTTGATTGGATAGTTTAGATGAAGATCTCTGACATTAGAAATTATATCTTTTTAAATCCCTCACGTTTAGTTAAGTGTGCAAATTTTAATATGCCCTTCCCACCATCAATTAATAGGTAAAAAGACAAAATGATGAAATATTTCGACCAAAAAAAGGCAGAAAACCAAAATTTGGTTTTGTTTTGTTTTCAATTTAATGCCAAATGTAAAAGTCAATAAAAATATATTTGAATTGGGATTTTTAATTGAGTAATAACTGACGAATAGATAAACCAACAGATAATCACAAAATTAGTCACAGCCAAGAACAAAAAAGCGGCTAAAATGATAGGAAATTCTTCGAATTGTATTACGATAAAAATGCAAGTCAAAATTCATGCTAAAAAGATTCTTTAAATATTCGAAATTCGTATTTCAATGGGAGAACAAATACAAAGCGAGATTTATGTATATACTTGGAATACTTGGAACTAAAATAGATATCCCACAACCTTGACATTGTATTCAATCGACAGACAAAAGCATTCTATACACTTTTGGGCCAGAATGTCAATCGGCATCTGTCTGTAGTCAATGCGTTTCTTTTTTCGCTTTTTTGAGGGCGGGTGTGAAACGTCATTGGTTGCCGGAACTATATAGAGCCAGAAGGGGGCCAACACGACCAAAGATCGTGATCGAAAATCGAAAACGTATTCGTGTGGCGCTATGTACATATATATGTATGTATATACGATAAATCGAATGCTGATGCTGCGGATGAGTCTCTGGTTAAAAGGCATTGCCCGTTCTTGTCCCCATGGCACGAGGCGAAACAACTCACCCAAAAGAATGTAGAAAAAAAGAAAGAAAGAAAAACCAAAAACAGTTGGCACAACACTTTTCAGGGCTAATCAAACAAACCAAAAAATATATATAGACGGACACGGACGGACCAAAAAATTTCATATTCAATTCGTTGAAATCTTTTCTTTTTTCAAATACAAAAAAAAAAGGCAGCCCTGACCACCATCAAAATGTATTTTATTAGCAGCTGTTGCCACCTACAAAATGCGTTGGATTAGAGCCAAAATGTTTTTCTGCCTCCTTTCAAAAATGCCGGCTAAGATCATCCCGAAATGATAAATGAAACGAAAGTTTGTCTAACCGCGACAATTGAAATGGTTTCCTCTTCTTCACCCCGCCCCAAATAAGTATGCTATATCAATAGGACAATAAAATAATGAAATGAAAAATGAATTAATTCTAACCCAAATCCTTAACCCAGTTTTACACTCATTACCAAAATGAGTCAATGTCAAGAGTGTGCCCCAGAAAGAAACAAGAAGAAATAAAACAACAGATCTGCTCGTGTGGATAGAAAATAAAAATTTGCAATCTCTTGTAAAAAAAAAATCGGAAATGAAATTGCGCCGCCAAAGAGAAGAAAATGAAGCAACGATAATGCTAAAAATATTGCCAAGATCTAATGGCTAGCCAGACGACAACAGAAACGATTATCTATAATTGTACGAATTATATAAATATTTGAATAGTATTTGTACAAAATTTATGTGTATGTACATTGCACACAGACGGTTTACACCTACAGACAAATACGTATAGATATATATATAGCCATATGTAGATCAAGTTTAATTTAATGCCAACGATAAGGAAAATGAATTCAAAAGAGGGCACGAAAAAAAGTTTACCTCGAATTATGGCACCTAAAGACGAATTTTTAATACTCTTTTCAATTACATTTGCCAAACATTTGGCTTTAAGTTCTCATTAAACTTACATTTCTATAAGCATTGCATTCTTCGAATATTTTCGCATATATTAATCAAATATTTCCAACAAAAAACCAAAGTGGAAATGTTTTACTAGTGGTAAATGATAACACTATGAAATATGGGAATGGGGTAAATGGGAATCGAAATAAATGTTATACTAGGATTTCGAAGTTCCATATCCTAAGGACTATGATTGACCTAACTACGGTTTTCTAGGATACAAAAATGTTCAAAGTATTTGGTTTTGATTTGTTGGCTAAGACTCTAAACTCTTTAATTAACAAATAATTTGAAGAATAAATTGCGAAACTATTATTAGTTTAGACAAAGTCATGTGAATTCTTTCATGTAAATGAACAACATTTTGGTAAGCAATTAAATATTTTGTGCAAATCATTGGCACAAAATTGCCTAGATGAAATTCACATTATGAATGTATATGAATATTTATCAAAGAAAATGTGAATAGAGAGAAAAGAGATCTAAAACAAAATGCGAATTCAACGTGCGAATTGCCATTTCGTGACGCTATTAAAAACAATACGAAATGAAAATTTGTGAGCCAAGCGGCTAGATATGAAATATTCAGATGGAATACTTATGGCCTGGTCCCAAAGTGTCAGCAAAGACAAAACAAAATTTGCGTCAATGGAGGATCTCACGAATAATCCCCCAGAGATGGAAAATGGGTGGGACGATAAGTAACAACAAGTGTTTGTTCAACTTACTTAGTCGCTCTCTGTCTCTCTTTCTTTTAGTCTGCCCTCTGATCGTAAAATGAATGTAAATCATATGTTGCCAAGCAAACTGTGTGTGGGAGGGAGGTAGGCGGGGGAGAAAACCTTCACCTCGCCACCATAACAAAACGTAATCATTCATCAGATCTACATTTACCCCCCAAAAAACCCCCAGTCCCCCATGGTCGCAACGCTTTCGGTTTCTTCCGCAAAAGCAAAATGTATACTTTTCTTTTGTTTACTCTTTGTCGGTTTAATGACATAAACAAAAAGTTTAACAACAAAAAAAAACGCAAATTTTGCGTTTATTTTTGAATAACCAAAACAATCTCACTGACAACTTGAGTTCTAATATTTTCAATATGCAGAAATAGAAACACAAATGGAAATAAGCAAAAAAAATCTTAAATATAAATTAAACTTGGCAAGAGATTTTCAATTTCAAGTGGCATTAGTTTAATAAGAGACTAAATGGGCATTTATTCTACTTCAAAATCTTAGAAATTGTCAAGTAATTTGTTTACTTCAAGAAACAGAATCTCATAGTATTCGGTTCTTTGAACTAGAACTTGAACAACCTAATTAATTGTATATTTGGAATCGACTAAACTAATGAGAACTAACTAATGAGAAACTAATGATGAAATCTCGTTTAAAACTAACAATAAGACATAATTTAGCAACGAACTATAGAAAACCCTTTTCATTAAACAAAATGTAAACTAAACTCTGAAAATTATAGAATATTTTACTTTACATCGCACATTTTGGTTCGGTAATATTGCCAATACTGATTCAAAAGTTTATCAACTTGTTTTTTTCTTTGCTTGTTTTTGTTTATTCCCTTAGCGGGCATTATGAGTATTTTAGTTGTTGCGCACTCGAGAAATTATTATAAACAAATGCTGCAGAAAATACACTTTGCTGCTCTTGATAAAAGAATAGAAACGTAACGAGAACCATAATTAGATTCCATTTGTTTTCTAAATCAAATAGTCCGTAAATTTTAACAAGATTTTTCTTAGGCACACAAGCGATAAATTTCTCAATTGCGTTTGGGGCCCAAAAACAAAAGAAAATGAGTAAAATGGGTTATTAAAAATCGTCAATACAACTACTGAATAGTTGGTGAAACAAAGCTATATATATTCTATATACCTTTACGTGACTAATGTCATAAATTCCATACAATCGATCCACTCTATGTCTATGTATGGGTGACGTTGCTGATTCTATGTATGTGTATATTAGATATTGGCACGACAAAAAAAGAAACCACAGAAAATATGTACATAATTAAAATTAATGTCTAATCGTTTGGCCACTTATTAAACAAATGCCATTTGGTTGAGGAAAATTCTATGAATCAAAAGGAAAACATACACGCGAAAATGTATATTTTCTTAGCTTTTTCTTCTGTGCTACGTCAAATCAATTAAATTTGAAATAATCGGACATGTGTGTGCATCAACTAAACGCATTAAATGTTTGTCATTTATTTCATTTCATATACATTTCTATAGGTACACATTGAGAAATTTAATTCTCGTCAATTCATGCGTTGAATTTGGCCGACGGGCCAAGTTTGTGAGGTAAAAGTGTTGGTATATAAATTTTAGAAAAATGCACGACAACAAACAGGCGATCCAAAGGTCAAGGACGTTTCCAGTCAAGCATATTATGACTAGACTGAGAGCGGGAGAGTGGGTGAGGGGAAAATTAAACAATTAAAATGCTAATTTATGCATTGTTCAACTGAAATGTTAGGCAAAACATTTCAATATAATTCAAACCAAACATAAATATATCAAAACGTCGTTTACTCTTTAGTTTTAGGTAGTAAATTTAAGTTAAACATGTAAAAAATAATTGCCAATGAATTCATAAAATTATCCACAAATTTAACAAAAAATAATCTTAAATATTTACCGAACAAATCATATACTCGAATAGCTTTTTGAACTTAAAAATTGTTTATATACACATAAATCTCAGTCAAAAAAATCTTTTCATGTTTATTTTCATCAAATATATGAAAAAAATGTGCATTAAATCACTTTGATGAAATGAAACCCGATAAATATTTAAAATATTGCAAATTCTTGGGATTTTCCAGCAATTTAAAGCGTATTTATTGATTTTTCATCGAGTGTTGCCCCCAAAAGTATGTGATTATATTTGTAAACATAATTAAACCTTATTAATTTTCTTTTAGTTTTGCTCCCAAGTTTTTGGGTTTTCCCAGGTAACTTTGGTTTCTCGTCTAGCTTTGCCCCAAAAAGTATGTGAAAGTCTTGTGAATTTTTTGATAAATCAAGTGCTTGTAGTTTAATATGAAATCAATTTTAATGTCGAAGCAATTTATATTGATTTTCTACACCTTTTGTGTTTTTTTTTCGGCTTTTTCTCTATTTAATATTTAATTGAAATGAATTTACGCCCACAGACATTGCCAAAGTCACGCACATTGAAAGAAAAACAAAGTGAAATCTTGGAATTCTGTTTACTAGAACTTAGGGTATCTTATCATTATTATCATCAGCAATAACAACAACAACATACACCGACGTCAGCTATGTCATCATGAATAATATCCATGAAAATGAATTGGCTATGAGGGATTTTGTTTTTGTTTATGACAAATGCCAACTTATTTGCTAATTAATTATCAAAATTGAACAATATTCTATACCGACGAGACACTTTAGATTAACCAAACAGACAGCAGACAGACAGACAAATGTATGAGTAAAGTGAGGTCATATAACTAATTCCATTTGAAGAAAATCATTTTTCCAAGCTAAAATTTGCTGCGCATATAATATAGACACAGTATACAGTCATTCCCCTCCACACTCCCCACAGTCTCTGGAGTTTACTTCAATTTACGTCGCCATGAAATTCAAAACCAAAACTCAAGCCCAATTTCAAAAAACAACTGCGCCTTTTCTGTCTGCGTTTTATATTACGCCTCATTTACATTTACTCCATGTGGATGGATAATCATTCAAAATTTATTAATATGAATCCACTTTCCATCTTGAATTGGTTTTGTTTATTGTTTCAATTGTTATGAATCAGTTTTGCTTTTGACTTGTAGTCAATGATGAGTAGTTTAGTTTCCTTACATTTACTTTTTAGTGTATTGAAAATAGATTTATAAAAATTTATATATTTAAATTGTCAAGTCTCTTACACGCGTGATTCTAGAATTATCACCTTAATCTCACCGATATTTTTAATGTTTATTTTTAAATTGAAAAATTATTTGGAAAGTAAGATTACATTGAAATAGATATTTGTCGATATATCTGATGACTATATATTGTGATCCGATATGCAATAAATCTGATATAATCTGATTATACACAAAAAAGCTCAAAAGTAAAAGACTCCTTGATGAGGTTGCGAATGCGTTGGACTAATGATAAGAAGCTCTATCTTCTATCTAAACCTGCAAGCCTAAGTCTATATATTTTTTATCCGATTTTAATACGATTCTCACTCGACGGGAAATTTAATTCACTATCTTTCATAGTTCAAGTGTAGCTTTCCTTTTTATTGAACTAGTGGCGTGAAATGACTCCAATCAGAGAGACTAAAAAAGACATACAAAATTGAGATTTTCTATTGACTCCAAATTGGATCCTGTGGCCCAATTTAAATTGGTATACAGTTAATCTTTGTTTTAATAGATCTAAAACCTTTTCTTAGGGTCCGAAGGTGTACGATAAATTTAAAAAATTTTAAAATATGTTCAAATTTTGGGGGCTTTTTGTCAAAATTCACTTAAAACCAAAGGGCTAACTTCGACCGCGTCAAAGTTTATTAAATCTTGCTACTTTTTGGGCCTACAATCTTATCGTCGATCGTTCCTATGGGAGCTATATGATATATTCACCCGATTTTGATCAAATTCGGCACAGTCATTAACAGATATATTAAACTAACGTTCTATGAGTTCGCGTCGATCCAGACGGACATAACTAATTGAACTCGTGTCGTCGTGCTGATCAAGAATATATATAGTTTATATGGTCGGAAGATGCTTCCTTCTATGACCAAAATTAATATACCCTTTTTTCAAGGGTATAACAAAACGGTTAGAGATACGCCCACGAAATTTACGGTACATCATCTCAATAGAATGACCAATTTAGCGAATTAATTAACACATCAAAACTTTTCACGAACATTATATAAAAATTGCATGAAATCAGAATTTAAGGTCACAATATGAATGTCTCATACTTTTTGCCGCCACTGTATGTACCCATATCTAATTTAGAATAATAAAAATGACTCATTTTGCTTCAGGTGGATTACAAGTGCCCCAGAAGTATCGAAACAAACTTATCTGTCTTTGTTTTTTATCTGTTCGGTTTCCAAAATAATAAATCTACTTTCCCTTAAGTATTTATCTAGTTTCAAAAGTTATCTGATATGTTTGTTCAGTTATCCATTATATATAAATATGTTTTGCTCCTCTGCAAACAAGAAACGACGAATAAAATATCAAAAGTTAAACTTACAAAATATAAATAGCATTTAGTTTTTATTTTACAATTTGTGTTTAGTACTTTTCCTGTTTTTTTGTTGTTTGTTTTGTTTTTTAAAAATTATTTTACAATTCCCAACAATGTTAACCAAGCTGCAAATATTAATTAATTCCTTTAATCTAAATATTTCCCCAGGTGTATGATAAAAAATTATAAACTAAATTCTCTTAGTAACTTGTATTCTAAAAATATATATTAACTAAAGTGATCCTCAAAAATGTTGGATACAAATCTAGGATTGCAATATGTTTGTGTGTATGTGTGTGTGTGTGTGTGTGTAGCTGTGTTTGGAGTAGTACAAAAATATATATATCCTTACATAGTTTTATTTATAATTTTTTATTATATATATTTATCATATGACCTAAAGGCCGAGCAGACATTCATTTGCGCCCGCCACGGCGTACTCCGCTGGCTACGCCTGCGTCACAAAGTAAACCTCGCCGGATGAACCCACCACCACGGCATGGGTATCACCGGGAGCACCACCAGTGGTTGCTGTGGCCAAAGATCCAGCTGGAGCAGCAATTAAACTGGACATTTCATTGCCATTGCTAACAATGCTAACCGCACCACTAAAGGCGGCATTCGCTCCCAACTGGGTGGCAGTGGCTGCTCCATGCATATCGCCAGCATGTGCTACGGAGTGTGTTTGATTCGAATCCGTGCTGCTGCTATTGCCGCCATTGCAATAATCCGTTGTCTCCACATGGTGCTGCAGATCATCGACTACCTGAAAGAGAGTCAAGCATTTGCCGCACTTATAATAGGGATCCACAACATCCGGATGCTTGCGTTCCACATGCCAACGCAAATTGGCAGCGGATGAGAAATTCTTGCGACAATTGGATACGCCACAGCAATAGGCACGCTGCTGATGCGTCTGACGATGGCGATAGAGTATCGCCTTCGATTTGAAGGTGCGGTTGCAGATATTGCACACTGGAGTATTCGATTCGGCGTCGTGAGTCTTCATGTGCATGCGCAGCATGCCAGGACCCTTGAAGCTCTTCAGGCAAATCTCACATTGCGGCTGCTTCTTGCAATTGGCGCGTATCCAATTCGTGTGCGAGTGCATGTGATTCTGGAGGCCCTTGAATTGCCGGAACTCTGTGGTGCACAAATGGCAGATGTAGCGACCGGAACCCAAGGGAGATGTATGCTGTTGGATGAACTCGGTGACAAGATTCGCATCGATCTCATAGTTGTCATCGGCTCCGGCAGCGGCTATTACCGATGCCGTTTGCACCAATTGCCGGGAGTTGGCAGCAGCCAGCTTACTACTAATGGGTGGAGGAGCTGGTGGTGGACTACTCTGATGATTGCACGGCTGGAGAGTGAGGGTGGTGGTCGTGGTGGTGTTGCTAGTGATGGCAGGTGCTGAATGCGCATTATTGGCCCGCTTGGAGCGCTTGGCTTTGGGCGGATTAAGGCTTATTGTCTCGGCGGGTATTGTGGCCGCCGCTGCAGCAGTGACCAGGGCAGATTGATCCGCTTGGCTGAATTCAACGACAGCATTCTCCAGGGATATACTGGTCAGCTCGACACCATCTTGTACGGTCAGTTGTTCCACAACACCACCGGCCTCCTGCTCCAAAAATGCCTGCTCCAGATCGGCTTCGGTTTCACCATCCGGATGCTCCATAATGGCATACTGCATCTCATCATCGACATCGCCGCCGGCCAAATGATGATCCTGATCATCGGTTATGTATTCACAATCTGGATTCATTGACTCCTCAGCCTCATCCATTATATCCTCATCTTCGAGTTGAATCTCTTCGATGATGAAATCATCATCCTCGTGCTTAAGCACTTCACCCTCATCCAGTTCATGTTCCTGCTCCATATGTTGCTCCTGCTCCAGATCATCGAAATATTCATGCTCCTGTGTCTCACTTTGAGTCAAATCCTCGTCGATTAGCACCTGATCCTTAAGGAAATCCTGCTGTTGATCATCATCGAGTACAATCGTCTCGAATGTATGACCCTTCGAGTCCAGCTGATCGTATACCTCATCCAGATCTTCATCCTCCACATCGCAGGCCTCGTTCAGCAGCTGAACATCTGCTTCGGCCAACGCAGTCTCTGGCATTCCCGTCACTTGCTGGGTGGGTTGGGCCAAACTTCGCTGTGGCACGAGCTGGACAAATTGCAGGGACTGTGTGCCATTCGGTTGCTGGACTATTTGTAATGTCTGACCATTTGGGGTCTGCAGGAGTTGTGGCAGGAATTGGGATTGCGCGGCTGTTGTGTGTCCCTGCGGTGCTTGGGGAGTTGTGTTAATAATCTGCGCCAGTTGCGGGGCTACTAACTGAGCGGTCGTAATAAATTGACCATTGGGCAGAATGATTTGATGCGGTATTCCTCCAGTTGCCTGTGCGGATAGCAATTGAGTGGGTGCCGGTTGGAGTGTGGGTAATTGTATCTGTTGGATTTGTTGTTGCTGGTGATGCTGCTGCTGCTGATGCTGTAAAGGCGATGGCTGCAATGGTGGCGGGGGCGGTGCAGGTTCCGGCAGTATTTGCACTTGATTTGTTATGGAGGGTGATGAGTTCTTGGGCTGTTTTGAGCCCTTTTTCATTAAAGGTTTCCATTTGCTTTTGACCTGCGTTTGTTGTTGTTGCTGCTGCTGTTGTTGTTGTATTACCAGCTGCTGTTGCTGTTGTTGTTGCTGCTGCTGTTGCTGCTGTAATAATTGTTCCTCCAATAGCAACTGTTGCTGTTGTTGCTGCTGCTGTTTGAGTTGCTTTTGCAGCAGTTTTTGTTGCTTGCGTTCCAATTGCAGTTGCTGTTTTGTTGGAGTTGTTGCTATCGCTGCTGTTGTTGTGGTGGACGCCGCCGCATTGGCTGCCACTGCTGCTGCCGCCATGGCTTGCTGCTCCTCCAGGGCCATTTGAACCGTTATACCCTTAATATATTCCCTCAATTCCTTATCACTGCGCTCGACCAATGCTTTAAAGGCATGATTGCGGCTAACAGCGTGAACACATTGTACACAAATCTTGTCCGGCCATCCCTCTGTAGGTTCCACTCGCACACTGGTGCAGTCCATCAGCATTTCTGGTACTTTTTCACTAAACAAAGGTCTCATCTCTTTTCGTTCCGATATGCAAACACGACAAATTTTATCCAATTCCAGTACCTTCTTGCGGTCCATTTCAAGCAATCAAATACGCTAAAGACAAAATTTGAAATGTACTTTTAATGTACTTTGAAGAAAACAATTTAATAAAATTCCAGCAAATAGTTAACTTTTCAAATTCGATAACTTTCACGATAACCGGCCTAGTCAAAAATCAGCTGCAACTCTGTCTTGTTAGAAAGAGACATCTATATAGTGTTATACAGAGAAAAAATCATATAATAAAAACGAAACAAATAATCTTTCCTTATTTTTGTTTAATTAATCAAATCCTTGGCTTTATTTACATTCTGAGATTTGGGCATCAAAACTTGCTTGGAATTTTATTAAACCATTTTACTGGAAAATTTGCTTTGACTTACCTGCGCTGCGGTATTTATATAATTTTGTGGGGGCCAATGCCAATGTATTTTTGTTATAAAAATGTTGACTCGTCGCCGTCGAAGTCGTTGCCGTTGCTTTGCGTTTTGCAATGGCCGCGTCACAATATTAAAAACGAGAGAAAATTTCACATTTTTTACACGATTTCATTTGCTATTCGAGTTGGCGGCTCAAAAACATAAACAACACACAAATGCCAAAACACACCAGTTGGTTTATTCTAAAGGTGTTTAAATGAAATAACTAGATGTAGCACAAAATTAATAAAAACTCGATGAATGAATTTCTCTATTGCTCTGCTTCACTCCTCTGTGTGTGAGTGAGATGATAGGCGTGTACAGCACAATTTGGAGAGCTGCCAACTCGGGCGTTGCCTCGTGACACGATAGTTGCGATAGCAGTGTTGTACAGAAGTTGAACCGAAAAAACTTCTCAAATAGTAAATTATAAACAATTTGTAGGGCAAACAAAGCGCAGAGTGCCTGCCCCTTGGCTAATTTATTACATATTTTAAGCTGTTCTTGAAAAAGTGCATCAGCAAATGTGGCAATCTGCGTTTAAAATATTCTCGTTGCATTACTGTCATCTCTATTAGAATTTAATTTCAATGTGTTTTGGGTGAAAATTACTAATTAAATATTTATAGTGTCTTAAATAATTAAACTAAATGGCAAATAGTTAAAATATTTATTTTTTTTGTATCTTGGGGACTTACTGTCTCTTAAAATGCAAATTCGCAGCAGTTCACGGGTTTCCTTTCGTCTACTGATATGAAACAATTTTTTTTTCTCTCAATTAATTAATAGATTTTCCACAAGAAAAAAAAAAACATCACACACAACAACAGCAACAACAGCAGCATAAACACAACTAATGCAAAACGAAACAAATACTCTTGCTCCGAGAATAGCTCATTTTAGCAAACAGTTTGTAATATTTAAATGACAGTTGGTTAATTAATGACATTTAAATATTATTTACAATTCGGTTTATCGAGTTTTCTGTTTTTATTAATTGCAAATAAAGAGGATATACATACAATATGTAGAAAAATATAAATTCAAGTTTTGTTATTGTTATTCTTAAGGCTGTTGGGCATTTTGATTCGCTACTTCATATTTTTGCCGCTCCTGGAGTCGTCTGCTTTGGGAGCGAACGATGGCGAAAACACTTAGGATGATGGCCAGAGCCACCAATAGACAGGTGACCACAAACCATCCATAGAAACCGGACGATTCGTCTGCAGAATCATCATCCACGGCTTGCTCCCATTCTGTGAAATTGGAGTGGGATCCATTGACCATCAATTTGGAGTGACTAGAACCACCATGTTCCCGGAAGAGCGATGCTTTGGCCAGGTTACTCGATTCGGGAGCCTCAAACACGGGCTCTGTGTTATCTACGCGCACAAGGGTAAGTTTGGCCTGGCTCAGTGCCTGTTTATAGCGTCTTAATCCATGTCCATAATATTCATAGATATCCGCACTGAACTCACGATACTGATCCACCCATTGGCCGATGACCTGAACTCTGACCTCACTCAAGGGATCCATACTGCGTCCGAAATATGCCTTTTCGTCCACCTGTAGACCACCAATGCCATTTGCATCCAGTTCCAGCACTGAACCACGATGTTCTAGAAGCAATGGAAGCTTTGCCAGCTTCTCATCCACCTGATAGATGCTGCTCACATTCAGGCGTAACTTCTCCACAAAGGAATAATTGATGCTGCCATAAATAGGCTTACGTTCATGACTGGGATTCTTCAGGACACTGCTGCCCAGATTCATTTTATAGCTATTAGTGGTATTTCGCCAGGGCATGTATGTGATGTTCCTCAGTTGATACATCAGTGGCTCCAATTCCACCAGTACATTGATATTATCCTCCACGCCATACTGAAAGGAGTCAAGAACTTATGTAGAAGCAATTTGAATGAGTTTTTAAGAGTAACTTACAAAATTATCACCAAAAATCATGACCACACATGTAAAGAGACCATCGACCACTTTATTGACCAAATCTGTGTGCCTAAAATGACACAATTCCGTTTTTTGCCTCTCCACATTCGTGGCCTTGGCTATGTAGGTAAGACGCTCCTTGGGATTCAATTCGCGGGCATAGTGCTCCAAGACCATTTGATAGGGAACCCAGGCGAGAACAGATTTCGCTTGATTTTCGCATATATCTTCTTGACTGCCACGCCCACTGAGTTCGCCATTGTGAAGCTTTAAATAATGATGATTGTCCTGTTTCACCGTCAATGAGCCATGATCCGCACACATGGTGTCAATGAAACTCTCCTAAAGAAGGAAGTTACAGCATGGATTAATCAATTGATGGCTAATAAATAATAAAAGTATATAAATTAATATATATCTATACATATATGTGTACTGCTTATCTGCCATTCAATTGGCATTATCTATAAGACACTTTTCTTTCAGGCGCACACTGATTCAATTGCAAATATCAGAGACAATATTCTGAAGAGGCGTGTGGAGTGGAGGGACTGGATTATTGATGAATTATTGATGAAATGAAAGGGTCAAGCATACGAATTTAGCGACCTCGCATAAAGTAAAAGACCAAATGCATTTTATAGTTGACTTTGAAGTGTTCATTTAAGGATTTAGATGAATGCGAACCAGTTTTGATCCAACCATATATGGTTACTATATATATCTATGTATCTATTTCCTTCACCTTTTCATTCGATGTCAAAGTGGTGGCTATGATTTGACAGTTTAAAGACTTCTCACTGGGTATAACCACATGTTGACCTATGTCGGCCAAGAGCAAAGGTTCCGTTTCGATGCAGAAATTCGGATGCTCCACATGGCCACCACAGGTAGATGCCAGCCAAAGGCAAACGATTAATAGCAGACGAAAAAGCATTGCAAACCGAAAAAACAAGCGAAACCGTTCACTATCGTTGACAAATCGAAACTGAGAATACTGAAAATTATATTTCGACAATCGACAAAACACATTCAACTTGACCGCAAAACACAAACGCACAACGACACCGACAAAAGCTTCAAAAGTTGACTCAATATATCCATATTTATCTATTTGTTGAAGGATTTGCTTCAGTTTTTGGTGTATAACTTTAGCCAAAGTTAACTCGCCAAACTCACTCACTCCCCAACCGACCGACTGGCTGACTGGCGTTTCGGGCACTGAGTAATGTGATTTCCTAACTTAACTACTCAACTATGCGATTAGATAAGAACAGAGACTAGTGAGTGGAAAACACTCAGTTCTAGTAGGGCTCTAGAGAGAATGGAGAGACATCGGTCGTAAAAAAGGCAAACATTTTTAATACCCAATCTTCTTATATAGTTAATATTTTCGAAATCGGATGACTTTCGAAGTTAATTCATGTATCTTGAATTGATCTCTGATTTGAATAATAAGTGAATAAGACTTTTAGTAAATCTAAACTGAATAAATTGTAGTTCGTTTTTTAAAAGTTATTTGAAATGTATACGATCTTAGTTAATGGCAAGTCAAATCATTTAACTCAATATCTAAATCATAAAATTGTTTTAGAGTTTGCTGTTTCATTTTGAAATGAAGAATTATCTTTATAACTTTTACGTTATTTCTTGGATTTCTTCTGCTTTCAAATTATTTCCTTTGACTAAAATCGAGCAATTCCCATGCTTAAAACATGTGTAAATACTTATTAAAATAAGTTTTTTTTTTATTGAGAAACAAATAAGAGATTTCAAAACTTATATTTTAGTTATATTGTTTAATACCTACATAGGTAGACTTTAGTTTATTTTAAAAAAATTGTGTACAAAGTAAATGTTTATAATATTTTGTTTTTTTCCTTTGCTGATAGAAAACTATTTAACTATATTTCTCTCTGTACAATTAGAAATTGTTTAACAATTTCCTCAATAAATTTTTACATATTTTTTCTCACAGTCGGTTTGGTTTTTTTCTTTTCTCGCAAGTGAAATGCACTTTCCTTCCTTCCCTTTGTATTAATTTGCAAACACAACATAGTTTAAAGCATAGCTCGCAAATAACTGTTGACACTTTTCCATTGTCTGCAAATAAGTGTCCTTCACACACACAATAATAAAGACTCAGACAGAAACTGTTTTTGTCGCGACTGACTTAGCTCGCTCGCGCTCTGATCGAGACAGTTATTTCTATTTTCGTTTCGCTCAAGTCAAACACTGATCGATTGCTTGAGTTAAATGAAGCAAATTGTCTTTTGCGTATGTATGGGTAAACACACGCGATTGATGCGTTCTTTTTCTTTGCATATATGTACATGTTTATGTATATGTGTGTATGTATTTACACGCACACGGAAGGCAAAGATCATTTCTGTTGAGTTTTTTAGTCAAACTGTCTTTTGTTGAGACTCTTTGTGTGAGCGAAAATCGTATTAGTCTTTACGTGACACTCATTTGAGAGCGTCACACGAATGAGTCAATGCAAAGCGCTTGACAAAAAACAATTCAAAACAAAACAAAGAGAGCCGCTCAGAGCGAGATCGTTTCTGGACAATCTTTTCGGTTATGATACGATGCAGATCAAGTAAGAAAAAACGATCAACTGTCATTTGCGAGCTATGGTTTAAAGTAATTTAAATGAAACAAAAGAAAGTTGCTTATGTACTATACGTTTCTATATATGTAGATATTGAAGTTAGCAGATTCTTGCAGTCGCATAGCAAACGCAGGGACAACAATGAAACAAACAAAACTAACGTTGGGTTGGTGCTCGGAGCCTGTAACAATCAATCTGGAAAAAGTGAAAGGGAGAAGGGGTCAAAGTGAGGAAAAGAAGCAAAATTTCAATGATTATTAACAAAATTACCAAAAGCCAATTCAAATTCCAAGTCGACATCGGATGGATTGTCATCATCATCGTCGCCGCCGCCATCGTCGTCGTCATCATTATCATCCTCATCATCGTCGTCGTCGTCCTCGTCGTCGCCGTCATCCGTATCCTCGAGCAGATCGTTGAGTTCGTCATCCTCATCGTCACTTGAGGAGCCCATGTTGAAGTTTAGTTGACGATGACTACGGAGCGGAAAACCCAAGAAATTGGGACCTAAAGCAAAGGCTAGAATAAAACAAAATATCACGAAAAACAAAGAAATGCTGGGGATTGGGAGATAACTCACCATTTTCGGAACCAGTATCGGAACCCTCCTCATCAGAATCGGGCACCTCTTCATCATCTTCCTGCAAGCATAGACATAATATTTAATTCAATATCATCCATACGCCGCATAAGAGATCTGACATCATTGATAGCAGATCCAAGTCCACGGTTCTGGCCTTGGCCTTGCCCAGGGCCATGGCCAGTGCCACCACCTCTGCCTCTTAGTGTACGTGCCCGCCGTCGCACACCAACAATTGAACTATTGGCTGCATGTTGGCGAGAAAGATTTTGACTTGCATTTGAGGCTGAGGCTGCTGGCCGAGCAAGAGCAATAGCAGCTGGAAGTGGCAGCAAATCCATTTGGTTATCATGTGGCGACGGCCGATCATTATCGATAATGCGTAAAATGGCTCTAGCAGTAGCAGCAGCAGCAGCAGGAGCAGAATTGCCTCTGGCAGAGCCGCTGCCGCCACCGCCCCCACTGCCGACGACTTCGTCTCCGCCCCCTTCACTAGCAAGCTCCTTAACCGCTGCATCACGCACCTCTTCCGAACGTTCACTCTTCTTCACGCCCACCGCATAGATCTTCACGTAGGTCTCCTGCTTCGAGTCATAACTGGTATGATCCTCCACTACGGCAATCAGACTGCCATTGGCACTAACACTCAAATCATTGATATTCCTCTTTACATCGATTGTGGCTATGCTAGAATAGTCATAGGCATCCAATACATTAAAGCTGGTATCATAAGTCTCCATAACCTCATCCCTATCGGCACCCAATCTGGCACCATATATAACATGCATGGGCGAGAAGGTGCAATTGCGCTGATCCAACACAGGAACCGTTTGGAGCAAGTGAAATGTACGCAAATCCCAGACCTCAGTATTGGCAATGATCTACAAAAGACAAAGGGAGTGGAGTGAGAGAGACGCTTGACGATCTGAGCTTGACTAAAATTAAGTTTGACTAACCTCCAGACAATTTGGATGGAAAACTCCCGATATACACTGATTGAACTTATCAAATTTATGAATTTCCTTGCCAGAACGCACATCCCACAAGACGCCATCTGGAAGAGAATTTGATTTAATTTCAGTTTGATGCCTTTTCTTCCAAGCCATTTACTTACCCGACAGCAAGAGCTCATCCGTGCGGCAGAGTGTGGCTCGATTTTTGGTATATTGATTGGGTATGGTTGGTGTAAAAGTAGACACTTTGGTCCCCGTATTAATATCAAACAAGGAAGCACTCTGAAAATGGTAAAAAAAAAAGGATTTAATTGCTGTCCCATCGAGTTGCGTCTTCCATTTGACTTACCTCATTCTGTGTGCCCAGCAAACGATCCTGAGATGTGTGACTAAACTCACAGTAGGTGACTTCAGTTAGCCTCAATTTGGATTTAAATTCATGATCCGCAATATTCCACAATATGCTTGTGGGAGTACGCCAGAGGCTTGTGGTAAGTACCAAATCTCCAGCCCGGTTTGCTTTAATGGCATCCACACTGAAATTGTGACAATTCATCGAGAACTGTTCAATGCCATCGTTCATGTTGAAGACTCTGCCATGGCCCTGTTGGGTGCCAACTATAATGTATTTGCCCACTAGATCACAGCAATTGAATTCCAGTTCCTCATAGTCGGCCGAACGAAGAGTGCGCCAGGGAGCGAAATGTGTGTGGACATGTCGTCGATCGTAGCGTCCTGTATCGAAACCAGCTTGAGTACGAAAATGTCGGCTTGTTAGATTGTAGTTCGAGCTGAGCAGGCGACTAGGACGTGGATCAGGACACTTGTGGGGCTCAAAGAGATCGAACTGTGGGCAGGTGGTAACTGGATTGTTGCACAGCGAATGCTGATTGGTTAGATATTCCGTTACAATGGTATTCAAAGTGATTCTCTTTGGGGTGATGAACTCCTCATCGGGCAGGCTAATGGCTGGACCCACTCCCGATGGCTCTGTGAAATGTTTCTGCAGGGTACGACCTATCGATGAGCTAGAGGATGCTGAATTCAAAGTCATACGTTCTGTTTTTCGCAGCTTAATCGGTGTCTGACTGCTCGTGGCCGAGGTGGGCAAGTAACTAAAATTGGGTATGCCACCCACAGCGGCACTAGGAGAGGCTTCATCCGTGATGCCCATAATGGCGGCATTGACATCCTGCATGCGGGATCTCAAACGATGACGCGATATAGAGCCACTACTGCTGGGCAAAGTCTTATAGTCGAATGGAGATTGATGGAAATTCCTTGGTGTCGGCGCTTGGAGAGGCAAACCCACTTCCTTCTGCAGCATTTGTGCTGTCTGCTGCAATCCCTTGCTCTCCAGATGCTCAAAAATCAATTGATAGAGCTGCTTATCATTGTACTGAATCCGCGTCTGAGCTATCACATTGGCCTTGTGCATATTGGTTAGAGAGGGATCCAATGGATTGTTCAGCGGCTTGGTCTTGCCCGAAATCCTCTCCAGCAGTTCGAGGGCATATTTCTGAAAGATTACATGCTCGGCCCGCTTCTCCTGCAGTATGGGATCCTTCATAAGTGTCTGCAATTGGCCACTGGCAAAGAGTGGAAGTTTACTAACAATTTGCCGTACACGGTCTGATCGGGCCAGTCCTGCAAGAGCACGACAGGCCATGCCTCGTATGCAATCGGCATCGGTAATAGGTCCTTTGGTCTGCATAAGGGAGAGTAGAACGACTATTCCATTGTTGGAACACACAGATTCCCATACTTTTTCAATCAATTCCTCGGCGTACTTTTGGTTGGCCTTGTTCTTTCGCGAGGAGTTGCCAAATTTCATCAGATGATGATTGCCACCATCTTTGCGTATAATGGGCGAGCACACGCAATGACAGAGCACGGCCAGAGCGGATTTCAAGACTTCCGCATCGGTGGTTATCTCGCCGGCTGCTGCTCCCAGCACCGAACAGAAACCAGAGGTTGTGGTATTATCCAGCATTTGCATCCGTTCGCACAGCAAAATATAGACACGGGGTATAATACAGCAGACACTCAGCACATCCAAAGCCGAGCGCACCGTTTCCGCTCGGCCACTGTTGACCCAATCATAGCTGAAAGCCATAATCCTTAGCAACATGGTTATCACGCCCAATTTCATAAGCCGATCCACTGGCTCCCAATGAGCTCGCACAGAGGTATGTTCTTGGAGTGTCCTGATCTGTTCGTGCAATTGATCGAATGTCAATTTGGTGGCCACTGTCGGATGGCGGCTGAAGAACGACGACGAGGCATATTGTTGGCACAGGAAGTTGTTGTATTTGTAGAAGAAGTGCGCTTCAATGTAACGCTTGAGGGCCACGCAGACATGACGCACCATTTGCCGTGACGCACATTCCTCATCATCATTAATGTCCAAATCATTGTTGCCCTCATTGTGTGTGGGATCGAGGATCTTAAGGACTGAAATCTGCAAGGAAATTGTGAGTTACACGGAAGGAAAGGGAATGGATGTGTTTTCTCTTAAACTCACCACATTGTAGAGTTTTCTAAGGCCATCCTGTGCATCGAATTCATCAAGAATGACTTTGAATTGAAAACTAAGGCTGAAGAACATGGTGGCATGGCATTTGGATGACATATGACAACGTCCCAATATCCAGAGGGCATAGCGAACCAGTTCTGATATAATGGGACGTTGCATGGAGCAAATACGTTCCATGGCATCCTCGCAATAGGCTAAGTAGTAAATGGCTATGGAAACGCCAGTTGTAGCCAAACTAGGACGTGGAACTTTCATCAGAACCTGCCAAAACATAAAAGTTAATGAGAGACTTAGGCCACTTAGATAAAGTTTTAGCTTACCTCCAGCCCACCATGAGCTATAAATTCCAAGGCAAACTTTTTGTGACACAGCAGAGAGGCCAAATACTTAAGGACCTCGTAGGCCAAGCATGTGTCCCGACGATTAAGATTCTCCAGATAACCAAATATCAATTGCATTACATTATTCTCAAAGGCCATGGCCAGGAACTCTTGATATTCACCCAAGCTGGTTAGATAGCGCATGATTAACTTCTGGCTGGTATCCGCTGTGGGTGGATGCAGTGGGATATACATGCGCCGATAATAATGCGATGTGGCAAAGGCATCCCGGCTATTCTCAAAGAGTATAGACATATTGGATGAATCGGCATGAAGGGAACTGGTTAATCCACTGCCATTATGTTGGGGTGATTGCGGAGCCGAGGCGCCACATGCCACCCAACTTATAGAGGAGGAATTGGGATCCACTGACGTGGAAGCATCGTTTGCGGCACTTTTGCTAATGGCCAACAGCATGTGCAGGCGTTTTATCATCTTTGGCACTAGACGCATATTCTGATCTCTGTAGTTTATGGCTATGTCACTGACCTCCATGGCCATGGCCAGGAGACCAGTGGCGTAGCTCTGTAGCGGCTCAATGCTGTCCTCGGCCCAAGTGTAAAGGCGATTTATTGTTCCATCATCGTCGGCAGCCTGAAAGACCACAGTGGTCTCTAGGCCGGGCATTACCTCTAATACCAAGCGACAGGCTAGGATATTCAGCTCCAAGGAGCTGCGCGATACGTTCTGACGTGTAAAGTAATTCTCACGCAAATAATCGTTGAGCAGCTTATTCATAAACAGATCTTTCCGGAAGAGCTGACGGAGTAGTAAACCATACAGACAACTAGGATCAGCTCTGTAGGGATGTCTGGAGTCCAATGGATCCGGATCCTTACGCATGTAGGCATCTTTTTCTCGCTCAAAGATCTCTGCCAAACTGAAATTAAGTGAATGAATTTAAGTTGCTTACATCGCATCACTTGGACTTACCTTTTTAATGTGGGCAATGGGTCATAACCATTTGTGGTCTGCTCTTGCTCCCATTTCTCAATAATTTGTGTGAATTCCCTCTTTGTGGCAGAGCGACGATCCCCAGCATTATCCTCTTCATTTCCATTGGCATCTTCTTGACCTTCTTGGGCAGCAGCTGCACCATCAGCTGCTTGAGCATCAGCCTCAATCTCCTCATCACCATCAGCGTTGGGATCATCCGGACTGGAATTACTTTCGCCACTATGACTCTCATCGGCTGGCTCATTTGTGGGGTTAAGATCATCTTCATCACTCTGGTAGGCCACAGCCATGGCGAAAGCATTGTCCATCATGTTTGCCACCATATCAGCAGCTGCGGCGACGGCGGCGGCGGCATCATCCTCATCCACAGCTCCAACTGCTGGTGCCGCCGGCGATGAATTATCATTATTTGTTGCATTGCCCTCTGACATAATGTCAATGTGGGTAATATTTATCTACAGAGAACAATTTATTGGCTTAAATTGGCCTTTTTAACTCGATTTTGCTAATCGTAAAAAGTTAGCGTGCCGCACCACGCGCTATTTCGGTTTTTTTGCAATAGTGTGGCCAAATATGATTGGCCAAAAAAAGAAGCGCCAGAATGCATCGATAAGTATCGCTGACAAAACTGTGACCCTGGTCGTGAAGTGATTGTATTCAAAAAATTCAACTCAATAACTAATTCCGACCTTTTACCTATATGGCTAAATGTCGATCTAGTGAATGGAGTCAAACTAATTTAAGAAGAAAAGTTCAGATTAGGCCACCTAATCTCTTTATCTGAGCCACTTGAGTTTGCTTATCGTGCAAAGTAATTAATTTGCAGCCCTCGTTGATAAAAAGTATCGATGTTTTTACAAAAACATCGATAACGTCAATGTTATCCAGCTGTATTTTGTTTCGGTTTATTGCTTGATTTGTTTTTAACATAAATATACATTTAGTAAAATAGATAATATGGGTTTCCTGTTTATACTCAGTTGGATATCATTAGGCATACAGATCACATTCATCACTATGTCCATAGGTGAGCAATCAATTGGTAGTTAATTATATTTTATTCGCCTAATCTTTTCATTGTTGACGTCTGCAATTCTTGATTTATCTAGTGGCTGGTCTTTATTATCTGGCCGAGCTGGCGGAGGAGTACACAACACCAGCACGCAAAGTAATACTATTTATGATCAGCTTCACCATATTTGTTTATATCATGCTGATGGCCTTTGAGGATTTCCCTTGGACAATGCTGCTATGCGGCTTCATAGCTCAAGGTTTCCATTTAAGCATAATGGGTAGCTTTCCCTTTATCCGCCTGATGTCGGTGCCTTTCATTGGCTCCCTAATTATGTTGGTGATCAATCATGCATTCGCATTTCAGTATTTCACCAGCGTCTATGTGCCTTTTACCCAGGTAAGCCAGGGCCAGGAGCAGGGATTAAAGATCATTGATAAAATCCATTTCTTCTCTCCTCTTAGGTTCTGGCCTATTTCACCATTTGTATGTGGATGGTGCCGTTTGGTCTTTTTGTATCGTTAAGCGCCAACGACAGCGTTTTGCCCACTGTCAATGAGCAAAGTCGTCTGGGCAGTCCAGATGTGGTTAGCAATTACTTCTCGAGGAATAAAAAGCAGGGATTACTATCGCTATTCAATTATATGAAGGAGACATTGTTGCCAGGACGCAGCAAGAAATCATTTTGATGTCCTTCGATAGCTATTTCAAGTAGTTCCTTTATGTAAATTATTTATTTTTAATACCAGCAGAAGACTAACAAATGACAAAAGTATGAATTAATAACGATAAAATTGTAGAATTCTCATAGTGCAATTGTTTAACATTTGTGGATTTATTCAAAATGAACAAACTTAGAAACTAATACCAGTCAGTCATCAATTTGTTTTGACCTGCACCTTGACATTGCCATCGGCCATACCGAAATAGCATTTGTGCGCCATGCCCACAAATAAACCCGTCTCCATGACACCTGGAATCATCTTGATGGCATGATTGACTTCATTCCAGTCATATTCCCGTTTGGCCACAAATTTCCAGTCCATCAGGAAATTGCCGTTGTCGGTGACAATTGGTCCGGCCTTTGCCTTGGCCATGCGCAATTGAGCTTCGCCTCCGAACATGGCCTCAATCTTCAGTTTAATGGGCACATGAGCGACTGGAGCCACCTCAATGGGAACACCTTTGCACCATTGCTCGCCAAGGCGTAGGGATTTCTTGGTATAATCAGCAACCACAACAAAACGTTTGGCACAAGCGGCAACGATCTTCTCCTGCATTAGACAACCGCCGCCACCTTTGATGCAAACCATGCGACTGTCCACCTCATCGGCTCCATCAATAGCCACATCCAATATGGGATTCCGATCTAAATCTCCTAAATTCAGATTGTGATCGAGTATCAATGAACGTGCCTGAAAAGAGGTTGGCACACAAATCAGATCGGACAGTTCACCGTCCTTCCACACACGTTCCGCCAGGCGTTCTACTGCATAGACTATAGTCGATCCACTGCCAATGCCCACAATCTTGGTTTCGCCTTCAATAATCCATTCTTCCACAGCGGCGCGTGCTGCCAATTTCTTGGCCTGGTCCAGCGAAATAGTTTCACTCATTTTAATTGTGGATGTAGTACTAAATGTTCTACTTGATGAGATTAGACAGCGTGAACGACGCACCAATGACAATAGCATGTGGTTAAACTTGAAATCTTCAATTTCAATGTCACAAAGTCAAAACTTTTCGGGGCCCGGCTTCGATAGGCGATATCTATCTATCGATAGCAGCATGTGTTAAACAAAAACAAATGTATTAATATTTTTGTTGCTGTTTATTTTATTATGATTTTGACATATGACAATGAGTATAACAAAATTAAAGTCTATGGATTAAGAGAGTATTAGAGTAAGAGGAAAACAAAATTTAATTAAGTTGTTTCAAAAAATTCTTGGATATGTCATAGGTAATTACTTTGGGTGCAAAGAAGCCACCAAAACCTTCACGTCCCTTATGATATAGGCCCAGGCCAGTTAGTGGAACCACTGGATTGGGTACCACATCCTGAATATCAACAAATGGCACAGTACTTTGCGAAGCATCCGACTCTGCGCTGGAAGTGAAGAAATCCATGAATTGATTGGTTGATGAAAGAGGCAGTGATTTTAATTTGGAATTGATGGGTAGATCGGGATTATTGAGCCACAGCCGTTGACGTCTCTTTGTGCCAGATACATCGGTGTTGTCGTTACTCAACCAGAAGCTTTTGTTCTTGGCATCCAGCAGGCGACCCGTAGTAAAATTATATTCACTGAAACGTACTTCCAAATTGAGATGTTTGCCAAGCATACGAAGACGCACACCGGTGACTACATGATCGCTCCTATTCGATTCCGAGACGACCTCATCCAGATCCAGGGTGCGACTATCAAAGGAGAGGATGTGATAGTCAATTCCATTACGAACATCCACATTGTCCGGGTCATACGAATCAATGGGCAGCCATTCAAGTGATGATCCATTGATCGCACCATTGGGCAAAAGCTGTCCCTGCTGTAATTGCAAATGAAAAACTCTTTGACTCTTGACAAAACGGATACCAGTGGCCACGCGACCATTTTGATAATCGGTAATTGTGTCACGAAGATTAAAGAATCGATCCGATTCAGGACCATTCTCATCGCACAAGCAGAAGCAATACGAGCAGTGCCAGAATATATAACGCCACCAGGACTCCACCTTATCCATCTCTGTTTGACACTTTTCAGGATTGGGCGGAGCTTGTGGGAATATTTTACCCAATATTGTACCACTCTCAAATTCAATATGCTTGTAGCGATGCGTAGAGTTCTCTGCACTGGGACATACCCACATATCCGAATCGATGTAACGACAATTGTAGAGCCTTCCATGGCATTTCTTCTGTTTGCCGCAATATTCCTCCTCAGGTTGATAGCATCCCAATTGTTGGGTATCATAGTAACCATTGCAAGTGCCCCAGCATTGTTGATTCTCATTCAAATTGATCTCATTTTCCAAGTAGCCCTGAAGCAAGCGAGTAATCTCATCATAAGTTTTACCCAAAATATATCCTCCATCAGGATCGCAGCGCCAGTAGACACGTTGACTGTCAGACATGATCTGATTTAAGACCAATCGGGACATATTGAGACGACTTTCACGATTCTGACGCATCAGGGATATCTCCTCCGTATAGTTACCCAAGCCCTGGCTACGCAGAGTTATCCAGGAGAACTCCACCATGGTATAGACCTTAAGTTCAGTTAAAGATACCTTTACAAAGAGTTCATAGGCATATTGTTGAGCTGATTTTTTATGGAAACAAATTTGATCCGGTGATGATTCATAATTTTTCGTCAAATGGTTTAATAGGGAATCCTCGATGTCGTCCTTATTCGTGTTTTTATTATCGATCCCAAAGAAATCATTATATAAAACTTGCAACATGGAATCCAAAGCATCCGAGCCAGGATCAACATTCTTTTCGGCAAATCTACGCAATGTGGTGGGCTCCAATTTTTTTTGGACATTTTGATAATCCTCGAATTGGTTGTACCGATAATTGATGGCTCTGATCGAGGTCTGGATATTCTGCATTCGAATGGAAAGCAACGATTGCTTCTCAAAGATCCTTGTCAAACTCTCAATAATCATGATGTTTTGTTCGTTTTGCCATTTCTCCAAATTAATTATATGTTGATTGATCTGATCGATGCGTTGCATTACTTTGCGTTGTTTATCCTGCAATATGGGCAATTCGATATCCGTATCATGAGGCAGCTTCTCCACCACATCCCAGGTCTGTAGTATTGCCTCGGTTACATCTTTTACTACACGTATTATATCCAGTGCTTCCGATATGATATGACAGGAATTTGGTTTGGCTAATACAAAAAGATATAACCAAATTATTGCCCATTTCATTTTATGTTCCTATTTCTTCCTTCCCGTTCTGTCTTCTTTGGCTGACGTGAAACTTATGATCACACAGCTGAACATTTGTGACGTCATTGATATCACTGCTTGACAATCACACAGTATTGTGATCATACAATTTCATCTTTATTAAAATAAAAACAATTAAACAATATTCTTATTATTATGTTTAAAACCTTCAGTTTTAACTTTAAAAATTTGGTTAAGTTATCATATGTGACGTCGTTGTCTGCTGCAAATAGTGCGCCACCTCGTTCATATTTTTAGCTAGCCTGCCAACTTATTTAAAAATGATAACAACTGACCGAACCAACAGCCGCACCCATGGAAATGTATTTGTAGTTGTATTTGTAGCGTTCGCCACATTTAGGGGAAAGACCCTTTTTCTACTGACAAACTATAAAACACACAAGTGAGTAATATGATATGTTTTCTTTACAGCTAAATTTGTTATCGATAAGTGGTCCGATGTCAATAATTTGTTATTGGGGAAAATTTAATATACATTTGTTTGTACATATGTATGTATATATGTACATATGTATAACGTGCCTGAAAAGAGGTTGGCACACAAATCAGATCGGACAGTTCACCGTCCTTCCACACACGTTCCGCCAGGCGTTCTACTGCATAGACTATAGTCGATCCACTGCCAATGCCCACAATCTTGGTTTCGCCTTCAATAATCCATTCTTCCACAGCGGCGCGTGCTGCCAATTTCTTGGCCTGGTCCAGCGAAATAGTTTCACTCATTTTAATTGTGGATGTAGTACTAAATGTTCTACTTGATGAGATTAGACAGCGTGAACGACGCACCAATGACAATAGCATGTGGTTAAACTTGAAATCTTCAATTTCAATGTCACAAAGTCAAAACTTTTCGGGGCCCGGCTTCGATAGGCGATATCTATCTATCGATAGCAGCATGTGTTAAACAAAAACAAATGTATTAATATTTTTGTTGCTGTTTATTTTATTATGATTTTGACATATGACAATGAGTATAACAAAATTAAAGTCTATGGATTAAGAGAGTATTAGAGTAAGAGGAAAACAAAATTTAATTAAGTTGTTTCAAAAAATTCTTGGATATGTCATAGGTAATTACTTTGGGTGCAAAGAAGCCACCAAAACCTTCACGTCCCTTATGATATAGGCCCAGGCCAGTTAGTGGAACCACTGGATTGGGTACCACATCCTGAATATCAACAAATGGCACAGTACTTTGCGAAGCATCCGACTCTGCGCTGGAAGTGAAGAAATCCATGAATTGATTGGTTGATGAAAGAGGCAGTGATTTTAATTTGGAATTGATGGGTAGATCGGGATTATTGAGCCACAGCCGTTGACGTCTCTTTGTGCCAGATACATCGGTGTTGTCGTTACTCAACCAGAAGCTTTTGTTCTTGGCATCCAGCAGGCGACCCGTAGTAAAATTATATTCACTGAAACGTACTTCCAAATTGAGATGTTTGCCAAGCATACGAAGACGCACACCGGTGACTACATGATCGCTCCTATTCGATTCCGAGACGACCTCATCCAGATCCAGGGTGCGACTATCAAAGGAGAGGATGTGATAGTCAATTCCATTACGAACATCCACATTGTCCGGGTCATACGAATCAATGGGCAGCCATTCAAGTGATGATCCATTGATCGCACCATTGGGCAAAAGCTGTCCCTGCTGTAATTGCAAATGAAAAACTCTTTGACTCTTGACAAAACGGATACCAGTGGCCACGCGACCATTTTGATAATCGGTAATTGTGTCACGAAGATTAAAGAATCGATCCGATTCAGGACCATTCTCATCGCACAAGCAGAAGCAATACGAGCAGTGCCAGAATATATAACGCCACCAGGACTCCACCTTATCCATCTTTGTTTGACACTTTTCAGGATTGGGCGGAGCTTGTGGGAATATTTTACCCAATATTGTACCACTCTCAAATTCAATATGCTTGTAGCGATGCGTAGAGTTCTCTGCACTGGGACATACCCACATATCCGAATCGATGTAACGACAATTGTAGAGCCTTCCATGGCATTTCTTCTGTTTGCCGCAATATTCCTCCTCAGGTTGATAGCATCCCAATTGTTGGGTATCATAGTAACCATTGCAAGTGCCCCAGCATTGTTGATTCTCATTCAAATTGATCTCATTTTCCAAGTAGCCCTGAAGCAAGCGAGTAATCTCATCATAAGTTTTACCCAAAATATATCCTCCATCAGGATCGCAGCGCCAGTAGACACGTTGACTGTCAGACATGATCTGATTTAAGACCAATCGGGACATATTGAGACGACTTTCACGATTCTGACGCATCAGGGATATCTCCTCCGTATAGTTACCCAAGCCCTGGCTACGCAGAGTTATCCAGGAGAACTCCACCATGGTATAGACCTTAAGTTCAGTTAAAGATACCTTTACAAAGAGTTCATAGGCATATTGTTGAGCTGATTTTTTATGGAAACAAATTTGATCCGGTGATGATTCATAATTTTTCGTCAAATGGTTTAATAGGGAATCCTCGATGTCGTCCTTATTCGTGTTTTTATTATCGATCCCAAAGAAATCATTATATAAAACTTGCAACATGGAATCCAAAGCATCCGAGCCAGGATCAACATTCTTTTCGGCAAATCTACGCAATGTGGTGGGCTCCAATTTTTTTTGGACATTTTGATAATCCTCGAATTGGTTGTACCGATAATTGATGGCTCTGATCGAGGTCTGGATATTCTGCATTCGAATGGAAAGCAACGATTGCTTCTCAAAGATCCTTGTCAAACTCTCAATAATCATGATGTTTTGTTCGTTTTGCCATTTCTCCAAATTAATTATATGTTGATTGATCTGATCGATGCGTTGCATTACTTTGCGTTGTTTATCCTGCAATATGGGCAATTCGATATCCGTATCATGAGGCAGCTTCTCCACCACATCCCAGGTCTGTAGTATTGCCTCGGTTACATCTTTTACTACACGTATTATATCCAGTGCTTCCGATATGATATGACAGGAATTTGGTTTGGCTAATACAAAAAGATATAACCAAATTATTGCCCATTTCATTTTATGTTCCTATTTCTTCCTTCCCGTTCTGTCTTCTTTGGCTGACGTGAAACTTATGATCACACAGCTGAACATTTGTGACGTCATTGATATCACTGCTTGACAATCACACAGTATTGTGATCATACAATTTCATCTTTATTAAACTAAAAACAATTAAACAATATTCTTATTATTATGTTTAAAACCTTCAGTTTTAACTTTAAAAATTTGGTTAAGTTATCATATGTGACGTCGTTGTCTGCTGCAAATAGTGCGCCACCTCGTTCATATTTTTAGCTAGCCTGCCAACTTATTTAAAAATGATAACAACTGACCGAACCAACAGCCGCACCCATGGAAATGTATTTGTAGTTGTATTTGTAGCGTTCGCCACATTTAGGGGAAAGACCCTTTTTCTACTGACAAACTATAAAACACACAAGTGAGTAATATGATATGTTTTCTTTACAGCTAAATTTGTTATCGATAAGTGGTCCGATGTCAATAATTTGTTATTGGGGAAAATTTAATATACATTTGTTTGTACATATGTATGTATATATGTACATATGTATACATAAGTATAAAAGATATGGAATAGGTACATACATACATCATCCAGTTTTATTTACGTTAGTGCATACTACATACAATGTTATTTTTAAGCAAATGAAAAGAAATCCTAATTGCAAAATAGAATCAGGATAAGAATTCCCAAATTTGAAGCAAATGCTGAGATTTGAGTTAATTTTTAACTAATTTTTAAGTACTAATAATATTTTACTATTAATATTATACAAACAGCGCCTTTTTTTTTTAAATATTTGGCAAATCCAATTAGCTTACTTTAGTCACAAGCTCCTAGTTTTCAAATAAATGACATTGCCTTTATAAAAACAATTCAAACCATAGCCCTAATGCCTTTACTACTTAAATATAAGCTTTAAATAAAATTAAAATGTAGTTTGATTATATAAAGACATTACGGTAATAAATACTGACTTCTTGAAAACGTTTCAAAGTGATATACCTAAATATTATTTTAACAATTTAATTTGGAAAACATTAATGTCGCGACGTTGTGGAAATATGGAAATTCCCATGCAAATTCCTTTCAGTCGAATTATTTGAATTAGATAAAATTCTTACTTAAAATCTGTCGAAATAAATGCATTAAAATGAATATTATAGAATGCAACGGAAATGCAGCAAAACTGTAAAAGTCTCATTGGTGGGGCGAGCTTAGATGATGGGACACAGGCAGGAAACGGATTCAATCCAATGCAGGAGGCGGCAGGACAATCAGCAATAGCATAGCATCAACTATGAATACAAAAAGGCGTTTACAGCTAAACGCTTGCCACAATAATGACGAGAAATGACTGCAAAAAGCATTTATATTTTAGTTGTTGTTGTTGGGTATTAGAAACGAGTGAAGCGAAGTGGGAGTTGACCACAAAATGTTACTCCTCTTCCCCCACATCCAACCGACTCCTAATCCTTGCCACAGCAGCAACGACACCTGAAAACCTGTGAATGCAAACGGAAGTGCTACGGATTATACCGAGAATATTTGAAGAAATTTAATACTTTTAGTGCACAAAGCTAAAATTGTTGAATAGCATTTTGCGATAAAGCTGAAAAGCAAAGCACAATCACAAAGGTGATTGCAGTAGAAAAAGAAAGAGAGAGTAAAAAAACCCGTAGAAAACTTACTAAGAACGGAATGTGTATGAATGACCAAAGCCAAATAGGTAGAAAATACGAGTAGAAAATGAAGAAAATGATAGCCACCAAAGAAAAAAAAAACAAGATTTGTGTTAATGGATTTTTACTTTGCACTGTTTTTTTTTTCTTCAAATTTTTGTAAGAAATGAAATACAAGAACGCTTTTATTGCGATTTGAATTCGTTTATAAAACAACAAATACAAAATGTAATTAACGTCTCTGGCAAAGCAATTCTAAAAATATCTAGTGTCAAGTAATTGAGCCTCTTATGGAATCGTTCTAAAGTTTTGGTCGTGTTTGAAAAATAAATAAATAAGTAAAGAATCAACACTTCTCATGACAAAACAAACCTCTTTTCGATTTTCCATCAACATTTGTTTGTATACTTTAGAATTTCTCATGCCCTTTGAGGTCAACAACGTTTTTATATATGTACTTACATATATAGACTTGCCAATTATTATTTTCGTTTGTCAATAGTCCAGGAAAATTATTAGAATCCATAACAAAAATTGACCTCTAAATCTATATTTTAGTTGCAATTTATTCGTCGTAACCGTTTTGCCAAAGGAAATGATGCTTGTAAAAATGTCAAGGAAGTGCCGGAAAATTGTATTTAACAACCAGTTATAAGAGTGGAAAAGTATATTTGCAGACTTTTATTGTAGTAAGAACTGTGAGGAAACAAAACAATTTTTTTAAAAAAGAATATGCCATATTCTGTATGTATCATGACATATTTATATATCTGTAGATTCCTGTAGGTAGGCAGTGTTATCTATGCCCTGGAAAAAAAACAAATCATCGAGAATGCTTCTGAATATTTATGAAATGCAAAGTGCAAAATTAAGTAAGTATAATTACAATTCTATTCTATTATGAAAAAGTAGGTATATTATAGTGGAAAGTAATACATTAGATGGGGCACTCTTACATCAGAGGCTATATACTATATGATTGAAGATTTCACTGAAATACTGATATTTAACTACTTGTTGTAAGTACTTCTAGACATAAGAATGCAAAGTTATGGTAAACCCTTACGAGATTCGATTATAGACACTTTCGCTTTAATTTTCATGACAAGCATAAAGAACCTTTCGAATTGTGGGCATTTTTGGTCATTTTATCCTTTGTTCAATTACATTGCCATGGTGGTGGCTCTTTGTTATTGCAAGTTAACGTTAACATAAAATAACAGTTACCCGAATGTAAACAGCAATTAAGTGTAACAAAAGCAGCCTGGGCCAACACACACAGCGAATGCAGAGAGAACAGAGAGAAGGCCGGCCATACGAGCCATATGAGCGCAAAAAGCAGAGCGAAACCAAATGCAAATTGTTAATTAAAGAGAACCGCCATTCATTTAATGCCCCCCCATGTGGAAAGGCTTTAACTGCAGGCAACAACACCTGAGCCTTCCATGGAGTCCTACCCCATCCTTTACCTGCTAAAAAAAAAGAGAGGAGAACGAAGAGTAAGGGCCAGCAAAATGAGGCCAAGCAATTCGTTTCATGTCCTTCTCTTCCCTTCCCCCTCCGGGACAGTTTCATTTCCCATTGAATCAAAATTCAGTGCTGATGACAATGTCTAAATGCCTGAGCAGAAAATTCTGCATTGAATGACTTTCCAATGTGGCACAATTTATAATTTGATTAGCGCATCGCTGACTGCACACAAAATAGAAAAGAAAAAAAATGAGAAACTAAAACAGGAAAGTTCAAAAGGGAAGTGCAACTGAGTGCATTGAAAGAAAACCAGACAGGACCAGAGACAGGGAGAGAGGAAGAGAGTGGGGTAATATCTTACATAATAGCTGGCCCATTCCCTAAGCCTTATCTGGTCCTACTTATTGGCCCAGAGAATGGCGAAATATTCACACTCCGTTTGCTGACAATGACAAATGATGATAGAGCCATAAAAATGCTAAGCCGAAAAAAAACACAAGTCCATTTTAGCTTTCAATTAATACTACAAGTGGCGTATCCTCATGATAATCATGTCCTTTGTGTGTGTGTGTGTGTGTGTGTGTGTCGGTGTCGGTGTTGTGTGAGTGTGGCAAGCAAAACAAATTTCTGTGGCAGCATGGGAAAACAAAGATAAGTCAGAGACATGACTTGAGAAGGAACTTTATGTTTAACAAAATATTTAGACCTACCAAAAATCGAAGTTTGACCTAAGTAAAATCTTGGTTTTAGGGGCTGAGAATTTCTCTTATTTTCCCTCTTGAGGATAGTTTCTTAACACTTTTAGTCATAAATTCAACCCCTTTTTCTTTCCGTCTTTCGTTTCTACTTCCTTGAGCTGGCATATATATATAGAAAGGGTTTTGCTCCATGTGTCTCTCACACAAAACTGTTCAGCTTTCTGCTCTTCCATTCATTAAACATAAACAATAAACAACAAATACTAAAAGGGGCGTGCCTCAGCAGCCTCTTGGCACAAACATAGATTAATGAAACCCCCTAAAACAAAGCCCACGAAATCAATTTATTATCTTGGGCCGGAGACAAGTTGACCGCAAAAGAATAACAAAAAACAAGAAAAAAAAACAAACCATTGAAAATAAAAATAAAGAAAATTATTAAAATGAGTCTTGATGCCATTGTGCTACAACTTTTGGGGTCACAATTTCAGTTCGTTCCCTGCCAAAAGCTGCAGCACAAATCATCATTAAACATTTTTAAAGAACAAACAATTTAGTTTTCCGGAGAGATATTTGCTATTGTCTAGCCAATTTTAGGCCAAACGGTCCACATGGATGATAGCAATCCTTCTCCTCAGATCGGACATTTGTCTCTCCTCCAGTTCATGATCAGCATCCAAGAGTTCTTGCATTCGTTGGCGTCGTACATTCAAAATAAAGGCTTGGGCTGCCCTTAATTCCTTATGCATTGGTTTCACCATGTAGTGGACTATGGAACTGTTGCCACTAGACCGCAGGACCTCGTAATTTTTTAGCAACGAGAAACTTAAAACAGACAATAAATAAAAAACAAAGGCGGGATTGGCAAACTCAGCATTGCTTACATATTGGCAGCCATTTTCTTGAATCAATCAATCAATTAAATAACTTGTAACAATATATTCATTAAATAAACAATAAAACATGAAACAATATAGTTGGTTTAGAAAAATTTGAACTCTTTTTTATTAACAAGTATTTCAAAAACTGTTTGATGGAAACTGTCTTTAATCTGAATAAGGAGATGGATTCGTGATTATTTCAAGGGTTTCGATAATTCTTCCACGATCCTTTTTGTATATTTTCCTAACAGTTTTATCAGAAATGAATCCGAGATATACAACCCCTGCACTATATACAAGCCTACTTTCAAAATTTCAGCTCTCACGGTCTAGGAGGAGTTCGCGTTGATCCAGACGGACGGATGGACGAACGGACATGGCTCGTCGTGCTGATCAAGAATATATATACCTTATGTGGTTGGAGATGCTTCCTTCTATGCGTTGCACACTTCTGACCAAAATTAATATACCCTTTTTGCTATGGTATAAATATTGATATATTTGTTTTCCCATATTAAATTTTTGTTATAAAGAAAAGTTATCTTCAAATTGCTCTACGTTAACTGCATAAAATCCATATTTTCGAAATGTTTCTTTATTTGTCAATCATAGGATTAGTCGAAAGATGAAAATCAGAAAATATTGTAAATTTAATTCGCATAATTAAATATTATCACATCCCTTTTCAAAAATTTATTTACCATGAATTGCATGAAGCGATACGAATCCATCAGAATTTACTTTGCGCAATTTGTGGATAGTATTGGGCCATAAAATTTAATTTATAACCAAGACCAAGAGTAGGACGAGGTCGAACCCTTGGCCCAAGCACCAGCTGCTAGCTGCTGTTGGGGAATGGGAAATGTTTGCAAAACATTTAATTCCATTTTCGATTAAAGAGAAATGGACACGCACAGGTACAAGCCAGACACAAGACACAAAAGTCCACATAGACAAGAAATTCGTAATTTTGAATTTGGCACAATTCTCGATCTGGCCTCGTTCCTCCTGCCTCCTGTTAGCAAACACACACACAGACACCTGCATGAGTTGCTCCTTCCTTTGCATTCCCTACTATGTGTTGCCTATTGTCATTTGTATCTATTCTCGTTCGTCTCGTTCATTGACCAAAATGTTCAGATCGGGGTAAATCGGAGCCGGGGCTGGGGATTTTGTTCTTCTGCAATCGAGGCAATTGAAGTGCTTTAAAAGTGCTCCATGGCAGCAGGCCACATAAATAAATGTTTGCACATTTACTTTGCTTCGTAGTACTACTAGTCTTTCGCCTGCATCTCCTTCTCTATGGCTTTATTGTGGGTGTTTCGTTTCCTTTTCCTGTTCCTGTTCCCAGCACGTTCATAACTCAACTCAGGCGTTGGTTGAGCTGGTGCCTGGTGCTGGTTCTGGTGGGTTTATTTACTTGTAATTTGAAGCTGGCCTTCTATGGCAATCTTCAATACAAATCCTCCTGGCTCCTTCTGTTCCTACCAATGGCTGCAATGCAGTTAAGGGGCTTTCTCTCTTTCCATCTCATCCGTCTCTAGAGAAGCATTTGCCATAACTTTGTATATATTGTAATGGCAATGCAATTGGCTAAATTTGGCCAATAGGATGAACTTCACATATCGCCCAGCATACGTACATCACGCTCGCTTGGATGGCTGCTGATGATGATAATGATGATGAGGATGATGAGCCCGCACATATTTGAGTGGTCCAAAGAAATCCGACAATAGCATCCGGAGATGCGGACAGAATAGACTGCGGCGAAAGCAACTGTTCCTGTGATTAAGGTCCAGACAAAGCCAAAGCCAATTCGAGTGAATCTCACGTTCCCAAAGCTCACATTAGCAGCTCGACTTGTGGGTTAGAAAGTGCATGTATGGGTGGGTGGACAAAGGAGATGCCATGTTTTGTCTTTGATTATGGGGGGCTAGGGATGCGAGAAAATGTCCCTAGTTCATGTCTATGGCAATAAGATCGAACTTAACACAAAGACTCAAACTTAATCTTACAACTAGCAAACCCAGTGAAAGCTTATAATTTAAATAAGAAAAACTACAAGTTTTTGAAGATAATTTGTTAAATCTTTGAAGAACTCTATCTGAAACATATGCTAAATAACAAAGGTGCTAATGCATCACTTGTTTTCTATTCGACATTGAAAATCTTTACTCTTGTGGACGTTTTCCAGGGCCATTATATTTCTGTGTTTCTATTCTTCTCTTTACTGGTTCTTTTGGTGGTAAAGTGAACCATTCCTGGCCTAATCTAGTTTCGAGCATCTATTGCTTGCTTCCATGAAATCGGTATTAATCGGTTGTTTGTTTCATTATAGTATTCCCATTCTCTAATATATAAATTTTAACACTTGTAAATTGAACATAAATCATAGTGAAGACAATCGGCAATTAAATATAGCTCATCTGTAATAACTGACCCAATTTTTAGTGCATTGTCCCACATAACTGTGTGTTAGTTCTCCGTTTCATATGAAATATTAGATTGATTTCATTATGTACATATGTACCGATTTATACATAATTTGAACTTGTCTCATCGCTGATACAATTGCCATCATCTAGCGCGACAACTGGCTGGACCGTTCCCCAAGAAACCGTACGTTTCCCCCATCTTGCTTCAGCAATGATGTTCGACGCAATTGCAGTTGACAATGGCTCCAAAATCCTTCAGTCCTGTCTGTCTGTGTATGTGTTTCTGTGCGTGTGTGTTTAGTTCTCTCTCTTTTTGGCCAGTTAGCAAAATGTCACGTAGCAAATGCGACAGCGTGGTCAACATAATGAATGGTTGCCAGATCTCCCGCTTGCATTTCCAACGCCTTCTTCAAAGCGCTGATGCACCATGCGGCAAAGTGAGATGAAGATATTACGGAGGGGGGAGAATGGTAGCAGGTGCATATTGGGAAGCTAAACGTATACGAATCTAACACATGCACTTTGGGAGTTCATGTCTAGTTCTGTTGCCCATTGATTGCTCTGACGTAGCTGAGCTTAGAGTGGGGAGGACTGAAGATTGCAATAACCTTTCTTCATGTCAGGCCAAAAACCGGCGGCGCATGGTCCACGACAAGACCAAAAAAGAACTAACGAAAAAAAACAGGAGAAAAGGAGCGGGCGGAGGAGTGGAAGCTGGAGAGGGAGGGAGTGGGCGAAATGTGTTCATGCACGTGACATTTTCGGATGCAATTTGCAATTTGATTTTGTTTCTCAAGCGTCTACAAAGTTCACCGCCCTTGTCCAAACACCCAACCCCACCACTCTTTTCTCCATTTTGCTGCAGTAGTTCAGGGATCAAATTGATTCTATCGGATGTTGGAGGAGGAGTCGAAGCAGGTGTAAACTACCTCACCTCATCTCATCTCACTCGCTCTCGTTCCCTCTCTCTTTCTCTGTTGTTCTGGCAAGTGTGTTGGCGTCTTTACATTGTTACACTTGACCAATTCGGATTGCAATTACACACCTGAGTGTTTCTCTTTTCGCACATGACTTTTTGGTTCTCATGCGATGGCAAAAAGGGTGGCTAAGGGTGCCTCGAAATTGCCGAACAACGATTTGTGTTGGCTTTCTGTTGTTTGCCAATTTTTCCTTTCCTTTTCTGGCCAAACGGTTGTGGAAGGGGATTACCAACGACTACTACTACCTAGTAGGTACTTGTAGTGGATTGTGGAATGCACACAAAGTGAATGAAGTTGTTTGGCTAACAAACCAAAAAAAAAAAAGGACTAAAAAAACCCCCAACCATAGTCTATTAGGGCAGCTCCTGTTCAAAAGGAGAAAGCTTTAAGTATTAATTAATATGGCAACCGGGATTTCCACTTAAGTCTTCAATCAACCAACTTAACGGATATGACCCCAACAAATTGAACCTTTTCAAATTGTGTGAGTGGCAAATGCTGTTGAGTGCCAATTCGATTTTACATTCCTAGACTTCCTTCCGATGTTATCCCAAAACGAACACACAGACACACACACACACCAAAACATTCGCATGTGGGCATTATGGGCAGAATGTTTTCCCATCAACAGAATCGACAATAGACAGCATAAGACAACTAACTGACATAAGACAAGATTTGTATCAGTGAAATGATGAAACCAGTTCTCGGCTTAGCCCCTACTAATTGCAAGACCCATAGAGATCCTGAGGAGTAGTTAATTATTTTAGATTTTTAATTGACATTACTTGATACTTCTTTGAAAATAACCCTTCTGTTTTCCTTTTATGGTATATTTATTTCGTCTGTTTTGTTTAGTTAATAGTTAAACTAACAATCTAAATACTAGTCGGACTTTAAAGCCTTTTCCTTCTCGATATCATATTCATTTAAACGATTTTCATTCTCAAAGGGGTACTCTTTTTTAAGTTTCTTTTCTGAGGATAGGTTTTACCTGAGAAAAGCTTGTATTAATTGAATTCTCAACTTAAGGCCTAACAAAGAAATGTGTTGAAGCGTTGTGTGACCTTTATTTTTGGATGCTTGCGTTCCACAGGACTTTTATACGTTTCTCTCTCATAAACATCCTCACAAAACTCATGCGTGTGTATGAGGCAGTCACATTTCAATTTTAATGAGCACTTGAGTATTTCTGGGTTTTTTTCTCCCATTTTTAGTCGTAACTTTAATTAACAACAAAAGTCGTCCTGCTGCCTGCCACACACACGCAGATACCTACAACAAAAGGAGGCACGTAATGAAAAACCTTAATTTGTACAAAAAGAGTGAACAGGAGGACAAAAAAATGAATTAAGAAGACACATGAGCTGAGCCCAGGCAACATTTCAAATGGCTCCTGTCAAGAAGAAACAGGAGCAAACAGAAAGTCGCCACTAAGTATGCTTCTGTTTTTTTTGGTCGCCTTTTTGTGCACTTGGCCCTGGCCCTGGTAATGTCAACAAGGGTTTTTTTTGGGGTGCCATGAAGTTGTTGCAGTTGGCGTTAAAAAAGCGGAAAATCGCAGCACATTTTCGCTTTTTAATTAAGTCCTACATTTTTTATGTGCCTGCTGCCTCCTTTCGAAAGCGACATGGCGTGATTTCTCGTACGAGAAGTGTGAGAATAGTTTTTTACTCGTTTTCCAGTAGTGCGTTAAAAAGGTCGAATGGATGGGCGGATACACATTTCTCTGCGTGTGTGCAGGGGATTGAATTGCAGGTTCTCCTCGCATTTGATAAATGATTTTTTTGGCTACTGTTTTGCAAAATAAAGTAATTTGAACATCGTTAGCTAACTAGTTACGTGAATGAATAACAATGTGAAAGGTAAATTTCATCAAATTTGTTAATAGGTTAACATCTTTTTGTGAAGAAACTTTTTGAAGAAACTCATATTCGCAGGAAATATAAATATATTTGTCACCAATCTGTCAACTTAATCACCATTTGTACTAAATGAGACTAGAAGTCCTATAAGCCCATAGATATTTTATTCTAGTCTTTGTGGCCCAATGTAGGTAAATAAGGAAAGTAACCAAGATGTTTAAATTAAGTTTTCTTACTTTTGTATTTGGATTATCATTTGATGCCGTTTTGAAGTCACAAATGCATCTCCTGAAAAGTCAATCATATCTTAACCACTTGGAGCTAACAGTGCGAGCCAAATAAATAAGGGCACCTTCCTTTGGGGTGTGTAACTGCAGTCTAGTTTTCTTAGTCTTGACAATTTTTGTTAATTAAAAGTACAAAAATAACATGAAATCGTATGCGGTTTGTAGTTTACGTTTTAATTGTATTGTATTAATAGATGACTAAGTGAACCCACGTTTTTTGGTTAATGTAATTTTCGCTTTCGGCTTAAAGAGTATTGATACCATACACTAATAAAAATTACACAATTTTTTTTTAAAAAAATTCATTGTATAGTTTATATAATTTCAGTTTCATGCGAGTAGTTTCTGTGGGTTTTTTTTCGTAAAATTATCGATATACGCTCCAAAAAATGGGCTCTCTCTACTTCTTAAAATAATCAGTCAGAGCTAGCCTCAAGTAGAGAACAGACGTGTTTTGTTTTGTATTTAGAGAAATTCAATATATGGAGATTATTGAATTTGAATGCGAGTACATTGAACCGACGCTTTTGTTGAGGAACGCCAGACACGATTGGACGCAGGTGAGAGAGGTTGGAGAGGGGGGGGAGGGGTCTAAACTGGTTTCAAGAACTCAATTACGCGACACTGCAATGTTACGGGACTATAGTTGACCAGCTTGAAACGAAACACCTTGTAGGAGTCCACAAGCCAACCCGCGCCATCTCCTTTACCTTCCTCCTCCGCATCGCTGTTCAATTCAAGACGAAATGTTATTAAAATTTCGGCTAACATAATGCGGCTATGTGAATGAACCATTTGTTCGGGTATTTGAGACTTTCTTAATACATTCTGCGTCAATTGCAACATCTCATTTTGTTCGGCTGTAGTGGCGAAATCTCGAATATTCCTCATACCGATAAATGCCATATCCACAAAGATATAGCACTTGCCATCGATCCAATGTCTTGCCACATTGACGGGAACGGCCTCTCGCAGATGTTGTGACTGAAATCTGATTAAATTCATTAGCGGCGTTTTGCCACTTTGAGCCAATCTATAGATATCCAAAGATCCGTCAGTGGTGCAGCAATTGTGTATGCATGCCCAGTCAGCCCGTCGAATGGCCTCGATCATAACGGCAGCTGCCTCTCGAGTGCCCCTGAGGAATTCAGATTCGCAGAACTCTAGATCTAACATGCGATGCAATCTCCATATGCAATAGCGACTACGTAAATTGGACAGCAACTCCATGACGGTTAATTTCAGATTGAAACGAAGCGCACACAGGTAGCTTAACTCTCGACGATTTAAAGAGAGAAGAGGTTGATTCGAAGAGGTTGATGCTGGCGCTGAGGAATTGATGTGCTGTCCTTTGGCTAGACAAATTAATTTCGTGGGACTGGCCATGTAGCCCAGGCTTCGCAAGGATTTCATATACATTTTTGTTTTCGAATAAAAACAAAAAAAAAAAAAAAAAAACAAAAAATACTACAAAATTAGTACAATTTTGTGAAATCTAACTGCATGTCAACTGATTGAAAAATCTATAACTTATCTAAATCAATTTGAATAATTTTAGATTTTGTAGGTGTCAGAGAAAAATGAGAGTAGAGGAGAGAAGGAAGATTGGTCTAAGAAGTTGTCCAGTTAAATATGCGGATAGGAAATTATTCCAAGACACACCACATTTTAATCAGTTTTTATCTACTTACATTATCTATAACTAAACAGAATGTTTGGTTTTAGCATAAAAATTTTATTTTTAGTTCTTCCCGGCGTTTTGGCCCACTATGACTATCATCTTTTGCCGGAGACCCTTGAGCCACAACATTATGATCTACGTATTTTAACCCATTTAAATGACACCGCTCAACATTTCGAGGGAGTAGTAAAAATTGATTTATTAGTACTTCGAACGACAAAGAATATAACTCTGCATGCCAGGAACTTGACCATAGATGAAACTGGAATCAGTGTGAAATCATCTAAAGAAACCAATTGCATTGAAGATGTAGAATCTTCCGAGAAGTATGAATTTTCTATAATGTATTTATGCAAAGAGCTAAATGCAGGTGAGAAGTACACACTGGAAATTCCCTTCAAAGGACAATTAAATGAAAGTCAAACGGGTTACTACAAAAGTTCCTACAACGATACAGAAAATAAGAATAAAACTCAGTAAGTAGAAAATGAAATATATGGATTTTGGACTAAACATTGAATAATTTCTCTTCAGTTACTTGGCAGTGACTCAATTTTCACCTACATTTGCTCGTCTGGCATTTCCCTGCTTCGATCAACCCAACTGGAAGGCAACGTTTAATGTGACCTTGGGTTATCATAAGGACTATAAGGGTTTAAGTAATACTCCAGTCAGAAAATGTGAAAAGCAGTAAGCTAGAAATAAAGATATACATACTATGTGATTCTTAGCTAATTCAATCCTTTTGCTTTTCAGTGAATTTCTAGAGGATTATATTTGGTGTTCCCATGAGCAACTTTTACGCACTTCCACCTATCTGGTAGCCTATGCCATACACAATTTAACCAATGCCGGAACTGTAACAAGTCTAACCCATAATCAAGTAATCTTTCGCAATTGGCTGCAGCCAAAGATTGTTAATCAAAGTGATTTTTCTATGGAAATGGCACCTAAAATTCTCAAATACTTGGAAGAATTATTCCAATTGAAATTTCCACTAAGCAAAATTGATCAGCTTATTTCGCCAACTCATAAATTTAGAGCCATGGAAAATTGGGGTTTGGTTACATACCAAGAGAATGCATTCGTCTACAATGAGGCTTTCGATTTGCAGGAGAAAAAGGAAACCAACTGCAATACCATGGCCCATGAGTTCAGTCATCAATGGTTTGGTAATTTAGTGACTATGAAATGGTGGAAAGATCTCTGGCTAAAAGAAGGACCTTCCACTTATTTTGGCTACTTGGCTTTAGATGCTTTGCAGCCGCAATGGGAATGGAGTGAAGGGAAAATTTTCAAAGATTTGGCATATTTCTTTCGTCACGATGCCACCAACATGACACGACCTATATCTCGTGATGTCAAGAACTCTACCGAAGTACTTGATCAATTTTCCAAATATGTCTATGAGAAGGGAGCGCTAACTATGCGAATGTTGCACAAAATATTGGGCACCGAAACCTTCTTTGAGGGCATAAGATTTTATTTGCAAAAATATGCCTATCAGAATGTTGATCAAAGGGATCTTTTTAACAGCCTTCAAGAGGTAGCCAATGAGAATATAAATTTGAATGTTGTTATGGATTCTTGGACTCTACAAGAGGGTTATCCATTGATCTCAATTAAACGTGACTACAAGAAGGGAGAAGTCAAAGTCAATCAAAAGAGATTCATTCAGCAAAATAATATACAATTGGAGAATCAATGCTGGTGGGTTCCCCTCAGTTTTGTAAGTCAAAGTGATCCGAATTTCGAAGATATTGAACCCAAACATTGGCTAGACTGTCCTAGTAATGGGAGAATTTTGAAAGTGGGTACTTCCAAGGAATGGTTACTACTAAATCCCCAAGTCTATGCCATCTATCGTGTTAACTATGATGAACATAATTGGAAACTGCTTATAAATACTCTACAAAATGAAGTTGATTATGGCGGCATACCAAAATTAAATAGAGTTCAGTTAATGGATGATCTCTTGGCCTTAGCTGCTCATGGTGAACAGAGTTATGATCTGGTATTCGACTTGCTTGAGTATTTAAAACTCGAAAGGGATTTTTTGCCTTGCGAGAGGGGGATTACTTTACTACAACAATATGGTAGCTTACTCAAGGATCAGGCAGCAGAGGACTTTAATGTAAGTACTCAAGATCTCAAGATCCCAAAACTTTCTGTTTACAAGCCTCTTCATTCATATCAAATTAAATTCAACTGAAAATGTATCTTTGTTTTTTCTTCAGCTTTATTTGAAACAACAATTGACACCGCATTATAGACGTTTACCCAAACTGAAATTGATTGATAGCATCGAGATACCCGTCAATGAGATTGCCTTTAGGCGTTTCATTTATACCCAGTCTTGTCGCTACAACGTCGATGATTGTGTCTCTCAGGCTTTGATACTTAATACCAATGATTCAAGCATATCAGTGCCAGCAAACTTTCGGCAGTTGGTCTATTGTACAGCCATAGAGAAAGGAACTACGTGGGATTTTCAACAAATGATGAAACTTTTCAAAAATTCACCTACACCAGCACAACAAAGCGCCTTCGCATCGGGTTTGGGTTGCTCAGGTAACTTTTCGGAACTGAAACAGTTCTTGGACTATGCCATACATTCAGACACCAAGAGCATCAGCGATTGTTATATTCAGGCGGTAACGGCGGCCTTGAAACGTGACAATGTGGCCATGGAGACTAGGCAACATATATTTGATCATGCTGAAATATTGAAGTAAGTTAAAAGGAAAACATTATATCCATAATTAATCTAACCATATTTCTTTTGTAGTGAAAAATTCAAGAGAAAGGACTTAGAACCTATTCTTATGCATATGGTTAAGGAACTAAAAACTCCAGAGGAGCTAAGTGAACTGAAAGAACATTTAAAGGACTTGAGTCAATTTAAAGAGCCTGTGAAAAAAGTTTCAGAATTAGTTGAAACCAATTTACTATGGTTAAGACAACATTCCGTACAATTTCATGCAGTTTTATTTAAAAGGATTTATTAATAAAATGACGAATTTCTAACCTTATGTGGGTTTTGTGCTTTCAGAAATCGGAAATACTTGGAATTCGTCAAGTTGTCATGTTCAACATTCGTTTTCGTATTAATTAAGCCAATAGTGATGAAATCTTTTGCTATTTGTAAACCTCCTTTTCTTTGTCGTGCTGGTTTGGCTGTCAGAAACTTGTCCTGTCAGTCCTTTGACTTGTAAATTGCTTGACACAGGACACAGAACACCACACACACACACACACACACACTAGAAGAAAGTAGGTGGGGGTTGGGTTGGTTGGGCCGGTCCTTTTCCACACTAGCAATTCAACTTCAGTTCAGCTTTGTTTGTTTGTCCCTGTCATCTTCTTCGTCATCTTCATCATCATCATCGTCGTCCTTTAGCTTCATCAGTTGTTTTGGCATTTGACGTTTACACGGCAACGTCAAAATATTTCGTCGCGCTGAGATGTGTCATGTGCATGCAATGATTGGAGCTAGGGAGGACTTTAGAGGACATGAAAATGGTGGCGCGGAAAATGGTTAGTTAGTTAGTTATCCCTTTAGTAGCCATTTTGGATTACAAATCATCTTTCACATAGTTAACTTTGGTGGTCAATTAGTCAAATTAATCGACTGAAATTGAAATGCGGCAAAAACGAATGATGGATAGCTGGAAGGATAAAGATGGCTGGAGAACTGAAATTGAAACTATTTTGGCATGCAAATGTATGAATTAGAAAGAGCAAAGAGTCTTCTGAAGCAAATTGAGAAAGTTTAGTTTTAACAATATTTAATCAATCAACTGTGAAATTTCCTCTACTGACAGCTGCTTGTGTTACCAACATTTCCATCAGTAAATGTTGACTGCACATGAATTGGAATAACTTTGGCAAAGTTTTGAGTTGAAAGGTTACCTTTGTAGTTGAAAACTTGGTTTGTTTGAAAAGGTCAACAATTTGTAGCCATCTCAATATTTGAATTAGACTTAATAATTTTGATTTAATGTAATTAGTGGGCTACAGAGACAATCGAGCATCGTGTATGTAAGAATTTATTAGCATTTTTTATACAATTTTTGTTTAATTATTATTACCAGACTGAAACAGTTGCTCATATATGGCCATAGTTTTTTTTTTTTTTTTTAAGTCAATGAATTCAGTTATCAGAAGCTTTAAGCTTGTATTTACTTGTATTTTTCGTAATTCTCGATTGGTTTTGGCGTAGAGTAATCTTGGACTCTGTATATACCTGTTCGATAAGGAACTTGGTCCAGCCAAAGTAATAAGTTTTTAATAAACATTTTTATTTAGCAAGAATACAAAGAATTTAGTTTGATATTTCAACATACTAAAACCCTTAACCCTAAGCCAATTGTGTATGCATTTTGTTTGATGTATTTGGTTTTGTCAATTATTAATTAAATTTACTTAGATATGCAATTTATATTTTGTACAGGATATGGAAATAATTCATCATTCATCTGTAATTGAAACCGCAAATCCGTATCAACTTGCCCCCTTTCCCCCTCCACAACTTACCAGCTGGCTTCATTTTTATGCAAATGAAAAGTGTTTTCAGTCGAAGCAAATTAATTATATTAATGTTTGTTAAAAATGCTTATTAAATTAATTAAAAGTGATATCATTTTATGATGTCTCTGTGCACACACACATGAAAATACACAGTAAGAGTGAGAGAGAGGGAGAGAGACAGAGACAGGGAGGGTTGATGAGTAAATGTTTTAAAAATATTTCCTCTCAGATTATTAATGCTTAATACATTTATGCAGAGAGTTGGCAATGTTTTAATTTATTTACTTTATTTATTATGAATTAATTGAATTGAACAGCAACACGTGAATCTGACACTTTTCATTTTACACATTTTCATCAATGTCAAATTAGACGAATCCAGCAAAAAAGTATAAAGAAACAGAATAGGGGAAACTAAAAGGAAAACTTTTGCCTTTAACTAAATTTAAGTGCGACATGTAGAATATTTGCTATTTAATTAAATGAAATTAGACAATCTTGCCAGCATTTTGCCCCCAAAAAAACATATGTGTGTGTGTGGCAATTGTGCTGGTAATCTAAATTTGTAAGTTGCCATCTAGCCAGCCCTTTTACATCTTTTTATTCCCTTTCTGTGTAACCACCACACTATGGTCCATAGTTCTATGGACAATTGCAAGTTTTTAGTTTCTGTCAGACTGGCAGCGAGAGAGAAAGAGAGAGACAGAGAGGGGTAAAGGGGAAAGAGACGACGGGACAACAGAAACAGAGACAGAGGGAAAAGTTTCTTGAAATGTCTCTGCCTGGCGGCACCAGCAGCAGAACAAACTAAGAAATAGTTTCAAAATTTTCCTACTTTACTTTGCACAATCTTATTACTTTTTGTATGCTCTTTACAAAAGCATATTTTAGTTATGCTCAGGTTGCTTATCCCTACAAAGACTATATAAGTTATATAAAGAGTCATAAATAAGTCATATCTCTGCTTAGACATATAATCAGCTGATTTATGGTTTCAAAAAACTCTTCCTAAATAAAGAAATTTATGTTTCTTTGAGATGTTTATAAAGTAGGTAAATACTCATTTTTCCATGTTTCGATACATTACACAAACAAGTTCAAATTGTTCTATTAAACCATATTGGTAACATACAAAAACATTTATGGACTTATGGCTTAACTTGACAGACAATACAAAAATATGATAATGAATGTGCTCATAAATTTTTTAAATCCTTGGATGTTGAATATATTCACTTAATGCATTCAACTGATTTAAGGAACTTTTTTAACTTAATAATTTGATGAAATAATACCTTAACGATTGTGATTTTGGCTTGCCGTCCTCGGTATGAGTTGTCTAAGTGTCTCTGTTATTTAGTCAAAAGAACAACGAGGATCTAGGTTCAAATCCCAGGCTAGTGTATGGATGTAGTTTTCCTGTAAGACGAAGGCTTGGTTGCCAGTGCCTGTAAAATATAGTTAGCTTACAACTTTATCCTATACTTTAATAATAATAATATGATTTTGGCTTATTTGATTTTTTTTGGACTGATTTATTTTAAAAGTTGTAGCCGATTTGGTCAACTGAAAGTGTTTTGAAATGATATTTTTTGACTTTATTGATCTTAGGGGTTAATAAATCTTTTTTAATGAAGATCTAAGAAATAGTTCTTTATATAGATAAACCATTATCCCTTACTCACTGTTCTAGCAATTACAGATGGCTTGAATACTTTAGAATATTATGTTCTAAATACAATTATATTGACTGAATAATAATTTTAGACTGTAAAACTTTAACCTTTACTCTTCATTATTGTTCTAGAATTCTAACTCAAGACATTTTGCCAATTCAGCGAATTCAAGGTGTGCAAAGTGATCGATTTCAACCATATAACTCTCTTTCTCTTAGAAAGAGCATTGCAATTTCTCTTTTAGACCAAGTTGTTTCTTATGAAATTTCAAACAAAGCGTTAAGGAAGCAATAAATGTAAATGTAAAGTTTTCCTTCGTTGGGTCAGCAAATACATGGAAAAATATGAATCGATTTAAATTTAACAAAAATATTCTTAAGAGAAAGCGAGAGAAACGGAGAGAGAGAGGAAGAGAGAATATGCAATAATATTTGCAAAAAGTCAATAAAATGGGGTGAGGTTTGTGGTGGGATGCAAGATGTGGCAAAAAGTTTTTAATGAATTTATTTTCTTACTTGCCATTAAAATACAAAAAGCATTTGCCTTGTTTAATTTACGACGTAAACAGAAATTGCTATATAGTGAAGACAACAACAACAAACAAACAACAAGAACATTAGCAACAAAACAGGTAAAAGACAATAAAAAGCATAGACATGCAATTGAATGTTAAATGTGAAAAGCAAACAAAGCTGCAAAAATTTACAACAAAAGTTGGTAGCAAACACACATTGAGGAAACGAAAGGCAGAGCAGCCGAGTCAAGCAAAGGCAAGGCAAGGGCAATGAAAAGAAAGTAAAATAAACCAAGACAAGTTAAGCTTTTGGCTGGTTTGAGGCTTGGCTCACTAATTGAAATATATTTCTAGACAAAGGAAAACAAAAGGTCAAAAGCAAACTGCTACAAACTGCTGATGATGAGAGAGAGAGAGAAAGAAAACGAAAGGTGCAAAAAAATGGAACGAAACTCATATAGATACACACATGTTAGTAAGTTCATCTATTTATTATTTTTTCAAGATTGAATTTCCTACTTTATGGTTGGTAAAGTTAATGATGTAACATGAATGCTAAAAACTTTGTAGTGTAAATCTAATGAATATAAAAAACCCTCAGACAAAATCAATCATAAGGCACGTTGTCAAAGTTCGAATATAATACATATCACTCATACGTCATGTTGTTGAAATATTTCATTTTGATTATGTGATTTGCTTATTCTTAATACATTTTTGACAGCAAAATTATAAACCAAAATATATATAGATAGACTAAAGACTATTAATGGGCATCAGCAAACATTTCTCTGCTTCGGGTAAGAAGCTGATGATCTTTTCTTTATAGTTTGGTTGTTTTGAACTAAAATAAAATATTTATAAGACTGAAAGTTATCAAGTTATCATATAAAAAAATAAAGACAATTGGAATTCATATGCAGCTTATACTAACTTGACGACAAAACTTTAAAGCTTTTCAACTTTCTGTTAATTAGGTAAATCCCTGCAAACTTTATATATATGATATAACTGTATACAACTAGGTCAAAAATCAATGCACAAAATAGAAAATGTAGTATTTATTTACATGATTTTAGCCATTAATTTGGAATTAATTGGCATTCAAATTGTTTCAAGTGACACATTCATGGCCATAATTAGATTAGTGAAATGTGTGATTGATATTTGTTGGGATATACGCACATACATACATATATACGTAACAGTGTGAAGCACTTTAATATTTTAATTAACAATTTCGTAGATAATTGTGATTGGTTTTGAAGTTTTGCTATTGAAAGAGGAAAATATCTACTTTTGGCCATTTAATGATTTTGATGTTAATTTCAATATATAAGCATATTTGTATATTTAAACAAGGATAAAACACTTTGAAACTATATCGCATAATTTCTAAAATAAAATCATCTTTATTCATATTTAATTTTCAAGAGAAAGCTCGCAAAACTCAAAATTAAATTTGCTTTTTAAAGAGACACACTTTAAAGTGACTTTTAAGTTTTATTGGTTTTTTTGTATTTGTTTGTTGCAATTTCAATAAAGTTGACTCGAACAGTTGATTAAACTCAATCGATTACAACTGACAACTGACAACATAATCGGCAATCATCATTTGCTTGAGTTGATAAACGAAAACCATCGATGTGCAATTGAATTACAATTGAACTATGGATAAAACATTATGAGACATACAGAAATGGACACACAAAATGGCAAACTAAGTATGTCATATTCAATTAGAGCTAATTAGACCATTTTCTAATGGACAGTTATATGTATCTAAGCATACCCATGGTGTAGTAGCAACTTCAAAATGATGGCGCCTGCATGTATGCAATACAGAAATCCAAGTGCATGTATGTGCCACACATGTGTTTGAGAGTGGCTGTGTGTGTGCGTGTGTTTGAGTCTACTCCGTTGAGGCACGCATGGAGAAATTCAATTTTAATGCGGCTATTACATAATTTGATCCTTGTCGTGCTAGACACTGAATGCATATTAATTAACGTTCAAAATTTTGATTGTGCGGCAAACTGACATAGAGAAGACAGAGTGAAAACCAAACTAAAACCAAGCTAACATTACCTCCGAAAGCTCCACCATGAAATTCCAGAAATCTCTCATTGCCAAAACGAAAGTGTGTAATTTGCGGCAAACAAATGTTTTCGCTTCCCAAATGCAACAGACAACAGAAAATGAGCTAGCGATGCAGAAAACTTTTGATTAGAATAATTGAGGTGAAGCGAATAAAACGTTTCACTATGGAAAGTTCATCCAAGAAAATCCGAAACTAGATTTCAAAACTAATGTAGAAATCTAGAAAAAAAATCAAGAATTGCAATGAATATACAATAGTTTTAAGAAAAAGAATGACTGAAAACTGTTTTAAAGGAAAATTTCAAAAAACTTGAATTGACGAATTTATGAATTTATTTATCAATTGAAAGTCTTTACGATAATTGTTCCAAATTTTTGGCATAATTATTAAAATAGGGATAAAGATGGTAATATATAACTCAACTGCAAATTAAATGAATACTATAATTCCTTATTATACCATTTCCTATATCCAGCTGGGGTGTTTTTTAGAGACACCATCTTCATATCCTTCGTAAAGTAAAATGTTATGTTTCTTTAGACTAATGTCCGTCCTTATTAAAAAAGTTTACCAATCATGTGATCAAGTTGTTCGACTTTTGCAGGATAAATTGAAGCGGGAGCCTGATTCTTCCCATTTTTTTTTCTTTTTATAATTTATTTTTAGATTTGCATGTTTTACCTCACTTATGTGAAACACTTAAGAATCAAATGTCATTAGCTATGATCCTTTTTCCGTACGTCTGCCATGAACAGTTTGTGCCGAATAATAGTCAAGATCCCCTACTGTTAAAACCCATGTGGATGGCTCGTGAATCCATAGCCCTAGACTACTCTATTCATAATTTAAAACTTATAAAATTATATAGTTATAGGTATAGATATTGTTCAGCATAAATTCACTGCTAACAACTTGCTTATTGAAATAAACTTTCCATTCCATTGCCATAGTTAAGTATCAAATTAAAGACGGTAGTTCTCTCATCCATTATGGACCACCACTTCAGCTCGGCTTTTTGTTTGCCCCTCTGTATTGGTATTCAATGAAATGTATGTATATTCAATATTCCCATTGTCAAACTCATTTCAACCATAACTCAACAATTGACCACTTGAAACTCTGACCTTGAAACTAAACAAAATTCTTACTCGCACAATCCATCATCTTCCCTAGCCATCAGCTAGCTAGTCAAAGCATTTGCCAGAACAATGTGGAGTGGAGAAAGAACAACATTAAGTGCCCCTCTAGCTGAAGTACTTGATGTTCTTGTGGTTCGGTGTTGAGTTGCTATTTACTCAGCTTTCTGCAGGTTTGTTGCAAAAGAAAAAAGAAGAAAATGGCGGGAAAACCCAAAGGGGAACGAAGAACAGAAAAGAAAAGAAAAAAGAGCAGAAACAACACTTTTAACACGCATCGAAGGGGAAAACCAATAGAAGAAACGTCTTGACGGACTTTACCCACCCAACTAATCCACCCAACACACCCACTCTTAGTTTTAGGGGCAACAAGGTTACGTGTAGTCGCGTCGAGGCACTCTAAAAGATTTTTAGCTGAGAGCAAAGACATCTGAAGAGCCAAGAACCTTTAGCTTCCTCATTGTTTATTTACCAGAGCTTGGCCAAAAGCAGACGTAAATAGCTAGATAAACACAAGGGTGAGGTAAATCGAATGGCCAGATGGATGGATTGGAATGAATGGTTGGGCGTCGGTAATATCAACATAGTAGACAATCTAAAGTGCTACAAAAATTCCTCGGGGAATACTGTGTATGTTGATTTTTCGTTTTCCTTAGGTATTTGCCCATGACAATATCTAATTTGCTAAACAAGACGAAATCTATAAGACTCGAAGGGAGAATTTACTGCAAGGACTCCATTATTTTTTTGAGCCTGAAGAAATTTAATACTAACATGGTTGTGCTTAAGATTCTTTGCAGTAATCTAGAAATTAATTTTATGAAAAATATTTTAGCGATTAGTAGATTGATTCTAAAATGTATTAGTAATCATAAAATTGTACCTGTTCTAACGATTTAAACTCTTCGAAACATTCTAAGGTTTAGTTAACTATTGTAGATATAAGTTTTGTGTAGTTTGTTGTTGACTTTTTGTAACAAATTACTCTTCTATTTAACTGAATAGATATACGGATACATCCCAAACCAATATAATCTATTATTACTACCAGAAGTCCTTCTACGATAGCTTTTTAACGCTTTCAGGTCTAGTTTTTATCATAAGATAGCTCTTGTCTGATATATTCTTCTGTATAGAATCAACAAAAGTTCAAGTCCTGTGTTGTATTAGCACCCTTTTACTTTATCGCCCTATTTCGCTTGAAAATTTCAATATATAAGATGCACAATCATTTTGTGGTAATGCAACATGAATTAGCTTCTAGTTTGCCAACCGATTCGACTTTATTTGTGCTAGCTTATTTTTATAGAAACATCAATTTGCCTACTGAACTGAGAGTTAAGAGTTTTTAATTTAAATTTCCGGTGATTTGTGGAAATCCTTGAGAGTGCAAAATGCTTGTGATTGCATTGTCAAGTGATGAACTTTTAAACAAAAGGCGAACCCTTTGCACTACTCACCCCTTTCTAGACATCCTCACACCCGATCCCACTCAATTGGCAGATAGAACGTGCCTTTTGCACAGATTCTGGAAGCGAGGGGCTTTAGACAATGAATAGCATAGCCCAAACACCAGTTACTTTCATATTTCATGAACCCAAAAAAAAAAAAAAAACAAAACACGACGAGACAAAAAAGAATTTGAAAAGGAAAATTTGCTGCTTGTTTGTTTTTCTTTTTCTTCGCTTGCTTTATTCACACTCCAAGCCAAGCGACACCCTTGATGGTGGCCAAAAAACAAAGGCCGAAAGTCGAACGATGGAGACAAGAAATGAGTCATTAGGCAATAAACAAAGCACTTGAAAAAAAAAAAAAACAAAACGAAAAAATGAAAACCAAAAGAAAAAGAAGGAAATTTTTGCCCACGCGCTCTATCAATTTGAGGCTTAACAATGCGGGAACATTTGTTCTTGGTCGCGTGTCGTCAATCAAAAATAATAAACACCCCTAATTTTTAAAGCACTGAATTTGTTGCTGCTACGGGGTGGGGGTTGGGGTAAGGTTGGGTTTGGGGGGTTGCCAAGACTCATTAAAAGATACCCAAGCAGAGAATGATATGCCAGAAATGGAATTTGAATCCGAATTGGAATCGGAATCAGAGCAGATTCAGAGGACTCGTCATCGTCGTCGTAGTCGTTGTCCTCGTCATTAATACACATATTCGATGCTTAGGCAAAGGCACATGCAACTGCATGATTTGTGGGTAATACCCACAGCTTTGCCATTCCCACATAGCCACCTTCTCCACTCATGGCCACCGCCAGCACCACCTTTGAATCTTCGTCCAGATTCCAGTTTGTGCTCTGAGGACCACCCGCTGTGGATAATGGCAGAATGACGCGTTGTTTTTGCTTCTGAGTGCAGAGACAGACACAGACAGCTTGGTGAGAGCGAGAGACAAAGAGAGATTTGGATCTTTAGTCTATTGTTTGGCAGCAGCGAAATAATGCTGTTTCATGCATATGCATTCACCAGGGACATGGTTATCGCTTTGGTTTGAGTTTGAGTTGTGAGTTCGGGTTTTGGGGTTCCTGCTCTGCAGACAATCAAATTTGATGTCACAAATATGGCCGTGCTGTATCGTGACGCCGAATAAAAGCGTTTTCGTTATAATATATGCATATATATGCATCATATCAGTTTCACACCCAACATCCTCAACCCACACCCCACGCCAACACAAAGCCCATCCAATTTAGGTCTGGTATTTGCCAAAGCGCATTATATTAATGAGCAGCCACCCGTGAATATGCCTTATATCCTACTATATATGTACATATGTATCTGCAATATGTTTGTATGCATTTTTCTTTCAAATCATTCTGGCTTAATGAGCGGCACTCTCGTAAATTGGCTAAAAACTAGAATGAATGAGGAGGCGCTCTCTAGACCTTTGTCTGATTAAGTGGCATACGATTTTTGAATTGTACTTTTGTTATAGAAATGTACATACATTGAAAAAATATTTACAGGATCTTACCCTAATGGCTTTTTTAGTTATCCTAGCTAGAAATTAATTAAGTCATAAAGTCTTAAACATTATTTAAAGAACAACACAGAAAGGGATATTACCTAATAAAAGATTAATTAAAGATTTTCGAATTTTGTGTTAAATAAAACTGGGGCGGATCTAGGGGGAAATGGGAGAAGTTTGCCTCTTTAAGTATGCAACAGGCTTGGAAAGGAATCCATTGTTATTCAATAGATTCATAACTTTTTGTATGTCAAAAAATTGTTTATAGACAATTTTTACTTTGAGGACGTTGCCTAAAACGAATTCCTAAAGTGCTTATTGCAGACTTTAGGGGCAAAGTTCACTTACTTCATTTATTAGTTAAACAATTATAAAATTTCTGTATGAGATTCCAAAAATAGACGTTTTTTTGTAATTGGGCTAACATTTTCGATATAGCTCACTAATTATCGTTTTCCATAAAACAACTGTTTATAAATAGAATTTTCGCTGCTGGCCATTTTAAAAGCACAAAATGGCGAGCTAAAATGTGAGGCCAGCTGAAAAGTATGATACAGTTTTCTGGCTTGGTTTTTATTTTCCCTGTATTTGTACTTGCATTATTAAGTTAACATCTTTCCATTGTCCTTTTCATTAAAACGAGAAAAAATAAGAAAAAAAGGATCTCTCATTAATGTTATATATATTTAACTTGACATGGCCCACATTGAAGCCCCACGCCCACATTTCTGCGTACTCGTAGGCGGGTGGGCGGTGGGTCCTTGCTCATTCAGCCTCATCATACATAACTCAACAACTTGGCAATTCTTAATGCTTTTTTCCACTTTTTGAAGTATTACTCCTTCTTTCATTGTTTGTTTTCTTCTGCCTTGCCTTCTGCTTCATCTTTTGCTCTCTCGACTATTTTCTCTTTCTCTTATTCGTTGATGTTGTTGGTGTTGTTAAGCATTCTTATCGCTGTTGGTAGCATTTCCGTTTTTTCTTATTCGTGCATTTTTCATTTCCGCTTCAGCGTCGCGGCATTTCCTTTCATTTTTCACACGTTCACCCCCGCTGCTGCTGTTGCTGCTGCTCCCACTCCCTTTTCCCAAACATTCCAACTGCTATATGTTTACCATTTATATTATTTTGTAATGTTTATTTCACTTTGGCAACCCTTTTCGCTTCTTTATTTTTTCTCGTTTCCTTCTTTAAACGCTTTCTTTCGGGGCCAAAAGCCTTTAAAGCATTGATTTTTTACTTTTTTGACTTTAAGTTTTTTCACCCACACACAGGGGTCGCCATTATGAATTTTTTTTTGTGTGGTAAATATTGTCTGGTCGACAATTTTCGTTTATTTTGGAGAAGGGGACACACACCACGCCGACGTCGACATTGGTTCGGAATGGGAATGAAAATGATGCCATTGTCATTAGTCCGAGGCCTTCTCGTCCAGAAAATCTCTGGGTTCCATTGTCATTGGGGCTGACTGGGCTGTCTGGCAGTAAAAAAGATGGCAATTCCAGGCAATGGCAATTACTATTTGCATTATTTTCACGACAATGCGGCCAATTCATGGCAAATAGAACGGAATGTTCAGAATTGCGGAATGAGAGCGAAGAAAGTCAAGAACCTAAGTGAGTGGCGACCCCTCACAAAAAATCGGTGTGTGCGTGTGTGTGTGTGTGTGAATGTGAGGGGTGGAAAAACCAGCTGGCTACAATTGACGGAGTCTGGGGAAAGATGAAAATTGATTTTAATGCCAAAAATTATGTTATTTGCGCATGTTATGGACATACGGAGAATAAGGAAGTGCCAGAATACTTCAGTTTTGTCCCACACAAACTTTTGGGGAGACTATACACACATGAATACACACAAACACCCACACTCATACCCACACACATTTCACATTCCACCATAATTATTATTATGATTATGAACTTGACTAAATTACAAACGACTTACGTGTGAATGTCCTGGAACTGAGCCAATCATACTCATCCTGAAAGCTCCCTCGTTGAAGTCCTTACATTTTTGTTTGGGGGGAAGATTTTTCTTGTAAATGGGTAAGATTTTACAGCTGCAAATGTGCAAGAGATTATTGAATATTAATTGAATGCAAAATGCATTTGTTTTTGTGTACGAGAAATAACGTGTGAGAAGGGGTGGATAGCAATACTGAATCGATTTCGATAGGGGGCTTCAGAGATATAGTTTAAGATGGATTCACATTTGTAGTCAATCCATTAAAATAACTACTCTTTAATATTTATGTTTAGTGACTTTCTTTTCAAAGTCTAGAGTAGCTTTTGAACTAAATATACTTAAAAGAGTATTCCAGGAACCAGGAAGCCTCCGAAATTTAGCTTTAAATTTCAGTTAAATATTATATTATTCATTCATCTTTTCTGCTTCTATTCTTTTTCTAATGTTCAATGTTGCCTTTGTGTGAGTGTATTTTTTTTATGTATTGGTAAACTATATATTAAAGGTTACAACTTGTAATATTGTACTATGTAATATATTAAAGTATTTTCAAAACTTGGACAAGCCTTGGTTAGTTGGTGTCTTGTCATTTTTATCTGAGAAGACCAAAAAAGAATCTTAGCTTGATGCAATTAAGGCAAATGCATAAAAAGGCAAATAAAACAAACTTCTTGGACGAGTCATAAAACAGCTACGCAATCTGGTTTAACTTCGTTTCTGGCCAGGATTAACATCAACCCACCTCAGACCCCTTTCGAGCCAACTTTACTGTGGAACTGTGCCGCAGAAGAGGGAGAGAGTGAGATGCGGGAGGTTTTTTTTGCCAACTTTTGACGTCAAATTGCATTGAAGTCGACTCGGCGTTTAATTTGTGTGATTTATTTGTTCAGCCTGCTGCGCCTTTCCAGCCAAGTTTTCTCCTCCCCTCCCTACCCGCTTTTTGTTCGGGTTTTATCTTCCAGCATAGCGAGTGGGACGACTCCGTCTCTTGATGATGATTTTTGATTTCTCGCGCATTTCCTATGCGTTTCCATGATTCCGAGTCATAAATCAAAATAAAACTTTGTCACTTGAGCTTTTGACTTTGGCTAAAAGTTGTGGCTTTGAATGCTACGACTATTCGATGCCATACGATACCATATCGATACTATATAGCATTTCTATGCCATCGCCTAATCGATTTTCAAGTTTATGATGTTGCGCCACTGCCACAGAAGAGGGGCGGGGCCGGGAAGGCGAACAACATCCTCGAGCCTCCAAGGAAAATGACAATAAAAATTGACAATGCCGAGGCGTTGGCAAATCATAAAATTTTATTACAGACTTTCCACAACCAAACAACAACAAACAAAATGAAATAAAATACAAAAGAAAAATAAAAGACAACAAAAACAAAAACAACGAACAGAAAAAAAAAAAACATCAGTGACATACGTAAACTGATTCGCGCCTCTCTCTGGGGGAGCTCTCCGATGGGAAGGGGATACAGGGAGGTATAGTAAAAGGGACGGTGGGTATTCAAGGGGTCGGAGTTGGGTCTTGGGATTGGGCTACGCCAAATGCGAAATCAATGTCGCGGTTTCTTCATTTTGCTACAATATTTGCATGTTGCATGCAAATACACTGCCAATTGATTGCGGGTCCTTAAGAATCGACATACAACAAAAACCTTTCTGGATCATCAAGGACAGTATAAATAATATACCTCATTCTGCTGAGGATTATTCAAATTTTTGACCTATTCTACGATTTGATTCCTCAAGAGATGAAATTATTCTTAGACTCAGCCTAGATGCTTTTCCTTAGAGTGTTTAAAAATGTCTTCCCCAAAGAATATCCTTTAGCCTCAAAGGACATATTCAACTATATGGGTGACATTTTGATTGTGCGGTTTAGCCATTCGTAGAAAAAGAAAATTGTTTTGGCCAACATGCGATCTGTTTGTGGGTGAAAGGATTGGCTAAACTAGAATCAGAAATTTCCATAAACATATCCAAAGAGTACAACAAATTTCATATTTGAAAAGTTGACATTTCTTCTTGTTGATATTCCATTTGTTGCTGTTGTTGTTGTTGCCTCCCTGCCGCGGGACACATTGCTCCAAAAATGTCAAAGTGCCGCCGCTGACACCGCTGGGCCTTTGTGGCCGGCTCACGAGTGGGAGGAGTGGAAGGAGGAAGTGAGAGTGAGTGAATGGTTGGGTGGAGAATGTGACAAGGGCGCGAGGATGTTAAACATGTGCCTGATGAGAGAGAAGGAGCTACAGGAGCAGGAGCCATAGGATCGGAATGAGCAGGAGCACTGGCACATGCATGTCTCTATGAATGTGTGTGACACCCGCGAGAAATGCTTGGAATTTTTTCTCATTTTGACCCACTTTGCTTTGTTGTCAGTGGCTGCCACAGTGACTCCTACTACTCCCCCTTGGACCTCTCCTACTTTATGTCATACGTGTGTATGTGTGTGTGTGTGTGTGTGCTGTGTGGCAAGCATTTAAATTGGGCTTTTCTCTTTCTCTCGCTTTCTGGTTGGCTTTGTGCAATATTTTCATAAATATGCTGCAACACAAATTGAATTGGCCATGCCAAAAAATGACAAAAATTTGTTGTCAAAAAATTATGCTGTTGAAAAGTTTCGTTCGCCTTTTTTGGTTGAGTCTGTGGATAAGTGGGTTGGGTTGGTTTAGGGTGAGGATGTTGTGGGACTGCAGGACAAAAAGCAGGTCAAAATCTAATTTTACATGAGGGAGTGGAGTGGATGGGGGTTGCAAGTGTTTTTTTTTTGCTGCCGTTAAATGACATTATTATGCATTTGGAGCAAGGCAAAGAACCCTTTGCTGTGACTAGACTCCTTCAACCACTTGGCCGTCTGTGTTCTAACAGACCGACATCATCATCATCATCATCTACATGGACATACCTTTAGCTGAGGGGTGAGTGGGCACTTGCTAACAAATTTGCATAATAGAAATTAAAAAGGATTTTCCCCAAAGATGCATACAGAAAATGTGTGCAACATTTTCTTAATTTTTTGTCGTTAAGGAATTTTTCAAATATTTAAAGCTTACTAAAAGTTTTCATTTATTTTTCAACAAATTGAATTGAAAATACATATGTCAATTAACTTGAAATTCTTGTACCTAAAAGACACGTCAGTCTGCTTTAAATGACTTTCCATCTAAAAGGTTTTCTCTGCAACTTTAATGAAACATAGAGAGAGTCGTTATATGGGTTATTTCTTTTGGGAAAAGTATTCTACTGCAGCTAAAAATTGTGGCAAGCGAGGAAATGTAATCATACACATACATAAGGAAATTAAAATTTGTTATTCACCAGACTTAAAGTAAAGTAACTTACTCTGTTATAATTTTCGAGGCAAAAAGAAACTGCTTTAAAAATTTTCTTAAATCAACAGTCTGTTATCAAACGATATATGTATCTACAGTGACTAAACTTTTAGATCATGCCACTGGTCTAAAGTGTTTACTACATAGGCTAATACTCTAAATTAAAAGGTTCTTTCAAACAATTCATTTTATCATTTGTTGAATTTCCAATTGTACTTAATATAAATCAAAATCTAAGCATATCGAAGAGTTTATTTTTAAGCTCTTTTAAATCAAGTGTGAAAATACTGACTTGTTAATCAAGAAGACCCAAATGAGTAGGTGATTTCTGTTAAAACAATCTTCCAAATGTAAGATGGGTAAATATATTTGTCAAAGTCTCTAAAATGGCTAATCAAAACTCAATAATCACTCTGTCAAAATATTTATTGTATAGTGACCCCAAAAAATATTGGCTACTCTACAATTTAAAGAATTGTAAAGTTTAGTCTCCTACAGAAAATAAAATGTAAAATTCTTTTACAGACAACAGAATAATAAGCAATAAGTCGATTAAACAAAAGGAAAATAATTTCATTGAATTTGCCTTACGGCAAGGCATGTCAAAGCTTTCTGGTTTACTTTTTTGTTAGTCCACTCTTTGACAATGTAAGTCAATGGCTTATACTTTTGATAATTCTAAGTTAAGGTTACTTTATTAATTGAGAAAACATACTAATGTGGATATCTAAACTTAAAAAGCAAATGGCTGGAGAAAAATTGCTTGATTGTGACTTATTATCCGTAAAATTGAACCGCATTCTGCCTTTACAGCATCTCTAAGGACTAAAGAGGCAAATTGTCTTGCTCTTCAAAATTTTTGGATCAATTGAAGCATTATTGTTCTTATTATTATCATGATGTACATACATAGTTGTACACTATCAACCTAATTACTTTGAACAAGCACTAACAAATATGACCCTCGGTTTAGACGAATCTAAACCCCTACATTAGACAGGACGACTTGGGCAACTCATCTACCTACAACAGTCAAGTTATTTAATTCTTCCTCAATTTTAAAGTGAGTTTGAGGTAATTCTCCTACTTTTTTCCCATGGGGTGTCCTTAATTTGCCATCAACTTTGTTGTTTTTATTTCTGTGTTGTTGTTGTTATCTTCATTTTGGTCTAACGAAATTAGCGACTGTGAACAGTTTGCCGTTTACTCGTAACTAGCGGCATTGCCGACGCTGACGACGGCTATTTATCAGGGCATCTAATCTAATCCTTTTAGTGGTCAAATAAATTAAAATGGAAAGCCTTTTTCGGCTGTGGAGCTACCGCGCAACTACTAAATTACGCCAAAGATAATTAACCTGTAGGGCCGAGAACCAGAAAGCGAGACAGAGACAGAGAGTCTTAGATGGTTAGAGAGGGTCGAGCCTTTATTAGGTCTTCGACCCAAAACGGGAGCTAAAACGGAAGCAGTAGCTGCTCACCATTCTCTCCAAGGACTCAAGCAGAAATTACAAAATGGCGCAAATTATTGCAGGACGAAGAGATGAAGAGGGGAAAAGTGAGCGCCAAAAAAAAGAAGAAGGAAACGAAGTAACGAAAGAAGAAGATGGAGTCTGACAACGTTCTGGTTGTTGCTGTTGTTCTTGGCCATTTCCGTTGCCAGGCATTTTTCCAAATGAAGTTTGCAAGTAATCATGAAAAAGGTAATTTAATAAAAGCAAAAATCGAGAAACATAAAACTAATTTACGGCCTGAAATTGCTTGCGAAAAAAGGAGAATAGACGAGGGAAAAAGAGAGCGAGATTGGTTTTCTTTATATTTTGGAAGAGTTTCTCATGTTAGGTCAGGGCGTTTTGAAGTTCAAGGTTAAACAAAATACCATCTTTGTATCTTTCCTTTTGAAGATGGCTTGCAATGTTTTGCCAGCTGCCACAATGTTCAACCAGGCGCAATAATATACCTGAGACATGGTCACCGCAATCTCACAAGATGCTTCCTTCCCTCCTCCACTTTGCGTCTTCTTCTTCTGCTGTTGTTATTTGACAATTTTACAGTAACTTGCTGACCACATGCACACCCAAGAGGATTGCCAACGACCCACCTACCCATTTACCCATATGACAAAACACTTTAAAAGCTTATTTATTCTACATACATACATATATTTTCTTCCTTTTTTTGGCTTGTGGCCAATGGAGAAGAAAGAATTGTTACAAGGCCAAGAACTGCAGCAAATCCTTATGCTAAAGGATAACAAAAACCTGTTAAGGCTTAAGCAAAAATATTTCCTTTTTCCTAAGTGAAATGTTAAAGTAGCTTCTTCAGGGATAAAAAAAACAATATACATATGTACTTTAAATTAATTTTCATGGAAAAACGTTGTCAATATTATTTACTTGCTAAAAAATCTCTGCTCTTTTTGCTCAGTTCAGACAAAAGAAATCTTTAGGGGCAGGTGTTAAAAGGATCTTATGTCTTACTCACGAACTGGAACCCTCACGCTGGACAGAGAAAAAAACCTGTAAGCCTGTCAAAAGCAAGTCCTTTTTCTACCTGCATATAGGACCATATATACCCAACCAATATACATATATCTGTACAAAAACAAGCGGCAAATATGAAAGCCAAGCAAAAGAAAAAAGACATACAGCAGTTATGAGGAATGTTTGTACATAGAGCGGGACAAACAGAAATACACAGAGTGAGACAGACAGCCAGACGGACAGACCGACAGACAGTCACATGTCAAACATTCTTTTGACACTTTGTCATAGCATCTCCCAGTGACACTTGTCAGCAGTCGGATTTCGCATTCGAGTTGGGGCAGTTCTGGAGTTGAAATTGGAGTTCGAGTTGATTTATGTATGTATTTGCGTCTGCCTCCCCGTCTCTATGCCAACACATGGCATTTACTTATGAATCGTTTTCAATTCAATTTCGCTAATGTATGTGCATACACCTGGTTTTCTCTTTTTTTCTATCCTTAATAAACTAAATCTCTTGTAGGCTCAGCATAGGAAAAACATGTTTACATCAAACGAAATGTGTCCAAGCATTTCGAAAGCTACCACAATACAAACATAAATTAAATTTAATTTAAAGTTTTTTTTTTTTTTAATTTAAGTAAGCCTTTGTATACTAGTTAAAAACTGCTTCTTAATAGCTCTCTTTCTCGTTAAAAGACCACTAAGAGGTGTGCTTGAACAGTAAGGTAATTATATATATGTATATATTTTTGAGTAACTTTCAATTTAATGGTATAACTGTTCCTTGTGGTGACAAGTCTTAAAGTTCTTAATTGAACTGATCTTTATACTCCACTCTACCAAATTTAAACTTAAATGTAAGTTGGCCAAATACTACACTAAAATGCAACTAAAGGTTACTTAAAAGTTTAACATATGATTAATTTTCTTGAAAGAAAAGTTTGAGATTGTTTAATGTTCCCTGGTTTTTGCAATAAGTTGAGGTTGATGATTGTAAAGGTTTACTAAGGTCAAGTTAATTTAACCAAAAAAAAGCTCAGAAAGAAATTTAGTAAAAGAAAACTGTTTGTGGTGCTTTGTGACCCTTATCTATAGTAGTAGATATATATACAACTAATATGTTTCTATTCCATTTAAATGGCTGCATCCCTGCCGTTATTATGAGTCCAAGGCTAGAAATATTTCTGGGTTTGATGAAATACTTTATAAAAATACAATCTAAAGATATCGCATCTGATAATAAACATTAGAAATAAACAATCTATTATCTGTCTAGAATACCACCTTTATACAATTTAATTCTGAACTTGAGGTCAATCTTTTGAAAATGAAACGAAAGAATTGTTAAAGGGCCTCACATAAAGTAAACAGGACAACGTGTTATATATGTATATGGATAAATATGTCAACAATAACCAAGTACTATTCTCGTTTATTAAATCAAAAATATATAAAACAATATTATTTAGTGGGCACAAAAATGTTGATTTCACAGTAAAATTGTTTCCTTTGCATTCAATAAAGTAGCACACAAAGAAAATTGTTATAAGATAAACTAAAAGTTGCCTAGAGGTTAGCGCTTATATTTAAATTACTTAAACCCATTAGTGATTATTATTTGACTAAGCCTTTACTTTCTTTCATTAAAGTTTCATTCAAAGTTCTTTAACTACTTTATCTATCTTAGGTCTCTGCCTGTTGCCTAACTCTAGAAGTCGTCCATATAAAACCAAATCAATGTTTATTATCATATTGTTGACTACATAAAATCATTTACTACATTTAAGCTTTAAAGTTAAAAATTCCATTCAATCCCAACGCAAGAGCAAAAGTCATCAAAAGTGAAACAAAAACCTCAATAAATGCAATATTTTTTATAGCCCAATTCGCAAGGCATAATCACCTGGAATCACCTGGCATCTTCTTCTAACATAAGGGAACTGGTTTTCACCTCCCTTCTGAATGTCTGCACAGTCTCGTGGTCTGCTGTCTTTGCCATCGTTGTCATTTATTAAAAGGAAACTCATGTTTTGATGGGTGATGAAGCTTGAAAGATGCCCATGTATGTATGTATATACATATGTACATATGTGTGTGAGTATAGCGGAGCAGATAAAAAATAAGATTTTTTTGAATCTCTCTTTTTTGTTTTTGTGGTTTGTTTTTTATTCTTCGATTTCTTTTGCACTTGGCTCCAGTTTCAGCTTCGGTTCCAGCTCTAATTGTCTGTTATGTTCTCAGTTGCCTTTGCATGCATAATTTGCAATTGGCAGATGGCAGAACTAAGGAGGAGATGGAGGAGATTGTCGGTTGTCGCTCCCATGTCTGATTGTGCGTCAAAGGCGACTGTAACTCGATTTTAATTGGAAACGAATGCAGAAGAAGCAGGAGGAGTGGGTGGAGGAGCACTGCACGCGCTTTATCGCACAGTGGCGGCACTTTAATTAACGCTGATGCAGATGCATTTAAATGCGTGCCAAAGGTCATGAGTAGGAAGTGGGTCAGTAAGCGAAAAATTTGCCACACGATAAGTAAAGGCCACTATGACTTGCCACTGCCTTCTGGTTGGTTGCTTGATAGCCATCTTTCCTTTAGCCTTTTTGCTGTCCAACTTAAGCAAAAGCTAGCTCCCAACTGAAAGGTGTTTATAAGATGTAGTTTAATGGGAAGCCTCCTCCCCCCTCACACACACAAACCTGCTTCCCGTCACTCCTCATGCAACAGAAGTGTCAACAGTTCTCAATTGTGGTAGGTAAGTTAACAGGATTGGCCTTAAGAGAAGAACCAGGCCAAAACTCACAAAGAGACAGAGAGAGAGCGTGTGCGTGTAAGCCACACTCTCCCATTTGTGGATATTAAGTTCTCAGTTACACTGTTAACTGTGGAACGGTATTTCTGTTAAGTATTGTAAAAACTTGTTGACTATATTAACAGCATGCAATAATTTAGGTTCTACAATTGGTAAACTCTGTGCTATAGCCAAAACGGAATCAACTTCTGCACTCAAACCATATTAGGCCCGGGGTTAGTTAATGTATAGGAATTGGACAAAATGGCGGCTGTTACATGTCCTAAAGCCGGTAAAAGGAACCTATTAATGACTTAACTTCAACTTATAATATACAGTTTTTATTTTGAAATTGCTTTTCAAAACTGTCTTAAAATTAGGTTGACTTAGAAGTGAGTTATAGACTGGATATTTGATTTAATTGTTGTTCTTACACGTATAGTTAATAGTTAATAGTTAATAGTAGTCTAATTGTTTTATTTCTTGTGGCCTTATAAATGCTGTTACTATTTCTAGTTAACTAACAGTGCTCATCACTAATCTCCTTAATTATAATAGTTAAAATGAAATTATTTAAGCGAGCTTATCAATTTTTATTAGTAATGAAGTGTAGTAATAAATAAGTATTGAGCAGAACTGAAAAAACCGAGCGATTAAATATTACTAAAACTGTAAAGAAATCTTGGCCGCCCCTGGCGATTGCTCCCTCCCGCCCTTGGCAGATCCGGCATTGGTTCAAAAACACACTGCCCTAATTTCTAGATGTTTCCTGTCCATAAGGCCGGTCAAAATAGAGTTTACAAATCTAATAGTTGAATAAAAAAATCGATATTAAAGAAGCTTTTTATTTTGCTTGAATATTAGAATGAAGATTGCAATCTTCTTGAGCACTGAAACTGTAAACTTAAAAAATAAATTAACATTCACATCAAATAATGTAATTTCAGTAGACATATGTATGTATAAAACTGGATTTATGCTTCTGAATCTACAGTTCAACTCTTGGCTAAATTTAAGCTTTAATGGTTGATATATCTAAATCTAGATATTGTCACGTTAATGTGTTATTAAAAGTCACCGATGAAGAATTATGTAGACAACAATATTAATAATATCGATTCGAATTGTATGCAGATATTTTATCGAATTATGTACATACATTTCTTGTGTAGGTTTTGTCGAAAAAATAAAGTGTGACCATTAATTCACATATTCAGTAGGTCATGAGATAAAAAGCAGCAAACCTAAAAAGGGCTGACTTCAGACTTTTAGTTGATTTAATTTTGTTTTTGTGAAAAGAATTGGCTTTTAGAATCTTATTTCTTGTTGCTTTTTTATTTTGAATAAATGATGGAAGATAATTACGACGACGAGTCCATTTCGCAGACTGCAATGTGCACAAGCGCCAACAAGGGTAAGAGATCCAATAAAAGATAGCAAAATCTGAATAGTTTCATCTCTTCTCTTTTTCCAAATAGTGCTCCGTGTGAAACGCATTCTGGGCCGTCGTTTTGACAAGAGAAGCATTCGTGTATTGGTCAAGTGGCAGTCATATCCAGTTCAGGAAAACACATGGGAGCCTATATTAAATATGGGCAACTGTATACAACTCGTGGCCGATATGGAAGCCCGGCTATATGTCAAACATCGATGCTTAGTTGACGCTGCGTAGATTACCATAAAATGTGATTATATTCCCCGAAGCAAATACATATAAAATGTTTGCAATCTACTCTAAATACTTTAATTCAATTAACTAATATCGATGGATGCTTATCTAATCAATCAAACATAATTAAAACAAATTATGCAAGTGGAAAAAAATTATCATAATGAATAATGCGTAGTAGGATCGGGAGTAAATTAATAGTGTTAATTTGTTTAGCCACACCCCGAGGGGAAAAAATGAATGGATATACATACGTACATATGTTGGGACAGAGTGTTTTTCTTAACCAAAAACAGAGAGAGGGAAGAAACTACAAACTTTCATCACAAAGATTGAATTAGATAATTTCAATTTGGTTCATAATGTAAACAGTCCTTTTTTTATACCCTATAAGCCCCAAGGCGCAAACGGGTATAATGGTTAAGGAAAGTTTTTGGTCGACGTCATCAGTAAGAAAATCAAAATGATTTCAAGTGTTGTTTTAAAAGGTTTGAAACATTGAAATATTTTGAGAATACTTTTAAGCATTTTATAAATGAACTTTTTTGGAAATTGTTTATTATCAGTCGGAAAATTGGTTCTATATTAAAGCTTCAGTTTGATGCCAAAAAAGTATTTAAAATGTTAGCACCCACTCAAAAATGTTTGCTGAATTGGTATCCAAATATTTTAGAAAACTATTTTCAATATAAAAAAATGAGTTTAATAACATTTAATAAAGGCATTTTGATAGAAAAACTATTAAAAATATTTGACTAAAATTCAACAAATTCACAAATTTTTGTAATTTTTTATTTTTAATCAAATGAACCTTCTGAATTGTTTCCTATTTCAGCAGTTGCACTTTGATTTCGTTTTCTTAATATTTCAACTATTTACAGAGTATTAAATTATTCGATGTCCCCGCTTTAAAAGTAAAAGATTTTGTGCCTATACTATATATGAAATAAGACAACTCTGAAATGTCAAAATATTTAAACCTCGAAGCGTTTACCCAAAAATTTGTTGGTCAACCGCTGACGTCAGCTGGTGGGTTGGGACTCGATGTGAAACAGAAGGAATAACTAAAGTCCTTTCAGTGTGCCTCGGCTGCTAACCCAACAACAAGTTATCCATCCTTGTGGTTTTGCATAAATATGTATGTATATATACACATATATATATTTTTTTTATTTTCTTCTTTTTCGGTTACACAAATATTTCATTTGCATATTTTTGTTGCGTTACTTTTTCTTGAGCACCTCCCGAGGGGCTGTTGCTTTTTGTGCTCTGTTTTCCCCCATTTTTCTCCATTTTTTTTGGCTTTTTGGTTTTTTTTTGTTTTTGGCTTGGTTCGAGTAAAGTTCGAATTTCCCACATGTCAACAGAAAATCAAATGTTCTATGCAGAGAATAGATTGTATATGAGTAAATGTTTTTATTTAATATAATATTCTTGTTGTTTTTGTTTTATGGTTTTTATGGTCAGTTTGGCTACAATCGATTTTGTACTTTTGTTCTCTCGACTTGGTAAACTAGTCATTTGTCCTTTTCCCCTTGATTATCTTTATTTTGAAAATAAAAATGTATTTTAAATGAAAATATCACCAAAATTATTGCATCCCAAGATGATGGTTAAATATGATTTACTTACGATAATCATGTCACCGAAACTATTGGAAGTGAATGCTAAGATAATACAGAATACATTTGTACCTGAAATAATATTCAAATACAATCCTTTAAAATACTACTTAAACAAAATGAAAATGTCTAAACTTCGCTGAACTTCCTGAATTTCGTGGGAAAGAGTTTTTTAAAGAAGCCAAAGGCTTCGGAATTTGCCAAATCGAATACCTACTATCAGGCAATTATTTTCCCTCATGAATCCTGTGCGGAACTTTTGCGTTTTCTTAGAAATGAAATATGCAAAGCTCTGCCCATAAAAGTGCAAATGCAGAGTATATTGGTTGGTCTACGTCAAATTAGTGACTGTGAGTCCGATATCGATTTGGGTGAGGTAAAAGAGACTCTGATGGGTTCGGTATATCAAATATTTAGAGTTAATATTAATATTTGTTTTGCCAGCAACTAAAAACTAATAAAAGTAGGCTGGGAATAAGAAATGATTTTACATTTCAAGTAAAATGAATTTTTTGATTCAGTTTTAAATGGGATGTCAAAGGCATATAAGGGTAAGATATCAAACTCTCTGGCAGAATTAAATGCCTGCAAGGTCCTCTTGAAAAATCTGATGTCGCCAACGTACAAGAAGTTGGCTTGGATTTTCTATGAACCGGTTGATCCTCAGGCTTTGGGCTTAGATGACTATCATGAGATTGTAAAGGAACCCATGGATTTTGGCACCATAAAACAACGTTTGGATGCGGATGATTATGAAAATGCCTTGGAATTTGCTAAAGATGTGAGATTAATATTTTTTAATGCATATCTTTATACAAATCCAGATCACGTGTGCTATAAAATGGCCAAAGAGTTGCAATTAATTTTTGAGAAATTATTTACGGAACTGTTGAACAATTCTGCTGAACTTATGGAAATTGCTGACAATGAAGAGGAGATGGTAGAGCCTGAAGCGGATGAAGACGACGTCAATGATGATGATGATGAAGACGGCGATGATGATGATGGGGAAGAAGGCGACGACGATTCGGATATAAGTTCCCTTGATTCTGCAGTGGTATCGCCTGAAGAAACAGAAGACAGGAAGTCAATTCACTCAATCGACGGCGAAGAAATCCCTCTAACCGCTGAAGAGGACTTAGATTTGCATGCCAAGATTGAGAAATTGGATGGAGAGAATCTTCTTAAGGTAATTCATATGATCCGTCAGTCGGAGGGTCACAAATCTACGAATAAGGAGTTAGAAATTGATGTGCGAACTCTGAAGACCTGTACAAAGCGTGCCTTAGAAAACTTTATGGTTAGCAAGAACATAACAGGCAGACGGCGAAATTGCATCCAATATCAGAATTGAAAACAAATAAATTTATAAAGAAAATGAGCAACAAAGATATTTATATTTTACATGGTATCTCGATATGGATTAGGATTCCACACTTTGTGTTGACAAGTCTCGAATTTGCTTATAGTTCCGGAATTCGCCGTTCCAAACATGCTGGCGGATAATATCTCGGGGATTCGAAGACATGTACGCGTAAAAGATTTTTCGCGGCGGTCCACCAGGATTCCTGTAATTGCCCATGGCAGACCAACAGGCATTCATTTGCTCCATGTAAATTTGATTCAGTTTCTCGCAATATGCAATTTTCACTTTCGCACCCTGCAATGAATTATCGGAAGGAATATCGATAAAGTGACGTCTCTCTAACACTAGCTAGAGATGTGCATGAGTAAAGATTCTCTCAGAACTCTTATACTTACCAAAGCCTGAATTGCTTTGTAATTGGCAAAAGTTGACTTTTCCGCGGATATTTGGTCAAGACCCATTAAATCCGGTTTAGGTGGACTACTTTGCATTGTTTGGACTACTTCAAATACACGCTGAGATTCTTCGAGCTGTTCATTTAATTCCTTTTGCGTATACGATTTGCCAAAACGTCGCTTGATCCACTCCCTTAGGGCCGGTAACTTGTGCGACTCTGGCAAAGTGGCCAAGACATAACGTTGATCCTTTTGCAACTCTTTCATGCCATCGAATAGCAAACGATCCATTAGATTGTCATCATCCGGATCAAAGTGGGTAATCTCGTACTTGAGCAGAGTTGGCTCCGAGTGTTTATTGGCTTTCTCCATTTCTAAGCGCTTAACGGCTTCCTTGTGCTGCCAAATTTGTTTCACACACTTGACAACGGCATCGACGACATTGGCCTTATAATCTATATGGCTCTCTCCGCTGTGCTCGCTGGAGGCATCAGTTGTTTCACTAGAATCACTTGGCTTATCCAAATAATCCGTATCTTGACTGGTCACCTCGGGTACTCTGAATCGAGTTGAACTCTGCTGCTGCAGCAAATAATTGCCCTTGTCTTGTGATGGTGGTCGACCCAGAGCCTTGACAAATGTTTGGGCTATGTGTTTTTTTAGATCGTAAGGTTTCGGAGCAGTTTGAAAAATGCGATGATATTTAAATTTATACGGTCCCTGGCTACTAGCGGCGCGAAAGAAACTTTTCCTTGTTTGATTTTTTACAAGGATAACATTACATTTTGGTTCCGTGGCGGGATCATTGGGTTTTAGTTTGCCACCAGCTATGAGAATGGCACGACAATTCTGTTCGCCACAGGGTTGATCTACTATGCTAACAGATTGTGGACAGAGACGTCTAGTTAGACTTGTAGTTTCATTATCACAATGGCTTTCACTATTGGCACCACCCTTCTTTCTTTTGCCCTTGCCTTTGCCTTTGCCTTTCCCTTTGCCTTTACCCTTGCCTTTTGCTGGTTTTTTCGGCTGGTGCTTCAACGACAGTCTTACTCAATGTGGGAATATCTTGAAATACTGGCGGCTTTATGTGGCATGACAATTCAGGATGCAGATCTTTGAAATCAATTTTATCAAAGAAGGTATCAACAATTTGTCGGCCTTTTTCATTTTTTTGAGTTACTACTGTGTGGGCTAAGTTTGTGCAAGAGCCAACTAGAGCTCTATATTCTCTCTGTTGGTCAATCGAGTGTCGAGGTATGGGAACATGTGTCGCTTTTATCACACAATCTCTTTGGGAGATGGTATGAACTTTTTGTAAGTCAGTCTTAAAGGTAGCCGCATTTCTTTCCATGCAGTCCTTGATATCGTGCTCTAGTTGGGCTATAATTCTTGCCTTACGTCTCTTAGTGTCTCGCTCTCTGCCCATATTAATGTTATACATTTCCAAACAACGATCTCGAGCCTTTACAGTAAGTTCATCCTTCAGCAGTTGTGTATTATCCTCGATACTTTTATGATAGAGACATAAACTTGGCTCGCCATCGACGTTCTCCTTAAAGTCAATTATGCCGGGACCATCTTTAACTGCTTTACCAAGCAATTCGTCGACATCTAGAAATTTATCGACCACATCGGAAACAAGGTTTCGAATCAAACGACTTATGGGATTCATTTGGTATTGTGTAAACCATGGTGCTTCTGTTTCTCTGCCATAATCTGGACGTTCTTTATATTTCCAGAAGGGAAATGTGACAACCAAATCCTGTGGACGACTTGTCAGCTTCGAAGGAACCCGTTTAGGTCGCACTAGACGCTCGAAATATGGCAAAATGTAGGTCTTCTTTTTTGTGAATTTTTTTCTCCTCGATCGGTTGATAATTCTTCATATTCTTCAAGCGCAACGAAAGCTCCTTCAGCTCAATTTCTGTTTGTCTTTCCCTATGCTGAACCTCAAACTTTCCATATTGTGGTGGTGGCAATATGCGATCCAATCCTCTCAAAGTGGGCAATAGATCCAACTTTGCTATGGCTATCATCAATAGCTTCTCGTTGTTACTAAATTCACCATTTTCACGCGGAGTTTTGTACACGCCTTCGAGCAGAAAGTAGAGGAAAGCCAAATCATTCCCACGACTCATTTGGACCATGGCTAAAATTTTCTTATTGCTCAACATAGGTGTAAGTCCAAATGCCTGTAGGAACTTGAGAACACGGAAACTGCTACCCTGTTCGTAATCATCACGCAAGCTGCCAGATAATTCGAATATATTTTTCTCCTGATATGCCGATATACCAATATACCAATTGGCCGTATTCACTTTCCGACCGAATTCATTTAATTTCTTCTGATGCTCATTATTTATCATCTTCTTCTACCAAATACAAACAAATTTAGAACAATAAATACAACAAAACAAATAATAACAATTTTAGAGAATTTACTTCTACATACAATCTGGAAATCTGGAATCTGAGTGACAAGAATTTTAAAAAACTTTGATCAAGTCAAAGAAAATTTCATTTTATTGTAAAATATTTGTTGGGTCCCGTCCCCGAAAAAACTAAAAAAAAATTCATATGTTGGCTTGATTTACCTTTCTTCATCGGTTGGTAGCGTTAAAATGGAACACAAGCGCGATCTAAGAAGTTCCCGGAAGACCAATGAATGTAGAATAGATCAGCCACTTATAAATTGTGTGAATCATTGTCTACCTGGCCAAGGACTATGTCAATGGCAGGCAGTACCCATAGCAGAGCCATGGCAGGCAATCGCTGTATCGGAGCCATGTTCTTGCATTCCTTTGGCGGCGCCAGTCGAGCCATGTCATCCATGTGTCTACAATCTTGGACCGCCCATTTGCCCACAGCCAGATGTAAATAAGTTGTATAGTTGCCGCAAGGTTTGCTGCAGGGTGGAAAATATTCCCTGCCACACAACATCGACACCAACCCCACCTAAACCCGAAGAGCCAAAACCAGAAAAGATAATGGGATTTGCCCAGACTGATATTTCTTATGATCCGAATATGTCCATGAATGATAAGTCTATGCAATGGCCTGAAGATCCTAAATTACGTGAAATAAATATCAAAGAGTTTGAGGTCGAGACCAGAGAGATAAGACATCGAACTGGTGAAAGGGAATTCGAGGTGGTTCATCGCACCGCAAGTACCAAAATTCCCGAAGACGGTGGTGAACCCGTGACAGAGTATCGGGAAGTGATTGAAAGAAAATCACCCGAGGAAATGGAATTACTGAATGCTCAGCTACCAAAATCATCTAAAGCCATACTGAAAAACGAATCCCAAGTGAGTTCATTGTCTAAACGAGTATCCTTACATGAAAATATGGTGCCAGATAAATCTGATACGACTATTGAAGAAGAGGTTCTCTTGCAAACCAATTTGAATCCAAAAGAAAATGAACCTTCTGAGAAACGCAGGAAGTTTGGTAAACTTGAGGATGAAGATGATGAAAGTGTGCCCTTTCGATTTAGAGCTACATCTGTAAGGAAACATAAATATATTACGGAAAAAGAAATATCAATGGAGGAAGATGAGGATGACGAAGATGACGAAAATGACCAGGAAAAACGACGTGTATCAAATGAGGAACAAATGGAAAAAAGCCAGGATAAGCGACAAAGATCATCTTCAGCAAATCCAACAGAAGATGGTCAAAATCATTCAATGCCTCGCACATCATTGCTAACAAGTCCAACAGGAACCGAGCGAACACGTCTCAGATCTCGAGCTTATTCAAAAGATGAAGCCCAAAGGCGTTCAACGCGACGTAGATCAGCTCCGGAAAGTCCACCAAATAAACGAATACCAAATAGAGCATCAACACCAAGTGCTCCTGCTCGTGTTTCTTCCAGAATAAACAAAAGAGATCCAGATGATGTCTTACATCGCGAAGTCAAGTCAAGTCCTGTTCGTAACTATGAAATAGGAAGAAAAGTGCAAGAGATGTCCAGTGTACGCAGTGGTAAGTCGAAACTAAAGAATATTAATATGAAGAGAGTCCATCATCCAGAAACGAAAGATTTCCAAAATAAATGACGTTTGCTTTGCAGTTGTTTCATCTCAGGTCATGCCTCAAGAAAATCAATTAAATACTGAAGAAACCAGTCTTAGGGTCCATGATGACGACGAGTCACCGGAAAATGCATCCCAGATAGTAAGCCATCATTCTGACAATGACGAAGATTTGGGTGAGGGATGCAGTGCCCAATGATGGGCCTAGAGATGCTGCCTCCGCTTTATTTATACGCAGGCATTATACCAAAGAAACTGAATCGAAATTACCAGGAGATTTAGTTACAAAAAAGAATATATTCTCTGAGTCAACATCTGAGCATAGAGTGAAAAGATATTCCCCTGAACCAGAAGAGCCAGAGATTGAACCCGAACCAGAGCCCCAGCCTAGTCCAAAGCCTCGCAAGCGAAGAGTACCGAAAAAGCCAGCCACAAATAAATACCCCTCAAACGATATAGTGCCCAGATGCGTAAGGGAGCCACGCTGCTGTTATGTGGGTAGAGTTTGTGCCCATCCCTGTCACAGTTGTCCTCACTGTACCTGTTCCTATGCCACCCCCTGCTGTCCGGGATATCCCTGCTGTGAGATGCCCTGTTGTCCACGCTTTGGCTTTGGTAGTCAATATATTTATTCACCTTCTTATCGCCAATAAATTTGCTAATAGCCCATTCAAAGTGGGTGGGGGAGGGGGCCCAACAATTAATTTTGTCTTCTATTTATTCCTTTACCAAATTGTAAAATAATTTGCGGTCAACCTTTGGGCATTAGGCATAATATTAATGTAGGCAAAGGACGATTCCAATGCAGGATTCGAATGCACTTTGCCAAATTAAATGTAAATGGTTTTCTTCAGGCTTCTTGACTACATAATCATCATGATCATCAACCTCATCGTTTGTGCCTTCTTGGGCAATAAAGATTAGAGTAATATGTAGTTTGTCGGAGGAGAAATTCAATAATTAGAGAAGTTTTGGTAACATTTCTATCAAAGCAATTTAATTAAGATTTTGACCCAAATTGTTATTTTAGTTGTTAACTAAATGCAAAACCAAATCATTCAATCTAACTGCTTGTAGCTTGACTTGAAAAGGCAACAAAGGAGGTAACAAATATAGAAATCGATAGGGCAATTTTCTTCTACCATCAGGTGGTTAGATGATGGCATTTCTCTTCACTGGTTGGCCCATTTCCTAACATTGTCATGGCAGGGAAATTGAATATTTTATTTACGGATATTAAATGTCCTTTTTACATATTCGTAGAGTGAAATGCGGTTGCAAAAGACCAAGCCCAAGCACAAGACTTTCTTTTCCAAAGACTTTTGCACATTTTTAGTTACATTTGCAATGGAATAATTTAGCCATTTACTTGAAAAACAAATAAAAGCAAAAATTACTTGAGTATAGTATTGAGATAGGGAAAGAGAAAAAAAAAAGAATTCGTCCATAAAGTTGTTCAATTTTCGTCCACTAAAAGTTTTTGGCCATCTTCTACGTTGAGCCAGAATCCTGAAACTGAGCCTGAGCCTTGTCATTTTATTTCGTTTCATGTTTTATTCACCACTTCCGCCGGAAATAGACATACCAATATCTGAACATACACACTCACATATGTGTATGTTTGTGTTTAGTTGGAATATTTTGGAGGCCAGAGCTCTTTGCCAGCCTCCCCGTCCCGAAAAACAAATCCCACATAAATGCTTCAATTTATAACAAACCGGAAGTTAAACTTAATCAAGCGTGCTTTTTGGCTTATTGTTTAGTTTTACCTCCCTTCCTTCCTCCATCCCTTTACCATTCTCTTACATTCTCTGTGATTCTTCTTTCGTTGTCGTTTTCCGTATTTACTTAACATATTTTATTGCGATACTTTTGTTGCTCTATGATGGTGGCCCATTCTGGGCCCCATTGCTCCCATCGCTCTGGCTGGGATTACATGAGGATTTGTGTGCCAAAGTGCTTTGGAATAAATATTTTCATTTTAGTAGCTACTCCTTCTTTCTCTCTCTGTTTAGTCTTCATACATCCATTTTTGGTTTATGCGAATATTGTACATATTTTTATTGTTGTTGCCTTTTTGTACATTGATAAATTGTCAGTAAGCAGCAGCAGCAGTAGAAACATTGAGTACATGATAGTAAACATTTATGGACCAGTAAATAGTTAAAGAGTTTCTTGTTGTTTTGTTTGTATATTTTTCTATTTTGACGGCAACCAACTAAAAAGGATTTGAGCTGGCATTCAAAAATTCAACAAAATAAGACAACATGTCTATTTTTCTCACAATTTCATAGATTTTTGATGAGCATGAAAAAGTAAATTATGTCTCTATAACTATGCTCTACAAGGCTTAAGTTTATTTCAGGTCATAGTGTTTATTTTGATAAAATATTTTTATAAATACTTTAAGTAAATGGTATCATTATACCTATTTTTATATATTGAATTTCTATCTCTTTCAATTAACTTCATAAGATCAATGGATTGGATGGATTGTTTCTGCTAATATAGTCAACGTATCTTTCACTAAGATTAACACAAATTTAGGTATGTGAAATCGATGTAAAATTTGAATACTGACAAAATGCTAAAAGCGAATATTACTCTTTTTTTGCTTCATTGACTACCCGAAAAATATATTTTAGAAAAACTAGCAGTTCTGTTGGAAGTTCTCGCCTATGTACCAAATGTGTTAGTTAAGTCTTTAACACGTATGTGAGAAAATGCTTATTGAAGAAATTTTATTATTCCTCACTTATTTAGCTTTGATGTAGAATCTTATTTTGGTATGTTCTTCTATTCCAGTGGTTGTTGCTTTTTCTTTATTGAAGTAAATCCTTTATGATATTTACATATGTAGATGAGTACAGGATGACTTTTACCCTTGATTCCAAATTTGTATTTAACTTCAATTCATTATTCACGACCATATCGTAGCTAAATAAAAGTAGATTTTAAAAATTTATGGACTTATCATTGAGGTCAAAATTAAATTTTCTGCTATTTAACTTGAGGAATAATTAAAATTGACAATTTGTAGTAAAAGTGGACTTAGCTTGAATGCAGAAACATTTAAGGTCAAAATGTTAAACAAGTAAACCAAATAAAATAAATTTTGCCATTAGACACACACACACACACGCTTAAGTAAATACAAGGCAATCAAGAGGGGGGAAACGGATGTAGGCAAATTGGATAACATGAACTTTGAATGCGTTTCGGGCAGAACTTACTTTTGCCGTTTAGACTTACAAAGGTTTTGCATTTGCTAATGCGTTGCCGATAATTGCGCACAATGTTCGCACAAAACTCTCTTGAATTTGGATAGATGTTAAATCAAAGTCTACAATACTCCTGCGGGATTGTGCCGGCAACAATCAAATGTACAAACACACTCACAGACTGAGAGATGGAAGGCAGGTAAATCGATTTCCTTTATGTTTACGCAATTAGAGCTCATTGTTGTAGTCAATATGTGAAATTAGATTTGACAAGTTTATGAAATGCAAACACACTAAACAACAATAGCCATCCAACAAATGGCAATAGTCTGAGCATAATTGCACTGACAAATTGCAATCACAATGCAAAAGACAATGCCATGGTACAGTGTGTGCTTAGTAAGTGAAACATTTCTCAAGTGAATGCAACTGAATGATAGCATTTGATGGTAATTATAAGAAAGGCAATATATTGTAGAAGTGAATTTGTGCGCAAACGAAATTACAAGTAACTACAAATAAATTGGATCAAAAAATATTGGAACAGCCGGTCACACTTTGCATACTAAAATTTTCTTAGTTTTCTATGCCAAATACAAGAACTAACTGTGACAAGACGTGAAATATCCATTCATTACTAGACCTTGTTAACAAAAAAACGTTTTAAAACCTTTTCTAATCACTGGATTTGATTGACAGCGCTAATTGAACTGGCAAACGTTTTCTTGCTCAAACCAGTTGGGAATTGTAAGTAAATTAAACTAAAAGCATAGTAATAGATGTTGATATGTGGGATCTCCGCATTTTTAATTTGTGTTATTTCGTTTCTCTCATACATATGTACTTATGTTGAAAGTCACAAGCCATAATTTTGATACATTTGAAGATCGCTGAATTTAACCTTAGCACAAAAGATTGTCTGTGCCATTCAAAAAACATCCATATCTATTAACAGTAGACTAGAAAACGCAAAGTCAATAATTCTATTTCAACGCTTGAACTAGTTGAGAATTGCAATTAACTAAAGCCAAATAGAAAGATGCCAAGCTTACAAGTTCCCATTTATAATTTATTGCCATTGTATATAGAAAGTTACCTTTGAATATACATTTCTAAACAAATTTTGCGTGTTCATTATTTTTATCGTAAATATTTTTTTTCTGCCTGGACTGGGTTAAATTATTTTGTAAACAAAATTCAAAATTATGGTAATATGCCGATAAAAGCGCAGCTGAGACTTGGCTGTAGCAAATTGGCACTTGGCCATAAATTTCTATTGCAGCGAAGATTGACCACTAGTCCAGGTGGTTCAGTCGAACCTTTCCGAGGAGTTCTTGGCTACAAATATCGATTATGTCCTACGCTATCTTCGTCTCACATGCCCCGACGTTTCTATGGCGATCCCCCATCAGTGCAGAAAGATAGCTTGGATGGCCCCAAATGGAGTACTTTCGATATTCAATTGGATATACAACAATGTGAGGATAAGCCGGAGGAATTATCATTGCCAGCGCTCATATATCTATATGGACCATGGAAACTATTAAGTACCAAATGGAATTTCTGGAAATTAAAGTTTCTTTGGGACTTGAGTTTCGTCGAGTCCAAGTTTATGGAGAACTCTAAGCAAGCAGCAGTGGTGCTTACCGATATGATACGTCATCACAGTAAAACTCGCATCGAACGTTGTACCACACCCATGGGTTTTAAGCAGATCAATCATGATCTCTTTCACGATTGGCGTATCCAATTGATGCGTTTCGACCAATGTCACATTCGTCGTTGCATTCCATTGAAAGTGCAATTACTACGCCACTACGATCACAAATTCGCTTTCATTGACGTCATCTTTGTGGCTTTGCGTCGCACCAATGATTTCCGGTCGTCGCAAGAGCAATGCGAAATTGAATCATTAATCGATATCTATGCAAATCACATTAAATATAAAGAAGAAGCTCCTTTGATATTTTCAGAGATCTTTGTGCGTTTCAGACGTGATTACTCGATGGATAAGAATCGCTCTGGTGGCCAATGGCTGGTGTCTTCGTATAAAATTCTTCAATTCGATATTGTTCAATATCATCCGGAATATGAGATTCCAGCAAAGGCTCATTCTGAGCTACCTACCAATGATGATTGTATACATTGAGAAATATATTTCTAGAAATGTTGAATTTCTGTACACTTCAAATTGTATGTAGTTCTTGTATTTCTTATTATTCCTTCGTGTCTCTTGACGCAATTCATGAATTTCTAATGCAGAACAAAAATGAAGAAAGATGTACGTGGAAAGGAAAGTAGAAGTAAGAAGAAATGGAGAGATGAAAAAAAATATATTAAAATAAATATACATTATATAGAAGTAAAGCTTTGCTTTAGTCACTTTTAATTAAATTGACACGATTCAAAAGTTTGTTTAGTTTATGAGTCAAAATTTAGTTGCCTAGCAGCTAATTAACATGACTAGTCTGGAGGACTCATGTTTCAACTAATTTCAACAATCGGCCATATCTCAACTGGAACATATTTTCTCAAGTGCCGCAGTGGGCCAGGACGAAACCATTGAGAAAGGGAATGATGGGGAAATTTGGGGTTTGGGGTAGGACCCTCCAACGATTGCTCGACGCTTATCGGAACACGTTCCATTGCAGCCTGTCAATAAGTAGAATTTAGTATGCGCGTGAGTCCAGGGCAGAGATTGCAGAAGGAGAAAGGACGAAGGCACTTGTAAGTTTCGCAATTCGAGGGTGGAGCCCATACATCCATCTGAGCATTTGGCCCCCCTCTCAACCCGCTTTTGTTGTCTGTTACTCCTGCTCGATTCTTGTGGCAATCTTTTGGACTTTGTGCGATAGCACCGACACTTTGTGGCCATGCTGCTGCTGCATTTAAATTTAAAGCATGCAATTTTATGCTTTTAATTTTCCGCTCAATAAAATCCTGTGGCTTTATAGCCAGAAATTACCCAGCTGGGAATATAATCCCTCACTCTTTGCCCCGCTATGCTACTGCCTTTTACTCCTCCATTCCTTTTGTAAGAAGTCATAATGAACTTAAGTCACATTAACTTTGAGAGGTTGTTGTCCTTATAGCATTTTCCACATATTTTCAACAAATATTGCCAAAATGCAATTGATCCAACAATAAGTTTCCATAAAGTTAGTCGGTGAAGTACTTCTTGAGGCAAAAGCAACTTGAAATTGTTTTTCAAATTGTACTGTCACGTTGACCCATCCAAAAAACGAAAACAAACGGCAAAGACTTGAAGCGACACCAAGTGGAAACTTTCGTGTGGCAAAAAAGAGAACTTAAGTTGAAAATAATGTCTCGAAAATGGTCGTAGTGCCAACATGCTTACAGGACTTTAAAACGGTTCATTCTGAATATATAAATATGCTAGAGTTTTGGGAATAAAATGCTTACAAAGAAGGTCTTAATACAAGAAAGTCCGTCCAGGTCATATTCCGCAAATAACAGAAATACTTATGTGTGTAGCATAAATTTGGGACCAACAAAGAAACTGATTTTCTGTATTCCTTATGTAAATATTCCAGATCATCTTTACGTTTACTTATCCCATAAACTAATTTCTTCAATTGCTTAATTAACTAAGCAGCTAGCAGCTTTGGCAGTCTCCAGTATACTTTTGGGGGCAATAAAGTAAACTAAGCTAAATGAATAAGTTTCAACTAATTCAGTGGCTTGGTTAACTTAACACCCAATGTGTGTGGACCCCATGAGTGAAAGTGTATGGGGAATTTTCTCAATTTGGTGTCGCTTTGCACATACTTCATTTTCGCTGGTTTGAGATTTTCGCCTGCTGTAAGTTTTGCTCAAAATAGGGACATTTGGTCATTTTCAGCAATGACAATTTTATTTTTTTCCACCACAGACCGACTGACCAATGCGAGAAACCATCCAAACTCCTTCCACATAATGGGCAACAAAACAAATGACGCCATTGACAGGAACTTGGGAGGGTTAGTAAGGGATTCGCCTGCCAATGACAATGACTTTTTAAATTGTTTCACGAAAGTGTCAGTTTTGGTCGAAAAAAAAACAGTTTAGCAGCTATTGGAAAGATGGGAATTTCGAGGCCAGAGACGGAGCCAAAGTTTTGAGGCAAAAAAGAGGATGCAATTTCCACTTGGTTAACATCATCATTGTCATCAGTATCACGATTACATGACATCATGCTACGTGATAATGAGCATGAGCTGGCGAAATCAGACTTTATGACTTCATTTGGACCCACAATCAAGGGACCCCCGCACACACCTTCTGACCACAGTTCTTCTCTGTTCTGTTCTGGTGTGCTCCTCCTGCGGTCGCGACTCAAATTGCAGGTGTGGTGGCCACACCGCAGACTCTTCCATACCGTGGCATTGCCAAGTTGTGACTGCGTCGTCCTCCCAGTCGTGTGTCGTGTCAGTTAACGTTTTGCCTTTGCCGTTGCCGATTCGGGCAAAGTGCATTTGATGCTCTGCATCTCTGTGGTGTTGGGAGGAGGAGGAGTTGGTGGTGGTGGTCCTTGTTCTTGTTGTCTCTGCATGCCTTTCTCTTTCTTCGACATAGGCGACATGCCCGACATCGTTGCCAGACACAATTAAATACACATTCGCTGTCTTTCATGGCGCTATTTGGACAGACAGACGGACTGACGCGAGATGGAGGTGACGGTGGAGGGGCAGAATTGCGTCGGTGACAGTCGCTTCAGCAGGCAAAACACTTCATGTTGAAAGGTAACAAGCTTCATGACCTGCATAAGTCATACAATATGTCATCGGCTTCTACAGTTCCCTTGACTCAACATTAATCTGTATAAATTTTAATACAATTGCTGGAAATAATTAATATTATAGAATCTACGTTTAGCTGTTCATTTAATATAAGTAGGTTAATTAAGTGTATTTAGGTTAATGAAACATTTGTTTTTCTATCTAATTTGTGACCTTAATTAATATCTATACACATTTTGAGTGATATGAGGACAAGTCAACTAAGTTTTAGCCTTTCCAATCCTTCAAGTTGGAGTAAGTGTGGCCCTTGATGGTTTTACCTTTTGGTTGAGGTTGAGGTTCAGCTGCTTGGAAAATAAAAACTTACCCCTTGAAGTTACATTCAGATTAATATTTTATATATAGATTAAAAAGCTCAATTAATATTAAAAATTTCTCGACTTCATACTCACGAAAACAATTTTTCTCTTAAGTGCAATTCAGTTTATAATGTTAATCTTTCTGTCATTGTTCAATCTATGTAAATTTTGGCCTGCGTTTTCCATTTGCTTTTCTTTTAAAAGAATTTTTCAAAAAATAATTTTCTTAAACAAACATGCAAATGCAATTTCCAATTGATAAAGTAATTTTTGAATGCGAGAAGTAAACAATTTGGCATGCAAATTTTCCTTAGCATGCAAGCGCCATTGCAGCGAGGGTAGCTCAGCAAGTTTGCGGTACAAATAAATATTTTCATGTTGTAGAACACCATGAGATCAGTAAACTTTTCAAATAATTATGGTGACAGAAATTTTCTAAACAAAAAAAAAAAAAAAAAGGAAGAAAGTTTTACTCAAAAAAACAGAAACTTTTTAATTATACACCGCAAAAGGAAAGTAACAGAATGGAAACTTCTCCATATGCAATGAAGTAGTAATCATATATGTACATATGTATGTATGTACATATGTGAACTCACATATGTGAAGGACCTTTCAAAATATGGAAAAAGTACTACCCAAAAACTCCTCCACCAACAATTCACACATCTTATTGCGTATGCATAAAACTTTTGGCTAAGTATGAAAAATATTTAAAAGAAAAGTTTCTTCTTGAATGGAAAGAATACCAGCACATTCCACCCTGAGTGATGGAGAAATGGAGGGCGGGAGTAAGGGAGTGGAAAGTCAGCTGGCAGCAGACGCAAATAATTTCAAATTTTCTTGGCAAACATTTCAATTCATTTGCCACATACAGAAAGAATAAAAAAATGTATTTCAATTCTATAAATAAATCCTGTTTTTTTTTTTTTTTTTGTTAGTTCATTTAATGAACTCTCTTTCTCTCTCTTGGGATAAAAATTTACTACTGGCATTTTAATTAAGAAGAACTGCAGCGGCGGAGCCGACAAGTGCAAAATGATGAAAAATTAAATGAAAAACACTTTCCATGCATTTAAGCAAATAAAGAGCATTAAGTTTACCCCCTATCCCTCCCGACACACATTGCTGTTGCAGGTGTTCCACCAGGTGAGTGCCACATGCGTGTGCCGTGCGGAGTTTTATATTTTAATTAAGCTGTTTACATTTAGTTTTGTAATGTCCTTGCATCTCTCGTCCTTAAACAGGGTAAACGCTCGAAAAGTAGACGCCTCAGCGGTTTTTGCCGCCTCCGCCTCTGACACGCCCATCTTGCGTTTTGTGGGTCAAGTGAGCAGCCAGCATCTCGCACAAGGTGAAACAGCGAGCGCCCTCAGCGCGTTGTTCTTCCACCTGTCGCCAAGCACAATTAAAAATGTGCAAACTTGCATTATTAAAAGGTATTCCATTTTGCAGGTTGACACTTTTTCTCTCAAGCGCTCGGACTCGCAAGGCAAAAACAAAAAGCTCCTGAAAATGATGCACGAGACGAATGAAATAAAAAAATAAATGGAAAATTGGTTTGTTTCTTAAATCATCACATTAAGTCGGGGGTTTCTTCATGGATTAGGCAATAATCTTTTGAAAGCCGAACGGGGACTTTATTAGTCTGGATGGAATCAAGATTTAAAACTGTTCCTCCAGGACAAAAGCATTTACTCAGATAGTGATTGGTCAGTTATAGGTATTTGTTTTGAAATGCAATCTGTAATAACTACTTAAGGGATTTTGATAACTGAAAACAATAAATTTTTGGAATAGGTTTATATCTTTGCTAAATATTCTGAAAAGTCCACAATAAGTGAGTATTAAAAACAGTTTTTCAGTTCAACTTGTTTCAGAGGTGACAATAACAGACGTCCAGCGAATCATCTAGGAAACTATTTTGGTTGAATACATCTAGGATTCCAATTTATTTTTAAAGACCGAGTCCTTACTAAGTAAACCATACATTTTGTATCTCTAGAATGATTTTCTAAGATGTCCCACCATGATTTCGATTACCGACTGTTATATCTTTTTTATATCATGACTATTATTAATAATAAAATATTAGCTATGGATTTAAGAACTGAAAGAGAACTGATTGGAGATCGAGGGAACACCATATGTTATTGTTTACAAAAATATATTCCATTTTGGACATTTGACGTTTTTTATGAACTTAAAATGCTTTTTAAAGTGTGGCAACTTTGTCACGGTAGAATTTGAAAACAGCTGTCATATCAAGGGATGGGAAAGAAACTGTCCTCAAATGAAATAACCAAATTTAATATATGTATATGTTCATTTTAATTAAGTTTTATATTATTTTTAACATTTCTATTTGTTATGCATAAAGAAATCAAATAAAATTTGCATATCTGCTAATCGGTCATGCAATATCTAAATCGCCCGAAGCCAAATAAAACAATATAAATTACAGCAATTATTAACTCTTTTCCCGAAATAAATGGCCCTACGGTTATTTTTCGCACAATTTGATTAATACCCTCAAATGAAATGACCTAATTCAGCTCCTCCGGCAGTAAACAGGCTAAACGTTAAAAAAAAGAAACAACGAAAACCAAATAAAACGAGCCAACAAAAAATTAATTAAATTGAGCGGGCAAAGTCAATTAATTGCAACATTTTTTGGTTAATTAAAGCTATTGAAATATTTACTAGGCCAGTTAACTACACACACAATGCAATTAATTAAAACGTTATTTTTTTCTTGTCTGTGGTTCCACTGGGTCTCAGGTGGAACTTTGAAAAATTGATCACAATTAATTTGCAATTTATCGATAACAATTGATTTTCAAGTTAACCAACACTGACAACCAGCGACAGAAAACGAGAAAGTAAAAAAGGGAGAATATTTTTTTTTGGCGTAAATTGCATATTTCTACGTTTTATGAAGGAGGTAAGTACCACGCCCACTTGACTTTTGTAGAGCAGAGAGGGGAGTGGATTGACAATGCTGCCAAGTCAAGTGCTCCATTTTTGCTTCCACCCGCCGCTTATTAGATTCGCTCTATTAGCTTTCATTTTCATCTCCTCTCGTCCTCTGGGACACAGAGCAATTTTCTGCCAATTGATTTTTACATCACGAGCAGAGCGAAGGCGAGCAAGGATTGGATAGAAAACTTTGATTAGTTCCACACACACACAGCATGGAATGGACAAAGGCTGACTGACCGACTGACCGAATGTCTCTTGCACGGCTGGAACAAATTCTGCGCTTTTGTGCCGCAAATTAGTCGACCAACACACAAAGCCCCCACAACCCTGCAGGGGGCGAGATCAGTTTTGTTCAGATCCCAATTCCTTTGTCCATGCGGGTGTCCACATTAGCAGCTTTTGTGGTTATTACCTGGGCCTTGTTTTTTGTTTTCCCCCTCGAGCGTGACTTTTGCCAAGCGAAAGCTAATTTTACTTTGGGTCTCCAATCTCTTCTCTACTGCTCCTCATGCTGCATCACGTTTCCAGCCAATGCCAACTATAATTTCTTACCAATTTCAGGATGAATAAAACCAAAAAAATAAACAAACTAAACAACTGTCTAAACGGACGAGAGGTGGAGAAGATAATTACGGTGGTAGATATGGGATCGGCGAACGAGAAGGATTTGAAGGTGCTGGTCAAATACAAGGATCAGAGCAAAGCTGAGTTTGTTCCAACAGCTTTGGCCAATGTTCAGATACCACAAATGTTAATCAAGTTCTATGAGCAACACATTTGCTTTCTGACATCAGATAGCAATGCTTAAATAAATTGGCACTTTCTTTTTCAAAAGTATTTTCCATCGTTTGAGTGGATGGAGGGAGGGAAGGGAGGGAAACTAATTAAGTACATAAAATGCGTATTAATAGCTTTCAAAGTACCATAAAAAAATCCAAGGCGCAACAATTAGCAATCTCATGAAGAGGATGTGAAGTCATAAAAATTGAATCTATCCAATAATCTGAGGGCGTCCAAGTATGTGGGACACAAAAACATTGAGGCGTGGTCGTCGTCGTCTCAATGAAAACCAATGCAAAGTCGTTAAAAGCCAACAAAAAGTTGGCAATGAAAGTTTTACGAAAACTGCTCAATGTTAGTAGCCCTCGTCATACCCTGGAGAGAAAGTACTATGAGGATGGTCAAATGGTTTGATTTTGATTAATTTTAAAGGACAAATTTTGATGAAGTAAATAATTGCTAGATTTGACTATCCAAATTTATCAATTATTACAAATAGTTTGATATTTTTAATTGAATAATAAAAAAATTAACGAAAAAACTTTTATATTTTGTGTTAACATTTTAGTTTAGTTGCGTGATCTACTTTTTTTTTTTTTTGTATTTTCTGAAACTTATCATTCCCTGTAAACTTTTACAAAATTATTTTTCTAATATATATAAATCAATAAAAATATATGTAATAGATATTTCAGCAACCATTGACACTGTCGAAATTTAAATTTACTACAAAATATTATAGCCATAACCAGTATCTAGATCAAATTTGGTTTAGCTTATGGCAATTATAATTTGCCAAACTGTTTCGCATAGTCCTAAACAACTTTTTCTGGCAACTGTTTGAAAAGGAGAACTTTTGCCAACTTTTTAATTTAATGCATCATCGTAAAAATTGAATACTTTGTTTGAAAGCAGCAGCATGAGAAGACCGTAAAAATAGTTTGGTATCTGTATACCCTTTTCGAAGTATAAGGCATTTCGAATATGACCAACAGTTGGGCAGTTTTAAAGCAAATGTAGCTGACGTAGTTTGGTAAAGTTTGAGATATTTATAAAGGTAAAAGATTCTAATGAAAGATCTTATTCAGAAAAGAGATTCGATGCATAGAGTATATGGAATTCGTTGCTTTTCAAGAACTCAAACAGGTTTTTCATATTTGATTTGACTTTGATTCCTGTGGATACAAAGCTGTCAGCCCAAGTTGACCTAATAAGCAACTTTTGATGCAAAAGTTTCAGAGATTTCTTCAACTTTGAGCTTTCCATCCATCCTATCAAACCCAATGTCGACACTCCCGTCGCGACATCATCCTTAAGTCTGTCCAGCAAGCAGATTAGATGAGCTAATCCGTTGCGAAGGGGCCTGTTTCAATTAAAATAAATTAAATGCGTTGCGTGGCCGCAAATGTCAAAACTGTTTTTCGGAAGCTCAATTAAGCGCACTGTCAAATCTGTGTAGAGTTTTGTCTCTCTGTATGACATGGCCCACAGGACAGATGATGAACTGCAAATTGGATACGCTGCCGTATGATGATGATGACGATGGCGAAGAAGATGCGGTTGGGGCGGAAGGGGACAGCGCCGCCCCCTTCCACACTTAAGCAACAAAGTTTTTCTTTGGAGGCAGACAACTTTTCTGCCTTGGCTGGGGGGACTGGCTTAAAAGTTGCCCCACCCCACCAAAGAAAAAACCGAAACGCAACGAAAGTTGAACTGACAATAAGCAGTAAAACAAAGGATTTCGAAGGATTTTAAAACAATAATGCTAAGCTGGCGAGTAAATAAAATCTAAGTGAAAATAAAAGTACAAATATTACTTTGTTTTGCATTATTTTTGTTGTTATTCGGATCTTACAAAAAACAAAAAATATTTCTTTTTTTTTTTTTGTGCAAAAGTTTGTGACAAAATCCGCAGGAATTACTTATGTATAATTTAAAAAAAAAGTTTGTCAGAGAAATTTGTAAATACATTTGAAATATATTTACTCACTTAACTCAAGAAATAATATAATTAGGTTTATTTTGCATATGTTCATATATTTAATAAGAAATAATCTTTGTATTAAAAGTTTCTTAATTAAAAAGTTTATTATAGTTAAATTAAACGTGGAAAAGACTCCTCTTAACGCCCAGATTCCATTTTGACTTTTATACTCTATCTTTATTATTATTTTTTCGCTTTAATTGAGGTTATCAGTTAGTAGTTTTAATTTTAATATCTTTTTTTCTCTAGAATCATCCGGACATCTATATTTTATCAGGAATTTAATGATTTAATATCAGGCAGGTAATATCAGTTAAATGAGACTATCTGTAAAAGATGAAAGCAGCAAATGACGATGGAAAGTCAGTATCTTAACACAACAAAATGGAAATTCCACCGCATTGTAGAAAATAAGAGTATAATGAAATGTATTTCAAAACTCTCTCAAAAAAAAAAAGAAAAGTTTAATAGGTATATCTAAGTCTGTTTCTTTTAAAAAGAATATATTATATCTATTTTAGCTTCAGTTTACTCAACCCTTTTGCTTGTTTTTTTTCATAGGAACATAACAAATTCACAGAATCAAACATCAAAAAATTCATTTGAACTTGTGTAATTTTTTTAAAAATAACCTTTTATTTATAGTATAAATTCCTTTCCTATATAGGCAGACTATAATTAACTCTATAATTGATAACTGATTTTCATAATGTCTTTTAGCATTTGCCGACGAGGCGAAACAACTGCAACAACAGGAGCAACAGCAGCAACTGCAGCAGCAACGACAACAACAACAGCAATATTGCATTGCCAACTAATTGCCGTGAATTTCAACAGATATGCAACTAATGTGCAGTTGCCGCCTTCTAAAGTGGCAATAAATGGAGAACATACAACAGCACAACAATAACAACAACAACCATAAGAATATCAGTAACAGCAACAAACATCTCTGCGCTTTGAAGTTGCCTCTTATGGCAAGCAATTGGGTCGAAAGGGGGAGGTAGAAAGGAAGAAGAGGAGGAACTGACTACAGACTAGAGCTGATAAATTGGAAGTGCATCTGACGCTGAACCTCTGCTTGTTGCAGTAGTAGAAGATGTTGCTGATGTGGCTACATGTAATGTTGTTGCTGTTGCTGCTGCTGCTCCTAATATGGGTGTTCATTTTGTTGCTGTTGTTACTGACTGCAGCGCGTGTCTTTGCCAGGCCTGTGTGCATTTGCATTTTTGTTGCTGGTTGTCGCCGTCTTTCTTCTGCCACATTGCCGCGACTCTGTTAATGAAAATGCCAAACGAGGCATTGCATTCACAACGTCCACATCCGCTGTCTCATAACCATGTACCTGACCCCCCTCCATCTGCAACGTTCTCTCTCCTCTCTCTCTCTCTCTGTCTCTCCTGGATATTGCAGCTTTTGGCAAAGTGTTGCTGGTGTGTCTGTTGCCTTGTGTGACAGCAGCAACAGCAACAACAACATCATCGTCATCAGTAGCAGCGGCAGTTGTAGCTTCTATGCTTAGTCTAAAATGAAGATGCTGCTGCCCATTCCTCACACCTTTTAGTCTCCCCTTCTCATTACTTACTTACTACTCCCATCTTCGTTCTCCTTCTTGGGGTTCTGTGCCCAGCAGAAACAGTCACGCTTGCCTGTCAAACATTCGTCTGTCGGCCCATTACCTCCCCCACCACATTTCAACCAGCCTCAACACTGTATACCCCTGTGTTCGCTTGGCAAAATCCATTTGCATATTTGCATCCTTATGCCTGCCAGTTAACGGCCTTACTTTCCATGCCCCGCCCATGCCCCTTTGCCCAACTACTACTCCTATTCCACCTCCTACTTCTACTTCAACCTGCTCTCACTTTGGCAAGCGGCGCGCTTTTAACGACAAAGTGTGAAATTTCATTGAATTTGAGCTCGTTGACAAAAGTGGAATGACAACAACTGCAACAGCAACAACTACAACAACAACAGCAGCAGCAGCCATTGCAGGTGCTGCAAATTTGTTGCTGTTGCAATTGTTGTTCTTGTTGCTGTTGCTGTCCTTGTTGTTTTGCAAATTAATTTAAATTATAGTTTTTGTTGCCATTGCATGCTTTTTATGCATATTAGTTACGTGTGTGTTTGTGTGTGTGATTGTGTGTGTGTGTGTGTGTGCGTGTCGACGGGAGAGGGGAGAACCAAGAGATAAGGGCGGAGAGGTAAAAATATCTTTTTCTGTTGAACCAGCTAATTTGGTGGAAAATGATAGCCCGCAATTAATATGCCATTTGTTGTTGCTGTTGTTAACGTTGTTGTTGCTCCTGCTACATTTTGTATCATTTTATGCAAATTTCATTGCACAAAATGGTAACACGAGTGAGTTGCAAGTAGTTCATGAATGAAATGGTAAAATGGGGAAATCTGATATAGCGAAAAAATCTTAAATAGAGAAAACAATTTTAAAAGAAAGAAATTTCTTAAGAGTATGAGGTGGAGAGATATATTTTCGATGATTAAGAACTAACGTTTAATCATCTAATGATATCGATTTTGCTAACACAAGAAATATTTACCCTTTGACCATAAAAAGATAGCACAATACAAAACACATTCGACCTTCCAATTAAGTTCCAAATTAAGTGTTTCATTATTTAGATCTCAAAATTTGTATGTACAAAAGTCGTAATAAAAACAGAAACGGAACACATTTTAAAATAAATTTTTAAACTGAACTAAAATAAAAATTTTTAATTATTCTTAATACCTTTACATCTGAGCCTCAGTTCGGCTTTTAAAGTATTATGCATGGAATAATATTGCAAATTTATCGATGAAAATAAATCGTACAATCTATAGTTTAGATCTATCAAATTAGACAGACCTAATCAACATACAATATTGATTGTTGAAATCCTAAAGAATTACTACTCTAATGAAATCTATTTTTAAAGTGACTTTTTATTGTTCTATTTTGATTAACTTTTTGATCGATATCAATCTTTATGCTGAGCTACGATATATTATATTTTTATGGTAGCAGCAAGTTTTTTAGCTCTACTTAATTATCGGCAACTAATCGATGGTCGATTGAATATAGTTTAAATTTTAAAGCCTGCGATAGTTTGAAGCTTGAAATACTACAATTACTTGGACAATTTTAGTTTAGTTTAAGTAGTGTTTCTGATATAGGCATGTTGGAATTCCACAAATCATTAAATCAACTTTTCAAATAAAAATAGAGTTGGCAGTTTAGTGCTCAATGTTGGCCAATAAATAACTTGTGCTAACCATAATCCTTAAGTATGGCCTATTCAGACCCACATTGAAGATCGTAAAACTACCTGTTACTCATCAGTAATGCATAAGTGATAATTCGTAATCCCAATCATGTAATGTTATCATTATGATAAACGTAACACGTTTTGGCTGCAAAAAAGTTTATGAAAATATGAGAGAATGATTCATTTACTACTTGGTGCTTTGAACTTTGCCTAACGCTTTGAGACTGAGATTGAAATAAGCTTCAAGTGTTATATCTGTGACCTATAAACTGCATAGAGGGAAAAAATACCAAAATGAAATGCACTTAGCTGTGAGTATCCAACATCTACTTATCCGCCTTTGCGTCCTCCCGCCCTAACCCCCTTCGTTTTCCACACAATTATCTCCCACTTTCGCCACAATTCTCAGGCCATTCTCTCAATTATATGCAGTCCGCCTTTTGCTTAAGTAATTTTCTAATGACACCGCAGAGGAAAAATGACTTTGGCGTCGTTCTCGTCCACGTCGTCGTCGTCGTCATCAGGGAGGGAGGGGGTGAGTGGAGGATGAAAAAGAAGGAACGCACTCCACCTTATGGCACTCCCTCATGGAGCTCCCTGCTGCTTTTTCTACTGTTGTTGGCGACGTTCATTAGATTAAAAGCAATTTACAGTAAAACTTTTTGCCCACAAAACGCAAACGCCTCCTCCTTCCCCTCGTCCTGTCTAAGGATATACACACGTGCTCTACACACACACACACATGTTCCCAAAACGCCGTGCGAATTCCTTCTTCTCCTTCTTCTCGTTCTACTCCTCCCCTTCCACCTTCATCTTGGTTCATTCTCATCTCTAGTCATTTGCCGCCTCTTGGCTTTTTATTTTTGGAATTCAACAAATTTGCGGATTTGGTTTGTAATTTATTAAATTTATCGCATGCTCTAGAGCTGCTGCCTTAGCAGGGTCTACTCCCTAATGTCCCTCTTCTCCAAGTTCCTATTCCTCTGCTGTTCCTCTGTTTCCGCTCTTGTAAGGTCTGCGGTTGCGCCTTTCCGGCCAGGCTCTCCCTGGTTCCCAGCTTCACTTCCAGCTGCCAGTCTGTAGCAGGCAGGCATCTGCAACATTTGTTGATGACAACCAAAAGACACAAAATGCAACATTTCATGGAGCACTGTGTGTGTTGGGGTGTGCGTGTGTGTGTGTGTGTTGGCACACCCATTTGGGAAGTCGTTCGGGAGCTTAGAAGTTATTATTTTGATTTATAGAAAAAGTTCGTTAGCGAGCGAAAGTTGCTCATATATTTTGGTTTTAGATTCAGCTGTTTGTTTTCAAAATGGGAAATGGTTACAACACATACACATACATATGTATGAAGGGATTGGAAAATTCATCTACCTATTCGCCCCGGCTTGTCTCTCAGTGGTAGCAGCGACCATTTGAGCCTCCATTTGCGTCTCTATTAATTTTCTTTCGATCCACGGTTGAGTTTGACTCGTACACGGTTGATTCCGATCATGATCGGGACCCTCTCGGTTTTGCTCCTCTTTGCAATATTGCTCATGCAGTTCCCAACAATCCGTATTGCCTACATTTTTCCAACCCTTCTCCGTGATGTGATACAAACGTACAATGCCACCGGAATAGGCATCCTTGCTGGTGGCATGATAAATGGCCCTTCTGGCCAAGTCGTAGGCCTCTTGATCAGTTATGTCCCAATTATAGCCAGTATCGAGTACGCCCAGAGCATAGGGTGAGCCACTGCCCACCGAAAAGACATTGGCATGGGACCGCATGCCCTCGGAATCAACATAGATTAACTTGGGCCCGTCATTATCGTATCCGGCCAACATCATGCCCATCACTAGACCCATTCCCTTGTATTCCGCTGAGATGTTGCACATCCTACGAGCCGCCGTGTCCACCGACATTCGCCGCTTGAAGCGCAACTCATGCAGCCGACACTCTCTGGCCAACACTCTGTCCCAATAGACACAATCCGCTGCGCCGCCAGCCAAAGTGCCCAGCATGTAATCATTTAGTTCCACAATTTTCTTCATGGTCTGCGAACCAATATATTGTCCAGAGGTGGCTCTAGAATCTGCACAAAGAATGACACCGTTTCTAAATATAAAACCCAATGTGGTAGTGCCATGAGCAAAGTCCATTTGAATATTACAATGCGCGAGGAGTTTAGGTAAATTTTCAGCCGGCTAGTAAAAGATAAAAAGCGATTTTAGTTATGAACGCATTAAATGCCTCCGACTAACCTGCTCAAAAGGTGGAGCACTCAGAGCATAGGGATTACGAAAATTACTGGTGGCCTGTTCAAGTTGTTCCATTTGCCATTCTAATTCAAGTTCATTGAAACGTTTCATAAACGGCAATCGATTCACTCCACAAATTTGCTCAAGAGCCATTACATGAATTTTGTTTTAAAATATTTTCGAATGTGTATGTTCAGAGTGATTTATCAGTGTGTGAAAGTGAGAAAAAAAGTGTCTTAATGTATATTAGTACATAATAATCTCATTACTTCAAGCGGTTTGATGAATTTTTAAATTGAAAGGATGTATGAGGGACATTACAGGACGTGTGGGTTTAGTCTCTTGATTCCATGACAAACCTTAACGAAATTAAAAATGTTTCGTGAAAACCCTTGACAATCTTGACCGTATTTGAAATCTTTTGAGTTGAATAAGGCCATAGATAATAAATGTAAGATAAATTAAGTTAAGTTAAGTTAAGCAAATGTTCTATTCGTTTTAATAACTGAATAACAGTTTTTTATATACCTGACTTCTAAGTGAACTCAATTATACCCTCACCCATAACCCATAACTAATATCTGTTGTCTGGCAACTGTGTTGATCTTGAAGGAATGGAGAAGAAAAAGAAAGGGATGGAATTGTTAGTGTTGTTGTTATTCAGTAGCTTTGCACTCACTTGACTTTGGCGTCATCTTGGCCATTAAAACAGGTTGGTAACTAAGCTCCAATTAATTGCAAAGCTACTCGCTTTGGTGCCTCTTAGCCTCACGGCCCCAGTCCCTCTCTTTCTTTCTCTCTAATAAACTGGCGAGAAAGCAACGAAGAAATCTTTGGTTCATTTTTTATTTTTATTTCCAGCCAGTGTGTTCTTGTGTTTAACAAGTTCCGAGAGAGAACAAACTGAAGCTGTAATTAACACAGGATAGAAGAGCCAGTAGCTCCCAGCTGAAGCTGCATTTGGAGTGCCGTCTGGCATCTCTCTCTCACACTTTCTCTGCCTGAGCTAGTCGAGATTTTGCATATCAGATTGCTAGTGCTCCTGGTGATTTAATAATCAGCGCGGATGCAACCCAAATGAATGGCCTCAACTCTTGTTCCAGTAGCCATTAAAAAGGGCACCAAGAGCTGCTGCTGCTGCTGCAACTGGAGGCGCATGCAAAAATGAAATGTGTGGCAATGTGAGGATGTTGAGGAGCGGAGCCTGGGTGTTAGATGAGTGGGTCTGTTGGTTTGGGTTTAGGTTCTAGGGTTCAAAACTCTTACAGGCATTTGCAGCTGGCAATTTGCATAAATTTAGATCAGTGACACATGATGGTTGTGGTGGTCAAAGCGAACACCAGCTCTATCTGTCTATGCATCTCTCTCCCTCTCTTTCTCTCTCTTCCTATCTTCCTTTCTGTTGTGTTTTTTGGCTTCCCTCAGGCATTTCCAATTGGCGTTTAATTAGCGGCTAATCCGTTTGTTCAGTTTGGGCGTGTCCATGTTTCTTCTTCTGTGTTTTTTTCCAGGTGCTGCTGATGATGATGATGATGATGATTGTGGTGGTGGTGGTGGAGTTGCTGCAGCTGGTGGGCAGTGGCAATTCCAATTAAAATGTCGTGTATCTTGTTGCGGCGCCAAAAACTAGCCAACGATGCAACTGCTTCATATCGAGAGCGGAATATGTGTGTGTGTGTGGGTGGGTGGCTCCATGTCTGATTTGTGTCAGTTGATTGGACTTGTAATTCCCACAGGCCATGCTCATTAGAGCATAACTTGATGTGGATTAATACAGAGACGGAATTCAAGTCCTCAAAAAATGTTAGCAAAATTTCCATTTAGAGGTTTAGAATAGCATTCATGTGCCATCATCATCAATTTTCATAAATCTAAAATTCTAGCAACCCTTTCAATTCTCAAATTTCGTTTCTATTTTTTTTTGGGCGGGACAATGGGGCAACACAACTGTGTCACAGATATTTCATTATCCGCTTATTCCGCTCGAGACAAAAGCCTTTCCACATGCCCTCCCCACCACCTCATGCTCTCCATGTTGTATTTGCGCTCCTCTTGGCCTTATGCTTTACAGCAATTGCATTTTCATGTAGCGACAACGGCTCATTGCAGAACAGAAATTTTCTCTTGGTTTTTCCTTTTTATTTTTCTTTTCGCTTTTTGCAAATCCTTGTGATTGCAATGAATAATATTTTTAATGCAAATAACCAGAGGACAACCAGACTGGGTGGGTGAGAAGCGGGTGGCGGGGTGGGCGACTACAAAGACATGACAGTCGCACTGACAGCCAGCAGGACAACTGTTGGAACTACTTTATATGTTTTTTTCTTTTTTTGTGTGAGTGTGCCCAAGTAAGCAGGCACATTTTATTCATTTTCTTTTCAATTTCAATTCCCGTCAAGATGACAAGCACCCGGCTATAGTCGAAACCCATTCCATATCGCCCGTTCCACCCTCACCAGCGATTCCATCTATCCATCCATACAATTTCTGTCTTCTTCTACCCCCAGCCCAAGCCAGGGTCCGGTAATGAAATTTCTGCTCATTGTTTCAGTTTGGCGGACCTGCTTTTCTACGTATTGGCATTCTAATTTATATATTTCTCCAAAATTTCGACCATTTTTATTGTTGCACATTTTTTGGTCAAGGTAGTTGAAGAAAAAACTCACTTCTCAGATGCTCGAAGAAATTTCTTAAAATGTGAACTTATTCTAAATTAAATAAGAATTGACATGACATGATTTTACTTCGAATAGTTAATATTTCGATAGATGTTGATAAAAGTTTGGGGTTTCAGATGTGGGATAGGTAATAGGTGAAAATTTGGTTGATGTTTTCTATAGCATACTTTTTAGGTCCATAAGCGAAGAGGATTTCAATCGCATTGAGCGAAAATTGATGGTTAACGTAAATTATTTGAAATTCCAAAAACGTTTTCCAGAACATCCGCTTTCAAATAAAGAACGGGTGAAAATGCGACTTATACTTATGCATGTTTTCGTATTGTATGCGCACATCTTTTATGCTCATCGACTTGTCAACATTGTCATTGTCATTATTGTCATTGCATATTCTTTTGCCTTTTACTCCTTCGTAGTCATTACAGAGTATGGGGGAGTGGACCAAGATGGGAGTGTAAAAGAGGCGTGACCACACTGCACTTTATTATTATTCATGACAAGTAATTTGTTATCTGTGGTCGTCCTTTTCTTTGCCATCATTATGGGTTTTATTTTTTGCCATTTTGGTCTATTAATGATATTGCAGAATTTTGAAAATTTAGGTCAGATATGTATTACAACGACTTTAAAGGAAACATATGTACAAGAGGAAGGAGAGAAGAAGAGGGCAATGTAATTTGGTCTATTCATTTTATTTTAGTTTCCACAACATTGACGATGTAACCTAATTTATCCCTCTCTCCTTCGTAGGGACCAACAGTTGTTCGTTGTATATACTAATATCTAATTTATGCAAAAATCGACCCTGACTAGGCAAATGTTCATATTTTAATAATACACCACACACATCCGCCCGCTCTCACACACATCCGCACACATGTGCAAATAATGAATGAATTTAGCTAGGAGTTGGAGAACTTTTGACCATGTTCATTCAATTAGAAAGTACAAAAACAAAAAACTATAAATTTTATGAAACATGAAATGCAAGATTACCATATGGTTAAAAGAACACGATGAAAAGGGGACTATACCGGGAGGAAAGGGGTTGGGAGATAAACGATGTTTATAATTGTTTTACAATGCTTTGAAGATTTCATTTGTTTAGAATTTTTCTTTTTTTTCCTATTATTCTATTCAAAGCAAATTGTAGGCGTGAATATTGTATATTCCATTTGATTTAAATAACTTTTATTCTGATTTATTGTGCACAAGAATATTAAATTTACCATTGAAAATTTTTGAATGTTAAATTAAATTAGAAAACAGAAAGCAATTTGGGTCAAATATGTGCAACATAAATATTTGCAATTGCAATTAATTCTGAGCAAACATGGAATAAACGATTAAGGCACAGAGAGACAATCAGGACAGAAAGAAAAAGACTGATAACCAAAGAAGAACCAGAAGGGAGGGCAGAAAATGGAGAAACTTGAAAATAATTAAACACGAATAAATTTTTCTTAAGAGCTCTGATAGCAAAGCCACAAGTCAAATTGGTTCAATAAGAGCATGTGATGTATTTTCTCACAAGAATATTTTTTTCTATGTAGATACTCTATTTGTAAGTGGGTTCTATTTAATTTAAAAAGAGGTTTGTAAACTCAAACATGAAGATTTGTTCAGTAATGGCAAGATCTTATTATAACTAATACATTCTGTAAAAGACTTTTAAAATTTACGATAAATTATGTTTATATGATGCTAGTAATAACCGATAGGATATAATATCGATTGTTTTAGTCGGTGGTTTCCACAAATTACAATCACTAGAACTATTTTTTCTTAGCATTAACGAAACGACTGGTAGAGTCGGAAAGTGATCCACAGTTCACCCTGGTAACAATTTAAAACTTGTCTTACTCGAAAAATGAAAGTAACTAAGACTTTAGATCTGTGCAAGAATAAGATTGTAGGTTTCGAAAAGTCCAGTAGAATAAAGGACTAAGAAATGAAATCATGTGGAAATGGTTATATGTCACAGATGAAAAGAGAGATGCAAATGTAAGTAGTACTCGCAAGTGAATCGTATCCTTTGATCATTTAAAAACTTTCATCCCTATGATAATTAATGGGACAACAAAGATTTTGGAATTAGCAAAGAATTACAATTCTTCTACAATTCTTAAGTGAATCTATTAGGCGAAACTGTGTTTAGTTTAATCTGCTGCATATCTTAGAACGTTTAAACAAATTGGCAGGGTATCAAACCTGCCGCATATGCAAAAAGACTTAAAATTTGCACGAGACCAAGCTAAAGTAAACTTTAACTGGAATAAAAAAATACAAAAAATAAGGTTAACTCCCACAGATGGCAAAAGTAAATTTGACTTTAGCTTCGATTGGATGTCACATTGAAAAAGTAAAGTAGTAAGCACATTGTTTTGGGATTCCATAGAGAGATATTACCTTTCTTATTGTTGTTTTTTATTTTTATGTTTAATTTTTTTTTATTCTTATTGAAAATGAGACAGAGAGAAAGAGAGAGAACGAATGAATGAATGATATTTATGTAATACAAAAAGCAGAATATATTGTTACAGACATGCAAAGCATGTGGGAAATATAATAAAGAATATTTTTATCCACATGCTACACTCACACACATACAGATGCTCATTTCAAGCGATATGAGCATGGCTGGCCCTAGGGGGCTCTGTTGCTGTATGGGTGTGTGGGTGTGAGTGGGCGTGTGTCTGGCTGTGTGTGTTTGCCAGGTAAACTGCAACAAATTTCATACTATTGAGTGGTTTTTGAGTGCATTTGAAATAAATGTTATCAATGAAGTTGCATACTTTATGGCGAAAGCATCAAAACGCCGCAACCAAAGTCCCCAGGGAGAATCTCGAAGAATGAGAAGATGGTTAGGGGTGGAGGTGGGTGGCGGATGGTTGATGGTGTTTTGGTGGTTGCTCAATGTGGTTATATAAAATTGAAACGTTTTTAACATAAGTGCAGTCCAGTGAGAGAGTGAGCGAGCTGTGAGTATTTCAATTTGTTTGATGGAAATACCAATTGTGACCCATGCAAGATATTTGCTCGTTCAATTTAAATGGTTTTACCAGCAGACGTGCATTAAATTTGACCTCCCTTCCTATTTTGCCCCTCCTCCCTTAGGCATTTTGTCAATTTCCGTTTCAACAATTTACATTTTTTGCCATTTGCCATATAAATCAAACAAAAGGCCAAGTTTAAAACATATCCTTGTAGTGAGAGGGAGAGAGAGAGAGAGACCCTAAATGGTGTGAAAATGCATTGGCATTGCCCCATTTCCATAGCATACTTTTGTGTGCTTTACGATTGAAATATCGTTTCATTTGTGATGATTTCGGTCTCTCTTTTTGTTGATTTATCGATTTTTTTCTTTCTCTATGTTGTTTCTCTGCTGTTTATAAATAAATATTTCAATTTATAAAAAAAACGAAGATGCAAATTGAAAATGCAACGAGAAATGCAAATTTCCAACTGGAAATGAAAGACAAAAGGCTCTTGGTGGGTGGCGAAATGGGCGTTAGTAACTGTTCAGTGCATTTGTAAAATTTTCAATCAATGCCAGCAGAAAAGTTGACCTCGTCTTTTCATCACTCAGATTCAACATAATTGATGGTCGATGACTACGTTGATGATTTCACTTGATTTTGATCTAAACTTTGGAATCTATAATGTTTACAGCCAAAGAACTCGTTTAAGCTTTAATGGCTTAGTTGTTAAATTCTTGACTTTTATTAAAACCATTTTTTCTGTTAGATAACTTTAAGTGAAGTCAATTAAGTTGACTTCAAGGTGTCCAAGCATCATTTGCAGTCGTAGTCTCTTTTTTGTTTTATCTGCCAGGCGACTTAATTGAAGGCAATTATGCGCTTATCAATTTCGCTTTTTTCTTACCTTTTGCCCGATTCGATTGTTACTATCACTTGGCCATAATTAAAATGTTTACCGGGACAAGGGAAAAAAAAGTCCTATACTAGCCACAAGCATGAACGCATGAATAAACACCGCCAAAGTGAGGCCAATTAAGACAACTGGAGCTGGAGCTGCGACTCCACCTGTATACATATATGAGGGGACACAGAAAGAAATATATGTAGTAAAAAAAAAGAAGGCATTAAATCAATTCCGTTGTCAGTTCGCTGACAGTGGACCACGACGACGACGACAATGCAGAGACCAACTGGCCAACTAGCAAATGGAATGCTCAAAAGTCACCGCCAAACCATGGACATGCATCGCCTGACTGGCTGGAATCGCTTCGACATGGACCATAGGATGCAGACATCCCCCACAGCTTTCCCTTTACCTGTCTCTCCCTCTTCTACTGCTGCTGCCGCTGAGCAATGCCAGTAATTTAACACACTGACGATGCCAAGAAATTTCAGCAATTCACTTGACAATGAGAAACGCGTCGAGGTTACGCTCAATCAATCTCCACGAGAGATGCTCCACTCTGCTGGTCAGTCTACCACAAGGTGGCGTCTTCACCTGTCTGTGTCCAGGTCTGAGTGGAGAGTGTAGTGGCGGTCTCTGTGTCACATCAGTTATGGCTTCATTCATTTCATTTACCTTTGTCTCTGATAAATATTGCAAAATTACTTCATTTGCTGTAATTAAAGCTTTAACTTCAAGTGTTTTAAGGGTAAAAATAAAAATGGCAAAATGTTAAAGAAATATTTGATTTGGGTAATTGTTTTATAGTCTAAAAGGTGAAACTTAAGTCAATGAAAAAGTACGAATTAGGAAAAATTTAGTTGACAGAACGTGTACAACTTTTGATTCCCAATAATAATTTATAAAAAGGTAATATTGATTAGATGGGCTCTCATATAAAGAGCAAAACATATTCTACAAAGAGACTTTAAATGGCTTAAATCAAGGTTGAAAGACGTACAAAAAAAAAGTAGAAAATTGCTCAAATAAAATTCTTAGTTACCAAAAGGTAATTTTTTTGTTTTTAGAAATCGAAATTCATTACATTTATTTGTGTATTTAAGCAACTTTAAATATTTACGAGCAACAAAATATAAATATCCGAGTTGGTTGAATGACGTTTAATGAATTTTAGTTTTAAAGTTAATTTTAACTTTAATAATTGTAAAACAATCCGTCAAGTTTGCTCTTTTGAAAATTAAGTACAATTTGAGGTAAAATGCTGATTTTAATATCCAAAGGCAAGTTTTGATTTTAGAAAAGCTCTTATCATAAGGGAATTCACTTATTTAAATAATTTTAAGATGCCAAAAAAATCCTCTGTTTGGACAGTTTTTTCCCATTTTTATACTGCTCATTGTTAACTAACTAAGTAGTCAAACATTAAGCTCTCTACTACTTATTAGATCTCGCTTAGTTTGTCTTCTTCTCTTTTTTTTGTGTTTTCCACGTTCTTATGTCCCTCTTTGTTGGCTGTGCTTCATCTCCGCTTCTATTTCCGCCCTGTTAATTCGCATCAGAGTGAAAAAAAGAAAACAAAGGAAAAGAGAGAAGGTAATTAAGCAAAGTTCTTTTTACTGCATTTCCGATTTGATTTAGACGCAGGGAACTTTCTCCTTTAGAGTAAGGGGCTCTCGACTAATACGTCATTCACATTTTTCGCACATCATTCGCCAATTTGAAATGAGAGAGAATGGGCACTAATTAGTATGCCATTTGTGCCATTTCTCGTTTCGATCTCTTTTATCCCCTCATGATTTGAAATTAGCTTCAATTCTCACAGAGGAAGAGAAAGAGAGACAGAGTGAAATGGCTAGCCCGCTAATCCCTAGTCAGTTTTAGGGAGGGGATTATGCCTGCCCTCCCCACCCCTCCGTGGCCAACACACTTCTCTGTCTAATTAAAACTCGTTTAACAACATTTTCAATTGAGAACCTGTTGCCTGAACAATTGCCCCCGTCCAGTTCAAGGAGGCAATACCCTTCCCGCCTCGCCCAACTGAGTAATCAGTTGGCTTTTTTTGCTTCTCCTTAACGTCTGCCAACTCTCCTTCCCTCCTTTTGGTACCCCTCTGTGCATGCGGTATAACAAGGTTTCCATTTCTTCCTTTTCGACCAATGCTGCTGCCCTTCCTCCTGCTGGTTTTGCTGCTGCTGCTTTTTTGCTGATTGTGTAATTTTAATGTAATTCGCTTTTATTGTTTTTTATTCATCGTCCTTGTGTCTGACATTAATTGCAAGTGCAAAAACGGATAAAAAAACGGAGGAAAGGGGGTAAAGAACAATGCGGGCAGCAACATGAAAATAGCCATAATAAATTATATTTCCGAATGAAAGTTTTCCCTTTTTTTCTCTCTCGTTATATTGATTCAACATGATTTTGGTAGCAAGAGGCTCCTACAAGTGGCGGGCAATAAATCATAACGATTTGAGACAGAGGCAATTAAAGTATTGTCTTTTGAATCAAATCTGCAATCTCTCTCATTCTCACTCTTTAGCCCTTTAACAACTTCATCCACTTGGCCAAGTGAAGTCCTTCACAATAAGCAACATTTTACTAACTTATTTTTATGGGCAGCAAAGCTGTCCAATGTCGCCCCCAAAGGAACAGGACCAATTTCATAGCCGAGACGCACAAATTGAAGACATGTGCTGAATTTTATGGCTTTTAAATAAGAAAAGCATAAAAACAAAACAAAATACCAACAGCAAGCAAGCGGAGGGCAACAAAAAGGAGTCAACAAACCGGAAATTGTCAAAGGAATCAAACTAAAAACGGAAAGCGAAAGCGCAAACATTTCGTCTTGTGTATATGTATATTTAAAAATAGAAGACAATTTTATGCGCATTTCTCGACGATTGGCCCATATCGCAAAAAAAGGAAGCCAAAGAGGCAGCGGGGAAGAGAGGGTAAGGGAAGGCAGGACACGCAGCAGGATAATGAATGCCCAATGTACATGACTCGCCTTGTTGGTTAAAATTACAAGTCCAAGGGGAATTCATCCATCCTTCGTTCCTGCCGAAACCCGCAAAAACCCAAAACCACTTCACCTCGACCATCTTCTTCGTTAACTTGGCCACAGGGTCAGCAGGCAAAGATGTAGCAGTAGAAGAAAAAGAATGTAATGAAAACAAACGAAACGTAACGAAAACGAACGCAATGCAGGACGAGAACATAACAAAAGGAGCAGCCCAATGAGGACTAGGAAGAATAGGACCCTTCTAGCTATACCCTGGCGAGAGGTATTACAGTAAATGTTTCAGTTGTAAGGTCAACTGCACGAATCTAATGTCTGAATTGAAACTTTAGATGTCAACAGTTTAATAAAGTGAAAATGTGGTAAGTGCATCTCATAAAGATTGCGACAAGTTCATTATTTGATCAAAGTTTTAAAGTTCGAGTTCATTTATTAGTAACTAAAATGATCTCTTGATGGCCGACTCTAATAAATTTCAATGCTTACACCACTTGGGAATTATAAAAATATGAACGAAGAGGGGAAAAAGAGATCAATGGTGTGTTCAAAGATCAAAAATAAAAAAATCGATAAGACACTTTAAAATAATTTACCACATCAAAGTGAAATAAAAACAGAAATAGTCAGCAAACTGAAAAAGGGTATAACCAAATCGGTTTAATGACTTTTTTCTCGCCCTGTTTTTTATCACTTTTTAGTTAAAGGGACGTCGACAAACGCAATGGACTTGGACACCGCCTGAGTAACCGACCAGCAAATGCTATTTACACTTTACAAAAAGCAAAAGCAAAAGCGAAGTAAAAAAATTGAAAACAGAAATAAAAGGGCGACAACAAAACGAAATTCTGAGTTAAATGCTTCCAGTGATAATGACGCAGGAGGCAGCAGCAACATCACAGAGTTCGAGAGCGAAGCAGAGACAGAACGCATAGAGATAGACGCAAAAAAAGGTGGCCAAATAGATGGATGGCTAAGGAAATGGCTGAAAAGCCAACAGTTGGTAGTAAAAACCATTTAGAATTTTCACTTAAAAGAAACTGCACAACGTACGACAAAAAACGAAGAAAAAAAACAAAAAATGAAATGCTAGAAAAATATGCAAAACGATGTGAAAATGGCAAAATACTAAAGGTGCAAGAACAAATGTTCGGAGCCCCATTGGGCAGTTTTCCATTGGCAAGTGCTTGCGGTATAGAGCTAAGGTTTTGAGGTTGCTTTTACTTCTCCTTTCTTTTTTTTCTCCAGTTTTTGCTGCAATTGCATGCGGTACAATTAGAGCCAAGTTACGGGGGAGAAATGAACTTAGAATTGAGAACTCTAAAAGCTTTAGTAATCTTTCTTTTTTATTCCGCCCTGTTAGTTAATTGTTGATGGCAGCAAATAGCGTGTGGCAGTCAGATGATGCTATCCCATCTGTAGTTTGTTGGAGTTGGGGTGGTGGTGGGAGGGGCTGCCATGAACTGTTTTGTTGGTCAAAAAGTTGCACCTCAATTAAGCCAGTCAAATGCTTCCGGGTTTGACTTTAGAGAAAAAACGTTTACAAAATAATTGAAGAGATTGAAATGTAAAGTGCTTTACATGTAGGCTTACTGGGCGTATGCGTAATGTACCATCAATTTATAACGAAAAGATTTTATGACTTTAAAATTAAAGAAATTAGAGTACAAGCATGTTATTATGTAGATTAGGAATATTTTCTATATATAGAATTTCGATAGATAGTTCTTTGATATTTTTGAGCAGTATTTTGTTACCGCTTAAGTTAACTAATTTTATTTAGTTTTTCTTTCTTTAAAATGCATTTAATTTAACACATTTAAGAAACTTCTTTACATTGATTTGTCATTGAAATGACTAATAAATATCCTGTAGTTTAAACTCAGTTAAAGTTCGAACTCAAAGAGTGTAGAATCTGTTTCATTATTATATAACTTGAAGAAATAAAGAAAGCAAAACTATGAAATACTGTGTAAAATAACACCAAAAATATTCTTTTTGAGACAAAATAAGCATTTTGAGATGTTTCTTGGCCATAATATTAAAGGTCGTTTATACATTTTGAATCATAAGAGAAACTTAGATAATATTTATTACATACAATAAATATCTAAGTATTCAGAACTGACTTGTTTCTTGACAGCGTAAGAAGTCCGTGTCTACTAAAAGCAGTTGTTTTGGTGCTTTGAAACGTATTTAAAAGACAAAAATCAATTGAAGATAAACAGTATACAAATGTATACTAAGCAAGATAATCCTTTTATTTCATTTCACTTTCAAGCGTGTCGGATCTAATTATCGATCGTCCTCGAAACGGCCTTAATTATAACTAGAATATAGAATACATTACTACTCTAACTTGTTTTGTTTCACCAAAGTGCTTACAATTAAAGAGTTTAATTGAATAATTGGCCAACTGTCTGGCATTCATTTATTCTATCTTACAATTCATTTCAGACAAATACAAGTTAGTTTTTTGGCTTCCATTTAAACTAATCAAAATCAACTGAAATTGCTTTTTTGGTCTCAGACGCACAAAAAAAATAAAGGAGTAGATGGTAAAATATTTTTGGTAGCAATCGCATTACAACAGACAAAAGCTGGTCGAAGAGAGATTTTGGTAGAGTGGTGTGAAGGGAGTTGGAAAAACTGCAGACAAACACGAAACGTTGAGTTCATCAAAAAGGGATTTTGAAATACAAATGAATTTTTGGGCCACAGCAGCAGCAGCACCAGCAGAAGATGGGCTCTACTCAAATAAACACCCACAGTAAAGGAATGGAGGATGAACATGGCCAACACCGACTACCATCAGAGAGCCCTAGCAATCAAGCCAAAAAATGAAACACTTGCCTATGTGTGTGTGTGAGAAAGGGAGAGGGGCAAAAAAAAAAAAATACTTTTGCTTACTCGGCGAGAAATGCCAATCAACCCTTTTTTTGGCTTGGCATGTGGAATATGCACGAACAACGTCGTTCCTTGCAGGAAAATGGAACAAAAAAATACACTCAGAACCAACCAAGTGGTGGTAACTGGTGGCTGGATGGAGGATTGGCTCTGTCTTTGTCAACAGCAACAGCAAACGGCGACGGCAATGGCGGTGACGGGGCCGTAAAACCGTCGACTCATTTGTATTTCCCCAGCATTCTTCCCCTTTCTGACGCTTGGTTGTTGTAATTTTCCAAATCATTTCAGCAATTCTGTTGGCAAACTTTTCAAACGTTTAACTAGCCCAAGAGCCAAAAGAAAGGAACGGGAGAAGACTGAGTAGGTCGATGTGAAGAAGGGAAATGAAAATGAAAACGAAAGGCAAGTAAAAGGCAGCGACGCGGATTTAAAAGTTTTAAATAACTTTTATGTATCTCATTACTCAGAAGTGACAACGCAAAGGAAACTGAAACTGAAACTGGTAACTGATGCGACTAAAAAACCTTCAAGCCCAACACACACACACACACACACACAAGTCGAGGCCAGACTGGAGCAGATCCAGCTGAGCTCTGAAAATAATCACAATAAAATCGCATAATTCAATTACAAGCCTCGTTAAGCCGGCTCAAGCGATTTTCTCGCACTATGCCTTGCACTTTTCCACCTCCAACCGCCTCCAAGTTCTGAACTATAGACAACAAGAAGGCTCCAGGGAGGGAATAAGTTGCTTGTAAAGGTCCCTGGGATCAAAGACTGCATGGGCCTAGTAAATGAAACTTATCTCGTTGTTTGGGCTTTTAGATTGGTGGAGAAAGTAAAACTTCTTAAGAATAATGTCAAAGGTTGAGAATATTATTAAATACTTGCAGTAGGAAATAAATAACTTGATATTCAAAAGTGAATTTTCAAAGGTTTTGATCATTTGTTCTTTAAAAATATTCAAAGTTAAATCGAATAGTCATAGTAACTGTTTGCAATGAAGATATTTTCATCCACTCCTGCTATTAACTTTCAAATAAATTGCTCTTGCCTTTAATACCCAATGGATTTAATGCCCCCAGCTGAACCTATTCTCGACCAGAACCTTGCCTGAGCAACAGCTGATAGAACTGATTGTGAGTAAATAGTATTGTATTTACAGCTTAACCAGTTGGCCAACAAAACTTGGAGTCGCCGCTGTTGAAGTGATTTGATTTGTGTCAGGCTTAGGGCTAACGATTATCGGCAATATCGAAGAAGATAAACAAAAGGATGTAACAGAAACAGCAAGCGGAAGCAGGCAACAAGAAATCGATTCGACTGGACAGAAAAATGCGAGCAGGGGATAAGCCTGTTTGATTAGGAAGCCAGAGCGAAAAGATATCTTGTCAATCGAAGATGGCAGGATTGAGGATTTCGAATGGAAATATTTCAATGATTCCCTTTTTTTTTGATGCACATCAATTAAATAGTTTTCCTTTGGTAAGCGAAATAAATGGCGATTAAATTTATCCTTCCAACTTTCACAAAACAACAAGCTCACAGTTGAATGCACTGTACTTCTCCATTTATCCTTCCCTGACCTCCCCCGCCCACCGTTTACAGTTTCATTTTTAGCGCTGTCTCTCCTCTCCCCTCTGTTGAAAGGATATGCAAATTTTTCATTAGTTAAAGGAGTCGACGGAGCATGAGGTCCTTTGTGGCTGCTTGGGTCTCCCCCTTTGGGCGATGATTGTGCGATTTTTTAATCAAATCGGCGCCCGATTATAAAGCCGTAGTTGAGTTGCTGGAATGTTGAAACTATAATTCCAAAAAACGAGAAGGTTTGAGGTAACCTGGGGGGCCAAGAGTGGGGAGAGAACAGCAACAGCAGCAGCAATTTGTTCGCTAAAACAAACTTGTGCTAAAAAAGAGCTCAATTTAACACATTTCATATGTAAATACCACAGAGCACAACAACAACAACAACACGCATATGTGTAGAGGGGACAAAAAAAAGAAGGGGTAAGTATGATGGAAGGGAAAGGTGGGAAGGGGTAGAACTCCCATTGGTATTGGGTAAACTCTCCCTTTGGCAGTAAATAACCACAACACGCAAACCAGACGAGAAACTCGTTCGTTCATTCGTTCCTTTCGAACCAGGCCATAATAATCGCCTTTAATAAATTATCGGCTTGCGCGGCGCGAAAAACGCGAAGCAAAGAGGTGGAGGTAGTGGCAGGAGGAGGGCCAAAAAGAGGTGGTAACCTGCATCACTCAGCGGTCAACAATGTAAAAGAAAGAAAGAGAGAAAAAAAGAAATAAACGGGAGTAGCATGTCCGGTGCCCAGGCGCTGGTCGACATTTAAATTGCTCTTGCAGTTCCCAATACACCAACTGCCTCACCTCCCAACCAACCCGCCGAATGTCCTCCCTGTCCCTTGCATGGCTGTTGCAAGTGACTCCTTCAGTGCTTAACTTGCGTGAAATTTCAATTCGCGGCGTCCCAGACAGCAGCAAGAGCACACAAGGTTTGCCAGGAAGGGGCCCCCAATTGCTGTAATGAAGTGCTTGAATGCCAATCAACTTATGGTTAAGAGAAGTAAAAGGGACCAAGCGGCAGGAGGTGGGCGGGTAGGGTAAGGAGGCCGCTCTAACCTTAACCCATGCTATTGGGGACTCCTTTCACAGCAATTTTGTCATAATTTTGATAAGTTGTTAACAAAAAGGTTGCCAAATTGTTGAAAAACAAACTGCTGATGTTTACTCTTCGACCGGGTCACGTAACAACCACATACATAAATCCCCTCCCCTGCCAATCTTGGCCACTACACCTCCTCCTAGTAATTGTTGTGTGTGTGTTCACGTTGTCGTAAATTTATGAGGTGATTTTTCATAATTCGTTCAACGAAATTTTTACTTGTTTACTTACTTGAATTTTATTTTTTTTTTTTTTGCGTCCCACTATTCAAATTAATTTATGAATTATTTTCTTTAAAATACCAAGAAGCCAGCAATTAATTTTTACTTGCTGACTTAATATTTCTTTTTTTTTTCGTAGCTGTTTTTATTTTTAGCTTCGGGGGGTCCAACAACAGAAAATGTTCAAGTTTTTCTATATGAACTAAGTGTTGAAAATTGTGCGAACAAGTATTGACTGATTTATTTATAATCATCATTATCATATCAACAGCATGGGGTGAGGAAAGTTAATAGCCTTTGGCTATGTGAGTAGACAATTAACTTGGCTTGTTGGTTTTTGCTATTCAGCGTGGAGCAATGGGCGAGAGGTGAGCAGCGGGAAGTTGGCAAAAATTTAAAGCACTCGGAGGGAGAAATCAAGTGAAGTTGATGGCTCATTCATAATATTTCTTTTAATAGAAAAGTAACCCTTGCTAAGGTGGAAAATATTCCATTTCTGGTCATTACTTCCTATTTCACTTTTTGTAAAATTTCTTTTAAAGGAAGTAAATTAAGTTGTAAGTAAAAAACTTTTTAATTTCATTTGATTCCTTAAAGACCAAATTTGGATTACTTTGAAAGTCTTTCTGTTTTTTTGTCCGTGTCACAGACGATTTTGACTGATTTCAAATCTTTTGTTTACTCGGTTGTTTTCAATAATATCTGAAATATGTTATTGAAAATGGATTAAAATAAACCAAAATTTGTTGATTTCATTTTTAACATCCTTTTGGATGGATATTAATGGTTCACCCCTTGCACCCCTTGTCAGATTGAACAATCTATTGGCAGTGGAAAAAAAATTTTAAATAAATAGGTTTATAACTGAAAGTTTAAAAATGTATGGAAATATCAATACTTGGGAAGAAGTCCCTTTATCTCTGGATCCGTTCATGAAAATAAGGTATGTTCTTTCGATTTAAAACATTTCTGGGCTTAAGAGAATTATTTGGTTTATTCTTATTGTCTTATATGTATTTATTTCACCTTATTGTACTTGTCATAAAATACATTCGAGAAGGCTGACAAGCTTAAAACGTCATTACACACATTCCAATTAATACATTGTTCATTTGATCCTTTTTGCAACATACGACTTATTCAGGAGCTTTGCTTATACTCAAAAAGCCATATTCACCATCTGTAATCATTTTTTGTCATATTATTAACCATTTTCGATGCTCCATCGTATAATCACTAGCTTTTTAACTAAAAAAGGACTGGACAGTAGAAACTATAAGAAAATGTACTAGATAGGTACTATAATGTCTAGATTAAATGCCCTTAGGCCCAATGTAAGCTAATTATTATTACTCCAATCAAATTAAATGCATCTTATTGTTATTAACATCCTAAGCTCATATACATAATTATTGCTTTTAGTGCTTCGGCAATTGATTATTTTATGTCGTAAACAAATTGGTTACGTGATCAAGAACATATATAATGTTTAGTCTTCGTGGGCTATACTTAAAGTCTTCAGTCTCTTTGCCTTTAGTCATCGCTTCTTTTCTACTTCCATGCGTTTACGTAAACCATTGTCTTGCATTCAGCTTTGGAGTAGAGTTTAGGGGCCAGAAAACTATCAACAAATTGCCGATCGGCTTCACTTCATTTACGCAACAAATTGCAGCGAAGAGCTCATTTTCCCTTCAATGTAATCAATGTGCAAATTACATTTTGGCTAAAAGATTGACTGAAACATACTCCGCACAGCTGGGCTAAAAGGCAACTTTCATGTAGAGTGTCAATCACCAGAGACAAACTGAATGTGGGAAGGGATTAGGGAAGGGGATGGGGACTACCACTTGACCTCCATTTAAATCATTGACGAAGCCGCCGATTGTCAGAGGAGGTTGGAGATGAGATGAAATGAGATGAGAATGGAAAACGGAGATAGAAGAGGAAACGCATTGCAAACGTAATCAAGTAATCAAAAGTCCAAATCACGGCTGTGACGGACCCAAATGATTTGCACGAGGACATGAGATGAGGTGAGGGTGGTAAGGGAGGTGAGGGAAGTGGTATGCATTGCGTGTGCTCTTGCCAAGTGACAGACAGAATGAGGTGCAGGAGGAGTTGGCGGGAAACTCTCATGCAAAGATGGCACTTAACGAAAGCAGTCGACCGACAACTGATTGAAGTGAAACAAACCGATGAACCGACGAACCGACGAGCCGTGAGGGTAGAAACTTGGAGACGTAATGCAACAAAATAGGTGAATTGGGTGTTCGAGTGATGGTTTTTGCGAAACAGGACACCATGACAGAGACACACACACATAAAGCGAGAGAGATAGAGACACATGTATGCGGTGACTCTTGCAGGTGAGACCGACGCAGAGACAGATGACAAAATGCTGAACTTTGACTTATTGAATTTGTCCTCGAACAAGATAAAGAAAACGGAAAACCATTTGCACATCCATTGAAATTGTTTGAAAAGTTCACTCTGTTTTAAAAGTGAGCAAGAAGACAGTTGACATTTAAAATATATCTACTAAATAATTACCTATATTTTAAGATTAAGATCCAGAGTAGGATAAGAAACCTTAATATTTGACTATAAATTGGTCCATGACAATTTCCTCGTTTTGATTGACAAAGAGCTCGCCACATCTATTAAAGCTTTTTTAAACACATCTACATAATCTATCGATTTGTTTGCGGTATATCGATTATAGATATCGACAAAGTACTACCACTTCTTTGAAAATTTGTAGAAAACAGAATCGAGTAGTAGGCAATAGAAGTTTAGTAATCTAATCTAGTAGGTCTTGATTTGTTCTTGGTAGTACAAGGTAGTCAAGAGCAAAGCATATTCAGTCAGTTTATCAGAAGCTAGTCGGTTGTTCAAGCAGAAAAAAAAGAAAACAAAAATGTTTGATATTTTTTATAATCCACAAGTAAAAAAGAGTTTCATTGTCGCATATGGAATTCTGTTGGCTTTTGCTTTGGCGTCTTATTTGATTGGACGATTGCATATTTATTGTAATTGCGTAAGTATTATTTTACGGTGGAACCTCAGTTTACGAACGCCCTGGCTAATTAAAGTTCCGAATAATTACCAATGTAAACGGCGGAAACTGCAATTGCATGCAATATTTTTGGAAACGAAAAAGGGAAAACTCTGAATACACATTATGACCGGCTTGGCATTTTTTGGCATGATGGAACTAGTTCTGTTCGTTAACTGAGGGTCCAATGCATTAGGTAAGATAAAAAGATTTGTTCATTACTTACAATTTTACAGAGACAACCAGTTAAAACTGATGAAACAAACGTTTCTGGTGGTAGAAGCGGCGAGGGAACTAATAACCAAGGCAATGGACCGACAAACCCACGAGAAGCTTAAATTTGCAATAGCATAAGCCCGAAGGATGTACATCATTGAGGCTGAAACAATTCAACACATGTTCAACACAGGCACAAGCAACACACTGATTGTTCTTTCGTTACATTTGAGCATGGACGCGTTTCTGTTTTCTGTGGAGTTGAACTTTTGTCCAAACATATTACATTATGCTGTGATTATTCAATCTTCTATATTAAATTTGTTTTACGCCTCCATACTGAATTGGTTTCCCCTTATCAGTGCAACAGTTTTGCCATTGAATGCTTAGAAAATTTGTCAATTGCCATCGTCAGGCACACAGCTAGAGATAGACAGACAGATAAACAAACAAGCTGTAGCTGTCACATGGACCCATAATCTGACCTCTCATGACCTTCCACGACGACAAAATGCTTTGAACTTGTAACCAGAGCTGAGGCACGTAGTCAGGACGAAACTGAGCTGGACTGAAAAGACACACTCATGCAGGAGGACTACTCCATGGTGTGTGTGGTGGTAGGGGGTTGGGATAATGTGGAGAAAGGGGAGCTACTTACTGCAGCAGTCAGCAAAACTATTCGTCAAGTCGTGCGCAGCCTTTTTTATGGTCTTACGTATCGAAAGGCAAAGGCAAAAGGACGTGACGTTGATTTTGCTTAGCAGAACGCCTTAAAGGTGACATTGCCAAGGATAAGCAAACAAGTCAGGATACACTCACACTTGGACATTTTATGATGTCTTGCTGCAGTGCCACGGCCATTTAGCGTCACACAAAATCTCTAAGTTCTTGAGAAAAAAAGAAGTCTCGAGTCTCTAAACTAATTGCAAATGCAGCCAGCTGAGACTGCAGCTGGCGAAACGTGCAACGCATTTGGCCATCGATTTGTGGCAAGGGACAGTAAGGAGCAACTAACAGTTGCACGTCTCCCGTATCTCGCATCATTTGTACTGTTTCCCAGGCATCCGCATCAATCGTTTTAGCTGTTGGTTTAAAATAAAAATGAACTAAAATCCAGCGAATGCAAATCTAAAAACCAAAACCAAAGCAAAACAAATGTTAAATGGAAATGGGGGCTGGATTTAGCCATTAAGAAGTCGTCCTGCAGACTAATTTAAATGCTAGCCATGGGCGTTTCTCTGGCTCATCGTGGGCGTGGTCGGTCGAGTTTTTTAAACTTTAATTTGAGACCTATTGACATTGGTGGCGGCGGCAACGTTTTTTGGGCTCTTTTTCTTTCAGGTCCTTTTTTGTTTTCTCTTTTTTTGGCTTTTACTCGCTCTACCAGGTTTTACTTTTTTTTTCAGGTTTTTTTATTCGGTTCAAGGCCTGAGGTGCTAATGAATTCATAATGACAGCAGCGCGTAACTCTCGAGAATTGGGACAGGTCATAAATTATGGAACAAGGGGGCTAAAGCTGCTGCAGTTGTCGGCCCAAATATATGTATATATATGTTTATATGTATATACATTTAAAAGATGGAATAACAAACGGATATTTGGCTTAAGGGCAAGAATGAGAAAACAGTTGGAATACGAATTGAAGTTTGCCTCATGCAAGAAAAGTCTTTAAATTTAATAAAAATAAATGTTTTTTTTTGAGTCTTTAAAAATTCTATTTTGGAATTACATGCAATCTGATTAAAATCTTGTTAAATAAATCCTTAAATATCTTTAGAATAAGGAAATAATTTTTCAAGAGTATTATTAAGGACTCTTTCTCTATCATGTAATTAAAAAAATAATGACAATACAAAAACTATTTATTCAGAGTTTTCTACAGAGTTAAGGACAGACTACTTAAGTCAGACTTAGCCTCCAAAAATTGCCCATGAGCTGTTTCATATAGTCAGTTTATATAAAACTTTTATTACTATTGGAAAACCTAAATATATATATATATATATATATATATATATATATATCTAAACGTATAATCGTCAAGTTTTAAACTAAATGAAATATTCGAAACCATTTACTCGTTTAAATTTGATAGAAATTCATAGATGGAACAAAGTATCTATGGCTGCTAATAACTATTAATTACTTGCCATTAACTTTGAATTAATTATTGAATTAACACATGAGCAATTGATTCATTTGGCAGACCTTTGTGAATTCAGTACGATTGAATGAATTGAAATGCAATAAATATTGTGGCTCTTCAAAGATTTATTGGTCCAACGTTCGTTCAACCGGTTAGAGTTTGTCTCACTTTCTCCCCCACTACTAGTTTTAATTAATTTTTGTTGAGGATTTTCTATATTTTCTTTTCAATATTTGATTTATTTACAAAATTCGTACAGCACGACGAAGAATTGAAAGTTTTCTTGTTTTACTTATGCATGGCAAATCTTACAACTAATTGACATTTGATTATTAATTTCAATTCCAAGCGACCGAGGAAAATTCATTTGAAAATTTTGCAAAATGTCTTCTGCCTTCTGTTTGGTTTGTCCATTGGGCAGCAGAAGCTAATCAATAACGTTTAGTTTACTCGGTGTGGTTGGATGGATGTGTAAATCTTTTATTAATTGATTTAGGAAAAATGCATTTACACTACAGATGCTAGCAGATAGACAGATAGAAAATAGAATTTAGAAAATCAAATATGTGTCGAAGAGTTCGCGTACCGCAAAAAACCAATTTGATACGAATTAAAATTGTAAATAAAATCAACAAAAATGGGCAAGTAAAGGAAATGTATGGATAAATAGATTTCCGAGTTTGGAAACACATACAAACACTTACAGATAGACACATACATGCACACTGAAATCCCCAAACCAGGCTGATCCTGAGATTGTGTTGTAACAAGTTAATTGAATTTGCACTCAGCCAAGCGTCATGCATCGAAGGACTTTGGCTTAAACTGGACTGGGAATGGCCAACGGGAGGCGGATGATGGGTCCGGGAATCGTTGCCTAGTTTATGGCCAACTTCTAATGGAGGGACACGAATTCGATTCGATATTGGTCTTGTTCTTTTGCTTCTACTTCACTTGGCATTTAGCTGCCTCAACATCGCCTTGCCAGCTCCTACTTTACTTCCTTTAGCCCTTTTCAATTTTGTGATTTGCACAGATTTTCCATCCTTGGCAACAACAACAACAGATTGTCGAGAAGAAGGTGAAGCCGTGCAGCAGCTTCTCCGAGTGCATTAAGCTTATGTGAATCTGTGCCAAAAAAAAAGACGTAGGAAACAATGGCACGCCCTCTACCATCTTAACGCCTTTATTTTCGTTGAACCTTCGCAGACAAGAGAGAGAGTGAGAGAAAGAGGTAGACCGGGCTAAAATTGAGAGAAAATTGTTAAGAAAAAGAAAAAGTGAATCTTTGCTTTTAGCAGATTAGTTTTCATCATCTTAACATTCCTAATTAATGATGCCTTTTGTGTTGGAGCTTAGTTTTGAGGTGTTAAATCAAAAGACATTGTTTTGCTTCCTTCTTATTATTTTCCTTTTTGTCCTGGCATGCATACGTAATGAGTAATCAGAGATTGAAATGCAAGTGCAGGTGTGAGTTAAGGAAGCAAAAAGGGGAAATGAAGGTGGCAGATAGTGAAATGTGTAATGAAAGTTGTTGCAGAGGTTCTCCTACTTTTACTTTTCAATCTCACTAGGTGTGAGAAATTTCTTTACAATGTGGAATTTCTCATTTACAAATGACTTTGTCCTTGTAAGAGATTAACGGGAATTATGTGTGTATTTTTTACGTACATTCTTTAACAATTGAATAACGATAGTTGTTATTAAGTGAAATGCTTTAACTTTTTTCCTTTACTGATAACTTTTTAAGTGATGAAAGGTTTTTTGATATAGTGTATGTACATATATAAAACTATATACAAGTCTTGTGACATTCTTTTGATACATTTCTATTTAAAATCAGTTTGAAAAAGTAGGAAATAATGAATACTTTTCCGGATGTTTGCATACTTTAGGGAGCAAATCATTCGGTTTTCCACTTCTCTAGATCCCCATATAAGACGATTTTAATGATTTCAAATGATTTTCAAAATAAATGACAAAGTTTTTAAAACATAATTCAAATAGAAAATGTCAACAAAAACAATTAGAAACCCTTTAATTACCTCAGAGAAAAAACTATTAACTATTGCTAAGCTAATTTGGTAATATTTTGTTTAATTTAAATTTTAATATTAATTTCAACCGCAGAGGAATTCGTAAAAATAATTTTTACAAAAGCAATTTTCATTTAGATCAACATCAATATGCAATTTAATTTAAACAAAAATGTTGCATTTAGAAATACAGAAAACAATGTCGAAAATGCATTGCATTTCCCTGTCCTCTCTGCCTCTGTGAGATGAAATTATCAAATATCCACTCGAGCCATTAGTTACACCATTTACATAATAACATTTTGCGAAAAATACAATTTTAATGCAATTATTTAAACTTTGCGTATTCATTAACATCAACATCCCTTTTAATTACGCGCACTTTTATGACCATTTCCACTTGCCACTTTTCCAGCAGCTCTTCAGGCATTAGTTTGGACCATATCATCATCAACAACACCAACAACAACTACAAAAACTCATGGACATCATCGTCAACAAGAGTATTTAGTTGCAAATGGACAATAAAGTAATATAATTTCCTCATTCATGATTGATATTTGAGTGCTAATAACTATTTTGCAATAATAATAATGAGTGTGAAAACCGAATCAAACTCACCAAGTTCAACGAGAATGACAACAACGACAAAAACAAATGCAAAAACGCAAAAGTTTGTAAAACTAATTTCCTCGACAAAAACACTGACACTGAAACACTGCCGCCCTGAAAGGGTTGCCTATTAATAAATGAGGAGTGAAGAAGAAGGAGAGGAAACGGGAAGGACAACGGGAAATGTCAAAATGTTTTTGACAAGTCCAATTTTGAAAATTTCAAATTTTTGCCATAATTAACTTTCTGGCTAAGGCAATTAGCGCCAGTTCAGACCAGAAACTAATTTATTTTATGTGCAAACATATAAACACATTCTATAATATTTGCCCACCCACCTCTCCCCATTCACCTAATCCAATTCTATATTTCTATACAAATATATGTATGTACATATGTATGTATCTAGGTTTAGTTGTCCCCCACGTATTTAGCTAGACATTATTTGTTAAAAGAGTTTTACAATAAACGAAGCTACATGTTTAGGGCCAATGCATTTTTGCATAATAATTACATTGTAAATGCTTTCAACAGGTGCGCACTTTCTGCAAAGGGGGTTCAGGATAATAGGAGACAAATCTTTATATTGATATCCAAGCCTAATCTAACACAGGATGATATAGGGATACAAAATGGGGACTCTTTGTTGCAAATTGCTACAAAAGGATTCATTGCTTTCAACAAATTCATGACTCATCTAAAATATTTTAAGACGCGAATCTTTGGACTGCTTATTGCATACATTAGGGGGCAAAAATTGAGAACAATAATTTTAGATGGAAAACATCTGATAGACGTATAAATTTTAACTATTCAACATAATCATTCTTACATTTAAATTTACAAAAAGCATTGCAATGCATTGATTAATGCATTAAGAAAGAAACTAAAAAACAATGCCGCCAAAAAGTAGGCAATGTCAATTTGGCTTAACTTTTTACTATAGAAACTTATTAGATAGGAGTGAATTGATCCGTCCCTGTTTCTGGTGAAAAATATATTACAAAAATCGAATTGAGCCAAGTGTCGTTTAGTTGCCAAGTGAATGAATGACTGAATGGCTAAGTGAGTGAGTGAACGGGTGAGCGAGTGGGTGAGCCTGTAAGTGAATGAGTGATGAAGCTCGTCACGTCGCCAGCAACAGGATGAGAAGGTCTGACGATGAGGAGCTGACTGACTGTGATGGTGGCCACAGTTGGTTGACATTACACTTGTCAACGGGTGTAATTGCGTTGACGATGAGAACGAGTGCTGCTCCCTTTAGCTGGTGCCAATGCTGACGACGATGATGATGATGATGATGAGTACGATGATGAGTACAATGATGAGAAGGAGGGCTCTAGCTTCTGGCTCAGGCTCTGGCAAATGCCATTGACTCGAAGCACAATATACACAATAATTGCCAAGTGACGGCGGCAACTTGCGATAGGATAGAGAAGCAAGCGTTCATGCCTCAGGCCGCGCATCAATAGCAAATTCTGCCAGAGCTGGGGCTCAAAATCACTCCCATTTATCAGACGGCAATGGCAACGGCAGCGGCAACGGCTATGGCTAATTGCAGTTCATGCGAAAAACATCGTTAATCAACTCATTGACAGTTTGTTATTTGTTAAACAAAGCTAATGACTTAATGGCATAAATGGTGTGGCAACTACACGGCCACGGCCAGGAAAGGCCATGCCAGGCAAAGTCAGAAGGATATCCGAAGTCAGGACGCTGAATAAATGGCATGCCAAGCTTATGCCAGAGAGACAGGTTAAGGTAGCGGGCACTAGCAATGTCCATGTATTTATGTAGATAAACAATAAAATGACAAGCGAAGGTAAAATTAATTGTGCTGCTAGAGCATAAGGCCCCCAACCCCACCAACATACCTTTCCACCTATGTACCTATCTGCCCCATGAGGAAAGCAGTGGGTATGGAAATGCAACCGAACTAGGGAAATGTACAACAAATTAACCTTAATTATGTACGTACATATACAGGGAAAAACAAATGTTCATGTTGTTTGTATTCGGTTTTATGAAAATTGGTAATCTTCGTTCTCAGTTTCATTACTTTCCATTTCACTGTGCGTGGGTAAAAGGTGATTCGATGGATGAAAGACCCCAACATAAGACATATAATAACACAGTGATGATTTTCTATTCGATATCGATTTTTTTATATTTACAGCAAATTAAATTAAAGTTGATAAATCTTCGATTTTTGCTACTTTGAGGAACCTGTCAACAATTTGACAAAGAATCAGAAATGACTTTCATTTCCAAATCTCAGTAGGCTTTGGATTATAGAAAGTTGACCCTACTGATTGAACACCAGATTGTAGTCAGTTCTTAGTTGGTGCTTGTAACATTCAGACCTCTCTAGAGAAAAACAAAAAAATTCTAAACAAAAAAATCAAAATTAATTTTATACTAAATTTTTTTAAGTTAAAAATTAAAACAAAAACTTTTTGCAAAAAATGAATTTCTGCTCAGTGCCCTACGAAGCCGATTTTGGTGGCGTGGATGCTAATAAGGTATGAATTCCTTTTTGGAGCTAGCCCCCAAGGTAATATCTAAATCCTGTTTCGGTACGTATATAGGGAATGATGCCCATGGGAATGCAAAATGGACCAATGGGTAATGCTGGTGGAATGACCCCTATGCCAATGGGTCCCCAGATGAACCTCAATACTCAGATGCAGATGCCTCCAATGACCACTGCAGCTCCGATGTCTTTTCCCATGCATCAAGGTATAAATGGTGGAGGCATGCCAATGCAATCTTTGCCCTTGGGAATGTTGCCACAGGGTGCCGCTTCGATGCCCATGTCCACACAGTTGCCATATGGATCGGTTACCCCGTTGAACAGCATGACCATGATGCCCATGGCCGGTGCTATTGATGCTCCTGGCATGAATGCTGTGATACCCGATCTGCAGAGCATGTCAGCTGGTGGCATGACTCCACAAATGGGACAAATGAATCAATATAATCAAATGCATCAGGGTCGTTTGATGGGTGGTTCTGTCGCCAACGCTCCGTCAAGCTGGAACAGTGGCAATAATCAGCCATCTCACCAAATGTGGGGTAATTATCCCCAAAGTGGAAACTTTGGCAACAATATGCCCTATCAACACCAAATGCAGCCGCAACAATCCACATCGCCGTCGCCTCAGCAAATGCAACAACATCAACGCATGAAAAACCAGTATGATTCAATGAACTATAATAGAGATATGCGCAATGGTCTCAAGTAAGTATTGTTAAATGTGTCTAAAGCTGTCAAGTCGGGGAGAGATTGAGAATGAAATGTAAATATACTGTCAATTCGTACTTTTGTCTGCGACTTTATTCCAGTTTAACCTTAGGGTTAAGCATCTTTCGTGACGCCATATGCCAAAATAAGTAACTATTTCTTAACAAAACAGGGATATTTAATTTCTTACATTTCCTTCACAAAGGTGCCAAATTTTGTATTCCTTGATTTCTAGATTGTGGTCAATAACCTTTTAATTAAATCTACCCAATTAAGTAAATATGCCTCCATGTGTAATAGTTTCCCATGAATTTTCGAATTTAAGTAAGATTCATAAGTTTTTTCCAAATTGGATCAACGATTCCGTACTGTAAAGGCCTTCTCCGGGACCTATAGACCCATTTCGCTTTCCCACATAAAACAAAGCATCTTTCGGTCAACACAGACACGGTTCTAATTTCGAATCTGCACAAAAATAACCAAGTCCTTTTTTGCCACATTTAGTTCACCTTCAATGCACGATTCGATGAAGTTCTCAAAGGCTGGCAGCAATCAGTACAACTCCAGTAAGTAACTGTCTGGGGAAAATCCAAAAAACAGAAACAACTAATAGATGGAATTTGTCTGCAGGCAAAAACGGAAAGATAACGACCCATTGGCGTTAACTATGACTAACGTGTAATCTAATTATCATCCAATGAGTTGTCCAAAATATTATGTTAATCGTTTTCGGATTGTACATATTTATATAGTAGAAAATGCGTTTAGTGCAATAAATTGTTCTTGGGCTTAACAGAAACTTTGAATTTGTCTTTAAATTTTCCCCTTGGTGTGGCGTGTTTGGTCATTGATTTACGATGTTCAGACTTGAAAATTGGCAACATGTTGCTGGTTGCCGTTAGTGGGAGAGGGGGGGAGGTATGTATATCAAGACATTTGGTGAGTCTAACTTACGACTTTTATGCTGACCGCATGATGAACGCATAAAAAATGCTGCCAAAATGCAATCATCCAAGCAAAAGTCTGCAATTGCCAAGGCAGGGAAGGCGGCAGGCATGCAGGCTGGCAGGAGGTGGTTATGTAGTATAAACAATGGTTTTATCGACACTATGGCATCACATCACACACTACCCACCCACATGCATAGCCCACACCCACCCAGACCCACTTCCATTCATCCTCCCGCTCTCCCTCTTTCTCTAGCTCCAAAAGGTGTGTGTGTATATTTTATGAGGCACCATTTTTGATATCATAAATCTTTTAGTAGTAGTTGATTCAGCACAAAAAGCAAAAAAAAAACAGAAAATAAAAATGAAAATGAAAAAGTTTTTGTGCATTCTGCTACATTTCATTTGGAACTCGGCAACGAATCAACGAACCGATCATTTGGTGACTAGTTTTTAGAGTAAAAGTTTCTTTCGGATCGAATTGAAATGTATATAAAATGTATTATATTTGCATGAATCTCTTTGTCTCTCTTTCACTCTCTCTCTCTCTCTGTCTAGTTGGGCCAATTTGTAAAAGTTGCAATTTTCCTATTTTTGATTGCTTTATTATTTGTATGTGTTTTTTTGGGGGGGGTAGTGTTTCCATCTGATGTCGCCCATCTTCTCACCGAACTAACCGACCTTAGTTACCTTCTGCACTTGAATGAAAATATGATGTATGTATGTATGCATGTTGATGCCAACATGAAGTTGCCCGCAAAATAATAAAATGATTCTAATAAATTTTCTCTCTACTCCCAAAAATATTCCAATGTCTAAAATCTAGAGAGAATAAGAGAGAGGGGAGTAGGTGGAGACGGGTAGTCGAGGGGTGTGGAAGGGGTTGGGTATGCCTGGTGTTCGCCTTCAAGCGGAAATTGCACATTTTGCAAAAAAAGTGGTTTGAGAGAACCTGAGGACCGAAAAACCAAGGACCAGCACCAGGACCGGCACCAGGATGAGGAGAAGTATAAAAGGAATTAGGAATGCAATTTGAGGTTATGTTGGCAATGTGCACTCAGGCTTGATGCAACCGCATCTGTATGCGTATTTGTTTATATGTAGCTGAGTGAGAGTGTGTGTGTGTGTGTTGGTCTGTCAGTTAGTCAAACAGACAGTTGGACTGACAGTTGGACAGATGCTATAGGGATACATATATAGCCTAGAATGAGCTGACATCTGGGAGTCCCTACTTCTAGCCTGCTACAGCTTCAGTTGTAGTTGCCCTGTCGCTTCCACCTCCCGCCGCCACCAGCCAAGTCCCTTTTTGTGCCCAGATATTAATAGATGAAATTTGAGTATTGCTTCCGTCATGAATAAAATTTTTATGTTTGTGAACATTGCAAGGCTTCCAAACTTTTGACAATCGCCACCACCAGTCAACTAACCTCGCTCCTCACACACACGACGCCATGCCAAAGGGTTGGGAATGGTGGTAGAGGGAGAGTCATTGTCATGTGCTCTGTTGGCCCTTCAGTTTCTTACTCTTGCCAAAAACTTTTAGACAAAATGTTCAGTCTGTCCACTCGTTTTATTGCGGGTTATCCTATTCATTTTAAGCTTAACGTTACGTTAGGTTTTTCCTTATTTTTTAATTTTAATGATGCCCATTTTTGGTTGAAATGCCAGAAAGCAAAAAACAATTTTAAATGCATAACTCAACTCTTTGGGGGAATTTCTCTCAAAAATAGTTCTCTCAGACGTTCTTGAATGAGATTTTAGTTACATTTTTAGCCACATAACATACATGTTAAGCTAAGAATTTAACTTTCAAATGTGCAAAAATTTCACCACATGAAGAATAAACAACAATTTCACAAGGACTGTCAAAAAATTAAAGTGTTTTTTTCTGTTGTTGTTAGAAATAACCAGAAATATAAAGAAAAGTATTATATTTTTAACTTCAATAAGGTAGAAAAATAAATAGTTAGATGGATGGGTAGAAAGATGATAAATACATAGATAGATGGATACTAAGATAGATAGATTGATAGATGAATGTATTAATAGATGGTCAGATGATATGTGGACTACTTGTCCCAAAAATATGTGGAAAAACTCAAGAACTCTTTCGGTTCAAAAGAACAAAAAGAACTAAACCACTTAAACTTTTAAAATTCCAAAGGTTTAAATATGTAAATCTGTAGGCCTGATGATCACTTCAGTATATTTCCTGCAATTAATCTTAAAACTAAACCATTTAAAATTATGGCTAATAGATAAATTCTCAATGGCACAACTTTAAGCACTGCGTTTAATTTATCGATGACGACTAAATTAGTTGTCTAGGGGAGAGTAACGAACATTTCGCCAAAATACCAAATAAAGACTAAATAGTTCATAGCTTTATTTGCTTTATTATCTAAAATGGCGAGTCATTAGCAAATTTCAAAGGGGAGGAATTTACTCCCAGAGAAGTGCTTTACTTATGGTATGTAGAGGAGTATGTATCTTCAATTGCCAACTGTTTATATTGCTTGCACCCAAAATGGTCATAAAAATAACCAAAAAAGAGAAAAAAAGGGAAAATATTTTTACTTGGACTTTGGCTTTCCCCCTTTCGAGCCATCTTCACCCCTCCATTGGCATCAAGAGCATGCAATGAACATTGTAAATTGTTGTTTCGCAAAATTTATTGGCAGCACTTATCAGATTCACTCATAAATCTTTTTAGGATGGCGGACAGGAGGGTAGTGGCTATGGGGGGGACAACCCGAAAAAGTTCATGCCGAGGCCAATTTTGGGATGCGTGCGTGGGTGGATGGGTCGGTGGAGACATTTATTTGCATGTTCCAGTTCTCTCTCTGTGTGTCCATGTCTCAGCTTCATGTCCATGCTCCATTTGGGGCGCACAATCCACAAATTAACATGACATTTTTACAAGACCAAACATGTGTACAATTTTGCGAAGTAAGCAGGACGAGGTGGAGGAGTCCACGAGGAAACGACAAACTGAAATACACTCCAAATTAATAGCCAACAAAGTAGATATAGGCACGTTTACATACACATAACGAACAGGTTGTCCTGTATAAATTCATAAATTTAATTACTCAAAAGCTAAAAAATTCAAAAGCATACCATTAGATCAAAATGGTAAGTCGTCCATTTCCTATCCATCTATGTCACCTAGACTATCTTTTTTTCCTTCTCTCTCCTCGATTCCAGGTTCAATAAAGTGGGCCAAGTTACTGGAAAGGATACTTGGACTTCATAAAAGAGAATCATGACAAAACATTTGGCCAACGACAGTTTTTCAACATGTTTTTTTTTCTTTTACGAATGAGGCAAAGGAATGAACTTTGTTCTTATAGTTGTTGTTGTTGTTCATGATGAAGTTGTCAGGCCAACAAACAAACAAAGAAAAAGAAAAAAAAATAGTTGGCACAGTTTCAACAATCAGAAAGACAGACTGCAAAATTTTTCTAAAACAAGGCACAAACTTTACACTATGTGTGTGCCTATGTGTCTGTGTGCGCCCCTGTGTGTGTGTGTGTGTGGCTGTCAATAACCAACTAACATCAACAACAAATTTAGTCAAAGGTTTTATTTTTGCCTGCATTTGACAAATGCAACAAACGACAAGTTTAAATCCATGTTGACTTTGATGTTTTTGGCCAACATTCCTAAGCAGCTCCCTCCCTTTCTCCGCCTACTTCCTTTCATCACCTTGCATTGCCTCCTTTTGGATAGTATCCTCTGGTGGCCACAACATTTTGTATTTCAACATGATTTCCTCTTGTTTAATCATTTTCATTTCAATGTAAGCAACACTCAGTTTAATTCAACAACTATTAGACTTTTCTTTATTTAACTACATTTGCCTTAACACGAAAAACTAGTCAGAGAGATAAAGGCAGTTAATTTGACAATAACTCAACTTTTTACTATTGTGACTCTATTCAAAGTCGTCCCTGAATCTATCTAAATTAATTATTCAAAGAGGATAAATCAGAACTACATTTCCCATTTGCCTATGCAGAATTTCGGCCCTCAAACTATACCAAAGAAAGGAAAGAAGCTTTGCTGAAATTTATCTGCAATCAATAAATGTCTGAATTATCATTCAACTACAATGGTACAGAAAAGCTAACAGCAAGGTATGATTTAGATTTCAGATACCTTTCAAACGAGAGCATTGAAAGGATAGTTGAATGAAGGACTCCTTTCAAATTGCAATCTCCTGTGCTTTGTGGGCATACATACATGCATACGTATATCCTTTCGAGTCAAACCTATTTTAATCTGAGAGTTTGTCTTAAGTTTTTGCTTTCTTAGTTATTTTATACTAAAAGTGAAACTGCATTTGAAAGTGTGTTTTAATTTATTCATTAAGAATTTGATAACGATTTTATTTTTATGTATTTATTTTCTTTAAGAATAATTTCTTAAGCGAAAATTGTTTCTCAAAAAATGTATAATATTATATATGCTGATTTAAGCTCCTCAAACACTTGGATTTCTTGTTTAATATTTCGGGGCAAGTATATGGATCTCTGTGGCGATCGAATCAAAGATAGCTTTTCAGTATTTCCATTTTAATTTGATTCTGACAAGGTTACCAATTCACAATGTTAACCGTTTTACAATGAATTTTTATGTATTTAACGAATTTTGGTTTAAAAGTATATTTATATGTATAATGAAAAAATACTTTTTATAAAAAAAAGCCAACATGAAGACTTGCTTAGCTTTTAGGAATTTATTTTCTTTCAATAAAATTGTTTTTCTTTGCGTTTTGGCTATAAAGTTTAAATATTTCTTTAACCCAGATTTCTTATTGTTTTTAGGATATAAGCTTCAAATGCCTAAAAGTATTTCAAGTTTGCTGTTAAATTACCGTATCGTAATCTTACTAATTGAGGCATTTCCCTTTTTGTTTTTTGTGTTTTGAGGATTTATACACTGAAAATATGGCCACAAATGAACAATTGCCAAGAACGAATGCTAGTAAAATCATAATGCTTACATTGCCAGTGCATTGTATGTACATATGTAACTACAAATGTCTATAGTTATATATGTATGTATATGTATGATTCACTTAACCATCAACAAGAGGAGTAAAAATACAACAATGAAAGAGCAAACACAGAGAAGAAAATTTCATCTTAGTCAGAAGCAAAGAGGGAGAGAAATGCATGGAAATCCACAAAATTAAGTTAAGTCGCTTCCTAAACACAATGACGATGAGTAAAACTTCGGGTAACAAAACTTTACAACCAAGAACGAGGTAGGACGAGGCCAGGACAATAGACTGTATGTTGGGTGTGTGGATGGAGGAGGAGGAGAAAGAAAACTATCGCAGCAGAAGTGAAGTAAGTTGAATGTAAGCAAACAAGTTGAACCAACAAACCAAGAGTCTAATTGTATTTGTGTGAGTGTGTGTATATGTCTATGTCTATGTTAGTGTGTGTGTGTGTGCGGCTTGGGAGGGAAGGAGGCGTGGCAATGTTTTATGCGGCAGACCGGAACACACCACTTTGGCTTTGGCTTTTTGGGTTGGTCTGAAGTATTACACAAAAACATTGAGAAAACACCCACACCCACACACACACAAACACACTCATACACAGAAAAAAGAACTATGAACAAAATATGAAAGAAGCAAACCGAATTGAAGAGCTCCCAGAGTGAGTCTGGAAGCTAGAACTAAAGCCAGAGCTGGAGCCAGAATCCTAGTTTGGAGCTCTAGAATGGTATCCAACAAAACGTGAAATGCAACTTTTTCGGTATGACGCTCGAACACAAAAAGCTCCCTACGGCAGCAGAGAGCTTACTAGCCAGGCCAAAAGAACAAACTGGCTCACAAAAAAAAAAAGAAAAAACCAATACAAAAGCAAAATAAAAAACAAGACAAAGAAAATACAAAACAAATGGAAAAGCCAAACCAGAAACCATTGAATATAGAGTAAAGAAGTAGCTAAACAAGCGAATACACTATTTTCTATGATCAGAACTGAGAAAAGTCCTTAAAGTTAAAACTGTGAATAAGACTCCATTAGGAAGACACCTCTTCTGGGTTATTAGGTAGATAAATATTTTCTAATTTTTAAAGTTTTTCAGATTTATAAATAATTGTCGGCCTTTGCAATCTATGCAAGTACAAAAATATTTAGACAATTCAAAAATTGTGCTAAGCTTCGACAGAAACGAATCGAAGGACATTTCTGGTCGAATAGAAAAATATATAAGTTTTTCATTCTAAATTATCGTAAAGTTTGAAATTTTAACTCTGTGATTTATAAGAATTCAATCCGTATTCCTTATTTGGACTTCTAGTCTAATTTCTTTTGTTAAGATAGTCAGTAATGGAATAGTTTTGAAATTATTAAAACTTCCATTCCATCAAAGTATATACCCTAACTGAGGTATCTATAATAACATGAGGTTCTACAGGAGCAACTAAGCACATACAAAGACCACGGAACAACAATAGACGAAGGAAAAAAAGCCGGAAATATGGCAACGGTTGCCATTGTGTGTGCGGCTCCTGACTACGACGAGAAGGACGACTGTTGAGATTGAAAGTGCTGGCACATGCTAGGCTATTTCAAAGGGCAGAGAAGTAGAGAAAGAGTGAGCAGAAGTAGCAAAAGGCAAGTACATTTGTTTATGCGGCCTGGGAAAAGATGTACGAGTCACCACATTTCTCTTACTTGGGAGTCACCCAAAAAAAACTCCACCTCATTCTTGGTCTCTTCTCGGTTCCATCACAACGTAAGGCAAGCGTTGAAATGGAACAAATGAACTAAGTCGAGAATTGCACACTTGACTCAAACTCACACACAAAAGGAGCAGTCGCCGTTCGGTAGTTGAAGATGGAACTGGAGCACACACACACACAGTAGTCGGGAGTCGTCCTTGTGAGCAAATGATTTCACAAGAAAAGTTAAACTTGTAAATTCAAATTTCACATTTGTCTGGAATTCGCAATTACACTTTGGCAACAACAATGAAATATGTCGCCTCCATGTTATACACCTGAAAGAAGGCGGCGAGGCAACGACCATGGGATTCATGGGTTCCATGGCTCATTGTTCGGCTTGCCAAATGGTGCATAGTGACACACAAATATACCCAGAGTGGGCGAGAGAGAGGAAGGCAGAGAGTAGGCGGGCAAAACGCCTCCGGCAAGAGCAAACAACAGCCAAAAATTCTCAATTCCTACTCTCCACCTAAAGCATATTGTAATAATCCAAATGAAATTAAATGTACCGTAAACATTTCGAATTACGAGCGCTTCTGGGAGTAAAACGAAAACCAGACAGACCAGGACCACGACCACGACCAGGAAGCAGACACTAGGCATTAGGCACAGGTGTAAGCTTTACCCAACAACAAGAAAAACAAAAACAAAAAACTGGAACGACAATAAAAACGTTCGTAATTGGAGATGTCAGCCATGGCAGAGAATTTGGAAGAGTTTTAGTATTGGCTTAAACAAAAGAAGGAATAAATAGACAAAAGTTTGAGTAGAGTTAAATCGTAGAAATAGATCTCTTACTTTCATTTTGAAATGAGTAACATAATATGATGGAAGCTTAACTAAATTAAAAACATTACATTAATTTGAGCTATTATTTCAAGTTTTTGAATATTCTCACATGATCTTGCTCTTGCCTACAACTGATTGGAGTGAACTATTCAGAATCATGACATTTGCAAAATAAAACAAGTGTATGAACATAGAAAATGACTAACATAGTTAAATATGTGATAATGAATTAAGTGGTAAATAAATGTTTCGATATGTATTTAGGGATTCGTATTCGAATACGTGATGTCAGTTAAGATATACAGATTCAGATAGAAATAGAAGACGAAAAATGTTGTAGAAGCATAATTTAGTTTCAAATTTGTGCAATTTTCTTGTTTTAGAATAAGTCAAAGTTGATAAACACACATTTAAATTTGTTTGTTGCTTAAGGTAAAACATTATTCTATAGTCTATTCTATCTGGGTTGGGATATCCAATATATATCTATATATGTCTATTTAGGAATACAAAGTTTTTAAAGATTTGTGATGAACATATATTTATCCGAGTTTGAAATCAAAAAGTTTTAGACTAAAGTGTTGTAAAATGTTAAGAAAATAATAGAAATATTGTCATTACATTTCATGGTATTCAAAATTCTTCCATGTTTATTCGATATATATTGAGCTCATAATTATTTATGTCTTCATCTTTTTTATTCTGGGAACACTCTGAAAAATTGATACCTTTAGATGAAAATATATGTTGGAAGTAACTCAAGGCCATCCATTCAAGCAAAAGAGCTTGTTGTTGTTGTTGAGTCAAAAATTCCCAAAAATTGTAGTAGATATTGATTCTCGTCCTTAACAACATCTTCGAATAGTTGCCATCTCAATTGGCCGCTTGTCTCATTTAGATATTGTTTACATTTGATCACACTATGATTATCGGGTAATAGAGTCAAGCCACTAGGGTATTCCAGATAGATAATAATGCCCATGGAGTCGCCTAGCTCCATAATGCGTTGCAAGTAACGTGTGCAAATCCATTTCTAGAATATAGTTAGGATTAATCAAAAATAAATATACAATAGGTTTGATAGACCCTACCGGACCATTCGGATCATCATTGCCGAATAGAGTGTTCATAAAGAATGCTGTGGCATATTGATGGCAAACAAATTCATTTAACTGAAACACACAGAGAGAGAGATTCCGATCTAAGATATTTGTAGTTCTAGTTGATCAAAGATCAAAGTTAATACCTTATCCAATTGTCCTAGAAACAATATAGATTGATTGGCAATACTTGCCAAGGCCAATTGAAAAGAGATCAACAATATATCCATTATACTATGATCAGCTTGATTCCACATAATGACATCGTCCACATGGCTTACCTTAATGTAGGTGCTTACATTGGACAGATCAAAGTCTTCGACACTCTGGCAAAGATTGGACAAAGAATACATTGAGAGTAACTATTCTAGCCAACTCACCACTAGATTTAGCGGCTGAAAGCCTTCCAAGCGGGGTACATAGAACATCACCGTGTACTCTTCAGCCGTGATGTACTCAAAAATGCGATGAACTTCACTAAAAACCTTTAAAACGAAATGCCTTTCAACAAGACGAGAAGATTCAATGACAGAAAGACAATTTGTGGTCAGTTTATGCAACACTTCATCCTGTTCCCCCTGGGTACGTAGAAAGATGTCAATGAATTTATCAAAAGGATTCGCATTGGTTCTAAGGAATGAAAGTTACTCCTACAATTATACTGAAATGAGAATTTAGCGGGTGTTTTCGTCTCACTTGAATTCCTGATAGGCATCCATGTCGGCATTGATTAGTTTGAGAAAATTCCCAGCATATGTTCGCTGTAAATTGATCAGATGATCCATGGAATGTTGTGTCGGCATAAAGAACGTCTTGTGGAAATCTTTAATACTCGTTTGCCGCAAAGTTCCTTCGTTGACCTGATAGGTCACCCATTCCAGATCGAATACCATTTCAAAGCGACGCACCACATTTATTTTCCGGGATGGCTTACTGCGGCGTATAATTCGCCGACCCCGACGGTTCTGCTTACGCTTAAGTCGTTCCAATTCCTTAGCCATTGCTTGCCTTGAGGTGCTGGGCTCCATATCCAATTCCTCCTCGGAGCTACTCTCCTCGGAGGTATCCTCCTCAGTTTCTGGAGCATTTCTTTGCATTTCAAATGTCATCTCCACGCGACCCTGACCAATCTGTAATTGCGGAATACTTTCCAAGCTTTCAGCTGTGGCATAGTTTGAGGTGCACAACAGTTTCAAGGCATACACTACTGGAGTCATGGCCGTGGTGACAGTTGGTGCTTGAGTGTCGTGAACATTTCCAGCTAGTTTATAGAGCACAAACTGTACGTTCGATTCGGAGAATTTTAGTTGAACCTTCTCACAGCCCAGACAATTGAAAATACTCAGCTAAAGGAAAAGTATCGAGTTGATATAGTCTCTACATTGGAAAACTTTGAATATAACTTACGCTTGAAATGTGCAAAACGTATTTGGAATTCTGCTGATTGGCTGTTTCCATGATTTTACAGTTTTCTAGAATTAATTGTTTCGAAGTCGTCGCGATATTTACTAATTTCCAATGCAACTGAACGGTGTTGGAAATCATTTCAATCCTTAGAGTTGCAAGTTTAGGAAGTGTTGCAAAACGCCTAACCTGTAGCAAATTTGAAGAGTCATGGAAGCGGCTCCGATAGGCATCGATAGACCGATATCATCTGTTGTAGTATATGCTAAATGTTTCTGTGTGGCAACCTCAAAAACGAAATTTTGAAATTCAAATTTATTTAAATAACTAAAGCTGGATTATAGCCGGCCTGAGGTAAATAAATCTTATGAATATATAAGATTTAAATTTCACATAGACTTGCAACGGTTTCACATTTTATTAGATCTAATATTTTCTTCTTACTTTTTCAAGAACGAGAATTTTAAGCTTATCTGCATTTAGTAATAATTTATTTGACTTTGTGGTTTTACATTTACATTTACCTAATTTATTATTTATTGTATGTACATATTATATATGTATATTGTTATTGTATATTTTACATATGTATATAACCAATGGATAAATATTTCTGTGAATGATGTATACAAATATTTCTTCTTTATAGACCCATGATTCATTGGCACCTTGATAAGAGTTGTTTGTATTAATTATCTTCAGATTTGCCAAATCCTATCTATATATACACACACACATTAGTTTCTGTATTATTTCTCGGTAAAATATTTTATCAGTGTTAAATTTCTTTCAGATAAGATAACAACATTTGAAACTTAACTCAAGACAATCAAGACAATTTTTATACCCCTTTGATATTCGCATCCGAAGCAAAGAAAGCTTTTCAGCTTAAAATTTAAAATAATAAAGTTTTTATATGTATATCCTTTGATCCTTATGGTTTACCTTTTGTTTGTATATTAGCTTTATGGTTACTAAAATTTGATTTATCTAGTTTGTTTTACCTACGCTATTTAATAACGTTAAACTAGGAAAGTAAATTTGATTTAATTTTGGTAAAGTCTTACAAAAAGCATTAAGAATTTCCAATAACAAAAATGTTTAAAGGCAAAGGCGGAGTATATATTGTATGTGTAAAATGTAGATGTGAACTGATAACTAATGTTCCCAAAATGGCATAATAAGGGATTCCAATAACATTATTCTTTCACATTTTCAGATGGCATTTCTAGAGTTTTACTCAGAGCCAAAAGACTTTGCGTTGCTTTCCGTAAATAATGTAACCATTTCAAAATGTTATTAAACGATAAACATCAAGAGCCCTTATATAGATTGAATTCATGGTTTCTTCGCACAAGTTCTCATTCGTTTCAGTGCAATCAACCAAACTGCATTGAATTCAAGTTATATATCGAATCGGTCTGAAAACTAAATTTGAGTTGATCTTAGTTTTAGTCTCAATTTTTAAAAATGTTGAATGGTGTGTGCTGCTTGCGTCTCCATACGGTGGGAAAAATCATTGGCTGGTGGGGATTTATTCTATCACTCGTGCTATATATATGTGTATTTTGGCTTATGGGTGGAACTCAAGTGGTTGCATTTAAGGACGGCCATCAAGCGACGAATAATGTACACCTAGGTAATGCAAAACATTAGCAATTTCAGTCTTGTGTGTGCGAGTGTTAATATGTGTGATTATTTTTTAGATGCTTTGACTGGATGCATATGTATGGCTATAATTTCGGTGCATTTAATTAGCTCGATTTTCCTTATAGTCGGTGTCAATAAGGTATGTATAGAGCTTACATAATTATAACATATTACTAATTGCTTGATAATTTTCTACACAGAATCGTCATGGATATTTGTTGCCGTGGCTAATATTGCATGCAGCTTCCTTAGTATGGGTCATTCTCCTACGGTTCGATCAACTTCGGTTAGGCCAAATTCAGCCCGCAGTCCGCTCTATTCCTTATCTTGCTTTCAACATTTACATTTTCTATATAATACTGTCGCTCTACCAACACATTAAGGCCAACAAAGAACTTAAGGAAATTGACCAAGCCTAAAAAAGGACTACTTATTCACAAATACTAAAACTAAGAAAAGTTTAAACATATTTTCATCAAATAATGCTTTCAAAATAGTTGATTTACATACAAGAAGTCCTTCTAGAGGCTTTGTCGAAAATCCTTAAGACCCGCCCTCGAAGTGAGAAAGGAACTATATACATTAGGGGCCACTTACATCATCTAATCAAAATGTTGACCATAAATTCTCTAGGCGGCATTTAAATTTAACATTAATGTAATCTTAATTAAACTAACTAAGCTGTTTCAATGTTCCTCGAGTGGTCTCTCTCTTCCTCACTGTCTCAACGCCTTTTTTTTCGTCGAACGCAAAATTTATGTCTCAACATGGGACAAGGAAGGAATCATCAGGAGCCGGAACAGTATTATTATTATTATTATGAGCCAAAAAAGAACTGAGCCATTAAATTGCCCCGAAAGTCCAAAGCCAAAACGTAAAGCATAAAATTAGGATTAACAGCTTTCTAAGTGCCATCAAAATTTGTGTCCACCTCCCATTGCCTCCCACAATTCTCTGCCTAATCCCAAACCCCAATTGCACACACCAACAATTAGTGTGAATTCACATAAAATGGCAAGAAGTTTTCCATATTTTCTTCTTTCTTGATAATTCATCGGATCGTAAAAGCTTCGTCAACAAAGTGTGTAATATTTATTTTAAACAAATAAGAAAGAGAGAAACAAAAGAAAAATAAAGCACAAAAAGGAACATAATTCTGATTTTCTTTTTAATTTTTATGACTTTGGTCCAAAAAGATTTTTTTTTACGGTCGCTCACAATTCCATTGAAGAGTACCATTTATATGTACATATATATATATATGTTTATATATTTGGTTTGTAGATTTTATGTGCACATTTTTGTGTATTTTTTGGAATTTTTAATGATGATTGCCAAGACGATTTACGAGCTCATTCACTGGACCAAGAGCTGAAGGTTTCAAAGTGCTTTGGGTCTTCATATTTCTCAGTTTATGAGCAATTTTCTTGATCTTTGAGGTAATTTTGTGTCATAAGGAATAACTGAAAATCAAGACCACACACACTTTGGCTGAAAACTTGATTTAATTGCAAAATCCATTTGGCTCTTAATATGTGTAATTCACTTTTGTGGTCTAATTGAATCAATGGGGCAAGTTCAACTTTCTAGTTGATAACAAATTTTTTACGAGTTGTGAAATATTTCAAAACACTGTCTACACTTGGTTAGGAGAGCTATGTGTGGGGCCAATTCTAGCGATCGAGATTCTCTATGCTCAGGTCGTAAACCAAGTGGAAATTATAGCAATTTAACGGATGATTGTGATCCTTTCAGCCACTCAGTACTCAGTACCTCCTCCTTTGGCTTGGGGGGCAAAAAAAACGAAGTTACTCCATCCACAGCATCCACCACTCCAGTAGTCATTGAGATTTTATCGTTTACATAAATTTTACACAGATAAAAGCGCGAAAAAATTTTGCTCTTCCATCTGCTGATCCCACTCTTTGGGAGTCTTTGTGGAGATCTGCTTTTGCAAAGTTGAAGAAATTATAGCAATTTGCTTGTCAAATTGTTGCAGACTTGGACCATAAATCGTTGGTTTTATGGTGGGGACCAACCAACCAACCGACCGACCGACCGAACGACCGTTTCTCGTTCGTCGTCGCCTGGTGATCGCGATAGAGTTGTTTTAGAAATAAATTAAGCAAAAGCAACTTTTGACTGGAGCCAAGAGCCATCGGCTCTCTCTATGTAGAAGGAGGATCGCCTACGATCTAGCCTAGCTCTCTTTTTTATGAGTCTTTAAACTTGTAAAATGTGCAATTTCGTCGGCTGGCTTTTACTTAAAATTCGATCGTTTTTTCAACTAATTTAATGGTGCTTTGCCATAAAAACAAAAAAAAAAAAGAGGTAACATGCGCTGAAATTGAATACTTGCGTGTTGTTGAGTCCCTCTTTTTCACTTGGGCGATCGTTGGCAATTGCCAATTGAGTGAAATATGTTCAATGTTGATTTATGGCTACACTAAAGAATTTAGGCAATTTGTAAAAGGGTCGCCAGAAACGCCAAACTCAAAAGTGTGCCGAAACACTTTGATCTTTTGCACATTTGATCACTTCGCATTATTTTATTGTTAAATTCATTTAAGCGGTAATAAAATTGAATTTATTGTCTGTTGGCGTGACTTCAATGGTTAATAATAGTCAATAATAATTATTTGTGTTTGGTTCTTTGACGAAGCTACTAGAAAAATGGTTGAACAGTTGGAAAATATACAAAAAGGGATTGAAACTGTATGAATATTTGTATACTAAGTATGTTCTCTGAGTAATCTCAATGTGGAATGTTTTCTCTTGTTATTGAAGATTAAAAGTCTTAAATATATTAAATGATCTTCGCTGCATTTTTTCTCTCTTGAGCTAGACAAATTTAGATATATAACATGGACATTCCTCTTAAATTATCGACTTTAGATTGCAAAAATGTAAACTGCAATGGTGTATAGTTATTGCTTAAGGATAGTACAATATTGACAAACGATCCATAACAAATATTGAAACTTAAGCTAAACTTTTTGGACTGATTCTCTTTCTTTATATGGAAATACAGTTATTGGAATTGGGTGAATTGATTTGGGGAAAGTTAATGCTATTTTTTTAATTATTTACTTCAAAGTTATTTCTTTTTAGCTTGCAATGAAATTAAAGAACAAATATTCACCAACGTGAATTCCAACATAAACAATTAAATTTGTTTTAACTTTAATTATTATTATTAGGAATCTTATGTTAGTTCAGGCATTATTTCATTTCAATTTAAAAACTATTGTAATTATTTCATAAATGCCTCTATCCTTTGCAATAATTAATATCTGTCGGGTACTTTTCTCATTTAAAACTCGTTAAATGTGCTCAGTTGCATTTATCAATCACTTAGCTCCAACGATTGCAATTCTTGCAAATGCAGTTCGTTTCTAATTATGCTATGCGAACCATTTCCCTTCCTTTAGCCACTCTTTGCCAGAACTTCAATTAGGTTTGGTTTCGGCCTGCCAGTTTCAATGCTGAAAGAGTGAAAAAAGACGCATCCTGGCATAACAACAACAACAGCAACACCAACAATGTCTGTCAGTCAACATGGCATGGATCATTTGACGTTTGAAATGCCAAAACCCACTGACACAGTTTCAAAAATAAAAGCCAAAAAGAAAAAAGAGTTGCAATGAACGGAGAGACCCATCGAATGAGTGATTTGTTTGTATGATTGCATATGAGATTCTTCAATAAGTCACGCATTTACCATTAAAAATCTCCAAAAGTTTATTTGTTTCGTTTCCATGGATGTTGATGATATTGATGATGGCTTTGCTGTGTGCCGTTTACCCCGTTTTTGGAGCTGTTTGCCAAGCAATTAGCCAAAACAGCATAAAATTCTGCACACACACACTCAAAAATTTGGTGTAAAGGCAAATTAGCCGCTAAATAATAAATAAAAAAAAAAACAAAATACAAAATAAAAGGCAATGTCCAAACTCAGTTAATTGAGCGTAGCATCAGCAGAAAAAAATGAAAGAAAATTACCAAAAACTCCAGACCCAAGCCAAATTAGTATGGCCGACCATCTGATGATGGCGGCAATTATAGGATACAAACTGAACTTATGGGAACGGGGGAGGCTCTAGAGGGGGCGTGTTCTGCTGCAATCGCACGTGCAACAGCAGCTGCAAAATTTAATTTGGCTATGCAACGCAAAAACAAAAAAAAATTAGCCACAATTTTCTAAAAATATATATATGTATGTATGTAAGAAGAAACCCGAACCAACGACAAAACAAAAGCGACACACACACACACACACGCACACCAAATAATTGAGTGCTTGTGCGAGTGTGAGTGTGTGTCTGAGTGGGAGTAAGTGTGCATGCAAGTGAGTAGTAAGTGGATGCGAGTGGCACGCGTTTGTTTCCTCTGTTGCATATGCACTTCGATTCACAATGGGAAGTATTCACTTTGCTAATAAGTTTGTTTTGCACTTTCTTTTGAATGAATCATACAAATTATCGAATGATTAAGCTCATTAAGGGTCGATATTTTAAGAACTGAGTTACTTCTTAGTTCTATCATTACTTGGATTTCCTAAACCTGCTGAGATTTATTGGATATTTCCAGACCAAACTCTAGATTATGTTTGTTCACATTGACTCTGGTTAAGAAGATAACACAAAATTTTAGAAATTTAAAAGATTTAATAATACTGTTGAAGCGATGTTCTCGGAAGATTCTAATGCTTAACAGAACAAAAACATATTACAGGCATTGTTACATATATTTTATTATATGTGTTTTAAAATGTTTGGATTCGTTGGTTACAGTGTAGCAGCATATCAAACGACTTGTCAAATGGATCTCATCTTTCTATTGAATGTTGCCAAACGCATAAAACTAACTTTACTTGGAGAAGCTTTTCAAAAAGGATTTAACTACCAAAAAGTAAAACATGTTGCGAAGCAGAACAAAGAGTCAAGTTTAGGATCAAAATTATAGATCACAGAATGAATGATTTTGCTGATCTAACTCGTTGCATCCGAAAACCGTCGTAAGTCGTCTTCATATTGGGGCTACGATTATCTATATTCTTTATTTATAGGTATATTGCTAAACAGAAAATACTCTTATATAGTTTTTTTTAACTAGTGCAGAATATTCTAAAACTAAATAGTTGTGTTTATTTGAAATATTTAAGAACAAAAATAAAATAATGTTTATACATAATCGATCTAGGCAAGCCTAGTCCATTGCCTTTTAGTAGCTATATTCTGCTTGTATATTAACTAAAATGGAAAGTTTACAAAGATCTATATAACCCAATTAGAGTCACTATTTTTACATAACTCTCAAGAGTTGAAGAAAAAAACTTACAAAAGTGTCTCCTTATACATATGTATGTATGTATCCCCTACTAATGGCTATTTGGGCACTTCTATACAATTTGGTATAAAGTTTTTTGAATCTTAGGGTATTCAACTGTCTCAATTCCTTGCCTATTCGGACATTTAGTTTCTCTTTGTTCTTGTTGGAATTTTCAACATTTGTTAACGAATTTGTTTGCATGTTGGACATATTGGAGCGTTTTCGCTCTTTTCGACTATTGTTCATTGTTTGTTGTTGGCAATTGTTGCAAATGACGTGGCCGACCAGTGGCAGCAGTCTACGCCTACGAGCACCGCCCCTTATCCCCTTCCCCGCTGACCCAACTACTTCTTCTGTTCCCTTCAAATGAACCCCTGCAACAGTTTGTGCCTTGCCTTGTTGTTGCGTTTAAAAAACAATCAATTTTAATTTCAATTTAAATTAGTTGTAGCTGCTGCTGCCTGCCTGCCAGCCTGGCCAGAACCAGGACCAGAACCAGAACCATGGCCAGGACCCAGGCAGCATCAGGCTACACTGGCAACCGCAGCCAACTTAACGCCATTGCATTTTGCCATAAAATTATTTTTGCTCATTTATGTGGCACAGGACCTTTTTGTTGTTCTTTTGTTGTTGTTTTTGTTGCAACTGACTCTAAATGTAATTTTGCCATGGGTTTTTGTATTTAATTTCATTTAATGCTTAACTCTCTCACTCTCACTCTCTCTCTCTCTCTCTCTCTCTCTCCATCAGTTTCTCTCTTGGCTATTGTTATTTCAAAAAATTTGCAATAAATTTTACTTATCCAAAAAACAAGCGAAACAACAACAAAAAACAAGCAACTATTGTATGCATTCTGCAAATGCATTTCATTTCTAACATTTGGCTCACCTTTCGTAACCTTTTTCGCACTTTGTATTGTGTTTAACACATTATAAACGAATTAAAATTGCAGAGTTAAGGTTTTTGGTTTTGTTTTTTTGATATTTGCATTTTTCTGTTGATTTTTGTGTATTTGTACATTAAGCCATTATAAATTTTACATAGAATTGCCTAATGAAATTGTGTGCTTTTGTGTTGGTGTTTTTTTGTGTGTGTGGCTGGAAATTTAATTTCGTATTGCAAGGTTAAAATTGTTTGCAAATGGAAATGCAATTTATGTTAAATTTTTGTGAAATGCAGAGAGAGAGGGTTGAAAATCATTTTGTTGTTGCTATTTTTAGCCATTTTGTTGAATGAGAATGGAATAATTAATTGAGGTATTCTGAAATGAGTTTTAATATCTAAATAAAATTTGATAGTTATTTATATACAAACAAAATATGTAATATAAAAGAGAGTCGTTGCATAAGGACGTGGGATTGAACAGTGAAGAAGATAACAATTTATTCAAAATTCTTTTCTCAAGTTTAAGTTTAATTAAGTTTTTTTTGCCTTCTTTAAAACGAGAGCAACAAGAGTTGTTAATAGCTTGTATCCCAGTCTTAAAGTTCTCTAAGAAAGAGGAAAGTTTTGGCTGCTTAACAACGGGATGATTGTACAGGCTTCTGTGCCCTTACGCCCGAACGCTAAAACTTATTGTGAATTATATGAAATCTGTGATTACAATAGCTATTGAACATTAGGTTAAGCCTCAACTAGTTGCGAATCATAACTCAGAATAGCGACTAGGAAAGACAAAGCGAATGACACCTGGTTACCCCCCGTAACTTTTAGTTGTCACATTAACATACTCAACACAAATTTTCTCCTGCTCCTTACTGAATAGACCTGATAGTTAATTTTCCCTCTGAAAGGTTTTCTTCCCCATACCACCCACTGTAAGCATTTATGTCGCAAATCATCAAAGATAACTCATTCCCAAGTAAAGGCGATTTGTCAATTTACTTTTAAAATAACCCTCGTGCGTTTCATCATTCATCAACCAAATTGAAGTCTCTAATATGTATGTATATCAAATGCATTTCCATTTGAAGGTCTTGGTTGATTTTTTACTCATATAAACAATTTCCCAAGTGGATCAATCAATTGACATTGGCAATCGAGCAAACGGTTAGTCAGCCTGGTTTTAGTTTAGTTTTTGCCCTCAGATTTACGTTCCATCCATCCATCTCCCTCCCAAACTCTTTCACTTTGCGACTTTGTCGGCCACGTGTAGAGTAGGAATGAATATGTAATTTAGTTTTCACAGGCAAATAAGAAATACAAGCAACTAAAACTGATTTGTACGTTTGCAAATTGGGATTAAGTGTGTCATGGTAAGGGTTAAGCCCCTCGAGGCAAACTCGAACCAACTGGAAACCAATCCGGCCAAAACAGGAGAGAATCAATCAAGCGTAGGATAAAACACGCATGCAAGAATGAAGCTTAAGGATAGATTCACTCAGGCCACCGCGCCAGTCGCCCCCCATAGATACATTTGTATCTGAATAATTTTGGTTTTCTACTTAACAGCAATTTAATGTAATTTACGTCTGCCAGGCAAAAGGAATTCAACATATGCCAACTACAGAAGCAGATACAAATACAGATAGAGATACAGATAGAGATACATGTATATGCATACGTCTGAAGAGAAACAGAGATACAAACGCATTGAGAATTCCTTCCGTGGGCCACAAACATGTGTTCCTTTAACAACTTTCGGCCCCCGAAGGCGAAGGCAAACTGAGGGTATAAATTATTGGGTGCGTCCCCGTTGAGGACCAAAAGTATCTTTGCATCTTGTAGATACATTTGCGTATCTGCTGTGGTTGCTTGCGGTCTTAACTTGAAGCCCCCGGAATCAAAGCATTTAATGGTGCTTTTAATCTTGTTAATCGTCTCCCTTCACCCACATTCCCCCGCCCCGTTAGCTGAGATTTTCTGAGATCCCAAAAACTACTTCGCTTTTTGGTGGGTGTGGCTCAGCTTGTTTATGGGGGCGTGTCCATGAAAATTGGCCTGACTGGACAAAGTCTGCTATTTGCTAAAGTTAAGTTGTGTGATAAGCCTTAAAGGCGCTTTAGGTTCTCGTTGCCAAAGACGAAAGAGAAGTGAACTAAAAACTAAGGCCTAACTTTGCTGCATACTTTAGGGCGTCTTTAAAAGCTGCTCGCCAAAAAAACTTTAAAATTCAAAAAGACGTTAAACTAATCTGTTACTCAAACGTTTTAGCGCACCAAAAGTAAAAGAAACAAAATGAAAAACCTTCAAGGACAATTTTGACACGTTCAAATCCTTTCTCATTTCTCTCCGTTTTTGCAAAATGAATATTATTTCTTTATGCAAATTTTCCCTGTATAGAGCTGACACTTGTTGTTGCCCATTTCGCTTGATATTTTGTTGAGCAAGACAAATGATTTCCATTTAATTTATTTTCGCTACTCCCACTCTCCGTTCAATCTTTTAGTACTTCAAGCTTTTGTCTTCTTCTGGTTACATATTCTTACATAGGGCGTCGACGTCGCCGTCGACGTCGGCGGCGGCGGCGAAAGGATTTAGTTGGAATAAATTATAGGTTGAAATTGTTATATCTTTCTCTCATGCAAATAAAATACGAAAAGGGCGCAGACCACTGACAAATGTTGCTACTGCTGCTGCTACGAAAAAGAGAGCGATAGCAAAACTAAAGAAGCAAACCAAGAAGAAAAGGAAAATTTATAGTTAAAAACGAAATGAAGATGTTGCTTGAATTATTGTAAAATTTTCTTTTCCTTCTACTTGTGAGAGAGATATACAGATATTTGCATATTTTCCAACTCTTCACACTTTTCCTTCTCTTGGATACTTTGCTGTGTCCATCAATTAGCTGGAGTTCCATTTTGGCGCACATTTTGCACTTACATATTCGAGCAGAGCAAACAAGACTTAAACTGGTCAGCTATAATCTCTTTTCCTCTCTCTATCGCTCCCTCTCTCTTTCTCTGGATGTTGGGTGAACTCCCAATCCCTCAAGGCATACACAATGCGTGGAGCAGACTGAAATTTCACACTTTGTCGCTTTGCATATGGGCATGTGAGTGGTGCAGCGATTACAAACGCGCCGACTTGTAAATGGCGGCCAACGTGGGGGCATCGCGTGCCGTGTTTTTGCGATAATGAAACTGAAAGGCATGCAAAGCTCAGCTACACAAGCCGTAGAGCTCCGTTGAGCTTACAGCTTACAATTCCCAAAATCTGCAATGTCTAACAGACTTTTTCATTCCGTTTTTTTTTTGTGCAACGTTGAAGAAGAAGATTCATTCTGGAATCTGGTCCTGGTGTCTGGGTCTGGGTCTCGGTCTGAGTCTAGGTCGCAGTCTCGGTCGGATTGTGGGCCTGAGTCTAATCAACTGCGAATCCTTTACTAGTCAACTTACCGAAGCGTGTAACTTTTTCAATTAATTTGGTTCTTGGAGTTTTGCTTACGCTTGAGTTATTTCAAAAATGTATGTGAGTTGTAATTTTTTTTTTTTTGCTTTTTGCATATCAGAGATTTGTGAGACGACGGCACTTAAACGCCTTCGTTTTTAATTTAATAAGAGCTTGTGCGCCAGGCAACCGGCAACTGGCAACTTGTAACTGCAGCACGAGAACTGCATCCTATGTAGATATTCGCCTATCTACCCCCAACTCACAGTCTTTCTGTAGCTGTCTTTGACTTCTCCTCCGCCTCTGTCATGTCAAATTTGAATTTAGCTGCATTTTTTCTCCATTTTTTGTTTCTTTTTTTTTTACAACTGTTGCAAAAAGAGAAGTAGTCAGGCCGAAGCATTTGGAATCGGAATCTGCCGTTGGCGGGTGCCGGAGCTAAAGCTGAAACGCGTATGTGAGCCAAACTCAGACAGTTGGCAATTTGCATAAATTTAGATTAGTGACATCTGACGTGAGTCTCTCTCCTTCTCTTTCCGATATGATATGATGAAGATATGGAGTTGCAGTTTCTGCCATAGAGCGGAAGCAAAGCATGTTGGAAATATTAAGTAGAAGCAACTGTGTTAGTGCTTCCAACTCTTCAGTATCATGTCTCAGGATCAGCTTATAGCCTCGACTCACTCTCTCTGTCCCTCAATGACAATGGAATATGATTTATGATGGAAGCATCAAGACATTTTCATTCAGTGGCTTCGTGAAAATCAACAGCTCAACTGGAAAATTAATCGCATGCAAGCTCATTAGGTGCATTAAATCGAGTGTCTGTTAATTGCAACGATATCAGGACAAAATGAAGCCAAATACATAGCTACTTGTGTGGCTACTGAACTTGGTCACATAATGGAATCACAATTCAGTCTATTCAGGCCATCAAATTGTAGTCCAATCATAGCTAAAGTATCTTAACCATGACCCATTGCAAGCAAACATTTCGTCACCACCAAGAACCAAGCCGGTTGCAATTGCTCGCTAATGACATTGTGACGATGACATCTTCAGGACGTTATCTAATTGATTCTCCAACGAAATCATGAATGGCGTTAGCTGGTTGAATAAATTGGCTTATAATGAGCTAATAAGGTTTTGAATTATTCTAGGCTAAAACTGAACGATACTAATAAGATCAGAGATTAACTTGTAGGCCTAGTTTATTATCGTATTTTATACGTCACTGTGCAGTAGAAAGAAAGTTTACATAGGAAAATTATAGTTTCTGTTTTTAAACATTGATCGAATCGGGTAATATGTTCTTGAAGAAAGGAGCCATTGTCCTGACAAAAACCAATGCCAACATAGGGAACGCCCAAAATCCAAGTGACATACCAAGAGCAGCAGAGAGCTTCATAATTGCCAAAAAAGTTGGAAGGGATCTCTCTCATAATGTCACAAAAGGGGAAATGGGATTCAAAATTCCCTTAAAAAGTAATATTACAATATGAATTACTTTCGATTTAGAGCTTTTCATAATTTCTTGGAGAGAGTCGACTCTAGAAGTACTTAAAGTGACCCAGGTGAACCTCAAAGGATCTGAGGAAGACATGGTACAAGTAGCATTATGTAGACAAGAGACGAGGTCGTGATTTCAATTGCTTACAGAAAATAGCAGAAATGAGTTTCATTTTTAAATAAATTAAGTTCCTCTAAATAAGCTAGTTCTTATACCTGAAAATAACTTCCTTACTAAATTGACCACAATGGTAGACCAAAAACTACAAACTTATTCGTGTATTTAAAAAAGAATTATATTTTGATTCCAAATCAGTTTTTAAGCTTTTGTAAGCTGCCAATTACAAAAATTTGCCTAAAGTGCAATGCCAAAATTGAAGACTATTATTTTCGTAAAATGCTAGCAAAATTTTCACTTACTGATTTCTGTTTATTTTTCAAAAGGAGGTTTTATTTTCTTACATTCGTTTTGTTGTTGATTTTTTGGGGGTTTTGTTTTGGTGAAAAATGAAAATTATGCCATGGCTACGTCGATTTTCCTTTAGTATTTTCTCATTTCGACTGTTCTTGCTGGCAATTCCCCAGTCAATATGCGAAGGAAAATGAACAGCGAAACCAAATAGCGAAATGTATCTGCAAAATACACAAACACACACGAAAGTATCTCAAATGTGCAAATATTTTAACTAAAACGCCAAGGCAAGTTACTTTTATCTGCTTTTATGCGAGTTGTGGGTGTGTGTGTGTTGGGTGGCGTATTTGTGTGCCACGCCTTCTTCACTGGCAAGCACTGCCGCTGTTTTTCAGTCAACATAATTTTACTACTTTTATGGCTCAAAGTAATACCCAGGCAAAAGCGATCCCCCTAGCCCGAGACCCAAAAGAAGCAGCCAACATACTTTGGTCTGCTTTCCACGTGTTCCAGGTTTAAATTTTAGCATTTCCTTTCATCTCACGCGTCTCGCGTGTGCAATATACCAGAAATGTGTTCAGTTCCACTGCCCCCCTTTATTTTCCACTGTCTTTCTCTCTCTCCTCTGGTCTCTAGGAAAACCCATCACATTCCCGTCTGAGTTTATTGGCTTCGCAGCATCTTTGAAATTTACTGAGCTTCACTTGTAATGCTTCGCTATATTGAAATTAATTACAAACAAAGGATGCTTGCCTCAAGGATAGAGAAACCATGCTATCTTCCACAAAATCTCTTTCTCTCTCTCTCTCTCTTTCTGACATTTCTCTCCTATTCTTTCGCTCTCATAGGAGCTGTGTGTGCTCAAATAAATGTTCCGCCTTGGGCCACATTTTGTTTCTAATTTCTAGCAAAAATGAAATACAACTAAATTATTTCCTTGCTAAATTTAACAAAAAAAAAAAACTTGCTTTAAAACAATTTCGTTAATTTTACGCTAAACTAATTTAAGTCATTTTCAATTAATTGATTATTGTTGATTATGTCATTTGAGTTTATTTGTTATTTAAGAAGAAGGCAAACAATTGCCATAATAATTGCAAAAAACGCAAATATTTATAAATTAAATACAATTGATTATGATTTTGAGGGGCATTATTAATGTTTAAAACATTAATTCATTTCTGGTTTTTATGTTTACAATAAAAAATGTTACCAACTTTTAATAATAAATAAACTCACTGACCCAACAAATAATGAAATCAAAATATTTATAGAACTTTTTCCTCCGTTTTTTTTTTTCAGCTTTTGCATCGATTGGCAACTAAAAACAACAAAAAAATTAAGACAAACAACTCTATGGAAAAAAAGGCAACAAATGTAAAGCAACCTAATTAAAAATGTTTTGCAAACAAGTAAAAAGCAAAAAAGTGAAAACAAAAATATTAAAAATATATCATAATAATAATATATAGAAATTTATATACATATAATTGCACAGGCTCAAAGGAAATGCATTGCAAGGATATAACTTTGAACAAGTTAAACAATGAAAAGGACGCAGCAAGCTAAGAACGAAGGCCAAGGGAGCAAAAGTCAACATGTTCAAAGAAAAAGTAAATAAAATGAAAGAAAAATTTTGCATGAATTTTCACATGTTTGCAGAACTCAAATATACGAAGAGAGTTGGATCCATACTTATGAGAAAAGCCTAAGTAGACGTTGACAGTTCGCAAAAGTGGGAGCAAGGAGCAGAAGAATGTTGAAATGAAAAGTTCGTTCTCTCACACTTCCGTTTCCGTTGGCAAAACAATTAACAACAGCGAAAAAAAAATGGAAATGAGCAATTGCTTCTTCTTTCTATTCCCTAGATACAATGTCGACGGCTTTCTTAGCTTTTCCCTTAGAAGGCAAACACCCGACTCCAGTCGACTTTTAGAGACCCCCACAGACTGCTCCATTATTAGCGCAAAATTTACGCAAATCTGATTTTTGGCCCCAGACAGCCAAAAGTCGTACAGGCATCCACACAAATATAAATGCGAGACAAGACAACAACAAGAAAATATTTCAAAAAAGAATTGCCATGTACTCTCGGATGCTATGATTATGTCTGGCCTGTTGTCTGGGTGTTAATGAAATTTTCATTTTGCCATTGAAAAATTTGTACTGTTTTGCCTCGAAAATACACACAAAAGGCAGAAGCTAGATGCCAGAAGGCTCAATAAAATATGCCGATGAGACAGCTAAAACTAAACATCATTCAATTCAATTTGTTGACAACCAAATGATTTGGCTTTTGAGATGATTGCGTGCCCCAAAAGGTGAATTGCAATTGAAAAGCCTAAAAAAATGAGGAATAAATATCTTCTAAGTCTAATTTAAATACAAAGAATGTTTGAAAAATGTTCAATTGTTCAAATCCCACTAAACTATCGCCAAATTTTCATTTACCCGTCAATATGGAAATGAGAGTCAAGTGAAATTCTTATACATACTTAGAACTCGCAACATTTTCGTTTCGCAATATGTTGCATTGAAAACCCATTTAATGAACTTTTAAACAAATCCATTCTACTAGGAATTCTTCACGTAAATCACGTTGCCATCTCTTGAATGCTTTCGGACCATGCGACACGATGCGGCAAGGGCGTTCTCTTTTAAAGGCGGACAAGGGGGCGGCAGTCGGCGATGGCGTCAAGCGGCTGCGGTTGAAATTAAAAAGGAATTTTCCCAAATTGCTATTGAAGCCTGCGAAAGCGAAGTGAAGTGAAGCGTTTTGGCGAGGCTTTTTGCTTTTGCGGTTTTTGGGCAAAGTGCCAAAGAGATCCACAACAGATAGACAGAGAGTCAGCTAGAGCATGGGCAACTGTTGCAGTGAATGAGCTGGGCCTAAATGAGGGGATGGAGTATTTTTTTTTTATTCTCGATAGTGGGTGGCTCGACAGTTTAATTGGGTTAGCAACGTCAACGGGCTTGTCCATTGGCGGATCATTGGCCCTGACATGGCATGCGTGCGGATGAGTGAGTGGGAGGAGAACCTGCCGATTCGCTCTCTATCCCCATTGATTTTCCAACATTGCAACGGCGGCGGCAATGCTCTCTGGATTATTTCGTAATTAAACGCAAATGCAGGTCGGCCCACTTCTCTGCCTTCCCTTATCTGCCTCTTTATGCAGAGTTTTCTTTTTCAGTTGACCAAATGAAGCGTAAAAGCATGGGCGTGGCGGGCTCCAGCTGCCCAGCCTCCCATGTGTAACTCCTTTCACAGGAGTTGCTAGTGTTGCCATTGGCAATTGACCACCAAAAGCGGTCATCGATTGTTGTTTGTTGCTGACTAATTAATGACACTTGAATGCTTGATTTCACTTCACCCATTCAAAACCAACATCGAACCCCCTTCCTCCTCCCTTTTTTTGCAGAGGAGATAGATATTCTATGTATCTACATATTTCGGTTGTCCAGTGACATGTTTTGCTAACCCCTCCACAACATTCCGTGAAATGTTAATGACCTTGTGGCAATTCCGAAATAGTCATTCGAGTCGTTTGTTTGCTTTTCGTTACATGAAGCAAAATGTCGTTCAATTAATTGACAATTCGTTGAAATTTTCACCGAAAAAAATACTCTGCTCTTTGGTGAAAGGCTTAAACAAAGACAGCATCGAAGTTCGTCGAGGCAACAAAATGTTGCAACTAACTAACTCAACCCAAGCGCAACAGCTTAACCGATTTATGTACCAAAGTGCAACAACTTTCCAAAAAAAAAAAAAAAAAAAAAAAAACAACAAAAATTACTCCCAAAGTATTTTGAGGACAAACTTTGAACAAATTTAACTTTTTTGCTCAACGCTTTTATGCATACTTTAAATTCATTTTACGAATTTTAAAATTGCATACTTTATTTTTTGTCTTTTTGTTTTGGTCTGCTCCATTCGACTCAAGTTGAACTCTTTTGTCTAACAAGTTTACTTGCAAATATAATTGTTTTTGAAATAAAGTTTATTTCATACAACGACCAAATGTCAATAGCTTTTAATGTCAGTACTATTATCGTTATGCGTGAAATAATTTATTTCAAACCAGAGGATCGGGGCTAACTTCAACTACATTTAAGTTTTTATACCCTTTCAACTTTTTTGGTAACTCTCTTCTTACCTACAGCCATCAGAGTGGAAAAACGTTATCTCTAAAGTTTGCCAAAGAACGGCCTACCATCTTAGCACAGGAAATAAAGTTATTGATCAAAGTCACTGTTTTTCAGCTTTTGTTGGGAGCTATATGATATAGTGGTCCGATCCGGATGAATCTGAGATATAGAAACTGTGCAGTATATACAAGCCTACTTGCAATTAAAACCCTGTAGCTCTAACGGATTAGGAGGAGTTCGCGTTGATCCAGACGGATGAACAATAGAAACAATCCTTTTACAGCTTTAGGGCACTAAAAAAATTCCAAAGGGATATTCTAAAAACTTAATTCTTAAGTGTTTTTAGGTTAATTTGGAGAGTTAATAACTTAATACCAACTAAGTATCAATAATTTAACAAACTTTTAACATTTTTTTATTAAATTTGTTGCTTATGTTGGGGAAAAGTTATAAAAATAAAGAAATAACTCTATAAATGGAAATGATAAACAAAGTATTTGGTTAATTCATTATTTTGGGATTATTTATGTTTCTGAAACGTTTAAAAAGTGTTTGCCTATGTATCTTGGTGACCCAACGAGGTCGTATGTAAAACTACATTTCAAAAATTTGCTAAAAGTGTCATATATTAAAGATATATCTTTTAAAAACTGTTATTGTTGGTCAATAAATGAACTTGGCTTCATTTTATATACATACATATATAGTTTATCTCAAACAAATTAAGACAACATTTAACTAGGATCCTTCAAATTCCAAATATGCTTTTAAATTAAATACTTAAAAAAGAGTTGAGTAAGAGAAATATTAATGGAGAAACTTAAGCTTTAACGTGTCTTTTATAACCTTTTAAAGTAAATTTGCCGCGCGGTTATTTTCTTTTATAAGTTGCTCATTTTGTTTTGCATTTTGTTTTTGAAAATAACAAAATAAAATGCAAGTTTTTATATATGTACACCCAGTAAAATGAAATCTCACACGCCTGGTGGGGCGTTAAGTGCTATTATTTGTTATTTGGTAAATGTAACACCCCATATGCCACATAGACCCGCAGAACCGCTATGACAACAACAACAACAACAACAATTGCAATGACTGCCTGGTCCAGAAAAGGAGTAACAGGACCCTGAATCCACGAACCATGAACAGGACCTGCATATAAGCAGGGAAGAGGCATCATAATTAATTCAAATTTAAATTTCCTTTTTGGCGCATTGCACGCGCCATTTTATACAGAGACAGAGATAGAGAGTTATAGGGGGAATCATGCAAGGGGAGGCGGTAGAAAAAAAGGGCTCGACGTTTACACAGTGCCACGCCCCCTATGACGCATATGTGTGTAGGCGTGGCACGTCTGTGTGCTATGTGCTGTGTGCTGGGCTCCAGCATAATAAACTGTTTAAATATTTAGTTGAAACGAGTTTTTAATGCTCGTTTGAGCTTTTAGCTAACAGTAGAGGCACAACCAGCAAAATCGGGGAGAACAGAAGAGGTTGGCAGGCACCTACAAACATATATACATACATATATAGACAAAAGAAGTGTGAGTTTGCCCAAAAAAAGGGGAAAAGATTGGAAAAAAACGGAGGATAACTTCCGTCATGTGGCCACATTTCCGAGTCCTTTTCCATCATAATTACAATGGCCGAAAACCAGATGCGCTCCTTTCTTTTCGGCCAATTCCAAGTACACAAAAAAACTGAAAGAACAGGAAAAACAACACCAAACCGCTTATTATTAATTTTTAATTACAATTTAACCTTTTCTGCTCGTTTTTCTTTGTGGCATTTGCTATAAACAAAAGCTTGTAGAAAACCAACAAAAAAAAAAAAGCCACAAAAAAGAAAAGCCATATGGAATATGATTCAATGTAGTGTAACAAACAATAAAGGAAAAAAAGAAAGCTAAGACCAGTTCCGTTACTCTGTCTTTATATATACATAAGTGTCAAAACGAAACCATTTTTCATGCAAAATGGAGTTTTTCATCTGAGAATGGACTGAAAAACTTGAGTCGCTTATCCCTATGGTAGATATATAAAATTTGGAACAGTCCTGAATGGTTGACTTAATTTACATTTTCTTAATAACATTGTAAGCTATACCATTAATCCTCTTAGCTCACACAGATAATCTACTATTTAATGTTTAAGTTTCTTTAAGAACTTACTGCTCTAATATGATATAATGTCATGACACGAGTTTTGATTATATATATTCTTACCCACATCAATTTTAGTTTTCATTTAGATGTAACTGTCAACTAGCTTAAACTTTGAAGATACGATCTCCATATTATAGTGGTCTTTAGTAATAATCTGTTAATGACAGAACTTGTTGGTTATTTAAATAAGTTTAGAAACATACACATATAGGCTTAAAACCAAAAAATAGTTATAAGGTGATTGAAACAGAAATATTCTAAAATATTAGGTGATAATTAAAGAAAGATAAATTTCAAATTACTTAAAGTAGATTTATTTAGTTCAGAATTTAAGATAGGAATAGAAATTATTTTATTTTCAATTAATTAAATCAAAAATATATTTGATTTTGATGTAGTTATAAAAATAAAAAGTTTTGAGTAAATACTATTGTGTATATGATGCAGTAACATTTCCAAGCTAAGTCGTCTAGTCGTCCATTGATACCTTAAAACATAATAAGAAAATATTGTTCTCTTTTTTCTTTCAATCTGCCTGAAACTCAGTCGTATAGAACATACAAAAACATACATTATATTCATGATAGCTGGAATGTAAGTACAAACTATCAACAATATCACAAAAAAATTCAAAATAAGTATCACAAAACCATTTCTAAGCTTTAAATTGAGACTTTTACCAAAAAGTTCTAATTGAACTTAAAAAGAGTAAATAATTATAGGTGCTTGCATTCTCAAGGTTCAAAATTTCAAGTCTGAATTTAATTTAATCCCCATTCACAGTTAATATACTGGATTACCATAAAAATGTACAATTTTGGCATTAATGTTGCTTATTTTGTTGGCGAATAATATTCATAATGCACTCATTTACACCTTCTTAATCTGCTTCACCAGTTGGTTATGATCTTTTCCCGGCCAAACAATGTTTGTGTTTGTTTGCCAATTGCCAACTAATTCGCAAAATAAAGGGGATAAAATAAAGAAAATGTAAAAAAGATTATGCCAATGTAGTTGCTGTTGATGTTTTAAATTGCCCAACTGACACAAAACAGGGGGCTCGGGGCTGTGAGGCTAGGGGGAGGCAGCGAGGAAGTGCTCCCAACACTTAGCTGCCTGTCATTTTGGCTGAGTGCCGGCTGGCAGCGTAACACATCTTTCATGGCAAATGGAGGTGCGAAAGGTGCAAAAGTGCGAAAAGTGGCACGCCACTTCACTCAGAGAGACAACACCGATGTGAGGAAAAACCTGATATGTGTCCAAAGTGCATTTGTTGTTGGTGTAGTTGCTGTTGCTGTTGATTTTTCCTTTAGTTTCTTCACTTTTTTCTATTATTATTATTTATGATCTGCGTGGATGAACAGCTGTCCCAGTCATAGCAACTGATTTCAATGCCCGCGGTCACGAAATCTAGACATAATAAATATTTAATTGCATTTCGTAGGAAAAAAAATTTACCCATAAGCTAGACAAGAAATAATTGCTTTATCAGCGAAAAATATTAGAATTTTTTATTAAATTTATATACTTATATAACATATGCTAACACATACTTAACAACACTTTATAACCAGATGCGGGTGATCAGCCCCTGTCCATACTCTACCAGTTAAAACTTATTCAATTTAGGAAATAATTGGATTGCCGGTTACAAGGATATGATATGATGGATAATAGTGGAAAAAGAGATTAAAGGGTGGGATCGTTTTAGTTTTAATTATAATTAAATAAGCGAAGAAGACAGTAACACAATTTTGATATCAATCCAGAAACTAAACAAATAGTAATTTTCTTATGAAACTCTAAAACTTTAAAACCTACGGTGTTAAGACTTTTTGACTATACCGGACCCATTTCAAACCCTATCGGCAAAGATTTTGTAATAATTTATAGACCGACCTATTTATTAGTATCTTGGTATCGATATCTTTTCTTGATGTCGATTTTTGTTATGGCCATTTGAAACTCAACTATCTATCAATTTTCTCAAATCATTTGAGCAGTTTTGTTCTGACAAGTATTAAGTTTGAATATAATATTTAATATTCAGATGTTGTTTTTTGAAATGTCAATAACACCTTTTAGCACACTTATACATCTTTCGACTTCATGGCATTTAAAAAGTCGACTGTTTTTATTAAAACGAGTTTACATTTAGTTTTTATTCTTTTACCAACTTGTTAATAAATTCTTTTGTGCTTTTTGGTAACAATTAATCAATCAATTTGTAGAAACTTTAACAAAAAACAGTCAAGAAAATTTAAAAATTAGTTTTCGAAAAACACAAAAAGCTTTTAAAAGTCACTCGAATATCCCGCATTCTATATATAGAAGAATATATGTATGTGTGTGTTTGTGCCAGTTGTTGTTGTTGTTGCTAAAAACTTATTTTGATTGACTTTGAGTCCCCTCGAATGTTCCTTCCTCGCCCTTTTACAGAGAGAAAAAACTCCAACAGTTGAGTAGAAAAGTTTCACTTTATTTTTCTTTTATTTTTTGCCCTCTTTACTTTCTTTTTTTCTTCCCATTTGAGCTTCTGTTCCATCAATAGTTTTTTAATAATTAAAACTGCGCTAGAGCAATTAATTTTAAATTTCAAAAGCTTATAGCTACAGGTTCTCCTTCCCCCTGCCAATGGACACCCCACAGGGCGGTGGTTTTGACTGCGGTTAGAAAATATTAAACATGAGGGGCGACCGTTCTCGACGTCTGGCAAATGTCACCTAAAAAAATTGAAAGTCTCCGCAGACCCTGCAGCTGTATAAAGAGAGAGTGACAGGGGGAACGGGGACGGGCAATGGAAGGTGGCACATTGGGCGTATACTTCATGTTGGCAAAGGCGAAACTTAATTAATTTGAGTAACTTGGCAGCCGACCCAACAGTTGGACCTTAACTCCTCGTCTCCTCCAACTCTTTCTTTCATTTTTTTCCGGGGGGGTGTGGCTTGAATTCTTAATACAGAGTGGGTGATGGGGGGGCGGGGCACATCATAAAAAAGGGTTGGAAGAAAGAAATAACTGAAACTGACTATGTCAACATAATTAACTTTGAAGTGAGCGACGATGCAGGCAAAGTGAGCAGAGCAGAGCAAACTAGCCCGACCAAAATGTGCATATGAGCGAAACCTTTCATGGCAAGTGAGGAAATGGTATGGAATCTTGGCAAAAAATTTATCATCTACATATGTTTGGACAGAAGAAGAGATGAGAAGGAAAACTGGTGAGGAGGCCAGGGGAAATTCCACCAAGTGGAAATGGAAATGGCGGCCAGTGTTTCTCATAATTAATTTTAATGCGTTTTTAGCGCCTTTTGACTGCTCGGTAAAAAAAGGCAATGACAGGAGCTGGATGGGTGGATGGGTCGCTAGATGACAGTGGTTCAGTGGGGGACAAGCAAGGGAATGCGAGCATCCTTCATAGGAACCGCCTTAATTGCCTCCAGCTTCTCTAAACAGAATTTTTGAATTGAGAAAAGTTGAATTGTAAAATATGAGAATTTTTTGGTTGATGTTACAGTTGACCATACAAGTGAACATGAAGTGCATTAAGGGTACTCATGCTTGCCACACACATACACGCCAAAAAAAAGTTAATTAATTATTGAATTTTCTACTCTTTGGCAAAGAGTCATTTTTTGTTTTTTAGATAATAAAAAGTTTTGAAAACTCAAGTGGAAAACGGAGAAATATAAAAAACTAAAATTGATGTTACTAACTAAAAGGAATTGAAATGGAGAAATAAAAATAAAAATGAATTAAAATGACCAATTTCAAAGGTTATTTTAAATAATAAAATGTTAATTTTTTCATTCTTTGTCTTTTAAATTCTATTTTAATTATATTTACTTTTGTTAAATTAAACATAAAATATAAAATTGATCAAAACGATAAAATTTTTATGAGAATAAAACAATTAATGTATTGACTATATTTTTCAGAAAAAAAGATATATACATTCTTATGGGGTTGGAAACGTCGCCTTCATTTCCTGATAATCTGAGCTTTCTAGTAGGTAAAATATTGATTAACTAGTTTAATTAAAATATTCCACACAAAATGCAAGAAGATTTACCAATAATATATCTTCACTTGCTAAAACATAATCACTTTCATTACTAAATAACATACCTAACCATAATAAATAAAGTTAATTGGAAATACCAAAGCCAACTTTGAATTTGTTTTCATATATATACATATATGTATATAGTTTCACACTCATTTTCTTTGCTTATCATTTCAGATTCAATAAAAATCTGTATACAAAAAATAAAGTAAAAAAAAGTATATACACAATTAAATATTTAGCCCCATGGCATTTTCAATTACACGGCCTGACTGTTTACAATAGCAGCATAGGGAAAATACCCTTGGCTCCTGCACCACGCCCCCCGCCATCAGGCACTCACACAACACCATTCCGCAAAATACAAATACCATAAAAACAAAAACAAATAAAAAAAAATATATATGTATATATATATTCAAACAAACTGAAATCGAATCGAATCGATTTGTTTGTGCGCTGCCGCCGTTTGCTGCTGATGCTGCTCAGTGCTGGTGGGAAAATGAATGAAAATTCATTGAAAACATTTTTCCAATTAAATGCAACATTTTTGCTTTTATCAATTTAATGCTCAGCTGGCATCAGTCGTCGATTTTTCTCTCTATTATTAGCCCTCATCTTACTTTGGGTCTCTGTCCTCTTTGTGTGTGTGTGTGTAAGCAGCAAAGGAAACGCTTATTGAAATTGTTTCGAACATTTTACGCCTTCTCCTTCGATTCCTTGCTTTGGCAATACCCTATAACCTTGGGCTAAATGATGGGTAGTCTAAAGATATCAAAGTGATTAGAATTATAAGTCGTTATCCATATGTATGTAGCATCTTTGACATGGTGAGTCGAAGGCAGTTCTAGGATTGAACACTACGCCTCGAGATTTTAGTAGTTCCACGACTCAAAAACGCATTTTTGTTACAAGTCAAACAGTTTTTATCTTTCTCATCTGAATCTTCCTTTCTATTTTAGGTTCTATCAAATGTAATCTATAATTTCATCAATAATTACTAAAGTATCTCACACTCCATCACAAACAGTTAGGAGGGTACAATATTTCTATAAGTGATTAAAAAGCATTAACAATGGATAAGATTACAGAGTCTGAATTAGGTGCAACTGTCTAATATTTTAACTGAGTCATGTATTAGATAACATATACATAGGGTATTCAGAAGTCTTTGACCTAGCATTTTGCTTTTATATATTCCTTTATTTTTTATTGCCAGTTGAACTTTGTCACGTGTCAAGGGGCAGAAGCTGGGAGATGACGCTCGAGATGGAGCAGTAACCGAAGCAATAGCAGCAGCTCATTTAAATTTTAATTTGTATTGGAACTTATCTTCTATTCTTCTATTACTCTCTCTCTCTTTCTTTCTATCGTTTTTTTTTGTGATGCGGCCATAAAAGTTGAAGAGCAGTCAAATAAGGAGAGAAAAAAACTTTTCTGCGGAATTCCCATTATATTTTCAAAAGCTTTTCCATTTGACTTTCTGGCCAGGACTCATGAATGGGCATTTTACTTTACTTTTTTTTTTTGTTTGTTGTCGGTTGAGTTTCGATTACAGAAAATTCAATAATTTTGTTTGGAGGCGAAAGTTGTTGGTGGTTTTTTTTCATGTTCTTTTAGCTTGTGGCAGGATAAAGGATGACTCTTCCTCTGCAGTTTGGGATGTGTGTGTGTCTGAAATCGCTTAAATCTCTTGTGCTAATATGACACAATGGTAGGCATGCCATATACATGCCACGGCGCGGCATGGCACTCCGCACCTGGTCCTGCCTTCAGGTGATAGATCCTGCCTGGGCTCATGTTTTGGTTTTAATCTGCGACAGCATTAACTTTCCCAGCACACACACACACGCTCACACAGACAACAGCTCAACATGAAAATTGCTTCAGTTTAAGCTCCTGCCTCGAGGCCATGACGATGACGATGACGCTGCAGAGTTTCCTCTTTTTCTGTCTCTCTTTCGTCCTGCTCCTGTCCTGCTGCTCCCACTATTGCTGGGGTAATGCCAATTGACAGCAGCTTAGAGTCATCGCGCTTGCCCTTCCTGGCCTGGACAACATTTTATGACCAGTTTTTGGGGTCCGTGGCACATGTTTCTATGACCCGTCTGTGTCTGTGTCTTTATATGTGTATGTGTGTGTTGTGCGTGTGCTAAAACATGTCATCAGGCCATATTGAAGCGAGTTGCCAAGCTTGGGCTACTTCGGCAACAGCAAAAAGTTTGGAAACACCATTATGGTGACAGGGCACATAAATGCTGGACGTGAACGGAAAGCTCCACAGCCCCAGGAACGAATCTCCCTTCCTGCCGCTGCTGCATCTGCATCTTCATTTACCAATCAACTATGCAACACTCTCTATAAAGAATTTGCAATGCTTTGAAGTGGCAAGTGAATCTTATCATATCACATAGACAGAAATAAATCTACAATTCAGCTTTAGGCTATCCTTAAGAAAGAGGTGTTCGTTTTTATGGTAAATTGGTGAACTAATCTAGATAAAGATTACAATTGGAAATTAGAATAATCTAACTAAAGTGTGGACTTGGATTCAAGTGACTAGAATATAAAAAATACTGATTTAGGTTTGCAATAACATATCTCAGTACAATATTTAGACTTAAATCCAGGTTTGCTTTAGTTGAATCCATAAATCTGTTACTCTTTAATAGGTACCAAATAATTGCATGCTAAGTATGAGTCCTTTTACATTAAAAAGGATATGTAATGCAGCTTTATGAACAATTAATAAAGTGTTCGGTGAACTTCAGTTTTCAGTCAGATCCAATAAGGCTAGGATCTAACTGAAAATTACGCATAGGAAACTGTTAAGAAGATGATTTTTTCCTAATAGATTATGGCACACACAGAGTCTAGACGAAATGTTTAGACTCGATTCGATCTAGAAGATATCGAAGATAAACAAAAGTAATGATCTTTTGTATACATTTTTTTCTACACTCTTGCTTCATTTAGTTCGATAGATTTTACTTTATTCTGTTTATAAATATCCATAAATTAAGAATTTATTGCAATCCAACGATTATAAGTAAATAACAAAATTTGTTAAATAGTGTTGGCAATTTGAAGAATCAGAAACAAACTCCATCCCATTCAGTGACTTCATCCATCTACTTTATCTATGGATAACCATTGCTCAGTTTACCAACCCCATTCACCCCAGCTCTTTTTTGTTTTTTTGAAATGCTCTAAAATGGACTTCCATGCTCATTTATTCTACACTTGCTAAACTTTTCGACCAACACTGGCACCTCAATAAAACAATTTAAAAGTCATCGTCCAGTCAGGAAAAGTGCTGCTGGTGCTTCTGGTGCAACTCCTTCCTCGGTTAACCCAAACCAGAGTAAGTTGTCAGTCTCACCATTTATTTTGTTGCACATTATCTGGCAAGGAGTTCGAGCTAGACACATGTGGCTCCAGTCCAGCCATTGGGCCATTGGTGGTCACCTCTCAACGTTCTTGCAGCTTTAGTTTTTCAAGTGCTTTCAGTTCAAGTTTTTTTTTCCAGCAGTTTAAGACAAAAATTGCCTCGTAGCTGGGTGTGGGTGGGTGGATTGTTGGCAGCTGAGGAGCATTCTTTCAGCAAATTGGGCAATCAAAAACTTTTCGTCGGAGCAGGTAAATTGATAGGGAAGAAGACAACCACGTTGGGCGATGGCTGAAAGTAAGACATGAAATGCAAAACTTTTTGGACCAACAATTATGAAGAATGTTTGCCTGGAAACAAGCTGGCGATTTGCGATTTTATTGCCTTGCACATAAATAATGATTACTTAAAGCTATAACAAACTCTCATCCCAAGTAAACCATTGGCGGTAGTCATCAAAATCAAAAATTGCCATGTCAATCAATAATAATAATAAAAGCGAATAAAAAAAACATAAAAAAATATCCACAAAACAAAAAACACAACACAAAAAAAAAAAAAAAAAAGAAAGGAAAATGTACAACAACTGAAATCCAAAATATACATAGATTTTTCATGCAGATAACCAAACAAGGGCAGATTTTATTTATTGTCTGACATATATACGCATATAAATATATATATATACATCAGTATATAGATGCACATATTTATACATATGTACAATTTCCTTTTTTTTATTTTACATTTTTTGAACACTTCTTTAATCGATTTATGAATTGTTGAGCATGTCCAGGACTGAACTCGTATATGGAATTCACGGAATGGATGTCAAACAATGAACCAATTTCATTTAAATCGCATAAATTCAAATAAATAACAAGGGCGTGGTCCAGGGGGGACCCACTGTGCGGGCGGTGGCCATTCAAGAGATGCCAGAATCGAGATTTAATAAAATGGCACACAAAACCCAGAGATAACTGAAAACTTAAGCCCCAACGACTTTGGCATACCCTTGTAAGTTGACTTTTTAACTGAGAATACACAAAGTTCTTTTTTGGATTGAATATAATTTATAATTTTAGGAATCAATCGCAATTATTCCTAAGATCAAGCTTGGCAACCATTTTTTAAGAGACACGACAATTTTTCAGATGCCAGCCCAAACCTATTTCCATAAGGTTAAAACAATTGAAGAATAAAGTTGCTAATAAGTTTTAAACAGCATCAAAACAATTAACAGAAAGGTCTAATACTATTACTTTTAAGTCCCTATCATCACTCTGAAAACTGTAGGATTTTAAGATAGATCTAATAAATAGTACATACATATAAATGGTAATGTAAATTTAATTTTGAGTTAAAAAACTTTTAGTCCTTTTCAAAGGCAGATCGTTTAGTGCAACTTCTACTCCATAACCATTAACTTATGGGAGAACAAGTTAAGTGTAGATCAGAATTATACATCTAAAGTCTCTCATTTTTCTATGCTTGGACGTAACCCTAGAAAAAGTGAATGCAATTCTTTTTGATGCAAGAGTAGTGAACGGCAGTCAGAGAGACAAACATAAAAATCAATAAACAATAAAGTTGATTTATGCATCAAAGTGTCAATTGGCAGCAGCTACCGCTCAAAGCAAGCGAATCTACTCCCCCTTTCTGACCAACCAACAATCGACATCTCCTCTATCGTCGCTCAAGCTGCTGTACACTCTCTTGAATCTTTAGTTGGGCCTCCGTGGCGTATGCGTAATTGCATTTCAGAGGCAAACTGCCAGCGAAACATTTATTCGTCCGCAATATATGATTGAAAAATATGCTTTTGATTTTGATTTCGATTTTTATTATCAACTATTGCAGTTGATGTCGTTCGGTCGCTTGGTCGCTTGGTCTGGCGGTCAGTCTTTCACTCTGTTTTGGCTCTATCCCGATTCTCAACCATTTGGCGATTCCACAATTCATCTGTCAACCAAAATCAATTTTGCGGCTTCAGCCATTTATCTTTGTTAGCGACTGTCGACAGCTAAAGCTACATCTACCGCTACTGATGCCGCTGACGTTGCCAGAGCCAATGTTGCAGTTGCGTCCATTGATTTGGTTGTGGAGCAGCAGCAGCAGCTAATTGAGCATAAAACAGTATTCAACATTTGACGCTGATTGAAATTCAATTATGTATTGGGTGGATTTTCATAGAAAATGAATTGAAATTTTGTTCGTTATTATTCGAAAGTTCTGATCGACAGTATCTGATTAGCAAGTAATAAATACGTATGTATTTAGCATATTTGACGAAGCAACAAACATGGACATTTTTTGTTTATCTAGTGTGCCACATGTAATCAGCTCAAGTGAGATTATCTGATGTTTTCTTATGTCTTGCAAGCTGGCAACTTCAACTCGCAACTGTTAAAACTTCAACTTCAACTCCCACTTTTAGTCAATAGAAGGGGACAGCAGAAAACTGCAATTCATCAACTTAAATCAGAGGAGACACAACATACAGAGCAACCGACTGGGTGATCCTCGTCTCCTGCCCAGCTCCTACAGGTCTTGGTTGCCCACCCACTGAGGCAGCTGCTGGCAGAGGGCGGCTCAGCTCAACGAGGTGATTTGCATGCAAAGTCAAGGAGTGAGGCGGATTAGACCCAGTCGGCCGACTGATTGCACCCACATAGAGATGGTTGAGTGAGTGACTTGGAGTGCGTGTCACGACAAAAATAATAAATATTTTATTTTTCCTTAATCGCCTCCCCTTGTCTCTTTCTCCGTTTAACAGCTGCATGAAGTTAAATTTGGTTATCCGAAAAGAACATTCCTTTTCCATTCCAATATACAACATTTCGTTCAACCAATTCAATACTCCAACTCTCTGGTCTGTGTGTGTGTGTTTGGTCCTCCTTCACATTGGCATCCACGCGTTACGCAAATTGAATTCGCTGGCTGAAAATTTATGCAACATCGCGTCCATTGGCCTGGCTTGGGCTCTGCATGTGAAGGTGCATGGAGTGGAGGATGCAAAGAAAGGGAACCGATATCGACAGCAGTGCAACTTGCATGTAAAACTGGTCAGAGATGGTGAAATTTATGCTTTGTTTTCGGTAAAGGTTTTTTGTTCTGTTTCTGCACCCAAAAAGAAGAACATGCAACATCAATTCTTGTTAACTTTTCATGCACGGACCGAACCCAAAACGAATTGTTGGATAAAGAGTAAACCATGTTTTCTTTAACATTTATTTAAACTTCTGTAGCGACAATTTATATTGTATCCAGTACGATCTTCACTTTCATTATCAGCGTACAGAAGTGTAGAAATAGAAGTAACCCACAGCAGCAGCCAAAACTATAATAATAAATAAAACAACCAGGGCACAATTCATATTACATGTTGGTACAAAGGTTATTGACATCCTTGTTGACCTCCTGGGGGGTCGCTCATCTGGCACTACGACATCTTTTGGGCTCGAGGGGGTCGCTTCCATAAATTGCTAATCAACTTTTATAAGAGAAAATATTATTGAAAATTTAGTATATCATTTCATAGACTACTAAATTCATTCTACTATATAACAAAGTTGATTAAAAATCATTAATAATATCGATAGACATCAAAGTATGACCGACTATTTTTCCACAGTGCAGCTTCTGGTCACACTTTATCAAATTTTCTCGTGGTGCACACGTCTGTGACGTTGACGTGAAGAGAAGTTAAAAATTGAGAAACGAATAATCTTTTAATTTGTGAAAAGTAAAAAACCTATAAAATGGCAGATATCAACGATTCCAATGGAAACGATGACAACGATGACCAGATTTCTGAGCCAGAGCAGCTGCGTAAACTGTTTATTGGTGGTTTGCACTACCGCACCACTAATGAGGGCCTAAAAGCACATTTTGAGCAATGGGGCAACATTGTCGATGTGGTGGTCATGAAGGACCCGAAAACCAAGCGTTCACGCGGCTTCGGTTTCATCACCTATTCCCATTCGTATATGATTGACAATGCCCAGAATGCTCGACCCCATAAGATCGATGGACGTACTGTGGAACCGAAACGGGCTGTTCCAAAACAGGAGATCGATGCTCCGAATGCGGGAGCAACGGTCAAGAAACTGTTTGTTGGGGGCCTTCGCGACGATCATGACGAGGAGTGCCTACGTGAATACTTCAAGGACTTTGGTCAGATTGTCGGCGTACACATCGTGTTGGACAGGGAGACGGGAAAGAAGCGCGGCTTTGGCTTCATCGAGTTTGATGACTATGATCCCGTTGATAAAATCGTTCTGCAAAAGAGTCATACCATCAAGAACAAGACTCTGGATGTTAAGAAGGCCATAGCCAAACAGGATATGGATCGCCAGGATGCTGGCGGACGCGGTCCTGGCGGAAGGGGCGGTCGTGGCGGAGATCGGGTTGGCCAGGGTGGCGGTTGGGGTAACAATCGTCGGAATGGCGGCGGCAACTGGGGCGGCTTCAGCAACAACGGCAATTTTGGCGGCAATCAAGGCGAAGGCGGTTCCGGTGGTTCGAATCAGGAGGGCGGTTTTTGGAATGATGAATTTGGTAATAATTACCAACAAAGCTATGGCGGTGGACCGCAGAGAAGCAACAGCTTTGGCCACAGCCGACCTGCTCCCTACAGCCAGGGTGGTGGTGGAGGCGGTGGATTCAATTAGGGAGTTAATCAAGGAGGTGGCAACAACGGTGGCCAAAGCTTTTCTGGCATCAACTACAACTCTGGCGGTGGTAGTGGTGGCCAATGCGGTGGCAACATGGGTGGCGGTGCCGGCAATAGGCGTTACTAGGAAAAGGTAAAACTCATACAGACAGATTCAAAAAATACCGCAGTTAAATCAGGATGCTTTTCTCCTCGATATGCAAAACCTATATACTAAATTGCAAACAAAATGAAACAACTTGCCCTGTCTCTGGTAAAAAAACCATTGTTTTACAAAACAAAACAAAAAAACCAACCAAAATTCACATTTTTTTTCAAAAAAGCTTTGATAATTGAGTTAAATTATCAATCAAATTAGCGATATGCCTGGCAACATCCACACACACACAAACTCGAAGATAACGTGGGTAACATCGGGAAGCAAAGGGCAGTGCACCTAAAACTTTACAAATGTAGTTATTTTTGGTGGTTCAATCGGTCCACCAGCCAGTTCTATTTTCCATTCATCAATTAAATAATTCTCATAGCTCCAAAAAAAAAAGAGAGAAGACCGAAGCAAAATATGAAAGACAATTTCACTAAACGTATTTAAGAAATAACAATAGCAACAATATTTTATATACTTAACTATGTTCTTTATTTGTGTAAAAACAAAGAAATCTTTTTATTATATTATTTAAAATTGTAAGCTCGTTTGCAATGCTTTGGGAATGATTTAATTCGCACAATTTCTTGTATGAAATAGATTTAGTTTTAGATTCGATGTAGACATTTTGTTTTCGCAAAGTTTCCTCAGACTAACCTAAAGAATGTGGGTTAGATTTTAATATTAAAGAACACATTCTGCTTTACATGGAATTAGCGTTTGCTGTTTTCCGATTTACCAAGAAAAAACAAACGAAGAATCAATACTATCGGTTGGTAGTCAAAAAATGAAACAACTTTCATAATTGTTGTTTGCGATTTTTTAAAGAAAAATCGATTGTTTGGAAGTATATACATTTCCCACGATCCTTTTAAATTGATTTCACCTCTTTGGGGAGGGTGCATCAACATTTTCACCAACCAAAAAACAAATCCCTAAATTGCATAACATATCGCCTAGCAACGAGCTCCATTTATCAAAACCCAAATGAAAGAGTTGGCCACCAGCTGGAACCCCAAAGAGGGGGGATAGGTGGAAAATGTAAAAGGAAATAAAAACAAAGAGTGCCCAGGTAAAGTGAATTCCCGTAGAGCGTTTAATCAAAATTTACCGGCGAACGCGTTCGCTGACAATGAGAAATTGCAACAAATTCGCGCTACACAAACATTCACCATGAACCAAAGGCAAACAAAGTTGAAACGAAAAGAGAGGTGCATCGCAATGGAGGATGGGTAAAGTGGCTACTCGATAGTGTAGTAAAAACAAAAGAAATGCAAAATACAACGATCCCTGTCGATTGGCCGTAAAAGTATTTTTGTTTTTATCCCCCTTTTTGTTGGGGTTTTTTTTACTTTTTTATTTTTTTGGTTGGACCTTCCCGCTGCTTTCTGTTTGCATCTCGATTTCCATGCCGCTGATTCTGCTGGATATCTGACTTTGGCCTTTTTGCGTTTTGCTTGACGGATATGAAAAATGATGCCGCAACGAAAAATTTTTGTTATTTTTTACAACCAAAAGCGCTCAAAGGCCTAAACCCAGATGCCGAGCCCCAGTCAGAGAGTGAGAGCCGTGGGTATTCTCTATATCTTTAGCAAGTGAAGTGCTGCAGCAACTGGAAATTGATTGATAGGCCAAGCTATGGGAATTGTGGGCGTTATGTGGTGGCTCCTCTTTTGAGAGAGAATTGATCGGTGGGTCGGTAGTCGGCAGTCGTGCCGTAGCCAATCTAACTAAACGGTAGCAAATGGGCCCACTATGGGAGTGTGTGGAGGCGTTTACTGTGAGCAGTAGCCTTTAGTCATTTTGTTACGAATAGCTCGGAATATTGATCACGGCAGCCACAACAACTGCATCAGGTGGGCAGAGACCGAGATAAAAATAAAAGAGATCGTTGGAAACATATGCGAAAGTTGCAACATAAGGAAAACAAAAACTTAGAAAACTATTTCTATGTCTAAGAAAACTATAAAATTCACAAAACTCAAAAAAATATTACAGGCGAGTGAGACTCTGACAGTTGTTTTGTTTTAGTATTACACTGATTTAATGCTTCCCACAATCCACATTTATTTTTATAGTCGTACACTCCAGAAAAAAGAGCTACAAAGTCATATTGCTCCATTGAAAAATTTTTAAAAGAAAGAAACAGATTTTTGAATAAAAATCCTTGTAATTTCCAAATGGTTTAAAGACGAAAAGAGAGATTAAATATTCATAGTCAGGTGATCTTGGTGATCAAGTGCTCCAATTGCTGTATTTAATTTTTTATCATTTCTATGGTTAATTTTTGCAAGTGTATAAGCCATGAAACGAACCTTTCATTATGATCCCTTTTTTTCTGTGGGTCTTAACTGTGTGGCCTAATAACCAAATACATATATTCGCATTCGCTAGTATCTATATTCGATGCCCAAATAGTTCAAATTGATTAGCCAAATGCCCCCAAGCCCCCATGAAGATAAATAAGCCGCTGTAAAAATAAAGTGGAAAGGCCAGCAATGGCAACAACAACGGACAATAACTAACGTCATGTAGAGAGCTAAACTGAGTCACACACACATATGGAGAGGAAACGAAAAATTGAAAATATGCCAAGTAAAATAAACAGTTATTGAGTTGACTTTTTGACACTTCCCGCTGCGATAAAAACCAAAATGGAAATGGATACAACACCTGGGGTAAGCACACACACACACATTGGCATTGGCATCTGGATCACAATAGCAATTGGTTTTTGTTTTTGTTTTTGGCTATGGTCTATTAATTAAATTAAATTTCAATATAAATTCAAATGGCCAAAGCGTGCGGCATTTACGAATTCTAATTGGGGGCCGAGTGCGAGTCAATTATGTTGGGGTACCCTGGGTAAATAGGAAAAACAGTTACAGGTCACCCACTCCCCTACCCTTGCGCGTTTTCCAGTTGCCCACCCATTGTGAGAGACCCCCATAAGTCAGAGCTAATTGTTTATTTATGGAAAGCCATGATGCCAGTTGGGGGAGCTCCTTTTGCCAACTCCTTTAACGCCTATTCTCAAATTTCATTAATCACGCAAATGTTTATCGCTCAGTTGCCAGTTGCCAAGCGAGCCACACACACAAGCTGTGTGCAGTGCAATAGGAATTCTATGTTTTGTGTAGTGACCAGCAGTAACACTAAAAGCAACCAGCAAACAGCTCACCAGGAACAGGAATAGAACATGAACAGGAGTCGTGGTCATAATTTGTCTGCAAACTAACGAGGAATGGGCGTTGAATGCTCGCTGTGGCATGACTAAAATCATCATTATGACCAGGTCCAACTTAGTTCCCTCAGGCCCATCGACCTTCTCACTCTGATTATGCTTTTACGTTCCTGTTGCAGTGCTTCAATTCTGTGTGAAAGGCCAGCAAAGTAATTTGAGGGACTCTGCGTGTGTGTGTGTGTGAGTGGGTAACAAGGTCTCATCATTGGAGCAACACGATTTCAATGAAGCGTTCAGCCAACGTCGGAGTAAGGTGATTCATGATATACAGCTATATTGTGCACAAAAAGTGGAGAAATGAAGTAGATATCCTCTAAAGATATCATTATTTTTTTTGCAATTAATCGACGTCTTTTAATCATAGGGAACTTTGATTGTTCTTACAGATTTGAATCTATGTACATATTGATTAAAGGTATTAAACGAATTCTATATAAAATAATCACCTGAATATAAAGCAAAGAAAAGATCGTAAACGGTTAATTATTATCGATAAACCAATTTAAACCTATTCTAAATGATATCAAGCGTAATCATTGTATTTATTTAATCCATGTCGTCGCCTTGAAATTGTCTGATAAGTTCGAAGTGAAGTTTTAATTAGATTTAAATGTTTGCTTTAAAATTATTAACTAAGGTAAACAAGTTTGCACTAGCCACTTTATCGATATTCATCAACTGGTAAATTCATTTTAAACGTGTCTTCAATAAATTTCGAATAGCACTAATTCAAAGCCCTTTTAACTGTTCATTAATTGATTTTTTAAAGTTGGTCTTGAAAACTAATAGCCCACGACTGAAGTTACAGTTAAAATAAAGCCAAGTCGTAGACTTTTCCAATTTTTCGAGATTTATAACCACGTAGAATCATTTGTAACATACTTTCAATGCATATTGAATACCCCTACTTTAAAGCACCTTAAACTACTCGTTGAGAGACTTACAGGGAATGAATTGAAACACTCTTAAGGTGAATTACTCTACAACTATTGCCGATCCCCTGCTCCCTTGGCAATCTCACAGGTCACTGCTGGGGCAAGCAATGCTTCTGTCTAATTTAGATATCAGTGAAAGGTCTTATCAGCTTCATATTAAAATAAATGCCCCCACGACACTCGTAACTTATGTCATTTTAGGCGTCAGAATGTCTCCGCTCTCCCCCCAATATGAGGTGGATAGGCAATGAAAAGTCATGAAGGAGCCGAGCAGACACCATGGCAGACGCTTGGCCTATTAGCAAGGCAAATTTTTTTCCGCCCAACTGGCGAAATGTCGCCTGGACCTGGTCCATGGAAAAAATTGTAACTAACAAAAAGTTAGACAGAGGATGCTCTTGGGCAAGTGTGTGCAATACAATCTTGAAACTTGAATAACGGAAATAAAAATTATGAGCACGAATATTTTAACGTTGTTTGACCTCATTTGCATAAGAAAACCGTTAGGCGAGTGGCATAGTGCCCACAAGATTGAAACTCTGTGAGGGAAGGAGGGGTTCTCCTCTAGGGCAAGTCTCTGTATTTGGCCTCGAACGAAGGGCACGCGTTTAGTATAGAACTTCTCCTCAACCTCCTCCTCCTTCGTAGCTTTTACTTGCCATCTTGCTTTACCCTGTGCAGTTTATTTGTTGTTTGGGCATTGTAATTGATAAGTTAATTTACATTTTTATTGAATGGCCAAAGCAATTGTTGAAGGTGTCGTTGTTGCTGTTGTGCTCTTTGTCACGACAAGGTCATAGATGTGGGTAAGGGACTGGGAGTTGGAGAGTTTTGCATATTTTTAGCACATAAATTTACCTGAAAATCGACAAAAATGTTTTACATCAGCAAAGAGAAGGCTTAAAGTATCTCCCTACAATTGAAAACAGTAAAATGCTTCTCTTTGTACCATAAAAAGACAGAGAGAGAAAACTTTAATCAGTCTTAAACAGATTTCACTTTAATTCATCACTTGATTCACTCAAAAGATAAACAAGACTGAAACCTGATTAAAACTACAAATTACAGTACTTGCTGGTTGAATATCAGCCATCAGCAAGAGCCGCAACAACAACAACAACCGGCTATAATAATAATTGAACTTCAATTAATCACAGGGAGGCATCAACGCGGCCCTTTACCAAGCCCGTCATCGCTTAATACTTTCGAGACCACTAAGAGACTTTTGTTTTGACATGCTTGTCCCTTTTCTCCTTTCTTTTTTTTTTTTTGTTGCCGCTGTTATTGAATGGCGTATCCAATGTCTGGGAGTCCAGCCAGATGTCATTATGGGTCTTAAGGCTCTTTAATCAAAAACACTTTAAAATTACACTGCAGTGGCAAATTTTCGGGGAAAAAAAGCTAACTGGCTTTATGAATGAAATCTAAACAACAAGAATTGCATAGTTTTTGGAACTTTTGCAGTCTCTGCAAAACAGATGGAATGGAGCTTATAAATATGTACATACATATGTAAGTAACTTCTTATCGGTAATGAAATTACTAACAAAGAAAGTAAAAATAAAACCTCCAAAAGTAACGAGCTAGCCATTTCTTTTTGACAATATTTTCTCTTTCCAATGAAGGCAAGGACATATGTATGTGAATCTGACAAAAAAAAATTGTTAGAAACTTTAGTCCTCAGCAAAGTTCAATTAGCTGCTGTCATAGGTATCAACAACTCAACTGTCTCTGAGTCGGAAGCTTCAAAGAAACAATAAAGCCATATGTTGGCCCTAAAAGAGCTTCAATCAGATAACGTCATCCCAAGAGAGCCAGAAAGTGTGAAGGCGAAGAAACTTGCACTTATCCAAACACAAGAAAGCAGTTCAAGGTTATCCTTGGACAATCTCGACAGGGGGGCACCAGGTGGATCTGATGCATCAATTGAGTGGCAAATCGGGGGCTGTCTGTTGTTGGCTGGCTGGGAGTTGTAGCAGATCTCATTCCTAAGGCCCTTAATACGACAATTTATATGGAATAACACATTAAAGTCCATCAAAATATTACAAATCTAGACCATCATGCGATCAAAAGCAACCCGCTCTGTTCTCTATCAACTTCAATAAACAAATTTCTCAACTTAAGGAGCTCAGGTGACCCTCACAATGATGATGTTGAAAACAAATAAATGCTAAAATAAATGTTGCCCTTTTTTGCGGAAAGAAAAGAATTCATATGTTGAAATTCATCGAGATTGACATTATTGATGGGTTTCAAGTGTTTTTCTTGTTTTGGACTTGAATTTGTTTTGTTTTCTTTATGTTTTCACGTTTTTAAATTGCCCCATTGGGTCTGTCTTTGACTTTTGTTGGATTGTTAGCAACCGATTGCCAACTTAATTGCTTCGTTGTGGGTCTGGTCTCTCTCTCTCTCTCTTTCTTTTTCTCTGATTGTCGTTTTTGTTTTACCTGGAGCCACAACTGAGCCTATCACTGGTGGTGGCCTGTGTGGAGGGAGAGGTCTGTCAGCAAAGGCCCTAGGTGGTCCATAACGAGCTAATGAAATGCGAATTCAACAAAAATGTGGCCAACCGAGAAGACGAGAACGGACTGAAAACTGTCAAAATCCAACGAAAGCACTTGTTAAAGCGGCAAAAATACAAAAAATAAAATAACAAAATAAAAAAGGAAAAATATATATGTACATACATATGTATGTATGTATAAACGTCATGCAAATTGTATGGTAATTGCTGTCGTCTCGTTGAGCCTCTTGTCAAAAAGGAGTTGAAGTGTTTTGTAAATGCCAGCAAAATTCAATTACAACGAGCATTTTGTACATATGAATACATGGATGATTCAACTTACATATGAATTTCACTTTACCCTGTCAAAAATATGGAAAATGTCTATAAGGAAGATTTAATTGATAGTGATTTCATTGCAAATTTTACATACATGATTTCTGTAAATGGGGTGTATACTAAATAATATAGTTAGTTAAATTTTTTTTTACGTAATAAGCTTTAGATATTTTATGTTTCGACCACAAAAGATTAACGAGGATAGTAATAAAGAGTTATTTTTCCAAAAAGGTTGGATTTGAACATATGTATTTGTATAATTTCATAAAAAATGATAGAGATAGTTATAGTTTATTGCATGATACCATAGTAAGAAAAGACTGTAATATTTTTGTTTAGATGAGTCTTGAATTAATATTTCAAATCATCAGAACTGTAGTATTCAGGTGTGTGAGAGAAATCGATAACAGCCAAATGTGGGGTAACAGAAACAACGTGTGCCACTTTTAAAATCTCCCAGCTTTTCCTCAAACATTTGGACAACATTGCAGTTGTTGTGACATTGATATAAAAGAAAACATTGCTAAAATAAACTTAGATAATTTCTGCAAATCTGCATTAAAGCATTGAAAAAAAATAAACACAGGGATCTTTTGCCCAACACAACCATACATGAAACTGCCAACCTGCTAGAAATGAAAAAAATCACAGTTTTTGGCTTTAAAAAAACGTACCAAGTTGGCAGTTACAATTTTCAGTTGACGTAATAGGGTTGTCAACACTGCAAAAATATTTTTGGAGCTCTTAGAAACAAGTTCATTTCAACTAACGTTTATCATACCAGTTGATATTTCTAGCAGTAACAGCGAAGGGTGACCAAAATTGAAATCACCGTGATCTTCATTTGGTAGATTTGAAAAACAATCTGCCTCAAAATCTCTAGAGCTTATATAAGTTTATATATGTATATAAGATTTAAGCAGTTATCGATAACGGACAAGTCTGACGGTAAAAATATAATCGGAAACAAACCTATCCAACCCTTGTAAATTACTTTGACTATTACGTTTCTGAACTAGTGCAAATGAAGCAAGAGAAGATTGCAAAAGCAATCCTTGACATTTGAGAACGACTGTTGAACCTACGATGAAGTTTACCTGTTAACTTGCTTTAAATCAAAATTAGTGTTGATTGATGAACATTGAGAGCAAGTCGTCCTACTGCGAGATAAAATCACAAATCAGGTAAGTTAAACCGCAAATCTCCCTTGGAGATATGCTAATTAAGGCATTGCTTACAACCTGATTATGTCGCCAGCGAATCGTGGAGTGTCACGTCGTGTTCCATCGCAGCGATTAATTAATGAAAGTAACTTTTATATACAAATGTGCCTAGGACTTCTGGTGTTTGGCTGAAAACTGGTTGCATCTATTTTTAGAAAAAGACCGAAGCAGGTGCAACTAAGGTGAGTGCAAGTTTTGTATTGCAAATCTATGCATAGAATGGAACCATGGGCGTTGGTGGCTTTGCTTGGATACCCTTGGACTGTCAATATCGTTTACGACTAGACAATGTCATCATCAGTGAAGTGGAGTTGGGTTGGCTCTCTGGTGACCACACACATTCTCACAATTTAAGAAGAAACAGCAACAACAACAACATCTTGTCCATGTCACTCACCTGGCGTTGGTTGACACTTTTTCGCGTCCACACGCCTGTTAATCTGCTCATGCATATCATCATCATGATTCCAAGCTAGCTACCTCGAGGTCACAATGACTTGACACTTTGCAAACAAACTTTGAGAAGACCCTTGACAAAAAAAAAAAAAAAGAAGAAAAAAACTACCAAGTAGCCCTCAAAATATCGTTTACATAACGCTTTCTGTTCGGCTTGTTTCTCAAGTGTTTAACTGGATTATGTTTTCTTTTACAGATCATTTGATTGAGGCGATTCTTCAGCATGCCTAGTCCCGAAACAAAATCTGATAACAACACAAAGATTAGGTAATAGATTTCGAATGATACTTCTCTTTTTACATTTCTGTGATTCTCGAATTAAATTTTCATTATTTTGCATCCAGTTCTCATCCATCAAAAACCATTATTGGAGTTGTGTGTAAAAATGGCATTGTCTTGGCTCTCAATGAATTCCAGCATAGTTTTTTTTGCCTGGGCCATGATATTTAGTAAGTAAAAATTATTTCTATTGGAATTGAATCTGTTGTATAACAGTTGTAACCTTAGATCTGATATACTTTTATAACAGATTATTCGATTGTTATAAAAAGCTATAGGGTTGAATTGTTCCTCAGTTCTCCACACAAACTATTAGCATCCCAAAAATTAATATAGATTAGGAATAAATTGATTTGAAAGAAACTTTAGATAGACTTGACATCCCTTTCCTAAAAGTACAAATTTCATATCCAAAAACAACCTTTTTCAGGGGTTCGTTAAGTGCAACTCGATTTCAAAATAATGAAATTTTATTTGAATAATTTAATAAATATTAAGTATTATTTCCTGTACCTTACGCTCTAGCTTCTGTTCTGAAAATCAGCCCAAACATCGTGATGCTGTGATGGCTATCTGTAAGAAACTAAAAGAATACAGCCTAAACAAAAACACTAACAATAAGATGACTGTGGAAGCGGTAATTAGCGAGATGCTGAAGAAGGACTACGAGCAACTAAACAAAAAACAACTAATGGTAGCCAGTCTGGATTCAAAGGGTCTAAATATGTATGCCTTTTATCCGCTTTGTGGCTGCTCCAGTGTCAAATTTATTGCAATGGGTGAGAGATCTAAAATAATGAAGAAGTACTTGAAGAAAAATTGGAAGGATGATTTGGATTTCAAACTTGGCGAGAAGTTGGCCCGCAATGCTTTTAATTTGGCCCGTAAGGACGAAACATCGGATGATTCTAAAATGGAAATTAGTATAATATACATACATGAAGATAAGAAATGATGACGATGAGTTTTATGAATGTTTTTAACATTAATAAATTGATTTGATGAAACGTAAAAAAAGGCTAAAACGTGTGTACACATTTCTGTTGGGCCCTGTAATAATTAGTCACATTTCTCAGCACATTTTTCTGCCGAGTTGACTATCTAAAAGCCAGAGGGTCCTGGCCTATGTAAGCACAGAAATGATTTATATGCCTTAAGGTAGAGTATAATTAATAATGATTAAAAGCTGGCGCCCATCAGCAACAACAACAACTTTTGGTCATCGCTTTTTCCAGCGAAAATATTAAGAACGAAAAGTATACCTATCAGCCCAAGATCCAGATCAGAAATCCACTGGAAATTGCTGGCGCCCTCAAGGCATCAAGAGATATCCAGCTGTGCGGATTAACTTGAATTTATATATATGTATAGTAAGGTTGCATTTGAATAATTTCATATTCGAGTTGATGTTGGTGGGGGAATTTTGTGCGTGACCAGGTTTCATTTTCATTAGCCTTGTTTTGGCCTCTCGTTGCCGGTTTCAGTCGTGTGTTCATGTGTGTGGTCCAATTCCATTGACAGCTATCCTCCTGGGTGGCATTTAGGCTGTCTTCTCTTGATTTTCACTCTCAGTTCAAAGGATGAAGTATGAAAGAAGATAAATGTATATCTGAGACTTGCTAATTGATTTCTACTTGAGTAACTGCCCTAGCTAAAAACAGGAGGAGTTCTACCCCTTATACTCTATGATAACAAAGGCTTATGAATTTCGTTCCGCATTTTATATCGTATTTTATATCATATCGCGGTTATTTTTTGACGTATTGCAAGAGCTACATTACTTCTTTAAAGCTTTAACTAATTGAGAATTATATTTGAATGAAACGAGAAATGGATTGGCCAATATGAACAATAACAAAATAGGGAAACCCAAATTTCTATGTGATTCAAATAACATTTTGATTAATTCTGTTTGCATATTTTAAATAGAAATTAATCTCACAATAATTTTGGAAATTATTAAATTATTTTTTAGTGAATTTGTACGCCTGTGTTAGTGTTTCGAGAATTTTAGAAACTTAAAGGGCCATTAAAATAAATAACCATTTATTAACAATTTTTTATTGCAGTGTCATAATGGTAATTAAATTAATGACTTAGTTTTTTCTGCAATTCGTTCATGGGAGCAGGTAGGAGAGAATACTCATAATGATGGCAAGTTGCCCTGCGAGTCGATTGCGACTCTTTTATTTCGTTTCTGGCCCAGTTTTTGGTTAACAACTTTCCATACTTGAAACTCAGTTCATCTTATTCACACTTATCTTGCTCTATCTTATCGTCACTTGTTGCACAGACTCGGTGTGAGAGCGAGTGAATGTACTATAATATATCAATTCAATATTTGTGTAAACTCAGCCACACAAATAAGCAAATATTTATCAGGCATCTCCCAGGCCTCTCCCCCACTTCGCTCCTTTAACATTTTTGGGTGGAGTAAAAATAAAATGTCAATGCCATGGAACGACGTTAACAGCACGAGACATGAGACACGAAAATCGAAAATCAAATATTCGCCATAAATAAAATGTGGCAAGTTCCGAGAACGGGAGGCATCTTTTCAATAATATTTCGCTTTCAATTTCTTACACCTCTCCGCAGGCAAACAAAAATGGTGGCGAGGTAGGTGAAGGACAACTGAATACGAAATCGGTTTGCCTGTTTGCTTGATATCTTATTCTTTACCTCCTTCACTTCCCATCTCGTCACCTCTCCACCAATGCAATGGAGAGAAACAGAAATTGTGGCACCTCCTTTTGGCGGCTCTCGAGGTAGAAATATATTTATGTGCATGCAACTTGCAGGTGTGACAACATGAAAATTTATCTGCGGCAGTGTTGCAGCTTCATCTTCTCCAGTACTCATGCACCACCGCTCAGCCCGTGCATCACCCTCGACTAGCTTCTTTTGCTCTTTGGTAAAATATATGAGAGTGGCAAACATTTCGCGAAGGTCTTTGCCGTCTACCAAGTGGATTTATATGCGAACCAGGGCAGGGATTGTATCCTTAATGCGACGTTAACTTTTGCAAATCTGTTTGCTGAAAGCACATATGATGGCAACTATTCAGGTATATATAGTAATATATGTACATCTTGGGGCATTCTATATAGAGTTCACCTGTTGCCGAACAACACAACAAGATTAACTGTGCGAACATTGCAATACAATCGGAGTAATGTATGATGAACTTGCCCTTGAAGGATAGAAAACATATCTCTTACCTTAAAAATTATCCTATTGGCATGTTAGATAAGAAGTTTCAAACAGAGACGACTAAATACAATACATACATATCTATAATCTCTAACTAGACTATATATACATAAGTACATTATTTATTCTTCACATTGAAACTCGCCTTTGTTAGGGTATAAAAACTTTACTTGAAATGAACTTTCCTTTAGAGTTAACTGACATAATTTGCCATAGCGTGAAATTTTTAAAATTCTTTCAACAGACATACAAAAACCCATAAACCTTAACGCCTACTTTACCCCCCTTTGGGCAATTTGTTAATATTTCTTTCGGTTGTCCACATCTTTTTTTGTTGTTGTTGATGTTTTCTGTGCATAATTATTTATTGTTGCTGCCTTGCTAACTTTAATGAAATTGGACATGCAACATAAAGTAATTTATTTTTAATTAATTTATAAATGCAGCGACATCAAAAATGACAGAGGAGTCGCCGTCGCCGTCGACGCCGCAGTCGCAGTCAACCGAATGTTGGCTCGTTTCGTTCGCTTATCCCTTATACCAGTGTATTCAGAATTAAGCCTCAATCATTTGCATTTTTTGTTGTGTTTTTTAAACTCGTAGATTTCATTTTTTTACATAATTTTCATCTTTCATTCTCTTTCTCTCTCTATTTGGTTTGCCGCTGTGTATGCAACAAGCGGCACGAAGTGTCGTTGACAGCCATGTCATCAGCACTTTGAGCTGCTGCAGTAGCATCAGCAGCCATGCCACGCCCCGCCATTGCAAAAAGGCGGCAGCAATTTCATTAAAATTTACTGCACGTTGCAATAAAACAGGAAAAAAAACATACACACACACACGAAAATATATATACAGAGCGAAAATCGGTAAAAAATTGTTGCGGTCAATTAACGTCAACAACGAAGCTGGTAACCCTGCGGCAATACGGCAAAATTCCCTGCCCCTGCCCCTTCATCAGGCACCCCCAAAAAACCATCCAATTCCTTTGCTCATTAACAGCCAACCATGCTGACTCCATGGTTTTGTTTATTGTAGCTGCCGTGAATAAATAAATAAATAAAATTTCATTGACATATGCTTAAATAAATAATAGAGCATATTTTAAATTATTGCCCCTCTGGCAAAATATTGGATAGAGCGAGAGTGGGGAAGGGGGACAGATGAGAATCGTAAACTTACCATATCCTTTTTGGCATTGTTGTGTGGCGTGAATTATGATCCAGACACTGGCCACAAGACCACATCGAAGCCATTGGCCATGGCCATCATCGCCATCAGTTGGCCATCGGCGCCCAACATTGCCGTCGCAGTCATCGCTCTGCCCCATAATAAACTGCTCTGAGGCTATGTGAATAATTTTTTAATTTTGCCTTAACAATGCGCGCCCAGAAGCTGAAAAATGATTAAAAAATTATATACAAAAATAAATGAAAATAAATTTTATCTTTTATGGCAGTTGCTAAATGAACGTTCTGATAACGTTCAAGACGATAGCTTTTGAAATTTTCATTCATTCTCTTGAACTATTTTTCAAAATTTAAATCTGTAATTGTTGTGAAAATGATTTAATCGGTCGGTTTCATTATAAACTTAGGGAGAAATAATTTCTAAGCATTTTCTGATCAAATTACATAAAATGGACATGCCATAAAAATCAGTTAACCGTTTAAATTAATTGAAAACTATTTTTTAAATTTTCGTTCAATAATTTCAATATTTCAAGCCAGACATGAAATTTGATAACCAATTTTCTGTTAGTCCTGATGATTAGACTCAAAGAAGCAACTAGAACAAAGGTACTTAAATCTGTCCTCTATTTGAAGTTTCTAAATTTTTATTTCTTTAATTTAGTTTGTTCAAATTTTGTTGGCAATGCACTTTCAGCGCCTTGAGATGCTTTCCACTTAAGATACAATACTAATTTCATTTTTGGCTAATTTTCGCCTTCTCTCTTGCTCACTTTTCTTCACTCTCTCTCTCCCACCGTTCCCCTTACCGTCTATCTGTCTAATTTTCTTGTTTGGTGCTTTTGTTGGAACAACTTTTTTTTTTTTTTTTGGCCAGCTTTTAATTCTAATTTTCATGCTAGGGCAATTTTGACGCTGCTGCTAATTTGCTTTCAACTTTCAAGTTGAAATTTTCTAGGGAATTACTAGAAACTTCAACGGCAACGCCAACGCAGAAGCCAACACCAACTAAAACTCCAACTTGGAGTCCAATTGCAACTGCTTGATGATGATGTGAGTTGATAATCTTGTCCAGATTGTCGCTACCAACTTTTCCCAAGTGAAGATTTATTCCCTCACTTCTTTTGAAAAGTGAAACTAAAAGTTCTAGAACGAAAAGTATTCTTTAAAGAGTTTCCTTGGCTATGTTTCCTTTTAGTTTTTGTTTTGGTTAATTACAATTGATTTTTCCTTCTTCTCTGGTTTCACCAGTTGAAAATTGGCTACATAATGCTACCCATTTGGACAATAAATTCATTTAGTTTGTACTTAAAATTATTCCATTGTTGCACAATTATGCGGAAGCAACCAATTAGAGTGGGGGAAAGACTGGCTCCAAAGCCGCGTAGTAAGGAACGCAGAATATTAAATTTCATTTTATTGCATGCTAGAGTTCATTATGTTGCCTCCAGCTCCGATTCCTGTTCCTTCTCCTTGGCTCCCAATGCCAACAGTTTGCTGGTGGTTGCCTTCGCAAATTCAAATTAAACACATAAACGTTAACGCATATTTGTTTGTTGCTATTGCTGTTGCTGTTGGTGTTGCCGATGTTGTACGGTTTCTCATAATGAAAACCATGCAACGCAATAAACCAATATGTGCAGAAACAGAACAGAAAAACCAAAAAGGACAGCTTTGCAATTTTTCACAATTTATAGAGCGAAATGAAGGCGAAAATAGCTCTGCAAAATTTTAATTGCTGCACGTAACTTAAATTGCAATTGAAAACATTAAACATAAACATTTTGAATTAATTATGAACAATTTAAAGCGGATTCCATGCACTTTGAACCCATTTAAATTATAGGTGTATAATTTTCAAATAAGTTTAGACAAACTATCAAGAGATCATAGGTAATATCAACAAATGAGGGATTCGTTAAGAAAAGTAGATAGCAAAATTTGCTGTGCTACTACATATAATCTCGTAAGTAAACCCTTCAGAAAGGATTGTCTTTCTTAAGTTTTTCATAATAGATAGAACATTATATTAGTTTCACTTAGTCCTTAAGTTCAAGTCTGTTAATGAATATTGCTTTAGGTTCACTGAACACTTGAAAGACCTTTAAAGGACTTACAACTGGTTAAATTCGAACTACTACTTAAAAGGTAGTTACTTTTTACTCTTGACCTATATTTCTATGGTAATTTGAGGTGGTTTTAGGTTCAGAAACTAATCCATCTTACCATCAATGTGAAATGTTCATCCTGTTATTTTAAATTTAAATGTATAACAAATTCAGTTCAACTTGTTTATTAATATTTTCTCCTAATATACGAAAAAGGCAGTTTATCCAAATCAACAATTAGTTTTTAAAATATGTCATAAAATATAAATAAACATTTTATTATTATATTTTTTGTGTAAGTTTGGCAATGCATTGATTTTTTTATCCTCGTTATGCCGTTATAATTTACGAACTAAAAAATGTTTTTACAGTGTTAGATTTATTATTTTAGAGGAAATTTCTATTTGAGATAGGATTTTGAAAAACAGTTTTAAGTGTTTTAAATGGAAATCGATGTACGTATTTTGAGACAGAATTTTCGGAATTTTCAAAAAGATTTTTAATGGATCTGTCACATATCAAAGACACATCTAAACGCTTTTAAAAATTATATGCATTCAATCCCTAGACCGCATATCTTTGAAGAAGTTTAATGTTGACTTTAAAAGAACTTTTTCCGCTTTGATAATATTTCACTTGATTTTGCTTGCCACGCCCATCGGTTTATTTTTTTTTAATAGTTTGGGATTAGTCTCGAAAAGATAGAATGTTATTTGTATGGTAATTAAAAGGCATAAATAAAGCAATATCTGAAGTTTAGCTGTCCCGTGGACTTAATTGATTTACGAGTTTCAATAAAGGCGTAGATGAGAGGCCATCATTGGCAACACCCCCTTGAATCCTCTTCGTCTCACTCACTCAGTCTGTGTCACTCTGATGGCTTCGTCCAAACCCAATGTCGGCAAAAACCTAAAACAAACTAATTTCAACCTAGGATAGAGTCGAAGCAATAAAGAATTTTTACGATTAACTGGACACAGAAGCAACAGCAGCAACACTAAGACCATGACTCGTTCGCTCCATGAGTCTGCTGGATGAGTGAGACGAAGTGCAGAGATGGGATGAAATGAGATGAGAATGAGTGGACTGTGTCCACGACGAGTTCTTCAATTAGTGTAAACACAAACGATGACACCCAATGGTGGCCCAAAGTGGACAAACCGAGCCAAGCATCCAATTTTCAGGGTCCCGAGACACGCTGACACTTTAATATTTAACGCCCCTGGGAGCAGACCAGACCCAGACCCATACACGGACTCAAACCGAGACTCAGACAATGATGGCGACAATGGAAATGCTGCAAGTAACGCCAACATATTCCACGAATATGTTCGTGATCATAAAATTATAATTTATGAACAAAAAGGAGCGGACAACTCGCACACAAAGAGTGAAGGGTGAATGGGAGGTGGAGAGACGACCACTTGGCTTATCTGGTGTGGGGCATCTAAGTGAACACATATGGAGAAGTAGCGAGATGTAGATGCAGATGTGCAGATGCAACCAACGACAATGATGACAACATTGACGGCGATTTTGGAGCGAGGCTTGTGTCAATTTCTCAAAAGAGAAAGACTAAGTGAGGGGAGAAGGTATCACGAGGAAGCGGCAAACTGATAAAATGGGATGCTGCCCCGGACCCTGTTCCTCTGTCCTCTTCCCCTTTACCTCGTGCTTTGGGGCCTTCTTATGAGGGCTGATTGTTGTTGTTGTTATTGTTATTGTTTGGTGCTGGTTTCCTGGAAAGACGCCTTCGGCTTCTTCAGCAATATTTTTCATATTTATTCAGTCTTTGGCTCTTGCTCTTGGAGAATTGAAGATTGGGGATTGGGTATTGCCTGCCTGCTGAAGATGCGCTTGACACTGCTGCGGGTTGGGCCATGGTGTTACCGAAGGGCAGTGATGGTGGTGCTGCCGGCTGTGGTGGGGGAATTGGTGGTGCGGCCAAACTAATTTGCGGGTTCTTGTTGCGTGGCATCGTTTGCAATTTCCTTTTTGCCTTAGCTTTGTTCAAAGTCTTTTTTGTTATTTCGCCACGCCTCCCGTTTCGACTTTTTGGTTTAATAATACGAACTGAAGAACTTCTGAGCTGTTTGTTGTGGTGGCCAACGAATGAACGCAAAGGCTAACCAAACCTTCAGGCCACAACCGGCAAAAACTCTTCAATTTCATTTACTTTGTGTTTAGTTTTAGGTAAATCCCACTCACTGCGTCCTTAATTAAATTCCTTTTCATTTTCACACCAAGAAATTTGCACAGACAAAAACCAAAAAACAAAAAACGAAACAAAAACTTTGTCAATTAAATGAAGAAAAACATTTTTCGATTGCTATTTGCTTTACTTGCCAGCCTTTCAGACATCTGATAAAAGAAATTGAAACTCGATAAGAATTTTCAAAGTTGGCTCAATTTCTTAAGCCATAAAGCTCTTGAAAGCTAATCAATCTATTTATATATTTATGGCAACTGTTTTACGACATTCTTTGCAAGTATTTATCTATATTTAATTACGTCTGTGAAATTTAAAAGAAAAATCTGTTTACATGGGGAATTCGGTGACAGGCTGTCTCGAAGTTAGAAATGATATTCTATACCGTTCACTTTAGTTAAAGGCATGTGTAAAGATTGTCTTAGAACTCAACATTTTCGTGGGTCTCTTTTGGGATATTATATCCTTAGCTTTAACGACTTTGAAATCTTCCAATGTTTGAATCAAAGTTACTATACGAGATGAAAAATTATTTACAAATCGTCAAATAACTAAAATTGGTAAGTAATTTATATGTTTTCGTCATTTGAAAATTATAAAAAATTATTTCAATTATAGAAATTTGACAATTTAAAAAATGTACTTCATAAAATGTCTTTAGGTTCAAGCACTTGTACTTACTTTATGTGCATATGTATTTCTTGTGTTAGTTCGCAATGCTCCTTTAGGACATAAACCTGATGGCTCTCAATCGCAGTTTGCTTTTATTCATTCACACTTGAGGCACTTTTGCGCTCAAAGTATGTAAAACCACACAATGCACTTCCCCAGAATGCTTCAACTCCATCTACTTCAAAAACTAAACTGAGTTGAAAACCATAACAGAAGGAGGAGGTAGAGAAAATGAAGACCAAAACCCATTTGCCCAATTTCTTGTGGATTCTGGACGAGTGGCTCTTGTCAGGCCACTTGAAATGAATTTTCGTGAGTGCGAAATTCATAACCAAATCAAGAGTTTTGCAATTGTGTTGTTTTCTTTTATTTTAAATATTTATTACAACATTTTATGAGCTGAGTTGAAGTCTGCTCGATGCTCTGCTGCTCGAAGCAGCGAAATTAATTAAAAACGCCCACATTTCGGCGATAAATCAGGGAAAACGACAGCAGCAGCAGGCGGTTTGGCACACACACACAATCACACACACACATCCTCGTGTGGTGCCATAAGTCGTCTGCCACGCCCACGTCCGTCTGAATAGCCGCCATCCCCCACCACCATGGGCCATCAGCCCCCTTTTTTTGGTTTTGGCCCTTGCCCGTGTTTACTTAAGTGCCACTAATAATCCATTGTTGGCTTTTGTCCTTGTCGCTTGTTGTTGCAGCTGCTGTGGCTCAACAACTTCAGACCCCGAATCCCCCTCAACCCAAACCACCCCACTCCGCCAAAAGCCACACCGATCGAACGCAGTGAAAACCAAAAGAAATTGCATGTTTTACAAACAGCTTTAAAAAGCGACCAACAAAAAATAACAACAACAGGAACAACGCCGTTAAAGAAGTTTTAAAAACAAAAGTTTTGAGTCGAAAACAGCTTTTTTTATGGGTGTGCATATGCGCGTGTGTGTGTGTGTGTGTGTGTGTGTAGTCCTTGCCAGCCCTTCTGAGTACTTAAAAATTCAGATTTATTTATGTTTTCCTTCGGCTGCTCTTCATATTCCCTTCACTACACTGTAAGATTGCAGTTTATTAAAATTATATACATTTTTTCATCATAAAAATTTGCATTCTGTTAACTTGTCTAACTTGTCGATAAATTAGTGTACATAATTGTTCTGAAACCATGTAACTACTGGACTAACTGAGCTATAATTGTACCCTTTAGAAATGGTGGATCCACTCTATGTGTCTCTATACATATATGTATTTTATTCATTTGAGGTTCCAGAAAACTAAATAAGTAAGTTCCTCGATTCGACCTATATAACATGTTGTTACCACGGGCATTAGCTTTGTGAGAGGTAAATATATTATAAAATATCGGTTCAAATACCAATTTTACAAAAAACTGATTAGAAACTTCCTTCTATTGTTTTAATCTATTTTTAATAAAATTAAAAATAAATTATTAAGCCTTGATGTTTATACACAGCTCATGACCTGATCTATGTATGTAGAGGTAATTTTCAAAAATATTCTTTGAAGAACCTTTTGTTTAGTTAAAAAACAAATGCCCATTTATGTTAACTTCATAAACTCGTCTATTGTTTCTATTTATTTGGTCAGGATTTATGTAACTAATAGGTAATAATATAATTAACTTTGGATATTTAAGAGTATTTTCAATTTATTTTACGTATAATTGGCTATTGGGACTAGTTTTAGTTTCATAACGCTTACTTTAAAGTTAAGTTTTAAGTAATTTTAGCCGTTTTGCGATAAAAAGCTTAAGTTTTGTTCCTTGTATCATATAATTCCGTGGATTCTGTATCTTAAAAAACCATACAATGTGTCTAGACTTCGACTAAGCCGGTTCGAAATTATCGAGAGATCATTCCGTTGGTTTCGTCAAAGCCTTTAAAAGTCTCCTATATTTTTGCCAAGTGTATTGAACATTTTTAGCCTGTTCGTGTTATGCCTTCCCGTCGCAAAATGTGTTTTTTTTCGATTTTTTTGCGAACGCAAAATTTATGCAGATTCTGTTTTAATACTGACAGTAACCATTGGAGATCCATTTTATTTACTTATGGCGCCAAGTGGCAATTTTGGCAAAGCCAAATTTTTGGTCGCCACTTTTGGAGGCACAGTTCACTTGATTTCAGTTCCTCATGCCATAAATATTGTGTCGGTGTCTCGTTTAAGATGTTGCAATGTTTACGATGATGATGGCATTGAAATGGGCTTAAAGTAAAAAGCAATACAAAACCAAAGAACGTTTCCTTTACCAAAGAAGTCTCATATTGCATCTGTAATACAATGCTTAATCCATATGCCACGTGTCTCTAGAGTCTAGAGTGGGTACTCCATTTGTATCCAAGTATATATACCTTATGCTCATTCATATTCCATGGCGAACCGATTATGTAATGAAAATGAAATGACCTTTTTGATATACGCTACGATATGCATTTTAAATGTTGTGTTAAATGGCTTATTTAGCTTGTTAGCGTTAAAAATTATGAGACAAGACTAAGCGAAGAGCAGGAGGTTGGTCTTTGGTGGTCCCTCTCTTTTGCTCGCTCTCCCAGCCAGGTTCCAGCGATAAATATCCAAGTGTAAATGGATACCACATAGACCAGCGTAGAGAGCAGGAGAAAGAAGGCTGAAAGTGTGCACAAGCAATGAACTAATAAAGGACAGACAGTCAGGCAGACGGACAGACAACGCCGACGCTTTATTAGCCAGACTTTGTTATGGCCGCAAATGCGTTGCCATAAATTTAAAGCTTTGGCCAAGACGAAGGCGACTCCAATGAAGACATTTACCGGCAAACCGGGTGCCTCCACTAATGAAGATCAACGAGTGGAGGACGCCGACAACATGACTGAGATTGGACCTATGTGTGTGTGTGTGTGCGTGTGTGGGTGGGTGGGCACATTTCTATGCGCATCGCGCAAATATTTCATAAATTTTATTCAATTTTTTTCATTTAAACACACAAGAATTATGAGCTAGTGAGTTGCAGTGGAGCCACTGAGGCCAAGCATTTCATAAGACGCTCCGGAAATCCGCTCATTACGGCAGACTTGTAATTAATCTTTGAGAAAAATTCGCCAAAAAAAGAAGGAAAAAGTTTTTAAGCCCAGTGTGTACACCTGTTACACACACATATACTTGGCACGGGGCTTGAGTTACCAAAAAGGGTTAAGGGTTTTCGGTTATTATTCGGGTTCTCTTTCTCGATTTGTGTGTAAATATTTGCAAATGAGTTTGAAATTAAGCCGGTTTACTGATTTTTTGCTTCACTTTTTTTGGATTTGTCTAATTAATTCTGGGAGCAATGGTTATAATCATTTTGGGTTAAAGTTCATGACCCAAGAAACGGAAAAAGTACATTACAAATTGTATCTAAAAAGGTAAAGAAGAAATGAGTTTAGGAATTTTATAACTAATGTTTATTAGGAATCCTGCAAAAATGTTCGTAAGAAATGTTCTTGAGTCATACGACTTATGAAGGGAGATCAAAATCTTTTATTTCCCAATTAAGTCATGCTAAGTCAATTAATTCATGCTGGTGTCTTTAAGGCGTAAAACTTATATTTTTGAAGCTCTTTTGGATCAGAAATCTTAGTTTTTCAATCGAATTCTCAGCCTCAGTGTGAATGTGTGCCTAAGCTTTTACCATTTCCAATCTGTAGGAAAGAGTATCCCCGATGCCTCTTAGATTTTGGCAAATATTTCAAACTTTCGCCTTGCCTTATTTATGGCTGGACTTAAGCATTGGCCAGCTGACATCTTAGACATGGACATACCGAGCTCGTCCCGAGATTGAAAAGAGAAAAGTCTACATAAATTTTTATAATTTTCCTTTTTTTCTCTTATATATTTTCCTTCGTGTTTTTTTGCTGCCGTTTGGACGTTTGGCAAGCCAGCTCAAGGAGTGAAGTTGGAGGTTCTTGGGGCTGATTCGAGTATTGGATGGGGGCTCAATCTTGGTATGGGGGACATGGCTACCAGCTGTGTCTTCTTGTTGCTTGACTAAGCCGCGCGGGCGACACTTGACTGACGCCTGGGTTTGGCGCCATCTAGCGGCTGCCGACTGCGCGTGCATAACTTGCGTTTCATTATAATGAGATTATCCCTTTTCCTTGTAACACTCTGTGTGTGTGTGTGTGAGTGTGACTGGCACATTTCCATCTTTGGCTCAGAAACTGCAACAGCTGTTTGTGTTTTCTTATTTAAATTATTTCTCTCGCTTTCCTTTTTTTCTGTTTTCTTTTTTTTTCCTTGTGACGTCTTGTTATTCTTTTCCTTTCGCGTCTTGTTTTACGCTCTTTGGCCATTAGATGTTAAGATTTTTACTTATTTTTTCTTGAATTTTTCGTTTTTTCTTTTTGGGATTTGGGTTTTATTTAACTTAAGCAAACAGCTTTGAGTACATGTAATCAAGCAATCTAAAGAAATGCTTTTTAATTGAAAATAACACGAAATGATTTCAAATGAAACTCTGAAGGGGTTCACCCTTTAGTCAGTTAGTCAAAGGACGTGTTATCTATAAATTTACGAAGCCAATCTCACACTGAGTGGGTTAAAATACGATCTACTTCTTTGCTTTACCTTTTGATCATTTCTATTTTAATAATCTCCTTGAAGGATTTTTTGGTTTTTTTTATCAATATCCATATTCTATCTCTGATCCAGAATTAACAGTATACATATGTATGTATATATTTATCATAGTTTTTGCTTAAAAATAAAGTGGGGAACGTTTAAGCCTTATATCTTTTAAAAAAAGACAATTAGAGAACTATAGAGTACTTTTACGATATCGGTTTTCGCTTTCGAATTTCGATGATATTAATACACAAAATTCGTAAAACAATTAAAAATCTTTTACCAATCTTTGGCATACAAAATTTATAGAAAAACAATTTTTGTTGGAAACCTACGTTAAATCAATCAATATAGATCTCTCTAAGAAACCAAGATACAATTTTTAACATTAACATGATTTATCACTTCTAAAGCCGACAAAAAGTCTTGCATCATTTTGTATACCCTCAGAGATTTCTCTCCAATATCTCTTTTATTGACTTTTAATTGTAATTTATTTTCGAAACTCTGGGGGGGCTACCAACCGTAGAGTGGGGGAAAAGTATAACTATTTACCCATGTACGAATTATGCAAAAATGTGTGTTAAACATGTAGAAAAACACGAAATGACATGTGTATATAAATTCATTTAGGTTTTTTCTTTTATTTGGAAACGATTGGTTCATGCCAAGGCCAAGCCCTGATCCATGTTTGGAAACCAATTAGAGACCCATAAACGACAAATGTAATGTGACAGCTTGTAGAGGGCCCCACTAACAAGATCAAAATCGTGTAATGTGATTCCCATTACAACATCCAACGAGAAGAGGTGTGATCTTTGGCAATGGATATGCCCCTCTCTTCTCTTCTCCACTCATCCTCAACAATTTTCACCTGATTTCTTACGAAGCAAAAAAAAAAAGATTACAAAATTGAAGTGATTTTGCCTAAACAATTTCTTTAGTTGTGATTTGTTTGCTGTTGTTGCTTGGACTGCGGATCATAGTTGAGGACATCAAAAGTAAGAATTTTATAGAACGATACGGACCAACCATTATCATCTGATCTCGGCAAGATGCGTCCAGTTAGAGGCAAAGCAGTTGTGGCTGGATTTTGTAGTTTTTGGGGCTTCTTCTGAGTGTCTTGCAATGGAGGAGGATGCAATGGAGAGGTGTCCTTAGACTGATTTGCAATATTGGCCGAGTAATCACGCCGAAACCGTATAAATATCTCGGCGAAAACAATGCGATGCGGCACTGCCAGTATGTCTGATGGAGTCTTTAGCTCATTATCCATGCGTCTTATAATCTCATTGACCTCAACCACTTCGGAGGGTGAATCAAAGTCTTTGGTATTCCTTAGACCCACAAATAACATGTCAATGAATGCATATTTTCTACCGAAATTCTGTCTTGTTGCCACCTTCATGGGTATGGCACGACGTAGATGTTCCCTCTCGAAACGCACCAACTGCAGACGAGTATCGTTGCGTGATAATAGCATATCCCTGGTGATCTGCTGGAAACCCACTGGAGTCGTATAGTCACCGATTTTTTCAGTGCTTTGATCCCTTATGATATCTGTCATCACAACGGCCGCCTGTTTGGAGCCCTCGATGAACTCTGTTTCATTGAATTCGCGATCCCAGAGCCATTTCAATTTCCATAAGTTAAATCTGGTTACCAGATATTTCCATGGATTATGTAGATACACCAATTTGGGAATAATCTTCCTTTGCTGAATGGATTTGCTTTCATGCAATTGGCGTACTAGTCCACTGGGGGAGGATCTTTGACTGGCCAATTGTTGAAGTGCATTGTATTTATGTAGAATTTTCAATGCCATTTCGATGGATCTCTAGAGATTGAACATTTTATCTGCAATTTTGGATATGCCGAAAAGAACTAACAGAAAATTTTTGGTTAGAAATTAATAAAAAAAAAAAAAAATAAATTACAAATTTTGACTTGAAAACAAAAACCAAACAAACTCAAATGAAATAGGAATTGGAAAATGGGGAAAATCCCACACATAAACACTCACACACACAGAGAGAAACACATCTGAATATTGGTAGCTCTGTTTGTGGCCTAATGGGAATGTGAAGATCATAAAACATTATTTGACCGATACATAAATTATATTCAACTTTAAGGTTGTCGACTATTCGTGAGTGTGTGTGGGTTTTCCTTGTTACTTGGCAAGTGGAATCTCTTTTAGACTACAATAATCTTACTTTGGCCATCGCATTGGTCTTTTGGTCTTTGGTTTGGTTTGGGTCACACGCAAACGACATAAAAATTAACGAGATAGGGAAATGAAAGAAGAAAAACGTTAAAAACTCTCAAATGCAATTGTTATTTATTTTCAAGTATGGGAATGACTGTCGGGCACAAAAGATCTATGTATATTTAAATGGCACATCGAATTTAATTATGTGTAAAGACATTTAATGAGAAATTAAACAGAAGTTCAAATCCATAAATTCCAATATACCCAATAGGGAAAAATGTTGCCTAAAGATGAAACTACACAAGTGTCGCCTCTTTTGGGCACTGAATGACTGAAAGAATCTTTAAATCAAATGAATGAAATCGTCTGCGGTAACATATTCCAATCTACCAAATCGATAATATTGTCCAATTTGAAGATAATGAAACGATGTACTGATATTTTTACCGCGTTTAAAATAAAAGAATTCAATAGACAGTAAAGTTCAAGTATCAACCATTCTTGTATAACTGAATCAATATCAAAGAGTTGCAGTAGTCATTTATATTAGAAAAACGATTATTACATCACGATTAAAAATAATGTTAATCGATTTTACATGTTATATCCATGTGATATCCATAAAGACCAAAAATAAAACTCTAATGGACACTTCCTTATAAAATGGAATAAGGAAGGAGAAAGGAATAATAAACTAATATGTAGGTATTTTTAGTAAAAGAATTTCACGAATATTAAATTGAAGCAGATATTTCCTTTCACTAGATTTTTAGCAAAAACCTCTAGTTTAATTACTTGAAATATCAAAAACAATATCCTATAATACTCAAAATACATTGAAAACTCTATAAAATTCATAACTTTGTCCCTCAGTTATCGTTTCTTACACTTTGTAAACAAACTTTGTATCTTCACTAACATTTCATTGCTGGTGTGCTTTGATTTGTTTACTGTGTATAAATATCTGTATATATTCGTATGTATCTTCTAACAAAAACTTTCGTCAGACATTAATTTTTTGTTTGGTTTGTTTTTATGTTGCGCTTCAATGTTTTTTTCTTTTTTTTTTTTTTTTTTTTTTTGTGTTATATTGAATTTGAATAGTCTGACTGGTCCCGGAGGCTTCCCCAAGAGTTGACATAAAATGCGTGGTCGTCATCATCGTCAATTGTTGGGATGACAGGGCAAGAAACACCGCCAAAAGTTTCATATGCACATCACAGTGAGACCTCCATCCAACTCATTCCCACTCCACTCCCCTTCCACTCCAATCCCAATCCGAATCCCCAAACTGTTGCTTCAGGGGCAAAGAGAAAAGATAAGCATCTTTTATGGACCGCCGTGTTACAACTTGTGTGTGAGTGGCTTGGAAAATTCAAATGAAAATAAGTAATTCATTTCGTTGCGCTGCGCTGCTTTGCTCTGCGGCACTGCGGTTGGCAGCATCAACAACCATGTCCACTCCCCAAGACCAGAGTTGGAGATGAAGTCAAAGTCGAAGACTGAGACTGGCATCGTTTATCTTGTTGCTCATTAAATCATTCAACTGTCAATCAATTTCCCCTTAACTTACTTCTTTTCGTCTCGCATTCGTTGCGGTTGTCATGGGTCTAAGAGTTTGGGAGTTGGGAGCTGTAAGTTGCTTCTTTGTTTGCAATTGGAAGCTAACTGGTGGCTAGCTAGCGGTCAACTGTCTAAGAAACAATTATTCTTGTCTCTACTGTTTCAGAATTGAATGCATTTTTTGTGTATAAGTTCTAAAGTGTAACGGTATGAAAAGTATGATTATGCAAAAAGTATCTTTTGTGTCTCTCAGGATGTGGCACAAGAAAATTCAACATGTAATTATGCCGCGTGGCGTGGTAAACTCACAAAAGAATTTCAATGAATATGTATCTAGAGATTCATTTCTGCATAAACTACAAAAATGTATTCTGATCGACAGTTGAGTTTTCAATTCAATCTTATGGATACTACTCCCCTATTGTCGATGGCATAAGTTTCATATCGTTTCGTACCTGTCAACCGATTCAGGTTAAATCAATCATACTACAAAAGAGTACGAAACAGAAACCTGTCAACACGGTTCATTGTTCGGCATGTATTTAGTGCCATGAAGAGGGAGAATAGAGTTTGAGGTGGGGAGTAGATTGGAGTGTGGATTGTGTATAGTCTTCTATCTCCCCCCTTCCACCGCATAGTAGATAAAATTTATGCGCGTCTCTCACATTCGTGCAGTTATTTGCATTTTGTGTTTTTTTTTTCTCTTTTCATTTTCTATGTGTTTTTTTTTTTTCTTCTTGTTTTTAGTTTTTCCTCTCATATTGTCTGGAATACGGGTGGTCATTTAGCATATTTTGATATTGAGATTTATTGACAAGATTGGAACGTGGTCGCTTTGTCGGCACACATAGACCCAGGCCAAAAGACAACGGAAATGATGTCAGAAAATGTTGATTAAGTTTTTTCTTCACCAAACATATAAATATGGTTATAGATAGGTATATCATATTGGATTACATAGACTCTTGCCCATTTAGGCAAAATGCGACCACACAAAACAAAACAAACAAAAACGAGTTAAAGCTTTTAAGGAGAAAGAGAGCATGCCATTGGAACAATGCCAAGTGTAGAATGGAAATCTATATCTTTGGAAACCTTGCAAAGCTCAAACTCAAATTGAAGAAAAGATCGCGGAATGTGGTCGCGTCATTGAAATGCAATACCAAGTCTCGCCCAAGATCGTGAGGAATTGCTCATGGAGTTGCTTACATTTGCTTACTACTTACTAGGGTTTCCAAAGCTGTCACTTGGCCTTTGCGGTTCAGGTAGTTTTGCTAAAGCAAATTGATCGCCACTTGTTTAATATCATTCAATACACAGAAAAGCGGAAACCTGAGTTTCATTATCATGGTGTGGCTTTCAAATCCGGTTGCTAGAGAACGACAAATTCAATTGTAAACTGATCCTTTTTTGGCTTTTTTTTCTTGGACGATTTCATTTTACGCCAGTCATTTAAAATTCCATGCATGTCCTGCTGGGGCGACACCTAGCGGCCAACACCTGCAACGCTTGGGCCACGTGATGTGCGTACCTTATGGCCACTTAAAGTCAGTAGCTCTGACAGTTTGACAACCTGGCAGCCTGACAGCACCCGACAATCAGACAGCCAGACAATCAGACACCCATACAACCAGACACTCCGACAGGCTGGTTGATGTGTGAAATTGTCGCGAGCTTCCATGGAAAAACGAACCTTGGCACCCAAAAAAGAACCAAACCCAAAGTCGACTAGCTGCACTTGCAGAAAAAACTCATAACAAACTTGTACCAAACATTTTCATGGAAACCTCTGCATTATTTGAACTTCAACTCAAGAATTCTTAACAATTACCAATTATGACGTTTTCAAAATCATTGATGGCTTTGTATAATCATTTTGTTACAACAAAATACAAATAATTTTCAATTTATTTCTCAAGAATGGTATACAAAGTTTTTGTTTTTATGTAATATAACCTACTTACTTTAAGAGTATTTTGTATTTGCCTTCTGTGATTTTATCTTGAATTTATTCATGGTAATACGGAAATCGTTCTCAACTTGAAATCATGTTATTCTTATATCTATCTATCTTATATATATCTTATATCATTTTTCAAGTGTCTGACTTATTATTTTAATTATTGAGATAAGAAATCAAATCAACATTTAGTTTAGTTATGTAAAAATGAGCTCAATTTATCAACGACAATTATCCTAGACAATTCGTTCAATAAATTAATTACTTTATTATATAGTTAAAGATAAGATAAATCTAAAAGTATATCAATTAAGAATTATGGATATTATGATTATTAGTTAAAATCTTTAATAAGTGTTGAGCTAACTATTCCTCTTTTTACTTTAAAGTCCTTTCTTCAGTCAATATTTTAATTACTATCACTAAAGACTATGGACCGTAATTGTTGAGTACTTTTGTTAATAATTAAATAACTACAAGTCGAAATGTCCTTTGTCTATGTAGGTAAAGGAGGTTAAATTCGCTTCAAGTACTTTAATCAACAATATTTATCATAGAACTACAACACAGACAAGCTTCTCCTTATTTTAAAACTTTCTTTTCTTCAAGTGTATTCAAATGGTCAGTTCATGTAATTTATGGTCACTTTTTTCTGATTCAGTTAACGTTTGCCATGAAATTAATTAGTCTACACCACCAACGCAGATCAATTGAATTGAAAGATATGTGTCTAAAATGTGCTTTATTCAACCACACACAAAAAAATTTGAATTACCCCAATAAAAACAAATACAACTGCATTACCCAGTAACCCAGAAACAGAAACAAAATAAAGCAAAGTGACATCAAAGTAAAAATCCAAAAAGAAAAAAGCAAAGTTCAGCCAAGTGCAGAATTTTTGTATTTGTTTTTCCTTTTCTCTTGTTTTTTGTGTCATACAATCGTAAACATATGACATATTTGGATATATATAATGTATATTGTAGGTATGTAAATATGGTAACCCCACTGCTACTTGCTGTCTACTTAACCAAAAAACAGAAGAGAGAAAAATATAAAACTAAAATACTCGAGGGGATGCAAACAAAGGCCCAGAAATGCCACAGAGTGCTGACAGTAGCCAAAAAAAGAGACGAAAAAAATTATATTTATGTCATAAAAAAGAAGAGAGAGAGAGATACGGTCTGTGTCAATATTGACACAAGGCAAACTCAAAGACCAGAGGAGAGTGGGACAGGTAGCAGACCATGGTGTTACCTGTTCGGCTAATAGATGCCTATGCCTCCCCGTTGTCATCACCATCATCATCATCATCTTCGTGGTAATTTTCATTGTTTTGCGGTAAATGCCGCAGGCCAAAACCTTGCACCTCACTCTCATTTCTTTATTAATTCTTTTTCCCAACCCAAGCGCCAAGCCCAATTCAACCTTATGGAAAATGAGTGAAAATTGTCGGACAGTGGTTCTTAGGAGGCAAAAAATTCGCATCTAACATTATTATATTGCTTAACTTTGATGAAAAGCCATGCAAATTCCAATCGCTGTTCATTTATTGCTTTCAATTCCATGAATTTTGCTTCCTCATTTTGTGTACAAGTTTAACCTGCTATGGGTCCCTTGACATATTTAGTTTCTTACCCCCTAAACCGACATTATTTAACTGGCTTTCGGGTTAACCAAGTCAAATTGTGCTATTTATATAAGGCTCTAAAGGGAGAGGGTGACATATGGATAGAGGAAGGGATGGCAGGCATGGCAAAAGGGCAGAAGAGTTTTTTCTGGAAAATAAAAGAAAAATTCCCCAAATTCTTTTATCGTTGGATAAATATTTATGTTCCCAATGGACTTGCAAGTAACCCCAAAATTCGACACGCGCATAAACAATGACACACAGGATTTTCGGGGCGAACAGAGACCACTGTGCCAGTTCTGTTCGCCCCGCCCCTGCCCCCTCTGGGAGGCAAATTCAGGCTAAACTGAACTTGTGCCAACAATGAGAGGCGCAGAGATCGGGTAAAAATGGGAATGGGGCAGGGAGAGGTGTGAGAGATGTGAGCAGATGTGCCCTAGAACCAGATATGTCGACATATCGTACACACATATGCGGAATCTGTATAGTTTGTAAGTTAGTCATCAACTGGCGGGGTATATACGAAGTTGGCTACTTAATACACTAAACTGTGAGGCTATTAGACAGTTAAAATGAAATTAAATATTGTTTAAACTTTTCAAGATATCAAGGATTTTTAGAAATATTTTCCTATAGCTTATACTTATAAGAAACTCTTAGGCTCGGGAGTTGGTTACCTGTTTCAAAGTTATTTTTACGTTATGTAAGCAAGTTGTCTTTATATTCCTCCGATTCCTAAGCTAAACTCTGCTAAAGATTAAAAAAACTCTTCTAAAGTTAATTGTAATTTACACTATTCGTTAATTTACGATCTTTAATTCTAAAGAAAATCAATAATTGTGTTATATTTATTTTAGAAAAGTTTAGCAGATTCCGAAGATTATTAGTATTCAATATTTAGCTTAACCTTATTATTTTACTTCACATATTTTACTTCATTCATTTCTCAAGGTACGATCTCGAGATACGATCCATATAAAGTGTTCACAAAATTGTTCCCTGATCTTAGGGAATCCAAAAAGAACGTTCCTTTTTCCTCTTTGAGATCCCTAAAGAGTTTTCGAGTTTCGTGATTGATAATGATTTGTATACATGATTGATAATGACATACATGTTTACTTCTTACGCTATAAAATTACAAATAGTTAATCGTATATTTGAAAAAAGACCAGATGACTACATCATTAAAATTGAAACAAATCATCGCATATTGCAATTGGGATACCTGGCTGTCATTTTTTTTTTCTATTAAAAAAAAATAAAAATCGTTCAATTGGTTAATCCTTTAAGCAAAAAAAATCTGTAATTGAGAGCATGACAAAGTATATTAAATTCCCAGTGATATGGTCATTATTTTAAATGCTGAAAAACTCTCAATTAGTTAATCTCTCTGTAGTTAATCAAGAGCATTTGGAGCTCGACTTGCTCTAGATGGATTTGCTTGCCTTATTGCTGAATTATTCAAATTGTAATACTTCGTTTTTTGTATATGTATATGTATATGTATATATGTATAAAAAACTCTGCGAAAAAATGAAATGACATTATTTTCGACATGCACACACACAAACACACACACACACACACGTGCATTAAGGGGGAGCAAAAGTTTTTGGCTTGGGATAAGTAAGTAGGTAGGTAGAATCCGAATTGTATATAGTTGTGACAATCTGTTGTAATTGTGCTAATTGCAATTCATTATTCAGAGAGTTTCACTTGTTTTATGCTGCTCTCGTTCCCCCCACCGTGCTGCCCTTAGAACCTAGCCTTCCCCTTCCATCTACATCACATTTGCCTCATTTCCTCCCCCGAAAATGGCGACAAATACGTGGCTCTGACACCGAAAGCTGACAAAATGTTGAACAAAATATCCGCAGGATATTCGCTTGTTGATTTCGCTTGAGACTTTGACATTTTGTTCTGAATGGTAGGAGGTGAAACCTGACTAAATACACAGATAACATACATATGTATGTATGTGTGTGTATATACAGATACTTGTTTATTAATAATGAATTTTTCGCATATTTATTTATTTGTTCATACGCATATACAAACAAACAAATACATATGTAGGTATGTATGAGTATCTGTGAATATCATTTTGTTGGAGGATATTGAATAATGCCTTACAAAATGTGGGTCTGTCAGTTGGTTTGCAGGTTTGGTTTCGGTTTGGTTTAATTCACTTTTGGTTACGCCTGAGTATTAAGTGTCCTCTTATCCTGCTGCCGCCCACTTGAGAGTATTTTTGTGATTTCATACCAGAGACCAAAGAGAGCCGAAAGCCATGTGTCCTGGATTCGTATTCCTTTTGTCGATTTATGCAATCTCATTTCAAAAAAAGAAAAAAGAAATTAAATCAAGTGGGCTCCAATTGAAAAAATTAAATGTGAATAAATATTATGAGCAATTTTAATTTCATTAAGTGCTTAAGTGCCCTCCCCCTTTATGACACCCTTCATCTACTTCTCCCTCCACCCATCCAACCATTCACTTTGTGCCATTTCTGTGCACAATTTCTCATTATTAAATTCGATTTAAAAGCATTTGGTATATAATGTTAAGTATGGCGATATACGGCTATATATGTACATACATATATGTTTCTATATCCGATTATCTATTGACATTTTTATTTGAAGGCATTTCACCAGAGTCAACTCGAACACGGCTGTCTGTGTGAAATTCGAAACACACAAAATAATTGCTACTTATTGATTTTGCGCTTTTAGAAATATGATTAAACATTTGATAGGAATATGAGAGAGAGAGAAAGAGAGAGAAGAGCGAGACAGAGACAGACGGTGCAGAAGTCACTTGTGTGCCTTTGGTTAGATTCAAAGGGCGACATAAATCTTCGTCTTTAATGCTTAGATATGAAATGAAATGTGTCTTTTATTCAACTCAAACTCAGATTTTGAAAAAAAAAGCAAAGAGAAGAGTTTTCATTCTTTCTTTATGAAATCTTAGGTCATTTAGACTCTACTTAAAAACTATTTCAGGATGTTTGCTGGCGGTCCTAAACCAATATTTAATCAATTTAGATATACATTTTTTTTCAACAACATTGACATATATTTAACATTTTTTTTTGGAAATTTCCTGATTGAAGCACTTAAAATCACACAAAGTTATAGTAAGACATATATTTTTAATATAGCAAAAATATTAGGATTTTTGGGTCTCAGCTGTAAATGTCTAGTTAAAAAAAAAAGAAGTAAGTAATTCGTCTCGCCGACTAAGGTATTTGGTTGTTATATCTTAGTATCTCGCTCACGCAAGCTCGGCTGTTGATCCTGATCAAGAATATATATAGTTTAAGGGGTCGGAAAAGCCTCCTTCTGCATGTTACATACATTTTGGCGACTTTAATATACCATTTCAGCCTATTGGTGTATGGTATAAAAAACTTTTACTCAAAATGTTCATCAAAAACTTTCTATGCTTAAAAATTAAAATGTAGGATTTCAAGAACAAATTAAAGCATGTAATAAAACTTCTCTAAGTTTCTCAAAATTTTTAGATTCTTTTATTTTGTACAAACCTGAAATATAATATTTCTGAAAGTTTTCTTCTTTACGAAATCTTCAAGGAAACTTTTGCTGATGGAAAACTTTCAAGATCTATCGGTTTCCTTTTTCAACTCATTACGAAAATATTTATACTGAACGAAAACTTTTCTCAAAGGACAGAATCTCAGATCACAAACTCTTAAAAGTTTAAGTTAAGTTAATTTAAATTTAACAGAAATTAATTCCGATAATTTTTAAACTAACATGCCCCCACACATGGATACGAAAACGTTTCACTTTGGTGTTGGTAATTGGAGTGATTCATTAAAACTAAACACTAACTAAGAGCTGTTTCTTCCTATCCTCTATCAGCTGGGTTAAGCTATGGTGTTGCAGGTGAATTCGCTGTTATCTTAACTGGTTTTGTTTTGTTTTCTTCTTTTTTTTTGGTAAGTGAGGGAGATGGGGAACACTTGACCCAATTAACGTAAACATGAAGACTTTTAACCCCGCATTCAAGACACACTCGCACACACATTTGAAAACACTAGATGCATACAGAGGTTTTTTTGGATAAGTTTTTTGTGCAATCTCAACAAAAAACAGCGGAAAAAGCACAAGAAAATGCCGAGGGTGACGGCAAAGAGGGCGAGCGGCGGGCGTTAGGATGAGGTAGGGGAACGTTTTTAGTCACAGTAACTTAACCTCATTTAAATATTTTGTTGCCATTGTTGTTCTTGCTCTGGTTTGCTCAGGCTCCTTGGCATCTTCTTGTTATTTTATTTTCGCTGAGGTGCCCAATCCCCCTCCCCCTTAGGACAGGGGGAGGGGAGGATTGCATTTTATATTCAAGTACAACGAAAATTGTTGTAAATTAGTAAAAATGTAAACGCACATACAACAGAAACGTTGGGCAACCGAGAGGGAGAGACGACGACAAACCGTTGCTGAAACGGGGGGGAAGTGGGATAGCCTCGGTGAGTGCCCAGTCGAGTGGTTGCTCTTGAAGCTACCAACCTACGCAATTAAGTGACGACCAAACAACCAAGAGGCAGCAAGAGAAAGACACCGAGGGAGAGAGAGAGAGTAGTGAAGAAAGAGTGGTGAAAGGCTCCCCTCATTTGGAAGTAAACCTTCTTCTTTGTTTGCCTTAAAGTAGCAGCAGCAACGGCAGCATCAGCTGCCCCCACCAAACACCACAGTTTTACCTTCCTCCAGCACTTGAGCAACTGCCTGTGTGCGTCCAAAAAGGCTTTCGGTAACTTAGTTTCCGTCGCTTTTTACAACCTCATGTTTGCATTTATATGTAGCTCTACCTCCGTCCGACCAACCGACCGACCGACAGTGCGGCATTCAGCAGCTTCCAGCGACAAGTGGGCTGTCAAGCAGCAGCAGTTCCAGTTCCCCTTCCTCCTACCCACCAACATTACCACCAACAGCATCCGAAACTTGTTGTCAAGAGAAGTTGTAAAATGCTTCTCAGCACAACAACAACAACATCTTACTACCAGCTAGGAAAGTGGATTTGGTAACCAAAATGTTCAAAAGATGAAATACTTTTAATTTTTAAGCGACAGCAACAAAAATTGAAAAAATCGCATCATCATCATATGAAAATAGATGAATAATTTCATTCTAAATGAATTAATTTTTAAGAAAAGACAATTGAGTAAGCAAGAAACCTTTTCGGGTAATGCAAAAAAGATTGTTGGGTAAAGAAAAACCAGATTTGTAAGTCCTGACGGATTAAGTAATCGATTGTTTAACAGATTCAGAATTTACGAGCAAACCAAATAATATTGGGGTTACATCAGAAGTGTTATAACAGATGACAGATTAAGTTGAAACAAAGATATAAGATTTAAATATATTGATTTAGTTAACGGAGTGTTTTCCCGAAAAAAAACTATTCAGTTTAAGTTAGGAGTGCTTCAATGAATCGTTTAAAAAATGCAAAAAAAAAAACTTATTTATAAGAAACATTGACATCTTTTAAAATATGGTAGAACATAAATTTAAGCTCAAAGTTAAGGCAAAGGTTTTCTTTTTGAACTTTAAGTATAAGCTAAAAAAATGGAACAGAGCTTTATAATAAAGGACCTTATCACCGATACCTATAGCATTTTACTGATAAATCTTTTCCACAACTGAAACCAATTTTGTTTAGCAACTCTTTTTTCCTCATTGAGCTTTCCTTTTGAAGCTAAAGGTGCACCTCAAGAAAATAAGACCAAGCTCAGAACTTATCTAAAGACCACCGAACGAAAAACGATATACGATTTAATATTTGTTTAAAATAATTCATTAGCATATTAAAATTTAAACCTAAAAGGAATATAAAATTTGCTTCAGTTAACTCTTTAGAATTTAATCCTCAAAGAGAGAAAATAAAAGAAAAATTCTATAATTATATATTATTGATCTGCAAGCAAATTCCATTATAGATTTTCAGCTTTAAAAGATTCTCCATTCTATATGAGATTAAAGATATAAACCAAAATCAACTAATGTACGATTTCTCGACATTGTGACACAATAGCTAATAGCATATCGGTTATGGGAGTTAAGAGAAATAATCTCATGTTTTATAGCCGCATAATACACACATCTCTCGCATACATTTTGTATAATTCTTTAACTAACTCTCTAAAAAAAATCTCTCTTACTGTCTGTTTGCTGTTCCCCATATCATCATTGTGATGGGCATTATCTCTTGTTTATTCAACTTTATTTTATGTTTTGTTGTTTGGATTTGAAATTGGAATTCTGGAAGTTAAAGTTAAGCCGTTTTATGTGCTTACTCTTTCCATTTGGATCTGGTTTTTTTATTTTTGTGTCTGGTGTGAAAACGAAAGTGGGATTTGCTTTATTTCTGTGTTTATCGGTTTAAGATAAGCTCTATGTGATTTGGCTTTTGGGCAAAAGATGTTGCAAATTGCGTGGTCGATTAACGTTGTCACATTTATGGCCTGATCTCTAGGCCAATAAACACCCACCATTAAGGGCTGAAGGTGTGAATGCAGGTGTGAAAACTTTATATGATCGTTACGTAAAAAAAGGCAAGAAAAAACTGAACGAAATACGCAACATTTAAAAAGTAATTTACATAGTTACACATAAAAAATAGAATGACAGTTTTATCTTGGTTTGGTCAGGGCTTCGTCTTCTTTTTTGGCCCGTTGCAAGCGGCTCATCCAAAACCATCAAAAATTTATGCGATTTTAATTTTTGTGCACATTTTCCAATTCGGATCATAAAAGAAGTAGGATGAGGAGAAGCAGGGGGTGGACGGGGAGGTAAAAACACTCTTGCTCACCTTTCCTCACTCATAAAATTTGGCATAAGGCTAAAATAAATATTTCAAATAGCCATAAATATTGTTGATTATACTACACGAGAAGGAATCGTTTGAGTTGAAGCTGAAATGTTTTTGGGAAAGGAAAGGAATGGAAAGGTCTTTTAATTAAGGCAATAAAATGGAAATCGACCACGTAACCTAAAGAAAACATAAACTTTACATTAAATCCACTTAATGTTCGAACAAAGTGCTGTGAATGTCTTCTTTATCGCCAGCCACGTGCTGTCGGACCCTAGAACACTTTCTGCCTTAGCTAGAGAGTAAGACGACGGAAAGGGACGCGACCGACTGACATCAAACTGACAGCTTATAATTCAAAAGCGTTACCAGAGGATCCACCTGCCCTCACCAAGCCAACCCACCCCAGCCCATCGGATGGATGCCTGGTCATATTTGATTTTTATTAGCCTCCAACTGAGGCCTCTCCATCGGAGACGAGGCCGTGTGGCCGTGTCAGAAGTTGGCGCCTTTGGCGTTTGCCGTTTTTGCTGGCCATAAAAACATTTAGTCCCAGACCCGTGCCCTAGTCCACTTACGTTTCAACCGAATGTTGAATGTAAGTGTATAAATTAAATATTTCGTGCATTAACGCTCGAGTGTTTATTTTTGCCTTGGGCCAAGCAAAGAACCAACTGTCCAGCCAGCCGGCCAGCTAACCAACCAACCAAGCAAGCCAAAAGGAAAGAAAAACTCATTAAATTAGCCAATGCCGATTTTAATGCCAAAGCCGTAAGGGATGGAGAGATGGGAGAGTGCTCTATGGAACACTTCATGCATTATTTACTTGGAGTTGACAAAAACTGCACTAGGTTAAAATTCATGGCACTGACTGACCAAACGACCGCCCAATTCACCAACCTACGGACTGGCTAGCTGGTTTCCTGTCCCTGTCCTGTCCTGTCACTTTTATTTATTTCACATTTGTGTCAATGGCTAATTGAAGTGAGCCTGAGTCTAGGACAGCGACAGCGACTGAAGAACAAACAATGTTAGCCGAATGTAGAGTGTATTTTTTTGACTTTTTCAAACTTTTATCATTTCTCTACGAACAAGATCCTCAACTTTGAAAAACTAGAAATGTTAACAACATTAATTTCTTAGAAGTTGTTAAAATCGATAAACCAAAATCAGTAAGAATAAACTTCACTCTAAGAGAGCTCAGAACTGAGGTAATAATATTTCCAACGTTTTAACCTAAATAGAGGTCAAAACATCACAAATGTATGATTCCACAGTTAGTTTTTTAATTTTCATAACAATTTAGAACTGCAAACGAGAATAACCTTTTCTGAGTGAATAAAGATATGAATCAAAATTATTTACTTCATTAGTTAAGATTATTGTTACAACTTTCCCCAAACGAAGTGTCTCTGACATTTCAAATTGCATAACTCATGGCCCTGACTATCAATATGGTCTGATCAATTACATTAATTAAGTATTTCCTTAAGTATATAGGAAATTTCAAATTCGTTGTGGATGATTTTTAATGAATGCCAGACTCTTGGTACACAGAGAAGGTCGTTGGTCATCCGCTATTAGCCAATGCACGGACATGTCTACCTGGTGGCTGGAGTCTGACTCTCTCTCTCTCTCTATCTATCTCTCTCTCTCTCTCTCTCTCTCTTCCACACCAGACTCTCTCTCTCTCTCACTTTATCGTCATCATCATCAACGTGACCCAATGACACTTTGACTAATTGAAAACTGTCAAATTGCAAGTCAAATGTTGTTGGGATCATGATGCATTCGTATTCCACCCCCCCACCAGGTGCTCCCCTGGTGTGGTTTTCTTAATTGAATTAACTCATTAGGAGTAAATATCTGTACATTCATCTATGCAATTCTGTGCCTTACTCTTTCCTCTCATCCTCTATATTTCGAGCTCTATCTCTCTCACTCTTTCTCTTTTACAGCCTGTCACACAAAATATTTTCAGCATTTTTCATAGACACACTGTGTACGAGTGTGTGTGTGTGTTTGGGCCAACATTTTTGGGCAAATGTCATTTAGTCTGAACATTTTCACAAACATTCCGACTTGACCAGGGATTTATTAATGACATTTCGAATTGGGGTTAACACTCATTTAATTTATTTGGTCAGTGCACTTCGTCTTTCTCTTTCTATCTCTCTCCATCTATCTCTCTTTCTCTGTCGCTGCAATGTTGTCTAAATCCTGCCATTTACTTTATCTTTCTGTACTAATCTCGGTTTCTCATTTTAAGTGGCCAAGTCTTTGTGTATTTTGAGAAAAGTTGACAGCTGAGAATTGCAATTGAGTATGAATTCTGTATTTTGTTTGCGAGTTGATTCTGAGTAATTCATTTTCTTGGGCAAAATGTGAAAATGAAATTGTAAAATAAGAGAAAACAATTAAAATTAGTTGCAGATAAATCTTGCATATTATAAAGACTAACAATTTCAGACTCAACTAATCGACTTTGCTTGGCAGCTTGTATTTTCAACGAGGGGTGGATGAAAAATAAGTAAGTACACTGGCAATTCCAAAAACAAATCTATCATTCATTTTACTGCAATTTAGCTATCCTTTAGATAGGTTATCAAGTTAAAGTCCTTATCTTTCACATAATTGAGTTAAAGTGGCACATTAAGGACACGAATTGTTGTGAGACTTCACTTGATTTTGGGAAAAGGTGCAATGAAGCATTAACAAGAATAAAATGCTAAATTGACTTGCACTTTGAAGAGAAGAGGATAGAATGTAGAATTGACTATAACTTCTCATCTTATTGAATGGATTATTTTTGTATAATCGATATTTTTTACACAAATCAAGATAAAAGAGTATTTTACTGGGCTTCAAGAAGAAACTACTACAAGGAGAACACCAAATGCCTTCTAAAAAATGGGATTACGAAGAGCAGTCTTGATTAAAAAAGGATTTCTAACACGTCTCAAAACAATGAAAGATTCATATAGAGAACTCCTCTCTACTGGACAGTAAAATAGAAATAAATTTCATTATTTAATGGCCACACTTCGTCACTTTCGGTTGAAAGAGGAAGAACTCTGATATAAACCGATTGTCTGTGTTCTAGAAACTTGTTGGATTTGCTGAAAGTCATTTTCAAAATAATCATACATACATCTATTGAATACCAATGTGAGTGTATGTGTGTGTGTGTGTCTGTGGGTATAGGAAATCTGTTCACATATTTTAACATAAATAAAGCTCTTTCCTTTATTGCCAGTTGTGGATTATGTTTTGGGGCTCGTTGAATAATATGTATAATATGAATGAATGCCGCAGCGTTTGGGGCTGAGATACTCGTATAACTGATGATGATGATTCCATTTGCGGTTTGAATAATTTTCATAATTTAAATACACAACCAAAAACGGCTTCAATACTTTTGCGTCAGTCAGTCAGACAGTCAGTCCGGGGTCCTTTCTGCCTGACCCATCCTCCTAGGGGTTTGGATTCACGATGAGTGTAAGGATACAGACTTATGCGAAAAAAGCGAGAGTGTAAATCACAGAGCAAGTCAAATGATAAATGGAGCAGCGACGACGAGTTTCGGTACCATTTTTGTTTTTTCGGTTTTTTTGGTGGGGCAAGCAAGCAACCCAAGTGGCAAGTGGATGGATTGGTGAACTGGGAGTTACAGTAACTAAGTAAATCCTTGACGTTGGCATGCCAAGTGCAAAGCAGTCCTTGTTCGCAAGGCGAAAACAATATTTCATTACATTTACATATTTTCACTCAATTTTCATATTTACGCTGCAAAAAAAAAGAAAAGAGGTCCTCTACCTCTCCTTTCCCCATCCCTACCCCAATCTCGGTGTTTCCGCCTTTTGTTTTCATTTTATGGTAATGTCCCCTTTCGGCTGCCTGGGATGCCTGACTGCCTCCACACCTTCTCCACCGACACCCCTCCCATGCCCATTCACTCACATTGGTTTGTTCATTCATTCAGCCACCTTGCCCGGTGGCGCTCTCAAGTGTCGAGCGGCTTCAGTTCGGCTTGTTGTTCTTATTCTCTTCGTCGTTTCGCGCATTTCGTATGTCAGCATTTTAAATAGGCTTTTCATGTTCGAATTTTATTGTATTTTTTTATGTTTTGCATTTGCCCCGTTTTTTATTTCGTTGTTCTCTTTGCTCTTGTTGTTGTTGTTGTTATTTGCATAGCCATAGTCAGTATCGCGAGAGAGAGAGAGGAAGAGGAAGAAAGTCGGTCCTTGGAGAGGTCCTTTGGCAGCTCTTGCCACAGGCTACATTAAATTTTTTTGTAAGTTGAATGCAAAGTATGAAGTCTGTGAACTCACTGAGTTCAGTAACTGCCTTTTGTGCCCCTGACATTATTAAATACAAATATTATTTCTTTGTGCGAGGTCAAGTGTCAAGACAATTCATTGCCCCAACATAACATGCAATAGGGAGGGGAAAAGATGCCCCACCAACACACAAAAGCCAGTCCAACAAGCGTCAAGGATAATCGGGTGTGACTAAATACAAAGAAAGCAACCCCTTTGAATTTGCCAAGAAAATAAAACTAGGATAACTAATATTTAAGTACAAGTTAAGAAACTATTTTAAGAAATTTTGTTTGTTTTAAAACTTGTTCTTAACTTAAAATATTCTAATCAACGAAGATAAGAGTTCGAATTGGTTGCTAAAGTATACGTTTATGTATATTTCAAAATTACTTTTAAACTTACAATTAGTCTCAATTCAAAAGTCGCGTTTGAAAAGAGTCTCTAAACGTTTTTTATAGAAAGAGGCTATCATTCACATAACCCCATGCCATTCCGTTAGAACTTACTAGTTGGTATTAAATTAAAACCTTGACTTAAAGTCATATATTAAAAACTTCTTCATTCACATTCACAAGATCCCCAATTAAACTCAACATTCAGCTAAGGATTAAAAATCAAAGGCATATTAAGCCTTACATACCCTTTATTTACGGGTATCATACAGTCTTGACTCAAGTAAATGGGTTTCAGTTTATTTAATATTATTTTGGCAGCATTTTAACTCTGCCAAAAATACATCACGGCCTTTAGGTGGGAGTCGATTAATGAGCCAGATAAAATTAGATGCAAATAAGAAACAAATTTAGCCGGAAATATGCACAGTTTTCTGGCTAAACGCCTCTCATTTAGCTAAAATGAAAACGAAATTTCATTAGAAAGGCTTTAAAAATAGCGCAAAATATATGCAATATTTTGCATATCAATTGTGAATATTATATAGAGTATTTTTTTAGCCGTCGCTATTTCTTTGTGTTTTGTTGCTTTTGGAGGGGGCATTTTCATTTCATGTGTTTTTAGTTTGTTTGTTTTTATACCATACACCCATAGGGTGAAATGGTATATTAAAGTCGCCAAAATGTATGTAACAGGCAGAAGGAAGCTTTTCCGACCCCATAAAGTATATATATTCTTGATCAGTATCAACAGCCGAGTCGATATAGACATGTCCGTCCGTCCGTCCGTCCGTCCGTCCGTCCGTATGAACACGTAGATCTCAGAGACTATAAGAGCTAGAGTCACCAAATTTGGTACGTAGACTCGTGTATTATCTACGGTGGTCAAGTTTATTTCAAATTTTTGCCACGCCCCCCTCCGCCCACGAAATTTAAACAAATTTGATTTTCTTAAAGACTATAATAGCTAAAGACATCAAATTTAGTATGATTAGTCCTTTAGTAACCGCGCACAAATTTGTTGCAAAAAAATTTGCCACGCCCCCCTCCGCCCACGAAATTTAAACAAATTTGATTTTCTTAAAGACTATAATAGCTAGAGGCACCAAATTTGGTATGTTGATTTGTTTAATAAATGCGCATATATTGTATATGCAACGATTTTGCCACGCCCCTTTCCGCCCCCGTAATTTGGAAAAACTCGATTATCTCACGTAATTTTCTACCTTTTGTAATCAAATTTGGCACACTTGAATTTGATACTAATACCCAGCAAAACACCAAATTTGATCAAAATCGGACAAAAAACAACGAAGTTATGCATATAAACGTTTTTCCATATTGCCGTAGTTGGTCGTTGGCTGGTGGGGGCGCTAGGGTGCTCGTATACTTGAGTGAGGGAGATTCTATGCTTGTAATAAAAAGCATGTGAAAATGCATTTGTTTAATAAATTTAAAATATTTGCTTTACTGGTGTATGGTATACCTAAGTCGGCGAGACGACTTACTTACTTCATTATACCATACACCCATAGGGTGAAATGGTATATTAAAGTCGCCAAATGTATGTAACAGGCAGAAGGAAGCTTCTCCGACCCCATAAAGTATATATATTCTTGATCAGCATCAACAGCCGAGTCGATCTAGCCATGTCCGTCTGTCCGTCCGTCTGTCCGTCTGTCCGTCTGTCCGTCCGTCCGTCCGTCCGTCTGTCCGTATGAACACCTAGATCTCGGAGACTATAAAAGCTAGAGCCACCAAATTTGGTATGTAGGCTCATGTAGTATGTAGAGTGATCAAGTTTATTTCAAATTTTTGCCACGCCCCTTTCCGCCCCCGCAATTCAAAAAAAACGTTTATCTCAAAAACTATTGTAGCTAGATACACCATATTTGGTATGTATATTTGCTTAGTAAATGCGCTCATGTTGCATGTATAAAGATTTTGCCACGCCCCTTTCCGCCCCCCGAAATTTGAAAAACTCGAATATCTCGCGTAATTTTTTACCTTGTGCAATCAAATTTGGCACACTTAAATTTGATACTAATACCCAGCAAAATACCAAATTTGATGAAAATCGGACAAAAAATAGCTGAGTTATGCATATAAACGTTTTTGCATAAGGCCGGAGATGGCCGTTGGCGGGTGGGGGCGCTAGGGTGCTTATATGCATAAGTGCGCGAGATACTGAAATATGCTTGTAAAAAGCATGTGAACAGAATTTCTTAAAATAGGCAAATGCATTAGTTATTACAAATTTGAAATATTTGTTTTACTGGTGTATGGTATACCCAAGTCGGCGAGACGACTTACTTACTTCATTTTGTTTGTGCTTTTCACTACTCTACATATTTTAAACAAATAAAATGCCCAAAGGCTTAAAAATCATCATGGCATCAGAGCAAATACAAACATACAAACAGTCACAACAACAACAACAACAAAAACGATAGCAAAAAAAACTTTGCACAATCTCAAAAAATATTTTTTTTTTTTGCAAAAAGGAAGCAACGACGCGTACAAATAAAAACAAAACAAAAAGGACAAACTGGCAAAAAAAAGTGCGAGGAAAAAACAAAAGCAAAAGGAAAATGGGATAAGGGGCAGAGAGGAGTTTTGGGTGGGAACAGTGGGTGGAAGATGGTGGGAAGCTGAACTCAACTTGACTCAGTCGTCATGGAAAACATTGTGCAATAATTTTTGCATTTGCTTTGGCCACGAGGCAGGCCAGGATTGGCATGAAAAGCAAGGACGAATGGTCCATAATAAATACATACATACATACATACGTATGTATATACACAAACGCACACAGAAATCGTATATATATACATATAACTCGCGGTGTAAGTAAGTGCGGATTCTGGACGGACATGCGTGTGTGTACTTTACGATTCATGTAATATGTGTGTGTGCGTGTGTGTGTGTTGCTTGTAGTTGTTGATGTTGTTGTTGCCAGTCACACAATAAACTTACTTCCTGGCAACGTAATCCTTTATAAGCTGCAGAACCTCTGGTATTTGCTGTATATACTACAGTCAATCCTTTCACTCGTTTGAGCTTACTACCTCATACTAACATACACACTACATGCCACCCTTCCCGCGCAGCTGACGCCCACTTAGAAAGGCCACCCAGTGCCACGTGTTGTCCATTCTCTTAAACAGTCTTTCAATTTAAGTTTTCTATCATCAATCTTTAGTGCTCCAAAATACATTAAAGAAATACCATGAATTTCACCTAATAATTAACTAAAATTGTGAACTAGATGAAAGTTTAAATGGCTGACTTAATAATAATAGAAAAGAATATTCCAGGTAATTGGACTTGTTTAAAAATATCTCTTACATCTATTAAAAAGTTTTAAAATCTTTTTGTATATCTTTTTATTTACTGTGACTTTCAATATTGATAATGGGAAATACATATAAATAAATCCAAAAGATTTTCAATATATTTACTTAATTCCTTTTTTAAAAAAATACACAGACTTTAAGCCTAAAAGTATGCCCCAGATCTTAAAATAAAGGAAAATGATAAAAGTCCTTAAACGTCGAACAATTTTGTCATTTTTCTTCACAATATCTATATGAAATACGACGGATAATCATTGATACTTTTAGAAACTAAAATAATTAAATATTTTGTCAAATTGAAATAGTGTTGTAAAATGTCATTAAAAAAAAATAAACAATACATCGTAGTACCAGATTTTTGATTAATATTCAGTTCGGTTACTGTTTGTAATTGTAATTCTCGATTCTACGTAACATTTTGTCAAATAAAGCTGATTAGGATTGGCTTTGAAATATTTGTTTAAAATATTTTACCATTTTACAAATGTAGTTTGAGTCAAAACATAAAAAATTTCTCCTGATGTAATGCCAAATACTAGAAAGTATTTGATTTTCTACATAGAGATCGCAATAGTAATTTTCCAACTGACTTAATTCATGACTTTTTATTCCATCAATTATTTTATACTTCTATTAACTAACTTACAATTCTTTGGTGTCGTTTCTTTTATTTTTTGTTTCAACTCAAACTCAATTTCCATTGCAAATGTTGAGGAAACTCAACACATGTTTCCCATTAGAGTCAGATATATGGAGCGGTTAGAGGGGGAGATGCCTCGCGAGGGGAAGAAAAAACTAAAGTTTCACTTGATGCGTCTCACATTTCAGAGACCGACAATGAGGAGATGTGTGTTGTAGTTGTCGTTCTTGTTGTTGTTGTTGTTAATAATGATGTTGACACAACTTGTTAACAGAATAATTTATGCGACACTGGCCCTGGCCAAATGCTTTAAAAGGCAGAAAAAGAAAACAGGAGCAACAGGGAAGACAAAATAGACGAAAAAGCAAAGGAAGAACGTAAACTAAAGTTACGAGAGCAGACGAATTGCGAGAATTTCTATTGCATATTTAATGATGCGGCCGCCAGCCATGAAGGCTCCATGATGGTTGAAAAGGAATTATAGTGGAGAGGAGAGGAGCGGAGTGAATGTGGAAGTGTCATCCTGGCCGGATGCGCGTGCTAGAGCTGGGATAAAATTAAGAGCCGCTCGGACTTGAAACTTCTTTTTTCGGTTTTTGTCATTTGTCAACGTCGCCAGTTTCAAGATTTTTCCTAGCTTCGGAGAGCATAAAAAATGATAAAACGCATTCGCTTATGATGTGTAGAGGTTTCATAAATCATTAAAGTTGCTTGCTGGAAGTTGCGTGTTTGTTTGTTTGCTGCTGTAACTGTGTTTGTTGTTGTTGCTGCTGCAAGTTTTCTGGTCCCCCCAGTTCTGTCTGCTTTTTTTTCCAGTTTTAGCTGAAGAGATCATGGGGTCACTTCAGAGGTTGGAGGTCGCCACGCGACAGCGTTTAGACAAACAAGTGTCATTTTGCTTTATGCTGAAGATGATGGAGAACAGCTACCAGGCCAACTGTCCCCAGCAGAGAGAAAGAGATAGACATTGAGACAGAGAAAGAGAGAGCAGATTGTATAGCAAAGGATATGTCCAAGTGGGTCAAACATGTCGAGTACCAAAAAAAATGCCAAAAACACAAAAACTTTTTAACTGACATTGAAATTGGATTGGGAAAAGTTGTCACAGTTGGAAATTACACTCGAAAATATGGCATTAAATTGTACATTATTCCAAGTTATGCTGATCTTAGTGAACATAAGAATAAATGGGATAAACTAAAATATTTCACAATCATAATTTAAGTTCTTAGCTTGAGTCAACTAAGTAGTTTAGTTAAGTGTTTGGAATTTAAGTAGTGTGGATACTAAATAGAAGTGGAAATTAATGAACTCATAGTTCTGAAGTGGAGAAGTTTAAACCAAAAACCTTAAAATTCTTAATTTGTAATAACTTGAACAAAATTTACTTCTGAGGGGATAAAAGCGTGAAAGTCGTTTAAGAAAATCTTGCATTTGTACCAACCTTAACACTAAACTGAAAGTCTGGATATTAAGACAAGTTTGACATTAATTTCTTGATGTTGTCTAATTTGGAGTCCAGTTAATAATCCAAAAGTAGATCAGTTGATAAACAGTTTGATGATTTGCAAAAGGTTGAACTTTCCAATCAGCTCTAATGTTTGAAATTAGTGCAATTCAATTCAGAATTGAAAATTGAAAACTATTTGACAACTACTTTATGATAGTTAATAGAAAATTACAAAATTGTTGTGAATTATAATAGGTTACATCTAAAAATTATTCCGAATTTCATGTTTTCAATTATTTAATATTCTGTGATAAACGGAAAGAGAGCACATAGTATGCATATGAAGTCTCTCTAACTCCTTAGGAAGTAACTAATCATATCTATTGCCATTTCCTATCACAAACTTAAACACAGTTGCTTCTACTTGTAGCCAAACCAATAGAAGTAAGTGCATATTGGATTGTATTAAAAATTCATAAAAACTCATAATCTGATATTGAATTTCTTTCTATTACTACTTCCCTAGAATTTGCATACACACACACAATTGAAGCCAACTAATGGCAATCCCTCATAAAGATTTAATTAACCACTTGGCCATTCAGCTCATTATTTGAATGGGTTTCCTTTTTCTATCCATATGATATCTGGTCATTGAAATTACTAGGAAAATGTCAATGAACTGGCCCATTGGAAAGTCATGTTACTTCTGTCTCCTTTTTATTTGCTTACTCGCCCTCTCCTTTTACACACACATTCTTATTTTCCTGCATTTTCTGCAAATCAGTTAAGCCTCTAGCTCATCCATAACATAGGACTCAACGCCTTTTGAATGAGACTATGAGTTATTTTTATTTTTTTGCTATTTGCGGAAGTTTTAAGTGGAGGCAACAATGTTAACTCTTCGATTCGACGACGACTCGAGACGATGGCGGCGGCGCCTTCTTTCTACCATAATTTTTTATTGAATGATTAGCTCAGAGGATGGCAACATTTGCCAGTTGATTCATATTTATTTATTCATTTAACTAATATTTAATTGCACATAGAGAGTGATGTGGAGGAAAAAGAGAAACGCATTTCCTTCAGTTGGGTTTTCTTTTTGGCTAATTGGATTTGCCTCCGTATGGCTTGTTGGTTAAACAATAAATGTGTCACAAAGACCAAAGAGCTGGGAATGGTATTCTCTGGTTTTGTCCATTCAATGTGTTCCTTTTCGCTGTGGCTCTTTTCTTTTTCTGCTGGGTCTTTGTTGGTCTTTTGTTGTTGCCCTGGCATAAAGTGAAATTGTGCGTAAAATTCGTTGGTCACGTTTCCACGTCTGTTGACAATTGTTTTTGCCAGTTTGCCAATGTCCACGATATGTCCCAATGTCCAATGCACCGCTGTTTGTCCGCTGCCCATTAAACGCGTGCACATGCTTTCTGTCTATCTCTCTTTCGCTCTGCTCTTTTGACTGTGCAACTCTCGTTCGTGTCATTTTCACTGTGGCAGCTTCTACTAGGCAAGCAGAGAGAGAGAGAAAAAAAAAAAACCACCAACCAACCAGCCAGCAAAACAGCAGCAGCAACCAACAACAACAACAACAAAAGTGCTGCTAATCTTTTGTTTAGATTTTACATGGAACATGCAACTGGAACCCCCCTGGTCGAGTCGGGTCTGGCTTGGACTGGTCTGGCTTTCAAATTAGGCACAAATTTCCCTGTCCCTGCCCCATTGTGTGTGAGTGTGTGTCATTTTCGATCATATCTGGCATCCAGGTTTCAACTTCCTGGCTAAATTGCTCTGGCGTCACATAGGATAAAGAGACGCACACAAGCATATAGGCCTTTGTTCTAAGGGATTTCAACTCATTAGGCGGCACATCTCATATGACCAACACCAAAACACAACTTGACCTGGGTCAAACAAAATTTTGTTAATTCTCTCAACGAGGAATACAATTTTGCTGCTCTGTGTGTCATTTTACCTTGTAATCGATGGATTGTTATGAAGTCTCTCTCTCGCTCACTCTTTTGTTCATTTGGTTGGCTTTATTATTGTTGTCCATTGATTTGAAAAGCAACTCTAAGTCTCAAGGTAAGTAGATTATGTTCCATTTTATTATCAAATTAATCACTTGGTTGCAGAAAGAACTTAATTCTTTCTAATGCTCAGTTTTAACTTGCAATTCCATTAAACCTTTGATTCTAATTGCACCATAAAACCCGATTCAGAAACTTGAACAGTTCTATATTTAATATTTTATTTTAAAGATTGCACTATTTGCCATATTTTTAAAAGATTTTCAAGAAAAGTCACATTTACCCTGAACTATTTATTATCTTTATTTCCTTTTGAGATATCTTCAAGGGGTCTGAAATGTTTAAGAAATTTGGATTCTCTTTTCTCAGCTTTTACTCAATCATTTTCTTTTCGGTTTTTAAAAGTTTTTTCATATCATCAAAACTTGACGTCCTAAATTTCAATATGTTGTAGTCCTTTAAAACCTTGTTAGATGGAATTTTATACATTATTAATGATAATTGTTTGCAAAACGCGTTGAAAGAACAATTCCGAAATACCTTCTCCATATGGTAGAGTATAATAAATGTTTCTTAATTCGTTAATACAACATTCCAATGACTGTTGAAATGCCAAAGTTATTAAGTCGTTTATCATTTATTAAAATATGTAATTTTTTTTGTATGCAAATTATAGAGAGAGAAATAAAAATTTGTCTGCGGGTTGATTTTTTAAACGAAACTTCATCATCAACATCACGATTGTCATAATTATTGTTTAATATTGCTAATCAATTATAATTAATTGGCGAATCAGAGCCACCCGCAGGCTCAAATAGTAAAGACCAACAAAGAATAGAGCTGCGTGTCTTTTGTTCAAAAGTCTTTGTATGTAAATGTGTGTGGTCTATGCCTGAATAAAGGGAAAAAAACAAACGAAAAGTAGAATAAAGTATAGAAGGAGAGGTAGGGAAGAGGTAGTGGAGTAGTTATAGGTAGAAGGAGTACGCATTCCAGGGAAACGACTTCATTTTGGGGCAAAAATAAAAAGGAACGCGCCTCAATTAATTCACCAGGCGACACAATAAAAATGTCAAGTCAGGGATCCTCCTCCAGATGCCCCAAACTCCTGAACACCTACACAAGAACGAAGAAACCCTTTTCAGAGCGGTCTCAATCTCAAACTGTGTGATAATTAATGTCGACGATTCCCAACGATTATCGATAAGCGATCCTCGCTTCTCCTTGGGGGTCCATACAAAGTTTAATGCGATCTTCGTGATAGGACAGGATCGTATAGGAATTGTCTACTGTTTAATGGCTCTTTGATGATTGTTCAGGAGATTTATAACCAGGTCATCAATTGTCACTTGCCATGAAGTTTTGGTTTGATGCTAAAACGAAATCTCTGTACACCATTAATGCTAAATTAAATATGTATTTTCATTCAGTGTCCAAAAACCAATTAATTCTTTATTCATGTGTTTTTGTTGTTGACCAGAAAACCTGTCCGAAAGGCCTGACAAACGCAATTAATTTGTCCATTTAAATTCAGGCAACGCCGTTTTCAACGCTCTACAGACATTTGACGCTGACGCTGACGATGGCAATGATGAGGCCTTTTTTTCGATCGCCTGTTTCGATTTGGTTCTTATTTGAACAATCACGAAGGCGATAAATTAATTTTTTTTTGTTTTCTCGGTTGCTGCTCCGCTACAATATCAAACTGAATAAAAATTCATAACAGAAAGTTTCAGCAAATGGAAATGAGTTGGACAAAAGACAAACAGAGGGAGAGAGCAGGGTCACCTTTTCAATTTAACCAAAATGCATTTCAAGGCGGTGAGAAAAATTACCTTCTATATGAATTTGTAATGATAGTTTTTATTAAAGTTTTCAAGCAATCAATTAATATTCAACTCATTTTTGTGAAAGAAATGCACTGGAGATAGAAATGGAATTGATAACACTTACAAACGATTAGAGTATTAAGAATTTCGATAACGACAAAGAATAATTCCAGGAATAATGGAAAAGATGTGACAAATGATTACCGATTGGGCAATAAAGAACATTTCATAGACACTTCTTTGTCAAAAGTAAAGTTACAATTGCATGCTCAACGATGTAATTTTCGTTTTTCTAAATCAATAATAATCGAATCAAAGGATAAATTCTTTACTCAGAAATCATTATTACAGAAGTTTAAAAGCAATTTTTATTTCTTTTTATGTTCACAGCATATATAATTTTAATTTTTCCAAAGTGTGAGATATAGTTAATACTATAATTAGCATTTTCAAATTCTTATTGAAGCTTGCAAGAAAGTTATTAATAACTTACGAGAACAAATGTGAGATAAATCCTGCTTTCAGGAAATATCATTAAACAAGTTTAGGAATGTGTCTATCTACTTATAATAAATACGTTTTTAAGCCAACAACAATCTATCCGATACTATTTTCTAGTATTATACTTTTCTAATTAATTACTAAAGTAAAACTGATTGAAGGCTCTTAACGTCTCTTAACACACAGAAAAAACCCAAAACTGTACAAACAAATGATTGCAGAATTTGTGGAAACGGCTGGTTCTTCTCACTTAATCGCCAAACCTCAAAAGAATCTCCCCTTTAAAAGCAACTCCCTCTACACACATGGCTAATCCTAATTTATGACCACTCAATTTTCTTGGAATGATTTGATAATACAGTAAATAGATTCCCATTAGCTTCCCACAACTTGCATTGGCATTAGTCATAGCGATTTCGATTTGCCTGATTCACACTCACACACAAACTGACCGCCGGCAACGAATTTTAAAATTCTCATATTTCTTTTGTTAATTATACCATTTTATTGGGGTTGACATACGAAATTTCCATTCCCTTACTGTCAATTTGAGCCGCGATATCCTTCCACTTCCCTTGCATCTGCCATCCCTCCCCTTTGGCATCATCCCTTTATAAGCTTTGCTGCGGTTTGTTGGCAAAAATTGAGAAAAAATAAATAAATATATACATGTATATCTATTAAAATCCTGTTGAAATTGCAAAACATTTTTATTGAAATGTTCATAAATGTTATACATAACACACCAATTTTTTTGCTACTTTTTTGTTTTTGTTTTCAAATGAAATGATGGGATATTAACCAGCAAAGTTGTTGTGACCGCACACGTTGTTGGTGTGTGTGTGTATACCAACAGCAACACAGAGGTTTTGGTTCTGTGGTTTTTGACTCGTTCCACGAAATCGGAGAGCTAACTTTGTTTCCATTTTTTTTTTGTGTTTTTGGTGTGTCCCCATGTGAAGGAGAAAAAATATTGGAGAGTTTGTCAATTTGGGGACGACTTTAAGATGCCCTTAGGCCTCATATATGATAGATATGAAATATATAAATGCTTTGAAGCTTGACTTAGAGCATCACATAGAATCCTCATTTTTGAAGGCTCCACTGTTCTAAAATATTATGTGGTATACATATTTCTATTTCTTGATTATCATAATTTGGAATTTCTCTGGATGTAGTTAATAAGATCGAATTGGAAATTTTTGTAAGGAGTACAAAAGAGCAAGTATTCGAATCCTACAGAGTAGATGAGATTGTATACCAAATGAATGAATGCAAGTCACATAGATTTATATAGGGATATGTTTACTGGAACTCAAATATTGAATGATAGGTACATTTTTAATGTAAAACAATGCAATGCAACAATATGGTGTAATAGTTACACCATATACTAACTTTTAATAAAGACAAAGAATATTAAGGCATGTTGGAAGTCAGAGCCTTTGTAATAATCAAAGTCTAGTGGACTTTGTATCATTTATACATTATATCTGTAGTATTTTTATAGTATTATTTCTAATCAAAACTCTGAAAACAATCTGCACTTTTATTCTTTAATTTATTGAATACTTAGACTCTGATGCTTTATTTTCACTTGAATATACCCTTTCTCGTTATGCTTATTATAGGGTGTAGGGAAAAAAGTAGAAAATTTAATGAACTGACTTGTGTGAGGTTTTGTCGGTTATCGGCTCGGTTGCCTCGCTTGTGTCTCATTCTATCCCTCTCTCTCTTTCTCTCTTGATTTTTATATGGCTTGATATGCTGATGATTTTGATCGGTTTCAATTGATTTGCGGCCTGTAAGCGTGTGAACGTGATTTTATTATCAAATATATGAAATGTTGTTAGTTTTAGTAAATTAAATAAATCAGCAGAGCAAACAGAACACGTTGAGGAAAAAAGGAACAGAGTAAAGAGAACTGTTGGTTTTGTTTTTTGTTTTGTAGTGAATATGTCAAGAGGAATATTTCAATTTATTTTTTTGATGAATCAACACAAAAGCCATTCGGTTTGCCCTTTGCCCGCATTCACATTGGTTTTGTTTGGTGTTTTTCGCCCTTTTTTTTTTTTATTCGTCCTTTGTTTGTATTTTTTTTTCTTTTAGTTTTTTGCATCCATAAATATATCTCTCGAGTGCATCCGCAACTACTTCAGATTACAGATTTCAGCATAACAATTTATATTTATTTATTTCTTCTTCTCTGTCCATCTCTTTCGCTCTCACACGCTGCTATTCACTTTTGATTTTGGTGTTGTTTCTGGTGTATACGTTTTTTATGCAATTTCTCGACAATTTGTCGTTACAAGAGCTACCAAAAACTGCTCCAACTCGTGGAGCGCTCTATCATCCTTCACTTTAGTTCGCTGCTGTTGCTGCTGTCAGTGAGGAATTTGCATCATAAATTGTCAGCAATGTCATAAAATATACAAATATACTACATATAGTAGTATACAAGGGACATGTGTCTATATGTGTCTGTAGTTTCCCTTTTTTATGTCTGCCTCGTTCTTTAGCATTTCATTTGGCATACGGCAACAGCGAATTAAAACTAAAGGGATTACGAGTACAATTTGCCCACGAGACAAAGAGATATAAGGAACGGAGTGAGTGAAGGGGAGTTGGGAATATACCAAAGGGAATGCCAAATGATTAAATGCCAAATGATTAACTTAGAAAGAGACTTGCAAATGCAAATTTAGCTGCAATGCAATCTTACGTAAAGGTACTTACTTGGTTAGCTTATTGCCTTTATCTTTAGGCATTATAATTTGTTTGTTAAGTTGAAGAGGCTGAAAATGTGTACAGAGAAACTTTAATTAATCAGGTTTCTTAGATAACAAAATGTTTTATATATACTAGGATTTTTCCGTGCCCAATTGTGGGCTAAAACTAAGTTCAATCTAAATATTCTTTATTAGCGTCAATATATTTCAGACTTAGTATTACTAAATCTTAGCAAAATATTTCCCGATTTCTGTTTTGTATAACTAATTTTTCAATTCACTTTTCATCATCTTTGATAGTTATTAGAGTTATCAATTTTAATTTCAAATAATAAAGCTTAATTCATAACATTTTAAGTCAAGTTAAAGTATGAGTTACAATTTACTAAAAAATATTGTGTTTTTTCTATTTTTTTTATTGCATTCTAATTTTCAAACTTTTCAAATATTCTCAAACACTAATACACTGACATTTGAACTTTAAGATTTCTAAACTATACTCAAATGTTTTCTCATTCGAAATCTCCCCATATGGTATGAATTTCTTTTCCATAGATTAAGTATTAATTTATTACCCTTAACAAGTTAATATTTATCGATTTCTGTAACCGATAAGTTTTCCTTACTCTTCGTTTTGGGGGGTTCGATATGAATATACTATTCGATTTTGATTATTATGGCCTTTGTATGCGGAACATAAGTGTCTGGTAATGTCAACCATTTTCAATTTTACAGAAAAGTCCATAAAAAAGAAAGAAAGGAAAAACTATATACATACTTATAGCAAATCAACCCAAGCACAAGATGGAGGGAGAAGTGGCGAGAAAGGGGAATCGGGAATGGGGGTGAGAATAGATAGCTGGTGTCCCTTTGGTTTCAATGTTCTTTCTCTCCCCATTTTATGGCGCTGACTTCAGAGTGGAGTAGTCGTCTCTTGCTGCATTTACAATATTTATTTGCTTGTTCTTTCACCCATTTTCACCGCCTCCCACCCCTCAGCAGCATTTTTCCTCAATGCCTTTCACTGCAATGCCCTGAAATTTAACCCTTGAACGCTTTTCTGAAATTGATTTCTATGCAATTGTTGTTGTAAGAAGGCGAACAACGACTTTTGCGGGCACGGAATTTATGTTTTTCCTTTGGCCATTATGTGCCAGAAATCGTTATAATTCAATAACAAAATTCCTCAAGCTTTACCACCCTCCCCCTCCACACAGGACTCTTGTGGGCGCTTTTGACTATATATCCGCTTTCCCCTTCATTGGACAATGCGTTAAAATCAATTCAGAATTTATGCGCTTTGCTTGGTAATTTATTTTATGAATGTTTAATAATCTGTGCATTGGGGTAAATTTATGACAATTGCATGTTAATTGCCTGCTTGGCGCCGATATGTCATTCAACTAGTCAATGCAGAGAGAGAGAGAGAGAGAGAGAAAGTGGGAGACTTGATGGGGGTATAGATTGTCGGAGATATGTCCACTTGAGGGAGGTTCATTTTGAGCTCCCATTTTGTTTACATTCAATTTCATAAGTGGCAGCTCCATGGGATTGGAGGGGCGAATCGAACGGACATTGGGTGACCATTTGTTGACTTTAAGTCACCACCAAACACCACCCACCCAACACCCCATCCGCTCCTCTCCCCATGGCTAGTTTGACATGTTGAACACATTATTAGACGCCCTTGTGACCAGTTGACAGTATCGATTGTCGTCGTTTGTCACCTCGTTCAGTATGGAAATTAAATTTTATTCAGGCTCGCAGTGAGCTTTGATTTCTTTTTTTAAAAATTCAGTCATTTTCTTAACCATTTTTCATTCTCTTTTTGGAGACTTTGCACGTAAATTTAGAAAGCAAAAAACGAAAACAAAAAAAAATAAAAATCTTTATTATGGGTCGTCGTGCGAATGACCAGAAATCCTCGAAACGCAATCGAGACCGTACAACATCTAAGGAGAAACGCAGTCGCTCTCGTTCCCGTTCCCGTTCCCATTTATCCAGGTCTCGTTCACGTTCCCGTTCACGTTCACCACGATATCCACGTTTGCCTCGTTCGCCGAAACAACGCGGAAGACGCTCCTTAACTGCAGCCAAATCGCTGGTGGGTAAAAAGCAGCGAGCTCCATCCTCGTGGGACAAGGCACCGCTGGGCTATGAGCACTTAACACCCGTTCAATACAAGGCCATGCAGGCAAGTGGACAGATTGCATCGAGGATTGTTCCGGATGTATTGCCAGCAGCAGAATCGCCAGCTTTGGCCATGCTAACGCGTCAAGCGCGTCGTTTGTATGTGGGCAATATACCATTTGGTGTCACCGACGAGGAGATGATAAATTTTTTTAACATCCAGCTACAGTCCTTGGGGTTGAAGCAGTTTCAAGATGGAACTCCAGTATTAACGTGTCAAACCAATTTGGAGAAGAATTTCGCATTTCTCGAGTTTCGTTCTATGGGTGAGGCCACGCAAGCCATTGCCTTCGACGGTGTGAATTTTCGTGGACAAACTTTGAAGATACGGCGTCCACATGATTATCATCCAGTGACTAATGTTTCGTCATTGGAGGCCGTTGGCTTGACGGATACTATAGTGACATCGGCTCACTCTCCGGGCCCGATGAAAGATTTAGTGTCCACTTTGGTGCCAGATTCACCGCAGAAAATCTATATTGGTAGTCTCCCTCCATGTCTAGATGAGACTCAGATCAAGGAATTGCTGAGCTCTTTTGGACGTTTGCGTGGCTTCAATTTGGTAAAAGATGCCAATTCGGGCCTGAGCAAGGGCTATGCCTTCTTCGAGTATGTGGATTCGGCAGTGACAGATCAAGCGATTGCCGGACTCAATGGCATGTTGTTGGGTGATCGCAGACTTGTCGTACAACGTTCCATTGCAGGTGGTCGCAATGCAAATAACCATTCCCCGGCTTCGGTTCTGCAAGTTCCTGGCTTTCCTGCTGTCTTCAGTACTGGTGCTGCAACAGAGATTCTTTGCCTTTTGAATATGATTCAACCGGAGGATCTTCTGGATGACGAGGAATACGAAGACATTTGTGTGGACATTAGGCAAGAGTGTGACAAACATGGAAAGGTGAAGGGTCTCAAGATTCCACGTCCCCTTGTGGGCAAAACGCCAAATGCTGGTTGCGGCAAGGTTTTCGTTCAATTCGAGTCCATGGAGGATTGCCAGAAGGCATTGAAAGCTTTGAGTGGTCGCAAATTCAATGGACGCATTGTGGTGACATCGTTCTTTAATCTAGATAAATATGAAAAGAACGAATTTTAATAAAGCGATGGGAACTTAAGGTGTTTATCCTTTTTTCTTAGAATCAGCATAACAATTTAATGATGTGTTTCAGTCAGTAAGCCCAGCATATCTTTAAAAGTATCTACTTAAATCGCTTTGCCGCTCATCTCTTAAGGCATTCCAGGATCCGCCTATTGCCTGTTGGCACCGATTCAATTAGCCAAAGCCGACTTAAGCGGCAATCCTCAAGGAGGAAGCAGAAAAAAATAACACCAGCAGCAGCTCAAGGCTCTTTTTTCGTATCTCGTTTGCCCCTTTGCTACTTTTCGTCCCTCACTTTACCACTCCCAAAAAAAAAAAGCGTTAATTAAAATTTTTAACTTTATCTCGGGCATATTCACACCTTCTCCAGGAGAAGGCAAGCTCATTACGACAAGAAGACGTAAAGCAAAACAAAGACAATGCTTTAATACCTTTTCAATTTCCACCGAAAATATATCAAAAAGGTGCGACTTTGCACTGACTTTGAAATGCTCTTACAGAGAGAAAGACTGTCTGTGACTTGATTGAGTTTCTCTTTTCCTTTTAGGACCTTTATTAATATTATGAATATCCGTTAAACCAATTCCTATTTCCCCTTTCCTCATTTTTGGATCAAGTCATATTATATTAGTTCAATGACAAGTTTTCTTAATTAACTACAAGAAACAAAAAGGGTTTCTCCTTGATCATACATTAGATTCTCTCCTTCCGCTGCTGTATCATATAATTGTCTGAACTGATTGCAATCCAACAAAAATACTTATAATTTTCAAGTGTGAGTAAAATAGCTTTAGTTTTCCTTAAAACCTCAGCAAATGGTTTTTCTTAACAGTTTTACACAAAAGTAGATCAATTCAAATCATTCGAATCAAAATTAAATGCTTTAAGGTATCGGAATCCTTTCCTTTTCCGTTTTTATAAGCTTGTGATAAATTCTATAGCACCATCCAAAAAGAGTATAAATAACCAAAAAAAAAAAAAAAAAAAGTGAAAGAAGCTTCTTGTTCTTGTCTCAGCAGCAGTAATCAACCTCTTATCGCACTCAGGTTCCATTCTCAAGGTCTGCTCTTATCTTTATTTCTGGTCATCAATAATGAAATGCAACTTCTGTTCTTGAAAGCCCAGAAGACAGAAGAAGCTTCGACAATTTATCAGTGCGGCAACGACGACCACGAACTAAACGGTTTATCGAAGACGACGAGATATGTGCGGATCATTCCCAGCCTGGACACAAATTAATTCAACGCCCTGGTTTGGGCTTCCATTCCCAAAGAAGTGAGAGAGAATGATGTTGAGCTGATGCTGCCGCCTTTTGTAAATCGATGCCTCGAAATGGGTAATTAATAAACGCCCATAAATGAAGCGGATACAATAAAAATTCCAAGCTGGAAAACTTTGTGAAGGGGTACAAAAAGGGTTTCTTTGATTTCAATGTGTTTATGACGATCCCCAGCTGTCCCATCTGGGGGGATTAGCTTCAATCTGGTTCTGAGACAACTTCTCTGATTGGTTTTTCTGGTTTTTCACTCCGTTTGAGTGTCTGATATGTTGCGTCTTAGGTAAGGTTAGGGTTTTTAGGGTTTTCTTGTTCCTTTACGGTTTGTCTTTCCTTTTTTATTTCTTATATTAGGTAATCGACTGAGCTGAGATAAGAAAAAAAATTAAGAAATCAAATCCATGAAGTTGATTGAACTCTATATAGTCTCTATGCATTTTAAATTAAAGGGGGCGAGAATTTGAATATGATGTAGTAGATAATTATAACTTACAATCTCTATATTCAGAGGCGTAATCTTGATGATGGTCATTAAATAGAGTGAGAGAGGGGAATAGAAAGAGAAACAAATCTTGCCAACTAAATGAAATTACTTGTTATTAGGGAAAGAAAGAGAGGTAGGAAGAATCCTCTAGCTAACTGTTCGCAAACGTGTTTAAAGCTTATCCAAAAATCGGTTAATGATGTTTTAAGAGCCAACACAAGCCATATATATTCCATATCTATCTAAATATCTCCCTACACACACATTCAAGTTTATTCATGAAATTTGTTAAAGTTCTAATGATCCCACAACGGCGGATATTATCTGATCAATTTGTTTATTGTTTTGTTAGTGACTTCATTAGGAGAGATTATGCAAATGAAATGAGAATTTCGAATGAAATCTGCAGATCAACAGAACCTGTTGATACTTATTTTCCTCCTTCTCTTCACTCTCTTTTAATTCGTTCAATTGTTTACCTTTATTTAATAAACGTTTCCTGTTTGTTTCCCTCTTTTTGATTCAAAGCAAAATAAAATTCAAATAAACAAAAATAATATTCCGAATAAAAAACCTAAATAATCGTGTAAATCCCCAGCAACAACAAAAGCCAAAACAAATTACATCCAAAAAAGCAAAAAAAGAAGAAAAATTTAGAGCGGGTGGCGGGTGGAGTAGGAGGAGCACGAGCAGGAGTGGGAGGAACTGAAGATGTGTCGCCGCATTCCCAGTTCCAGTCTCTCGCTTCGTTAATGGCAGCGCAATTAATTCGAGCAAATCGTCTGTGAACCCTTTTTTATGGCCGACCAACCGTCAGAGCGACTGTTTGTCCGCCCTCTCCAAATGCTAGGAGGGAGGTCGTCCGGGGTTCGTCAAATAAAAATTCATTAAACGGTATGCCGCGGCACTTTTTGTTATGCTTTGAACGGAGCCTTTTCAGTATAATAAATGCGAAATAGGAACCAAATGGTTCATAGGAAGTAAAGAGATCTTTAAGTCGAACCATTCAATTGTCGCAAATGAGAAGAGATATATAAAATTGCCGAATGTGTGATATGTAGAAAGGAAAAATTTATTCCATTTTTCAGATCCCAGCATCTCATAAATCATGTTAAATGACCTAATCTAACATTCGGTAGAAACCTCTACAATGAAACAAAAGAAATTCTCAACCGAAGGAAAAGACAGCGAAATAACCTGCGAGTCGAGTCTGCCAGTGACCTGGGCATTTAATGAGGGTCATAAAATCAAGCGCCATTCCACCTGAAGGCCAACCAAACCAACAACAAATGCTACAAATGGAAATGTAACAGGTGCGATAACCCGTTCAAGAAAGGAAGAAAAAGTTGCCACGGCCATCCCAAATGTCTGGACCATGAAATTATAATGCAGATTATGTGTAAAAACCAAACAAAAGAATGACATTTAGAGGCTTTGGAGGCTTGGAGTTTAGTTTTTACTCGGTTTTTTAAGGGTAAGGACAATTTCTAAATGGCCCTATAGCTGGCTTAAAGACAAAACATTTTGTAACATTTTCTTAAAAATGTTCAAGTATTTTCTTTGATATTTTACCGCCTACTTTTGACTCTCGGAAAACTGAATTTAAAACCAAATCGTTTGTTTAGAATTTACACACACACTGACACAAAAAAGAACAGACAGAGATTTGGCTTTTATTTTCCTATGCAAATGCATGATGAACGGAAAAATGGAAATGGACAGACAAACGGAGAGTAGAAAGAGGCGTGTCAGGTTGACCTAAGTGTAGTCCGGAATGCATAATCTACCGAAACCGACAAGAACTTCCACAACACCCAACACAACACACAAAACACACAAAAAGAAGATGGACAGAAAAAAAACCGAAGAGCAAATGAAAAGATACAAGTCCGAAACACACAAGCAAAAGACATGGACGAAGGAATTCACAATGGAAATACAATTTAAGCTGCTTGAAATGCTCGACTTTCGACGCAACTTGGCCATAATCCGAAACTAAATGTCTGACTTAATTTTCTTGTTTCCTTCAGGCAAAAAATACACTGCAATAAACCATTGGCAAAAGATAAACATAGGCATTTGAATTGATTGTTGAATTTTGCAGAAAATGTGGATAAACGAATGTTGTGATCCTTACAGGACGTTTCATTGTTGTAAGGCTTATAATTGGATTGTCATTATTACCTCATTCAATCTGGACTATGAGACAAATTCCAATACTTTGGCTTAATCGAACTTAAACTTCACTTACGTCGAATGTTTTCTATTTACTAAAAAAACACAATTATAGTTCGGGTAGTACGATAATAAGTAAAAGTACCAAAAAATGGTTTCTAATTTATATTTCTTTTCTTCAAACTAACCCGAAAAAGTAGAATGTAAAATAAAAGTGTCATAATATTCCCCTGAAACCAATGTCCCATATATGTAGGTTCAAGTTGGGAGTTCAAGTTGGTATTGGATGTAACATCACGGTTTTAAGGAAGGAAATTTCCTTCAGAGTAGAATCGCCGTTTCCTTGAACCGGCCAAGAAAAAGTCGAAGTATACATAGATTAAAGATTGAAATATCATTTTCTAAGCAATCATTCGTCTGCTATATTTGTTATCATTTCATCAGTTGAGACTCATTTAATGCAGTTTGGATGTATTCATCTTTTAGACTTTTTAAAGATTTTTACATGGTTTATTCGAAATACCTTTAAATGCTACACAAATGGTTGATTAACCATTTGTTAAATGTAATTGAGGTATTCAATCGACATAGTACACTAAACCATCGTGCACCCTCAAAATAAATTAATTTATGGCATTCTATGGATTAGGTATAAGTATTACATTAAGTATTGTATATTTACTGGCTTTTTAATTATCAGTCTGTTATTTTTTTTTTGTAGTTGTTCCTTGCCCTGTCACTTCGAGGATGATGACTGACAACTTTATAGAATTCTTTTCACTATTTTCAGGGCGTTGCATCTTGGAGAAGGCCAAGGCAGGCAGATAGGCATTCAGGCACTGGCACTGGTCTTTATCTATGCCTGTCAGTTGACTATCAAATGGGTCAACGACCCAAACCATATCGTGTCGTTGTCTAGTGTGTCTAGGAGCCTAGAAGACCTCAGCAGTTTTTGCCGTGTAATGCGCCCTGTTTTTTGTATGCTCTGCCTTGATGAATGCTTCATAGTCATCTCTTCATCTGCCCAAGTAGTGACTCCAAAGCTTCCAGCTCTGCAAGTCCATAGAAGAGCAGGCATTTGTCCTGGCGTTTGTCTGTGTTTTGTGTCCGGTCGTTTCCGTACCCTGCCCTGCTCTACCCTGCCCTAACATGCCCACTATTCTCCCTCTTGGAACATTTCAACTTCAACTTTTGATATCCATCTGAATTTGCATTATTTTCTTTCGCTCTTCATTTCGTTGCCTGCTGCTGCTGGTGCTGATGTTCCTGCTGCTGTTTACTGTCATTCTGATTTTAATCTTCCACTCTGCTCCTACTTTACTCACTGTCCTCTGCCTCCTTTGCTTCAGCTGCTGCTCCTGTTCTTTACTTTAATTTAGTTTTAATTTTTTTTTCTGTCCGATTTTCTGTTTTTTTCTTATTGTACCTGCCGCGTGCCCAGGTGAACAGGTTTTCATTTCTTTTGTTGGCGCTGCATTTTTTTTTTTGGATTTTTCTTATTTTTTTTTTTTCATTCCATTTACCGAAGTGAACTGAAGTGAAGAGTAGCAGAATACCCCCAACCCCAGAGAGAGCATGATAAAGTCGAAACCGAGTGAAGTAAGTCTGAAAAAGTATCCTAATTGGTATTAAAATCGTTGTTATTTTTCCTGCCTTTTGTCACTGGTTTCGAGTTTGATTGTATTTTGATACTTTAAAACGCATTTCGGTCGAATCGACGATTTCGATGCCCATGTTGGCGATGTTGCCGCTGCTTTATTCAAATTGCATATCGAGAAATCGAGGTTTTTTCAACGATTTAATCACTGAATAGAGTCCAGATTAAAATCAGAAAAAACGCAGAAAAAAATAAACAGGCTTCTGTTTTATGATGGCGTGGCCATCGATTTAAATCTCGTATAACCTTTGCATTGATTTTTGTGTATTGTCTGTATCGGTGGGTGAGTCTGTTGAGAGTAAACTTGAAATGGAAAAATATATATATACACAAAATTTAGTTGCCAATCGAATGGACGATTTTTTAAATACTCTTTGTTTTATATTTGTTTAGAATTAATTTCATCATGTCACTAATACTTTTTTGTTAATACTCTAAACTACTTATTTAAGGACAGACTACTTTTAAATACAAATAATTTTTTAATATTCCAGGTAGATTTGGCCTTAGTTATGCTTACTTAAAAAAAAAAATTGAATAACAACTAATTTTTTTAAATATAAGACCGAATTAAATGTATTTGGCTAGAAGAGTATCCAAGTTGTGACCTTTTAACGTGCTGCTAAGGGCTTAAAAACATAGAATAAAAACTAGCCATTCCATTCCATTCCACTTGTTACCTAGCTCTTTATGTCTTCAATATACCCATTTATCCCCAGCCAAAGTAGGATATTAATATATGAACAATAAAAAAATGGATTTTCCTGCAGGATTGTATTTAAATATGGCCACTTACACGTAATTAAGTTGATTTTACTTCATTGGCCATTATTATGCACATTTATATACATATGTATGTACATACATATTTATATGTACTTATAATAAATACTCATATTATTATGTACAAGTATTTAATGGCTTGGGAAATAATGGGAGGGCCATGCTCTCTGTTAAATCTTCAAGAGTATTGGAAATTGTTTAAAAATTTGTTGATAAGAACTTGGAAGCACAAAAGAAGGTAACTTGTTTAAAAGGGATTATAGTAAGTAGGACCATTTAAGGAACGGACTTATAAATTCTTTTACTATTATGTGGTCTGGTACCTAACTTAGCATATCCATACCAAATAGTAGCATTTAATATGCATAGCAGGAAAAGAAAAGAAAGCACTTTTTGTTAGATTTACATTCAATGAATTACTAAAAACAAAACTTAATCAAAGAGTTAAACCGAAGAGAAATATATTTGTTTGTTTGAACACTTTAAAACAAATAAATGACTTTTTAACAATAATGATTTTGGAATCGGCCCACCTAATAAAAATCTGAGATTCCGTCTCTTTACTTATCTATCAGTTATTTTTACATACTTCTAAAGGATACCAAAGAAAGTACACATATATTTTTAAAAATTAATATTGTGTTAGGTCAGTTCTAACTAACTTGGGATTACAACAAATCTTGTTAGCATTACATTAGTCCGAAAACTGTTGGCTCTTGTCTTAACAGATTATTTCTCTTTTATGCTTTCTCTTAACACTGTGGATTGCATTACTCCGAATGCTAAGAGGGCTGTTTGTTAGTTTTGAATTCAAATTTTGGACATTTTAAAAATTACAAAAAAAAAAAAACATATACAAAAAATTTAAAAAAATTTTAAAATAAATTTAAGGAAAGAAATAACATACAAATCAGAATTTTGAACACTTAAACTTAACTTTAACATGAATCCACTTTCGGAAAGAGCATAAGAGAAGCATTTAGCAGCTGTTCTCTCTTTATAACTGAGAGCTCGTGCCACTTTATTGGATTCTTTTGTTTGTGGAACGGATTTTAAATGTGTGTCAGATTTAAGAACACGAATGTAAAAATTTAATATGAGAGAACAAGAAATTCTATGTAGAAATAAAGGTATTTATTTCAAAATATTTTCGACATTTCAAACATTAATTTTAAGAAATTAATAATGTTTTGCCAAAGGACTTTTGCATTTGGTATATTTAAAATTTACCAACTTGACTCCTTTCAGGTCCTTCCTACCAACATTTACTATTCACTTACCAATCCCTTCGAATCTTAACAGTCTATGGAGTTCATACAATTCCCCGCTGTCAACTATGCGCAGATACTCTCACTCTCTTGCCACATACGTTCCACAGTCAGTCTACAGTTGCGGGTGGTTCATGTTAATGTTAACAGAATGTTCAGTGCAACTGGCAAACATCCGCAGTGTTGCCGAGAGTTTCAAACGTAGTGGTAGCGCGAAGCGGGTCGAGCACGAAGCAATCTCATAGATATCTAAAGAAACGGCGTATCGCAACGAAATCAGAGCAGGCGAAAAGAAGAAATCCTATGGAAACGTAACAACACCTAATAAAAAGAAGAAAAAGGTAGCCTAAAAGTGTCGACCAGTTAAGAAAACACTTTAAACTCAATTATCAGCAAAACAAAACTGAAGAATAGGGTCCCTTCGTAGTGGTCCCTTCGGTTTGTTGGTCGTAGTGTCGGTTGTTCGGTCGGTCAATCGGTTTGGTCGGTCGATTAGTTGGTCGTTGATTTTTTGGCATCCTTTGCGCGACAGTTTTCCAACCGTTTAAATGGTTGAAGAATAAGAAATAGGAAAGCGCACACACTTTATGACAACAACAGCAACAGAAAACGAAAAAGTTTAGAAGGTCCTTGCGGGTCCTTTCTGAGTGCGGATATTACTCAGTGTTTGTGTGTGTTTGTGTGTGCGTTGGTGTGTGTTAGTGAGTGTTTCCTGTTGGTGCAGCAGCTTATGGAACCTGCTGCACCTGGTGCTCCTCCCCCAACAAAAATCGAAAGGGGTCTAGTGATATAATAAATGAAAATGGAATGAAATTGGTTTTGCCTCTCCCATGATGATGATACTCCAGTCAACTCTAATCATAGCAAGGATTACAAAAAGGATTAAACAACAAAGTAATTTGCATAGAAATATATTTTGAAATATTTTAAGTTCACCTCAAAGAATTATGCGTACCGGGAATTGTCCATGTTCATGTCCATGTTGCGAGTCAATGAAAATTTTTAATTGTGTACGCGTGTCGAAAGTAAGTCTCCTCCTGCTCCTGCTGCTAATTTTTTGTTTTTTGGGGGGAGAATTATGAGTGAGTGTAGTTGGCGTGTTGGGTTCCGCCCACTTTTCTTTGGCATAGAGGTTTGAGGGCATATGCATGTTTCCCGCATATTTGTCATGCGTAAAAACTTGAGAAAGTCTAGTAATGATCCCCTTCTCAACCCCACACCTCTCCATCTCATTTCAAGAACAGACCTTAGCCAAGTGTCCAAGTGGTGGGTCCAAATTAATGACAAAATGTGTGTGCTTTTCGTAGCTCAATGCACTTCAATTTGAAACCATTGTAACTCTAGCTAGACAGTCAAAGTCTTTATAGGAAGTGCTATCTAAATATAGCTAACGTTTCAGTTTATTGGTGCTTGACAACTTGTTTAGCCCTTAAGCTCTACTCGCTCTCTACTCTCTCTCTGTCTCTCACTGGTCCTTAAATCACAACTTATTTTCAATTATACGTACCAACTTGATGGTCCTCGAAGGGCCATAGGGTCGTAAGCAGCTGCAGCTTTAACCCTCCCACTCACCACTAACTTAAGTTCATTTCAAAATCCTCACTCCAAAGTGAATTTACTATAAACCAAGTCACTTGTCGTCATCCCCGAGAAAGAACCACTGCGTCGTCCGTCCTTTGTATCGTTGCGGTCAGTGAATGCCGCGTGCCGCGACCGACTTTCTTTTGTGTGTGTTTTTTGGCTTGCACGTGAAAACCAGACACGCGTGTGTGCACTCCGGCGGTTTTTTTTTTCGTTCAGTACCAAAATACAAACCAAAAGTCAAAAGGCAAAGGACCAGTGAGTGTGAGGGTGAGAAATGGGAGCAAGCGCTGGAGCTGAAGCACCAAGTCCATTGCTGACCTCGCTTTGCCTGCAGCGTTAATTTATAATTTACTGAGGTTGCCTCCACCGACACCCCCCCCCATGACCACCCTATTGGCCCACCGCCGACTTTTATTATTATTGTTTCTGTGCGTTTTCTACGCGCTTTTTCCTTCTTTCAACTTTCCTCCTGCCACGTTTTTTGTCAACTTTTTGCCACTTTTGACTTGACTTTGCTCTGCTCTGTTCGTTGCTCAGTTTATTTTGTTTTTTTGCTGTCCTTCTTCCTTCTCTTTTTTGTTTTTGTTTTTGTTGGATTTGCCTGTGGCGGCATCTCTAAATGGAGGGAACCGGAGTGGAGAGAGATGCTTTGGGATGCCTGGCGAAAATTGCCTTTTCAACTACTCTGCTCTGGCCCCAAAGGCTGACATTTTGTTTTCTGCCGTTTGGTGTTTTTAGTGCCTTAATTCTGTTTGTGGTTGTTGTTTCATTGGTGTTGGTTTCTGCGGTTCTTTTTTATATATGTATGTATGGATTTTTTTATTTTGTGACTTCTTGACCGATCCACTTGCCGACTGTTGCTTGTCGCCCATTTAGCGCTTTTGTCTGTTGTCTGCTTCTCGCTGTTTGTTATTTTAATTAATTTGTAAATTTACTTGACCAGATTAAAGCTGAGAGGCAAATTAGCTGTATCTAAATATTGTGTATATATACATATATATCAAAAGTTATGTGCTGCAGATGGGCGGCAGATGGCACATCGAGAGATGAGAAGGAGGACAACTCCTTCTAATTTTGGCTTCATTTTTTCATCTGTGTGTGTGTGTCATTCGGGAAACTTGGAAAATATAGGGAAAATGAGTTTTGTTCATTCTTTTGTTTTTTTTTTTTTATTTTGAGTTGGATACTGATGTGGTCCTTTAGCCAAAAAATAAGAATTTCATGAAAAACTTTAAGAGAAACGAATTATTAATGTTTATTGCATAAGAATAATTAAAGAAATCGAAAAGAAAATATTTTGATGGCAAAATAAATAGAAGATGACTTTTACTTCCCTTATGATTAATTTAAACGATTTTTGTTTATTTTTGTTACTAAGGATAACAAATGTATTGAAAATATTTTCCAAAAGCCATTTTGAAAAGTTTTTTTGGTAAAAAAATTATAACAAAATATTTATTTTCTTATAATTTATAATATAATTAATTCGCAAGTTTATTTAGTTGTCATTCAAACTTCAAATTTTACCAGAGTGTTTTTAAAATGAGATGAAATTATTTTTATGAACCACATTAAAACAAACTTTGTTGGTTAATTCACCAAATTAATTTTTGTTGCCTTTGTAAACAATGACATGAACATAGTTTAAGATAAAATTACTCTTATGTACATACATTAAAACATTACATTTTAAAAGTGAAAGATAGAAAGCAAATTTGAATTGTAAACGAGTTGTTCGGAAATAAAAACAGATCCTTTAGATGACCCAAAAAATGATTTATCAAATTGAAATTTTGCTAAATTTAATAATTTTAATTTAACAACTTCGTTAATTGGTAGCATTATCTAAAATCTCCATCATTTTTCTTCTATTAAGAACAAGATTAATACAAATTTTCAGTAAATTTTTTCTCCTCTTCCTTTCCCTAAACCCTTTTGCATCTCATTATCCCGATGCATTTTAGTGCAAATTTGTTTGTTTGTTTTGTTTTGTTTGTTTGCTGTGTTTGAGTTTGTTTTCGTTTTTACATTAGTTTTGGTCTGTCTCTGGTCGGCCACTTTTGGGTTTTGGTTTTACTGTCTTCTTTATGGCCGTTAACGATGAAAAATGTTTGCGCTGTGCGTGTCCCAGAGAGAGAGAGCCTCCAGTTCCAATTTGAGTTGCCGACCCATCCTAGAGGCCATCCTAGTTTACTTTGTTTCGGTTTTTTTTCTTTCTTTTTTGCGTGTGTTTTCTCCCAGTGCTTTTGTGCATATGTCAGAGCCGCACTTAGGAGCAGCAACAAAAACAACAACAACAAACAAAAAGTAGTAGAAAAATGGAAACTTTTTCTGCTGTTTTTTGTTCTTGTTACAGTTGTTGTTGCTGTTGTTGTTTGTTACCGGGGGTTAAAGTTAATCCTCTCCATTAGAAAAGAGGCGGTCGGTTAGCCTAAACGAGTGGGTGGGTGTGGCTGGCGTCAGGCATTTTTTTGTTTTTTGGAGGGGTTGTCTACCTCGTCGTTGTTCACACGCAGGTAACGCAGCAAGAAAAAAATAGAAATGAGAGTCAAAGCCAATGGCACTTTCCATTATGGCCACAAAGTGCCGACCCGGCCCAAAAGTGGTTTTGTCTGTGTCTGGTATATATGTATATATGTATATGTACCTACATGGCTAAAAGTGGCATACACATAATTCATATGGATGATAGTGGAAAGGCTCTTCTCTCTGCCCCTCCCCTTCTCACCACTCTCCAACTCGCCCCATGCATTCTACACTAATTAAGCTTGCGTGTTATTTAAAATTTTTTCCATATACAATAGCAACATATTTTTATTCACAGACGCGACATTTGATAGCAAAACACTAAAAGGAAATTTATTGTCAACTATTTTCAGACATTACTTAACGATCAATTAATTAGATTTCTGATTACATAATACTACCAGCTTGTGTGCCCCCATTTTAGTATATGCATATGTATATCTAAGATCCAAGACCCTTTTAACCTTTCCGCCTTTTAATAGGAGAATAAAAAACGTGTAAAAATGAGTGAAGGAAAAATAGTTTCTTGAATTTAAAGCCTAAAATTTTTGGTACTGTCCTATTGAAGAGTTTGAAGATTTCTTTTAGATTAGTTCATAATTCTTCAAAGTTTCTAATATATAAATCAAAATATAGAAAATATGTGTTTTGAAACACAGATGGAAAAGCCTTCCTTATAGCTGAAATTTACTACATATGTATGTAGACGGACCCAGAACTGTAAAATGTGGGGAAACCATGTCCAATGAAGTATCCAATGGGATGGAAAATGTTTCCTTGTAACTTAGGAATATAGACAAACTTGATTTCGATTATTGTTTATCACCAGTAACTTCCAATTTTTTCTTTATATGATTTAAAAGCGACTTCTTGGTCCATTTATTGTATACGTTAGGGGGCTCAGTCCGCTCGCTTGGTTACTGACTACTTTTAATATTTTAGACATTTAAAAGTTTTGCTAGACAACCTTCAATGGAAAGCAAGAACTTTTGAAGAGTTCACCTTAAGGCTAATTACAAAAGTCTCCTTAAAAGATTAATAAATAAATAAAAGGTGGGAAAATTAATTAAAAATTAAATTCAACCAAAAACTTGCTAGACACTCCATTTACTAATAATAAATAAATATAAAGTGACTTCCAGTGGGAAGAGATTAGACTAAGGTTAAGATTACCTAGCGTAAAAAGAAATTAAATATTATCTACTTTCATCGATGCTCAAGGGTATTAGCTATTCGTTGATTTATCGTTTAAATTGATTTTCTCTCTTATCCAGTTAGCTTTGAGTCATATGTCAAGCCAATTTCGAACAGTAACCTCACTTGTTCTGCATTTAAGTATCAATATTGGTTCTGCACACATGTTACACATATACATACACACTACCTATGTATGTATGTGTATATCTGATTCTATATATGTATTGCAAGTGCAGCACCCACACTACAGCTCCTGATATACTATATCTGTGTCGACTGCTTTGTGTGCGGGTCTCCACTCCTTTAGTTTGGCTTGTCCCTTTGCTGCCATCGAGGGCTGGCGCCTAACATGGCAAAAGCGGCGACTAGGCGTGAATTATGACCTATTGAAACCTCAAACAAGACCCAAGCACAGCAACAACAACAACAACGATCTTAACCAACACATTTGTCTCATTCCTCCCAGTTTGTCGCCCCCTTTCCTCTACCTACCCCTCTGCTGTCATACCCATATACATTTACTCCTTTCAGGATCCCCATCCGTTGAGCAATTTTTACTTTATGACTTTATTCTGTCCTCGTTTTATGCATTTTTTATGCTCTTCGCTGCGGTTTTCTCACTTTGTTGTTGCTTGTTTCTGGTTGTTGTTGTTGTTGTTGCTCGCTAACAAATCCACTAGCCAGGCCAGGCCTCACCCGCCTTCAGTTTATTCCTGATATTACTCAACTCTCCCTTTTTGTGGTCCTCCTTTCTCAGTGTCTTTTCTGTTCGGGTTTTTGTTACTGCTTATTGAGTTGAGTTCTTTCCTTTTTGTTTTCATCCCCTCGGTTTTAATATTTATGCATTATTTATTAGTTGAAGCGACAATTATTGGTTGTTGTTGTTGCTTTTGTTGCTGTTAGACTGCTTAATGGAGTCACGGATAATGTATGAGTAAGCCACAACAAGAGAAACAATGAACTAAAGTCTTTTCCTAGTTGAAGCAGTTAAAGACACTTTGCGGCGGCAACTTGCCTCACATTTTTCTATGCCCCATGATGGTTTCTTTGTTGCATTATGACGACCGAATATGATCCATGTGAAATAAAATTGTAATAAAAACTCAAAAAGGTGCTTCATCTTTTGTATGGACTTAGAGTTAAGTCATAAAAAACTCTTTACTTTTGACTTTTACTACACTGGCAATTAGTGTTGACAATTACCCAATACAAGAACGGATCGAAGAAAAATATCGTTAATGCAGATAAGACTTGTTAAGGATACGTAGATATTGATAGGTCGAAGTCATAGAAGTTGTTAAGTCCTTGTTAAGCCTCCTACGTAATTGCGGCGAATCAAAGAGACTGAACAAATAGTCAAACCAAATGAATCCTGTGAAAAAGTTTTTATATTCGAATATTTCAAATACATATTCATATTCTGGCAAATAAGACTTGAACATTTTTTAAATGCATCTTTCAATTGCTTTAAACAAATCCACAACAAATTACATGTAATATCAAAACCATTTCAAAATTTTATTCAGCCTTTTAAACAAAGAAAATCTACTCCAAAAAAATGCCATAGCTTATCAGTTGTTTTCGAAGATGGAATTGTAATATATATAGACACTTGATCTGCAGGAATTAAGAAAGTTATTGTAGAATGTGGTAAGAATAGAGGTCTGCCAGAAAGAAGGACATTTCGTTAGATGTAAACTCAGTTAATTAACTTATAAAGAAAAAACAAATCAGATTGGCGGAAATAACTAGACTAGATAAGTGGAATGACCCGAAACATAAATAAATAAATCTACATTGGAGAAGCCGACTAAAAGCTTGCACATGAACTACATAAATCCTTTTGCTAAGGATATAAAATTTGCAAAATAATGAATTGTAATTTAGCTCACTAAACATAAAAAAAGCAAATAAATTGCAATTAAAAGTATTCACGTGCTGGCATTTAGTTCAGATGATTAAAATCTAAGAAACTAAAACGAGGCAAATGAAAATTCTGCAAATATTAAAATATATATGTATATATATCTATGTATATATGCGGAAACCTGCCACTAAAAATTATGAAACAGACATAAACTTGGTTAGCTTTAATGTAATTTGGCTTGTGTAAATGAAATTATACACCAAAAGCAGGAAAAACGGAAACCCTGACAGGAGCAAGAGAAAAAAAGAAACCGAGTGAAGTGAAAGTGAGGAAATTGCGTGCAAAAGGAGAAAAATTTATTGGTAAAAGGGACCAAAATGAAATGGAAACACGCTCTATCCAATTCTCCTGCTCACTCACTCTCACATTCTCGTTCTCTGTCGTTTTCTTTGTTTGTGGCATAAAAAACGTTCTGACTGAATTATGCTCCATAATAAAAAGTTATGACTGTAAAATTTTTTAATTGCACATTTGGGAGTTTTGTTTATTTAATTTTAAATTTCATGCGCTTGGGTAAGGAAAATTTGTATTTTGTTTTGTGTGTACGATGGCAAACGACTTCATCACATTTCCTTTTTTTTCTGCCAGAGAAAATATTTTGTATCAGGCCGCCCAAGCCAAACGAATGGGATAATTTCGGTTTGTGGCATCGTTTTTGGTGTTTTTTTATACCCTTTCACATATTCTGGAGTTGATTTCAATTTTATTAAATGTTTTTTTTTTTTACATCTTTCACTTGGCATATGTTGGAGTTCAACTGTTTCATGGATACTCAATATTTAAATGGTGGAAAATGTAAGAAAAAACAAGAAATAATCAATTTGTTAAGGAAAATCTATTTTGAACTTTTCAATTCACATAGATATCTACAGATTATAGATAACTATATTAAATCAGATGAAAAAAGACGGATTGGAATGACTATGGGGAAAATATTGCCAAATTTTGGGTAAAAATAAAGTGTCTCTACATTTTGCAAAGAGTATTTCACAAACAGGACAAGGCAAAAGTTTTCCATGGCTCATTCTTTTTGTTGTTGCGGTAAAAAGAAAAGTTAAACACTTAAAGTAACAAAAATAACAAAACAAAATGAAAGGTTTTTAAACAAAAAGCAAAAACAGCTGTGCAACAAAATTTTTAAGTACGAGTATTTTATTTTGTCTGAGCAAACATTACGCATCGTCAGGCGGTTGAGTTGGGTGGTTTTCTTTCTTTTTTTTTTTATGCCAAAGAAGAAAGTGAAAAAACTGAACGATTAATGCCCAACAGGCCAAATGTTTTTCCAACGAATTTTCCATGGAAACTCTAGCAAAATTAAAGTGGAAGCCAAGTATAGACACACACAAAATCAAATCGACAGAAAAGGGTAAAGGATTCCGTATAATGGTTTATAATTTTTCATTTTAGTAGACATTAAAGTTGATATTATAGATAAAAAGGCTTCATTTTTAAGTCTGAAGCAAATTAATGTGGGATTTTAGCTGGAATATTGAAAAAACTTATAGAAGGCTCAGACAATTTTCTATTGAAGCAACTAGTTCTTTTTAATCGGTCTTGTTCTTTTAACTGGTTTTATTCAAATTTTCTAAATGATGCCCTTTTGTCTTGGTACATCTATTTAATTTACTTTTCCTAAAGCGTTTGCCAGAATTCCATAAACCAAAAAAAACATATCCTGTGGTGTTATCCTTTAGCCCCTTTTACCCTTTCCGCATTTAGCTTTTATTTTCTCATCTCGTTTGTAATTAAACACAAAGAAAAAACAAATATAAAATTAGCAAAAAATCCAATTAATTTCACACGAAGGCCAATTAAGTTGACAAGAAGGAATAAGGTGGCAAAAATATGTTGCCCACTGCTTTAAGCCCACATAGATCCTGTTTGTCGTCACACACACACTCACACACACAGAGGGCGTCACATAGACCGCCAATTAACACACATTCCTACAGATGAATTGCCAGACTTTTCCATTTTTTTTTTATGGTTGAACCAAAACGAACCCGGCACGTGCGTAGGCCATGTAACCGCACAATGCAGCAGCGGCAGCTAACGTGAACCCCTGTTCCCATTGTCGCCCCCCCGAAGACTGTCTCCCTCCTTGCACCGCATCAAAGCGAAAATTCTACTCCAAAAATGTCTTTTTTTTGGTGCGTGTGTGTGTCAAAAACGATATAAACAAGACTGAGGCCAATAAAACATGTCTTAACCCAAGTCTCTCTCCCCCTCTCTCTCTGCCTTCTGTCTGCTATCTAAGGGTGGGGAGGGGGGACGCAGCAAGTCAAGTCTCTAGCGGCACATTTGAAAATCATTTTCCATGCATTTGTTAGCCAAGGATACGAAAATAATACATGTAACAAAAGAAAAGAGGGAACCGCACATCCCTCCTCCTCCTTCTTTTACGTCTTTTATTTTCGGGCGGATATGTGAGACGCGACTCGGCTTTGGGCTCGTTACCCAGTACTTTTTTTCTGCTTCTATGGATGTCTTAAAAACAAGTCTGCCACGAGTTTATCGCAGGTTCTTCTATTATTTCTATACCCCGTAAACTGTGGGTGAGATGCGACCAGAGCTAGAGAAAATCTCACAAATTTCACTTACTTGTGTGAGGTAAATTTCATTTCACTTGTGTCTTATTCAAACAAGAGTTAAATTTAAAGCTGATGATTTTATCTCTATACACAAAACAGAAGTTTTGGAAGTTAGAAGTCTAGGAGGTTAGCTGAAGATGATTATTTTGTTTCCTAACACTCCTAAGATAACTTTGAACAGGAATGATTTTGGACTTTTGAGATAGCGACACATTTAAAACTAATAACTGCCACGTATTATGCAAAGGAGAAAACACTTTTGAATTGATAGAATATATACTTTTCGATTTCCCCAATATGTTGATTTGATATATAATTAATTTGCATCAAGCTTAGAATACATATTTCTTGAAGGATAATGAAGCTCATGGCAAATAAAAATGATAGATATATCTACCTACATATATCAAACCTACGGGCTCGATCTAACCGAATATCTACTTAAATTTTTATGGTTATCAAGAGATTTATAACAGTTATGTATATATTTTCTGAGTTAATGGAATATAGTCCGTTCGTCAGTCATATATGTAGGTCTTTATTTGTCTTGGTATTATGTCTTTTTTTCTAAAACCAGCTTCGTTACCTAATTAATAAACATACCTAGAAAAAATTATAACTAGTTCTAGCATCAAGTACTTTGGGTCTTAAAACAGAAATATGAATATTATTTCATTTCATCTAGATGTATCTTATATTTCCCTGATAATCTTTACTACTTTTTAAACAATACAAGTTAATTAAAGACTAAGTATATAAAAAGTCAAAGTCAAATTATTTACAGGGTACTATTTGGTCGCCTTGCTTAAAAAAATCTTTTCAATTTGTTTGTATCTTTTTTCAACGAGACAAAAATGTATAAACAACAAAAACCAAAAAGGCAAAAAGGCGCCGCCTGCAGGGCGTGTCCTAATTATATAAACAAATTTTTTTGTCATAGATATGGCACACACACAAAGAGTAGATGCCTTTTTTATGGTATTTTATTATTGTTGGCATTGAAATTTTACGAGCATTGTCCTTTTGCCCCCCATCAGCCACGCCGTTTCTAGGCTCCCTGGGCCCCTCCGGTAAAAAGCAACACATTGGCTTTTTGCTTTTAATTAAAAAATGCAAGAGCAACAAACAAACATACAAACAGATCTCTATGTACATATTAGTGTACTATATCTATGCACAATTGCACTAAAATATTGCATTTTTTTTTTTGTTGTTTGGAGTTTTTTTTTTGACAACGCAAATATTTTCATAAATTTTTGCATGAAATTGAAATTTATTTTCTTTTCATTTCTGACACAAAAATGAAGTAGAAAGTTTGATTTAAAAATATTTTGTGGCTTTATCGTTAGAGGAGGATGACACAGAGGAATGAAATATATATATTTGGGAGTCACAAAAGTCAAGCAAAGCTAAGATTTCTTTACGTAAGTCTCTAAAAATATATGTTGAGAAGCAATTTTCATTAAATTGTTCGAATTTTTATGTGTGTGTATGTAGTTTTGCATTAGGGAAAAGAGAGGGGCAAAGAAAGTTAAGGAAAAGCTTTTCATGTGTCTTGCTTCTCCCAATTATGTAAAAGAAAATAAACAAAAATAATTGCGAGTATTAAATATTAAATCCAATTATTCAAATGGCCAATGCTTCATCATTATCATCATCATCATGATCTTCATTATCATCATGATGATGCCAAAAAGCGCTTCAAGTGGCAAAACAGAAGTTACGTGCAAAAAGAAAATTATAAAAAAAATATAAAACTCTGAAAAAAAGGAAAACAAAACAAAAAAACAAAAAAAACTCTTTCAAAGCGAAATTCCCTGCAGACTCAAGTGGAAACAAAATAAAGAATAAGTGTTTCGTCTTCTTTGCTGGTTGCCGTTGTTGTTGCTGTTGCTGGTGGAGATTGTAACGCGAAACGAGCAAAAATAGAAGTAACATTCTATTATTAACAATGCCTTCGTCCTGGAGATATCCTGGCACTTCATAAACAGGCACAAGGACGGACAGCGGGTGCCAAAAGGGATGGGGATGGTTATGGAGTGGAGCAATATGAAACAATGACAACAACAATAGATGAATGGATGGACTGGCAAGATGACGACGACAACAACGACGTCATCATCTTGAACAAAGTGTTGACATCTTTTTGCCCATTCATTGTCTCTGTGTGTGTAAGCCCTGTGAAACCTGTTTTTAGTCGTCAGTCTCTGGTCCCTAGTCCGGCTGGCATCCACAGTCTGTCTATCTCTCGGTTGGGATCCTTGACTAGTGCCATTCGTCGCTTTTAATTAATTTCACTTACTGCAGTCTGTCTCTTCATCTTTTCTCTCCCTGTCTCTCTCTCACTAGTTGTGTCTGTTCTGCCTGTCAGCCCAGCTAGAAACTTCCTCAAGCCTGTCAATATAACACGGTCCACACTTTCTCTCTCTCTCTCTCTCCCTGTCTCTGTCCTTCTCTTCATCTGGGCAAAAAGATAACTAGTTGGTGATGGAGATTGAAATAGTTTTGGCCTAAGAGAGTGAGAGCTAGAGAGTCCTTGCCATATGAAATTCACTTTTTGCATATGTGAAGTTTGCTTCATAAATTGATAAACTTCATGCGATTGTTTCTCTGCCACCAATTGGCCTTACATGTATTTTTTGAGGGAAACAGCAAACAAAGAGTTCTAAATTAGGAACCTAAATTGCATTAAAACCAAAAGACTTTTATCTCTTACTTTATAGATTTAGGCTGGATTTTCAGCTTAAGTAGAAATGTAAACATTTTAAAGTTTTACGCTAATTCAACAATTGCCTTTTCTATTTCCAAAACGATGCAAAAATAAAACCTGTCTATGCTTGAAAACAATTTTGAAAGTAGTTGAAGCTTGAATATCTTTGATAAGTTTGAAATATGGCTAAAAATTATTCTTAAAAACTAAAGTTAACGATTTCATTGAATTTTTACATCTAGCAGATAAAAATGAAGATTAACAGATAAAGAATTGGGGATATATCCGAAATGGCTTTGGATATTCATTCAAAATAAAATCAATGTCTAAGGTCTTCTTTTAGCTTGTCATGTTGTTTTCATTGGTTGGAAAAAATGTTTTTCAGTTAAGAATAAGTAGATCACAGTTTAAATTTTAAAGACTTAAGTGTGTGTGCATTGTATTTATTTATTTGTGCTTCTTACCTGAAATTACAAAGTTTACACCTTGTAGATAACCTTTGCGTAACGAAAAGAATATATATTCTCTTTCCCCCACCTCAAACATTTAACCTATATCTTATCTTTAAGCATTTCCTGCTCACTTGATATACATACATTCAAGATGGTGTAAGGGAGTGAAAGGGGAAGAAGCCGTGAGGCGATGTGGGGGGAGGAAAAGTGGATACAATCTTTAACACCTGCACTTACTTTTTCATTCCTTGGGCTCGACCGTAAACCCAAATTAAATAACCATGTGGAAGCCCTCCTTTGAATTATGGGTTCTCCTATGTATGTGTGTGTGTGTGTGTAGGCGTCTCCAAAAATTTGTTCGTAGGCTGAGTTTCTAAGAGGGATGGTTGGTGAGGAGGTTGGAGGTCGACTTGGTGGGGAGGTGTTACGAAAATTAGATTTTCCGCCAACAGGTTTCCATTATTGGCTTGGCGTTTCCTTTTCGCCCTCCCTTACCGATCTCTCCCCCTCTTGTTGGCCTGCTACGCATTACGTTTTTTGCATAATACATAAATATTTTCTATTTGCGCTAGATTCCAAATTGTCGGCAATGGTTAGGTAGTTGGAGTTGGAGACGGTGTCTCAAGTGGCAGCAATAGGCACAGCATAAATAAGCAACACACGACGTCTCCGACGCCCTTCTACACCAACATACATCCTTGCAGGGGGTCCTCCTTCTTCCTTTCTTTCATTCTTTTGAATTGCCGTCTCTCAACCATTTTGTGCCATTCGCCATTCGCCATTTGCCATTCATGCGTCGTAGTCGTCCAGAGTCGTTCTCGGTTTTTGGTCTCGTTCTTGTCCTGGTCTCAGACATCATTCATACAAATGTTTTGGCACTCTCCGACTCTCCGTTTTTATTATTTATGTTACTCATTCGGCTCGTATCCTGCTTGTTGATTGCTTTGCGTACACGTGTAGTTTGCTGGCCCCGACAGAAACACCAAAATACCCCACACTTTTGCCAGGTCGTGCCTTTATTTACCAATTCCTCGACCATCTCTCTTTCTCTATGTGAGTTCAGCTAAGACCTGACGATGGAACCTCTCCACTGACAGAGCCAACTGCCTCCTGCTCGAGAATCCTTTGTTTGCCTCGCCTCGGCGCGCTAATATTATGAATGGCAACTCATGCATTGTAGCCCAGTTCCATGCCAACATCTAACCATCTAACAGCTACCATCATCCAATCCCATTTGCTAGGGGTTCTTGTTTGGCAGAAAATTGTCCCTACACTCTCACTTCTCAACTTTAACATGAGTTGGCACACTGCGTGTTCAGCACTCAGCCTACACATTTAGGCACAGGAGCGGAATTAAGGAATAAAGGGGACATCCCATATGTAAGATCAGGGGTCTTTAATGTTTCTCTAGAAATAAATAAATCCATTTTGTATCAAGTTTTCCAAGGATCAAAAATAATGATATCTTAAGAATGCTAATTTTAATCCCTTTCTATTGATAAATGTGAGTTTTAAGGGTAATGCAATCTGTAGACTGGAAAAATTATAAATATTTGAATTCGATTCGTGGGGGTAACCTTTCCATTTCTATATAATCCTTTCATTACTACCAATACATTGGTTATTTATCTGTATTGCAGATTCTATATAGTCATTCATTACATTGAATACCCTACTGTATTTTGACGCCTTGACAGCTGTGTGGCCTGTGAAAGTGTCAATGTATAGATGTACTTTCCTTCTTTATTTTGGCTCTTCTCCCCATTTTTCGCCCCTCATAAGCTTTCTTTGCCACTCTCCCCCTCTCTTGGCCCTTGTGTAGTTGTATTTGTATTAGAAGAATTGCTGTAAGCCCCTTAGTCAAACAAAATGTTGCGAAATTGCTTCAAGAAAAATAGAGGAAATAAACTAGAGCACATAAGTAACCAGAAATTGTTAGCATAGAGTCGAGAAAGAAAGAGAAAACACCGAGTGAGGGTGATGAGGCAAGGGAATGGGAAACTAGAGGAAGCAACGAGAGAGCTGATTGCTACTTAAATCTTTGTATTTACTTCATATTAAGTTATATTTCACCTGGCGAGACATTCCATTTTGGGCTGTAACTGACAGCCCCCAAGAGTGCTTAGTGTGTGTGTGTGTATATTGTTGTTGTTGTTCTCCTTACCTTCTGCATTTCCATTTTCCCCCTCCAAACCTTTTCGCCCTCACTCATGTATATAATGAAAAAAATTGAGGTCAATTTGTTTTGGCATGTTGAAAGGTTGACAAAAATTTACTTTCATATTCTAACCCTCCAGGTGGCCGTTCATTTACCATTTCTTCCCTTTCACCAACTCACTCACTTCCTCAGTTTTCCACATTCACTGTCATTGTTATTTAATATAACAATATTTATTTATTTATTTATTATTTATGCTGGCCCTTGGTCAAACTAGTTGGTCATAAGTTTGTCTGGCTCTCGTCGTTATTGCAATCTATCATATATATTGCTCCCCAGTTGATAATTCCCCGCTCGGGTTATGCTTTTTAAATATTTATGACAAACCGTCGGGCATCCAGTTTTTGCATTTGATTAGTTTAAGTAAAAGTAAATACAAATATTGTCAAATGCAAAAATAAAATGAAAATGTTTATAACTTTGGCAAAAGTTGTATTAGAAACTTTGTAAGGCAAATTTAAACAGAGCTCTCCCTTATAATGTTAGGGTCGGCAAGCAGCTATAATGAAGAGCTTATACTTTCTATATCGAAATTTCTTTTATAATGTTTGGTTAAAGTATAATTTTAAACAATTTTCCATCAACTTAAAAAGGTCGGATACATGAATACGATTACAAATTGGAGTCATTCTGAAGATTTGCCTACTTTAAAAGTGGTCTAATGACTCTGTTGCTATCCCATTTAGAGGTTACAAATTTACCTCCACAGCGAATATACTCCTTTAGCTAGAAAGAGAACTAACAGCAGAAACTTTGCTTCCTTTTTGCAACACAATATTTTGTTGTTCATCTTGTAATTAGGCAAAAACAACAAGAAGAATTGCATAAAAATTGTTCTGCATAAATGAAAACTAATTCGTGAAAATGTATTTCCTTCCTTTCTCTATTTTGCAGTGGCGTATGTCGAACATAAATTGCATTGAAACGCGATAAGCTACACATATCTAGCTGGAAAAGCGGCAGCCCTCATTTTGGGGAAAAAAACAACGAGGAAAATGAGAAGTTGTGGAAAACCAAAACCAGCTATACGCAATTGAATTAAACCAATACGAAGAAGAAAATCGAAGAGAGAGAAAGAGAGAGAGAAAGTAAACAAGGGCAGGGCCCATTTAGCAAAGAGAAAACAAAAGAAACAGCAATTGAGGCCAGGGAAAATTTCCGAAATTGTAACAGAAATATATATAAAACGCGGAAAAATCTGTGTGGAAATTAATTGCAAAAATGTGCGGCAAGAGTAAAGAGGCAACGGCAACTGTTGCAATTGCAACTATTGTTGTCCTGCTCCTGTTTAGCCGGATAATGGAAATTCAAGGCGAACAGCATCCGGCCACAGCTGATGAAGGTAAGTGTCCCTCCCACTAAACCAAACCAACTTCTCCTACTCCTAAGCATTTTCAGCGGAAATGTTATAAATAAAACATTCACTTGCTATTATTGACAGGGGCAAGAGACGAGATTGAGTGGAGTGAGGGTGGAGGGGGGAGTTAGGAAGGCAAAGGGAATTGCGTGAAAACCTCAATTGAAAAATAAACAGCGTAACCGCAGCAAACAAGTTCAAATGTTTTGGATATGTTGTTGCGGGGTTACCCAAACAACAGCAGCAACAACAACAACAACACAACTCCAACAGCCAACAACAAACATTGACAACACACTGAACGCAATTTAGACATTAACACTCTGGTGAACTCTTGCCAAGGGGTTGGTTGGTTGGCTTGGCTGGTTTATTCATGTGGATTGGGTTCTTGGGTTCAGAGTTTAGGTTTTCGGGTTCTCGGTTTGAAAGAATTGAGCGTTAAATTAAAAAATAAAATTGTATACAGCGAAAACCTTTTGACAGGTCTGAAATGTTTTTCTTTCTTGCTTGTTTTCTCTTTTTGTTTGTGGGTAACCCAATATAGAAATGTGTTTTAGACTCATATGTAAGCAAAATGTGTGTGCGTATGTGTGTAGTCATTGGAAACAAATTAGACAGAAAAGAGGGGAGTAACATATCACTCAAATATGACAACTTTTTGTTGGTTAATAAATTGCCCTTAATGTAATTAAGAATACTTCAAAAAATCAAAATGGTAGCTTAGCCTTGCCCTCTCTCACTCTACCTTATCCTTATTCTCTTTTTGTTTTAGTATATAATATCTACAGACCCTCTTTGTTCTAATTTTTAACTGAAAACTGATTAACTTTTGCAATATGAAAATGAAAATAAAATCCTTTAGAGACTTATTTAATAAACAGAGTTCTGAGAAAAACATTTTTTAAACGGAAACCAGGCAAAGGTATTAATAAAACAACGCTATTCTATTATTATATAATATATTTTAATATATTATAAAATATTATTTTAAATTTGCTTTGCAATGTTTTGGAACCATTCGTAAACTTATATTTTTGCTAAAACTAAGAAAAACTTTCTACTAGAAATTTGCAGCTTATCTCAACATGTCCTTTCAGATGTGAATATCGTTCTAAAAGAGGTAAAATATCAATTCCAATCTTTTACCGAGTTTAGACTAAGAAATGTCAGCTTATCGAAACATTCTAACCCATTCTTATTCCCCAAACCTAAAAAGTCGTCTTATGAGAAACAATAGTTTTCTACGAGTTTGTTGGAACTACAGTCGAGGCAAGGGAACAGAATTCTTTACGAATTGCAAAGGTTTTCGACCGAATTTTTTATTCCAACAAATTTTGTTCAAGGGACCAGCAGTTCTTACGAGATATTGAGGTTTTCGATTTAGCGGGGTTTGAATTCAAGAGACTCGACTGTAGTAAATAGTTGCGAGAAAAATGTATCAGCTATGAATACCCCGAAACCAATCTTAATCGTACATATATTTGCCTTTTGAAGAATGAGTCAGACAAGTTAGTTAGACAATGTGACATTATTTCTTTTCTAAATTAAAAACTGTCTTTTATTGTTAATTGTAATTGACAATTGGATAGTTATCTTGCATGTATGTATGTATGTAGGTATCTTTCTAGATTTCTACCTTCTTGTGAGGTATCCAAGCTTTCCTCATTCCATATTTACATCTTTAGCTTACCTTAATTTAATTTCCTCTTGGTTGAGTTCCTTTCTTGTAGCTTATGCTAACCACATTTCACTTGCACTAAAAATAAAGATAATTTTTCCTTTATTGCAGCTAAAAATATATTTAATATACAAAATTTTCTCACACTAAAAATCTTTCCCTCCTTTTTTTTTTTTATAGCACGATAATTGAAATATTTCTAGTACGTGTTTCACGGCTTTGCTTAGAAATTATAGGGAGTTTCTTTGAATTTCTTGGTTTATTTAATTTTATTTCAATTATTTTATGATTACATACTTATAAGGACTATATTTTTGTGATGGTGAATTCTTTTTTTAGTTTGAAAGGCGTAACCTTGCCTTGCTCGTCGGTCCCAAACATCTGGCGTTAATTACCAAGGAAGTCCGTCAAGGAAGAAAAAACCCAGAATTGAGAGCGAGACAGAGTCAAATTGGTTGAATGAATTGTCCCAGCATGTGGCAATGACTTTTAGACTAAATCGTGCCATCTGTATGACTCTTCACCCAAAAAAAAAAAAAAAAATATTTGTCACCCCTCTAACTTGTCATTATTGTTGTTGTTGTTGTCGTCGTCATCATCATCATTATTGTCGCTGTCATTGTGCCATTGTTGGAACCAAAATGTGATTTAAATTCGATTATTCTCAATTATTTTGTTACATGCATTTCATTTCAGTTTTTGCCTCAGTTTTTTTTTTTTTTTCTTTTATATGGATGGGGTAGGGTGATTCTTTTGCCCTTCCTCGCTCTGTACTTTGTTCCCTGCTCTCGATTCTCAGTACGGAGAACTCTGTATTCTGTGTTCTCCCGGCGTCATTCATTTTTCAGGCCCTCTACCAGTTGACTTTTCCTGTTTTCCCTTTTTTTTTTGCTTTTTGATTTTATTTTATTGGTTCACTTGAGTGGATTTGGTCTGGGACTCCTCTCTGTGGCTCTGTGTTTCTGTGTCTGGGCTGAGCGTTTGTTGCATTTGTTTGATTGAAATTGATTTTGCCTTCGCCCGGGGGGATTTCGTACGCTGTACATAATATTTTCATACCCTATATAGTCATATAAGAATTAAGGGTATATTCTTTGTTTATGTCTTTTAATATAGGGTATCACTCAGTCTTCTCATATCTTAAGCATACATTTGTTTTCTCAAGTACTTTGTGTGACTAATAGAAACAGAGTCTCGTATGGAAAGTCAAGTGTTAAAGTTATATGAAAAGCAGGGACTTAACATTTCGAAGGGCCTCTTACAGGCCGTGTCTAATAAAGATTAAGAATTTTTCTTGAGACCCTAAAGTACTTACAGATGCCGCACAGGCAACCCCCCTCAAAGTGGATTATATACTCACTTTCCGACAGCATTATCATAATTATAAATGGATCTTGTTACATACTTTAAGATCAACTCCAATAACTATTTCCTACAATTAGCCGAAAACAACAAACTATTATAGCAAAACCTCTGCAAACAATTGGGACAACAATTTGCCTAACAAAACGTTGTCCCTTTTTAACCTTACCCGTCCCACATTCTTCGGCTCTATCTAATCAAATATTCAACCTACTGGGTTTCGTTTGAACTGATTTCATGACGGCGATAAGCAAATATCAGCCATTCCCCAACAAATTACTTGTTAACAAGTGCATTTTAATGCGAAAAAAAGGCCACGGGAAAAAACTTTTGGCCCTTTTTTTTGGCCAAATTGTCGGTAAGGCTGTGTTTGTGTGTGTGTGTAATAGTAGTAGCCACAATTGGAATGAATGTGAGTAATAAAAAATAAAACACAAGCCTACCAACTGTGCATAGTCCCCAGTGTGTGTTTGTGTGTGTGTGCGAGTGTTTGGCCAATTGGAATAGAAAATTGACATGGTTTTTTCCTTTTTTTTTCCTTTCCAAATGTGTTTTGTGTGTGAGCGCAGTTTGTGATTGTGGCTCATTTTTTTTTGCCGTTTTGGATTTTCTTTTTTTTTTTTTTGCTCATTTTTAATGTAATTTGAACATGCAAAGCATTTGGCGGGAGTTTTCGCTTTTGACCCTGCAATGGAAACCAAGTCAGAGGCGGCCCAAGACAACGACAAATGGTTAAGTTAACATTTCTTTACTTTTGAGAGAATTTGGATGATTTTTTAGAACTAATGACAAAAGGGATTTTACTAATTGTTAAATACATATATAGAATAAAGGACTTGATTAGTTAAATAAAAGTAAATATGCTATATTTTCCTTCCATAGAGCCCCTCAAATATGCCAACTACGCTCCTGTATTTGTTCTTCCTGCTTGTTAGAAGCATTTCGACTTTTGTTGCCCATTTGTGTTTGAATTTTTAGACAATTTTACAGATTAAAATGTTAATTTGCCTATAATTATTTACGTTTCTGGTTTCAATTTCCCTGTAAAACTCAATGTGAAAAAATTGAGAAAATATGGTGGACCATTGAGTGGGGACGGGGGGGTACTTGGAGTAAATATAAATAAACGTGTGGGGGAGAGAGTGCGAGGGAGTGAGCCACAGATGTTTTGACGCAGAAATAATCCATTAATTCAATAAATGCGTAGCGAGAGTTTTTACATAGGGAACGCGATTCTCCTTTCTCTTTTTTTCCGGTAGACTTTTCCATTTTTCGTTTTTTTTTTCTTTTTGGAAAATCAAATATTTGTACAACAATTTGTGTTTGGAGCCTGAATATGAAGAACAACAAAAAACAGAAGCAGCTGGTGATGAAATCAAAACCCTCGACCAGCAGCTAAGCGGGCGAGCAAATAACCAAAGATCCTTTCGTCGTTGCTCATTTTAATCTTTGATTTCACGAGGGGAGGTTCAATACGTATTCGTTAAAAAAAAAAAAAGAAAAAATCCCATAAAAAATATATGCTGAAGGTATGAAGAAGTCTAGAGAAACGAGATGAAAGGAGAGGGGCGACCCTTTTTTATATATATATTCCCCCCATGGAGAAGCTAAACAAACAACATTGGGAACATGGAAATACTTGAAAAATTACTCACCCGCAACATATGCACCCACACACACACACACATATATGTGTACATACATATATCCTCTCTTTATCCTTCATGTCCGTCTCTGACTCTGACTTTTACATGCTGGGAATGGGAATGGGAAATGGCGCTGAAGCGGCGTTATGCCTTTGACGGCATGAATGAAAATGCGGAAAAGCCAGGGAAAATATACAAAATACTCTTACACATATGCCAAGCAGAGAGAAAGAGAATCAAACTCAGTACGTGTGTGTGGGTGTTGGTGTGTGTGTGATGTCCGTGCTGAGCTCAAAAATCAGTGGGCTCAATTTTTAAAGCGCTCAAATTTCATGTTACCATCCGTGTTTTGGGTCAAAAAACCATAACCCAAACTCCAATCGAATTTCTGAATTCAGAATGCAACACTCAACCCAATGTGTGATTTGGTTACTGATTTCTGATTCCTCTGGATATTGGTTTGTGGATTGTCCATTTTTGGCGGCTTCCCTTCTGCCATTCACGATTTCGTAAATTGAACAGTCAATGATTTTTGAGTGGCCACTAGAGAGCGAGGTGAAATATCATCATTGAAAAAACCCGACAGCAAACAAACTTACAATAAGTGAAATGAAATATAGATTTTGGGAATTTTGGCATTATCAAGGTAACATCGCTTGACCAACCATGAACACGAACTTGTGCACTTAATCGATAGATGTCATAGCTAGTAAGGTCTATTGCACATGCTGATAAAATTGCATGTGAAAATTAGGAAGAAATACTTCAATAAATAGACCAGTGAAAGGTTAAACTAGTTGTCAATTATATCTAAAACAGTGACAACATAAAGAAAATATTGGGTATGTCCTAACAAACCTTTAAGATTAACTAAAATAAAGAAGATGTTGATAGAAAGTAACCAGCCCTTATCTTTATTATAAATAATCTGCTCAAATTTGAAGTCGAGTTTGTCTGGCCAGAAATAGAAGAAAACTGGACATAGCCGAGAGTAGATAATAGAATTCAGCAATTATTGTCTCTCATTTAGTTAGTCGGAATCCGAATTTCAGTTGAAAATTCTGAGCAGATAAATCAACAGATTGATGGCCTTTTAAAGCACTGCCAACCATCGACTTATAATAGAAGTATGTCTTCTAGCAACTACTTCTAATTTAGCTCATTCATTTTGAGGATTCTCTAGTCCTGGCATAATGGTTTCCTCATCCCAGATTTGTTCATTCACCTAGACATTTCTGTTTTGTGTGAACGAAAATTTTGAGCTTAGATTTTTGGCATTCGTTTTTAACGTACTTGACCTGATAAATGTGGATAGAGGCGAGCTAAGAACTAGGCTGACACTCTCTCTCTTGCTCTTTCGCTCTGTACATTGATGCCTTTTTGGTAAGAGCAAAAAGTTCAGCGAGCTTGAGAGTCCTTTTTGTGGCCATGACTGTGACTGAGTCTGTGTGTGTACGTTTGTCTGTGTCTGTGTCACTGGCATGCTCCATTTATGTGCTGATATACGGAATTATGCCGAAATCACGTTTCCTCACAAAACCACACACGAAGAGACAAGGAGAAAGATAGACCAAGTCACATGAAGGACAACGAGGAGGAGGAGGAGGAATAGGAGAAGGAGAACAAGTAGTCGAAGGAGGCAGTCAGGAATTTTAGGATAAGAGCCTGCTGTGTTTTGCTGCTCGGTTGGTAAAATCTCCACTAGTGCTCAAGCAGACCTAAAGGAAAGTGCTTCCTGGCATAAGCAGCGATTTTCCATTGCTTCTCCATCGTTGTAGATTCCCGCCTTTTCCTTTTGATGTTATTTTCTGTTTTTGTGGCGTTGCCGTTGCCGTTGCCATTGCCCGTTTATTCAGTTATTTACTTACTAAACTTGGCCTGTACATAGCTACCTACTATTTTTACTTGAAATGCTTTTACCACTTTCATGAAAATCAATACGAAATCCTTTGATCGATGCGTTCCGGGTGTACTTGGGCTTTAAAAATAAGTTCAATTGAACTTCTTCCTGTTTCCTTCGTGTTTCAATTTGATTTGCTGTCTCCATTTTTAGTGGGTGGCAACTGATAATTTCATATATTGAATTTGTAGTGATTGGGGGTTCAAGTAATTGCCGGTTTCGAGCCAAACATGTTATCCTCATCGCAATCTGATTGAGCTTAAATTATTTAATAGCCCTTTTTTCATGGTGATTGGTAATTGAAATTAATTTTTAATTTAACCAAAAATGGAAAAGAAATGCTTAAATGTTATATAGTCAAAACTTTTACTTAATTTACATCAGCAAATCATTTGAGTTTTAAGTTTTTTTTTTTTGTGTAACTCAGACTATTGTTTGACAACATCTTTAGACTCTATTAGAGAAAGGACTTTGCCTTCTTTTGCAAGTGTTTCCAAATCCAAATCGTCAGATATAATTATATTGCCAAAATGTTTGAAAACTTCTTTTGATTTTTTTAGTTATAAAGTTTAGTTTACAGCCCATGTAATGATGGAAATTTGACTCTTGGTTTTTATATGGTAAAAGGGCTGTTTACTAAATCAATTGACTGCCACCTTCAACTTTAACTTAAATTTCAGATAAAAGTGGCATCTTCTCGTTCTCCCTTTTTCTGGGGCAATTTAACGATCACACCTCCATATAACTAACTAACCAACTAACTCAACTGTCATCATCAACACCAGCATTAGCAATGGCATCTCATTTCCATGACAATGTCTGCTGTGAATGAGTCGGTGATTTGGTTAAAATGCCATCGAATGATGCCAATCAATCGACAATTTTATTGCCTCAACATTTTTCTTGCCTTTATGTGAGTGTGTGTGTGTGTGTGTGTGTGGCACTGTCAAAGTCACTTACCTAGTCATGACAAATGAAGGAAGCTCAGCTCAGTTTCCCCATTGGGTATAATGACAATGACATGGCCAAAATCAAATCATTGTCTATATATACATATATAGTGAGAAGTTGCTTTTCTCCAAATTAACTCTCTGGATAAAAGGATGCAAATAATGGAGATTTATCAAAAGCATTATCTAACCATCAATCTTGTCAAGAAAAAAAATGACAGCATTGCCTGACAAATGTGTGAGATTTACAAATTAGAGAGGTTCCACCTTCCGCCTAAAATTGATGAGCCGTTGCCTTGATAAATATTCAGAAAAATCTATTAAACAATATTATTTATAATAAACAGAGAGTGATAATTTGCATAGAGTTTCAATTTATGGGCTCATGCATATTCAAGCAAATTTATCAAATTCATTGCACTTCCATTTAAAACAAAATTTAAATGGAGGGAGAACTATGTATCTAGCACCCATCAATTAATGAAGACATCAACCGATGACTAAGACGATGCGACTAACTTGAATTATTTTTCCTTCACTTTTCCAATTCATTTGCATATTTTATGGCCATAGTTTTTCCCCCTCGTTTATGTTTATAATGGGGGATTTATAATCTGTTTTTTATAGTTTGTTTGCTTAATTTTTGTGTAGCCTTTTGACATTTTGCTCCAAATTTAAAAAATAAAGAAAAAACAAACTGAGCGGAGGAGTGAAGCAAAAAAAAAAGCAATATTTTATATGGGGGTACCTTTTTGTTAGTCAGACTGTGTGTGTGTGTGTGTGGTGGAGGGTGGGGTGTGGGGGGTAGGCGCTGACGTATAAATTTTACCATTGCCCATTTCAATTCCGAAACAAAACACCAAAAAAAAAAAGACTTTAAGCGGAAGTGGCCGCGACGCCAAAAAAAGAAAAAAAGCATAAAAACAATATACATATAGACAGAGAGAAATAGAAAGAGAAAAAGAGAGGGAGAGACAGAGACGTAGAGCAAAATGCAACGAAAAAATAATAATAGAAAAAAAGCGAATAGGAATTTTTACTGTACCAGTTTTAGGACAGAAATGACGATGGTTTGGTTGAGGGCAACAACAGCATAGGAGGAAAAACAACTCCGGCGGATGAAAGAAAAGTGAAATGAAAATCCTAAAAAAATATGCACATGAATTTTATTTCAATTCCACATAAATCGTTGCAGAGCTTATAAATGCCATGGAATGGATATACTAGAATCTTAAAAAACACTTTAAAACCGAAAACTGTGCAACACAAATGAAAATGTTGAGACAATTAAGGGGATTCCCATGGCGGATGGAAGACTAAAGGTTATTAGCTGTGGGGGGGAAAAAAAAAAAATAGGAAATGTGAAAACTAATTGATATAGGAGGATTCACGGTCTAATTAAGAAATTTTACAAATGACTAGACTTTGTGTGAATGGGAAATACATAAAAAGATATTCTTCGTAAGTGTTGGATGATTCCATGTGAAAATAGTTGTCAAAAATTTTTACTTTATATTACGTTTTAATGGATTTTCAAATATTAAAAAGAAAATGTCTTCAGTTAATGGCACATTTCTTTAGCTGAATGATTTGGAAACTTTTCATATTAACTGTTGAATATTTTGTGTACTTTTTGTTAGAAATCAAAGGTGTTGAATTGTTAAGATACTATTCAAAAGTCTGAGCTACATTTGGTTATGCATTTTGTCATTCATGTTTTAATGTCTTGAAAGAAACTCTAATATAATTTAATTTTGTATCTCCGTTGTGTGAAGTTTTCGTACAATTATCAAAATTTGAAATTGAGATCGAGGAAACTTATGTTAGACTAAATCTCCTTGTTAACAATTTTTACTGATTATTTTAAACCATTTCCGATTTGTGACTCTTGATCCAATTCTTTTGTAAAGTTCCTTTGGCATTTTGTCATGCATTGTCCCTGAGCTGTGATTAATTTTTGGCATTCGGGGTTCAACCATGGCATTTTTATTATTTGGTGTCTGCCGCCAACTGCCGCTGCTGCTGCACTTTCCTTCCGGCTGGTTTTATTCAATCCGCGTACCAGGGGAATCTGTTGCCGGTCCCAAACAGATCTGATGCTCTGGTCGTACGCCCATTCATGGCTTGCTCCCTCTCTCTCTGTATATCGTTCGGTCCTAAGTGGCCTCAATGTTTTTTTGGCTGATGTTGTTGTTGCAACGTTATTAATGATCTACAAATTCCCTAGACATTTCGTTTTCATTTGAAGTTGACACACAGAGCAGAATGAACACGCACATATATCTATCTATCTATATAAATGTTTGTATGTCTGAAAACTGAAACCAAAAGTTAAAACTGTCCAAACATGCGACACGATCCCCTCTCACTCACCACCGCAGCCATTTGCCCCACCCTATGCAATCCCATGACATTCTTATTCTATTCTATTCTATTCCATTCTATTCAGTTCTAGTTCTATTCTACTCTATATTCTATTCTCTTTTGGGGTTCTTTGTGTTAGAGTGTGTGTGTGTTTGGCGATAGGGAAATGATTTTGAGTAATTTATTTTATAGTCGCGCTGAAGTATTTATTATTTTTAAAAGCTCTGCAACAATGCCATGATTAATTTCTCTTTCCTCACACACACACACACAAAGACACACACACACAGACACACGTGTGAGTTAAGCAAGTGTCCACTAAAAAAAACCTAATCCCTTTTCCAAAAATTCCTGGCAACCAAACATATTTGGTTTTTGTGTTATTTATGCGATTTGATTTGCCTCAACAAACATATTTTCTTTCTTCCCTTTTAGCCTTGCGGTTTCGTTTTCTTCTTGCTTGATTTTTCCCAGCATTTTCTGGAGATTTTTCTTTTTGCCTGCCTTTGGGCTATAATTCAGAATCAATCGTTATGGTTTTGGCAGCTTGCAAATTTTTCTTTATTATATCATATTAATTTTATGAGTGTTGTTTTTTTCTGCTTTCTCGTCTCTTCCTCTACGCGATTAGGTTATCCCCCTTGTCTTTGCCTCCCCATCCTTTGCGCTCTCTCCCTCTTCTCTAATGTCTACTTTATTGCATTTAAAAGATATTTTTCATATCAATGGAGGTTTATTTTGGGGCCAGCCCCTTGTAAGCAAGACAAGGAAGAGCAAAAAAAAACAAAACAAAAAAAAAAACTGAAGGAGAAAAAAGTTTGCTAAATTTCCTAAAGTCATGCAAACATTTTTTACATATATCGATTTTTCTTTTGGTGGACGATGTTGTTGTTGTTCATGTTATGACAGGCTCAAATTGGTTGCCATCAAAAGATATATATATATATATTCTTGGGCATAATATCTTCTTTTTTTCGCTGCCTGGTCAAAAGGGAAGTGATCGAGTAGAGGTAATTCTCTAGTATCATGTCCTACAGCGATTAAGAATCAACTCCCACTCCTCCCTCCCTCCCTCCTCACACTCTCTCCCTCTTACTCACTTTAAAGAATGCGTGAAAAGCATTTCATTGGCCAAAAACCAAACCCATTTGTGGCTCAGGGTCATAAAAACACGTGTAAATCCCGTTCATTATGAAAAAGTCACGATTTCTAGTGTCAATATCGTAAAAAGAACGTACAACTCGGAAGAGTAACCATAACCAGAACCTAAAAACCGTAACGAAATACCATTTCCCGGTGAGCAATAAAATCGAAACCTAATTGAGCGGCTAAGGGAAGCCTCCCATATAATGAACAATTTCAATGGATCCCGCCCGAAGAAAACAAAAAAAAAAACCGATGAATTTTTGTTTGATTATCAATTGAGGAGTTTTGTTGGTACTCCTACTACAACTCCAACTCCTTCTAAATTTCAATCCGCCTTGGCTGCCTGCCATGATCTAATCACTTTGAGTGATGGGTCGCCGTATCCGTTCTGTACGTATTTCAAGTTATCTATCTGGCCTTTGCGTGTTCTGTTTGCATTTTACAAATGTCAACAGAAAGCAAAATGCACTTTGAGGTTTCTATTAAGGGGCCAAAAAGGAGTTAGTGTAATGGTAAGAGGGATGGGAGATGGGGCAAGGGCCCTTTGCTTTGGTTCGCTGCATGAGCTCGATGCATTTGATAAGCGTGGCCAGGCATTTGATGGACAGCAAAAGGGAAAGCGATAAGTGGAAAACCACCTCACACAACTGGCGACAGTTCTTGACTGTAGAGTAGAGAGATTGAGGGAATTGACGAGGGTGAGGGTGGGGATGGTGCTGGTCAGGTAATCCATCATAAAATTAGTTTCACTGCAAGACCACGAGATTTTTTACCATAGATTACCTTTGTGGAGTAACTCAAAAGCAGAACGAGCTAGCTTGTTTAATTTCATATAAATAATATATATAAATTATAATACCCTGCAGTCATAAGGTTAAGATGGGTATATTATAGCTGCCATAAACTATGCCAGTTAAACTATGAACAGTGGAATACTTTAAGGTAGACTTAACAAAGTTTTGTTCTACTTTTAAACACCTAATGCCGTTTATTGAAATACTTTTTAATATTTAACGAATCTTTAAAATATTCAAATGATTGTTTTATCTTATTAAGAACAATTAATCCACCAAAAATCATAAAAATCTAATGAAGAATAGTTAAGATATACCTCTTGAAACACTTGACGGATAGGTGGGCTCTAGTGCCTATTTTGTTTGCAGTTGCGGCAACTGAAGGAATTAAATATGTGGCTTATGTCAAGCAACTCTCTTACTTAATACAGGGTATGCTCAAGCCGTTGCGATGATTTTCCTACTTTAATTTATAAATTTTTACTTTCTGGGGCAAGTTGGTTATATAAACATGCTAACTGTGAGGTCAACTTAACCCAAGTTAAACTTACTTTAGATGAAAATTTGCATTTCCATGTCGAATTTCCCCAATGGTTTTTTGCTCCCCAAAGTCTAATCAACTTCTAAGTGATGACCATCTCGACCCACACACACAAACACACTCACACATATATTCTTTTGATGCCTTATCTCTTGCTTCTTCTTCTTATATATGCATAATGAAAATCGAATGAAATTACTTTGACTCTACCACCCATGAGTATTTTCCATATTTTACAACTTCCGATGTCACAACAGCAAAATGTACAACTTTATTACAAGTCAGTTAAAGGAAAGCCACACACACACTCCGACACACTAAAAGGAAAGCCACAAAAAGGCCATCGAAATGGCTTTAGCTAATTTTGGACTTAATTTAGGTGAGCTTCTAACAGAAGAAGATGGTTAGGTGGGCGGATTGAGGTGGTTGTCTTGGAATGGGCCATAAGCAATCGGCAATCGCATTATTGACATTATGACTCCCTACTTTGACTTGGTGGCCAGCAATTTGAAACTTCCGCCTATGAATCGATTCGACTCAACTTGACTCTACCTCTCTCTCTCTCTCTCTGTTTTCTTGATGGGAGGCGCCTAAAACTCGATAAATTGCGCCTGCAGGAAATATTAAAGCTCAAATCAACTACAACGACGACTAACGACAACAACGAGTCAAGTTGTTTAAGGAAGAACTGAAATGGGTCTTGGGTCTTTCGGTTTCTCGCAAATTGTCATCGGTCACGTGCAGAGCTTGTTTCGGACATTGTTGCCAGTTGGCAGTTGAAAGTATATATAGGAAATAAAGGAGAAAAGGAAAAAATCAAAGACACATTTTTACGACGACAAAGTCAATTGCTACAGCAAGTGAGAAGGGCAGAGGAGGACTGCTAAAGAAGAAATCATTGGCAATTTGTCGTCAACAAATTGTTTAAGATGATTGAGACATTGACTTTACCTTTGGCTAAACAAAGCTTTCCTCCCCTGCGCCCCCACTCACATTTATTGGACTGGCATACACATTTTGGTTCCCCTTTAGTATTTTCTCTAATTCAGATAGGATATATTCATTTTGGTCAGAAGTTGAAGGGCCTTAGAGGGAGTAGAGAGTTTCTATAATTTAGAAAAGCAAAGACTTGAAATACGACACATCTCTCATATATTTTTTGACCTGACGATTGGAATAGGACGATCTTGATGACTTTTGTTTTGAATCATTATTTAATCTCTTTTGAATAAGGAATTCCTTTCGGTTCATTGTCAAAACTAACAAATTCTTAAAAAAGAGTACACAAAAGCCGACCATGTCGAAAGGGTTTGATGTCTCTCTTGTGTTTTTGCTGTTGCATGGTAAATAACATAAACATTTTCATTTGATTTATTTGCTGCCTGTGTTTTTGCTTCATGTTGGCGCCACAAAATTTTACTTCTTTCTGCTGCTGTTGCTGCCATTGCTTATTTATGTGTGCGACGAAAAGCTTCAAAAAAAAACTATAGAAAAAAGCAACAAATGGTCATAGATAGGGAAAATGCTTTCTTCACTCAAGAGAGAAGAGTGAAAAAGCCCCCACAGCGTTGCACAAACAAACGATCTAAATAATTACCTCATCGACATAGAAGTTGAAAGGGTAAAAACGAAAAACATAGAAACGGATTGTCAAAATATTTTCATTACAAATTTTCATTTACGTAGCTGCAAGGGAAAATCAAAATAAATAAATAATGCAGCAAGTGGGCTAAGAAAGGAAAATGCATTAGAACAGATAGAAAGAGAGATTGACTGATTGACTAGATAATTGCCTAGGGTCTTATTTAACTCTTGGAAGGGGGAGGAGGTGCAGCAGTTGGTAATTAAAAGAAAAGTTGAAAAGTTCATAAGATGCATACAAATATACAAATAAAATTCCAAGAATTTTCCCTCCCCTTAGTGACCAGTATATAAATTGACTAAATGGCATTTGTTTTCTCTTCCTAACCCAAATAATTTCCATGTTTGCCTTTGAGTGGCGAGCGAGGGGAAGAGAGAGAGAGAGAGAGTCAACAACTTGGTCCATCTCATGTTGACGCCCACATTAAGTGGCACAATTATGAGGCGACAACATCATCTTATCCGGCCTGACTTAATTATAGAACTATATCTACATGTCGTGAAGAGATACAATTTTCTGTTGCATGCCCCATTAGAAGCAAAATGTCCATCAAACTGATGGAAATGCGAGAACAGCTCCCACGAATTTGTCAAAAAAACAACAAGAAAATGTATAACTCGATTTTCTTGGCCAATAAAAATAGCTATATAGCAAATCTGACAACACACACACAACAGCATTGAAATGCACTTTCAATCAATATCAAACCCGTCCAAATTGTTGCCTGTGACAATAAATCTTTTCAGTGGGGTTGGGGACGATAGAAGCAAGGAGATTGATGGGAGTGAGGGAGGGGGCTTGGGTTGGAGATTCTACTAATTTCCGTTTTGCATCGAAGCGTCAAATGTTTTAGTTTCAGTTGTTTGGTGTCAGACAGTTGCAAAATCTCGCCACGAATCATTGAAATAATTTTTATTTTACTGTGAACATTTGTTCAATGATTGCAATTAGCCATTGAACTCAATCTCCTTGCCCCTCCATCTATCTATCTGTGTGCCTCATCTGTAAGTCATTTTTTGTTTATCGCTTTGATCTGTTTGACCCAAATAATATATTTGTACATATGATCCGTACTCACTCCCTGATGTCTATACTATAACAAATTGCATTTGGCTTCAATGAATTATATCATTTCCAATTGCGGCAATCATTTCTGGCGCCTCCCCCATCTACCATCCATTCGTCACATTTGTTTAAGTGGGCAGAGGATTTGTGATTTGTTCCGTTGATAGGCTAATGGGTAAGATGTGCTCGGAAATCCGGTCGGATCAATGTTGCAATACCATAAAATAAAAAAAAGTAATTAAATTCTAAGCAAATAAGTATACAATTTTGGTGAAGTTTTAGTCGAAATTTCAACAAATAAGTTATCAATAATAGCCAAGAAAAACAATAAACATAGATATTTATTCAAATATTTGACACCAAAAATATTAAGTCTTATTTACTTCTTCCTTAGTATCGTTTCTAAAAAAAAGCATTTAAACCAAACTTGAGGTAACATCTGAGCCGAAGACTATGAAACAATTATTATTCGAAGTTTATGGAACTAAGAAATACTTCATATACTAAGATCAAGTGAATTCTTTGAGGTTCTTAAGATTCTTCAAGGTTATTTCATAGAAGCAAATCACCAATATGATCCTCTATTAGCTTTTGTAAAGTTATTTTTTAGAAGAGTTTATTTGTGATGAATTCAATATCAAATAGTGTCTTAAAGTCTACAACAAATGTTCCCTACTTAATATAGAATATAGTTGTAGATAGTGGCAACATCGCCCATAAAGTATTACACATTGTATGTATTTATATGTTAGCCACAAATATCATTTTGACCAAGTTGAGTTTTTAACAACACCGAAATATTACTATTTATTAAATTTTAAAATCTTATATTACAAAATGGCTTTAAACTCTTTGCAATTACCAATTGAAGCTGCTCCATGGTTTATAGATTAGACTAATGTAAGATTATGTATTTCCTAAAACCATTCGTATATTCTTATTGTCGGAAATTATGACCTTAAATTAAATTCACCCTTCACAAAACGACGAAGTTATAATAAATGGTATTAAAATTATTTCGTCCTATTGCAGACCAATTAATTTTAGTTATTAAGCCAACCAAGTTGCTCATTGTTCTTTGAGAATGGATTGAAAATAACTTTCGGCTTAACATTCATAAATGTTAATTAACTAAAAATAACTGAACATAAAGCAACTATATATATAAAGAGGCAAACATTTATACCCTTTACCGACTTTATAAGCCCCATTTTTCATTTCATATGCACACTGTGTGTTTGTGTGTGGCATTTTGGAGCTTATTGTGTGGCAATTAATCGAGCATGAAAAAGGCAATGAGGGCGACAACAAGAGCAAGAGCAAGAGCTACCAAATGGCCAAACTGGCAAATTGAAAATTTGAAAAAGTCATATTACTTTCATCAGCCATGCTTATGTATGTATGTACATATATCGGCAGACCTGGTCAATTAATTGAGTGAAAATGCATTAGGATAATTAAATTGCAGTGGTAGGAATTCGTTAAAAGACGAAGAAGCAGCATAGTGCTAATCTAGATAAAGGTTAACCAATATATTTAAAAGCCCTCAGCAAAGCAAACAAAAATCGTTTCCCCCCTTGCCAACCCCTGTCATACATATCTTTGCTTACACAACACCACAGAAAATAAAATGAAAAAAAAAGTTGTACATTAATTCGGTAAATGATTCGTTAGAGAATGGGCCTGAAGGGGGTTATGGAAGCATATACCATATATAGGCACGTACGGCACGCCCTTTTGGTCGCTTTGTTGTTGCTGCAATGCGTATGGAAATATGGAAAATATAATTTGTATAATTACAACGTTTTGATAAATACCAAATACCAATCAAGCAACACCAACAGCAACAACAACAACAACAACACGCATTTAAAGACACATCGATTGTCATACATAGTAGTATTTTTATTATTTTATATGTATGGGAAGAAGAGACAACACCCAACCGATATCAGATAGACCAAATTAGTGATGAGAAATGGTTGTCGTGCTTGAAGTTAAGAGATCATTTCAAGAATAATATAGAAGGTCATTCAAGTAAATGGGGAATTAAAGGTATCCGATGGGTAAAATGTCTTTTCCCCTCTTATTCCTTTCAAATTCCACCAGATAAACCTATTCCAGTGCGGTATATAAATTGTTCTACTTTTCTATCTTTACTTTTACTTTAAATCAAAGAAAGAATTGATTGATTGATTGCAAGACCCCTTGATTAAAAACGTTATACTTTGATTCCTTATAATTACTTGAAATAGAACTAACAGCCGTTAAGCATAACGGTGCTAATTACACATTTTGACTACGAACTCTTGAAATTTAGTAAAAGACTATTTCTTATATGAAATGGAAGTATATATATAACAACTTTTATAATCATTGTCCTTCAAAAATAGTAACCTTTGAGATGTAATGTAACGAAGTCACCACTCAAACATTCTAGTTAATAACTATCTTTAGTGAATATTATTACATGCCTAATTATGAATCAATCTATCAATCAAAGAAACCACTAAAAAACAGAATTTTTATTATTTTGTCAGTATATCAGCGTCAATCGAATTTAATTCAATATTTCGATTTTATTTATTCTCATTGCATTTAGTTAGAGAAAAAATGTACATATAAAATCATTACAAATCATTGAACAAAGTACGATCCTTGAAGATCAGACTTTCACTTGAATTTTAAACTACAACTTGAATCGTTTTGAATACAGATTCGAATAACTACACTGAAATTTAATATGTAATATCTTTTCTAGACATTACTAGAACCGTTTTGATGCACTCTTTATTTCTATAGCAAATGCATTTATGTATGCACGGTTATTTAAATGTTTTCCTATAAATTTGAAAAATGAATGTTTGAGGTTGAATGTTCATTGGTTTCTCAGTGGTTTGATAACACGTGCTTGTTGCTTGGGTAGAGGACGAATGTTTTCGGTTACGTAACGGTTGCTTCAAATATTTCTAAAGTCATGCTTTTGTCATCGCACTCGCTCATCTCTAATCAAGCATCGTCTAATTGCCGCTAGCGGAGTTTATTCCATTCTCCCACAGCGGGCGGTGGGTTATTGTGCGGGCGGAGTGGGGCCCCCAAAAGGCAAGGCCCAGCAGGCACGCACAACGGTGAGGCGCCACACGACTTCTACGTCACCTCTCGCTGTGCGTTGACATTGCGATTGGCTGCGTTGTGTGTGGATGTGAATGTGGATGATGATGACGATGATGACGACTCCATGTCGGAATCCGCGCACAATGCCGTTTAAACCCTTTCAGCGCCCCCCAAAGTCTTTATCATCAAAGGGAAATCAAGCTGTCAGATACAGAGAGAGAGCGAAAGGGCAAGAGAGTGTCGTATAAAAAACAACGAGGCACGCACAGACCAAAGTCAAAGTTCAGATATTTCAATTAAGTGTAACCCTCCCCGTCCTATACCCCTTCTTCTAAGCCCATAACCATAAACAAACCTAGATCCAATTTCATTTTATCAATTTCCATATGTACCTACACACAAATATGTCAAGTCATGCTTGACAATTCATATTATCCATTTATCCATATAGTAAACTGATGATATCTTTTCTTCCTTTTTTTTTTTAGGTCCTCTATCGGAGGTTCTAACAGCCATGGGGTCTGAGGTGGCCTTGCCGTGTGATCTAATGCCTGGAACAATGATTGCGGACAAGGTTCAGCTGGTCATTTGGTATCGTCAAGGCAATGTGAAGCCAATATATACGTAAGTAATCATTATATTTAGAATTTAGTTAGTTACTAGGCTTATCTAGGTCTTTCTATGTGTTAATACTTCAAGAATGGATGACGAGACAAAGTAGATTCACTAAGTCACTTGGCATACAAAAGCTGTTAAAATAAAAAAAAGTCCATTCCTCCACACACATGTAAATCTTATGGAAATATATTTGTATTTAAAATGTTAAGAAAGGAAACATTCTGAATTGGCCATATTGGTTAGACTCTTAATGTCATGATGATGTTTAGTCAGGGGCTACATCCTTTATATATCGTAGAAGCATAGGCAAAGCAATGCTCTTTAAGAAAACGGTTAGAAGTAACGTTCAGTTTACATGTACATATAATTTGAGAATCGCTTAGGGGAACAAATTTGGAATAGGCAAAGACAAGTTATCTAATTCTCTCTCCTAGGATCCCAGGAGAGCGCAGTGGAAACCTTGAACCTTTTGAACTTATCCTGTATTGTTTATCAAACACATTTCCTAAAAACAGATAACGGAAACTGTCAGAGGAGCTTTTCTTTGACAAATTTCGTTACATAAAAAGGAAAACATACAATTAGATCGCAAATATAAGAGGGACCATCTGTTAGTAGGTTATAAAATCACTTCCTATATAACATATTTAGATATTTAACCTTTAAACTTGGCCAGCATTCGACCTTTCGGCTACAGCCCACGCTCATTTTGTCACTTTGTGTTACCTAAGCTCCACTGAAGATTCTATTTAAGCCCAGGGAATCTACCCTAAATAAAGTTAAGTGTGGAGGCAGATATTAATACATATATGTATATACTTTTTTTTAATATTTTCACTGTGCAATATCTGAGGATGGGTTGGGGGTGGCGCCCAATTATGAAAAACTGGCAACATTGACAGGCCGAAAGATAGACGAAGACACACACGCTCACATGGGCGACTAAGTAGGTGCGCTCATTATAAATTCTATTAACGTAAGGCATTTATGTTGAATTTGACGATATAAACATTACTTACACAGAAGAAGCTATGCTACGTGCTACGTATGTTGCTGGAGACCAACTTGAACTCGAAACAATTTTTAACAAGCTCCAAAGGCAAAAGAAAACTGATATGAGTATACTCTTATATATATACATACATAGGTATATGTAAGTCACTGTGCCAAAACGCACAGGAAATGTCACCAAGTTGGTAGTCATTGGAGGAGTCGTTAAAGTCGTTAGGTAGATGGTAAACTTTTCTTTCCTCAAAGGCAATCACTCGCTGAGAGAAAGGGCGAGACAGATGCGAGCAGTAGACCAGAAATTGATTTTTGTACTTCTCCTTCGAAATTTAATGTCGTTTTTCGTTTTGGTTTTCTTTCTTTCTTTTCTTTCTTTTTTTTTTTTTTTTTTGCTCTATGTAGAAATCGATTATGTCAAGTCAAAGTGTCAGAGTTGAATGTGCACTCATGTGGTTACCATTTGGTCTACAGTATGAACCCGGTAGCATTAACTGCAGCGGAGAGACAGATTGAAGAGAAAGGCCTTGAGAGAAAGAGACACAGAGGGAGAGGTGTTGCTTTTATGACCGCATTAAGTTTACCTCTAAATAATTTTCATGTGTTCACATTTTACTTTCTTTTCTGTTGCTGTTCTGTGGCTGTTCATTTGTTCCTTTTTGTGTTTTGTGTTTTTATTTTTATTGTTTTCCATCAATTTTAATTTGTTTTTCAACACTTCATAAATTTGTGTTCCTTGTCTTTGGCGTTTTCACCTCACAAACTGTACGGTCAAAGATGGTGGAGAGGTCGAGAGATTAATTGCATGAGAAATTGCTCCTACATCCCTACCAAAATTTTCTTTCCACCATTCACCAATCAGTGACCTTTATCCAGCACGGGAGGGGGTGGTTGGGAGGGTACGGAGGGGCTTTGGAGTTTTGCCTTTTGCTTAATTTAATTATCTGAAAATCCATTAACAAATAACCATCCATCATGAGGCACTTACTCCTGCTTATTGTTTTCTTTTGCATTTTTCGGTTTAACATTGGGGAACGATTTGTTGGTGGGAAGGGGATGAGGGATATGTATCTTTTGGAGTGCATTTCCCTAAATATATCTTAAAATACACAGATAAATCATTCAAGGCAATTGAGAATGAGGGTTACTACCAGAAAAGCTTTTGTGATATGCGTAGATAATCTCAAATGATCTGTTCTGATCATAAATTATTCTCAATAAAAGAAGCAATTATTAATTCTCAAGTAACACATAAAACACAACAAAACTTAAAGTTTTCAACTTTGATATACAAATACCTTTTAGTCGATTGGAAAGTGTTTCGGTTAGTTTTTCACTCTTTAAAACAAATGAAATATGATAACAATGTGTGGCAAAACATCAAAAACTGTTGAAAATTCATTTGCAAAACACTTTCAGGATATCCCCAAATGCCTTTTTACTAATTTGAGAGGTTAAGCTAAAGAAATAGTCAAAATCAAATCCTTAGTCCCACTTTCAGTTACTTACTGTTAAAACAACTTAAGAACTTAAGCGAATTGGTCAAAATTTCATGCCATTTTGCAAACTATTTCGTATTTGAGACGTTTTTATTTGTGCAAAAGAGAGTCTTGTTAGTTACCCATTGAATGTTATATATTTTATTTGAATAAACTAAGTATATATATACAGCATATATTAGGGAAATTAACTTTTTATGCCGATATATAAATATATGCGCCCTCTGGGCACTTGGACTTATTTAAATATAAAACGACCCTAAAAGAGAAATCGTTTAAATGCTCTGAAATAAAATAAAATAAAATACAGTAAAAAATTGCAATCGGAAATCGGCTTAAAACAAAATAAAGAAGAAGACAAACAACATGCACTAAATTGATCAATTAATTAATTGAAACGAACTATAAAATGAATATTGCAGGCGCACAAGCCGAAAGGGAATAATCTGAAAGGGAGGGAGGAATTAACATAAACAGATACGGGGAAGGGCCCGATGGGCTAGATGGAAGTATATTTTCCGAATCGGAAATAACATCAACAGGGGAAAAACCACAACAAAAAGCAGCCAAGCAAATTGGAGACAAACACACAAATACAGACAAGCAAACCAAATAAAAGGCAACCAAATTAAAAATTTACAAGTATCATCAAATTAAGTGCCACCGCATATAAAAAAATAAACGAACAAAATATATTAAAAAAGTTCACTTATTTAGCTAAAGAAACGACTAGGATATTACCCTTCACGAAAATAATGAGAGAATATAAAGTATTTTTTTTGTTTAACTGACAAACTATTTAGTTTTGGTCAAGCCGTAAAAAATGTACTTTGTCAAGTCCTAATTCTAACTTGTCTTCAGTTCTTGCATACCCAACTTGCCCTATTTCACAGGGTAGACAAACAAAATCAGAATAAAAGAGAAACAATTTAAATGTAACCATTTAAAAAGCTTAAAAAAACGCCAAAGTGGCCCCAGTAAAGATAAAAAGACACACAACAACGAGAAAAAAAGCCAAACTAAAAGTTCTGGAAATGCATTTTAGATTATTTACGATTTGCTGGTGTTGCATTTAAGAGCAAAGTCTATTGGGGAGGGGTATAGGGACGCCATGGCATAGTGTGGCCTTTGGGCGTTGACATTTAATGCCGGCATTTTGTCAAAATGCATTGCACAAAGTCATAAAATAAAAACGTTTGGTAATAACAATAAAACAGCGAAAAATCACACAAAAACACATACACAAGAAGATAAAAGAGAGACGAAAAAAAAAAAAAAAACTATTCTCTATAGTTTGAAATAGTTTTATATTGTTGATATTTGTGCCTTCGGCGAAAGCTAATTAAGTATTCTGATTTTAACTGCAGAATTTTCTTTCTTTTGGCCTTTTTATGTGCATTTAATTTTCATTGTGACACATTTTTTATTTGCCTCTGTCTGTCTGTGATTCTATTTTATTCTGTTCGATTAATTGTTGCCAAATAAAATCAATTGTCCAAAAAGTAGGTATTGATTTTAGATACCCTTGAGAGAATGAATTTAAGTAGCAAGTTAAGCTTAAGTTTTTTAAGCAAAATGAAAAACATTCGAAGCTTCTAAAATTTCATTTCATTTGGGCTCAAACTTTAGAATATTCCTAATATATTGTGAAAGTATAAGTAAAGTGAGTTCTATTACAATAAAACTTCAATTCCGAGACATGGAATGGAATCCTGGCCAAATAAGAATTGCACGTAATAGAACTCTATGGTTTTTGATTCTTTGGAACTAGGATAAAAATCCTTTAAACTTGTTTCTAAGTTATTCAATTGATTATTTTTCGTAAATGACTAAGATGGCAATCTTATAATGTACTTTTTCTTGGCGAAAGATAATCTATTTTAATTTATTTAGAAGTCATTACGCGATATGCTTGTGTGATTTGAACTACTAAAAGTTAATTCATAGTTGAACATCTTTTAAAAGAATATTTACATATTTCACTTACATTCTCCTTAAGTTTACTGCCAACATTTATTCTTATTCTTAAAGAATGTTAATTCTAAGCCCTAATCCTTCTCAACATATAAGAAAGTATTAACAATTGCCAGTGCAAAGAGTTTTTTAGCTTAACTTTAGCTAACAATTTATCCGCCTGAAAATAAAAACGTTCCACGGTAACTACAAATCGAGTCTTTCATGAAATGCAAACATTACCAAACTATTTACCCCGAAGGTGTGTATTTGAAAATTTCATAGTTATTATGTGTAATTGCTGGCTTTTGGGTTTGGTATGTTAAACGTTTTAATAGCTCGAATGCCTGCGATTTATGTCTTTTTAATTGTTTAGAAAAAGCAAAGTTAGAAGAATTTTTGATTTTTTGAAACTATGGAAGTGGAGCTATAAGTTACTTGTTGGTGACCTTAATAAAGTTTAAAGAAATGAAACTAAGTCAAATGAATTATTTCCTCTAATTAATGTAATTGAATGAAATCTTTTATTCTGCTTGCAGCTTTGATGCTCGTGGTCGTCCTTTGCATCAGGCCATACCCTGGGCGGATGAGAATGTCTTCAATAAGAAGGCGCATTTCTACTATGACACAAATCCGCCAGCTTTACGCATCAAGAACATACAGACCGCAGATGCTGGGCTCTACAAATGTCGCGTTGATTTCCATAAATCACCAACGCGAAATTGGCGCATTAATGTGACAGTTTTGGGTAAGTTGAAAGAGGTCTCCCCCACTGCCTTCCCGGCAATCGTCTCCATTTGAGAAAGTGACTTAAAAGTGTTTTATTTCTTCTCTTTCTCCTTCCCCTTTTAAAGTTCCGCCCACACAGTTGACCATTTTGGATCATCATGGCGCTGCCATAAGAGACCAAAGTGCTGGACCTTATCTGGAAGGGGATAGCATCAATTTAACTTGCCTTTCCAGTGGTGGAGTTCCACCGCCACGTGTATCCTGGTGGCGTGAGCATGCCCTAGTTGATGATTCCTTTCAAGTTCTACCGGATGGATCAGTACGCAATGTGCTCCATTTGAAGAATATACAACGGAAGGATCTATTGACGGTAAGTGGACCTGAATTCGGAATTCGGGACTCGGACTCAAAGTTGCAGTTGATTTACAACCGAAAATTTTCCGTAAGCCTTATTTACAGTCAGCAGCAGCAGCCAACAACAACAACAACAACAATGCTTTCATTCTACTCGAAGCATAATGGCTGCTCACCGCTGGCCATTTATTTTCCCCCCAATCCCCCAGAACCTCACCCCTCTCTCAACCGACTCCTCTTTTAATGGCAGCTCTCTCCCTGTGCGGTCCTAGCCTCATACAATGGCCTAATAGAAATCAAAGCGCCTGGGAAATGAATGCAGCAACCACAGGCAATGGCAGGCTGACTGCATCGGGAATTGTTCCCAGCTTTTGGACCGGGAAGGTGGTTTTGCTCTGATTCTAAGCCGATTTAGCGTTTGCTTCATGTAACGAACAATATTGTTAGACCGCTAATCCAGCTATTCAGATGTGGGTTCTCCTCCTTTTCCTCCTCCTGCTACTTCCCACTTGTACAAATTGTCGGTCCATTGTAACTGCGTGAAATGAATGAATATGCTGGCCCACAGAAATCATTTAGATATTTTTCCTTCATCTTCTTTCATTGATGTAATACCAAAAATTATTAACTCACAACAAAGCCCAAGAAAAAAGAGGGAGTTCAACTTGAAAAATGAATAAATTCACTTCAGATGCTCTACTTCTCTCTCTGCGTTAAGATTATGTGTGAAGAAGATGGAATAGAAGTTATTCATCAGTCAGAAAATACATAAATTATATTATTACCACACACAATGTGTGTGTGTGTGTGTGTATATATGTAGGTTAAGAAGTGAACCAGAAAAGGTCATGCCAGTATAATAAATTTGAATAGGGGAGTTAGGGAATTGTTCATGTTAATTGGTTAGCAAGGGGCGTGGTAATAACTAGATGTTGGTAGGTCTAGAAATAGGTGTGCCTGCCGCCTGTGTTAAATGGAATTGACTGTTGATAATCCATTGGTTTATGGGAAAATCTATTGAATATTTATAGATCAAGTGGCATAGGCTTAGTTTTGACAGGTGTTGAACAATAATTTTTAGGCGATTTGCTATCTACACTTAAGCGATAGTGGTAGAAGAAATCTATGGCATAGAGACAGCTCAAGGTAGTTTAAAGTTTCTCATAACGATACTTTCCTCTTAAGTAGCTAACCTCTTAGCTGAGCTTTTTATATTTAAACAGATTAAACAACTTCAACCCTATGTTTGCTGCTCAACACTGAAACTCTCTTTAATGTATAGGTTTACAACTCTATCATTTGCAATTCAACATTGCTTCGATTTGCTAAGTCAATTAATTAACTTTAGTTTTTATAGATCTAAAATTTGGGATTAAGCTCCAAACTGATGATATGTGATGCTACCACTTCTACTACTAATACTTCTCTTTGTATTAGAGCTATGAAGCTAAGGGAATTATAGCACTTTTAATTTTTGTTTTGAATTTTCAAATGTTGAATTTTTAATAGTTTATTTAGATTATTTGTCTTTAAAAAGTAGGTAAAGAAGGAAAACTTTAAAGTAAAATTTTGGTACTAGTGATTTAGGTGGTAAGAATTTTATTCATTAGTTTGTTGCTTAACTTAGTTTCTATTCATCTTCAAAACACACTCGCTAGACAGATTTCTAGACAATTAATAACCTAGGTTATTGATATTCTCCTATGAAACATTTTATTAGCACCATGAAGTTTCAATATTTTATGATAAGATGTTTAAGATTCTCCAATTTCCATACTTTTCTCTTACCATAGCTCACTTCTGTCAGTTGAATTTAAAATGCAGAACAAAAGTAACTCAATTCAAATTTAATGCTTAAATAACATAAGAAATCAGTTCAATAAACACCTCGAAGACAACGATGACCCACTGCGAACCTTCAGGCAGTCAGTCCCCCAAGGCAGTCAGTCAGTCAGTTGCTCACTGACGCCAGACTCAATATTAAGCACATTGTGCAATGGAAAAGAAATTTATGACCTAATTTCCCAGCAACATTTTGGGGAAAAGCAGAGAGTAAGAGAGACATGGAGAGAGAGGGTGAGAGAGGAAAGAGAGTAAAAGGGCAAATGCTGCTGCGTTTTAATTTCTCCCCCAAAGTTATGCAAATATTTTTATTAGCTATCGTTACAATTCTTTTCTTTTTTGTGAATCAATAAAAAGTATCGTATTACAAGCAACAGAATTTATGATATTAATATACAAACGACAACCTTTTGAACTCGAACTCGAACTGCTTGGCCTTCCGATTGGTTCCTTACCCCAATACACGTTTCTCCCCGTTTCACCTGACAGCATAATTGATTAACCTTTGTGTAAGTGTGTGTGTGTGTGAGAAAAGGGAGGGGCTTTTTTGTTTGGAGGTGCGTGTTTCACAAACATTTCAAGCAATTAAAATTGAATGTTGAACATATCGATGATTTATCATCGACTTGTTTTCGAATTATCGCCCGATATTTTATCGTATATTGTGTTTAATCTTAATAATAAAAGCCAATTTCTTGTAATAAGCATAAATCATAAAACTTATATATCTCTCATTCTCCCTCTCTCTCTCTTTGCAGATGTACACCTGCCAGGCCACCAATGGACATGTGGTCCCTGCTTTGACCAAAAAAGTTGTCCTGGATTTGAATCGTAAGTTTCTGTTTTTGGTCCTTTTTTAATATGCATGTCCCGTTTTGTATTACAAAATTCTATTTCATATTTTGCCACACAAAAAATTATGCAGGCCAAAAGTTCTGGGTTCTGACCACGTTCGAGGTTTTTAAGGGTTTTCCATATATACATATAAAATTTTGTGTTTGTTCAAGGTCGCTTCAGAGTGGGTGGATAAAAATGGGTTGACTTTTGTTGGCTTTAGCATGGAAATTAATGTAATTAAAGTTTTGTCATACATTTATGCATTTAAATGGGGGAAAAAGGAGGCCAATTTAGTGTTATAAAAGTGAACTGGATCAGCCATAGCGAGGATGCTAATCGCATTGGCCGTGGTGTCCGTGTCCCATGAGTAAGGTCAGTGATGGGTATATAATAAAATGTGTCGTAAATGTTGAATGTTTTTTTTTTCGTCTAGGTTGGGCCCCCACGCAGAACCCTAGGGAATTGAAAATATGTGTATGTAGTGGGTGGAAATTATAATTAGATATAATATCATTGAAATGGTCAAGGTACAGTGGTCTGTCTCGTTTATGAGTTATGGAATTTTGCAAATGTGAATTAGAGCGATAATGAGAATGAGAAGGGAAGTGGGGCTGAGACCATTTTTAAATGTTCCAAACTGAAACGTAATACCTAGGACTATATTTATATGGAGAATTCAAGCAAAAGTTTGTCTAAAGTTGTTACTATTTGCGCCACTGTGCAAGGCGTGACATAAACTGAAATAGATATGCTTAATGGAAATTAGTTTTGAAAGGACATGGCATATAATAATAATTTTTGCATTTCAATTTTATTTTGTCCCCCCTCTATGTAGTTCCACCACTTAGTCTATTGCTGCAAGGCCTCAATCATGCTGTGATCGCTGGCACTCGCACCCATGTGACCTGCACGGCCATTGGCGCTCGTCCTCCACCGCATATCATATGGTCGAAGGCAGGACAGATACTGAAAGGAGCCTCCCAGTCGGTAAGTTATCATTTAACTGATGGAAAAAAGAGTCGTGGAGACTTATTTTAAATTATTTGATAGACCGCTCCTGATGGTAATACAACCATCTCAGAGTTGATGCTTATACCCGTGCCGGAGGATAATGAACGTCAGGTGGTTTGTTCAATCTCTTTGAATGCCGGCATTACATCACAACAGTTGCAAGAAGGTCATACCACAGTGATGACCACTTTGGGCAATGGCAATCAGGGGCTTTACCTGAAAGACTCGCGAGTTCTCAATGTGACGCGTAAGTTTTTTTGAAGCTCTTTTTTAAAGGAAAATTGAGTTTAAGTTATCCAATTACAGATGCTCCTATTGTTACCCTGAATCTGGGAGCTCCTCTTGATCCGAATAATTTGCTGAAAGGTTCCGATGTCTATTTGGAGTGCGATGTCAAGGCAAATCCTGGTATCACGCGTGTGGAATGGTATCACAATGTAAGTTCCAAGAAGTGCATACTTGTAGGCTTCACTTTAATATCTTTAAAAACTTCCTTAAACATTCAATTATTGCGATTACAAATGATAATAATCATTAATTATGGTTTTTGTATTGCCATTTTTCCTTTAGGATAAGCAACTGCATTCCTCACGCGGCATAATCATCTCGAACCAAACTCTAGTACTTCAAGGCATCTCAAAATCGTCGCATGGCCAATACTTTTGCCGTGCCACAAATCTCCAGGGCAGCGTGTCCAGCAATGAGGTCTACTTGGATGTCAAATGTAAGTAGCTGTTAGACCCATACAAGGGCACTTAAGCTCCCATTCACTTGAACCAGAACCCACAAAACGTAACTTACTTTGGCCACCCTCTTCAACTGCCACCTATTTGATTGCAGATCCGCCTGTGTGCAAGTCGGATTCAACGATTATACGTGCAGCACTCAAGCAGACAATCAACATCACCTGCGAGGTGGACGCCAATCCACTCGATAATCTAAATTACAAGTGGCACTTCAACAACTCGCTGGAGACACTCATAGAGCTGCCCCAACGTGAGCTGGCGGTCAGTCTGCCATCGCTGCAGTTGCCTTCCGGCCAGACCGGATATTATCAGCGCAGTAAAAGGAAGCACACACATCACTTGCTCCATGGACGACACGGTCGTGTGGCCAGCATTGTTGACGTGGCCGCTGTACGCTTCGAGGACGACGACGACCATGCCGATGCTGATGGTGACTATGCCGATGGGTCCGAGAATTTGGAGCACGACTATCAGGATTATGTTGTCGATGGTGTGGGTCCCTATACCCAAATGGTCTACTCCAACATGGTGCACAAGAATCACGTGGAGAACAAGCAGCCCCAACGGAAGCTCCAGCAACAGCAACAACAACAACAACAGCAGCAGCAGCAACAACTATCGCAACAGCAATCCCAGTATCAGCTGCAATTGGGTGAATCCTCTGGACATCAACTGGCCGAACGTAAGCGTTTGGCTGCCCTCCATAAGCAGCAGCATCATCGTCAGGTCATGGCCATGCCAACAACTACAGCTGTGCCGCCATTGCATAATGTCTACAGTTACTATGTCGAAAGCTATGAGAGTTTCGGTGCCATTTCCTGCGTGGCCAGCAGTCCGATGGGACAGAGCCAACCTTGCTGGTACCACATTCAACCGGCAGGTGAGTCCATCGCGACAGAGCGCGAGACGGCGCCGTAAGACCATACAGTCAGTTAGTTGAAAGATAAAAAAAAAAAAAATTAATTAATTTCACATCGAAGCGTCGAGTGCAAAAATTTCAACGCAACATGGAACATGTTTACTCAATTCACAGTGTGGTCAGATGGTGGGGGAGGGGGGAGAGTAGAAACAGTGGTCAGTAGATAATTGTTGAACGTGACGTCGACGACCCGTCGCTGCAGAAGCGACCATTGCACAAGCGTTGCCAGCAAGTGGCAAGCATTTTGTGCGTGGAATCTCGGCTCTTTATTTACATTTTGCAGCATTTTCTGTGGCAATTTTACGCGTCACGATTGTTTGTCGTCCGTTTGTTCGACCGGTTGTCCATCCGTTTGTCCCATTGGCTAGTCGGACGGACGGTCGTTGTTCCTGCCAGCAATGGAAAGCCATGTTTACCAACGTCATCATGTCCCCATGTTTGTTTGTTTGTATGTCCACCGTGTGCGAGTGCTCGTCTGCCTGCTGCACATCTGTGTTCAGAGATAATCTGATAATCAAATGCAATAAATTACCAAAGGAACATCATTTATTCTAGAAAAGTAAACGTAGCCGCCAATGGAGATGGCAACCTCATAGTAAAGAAACGTCCTAAACTTTAATTGGAGCATACTTTTGGGGGTGGGTAACAATTTAGACAAAGCTCATTGATTAAGTACTTAGTCTAAACACTACTGAATTGGTTTACCTTAACAATTTGCAAAAGCAAAGAATACCTTTAAGTGAAGCATACTTAAGAGGGCAATAATTTACTCAAAAATCATTGATTAAGTTTATAAGCTAGGAAATTGTTTTACCTTTAGATTTCGTATAGTTTTATTAAGCCAAGTTTGAGAATCGACTTAGCCTTTACATGCACTATACTTAAAAGTTCGTAATCAACAGACCCCCAGCAAACTGGGATATTTTAAAATATTTAACATAATGAAAAGGAAGTTAACGCCAGCTTTAAATGTAGCATACCTTAAGGGAGAAAAAATCACTTTAAACTGTTCGATTAAATGGTTTCTACATTTCAAAGAGGTTACAAATTGGTTGACATTTAAAATTTGTGTAATTCACTTCCCTTTACTATTTGGAATTTTATTCTTTTTACAGACCTTCCTGAATCCGTGAAAAATTGCACAGCTTACAATGCCACAGCCAATTCACTGCAGATACAATGCATACCCGGCTATGATGGGGGTATACCACAACATTTTCATGTGCAGGTCTATGATGAACTGAATCGCCAGATACTTTACAATGCCTCGTACAAATATGCAGAATTCACAGTAAAGCGTTTGCCCAGCGATTCGGTCTTCGTCATCCGGGTGACGGCCGTCAATGCCCAGGGAGCCAGCAAGGTGGCCTATCGGTTACGTGGACGTACGCTGTCAGCGCCATTGCTACGAACAGGTAAGTGAGCAGCGTTTGCTGCTGCGCTACTATTGTTTCAGTAGAATAAACCTCGCTCACTGTTGTTGGCGTTGTTTTCCATTGTTTTCTGCACCGGCATTCAATTTTTCACAATTTCTCATCCTCTCATGCTGCCTCCCTTTCTCTCTCTCTGTTCACTTAGCCTCCTCGACAGCCGTGCTAGTGCAGTTGACACCTCTGCTGGGCGCCTTAGTTGGCGTCATTGCAACACTATTTCTCGTGGCCATTTGCGTGGTGATCTTTATCAAATTTCGCAGCAAACGCAATGGGCGTCATGCCAATGGCGATGCCACCACCACAGAGGCGGACAAGGGTAGCGCGGAGCCGTTATCCAGGAATATGGGCAGTCATTCCAGTTTGGAGGACAAAAATCCGGATGTGGTGCCGCAGGAAGCCAACAGCGAGGATGAATTCCATCTGGAGGAAAAGGCATTCGACCGTCTGAATATGGAATCGCAGCGAATTTTGTATACACCGCCAACGCGAATTAGTAGCGCCTCCCCGCCGCCACCCCCTTCGCTATCGCCCACATTTGGCAAACAGGTAAGAATGAGAGAGCGAAAAAAACCCTTAGAACGGAAAGAGAATATTTGGTTTCTATGGATTTGCATATTCTGATTGTGTGTAGTTTCCCCAACCCCCCAAACAACCAATAGAAAAACATTGACCGAAAAATACATTGCCTACATTTAGGCTGTAGCTTGAAAATAAAAGTGTGTGTAGAAGCCAAAAGAGAGAGGCAAAAACAAATGGCTGATAGCCTTGGAACATTTCAAGCATTTCCGCAGACATTAAATGCGACAAAAATACTTGCAAAGCATTTTCTCATCGAAATGAGGAAATTCACTCACATGCCTAACAAATATTTGTTGTGTCAATGTATTGAATTGTCAAACAAACACTTACCCACTCAATGTTGGTACAAGTTTCATTTTCTGAAAGGAGAATCAAAATCAATTTATGAAAAATATTAGTACCAAAAATACTAGAATTGCTGGAATTCTTTTCTCTTTAAGTAAAGTGTTTAATGAATTTTAAAAACTATTAACATAGAAGCCTAAAAGTATACAGACAATTTTAAAATTTGAATGGAAGATCCACCAAATTCCTGCAAGATATTGAAATTGCCCAGGCTCAGGTTACCAAAGTAGATATTCTAGTCATATATATAATTTCCTTTTAGGACTTATATAAAAAGTCTATAAAATAGACTTGGCATTTCTGCAAATGTTTAGTAAGTGTCTCAGGTTAGCCATGCTTAGCTTCAATTGACAGAAACTTTCCTAGAATTTCTCTTCAAGTGTAACCATACAGAAAAGGCCTATATTTGTTTCTTACGATAACCTTTTTCTAATACATTTTGTAGACAAAAGGTCCTTCTAGATATATGTAAGGACAACAAATTATTAGTATCTACGCTTTATTGACACTTTGGCAAATTGATTTAGTGACAGAGACACGAGGGGTGGCTGGGATGGAAGTGACAGAGAGTCTTCTCCCGATAGTCGGTCAGGAAGTAAAAGTTTTTTCTGTTTTTTTGCAACTTTCCCCCTTGCTAAGCAACATTTTGGGGCCAATTAGCCAGAAACCGTAAATAAATTACACAAATTAGTTTCTTTTTTTCCTTGTCACCCCCACCCCCAAACTACAGCGTATCCTGCTCTATGTTGCTTTACCAACGTTGTCCTGGTCAACAAGTTAACAAATTTTTTTTTTTGTTTTCGTTTTTGGTAGGAAGTTTCTGTTGGCTTTTATCATTGTTGGTTTTCTGGGCAAACATCAAATTTTGATGAGGCAAATGTTTTTGCCTGTCGAGCCAAAAGTTAAATTTGCTTTTGTTTAGTTTTTAGTTATTTTTTGGTTGTTGGTTGTTGTGCTGGGGTTGTGGTTCGTTTGGCTCCTCTCTCCTCTCTTATATAGTGCTAACAAGCTCATTAGGAGTAAACCAAAAGCAAAAATATTATGCATAAATGAAGTAGAGGGGGGAAATAAAAAAATTTGCTTGGTCAGCCACTTAAATATTTTTTTTGCCACACAGAATAAACTAATGAGAAACTTTCACTTGGAGTCTTAATTATTAATCATGGGTCTATGTTGTTTTTTGACCTTTATCGTTATTTTAGTATGGTGAACTATCGCTGACAACGAATCCTGCATTTAGTTTGTACAATACGCCGCAAAGAGCACCAGCTGCCCAACGTCCCATTTACACGGCTCCACCGCCTTTGCTATCGACACGTACACCACCCAATATTTATACCAGAATTCCGGGTCGAGGATCAGTTGGAGGACCCAATGGTGGAGCCACTACCACTGCCACATATTTGCCTGCCTACGAGACACGCACCTCACCCACCTCTCCTTACGGCTCGACCACCACATGCACCATGCCTCTGCTGGGTGGCCAATCGAATGGCTCTCTGCAGACCAATAGCAGTGCTGGAGCAGTTGGAGCTGGAACTGGATTAGTCGGCACTAACTGTAATACTCTACCACATCCGGGTAGCCTACATGCGGGTGGAATCTCAGCCGCTCTCACCAGCTCGGTGACCAGCGGGAACATCACCATTGGAGCTGCCCAATCACTGTTGACTTCGCCCAGAGCTCAGGCGGCCTACACTGGTTTGGGGCTGGTCGGTGGCACAAGTGGCACTCAATCGCCTTTACTCAGTGTGGGCGGCTCTCTGCTGGGCGCCGGAAACTATGAGACGGTGACCTCCCTGAGAGTTACCCAAAGAGGACATCAAATGTCAGATTGTCTGCATAGGCGGCGGGAGTAGTACGTGCACAACATTGGGCGCCGAGCGCACTACCATTGTCTAAGGGATGTATACACCCATAATAACTGAGGTAATCCGAATCTGTATTATAGTAGTTAAGCGATGGCACAGTGCGTACGAGTATTTTTGTTTCTAACTGTTAGTCTAAAACAAAAAAAAATTCAAAACCTACAAGACTTCCGGATGCTAAAAGAAAACTAAAAAAAAATAATGCAAATAACAAGCGGTTAAAAGTAAACTCCCAATTATAGAAATATATATTGAGATATATAGATACTATTTATAGAGATAAAGAAAGAAATGTTAATATCACAAACACAAACTTAATGCATTTACTTAGTTTACTCTACTTGGTGTCAAGGTATGTGAAAATGAGGTTAGATCTAGCCAATATTGTGAGGTTAGATACTAAAAGTAGGGATAACTACTGAAAAGTGAGGTCTATATCGAACCCCAAAATTGAGGTTACCTTGGGAAGTGCTCCATGTGAGGTTAGCTAATGAAATTATGGTCTACGAAAAATCAACTTGAAAATGACAATTCTGCATACTTGAGATGCAAATTGTCTGCCTGCTTCACATACTTGAAATTTACTTTGTATACTTGACTTACATTTGTGCGAAAAAACACTTCAGTGAACAAACAGAGCTATGCTTAAAACAAACAAAAACAAAACGAAAACTAATTTAAACAAATACTTACGAAACAACTACACGAACAAGAGAAAGCCCTTCTATCAACAATTAGTTTTAGTCACCAACTTGTAAATAATTTGAGAGTTAAGCTTAATAGATATACAAAATAAATATATATTAATTAACTAATTGTGTAGCATTAATTCTAGACATTAAACTAATTGTAGTCTAAACTAGTTAGTCACATTGAATCTACGAAAAGACTATCCCAAAAAACAAAAAGCCCCCAAGAACGAATCCTGAGTATATATAGCAAATATATATATGACATATACATATATAAATCGTACGTACATATATATATACATATAGTTAAAGTCAATATACATCTAGCACAAGCAACCAACATTAAGAAACTGAAATAGGCAAGAACTTTATCTAACCAATATCAATATATATATATATATATATATATATGTATACTATAAATGTGTGTGTATATGCATAGGAATCGATATATATATATGTATGTATATGGATACTGAAGCATCATTTGTTGAATTTGGTAAAAAAAAAAAAAAAAACGGAAGAAAAAAGGTAAAATAAATTTTATATAAAATCTGTTGTCGAAAACTTTATCAAATATATGTATGTACATCTATGTAAAAAAAACAAAACAAAAACAAAGAAATATAATATTGTATATGTAAAAACCGAAAAACCAAATTTGCCACCTGCCCAATTTTCCAATTCAATAATCTCACACACACGTATACCCACTCAGACACACACACACACAAACTAAAAGTTTTCTCAATGTTCAACATTCTCTTTTCGGAAATCCCCCCATCTTAACCTGCAAGTGCTTTTTCAAAATGACAAAATCAAATTGTATTGTGACTCGAATTGTAAATGTAAAACAAATGAAATGGAATGCAAAAAGAAATACATTTTTTTATTATATAAGTGATTAGAGTTGAACTAATATATACAACTTATATATATATATATGTATAAATTTTATTTCTCAAAATTATTTTCAAAAATTACTTTCAAAAGTTTTACGTTTTTCCACTAACAAATGAAATTTACTTTAACAAAACCAACAAACTATTTGAGTTGTAAGATCAAATTATATAATATATTTATTTTATCGAATATAATTTAAAAAAGAAACAAAGTTTTTATGTGTAATACAAATAATTCTACAAACCCAAAAAACAAAACAAAAAATTAAAACAAAACTACAACAAAAAAAAAACAAAAAACAAGAATTATGTGCAAAGAATAAATAAAGAACTAAAATCTGAAAAATATATTGAAAATTTGTTTTTAATGATGGAGATCCAAAATAATTACTTCAGAAGAGAAACGTTTAGTTGCAGGTAAGTAACTTAGATTTCTTACAATTTAGACCAATTTAAGTTTTAACTTAAAAACGGTTTTAAATATTTTTTTTGTTCTACTTCGCTTCCCATATAAGATATGTATGAGATGTAATTGGGATGAGTTATACAAAATGTTGTGGCATAATTCATTGGGGAAAGGGTCAAAAATCTTCCGAAACCTCGTAAAAGTAATATCTGAACGGACCCTTAACTTAAACGATAGGACAAAGGTTTTATTAAGAACATGATTACCAATTATGAATTATGAAAACTCGAGCTAATAAAAATTTCTAAAATCTTTTATCGCAAACTGCTTTTTTGAAGGAACTTGTAACATTTCATTGGAAATTATTTGTTGCAAAAGGTTTATAATTCTATACATAGCATCTGGTTATTATATATGATCAGATCAACTCCCATGCAGATTTCATTAGATAAGAGTTTAGTTTCTTACACGTCCAGAGCTAAGGCGTAATTATTCCTGTGGTTCTGGTATTAATTTCAGACAAGCTGTTCGACATACCCTTTTTTTGCATAGGTTACAATTAATTTAGCGTCTCTCACTGACAGAAATAATAATTCATAATTTAAAGACTGCTAAATGGGGAAGGGGCGGCTTGTTTTCGGTTCCTATATGATTCATAAACAAAAGCTTTGACCTCGCTGCAGGACATGAACTTGTGTAAGCATATTTGTCCTTTTTTGGCAGGACACGCAATACACTTTTTTCGTCGTCGTCTCATTTCGTTGGAATTAATTAACGAAACCCCAAAAACAGCACCATATGTGTGTGTGTGTGTGTGTGTAGGGGTCTAATAGAAAAAGGTGCAGTTGGGGGAACATTGAAATGCCTTGTAGAAAGAGCGTAGTATGTTATGTCCACATCCTGCGGCGAAACTTGTCACAGACTAATTTCGTGTCTCAGCTCATAAATTGATATTAATGAGTGGCACATATACATACATACATACGATACAGACATACACAAATTTATATATATATATATTTACTTTTATTTGTTCGTTCGTTTTGTGACGATTCCTGACAGTTACAAAGTGCCCCCCACCAAATTCCAACCATCCCTGCTCATATAGCAATTTGAGAGCTTGGCGACCAAAGTCCTGCGGTTATTTAACATGAGTTGCCATTCAAATAAACATAAACTTCTCCATCCATCTAACAATTCACTTTTGTAAGTGTGTGTGTGTCTATATAGTCATCCCCTGTGGGAGACATGACACATTTAGTTGAAACTATAAATTGTATTTACATTAGAGAGGGTGGAGAAATTTCTATTTATTTTACTGGGAATTCGTTTGCATTTTCTTCTTAAGCCTCTCCACATATTCGAAAATCATTTCTGGTGTCTCGGATTCCCTTTCTTTGCGGTCAGACATAAAATTATCCATTTCCAATTGCCTACGGTGACCTATAGACTGAAGGCGATCCATTAGGTTTTCATCCGATTGTTCATTATTTCTTTCCTTGGGACTTTGTTCTCTTTCCTTTTTAGGTCTGGTGCATCTTCACCTTCCTCATCAGATGATTCGTTTTCAATAAAGGCTTTACTTTTAAAGGATGATTTTCTAGAACGTTTCTCGTTGCTGGTTTTCGTTTTGGCCTTTTTTGCTGGTGGTGGACTTGTGTCCTCTTCATTCTCTAGATTTTCTCCAGCATTTTCATCAACATTATCGTCATCGTCATCGTCATAATTGTGTCTTTTCTTTTTAGTTTGGTTCTTTTTTTGGCACTTTTTTCATTTCATTAGTAACAGTGCCAATAAGTTTTTTGGTACGTTCTAAGACTTCGAGGCGTTTGGCCATTTGATCTTCTTGTAGTTGCTTTTCTGCTATCTGTCGTTGTATTTTCTGTTGCTGCAATTGTTTTTGCAATTCTTGATAGCGTTGCTCCTGCAATCGTACACGATCTTCATCTAATTGCTCTTGTTCCCTTACTCTGTTGAGCTCTTCGGGTAAATCCAGCAAAATGTTACGACATTTATTTGCCTGTCGTTGGGCCTGACGCTCATATTTGGAAGTTATAAGGCCATCAAAGTACCTAAATGGGAATTGTATTAGTAAAAAAAATGGCTACGAAGTTTTTCATTTACCTCAAGGCCACTTTTAGTTCCTGTTCTGCCATCATTAGTTCTTTTAGGTCGGGTCTCTGCATACCAAAGACCGTTACACTATATTGCTTAATGGTCATAGCTAGATTGTATAGCAAAATGTGGTCATGGGGCGCCACATGACGTGCTTGGAGTAGAACTAGCTTAGCCTCTTTGGCTTTGCCGCCTAGATAAAGAGATCTGGCCAAAAGTTGCATTATCCCCACAGATTTTGGTGGCAAAAAAATCATCAAGGCATTGCTTGTACATTTGACTAGCCTGCTTATATTTCTTCAATGCTAGCGATACATTGGCCAAATTAAGTATACTCTGAGTGCAATATTTACTCGACTCCAAGATCTGCTTGAACACGGCTTCACCCTCGTTGAGTAAACCTCCGGAGCACAGAGCAGCTCCAATGCCATTGGCTGCCCAAAGATTACGAGGATTTTGCTCCAGGGCCTAGAAGAAAGTAACTTTTAGTGAGTGTTGCTTCAGTGATTTATTTTACCCACCCTTCTAAATAGCTGTATGGCCTTCTCTTGATGTCGCTTGGACGTACTATCTTCCAATCCTCCGAACGTGCGTTGAACATTTATAAGACACACATTGCCCACTGCAACCATGGTATAAGGGTCTCTGCGTGTCTCCCGCTTACGTAGTATAACATTATGACAATACATGGCTTGAGTGGTCATTCCTTGCTTCATAAAGTAATTGCCCATTAGACATCTATCAGAGAGAGAACCAATCAAAGTGGGTGACTAATCAATTGTTTGTCATTACTTACCTAGCAGATAAATTATCATTATCCACTTTAAGCATATCCTTGTAATAATTCATGGCAGTGACATATTGCTGACGTTTGGCAGCCATTTGACCTAATCTTCCGTAGCAATCTATGTACTTGGGACATTCTTCTATGAGTTGCTTATACAAATTCTCTGCCAGGTCATCTCTGTGGAGTTCTTCCAGCACACGAGCACGATTGAAGCGTATGGTAAGTCTATTACTCTCACTAGTATCTCTGGCCAATGCGTGGTCAAGGGTGACCAAAGCTTCCTGTGGTTGTTTTCCATACATAAGCGATGCCCCCAAATTGTTAAACAATTCCACAGGGACACTTTGACCTATATCTTGAAAGATCCTTACGGCCTTCTCATAGGAGTTAATGGTCTGTGACCAGAGCTCTTTGTTTTCATATGCCCTCGCGAAAATCAACCAAATATCATAGTCCTTATTCAGTCTCGGAGATAGCCTTAAACTCTTATTTAAGAACTCCAAGGCCGCATCCAATTTGGGACCCGTATTATCTTGTACATAGAGTAAGGAGAGCAGACGCAAACCGTGTAAATTGTCGGGCACAATCTTGAGTAGTGTCTCTAGGCAATTAATTGCCTTGTCCAATTGATTGCGACGAATATATATCTGGGCCAATCCCAAATGTGGTGGAGCATAGCCATTGGGACACGATTTCACAGACATTTTGTAGAACTCAAAGGCTCGATCAAAATTCCGGATGGCATGAAAAGAGCGTGCGATTTGTAAAAAGTTTTGAGCACGTAGTACTGCGCTGTCCGTATGGGCAATGGCATTCCCCGCCAGCGTTTGCACCCAGTCGTAACTCTTCACATAGTAAAAATGTTGGGCCAAGCAACTAAGGATCATGGGATCACGATTATATTGCTCGAAGGCGGCGCACAATAAATAAATAGCTTCTTGTTGGGACTGCTTATCCAGTACATTAAGTTTAATGACAGCCATGCCCACCAGGGCATTCTGACAACGACCATTGTACTCGAGTGCCAACTCAAAAGACCGCCGAGCACAATCCTCACTGCCCATCTTGAGAAAACAGTGACCCACTCCCACACGAACATCGCCAGGACCGCGTGGATAATGCATCAACACACTCTTAAAGTAACCTAAGGCATCTGAATAGTCCCGCCGATTGTAGGCCAAACACCCGCGTCCTATTAAACAGGGAACATTATGTGGCATGGTCTTGAGAATACTGAGAAAAACGTTATCCGCATCTTGCGAACTTCCGGAACTCAACATCATTGCATAGGCACGTACCACCGAATGCTGATGATCATTCGGTTGCAGTTCTTGCGCTGCATTCAAAAGATTTGTTATCTTTGCCTGCAAGGCAGCTCGTCGATTTCCCGTTTCACGGTAGGCCATGCTTGTGAAATAACCCGCCAGGAGGGTATAAGTCCGTGTGAGATCTTCTTTATAGCCAACATATAATTTTCCACTCTTCACAATGGCTGCCTCCAGCAGCATCACAAAGCTCTCAAATTGACGGACCGAGTAATAAAGCAACTAATTAAGGCGTAAGCTTTAACTTTAGTTAAATTTTATTTATCCTTGACCACTTACCGCCTTTTGTATCCATGTGCGTAGATTTAGGCGCTTTGCGGATAGTTCAAAAAGAAGATCATGGACATTTTCCAGCGATTTATTTCCAATTTCACTCATTTTAAATTCAACTTTTCACTATTCTCACACAATATTCTGATTCACAAATGACAACAGTGTTGAACAGTCTTAATTAAATGTGTCACAAGGAGTTGCCATATTTTGTGTATCCACTTGAAGTAAGCAAAGGCACAGTGATTAAGGAGCGATTAATTACTCAACTTGGTGAAAAATAATGGCCAATAAATTTTACTTAAAATATTTATTTCGAAATATTGCATATATTTCAATTTGTTTTTCACGATTTTAAAGAAACAAATCCTTTATCAAATCTTTAACCTAAGGCCACAATAGGAATTGGGCCGGAGCCGTTTGAGTTCCAACAACTTTCTATAGATTTAAGCACGAAGTTTCGAATCTCGGTACTGTGGGACTTTCTCTAAGAAATACAAAATTTGAAGAACTGAAGTTGGCCTATGTAAAATATGATTAAAACACTTCACTTCAACACAAATCAATTGCTAATGTTGATTAATATATAAGCATATGAGCTTTATTCTATATTTCATTTCTTTTTCTATTTTAAATTTAATTTGTACATTTTAATTTTATCTTCAGAAGATGTAAAAAATAAAAATATTAAAAAATATAAAAATATTTGTTTTTGAATAACAAATGTACATAATAAAATATGTTCCCAGAACTATTAAGTTCTATCATCTGCAGACCCCTCCAACCATTCAAGATGCAGCACTAAAACTAGTACCGAATCAAAACTATATACATAAAGAAAGGGAAATAAAAAGAATGCATTGTTTACAACTTTAAATTTATGGTTTTGGTTTAAAAACCGACTTAAATTTATTTCGGCTATTAATATAATAAATTGAGATTAAAGTTTCCATGGATATTTCGCATTAGCTACTTTATAGATATTATGTTAAATATCTGCAAGATAAATGAAAAAGGAAGAACTAGGCAAACACCTTTGCAAAGCTGACAAAAAGAACATAAAATGTTATGTGTATATTTTGTGAAAACGACCTTGATTTCTGCATATATCGAAATTGCCGCCGTACTCCACCATATTGTCAATGTCATGGGAACCTATAATGACGTAAATTACACTGATTTCTCTTTCAACGATTATGGGGCTAGTGCTATATATAAATACACATTTCGTTTTATTGTTATGTTTGACGATTCTGCTATGCCTTCACATTCGTTTACAACACTGAATGGGTATTTATTTATTTTTATTTTTTTTGCTTGTCACCTTTTTTGACCCAATATATACATTGCCTCACCTTACCTCCCTCTCTTTTTGTTAAACAATTTCCGATAATTGTGTGGAATGAAACATTGATTGCGCACTTTGCTGAAAGCCACAAAGAAACAAAATAATAACAAACATTGAAATATTGTTAATCCATTCGATATGGACAGATTAGCTACCAGTTCAACATCCGCATCTAAAGAACTTGTTCTTGACTGTCATTGGTCTGTTTTGGACTATAAATACTCTGGTCTGAGTGAACTAAAGCATCAGTCAACGCACTTCAAACGTTCGTCAAACAACCAACAAACCAAAAAACCTCAACTGAAAATGAAAGTAAGGAGATCTTAAGAAAAAAGAAACTTTCAACTACATCTTATTAAATTTCATTCGTCTTCCATCTCCATAGTTCCTCATCTGCTTCGCTCTCTTTGTTGCCGTGGCCCAGGCTCATGTGGTGGCTCCAGTGACCACTTATGCCGCTGCTGCTCCAGCTTTGACCTATGCTGCTGCTGCTCCAGTTACCACTTATGCTGCTGCTGCCTATCCTCGTGCCTACTCAGCCTATGCTCCTTCGGTCTACTCTGCCTCCTATGTCGCCCCTTCGGTCTACTCCTCATTTGCTTCACCTCTGACCACCTATGCTGCTGCTCCCGTTGTATCTCTGCTGAAGAAGTAAATCCATAAGAAAAATCATCCAAATCATGTATCAAATTGCCAGAGCGTTAAAAATAAATTTATGAAATGAAGATTGACAAAGGGTCTTATTTACCTAATAGTTGTTCATATAAAATTGATAAATAGAAAAGGATTTTTGCATTAACTTTAAATTGAATGGGGAGGACGTCAGTGGAAGGTAAATTTGGGATTGCACGATTTCAGCTATATAAGGTATTGAACCACTCTAAATATCTAGTACCTGATGGCACTTCATGTCAGGAAATACTTAAAATATCTAGGGAATATAATTAAACTAGCTACAAAGTCAACAGATACTCATCAAATATAAACCACATAGCTATTTCTCCCCTTTTGAATTCAGCCACAAAAGGGATACAAATTTTGTCAGTGGTTGACCCTTGGGTTTACTATTTACAGATAATTATATACATAGCACAAAATGTTGAAATTATTTATAACAGTAGCCCAACTAGTTTTTTAAATAGTACTATAAAGATTTATCCACAAGAACTAAAAATTTGAATATACAATAAAAGGAGAAAATTTAAGTAATTTAAGGTAAGTTGTAACTTTATTTTCTTTCCCATATTGAAAATATTCATTTTTTGCGATCTCGATTTAGGGAAGGATAGTAAAAATGAGAATTAATATTAAATTTATATTTTGAGATCCTAATTAGTTTCTAATATTGTTTATCCAAAAAGTTTTGCCTATGTGCAACACATATTCTCCATGGGTAAATAAATTTCAATCCCCTGAGTACATAAAAGATAAAGTGATTAGTCGACTTCCTGCAGTATTACTTCAAATTTTAACATATCGCTCCCTAAGCACCTAAAAACCTTTAGTTTAACCCATTTAAATAATTTCAGAAACTGTAAAGTGCACATATGTATGTTCTCTACTGACTTATTGGCCCCTCTTCCTGCGTGAAATACCTTGATAGTTTGACCCCAAAAATCGTGTGACTGTCAAAACAATATCTTATAGTAGAAATTTGCAATTCAAATTTTGTTTGACCTCATCCCAATTGCATGGACACTTGTACATATATAATGACTAAGTAGTATATATATAGATGTTTTGGTATGTGTGTGTGTGGTGAAGGATACATAAATTAGTAGATATATGTACATATGTATGCAAGTCCTTGCTCTATGTCGTTTATCCACTCAACACGCTAGCTCATTGCCTGTGTCATCTAAACAGTTTACGGTTAATTCGTTAGCATACATATTTTATTTAAACTTTGGAGTTGTTAGCCCACTTTGGAAAGGCTTACTATGGTTGCCTGCCCAGGCATCCGGTTGCCCGTTAATGTTATGTAAATGAATTATGACTCAACTGGGCAGGAGTTGGACTCCATGCTTCATGGAACGTGCTAAGGAGGCACGTGTTTGTCACTCGCACACACACCTACACACACGCACACTTTCGCACTTACACACATACAAATCGTCACATAATCTTCCATAAATACTCCCGCAAACATTACATGGCTGAGATGGGCAAAATGAGGGCTACTCATGACAGGAAGTTGTCAGCTTAAACTAAGTAAATTTATTGATTTTTATTTACTTAGATTAACTTGAAGGAAAACCAAGAACGAAGAACGAAGCCTCCTGCTCCTCCATCTCTAAGTCGGATGCGCAGATTTGTGAAAAATTCATTCCGAAAAACTGTTGGCAAACTGTTTCTTTTGATCAACTTCCGCTGGGGTGAGCAGCGATTATGCACAACAAAAAGTTTTTCGGGCGCAAAACATTTCCGCTTTCTCTCCTCACTGTAAATGGCAGAGGTTTTTTGGCGGGTGGATGGCCATATAGAGGGGGTAGGTAGCTAAAAGTAGTAGGGGAAAACTTTTGCCTAAATCACTTAGCCCAAAAACAAGTGTCGGCATGTCGAAAAATCACGCAGTACGCGCAGCAGTGAGAGAAACTTTTTGCCAAAAGCCAGATCCAAGTGGAAAAGTTTGCAACAGTTGAGAAATTCTAGATATAAACATATATACATACAAATATACATATATAAATACATATATTTTCTTGTATTGTGATTACATTTATTTCGGCTTTTGACTTGAGTCTGTCAAATTTTGTAAATAATTAATTATTGTTTTTACACGAAATATTTTGTCAATCAACATTTGCCAAGTTAAATATTTAATTTACATTTACGGTCAAGTAATAAGAACCAAACATTTGCCAAATGTTTATTATAAATAATTGAAGGAATAACTGTCAAGTCTGCTGCATAAATTATGAAAACATTTTGTTATGTGTAAATGTTGTTTTAATAATGACTGCCTACTTTTAGGTGGCTTATTCACAAGGTGATTACACAATATCACAAATAATATTTATTCAGTTTTTAAGAAATAAAAGAGCTGCCACAACATTAAGTCAAGATTAAATCGTTTAGAAAAGTTTTCACTCTACGAGATGAGAGTAAAGAGATGAAATGAGATGAGAGTAAAGGAAGTGTTGCTTTAAATACTGTTGCCTACTTACTGGGAGTCAAGAGAAAATTTGCAAAAATTGGTAAAATAAATATGTATGTATATATTCGTTTGCAATTTTCAAAAGTGCAGCAAGATGAACTCCTTTTTCCATTGCCTTTTGACTTTCTGCACAACTGCACTTCAAACTTGAGACATCACACTCATTTGTCTCTCACTCTTTCAGTTCTCCTCGGAAGCTTCGGAAGGACTTTGAGGACGTGGCCGTGACGAAATAGCCATTGTCAAGGCATTGCAACTGACTAATAAACAAGCAAGAACGTGTAGAAGGATTATATTCTTCCCTTTTTTGTTGTTGTTTTGTTTTTGTGTCTTACCACTTGAGACGCATCCGAATGTGTGCTCGAAGGATGTACATGTAGTATATATTTGATATGCACTCAACTTGGTCCAGGCTTAATTATAAGGAACAATTTGATGGAACAAATGCTGGCAACACCAAAGTAAATATTTTACAAGATGTTGGCAACTGAATATCGGATTAGTTCTCAACTCAATTCCAACTCCTTCATTCCATTCATTCAATTTCGATATGTTTTGTATGCTTTCTTGTGCCCACTGTATTCTGTTCTATTCTGTACTGTATACGATTTTCGCTTCCGATCAGTTAAGCTGATGCCATTTTCTTCAATTGCTTTTATCATGTTCTCGTTTTGTTTGCCTTCCATTCAACTTGTCGCATTCAGAAATTCAAATATCCTAGGGTTGTTGTCTCTTGGGTGGCAAGTACATACACACACTCGCACACACACATCACTGCAACGATGTGAGAGATTGTCCTCCTTGTATAACAATACTGAATACCACTGAATATTCTACATATTATTGCATACTTTGATGAGCAACATGCCAAAGGATATTGGACTGAAAATTCAAAATTCCCAAAGCTCTGCAAGCCGGATATTCAATTTAAATAAAGTAGGTTATTAACTAACTTATTAGCAAGTCAATTTAGCGCTGAATTATTTACAATTCTATTAAGCCGGGGAAAAAATGGTTGCATTTCGTTACTATTGCATACTTTGGGGATGTCAATTAATGCTTCTTTTGGTGCGAAATTATAAATAAGTATTATCAATTTTCTCAAGCTTATATATAATTAAAGATGAAACAATTATTGCCTACTTTAGGGAGTATACGTGCTATAAAAATCCACGATTTTCTGAACAAAACATATCAAATATATTCAATTGTTAAATTTAATGTTTACAACAATTTTCAACCTATGTTATTTAACTTTACCTTTACTTTTTTTATTATCTTATTGATATAAGAAATATAAAAAAGGATACGAATTGCAATTTTCATACATTTTCGTTCTTTTTTTTACTTTGTGAACTATTCACATTAAAATAATTCGCAATTCTCATTTATATTTTTAAGGATGTAACTACTTTTGCATTTCATTTATTGCAAGCCTTGAACCGGACAAAATCCACAGCATACACAATTTTCTACCCTTTCATTTATCATATTCAAATATACTATATAAATATATGGTTATACTTATATATACTCATTTCAGGCAAATGTTCGTTATTCTCGGCCATTCAAGGCTAATATACACTAACAAAACCGTTTTTTTTTTTGGCAGAAAACTTTTGTTTTGGCAGCTTTTTGTTTAAATTAATAAAACATCAGCTAATTTAACATACTTTATTATACAAACAAACTAAAAATTTACTAAAATTTTCCTGAAAGCTCAGTAACAACAGCAACAAGAGCAAAAACAAAGCAGAAGCATTAAGCAAACACAGTCCAAAAGTATGCTTTAACTTTGCGCATTACATAAATTCACACTGATGCACACACACACATCTAAGTACATATACACAGAGAGGGTGAAAGAGGGATGGAATGAGAAGGGAGCTTAGAGTAGAACTAGAGAAAGAGCCATAACATTTATCATGAGCACTTAAGGACGCTTAAATTACAAACAAACCTCGAGGAAAGGGGGGAAATAGAACACACAGCAACAACAACAACTGAAAACAACAACAATAAAGTTAAATCAATTTGATAAACTGTCAATAATACACCATAATTTAATGTCAACAGATTTCTTCTCTCTATAATATTATTTTTTTTTTTTTTTTTGTTCTCTCTCTGTTCGTGTCATAAGAAATTATGATGATGTTACCATATTTCCTTCCTTCCACCAAATTTCCCTCATCTTTCCCCTACTCCGTATATGCTATCAGTTTCTCTCTGTTCGTTGTGTCTTTAGCTTCCTATTAGCAGGCAGTGACAAGCGGACAACAAGACAAATTTGCTGCCTGAGATTTGTCAAAGATATCACTAGGAAACAAAAGTTCTAAAAATCTGAAAAGCAAAGCTCAGCCAGTGGATAGGATAGAATGAATGAATGGATTGGGAGTGAACACAATGCCAAGAAATGGCCCCTTTGACGCCCCCGTTGAATGTTGGTGAGAATGATGACAATGATGACGACTTGGTCTCTCTGTGCGTGCGTGCCCCGAATCCTTTTGTATGTGTAAGTGTGGGTGTATATTGCGGGCTGTTGGCAACGACCTTCATAAAACAAACACGACGATAATGAATAAAAGAGAGACAGACATGAATCGCAGGGTGGGAGAGAAATGGTTTGGAAAAGCGGAAATAGGCATTTGGTGCCAGGCACTGAGCAAACATTACCACTGAGACCGAGACACGACCCACTCAACTTGAAATCCCTGCAACTAACTAGGCGATAATCGACATTTGATTTGGTGCCCACTGAAACTTTTCGTCCCAAAAAGAGTTGCCAAATACACACTTTAAACTAGCTAATCCCTTATGGTTCACTCCATGGCATTATCTTCTTCTGTTATCGGTTTAATCTTTCAAAGGGGAACTTTAACTTTGCTATTTATGCTACTTCTTTTACTTAGCTACCTACCAAGTAAAATCATTTTTTTCTTCCATCCTTTGAATACCCTGCAGGCAGGGGTTCAATAAGGGTATATTAAAGTGACGGAATTTTCGACTTTTTAAAATATATGTATGTAAATATCATTCATCTGCAAAAATGAAAACAACTATGACATTCAAAACTAGAGTATTGAACTTGAGTACAGTAAAATCTCCTATAACCGAACACTGTTTGATCATTCGCTCTTGCTAATAGCAAGTTCATTTAAAATATGTTTAAGTAATCGGATTAGTGGACGGAATCGATAAAGTTTCTATATTAAATCCATGCCAAAGAATCTACTCTAAATTACTTATGTATTTATATTTTTATTTAAGATTTTCACAATGTCCTTTTTTTTGGGGTTCTCAGTTGGTTGTCATAAAGTTGTTGCGACTTGTTGGATTTTCATGAATGAATTATGTCAGGGTATTTGGCAAGTCGTTGCATTTATTTGGTTGCATTTCTCGTCGAGAATTTTTTCTTTTTGCACATTTTTCACTTTACGAAATTAAGCCAGTTAAGCAGCGGAAGTCATGTTAGAGCTCCGCCCTGGCTCTACTTCCCCTCAGCCCAACCAACAACAACCTGACATTGTAAATTTGCATAAAAGATGCTTTTCAGTATTTTTTTTTTAGTTCGTTTTTTGGGAAGCAAAGAAATGAAAACCCAACCTGAGTTTTTCATTTTTTTTCTCTCTCGCTCTTGTAATAAAATATTTTTTAGCCAAAGCAAGAAACAGGAGAAAAAGAAGCCAAAGAAAGCGAGGGGAAAAAAAAAAGTTAGCTAAACAACGAATAAGCAAGAGATATGGAATTTTTTTTCTGTTTGTGTGTGTGTGTGTATGTGTGGAATTAAGTTAACGGAAACGGAAATGGAAATGAAAGCTGCAACGATGTGGCCATATGGCCCCAGCCAGTGAGAAAGATGATCGCCGACAGCTGCTGCATGCCATTTTTTGTTTTTTCTTTGTTGTCTTTGTGTGTCCTTTGTGTGTTTGGGTTGTTTATTTTCGTTTTTTTGTTCCTTTTTTCGTCGCTTTGGGTTTTCTGTTGCCTTTGACCTTGTTGGCCTAATCCTCTAGCGAGAGCAGGGAACTATGTTGATTCTCTGACTGAGAATATTGACATTGCAATGGAGTTGCATGTGCTGGAGGCGGTCTCAAGACATGCCAATAGTTGCAACAGCAAATGCACATGGCTGTAATAGAGTGAAAATAGAATGCCACGATAAAAGAGAATCGGAAATTAGTCATTGCAATTATTGTTTCTCTCACTGAGACAGATGAGCAGCATCCAAGTTACAATGGCAATGGACAAAACCATATTATAGTTGGAGTCATTGGCTAACAAAAGAAATCGGTACATTAAATTGGGAATCCTTTGTTGGTAAAAGTAAAAGTATTACCACCATTTGTTTTTTTCGACCATTCATTTGTTAGATTTCGACTACTTAAGGTTACAATTGATATAATTTCCATTTTACAAAGAGAGAGAAATTTCCTTATAATCGAACTATTTCCTTGAGTAGTTTTGTAGAGACTAATTTGCTTTCACATTATATACAATGTTTGTTGCTTAAAACTGGAAACATCTGTTTCTTTTTGGGTCTTGTAGAAAAACAGCTGCCAAATATTTCAATCTGTTTTGTAATTTTTTGTTTTAGTGCTGTGATTTCAACAGGTTTCTGGTAACTGTGTTTTTATGGGGCTCTAAACTATTCATTCATAGACAATAAAGTTAGATATGCTTTTTAATGTTATCATTACTGAGAGATTTAAAAACAGTAAAAAGGGTGTTAAAAATATTAAGTATAAATTGGTAGAATAAAAACGAAAAAGCAAATACAAATTGTTTGAAGTTATTTCGGTTATTTTTAATGAACGAAAAAATATTTCTGTCTCTCTCAAGATTCAATAAATAACCTTTAGACAGTTTTGTCGATAGTTTAATATTTTTATACTTTTTAGTGAAATTGATGTTTAAGTTTTTTGTTTCCATTTTCGTAGACTTTCCCAAGAAATAATTCATTGATATAGTTTTCTCTGAGTAACTTTAAGAAAGCCTTGGTTGAGTCTTTTAATAAGTCCTCAGATTATCAAGTAGAATCTGCCATGAGTACTTCAATAAGTTCCCATCTAGATATTTCGATAGATCATTAGTCAAGCTCGTGATTAGGACTTTTGACATATGTATGGGACTAGAAGAATGTTTAAAAAGGTTCTTAGATGAGTCTTTAGATAGTTCTGAAAATATGCATTATTATTATAAGAATAGTCAATAGTTTATAGTCAAGCCCCATAAGAACAGCTAAAGTCTAATTTCATTCCCTTGGCTCGTGACACCTTAAAGATAGAATAAACTAAAGGACTAACACTTGACTAAAGTCATCGAAATTGTTTTGTTCCTTCAAGTTAAAGATTCTTAAGACATGGCAAGTTTTGTAATAATGATTTTAATTTATCCATGTCCTATATATATAAATATCGAAATCGTTTTCAAATTCTTCACCTGTTTTGTTTGCCATTATATTGTCTATTTGTTATGGAAGGCGTTGGCTGTTTATCATTTGCCGCATTGCATGACTTTGGCTCGTATATCAATATCAGAGAATCCGTCCGCCCCCCACTGATTCGAGTAACCTCCCCATTGACACCCGAAATAAGCAAGTAAAACTAATAAATAAGAGCAAAGAAACATACAAACTTGCATTTATGGCCAAAACAAACAATAATAATATTGACAAAATTATTACCGGCGCCCCAAAAGAAATTCTTTTGCACAATGAAATTGTATCCGAAAAGCAAAAATAAAAAAACAAACAGGTAAACGAAAAAGAGACACCTTCGTGACTGGCTTGAAAAGTTTGAGCCGTGGCATTTATAGTCGAGAGGAAATACTTGAACAAGGACAAGACACAATTCTTGTCTATCTTTCCTCTCTATCTCTTTCTATCTCTATCTCTTTCTAGCTGTCTTTAAATAGAAGTTCGTGTTAAGTATTCTAATCGTTTTTGAGCAAATATCCGCTGGCATTATTTTGTGGTAGAAATTTCGCCATGTCGGCTTGCACGCATGTTTTCCGCGGAAGGCAATATCCGGCATGTCCGGATATGTGGTTTTGTTGCTTGCTACTTGTGCAAAAAGTGCAATTAAAGTAATAATGAACTTGCATTTTTGTGCATCTCTCTCCCCTCTCTCTCTTGACAAGAGAGCAAAAGATTCATGGAATAAATAGGCTCTTGGCATAGTCATCCTTCAACATCATTTGACATATTAGCATCATTATAAATCTCTCTTTCTCTAAGGTTTTTTTTCTCTTTTTATTTTTGCTCTTTTGTCCCTTATACCATCCAGCAGCGTGCATGAGTGTAATCAAAAGGAAGCTAACAGAAGCTTCAATGAAAAGCAAGCCATATAAATGTAAACTGCCTTTTCAAAAATGAAAAAAAAAATGTTATATAGAGCAGTATTTATATGTATGATCCTTCAGTGGCAAAGTCCTGACGTAATGAAATTAAATATTTAAGCTTACCAAGGCTGAATGGGCCACTTTTGGCCATAGCGACAGACAGCCAGAGATAGAGCAAAGCCAGCAAAACAAAATATCCAGAGAGGGGAGAAACACAACATAACTTTATGCCATGTTTTATAACACGTTGCGGTTGCTAGCCCTTATGCGTGCATTAGGATTAGGATTAGGAGAAAAGGCCAACTGCAATGGCGAATGTGGCAACTGTGCCATGCGGCTTACGACCAGCTCACACTTAACTGGCTAATGTCAGGACCCATCGAAATAGAAACTGCTGCGAAAACGTGCGCTTTACTTTCTCTGTCGCTCTCTCTGTCACCACCTCTTTCAACTAACAGTTGACAATATTTTTGCTGTCAATTCTATAATTTATTTTGGCAATGCCATTCGATTTGTCTCCTGTCCATGCCACAAAAAATTAAATGTGAGCTGGATTTGATTTGTTATAGGAAAAAGCTGGTCGCATTTAAAATATCTATTTCAACAATTTAAGCTCACTTTAAAGTAAATAAATAGCCAAACGCATTGGAGCGTCGATGCAACAATTTTTTAATTACCATTTAGGCGCCTGAACGAGCACAGTATAAAAAAAAAATTACCCGAATTGCTGGAAGCATTTCAGTACTTTTCTTCTTTTTTTTTTGCTGAACAGAAAACAAACCTACCAGCAATTTTCACTGGCTGCTGGTTTTTTCCCGTTTTTCGTTAGGCATTAAAAAATTAAAAAGCAAAAGAGCGGACAAAAAACAAAAATTATATGGGATAGAAGGAGAAAGTGAAAAGAAAAAGTGCGGGAAAAAACAGAACGCCAGGGAAATTAAGTCAATGTCCTGCGGGGTCAGTTGCGTTTGGATAAATGTAATTAACCTACAGGATAAGCATTGAGTTGGGTCCTTTTAATAATCAAGGACAAGCACAGACGACCGCACAAGGCGAGGAAGAGGCAGATAAATAGAAAAGGAGAAAGAGAGTTGATAGCGATCCAAAGGTATTTGATTATTTGAAATGTTTTGTGCTGCAAAACATATAGCATACTTTTCAGGGGCAACATTTAAATTGCTTGGCATATTTCTTTACAATATCTATGACAGACGCTTTTGTAATGGTTTTCCAAATCGATATTTGGAGAGAAAGAGGTAAATATGTATGAAAACTTTTCTTGTGACAACTTTGATAGCTTGACATTTTGAGAATATTTCGCAGCAAACCGTGGACACGTATCGGACATTTTAGCATCACAATTTTCAATGCTGGACATAGTTGGAATATATTCTATTCCTGGTGCAAAACCTATTATTATTTGGGCAGTGCTTCGATTGCTTGTCTATAATTTGGCTACTAAATCTATAGCATACTTTTCTGAGCCAGCAATTCATATTTAAAGTAACATAAAGAAAAACATAGATAAATTGGCTTCGTAATCATTGTGGGGGTCGTGTGGGCTGTGCCCGGAGAGATATTCATCACCTTAAATAGACCCAAAAACCACATCATTAAGGCAGCCGCCTTGCGAATTAATTACAATGAGGCAAAGGTGCAAAACTCGATTGAGAATTGCGGGGGTGGAGCCCTAGTGAATAGAAACCAAGAACGAAAACATCATTGACAAGTCGAGAGGGAAGGCAGATTAAGCTGGAGAGAGGGGGAGTAAGAGCAAAGGAATAAGCTGCTAAGAATGGAAGCGTTTCTGTAATTACCTTTGGTCACACGCACACACACACACACACACACACAGACACACACTTAGAGATATACCCACCCATACACATAATTAACTCGATAATGAGGACAAACCTCGTAGTGGTAGTCGTAGGTCCTATCCAAGTTGTCGCTGGAGAAGGCGTAAATGTATGTAATGGTGTGTTAGTCCTGTTGTTTCTGTGGTTAGTCGATGAGACAGGGCATACACACGCACACACACACGAACACACAAAAGAAGATAGAGTGAAAGAGCGGACTTAGTCACCCAACCCAACCCCCCCTCTCAATTGCCCTTTGTTTGCCAGGATAATGACTTCCGGTTCGCCAACAAAATGACAACCGGAATACGTAATTGCTTTTAAGCGTTTTCAGGCCTGCTTTCAATTTCCAAACTTTCCTCTCTCTATCGTGGCAAAAAACCTTTCTTTTGCACAAGTTTTACGCTGGAATTGCCAGGAATGTGACAACGCAGGGCACAAGAAATACAAGGAGAGAAAAAAAAAAACAACAAGAATTCCCCTCTATTGTTAGCCCTTTTTTTTTTTTTACAAAACTTGCCACGCATTTGACCCAATTCTTGTTAAGTTAATGCAACAATGCAAAAAGGGGGAGCGAAAAAAAAGAACACACCGTGTAAAAGGTGTGAAGAACTTGTAAAAGTATGCGGCAAATTGCTAACAAATAAACTGCAAAGTGTTTGCCATGCAAATTAGCAAATGAAAATGTTTCGCAATGTGCAAAGCGAAGGGAAATTATAGAATAATAATAACTGACCCTTGATTATCATTATCAAAATCAAGTGAGCTAATGTTGGTGTTCATTAAATGTCTTGCCATTTTTTGCAAGATTTTTCCAATGCTCTTATATAAAGAAACAAGCTCCCAATAGGTTAAGATGAAAATGTTAACTTCTTTCTAGAATTGCTTCTCTTTCCAACCGCCAAGTTGATTTTAACAATAGAGCAGCTGAAGGATGAAAACTATTATATTTTAATCGACTTGACCGAAGGCTTTTGGTTAACCACCAATTAAGCACAATCTGCCATAGACCCTTTTATCCCCCAGGCAGCATAATGGTCGTAAAGACAGACGATTAGATAGATGGAGCAACAAATAGATGGACATATGCATTTGTAATTCTCCTGTTAAAGCTGATTAGGGATAAATAAGTGGATAAGGTTTCGGTCATACATTGACTACTTAGTTACCCTAACCTTATTAATGAACAAATCACTTGAACTTAATTAGTCACCTGAACTTAAGTTTCTCATTCCAAAATATTATGCATTTCTTGTGGTTTGATAAACTGCTTTTAAAGATTTCACTCAAACACTTTTGACCGATTCTTGGAAATTTAGCTAACGCCCTTTAGCCAATCCTTAGAATAATAATATTTCAGGTCTTTTTCTCTAAGGAATATGGCAGGGCACAGCTCTCTGATTAGTACCAATTGAATTACATATTTAAGTAGCACACACACACACACCGAGAGATTCGTTCTTCTTCTTACTTGCTGAGTTAAATCTGAGTTAATCTTAGCCCCAGCTATTCCCCCCGTTGGGAAAACTGTGCAGAGGTACGGAGATTGTAATGATGCAGAGTAGTAAAACGCAGCCATTTTACAGAAATAAATATTTCATTGCCAACTTTTACGTTTGATTGCGGTAAAATGCTAATTAATAGGCGGATTCCTTTCCGCTATGCCTCACCTCTAGGAAAAGGAATTTTGTTTTGTTGCTTTTTTTGTTGGCTTTAAAGCAAAACTCTTTAACGTGGCTTAAATATTAATAGAAGCCATTTTGTAGTAGCGAGCTGGTTATTTAAATGTCTAGGGAATTGACGGTCTTAAATTTATATAAAACATATATTAAATATTCTCTTGTATTTGCTTGTATTTGGGGCATGGCCTTCTTGTGTCGAGGGGCTGGATGAAAGGGAGGCGAATTTTGGGCCAGTTTTCAAGCGTTGGTTTAATATTTATAGCAAAATCCCTAAGGGTCAATGGCTTTTCGGAAATTTCAAGCACGAAAAAGGTTCGCATATTAAATGGTTATCTTCTACTCCTTAACTCTCTCTCGCTCTTGCTCATGCTCTCCATTTCTCTCTTTGCCTGTACTCTCGGGGGATATAAAATTACATATTTTGACTGGTTTGGACAATTGGCTTGGAATTGTACTAATAGATATAACCTATATTTAAAGACGGGATATCCTCAAAGGGAGAGGCACTCAGAAAGAAAGACTTTACGTAATTTGTAATTTTCACTTTTGCTCTTCCGCTCAAATTGTCACGTTGCACAAATTAATTACATCCTCATTCCAAGGCATCCTTTTGTGCCTCTCTAAATATATATTCCACTCTAATAGTCGGCATTGATTTACCTCTTCCCACCACAAAATGCAATCTCAACAACATGCCTCATAGTTTTTCCACTCACACACTGAGAGTGCCAGAGAGGGGGGCGAGGGACGGGATGTTTATAGGGTTTGCATATTTCATAGTAGCTAAAGCATAAGTGACACTTGTTAAAGCACATTTTCCACACCTCGCACCTATGTTATGTACCTTCTGCATCGTTCTCTGCCTTTGGCCAGAGGCAAAAAAGCATATTTCAAGTGCGGCACTTCATGTGCGTCAAACAGAGACCAAATGTTAGGAGGAAAAAGCACACGTTAGTGGCTTAAAAGTGTGTCCGGGACGAGGGTAATAGGGGTTAGAGTGTAGTGCATCCAAATAGGAAAGAGAAGAGAAAGAGAGAGAGAGAGATGAAAAAAAGTGCTCAAGTCGAAAGCCCTCGAGTTGTTTTGCAACATTTGAACACGTCAAGTTTATTTTTTTTAAGGTCAACATGTCGCTAGCAGCAGAGGCAGACGGGCCAAAAAGCCAGACCCCAGCCCCCGAAATCGTCAAAGGGCTAGAATATTAGTTGAAATTTCATTTATCGGTTATCTAGCCCAACGTCTGTTTTTGCTGTCATTGTCTTTTTAGATACTTTGACAGCAGCGACTTTTCAATTTCAAGCTTAAATGAAATCCAGTTACTGGACTTAAGTAATTCATTACAAGTGCATTTTCAAACACTCAAAAAAAAGGGAAGGGATAAAGAAAAATTCCTTTGCCACAAATGCATTTCAGTTGCTTTTGCGTATTTGCAGCTAAAGTGGAAAAGCAGATGTAGAATCAAGAGGAGTCGAAATAAAAAGAAAAACAATTTCATTAAGGAATATTTTGCGGGATAACTGAGAGATTGAAATCATAAAGTAGTGATTAATAGAGGTCGACTGATAGAGGACTAACAGATTTTGAATCATGTATTTTTTTCAGTTACCTCGTAAGACCAAAAATATCTATAGAAATATATAATTTTTATCCTTATGTTAAGCCTTAAAAAGAGGATACGATTCACTACAGGTTTTCGTATTGGGTTTTAACTGACAAATAAATGTAGTAACTTCTGCAAATTTTCAAAATCTTTTGTTAGGGTTCTTTGTTTTTGGTAAGAAGTCATAACTTTCCAAAAAAAAAAACTTGATTTACAACTGGAAACCCCTTTAGCAATTTATTTTTTACCATATCCATGTCTCTTTGGGTTGCCACAAACGTTTATTGTTACTCAGCCATGGTTATACATGGTATCTGGGTCTGTTTCAGCTTTGGCTACCATTTTCTCCTTATATAAGATGCCATGTTTACTCTTTGGGTGTTCACAGCTTTCTCTACAAACACACACACTCGTATGTCTATATGTGTGTGTGTGTCTCGTTGGCTGCAAACACTTTTTCACAAAATTTTCTCAAAAGAATGTTAGACAAACCGCTTTGTTGGCAACAATTTGGGTTAAAACTTAAGTGTTTTGCTTCGAGTTACCCTTACCCATCACGTCGACGACCCCTGAATACACCGCCAGCCCCTTTCTGGCTCATTCGGATGCTGCTGCTCTTAAATTCTTTGCCACTGCAGTGCTTTGGCTCTGACTAAAAATCCTAAACCCACAAGAGAAGAAGAACCAAAGAAAACCAAAAAAGAAAAGAAGGAAAATATATATAAAAAGAAAAAGCGACAAAGTTTACTTTTTTGTTATGCTACACATTCCGCAGTGAAAGAGAGAGGTAAAAGCGAATTGTCCTTTTGCTTCTTGCATCAAATGGCTAAAATGTACTTTCACTTTTAGCTAAAGAGCTAAGCACTTCTTTCCATTTCTCTCTCTCTCTCTCTCTCTCTCTCTCTCTCGCACTCTAAGTATATATCTTTTAGTAAAAATAATTAACATCTATTAGAAAATTGCAGAATACGTTTTTGGCCAGGAGAGTGTAGGGTAGACTAATTTGATTGAAAGTTTGAAGAAAACTTTTCCAGGAGGCCAGCCACATCAAAGCCAAAAAGTTGTTGGCCCAAAATGCGGCGCACACTGCATTCAAATGTGAGCCATCACATGAGCACAAGTCGCAATTCACAGAGATAAATTTGTTTGTTCACATTTACGGTTCGGATTATTGGTAAGTATCTCTCTCTCTCTAGCTTCGGGGCTTCTTCTCTAACTTAACTAATTTTAAAGTTTTTGAAATCTAGAAAGAGGAAAACACAGAGAAAAGGGAGGATTTTTGGTACAAGTTTCAGTTTAGCAAAAGTTTACAACGCAACTGATTTGGCTTTGGTGTCGCCTTTTTGGTCTTCTCTTTCTCTCATGGAACTTAGTTGCAATTTGCAGGCAGCAGGCAGCATCTGTGGAAAATTTCACATTTAGCTAAGAAATCGTCTACAGCAGATTGCGGTTGGGTAGCGTCATCATCATTATTATCATTCCCTTCACTATGGGAATTGACACTTTTCATGGCAAATATATTATATCTGTAAACAACACAAACACTTTAAAATTAATAAAGTATTTGTAAACTTCAAAAGCAATTTCCATTAGTGTTTCAATTTAGACACGTTTCATTCGATATTCAAGTTGTAGCCCTCTGACTTTGGCGCTGCGAACTGACCACACATATGGATTGGTAAAAAATTGAAAAACATTAGGTTCAAGAGATTTTTTTAGTCAACACCAATCTGAGACCAATATCGTTAACTTTCATCGATAGTTCTACAAAAAAAAGCTAAATAATTGGAGAAATCTGTCATTTACAAAGTATAGTTTGGCAACCCTGGACGACAAATGACAGCTGCCAATAGCCGTCAGAGAAAATGAGGGCAGTTACTTGCAGTTTTATTAAAAATCTTTTCAATCTAGATAACTTAAGTTCAATCTTGGCCTCTGTGCTCTATAGTTGCAACTACACATTGTATTTTCTATGGCTTTGGATCTACAATGAACCGGATCGAGCTGACGTTATAATCTTCAACGAATTGCAACACGATGATAACGACGAAAACCGTCATACCAAACTTCAATGTAACCGTAAATACTGCGAACAATGTCGCATCAATCGTTTGGTAATGTATTTGTATAATGCGAAACATTCCATTGATGTGGCCCAGCTGGCCATCTCTCATATCGATATGTATTTAGCCCTGGAAGCTGCCTGGCTTCGTGGTGTTAATGTGCGAATTGTTACCGATGGCCAAATGGTTCGTGTGCGCGGTACAATTACTTACTGTCTTTTTAAATTGGGTATACCAATACGTTTGGAATCCTTGTTTGTGCTGCATCATAAGTTTGTTATTATTGATGGAGAGCCAAGAATTATAGCTTTGGATCAGGCTCAGCAGCATTGGTATACACGACTTTGGTCACGAACAGGCTTTGTTATGACTGGATCACTCAATTGGACCAGGCAGGGAACCCTCAAGAACTTTGAAAATGTTGTCGTCATTTCGAATCGCTCCATTCAACAGTCTTATCAGGCAATTTTCGATGAAATGTGGATACGCTGTCATCCACTGGAACTGGACGATTTTGAGTTACGCGATTTGAATACTAATATTATTTCCCAGCTTTCCAAGCAAATAAACAAAGTCAGAGAATTCTACTAACTAAATCAATGTGTTTATATGTATAACTATTGTATCTATTTCAAGTTTATCTAGCCCTTTATGGCAGTTTGGGAAAGTTTTTTTTAAACAGTTTTCCTTGATACAGGGAATTCTAGCAAGTTAACCAAGTTAACAAATAAACCTGATCCCTTTTCCTGTCCCCCACTTGCAGTTTTTGTTGCTTTATTGTTGTGTATTTCTCTTGGAGTCTTGATTACACTTTGGTCGCTCATAAATTTGTATCAGGACTGTTGTGAAGAGAGGGGGAAAACCGTTGGCAAGTTGCTTACTACTTTTTTTTGTGTTCTGCTCCATGTTGGGCAATATAAAAAGTGGCGGAAAAGTTTTTTTATTTCACCTGTGTGACGTAAAGTGAAACTTGAGCGATCCAATGAAGAACAAGGGTGAGAAAAAATGCGGACTTTTCGGTTTGTATTTTGTTGTTTTGGTTCCCCAAAAAAAAATAATTTTATTAACTGCATTTAGGAATTTTCAAATTTGCTGTGAGTTCTAGACACACATCGTGTGAGAGACTCTTAGAAAACTAAAATATTGACAATAAATATACATATGTATATAAAGCAGATGGGGAAAAAGTTATATTTATCTTTCTAGGCGTCCTGACTATTTATATCCGTATTAGAATCAGACTGTAAAGTCGATAAAATCCGCTGGGAATTAAAATTGAAGATCATGTCTCGGGTATAGGTAACCAAAGTAATGAGCTCATGGAATGTTGGATCGGCATTCTCCATATAATCATTTAACTGGGGATTATGCTGATTTGAGGGTGTCTCCAAATCCTTAAAGTTTCGCACGAAATTCTCCAGATATTCATTAAGCACACGGTGTTGTACCATCACCTGGGAGAGTTTAATCGGTGGACGATTGTTCGACAGCACATTGCTGAAATTGGGATTCAATTCTACATCTTCATCACCGCTGGTACTCTGATCGAATTGCAAGGCTTCATCTGAAGAAACTGTGGCAATGGAATTGCTACCATTTTCCGTTGGGTTATTCTCATCTGATCTTGGACTATCTCCATTCTCATCCATTTGCAAGTCAGTTAATTCCGCATCGGATTCCTCGTATACATCATTTGACTCCTCGGACATGGGCATTCTAATGGCTGTCTCATCTTTCGCTATTAGTTCTTTAACACGATCTGCGTAGCGTAGGGTGTTGAGAGTGTGTTCCACGGAGGTCAGTCCGGGGGCTATCATGGCAATCATACACAACTTATTACGTTTTCCACCCACAAAAGAATCGCGCAGAACTTGAGTGAGTTTTGATCCACGGAAGGGCAAGTGACTAGAACCACGGCTCAATGCGCGAATGCATTCCTTAAGGGCCAACAGTGACTTATTGATTTCCGCTCCCTCGATACGGGTTTGACGATTCGCTGTCTTGGTATCTGCTCCACGTTCATTACCAGCCAGATCCACAAACGAGCACTTGCCATGTATAGAGTCTCCCTTGTAGAGACCTATTTGAAAAACAGCATGTGAGCGCGATGATTTGGCATTGGCCGCAGTCTTGCCCGAAGTGCGCTCTTTATTGCCCAACTCTATTAGCTCTAGGACATCATCCACTTTGGTGACAGCCATTTCGGTAAGGCCAACGACCACCACCTGCTGATTGCCATCCTCAAGGACACGCAGCATTGGCTTATCCGGATGGAGTAGATCGAAAACCTTGGTGCCATAAATCTCAAAGAAACTGCAAGTTATCTCTGCATTCATTTTGCGATATTCCGGTTTGGCCATCTCAATGAACACATCCTTGGCGGCCATGGCATAGATTCCAGTGCTGCAATTTTGAACCTTACCCGAAAATTCACCACCCATGGTGTGCGTCTTGCCACTGCCCGTCTGTCCATAGGCAAAGCAAGTGGCATTGCCACCCTCAAACATTGTACGTATTAAAGGACGAGCTGTGTGATCATAGACCAACTTGTTGGAACACTGTTCATCGAATGTGTAATCGAAACGGAATTTATGATGCTCTAGGAACTTGGTGAGGTCCACCTTGTTGCGCAATTCATGCACCACCAACGAATCCAGACTAGGCACCGAAATGACATCGACATTCTTATTGTTTTGCTCCGAGCGACTCATCGGACGTTTGCGCACACAGACAGTGATCTGTTGTACTCGGGTTCCACGGGGACTAAGGCAACGCAGCGGCTTGAAGGCGAGAGTATCACGATATTGTCGTACCATCATGGCAACCTCCCAGTTGGGATTACCCGGATCTTTGCTCATCATGGCACTTTTCTCCTGGCGCTGTTCGACCTGCAATTGACGTCGTCGTTCACGTTCTTCCTTCATGCGTTCCACTTCTCGCACCACACTGGAGAAGCGCTGATTGCCATCTGTTTGGATTAGGATTAGCTAGGATCTCAGTTGGAGATTGCAACATTAAAAATCTTACTTTTTGTGTTAGTCTCCGATAGACGTGCCGCACTTGGTTGTGTGGCAATGATCGATTGGGTCTTCTTGGTTGCTAGACTATTTCGACGTCCCGGTAGTTTATTGCCCGCTCCACGTGTACGTCCTTCTTCATAGGGAGGATTATTATGAAGCAATGACTTGCGATATGTATCGGTATACTTACCCACGGCAGTTTTGCCGCCACCACCTCCCAACATATTGCCGCCAGTGGTTGAGGGCATTTCAGTAGCTAAGTTCTTAAGCAAACTCTCGTTAAGGGCCAATACAATTTTCATGGATATCTCTTTGCCTCTTATATTATTACCCTCAGTCCATTCGGCTGTTATGGAATCGTGTTCGATATTCTTGGATTTAACAGTCACCTCGTGTATGCGTCCGTCCGAACGTTTGATATTTATTTTTTGTCCGATTGGTAAATGTTCCATATAATTGTTTCGCGTACTTTTGTATCTTATTGGAATGGTATTTATTGTTGATGCTATTAAATAGGGGAAAAGCTTAAATTAAATTTGTTGTCTTTTTTTGTGGATGTATGTTTCGTCAATGTCAATACCCTAGCTGAAGTCAACTGAAAATCTACTAGATATGTAGTCGTCTATTTCTCAAACTTACTTAAATGACCTCGCCTGCTGTTCCGGCTTCTTTGCCCGAACTAGGGTTCGCTTCTCTCTTATTAAATTTTGTCGAAAAAAAAAAAACGAAAATATTGAAAATATAAAAAAAAACAACTAAAAAGCACTTGGATTAAACAATTTTGAAGGTTTTAAAGAACTCCTTTTTTGTTTGTGTTGTAACGCGAAAAGACGAAAAAATATCGGACTTTTGTGTATATTTATTTATTTAATTTTTCCCGAGTTTATTGCGTTGTTCATTTCTGAATTAGTGTGATAGAATGAAGGAATCAATCTGAATTTTGGTATATGTAGTTTAAATAGAATTCCATACTATATGACAGATAAGGCTCGGTTTACTAAGTGCCTATATCTCAACCAAAATCAGACAGATTTTATGGGCAAAGAAACAAAATTGGTGGGGCGTTGCTTTAACTGGGGGAAGGATTCGCTCGTAAATTTACCGTCTTCCAAGAATCACACACACCAAAGCACATACCTCCAAATAGGTGTGTGTGTGTGTGTTTGTGTCGCTTTTGATATATGGGCCATGCTTCGTTACGGGTTAGTACTTTTCAAATTAGATTTAGGCGTCCTTTTTTCACAGTCATAAAATGTTGTTGTTGCTCCCATTCCATTTTATTTCCCATCTAGCTCCCATTTGCCAGTTTCAATATTTACCCAAGAAAAATTTAAGATGCTGACACAGCAAATGGAAGGACTCCCTTAGTTTAGAGTCTAGACACAGACATCGTGTCTTGAACATTTTTGATTGGATTACAATTAAAAACAAGAATCATTCCCAGGTTGAATGCTGCCTGGCAGGCCGATTAAATTAGTTTACGCATCGCCTGATCAACCAACCCATGTATAGACATGTATGTAAGTAAGTACGGTCATGGACATATAAATAGATATAAAGATATATAAAACTAAAACTACATAAGTAAAAAAAAGAAACGGAAGATTAAATTTTAGTAAATCGGTGATAGAATTGCCATATAGAGAAGAAAAGGTGAGATTGGATTAAAGAAATTGAAAAATGAAAGAGACTTGGGTCTTAGCATTCAAAGAACTTGTCAAAGATAAAATTGAAAAATGTTGATCATCGTTGTAAATTGTCAAAAGATGAGGAAAGCAGATGATAAGGTTCTTATTTTGATGAAAGCAGCTGTATATCTAGGACTAGGCTTTTAAGCGCGGGAGATACCAACTTTTATAACGGTAAAAGTCCTACAAACTGTGCCTATTTAAATAGAGCAGCGAAAAAACGCTTGCGAACTATTGCTATATTTAATAAGAAAGCTACATACAGCTTTCTTTTTCACGTTCACGTTTTTTGTTATCTATTCGAAAAACAAATACTTTTCTCTAGCTGGTCCTATTTTTACGGACAGAGCTGTACATCTAGGTTCGAGGGTTCAGACCAGAGTAAAACTGCTTTTGCCTCAAGTAAAATGCAGTGAGGTGTAAAAACTAATTTACAGAAATTTTCTATAAGGCCATAATGGGGAACAATGCTAACCAAAATGCTGGCATAAAGAATAGGAAAAGCTTTTGCTTTGGCTTAGTACTTTAAATTCAAGCAACATATTGCTCAAATATTCAGAGAATTTTCATTTAATAATTAGCCAATCTATAACAATATTTCATAGATTTCCTGTGATTGCTGCCCGACCCAATATTTTATGGTCTCTTGTCTTAAACAATAGTCAAATATCAGCGACTGGGTCATAATGAGAGATGGGTATACCACAAAAGAGTCCTCAACCATGTCCATTTCCAACAGCATGAGCAGGAGCAGAGTATCATCATCGTCATCATTGTCATTGTCAATATCTGGAGGGAGGACATAAATCTCATGGCTTGTACAATCAGAAACGGAATCAGAAAGCAATGCCAACTTGTCAGCCTGCCTGGCGAATAGATAGTATGTGTTTGTGTGTGTGTGGCAACTGCAAATGGCGTCAAGGGCGCCATAAATGAGAATTTCCGACTCATTTCCGTTGTTTGTGTGTGGTTCATTTGTGGCGCATAATGAGCAATAGCAGTGCGGCGAAAAAAGGACAGGAAAAGAGGGTATATCATCCAAAAAAAAAACCTACTACATTCCCTGAAATGTAGGTTATTATTGATTTTCATTTAAAGTGGAATCTCTCGCTCACTCTCTCTTAACCCCGCTGCCATAATGACATTTCCCTATTGAGGGTAAGGGAGCAAGCAAAATGTTATAAAATTTATGGCCATAGCGCAACTGCATCCGTCGAGTAGCAAGAACATCGAGAAGGTAACCGCAGCTTGACCTTTGGCCCATACAAATGCAATTTGCCATTTGTCAGCATTAGGCACAAATTACATACAGTTGCCAAATGAGATGATGCCTGCCACCCTCTCAACAATTCCAAGGACATCGTCATCATAAATGGGTCAAACACAACCTGAACCCCCTCAAGGAACGTGACTAAATTGTTGCGAGTGAGATGTGATAGAGAGAGAGAGAGAGAGAGAGAGAGAGAGAGAGAGAGAGAGAGAGAGAGGGAGAGTGAGAGATAGATATTCCGGAATACAATTCAATTAAATGCAGCTTTTAGATGAAACGAAATTTATTGTAGTCAGGGTGGAAAGTGCCCGCAGGCTCTGGCACAGCAGCATACAAAAGGACCTCATAAATTTCATCCTTTAATATGGCTCGGGCGCAAGCGATAAGACTGTTGTAACATGTTGATACAAAAAACCAAAATAAAATATGTCGCCTAAAATGTGTCAAAGATTTATGCCGAAATAATCGAGCATACATAAATTATTATGCGGCAGAGGGAAGGGCCGAAAGATGATAAACAAAAAGGCAAAGAAATAAGCCTATGAAATGTCTGTCACATGTAGTCAAGACTCGAAATACTTCTTATTTTACTTTAGTTTGACTCTCCTTATACAGAAAATAAAAAACAAAAAACCCTAAAAAAAATAAAAAAAAAACAGCGAAAAAAACTGACAACAGAAAACATTTAAGACAACATCCCTCACCAATGTCTAAGATGTTTCGGAGTAACTTGGCTATGATGTGCAACACTCGCCGCCATACAGTTCCACCAAGTGAGGAGCACGTGTGAGTGTTCGCATAAGTTTAACCATTTACATTATACCTGTTCATGATTTTAGGAGCGACTTCTTGGACATGGTTGAAGGTGAAAGTGAGCTAGATGGGCGTTCGTTAAAGTCAACGTTGTCACGGTGAGTATGCTAGGCCACTGGGGTGTATGCGTAACGCTTGTTAGTCATTCTCTCAGGGAGATGATTTAGGAACGTCTATTCACTTTTCATCTTTTTTATAATTTATTGAAATCAAAATAATCCCTAATAAGACCCAATTCCCATAACCTTTTACACAGTCGATTAATATATTTATTTAACCATTTTTTGGATAATGTGTTGTTTTTGCTAAACTCTCAGTTATTATTTAGTCTTTAGTTGGTTTCAAATGACGGTCTTTCTGAATTTTCCTACCTCCTGCATTGACTCACTTTCAGTCCTAAAACTAACATCATTTATTTTACCTATCCCCTTGATGGCTCGTCTGTCGGTTCCTAGAACATCATTGCTGATCGTTGATTATGTACAGTTTAAGGCTGCCCGCTCCATACAAAGCTACTGGCGTGCCCATCGCATTCGCCAGTTGTTAAATAAACGCACCAAAGCGGCCGTTACCATTCAGAGTTGGTGGCGTGGTACTATGGTTAGGAAATCCTATTTTCGAATGATTGAAAATATGTTGCAGCAACGCATAGAAGAACGTTTTAATAAGGCAGCCATTAAAATTCAAGCCCTATTCCGTGGTTGGTTCGTACGTCAAACGGTTCACGATATGCATAGTCTGAGGCGCATGCAGGTGGGTGCTGCCGAGGATTTGTTGAACTGTGTGGCCTTCAAATTGCATCATTTGTTGCGCACCTATTCCATACCAGGCGTTTATTCCATACGGAATTCCAAGTAAGTTGGAAAACTAGTTAACTTCTAGACGAAGTTGCTGATTATTTCTCTGCATATTTAGTTGCCTTTCACGTGTGGAAAAGCTGTTGGCCAGTCTGAACTTCCGCTTTCACAATGGTCGTGTGCGGGCATTTATGGCCAAACGCATGACAGATGTGAGGGGCCAACGTCAGCGTTTTACTTTAAATTCCCGTTATACAGAGGTTCCCTATCACGGGCCCAACTTTATGGGTCTATGTAGGCCGCAACCTGATCAGGTGTTGCATCATACCAAAGATCTGGATCGACGCATGTTCAAGATCATTGAATTGTATGAGGAATCGCAGCGTGATAACAAGGCACAGCAAGTTTATACAAATCTAGCCGAAAGTAGGTCAAAATGATTATGAAAATCTTTAACTTTAATTCAAAATTTATCTTCCAGAGAAACGACGTAAACAGATTGACAAAATACTAGCAAAACATAAAAGTAAACGACGTGATTTCTGTGGCTATGTCATCAATAGTATGAGACGCTGGAAAATCTGGGATGAACAGAAACTAATTGTTGATCAAGAGGTCTTTCGTGATCCCAATAATTTGGAGAAATTTCTCCATGAAATCTCTGAAATTCTAGCGGAAATTGATAGCAGAAGTTGCTACTGTAGTATTCCCGTTTACGATGAAATCTATTGTCTGTAAAAAAAAAAAAAAAAATAAACAAAAACAAGCAACAAAATGTAACAAGTCATGGCGAATGTTCTTTATTTACTTGGGTTCGAAGAGTCGAGGACAGCTGCGATTCTTTTCCAAAATAGTTTTTGTTGGTTATTGATTAAGAAAATAATAGCTTTATAATGAAAATAAGTTTAAGGTTTTTTTATATAAGATCTTCAACAAGGACTATCCTGGAATCTAGCCTTTTTCGTAATGTGTGTTTCTCAAATGTTTTTTGCTACTTGTTGCATTTTCACTTACGCCCACTTTTTTGTCCCCGATATGTTGCTAGCTATAAGTAAAACACTATCAACTATGTTATGTTGTTATGAGTGAATTTATTAAGACTGAAACCTTAAGGAGCTTGTTTATTGCGGAATTTCACAGGAATTTTTACTTAGGAGAAAACTGCCCTGAAGACGTCGACTGAAAGGAAAGTAAAGTATGATTAGAGAAATTCTTGAGTTTTATTTCAGCTTGAAGCTCACCAAAAATATTGCCAAAAAAACGGAAAAGCACTGTAATAAAAGCGGGCCTATTCGGATCAACCCATTTTTCGGTGATTTCATCTAGAAAGATTTTCTATTGGAATATGTTTTTTGAATTGATTGTTTTAAAAAACTTACCAAGATGCTCGCAGTCCAAGCGTTCGTTGTTTAAATTAATATTATTCGAGCCACCAATTGGTGGCACGGTAGTTACATCCAAGTCATCGAAATCTGGATCGGCCATGTTACAAAAATTTGTTCACTGTTTGTTTTTTGTAGAAAATTACTCGAAATTTTTTGTTAACTTTACAGATTTATTCGTAAACGTTGTGTTGTTTGTTTCTATTGAACTAACTGACTAACTGAAACTAACTGCCTTGGCAAGGCCTATTTCGATTTTTGGTTTACCTGTGTAAACTTTATTATTCATTTGATTCTGCCATCATTTAAACAAATCTTTTGGCCACAGATGGTTTTTATGATGAAAACTTTTGGTACATTGAAATAAATTACACATACAGTCAGTCAATCTCTACAGCAGTTACGTCTTGGTCTTGTTCTTGGTCTTGTTGGACATACATAAATTAACAGGGAGCAGTTTGTCTGGCAGGCTTTTAATTAGACACAAAAACTTGGCATTCTATTTATTTCCAGCCAGTAAACTCTGGCGACGACATCAAACAGAGAGACAGAGAGAGATGAGTGTCCAGTGAGCAAGCACAGCTGGATATTTTAGTAATTGTAATATGTAAGCTCATCATCATCATCATCAGCAGCAGCTAAATCATCATCATAATCATCAACAACAGCAGCAAAAGCATCGTCAAATATGCAATTACAGGACAAAACGAAAAATGTGTGCCTAGGGTAAAATATCATCTCCCTTCAGTCGTCGTCGTCTTCTTTTCCTCCTGCTGCTCCTCTCTGTGACCTTCTGGTCATTTATGTCATACAATATATACAAATAAAAGCAGAAATTAAACATATTCATCATTTGGCAAACAATTTCTGTTGTTGTTGTTGTTTTATTTTCTTTTTAAGCTAATGAGGGTTGTCATTTGAGGTTTTCTTACTCGGACAACTAACACAAAAGCTGCCTGGGGACAACCTCTTTATCATTAAGTTAATTACCTACGTTATATATATGTATGTATGTATATGAACAATACATACATATTTATATGTGTATACATCAGTTTTGCCTCAAGAAATCACACCCATTAATACCAATGCAAATTGTTTAGCCAATTAATTTGTCAACTTCTTCTTTTTAATTGTGTTGTAGTGTTTTCTTAGCCTGGTTTTCTTGTCATGCTTATGACATGTAACACAAACAACGGAAAGCCGTATAATTATGGCAAGCAGATGTCAATGACAGAAATATAACGATATCAATGAGGAGAGGCAGTTACAAATTCTAGGAATTTCTTTTTTGAAAATATCAGCAAAATTTTTAATGCAGTCCATGCGAAGAATTCTACAAATTTCCAAGAAACAAATCGAAAAATGAGTAAAAACAATTCTCAGATAGAACATATGAACACCCAAGAGTGCATACAGCTTTGTATATACTCCATATCACTCTTTCACTCTCTCCCCCTTCCAACTTCACCTTCTTTACCGAGCAGTTGAAGCTGACTGCTTTAAATAGTTGGTCAAAATGAAAATGGAATGAAAATGCCCTTTTAACCACTGAAAAACCAGAAAATAGTAAATTCAAAATTAAGCTTATTAAACCAGAAAAAAAACTTTTCGTTCAACTGTTGGAAAATTACAATAAAATAACTAAAGGATAAAACATTTCGACCGAAAACGAGAGAGAAAAAAAAATAAAACAAATATATATAATGAAAAAGTTTCGTAAGCTTTTGGCAAATCTCAAGCAGATTTGCAAACATTTCGGAGAGAAGCAAAAAAAAAAAAAGAGAAGAAAAGTGCAAACAATTTCTACGTTGTAACAAAAAAGTTACATCAAACTCATTTGGTCAGTTTTGCTTTTAATGGATGTGGCTATATGTGCAAATATCTCCCTATATAGTATATATATCTACTTTTTCAACGCATTTTAATTAAATGTGTCAAGAGTAAATCTTTACTTTTTTTTTTATTTGTGTTGTTTTGGTCAAAGGGCCGAGAATGAAAAGTTTTTGGCTTGCCCAAGATAATTTTGACAGTTTTAAAAGTTTAATTCAAGAAGTGGGCGTTAAACAGTATGTGGTGAGAGGGACAGGAAGCTGTAATGCGGCCAGTTCAAGCAGATTTTAACGCCAGCTTTGCCTAATTTATTTGCCAAGCGATAGCCTTAAATTCCATTTTGAGGGCCTTTTTAAGAAAATTTTTGAGGGAATCAAATTGAGGCTTTTGGCATGGTCCATTTAATGGTTTGTTCTAATGAGCTTAAAAGGGACTCTCACTCACTCGCTCGCTCTCTTGCATATGTTAGCCTTTTACGACAAGAAGGGGCTGAGTGTGTGTGTGGCTAACGGTAACCACATCATAGGACCATGTTTGCTTTCAAATTAATTACAAGTTTGCGGCCAAGACGAAAGCTTCTTACAACCCAAAAGTCACACATGGACAACATGAACAACATCATCGACATCGCATCGACCTCGACAACGCGACCCACAAAATGGTTTTTGGGCCCCAAAACAATGAAATCTGAGGAGTAATTATGTAGCAAACAACCAAATACATATATACATACATATATATTTTTATATAATTAACTGTATAATGTGATAGGAAAAAAAGAAGGAAACTGAGCAAACAACCCTAGGGTTAGTTACGTTGTTAATGGCTTGCGCCTTTCTATCTCTTGTTAACGGCATATGTAATTAACTGCATTTTCCCCTTTTTTCCTTCGACCATTTCGATTACTTTTAGAAAACACTTTCGTACGTAAAGGTTTATAATGTATTAGGTCTATTTTATCCATTAAATGCACCTGCTAAAATTAACAGGCAAATTTTGATTAACAACCCCAAATGTATCTTTTGAAAAACATTAAAATTAGAACATGAAAATCAACAAAATCCAGGTACATACTTATGAACAGATAATATAGCTTAATTAAAAGACAAAGTTTAACTGTTAAGAAAAACATATGTTTCTTTTTTCCCATTTGAAACTCCTTGCATAACTTTTATAAACTCTAAGAATACCATGCCAGAATTATCACTACTCTCAAAGAGTCCTATGAGAAAATTAGGTCCAAAAGTGTTACACCAAAAAAATTTACTTGGAAATACAAAAATCCTTACTGCATTTTTCTTGGTTTGTATAAAAGTTAATTTATTAATTAGTCCCTTAGTTCAGATTTCAATATTTATATTGCCAATACCAAAATGTCAAGGTTCACAATGTTCACGAAGATTATGTTAGGAGTTGAACCAGAGCAAAATAAGCCACACCTACTGGTTTTAGTTTAATACAAAATGAATATTTACTTATGTATTAGACAAGAAATAAAATTTACTGGCTTGATTTATATACAAAAGTATATATATGCGAGGGGCACCTTGTAGGTATGGATAAAGTTGAAGGCACAAATTAAGAAATAATAACTGAAGGACCTCTAAAGTTCTTTCAAGCCGGTTTAGTTAATTAAAATAACTTAACGCTAAGTCTATTTTTTAAATAGAATTCAAAATATTACAAAATATAATTTTATTAAAACTCTAAATACTTATTGGAATTTTGTAGAAGTACTAAGGACAAAGTCGTTTAAATCTATTGTTAGATGAAATACTATTAAAGCGAAAAAGTGTTTAAAATAATATCCAAAATTGGGCATCTTGCATATTTAGCCGTTTCAAACCCCAACTCAAAATTTGACAGATCTTCTTTAGCCAAATATTCTTATACTTTTAACCCTTTGAGTCAATAAACACTGATTCTACCCAAGAAAATTGATATCTGCTTAGCTCAGAGTATGGATCATTGAAAACCTAAGGTTCTCTTATTACTTAGGTTTTAAATGATCCATAATCACATTCAATTCGAATTTTGAGTTCTTCAGTCGTCAAAAGTCGAATTGAAATTGGTCATGCAGCTTTTTTATGCTTTTTGTTATTTCTTTAACAACCCTCGCACATGGTATTTCTATATAAAGTGATATATGTACATATTTATCTAAGAGATATATGTATGTACAGACATATATGTAATGTTATCAGAGTCATGTAAGAAAAGCAATTAACAATACTTTTAATTGGCTAACCTTTTTGTTTTCTTTGGTTTGGGAAAGTTCACTTTCACCTAAAGGTTTTTGTTTTTGCCATTTGCCATTTGCGTTTGCTTGCCATTTGACATTCGAACTGTATGCGATTTATGGGATTGGCTCTGTCGATTACTTGGCCATAAATCTTTTGGCCATTTGCTTATGGTCAGCAGCATCTCAACTGGTTCACTTTGACCTAACACCATGCATATCTCAGTTGGGGTTTGCGTTGGGGGTTTTGGAACAGGACACGCATTAAGTTTTCATGAGCATGTTTTATTTAGTTTTCGTTCCATTTTTTCTCCTTCTCCTCGGTTTTCTCTACTCGGATAGCCTAAATATATATCCGCATACATATATTCATGCCCTTTTTCGGATTTCTGCTCCATTATTATGGCATTAACACAGCCGTTTAACTCATTTTGAATGGAAATGTTCGTTGAGCGAAATATAAATACAAAATATGCGAACTTGCTTGCTTCTAATTTGCAAAGTTTTTCACGTTGGCTGAAGCCCTGAACTGAACTTTAACCCGCCGCAGGTGTTAAAAATGATTTGCGAAAATGTAAAAGTTTCTCTTATAAATTCAAAAGCAGTAAAAAAAGAAATGTATATATACGTAATATACATATATATAAATCGTTTTGCAAAAAGAAGTTAAAATTGCTTAAGTTTATTTTAGTGAAATATGAGCAAAGTTGTATATAATTCTGGAGCAAAAGTCATGAGGATTGTATATTAGTTTTCTCTACATAAATATGTCATTTAGGCACGCCTTCTAAAAAATAACCATGATTTAAAGTAAATAATTAAATATATATCATTTTGTTTCATCAGAAGAATGTAAAACGTCTTGGCGGGGAAAAACTCATATTTTTTTGATGATAAAAACAGCTTAGACACGATATAAATAACTTGGCATAAAGGTGGGATAATGACCTCCTCTACACATACACACACAAACACACATCAGAAACTGAAATTGTTCAAGTCAACTTAGAACAAAAAATGAAAATTTAAAGCATGATAAAACTTACTAAAAGAAATATTTGAGCAAAAAACTTTCAACACATACAAGTGCAGAAATACATACATATATAAATGGAGAATATAGTATATTTCTATGTAAGGCAAGCAAACATACAAAAAAGTGCCACCACCTGGCACCACCCAATGGCAAACAGTGAGTTGGCGGGTGAGTGAGCAGCGAATGCAAACCTCAGAAATGCCGCCAACAATTTAACAACTGACTTCATGTGAACTAAGCAAACAGTAGTTGCATATGGTGAAAAATGTGAAAAGCAGAAAGGGAAAACCAGGCTAAATGGAGGTCGGTGAAAAAAAAACCAACACCAAGAAAAACAAAAAAAGACAGGAGACTAGAGCAAAAAGAGCATGTTGCTTCGCTTTGTGCTTTGTGTGATGCTCATTTCTCTGTTTTCCTTCACATGTGTATTTTCCTGGGCTAATTTATGGTTCCATTTTCTTTCTTTGCTGGTGTTAGTTTACTTAAACAATTTGTAACAAAAACCCAATTAAACCTGCTGCCAACGTTTCCAGCATTCTTTAATGAAGTTTGATCTAAGAAGTAGCAATTCTATTTCAAATGACATTTCAATCTGCAAATGGTGGTTTAGTTAATACGACAATTAAATTTGTTGTACGTCAAAGCCTAATAATAAATATATTGTGAAGTAGAGTTTTCGATGGGTAAAAAACATTATAGAAGCGGTTTCGAGTCTCTATATTTTAGATAATGTGTCAACAACACTTCAAAACTGTTTTAAATAGAGATTAAGCAAAAAGTTTCACTCACTTTGTAAAGTGTTTTTCAATAAGATTCTAATCTTTCAACTAGAATTTTGTTGATTTACTAGGATGATTATGATGACATTTTTTAGGCCACTGTCTCCGAGTTAAATACCCTTGCAAGTTTTATTGTTACTCTTTCCTTATCTAAAAACTATATAATATAGTTATCAGAATTTTATTAAAATTGACAGAATTATGAAAAATTATGTGCGTAAGTCAGTTTTCTAGTTTGGTTATATGCAAAACAGTTTTTCTGATACAAATTTATTTTTCTATCGATCATTTCTATGAGATCTAAATGATGTAGTCAACCAATAAGTCACCAATAGGTATATGAATCTAACAAATGTTAATTTTTATGACAATAAATAAGAAAATAATGGAGTTATCACATTTAGAGACTGCCGTTTTATAGGGGCTACATCATATAGTGGTCCGATAGTCCGATTTTTCCTGACTTGTGTTGCACAAGTCAACTAGGGTGGCCCTTATTAAATAAATAATTAATACAATGTATGTATGTGTTGTATTACCCCAAAATAAACAATATATTTAACAAAACTTTATGTGGCTTCCATACATCCAACCGATTTCAATAATATTTGACAAAAAATAAAAGTTTTTCCTCCAGGAAGACCCATCTGATAATGTCAGTTGATGTAAATCCATAAGGTCTAGAATTTTCGTGCATAATTTTATTTTTGTCAGGGACACCCTAGTGTATATACATGTGCATACATATATACATACGCACAGCATAGCAAAGTATGTACAGTGAAATATGGATACAACGAACATAGTTATAACGAAAAACTCAACATAAAGAATTCATCTTCAAGTTCCATGAAAAAAGCTAAGACTATTATTAATGAGTGCCTATCTTCCCTTCAGATTCATTAAATCGAGGTTTCACTGTATATGCAAAAGGCCTCTAAATAAAAAAAAATCTAATGCAACATTATTTTGGTTCTTGGGTTTATATATCCGCGATTGTTCCAACCTAAGTTAGTAACAATACAACCGCCACCATGAAAGTTTCTTGCCTTTTAGTTGCATTTTTTCTCGCCATTAGTGAGTGCCGTACACTTCAATCAAATGTAGTTTTAAGAGAGAAAAGGAGTACACCGAATGATAAGTGAGTATACAACTTTGTGATAAACAAACAAAAATATAAGTTCAATTACAAATAAACCCCATAACAGCACATTGGAAAACAGAGACGTAAATGAAACAGTTATCTTCACATCTTGTCCACGTCAGTTTGGAAAAGAAGGGATATTCAATGTTAGCCTTCCAGGTCTCGACCCGTTTCCCGTTTTGTGCGATGCTAAAATTGCGGGAGCAGGTTGGACTGTAATTGCCAGTCGGTCAAATGCGAACCTAAATTTCTTCAGGAATTGGACGGACTACAAAAGAGGATTCGGAGACCTGTCCGGTGATTTCTTCATAGGACTCGATAAGCTTCATTCTATTACTAAATCTCAAATCCATGAATTATATATTCATTTGGAGGATTTCGATGGGGTCACTCGTTTCGCTCAATACGACGATTTTTACATTGAAAATGAGAATGTTTTGTACAAAATGACGAAACTAGGAACCCCCACTGGAGATGCGGGAGATTCATTAAGTTATCACAAGGGTCAAAAGTTCTCCACTTATGATAAAGATAACGATAATTCAAGCAAGAACTGTGCTTTTGAAGACCTAGGTGGTTGGTGGTATTCCGACTGTGCTCTTAGGTATAATTGTTTAATGTAGCTTAATTTCAAATTGTCATTTATATTTATTATTTCAAACTGTTTCAGCAATCTATTTGGAAACTATTTCGCAGGGAAATATGACACCTCTGCGGCAGATAAAGGGATATATTGGCATTATTTTCGTGGTGCGACATATTCCTATAAAACGATGAAAATGATGGTGCGACCCAAATGCGGATGTTAAGCCAAAGCAAAAAAAAAAAAAAATCAAAAACGATAATATCTTATTTTTTATGTATAACCTATTCTTTTATTCATTTAAAAAAAACACTGAACAAAAATAAATGATAACTTTTGTTTCGTTATGATTTTTGTTTTTTTTATATTTTCGGAAGTTTAAATTTGTAACACACTTTTTGTTAATATTATTTTGTTATTTTACAGATTGAGCCATTAAGTATATGCCCAGCACGTTTTCAAATTATGAGGCAGAACCAAAAGCAGGACCAAGGACAAGGACATGCTAAAGAGATATGCATGAGAAATCTAAATTTGTTTGCTTTTGCCAACGATTTTTTCTTTTCAGTGCGCAAATAAATTAACATTAACATATGCCACGCCCCTCCACAACAAGAAACATAAAGCCTATTTTCCTTACCATTTTCAGACGAGCCAAATGGCTGAGCCGATTAAATTGGCAATCAACTCGAAGAGAGGAAAATTTCACGCATGCCTAAGGGAATCCTTCAAACTCTTTTCATGCTTCAGGCACAAATGACATAATTACATGTAAATAGCCGAAAAAAAAACACAAATACAAAAAACTTTGAACACATTCAAGTGCAGAAGACTAGAGACTAGAGCAAAAAGAGCATGTTGCTTCGCTTTGTGCTTTGTGTGATGCTCATTTCTCTGTTTTCCTTCACATGTGTATTTTCCTGGGCTAATTTATGGTTCCATTTTCTTTCTTTGCTGGTGTTAGTTTACTTAAACAATTTGTAACAAAAACCCAATTAAACCTGCTGCCAACGTTTCCAGCATTCTTTAATGAAGTTTGATCTAAGAAGTAGCAATTCTATTTCAAATGACATTTCAATCTGCAAATGGTGGTTTAGTTAATACGACAATTAAATTTGTTGTACGTCAAAGCCTAATAATAAATATATTGTGAAGTAGAGTTTTCGATGGGTAAAAAACATTATAGAAGCGGTTTCGAGTCTCTATATTTTAGATAATGTGTCAACAACACTTCAAAACTGTTTTAAATAGAGATTAAGCAAAAAGTTTCACTCACTTTGTAAAGTGTTTTTCAATAAGATTCTAATCTTTCAACTAGACTTTTGTTGATTTACTAGGATGATTATGATGACATTTTTTAGGCCACTGTCTCCGAGTTAAATACCCTTGCAAGTTTTATTGTTACTCTTTCCTTATTTAAAAGTCAAATTTCCGCATGACAACTATATAATATAGTTATCAGAATTTTATTAAAATTGACAGAATTATGATAAATTATGTGCGTAAGTCAGTTTTCTAGTTTGGTTATATGCAAAACAGTTTTTCTGATACAAATTTATTTTTCTATCGATCATTTCTATGAGATCTAAATGATGTAGTCAACCAATAAGTCACCAATAGGTATATGAATCTAACAAATGTTAATTTTTATGACAATAAATAAGAAAACCAGAGGGCCGGGGTTAACTTCGACCGCGTCGAAGTTTGTATACCCTTGCAACTGTTTTGGTAATTCTTTCCTTACCCACAGCCATCAAAGTGTAAAAACGTTTTATCCAAAAAGACTAATGTTTGCGAAAGAACGGCCTTCAATCTTAGCATAGGATATAACGAACTTTTTGATGAAAGTCACTGTTTTCCACCTATCGTTTCTATGGGAGCTATATGATATAGTCACCCGATCTTGATCGAATTTGGCACAATCATTAATAAGAACATAAAACTGACAAATACCAACTTTTATGACAATAGCTATAAAATTAATGAAGTTATTGAGAAAGTCACTGTTCGTGACTTTGCCGTTTGTATGGGAGCTATATGATATAGTCACCCGATCTTGATCAAATTTGGCACAATCATTAATAAGAACATAAAACTGACAAATACCAACTTTTATGACAATAGCTATAAAATTAATGAAGTTATTGAGAAAGTCACTGTTCGTGACTTTGCCGTTTGTATGGGAGCTATATGATATAGTCACCCGATCTTGATCGAATTTGGCACAATCATGAACAAGAACATAAAACTGACAAATACCAACTTTCATGACAATAGCTATAAAATTAATGAAGTTATTGAGAAAGTCACTGTTTCGTGACTTTGACGTTTGTATGGGAGCTATATGATATAGTGGTCCGATCCGGCTGAATCCGAGATATACAATGCCTGCAGTATATACAAGCCTACGTGCAAAATTTCAGCTCTGTACCTCTTACGGTCTCGGAGGAGTTCGCGTTGATCCAGACGGACGGACGGACGGACGGACGGACGGACATGGCTATTTGAACTCGTCTCGTCGTGCTGATCAAGAATATATATACTTTATATAGTCTGAGATGCTTCGTTCTATGCGTTGCACACTTCTGACCAAAATTAATATACCCTTTTTGCAAGGGTATAATAATGGAGTTATCACATTTAGAGACTGCCGTTTTATAGGGGCTACATCATATAGTGGTCCGATAGTGCGGAATTTAAGATAAACAACCCAAAACATAAAGTTAAATTAATAATTGATAAATAATTCTTGATACGCTCGTTTCATAAAATTTCAGCACAGAATCAAGCTGAACGACCGGAAATTCTAATTTTATCTTAGCATTTTTCCTGACTTGTGTTGCACAAGTCAACTAGGGTGGCCCTTATTAAATAAATAATTAATACAATGTATGTATGTGTTGTATTACCCCAAAATAAACAATATACTTAACAAAACTTTATGTGGCTTCCATACATCCAACCGATTTCAATAATATTTGACAAAAAATAAAAGTTTTTCCCCCAGGAAGACCCATCTGATAATGTCAGTTGATGTAAATCCATAAGGTCTAGAATTTTCGTGCATAATTTTATTTCTGTCAGGGACACCCTAGTGTATATACATGTGCATACATATATACATACGCACAGCATAGCAAAGTATGTACAGTGAAATATGGATACAACGAACATAGTTATAACGAAAAACTCAACATAAAGAATTCATCTTCAAGTTCCATGAAAAAAGCTAAGACTATTATTAATGAGTGCCTATCTTCCCTTCAGATTCATTAAATCGAGGTTTCACTGTATATGCAAAAGGCCTCTAAATAAAAAAAAATCTAATGCAACATTATTTTGGTTCTTGGGTTTATATATCCGCGATTGTTCCAACCCAAGTTAGTAACAATACAACCGCCACCATGAAAGTTTCTTGCCTTTTAGTTGCATTTTTTCTCGCCATTAGTGAGTGCCGTACACTTCAATCAAATGTAGTTTTAAGAGAGAAAAGGAGTACACCGAATGATAAGTGAGTATACAACTTTGTGATAAACAAACAAAAATATAAGTTCAATTACAAATAAACCCCATAACAGCACATTGGAAAACAGAGACGTAAATGAAACAGTTATCTTCACATCTTGTCCACGTCAGTTTGGAAAAGAAGGGATATTCAATGTTAGCCTTCCAGGTCTCGACCCGTTTCCCGTTTTGTGCGATGCTAAAATTGCGGGAGCAGGTTGGACTGTAATTGCCAGTCGGTCAAATGCGAACCTGAATTTCTTCAGGAATTGGAAGGACTACAAAAGAGGATTCGGAGACCTGTCCGGTGATTTCTTCATAGGACTCGATAAGCTCCATTCTATTACTAAATCTCAAACCCATGAATTATATATTCATTTGGAGGATTTCGATGGGGTCACTCGTTTCGCTCAATACGACGATTTTTACATTGAAGATGAGAATGTTTTGTACAAAATGACGAAACTAGGAACCCCCACTGGAGATGCGGGAGATTCATTAAGTTATCACAAGGGTCAAAAGTTATCGACTTATAACTGTGATGATCGCCTAGGTGCTTGGTGGTATTACAGCTGTGCTTTTTGTATCTGTTTGGAAACTATTACGCAGGGAATTATGACAGCTCTATGGCACAAAAAGGGATATATTGGAATAAATTTCGTGGTTCGACATATTCCTATAAAACGATGAAAATGATGGTGCGACCCAAATGCGCATGTTAAGCCAAAGAAAAAAAAAAAAAAATCAAAAACGATAATATCTTATTTTTATGTATAACCTATTCTTTTATTCATTTAAAAAAAAAAAAACACTGAACAAAAATAAATGATAACTTTTGTTTCGTTATGATTTTTGTTTTTTTTTATATTTTCGGAAGTTTAAATTTGTAACACACTTTTTGTTAATATTCAAAGCTCATTCTACTCGTAAATCATATGAGAACATAATCAATTTTGTTATTTTACAGATTGAGCCATTAAGTATATGCCCAGCACGTTTTCAAATTATGAGGCAGAACCAAAAGCAGGACCAAGGACAAGGACATGCCAAAGAGATATGCATGAGAAATCTAAATTTGTTTGCTTTTGCCAACGATTTTTTCTTTTCAGTGCGCAAATAAATTAACATTAACATATGCCACGCCCCTCCACAACAAGAAACATAAAGCCTATTTTCCTTACCATTTTCAGACGAGCCAAATGGCTGAGCCGATTAAATTGGCAATCAACTCGAAGAGAGGAAAATTTCACGCATGCCTAAGGGAATCCTTCATACTCTTTTCATGCTTCAGGCACAAATGACATAATTACATGTAACTAGCCGAAAAAAAAAACACAAAATCCATGTTACTGAGAAGAAGTTTACATTTATGAGCCCGTCGGCTGTTACCTGGAAATTGACGACAGAATATGCCACATGATGGTGATGAGGGTGATCATCATCATGGGAAGGCCCAGAGCGAGCGTTGCTATTTATGTCGCCATCAACGTTGCGGAAAAAGAAATGGTTAAAATGGGAGCAAGTAGCAAAATGGCTCCGTTGACATAGTTTCGGTGTTCGCCCAGCTGGGTCACCACCAAGGATGATGCAGCAGCATCAGAAGCAGTCAACAGATGTGAATGTAGAGTACTGAAAGCCGCAGGAATTATTACGAATGAGCGACGGCAGCGGCAGCGGCGGCAAAGTTTGCATACTTTAAATGGTCTGCATAGTTAGTTGAGATAGTTCTTTACTATTTGTGAATCTATCTATAAAATTCAAACTGAATAAATAACTTGAAAACAACAACAACTCTTGACAAATTTTGCTGTCCTCGACCAGTTTATCCAATTAAGTTTAGGTGACCTCAGAGCACTCAGAGCTAAAAGGTGACCCCAACGCACTTAGACACAAGCCCCGTGGCATTTTCTTGCCCAGACATTTGGTCTTAAATATTTTAATTACCATTTACATTAAAAGCTAAAAATTGCAGACGCTTCTTCATTTGCCGATTGCTTTGAACTTTTAAAATTAGATTACAAAAACAAATATCTTGTTGTTGTTGTTGCTGTTGGAATATTAATTTTGGGTCTTTGGCATGGATTAAACTATGTATGGCTTAATGGGGAAAACGAAAAAACCATTCCCATGTCCTTTTTTCTTTTATGTGTTCATGAGCCAGACCCAATCGATGAAGTAGAACAACAAGAAGAGAGTGGGTAAGATGGGGTGAGGGGAGGCGGAAAAAACTTTTTTTACTGCCGCATTTCTTTCTTGTTTATTCTTTGAACTTCTCCAATTAAAAGTAAATATTGTGAGTAGTTTATCTCGATTTCATTCACACAGAGAACCTAGCATGCAATAGCACTACGAGTTTGCATAGGTTCCACCACAACTACCCAGCCCAAGCTAGACCCCGCCTTCATTTTTCCATTTCTCCGCCTCCTATGCCCTTTGCACGAATTCAGAATCAGCACAAGTTGACTAAGGCTTCGCCACACGCTTCGCCCTCTCGTTCTCTATGGAGCCTTTGTATCCCTACCGCTGTATCTGATTTCCACTTGAATCCCAAAAAGCGTTCCGCAGTGCCTTAAACTTTTGGCCTTCCCCCAACCGAAAAACAAAACATTCTTTGCGCGTAATTTAATGCCATTTAAAGTAGAGACAGCCAACTTCATTCCGTATCTAATGGCCAGCGATGCGAAAATGCCATAACATGAACTATACATAGTATTATATCAAGAGATGGTCGGTCCACAATTAAAACCCATGGAAAGTCTTACGAAAATTGCAAGATGTTTGGCTTTACCAACCTTTTGCTTTGATTTCTTAATAAGTTTTGCATCTGGCCAATTTCCACTCACGCCCTTGGTGTGTGGGTGTTTGTGTCTGTATGAGAATGTGTGGCGCCAACACGTTTCAGCTGAACAAAATCAAGGAATAATTTTATTTACGATTCAACTTTGTATTACAGAACATATGAGTAAGTGCTGAACACTCACTCACAATTCACTACTGAAATTGAAGGCGTTTGCTTGTTATGAATATATACAGTAAGGGTCACAAATATATATACATGTTTAGCTTTAAAGGTTATATATTATTTTTTTATGTTAAATAAGTTAAATATATAAGGTAAAGCTTTTAGTGGAATATATATCGATATTTAGCTAAATCAAAATATTTAATGCACAGCACTTCTTGTGCAATTTGTTGTTTGAAATGACAATTAGCTTTTTAAACCAATTTATTTAACAACTGTAACAAGAAAAATACACGCCTCTTATATTAAGAGGACTTATGGACTCAATTATACTATGTAGAAACACATTTTATTCCTTGTAAGCCTCATCAGAGTCTATATTAAGGCTAAAAAGATTAAGGTCGATAGTGGAAACTTGAAAAATTTTCCAGCACTGATAATGAAAGGAACTAGAATAGAATATAAATATTTTAATGGAAATTTTACGAAGCGGTTAGATTAATAAACTTAGTTGAGAATCAGCCACCTAAAAAAAACATACAGAAACAAATGTCTTCTATTTTCATGGCCTCTACTGTTAATATTTAGGTATATGTGCGATACAAGTAAATATCTGTTTTTCTTTGGAAAAAAGTGGCAAGTTTTATTGGCTCGAAATGTAATAAAATATAAACAAGTTGGTGGGGTGCTTAAGAAGAGAGAGAAAGAGAGAGAGAGATAGAGAGAGTGTGGGTGGTTAAGGAGAGAGCAAAAATAATGCAGAAAGCATAAAAATGCGTGGCACAAAACTTTATGTGCAGAAAACGGAAACTGAAATGGCCCCATGTTAAGTTTTTTCTTTATGTAAGAGCGAAAAAAAAAAAACCCCGAAATTAATGCCAAGAACTTTTTTTTGTTGTTCTTTTTGTTGAGCAAACAGATGTGAGAATTTGATTCTTATGTTTTCTTTTAGTTTACTTCTTTTGCTTATTTTTTGTAATGTACGACGAGTATGTGAAATATATACTTGAGTTTTAGAATCCCTGTGAAACTTAAAATGCGGCTCAGTAAACGTTAGTTGTATTTCACTTTAGTATATATGTAGATACTTAGGAATTTAACATTTAACGAAGATTCTCTTATTGTCCAAGAGAAAATTTAAACCTGGTCTAACTTTAGAATACCATAAAACATCAATGAACTATATTAATGACTATTTTTTTTGGATACATAAAGAGTGTGCTGCTTTTTTTAACATACAATTTGCATTCGTGCCATCGCCTTTAAAGAGTTTTCGACCTGCCCACTTGACTACCATCGACCGACTGACCGTCTCTCTCACTCTCTATATATCTATGAGTATCGTCATTTCACTAGCCATTGTTTTTTTGCCCAACTGTTCGTTTTGGCCTTTGCCTTTGCAGCACAACTCATTAAAAATTCCATTTTCATTTTGCCCATCATCCATTTTGATTTCATAGTCGAGTGCATGGCGGCGTGAACGGGGAGGATTGGTGGCAAGTGGCAACGGACACGGCAAGCGGATAGCTGGATCCCAGCAGCTGGGATCGCCGTCAACGTTGGCGTGCAATTTCCAAAAGTGTTTACTTTCTTGCACATTGATTTCCAGAGAACGATAGCGAGAGAGCGAGAGAGAGAGCAAGAGAGGGAGACAAGTAGCTGAAGAACTTTCACTTTGGCTTTCGGCCTGGCAATTTAATATTTTATTTATTTTCGCATTGTTGTTTTCTCCTTCGTTTCGTTTCGTTTCAGTTTGGGTTTTGTTTTATTTTTTATCCAACTTTTGTTGGTTAAATACTTGCGGGCGTAATTAAAAAATAAATACGAAAATTATGAAATGGAATGGATACAGATGCCGAATGCTGAATGCAGAACTACTTACTGCACAGTAGATGAAACTGTAGCAGAAGCAGAACCAGACGCAGTTGAAAGGGGCAACGAACTGGCCACAGTTAATTATTTGCCAGCCAGTTCGGCGTACGTGACGTATGCGTAATTTTTTCTCTTATTTTGTTACAGTTACTGGGCTTATCTCTCTGGTCTTTGCCTTGAAAATGAATTATTTGCCCAGCATTCAATCAATATATACATATATATTTGTACTATTGAACCATATATAAGTGTGCGCATACAATATACGAGCAATATTTACGTAGAATTATGCGTGTGCAATTATTTCCCTCTCTCGCTCTGTGCGAGTAAAAAGAGGGGGACACTGAAAGTGAAAAAGGTCAAATTGTGAAATAAATATGGTAATACGATAGTCATAGCCCTATTTAGCCAATCGAAATGCACAAACTATACGTAAATTAGCACATATCCCTGTGAGTTTTTTATCAGAATATGTAAATCGATATAAAATAGTAATAAATTGTTAATGGGCTTTCCATATTTTGACCCACTGTAAACCCTTTCGTTATTATTCCAAATTGGCTATTGTCATTGCGTTAATTCAATCAAAGAATTAACATTCTCACAATGACTCTGAAATACAGCAAATTTTCTTTTTTATAAAGCAAACGCACTGTAATTATTTAAAATAAAATCAATACAATGCAATTTTGTTACAATTTGATTAAAAATAACAAAGATACGTGTTAAAATGTAAAGCTAAAAAGCAAAAAGTTAAAGTTATTTGGGTCAACTAGGTTAGGTCAATAAATCACTAACTTTTCCTATTTACCTCTTTTTTAACTGACAAGACTCTTGTTGCGAAAAATTCATTTCGTTCATTTCGAATGTTTTGTTGATGCCAGATAACTAAAGTATCTATGGAGTCCAATAGTGATAACCAACACTGGCAAATGGATTTAACCAATAGTACTTACAATAGTACTTACAATACTTAGCAATACCTTCAGGCACATTATACAAAAGAGCACGTATATTTTTCCCCTTTTTATATTTGATTGGCACATATTGTCGCAAATTTATTTCGAAAGTAAATTAGAATACTCGTTGATCACATTTTGCGAATTGCTTTCCGTTTGTTTATCATCATTCCATTTATAATATTATCACTTCCATTTCACTCACTCATTATTTTAGTGTTTGCTTTAATTCATTTACATTTTGACACACACCACACACACTTACACACAAAACTCGATACACATTGATTCGAAAATGGATAGAATTAACGTTTGTATAATCGGTTCTGGCAATTGGGCCACAACGATTGCCCGCAATGTGGGTAGAAATGTGGCCAATTCACAGCATATGGAGCCCATCGTTTATATGTATGTCTATGAGGAAATGGTTGACGGACGAAAATTAACGGAAATTATCAACACAACGCACATCAATGTAAAGTATATGCCGGATTTTGTGTTGCCAACTAATATTGTAAGTAAGGACGACAATTTTCTGCTTTCTCTTTAATTAAGAGCTCCCTCGATTTTTAGGTGGCTGTTGATGATGTGGTTAAAACAGCTCGAGATGCTGACATTTTAATATTTGCCATACCACCGACCTTTGTGAACAGCTGTTGCAAGACTCTCCTGGGTAAGGTCAAGCCCACGGCTCATGCAGTATCTCTTATAAAAGGTTTTGAACGCGGCGATGATGGTCAAATAGTTTTGATTTCACAAATTATAATGAGGCAATTGAAGGTTGAGAGGGAGAACACTCTGTTGTTTTTCTTGAATAACGTTCTACATTTTTTTTCCTTAGATACCCTGCTCTGTTTTGGTGGGCTGCAATTTGGCCCATGAGATAGCAAATGATAACTTTGTAGAAGGAACTATTGGTTGCAGGGATCAGAAATACTTCCGACTACTGCAAGATATTTTCAAGTCGGCCACTTTTCGTGTGGTGGTCACTGATGATGCTGATTGTGTGGAGATTTGCTCCACCCTAAGGGTAAATTTGTAAATCTACCAAGAAGCTTGTAACATTTTTGTCCTTTGGCTTTCAGAATATCATTGCCTTTGGTGCTGGCTGTGCTGATGGCATGGAACTGAATGAGAATACCAAAGCTGGCATTATACGTCGCGGTTTTCTAGAGACTCTTCAATTTGTGGATGTTTTCTATCCTGGCTGTCGCATGGCCACATTTTTTGAGGCTTGTGGCATTTCTGATTTGGTCACCAGTTGTTATGGTAGAAATCTTTGAAACTTTTCTCTTCAGATTTTTAACTCTTATTTCCTTTAGCCAATCGTAATCGAAAACTGGCTGAGGCATTTGTCAAGACCGGACAACCTTTGAGTGAACTGGAACACATTTTGATACCAGGTCACGAACCTTTGGGTCCAGTAACCGCCGAATTGGTTCACATAATGCTTGAAAAGAAGGGTCTAGCTGATAAGTAAGTTATGTACTTGAGGTTTTTCTGACTTTAACCCCGTATATTTTTTTATAGATTCCCCTTATTCACAGTCATCTATAAGATCTGTGTGGGTGATCAACCTCTAACACGCTTGGTAGAGACCTTACGCTTTGCTCGAGAGGATATGTAAGAGAATGCAATTCGGATTTTTTATATTAATACAGATTTCATTATTTTTTTTTTAGCTTCCATCCCACTCATACTTTTCAACTCTAATGAAATTTAGTAACAATAAAAACATTTATCTCTCATTCAAGATTTATTATTGAAAATGGGTTTTGAAAATGCGTTTTATACATATTTCTTGAACATTTGCACAATAAATGAATGAATGAAAGAATGAAAACCCATTTGAACTCAATACCCAAACAAAGGCCATGCACATTTTATTGTTATGCGTCTTTTCTGCGTTTCTTTCTAGTTTTACTTCTTCTGTGTTTTGTTTTTTGTTCAAGTATTCCTTATGGAAAGTGCACTCCATTGAATGCACCCAAATGCTCCAAGCACTTGTTGAGGGTTTCACTTCACAACAAAAAATATAGGAAGGGAATGAAGCTGACAAGCAAACCGCATTGCTTACCCTCCTATTCTATTGTTTCTGTATCGAATAGTTTTTGGTATTGTGCTACCAATTGAAATAAAGGAAATGGGAGCAGGCAACAACAAGAAGCATCGAAACGCACCAGAAACTCATTCTATTCTGAGTGCAGTCTGAATGACACACTTCCTAGTACAGTGCCAATTCGATATTTGTAGGTGCACAATGGGAGTCCCCTTTTAGAATTTCACATGAAACCGATCTTTTAGAGTTTTATTGTATGTACAAAACCACAAAATGAGTTGGGTACTTCCTTAATAAATATGTTCCCTGCAATTCTTGATGACAATTCGATATAATGAACAACCCTAGGAACTTTTATTGATCCATTGTAGTTATTAAGGATTTGTTACATTATCGGACTAATTTATGATCTTCCTGAAGTTTAAGTGTAACACTTAAACTTGAAAAATAGCGTAAATGAGTGCACTTGACATGGTTTGAAATTTGGCAAAGCTTGCCAAAGTCCAAAGTCAACTTCCATATGCATAACCTTTAAAAAGAACTTCAATCTGGCTTTGAGGCAAGTGCAAATTTCACATTTTTGTTACGATATTTTCAAAATGTTTATAATAAATAACGAACTGAGTTTCAAAAGATTTCTTACCTTTTTCTGGTCTAGTTTCGGTATTTTGATTCATGGGCGCTCCATATATTTGCCCACTGAGTAAACAATCCGAGTGGTTCAATTTGCATTCACTTTAGTGAGTTTCCACTGTGCTACCTGCTACCTAAGTATACTAGGTTCAACAAACTTTTGTGGGCTTTTAACAATATGTAATCAATCTAAGTTACTGCTAGATATATAAATTATAATTTGATTGTTCTCTCTCTCTATCGATCCGGCTCTATTAATGTAATCGAATTGCATATAATAATTTTGTACATTTGAATTAATCCTCTTTACAAAATCAGCGGTAATCTCTTTTGTCATTTTTTGATTTAATTATGCCAAAAGGGGCGAAAAATGTGTCACAAAATTGTGCATGCGATTAAATGAATTGCATAAATAATTCACTTAGTAATAATTTTGCAATGGATATTATAGAATCTATATTTGTGCACATTGAGGAGAAAAAGATGGGAAATGCGAGGTGAAAGTGAACTCTTTCTATTTTATTGTTAACAATTTTGTTGTAAATTCGTTTTGCAATGCTATGGAGCTTATTTATATATTATTCATATTTGGTTGTTAGTGAAGAGATTAGTGAAATAATTCTGAAGTATTTGCCGTCTCCCATTTATTTGTGTGATGTTTCTGTGATTCCATTTTTCGTTTTTTGTGAGTTTTTGTTAGATTCCCACATATTCCCTGGCACGTTGTAGGAAGTTTGGACCAATCGCAATAGGCCGCTCATCTTCATGGAAATAATAATACATTTCGCTCATCATATAACGAATTTTTTGCATTATTGGGCTTTCGGCATCTGCCACAGTCTGGGCTTCGTCCTCTTTAAAGAATCTCCAGAATACAGCGAGGCCAATGCCAAATGTGGCCATTAGAAAGTAAATCAACTTTCGAAACATTTTATGGGGTTTTTAAAGTGATTTTTGTACTATAATTTTCCAGTTATTTCTTTTATTTTGTTCCTTACGTTTTTTTCCAGGCGTTTTAAATGGTAGCTAACTGTTATTTATAGCCCGCCCTCAATTCCTATATATAGAGAGAGAGAGAGTGTTAGTTTTGGCTTGAAAATTTGCTCTTAACTTACCACATAAATACGAGTAAAAAATTTATGTGTTGTTATGTTAATTTCGGAATCTATATTAACATTCAAGGCATAGATAGACAGGATCGACTAGTTCAAACGTTTGATAGATAGATTTCTCTATGACGACGTTCGAACTGATGTTATTGTTCTTGTTGTTTTAACACAATTTGTTCAATTTCGCAACAATAACAAAGTCAACACTAACACCAAAAAGGAAGAGACAGAGAGAAAGAGAGAATGGGGAAGGGGAGTCTGACTGGAACGAAGGACTTTCGTTGTATTTACCAACTGGGTTGGGTTTGCTTGATGGTTGGTCTTGTAAAACACGAAATGAAGTATACTTTTAGGCGCACTCCACTCGCCCATTCACACAGTTGCACAAACATATATAAATGAACAGATACGTTTGCATAAGCCGAGACGTGTGTAACGTACAAAATTGTTATTTATTTTTTGAAGTGCTTGCGCTTTATTTCAAGCGAAGGGGCGAACGAAATGTGTCTGAACGTCATTGAGTCAGACGGCCAGTCGGCAGGAAACCAGGTGTACACACGCACACACACACTCACTCTCTTTTTAGCATTCAGTTTACCATTTGTCGTCACATTTGGCAAATTTACCGTGTAATTATCAGTAAAAACGAAAAGCCAAAAATGCCTTTAAAATGCAACAAGAATTGGGCAAATAAGCCCGTTTTCTGTTCTGGTCTGCAACTGTTTCTCCTTCTTCCACTTTCATGCAGCTGCAGCAGCTTCTGCCTGGTTGGTTGATATGCAAATTTTGTAGCTTTTTCATGTCTGGTCGACTGGCGTGTGTTTGCCTAACTGGCATATTTGTTTAGTCGGACCATGGCCCAAAAATGTATTTTGGAGCGGGAACGAATTCTCGTTTTGAATTCTCATTTTAACTCGACCCTCATATGCATGTATTTTCATTTTTGTCACAGGCAAAGATACATATGTATGTATTTGAAATTTGCACAGTGCTTAATTTCTCTATAAATACAAAACTAGTCAATAAAACTATATACCAGCTATATACCCCAGAAATATCTAACATATAGTTCTAATGACTCTAACCAAATTTCTGTAAATTTAATGAAAATAACGTTTGCAAGAAGAGTTTTTACCACTGTGCTTGATTTCTGAGTCTTTCTGTCGTAATAAAGCGATTGATAAAGGTAAACTGGTTTTATAACTAGATTATTATTATTATTATTTTTTTTGAAAAGACTAGGTTAGATAGTTCAATCAGAAAGTTTTTGTTTAACCTGTCGTATTAAAAACGTAACCGTGTATTTTCTTGCCATATTTTTTTTCTTTTTAACTATTTTTTTCCAAAGAAAACTTCTGGCTTACACGTTAAATTTGTTGTAGAATTCGACAAAAGACCAATTGAAGATTCCAAAAGACCAATTGAAGTTTCCCGTGTTCTTGTTTTCTTTTATTTTTTCTTACACCATGGACGCCTTATACATCAATCAGGAAGTGTATATCAAAAGATCCGATGGTCGCGTTCATTTGGCTAATATTATCAAACTGGATGGTGGCTCAAAAAATGTTGTTACTGTAGAATGGACCGATGGCAGTGCCCTACAGGGCAAAGAGTTGCCCATTGATATGATTGTGAAGCTAAATCCACAGATCTATAAGGCCCCCCCTGGCAGCACAGCCTCGATATATCCCAGAGCTACGCCAAAAAGTCCTCTTGCCTTGGCCCGCCTAAAGGCTGGTAGCAGCTCATCTGCCCCACGGCGTTCGGTGCCGCAATTTATACACGCCATGCCCAGGCAATTGCGCCGCGATGATGTAGTCCTGGATCAGATTGATCAACTGAGGCAGCAGCGTGAGAAACGTCGCCAACAGCATGCTTTGGCCAGGGATATGCGAGAGGAGCAAAAGAACGAAGATCCTGGTAATCCCCATTGGGAATTGGCCAGAATGATACGTTTACATCGGATGCAAATGGATTTTAATCCACTAGGTTTAGGTATTCGAGGACAACTCAAAGAGCACCAGATTGTTGTATGTGTTAGGAAGCGTCCATTGAATCGCAAAGAACAGAGGGAAAGGGAACTCGATGTCATCACTGTGCCCACTAAGGATTGTCTGGTTGTGCATGAACCGCGTAAACATGTCAATTTGGTCAAGTTTCTGGAGAATCACAACTTTCGCTTTGATTATACATTCAATGAGGAGTGCTCCAATGCCATGGTCTATGAGTATACGGCTCGCCCATTGATCCGTCATGTCTTTGAGGGGGGAATGGCTACTTGTTTTGCCTATGGCCAAACTGGCAGTGGCAAGACACATACAATGGGTGGCCAATTCACTGGCAAGCAACAGAATCCTCGGGATGGTATCTATGCCATGGCAGCCGTTGATGTCTTTGATAATCTGCGACAGACCAAATATGTTTCTTTAGGTCTAACTGTTACCTGTTGTTTCTTTGAGATCTATGGCTCAAGGGTATATGATTTGCTTATGCCTGGCAAACCACAATTGCGAGTCCTAGAAGATGGTCATCAGGTCGTACAAGTTGTCGGTCTCACAGAGAAGGCAGTCAATGCCACCAGCGATGTTTTGACCCTCTTGGAATTGGGGAATACTGTGCGCACTTCAGGACAAACATCAGCAAATGCCAAGTCATCACGCTCCCATGCTGTTTTCCAGATAGTTTTACGCTACACTAAAAATAATCGTCTTCATGGTAAATTCTCACTCATCGATTTGGCGGGAAATGAGCGAGGAGCCGACAATAGCTCAGCGGATCGTCTAACCCGCATAGAGGCAGCTGAAATCAATAAGTCATTGCTAGCCCTCAAGGAATGCATTCGTGCTTTGGGTCGTCAATCCTCTCATGTACCATTCCGTGGCTCGAAGCTAACTCAAGTGCTGCGTGACTCCTTTATTGGTGGCGTCAAAGTCAAGACTTGCATGATAGCCATGATCTCTCCTGGTTTGAATTCTGTTGAGCATACTCTCAATACTTTGCGCTATGCAGATCGTGTCAAAGAACTCACGGCCCAACCCCGTTCTCCCAAGAGACCAGCTACGGATAATGTTTCACTCTATTACGATGACGAGAGCAATGGCCTTTGGAGCCACAGAAATTCTCTGCCTGACTTGACCGCATCTCAAACAGAACTTAGACCAGGACCATCTGCCACATCTTTGCCAGAAGATGGATGTGCCAGTGCATCTAATGGTATATACAGTGTATGGAACTCAGATCAATGTCAACGCAATCAAGAAGATGATAACTTGGCCTATTTCAATGCTGTCACCGATAACTATCAGCTATCTGAGGGGGCAAAAAAAGCAGGAGGAAACGGCAGACAAAAATAAACCAAAGTAAAAGTTTCTTGTTTTCGATTTCTACAACAAAGAATCTGTTAGGTATCCACTCTACAATTATAAATACTCGACTCAAAATTGGCAATCTCTAAAAAAGATGGAATAAAAATTTGTATTTTGAGTGAAGAAGGAAAAATAATTTTAAACTAAAGATAGGGAATATTTAGTCTTAGGAATAATTTAGGGTGCTGGGTTAAAAAAGAGTTGAACAAACAATAAACAGAATAAGGGTCCGAGAAGTTTTCATTTTCACTTAATTTTCACTTCTGAATCTGCGTCATTCTAGGAAATACACGATTTTATTTTATTTTTAAGTAAGAGAACACACTTTTGAAAAACCTAAAAACCTTACGACTTTGGCTCGTACGCAATTCACTGGCAATAAAATGAACCTCTTGTCCATACTAGGAGCCTGAAAGTAACGATATAGCGTGCTAAGGAACGAACAAAGCTACAATTTTCGTAGGCTAAGATAGCTTAGAGGACACGTTTTGTTCTCCCACGAGCATTATGTTATTAAAGAAACTGACCTCTAATCTTGTTGAGCTTAGCTCATAAGGAACTGCATATAAGAAATGAACTGACGGAATTAATCAGGTTAACAACTTAAAAACTTCCCTTGCTCCTATCCACTTTTAACATATTTGAGAGTTTATTAAAAGGATTCAAAACCTTTATTTAGTTTCTTATATGTTATAGTCTTTAAACATCTCTGATGGATTTTAATTTCCCTTATTATTCGATATTATTTAAGGATGTGATTTCCTTATTTAGTCTTATTTATTAACAATGTTTCTTTGTGTTAAGAATACATATATTTATTATTATAAAATGGCCTTAGTGGTAAATTTGGGTGTGCAGTGTGATCGATACAAGAGTACGATTGCGATTGCTTTTTTGAACCAACGCTTCTGCTTTATTTGCCAATGAGTGAGTCGACCAGATAGGTACGGCCGCTACGTGTCGTTCTGTCTCGCTCACTAGCTACTGCACGATTGCCATGATTAGGAAACAACTTTTTCTACTTATGATTTTAAATTCACAAACTCAACATGCTTACTCCTTTTTAGGGGATATATCAATTCAGTTCCTAAGTAGATTTCTGTAGCTTGTATCTTGCCATAAGTTCAACTGATGCTTTAGGCATTTCAATCAAGTGTGATTTTAGTTTCGGTCACCCAAACTGATTAAACAGATGTCCAAGAATTGCTTTAACTATTCATAAGTATTTATTTATATCGGATGAGTCTGATAGGTCAGTTCATTTAGCTTGTCAAATAACCCAACACAACAAATACATATGTATACATATATGTATGTAGGTATAACCAAAAATTTCCCGTGAATGGTAAATTCAAGCTAAGCGCAAACATTTTCCGCATAGTTGCGCATTAAGTCAAACCAAGCCAAATCCTAAAAAAAGGAAGGCGAAGAAAACTTACTTTTGTTGCCCTACCAACTGAGTTTTTCTCTCATTTTTATCTGGTTAGAGAAGAGGAGCTTCTCTTCCGCCTTCATTGACAGCTGTCAATATACAATATGCGCTACTAGGACCGAGGGAGAATGGGGGGTGCGAAAGATGGTGGGGGATTATGATGAAGCAAAGACACGTCTTACGACAAAGCTTTGTGTCAATATATTAAATTATGGCTTAAAGGCTTTTACCTTTGGCTTTTGTGCAAGTTTTTGGTTTCATTTAAGCAAAAAAGTTTGCGCAAATCCGCCAATAAATACGTAAAAGCATTTTGTTATTTTTGCTTATTTCTCTTTCACTCTCCCGCTGTCTCTCTCTCTCTCTCTCTCTCTATCCAATTCTCTTTCTCATTTATATTTTGTTCTTGCCCATTAATTAAAAATTAAATGAAATTCGACTAAAAATAGCTAAATAATTAAATGCATTTTTGCATAGACTAACAACAACAATAAGAACTCGGGTAAACATTTCAATTTTCCAAATGTCTGACGGACTGACAGTTAGACAAAGAGACAGACTAGAAATGCGGAAGGGGTTGGAAAGGAGGGCTGAAAACTTTGTTAGTTTTTGCAACTTTTGCCATTAACATTAAAAACCAATTAAAATAACTTTAATCAACTAGAAGGCAAAACTAAATAAAAATTACTCCTTCCCTTCTTTTGCACGGTTTCTATCTTCTTTTCTATCTGTTTTCTCTTCCACTTTGTTACGTTGCTCATACGCACCGTGAAGCTTGAGTTTAAGAAAAAGCTCATAAAGTGTTGGAGCGAGTATGAAAAATCTTTTTTAATTAAAAAGCAACTGTTTTGACATCATAACTGAGTCATTGCAACTTTTGCTATAATTTTTTTTTTTTTTTCCTATTTTCATTATCTATTTTTTTGTTATTTTAGTTTTTAATTGTGTTATGCCACAACTTTTTAGCTGTCAGAATGTTTATCATTATATGTACATATATATATATATTAAATGAGGGGGGACTAAAAGATAACGCCATACACGCTGCGGAAGCTGACATAAGCAGGTTTGTACTGAATGAGGAACTGCTAAACTTATTTCGACCTTGGGAATAACTCAATTGCTTCAAATCATTTGTTTTTGAATTAGAAGGTCTTGATTGAGAGACAACATACATACATAGATCAAGATACATACATAGATCAAGAAATGTTTGAGGTTTAATTTGTTGCCAAGTCAAACTGAAATTTTAACTTCTATCCAGATTCGTTTCAGCTACTCCTTATTTTAGTTCTTATCTCTCTCTCACTCTCTATATCAGTTATCATCTCAAGCTCTAGCTCTTACAATCTCTTTGAATGCCTTGCAACATTCCCATTATTCACTCAGGCATAAGGACTTGAGGCTTCTATCGATTTACTCTTGAAGAAAAAGTTTCCTTAAGGCATTTTTGGTGGTCTCAGCCACTTGCCATCAGCTTCAACTTGGCTTCAGTTACAGTTTTAGTAGCCCAAAAATAAAATTGCAGCAGGCACAAATGCATTAGAGAGAGACAGAAAGAGAAAAGTAATCGATATAAAGGGATTTGCTGCTTCCGAAATCTGGTCTTAGGCCGAGTTAACTGAACACATTAATGTGACTTATCAGTTTCAAATTGAAATGTTTGCACTTGAACGAATTCGAAACGCGTTTCCTTCCGGTTCTGTTTGCTAAATGGCAAAATGGGAAAAGTGAGTGTGAGTGAGTGTTTATGTTTATCGAATTTATGTAGGTAGCCATGATGTTAAGGACATAAGGATGAAAGCAGAGATAGGAATTAGGGAAATGGCAGGAGAAGACGCCAGCAGTTGATACCAGCTACATATACATACATATGTATGTATGTCTCTTCTAGCCGTTTTAATGCCAGGTTAGGTAAACACTTTGCGAAATGAATTAACTTTAAGCCACAAAATTTGTGTCGTATGTGTGTGTGTGTGTTGTGTTTGCTCACGTATGTATATATACACCTACCTACATATAGATATGCGTGAGTTTCTGTGTGTGTGTGCTTAGACATAAATGCTCGTAATTGTTTATTTACATAACTTGACGTGAGATTAAAGACACTTTGATTAACGATGCGAACGAACCAAAAGACAAGAAATTAAATTGTATACATTAAATTTTTGACAGGCAAATTCAGATTCAGGAATAGACACGCATACACACACACACACATTGACTAGGTAATCTAATTGAAGTTCAAAAATAGCAATTAAATACACCTCCAATATCAATTTGTCAATCAAAAATCTTGGTAAACAATCTAAAAATATTCTATGATTTTGAGATGAGGTCCTTTCTACTCTGCATGCAGTAAGTAAGAAGGATTTGAAATAACTTATAAGATTATCAATGCGTTAAAGAAAACGTTTCAATTCAAAGACTCTCTTAGCTATCAGGACTCAAACTTTATTCGCGTTTTCATTTCGTTTTTATTTTGGACTCAAAACCAGCAAAGTCAAACATACGATTAAGATTCAAAAAGTAGAAAAATCCAAGACAATTAGTTTAGATTAGTTTAATTCATATATTTAACGAAATTTAGGCAAAAGGTATAACATATCTCCACTTACTCCAGCTTGACACTTGTGCCTTCTACTATCTATTCAAACTAATATCTAACACAAGAAAGGGTTATCTTTACATACTTTCTATTACTAAAACAAGACATACAGCATTGACATAAGTATGCACAAATAGAATCCTTCCTGTTGCTTTGGCAAGCTTCAACTAAAGCTTACTTGAGCTTTGAGATTGAGCTAAACACCTGAACTCGTATGATAAGTGAGTCTTTTATGTAAGTGAGTTTTGCATTCACATTCAAAGGTGAATAAACAACTCATTTTGTATGAGAAGTGGCGAATGGGAAATACTATTTGCTTTAAAGCCCTTCTGAGATGCAGTCAAGAGATTGGGTTCAGTTGCAGCATAAATGCAACATTTGAATGATACCTGATACACAGAAGCAGATTATATGGGTAGCCAAAAGTTGGCCACAAACGCTGTTGACAAACAGAGACAACAACAACAAGCTAGTTAAAAAGTCAGATTTACACAGAGTCAATACGTATCTTCATTAGTTTTCATTATAAAAACCAACTTTTGGGAACAGAAAGAGACATATTTGTTATTGAAGATCATTTTCTATACATAAATTAAGCTAGAAAAAGATATTTTGGTAGTTATGAGACAGTACTTAACGGTATATTTTAATCATTTAATGTTCTGCTTTATTGGGCAACATATTTCGTAGATACAATCTAGCATTTCTTAGGATGTTTACTAAGGTAAACGATTGGTTTAGCATCTCTGAGAAAAATAGTTCTCAAGTGGCTAAAAAAAATAAAAAATTCTTTACAAAAAATTGGCATTTCAGCACTTCTAATATACCCATACACTCATTTCTCACTATAACTATCTCGCTTAAAACGTTCCATTCCATCCACCATTAACAATCTGGCTCGAATCGCTCAAACTCTCAAACTATTTTCACTTCGTTTCGTTTCGACTCTTATCTTTTTTGCTGTTGTGTGTCATTTCGATCTGCCTTGGAAAATGTTTACAATGATAATTGTCCTGCTCCTTTTCCTTAGTCCAACGCCCCCTTCTGCCTCCTCCTTCATCTGGCTTCTTCAGATTGTTGTCATTTTCGAGCCAATAAATTGTTGGCAGCTGCATGTTTTCTCTGCCTTTCTCTCGCTCTCTCTCTTTCTTTCTCTTTCTCTGTTGTCCTGTTCATTGTTACTGTTGTCCTGCATGTCCTTCCAGTTGGCATGGCTCGAGGCGAATTATTTATGTCGAGAATTACAGTTTAAATAATTCCCCTCAGTGCTTCAGCAATGGCAAGCAAATAAATAACAACTTTAAAATGCATTTCAGATTAAATAGATAACGACGAAACCAAAAAAAAAAAACCAACAAACGTAATCAGCTAAAAATTGTTGCACCTGAGAAAGATTGCAACAAATATACAGATGTGTTTGCGTTTGTGTTTGTATGTAAATTTTTTAACTCTTAAGCCAAATTGGCCCAGTTTTGCACCACATTTTGAGACGTCAAGTCAAGTGGCAAACATGCAACTAACAACTATGGCGAGATCGCGTGTTGCAGAATATGAAAAAAAACATTAGAAGAAAATGCCTCAAGATAAAACTAAACTTTTGCATATTTAACCAACACTGTCAGACGTCGTTTCCAACAAGGAGGACACACAGAAATCCAAAGGCCACTAAAAGTCAATTAAAACAACGTTACCTGGTATACAAAATGGTATAAATCATTATTTTCATAGAAACGTTAACATTTTGGTATTTTTTAAACTAAATGACAGAAAAGAGGACACTAAATGGAGAAGGGAAAGTGAAATCAATCGACAAATACTAATCCATATTTTATACACAAAAACTTACCAACAAATTGTTTTAATTTCGGATAAGAATTTGAAAATTAAGAGAATCCAACTTATTCCTGAGTCTAAGTAAGCATATTCATAGTGCTTCAGAATATGGTTAAGAGGTTCTCCTTGCCATTTAAGTTTGTGTACTTCCTCTTCTGTTCCACAAGTCTTTCCAATTAATGTAGTTTGTTATTTAAATTAGACTTACCTGAAAATAACAAAAGATAAAATAAACAGAGAAAAAAAATGAATAACGGATAGTAGAAGGAATTGAATTACATCAATAGAGTTGCAAAGTCTAAGCTTAGATCTATCTTAAGGACAATCTTTCACATCGAAGTGACTTTTGGATATATTGATGGGATTTTAAATGCTAAGCCCAAGAATAACAACCAAGTAAATGTAAAGGTAGGATTCACTCGAATCTCAAATCTTCGTGAATATTTATTGCATATGTAAAAAAACAAAGACAACAACTAAACACAATTTTAAGTAAAATCTTTAACTTTCGTTTCTTATGTAAAATATGTTTTTTGTAATAGTCTCATCACATTTATTGTCAATTAAAAAACTAATCGACGAAACTGTCTAAAATTTTGTTTAGCCAGCATGTTTAAAATCTAAATTTAAATTTGATGTGCTATTTTCTAATATTTCTAGCACTTTTGATACATTTCTCATCTCTTGATGCTATTTTTAACACAATTTTCGCATGTCAAGTTGCCACATTCATATTGACAATTTCAGTGACAATTTTTAAAAACATTTTTTCTCATACATATGTATTTTCAATGAAATATGAATAATATTCTCTGCCAATAATAAATTTTTTTGGGAGAGGTATGTAGAATTACCCAATAAGATAAAAAATAAAATAAGCGAAAAATATAACAGCCATTTATATAATCACTGAGAATTTGCCTTTTTTCTATGGTAAATATTATATGCCATAGGCAACAATTGATGTTGTTGTAACAAATATGTAAAGAGGAGGAGAAAACGAGAGAAAAAAATTGTTAAAAGTGTGAAAAGAAAACAGAAGCAAAGTGTGACAACAGCAGGAACAGGAACTATAACAGGAGCAACAGCAACAGCGACTAGCCCCAGAGAACTTTGCAAACATAAAAGTTGGTTGGAGGGTCCTGGATCCTGTGTCGTGCGTCCTGCGTCCGGGTAATGTGTGTATGTGTGTATGTCACGCTAACCTCGAAATTGCCGCCAACAATTTAACAAGCAGACGTTGTGTGAAAAATATATCAAACAGAAGAAAAGCAAAGGCGGCGACTTTTTATAACGAAAATTGCGTTAACACAAACACACATACTCACACACTTTGGGCCACCTACATGATGGCAGGCATGTCCCCATAGTCGAATTACCAGCATAAAAAGTGGCTACCATGCCGGGCAAACATTTTCCCAGCCACGTTTTGAATTATGCATGTCTGCCACACATGACTCGCTGCTGTTGCTGCTCTTCCCCCTCCAAACCCCCTTCGTGGCAGTTCCCCGCAGGCCAAAGAAAAATATACATATTCACAAATAAAATGACAAAAAAAAACAGAAAAAGGATGCAGAATAAAGTTGGGGGCAGAAGAAGAAGAAGTTAGAGCTTCCAACTAGTATTTGGCTCAAGTAACATGCAAATGCGCTCCCAAGCAGCAACAGAGCAGCAACAGCAGGACATAGAGGATATGTGCTTGTGTATATTATGCTACACCTCGACCCCTTTCACCTTCTCCACACTCTCTGACCAAACGTAATGACTAAATTTGCCACCACCACCAAAAAAACGAGAAGAAAAAATCACAGGGGTACACTTACCACACACATTTGTATGCATTATGTACACTTTTTTGGTAGTAGGAAACTTTGCTTCCATTTTTTTTTTTTTTTTTTTTTGGATAAATCTTCAATGTGCAGGATGAATATCTTTTTGTGCTACTTGTAGGCTTTTTCCATTGAAAGATTACTTAAACAAATATGAAAAGACAGTCGAAAGGAAATTCATACGCTTTTTTTTACTTAATCATAAGTAAACTCTTTGAGTATTAATATTTGTATAATCTATTTCTCTCTTAACCAACTATGTATAACAACACAAAGGTCGCTAAAACTACCACAATCACTATTTATCGTAATAATTTACGTTTAATCCTCTTCCATGAGAAACAAATACGAAAGTATTTTCACAATTCCTTTAAGGAGTTTTCTGTTAATAGTTTAATTTTTAATCGTTATAGTTTTCCTTTTTCTATCATAATTAAACTTCAACCATAAATGTCTCTCATATTTATAATTCATATTTATTACAATAAATTTAGTTTAGCCCTATTTGACATTTTGGCACACAAAAAAAAATTGTTTTATTCTTCAAAAATTGATCGCAAAAAAAAAAAACTTGAATTAATTACTTTACTTTAACTTTTTATACCCTTGCAAAAAGGGTATATTAATTTTGGTCAGAAGTGTGCAACGCATAGAACGAAGCATCTCAGACCATATAAAGTATATATATTCTTGATCAGCACGACGAGACGAGTTCAAATAGCCATGTCCGTCCGTCCGTCCGTCCGTCCGTCCGTCCGTCCGTCCGTCCGTCCATCTGGATCAACGCGAACTCCTCCGAGACCGTAAGAGCTACAGAGCTGAAATTTTGCACGTAGGCTTGTATATACTGCAGGCATTGTATATCTCGGATTCAGCCGGATCGGACCACTATATCATACAAACGTCACTCCCATACAAACGTCAAAGTCACGAAACAGTGACTTTCTCAATAACTTCATTAATCTTATAGCCATTGTCATAAAAGTTGGTATTTGTCAGTTTTATGTTCTTATTCATGATTGTACCAAATTTGATCAAGATCGGGTGACTATATCATATAGCTCCCATACAAACGTCAAAGTCACGAAACAGTGACTTTCTCAATAACTTCATTAATTTTATAGCCATTGTCATAAAAGTTGGTATTTGTCAGTTTTCTGTTCTTATTAATAATTGTGCCAAATTTGATCCAGATCGGGTGACTATATCATAGACCTCCCATAGGAACGATCGGTCGAAAACAGTGACTTTTTTCAAAAAGTTCGTTATATCCTTGCTAAGATTGAAGGCCGTTCTTTTGCAAACATTAGACTTTTTGGATAAAACGTTTTTACACTTTGATGGCTGTGGGTAAGGAAGGAATTACCAAAACAGTTGCAAGGGTATACAAACTTCGACGCGGTCGAAGTTAACCCCGGCCCTCTGGTTATATTTAATGTCATAGTCATATTCGCAATGCAAATCATTTCATGAATATTTGTTCAATTTATAAGTCTTCTTTTTCTTCTTCTTCTTTAGTCTGCCAACCTCAAACCATTTGCAATTAGCATAAACTTTGTTCGTATTCATTGCAGGACAATCAATAATAATAATAATAATAACCAAATGCCAAGCAGCAGTGGCAGCACCGTTTCGAGTCCTTAGTGCTCAGTGCCATTCATTTATCCCACTCAAATTACGAATATAATTACGAGTAGAGCTAGAGCAAAACAGTAATTAAATGAAATATACTCAAGAAAGTCAGACTAACAGAGAGAGACATAGTGAGTGAGTGAGTGGGAGAGAGGGAAACTTGAGAAAATCGCGTGACTTACAAACGCAAGTCAAACCAGTCAAGAACTTAGCATACAGAAAAGGGAGACCTCAGACTATGTATAGCTCAACTTGAAATATAAAAATATACTCATTTTTAATTTGAAATTTGTCGTACATAAAATAGACCTTGGCCCGAAAGTCCTTAAAAAAAATAAATGGCAATCCACTTGAGTTGCGATTGAATAAAATATTTTCTTTCTTTTTTTTCGGAAGTTTATGAAAACTTTTTTTTCTACCAGCCTCTTTTTTATTCTTGGTTATTTAACGAGCCTGCCACTTGTTGTGACGCCCACAACTTCTTATAAACATATGTACATATATAAAAGTATATAGAGGTACAACAACATAATTTAACCAACATCTTCATATGTTAGGGGAGAGTTAGAAGTGTTGGCAAAAGTTTTTCGTTTGTCAAAATGTAATAAAGTGCAAACAGTAGCAAAAATAATGTGAGCTCATAAAAATACATAAAGTTTTTTTTTTTCTCTCTGCTGTTGTTGTTTCATTCTCCCCTATTGAAGTGATTGTTTTACCCTTTTCTAAGCACACACACACACACAGACACAAGAAAACTTGATCTTGACACTGACAAGTGATGAAAGCGAAAGCGTCCAGCGGGCATATTTGTATCTTATCATATCATGTTGAAACAAAACATGGCAACAGAGAGATGTAGAGACCTTAAACTTTCTAGCCATTACTCCCACAGAGTATAAGATAGATGACAGCTTTTAATTGAGCTGTTAGCACAAGTTTAATTAGCGGGAAATAAACTTTTCCAAGTGATTAATATAAAGAAAAGAAAAAAAAATAGTTTTGAATTAGGAATTAGAAGAGAAAAAATACACAAGAGGGTTTCAATGCATGTCAGTCTCATGTTTCTGATAATTTATTTGTATTTAAGTTTAATGAAGAAAGTAACTAATCAACTTAAGAAAACTGTCTATGAGTTGAAGTAGATTTAATTCAGCTCATACTTTTTTAAATCATGTCAATTAAGATCGTGCTTAGGTACATACATATAAAGTTCTATCTTAGCTTAAGTTCTGATGGAGTTGAAAAAATGAATGGGTGAGAGACAAATTACTTTATTAAGTTGTTAATCTTAAATACAAAACTCTTACCAAGTCAAAAGTTTTCTATTAATTTAAGTTGTAAAAATGACAAATTTTATATTGCCTAGAGCAGCCTTGTCTTGGTAACTTAACTCTCTGCAGGCCTTTTGTAATATCATTGGGATTCAAAAAAGTCCCTAATGGAAAACGTTTTAAATTCTTGAACAAAACAACAACATATTCTCAAAATTTTCTTTTTAATTGAGGTTTTTCAAGGTCTTTCTAAGAGCAATAGTGTCATTTGTTGGAAAAACGTTGTCTTACATAATATGCATTCGAGTCCATCCAGTAAAATGGTGCACCAGAGTATGGGGTCTCCTTCTATTAACACGATTATTTAATTACTTATTGTTTAATTACTTAATTACTTATTGGTAAAATAAGCGTGAAAATATCGAAAAGTCTCTTATATGTAGATACCGATAAAAGTGTTGATTGAATATGAAGATTTGTCAGATGATGTTAATTTAAAATAATTGTGAAAGTTACTTATAATCCTATCGACTAAAAAGTCGAAGGTTTCAGAATTAATTAATTAATTCGAATTTTGGCAATTTTTGTTGGATTGTAAATGCAGAACAAGTCCTATCAGAGGTGAATTTTTGGGAGAAACGATTTTCTTTCCAAAATTATCGATTTCCCCCAATAACATTTGGAGCCAATGGGACCTGTTAATTTACTTTTTTCCTCCTAATTAATTTGTAAAGCTTTGTTTAGGATATCTTATATCCAAAACAAAAATATTTTGATAATTAGGATAAGTATTAAAAGGAACATTTTGGGAAACTTATTGGTATTACGTAATCAAATTTCATTCTAAGTTCATTGAAGGTGTTAAAAACTCTTGTATTCAAATTATGTGCCTATTTCAAAATTTCTTGAAATATTGTACATACTATTCGAAATAATATTTTTCCCATACACATAAATTTATCTTGTCGTTTGTTTGTTCCTTCCATTATTTGCACTTGAATTCACAACATACCCAATGGCCCACATATACATATACATAGATTCTTATTTGGAATATATGTAGGGGGCGTGGCATTGACAGTCATCAGCATCATCAATATGCTCGTTCGCCCAGCCGGAGGGCATTCATTCAACACAAATTTACCAAGTTGATTTCCTTGAATTGAATTTTATTGTTTTGCCCCTTAGGGGTCGGAGTGGGATGGTGAAGAAAAAAAAAAAAAACGAAACCTATTGATTTTCATACTCAAAAGAAACAAGTTTTCTTCGTCATTCTTTGGCTTGTCTTTCATTTCATTTCGTTTCTTTCTTTTTGTTTGATTAAAAGGCAAAAATGAAAAACCAACGTAATTAGAATGCCTGAGAAATCAGATATATTACCAAACTAAACAAATATTTGGACAGGCTGAGGGGGCGGTTGGGAGAGGTCAAAAAAACAGAAAAGTTTCGCCTGCCAAATAAAGTAGAAAATATATTCATTCGTTCATTTCTCTGAGTTTTTCCTCTTTTCTTTTTTTTTAATATGCAGCGGCCACTTTTCTGCACAATTGCGAAAACAAAAATTTCTCACAATTTGTGGCATGAATTGTGGGTGGGTATGGGGCGTGGGGTGTAGCATGGGGTGTGGCAAGTTTAACAGCAACTTATGCAAATGACTTATGCAGCGTATTTTTCTCTCTCTTTCTCCCTCTTTGTCTCGATTCTTTTGCTTCTCCATCTCCACCAAGTCAAATAAAAGCAATGCGAACTTTTGTTAGTTTGGTTTAAGTGCCGTGGAAAAGGTTTCATGGAGCATGGTACAAGGAGTGGAGCTGAGAAGTGAGTGAAGACATTGGGTCAGTTCTTTTGCCACGCTTCATGGCTGCTTTGTTTTAACGCCCCCTCTCCCCCTCCGCACCCGCACAAATGCTTCCAAAACGATGAAACAAATACCATTTACTTTGCTTTCTTTTTTCTCAGTTGAAAGAAATAACTCAGAAATGCCATTTTACTCTCTTTTTTCAGAGGGATCGTTGGGGTGGTGCAACTAAATATTTTTCCATTTGCATATCATTGGGAATGAAAAAGTAAAGTGGCAAAGTAAATCACACACATTCCTCTAATCTCTCTCTCTTTCTCGTTTGGCTCTTCTTGTGAATGAATCTCTGAAGTTGGCCAATTTGTGGCCACTAATTCGGTCTTGGCAAGTACTTGACTATCCCCAACAAGTCAGTAGTAGTAGAAAGTACTTGGTAGACTTTTAACGATGTCATCGCTGTAAAGTTTCCCCCTCAATGCCCCATGACCCTCATATTCCATTGCCTTCTCGTCTCTTCTTACTCGTCTTTTTTCCGTTTTTCCCTTTATCAATTACGTTGGCATTTCCTTCTTTTAATGATTTCGGTGCAGCCTCGATTTCTTCTTTTCTTTGCGCTTTTCTTTTGCTGACAAGTGCACATTTTTCTTGGCCCCCTGTTTTATGCCATAAGATGGCATAGCAAAGTTTGCTTTTTACACAAAAAAAAAAAAAATCAAGACGGGGGAAAATATACGGAAAACTTTCCTTACATCGGGCAGGAAGAAAAATATTTTTTCGAGTATCGTTCGAAGTTTGAAGAGTGCAGCAGTTTCTTCTTCTTCGCATTTTTTTCTGCTGCTGTTAGCTTTTCAAATTAGTCAACCGTTAACATTGAGAAAACATAAAAGTCTTTTGCTATTCATAAATTAAGCTAAAAGTTGTAGACGTCCTTCCCCGTCTACCCAGTAGGCATTGTAAGGAAAGTATATTAAGACCACGTAAATTAAACAAAAACCATCTTCCAAAATCAAGTTCAGTTTTGCAATGCGACATGTACGCCTATGAAATCAAGTTTCTCTGTTGACTAATTAAAATTAATCGAAATTTTATTTTCTTGTAGTTACTAAAAGTATTAAAAGTAATTTACATTAAATCAAAGTCAAGGCAAATTATAGAAAAAAGTGTTGCTGGTTTTCTTGTAGCAACTTATTGAACTTTCTCTTTGTGTGAGAAAAGTTTTCTACTTGATTTTTTTTTTTGTAATTTTAAAATGTTGTTTTGGTTTCAGTTAGTCCGTATCCATATTCTGTTTGTTTTTTGTCATATTTACAGTTTTGTGCTTTCTACAATTTGCATTCAGACTAGTCAGACTGTTTTAGCTATTCAAAAAGGAGAGAAAAAAAACGAGAGGGTTGGTAGAAAAAAAAATACATACTTACTTTGATGTCCTTTCGCACTCTGCAAATACCTCACAGATATTTCTTTTGCCCTTTCATTTTAGTTTATATTTTTTTCTACCTTCTCTCTGAGGTAGTTTGTTTTTTCCTCTTTTTCTTCGTTCACCTGGCTTATCTCATTGCGATGATCAGATAAATGGCAAGAGGCAGAAGCCCTTAAATCTTACCTCAAATATGAGAAAAGTATTTAGGGAATATGCCACACAGACAGATGAAGTGAAAGAGTGAACGAAGGCGAGGACAAGAGAGAAAGAGGGAGAGAGAGAGAGAGAGAGAGAGAGAGAGAGCTGGCTGTAGGGATTTAGCAGAGGACTAGTTGTTGGTTGGTTGAATATAAATAAACAGACACAAAGGCGCAAATGGCAGGCAACTTGTTGCAAATGCTTATCAATTAATAAAAATCATTGCCTACTTTTTTTGCGTTCACCCTGTGGCCTTCCTCTAGGGGATTTTATTTTTCGCTCTGGCTTTGGCTTTGCTTTTACGCTTTTTGGAACTTATTATTTATGGCCACCAGCAGAGGCTCCTAATTCCTATCATTTATACCAATTTGTGAAAGAAAATAGTTGCCATATGTTTGCAGTAAGCCAACGGGTGATAATGAGAGAATCTGATTTGAACTGCAAGAGAGAAAGAGAATGTGATTTATGCAAGATATACTTTAAATTTAGGGAATATTGCTTTAAATTTCATAGACTTTCTACCTTGCGTAAGCAGTAGTAAAAGCGATAAATAAATAAACTAAAGCCAGTAGGTAAGAGCACTTAAGCACTGTCGGCTTTCCAAATTCACTTGAAGCCATAAAAGGAAATAGAATAAATTAATATGCCAGGCAAAGAGGCGACTGGAGCCACAGCTGTTGCCTCTATATACATTGTACAAGGATTGTGCCCAAAGTCCAGTCTCAGTAATTAATAAAGTTATTAGAGGCGACGCTTTTGCTCTCGACTGGGACTAAAAACCAGTTTACATGTGGAGACCATTATGTTGTAATTATGGTTCAACTCCAACTGCAAGAGAAGGTGCGACATGTTGTGGTTCAATGCGAGAAAGGGGGAGATCCAGAGAGTTTATTGCTGTTGGTTTTTATTGGTGGCGGTCAAAACCATGGAGACGCCTATACAGTTAGTGATTGCAATTTGTATAGTTTGCAGGAAAAATTTTCCCGAGCCGGAAAATCTTTTGTAAAATGCACTAAAACCGTGTCGAATCTACGAGAAAGTGAAAAACTAAAATGTTATCATTGCATACTTTTCAGCATCATCATTTCTTACCTGTTATGGCGTCTGCCAGAGATTTTTGAAAGCATTTTTAGGACTATTATAAATTTTGAGATATATGTAGAAAACTTGTACTATTATTATCATACTATACATGGCAGCATTTTTACCTAAGCTATAAAAAACATTTTTAACTGCTTTTGAAGCGAATTTTAATAAAATTGAGGGATTCATTATGGCAAATTATGTGTATTCTGCAAAGTACAGAATAATTTATTAAGATATTATGTTAAAAACATTAAGACTAAAGATTATCTTACTAAGCAAAAAGCTGGAATGGTCTCAGATCTAAATATGACTACCTTTACCACATACATATACACATCTGGCAGGGGCTGTGTGTATGTTTACAGGCAGATGAACACACAACTCTCAAGTGTTGGCAATAAAGTAGACAATATTCGAATGTTTTTGTTTGCCAATGATAAATCAAAAAGCCCACGCATAGATGCAAGCATATGCGTGTGTGTGTGTATGCTTATGAGAGTGTGTGTTTGCAGTGTATCTGTGTTGTGTGTCTGTTTTGCTGGGTTGACAAGCTAATACAGCTTATTGAAAAATGATTGCATACTTTTTGGCTGGATCTGCCATTGTTTGAAGTGTAGGAGTGAAAGAGAAAGGGACAGAGTGCTGCTATCTCATCTAATGATTTATGCTCTTACATTTCATTTATTGCACATAATTCGTGTGGTAAGCCACCAAGCCCCTCCCCCGCATTACAGACCCCTCTCCACCCGCGGACACTTTGCCACTGAACAGGCCATGCTGCAGACCATTTATCTTAACATTTGCTAAATAATCCAATGCCATTTTTTAGTGTCGCTTAAATAATATTTATTTACAGGCAGCAGGAATAAAACTTAGCACGTAGTTCCACCTGCTAATGGTGGGCATAGTAAAAGAGAAGAGGAGAAGGAGGACGCGAAGAAGTTGGCAAAGGCGACGGCGACTTGTCGTTAACATATTGTGGCATATTTATTTCTTTCCTGCCCGTTGCACGTCAATTTCGCAAGCCACCCAAAAAAAGAAAACCAACAACAACAACCAGAAGAAGGAAAGAATGAAAGAAGATGACGAAGGGACGATGAAAAGGGAAAAAGGGCAGTCGAAGCGAACGAATTCCTTTCGTACGTGCCTGACATTTCATTGTTTTCATTGCGGAACAAACGGAAGGTGGGAGTGGGCGATCCGTTGATGAGAGGGGTGAGCAGGTGAAGAAAGGGCTTGAGGAAGAATGGATTGAAAACGCACCATCAATGCCAGCAGCAACCTTCAAATGTCGCCTCTAAACTGAGACGATGTCGATACAATTTTACTCATATACTCTAACAAAAAGAAGGTATAAAAGAGAGTAAGAGAAACTAAAAGAGAGTGAGAGAAAATGAGGGAAATTTAATTTAAAGGAATATAATGTAGTCCGTTACTACTACGTTTTTTTTCCATTTGCTTAGGAATTTCAAGTAAACTTACACAAAAGCTACTTTCTACGAATTTTAGCATAGCATACTTCTCAGCGCCAGTCTGCATTATCCATAAATAGAATCATTGATAACATTTCAAATGAATTTAAATGCTCTACATGGATTCCTTCACGGAAAATTTTGCATAATCATAGCATACTTTTCCTCGTTATCTGACACTGACTAAAAATAGTATCTTGGATTGCATTTCAACGAATTTCAATGCTCTCAAAGAGTACTTCAGCAGAAATTTTACATCATTATAGTCAACTTTTCAAGGTTGGCGCTTATAACGTATTAGCGGTAGCATTTCAAATGAATTAAAAAGCTCTCAAAGGATACTTCGGCAAGTAATTCTATTTGCCATAGCATACTTTACAGCGTAACATAATATTTGCTCATAAATAATGTCTCGGATAGCATTTCAAACAAATTATATGGTCTCTTGAAAAATTCTTTAGCAAAAATTGCTGTCTACTACAATGTTAGAGTATCTAGCATATCATTAAGACTCTTTACCCAGACTCTTTACCTTTCTGTTGCTATTTCTCACAGTTGTTGTTAATATTTATTTGTGTGTGTGTGTGTGTCAGCGTGCGTGTATGTGTATTTTTCGTCGCTATCGCTATGTGGCATGTCAATTTATTTGTCAAAAGAGAAAAATAAGGCTGGTAAAAGTGTAAGCAAAAGTAAAAGGAGACGGAGAGAGAGAAAATAGCAATAGATGGAAACATAAAAGCATCAAAGATACGAAGAAGAGCTACATTTGAAGGTGGAAAAAACAATGACAGCCTTAACTTAAGGTGCTTCTCCCCCTCTACCCCACACCCAACCCACTAAACACATATGTATGTGTGTGTGTGTGTTAGTGTATATGTGCTTAGCTATGTGGGCGTATGTCTATGTCTATGTGTGTATCTGCAATGGCAGCTTTAAGCACTCGGGGGCGATGCCTGCAAGCACAAGTAATCGATATTTATAGTTATGGAAATCGCAACAAGGTCTGGAAAAATGGCAAAACCTTTTGCCACACACAACCACATCGATGTGTTGTGTGTGTGTGTGTGGGTATCACGTTTTTGGGCAGAGAGATAAGAGAATGCTTAATATCAACGTACTATACGTTGTCATGTTGCCACCCAACCACATATTTGGGTCTAGATGAAGAGCTATGAATGTTCTTCCTGCTACTTTAAAGGCTTCTCGGGAGTTGAAAAAGATTTTTTGTTGGGGATTTTTTCTTAAAAAATTTGATTCTTTTAATAGTTAATTAGGTATAATGAGGTAGTATTTCATTTATATTCTTAGGTGGACATCTTTAATATTCATTTTTGTAGAAAATTAAATTGACATAATCAAAAGCTTAGCTGATTTGGTATATTTCGAGTAAATTTTTTTAAATTTAAATTTTGTCACAATTTTTTGACTTTAAAACCCAGTTCAAATAAAACAATTGAGATTATTATGAAGTCTCCTTTAGAAATTCGTTATCTAAATAAGAATTCTAATAAGTACATGAGAAATTTTCTTGTAGTCCTTGATTATAGCAGTAATAAATGAGTTTTGACAGTTCTAAATATAAGTACTTGAGTTTCGACTAAATATAAGCAGAAGTAAATATACAATGTTGATATATATAGAGTCCTTTCTTTGTTGATTAAACTGTTCTGATAAGTATGAAAGCAAGCAAATTGGAAATATTGAAAAGGTCAGGGTTGCCCTTGGGGAAAATTATTTGGAAATACGATATGGAAAGGTGTCAAAAGCTCTTTTGCCCAGAAATGTATGCTATGGAAATCTATTCAATGTCAGTTGTTGCGGCTTTCGGCTTAAAGGCCTCATTTAATTTTGGCTTTAAACTAAGCTCTGTCATCCGCTTAATGTGCTTAACTTGTTTGTCCCCCAATTCACCTTCCCCTTCGCCCTCGTCGTGCTTAACTAATGCCTGCGTTCGTATTATTGACAGTTTATTAAATTGATTTCATTTAGAGTTTAACAAACATGTCATGTTGCATAGTCATCATCGTCTCACGAACAACTTTTGAGTTAGTAGCAGCACCAGCATTTTACCACCCCCTCCCCAACCCCAGCGTTGCCCCCTACCGGTTGAAGTTGACATTTTATTGCGTGTCTTCAACTCTCTCCCTCTCAAACCCCTTTGTAGGAATATAGAAGAGAAAGAGCGTCCCAACTTAAGTGCTCATAAAATATTTGTAAATGTTTGAGTGGCAAGAAAGTAAGAATGGAATAAAAAATACACACACACACACAACACAACAGGATCCAAACTTACTGAGCAGATTTCTAAGCCAGACAATCCTCTTTTTATTTTGCTTTATACTTTCAGTAGAGGCCTGTCAAGTTATTTCTTTTAGGATTCTAATGCCCGTCAATTAGGCTCCTTTAAATTGTTAACAATAACCGGTGAATAGGCAGAAAAAAAGGATATATAAAGAGAGAGAAATAGAGCTTAAATAGCAGGGAAGAGGGCGTGACGTGTAGCACCTTTGCACCTGCAACGTTAAGTTCGGTCGGTCTATGAAAATAAAAACAGTTGAAACTTTTAACTATCTTTTAAAAACTTTTAAGCCAATGAAACATAGCATGGAGGAAAAAATCAAAGGCATATGGAAAAATTCAACTAAACACCAACTAAAATGAGGTGTAAAGTTGAAGACTGACCTCATTCTTAGACTCAATAATATTTCGAGGTCATTATTGCAGTATATAAACTAAACCCCTACATATCAACTGTCTTCTTGTTGAAAGAAGTAGAAACTGGAAGCTTAGGGAATAATAAATGGGAAAATAAAGGCCGGAAGAAATCGGATCTAAAAATCTATTTGAAAATTATACACAAAAACTGAGCAATGAACATGACTTTAACTTTAAAGTAAAATAATATTTTCTTCAGTGACGTTTTTAAAATTTATCAAGAGTTGAGTAAATGTTTTTAACCGATGTTTGAAAACGTTCAGAAATATACCATTTGAAACCGCTTCAGACGATTATAGACTTAAGTAAATAAACTAGATAGAAAGATACTCCAAACTCCTTTAAAAGGCATGAGAATTATAGCTCATTTTCCTACAATCGCAAACCAAAACCTTGGTTAATCACTCGCAGAATTTCTTTTTGGCAGCCTTTGTTACCTATCTTTTACTCTTGAAAAATTTTCATTACACTTTTTTGACAACTCTCATCACAAATGAAAACAAAAAAAAAGTTTGCGAATTAGCTCTGGCTGATGGCGATGCCGAAGCGAAATGACTGTCGTCTCATCATTAATTACCCTATACTTTTAGGCCAACTTTCGGATCATGTGTATAAAAAGCGACAATGACTTTTTCAGAATTTTTGTGCCTTTTCATGCATTCTCTGTTGATTTGAGGTTTTTATTCACACATACTTACACACACACACACACACACACTCATGCCACAGTCAGTCAGTCGCTCTGTACGCTACGCTCGCCCCAGCCCCCTTCTTTCCAATTTTCCGGCATTCTTCTACGTGCATTTTTCATTTCCGCTTCGGCGTTGCGGCATTTCCGTTCATTTTTCACATATTTTACGGCAACGAGACGGCGACGACGACAACGACGATGACGATGAGCATGATGATGTGTGTATAAGTTAGTGTGTGTGCGTGTGTGTGTGTGTGTGTCGCGAAAAATGAAAACTCTCTTGCTTTTCTTCTCTTGGCTTGGCAATTCATTTTTCATGTCGTCGTTGTCCTTGTCGCTTTTGGCTTTGCCTTAAAGCCTTTTTGGGTAATCCTTTTAGAAATTACATTTTCAGTTATTCTTTCTTGCCAAAATTTTGTCAATATTTTTTTTTTCCTTTCGTTTGAGGGAAACAATGAAAGATAATGCCTGATGTAGTGGCACATTTTGTATTGGGCTTCTTGTTTTTTTTCTTTTTGTTTATGTAGCTATTTTTTTTTTTTTTTTTTTTTTTTTTTTTGTTGTTTTATGTGCATTTTGGACTTCTTTTTTTCTGGATTTTTTGTTCCAGAGTCGTAAAGCACTCAGTGGCCAACTGTAAAATACATACCACAAATATTTACCACTAACCAACTAACAACTCCAATGGGTTTTCGTTTCGGTTAGACTTGGCTAAAAATCTCTTTCTCACCATCTCACGTTCGTTTAGTTTTGCAGGTTTATGTGTGCTTTACTTTACTCTTTCGCCTTTTGATATATGGCCGCCAGGTTTCTGCCGTTTTTCAGTCTCTCTGTCTCTATGTTTCCACTACCTTTACGGCAAATTGCCATTTTTCGGTGGAGTGTGGAAGAGAAGAGGTGTGTGGTGTGGTGTGACGTGTGTGTGTGTGTGAATGTGTGTGTAAAACCGAAAGTGCTGCCATTTATTTTATTGCCACCTTGGCTCTGGTTTTCACAGCTGCTGCAGCAGTTGCTTTTCTCTCTCTGTTCCATCACTTCGACAGTCTCAGCCTGAGTCTCAGGCAATGAGTAAAAACTTTGAAAGCTGCCATAAAATAAACTGAGAGGCAAAAAGAAAACCAAAAACGGACAGCTAAAGGACGTAAGCAAGGAAAAGTGACCCAAATGTTGTATTTTTACTGTATTTGGATTTGTAAGGTTTTCGTTTTTTTTTTATTTTATGATGGGATTTTAACAAAATTTGCTTGTCCTTCATTTTCGTATATTTCCAGAGACATACATATATATATATAAAGATATATACCAGCAGCTCTCGATCGATTTGTCAAAGCGAATTGTTTTTTTTAGTTTAGTTTCATTTTGTCAATAAACAACAAAATACAAAAAAAAAAAAAAATAACAAAAAAACATTTAACTTTTCAGTCATGAAAAATTTGTAAGTTTTCTTTTAACTTGGTCTTCTTAATTACTAATCGCATTCTTTAAGTGTTGAGGAATGGTTAAAGTGTCATGGCACCAAAGATCCAGGACGTGTTGCAGATGGCCATTCGGCTCTCTTGAAGCCCATAACCTACGAGTTGCGGATACTTGAGGTAATCACGTTATCGTTACGAAAAGAGCAAATGGAGGACTTAATTCGTGGCGAAAAAGCGGCCTACGAGGAAGAATTAAAGACCATGGGAAAATCGTTTGTTAAAAATGAAGTCTGTGATCGTGATTTCTGCAATCATAGGGGCCTTCAGATGGATAACCAGATACTATGAGCAAAGAAATAATGTGAAATGATTAAAAAAGTGAACGGTTAACAAAAATTTTATTTGAGTTGTGGCAATTATCAACACTGACATTTTGTTTGGCATAAATTAGCACTTATTAACTAATCTTTTGGGAAATTTTGACCGAAACTGATGAGGAAAAGCTATAATGTCAGGTTTATTTCGAATATCTATAGTCAAGACCCATGTGATTCATGGAATTTTTCAACACTGATTAACCAAACAACTGAAGTACATAATAAAACTGCACTTAAGGAATCACCTTGTGCTTAACCAGCACTGATTTACATTGTAGCATTTATCAACACTTTTATTCACTAATGCTAGATGATAAACAACGTTTTTCAACACCGTTGCTTACTGCTAGGTTGCCAACACTTAAATGTTATTCGCATTTATGAATCATTTTTCTTCCTTTGTGTGGCATTCATTAAAGAAGCAAAGGGCCTTGCCTTTGCCTTAATTACAAACTAATTAATAAGCAATGAGTCAGCAGAATTGCCATTACTTTCAATACATAATGAATTGCATAACTTATGGCTTGCATAATTTTGACTCGCTTGAATTTCCTGTTGGTTTTTTTATTCGTCTTTTTTTTTGTTGACCAAAATTTGCAGATTCAACAAAAGAAAAAGCCGTTGAAAGTTATAAACCAGCAAATTGGCATCGGTAAGCAAAATTCACTACAAAATCAGATCAGATTGTGGTTTAACACTCACAATCAGTTGTCAGCTGGAGTCCTTGGAATCCTTGAATTCTAAGCCGGACGTGTTGGCTCTCATTCGATTTGCAATGCTTTGCGGTCAACAAGGCGAAGCATTAGTGGGAGGCATCGAAGGAGAAGCAGGACGGCAAATGACGACCCTTTTCATGCATCGTGTGAAATATGCGAAGCACTTGATGTGACCATAACATCGCCTGCTGCTTGCCGGTTATCCAACACTGCAGTGTGGAAGCATTGTTGTGTTTGTTGGTAAAATTGTCGTAAATTAGTTTTAACACCTGACTGAGTGGCTTTCGAATGTCAGTTCGTATGTTTGTGTGTAGGAGTTTTCATTTTCCTTTTCGTTTTCATTTCCTCAACAAGTTTCTGGCCACTTTCCTACTTTAGCTGTCAGCTTTTTTGTTCGATAGCCTAAAGGACGACCGGATGGGCAGAGAGTAAATGTAGAGGAGAAGCTGTAGGAGAAGAGGGGGGATGGGTCCACAAAAACCCTTTTCTCGCATTGTATTTTCTGACTTTGTCATCTGTTTTGTGGTGTGTGAAATTAATGTAATCGCCTTTTAAGCATAAACTATGTAAGAACATCGATTTCCAATTACATTGAACGAGTTGGATTTGAGTTTTTGCTCAAAATAAACTCGAAATGCCAAAGTATTAAGGTTAGTTAAGGTTACAAACTAAAACCTAACCCAATCTGATAAAATGCGGCACAAAAGAATACAAATAAAAATAAAAGGAAATGGCTCCACAATAATACAATTTGAAAGTGGCTTGTAATTTAGTTAACCAAAACATTTGGCTTATTTGACTTTAAGTAAGGCATCAGCAACAACTTTTTAGTTAAACTTGTTTTAAAATAAGTGTTGGAAAGGAACATATGACACTTGCAACGATAAATAAGCAATTGTTAACAAAATTTAAATCCCGCAATTAGTCTCAGTGTTGTAAAATACTAATTAATAAAAAAAGATATAATAATATTCATATTATTTGCTTTTTCAAGAAACTAGACAGTTCTCTATTTGAAGAATCTTTTTGGCCAGAAATATTAACTGATCTGAAATAATTTGACACAAATGTAACGTTAAGAATGGCAAAATTACTTTACTAAGAATAAGCATATGTATGTATTTGTGTATATACACGACTCGTTTGGCGTCATTATATTCTACCCATTTGGAGTCACTTTACTCAACTTAAGTGTCCCAGACATCGTTAATTAATGTGTTTGCTTAACTCTTACTCAAAACTAACGTCTAATCACTTAGACATTGAAGAAACTCTAGCCTAGATAAAAAAGAGAAGGAAAACTGAAAAAAAGAAAGAGACGAGAGAAAAAACGAGAAAAGTGCCTCTTAAATTACAACCCATAATTTTCGCTTATTAGTTGAACGAGTTAGTTGCTCTTCCCCTCCATCAAGCTTGATGGGGGAGCAGCAACTGGGGGAATCATATGCATTTAACATGCAATTGCGTGTCGGGGTACTGAAATGAAAACATTATTCATAAGCAGACGTCGACATGAGAGCCATGAGAGGATCTAAAACAACCAATGGTAATAGAGAGAAAGAGTCCTTATGTGGATGTGTGTGTTTTTTTAGGTTTTTGTTTACTATTACATAGTGCTGAGGGTAATTGTGAACTGTACGTGAGGAGTTCGACATCTTTTGAATGTAATCAAGCAGTGTGTTACTAATGAACTGCTTTTTACTTCTTCTCTTTTTTGGTCAAATTTATTGAGCCATAAAGGTGTCAAAATGTCTACTTGCTTGTTTTGCCCTTTCTCTTTAGATTTAATGCCATATTCGTTCATTGTGAATAATTAAGAAGATGTTTGCGTGTCCTGTATATGTGTATGTGTATGTGTGTGAACTGTGATTGTGTGTGTGTGTGTGTGTGTACATGCCATCATCACCATAAAAAATCTCATTAGGCGAAATGTATACCATAATGACTTTGCATTTGCCTTTGCTTGCTTTCTTTCGTTTTGTTGAGACTCTCCACTTTTCCTACTCTGTTTTTTGCAATCATTCGGCATTTTTGCCTTAATAAATTAATAAGGAAAGATTGCATTTTTGCACAATAAAAAGAAATTTATATAGTTTTTTCCCCCACAGTAACAAACATTTTTTATCTTGGCCATAATTTTAAATATGGTTGGCAAATAATGAAATTCTGCGTTAGAGCTGTTTTTTGTTATACCTTCATCAGAATATTTTCTCTTTGAGGGAACTCTTTTTCATTTTTTTTGAACCAAAATAGACAAACTTTTGAGACATATGAAAATAACCCTTTAAACACCTTGAATTGCTTTAACCAGCAGGTTTTAGCGATCTTCTTATCATTTCATGATTGCAATTTAGCAGAATTCAGCTGTCAGTTCAGGTGACAAGAACTTGACCTCCTCTTGACAACTTTGAATCCCGTGTGCTACGTGCTTAGATGAAATTCATTTTAAACTTTTAGAAGATAGATCAACACTTAAAAAAGCAAACAAAAATTAACTTAATCTGCATTAAGAGAAAATCAAACATTTTTTTAAATTTAATTTAACTATACCAAGAGACTACTTTTTAACTTTTTATTTTTTGATTTTAAGTGGTACTTTAAAATGAAAGTACTACGTGTCGTGTGAGTAATTCGACCTTTGAATACGACAAGTATCCCATTGGCTGTTACAAAATTATTCGGAGTGAAGGCTAACCACTAAGGGGAACTACTAAAGCCATAAAATATCTAAGCATTTAATTCTTTTATAATGATTAAATCCCACAATTGCCATTAGGAATATTGGTTATATTTCATTTGAAATTTATTTAAAAAATGCCACATCAAATATTTCTATGGCCACTAAACACAAAGATTGCTCTCTATTGCTTAGTCAATTTCTTTTTGGGCTTTTCACTAATCAAAAAGCATTTGTCCTGAGGCACAATGTATACATTTTGTTTAACTAAGTCCATGTTTTAAATGACACACACACACACAGTAAGCAATCGCTCTTAATCAAATGTTAACACACTTCATTTAACTAAAAAAAAAATCTCCTTCCAAATTTAACCACATACAAATGCTATGTATGTATAATAAATATCAAAACATACATATACGTTTTTTTCCGCCCGTGAATATATGTATGCATTTCTCTTTGCCGCCCACAACTATGCAACAGTTTCTATTTTTTTTATTTTGTTGGGGTTTTTGCATTCAAAAATTCTCTCAACCATTTTGACGCTTCCGTTTCCGTAGTCATTTCCTCGCTCTCTATGTGTGTGCGTGCGTGTGTGCCCACAATTTTTTCATTTGATTTGGTATTTTGTTATTTGGCAATTTGATTTGTTGCAACAATAAGAAGAGCAAAACAAAAAAAACTATTCCAAATTCAAACAAAATGTTCAACATTTTTGTGACACTTGCACAAGCGAAAAATTTGTATGATGTCAAATTTTTTGCCTGGTATTTGACGGAATGACAAATGGCCAGAATAGTGTTTGGAATCTGAACAATTTTTTACCTAAAAATTAAACTAAAAATTTAAGTTATTATATGACAAAAAACGACAAAAATTGCACCTTTAACTTGGCCTTTTGTCTGCCAACAAGGGAGTGAGTGAGTGTGTGGAGGGGAAAGGACTCAGGCACTTGAGACTTGGCCACAGCTTTCGCTGTTTAATATGCACTCGAGTGCACGTCAAAGTTTCAGTTTCAGTTCAGTTCAGCTTCAGTTGGATACCTCCGTCCGCTATTCGCTACTTATGCCTGCCAGCTGCGGGCTAAGAAAAGAAACGAAAAAAATAAGTGTTGAGCAAACATTTGATGTTCATAGAATTTTGCAACTGCATCGTCATCATCATCCTCATCATCTTCGTGTCTGTGTATGTGGAGCCTACTCGTATCGGGGGCATGTTTGTCAAACTATGAACTAAACTATGGTGAACTAAAGATGTTTAACACACTTTACGCAAACAATTTGTGAGGTGGCGGCACAGTGAGGTCATGTGTACCAAGGATTCAAAGTAAATGGAAAGAGGGAGAGTGCACTTTCGTTGTTTTCTTGATTCTTATATCAAGATTGCTTTAATTTCAAAATTTATAGACAAACCAAATCCAAGGTGTGTCTTTACAGTTTAATATTATATAGACAGAATCAATCACCAATGAAAGTAACAATATTACAGAAGTTTGTAATTATAAAGTCATAAAGTTTACCTTAACAACAGTCAAGTAAATATATGATTATAAGATTATGGGTAAAAGAACTTCAGAATCGAAAATATGATTTTTAGGTGATTATTGAAACAACTTCGAATGGCAGTGGAATAAACAGCCATTACTAAAATATTTATTAAGAACAAAACACTATAATAAACCAATTAGTTTAACTATTGTGATTTTTAATAACCTTCTTTCATTATAATTATTAATGTATTGGCCCAGGCAGTCTCCTGATCTGAATCTCTTAAAAAACTTGCGGAGTAATCCAAACGAGCAGGAACCAACGGAAAAATGTGACAAAAACCAATACGTCAAAGAAACTTGAAAGGAGATTTTAATGAAGACCCGCCAAGCGTTGATTAAGAATGGAAAAGATAATGGTAAAATAAAGGTATATGCAGCGGATATTGGTATTCTAATGATGAAATAGTTTAAGGAGGTTGTCCTACTGCATTAAGATTTTAATCAGAGGGACAATTAAACAATTAATATTTTAGGTACTATGGAAAAAAAGTGTTTAAATAGCAAACAAATAACAAATTTGATACCTTGGAGGTAAATGAATCCTAAAAGTTTGAATGATAGTGGGAGGGGATGAAAACCATATTATTTTCTAGCATTCTTTAGGGCGTAAACCTTAACTAACCAACTTATTAGAAAATCGTTATTTTACCCATTGTAGATTTGATTTCAATGCAATCCAATTAAGCATATAGGTTGCGCGCTATCACAATTCCCTAATCACGTCATTAGTGTCTAGTTTGCCGTCACTTTTTTATGAAATTGGATGTCAGTAAGCAATAATGCCCGATCTAGTTACGTCGATGCTTCGGATGAGCTATCTCTATGCCCGTCTGATAGGTGTAATGAATTTTGAAATCAATTTAAAGACAGCCCGTCCTCGAATCACTACCGCAACCACCATCTATGCTGCAGTAGTTAATGTGTTATTCTTCAGCGTTGTGCCAATAAAGATATTGACAAATTCAACAGTGCATGCAATTTGGACACGTTCCAATCTCTTGCATGAATATGTCTTTGTAATGGTGGCCGCAATACGTCTCATTGGAGTTGTTTTAACTATTATCAGTCGCTGGTATAAACGTCAACAAATCATGCAATTCGTTAAGGCGTTGCGGCATTTATATATACAAAGACCTCAGGTGAAACGATTATATCGTCGCGGAGTGATAAGTAAAACTATCTGCGGAGTAGTTTCCGAATGCCTCCAATTGGCAGTCGGATTGGATGCCTTGAAGAGTAATCTAACGTTTGAAGTGGCCTTAAGTGTTACTTTGCTTTACATAGTGACGGCTCTGCTGAATCTGATAATAACACAATATTATTTTGCCATGCTTAACATTCATGGACATTTTATTTTATTAAATTACGATTTAGAGGGCATCATAGCGGAAGCCAAGTCTCTAAGTTTAATCAAAAGGCCCCCAAAAAATCGCGGAATGGGTGTATTTGTGACAAAATGTTGTGATCTGGCCGATCGTGTAGACAAAATAGCTCAGGCAGAATCCGAATTGCATAGCATCTTTACTCTGATGTCAAAAATCTTTGGCATTCAGGGCTTATGCATAGCCTCTACCTATTATTTAACCACTGCGTCGACTATGTACTTTACCTTTAGTACTTTTAAATACGGCATTGAAGGCATGGGTTTTTCCATTTGGGGTCTTGTGATGATATGCGTTTCGACAGTTTTTCACTATGCGGATGGTTGGCTAACTACATATATATTGTTCTATGTAATGGATGCCCATGCTAAGATGTCTTCAATTCTAGAAGAACGAACCGTATTGAGTCCTTGTCTTGACGAACGCTTCGACACGGCGGTGAGTATTATCTAAACGCTATGTGAATGTGAATAATTCAGTTTGATTCTTACAGTTGGAAAGTTTGCAATTTCAATTGGCTAAAAATAAACTAAGAATACGCGTTCTCAACTTGTTTGATATAGGACGTGATGGTATGATGTCAATGGGTAACTCACTCATCATAAACACTCTACTTCTTATACAATATGATATAGCTAACTATCCGAGCTAGATTAGCATTAGAAAATATTATAACAACAATAAAAATCTTGGGGTTTTTATTCAATTAAACAAAAATTTGTCAGTAAAAGTTTAATAAATTTAATTGTACATGTACATTTTTATAATTAATCCATTTTCCAGCAATGTTTGATTTTTCCAACTGCGAATTCAAACATCTTTCAAAAAGACTTAAAGATTAGTTTTTTCTATGTAAAATAGTTCAGTAAGTTAGTTTTATTAGCTTTAGTGAAGCCAGTGTTGGGAAACTGAAACATTATTTTAATTTTGTTTGCTTTTCTTTCAACAAAATATACATTGCATTCTAAGTTGTGGTATCCCTTCTAATATAGATAAATAATAATACAATTTGCAAATATTGTAATCAGATCATTATAATCCTCATTGAAGTTAAATTTTCAGACATTTGATCAATGTTTACATGCCAAGCATATTCATGTTCGATGTCTATAAGGAAATCTATATACATACATGCATTTATATGTATGTAGATATATTTGGAAGAAAACCTAAAACTCTTTTGCAGCATGTCAGCAGGCACTTCACTTCAGTCTTCTGGGTCTTCTCCTTGTCGTTCTCTTGTTAGTTTTGGCTTCAGAAAATGTTACCCAAGTAGACGATGCAGAAGGCAATGCATTATGCTAAAATGTCATTGCTTGCTTATTGGCATTACGTCTCTTTTCGCTCTCCCCTCAAATGCCCCTCCTCCACTGTATTTCATTTCCCTTCTCTTGACAAAGTTGGCAATGCATATTGTGGCTTGTCGGGTGCAGGATTAAACTGCGACTTATGCTAAGCAGCCAAAGAGAGAGAAAGATAGAAAGCGAGAGCAGTGGCAAGTTGTCGTTGCAGTTGCAAGTAAGGGAAGGAAATTGAATGGAAGCTCGTTTATTTTGCCGTTCTTGCGGCTAAGTATTGATGCTGCCATCGTCGGATGCCTGTCGCTGGATTTGTCAGTGTCAAGTTTTCTTAGTTCTCAGAGATGGAATGGGAACGGGGATTGAAGAATGTTATAAATGCCTGGGCAATCGTCAATACAAAAGGCATCCCGTTTATTCACCTACTCAATATCATTCCGGCCATTGAGACTGACTGTATGAAATGGCCATTATCGGTTGCTTTGGGCGCAATTACACATGCCATTGATACAGTGTGCTGGAAGAATGGTAAAAACGGCTCACAACTCTCAGTTCGACTCTGTGTTCCGCAAGTTCTTTCAGTCATTATTGTGTTTATTTTATGAGGGTCGTGTTTTTAACAGCTTTACCTCGTCCTATATACATATACATAACCACCCACATCACCTTACACACATGCACAAAACACACCTCCATCCACACTCACTCTCAATCTCATACACCCACATGAACAGACAGACATCCGGAGGCAGCAGCAGCAACAAAGAAATTCACCAGGACAACGTCCTTGTACAAGGTTTCTTCTTCTATTGATTTCTCCCTTTTAATACATATATATATGTACATATACAAATACCTACATGTGTGTGGGTAGCTACTCCTTTAACATGCATACAGGTTCTGTTTGTTGTCATTTTATAAAACTGTTTTTGGTGTATTTAGCTTTTGAATAAGATGTTTCTTTTTTAAATTATTGAGATAAAAATGAACTGGATTTACAATTTATTTATATATTATTTTTGCATATATAATGTAGTTGAATAGAATTCGAAATATTTAAAAGTTTTTTGAAATCGACAAATACAACTGCATTAGGGTCTTTTATGCAGTATTTTCACCTACATATGTACATATTCGCCAATGTAAATACAAATCGGTAAAGCTATTCAATAAATTTTAGTGAGACATTTTAAATATGTTAAAGTGGGAAATATGTCATAAACTTTGATCTATAAAATAACATCAAATAGATCGATCTTTTAACAGATTACCAAGAGTAACATAATACCCCTTCATTAACCATACCTACCGACATTGATGGTATAACATCGATATCGATGGGATCGAGTTTTTGCGATGTATGGAACGTTTAAGTTTATCGACTTAATGTATCGAATCTTATCTGCTTATAGACCTTTAAGTTCTTACTATCTAGATATAGTAAGAAAGTAACCAAAAACGTTGTCAAAAACCACATTTTTAAACATTTGACCTTTCATTTTGTATCTCAGTTGATGTCAGTTCGATTAGTCGCATATATCGATATTTTGCGATTGTAGACAAACTTTGAACATCCCCACTATGTAACTCTACATAACAAACTACTTGTGTTTGATTTGTTTTAACTATTTTACTAAAAAAATTCCAATCTGAATTTAATTCTCTAATTTAATAATTTAATGGAACCTACTATACAAAACCTTTATTAAACTCAAATTGTTAATGTGCCTAAAAATGTTCAATATCATATTGAATTAATAATAAAGAATTAATCACAACCGAATTGATCATAATCATGGCACTCGGACGTTCCACATCATAAAGATGAAGAACAGATAGTTTTAGTGGATTTCGTAGCAGCTGCAATTGAAGGTTCTCCAACTGCAAAAGAATATGAATATTAATCTCTGCTTAAATCAGTTATGTAACCCATACTAACCGCCGTTTCAAGTCGCTCATCGAGCCCCGATGCCAACAATGTCCGATCGCCCAGCAATCTCTTCATTTCGGCATCTGCATCCAAAACATAAAACATTATAAAGACACCAAAGAAACCATCAGAATAGTAAAAAAGAATATAACCGCATGTGAATACAGTGCTCCAAATTGATAGTTTTAGATTTAACATATTCGATTTTGCAGCAGTGAAGGTAAAGTATATTAACGCTATGGTCGTCAGATAATAGATGAAAGCTATGCAGAATCCTTGAACTCCAAAAATTTCAATCATAAGTTCATTTAATGTTTGCAAATCAGACTGAGTCTTTGCAATTTCATCCACACGATCGGCCAGATAACAGCAACGGGTCATTAAACCTCCTCTGCCACGATGGGAATAGCATTTCAGGCTGAGTAAGCGAGCCTCCTCCAGAATGGAATGCAATTCATAATTCAGTAGTATATAATGTGCATGTACATTGATCATGGCAAAATAATACTCGGATATTATCACATTAAGTAAAGCAGTCAAGGCAAAAAGTGCAAAAAAAGTCAACACCAATCCAGGAGTAAGATAATTGTAAATTACACTTAACCCGGTCATCATTTGTAACCATTCCGTGAGAAAGGCACAAAGAAATTTGCAAAACACACCGCGACGTAAGAGATGCCTCACATGAGGTTTCGCCACGTACAGAGACCAAAAACCATTAAATAGACGCATAACTTTTCGTCGTCGCCGCCAGCGAATTATCAGAGACAAATAAACACCACCGATACGAAAAATTGATGCCGCCAATAATAGTGACTGATGTATAAGATTCGGTCGATCCCATAAAGTGAACACCAATGAAGATCTTAGTATTAATACTGGAAATATGCAGAAGAATAGTCCATTCAATAACATAGCATATATGGTTCCTATTATGGTCACTCGTGCCCTTCCCGATTTCGGATTGATTTCGAAATTCAAAATTCCCATGAATCGAGAATAATAATAATGTAAGTGTAGTATCCATTTAACAAGGATCAGGTTAGACATGCTGCTAATGGTAAACTGAAACGGATTTTTCCGCATTGCATTGAACAGAAACTATTATTGAAATTAAAAGATTGTCAGAAGATTATCGAAAACTGATAAAAATTGTTGGGTTCCAATTGCTTGTTTTCGGGTCATTAGTCAACTTTCAGTCTAAAACAATGGGTCTAGTTGAATGGTGTATAAAGCTTAGCTACTTGTATGCCCGCCTCACGGGAGTCCTCAATTTCAAGATAGATGGAAGAACTGGTCGTCCTTATATCACAACTGGAGTAACCATTTATGCAGCTATCATCAATTTATTCACCTGTGCCATAGTTCCCCTACAAACTATTCGAGGACAATGTATGGATAGACTTGTTTCTAATTGACTTCTCTAATTGACCCTAATCCTTTCAGTTCGGGACGTGTGGAAAACTTCGAATCAATTGCATGAATATATCTTTGTGACAATGGCTCTAATACGGGTCGTAGGTGTGTTTGCCTCGCTGTGGTCCCGTTGGTATCAGCGTCGTCGATTGATGCACTTGGTCAATGGTTTTCGGCGTCTGATGAAGAAAAAACCCCATGTGAAACGTTTGTTTCGACGCGCGGTGATAAGCAAATTTATTAGTACCGTTTCGGTGGACTTATTGCAATTGGGCATAGCTTACGATTTTCTTCGAGTTTACCTCACTCCGGAAGTATTCCTAACAATTATATTTATCTACTATCTAGTAGCAGTTTTTAATGTTATCATGTCGCAATTTTACTTCTCCATGCTAAATGTTCATAGTCATTATATACTCCTCAACTATGAGTTGAAGCAAATCCTTGCCGAAACTCATCAGTTAAGAAAACAGACCCACGGGGTTGGAGGATTTGTGACAAAATGTTGTTCGCTAGCCGATCGATTGGATGAGATAGCTCAAACACAATCTGATCTACAGAAACTTTGTAAGTTAATGTCCCAGATATTTCGAATGCAAAGTTTTTGTTCTGCTGTGATATATTACCTCACATTTGTGGCTAACGTCTACTTAAGCTTTAGCGCCCATAAGTATACTTTTGCTGGCATGGGTTGGTCGAACTCGGGAATGTTCTTGATAGTGAGCGGTGTTTTGGTATACTACTTAGACACTTACCTCATTGCCTCATTGGTCTTATTTACCTTAGAAGCTCATTCTGAAATGGTAAAATTGATGGAGGAACGTACTTTATTCCCACGGAATCTGGATATACGCCTAGATGAGTCTGTGAGTAGTAATATGTGCTATTTCAAGTAAAAATTAATTTTTATTTTTTTTTTTTCTTTAGTTTGAAAAATTTCAGTTGCAATTGGTGAGAAATCCCCTCAAGTTCACTATAATGGGTCTCTTTACGGTTCAGCTTAGTAATAGCATAGCCATTGGTCAATCTATTATACTCCATTCAATTTTTCTTATACAATATGAAATGCAAAATTATTAACTTGAACAACTTTATTCAAGGCTATTTATTTGTGTTCACCTTGAGGGTTTAGTTAGTCAGCGTGATTGAAACGTTTAAATTCTCCCAATCATTGGAGGTATGTTGATTATATAATATTTTCCAAGAAAATTGAATTCGACAACCTTTTTTGTAAATAAATATTTCTCCGTTTCACTTCTCGCCTAGCTGTTCTACTACAAAGCTTAATGACCACATCCTTTACCACTTATAGATTATCTCCAAATTAATTATTCCCATGAGTGAAATATTTAACTATGATTAGGTAATGATATGCTAAATATAAATTTCTTTTATTGAATTGAACTCTTAATAAAATGAAATGATTGTCGCGAACTGATAGAATTTATTGGAGTCCAATTGATAGAATGACCATTAGTCAACTTTTAGTCTTAAACAATGAATCTAGTAGAATGGTGTATATGGATTAACTATATTTACGGCCGCCTGACAGGAGTACTCAATTTCAAGATCGATGGCAAAACAGGACGTCCTAATATCACAACTGGAGTAACCATTTATGCAGCTATTATCAATTTATTAACCTGTGCATTGGTTCCCCTAACAATGTTTCGAGGGCAATGTATGAGAAGACCTCTCATTGAAATGTTTCTAAAGAATTAATTCTACCGATTCATTACAGTTGGTTCCATGTGGATGCGGTCTAATAGACTGCATGAATATATCTTTGTAATGATGTCAACAGTAAGGGTCATAGGAGTCTTCGCCTCGCTGTGGTCACTTTGGAATCAGCGTCGTCGATTGATCCAGTTGGTGAATGGTTTTCGGCGTTTAATGGTAAAGAAACCCCAAGTAAAACGTTTATTTCGCCGCGCGGTAATCAGCAAATTTATTTGCACCTTTTTTGCGGATATCCTGCAAATGGGTGTGGCTTTTGATTTCATGCGAAATCACCTAAGTCTCGGTGCAATATTTAAACTATTTTTCATCTACTTCTTGGTATCGGTGTTCAATGTTATTATTTCGCAATTTTATTTCTTCATGCTCAATGTCCATAGTCATTATATACTCCTGAACTATGAATTGAAACAAATCCTAGCTGAAACGCATCAGTTAAGTGATAAGCGGCGAGGCGTCGGGGTCTTTGTGACAAAGTGTTGCTCGCTTGCCGATCGATTGGATGGTATAGCTCAAACAGAATCTGATCTACAGGAACTTTCTAAACTGATGTCCAAAATATTTCGAGTGCAGGGTTTATGTACATCATTAATTTACTATCTCACTTTTGTGGCTAGTATCTATTTAAGCTACAGCGCCTATAGATATGGTTTTGCTGCCATGGGTTGGTCCACTTTGGGAAAGATCTTTATTTTAAGTGGGTTAATTGCCTACTATACTGATACATACCTAGTTGGCTCTTTGATGCTATATACCATAGAAGCTCATGAAGAAATGGTGAAACTAATGGAAGAACGCACTTTATTTCCAAGAAATTTAGATGAGCGTCTAGAAGAATCTGTGAGTAGTGAAAATTACTTAAATGAACTAATCACTAATTAATAATTTATTTTCAGTTTGAGAAATTTCAACTGCAATTGGTGAGAAATCCTTTTAAGATGACTGTTATGGGTCTCTTTACGGTGAAGCGTAGTAATAGCATAGTCCTGGGACATTCTGTCATAACCCATTCCTTGTTTTTAATACAATATGAAATGCAGAATTATTAATTTGTATAATAGTTTAAAAATTGACCAGGACTTGGTAAAGAAATTGCCTTGTTTAACTGTTCTAGTTTGGGTACTCGTTTCATTAATTGACTTTATCACAAAGATCTGGTCATATATGTTTGTTTATATTCAATACATTACATGATTGTCAAGAACTGATATTAATTTCCAAATGTCAATTGCCTGTTATTGTTATTAGTCAACTTTCAGTCTAAAACAATGGGTCTAGTTGAATGGTGTATAAGGATTAGCTACTTGTAAGCCCGCCACTCTGGAGTCCACAATTTCAAGATTGATGGAAGAACTGGACGTCCTTATATCTTAACTGGAGTAGCAATTTATGTAGCTATCATCAGTACTGTAACCTGTGTCATTCTTCCCATACTATTGATTCGAGGGCAATGTCTGGATGTCTTCTTCTCAAAATCAGTTACTAGTGATTGACTTTTCTAATTTCAGTTAGTGCCATGTGGAATCGATCGAAATCGCTGCACGAATATATATTTGTACTGATGGCTGGAATACGAATCATAAGAGTCTTCGCCTCGCTCTAACCCTCTGTACTTTTGCAGATATTTTGTATATGCTTTTTATACCATACACCCATAGGGTGAAATGGTATATTAAAGTCGCCAAAATGTATGTAACAGGCAGAAGGAAGCTTTTCCGACCCCATAAAGTATATATATTCTTGATCAGCATCAACAGCCGAGTCGATCTAGCCATGTCCGTCTGTCCGTCCGTCTGTCCGTCTGTCCGTCTGTCCGTCTGTCCGTCCGTCCGTCCGTATGAACGCGTAGATCTCAGAGACTATAAGAGATAGAGCCACCAAATTTGGTATGTAGGCTCATGTAGTATGTAGAGTGATCAAGTTTATTTCAAATTTTTGCCACGCCCCTTTCCGCCCCCGCAATTCAAAAAAAACGTTTATCTCAAAAACTATTGTAGCTAGATACACCATATTTGGTATGTATATTTGCTTAGTAAATGCGCTCATTTTGCATGTATAAAGATTTTGCCACGCCCCTTTCCGCCCCCGAAATTTGAAAAACTCGAATATCTCGCGTAATTTTTTACCTTGTGCAATCAAATTTGGCACACTTAAATTTGATACTAATACCCAGCAAAATACCAAATTTGATCAAAATCGGACAAAAAATAGCTGAGTTATGCATATAAACGTTTTTGCATAAGGCCGGAGATGGCCGTTGGCGGGTGGGGGCGCTAGGGTGCTTATATGCATAAGTGCGCGAGATACTGAAATATGCTAGTAAAAAGCATGTGAACAGAATTTCTTAAAATAGGCAAATGCATTAGTTATTACAAATTTGAAATATTTGTTTTACTGGTGTATGGTATACCCAAGTCGGCGAGACGACTTACTTACTTCATTTGTAAATACCTTTAATGCATTGGTTTCACAATTTAATTTAGCCATTCTCAATGTTCATAGTCATTATATACTCTTGAACTATGAGAACAAATCCTAGCTGAAACTCAGCAATTAACCAAAGAGAAACACGATGCTGGAGTCTTTGTGATGAAATGTTGCTCACTACCCGATCATATGGATGAGATAGCTCGAACACAATCTGATCTAATGAAGCTTTCTCGGCAAATGTTTAAGATATTTCAAGTGGAAAAGTTCGGTAGTTTTTCATTATTTATCTCACTTTTGTGGCTAGTACCTACTTGAGCCCATAAGTATACTTTTGCTGTCATCATATTTAGCAGTATTATAGTTTACTATGCGAATACTTATCTAACGGCCTCAATGACTTTCTATACCCTAGAAGCTTATGCAGAAATGTTGAAACTAATGGAAGAACGTACTTTATTCCTTCGTAATCTGGATGTACGCTTAGAAGAATCTGTGAGTAGCAAAGTTGAGCTATATTCACCAATTTCATTAACATTTTTGTTTTCAGTTTGAAAATTTTCAATTGCAATTAGTGAGAAATCCCCTCGGGTTCACTTTAATGGGTCTATTTACCTTAAAGCGTGGAATGACATACTCATGGGACATTCTGGCATAACCCATTCATTAATTCTTATACTTATACTTCTTACAATAGAAAGTTATTAATTTGAGACAATATTTCTCTATTAGCAGTATACATTGATGGGTATAAAGGGAACCCAAGCAAGTGACTTTTAGTTCATTTCAATTTGCCACAATGTTTGACCTAGTTGATTTTCTATTGCGCTTTTGTTACTATTATGCCCGTCTAATGGGTGTATTGAATTTCGAGATTGACTTACGAACAGGTCGTTCGGCGATCAGCAATAAAGCTACAATTTATGCTGTTTTGGTTAATGTGTTTATTTTTTGTTTTCTACCTCTGCAATTGCTAAGAAGTAACAACATTAATGTGGCCTGGACCCAAGCAAATCGCCTGCATGTTCAGGTCTTTGTGATTATGACGAAAATCCGCTTAGTTGGTGTTCTATTCAGTTTACTTAGTCGTTGGCGTCAACGTCGTGAACTAAGGAGCCTTTTAAGGGGATTTCGTCAATTGTTTCTGACAAAGCCCAAAGTCAAATTGCTCTATAGACGCGGGGTGATTAGTAAATGCATTTTCGATACCCTTGCCGAACTATTTCAAATGTTTGTCGAGTTGGATGCCCAACGTCAACCATTTAGTCTTGAGCTGTGTTTAAATTTAAGTCTCATGTATTTTCTAACAGCATTGTTAAATAGCATTGTGTCACAATATTTCTTCGCCATGTTGCATGTCCATGGACATTATATGCTACTCAATCTGGAGCTCAGTCGGTTAGTCTCCGAAATTCATGAGGTCAACACCAGACGTCATTATGAAGGCATTTTTATGAGCAAGTGTTGTGCTTTAGCTGATCAGCTGGATGGCATAGCTGGCACTCAATCAAAACTTCAGCGTTTGGTCGAGCAAATGTCAAAGATATTTGGTCTACAGAGTTTCTGCATATCGGCCACGTATTATCTCTCCTCGGTGGCTACCATCTATTTCACGTTCTGTGCCTTTAAATATAGCGCCTCTGGATTGGGTACATCTCCGTTCGGTTTAGTCATGATTTCATGTGCCATTATTTGCTATTATATAGACAATTTGTTAGTGATATTTGCCAATCTATATACTTTGGATGCCCACGATGAGATGTTGAAACTTATGGAAGAACGTTGTCTATATCCTGCTGGCTTGGATCAACGTCTGGAAACTGCTGTGAGTAGACTATTTATTGGTTTATGTTTGGTTTTTCAACTCTTTTCTCTTACAGTTTGAGAGCTTTCAACTTCAATTGGCCTGTAATCCTCTTAAAATGACGGTCCTCGGTCTATTTGAGCTAAATAGATGCAGTGTCATCACCATGATTGCGTCTTTATTAAGTAATACAATTATTCTAATTCAGTATGATATTAAAAACTATTGAAAATTCAAAACAAAATTTTACAATTTTTGTTGCCTACTTATCAGAGCTTTATATGGGTAGCTTCTTTTTGTATTCAGACGATTCAAGTATGGAAAGGTTTGGAATTATCTTAAATAATTGACTTTAAATGGCAAGGAAAATCAAATTACCACCACACAAGAACGTGAAAGAGAAAAAACTTATGAACTAATAAACCAGAAAAAAAATCCAAAAGACCTCAAAGTAAATGTGCGAAATAGATTTCAATATTTAACTCTAGACTTTGCGATTAGAAAACTTTAGAAGTAATTGAGAGGTGCACAAGCCAATGACTGCACACAAGAAAGAAAAGACTGCGTTTTGCAATTTATGAGTGGATCAACTTACATGGATCTTAGAGAAAGGAAATGACGAGAGTTTGTGAGTAGAGGGACTCAAAAGAAAGCAAAAAACCTGTAAAAATTGTAAATGAGAAATTTATGTATCTTGAAATTCTTTCCCAAAGTAAACGGCATCTAAGTCAACTGAGGAAGTATAAGTAGATACCCTTTATATGGCTTTATAACGCCTTGATTGATTATATCATATACATACGTCATTGTTGTAAAAAGGCTAGCCAATCCCCTTATGTATTATTAGTAAAATTGCCATGTACTCAATTAGCTATTGATTATCTGTAACATGGAGCTTCTCATCACGTCATTAGGGTCGGATTTCAATTGCGTTGGGCCCTGTCATCACAAACAAATGACACTAGACCATAATTTAGTTGCAATTTATTATTATGTCTGAACTGACTAGATGGTGCCTACGAATTAGTTACAACTATGGACGATTCGTAGGTCTAATTAATTTCAAAATCGATACGAAACGCAAACGAGCCTACATCGACAAAAGTGCAACAATATATGCCATATTTCTTAATGTAATGATCTTTAGTCTTATACCCATGCAATATATTTTCGGTGAAAGGATAAGATCAGTTTTATTGAATCCAAACTATTTGCATCAATATGTTTTCCTTGTCGTAGGCACTGTACGTGTGTGTGGAGTATTTGTCACTATTCTCTTTCGTTGGCGGGAAAGGCATGAGCTTGTGAAATTGGTTAATGCTCTGTATGAACTCTTTGTGAAGAGGCCACATGTGGAGCGTCTTTATCGGCGGGGCGTACTCAATAAATTCCTCTTTGCCCTCCTCTCGGAATTATTGCAAATGTTTATCATGTTGACTGCAGTTGGTGAGAGTCTCACATTTGGCATTGGTCTGCACCTCTACTTTATATCGATCATCACAGCGATACTCAACGTCATCGTTACTCAATATTATTTTGCAATGCTTAATATTCATGGACATTACATTCTGCTTATACAAGATTTACGCGATGTTTTGGATGCCATTTCACAACTAAATCGACATCGAATGGGTGTCTTCATCACAAAGTGTTGCTACCTGGCCGATCAGATGGATAACATTGCGGAAAGACAATCTCAATTACAGGCACTTATAAAACGTATCTCTAAGGTTTTTGGTGCTCAGTATTTCTGTATAAATTTTACCTATTTCCTGACTAATGTAGCTACCATCTACTTTACAGTCATGGGCTTTAGATTGAATAGGTATAATCCGACATCCAATTGGACTATAGGACTTTTTCTACCATGTTTAATATTCTATCATTTGGATCAGTATATCACAGTTCTAGTTCTACTCTATATTGAGGATGCCCACGGTGTAGTGGTTCGATTATTGCAAAGTCGAACTTCTTTACCATTGGGCTTGGATGAGCGGCTGGAATTGACTGTGAGTTCAATGAATAGTGAGTTAAATCTAATCTTAATTGATTCTTCTATTACAGTTTGAGAGCTTTCAGCTACAATTGGTACGCAATCCTTTCGAAATCAGTTGCTTGGGTCTCTATAGAGTCGGACGGCGGCATATTTTAGGCATGGCAAACACTTTATTAACCACATCAATTTTCCTCATACAATATGATATAGAGCACTTTTAAAACATTACTAAAAAGGTACATGAAATGAGTTACTTGCTGTGTTAGACTTTTATCATATTGAGGACAATTTACAAAACTTGCCAGGAGACTAGAGATTTGTTTTATATGTATGTGACCCCAAGTGAGTATTTACGAACTTAATGAACGATTAAATCATTTTGTAAAAATCGGTTAACTATTTTATATAGGTGTCATATAAACATACTACATATAAAATATAATGCTAAATATGCCGCACTGCTGTACCTTGAGTTTGTAGTCTGTTTTTTTGCTTTAAAACTTTTCGATAAGGAAGAGTAACATAACAACTAGCAAGGATATACTAACCCCATTTAACATTGATTGCTTTCCAATGTCATCTTCGATTGTGGACTGTTAGTTTTGATTAAAAAACTTGAAATGCAGAATAAAATAAATGTCGGCTCACAAAATTAAAAAATATTAAAAAAAAATTAAATTTTAATGCAGTACTAAGTTTTTATTAATGGAAAAATAATATTTAGAAACAGTTTACAAATATTTTGAATTTTTGAGATGGTTAAAATTTTGTTAGGCTTTCTTTAGATACATAATACATAAACCATAAAGATCGACATATTGAAATGTATTCGCAAATTAAAATTGATTTTTTTCGCTTTGGTCTAACATCCGCATTTGGGTCGCACCATCATTTTCATCGTTTTATAGGAATATGCAATACCATGAAAATAATACCAATATATCCCTTTTTGTGCCATAGAGCTGTCATATTCCCCTGCGAAATAGTTTCCAAACAGATTGCTGAAACAGATTGAAATAATAAATATAAATGACAATTTGAAATTAAGCTACATTAAATAATTATACCTAAGAGCACAGTTGGAATACCACCAACCACCTAGGCGATCAAGGGCACAGTTCGTTGAGGATGGATCGTTATCTTTATCATAAGTCGAGAACTTTTGACCCTTGTGATGACTTAATGAATCTCCGGCATCTCCAGTGGGGGTTCCTAGTTTCGTCATATTGTACAAAACATTCTCATTTTCAATGTAAAAATCGTCGTATTGAGCGAAACGAGTGACCCCATCGAAATCCTCCAAATGAATATATAATTCATGGGTTTGAGATTTAGTAATAAAATGGAGCTTATCGAGTCCTATGAAGAAATCACCGGACAGGTCTCCGAATCCTCTTTTGTAGTCCGTCCAATTCCTGAAGAAATTCAGGTTCGCATTTGACCGACTGGCAATTACAGTCCAACCTGCTCCCGCAATTTTAGCATCGCACAAAACGGGAAACGGTTGAATATCCCTTCTTTTCCAAACTGACGTGGACAGGATGTTAAAATAACTGTTTCATTTACTTCTTTGTTTTCTAAAAGGCTGTTTTTGGGTTTATTTGTGTATTGAACTTATTTATTTTTTTTTGGTTCATTACAATTTGTATACTCACTTATCATTCGGTGTATTCCTTTTCTCTCTCAAAACTATATTTGATTGAAGTGTTAAGCCCTCGCAAAATGCAAGGCAGAGGTATACACAATAAAGGCAAGACACTTTCATAGTGGCGGTCGTATTATCACTAACTTAGGTTGGAACAATCGCGGTTTATATACCCAAGATAATGTTCCATCAGAGTTTCGATTTTATTTATTTAACAATATATATAGACACTTCTGATTATATAAGTAAATACATTAGGGTGCACCTGGCCGAAAGTTTAAGTGGTTTATTTACCAAGTTCTAGTCCTTATTCATTAACATATTTGACTCAAAAAGCCGTAACATTAAATTTTATTGATTAATGAAAAAAAAAACTCATTAATTAAGATTAATATTAAAATTCTCTAGAAAAAAAAGCATTAATCAATGGAATTTCTTTTTCAATAAATCTTTGGGAACACCCTATATTATATATTGTAATATGTGAGTTGACTCCGTTTGAGTATATATATGTGAACCAGTATTTATTTTAGAACTTTACACTGTCAATTAGCAGGACTGATTCGCAAGCTCGTTTACCCCAGACTTACTGACTCGACGCTTTCTTTTGCATAGCTAGCATTCAGAGTCAAGCATCTTCTCTTTTAAAGAGAATTAGTACTACCAACTTCTACATTTAACTCGGTAGCGCCGCCACCAGCCAGCCACACAAAATATTGAATACTCTCAACTGAATCTAGTGTAAGACTTAGTTTTTAAGTTATGGGGTTTTTGTATATTTTTTGCCCTTTCATATTATGTTTCCTTAAAATAAATTCAATATGTATTATTTGTATTAATTGTTTAAGCAGAAAGGCCTGTGCTCTTATTTTTTGTTTCATGCTAATCACCCACACTTGTGAAATAATTTATGAGTACATAGTAAATGATGAGCGCAGAAATGGGCGTGGCAAGTTTTAAACCTTTATCGTATGTTCGCATACCAACCAAGTCTACGTACCAAAATAAGGTGATTTAGCTTTTTTTAGTCTCCAAGTAATTCAGTTTTATTCCAATAACGGGGGCGGAGTAAAGAGCAAAAATTTAAAATATATTTGATGGACGAACGGACAGACGGACATGTCTAAATGGACTCGTCTGTTGATGATGATCAAGAATATATATACCTAGTGGTGTTGAAAACGGTTTCTTCTACCTCTTACATACTCTTTGGGTACATGGTATAAAAATGATTTGATAAGTTTGAGGTTTATAGAATTTATCTTCTTATTTGGTATACCTTTGCATGAAGAAAGAAAGCTTCTCCTACCATACAAAGAGAATTTAATCGAACCACTATTTCATCTATTTCATCCAAAGTCAATAAATGTTGTCTTATGTTATTCCTATTCCTTTTTATCAAGTTTGGATCTGAATCATTCAGCTTTAATAGAAACTATCGGTCGGAAATTTGATGCCTGTAGGTAAGAAAGGAATATCCAACAATCGGTTGTTATTTCTTTTCTGCTTCAACAAAAAGAAAATCAAACTGTCTATGTCAATAAAATCAAATCGAGAAACAAACAACAAAAACAAACATCTACAAAACAACTCCAATGGATAGTGTGTAAGTTATTTGTGTTGCAAATTAAGTTTTTCTTTTTTAAATAACGAATTTTTGGCATATAGATTATCGCAATGGGTGAATTGCCATGGCAAGACATTATTGCCGCCAAAAAGTTCACCCATAGCAATGCTACTGAAGCCCATCAATGAAGAATTGGAATGTTTGCAGGCAAGTGCCATACGAGCCAGACATGAACAAATGGCCATGTTAATTGAGATGGAGAATCGTCAATACAAATACGAGCTAGATGCCCTAAAGAAGGCCATATTAAATCTCAAGAATCAGTGAAACAGTCAGAAAAGCTTATTTCTATCTACATTTTCAACTTGTCACCTGAAAATAAGTTACACTTCTTTTTGCAAATTTCATAACTTTAAAAAGGCAAATGTACAACTAAACTCTCTAAAACTTGACTGAAAATGAAATTGAATTTCCCAAAGAAATGAAAATTCGCACATAGATACATACATACATACGCACGTACAGACACACATAGAAGAGAATAGAGAAAATGGAAAATGGCCAAAAAAAAAAGAAAGAAAAAATCATTTGAAATCTTGTAGTTTGCTTTTCGCCACAGGCCAAAGAGAACAAATTTTGTTTTTTTTGCTCAAACGTATCATAAATATTTGATTTTTCACATTTTTTCAATCGTCTTCGTCGCCGGATGTTGGCAAAGGGGCAAATGGAGGTGATGCGGTGGTTGGGAGGGTAAAATTGATAACTTTCAATGATTACGTTGGGAAATTGATATAATTTCTGTGCAATTTGTTGCAATTGGCAAATGTCGCTTACATGTTAACTGTAAATGTTTGATTTTCTTTTTTATTTTTCCTGCTAAAGGGGCAAGTTGCGTTTCAATTTCAAAAATGAATCTACTTGTGATTACAAATTTACCAAAATATATTATTCAAGGCAAAACATTTATGGCAGGAAATATTATAAATTAGATATATGCATACGATAATTAATTTCAAAGATTTTCTTACATTTCAAATGGTTTTTATATCAAATTGTCAGCGAAAAGTTATAGTGTCAGTCAGATGACTTTGAGATGACTCAGAGACCTTCAAAAAACTGCAAGGCAAATGGGTGTCAAGAAGGCATATTTTGTACTAAAGTCTTTACCGATACTACTTGGATAATTTGTCTTTTGTCTGTCCTGCTTTAAGTTCTTTAAAAAAGATGTTTTAAAATTATTTGAAAACTCAGAAAAATGGATTTTGCTTTCATTGCTTACACAGTGTGACAACATTGTACGTAGGTCAATTATTAGCGTATTTTGGGGTTATGTTTTCTCTGATCAACCTTTCAAAATTAATGAATTTTATCAGACATTTTCAAGACATGTCTAAATACTTACATGAATGTCTACAAAATAGGTGTTTTGCCTCTAGAAGAAAACTGATGAAAGTCATATTATTTTATGCTTTATTTCCCCCATCATTATATTTAACTTAAAGCTGGCTATATATACATACATTGCAGAGCTTAGACTTTTTATATCTCTTGAGTTGAGATAGAAAATAATATTAAGAATTGTTTCATTTCAATGGAAAATTTGAGATGTCATAAAAATTTAGTTTTTACAGTGTTTCTTACTTTGAGCACACCTTCAAAATCCCTTAGGCTTTGAATTAAATTGGAATAATTTTGGAAATTTTGGTACACTGTGTTATACATGACATAGAATTATTTGCCGATGGTTTTGTTCTTGGATTAATTTCCGATCTAGATACATAGCTTTTATTTATCATGTCAATTCTACGACCACTGCAAACACTTTCATTCAGCTTTAGAAAAACTTATCCCACTTTACTACATATATTTATACTAACCAAGTTGTGTCATTCATTCTTATAATATATCTTAACCATAAGAGCCTTGTAAACTACTCCTTACCTTTCCTTGCGTATCATATACATGCATAGATAGATAAAACTTTAGCCATTTAATATATTCATCAAGGCAATGTTATGATCGTAGTTATAATGTTGATGACGTTGATTACTATCGAGGTGGCTGGTGGGCAAAATGTTCGTAACTCAAAATTGCAAACTTTAAAATTTATGTTTATTTTGTATTCGGTCAACCCTTTTGTCGCTTCTATCATCGTGTGTGTGTGTGTGTGGTGTATGTGTGCGTGTGGGTTTCATATTTATGGATGTGGTGTACCTTCTGCCGCATGAAATGTTGTTGGCTTTTCTACTTTTTTTTTTTGCAAACTGCATTTTATGAATTTTTTATGGCTTTTAATGTAGACACACCTGTACAGAGACTGAGAGAGAGAGATAGAAAACATACAGATTGGCAGCAACTGGCGCAGTAGTGTTTTGGGTGGCTGGTCGGTTGGTTGGGTTAGCTTCTTCCCAGGTTGTCATAAAATGGTATACAAGGTGACACCGACACCTTTTTTATATGCGAACGCACATAAAGCTTTTGCACCACAAAAAAAAAAATGAAGAAAACAGAGACCCAAAATGCACAATCTGCTCACGCTTTAGGACCGTATTTTATCTGGCACAACCCAAAAACCCGACAAACCAAACCAAAGTGACTAGCTGACTTTAGCCTAATCCAGAGTTTGGGGCTTTTGCACATGAAATATTCGTTTTATAGCGCCAAAAAGTTTTAAGTTTTTTCACGATTTGGTTACCTAATATTCTTCATTTCAGGTGATTTATGTGCCAGGTGGGCAACAACTTTTCATCTGTCTCGAGTTGAGACTGCAGAAACAAAAAAAAAAAAAAATGTACTCTAGCCACGCCTACTCATTATATAGATATCAAGAGCTTTTTTCAAGTGACTATTCACGAAAAATTACGACAAATTATATATAGAAAGTGACAGAGCAAGTGGCAAGCCTTGCTTTGGGGCAAAATTAAAAACAACTTTGGCATTCAATTTAATATGTACTTTCCCAATATATTTTATCTATCGGAAAACAAACTTAAACATATAAAGTACTGAACTGGAGGGAAGAGAAGAAGGGATTACCAAAATGGAGGATCAAATTAACAGAAGAAGATCAGAATCTAAGAATATTTAAAATATTTAATTTAATTTATTTAAAATAAAATATGAACCTAAAATTTAAAATACTTTTAGCTCTTTAGAAAGTTTACTCCTTTTTGATTTCTTTTACAGTTGGAAACCGCCCAAAAAAAAGAACCTTGTCCCATTTATATATAAGTCTAATCCTTGTAGTCCTTAACAACAGAGTATCTAAAAGTCTTCATTCAAATTTATCACATTTCTCCAAATTGACACATAAGTCTTTCAATCTTTATTCATCACTCAAAGTGTTCTGCTTCAATTGATTCAAGGGGGTGGCCCAATTGAAAAGCACATAACATATTTCTGCATTAAAATAATGAAATTTTCGCCAGAAAAGTCAACAAAATGTTTCAATACTCACGTGTGTGAATTGTGTAACAACAATAAATGCTTGACCTAGATTATAAGTGAATGCAACTAAGTGGATTAAGGATGCTCTCTTAGAGTTGACAAACATGGAAAATAAGAAAAAGCACTTGCTCTTTTTTCTCCGTTGATTTCTTGTTACAATTTTCGATTTCACCGTCATTTCTTTGGTGACCTGTTTTTATTTTCATTTTCGTCCTTTTTTATTTTATTTTATCGCTCTAATTGCATCTGATTGCAAAAGTGACAGTTGCAGGTCTTTCTACGTCTCCAGATCCGCAAATCCGCATCCGTTGATTTTCAATTCGCGTAATTTCTTCCGTAGTTTTTTTTGCATTCATTCATTCCGCCCCTCCGAACAATCGTGAGCGAAATTTAAATGGCGCTGACTTTGCAGCTGACTGAATGACAGCAAGCAAACATATAAACGTATAAGAAAGGGCAATTGAAAGTAAAACCAGTATGAAAAGAAGAAAAACACCAACAAACAAGAAATGAATTGAAATTGTGCAATCAAGAAATGAGTGTAACAGAAACAAAAAACAAGGCGGTTCTTCCTTTTTTTTCCTCCATGTAAATAAAATGTAATTTAAGATTTTTCGCTTTTGACTTTTACCAAAATTTTCTATTGATATAAATGATTCGTTATCTATCGATCAAATAATCGTTATAGTTGGGTATCATGGCAGACATATGTATATCTAACACTAAATCAACCTCAAGTCAAAGTCAAGACCTTGGCAAGTATAAGACAAACCCCTTTTAGTAAAGCTCTTCAGTTGATATCTCTTACTGATATGATTAATCGGTTTGTCGATTTTCTTAGTGTTCTAGTAGATACCTTTTGTCGATAACTAACTACAGTCGATTAGTTAGTAGGAATCTCGTATAGAGCATTTCATTAGGTGGCTAACCAACTAGGCAAACTAACTAAATTTGTAGCATGAGCAACGTTTTTGTTCAATGTTTTACAAAAATAAAACAGGTAAGACTTTTCAAAATTATTTCCGGAAGTAACAGTTGAATTAAAGACAGACAATAGGTTTCCAAAGTATATCGAACGAACTTTACAGCGTTTGTTATCTAGACTATTTTCTATAAAAAATTACTTTACCAAACTAATGAAAACTTTGGCACAACCTTTTGCAGCCCTTATGGATCTAGGTGGAAAAACTTTGCCTCGTGTTTTTCATGCATTCAACTAAAAACATAATTTTCATAAATGCGCCATTAGAGAGAACACATACCTATGGAACCAAAAGGGTTGGGCTGTGGCTGGGGAGGCGAAGGGATTCGAGGTTCGGATGATAAAGGGCTGAGTATTTAAAACCACAATTTGCGGTGTATTTCGTGTTCTGCGGTTTTTTCCTCCATACTCATCATGTACTTTCGGTCGATCGGGGGCAGGTCGTGAAGAGGAAGGAGGGTCGAGACGTATGTACATGCAACATGCTAACATAAATCCCAATTCCCGAACAAACTGCATGTAGATGTTGGCAGAGAGATAAACTGGGTTTTGGGGTGTAGATTGAGGGGGTCACCAGTAACAGCAACAGAAGCCAGCACGTGTTCGACCTCGAGCTAAATGCTAATTAAAATGCATTAAAATGCATGTGAGTTTCGCTCTGTGGACAAAAATGAAAAGCTTGATTTAAGGTTACATTTAGAGAGAGAACTGATCATCATTGTCAATTTTGGGCAAAAAGCGATTCAACAAATGCAAGAAGAAGAAAAAAAGAAAAAATTCAAATGAGACGAAAAGGCAAATTCTGTAAATTATGCAAAAATGGAAGCAAAATCGAACTTCCTTTCGAACTAGAGAGAAAAGGCTTGGCAGATGGCTGACCCAACTCAGAAATAGCCCAAATGCATGTGAGTGTATGGGTGTGTATGTGTGCGTATGGGTGTGAGTGTGTGTACCTAAATGGACATCTGAGCAGGCCAAGGAGCAGGACTCTTAACATGGCTTTTAAAAACTTGTCCTCCAATAGCCATATCCGTGGGGAATGAAATATTCATACGTTTTATATAGAGTAAAGTTGGCCCAGGCCTATGTCACAATAAAAGTCAAAAAGCTTTTGCTTGCCGTAATTAATGTAAATCCCCTTTCTGGTTATTTTTTTGTTCTTTGTTCCTTGCTTTCCTTCTCTCTCTCTATCTGCTCTTCTGCGTGTATGCACATTGTAATTGATTTTCTGTTTACGCACTGACAAAGGAAAAGAGGGTCAAGAGGGTGGCAGTTGCCGTTTCTTCCGTTGTTACTTCAGCTAAATGGGCGTGGCAAGTTTTCCGGACATTGCTTTCGATTATTTCTTGTTATTATATTTCATTGCCGTCAACTTCTTCAGCTTTATATAAAACAGTGCATTCAAAACAAATGATGAACAGAAAAAAAAAGAATTTTAATATGCCTTAAGATAAAACATTTCAATATAAAACTTTGAAATACCCAGTAAGAAAATTTAAAGTCATATTTATTATGTTCATTTCTGCAAGATTTTGAGTAGGAAGCAATGTAATTTGAAAAGAAACATCTTTAATATTCAATATCTATGAATTTTTAATGACTTCGAGTTGTTATCGGCGCTTATTTTAACAATGCTCCCAAAAAAATCACATTGAAAAGAATCATGGGAAGTTTCTGAAGCCTCAGACATTTTGGAGATCTTTTTGGGAGAACCATCATCCTCAACTCACTCATAATATACCCATTTAAGTTTTCCTTTTGACCTTTAGTTCCTCGAAAAATTCCTTTCTATCTCAAAGATTTTTAAAGATACTCAAAACAAAATAAGTTTGAGCAATGTCACAACACTTTGTAGAACTATCGATAGTTTAATTTTTGTTTTTTATGAATATAGTGTATAACTTTTCTATTTAGCAACACCAAAAACAATGGCGGATTCAGATATGGAGCAGAAATGGGCCTTGGATAGTTCAAATTTGAATCTCTATCTAGTTATATACCCTTGACAAGTAATGGGTAAACCGAAAAAGTTTTCATTGAAAAACAAAACAAGTTTTGCTATATTTTTGCCTGCCAAAAGATAGAGAGAATAGCAGCACATCGGGTGGTGAGAAGAGTTGGTCAGAGGAGTAGAAGAGAAAGCGGGACATATACAGGAAGACGGCGGGCACATGCCAACACTTGTTTTCTGTTAAGTGATTTAGGCAAAAGTTTTATACCCTTCCGCAATCTGCTCGCTTTTCCCTGCCCCGTCTTCGCCGCCGCTCTCTATTTCTCTCTCCGCTCCGTTCTTCTTTCTATGCTGTCAAAGAGCAGCATTTGGCATTTTTCTGGGTTAGAGGAATACCCTTGACGTAGACGTTTGGAATGGAACGCCAAAGGCCCTTCTACCAGCACTCGCCACTTTGCCACTGTGTGCGTTGTATGATGTGGTTCGAGTTTTGGTTTTCTCTCTCTCTCTCTCCATCTCTCTCTCTCTGTTATATTTGAAAACATCGGAAATGTTTCGCAAAACTTTTGTGCACAAGCAACTTTGAATGGCTGCCACATAATCGCCGTCAAGTGAAATTCATTTTCTTGACAAACAACATGAACTTCAAAGGTTCCAACCGCCGCAGTCTCCTTTTCTCCCCCTCTCCCATCTACCCATTTACATACTTATACATTTTTGTTCTTTATTTTTTTTGTTGTTTTGTTTTGTGATTTTTCATTGCTTGTAGCTTGTCTGCTTGTTGTTCCGACAAGGAAATTGAAATATGCTAGGAAACATTTCAAACCAGAACAAAATAGTTTTTTAATTGCGGCTATTAGTTAATTTTTGCCGTCAAAAAACCTAAGGAAATTTTTGCCAACAGAAAGTGAAATTATAAAAAACTCTTAAACGAAAAATACACAAGGAGGGAGAATGAGAGAGAGATAGATGTAGAAATTTAAAAAAAAATTGCAAAAAAGTCTTAACTTTTCTTATGTAGTTATGTTTTTCATTGCTTTTTTTTCCAATTGTAACAAACATAAATATATTAAGTATTTTGAATATCCTCATACGTTTCTATTGATTTCTGTCTAGTTTTTTTTTTTTTTTTTTTTTGCCAAAGCTCTGTTAAATATGTCGACCACAGTTCGTTCTCAGTACTTAACTTGATTGCCTACAGAGTTTTTGACTATAAAATAAAAATGATATGTGACAATTTTTGTTGCCTTCGCAAACCCCTTTAACCTGACCATGTCATGTGCACTTACTTTCAGTCAAGACTCATCCTGACAACATTAAAACTGTCTGCTCGAATTCTAAACTTTTCAGGAGAAATTCCTGTTGCCAAAAACTTTGTCTCCATGTGTTTTAGGGTAACCATATTACTATATGGATAAACTGAGACAAAGAAGCAGCAGCAGCAGCAGCACGCGAGAAATGTTTCGTGACAAAGAATTTTTGAGAAAACTGAGCAAGAAAAACGTCTGGAAGACATAGTAAAACGCCCAGTAGCCCAAGTACTATTACTACGACTACAAAAAAAGAAAAACTTTGAAGTTTTATTAAAAATACACACCGCAACATTCCTCAAGAAGTTTTGCACACGAAAACGTGAGATAATTTAGTGGAGGCGCCGTCGCATTCGTCCTCTCTTCCTGCTGCAGCTCCTCTATGCTCCACTTGGATGATGACTTTGGTAGGAGGGTGGGGATTGGGGTGGATGAGGGGGGACAGGTGAAAAACGGTATAGGAGTGTCAAGTAGTTTGGATAAACTTTTGTGACAGCTCAATTTGGGAAAGGAAAACCGTATGGAGTACGGGCCACACGATGTTGATGGGCAAGCAGAGGCTTGCCATGTATTAGAATATTAGTATGAAGTTTTTCGGGCGCCAAGGATATGTAATGAGCGAAAAGAGAGAGAGTGAGAGAAAGGGGGAAGGGATAACTACCTTGTTGCCTGCTAATGAGTGGGCATGATGGTAGTTGGCTTTAAGTTTCATCGGGGATATTTGTCGTTAGTATATATGTCAGGCCAGGAGGAATTTGTGTCATAAAGTTTTTGCTTGTTTGTCAAAAGGATTTTCAGTTGCAGGAGTCAAATGAGAACCTAAGGATTGAATTAAGTCTCACAGATTCCGCTTAACATATTGAGAAACTTATCTGAGGTGAAGCCCACAAAGTTTTGACCCATTTAGTTTCATAATAAATCGAATGAATTAAGATAAAAATCAATAGGAATGAATTGAACGAACGAAAAACGAACTCAAAATTCCATTTAAATCTAGTTTTAGTTAATGTTCTTAATAAACCCATATTTAATTAATTTATTAGGGAAAACATATTTAATCGTAATAATTTCCTTTCCTTTCCTCTAAACTGATCACTTACTTGAAATGCTCAACCAAAGAAGAAACACCTTGAATTGCCAGCTGCTTGGGATGAACCTGTCAACTAAATGAAGTACATGAGCCACTTAACTAACCAATTCCGCCCACGTTCCGCTTACGCAATATCTTTCCACATCCCCATCCATAGTCTCATACTCTTCTTGTTTTTGGAAAATTAACAACATGTTGTGGTTTATGGAAATTTCGTCTCTCTCCATCTCTCTCTCTCTCTCTCTCTCTCTCTCTCTCTCTGTCTCCCTCTCTCATCCTCTGTTACTCTGAAAAAGGATGACAAACATAATGTGTGCCAAGATTTATGCAACCTGAACAAGACTCTCTCAATGAAGTTCTCAAGTGGTTTGTAGAAATTGCAGCACATCCTGCACACACACACTCACACTCGCATACACATGTCCTCTTGGTCGTCCTTTTGTTTTTAGTGTGTGTTGACAGTAGCTAATTGGTATATTTATTGCCTAGTTAAATGCTTAAAACTTGTTGCTACTTTTCACCTCGTATTTCATAAGTAAATCGTTGATGTTGCCTGTTCTCTGTGCTGTGATGGGTAACGCCCCCATCACAAAATGTCGGAAAAACGATCCAACCAATGGGAAGATCTTATAATTCTATAATTAGCTGAAACGAGAGCAAAGATCTTTTGCTTCTGTTGCCTCTGCTGCTTCTGCTGATGCTGAGAGTCATCCAAACTGAGAGGGAGACTTTTTCTTTTCTTTTTTTCGATTTGAGACTAATTTCAGTGGGCACACGACTTTGGCACGGTTTAGTATCGTCGCAACAATTATCGTAATTAACTCGTTTATGTGTTGTGTGCTAATCCAATTACAATTACCCAAGTTCACACAGGATCAGTTCAACGAAAGAGATCGAAAGAAGAGCGAGCGATACAGCGAAGGCGAAAGTGAAAATGAAAAGAATTTAATTCAATCATTCAACAATTTGAAGTGACAAATGAATTGAATTGAATTGTATCTTAAATCTAGTGACAATTAACGAGCGCGCTTTAACCTTGGCAAAACAAATTCTGGTGGATTTTAATTAGATAAATTATCGATCATGTTGAACTATCAGCATTCCCTCTCACCCGTCGGTAACCCTGCAAATTTCTATTATCCACCGACGGCCCATTTGCCTCCACCACCACCGACGGTGCCGCCACCGACGACGGGTTCTCATTTAGACCCAGAAGCCTTAGCCACATATCCAGCATCTGTGGCACATCAATTGGTCATCGATGGTGAAGACAAACATCAACAGCAACAACAACATCCTTCTGACTCGTATCTAAAGAATCGCTGTGACAAGATCAGAGATTTGGACAAAATGCATCGGTTCTCGGTCGATAATCTCATTGAACTGAAACACGATGCCTATGGCAAAGGCAAAATTTCCATGGAATTGAATAATAACTATGGTAAGTTTCGCAGACAAATACAAAAACGAAATTGATCATTATATAGAAGCAGTGAAGGGTCTTTCTTTCAGGGATGTTTTATAATTTCGTTAATATTTTAGTTTTTAATAGAAACCAAGCCACATACATATTTGGTTTTTGGTTTTTTGGTTTTCCATAATTTTACTCGACGTGAATACAGTCCTCTATGGAAGTGATTATTTTGATTAAAAGTCCCATGGCTGTTATACCCTTGTAGAGTGTATAATAAAATGTATATATATTCTTGACCAGAGTAAATTTTAACAATACGTTGAATCAGACCACTATATGACATATAGAAACCATCGATCGAAATGCCTAAAAATTGAAAAATATCTCACAATCAGTACAGCAACAGTAAATTTCGGATAAAATAGAAAAATCTTATAAAATGCAAATATATTTCGAAAAGAAGACCGATTCAGGGAATTTTTTATTTTATTTTATATTTATAAAAAATTATAACTTGCTTGAAAAATTAAAGTAATTAAAGACATGTTCAAATATTTATAACTGTGATAAAGTCAATTTTGGATATACAAATTAAACTTTTCTTTAATTTAGAATTTAAATCAAGAACTTCCAAAACTAAAAATATTTATTTATTCTTATTCTTTTCTCACTAACTAAAATCCTTGTTTGTTTCCTAAATAAGTGTTACTTCACTTGACGAGAATTTTATAATTAGCACTTGAAATAGTGGAAAAGAAAACAATTTAATACTCATATCCCAATCTGAATGATCTAAAATTTTCACAACTGATCCTTTTGTTAAGTACCAATTTCATTTACTTCACAAATAATAATGTGACATATTTGACTAGAAAACTTGGAATATTTTAGATACATTTAAATGAATTTACTGAAGAACCCAATTAATGAATTAATTGCCAAGCCGTTAAATTCTGTTATAAAGGACATTTCCAAGGCTTAAAGGCAAGGTTTAACCTTTTAGAAGAAATCACTTTCTTTTCATTTTAAATGGATTATTCATAACAAATGGAGAGATTGATTGTGGTTAGGTTGGATTTAAGAGAAATAACAAAAAAAAAACAAAACAAACAAAACTTTAATTTCAAGGGTTTGTATATTCCTTTCCAGAATGCATTCAAATGGGTAAAGTTAAAGGCATATTAATAAATATAAGGTTCCCCCAATTAGCAGCTGAATGAAGAAGAACAATGGATTAAAATTTTAAATCAGTTTGGTCTGGTCAAGTTTTAGTTCTCTGGCATTGCCACTAAATTCATCATCATTTGGCTTTAAGTGTGCCACTTATACATATGTACAACAAAATGCATAATTTCGATAGGAATTATTCAACTATATACACTCCAACACAAATACACACACACACACACACATGCATATCACTCATATTTAGTTTGAGAATTTGTGATATTTTGCGGATGGCTTTAGCTTAATTCATAAATGATAAATTCATTCGAAATGAGCTGAGAGAATTTATGAAATTATTCGCACAAAATTGCATCGGCAAGTACATACATATATATAACAGTATATACCGAATATATGAAATTGTATAGTTGTGTGTGTCGAGCAAGTCATAGGATATATGTATATATATGACATTTAGGTGCCAGATGTGGGCGACATTCGTTGCGCCACCGCCGCCAATTGCCACTCCTGGGCCACCTCCTTCCCCGCCTCCTCGCACAGTGTCATCATCATGCATTTTTGCTATTTGCGGTTTGTGGTTAAGCGAAGCTCCATTTTCACTCCTGTCCTCCTCCCTCCCACCTTCCTCCCCTGACCCCCATATAAAATGCATATAGCTTCGGTTGTCAACTCTACATAATTTGCCATGTGAAAATTCAAGGCAAGTATTTAGTTTTCAAGAAAAGTCTCTCAATTTAAAACGTTTTTAACAGTTTTCGTCCAAGTTTCCATGGTTTTCCTTAGATGCTGCTGCTTCTCTGTTTTTATCCCATTCAATTTTTGTAGCCCTCTACTGAGCCGACAACACTTCAACATTGTCAACATGACAAAACGTAATCAAAGCTGACATGATATTCCCTCAGTGGCCGCATGCCTTTGAAGCAGATCCCATCTAGAGAAACCAGTGACTATATTTTTCAAGTGGAGCATATAAAACGGCAGTGTAACCAGTACCAGACATGGACCGACCGACAGACAGGCCGACCGACCTGGTATCTCCCTCGTGTCTACTAAATGGGCTTGGGCTTGGGCGTGTGTTTATTTTTGTCGCTCCATTGGATGGTAACAACAACAACAACAACAACAAGAGCAACATATGCCCATCTCCATTTCCATGCCCCATCATCTCATCCTATCTCTCTCTCTCTCTCACTCCCCCGCACTCGTTGCACAAATCTGATTGAGGTTTCCCTTTCGGTAGCAACTGTTTTTTCTTTCTTTTTTTATCGCTACTCGTTGGCAATCCAAATTAAAGATCTTTTCGTTTTTTATCATCGAACCAACCATCCATCCTTCCATCTAGCCACCCATTCGTTCCCCTGGGACAACCCAGTTGCAGTTGCAGTTGAATTTTTTTTCCTGGAGGTGGAGTTGGTGCAGTTGTTTCTTTTGTTTTTCGGAATTCTACAAAAACTCCGACGTGTTGATCGACGATGCACAATTTCCAACTGAAAACTTTGCGGACAGCTCCAGCTGACAAATTGAGACAAATGGCCTGGGGAAAGAGATTTGTCACGGCAATGTACACGGGCTCTTCAAATGTGAGGGGCAAGGCCACCCTGAAGCTAAAACGTAGTTCAAGTAAATTCAAAATCAAGACACTGGAATGTAAAAATTTCAAAAATGAAGAAAAACAGTAGATCGGAAATGGGACTGGATTTAGTTCAAATTTCTATCTGATTTGGTGTTTTCCTGAAATTCTTTTAAGTTAAATCTATTTAAAAATCTATCGTTGAACAGTAAACAAGTTTCATTTCAGACCATTGTTTCTTATGTATTACCAATCTGAACTTTAAATCAAATATTACTTAACAAAAACTGCCAAGAAAAATTGTTTTTCCACTCACTTGCACCAACTATTTTTTAAAAATAAAGAATTTTCTTTGCTTGAAATTGATCAAAATATAGGAAAAAATATTTCAATGGCTTTAACGTGGTCTTAGCATATAAAATATTTCAAAATTTTCTCAAAATGCATTAAATAATTATATTATATAAACTCCATAGATGTGTCTTTCCTTTTTTTAGCCATATCAGAATATCATAAAGTTGTTTAGCTCACTAAAATTATTTTAAATTTCATTTTATTCTTTTTTAAAATCTTTAATTGAAAAAACACAATTTTACCGCTACGTATTTAATTGGAATTAACGAAATCCAAAACTTTTGCTAGATATGTATATATGTTTTTAAATACAAATGTTTCTTGAATGATTTTTCCGAAAAAAAACCAATTAGTGAAAATTTGAAACGCTCTTATGACCGCTTAATGTCAAGAGAAATTTCACTCTTTAATTAATAGATCGTAAATTTGTTGTTGAGGTATTTTGGTTATTGTATGTTTTTGTATGTCGCAGCGGCAGCTGCCATCGAATGTCGTCAAAAGATATTTTATGACTCCATGCCATTTGTTTATGACCTTCCTACAGTGACTACAAGACAAAGACAAACCCCAGGCAGGATCAAATGGAATGCAAAATTTTATGTCTCTCTCGCTATCTCTCTCGCTATCTCTCTCTCTTTCTCTTTCTCTCTCTCTGTGTCTCTGTCTTTGTTATCTATCCGACCATAAAAGTAACGGAAAATTAATTGATATCCGGGGCACTTATCGATTATTTACGAGGCCATCAGATTTTGCATTACCAGCGAAAAATTCCAACTAAAAGTCGAAAATACTTTCTTTAATGGTCTTCTTCTTCGTCTTCTGTATATTACAGGCGTTGGTAGCGGCATTGGAGGAGCCACAGATTACCCCAACAATCTCTCAACGGGACACTCAAGAAAGCCACGACGCAATCGCACTACATTCAGTTCATCCCAGTTGACAGCCCTGGAGAAAGTATTTGAAAGAACCCACTATCCAGATGCCTTTGTACGTGAAGAACTGGCCACCAAAGTGCATCTCAGTGAGGCAAGAGTTCAGGTAATCCTAGAAAATCTTCCATTTCATTGCGGTTCCGGGAAGACTATTAAAATTTTAGCGATGTGCATTTGGGTGAAATCATTTTAATGTTAAGCCAAAGATAAGATAAGAATTCTTAATTCTCTATAACTTAATACACTAGATTACTTTCTAAATTAGTTGACTTTTCCCATTTACAGTTTTTCTATCTTTTTGGCAATTTTGTAAAGGAAATTTCCTCTACAATTTAAACAAATTTGATCCAAAGTTGATCCAATAACAATATTAAGGAAAATATTAAACACTTTTTGTGTTTTCTAATTCTTTTTCTTAATTGTTGTTGCTTTTAAACCATTTTTGCTTTTGCAAAAGAACTGAACTTTTCCAGGAATAGTTCATTCGAAATTTCAAAATCCTATTAAGTTCTAAACTCTTTTCCTTGTGTCAATTCTTCGAGGCCTTACAAGTAAATGACTGTCAAAAGGAGTCATTTGCCCCATTTTGAGTTTGAGTTCTCTATTACCTAAAAAGTTAACCAAAAAAAGGAAAAACTTTACTACTTATCAAAGGCGGATCTAGGACCGTTGAATTGGAAAGCTTTACTCCTAAAAGAATGCAATGAACAGTCCAAGATTTTCCTTTTTGTTACTTATAAATATATGTTCAACATAATTCTTGAAGCAAAACATTTTTAGATAACAAAGCCTACGAAAAGATGAAAAATTTTTGAACAACAATGAATACTTTTCCAGTCTATTGTATACTGTAAGGGGAAAGTTACATTTTTTTTTTATCCCAGAACCAGACTTTAAACTTTATTTTACTGTTCAAATTGCATAGCCAAACCTAAACTCAATTCTAATTAATAGGGATAACCAACACATGCCAGAATTTACAAAATTTTTGGTAAATCAAACTGGTTTTGCAATCTGAATATCCTACTAAATCTATCTCTCTAATTTATACAGGTTTGGTTTCAAAATCGTCGTGCGAAATTTCGCCGCAATGAGCGCAGTGTGAGCGGCTCTCGTCCATTGATGGACCATGCGGGATCCCAATTGGTTCCAGCACCCATTTCAACGGCTTCCACGGGCAATATGCATAAATACCCAAATCTGACACATCCCACCGCCCATGCCCCGCCCTCCGGGGCAGCAGCAGCAGCGGCGGCGTACGCATTGAATTTTGGTCCTCTGGAGTTGCGGTCATGTCAGAATTATACGAATTGCTATGGCAGCTTTGGGGCAAATCCAACGGCGGGGGGCAAGTGGCAACGGTGTCTGCTCATTCTTTGGTGCCTCCAACTATTGTGTGGCTGCGGCGGCCAACTATGCGGCCAAGAATGCCTATCCATCACTCTAATGATGAGAATGATCTATTAATGGGGCCCTCCAGAAGAGACTACTTCAATTAGCTAAAAAAAAACAACATTTCTCTTAATTTTTCAATACCTGACTAATATTTATATGACAAATTAAATTAAATTTAAATAAATTAGTTTAATATTTAACACACACACACAAGAAAGAAGAATATTCAAGATTTTGACATGACTTTTCAAATTATTTACTCATTGTCAATTATACAAACATATGAATGAATTATTTAATTAAACATGCCTAGGGTAAGGGCATGCAGAAGGGACAAGTGTGTCGTGGGAGAGGGAGGAGGACACCCGCATGTGTTAATTTGTATAATGAAACTTAATTAAAGCCCAAGACAAATAAACAAACAAACAAACACAGAGAAAGGGACAGAGAGAGATAGAGAGCGAGAAACACATACAAAGCAAAAACTTTTGACTAAAAAGCCACAAAACGTTGGGCAAAGGCGCAGCCGCAATCAAAGTACATTAAGATTGTGTGGCCAAAATGGTTTTTGCCAACGCAATTAAAATCAACCAACAAATTTGCCTTTTCTCTCTTTTGAAAACTACAAATGATTTTGTATCTTTGCACTTCTTTCCAATACAAACACACAAATACACACACGCACCCTTTGCTTAAGGATATCACTCACACAAAGGATACACAGAAAAACTTTACATATTTCAACCAAAGTCTGAAAACCCCTTAAGAAGCGATACATAAAAACACATTCTTTTACTTATGTGTGTACCTAAAAGGCATCTATGTATCTAGTTACCGAGAACAGTGGCCTATATGAAAGGGGGGGCTTTATGGCGTTTAAGTGCATTCAGAGTGAAAGCATTGTCTTGAAAGAAACTTGTTAGAAAATTATCCACTAATTTCATTTTGAAATTCATTCGTCCCACTTTATTGACGAAATGAAAGAGCTGAATATATATATTTTACAATGGTAAAGGACTATGACACATTGCAAACGGGGATATATGCGATTTAAGCAAATTCAGAGGGTCTAAGGTAGCAACGCCCAGTGAACGGATTCCTTTCGTAAAAAAGTTTGAGGATCTTCGTAGGACAATATCCACTAATTTCATTTTAAAGTTTATTCTACAGACTTCGAAATGTAAAAATTTATTAAAAACGATATATTTTAGAAGTAATAATAGTTCTGAAGGACTTTAATTATTTCAAGGTTACAGTCTATCATCCAACCAGTTACAGTTAATAAAGTTCATTCTGTTGATTTTGACGTCATGGAATAACTAGCCAGTAAGTTTTTTTATAAGGATTTTTAGTCCTAAAGGACTGAAGACTCTATTTATAAAAATATTTAACAAAAAAATCCATCTATCTATGTATCTAGTTATTCATAGTCAAACTTGTGCGTTAATTGCACTCATTTACCTGGATACCTTGTTCTAATTGATGCAAAAATTATGAAGATTTCTGTTTGCAAGACGAAAATGCAAACAAGTCAACCTTTAGTCACATATCCTGGCGAAATCGTCTTAAAAGGACCCTCACCGGATATGACTCCCAATGATAACCCGCAATGATAAAAGTTGAGCTAATCTACCACGATCCCTGATTTCAATCCCCTGAAAGTGGATAAAGATTTGATATTGTTTTGGTCCTTTTTTATTTCATCGAATCAAAATGGAGCTAAGCTCTAATGGTCTGTTTTTTTTACTCCGGTCTATATATACTGTTACACTAATACCGAATTGAATGGTAAAAAAAAAGTATAAAAAGAACTTAATCAAAATCAAAAAGATAAATCTGCAAATGTTAGTACAACTAACTGTGTGATGCATAATGAATCTAGTCCATAAATGTCTCTATGAAAAATTATAACCAAGAAGATAGTGATAAAATTTCGTACCCAAAATCCTGAATTCACCGTCTCAAGAACAAAATGGTAATGGCAAAAGCCTTTAATGACTTTTGGTCTTTGTCTTTTCTGTATTGAAGAACATATCCAATGGCTGGATATTCAAGCTATTCAGTAGAGGACAACCCTTTAGTTTGGCATCCCAGATGCGCCACTGTTCCGAGATCCGAAAGCTAACAAATGAAACATGGACAGAGGACGAGAAGAGACGTATGAGCGAATACATATCCTAGACAAAAGGTTAACAAGTATGTAAAAATTGAAAATGCAAATAAAAATTCCTTTTTCAACCAACATGACAGCAGCAAAAAACAAAGGAAAAATAGTAGGAAGAAAAAAAATGTAAATTAACATTTGGAATGTGAGGCGGTTTTTGCAACTAATTTGCATAAAGAGAGCAATGTGTGTTACCCTCCATCTGTGTGTGTGTGTGTGCATGTGAACATTTTTACAATATTTACAAAATTGCAATAATGTTTGAAAGGCAACACACAACGTTAAGTTGAGTTGGAGAGGCGGAAAAAATGCGTTTTGTTCTCCGTTGGTTGTTTTATTTATTTTCAGTTTTTTGTTGTTTTTTTTTTTTTGTTGCGATGCGGCAAATTGTTACAGAGAAGGACGACATTTGCTGACAGGCTACATGTTGCAGAAGTTTGCATAAAGGAAATACACAATTTATGGACACAGAGAGAAAGACACAGAGTGAGAGAGAGAGCAGGTCCTGTCAAATCAAACGGCAAAAAGGAAATGCCAGAGCAAACAAAGCACTTACACATAGCTCAACTAAGTGGGCAAAAGGATAAAAAGATAAGGATGCCATTTGTATGGGATGTCTCCTAATGTACAAAGTTAGCCTTAGCATCCTTGGAGGTTGATCTAGGCATTTGCATGGATCTGAATGTTGAGATTATGGGACAAGGAAGACTCTACACTAAAAGAAAATATTGCTGGCAAAACTTTTAATATCGTTTTTCAATCTTCTAAAAGTTTCAGTGAATTGGACTTAAGAGCTCCACGAATACTAAGATAATATTAATTATTGTCACCGAACGACATAAACTTAGCTAGTGGCCATATTTGCTATCCTTTTCAACATTTAAAAGGACTTTGCGACTAAAATTCTAAACAGCCTTTTCTCATCCACCACAAATTGGAGTGGAAAATTGAAAATATTCGATCTAGCTCATTTTGGGGAACCTTTTGAAGGGATATGAAATTTTCACCAGTTTTAGATGTAGAGAAATTTTTCTTATTTCTATTTGCCAATGATCCACCACTAATTCACTTGAATTAGTATTGAAGTCGTCACTGGATTTCGTTATCTTCTTTAAAATGCAGTTGCTGACTCTTGAATAATATTTCTTCTCTGGTAGTTATCAAAATGTCATTTGCAGCTACGAAATAAATTTAAAAACTGATCAAGCAGTCAAGGGTAATCCATAATTACCCTCAGTATAAAAATTTGAGACATTTTTTCGACTTTGACTCGCAAAAAAGGTACTTATACCTGTTCGTCGCTTCTTACCTAAACAGTGGGTTTTCCATGCGATAGAATCTATTTCTATCTATAGATAGTTCCGCCGCTTTGCTAAATAATACCTGTTTTTGAACTTGAACGAACTTCTATTTTATATTCGATTTTTATGAACCAAATCTGCAACCTGCAATATCTCTTTAGAAAAGTTTACATTTTTCTTTGACATTGGTTATTGCCGGATAGCAAATTTTGAATTCAGTTTATTATTAAAAGTGGTAAAACTTTGCTTTTCCTTTCATTTAAAAAGTTCAAGTAAACTAAAAGAAACACAAAGCAAAATTTGTTACTGAATAATCAAAAATTTCGATGGCTTATCCATCGGCTTTAAGCCAAATCACCGAACATTGTCAAATTCTGTTGACCAGCGCTTGGAAATCAATATGTTCGGATAGTTATCCTCTGTACATAATGATAAAATATGGTGGCAAATTGGCAACAGAAGGTGAACCATATAGTGTCTTCCAGATGGAGAATGATCCCAGTCATTTGCTCTTGGTTTTCCGAAGTGAGGAAGTTGCCCAATGCGACACTTTGCGAGTATTAACCATGTCCGTGTTCCAGTGTTTTCATAAAGACGGCACTTCAAGGATTATAAAGATGGGCTATAGTCACTTGGCTTGTCTGAAATATACCCTGCACATGGCCGAAGAGCTCATCTCACATTGTAGTCCAATAGAGAGACAGGAAAATACATTTGCAGCCTTATACTATGCAAATTTAAAGGATCGCCTCGATGCTAACAGAATGGGCAGCTCTGGACCAATGGCGAATGGAAATATTTTTATTTTAATTGTATTGGCAGCACTGGTAGTAATTCTATTTTTTACGTTGCAAATAAATAAAAATTTTGCTTTTACTCTTCCGTTTAATGTATCCATCACAATGTGGACACATTTTGACAAGGATGCAGTCATCACAAATTGTCGGCATGGAACTTAAGAATCTGTCGAGAGATCATAACTCACTGCGCCTTTCATCTGACAAGATTTTCCCCCATTTCAAGAGTCCCAAAGCGCCCTTGTATCATATGTGGTTCTCCTTCCTCCCTCCTCTTAGTCATTCCCGCTCGCATATAAGTAATTGCTTTTTAACAGAGGCAAAAATTATCACCTAATTATAGAGAGCTTGATGGATGGGAAGGGGCGGGTGGAATTCTTCGTAAAATTTGCTTCAGACACAGAAAGAAGTTTTAAGTCTATTAAGACTTTGGTCTTTAGTTATACTTGGGCCTTAGTTTTGAAATGTCAGCAAAGCCATTAGAAACTAATTGAACTTAATTTTATTTTTCATTCACAATGTCAAAATAATGCAAAGATTGACAAATCATATCAATGATACAATGATCCATTAGCAGTATTGTCTACAAGTTAGGTATCGAACTAGGTTGGATAGAATTGGTATAAATCCTTGGTAGAAATCTCACGATCGAATTGGTCGATTCACTATATAGATTCTTTATATATCCATTTAAATAAACCCATGAAGCCACATTAACTTAATATTTTAAAATTTTAAAAAGTTGAAAAATGAACTTAAGTTCAATTTCAGTTTTCGAACTTCTTGAAATAACGATACTTAACCTCATGTAAATCGTAACTTTTTGGAATCGTTGCTACAAGGACCTCTTTCCTTATTGAACGTTTGTTTTCTTTATGTATCCTAGATTTTAATTTTATTTAAAGCATCAAAACACGTTCGAAATGCTTATCTCTAGAGTGTGGACTCTAGACTCACGTAGAAAACTACGCAGAACTAAGAATCTAAATTTTTTTAAGTAAATCATATAACAAGTTTGCTCAGTTATTAAATTTATTTAAACTTTTACTGTGGAAGCTTATGTAAAATTATGTTTTATCATCGCCCAAAGTTCAGAATACGACATAAAATTATATAAAAAACAGATGTTAATATGTAACCCAAAAGACGTGATTAAAAATTCCTCCACCTTCTTTTCAAGCGATTTGTTGTAATCAATAATTTGTTAACTGTCTAGCATAGATGAAATGGCAAAAACAAACAACAACAAAAAGTCGCATTAGTGATCGCATATTATTAGCATAAATTTAGCTGAAAAAAAACTCTGTATAGTATGACTAAGCAAATGGCTGGTATAAGCAAAACCAAACAAAAACAAATAATATATTGATATACTTAATAATAGAAATAAAAAACAAACATTTCATTTTATTATATGCTAATGTGGCAATTGCAGAATGGAGCACCAAAAACCCGCAGGCTGAGTGATTCCCCAAAACCCAAACTGCCCGTCTAAAGTTTAAATCAAAAGCGCGTGAGAGTAACCCGATCCGCCAAAAGGTCAAATAACCCACCCGAAAAAAAGTGCTAAACCCGTTCGATGAGGGGGCCTACTTTGTTTTGTTTACGGGTTTTAGCTTTCATTTGTTTGTTTTTTGCTCACACATTCATTTGGCGAATTAATTAGAGAGAATCGATACCAGATTGTCAACTTTGCCTAGCAGAGATTTCCTATAAAAAAGCATTTGGCATGGCCGAAGAGAGTTTTGTTTACAATCTGATTTCGACTTGTGAAGATCTACATTTTTATTATTATAGCAAAATGCGTGCTGTTATTTTGTTTATTGTATTAATTGCTGTATTCAGTGGCCTCTTGGAGGCAGTTCCAGCTCCTCAGTTCGGTTATGGAGGCTATGGCGGCTACGGAGGTTATCCTGGAGGATACGGTGGCTATCCCGGTGGATATGGTGGTTATCCCGGAGGATCCTATTACGGAGGATATCCTAGTTTTGGTGGCGGATTTAGCAGTTCCTCGGCTCAGGCATCAGCCACATCGAACTCTGGCGGATATTTTGGATAAGATCATCGTTTAATACTAAATTATATACCTACTAAGAATAAGTAAACAACTAAATAAAATAATTGTACAAAAAGCGAACCTATATTGTCATTTATTATCATTGGGACAAAATGGCAAAACAAAAGCAGTTGGATAGAAGTGTTACCTGAAATCTGTGATTGGTTCAATACAACAAAGTGCGCACTTACCTAATCATCAATGAATAAGTTTTGACCGTATTTTTATGTTGAGCGAATGCCCCGGCCTCCTCTATTCAATACTTTTAACAAGTGCTTGAACGGATAACAATCATAATCATCCGAAATTGCACAGAAATTACATTTTTACAAATCATGCAGGGTGAAGGCTAATGATTTGTTTACGAAAATCTCTGATGTTTTGCTTATCTTAAGGACCAGTTAAGAAAGAGGAAGGGTGAGAAAAAAACAGATAGATAATATTTCCCTCAAAATGGGAGGAAGTTAACGAACAAAATGGCGGATGAATGCAGACGGATTGACTGTGTGCCATAGGATCATTCTACAAAAAAACTTATTAAACCCAACTTTGCAAAAAAATGTTTTATTTTTAAGTACACTACTTACATATGTATTCACTACTGTACAGTTCCATAAAAGTATATATGTACATATGTATATGTAGGTGTGTAAGTAAAACTTCATTCAGATGAATACTTCGCGTGAAAAATACTTACTTGTTTATATTAATATGATTTCAGACTCTTCCAGATACTCTAATAATCTGAAAAATCTAGAGAAGTATTGATTAATGAATTAATTTAAATTAATTGTAAATTTAACGCAGTTTTTTGTATAAGCACATATGTACATGTATGTAAGTACTTATACATTTAGTTATATTCAATCGTTATATCATTCTGTAATTAACTATTAACTAAATTAGTTAATATCGTAAATTAAATTTATTTTAATCACAGAACATTAATATTTATCAGCCTTCGATAAAGTAAAAAGGAGCCAAAAAAAGCAACAACGACAGCCTAACGCAAAATAACCTAATCTAGCCTAACGGCTGTTTTCGCAGAGAACGCATTAAATGAGAGCGCCAAAATCAGTGAGAGAGAATTCGCAGCTGTCGTTACCATAGCAAATAAAGCTGCTGCCAAGCAGTCTGTTGATCATTGGTGCAAGCGAGATGGACGGCAATTATCTTAAGATCAAGTCGATGTTGTATGAAAGAGAAAAGCAGACTTTATTACCGTTAGCTAGGAATTGTGAATCACAGTAAAAACTTCTGTAAGTGTTTGTGACTTATTTATTATTTGTATTTTTTGTCAAAGCCACTTACCACATGAAGTTGCCAGATTTTGTTACATTTTCTATTGAAATTTCACTCATCTTTCAATTCACTCAAAATATTAACTGACTCACTCACTTTTTACGCTCACTAAAACAAAAAAAAGAAAAAAATACTCCCACACACATTTACACACCGAGACGATATTTTCACTCATTTTCTTTTCACTTATAACCAAACAACGAGCCAACGTATTTTAACGAGAATAATTCCAAATGAAAGGGAATCAATATTACTTTTGACTGATCTACTTTGTTAGCCATTTTAAACACTTTTAAACGCACTAAAAAAAGAATTAATTAACTTTAAAACGGAGCAAGTGAACGCGTCGAGCAGGACAAGATAACTGAAGAGAAAGGATTGACTTTTGAAGTCGACAGCAGCTTCGGCTTGAAGAATCTTTGTGTATCTGTGTGTATGTGTGCGTGTGTGGGGGTGATCTTTTAACGTTTTTGCAAGCTTCGACTATCGCTCGGCTCGTGTATGTGTGTAAGTAGAGCTTCGCGAGCCTTCGGGACTTTGGCAAATTATCTTTTCTGTTTCTTTTCTGTTCTTTAGTTTTTATCTATTTTTGTACGTATGAATTATATAAAGATATCTCTGATTGGAAGTATGTACAGTTATTTTTGAAAACAACCAGGAAAGAGTGTGCTTACGTGTTCGGGTATATACATAAATCGTTACTCTTAATATTTGTATTTGGAAAAGGCGTGAAAAACAAATTTCCTTCACGACTTGTCAAACTTTCAACAAAAATAAAAATCTATATTCATTTTGAGCGGCTAAAAAAGTAAACTTTTACTGCAAGCGAAATTGAACTTTCACTTTGCCAACTCCGATGAACTCCTCCTCGACCCACCACTGAGCCACATGGTACTCCATGCGCCCCAAAAGAAAGTAAATCAAAGCATTTTGTGTGTTTTATTTCTGCACTGCGCTATATTTTTATGTTTTTTATTGCATTTTTAGGTTCTTCAGATATTGAAAGTCTCTTTGCATTTTAAAAGATTGAAATCCTTTTACATAAATTTAGAATTAACTCAAGTTTTCATCATTTTCAAGTCTATCTAAGCCTAATGAATCTTAAGTTTATTAAAATTTTTAAATAAGGTTTCATTCAAAAATGTATTTAAAAATATTGATAAGTTTTTATTAGAAATCTGCCAACAGACCTACCAGCAAGGAAGAATATAAGGAAATCCCAAGTTTTTTTTTAAAACCTGGAATACTTTCCCTTGACAGACTTAATGCTTACAATTAAAAATTGTTAAGAAAATGTTACATATCTTGATAGAAAAGACAGACAAAGAGTACATAATTATATTTGTTAATTTAATTAAAAAATAAACATAACAAAACAAATACTATTGCCTCATTTACACTCAAAAGTTTTTACTTGTAGGGTAATTAATATAAAAAATCTAACTTTTCTTCATCTTTAATTTTTTGTTTACAAATCACTGCCTTAATTTAGTTAATTCTATGGTAAAATTTAAACCATTAATTTGGTTTTGGACATAAATTTGCAATAAGGGATTTTACAGCAATGATCTATAATCTCTAACGCAAAAGACAAAAAAATATTTTTCAAATTTGCGAAAACAAATTTTAATTGTTAAAATATTGATGGATCTAACATCGTCGAGGATGTTTATAACAACTGGTTATAGTGGCTTTAGTCGTTTTTATAATCCATCTAGGACTTGAAACCCTTCATAATCAAACCTTAATATAGTAATACAGTTAACCCGCACTCACACTCCGCACTCTGCAGTCTCAATGACTCTAAAAATCAGAATATATCTATTATATCCGCATTTCCGCAAAAATCCTTTTAAATACAATATCATATCACTTTGCATAACCTTAAATGCAGTGGATTGTACTCGACCATTAAATTTAAGATTGTAGATTATGAATCCTTTAGTGACTCTACAGTAAGATATGATCCTGTATCAAGGCTTCAAATCTGAGGCAAGGACTTTTCCATTTACTAGCGGCAGAAATTTCTTAGTTGAAACAAATATTCATTGTTTTTTATCCATCACTCGTGAGATTCATTCCTTTAAAGTTTTTTATGCCGTTTCTAAACCAAAGTCAAAATAAAAACTTATTTCAAATTTTTTTTGCATTTCTAAATTTCTCCACTGACTTGTGACATTTCATTGATTTTTGCATACTGAAGTAGACGTGGATTTAGGGTAGATTTGTGGCCACAATTCAATAGCAAGAAATTGAACTTTAGTTCAACGACTTTGCGGCATCATTAAAAAACTTTTGGTTGCCATCTTGAGTTGACTTTGGGGTCACACACACACACACATACATACACACAGAGGCAGAGACATTCAGAAGCGAAGGATATGGCGGTCATATTGTTATTTTTCGAATTTATGTCCTCACAGGCTACAGGCAAAGAATGCAAGTCAAGCTATTCAGCGAATATTCTGGCTCTTTACTCAAAAGTTGCATTGATAGTCCTGACACTGGTTCTTGGTCCTGGCGACTCATGTCTGGTGCCTGGTCCTAGGCCATTCAATGTCGCGGCTGCTGCCTTTGATGTGCATGTCAATGTGGTGGCTTGTGGCTTCCATTGTTGCACGTTCACATCTTGCACAATGGCCCAGAGAGATGGCAAGTGGTTCGGACTCTGGTTGGACCCTCAATGCGTTTCTTTTCTTCATTGCTTTGCTCTGCCACTGCACATAATATGTACGTACGTATAATAACGCATTTATGTCCGTTCAGAAATTTTATGACACCCCAATAAGAAAGGGTGAGTAATGATGACTCTCATAGTACTCCCAGCCATGGACTGGTCCATCATCTGTGAGTAATGTTTCACGACTGCGGATAATTGAAGTGGCAGGAGAATAAAACTTTTCCATCAAGATGGATGGAAAACAGTTGAATTGCTAGAAAACTGGTAACAACATTTCATTATCTACAAAATATTCAATATTTTTTCGAAATTCTAAACTTCTGCGATTCGACAAAAGTCTCTTGATTCTTGCAACATGTAAAGGGCGTGGCCAGCAAGTGGGTGGCCTAGGAAGAGGTGGAGGGGGAGGAGAGATGAGTGCAAACTGTTCGCCTAAAATATGTCAATCGGAATGTAAATCATTGCGTAATTTGCATTTGCTTCAATTGAATTGATGCCACACCGGTTTGTCGTCGTCGATTCGAATGTTACCGTCAGCAGACACACACACACACACACACACACACGCAGCCACACATGAATTATGACGACAATTTTGACAATTGTCAAGCGACCGGGACACGCCCACCTTAACTCAACCCACACCCCCCAAACGGGCACGTGTGTGTATGTGTGCATATAACCCGTCCGTTAGACGCGTAGTCTTTGATGTGTATTGTATAAACATAAATCTTTGCTCTTATTACCCAAACATAATTGTGTTGACGTGTTGGGGATATGGTATATAATTGAAAAACCTGTTGATATAATCAAATGCGAACTGGTTCCATTAGCAACAGCATCAAATTATTGTTTTAATGTGAAAAATTCATAATTTAAATGTACATCTCTAAAGCTCAGCAATTTGGCGTTGAAACTAAAAATCTCTCTTAAACCTAGTTCCAGCATTAAAGGTTCAAAAAAATTTTAAAAATTTCCATTTATATGGATCTTAAACTAGTTCCTCTAAAACCAGAACCACTGAATTCCCAAAAAGAACCCCAAAGTTTTTAACTTTAAAGAAAAATTTTAATTAAATTGACTCTAATCTATATTCAAGTTTTTGTAAATTTAAATCCTCAATTGTTGTAAAAGTATGGAACTAATTCATTTACTAAATGCAACAAAAAATCTTGAAATAAACTTTTAATTGTGCAGTAAAATTCTGAATTTACAAGTTTCATTATAATCGAAATTGATGAAGCTCTTCTAATAGCACTTAGTCGCTAATTTAACTAGAACTAGTTCCAATAATATATGCAGAAAACAATGTCTAACAAACTTGAAATTTTACAGTAATCCTCTTGCTTTTGCAATTGATAAAAATTAAGTATTTAAGTAACAGTTCATCTTATTCTTGGACATTAACTTCATGATCTATTCCCAGTAGATTTCAAACAAAACGAATTAGTTTTTCGATTTACTTACGTTATTTAAAAAAAAAACTCAAGTTTTACTCTCTATGGAAAAGTTCGAATGTTAATCGAATGATGCTGTAGTGAGAAAAGATTATTAGTGATTGCAAATTTGTGAATATTAAAGATAACGTATACGACAAGTGTGCATTAAGTTTAAGTCTAATGAAGTCGAAGTTCTCTAGATTACTTGGACAAGTGCAATTTCAGTTTGTTTATCTGTAATTCAAGTTTATTATATAAAACATGTTTCCAGTAAGCTTAATGTTTAACAAATTTATATTTTGCTAAATAATTTATATGTATAATTTGAAGTAAAAGTTTCATCAATATAGAAAGCAATATGTTTATCTTAAGCGTGTATAACATTTGCAACTAGTTACCAGGGAGGTAGACTAGTTCATCCTAACCTCGAGCATAACTTAAAACTACTTACAAGACGTTGAACTAGTTCATCAATTTAAGATATAAATTCATTGGTAAGTTTAAGTTTGAACAAGTTTCTTTCTTAAAAGTAAAATAATCGAACAAAAGAAGTATTGCGAATTCTGTTCCATAACATTTTGAATAATATTCACTAAGATATGTATTGTTGGAACAAGTTTTCAATACACGTTTCACGATTTGTAGCAGAAGAATAGAAATTAGATTTGCATTTGCTTTGCGCTTTGTTGTAGTGAAAAAAAAAACCGAATTTATTGCGAAAATTATGTTTTGATTTATTTTATTTCATTTTATTTATGCCCTCTCTTGCCCATTTCACCTGCTAACCTTATGTAGTTCTCACCGTCTCAGTGTGTGTGTGTGTGTGCGTGTGTGTTTATGACATAACTTTCATCACGTACGCTTTTGTGAAAGAGCAGATGTGCATACGCCAAAAAGTATGCAACAGCAAAACGTGATTTCGTTTTAAAAATTTCACAGAGTGCGCACTGGCAAACGTTTCGAGAGTTCGCTGTCAAAGCATAAATTTATTTGTCGAACGCATTCATTTGGAAATTATCGAACAGCAAATTATTGGCTCTGACTTCAAGCAAAAAGGGGAAGGAAGTCATCTTGTAGTTGTCTGTGAACATTTGTTTCTTTTTTTTAAAGCTATTTATTCGTGTTCTTCAAAAACAGATGAAACTGCATTAACACCACCGAGTAGGACAAAACGGCGCCCATCATTTCGAACCATTGTTGCCGATCCACTTTGAAGAGACCGCAAACCCAGAGACTTAAGCGGCTGCTATTCCCATAGATTATGTAGGAATTTAGCTATAATTGAATACAGTTTAATAAAAGGTTCTATAAATATTTTGAATAGTTTACCTCTTTAAACCATTTTCCTTCGGTAACTTCATGTTTCGGAGGACTCTGATACTTGACTACCAAATCACAGATATAGTCGAGCAAATAAAAGTCTAAAGTGCGGATAATATAGGTTATAGATCCATAGATTATCCACCAAAATGATGTATTCGTGTCGAAGGTAAAGAAAATTCCCCAGTAGCCATAAATGACAGTGAAAGTGATATAATAGAAACGAGCAACGAGCATTTGAAGTCCGTACAATCGATTGACAGTAAGTACAGTACGACTCAATTGTGTATGCACAGACCATAGTTGACGCAGTGTGACCAAATCAGCATGCGAAGCACTTGATGGCGATGATATGATACGATTAATCTCTCGATTGATACACTCAAATCCAAGAGACATGCGCCATAATGCCAAAAAGTAACAAAATACAGCAGATCCCAATATATTGACTCCAAAATTAAAAAATAATGCGGCCAAAACAGTTAACAATGAAGAAAACTCCAGCCATTCAAAGAAACTCACTAAACTGTTAAAGCTTAGATACACAGTGGTAAAACATTTCCAATAAAATAGAGTAACTAACAAACTACTAATTGCAGGTTCATTACTATAACAATCAATCTCGAATCGTTGCAATTTCAAAATAATACGCTGCACTTGTACTAATGCCTTATCACGATAAACTCTCGATACTAAGGTATAAACTATTGCTGCATAATTCACGACATAGTTCGCATATACGGTAATAGCCATAAGTTTTGGATACAAATCGAAAGGCATTACGTCATTTGCTGCCCTCAGAAATATAATGGGCAATAGCACTAGAGTTATGGCATTCAATATTAAAGCATAGATGCGGGTAAAACAAGTTTCGTAATAACAAAAATTCTTCATACGATGCGAACTAATGCCAATCCAAAATGCATAGTCGAAATAAAATTGTACAATACGTAATATAAACGTTGTCATACTGAACTCGTTGAAACGCGGCAGGTAACTAACTAAATAATGTCTTCCTTGTTCCGTTTAATCAGCTAGAGTGCCTCCATATTGAAGATCCTTCATAAAGATATTTCTATTGACTGCATTTATTAATAGACTTTTCGATTCAAATATAAATGAAATTGCACCAAAACTATGATATAGGACATTATGGCGCACATTAAACTAAACCATTGCCTGCGATCCATTTGAAAGAGACCACAAGTCCGTATGGTCAACTTCGAACTATTTGCATAGATCACAAACGAACTTAGCTGAAAAAAAGTATTATAAATTTAAAGAAAAGTACAAATACTTCTCAATTATTTCTTACCCCATTTGTCCATTGAGTTTCACTGGCAATATGTTTCGGTTCATTTTGATATTGTACGAGCACATCGCAAAGATAATCAAATAGATAGAAATCGAAAAATCGTACCCAAAATAGAGAGCCACCAAGAATAACCACATTAGAATTAGCATTTCCACTGGTGTTTATTAGATAACTCCAATAGCTATTGACCACGAAATAGATGAAAAAATCCAAACGAGCCGCTAACATTTGAAGACCATATAATCCACATATCTTTTGAGTAGTTTGATTTAGGCCAATATATAGTGACCAAATGCGATTTAGTTTCCTTTCATCTAGGGGAACGTGGTGAAATACTTCCTTCAATTGTTGATTAACAATTTCATATCCTCGTGCCATATGCCAGAGACCCAAATAGTAGCCATATGTTGCCACTCCCATAATATTCATGACATTGACAAAGATTAAGGAGTTTAGGAAAACAGTCGCATCGGCATTTTCAACCCAAAAATATAGGCAACACAAGTTACCCACATTCATAAAGATGACAAAGGTAAACTTCAAATAGAATAGCCAACGCAGTGTGGATTTCGGCGCTTCCTTCATTTGTCTCAATTTGTTCAAAACACTTCGAATTTCCATTAGTGCCGCATCACGAGCCCATCGCGATAAAATGGTATATGACACACCCAGATACATCACCAAATAAAGGATTCTTGAGGTTAACTCAATTAAAGAAACACGCGGAGCCCAATGATAAGATTGCACATATTTTGTAGTATTCCAAAAGACCGCAGGCAACATTACCATGGTTAAGCCATTTACACAAAAGGCATAGATACGCGTTACTCTTGACTGTTCAAATGTTCCATTGACCATGCGATACGAAGTAAGGCCTAGGAAAAGGCAATACCAATTATATCCTATCAATAGTTTTCGAGGATTCATAACCGTAACCGTTGGTGGTTGTCAATAAACTACTTTCAATTCCATCGATGATGGCAATTTTTCAAAAAGCTTTGAACTTGAAGATGGTTGGCAAGATAAATTCACAAGGTTAAACCTATAAATTTCAATAAACACAATTAAAACCAGGTAATTATTGTTTGAGTTCAATTTAACTATATTTTAATATGTTGTTTACCCATCAAATATAAATGAAACTGCAACAAAACTATAGAATATGTTGATATGGCGCACATTGTTTCATACCATTGTTTACGATTCACTTCAAAGAGTCCACATATCGATATGTTTAGCTTAGAAGTCGTCTCGTATATTACAAAGGAACTTAGCTGGAATGAGGAGAAAAAATAGACTTAATTAAATAACCTTGATACTCCATAGTACTTTCATAAACAAACTGTAACTCCTAGAATTCACTTTTTCCACGCTTAAACTAGTTGGGGATTACAGCTGCCTTGGGAGTAATGTATTTTCGATATTGCTTGTTCTCAGACGATCCCATTTCACGAAACTTTACTTCTTTAGGCTCTAGGAAGGCTTTGCTATACTCAAAGACTACAATTCGCCACTTTTAGAACGGGCCATAGGGCAGTAAAGTCTTTTTTCCGTTATCTAGAATCGAAACGCTTTAACACTTTGCGAATTACAACGCAAAGATGGTCACCTAATGAGTCTAGCCAACACTTAAACCTCTTTGGAACTACTTAGGACTTAAAAGAAAGGAAGAGTTCACTTATTGACTATTCAAGGAAGCCCTATGCAATTAGCAATCTATAAACATTTGGAGCTATAGTCTTGTTATTGACTTTAAGATCTTACTGCTCAAAGTAGTTGAGAATTACAACTACATTAAGTTAGAAAACACTCAGCTAACCAGTCTTTGTGCTATAGTAGCACAAGTCTTCCAATTAGTAGTCTTACCTCTGGTGCCAAATTCGTTTCGGTCAGAGCATGTTTCGGTTCACTTTGATATTTCACCGTCAAATCACATATATAGTCAAGCAGAAAGAAATCCACAGCTCGTATTAAATAAAATATCGATCCAAAGGCTCGCATATAATGCGGCACCGGTCCGCTAGTCATTAAAAGATATCCCCAATAACTGTTGATCACACCAAAGATAAAAAAATCGAATCGTGCCGCCAACATCAAAAGTCCATACATTCGGTTTATCTTCTGAACAGTTCGATCGAGTGTAGTCCTAAGGCGCCAAAGATCGTCTAACTCTTTCTCATCCTTAAAGTTTGTTGAAATTCCTTTAAACTCGCCATTGACAAAGTCATAACCCCGCGCCACAACCCACAGGGCCAAGAAATAGGCATATGTGGCGACTCCCAAAATATTCATAGTATTAATCATGAATATGGCATTGAGTACTGGCAACCAAGCTCGTGGTTTGGAAAACATTCCAAAGGCCAATATATTGGCAGTATGTAAGAAAAACACAGTAAACATTTTCAAGTAGAAAATTCTCAGAAGAAGTGGATTTGTTTCTATATACATTCTCCTGAGTTTTACGCCCAACTCGTGAACATGTTTCAGTATTTTGTCTCTCATGCCTCTGGAGAGAATCGTATAGACCACAACTACATACATCACGGAAAAATAAAGATTTGTGGTCATTGTAATGGAAATGAGTTGAGGAAACGTTTTCAAATATTTGATAAAATCTACTGCGTCCAGAAGAACTTTGGGCAACCAAATGATCGTAAAAATATTTATAGCCAAGGCATAATAACGGGTTAGTTTAGACTGCTGAAATTCACCATCGAAATAACGATACGAAGTTATGCCTAAGATTAGGCTATAATTCGAATAAAGTGACACTAGTTTACGTCCCACCATTTTACCGCAATGCAAGACTACTAAGAGGCAACTAAATGTCTTTCATTAGCGTGTTGTCTCAATGGCTTTGACTAATTATTGAAAGTGTACAGTAGAATTCCCTTGATACATGTCTGGTCACGTGTCAATATATCTAGATCTTGATAAAGGATCTATGTATATATAATGTCGCAAAATGCCTACCTAATTAGAAATGAAGAACACAAACAAATAGATTAACGTTTTATGATCTTGTTTACCGAATAACGAAAAAGGTTTCCCCCATTTACCCTTTACCTGGCCAAACAGGTACATTCTGTCAATATATTCTACCTGTTTTCTATATAAAGACATTGCTTCAATCGTTATCACATCATTCGAGTTTCACAATTCAAAGAGTTAACACACGCACCATGGAAGGAATGGAAGAACCAATAGCGTTTCTGCAGTTCGATGCTAGTTACATGGTCTTATTCGTTTTGGTCATAACATTGGTGGAATATCTAGTCAATAGCTGGACGAGGACTACCAAGGAAACAAAGGAGGAAATCAGTGTACAGTGGCTCCATGAAGAGACTCCAATCTTTTGTCGCCATTTGGATTCACGACATCGTCATAAACTTATGACTGGAGTTCGACGAAGACTGGATTTTACCAATTTATAGTTTATAAACATTAATACATATTCTTATTTTTAGTTGAATAAAATTTGACTCCAAATTATATAAGTTTAATTTAAACGAAATTTGAAATTATGCACAAAAAATTAATAAAAATATTTTAAAAAAAAAGCAAATCTAATAATCTTCTTAGTGATTTATTTGGTTGTAGCGGAAAATAAAATTTTGGGTTTGTTTCGGGTTGAAAACTGTGCAATAAAAAACATATTTTGCACATTTTCAGAATAAATATCCATACATTCATTAAGCTATCTAGGTTTTTTTTTAACAGCTTGTTTAAGTTTTTATATTGTCGCAAATAGTCAATTTCATTAAACATTATCTCATTAATTAATATGATCAATTTTTGGCAAATCACAAATCTAAAAATTCTAAGAATCTTACTAAAAGGTATAAATTCTTTCGTCTCTATTAAGTACATATATTTCCAGTAGACAGATTAGAAAATCAAAAAGGAAGTTTAATTTCCTTAACCAAACTTTTTTAATTACTGCACTAAATAGTTAAATATCTTAATGTATTCATTCAAATCATTTCATTTACCGTTACTAGTTCAAACTCTAACGTCTCTGGCGTCAAATTAAGATTTCAAAATCAATGTGACCCTAAATTAGAAAAATATCGATAGCAATTAATCGATTTATTGTTATTGCCGGCGTGGTGTAGCAGTGTGAAAGAGAAAGATAAAACAGCTGAGAGGGTCAGCCGCAGAGACAAATAAAAATACAAAATTAATTTAACAATTTTAAGACGATTCTGCTTTAGGCGTGCCATGTCCTCCTTTTCCCAAGTGAGGAATCCCATAACAGGACAAGCCACCTGGCAGGAAAATGCTGATGACTATGACTATCATCAGGAGGTAACGAAATCGAAATGCCATGCGGTTTCTGAAAAGAAATTACAAACCAATTCGATTCCATTTGTAGGTGGCCAATGCGGGATTTGGCGACATGCTGCACGATTGGGAACGGAATCAAAAGTATTATGCGGCCATCAAGAAGACGATAAAGAGAATGCAAGCAGATGGACGTGAAGTTCATGTCCTGGACATTGGCACGGGCACGGGAATCCTGTCGATGATGGCTTTAAAAGCAGGAGCCGACTCGGTGACAGCCTGTGAAGCTTTCCTGCCCATGGCCAATTGTGCTGCCAAAATTATGACAGCAAATGGTGCGGATAAAATCCAGTTGATTAGAAAACGTTCCACAGAGATTCAAATCGGTGTGGATATGGCCAGGAGAGCTAACCTTCTCGTTGCCGAATTACTAGACACTGAACTGATAGGAGAAGGAGCCATTGGCATCTACAATCATGCTCATCAGGAGTTACTCACCGAGGATGCCCTATGCATTCCAGCTCGTGCCCGTTGCTATGCCCAAGTGGCCACCTCCTCGTTGGCCAAACAATGGAACGGTTTGAAACTGATGGCGAACCTTGATGGTGAGACATTGCTAAGAGTGCCACCACAGTTGAACGAATGCAAGGGCGATGCGGCTCTACATGATCTTCAGCTCTCCCAATTGCCAACGGAAGCTTTTCGTTTATTCAGCAAACCTGTAGAAATATTTGAATTTGATTTCCAACAGCATTTGGAACCCATCCAGAAGCAAAGAAATAAGGTTGTACCGCTTCAAGCCAGTCAGCCAGGCTCAGCGGATATGGTCTTCTATTGGTGGGACATTGATTTGGATCATGAAAGTGAAATAGTCCTCAGCTGTGCCCCCTATTGGGCTCACCCGGACAAGGATAAACATGTTGCAAGCGAGGACAAACCTTTGGCAAATGCCATTCCATGGCGGGATCATTGGATGCAGGCCATTTATTATATACCTAAGCCCCTCCACCTAAGTAATACAAAAGAAACTTTCTACCTGAGCTGCCATCATGACGAATACTCCGTTTGGTTCGATGCCCAATTGAAGGAACCTGCCGAATCCATTGAAAGGCATCATTGTACCTGTGACCTGCATTTCGTCAATCCTCGCAGTCGTATAGGTCAACTGAATCAATCGCCGCGTAACAAACGCTACCTCAACTACCTGGAAGAGACGACCACAAAGGATTCCCAGTTTTTGGTCCTGGGCAACTCTTGTTTCTTGGGTCTGGCCACAAGTGGCCTGGGAGCAGCCTCTGTTGAGATATATGATTCAAATTCCCTTTCTCGTCGATTGTTGGACTCGTTTATCAAATTCAATAAGCTTGAAAATGTGAGGCTACTGGAGAAACTTGAAGAAGTTCAGGATCACAGCAAACTAACTCACATCTTTGCGGAACCTTATTTCGTAAATTCCATTTTACCCTGGGATAACTTTTATTTTGGCACTTTGTTATTGAGTTTGAAGGATAGACTAAGTGAAGGAACTCAAATCTCACCTTGTGCTGCGAGAATCTTTGCTTTACCAATGGAATTTTTGGATCTACACAAGATTAGAGCTCCAGTGGGCAATTGTGAGGGTTTCGATTTGCGATTATTTGATGAAATGGTTAAGGTAAGAAGATGAAATCATTAACTTTACTTTTTATTAAATATTTCTTGCTCTTTTTTAGGACTCTGCCGACAAAGCAGTCTCTTCCGTAGAGGCCCAACCCCTCTGGGAATATCCTGGACGTGCCTTGGCTCAACCACAAGAAGTACTCCGAGTTGACTTTGACAACTTCAATCAGGAACTGCATCAACAAGGCTGCATTGACCTGATCAGCAGCAAACAATGCAATGGAATAGCCCTTTGGGTTGACTGGCAATTGTATCCCTCGGAATCTCCTAAAGCCTTTGTAAGCTCTGGACCCAGTCAGCCCATTGATATTGGCAAATTTGTCAAATGGGACATGTTTGTGCGCCAGGGCGTGCATTTTCCACAGACCAGGACAACCAATGCGACTCATGTCGAATGGCAAATAGATTTTAAGCCCCTGCTGGGTGAACTTAATTTTAAATTTGATTTAAAATCAATTTAAAGAGACAATTATTTTATTTTTGGATTTTTGACGCACATAAATTTTGGAACCACAACTACACGAATACATCACCCGATTGGGGGGGAACGGGACAAAGGGAGAAATGGGGATACACCTCTAGTTCTTTGGTATCTCATTCTCCATGCGTGTTAGGACAATATTTCGATCAGTCTGAGCATTGGGATTGGCCATCTTGAGACCAAACTCACCGCCCTTGAGACGTTGACGCAGATCCAAGGCGCGAATGTCGGTCATCAGGGCATGCTGCTTATTCTCCAGATCTACATCAATTTTCTGGGCATGCTCTTCCATCATATTATAATTGCCACGACTCTCATCAATTTTGGCTATAAGACGACGACGAATTTCACGTAATTTCTCGACCTCGATGCAGAGCATATCATGAGCCTGATCTATGCATAACTCCATGCCCGATCGCTGAGCACGATTCTCCAGACGGGTCTCGGCCAATTTGACGGCATCAGTTTTATCCCTCAAGGCCTGTTCCAGGGTCTTAATCTCACACACTGCCAGCTCCATTTCATCCTTCATCTTGAGCTTTTGCCATTCGAGTTCGTTGCGTGCCCGTTGGGTCTCAAAGATGCGTTTCCTGATGGAATGCTCGGCACGTTCTTGCTGGGATTGCAGCATATTACGGGCCTTTTCGCGGCAAACAAAGAGAGCCTCTCGTATGGCATAGGTATCGGCTAGCTCATTCTCGGCCAGCTGCTTCATATTCTTTACATGCTCCAACCAAGTCTCATAAGAACAGGAACTGCAAGGATTATTAGGATAAACATGGAACAAATTTCATTTGAATGTTGGGCTCTTACTTTTTGGGATTCCTAGTGGGATCAGGTTTGTAGGATATATTTGCGGAATTGCGATCCAAGGCCAATTGGGATGCATCTAGCTCCACTGCCTCCAGTTTATTCTCAATTTCCAGACCAATCTTAAAGCGCACCTCCTCCAGGCGCGTCAATTTCTCCCAAGCCTTCTGGCAACGTTCTGCCAAAAGACGTTGATTATTCTCCAAAATGGCCAATTCATTTTTGATTTCCGTATCGGCCTCATCGTAGGTCATCTCAGAGCCCAAGCGTCCATCGCGCATGGTAAGTACTTCGGCTATAACCGATATGGGTCCCGCCAATGCTTCCAGTTCACGTTCCGTGGCATCTTTTTCCTCCTGCAGCATATAGATTTCCCTTTCAATACGCTCGAAAGTTTTCGAGATAATCTCACGCCAGCGATTTAGCTCCGAGATGCTACAAGGTAATTTATAAGAATCTATGGAAATGGAGGAGCGATCTCATGGAATCCTTACCGATCAGTTAGAGCCTCATTTGTCTCATAGTTGGCCCAATCGCACTCGATTCTGGTCTCATTTCGCAAGGTCCTCGATGAATGGCGGATGGAAAAGGCATCTGTCCGACGGGCATCGGCCACATTTCGCAACTGATTGACTCGAGCATGCCAATCCGTCAAGGATATATGAGGCAATGGCTTCTCCATTGTAACCACCGAATGGAACGCCATGATTTAACGCGACAAAAAAGTAAACAAAATTATTTTTCAAAGAAATATTTTCCAATTTTCAAAATTAAAAGTCTATATACATATATATTCATGTATGGATTTGTTCCTCAACTCAAACTTTTTTCTAGAATGAAAAAAAGTATTGTTTGAAAAATATACAAATGAATGTTGTTTGTCTGAGGGCTCTTAGATCTCCAAGGTATTTGCCAGGTTGATTTGGGGTCATTGTCAGGGTTACGTTTGGACGCTATGAATATGTTGTCAAGGAGTCATTGATAGACGAAAATTTAAAACTTTAAAAATTGAAATTATTTCAAATGGAAATCACTTAATAAATAAAATATCAAAGAAGCTAACTTCGGCAATGTCGAAGTTTTTATACCCTTGCAGTCCTTGGCAATCATTTTTTTAGTTTTTGAAATTTCTTTCCTTGCAACTCAATTCATCAATACACAAACAAAACATTCAAATTATTTCTCTTTTTACTACAAATTTTTCTTCCATCATTCCGTAAGCAAAGCACAACACGCATACACATACATACAGTTCGTGTAGCGCTACGTCTGTGTGTGTGTATGCATGTGCTCTGTTTGATTTGCTGATGACGTAGAACCGATTTGTATTGACTGTAACTTGTGTTCTATTTATCCGATCACATTCAAATTTTGGGATCTGAGATTTTATATCAAATTCTATTATATTGGTAAATTTCATGGGGATACTCCAAATTTTGCAAAAATTTTTGCTCTAGAGCTATATGATATAGTGGTCCGATCCTTACGATTTTCATACTTTATTATCTCCCGGCTAAAAGTAGCCCAAATATGAAATTTCATTCCGATAGCTCTTAAGATGCCAGCGTGAAGTTGATTTGCACAGACGGACGGACGGACGGACGGACGGACGGACGGACGGACGGACGGACGGACGGACGGACGGACGGACGGACGGACAGACGGACATGGCTATATCGACTCAGCTTCTCATGCTGATCAAGAATATATATACTTTATGGGGTCGGAAACGTCTCCTTCTGTGCGTTACAAACATCTGACCAATTTTATAATACCCTCTGCAAGGGTATAAAAACATTTTAATTTAAATAATTGCTAACCAAATGTTTTTGAATCTATAGCTTGGCGCCAATAAATATCGATAAGTAATCTGTAGCATCTGTGACAGTTTATCGATTGTTGCGCCACTATCGATATTTTCAAATTTGCTTTGCATCCCTGGGTTTCACACGTGTTTTTCTTCTTTACGTCTGCGGGTACAGCATTGGTTGTGCCGCGTGCTTCTCAGGAATTGAATTTTGAAATAAAATCTTGTATTAAAACCGAAAAACCTCATAAAAATGGGCAAACCAGGTGGGCGAAACTTTAATCCCCAAAAGGAACTTCCCAGAAGTGGCATAATCTAATTTGTTGTATCTTTTTTAGGTTTTAGTCCACGCGGTGGTGGCGGCGGCGGTGGAGGCGGTGGCTTCCGTGGTCGTGGTGGCGGCGGCGGCGGAGGTGGATTTGGTGGTCGCGGCGGCGGTGGTGGTCGCGGTGGCGGCGGCGGCGGATTTGGAGGTCGTGGTGGCGGCGGTGGCCGTGGAGGCGGCGGAGGAGGACGTGGTTTTGGAGGACGCGGCGGTGGAGGTCGTGGTGGTGGTGGACGCGGCGGTGGTGGTCGTGGCGGCGGTGGACGCGGTGGCGGAGGTAAACAAGAAAGTAACTAACAAATTTTTTTTTTTTTTTTAATCTTAAGGTTTTTTCTATTCCAGCTGGAGGTTTCAAGGGCGGCAAGACCGTGACCATTGAGCCACATCGTCATGAAGGAGTGTTTATTGCCCGTGGCAAGGAAGATGCTTTGGTGACCAGAAATTTTGTGCCCGGCTCTGAGGTCTATGGCGAAAAACGCATCTCTGTCGAGGTAAACATTCTTCCCAAACACCGATCTCTCTTTGTCTATGATGAAGCTGTGCGCAGGGGTACAGAACATGGCGATATGTGGCCATGAGCAAACATGTGTTTCATCTGGCAGCTGCTGTGGACTTTGGGTGCACATTGAAGCAGTTGCTGATGGCATTTTGTTTTGCGTAAATCTAAACACAACTGAGAGAGATTCGTCCTTTGCTTTGAGGCCTTTTTAGAAGATTAACCTAAACTAAATGTTTCCTCCATTTCTTCCTCAGACAAATGGCGAAAAGATTGAATACCGTGTATGGAATCCTTTCCGTTCCAAGCTTGCTGCTGCCATTTTGGGAGGCGTTGAGAAAATACACATGCCACCTGGCTCAAAGGTGCTCTATCTGGGCGGAGCCTCGGGCACAACCGTTTCCCATGTCTCTGATGTTGTTGGACCCGAAGGTCTTGTCTACGCCGTTGAATTCTCCCATCGTTCTGGTCGAGATTTGATTAATGTGGCCAAAAAACGTACAAATATTATACCCATCATTGAGGATGCACGTCATCCACACAAATATCGCATGTTAGTAGGCATGGTTGACACAATATTCGCCGACGTGGCCCAACCCGATCAGGGACGTATTGTGGCCCTAAATGCTCAGCATTTCCTTAAGAATGGTGGCCACTTTGTCATCTCCATTAAGGCATCCTGCATTGATTCCACAGCCCAACCCGAAGCGGTATTTGCCGCCGAAGTCAAAAAGATGCAGGCCGACAAACTGAAACCCCAAGAACAATTGACACTGGAACCCTACGAACGTGACCACGCGGTTGTTGTTGGCGTCTACAGGCCACCACCCAAGTAGAGAGAGGAATGATGGATCAGTCGCTCCTTGAAATTTGGGAGCAGATGATGCAGTTGGCTAGGTGTTAAGGCTCTATTACTACTACTACTACCTAATACAGACTTTTGTATTAAGTTTCACTTTTATTATTAAATCAAAAACCATAGTTTTAAAGTTAAATGATAAAAATACAAAAATATTTTTGTAATTTACGTACAAAAAAAATACAGAAAAAAATTACAAAAACCCCAAAACAGCCAAATAGTTAATATATAGAAGACAGGACAGGACTCGAGTTCCTGTGTTGGATCAAAATAATATTACAATTCCATTCATATGACTTCGTCTTTTGATGAATTACACTATGTAACAAGATTTTTGTCCATGGGTTGCAATTGATATTGCCTAGTCAGTCAAGTATAGAATACAGCTATTGCCCCAAGACAACTTTGCTTTTGTGGGAGCACATTCAGAGGACCAAGGCGAGCGCTTCCATCAGGATATAATGGACTTTGCGACAAAAGCAAAGTTTCCGAGGAATATTAGGTGGTTTCCAGAAATAACAGACTAGGAAATAACAATTACATCCTAAGGACTGAGAAATTTTTTATTTTTGTTAATTTTCTATCCCATTTGTTATGACCTTTGACGTAAGGCTGGGCCTACAGAAAAGATTGATCATTTGAAATTGATTTTTTCTGAAAATGGGTTAATAAAGAAGACAGATTGAGATAATAAATTAAACTGTAAGGAGCAAGAATTACAATATTATTTCCAAATATTATTATTACTTCGACCTTATGGAAATGTTAATTCTTAAAAAATTTATAAATTGCATTTTTAACAATGAAATTGTAAACAATAACAAAGTAATAGAAAGCAACAGGTTTCGATTTCAATTGTTCTCACGTGCGTGTTAGAATTCATTACTCACCCTCGAAAATTCTAGTTGGTCTTTTGAGCAGCCAACCCCAACAGCAGTTGTGGCCGAGTGGTTAAGGCGTCTGACTTGAAATCAGATTCCCTCTGGGAGCGTAGGTTCGAATCCTACCAGCTGCGAATGAATGATCAGTTTCTTTTTTTACTTTTTTTAAGGAGAATTTCAAATTCTTACAATTAATAATGGAATATGTTTCGTTTTCTGTATGTCTTGTATGAAATATATAGTTTCGTTTCAGGAAAACCTTTTTGAGTGGTATACCACAATTGTTTACTTATTTTTAAAATTATTTAGGTTAGGTCTATCTTATCTAACGATGCTAAAAATTCGACTTTTGTTTTTATTTGTATCACCTATTCTATATTCCTGTTGAACTTTTAAAGGGCTCTAAATTTATAGAAAGTCAACGCACTCTACTCTAACTAACCATTTCTTTAGCTTTCGACTATAAACAAATCTAAAACTGGAACTCTTAAGTTCTAAATAAGTTTATCATTTTATATTCTTTCAAAACAATAAAAAGAATAAAAAAAAGAAACTCTAGTTGTTCGCAGCTGGTAGGATTCGAACCTACGCTCCCAGAGGGAATCTGATTTCAAGTCAGACGCCTTAACCACTCGGCCACAACTGCTGATGGATGTCCTGTGTCAAATGACTTATTTGATTATATGAGTGTGTTGGTTTGCTCACAACATTTCAGGTTGCAACATGTTTTATCAAAGCGAAACCCGACAAGTTTGAAGCACAGTGGGCTTACTAAAATTCATTGGGTAAATTATAAATTTTTATATTTTAAACTTACTAACTTTAGAACTTCCTTTTTAGGGAATTGTCACATCCTTTCTGACGATTTAAGCATTAATTGACTATAAATTTTGCCAACAAGTGGTATTATTTAGGCCATTTAAATGAGGTTACAATGGCTAAAGATTGGGGAAAAATGATTGAAAAAATAAATGCTCTTATTTCATCGACTAAAAATTGATTGACGTCTGACATGAGCTAAGAGAAAACCAATCGAAAAAAGGTCAAGTTTTAAAAGGCAATAAAATATGGAAAACAGCTAGATTAAATGGTGACTAGCCTTTGAATTTTCTTATCAATATAATTATTTAAGGGAATAGTTAAAATTGAGATCATAAACTTCCATATTTTTTATACCCTTGCAGAGGGTATTGGAAGGGAATGATGGAAGAAGAAAAATTTGTAGTAAAAAGAGAATTAATTTGAATGTTTCGTTTGTGTATTGATGAATTGAGTTGCAGGGAAAGAAATTTTCAAATGTAAAAATATTATTGCCAAGGACTGCAAGGGTATGTAAAGTTTGATATTTTTTTTTATTATTCGGTAAATTACTATTTATTTAGATGTCTCCAAATATAACAATATATAATATAGAGCATTTTCCTCTTATTTTCGACATTCATAGCTTAAGTCTAGATTCGCTTTCGCTTCAAGATTCTGCCTCAGGAAACACATACACACAAAAATACATGCACATACACTCATATATAGATCGGTGCAGACACATGTATATATATGAATGTGCTAATATTAATTGAAATCTTTTGAAACTTAGAAACTAAAAGGGGAGTAAAATCAATCAATCGCGTTGCATTTTATATCACCGTCTCACAGGAGTCGCCGCTTACAATTTGGCCCTCTTTGGCACTCCGATGGCCTCGAGTACCCCCGATGTCTCCAGATGCTGGAACAAGATCTGCAGATACTCATCCCGATGTTTCATGAAGTGGGCAGCATGTTGCGAATGATCCCAACACTTAAAAGTGACTGTAATATCGGCCCTCTCCCAATTCTCGCGGACCTGAGTATGGAAATTTGTTAAATAGTTACAGAATTATTAAACCAAACCGAAATATAAATTACTCACCGCATGATTCGACGATGGCGGACCAATTGGGTCGTTCTTTGAGACAAAGAACAGGGCCGGCGACTTCAAAAGGGTCGAGTGGAACATTTGACTCGATCTCATATAATGAATCGTCGCCTGATTATGGAATGTCTTCATATGGTAGAGCGTATAATTTCTCAATGCACTCTGCATCCGGGCGTTCTTGGGAAATATCGATTTGGGCAGACCCACAGGTATTTCCGTAATATCGGCAGCACTATCCCATATCTGGCATACGAAACGATCCAATATGCTGCCATAACGTTCCATATCCCGTGACATCTGCAACATAATCTCGCCCAATTGATAGGCACCCACCGAGAAGCCATGCATCACAATTGGCTCATAAGCCTTGTTGTTCTGCAGGAATTTCAATGTCTCGGCGGCCACAACCTAGAATCAAAATATGTAGTTATAGTGATATCCGATCATAATGATATACTTATATTTGTATTGACTTACCTGGGTTCCTTTGGTGGGCCACAACAATTGCCAAGGTGTAATATGCACAACTACCACATCGAAACCCAATTCTGTATAGATCTGAGCATATTTCTTCAAATGCTTCTGCTTGGCCATTAACCAGGCCATCATTAGAACCAAAGGATTACCCGTTGGCTTCTTAAAGGCCAATGTCTTGGGATCTACTTCAATGTCGCCCTTGTGCGTCGTGTAGAGTGTCATATTTTTGGTAATATCCTTGGAGGATATATTGCGACGATGCTGTCCTGGAGCCATGGCGTTCTATAAAAATGCAAGTAAAATTATTGTTAAACTTGTTTGTTTTAAAAGATAAGTAAATTAGGGGGTTATATATTGACGTGGTTAGTGGATAAAGAAAGATTATACAAATTTAAGATAAGGAACAATGCACAGGCAACTGAGGAACTTGCAAGCAACTGATAGACTTTTAAGTGCTTTATCAGACGAAAAGTTAATAGCAGAGTAAACACATAATTATCTATGAAAGACCAGAAAATAGAGGCAATCCTAGTATCTTTATATCATATTAAATAAGATCTGCTTCCGAACTCATAAATGAGATCATTTTCTCAGCGTCTTAAAACACACTAATTCATGAATTTACCTCAGGAGACAATTATCTAACAATAAGTAAAAAGTGTTAGATAAAGGACTTCAAGAAACTATCAATAGTAAGATATCCCAAACCCAAAAGATGTTGATTTTATGACTAGAAACGAAACTAGAAGGAATATAGCCAGTGATTCTTCAAAAACCAAATATTTTGTTCCATAAACTCGTTCAAACAAACGGGTCTTGAGGTTTGCAGAAGTTTAAAAAGGAAACTGAGAGAAAAAGGGAAGCATTTTTGTTGAATTCATTCAAAGAAATACCCTTCCAAATGATTCAAATTGTATCTAAAAGCCATATATATTTGACTCAAGGTTAGCATTTCAAGTGCCCTTCGTTAGATAGTGCTTTCTACTGTTTAGTAGTAGTCATTATCTGTTGTTGAAATCGATAAGCTTTTAGACCCTTCTATTCTATAATCTATTAAGTTTAAACGTCTAGACAATGAAGTAATCTTTTTAGTTTTATTTTATATGAATAGTTCGGATAGGTCCAGGGTAAACTACAAATCTTATCTGCATACTGTGCACCTGAATATTACCTGTTCGTATGGCCTGATCATTGTGAACTTATCGGACCATTTAACGATTAGATATGGGATTAAGCGTGGCGTGGTTTATATGCAAATTAGTTCACTTGATTTTTCCACACAAACACACACAGAAAGTGATAAAATTAGTAATTAGATAAAAGAGATGTTAAAAAGGATCTATAAATTTCAAACGTAATGTCTAATCAAGAAGGAAACTCAACTCAAATGGAACAGAACATCAATAAAAAAAAAAGGCGTTTACCACCTTGCCAATCACTGCTAAATTTTAACACAATTTTTTATCGGACATAATGTTATATCTAGGTAAAAATTAGGAACAGTGTAAATATTGCACGATTGTTTTAAATCAACTTTATAGAATTTTAGATCAATTTTATGTTAGTTAGACACGAGAGTCTTAAGATCACTCAAGACCTCTAAGGAACTCTTTACACAGAAAAGTCCCAAGACACTCAAAATGAACTTATTTTAGTATAAACTCAAAGCAGATTAAAGGCGGTTCTTCATACTAAAGTCCTTTTCTTTAACGCTAAATAAAAACAAAACGTTATTATTCCAATTAATGGTTTGTTACAAGTTTTTTCTTCAACTTGGTTGACCGTCAAATTGACTTAAATGCAGTTAACTGAACGAATTTTGAATTTTGCCGTTGCCAACCATAATCAGCTGGTTAAGAACTTTGGATTCATAGATAGACCAAAGCCAAATCTATTAGATAAGAATATTGCAATTTCTTTTTTAGATAATGACAATGGTCAAGTCAAAGAACAAGTTTAGCAGGAATATATTATATCATACACATGAATGAATATTCAAATTTGGACACACACACACACACAATCGAGAGAGAGCAAAACACTTTCACTTTAGTTCTTTGGAATTATTGTTTGACATTTTGAACTTGAACCACTCACACGACGTTTCAGATGACGATGGGCCTTAAGTAATGCAATCAATAACATGGCCAACAATAATAATTCAATTGCAAAATCCAACATTGTAAATCATAAGGAAAGACAAAAATAGATAAAGAACAGGTGAAATCGCCTGACCGACTAGCTGACTGACTGAGTGACTTACCTACCCAATGGAATGATCATGGATAGAGAACTAAAGCTCACCTTCCAATGTACAAATGTTTGAGTGTGGGGGATTCATAATTCTTTTTTTTTTTTTGCGGCAGATTGAATTACATTGCGGCACTGGAAGAGTGCAACCCCCAACCAAACCCCCTTCCCCCAGGTTGATCCACTAGTTCTGCTAGAAGATTCAGCTCTTCGCACGCTGAATGAAAGCTTGACATTGAGCGTCATTTATGATTTATGACTACAGCAAAACTAAAAATGAAAGAAAGAACGTAAAAAGCTGCCCTCAATTGAGCAGTCAAGCTCTGCTCCAGGGTGGATCTAGAGATCAGAGGCATCGGAGACAACTAAGCGACAAAATTTTCCATTCTGTTTGAGTTTAAAAATGTTTAAAAAGCATACGAAAATCTTCCATTACAAGGCAATTTTTCATGTTTTGGGAAACATTTAACAGTTTTTAAAAAGTGTAGTGTTTTTTCTTGATAGCTTTTTTCTCATCTTTTATATATTTAACAAGGATTCCTTTATTCTGTAGTTATTATTATTCTTAAGAACAATCTGAAGTTACTTATTTAAAAGTTACTGTACGGCGGAAATTCATTACAAATTGATTTCTTCTATAAAAATATTCTAAAAATAGTTTTTATTCACTTGAGGTGAAATCAAATGGCATACTTAATCACAATATGCAAGTACCTTGTATAGAAATGATAAGAGTATCTGGCGAATCTAGTTGAAGATTTTCGTTGTCTTAATTTGGAAACTTTAACTTTAACGGTCCCAATTCGTATTATATTACAAAATTATGTGGAATACTGTCTTCTCTGGAATTTCTCCTCTTTATAAACTGTTGAGGTTTCAATACCCAAGACCTAATTTAACCCACTAAAACGATTCACAGGATTTGCCGCTGATTTAGCTTAGAAACCTAACTATCCGTTTCAAAATATCATCTGTAGATAAGATATAGAAGTTTAGGTTTAGAATTATAGATTGATTATCGAATCAAATACAAGAAACAACTTAGTATAACAGCTGGGGATCTATTCCGAGTTGGTTTAATAATCTAGGCACGTAACAGGCTGAGTCAACTTTGTTTGCCATATCGATAAAGATAATATGTGTATATAAACCTACATATATATGTATGTACATATATATAAAGTTATAAACACAGCTGGCAAACCAAAGCTAACAAAAAACTTCCTTTAAGTAGAAAATGTTTGTTGAAATTGAATTTTAATTCAAAGATCGAGTTATTTTTGAACAAAAAACCAACGTTTTTAGGGAGCACACGGAAAGTGGAAAATCTTCAATAGAATCAAATAATTCGTAGACCAATTGACTCCTTATTGAATAACATTTCTATTTTGTATGAGGTCTCAAAATATTTTTAGTGAGACTCAAACATTTCATTGAAAAAAGAAAAACTAATTGCTGGAAATTGAAAATTTTAGATAATAAACTTTCTATTGCAGAAAAGTTGAAACATTTAGTTTAGCTGATAAGATTTTAACTAAAGTAGCTAGAAAAGTAAAGTGATATATCAGTTAAAACTAATATAAATTTTAAGCCATATGATATCATTTCATTTTATTCATATATATTTTTGTGTGGTAAATAAAAGAAATATACATATGAAGGTTATGTTTTTAATATCAGTAATTTTAAGGTTAGTTCATGCATTAAACGAGCCACTGGTTAATTATAGTACATGGCAATTAAGAAACAAATCGTTCGCCGGCTAATCAACAATGTAGCCAAGCAAATTCAGAAAGGTTTTAATTTATGTACACACAATACAAAAATTTGCAAGTACAAAGTTCAGAAATCAATAATCAAACATCTCAAATCAAGCATGGAGGAGAACAGAGAAAGAGAGAGATAGAAGCAATAGGAATAAATTGAATGTAGGAAATATAATTTGGGGCAAAATGGTCAAAATTACAATAATATGGAAATAAGTTCGATAGATAATTACGAAAAACAAAATGCTTACTTGTTGCGTCGGGGTCACCACCTTGGTGATGGGAGTTTGCAGGCTTGAGAAATTACGGTAAATGGGTCGCTGCAATTCCCGATATTCAGCGGGCCGGAGAAGACCCTCCGGCATCATCTGCCCCTTACCAAAGAAACTATCCGCAAATGCATTCTCATAGGGAACAGCTGCACTTCGACTATTTTGCGCTGTGACAGGGAAGGAGGTGCAATTAATGGGGCAATCAATTTATAAATAAATACATTATTATACTCAATACACAATTAGTGTGTAATAATAAGGAGAAAATGGATGAAAAATGATTAATTTTATTATTATTACCGCCAAAGGATAGGCCCACGGCTAAAGTAGCGGCTGTTCGACCGGCAGCAAATGGTAAACTTATTGATTTTTTTTCCTGCAGTTGCATAAAATGCAGTGCGAAAGAAATTGTATGCCATTTTCCTTCCTTTTTTTTGTTTTAGTTAGTCAGTTGGAATCGATTGCAAAGTAGCCTAAAACCGGGCGAGAGGCGACACAAGTGAAACTGCAAAAACCAAAGACATACATACACAAATTGATAATGCTTTATTCTTAATTTAAACAATATCCACGTCCGCAAAAATATGTTCGTTTATGCGTGTACCAAAATCGTGATCTATCAAAAATCAAATGGATAAACTGAAATTTAACAAATGTCTTCACTTTCACTTGAGTTTATTTGTTGTTTTAAAGTTTATTTTGTAGTATTAAATTGTCTATTTAGTATATTATACATTTAATTTTAGGTGAACATTTTGACGAGTTTGTATTAAATGCAGATTTAATTTATATATTAACTTTATATATTCAATAAAAATTGAAATTTTTACAATTTTAGATTTCAATATTCATTTTCAATTTCTGTATTTAATATAATTCATGAATATTATATAGGTTTTTATACTTTTAAAACTAAACTAAATTTTAAATTTATTGAAAGTTCTGAAATAATTTTATTTCTTATTCTTTTATTTACATATATGTAAAGTTGCAAGTTTTCTTTGTTTTCTTTTTGGATTTTTTTTTTTTAAATTTAAACATTTACACAATTTACATTATTCTTTTCATTTTTATTTTTTTTTTATTAATTTCTTTAATTTGTCGTTTTGATTGGAATTCTAATGTATTTATTTATTTTTTTAACAATCACTTTTCCTCTGAAATACTCCAAGTGAATTAAGTTTAGTTAAAATTCTTTTGGACATTGTAAATTTTTGTATCTTTTTCACGATTTTGATCGACGCATAAATGAAACGCAATCATCTGCTTCCCAGACAGTCTCTCTCACACACACGCACACACACATAACGAAAACTCTACCAACACAATTACAGGCCATTGCACACAAAATGAACTTTGTACCTAAATGCGTAGTATACATATACACACACACACACACACACAGACTAAAAAGCCGCTGCTGCAAGTAGAGTTTTTTATTTTTTAAATTAATAAATTTTTGATTTCTCCTCCACCGACCTGTGCGTAGTGGCTTTTGGTTGCCTTTTATTGATTTACAAAAAAAAATCGAACAAACGGAACGAGAGACTTACGCTCAAGAACGTGCTTTTGTTTACTTTGTCTGTGGACGAACAAAAAATTAGTTTTAATTTATATTCCACCCCCAGGCTCTGTTAAATGCTTAACATTCAAATGATCGACTAGAGAGCACCCTCTAAATTAGTCAATCTCAGCGGGAGTGGGTGAAATTGAGTTAGTTTTAATATATTTTTCAAGAGTTAAAGCATTTGGTTGCAAGTGGACTTGTAAAATAATAATTTTATTTAAAAACAAGTCTAAAATAACGTTTTCCCATGCAATAGTCTAAAAAGATATGCTCTTTTAGTAAAGGGTATCAATGTAAAACTGTTAACAGCATGCTAATTAACAGAATATGGGTTCTGTTAATTAACACAAACCTAACATTTGGTCACACTAAGCAAGCACAGCTGTTTTGTGTTGTTCAATTTTTCAGCTTGGACGAATGGAACACGCGGAGATGGACTCGGTGCCAGGAGGCAGTTCATCATTGGAAGCCACGGCCAGCGAACAATCCCAGCTTAAACCATCGGGCAATACAGCCATCAAGTGTCTGAAATGTGAAAAGGTTTACATTTTCCCAGCAGATAGAGATGATTGCTTAGCTCATTTGTATCTGGAGCATCGTCTGGTTATAGCGGATGTAGAAGATATAGCAATGTTGGAAGAGTATTTGCAATACTGGCGGAAGGAGTTTCAGGGTAAGTGTGAGACTGAATTGTTAATATTTATCTAATTAAAATTGTTTGCTTGGCAGACCATGAATTTGAGCAATATTGTACGACCATGTTTCTGGACCAACTGCCAGATGGTACCTATGCCAAAAATGAGAAATATTATCTGCTCTGTGATATCCTGCCGCAGGACTATGAATTGCGCCAGAGCTTGAAGGAGCAGCGCCTGAAATCTGCTCTGGAGCGCCATCATTACGAGCTGACGGATCGAAATTTCAGCAAGGAATGTCTCTTTTGTCGCACCGTGATCAAGGGGTTACGTGCCGACTATTTGGATCATCTGTTCGATAAGCATTTCCTGCTTGTGGGCAAGCCAGAAAAAGTGGTATATGTCGATGAGTTGCTCAATCAACTAGAGGAGAATCTAAACAAATTGATTTGTCTTTTCTGTGAGAAGACATTCAAAGATCGGCCCACTCTCAAGGAGCACATGCGCAAGAAGGGTCACAAACGCATCAATCCGAATCGCAAAGAGTATGATAAATATTTCCTCATCAATTACAATCGTGGATCACAGCCACAGCAATCCCGTCAAGGCCATCAAAAGAGACAGACCCCAAGAAGAAAATGCTCCAATTCCACTGTGGAGAAGGAGGGAAGTGTGGACTTTGATAAGCATTTCGCTCGCCAGGATTCGGATGGGGAACACGACTCCGATTGGTCGGATTGGGCCGGGGATGATGAGGCTAAGGGTAATTCCTTTCAATGTCTCTACTGCCCACATTTGGACAATCAGTTTTCGGATCTCAAGCAGCACATGAATGAGATTCATCATTTGGATTTCGAAGGGGAAACCAAATCCCTGAATTTCTATGAACGTGTCAAAATTGTAAATTATGTGAGGCGGCAAATTTGCATGCTGAGATGTGTTAGCTGTGATCTTCAGTTCGATGAATTTGATTTACTCGAGGAACACATGACCCAGGAGTTGCATTGTGGCATTGGGCGGCGCTCGAACTGGGATAAACCAGAGTTCTTCTTTCCCTACATGGAGAATGATGGTTTGTTGTGTGTCCTTGATGACACGGGAGCGGATGAAGAGGAAATCGATATGGTGCGCATCATATCGGAGGATAGTATGGCCGAAATCAACAAAGATGCGGAGCGTTTGTCCTTGGAGAATTTTAAATTGTGAATTAATTTAATTGCAATCTTTATATTTTTTTATTAAATTAATTTGGGAGAAGCAAGAATAGCTTTTTTATCTCTTTTAAACCAATTTAATCTCTTTATGAACCAATTTAATCTTGTCGCTAGTGGCCATTCAAAAATTCATTCTCTTGACACCCTGTATATAACTGCCACTTTTACTCTCACCCTTAGGACTATTACTCGCACCCTTAGGACTATTACTCGCACCCTTAGGACTATTACTCTCACGCTTGGGACTTTTACTCTCACCCTTAGGACTATTACTTGAACCCTTACGACTTTTACTCGCACCCTTAGGACTATTACTCTCACCCATATGATATCATCAACAAAACACAAAGTTATTTTTTCTTAACTTTATAATAAATAAATTAAGTTGTAAACTATAACTATGGATGCTCTGGATATATTGGAGAAGCGCATTGATGCACTGACACGCGTGTTGGGGCCCCTGCCGGACGGCGACTCTGGTAGCGATAAAACAGCCAATGTTGTGGATTCCCTGTGCTCCGCCAACTCCATGCTAACTGAAGCCACCACCGGACGCACAGAGCTCCAGAAGTGTGTGGCTCGGAGTGGGGAGCTGGAGAAATATTTGGATCCCAATTTCCTAGAAGAACAGCAACAGGTGCGCTCCAAAGAGGTCTACCTCAATGCAGTGGCTCCCGATTTGCACTTGCAGGCTGAGCAGCTGGAGAGGATTAAGCAATTGGAACCGGCTCTTGGGGCCGAATACTTTCGCAGCATTCCCAGCGAGTGTCTGGATCAATTGAAACAGATCACAGCCAACAATGGCGAATATGCCCAGCAGAGTGAACTCATTGAGGAGAGTCTTATATTGGCCATGAAACGTTATGGCGAAATCCAAGCTGGTCTACTCAAATCGCTGGACGCCATGAGTGAGCGTCTGGAGCAGGTCGAACAACGCATGGAGCAAAAGAAGAAAGCCGAACTAACCAAGGATGTGCCGGTAAAGGAATAACCAAGTTTGATCTAAAAGTATTTTAAGCTTCTATCTCCCTCTAAATTGGAGAGAGAAAGTTTCCTTCTGTGAGCAACAAATTTAGACATTTTTTTCCTCCAATTGTAAGATTGATTTTTTATTACTTATTTAATACTTAGCACAATAAAATGAATCTATCCATTAATAATAATAAATGCTTAAGCCATCTAACGATTCCGTAGGATAGCACCACCGTAAAGAAAAAGAGGCCAAGGCTAAGGAAGGGTAAAGACTACCTCTAACTGAATCATAAGATCAATTAAAAGTAGTTTTCCCCCCGCCCATTCAAGAGGTCCCTTATTTGCTAATCTTATATATTCCTGTATGATTTTGACCCAAAAGGAATAAAAGACGTGAACGGGAAGGGAAATAGAGAGAGGGAGAAGGAGTCTCCTAAAACCGCACTTCACTACGCTGAATGCTGTCGTATACGGTTGGCGTCAACGGAGCGTAGCTTCCATCGCTCTTGGCATAATACAATTCATCCTCGATGGTGGCCGGATCATAGCCCTGCTGTTGCAGTTCTACTTTGCGCAATTTGAAGGTCCCCGTCAAATCGATTTTACGCAGGAAACGCAAAAACTGCGGACGTGCATAGCTGGGCAGGACCTTTGTTATCTCCACACTCAGTTTATCCAGTTGAACTTCCCGGGCTGGATCATAGATGGCAGCCATGCCAGCCTTGCCCTCTGTGTGCGGTATGGCCACACCATAGCATATCACATCCTTATAGGCAGCAAGATTACTTAGTTGGGCCTCCACTTCGCTAGTGGAGACATTTTCACCCTTCCAACGGAAAGTGTCTCCGGTTCGATCCTTGAAATACAAATAGCCCTTCTCATCGGAGACGAGTAGATCGCCCGAAATGAAGGCCATGTCCCCTTTGCTGAAGACATCACGTACTACCTTCTTGGAGGAGGCCTTGGTGTCCACATAACCCAGGAAAGCACGACAAGGATTGCCCTTGACAATCTTGCCAATAAACACTCCCGGCTCATCGGGTTCACAGAGTTCGCAGAAGCCTTTCTTATTCCTCAACGGCTCACCAGTGTGAGGATCTGCTCGTATAATGGATATAGGATAGATTTGTGGCAGAATTCGAGACACAAATCCAATGGCTCCCACAGTGCTATCATTGTTCATGATATTCGCATTACCCTCCGTGGCTCCATAGAATTCTCCGACTTGTTTAATCCCGAAACGCTCTACAAACTGGGGCCAAATCTGTGGACGCAAACCGTTGCCAAAGACCATGCGTATCAGGTGCTTGCGATCATGTGAAGCTGCTGGCGTGGCCAATATATAACGTGCCATCTCTCCAATATACTGAGCAATCTAAAAAAGAGCAAGTTGTAGTATCCCAGAGATCTCTATGATGGGTAATCCTACCGTGCAATTGAAGCGTGCGCAGTCGGCGAAATAGCCCGAGGCACTGAACTTCCTGCGTATAACCACAGTGGAGCCAAAGAGCAACGCCTGACCCATGCTCATCACACCTCCGGCCGTATGATAGAGTGGTAGAGGGGTATAGAACACATCCCTGTCACGAAAACCCAAAGCATAGTGTATGCCAGCGGCTATGAAAAAGTAACTAAAACAAGATCAAAATTCATCAAGAGAGTCTGGAAAATACAAGAGATGATCTCCTCTCACCGAGAGTGGGTAATGACAGCAGCTTTGGGTAATCCTGTGGTGCCCGATGTATAGATATAAACTAGTTTATCATGATGATCAGCTCGATTGGCGCCAGCTGACACTTTGTCCTTGGCTGCTCCATCCAGTAGTCCGTTTAATTGTTGCGCCAAACCCTGACTGAGTCCTTCAGTTGATGCCGCGGTCGACCCCTCATCATTGAATTGATAGAGTCCCACATGAGCGGGCAAATCTTTGGCTATATCCATAACTGCCGATCTGAAGTTAGCTCCATAGATGAGAGCCGTACACTGACCCACCTTGATGCTATGCTGGAGTGAGGGTCCACGTAGATTTGTGTTGATCAGAGGCGTAATCACACCTATTTTGGATAGACCCAACCAGGTGGCCACAAATTCAGGGCGATTCTCCAGCAAGAGACCCACCACATCGCCCTTCTTGTAGCCGTGACTATGAAAGACATTGGCCACACGATTCGCATGTTCATTCACTTGACGGAAAGTCCATTGCTGAGTCTCACTCACAATGGCCAATTTATCCGGATGACGTGCCACGTTCGACTCGAAAATGTCCCCAATATTGAGATTTTTGCGTTCTTGACGTTTCACAAACATTAAAACTCGTATATACGATATGAGAGCCCTGCAAAAAAAGGAAAAATTGGTTAATAGCAAACAAATTAGGGATAACTTGTTAAGCATTGAAATCTGAATATTTTGGACTATATATCAAGCCTTTATATTGGTTGTCCATTAATTTATAATTAATATTTGATGAGTTTATATTTGACTGAGGCAAGAATCGACAGAGAGAATCTATTTATTATCGTACCCTCTGGCTTACACCTTCTTGGTCAAATGGAAATGGTCGTGAATATTACAAAGGAAATGGATTTTAAATATCGAAATTATGCTTTCTCCCATGTTCATTGGAGAAGATTAAAAAAGTTTCAAAAGTCCACTCGTATTTGGATTTATGGTTATTTGACAAATAAAGTTTGCCAAAGAATGGAATGGATTAACGTTTTTAAAAAACGTTACAAATTCAGATTAAATAAAAGTAATTGTTTAACTTACTTGGTATCTCTTGGTCCTGTTACTGCAGCTATGTAGAACCAGCGGAATCCGGGCTTAATCAATAGCAAAAGGCTCAAACTGACATAGAGAGAACCCAATCCAAACCAAAGACCTTGAAAGTACCAAAGAGCAGCAGTTCCAGCTGTCAAAACTGGTCCGAGAAACAAAAGTAGCCAAAGACGCCATCGGCTCTTGTTTTTGGGTGCTATCTGAGGGGAATTTACAGCATTTTCCACATCGGAGAGCTAGAAAACATTTCAAATATTAAATATTGTCAAGATCAAACATTGACCCCTTCCCCCGGTTGACGATTTTCGTGATCTTTTGCTAATTGCTAGTTGTTTAATTTGCACTTGAAAAACAAACAAATCGGCGTAACTTTTTCCGCATCAAATCATTTAACACTTGATAGATAAAGGGGCAAAAATGTGTACATACAAAATATTAATACAAATAGATTAATGCTAATTGCCAAAGCGTCGACCATTTGAGATCTCTTTAAAGTGCATCAAAGACTTGTGTTCAGCATCGGCGCTCAGTTTATTGGACAATCGGATGAGCACACATATGGCAAGGGCCGATATCAGACCCAGCATAAAGAAAAGAATCTAACAAGAGAATTATTATTTGAGAACGATTTTGACAGATATATTCCGAATCCCCCCTCATTTACTTTATGGCCAAGTGTAAGGCGTGCCTGGGGGCCTTGAACTCCGCCCTCTTCCACCAACAGTTCCCTGCCGTTGCTGGTCATCATGATGGATGGATGGTTAGCTGAATCGTTGGGCCAAATATTTGCTTGGCTTTTATGAACTTTCGATATTAGATTTCGAGTCAATCAAGTTTTTTTTTCCTATTTTAGTTTGACTGGTTTTTGACAGTTTAATCAGTAAAGTGTAGGAAAAAGCAAATGTTTGGATACAATCAATAATTTTTTTCCCTCTTCGGTTTGCTTGCTTATTTACGCTTGATCAACATGATCACCTTTTGATCTTGACTTTAGATTTTTAACTCAATTGCTAGACTGGTGTCATAATATTATTAGTCATGTTTGAGATCGTTTCGAATTTAGTCACTAACTAATGTCTGTTGAGGTTTTGATTTCATTCTCATTATCACTCTTTCATTGATTTTGGTTAACTATGAAAAATATTTAAAAATCAATAAATTTTCTATTACTAAAAAGTATTTAAGATTCCATAAATTTATAATTATTAATAACAAATTTCTGACTAGACCAGGTTCTTTTGATTAAATATTTGATTGGTAAGTTGGTTCGATGAATGAAAAATAAAATATTAGAAATTGAAATATAAGAAATAATGTAAGACATTTGCTTATAATGGAATTAAACTAATAGAAAATATTTAATGCCTGATTCAAGTCACCAAATATGCTTTAAAATTAACTGTGTAACTTCCTAATAAATCGTTGTTCAATGCAAAGTCAGATAGTTAGGCTAAGTTCTTGAAATCATCTTTTCACATCAATTCAGTGTTGTTGTTTTAGACAGATCCCTCCTGTCTCTTTTCCAGTATTGTGTTCTTTTGTTTTAACTGATAACTGTAATTGAATAATCATCGTACAATCACTTGAAATGTACTTAACAGTTTAAGTTGGTTATCAATATGTGCTTTATTTAACAGTCACTACTAAAAGTTAGTGCCCACGGAATTTAATAAACAACGATGATTCTAACGAATCGACTTCTAAACGATTTGGGTTCAATCCTTATTCAGTGCTGGTGGAAAGCGTATCTATTTCGTCGGGAAAATATAGAATTAGTATATCGAGTAATCGATCCTTTGCCGTTTTATTGTCTATACTTTTCATTTTTATACCCTTGCAAAAAGGGTATATTAATTTTGGTCAGAAGTGTGCAACGCATAGAACGAAGTATCTCAGACCATATAAAGTATATATATTCTTGATCAGCACGACGAGACGAGTTCAAATAGCCATGTCCGTCCGTCCGTCTGGATCAACGCGAACTCCTCCGAGACCGTATGAGCTACAGAGCTGCACGTAGGCTTGTATATACTGCAGGCGTTGTATATCTCGGATTTAGCCGGATCGGACCGCTATATGATATAGCTCCCATACAAACGTCAAAGTCACGAACAGTGACTTTTCTCAATAACTTTGTTACTTTTTAAGCTATTGTCGTGAAATTTAATATTAGTGAGTTCATTATAGCTATAAACGACTGTGCCAAATTTGGTCAAGATCGGGTGACTATATCATATACCTTCCATAGGAACGATCGGTCGAATACAGTGACTTTTGTCAATAACTTCGTTACTTTTAATGCGATTGCTTTCAAATTAAACATTTGATAGTTAAAAATGCCTGTTAGTGACTGTGCCGAATTTGGTAAAGATCGGGTAACTATATCATATAGCTCCCATAGAAACGATCGGTGGAATCCCAGTGACTTTCATCAAAAAGTTCGTTATATCCTATGCTAAGATTGAAGGCCGTTCTTTCGCAAACATTAGACTTTTTGGATAAAACGTTTTTACACTTTGATGGCTATGGGTAAGGAAAGATTAACCCAAAAAGTTGCAAGGGTATACAAACTTCGACGCGGTCGAAGTTAACCCCGGCCCTCTGGTTATTGCTATCAAAGTCTTGTTGTCTTGTTAAAGCAATTTTATTAAAAGTTCTAACATTTCGTTTCTCTCTTCAGTACAATTTATAGCACGGATCATGATAGTACTTCGACTCGGCGGAAAATTGGCCATATCATTTTTAAACACATACATTTATAAGTAAATGATAAAGCGTTATCTGATAATATTTCATGGAACAAAGGAATATATATAATTTTTTAGCTGAATCGTTTAAAGTTCTTAGTTGATCAATCAAATTTAATAACTGACGGATATGGATATATGAACGCAGATCATCTTGTTTATAGTTACTCCTTGTGAAACATTAAATTTGTCGTGACAAGAAATAAAAGTCTATTTTATCTTTGAAAAAGGAGTGAAAAAACTGTAGCTTATCTGAAATACTAGTAAAAAAAGTCATTCCCTTGACTAATACGTTTGTCCATTTTCGTTAAGTTAAGCCATTATATAAAAATGGATTGTGAAACTCAACCTCAATCGACTGATGGCGATTTTAATAATCTGCTATACAATTTGATTGATATAAAACCAAATGAAGTTACTCAACCGCCCACAAAACGAATTCTGGAATTTATCTTGAACCTGATCCTGATTAAAAATGTGAACTTGTCCCCAAATATATTTGGAAAGTTAATCTCAGTCATAATGGCTGCGTTTGATGGAAATAAAGCTGCTGCTTCATCTAAGGAACATCGTCAGTTTGTCGCCAATGTGTTGGCTTGTCTGGAGCTTCAAATTAGGAAATTCCCGAGTGCCGATACCAATCTTTTGCTGGATCAGTTGTGGTCACTCTGTCTGAGTGGAGATCAGGTGCATCCTCTCGCTGGACAAATAATTCTTTCGCTTTATGATGAATTTGCTCACCGAGTTGAAAGTTCGCCACAAATGCAGAAAGTCATTAAACACTTAGTCCAATCAAAGGAGAAGATGGATCATCATGCAGCCAACATTTTTATTCGAAAATTGGACGAGCAGTTCGATTTCGATTACATTTTGGCATTGGAACACTTGGAGGAGCAACAGATGCCTATTAACTTAGTCAGTTGGTTGGACAAACTTAAGTCCACGACCGACTTTTCCCCATGGATGCGTACTTTTTTCCTCAAGCTCTTCCATTCTAAGAATGAATTAGTTCATTGTGAAACAGTCAAATATATAGGCGAAAATTTGACAATGTCTAATTTGACTAATTGGAATCTGATGGATGAGTTTTTAGCATTAACCAATCGAACGATTTTTGATGTTAAAGATGATTATGATGATGGTGTCTTCAAAAACTTCGTATTATCAAGTGGAATTAAATCGATTGTTGAAGCCCTGGTAAACGTTCCATGGAAATGGAACAATACTCCACTATGGATTTGGCTCAGAAGTATACCGAAAGAGAAGAAAGAACAATCGCCGTGTATTAGGAAGAAAATATTTCTTAAACTCGCTTTTCGAGTCCAAGAAAGCACAGATGTAGTAATGCTGGAAGAGATATTAGGATGCGTTAAAGATCGATTTTGCGTAAGTCACTTCTTCACTTCACTTTTGTGCCCTTCATTCTCTTTTATCTTATGACTCATAGGCTACGATTGACAAATTGTCCCTAAAGGATTACTTGTTCTTCATTGAGACGATGTACAAAAACTCGATGCATAAATATTGCGATCATAATAGTTTGTTGGACAAAATAAGGAATTGTGACAATTTTGGATCGGAAATCATCTTCTTCAACAAAATTCGCTTGGATGTCATATTTTATTCAGAAAACGATATACAGTTGGCAAATGCTTTATTTGCTGCTCTAATTGAAAAACTAAGAACAGTACCGAAAGCTCAGCATGGATTGTTACCTTATTATATAATGGCTTGTATCAAGAACTCTTATGAGATTAGGGACTTTTACGCCAGCAAATACGAAGTGAACATTTCCTTAATTCTAAGCGGAGATCTGAAGAAAATGCAAGAACATTTGCTCGATAAGCTCATGTGGCAAACTGAAGAGGAGAAATCTATTTTGCTGGAATCTTCTGTGGACTTGTTTGTTATAAATCAGATAAAAAAGTGGAACCATATTAAAGATTTCGGCTTAAAGCCACAGGAATTACTTCAAATGGGAGGAAAGGCAACATTTGTACACTTGGGAAATCTTTTGGCACAAGTTAATAAGCGATTGCAGGACGAGAATGAGCTATCAACTTTTGTTTCCTTATTGGAAAAGTTTCCAATCCCTGACATGTAAGTTAATTCACTTAGAAGATGTATCTGTTTTTATGAATATATACGTATATACGAAGAGCATTCCAAAATCAAAAGGACCTTCTAAATTTATATTTTTCGGCGTGTTGGTAAACACTTCTCAAAAAGTGTATGACTCGGGGTTTAGAAATTTTCCATTTTGACGAACTTTGAGTCCTGTCCTCCGATGTATCTGAGACGTCATGGAACTTCCCACTGAAACATTGAACATGTTGCCAGAATCTATGCTGATTCATCCTGTTAGCTTGTGACATTTAAAGGTTACACTTCTGTCAACGCAACTCTGGAGAGTGGCGTATAAGCTATTAATCCTAGAGGTTAAACAGTCTCCCACAAATCTAAGATTGTTTTTGCCAGATACAATTGTGCCAGGGGATTTTCTTAATCGGTAGACACGAACGAATCAAAGTCAAATCGCCCTAGTGGAAGATCATAAAGAAGTCAATACCGGAAAAGCCATTTAAAATCAGACCCAATGTCGAAATATTGCCAATTACGTCGTAATAGCCCGGCGAAGTGCCTTAGAAATAATTGTCCCAAGCTGAAATTACTTACACTTCGTCCATTTGAAAAGTATTTATATGTATATCTTATTATTGATCTTTTTCATTTTTCTCTCTTTCTATTTTTTGTAGAGCTCAGTGTATTGGAATATATGCATCGAAACATTTGACACCTGAAGAACAAAATCGCCTTTCCTTTAAGATTATTACGTATCATATTCACAGCAATACAAATGTTGTTTTTGGAATATTAATCTCGAAAGTAAAATTTTCCATTAATGAAATCCTAAAGGAACTTATCTTTTATTCAGAAATAACTGAAGATGAATGGTGAGAGTAAATTAGGTTAATTGACAAATAATAATATTATATCAAAGTATCCTTCATTGCATTTACAGGAATGACGAAGCCTTCAAGACTGTATGTTCATTTTGTGTCAGGGTGATTACGAATAGCGAGAATCCAAAGAAAATCATTTCTGAATTGTTCCAGTTTAATAAGCAATTGTCGGATATCCATCCACGTTGTTTAGCCAACTCCAAGGAGCACAGACTTAAATTTTGCATTGCCTCTGCTTTGTTTATGTCAATGCGCAGAGAATATGAATGTGAAGATTTGTTATGGACAGCATTACTTTTACCTCACGAGCAATTAAATATTACATGCGTTTATGAATTAATAGTGGCACGATCGATAAAAGATCCACAAATCCTTATTGAGCGCTTGCAGTCTATAGCTACTCTACAGCCCAATCAACACATGTCCTTACTTTCCGTTATATATTTGTATTTAAATTTGTGTTGTGTAATACGGAGTGACTACCTGGATGAAATCTTACAATGCTTAGTGCCTCTTAAGAATGCAGAAAACTTAGAAGTACGTCGATTCGCAGTACTCATTGTACAAAAATTGTTAACACTATTTCCAAGTGTGCGGTAAGATGAAAATAATTCGTGTGAAAATAAACTTATAATATTTTTAATTTGTTTTTAGATATGCACATGAATCTATACAGACAATTCAAATAGCAGATGAATCGGTTTTACCTCATGTGAAAGTTCGTCTCCTTTTATATAAATTCTTTACCACACGATGGACAATGCATAACCTTTTGTTTGCTTTTAATATGAAAAATGGTGTAGTAATATATACAAAAAAAGATAAGGGAGAAATAGTGCATGAATTACGAGAAGCTTTGAGATCAACATCTATCCAAACTCCACCAGTGAATGAAGAAGTACCAAGCATTAAACCAATTAACGATTCATATCCCAAGTCCAATCTAACCTTCTGGAATACATCGGCTGCCTCCGAACCAGGAGTTGTTCCTTTAGTCCGTGGAACAAGTTCATCTCACTCTGATGGCGAACTAATTGTATTATCCACTCGCAATCATAATGAAGCCAGCTTAAATGACTTGATGGAAACCTGCGAAGCGTTCGGCGTTCGAACTTTGGTATTAAGCGACTCAACAAATTTAGAGTAAGATCATTTCCGTTGATAATTTCACATGTTTAAAAGGTTTTTTGATATTACAGAACCAGAAAAACTGGAGGAGACTTAAAAATATTGCCAATAGATCCTGAATCATTCAATGATTATTTGCATTTGAAAAAAATAAAAAATTATAAAATTGTTGGCATAGAAAATATGGAAAGATCACATAAATTGGCTCCAACTCAGAAGGCAATTTTGGTTCTTGGGTGAGTAAATGTTAGAATTAACAATCCAAATTTATTAATAACTTTTAACATCTTTATTAAGTGACGAGCAACAAGGCACAGCGGACAATTTGAAGGATTTGTTAGATTACTCAATTGGATTACCATTGTCGGATGTGAAAAATTTACAAAATATGGCAATATATTTGTGGTAGCAGCCAGATCCTGAAATGTGTTAAAAAGAATTCCCTATGTGAACTTTTACTTTTACTACAAGGATCAGTGGATTTGTCATTTAGATCATGTGGGCATTGTTTTCTGCAGTTGATCAATTCTCGTCTTGTTTCTTTTTGTAGCTAATATTTTTCATTATCGATCAGCCTCAAAAGCCGAGTTAACCTAATTATGTCTGTCTGTATAAACATCTAGATTTCGTAGAAATTAAAAGCTAAAGCCACTAAAAAAATATTTAAATCGGCTTCGACCTGTTGAATTAGTAAGTAATTTTTGGTCTTTTTACTCAATGAATTAGTAAGTAATTTTTGGTCTTTTTACTCTTACACCGTTCTACGATACTAAATTATAAAAATTAAATTATAAAACTTAATCAATTACCCATCGAATGATAAAAGTTTCGTTTTTAACGCCTTATGTGCTTATGTATTTATGTGAAAGTTGTACATTCTTTATTAAGCCAATATATCATAATATCCTGTCAAATTTGCTTTCTGTCATTTTTTTTTAAATGTTGAAACTTTTGATGATGCAAAAATATTCAATTTTAATGGATTATGCAATTATTTCAGCAATGAACTATATTTGGCCTTGGCCTTAAAAGGTTTTTGTTTACCCTTGAAAGTGGGTATATTAACTTTGATTGAAAGGGTGCAATGCATAGACGGAATGGTCTTCGATCATATAAAGTATAAATATTTATTCTTGATCAGGTCGAAGAGATGAGTAGATGTCATGTCAGTCCGTCCGTCTGAATCAATGCAATCTCATTCCTAGGCCGTTGAAGCAGAACTTTTAAATATGTGATTCTATATACTGCAGTGATTTCATAGAAATCTCAAGACAATTACTTTTCTCATTAAATTTGTTATTTTCTAAGCTAATGTCATAAAACTTAATATTTGTCAGTGTAATCCTGAGTGACTATTATCATATATCTTTCAAAGGAACAATCGGTCAAAAACTAATTTGCAGAATCACTTGTTTACTTTTTGCTCCAGCCTAAGTTTGGAGGACTTTTTTTTAGGGGAAATTCGAATAATTTATATAACAATATAATTTGTAGACATTTTTGTCCACGCCTGTTTAACAGTCGTGATTTTTATACCCTTGCAAAAAGGGTATATTAATTTTGGTCAGAAGTGTGCAGCGCATAGAAGAAAGCATTTCCGACCATATATTCTTGATCAGCACGACGAGACGAGTTGAAATAGCCATGTCCGTCCGTCTGTCCGATAGAGCTATAGAGTTGAGTAGGCTTGTATATAATGCAGGGGTTGTATATTCAGCCAGATCGGATCACTATATCATAAACATAGCTCCCACACAAACGGCAAAATCACGAACAGTGACTTTTTTCAATAACCTCTCCATTATTGTCGTGAAATTAAATATAAGTGAGTACATTATAGCTATAAACGACTGTGCCAAATTTGGTCAAGATCGGGTGACTATATAAGATAGCTCCCATAGGAACGATCAGTCGAAGACAGTGACTTTTGTCAATAACTTCGGCCCTCTGGCTTACATTCACGCCTGTTGAAGAGTAATGAAAAACTTGTAAGGGTATACCAACTTCGGCACGGCTGAAGTAAGTCTCTGATTTTGATAATTTTTAATTTGTATTTATAGGCAACAGCAAAAATCATTTTGTTTTGACTATTTCGCCTGACCTGAGCCCATGGACTTGACTTTCAAACTTAATCGACCATAAAAAACATTAAAAACAAAATGCGACAACAATAAGCACTTGAAATTTTATAATTAAATAAAAATAATAAAAAAAAAAAAACAAAATAATTCAACTCGTTTGGGCAGAGAGTTACAGATACAAAGATGCATTCTACTTGAAGACCAAGACCTAGTCCCCCCAAAAAAATATATTTGTATTTGAAGTTGAAGCTTAAAACTGGTTTTGTGATATGGCAAAATCTAGTATTATAATTATTTGTTTGTTGTAGATAAAAGAAAAACCAACAAAATGTTGATCATATGTCATTTTTACCTGTGCGGAGTTCAAGGCTGTTGAATCAGCGTTGATGTTGTTGTTGGTGTTGTTGCTGATGTTGCCGCCGTTCAAAGTGGCAGAACTCATTTTGCCTTAACTCGGTGTTTGTGTGAGCCCAATTAAGTTTGTTGTGGTTGCAGCAGCTTTTGTTGATTTCTTGTTGTTACTTTCAAAATGAAATTGCAGGTAATTAAAGGTGCCAGAGAAAGACAGAGAGAGAGAGAGAGAGAGAAAAGAGAGAGAGAGAGAGAGAGAGAGAGTTGCAATTGTTGCTTACAATTGAGTGACACAAAAGAAAAATTGCCTGACTTCGTTTTGACTGCAACTTTTGTACCTTTAAAAATCTTTTGGAATGCTCAAGGTGAGATTTTTATATATGTACTTTTTGGTTTTTGTTTTCTGTTATGTTTTTTTTTTGGGTATCTCTTGTTGTTCAAGCGGATGGATGGCTAAGTGACTGGTTGAGGATGACTTGTCGTGTTGGACTTCAAGTAATTTAAATTGTTTAGATGCCTAACATTTTTCAACTTATTTTCAAGACATCGTAAAGTCTTGCAATTAACTCAGATTTATGGCTGAGGAAGTAATTTGGAAAAGATTTAAAGAAACTAAAGAATTTAATAATAGGAAACAATTCATTATTGCAACTTGTATTCCAAAATGTGTTTGTAAATCAATTGAAAATGGAATATAGTGTAAATTTTATCCATATACGATTCCCTTATATATTAAAGCTGATGGAATAAAATCAGAAATCATTATCTACTGTAGATCATAATTGTTTATAATGAAATATAATCTCTGCTTTCAAGCTTTCGCTTTATTATTTTTTTCTCAAATATTTTCAAGGCAATTTTTACTTCATTACCACTAAATAAATTTTAATTTTCCAAATGCCAGTTATTAATTTGATATATAATTGATTCAGTTTGGTACAGTGGACGCTTACTAATTGAAAAATATACAAATTTTGGTCAATTTGCTTCTTAATTTTTGAATAGTTTAGAAAAGAATCTTTTCAATTATTTGATTTTTATACCCTTGCAAAAAGGGTATATTAATTTTGGTCAGAAGTGTGCAACGCATAGAACGAAGTATCTCAGACCATATAAAGTATATATATTCTTGATCAGCACGACGAGACGAGTTCAAATAGCCATGTCCGTCCGTCCGTCCGTCCGTCCGTCCGTCCGTCCGTCCGTCCGTCCGTCCGTCCGTCTGGATCAACGCGAACTCCTCCGAGACCGTAAGAGCTACAGAGCTGAAATTTTGCACGTAGGCTTGTATATACTGCAGGCATTGTATATCTCGGATTCAGCCGGATCGGACCACTATATCATATAGCTCCCATACAAACGGCAAAGTCACGAAACAGTGACTTTCTCAATAACTTCATTAATTTTATAGCTATTGTCATAAAAGTTGGTATTTGTCAGTTTTATGTTCTTATTAATGATTGTGCCAAATTTGATCAAGATAGGGTGACTATATCATATAGCTCCCATACAAACGGCAAAGTCACGAACAGTGACTTTCTCAATAACTTCATTAATTTGATAGCTATTGTCATAAAAGTTGGTATTTGTCAGTTTTATGTTCTTATTAATGATTGTGCCAAATTCGATCAAGATCGGGTGACTATATCATATAGCTCCCATACAAACGGCAAAGTCACGAACAGTGACTTTATCAATAACTTCATTAATTTTATAGCTATTGTCATAAAAGTTGGTATTTGTCAGTTTTATGTTCTTATTAATGATTGTGCCAAATTTGATCAAGATCGGGTGACTATATCATATAGCTCCCATACAAACGGCAAAGTCACGAACAGTGACTTTTCTCAATAACTTCGTTACTTTTTAAGCTATTGTCGTGAAATTTAATAAACTTTAGTTTATTGAAGCTATAAATGTGCCAAATTTGGCCAAGATCGGGTGACTATATCATATAGCTCCCATAGAAACGATAGGTGGAAAACAGTGACTTTCATCAAAAAGTTCGTTATATCCTATGCTAAGATTGAAGGCAGTTCTTTCGCATACATTAGTCTTTTTGGGTAAGGAAATAATTACCAAAACAGTTGCAAGGGTATACAAACTTCGACGCGGTCGAAGTTAACCCCGGCCCTCTGGTTTTTATAATAATTTAAATCAAAGTGGTTCTAATTGTGAATCGTTGATTGTATGTATATATTTTTGACATGATAGTTTTACTTCTTATTTTATTTTGATGAATATTTAAAATATAAGCATCCAAAATTTTGTCAAAAATTAAAACAAATGTATTGGTGTCAATAAAAAATGGATTAAACTGAATAAAATTTTAGTCTTTGATAATTGAAATTTTTGATTTAGTTTATGATTTTGATTTTCATTGGTTTTTCAAGCCTAAATTGAATTTTCTATTGAATTTTTAAATCTTCATTCCTTGTAAAAAGAAAATTTCAACTATTTCACTTTCGTTTTTATTATGGTTTATAGTTTATCGAAGCTGCGATTTCATAGTTTTCTTTTGTTGTTGCACATCGCCCTCTCTCTCTCTCTCTCTCTCTTTTTCTCCCATTTCACCCCATCTCTTTCTCTATATGATTAATATTAACAATCATCTCAATCTCACATCATTAGAGATGCGGATGTCATGGCTCATCTTCTTCTTCTTCATCACTTTCACTAGCTTCTTTCTTTCTTTTTTTTTTTTTTTTTTTAGCTTGAAATTACCATAAATTGTTTATAAATTAGCCACCACATATAAACAAATTTCAAGATGATTTTCAAGAAAATTTTCACATATGAAATTGAGTTTAGAGCAACACTTTGTATAATTTGTTTAATTCACTGCACGCATTTAGAACATTTGTTTAAAGTTGTTTAGCCAAGATCAAAGCCAGATTTGGCCGACACACTGAGCTTGTGTGTGTGCGTATGTGTTTAAGCCGGACGCGTCTTTAGGCCAGCAACTCAAATCGTTGACTGCGCCCAAAGCAGCAGATGAAGCTTGAAGCCTTCGAACAATAAACACAAAAGCTGCGTTGCTGTCGCTGTCTCTGTTGACGTTGACGCTGACGTCGCGACGTCGACAGCAACAGGTCGTCACAGTCAAGACACGCAAAGTACAGCTAAAGCTTTGAAGCTCAACCTGTAGAGTGGGTACACTGCAACAAAACAAAACAAAGAAACCATAACATACTATGGGCTAAGATTAGAGATAAGAAATCTATAAGTATTTTTCATTTTCATATTATAAAAGTCGTTAAAAACAATAAGAACTTATATAGAGGATACGACTTTTATTATCGTGAATGTTATTCATTTCTATATCGATTCGATAATGAATATGAATATAATTCAATTCTTTTAAAAAGTGAGTATAAATAGTAATGTTGGAATTGCCCAACTTTATATATCTCAATATAATGTTATGTTTAGGATCAATGGCTTGAACCACAACTGAACAAAGTGAATTGAAAACTTAAATTTAGAAAAAAATCTATGTACAGTGGAACCTCGAGTAACACAATTAGTTCCAGCATTATCTTTAAATTTTGAATTGATTTTCATGTTAAGTCAATGTTGAATAAATCGGAAAATTAATGGCAAATAAAGATAAAACGGTCACACTGGAGAGTCTATACGAGGCGAAACAGAGACAGAAATTTCACATGCAACGAGGATTTCTAAACAAAACGTTGGTTAAGAAACTTATTTGGGGCGTTCATTAACCGAGTGCCCACTGTAATATGTATTTCAATTCGTTTTCTATTATTTTCTAACATAGAAAAAGGTTTTAAATGCTTAGGGCAACATTTTACTCTAATCTGATTAATTTGAATCCTCTGATTGAACTCTGACAAAAATCGTCATAGACGAGCTCAACAGTTGATCACAATTGAATCACTTCGACTCCTTTTACATTTTATTATTGTACTTAATATAAATAAGATTTTAAGCATGAGGAGTCACTTTATATTCTAAGATTTTAAGCATGAGGAGTCACTTTATATTCTTTAAATCAAAAAACTAATTTTTTAGTCAAGAAGAGGGTTTTAAATGGATTCATCACGGTGATTATAATTTACCAAATTCTAGGTGGGTTTACCTTAAATAGCAACTATTTCCTCTAAACTTTTCTTTTCATTTAGCACTTCACTTAAAGCTTCTTCCATCTTTGAATTGACCGCTTAATTTCTTTCAGTGTAAATGTACTTGCATTGCTATTAAATGTATACCGGCAGCAATTATATGCATATTTGTATTCCCTGCATTTTCTTTCGCTTTGCCATTATTATACTCTTCACCAAAATAAGCATATTTATATTGCTCAGACCTCACATATAAGGCGTTTAAAGGCCTTTATTTTTGAGATCAGATGAATGTATTTTTTTATGAATTTATGTATTTAAAGGCCTTTATTTTTGAAATCAGGTGAATGTACAGGATCATGTATTCCCTATTTGAAAATAAAGTCTTTATTTTTTTCAGTATTGTTAACTTTAATAGATTCTTACAATAAAATAAAGCACTTTCCATTTTGGCAGATTTGGGACTGACAAAAATAGGAAAACTCAGCACAGATGAATTTTAATAATAATTAATAAACTGGTCAAATTATTATAAATAGCATTCTCAGCATAGAAGTATAGTACATCCTTAGACCCAAACCCTAAAGATAAAGACTTAAAATAACAGATTTCAAAATATTCTAAAGTTAATTAAAGGATTTTTCTTTACTTAAATAAGTTTGAGTAACTGAAAGGGATCAACAAAAAGAAACCTCTTAAATATACAGAAATTTGTGATTTTGAGATTTAATGAGATGGTTATTTAAATTTATCTATCGAATAAAATAAGGGCTAATTACGAGTTTGTATAGTGTATTTGAAAGTCGTTGTCACTGTTGCTTATCTAATGACTATAATTTTTTTTTCTTCATTCGGTTTTCTGTTTTTTTTTCTGTTGTTTTGCAAACACGTGAATTGTTCAGCATGCAACATTTTATTATGTACGAGTTTGTAGTTTCCCTTGTGGCTGGCCATTAACATTTCAACAAGACACCACAAAGCAACGCATAGAGAAGAATTTTCTAATGTCTATGTGTGTATAAGGGGGAGGGCATTTAATTCAGAACACGTGTTTTTGCCTTTGGACTCTTGTCGTCGTTGTTGTTGTTGTCTTTGGGTTGACTTGAGCAATTGAAGCGTTGCATGACTCCAATACTCCGATTCTGCCCCAATGAACTCCAACGAGACAAGTGCAAGACACAGAATTTTGTATGCTGATTTCATTCGTTCAATTTGTTCGCATGTTTGCCATGACTTGGCTAAATCGAAATTTGTCTCGAGTGGGCCAGAGAGTTGAGTTATCTGAACGTTCAGTATATACTACTATATATTATATAAATATACCTATACATACACACATATGACGAGTACTTATGGCGGAGATTATTATGAAACGGGATTAATTGCGTATTGCAAAATTACAGTATATATTTTTATTTTTGGAGGCGTTTATTTACGTGGTGAACGGGCTGGTAAACAATCAGAGGAACAAACAACAAAACTTTATGAATTTTAATGGCCAAATTGTTTGATTCTCAAAATTTGGCATACGAAAGACGGGTTTGAGAAGAGCTTTTAACTAATATATTTTGGCCATAAGAAGGGGTTTTGATAAGCTCAGAAATTGTCCATAAGATTTCATTGGAACATTGTCATACCAAAGAGTTGATAAAGTTAAAGATTTAATGAAAATTTAAATAAAAATTTGTTGGAAAGAATATCAACATTCGGTTTCTGATTTCGAAATTCGACTTAAATATCTTTTAAGCCTATATCAAAACGATTTATTGTAAATCATTGGCGGTATTAAATTTTAAGAGTTCGCTTTAAGGTAAAGTCTATAATCTTACTCAATACATTGATATCAAAAAGACGAAAGGGTTGGCAAAATATGATAAAGATCCAAAACTACTTAAATAGTATTTTAAATAATATTTTAAAATGTATGAATAAAAGTAATAAAAGAATCTATTTGAAATCTATATATTTATTCTCCTTTCTCTTAACTTATATAAGAAGAGTTTAATTAATACCTTTATGAGTGATTATAATCGTCTAATAAACTATAAGTGTTAAATTATTATCTCTAATAATAAATATATTGCAATGTTAATGGTATACAGATATAACTTAACTCAATCGAAAAAACATTCAATATATTAATTTTCAGTAATTTACATTCTTTTGACCTATAATTCCAAAGCTATCGCTTGCTTATGGAAATATTTTCTCATCTAGCCAAGTCTTTAGATGAAAAGCAACTAGTTTAATGTAATTTTTAGTTGTTAGTTACGATATAACAATTGTAAAGCTTTATTGGCTTTTACAAGCTTGCATTATATATAAAAGTTCAATCCGTATAACTATCTGATGAGAACTTTGGTCCAAAGCCTTGTTAAATATAATTAACTAGTTGTAATTCATTAATTAACAGTTTACTGGTGACTGAACTTTGCAAGATACTTTGTACCCCATTAGACACTTTTCTGTCAGATTAAATTAAATTTAAATCATAAGTAAGTAAATAAGAAAGTTGTACTTGATGAGTTGCAACTTAGACAAGTGTAATAAATAAATGTAATCGATGAAATCATTAAGTTTTTATTGGAAGAAATGTATGAAAAGATTTGCAAATCTGTTTGTGATTTTTTAGGTGTAATTCCCAACCAGTTTTAGCTGTAAAGATATCAAATGGGTATTGTATTTTGAGAGTTCTTTAGAGAAGTCATCGGATACAGCAATAAAGTAAACCGGCTTATCCTTATAACTGCCAAATAACATAGACTTACTCTGAGTCAAAAACTGATGGGATTTGGAGAACCTTTCAAGGAATAACAAGTAAGTGATCGAGTTTCATATTTAGAAGTTTACACGTTCAAGTAAAAATGAAATTAAAAGAAACCAAGACTTATATTTAGCAATTAATTTTGGTTTTTTAATATAATTCGGAAACCTGTTATGCAACATTTCAACATGCGTATGTACATATATGAGATTTATTTCTATTGATTCTATAGATAACTGGGAATATAATTGTTTTTCTGCTAGTGTTTCCAAGAAAATTTCACAATTCTTATACCATTTATGCCAAATAAGGTTTAATATCAGTCAAACGCAAACTTAACTTCAAGATGCCTACTTTTCCATTAATAAAGAATTTTAGTTCTGTTTTTTTTTTCCTCAATCTCTCACCTGTCTGATTATTACTTTGGCTCTCCATCTTTCAACACAAACTTTCAATGGCAATTCTCGAACATGTTTTTTCACACAATCCCCTATGAATTCTTTATAGGCTCTCGCCTATCAACAGTTTTGACACCCTTTCCCTCTTTGTTTCTTCTTCGATATTTCCACTTCCCATTTTTTTTTCCACTGAATATTTGTATGTACTATATAACAAGGCTCCAAAGATATGCCCGAGACATTCAATTCGAAACTGTGTGCGTTTTTTTCACACATCTTACAGATGCAAGAGACATAAATGTCTTTGCGAAATTGTATACAAGTTAAAGTATATATATAAATTTGAGTGTATATGTTAAATGTGCTACCCTTCGCAGGCCCTTCACTTCTCTTGACTGCAGTTTTAGCCCCTTTTCGGTTGAGACACTTGAGTATTGGGCGAGAGAGTTTATTTTATTTTTTTTTTTTTTGTGCATTTCATTTGCCTGCTGCTTGCATTTTGTCAAGTGGATTTTGTCGAGCTCGAAAGATCATTAAAACAACATCGTTAGTGTGACTATAATGAAGTACTAAAGAGCAGCCATAGAGAATTGGAGAAGGGATACACACTCTGTATTATTTTGTATAGCATTTCGGTTTTGTGTCGTTTTATGTCTCCGCTCTTGGCACATGATTAGTTTTAGAAGACTCGCTGACGCCTAATCATTTGTTTCACCCAAGACCCTGAGACTCATAGAGAGAAAGGGAGAAACAAAGAGAGATAGAAAGGGGGCTGCAAAATTTTCATTTATGTATTTTCTAGTATGTTGTACTTTTTCCCTACATTCTATGATGGCATCTTGGATTACGCTATGGCATTGACGGATGCGACCGTGAAAAGCGTGGCGTGGAAAACTCACATCACCAACGGGCAATCAATGTTTCGATGTTCGATGGGTATCTAAACATTTTCAATACCGTCTGGGCTAGTTGGAGTATATAAGACGAAAACTAACTAAGAAAGAAACTAAGATTGTTAATGATTCTCTCAATAAAGCTCTTCTTTATATCAATAGGATCAGTCTCCCTTTCTCAGTAGTTATTCTTGTTTCCTATATATTTCTAAATATTTGGCTAATTCTTTGAAAACCAAGAAGAATCCTGTAATACTTTTACAACCAAAATTTGAATTTACATATTACGATGCTTGACATAATTAGTAATTACTAACAAGTACCAAAAGCAAATCAACAGATATATCTTAATGAATTAAGTGAGCCCCCCTTAATTCACTATCGAGGTTTCAATGTATTATGAAAGAAGTTTAAAGCTCGTCTTCATAGTCATAACTAGTTATATTGATAATTCATCAATCCAATTAAAGTATTTAGTTTCCAATACTGTTAAGATTGCGTTTAGACTAACTTTCAAGCAAAATATGCTGTAATATTTTGTAGGGATTTCCGGAAAAACTCTTCTTAATTGCAAATTAACGTTGGAACTTTCTTGACCTTATGGTGAAAGTATATCTATATATCTAATATATAAAGTAATGCAATCTTTTGTCGTAGAGTCTGAAACTATGAGGAAATCCAAATAAATTAAAATTCTGATTTCCCCTCTGATGTATATGTTCGTTATATAGTCGAAAGTCAAAGTATCAAAGTAGATACTTTATTCTGTCTAGAATTGTGGACTTTGCCTTGGTTAATATACATACTTACCCTTATTTCCTACTAAGTACTTTTTGGTCGACTCTAATAAATTACCTTTGAGTTGTCTTTTTTCACTGGCTGCCATCGGATATCATTTATACATATAGATGAATGTATATACATATAAATATATGTATGTATATATATACATATATATATATATGGCCGCCTTTTGGAGACGCTCCCGCGCTGTCAGAAATTAATCTTTTCTCTTGCCAGATGTTGGTGCTGCTTGCGGTTTGCCAAAGACGGATCAAGAGATGATGATGATGACGATGGAGGACGTTGAATGGAGAAGGAGGAGAGGAGCAAAAGACCTCAAAGCAGGGACAGGCAGGCAGGCAGCGTAAAGTGTCAAACGTTTACATCAAATGCAGCGGACAGCATCAGCCGCATCAGCCGAGGGTTGCCTTTCGCCTGAATAAGGAGTTGCCCCGTCGCCATTTTGTTCCTTTTTTTCGGGGTAGTTTATTTTGCTTTGTTCTCGTCGTTTTTTTTTTTTTTTGGAAAACGAAAACCATTTTAGTTACTTCCTGGCTTCTGCTTCATCATCTTCGTTTTCTGCTATATCTTTGGTGGGTGTGGGGATCGAGCCAAGTCACTAAAATGTTTTTATGTAAATAAACAACAACAAGCACAAGAACAACAACAACAAGTTTGGCTTTTTTTTAGGAAGATGGGGACCCGACCGCCAACGCCGCCAAACGATATATAGCCAATGCTTTTTTTATGAACTGTTTTTTGTTTATGCACACACACACACAAATAAAGCGGAATTGTTGTGTTTTCGTGTGTGTGTGTGTGTTAGTTGCTTTTTATGTGCTGCGCGCATCTTCGGCTGAAAAAATATAAAAGCAAAATATTTATATGAGCGCAGCCTGTCCTGGGTATACGAGAGCGAACGTCAGGCGGACGGATTGGACGAGCGTACAGAATTACGGATGGTTGGATGGACAGACAATTATATAGGGTGGCGAGGGATGGGGAGAGGAGAAGGGGAACCAATTGTATTACCCCTTTTTTCGCGCCTACAAACAATTACTCCATATACGGATACACTAACAAAATATTTCATTGAGTTTACAAGAATTCGAATTTGTTCAATTTTGTTCAAAATATTTCTATTCAAAAATTAAGAAAAATATATAACAGTTGCTAAATTTTTAAATTGCAATAATGAAATAGAATTAATATTCTGAGGTTGTAGAATAATAGAAAGAAACAGCGGCTAAGAATGCAGAATCAGAAATCCATTTTGTCATTTATCATTATTGTTTAATATTAATTCAAATTTATGTTAAGGAAAATGTCTAATAGTTCAGAAATATTTCCTATTTTGTCAAGATGCTCCTTAAATCTTAATTTCTTAATATTATCTTCACATCAACTTTAAATGTAGTGCAAAGAGATTAATTCGATCCGACTTTGTTAAATCATAAAACTAATTGCTAGATTTAAGTTAATTGGGCAAGTAGTCACCTGCACTAATAATTCATGGCTATGTATTCAAAGGTGAGTTAGATCTAAAGTGAAGCATACTTTCGAGCAAATACAGAAAAGAATTTTAGTTACTGAATGTTGTTGTTTCTTTGGCCTTTGACTCTTAAATTAAACTGTTATCAATGGGGAAGGTCTTCAATACTTCTCCTGATCGAGTAGTAAGAAAATTATGGGTTCATCATCTAAATAGGCTCCTACACCAGCCAAAGTTCTAGGTTCATCTAGTTGTAATTCTTATAGTAGCTAACAGAATCTGCTGAGAGTTCTCGTAACACCGATATACAGAGAACTTTTCCATTCGAAATCTTTATTACCTACATTAGCCACCTTAATTTACCTATAAACAGGAATTTCTTGAATGAATTCGATAGCCCTTACAATTTGTGGGGTATACAAAATTCGTCTAGTCTTTTGTCCAAAATGTTGACGTATAAAAACAATTTTTAACTTGTCTTTTTATGAATTTTGCCCACATACATACATACATAGATGCATTGTGTATACATCTTATACCGACAACTAGTACATTAGCTTTTGCCTTTTAGTTGCTGTTGTTTTTGTTGTTGTTAGTGTTAGTGTTGTTGATGGACAGGTCGGCCGACTTGAGGGGCGGTCGAGCCATTAGTCAGCTGCCCGTTTTATGAACTTTGATCGTTGACTGATTGGCAAAATGCATACGAAAATGCATGCAGGCAGGCAGAAGGCAAAATACCTATACACACATGATAGACTATATAGTATTGTAGATATAGAAAAATATCGTATATATCGATGATTTTTAATTACTCTGCCTTTTGCATATTTTGTCGCTGGCAACGTTGCGTGAACCACCAGATGTTTTGTAGAAGAATAGGGGTTGGGGCTGATGGAATGGAGGATGGGTTGAGACTGATGGATGCGGGGTCTTGTATTTGCTTGAGGTTCTCACTAAAAATCAATCAGCAAGGCATAAATGAGTCTGAGAATGGGTCACACAATGATGATCATGATGATGATCATCATCATTATCGACAGTCTCTTGAACTACTGGCAAATGCTTCCGTTCGTGCAACGGTTGTTTGGCTTGTTACTTTGAAATCTGAAACGCTTCGTATAATTTTTGGACACACCGTTTTGACTTTAACATGAGGCATAAGCATTGAAGTGTGGGTAATGTATATATACAACATATATACCACAAGATATACGTACCTATGTCTGCAGATTTGGAATTCGCAGAGCTACTAAATTAAATAAAAAAAGAGATACAACCACCTTGTTGTCTAGGCATTTCCATACCCCAACAAACTCCAAAGAACTGTCAACGCCCTCTAAAGGAAACTCCTCCAAGTGCCCTTGTCTCTCTTTGAGATCATAAAATCGTAATCGTTGAGGGTGTCATATAACATATCCATGAAAATTGTGTAACTAATTTTAGAAATAAGGATTTCAATTTGGCCATGGTTAGGAATAACAAATTTTCGTTCTAGAAAAGTATTCGCAAGGCGAAAATTTTCACATGGCCTTTAAGGAGATGGCTTTTCGAATGAATGCACGTGGGTATAATCAATGGCATGTGCTATGCGCCAGGACCTCATGCCAGGCTTTGTTTTCGACTCAAGTTTTTTCCCAACATATGTGACGGAGTTTCTTTCGACTCATAAATGAAATGAAAACAATGTCCCGAATGTCGATGTGTGTCGGTGCGTGTGTGTGTGTGTGAGGGAGGATACCGTTCAGGACTCGTATATTTTTGTTTCCCATTTTTAGAAAACATTTTTGTTGTATTTTTCTCTTGGCCTCTGACTTAAAATAGGCGCCGTTGTTTTTGTCTGACTTTGTCCTGAGGGCAGGATAATGTGTGATGTTCATACGTTTGTATATAAAAATAAGTATATATACACACATACATACGTATATAGTTTATATACTTGGTCTTCATTCATGCATCAGGCATTTTGGGTTAAAGGGGCGTTTAAGTAAGCAATAGCCATATAAATCAATTGTTCTTCCCTTCACCATGCCAGAGATCTCGAGCCTGACTGCCTCGAGTTTTAATTAGATGCAGTTTTTTCAAAGGAAATTTGATGTTTTTTTTGTCAGTCTTCGTTTTTTGGGTGGAATATTCAAAAAAGGGAAACTAAAGGAATTTACATAAATATATATTGTATATTAATTTGGAATGATGTGAGTTTCCTATTACACAAAAGTACAAAAGATAAAACATTTTTAAGCCAACAAGTCAAATGTCTTTGATATATAGAGTAATAATATTTGAAATGACTTGAAGTGATTTATGTTGCAGTTAATATGGTTTATTAATATTATTTGGATGTAAGTACATTTTATGCTTAGAGAATTGCCAAAGTCAAATTTCGTTAGCAATGAGTTAAAGTTTCTCAAAGTGGCTTAAATTTTCAATCAAAGAGTTTTCTAGGCAAAGTTTACTAACTATTTTTTTTAATAATACTGTCGATTCCTTTTATTTTCTACTCTTGATTTCTACCTCTTTATTAAGGCACATTCAACCGGAAGTTAACATTGATCGAAATATTAATAGGTTTAGTTCAGCTAACTAACAAAATATTGCAATTAATGATTTTTTCTAAACTTTGGTATCAAAATTTAGATTGGCCCATTGATTTTAATTAGTTTTTTAAAGTAACCTAAGTTAACCCAGCTTATTTTTGATTTGAACCTGAGAGATGTAAATTCAAATGAATAGCATCGGATCCAGGAGGAAGGACCTGGGAGGGACCTCTTTCCCAAATGCTTTGAAAAGGAACAACTAGCTAAATAATATATGAAAATATGTATACAAATTAAAAATCTTTTTCTATATCCGACCCAGCATATGAACAGAAAATCTAATAAGGGAAGAACTCAAGGCAATAAGCGCTGATCTAGATAAGTGATAAACCAATGACAAGGCCTTGGCGATTATTTATCCCTTGTCAAGTATTTTTAGTAATTTGGATATCCGGGAGGCTCTATAGGCCTATCTACAAAATACCTGAAAGTATAGTAATATTAAAGATTTGCTTTCTAACAAGACGGTGAATTAAAATGAGAAAAATGTTGAGTCATTGTATGTAGAACCATAATCAGCGGTTCTTTTCACTTTTCGAATATCAGATTAAGTCATCATTTAACAAGTTTTTAATATTTTTTGGGAATATTTTCAAATTTAGTTGGCTTAATTGCCTTTTGGTAAGTTGGCTTGCAAAGTTATATTTGCTTTAGTCCGAATTGATCTAAAAAAATAACTTTCTACTGAATACATTAAAATTTCTAATTAAATTACCAAGTCGAGATTAAAATTTTGCCAAATCTTTTGACTTAGTATTAGATAATAAGCTTATATTTAATATTATCTTAATATTATTCAGTATAGGGAACCGAAATGAAATAAAAGAATATTTAAATGAATTGTCAAAACTAATACAAGTCATCTAATTTAACCAGTTTAACTAACTTGATTTTGCATCCGATTCTAGTTTTTTGTGCTTAAAAATATGTTTTAAATTACTTTATGCAATTAAGAGCAAGATTTCCAATGTATATATAGACTTTAGTTGCAATCTTTTGCTATGTTGAGAACTGGATATCTTTGCCAAGCTAATGATGTTGTTCGCGAATTTGTCTAGATATATATATATATTTTCACTAATGAATGACAAATGCTTGCTAAAATGCAGAGATTAATTTAATTTAAGTCATGATGTCATGGCATTAGAGAGAAATGTGTATACCTATTTTAAAATCGAAAAGTAATGCCTTTTGATCTGCAATCTGTTATCCTAAATATTTATGTGGAAGTTGTCAAGTTGTTTGCATGTTCCTTTTGGAGGATGGGATAGATCTATTCACATCCGTCAATCTGTAAATTGCAACAACCTGTCGAAGATACTATATCTAAATATAGTAAAAATATATGTGTATACTACTTTGTGTATACAAATTCGCCAGCTGTCATTTAAAAAGCAATTAAGTTAGCAACTAAAAATGAGATATATCGTGCCTTTGATGACCACAGCACACATCGAGAGACAAAAACTCGACTAAATCAACTGACTGAGCTAATTATGTGACTTTTGAATAGGCATTTTGGCGACATAAATACATTTTGCCTTTGCTATGTGGAATACTTTGTAAACAGTTTTTATGTTTTTGAACATAAATCACCGGATGTGAGACCAAAAACTCCAGAGTATCCAGCAGCTACACTCGGTCTCTGGGTCTATCTTCCCATGCCCAAACGCCGAGTGTCTCTTATGGGCAGATGTATGTATCTTTGAGATACACACTAAATGTCTCTCAGTCTGTGGAATGACGTTACGCTCTAAGTATGTCGTCGTATTGAATATACATATATACATATAAAGCCGCGACCCCCCAAAGAAGAAGATGATATTTTCGCGCCTAATTTAAATGGTTTTGGGAGCAGACGGACAGAAGCTGAATGCAAAAGATATGAGAACAAAATACAAAATGGTTTCTCATCATTCTCATATATATTTATATTTTCTCTTCATTTTTTCTTGTTGTTTCATTTTTTTTGTTGGTTGTTGTTTTTTTTTTTTTTTTTTTGTACAATTAATTTAGTTATACATATATATAAAAGAATTACAATTAAATTAAATAGTTTAAACTTAAATATCTATAAGATAATATGGAAAGAGTTTCAATTTGTTGTTTTATATTTTATCAATTTTGTTTTACGTTTAGATAGATACTAAGGCTCTGGAATTCACGTTGTAGTTGTATATATGCAATAACTGGAAGCCCCCTAGGATTAATTTTCATTATTGTGTTATGCCTTCTGATGCTGGGCATCCCCCCTCCATGCGCCAAACACCAAACAGATAGCTTAGTTTCTCTGGTGGAATTATCGGGGCACCATTCGCTTTACGCAAACATTTGAGATCAGCTTCTGCCCCATTGGCAGCGGCACTCAAAATGGAGGTTGTCGTCGTCACATTTCCATAGCCAGGCGAAACTGATGAGGTCTGAGCTTCCAAAGCCTTCAAGAGCGAAATATCACTAGAGCTTAACATGCGGCAAAGGAAGTCAATGTATCTGAAATTGGAATAAAAAAACAAAAGATGGTTATTGACTGTAACTAATCAAAGTCAGAATCGGATATAATGGCAGTTCCTTAGAAAATGTTTTACAAGAAGATCACTGATTAAACAATTTTATTGTTTTTATGCCTATTGAGTTATTGATTCCTGAAAAGTCTGACTGTAAAATTTGTTTTATTTTGTTTGTCATTTACATATGTATATAAATTTAGTAAGAAGTAAACATAATAAAGGGTTCTCCATACTTGCTCAAATTTAATGGTTTTTGTATAGCATTTGAATTAAAATTTACTTTATGAAGAAAGCAACTTAATAAAATGTATTGAGTTTAGCGCATTTATAAGAAATTTTGTATTTTAAAGAGAAAACATAAAACTTTTTCTCTGAAATGAATTCGAATTCTATGAATTGTAATGTAGACTATATATCATTATCTTTCAATATCTTTCTATATGTTCATTGCCCAGGCATATATCACATAAAATATGATAAATAAAATCAGAATCTAAGATTCATGTACGCCAGGACCTTTTTATGGATAGTCGCTGAATATGTTTGAATATGTTTGTCATTTTGGTGAAAAAATCGTTAGAAGTGTTTTCCTTAAGTTGTATCTAAGGTTTGATTGAATAAATGAAAATCGTTTTAAAATGGTTTATCCTAAATGTAAATTAACATGAATTTAGAATTTGTCAATGGATCAAAGTTGGTTTTCCCAAGAATTATTTTATATACAATCTGGCAAAACTTTGATTGAGATTTTCTTTTCAAATTTTTAATGATTATAATCATTGTAAATTCCATTTGTTTTCTTGATTTTTGTTTTTCGCGTTATCTTTTTCAGAGAGGAAGCATTTTTTAAGTTCTTATTCTAGTTAATATAAAGAAAAACATAGACTGAAATAATCTATCTTCTGCCCATAAACCAGGATGGATGGTAACTAGAATTCGATGAAAACTTCTGATAGAGATTTGTATTTAAAAACTCAACTGGAAATTGCATTTTTGTAAAAATCCTTATGTAGGATATTAGGAAGAACTTTTTCTGAATTACTTTAGAAAAATCAATTAAAAATGTATTTTTCTAATAATTTTCCTGTGTAACTTGGACTAAGAATTTTAAATGAAATTTGAGAAAATTAATTCTTAAATCCTAATCGAACCTATAAAAAACTATACATATGGTCACTTGTTATATCACACTCATTATTTCCTCGCTTTTTATTAAAGGATTTTCTTCTTACCTTGTGGCCAGTTTGAGGGTCTGAATTTTGCTCAGTTTATCGCTGGGTAGTGTTGGGATTATTTGCTGCAGTGACTTGAAGGCATCATTCAGACTCTGGGTACGTTGACGTTCTCTCACATTGGCCATAACACGCTGATTGCTAAACTCATCCGTGTCCTCGGATTTGCTAGGTTTTCGCTTCAAACGTCGTCGTGGTTTCCGAAAAGCTTTGCCAGCTCCTCCTTCACCGCCTCCACCGCCCATGCCGAGGACACTATCATCATCCACACCATCGGCATCTAGATCATCGTTTAGGCAGGCTGGCGACATGCCACCGGCCAAGTCATGGACCGAACTTAGAGCCGATTGACGGGCGTATTCAATATCATCACGATCGGAACTGGAATAGGTACTGCCATTCAGGGAATTAGCCGCTTCATAGGCATCGAAACTTTGTCTATAGTTAGCTGACGTGTTGCTGTTGTGAGTGGCTGGAAAATTGATTAATTGTGGAGGAGTGGTTGTGCTATTGGACGATGGATTCAGAGGATTTCCTCCTGCTCCACCATTGGCATATAGAGCAGTTGTGGCATATTTCAGCTCCTCCTCGGCAGCAAAATCGAAATGTGAATGCGGTGAATTGCAATTGCTTTGCTGGGCCGAAGAGGCCACCTCATCCACTGTGGTGGGCAAATAATCCACATAGATCTGTTGTTGTTGCTGATGTTGCTGTTGCTGCTGCTGTTGCAGGAGCTTTTTATGTTCTGGTTGCATGGCTAAAGTTCCATTTTGTTGCAAATCATAATCACTTTGACTTCGCGTTCTTTTGCCATGCTCGTTCCATGCAGAGCCACCTGAATTATTGGCCAATTGCTGCTGTTGCTGTTGCTGCTGTTGATCAAAGCCATTTTGATTGTTATTCAGCTCCAGGCTGACACTTTGAGAACTTTGATTGCTGCTGGTGCTTAAGACCTCATTGCTGGGTATATTATAGTCGGTATCATCCAATTCTGTTAGTCCATAGGCGGCATAATCAGTGGGTAGAGGAGCATACTGAGGTTGCTGTTGATGATGAAGCTGTTGTTGCTGGTGATGATGTTGCTGCTGCTGCTGTTGATGTTGTTGGTGTTGCTGTTGCTGTTGCATTTGTAGATATTGCCCCGATTGGATATAGGCTTGCTGCTCAACTTGTATTAGTTTAATCACATTATGCTGCAATTCCATTATATTTGGCAGCGTTGGTTTATAGCTTATATCAAGCAAAACTTTTGGCGATGCCGACCGTGCGCTCATCATTTAGTTTATTTTTTGTGATTAAGTTTAAATAAAAATTCTCTTGCAATTTTTCTAAATTCAATTGTCACTTTTCTAGCCGTTCTCGCTCGTCGTCGATCTTCACGCACGCAATGACGAAACGCAACTGACGCACGATCCTGCCGGCCATTGCTCAAATTGACATTTTGTGGCTGCTCGCCCGCCATTCGTCGTTCGCTCCCACACCATAGGCATATACTGCCATCTCCCTTCGGCATCCTGGTGTTGTCTCGCTCTAATTGGTTTATGCCCTGTGGGAAAAATCGTGCACATTGAACTGTCGTCGCTCGTTCCGTAGCGCTCGGCTGTAATCGGCAGCGGCAATGGCCATTTCGTTGGGTAGATAAGATATCACACAATGTTTTGGTTAACTATGATTGGATTTTCTCTTAAGGTCGTTGCCATTTTAGTAAGCAAAGCTATTGAAATTAAAAATGAAGTTAAAGGGAAATTAAATTTGAAATTCGTTTAACTAGTTACACAGTTTTCTGACTTCAATTCTGTTTTTTCATTTTTAAACAATTAATGAGTTTACCTAAAACAAATTAATAAGTTAGCTAAAATAATTGTAATAAATTATAATTTTAAATAAATTATTAAATAAGTAAATATAGAATGATTGTCTACGCCAAAAGCAGCCATATATCTTTTTGACCCTTGAACTCTTGATTTCAAAAATCATAGAATAAACAGTTTTTTCTACATATACATAGTTCTATGAAGGTTGTCGGTCCTTAAGAATTAAAATTTTAAGCACATGACTACTATAAAGCATATAATATCTTGCAAAACTTGAACTTAGGCTGACTGAACTGGAACGGGATTAAACTAGTACGGAATGGTTGATTTTAAATGCAGTCTTCAATTATATAATTTTTTTTCCAAGTGATTGACCAACAATTTAATATTTATTTAATAATATATTTGTTTTTGAAAACTAATTTAGTTAAGTTGGTTTTAGCTATTTCTAAACAAAAGGGTTTAGTTTTAGGACTGAGCAATGTTGGATCATTGGTTTTTAATATGCGAATATATATCGAATATAAAGTCTTTAAAACGAAATCTTAATCTACCCCAACTAAAAATTAAAATTTATGAGTTAAACTTCAGTGAGAAGAAACTTTGGGTAAAAATTAAAGCCCACTTTAAGGAAAAATTTGATAAACTTGACATATTAGTTAAAAAATAATTGTTCTTCTCTGTGTTCCTTCAAAGCATTGTTACTCCAGTCACAGGTATTCTTATATGGCAGGTATGAAATACATTTCCTCTGGAGGTTCTCTTGGATTTTCTTGAATGCAGCGGCTGCAAAAATGTCCACAAAAACCTAGAACCTTGACTTTCACTCTGGAATTTTGTCATTTTGGGTTATTTTTGGTTTTTTTTCTGTTTTGTTTTGGCCAGCAAAGCAAACAAGCAGATAATTTTCAGGAACTTGTTCAAATAATTTTTCATCTATTTGTGCATAAAAATAATTTATATTGTATATGTGTATGTACATATTTGTAGACAGCAAAATATTTCAATCTAAGCGATTGAAAATAAATTTTATTGCACTTTTTTGGAAACGAAAAGAAAATAAGAAAATTCATTGGTCACAGATGAAGTCATTTTTACAATGACGTCAGCGTAAAATCTGTATTATGAAAATTACTTCGAAACGATAGTCAATATTCAATTTGATGAAGAATTGTGAAATTTTCCCAGGATTTGAAATGGTTTCACTCTCAGTTCTTGTTTGTCGTTTATGCCCATTAAAATCATTTGCGATTATATAATAATCTTGAGATCATAAAACTAGAAATCCTCAACCCTAACACTAAAGGGTCTCGAACTGGGAACTCCGCGAAAAGGTTTCATTATGCATAATTAGTAAATTCCCACACACACACACTCACACACACACGCACATCTAAAGGGAAGCGAAAAACCTCATCTAGAAAAACACAGAAATCCAAAAAAATACGAGCGAGAAGTCAAATTTCCGGATATACTTAAATATATATGCAAAATTATCCGCCTGCCTGTCGGGGTAAAGTAAAAATACCCGATTAATATCGGCGCTGCGAACTTCCGCTGGAAAAAACCGCATAAAAGGTCCACGTCCTTCGGCTTACCTAAGTCGCGACCTATGAGAAAAACCGCTCTCTCAAGGGTTTTGCCCTAAAGCGGGGCTCGATCTTCTAACTACCTGGCCAAAACGGAAAATTTATATTGATTAATAACTAAATAATAATTAAAAACATTTATGGTCAATGGAAATGAAACAAGTGTGATTAAGAGATGAAAATTGTTCTATATTAAACAAGAGAACAATTGTTTTTTATTTTTATATATTTACGCGAAAGCAATAATATTTTTATTTACTGCATTGCCACATATCCCATATAGACGACATTATTGCCAAACAAATTGCATACTTTTTTGCGCTCAATGCCATGTTCTGGGACATTAACTAATCAGCCCAAAAGATGCCACATAAATATCATTCAACTGCTTTTGCTTAATTTCAAAAGCCAATTTGAAGACGTTCTGAATTTTATATTCTTATTTAGGGAAATTTGTCGATGCTGCAAAAAAATGGAGTACCATACAATTTGTATATAAAGAAGCAAATTATGCAAAATTAAAATTTATAATGTAAACAACGAATTTTCACAATAAAATAACTGACAACACAAAAATTAATTGAGTGAAGTAAACAACAAATTAATCCAACGATTATTGTTATGTTATAAGCAGTAAAAATCTTGCTGAATGTGTAACAGTAAGATTTTTTTTTAACTTTAGAAGAACCAATCTATAAGTATTAAATATTTCATTGAATATTGATTTTTTTTATATATTGTGGAATTCTAATTCAATTGTTTTTAACTATGTTTGTTTGTTGTACTATTTTTATTGTTTATTTTATTCTACAAGGGTTGAATGTCAAAATACCCTAGATATAACTATTTAACGAAAAACTTAATAAAATATATTATTGTTAAGTCGTTAACAAAGAAGTTAAATAAGTTTAGTTTTGTCACTGTAATTAATCTCAAACTATGTTTGCAACCAAAGCACTGTGGACGGAAAGTCCGATTTTTTGGCACAAAGTCTGAAAAATCATGGAACGATTTGGTGCCTTTTGTTATTTATTTAGAAACTAGACACTCTAAGCACAATATATCGATGAACTATAGATTAGTTGTTGCAGCCCTGTATGAGAACCAGGGTCCCAAAAACAAGCATAAACTCAGATCTTTGTTTACATTTGCAAAGCAAGTTTGACTGTAATTATGCTTTTAATTTCCTTTTGTTAATGCATATGTTATTTTTTAAATTATTATTTTCGTAATGCAAAGTTGAAATGGGAATTATCAAGATATTGGCTACTATTGGATGCCAACCGATTTAAAAAAGTCATTCGTTCCTGACCCTGTTTTTACTGAATTCTTTCTAAAATTGTGATTTTTGATTAATAACCAGTGTTAGTGGTGCGCCTTGGTCGATAATTTATCGATATGAACTGGTGAATTACCCCAAGACTTGGACGATTCATTGTTCGTAGCCATGTGAACGTGAACACGTATCTTGTCTTATGGCAATTCGTTACGATGAGCTTAAAGTCACGTAGTTTATTGATTTCAATTCCGTTTAGGTTTTTTTCTTTGTGATTTGTTAAAACCAAAAACAAGAAGTAAATGCAAGCAAAACAAGAAATTCGCCTTTATAGAAAATTTTTATAGGTATTTTGCGTACGCCAAACTATGTTTTGTTTTTTCATCAAATTCAACTTCAACTTTAACTGCCAACGACATCAGTATTAACTTTCCATTTTGGCAAATCCTAAGCCAAGGATCGCGAAACAAAAACAGTTGAATAAAAACCAGCGTGTGTTTGTGTGTGTGTGTGTGTGTGAGTGTGTATGGAGCGTGAGAAGAAACTTTTGCTAAACGTAAATCTTGCTCGACAATCAATTAAAATTAAAATATTTTTTTGTTTCTGGTCCTCATGTCAACGGGGGAAAAAGCAAAAGCAAAAGCAAAAAACAGAACAGAAACCAAGCGCAAACGTTGTCTACATATTTGAATTGACTTTTGATGATGTATCACGATTTATTGTTACCAAAAATGGTTGTCAAAGCGCGTGGAAAAGTGGATCAGTGGAGAAACAAAACTCCCACAGCTTTTCCGCTAAGGAGATGCAGCCTCTGAGATTACGGCAACTTGATGAAGCAGCAGCAACCAACGGACCAACTGTCAACGCATATTCATCGAAAGAGATGAAGAGAGAGAGAGAGAGAGTGTGTGTTGTTGTTAGTGAATTAATTGCCACATGAGGCAAGCCAGCCAATGAAAACGCTGGCGCCAAAACACCTACGCCAAACTTGTCAAACGTCTCTAACTATATGGAGCTATGCATGTTAATTAACAGTTTACATACATTTACACACTGTCGCACACGCACACCAAGAGACTGAGTGTGTGTGTGTGTGTAAGAGCTGTGAGGCCACCCAATAATATGAGCGCCAACTTGTCATTTTAGCCTGGCTCCACCTTAACTAAACAAACAAAACTCGAGCGCATACATACAAACATGCCGAACTCACACCGAATATGTATGTCGGTCTGTACGTATCCAACAAAAGACTGTGGTGAATTGAAAGCACTCAGCTTGCCGACAGTGATGAGCACAAGTTACTGCCTCAGTCACTGTGATTTTTCCAATTAGTAAAATATAATGTTATAAAGATAAAGGGTTAATTTCTTATCAGATGAAATGAAAACGTGTTTGTTGTATTTCCCATTGCAGAAATTCCACCGTTTACTGGCTGAATATCCCCAGCATCTTAACAAATTGTTAGTACGTTTACTTGTATTAAAATCATTTAAAGCCTTTCCAGTAATCTTGTTGTTCATGTTCATTTAAATTGTGCAATACTTACCGACCCTCTTTGTTTTGACATAGAATACATCAATGACGCTTTCTAACTACTGATCTTGAAATTGGCTTATGTGTATGCATTGATACTCAAAAAACTGTGTATAAACTCCAAAATTGCAATGGCCATACCATTTCTTCACGCTAAAACTAGTTGGGAATTGCAACTTAATAAAGCGAAAAGCTATTTCCAGCGGAATTGCAATGGCCATACAACATTTTTACCACTAAAACTGGTTGGGAATTACAAGTAAATGAAACTAAAGAGAATCGACAAATGTTCCAAAGAATCCTCGAATCTCATTGGTTAGTGGTAATTTTAAAGTGACAAGGCGAACAGTTCTAGCCTATTACATACTTTAAGGGGCAAAGTTCCTGTAATTTGATTTGCAACTGCTTACATATACATACATACTATGTAGGTTAAACTAAAAATATTTTGATTTCAGCCTCGTGATTTGTTCCCTCTACTGATAGCAAGAGTGTCGTTGCTTTACTTGGCATCACTACTCACCACACTGAACGACTATTGCCACTGGCTGACTGGCTCGCTTGCTGGCTGACTGACTGGCTGGGGCTGAAGGCAGCTTAACGCCAGTTTTATGGTTGATACGGGCTTTCAGTGCATGTTTGCTAGGCGGACCGTGCAAACGTGCTTGTGCTTTTTCACTCGCCTCCTACTTGGTTCGTTTTGTTTGCTTTGCGTTTGTCGACTGTATTTTACGTGATTTTTTTGTCCCCCAACTTGAGCCGGCATTTCCCTGTTTGATAATTTTCTCAAATACAATATATATAGTATCGTTTAGTAAAACTTATTGCCCATCTCTGCGCATGCGTGCCTTTGTTCGAGCGTTTCGTGCGTGCGTGCGTGTGAATGCGTTTCGTGTTTTGGTGCATTGTGTGTTATTTTACTGATTTAAATGGCGTTTTAAGTGAAATTAAAATGACGGATGTGGCCCGTAATTTGCACACACACACACACACACAGATAAACACCATCACGCGGATGAGTGTCAATAAATAAAAAAAAGAAATAAAGAAAGAATCTACGGCAGGCAGCAACTGTGGGGCGTTGTACCATCCATAGAGAGCATGTGTCTAGTTGTTGTAATAGTTGTTGATCAAATTAAGTGCTGTGCGTTGCGTTGCCCGCGGGACCGGGACCGGGACTATTGCAATTGACCACCACACACACATACACACACCACCGGATATGCAACAAAGTGTAACACCCCCGCCCAGGAAACTTCTCTTCTGGCAATAAGTGCTAATAAGTGTAAAAAAAATAAGAGAAAAATGAAATAGATAATCAAACCGGATGTAGGGCAATCACAACAACATCAGCAGCAGCAACAGAAGCCTTTAATTTTTTTTTTTTGTGTGTTGAGCTTGATCTAAACTAAACTGAACTGAATTGAACCGAACTAAGTCTTGACTAAACGTCACGCACTGCCTCCTCGAGTGAGCAAGAGCCCAAGACATCGACTCCGACTCCGACTAGGTGCTACTCCACCTCCTTGTACTGTCTTATTGTTGTTGTTGTTGCACAATGCGGCTGCTTCTGCTCGGGTGGCCAACGCTGAGTTGTTGGCTGCCTCTTTGCTGCATTCGGGCACTTTTGGCAAACTAAGCAACAACCAAAAACAAAACAAAAAAACACACACAGCACATAAAGAAGGAGAAGAAGAAAAGTTTTAGGTGCGTTGCACTTATTTTAAGCCTTCCCATCCACACCACGCATCGCAGCTCCTCCAACTCCGACTCCTCCACCTTCATCTCCTCCTTCTCCTTGGGACTGTTTTTGTTGTCATTGATTTCGCGGAGCATAGAGGAGGAGCATGCAGGCAAAGCAAACGGTAACAGCTGCTGCGACAAAACAGACTAACTACAATAGTTGCAGCGATTATTTCAAGCAACCGCCGCCAAAGTTATCTTCCTCCGCCTCCGCCTCCTCCACCCGCACCACGGTTTTTTTGCCTTTGTTGTTGTTGCTGTATTGGTGTCTTCCGTAGTAACGTGGCCAGAACGTTGCCGGGGCAATTATTATTTTGTAAGACGTTTTACAATTTAATGGTTTTCATGGTAAGTACAACAACAACAAAACACCAAGTCAACGCCATATGCTCTATATACTGGCCCTTCTTCTCATTGTGTCAGCTCGTAGTTTGTTTTTTTTTTTTTTTTTTGGGGATTGAACTCTGGAACTCCAACTAAAACCAAGTCCAGGTTGATTGCTTTGTTTTTGGAGTGCGTAATTGTTCCATGACATTCTCTCTCACTCATTGTTGACTTTCTTTCTATTTTCCAGAATGGACTTGGATCCGACCCTCTGTCAGCAAAGGAGGTAAGTCAAAGGGGGCTCTCGATTAGGGTCACTAGGGATAACAACCAATTTTATGAATTTATCAAATCAAACAACACCAAATATTCCACAATCTCCGCGTGACCCAATGTAAACTGAAGCTTACGTGGAATTTTAATTTGTTATGGTCTGGATTCTTGTCTTTTAGTCAGTGATGGAGAATATTTAAAGGTTTTTGTGTTTCCAGCTGTATGTAAATAAATGATTGGACTCTTAAATTTGTCCACCCAAATTACTTTCACTTTAGGTTCTAGACTATTGGGCCTTCATTTATTATTAATGTAGATAAATCTTGTATTCGCTTTTGTTCAGCTTGGGCTGTTAGTCATTTGCTAGGCAATTGCCTTTTATTTTAGTTGCATTTGACTTCTGTTTTACCAAGATATTTCAATAGATACAAATATTATTGATTCAGTATTGATTGCCCCAGGGAATTCCATTCATGATCAGCTTTTATTAAAAGTAGTTCTAAATAAAAATTTAGAGGTGATGACCAAAAAGTGTTTCTTCTATGTAATTAAAAATGTGTACGAATGCAGCCAACAGTCATATTCTTTATGGAATTCAAAGAGGTTAACAAAACAGAAAAGGGCAACACCGTCTTAAAATCGTTTTGAAATTGGCAAAGATAAAACCTTAGAAAGTATAAACAATATTAACTTAAAGTTTGTTAACAAAATCTTCAAAATTTGAAGTTTGTTGGAACAGCTTTATCCTAATAAGTTTCAGAATTAATTTCTTTATCTCTTTATTCATTTCTTCTTAGGATACGATCTTTAATCATTCAAATCTAGTAAACTAAATTTAAATCATTTTTTAAAATTTTGTTTAATGTAATACGTATAATTTATAGATAATGTCTTAAAATTTAATTGTTAGATTTGAATATATCATTAAGCTGAATAGATAATTGTTTATCATATTACTAAATAGATTCGTATACTCAATAGATGTTATTTATCTTTTTGGATTACTGCAGGTATAATAAAAAATTATTGTTACTATTTGAGAAATCCAATTTTAAGCAACATTTTAGATTCTTGGATATTTCATATATCACTAATTGTAAGATCTAAAATTAGTATTAGTCCATAATATTATCTTCTTCTAAGTTATTTGAGACATTATTCAAAGAACATCGTAGAACTCTTCGGTCCACATTTATTCTATCATAGTTGAAATTACAGATCTCAAGGTTTACCCAAATTCAAAATAATGATGTTGATTCTCCTCTGTCTATAATCTTATACGGACCTAGTATTCAGTTGAAGTTTTATATGCTTAGTTTATGCATTTATAATTGTAAGAGGAGTATATGGAATAAAAAGGTTGATAGTGCACCTTCAGCCAAAACTAAATGGCAATCAAATGATTCCCATATGGCCAATTCGTTTGTGCGGCTCATAAAACTCATCAGTTTGGCTCCTTGGTGATTGTCGTCGGTGGCTCAAAAGGCGCAAAAGCCGCCCATCAACTTTTTCTCTTTCTCTTTTTTTTGTTGTTCCGAAATAATAAAGAATTCCTGACAGCCAATATCATTTGCCAGCGCCACATACCAAGCGGAAAACAATCCATAAAAAAAGAAAAGAAAAACAAACACACAGAGGGGGAGAGAGAGAATGAGATGGAAAGAAAAGGTGTGGGGGAAGACAAGGTGATGGATCTTGGAGCCAACTAATGGTCGAGCATTCCTCTCAATTCGCGGGCGCCTATGAGAAATTTCAGCACGTCTCACACAAATTAGCCAAGAAACTGCAGCAGCCACCAATAACAATATCATAAAGAAGCTGGCGTCGATAGATGTCTAGTTATATATAGATAGATAGATGGATTGGTAGGGGGTAATTGTCGATCTCTGATATCATCATGGGTTGACAATAAATCAGCGCTGCTTAGCGCTAGAGGAGGAGGGCAATTAGATAGAAATACCTTTTGCACTAGGGCGAACAACAGTCGCATATCAATTGCATATCGTATAGAACTCGATCTCAATGCCGAGATCGCCGCCGATCTGAGATCTATCTGCGATCTATCTATCTGTCTCGTTCAAATTTGCAATGAAGTTGTTGTCAATGTTCTAAACCGCCAAGAGATAAAATAAAATAGCCAAAAGTCAAGTTACAGAGACCCCATGGGTCTGCCTCTCTTCCTCTCCCTCTCTCTATCTTTTTCTCTCCTTTTCGTATTCGTTTAGACACAATCGAAGACAAACTATCTAATCTAATGTTGTTTTCAAAGGCAATGAGCATTTGTTTGTATAAATAACAACAAACACAAACTAAGACTGAGACTCAGGCTGAGACTGCGACTGGATGGAGATGGAGACACAGAGACCTGCAAAACCATTGCATCGCGTGGCCAAGTTGAAAGAGTTACCACTATCTAGACTAGAGTATGGGGTACGAGTAGTTGGATCGCCCACTCGCCACTGACATTTTTTCATAATTTGCGTTACAAGCTTGACAATTGTCGTTTGTTTGCCCACTGGGCAACACTCTGGACATACAATGCTATGATTGTTGTTGTTGTTGCTGTTCTCGATGTGTTGTTGGCAGCTTGTTAAGATACCCTGTTAGCATTATCGCCTTAAGAAGGGTAGAATTGCATGGCCATAAATTAAAACTTTAGTTTCCCAGAATGCAAATGTCTATCAATTTATGTACTGCTACTTTTAAACGCTAAATTATGCAACATTTTTTTTTTAAATTTTATGTCATTCTGCAATTGCAACGGTTTCTTGCTTTTATTTTGTTGTTTTACTTATGTATATAGCCAACGTACAAACATTTGGTATTTAATGTGCTTAAAGTTATATAAATTTCAGAACTTTAATTAACATTCACACATAAGTATAAAGGTATCTAAATCATATCTCACAGATATTTGTCTACATGCAATGAAAATCTGTTTGATAACAAACAAAAACCAATGTATTGATACACAGTCAAAGAAAAAGAATGTAAGCCTAATTTTGTGTATGCAACTCAGATAGTTTGCAATTGTTTAAGAAGTTTGAACCTAATTGTAATTAAATTTTTTTAAGCTAGATTCAATCTTGGCATTGTAACTCGAATTAATCACTTAAAATTACTATAATCTATGCTAAAAACTACCTTTGTCAATGTAGTTCGTATTCAAATTTGTATCTCATATTCCGATTACTGGGACTAAATATGCAAATATTTCAATACAAAAATTAAAATGCATGTAATTAAATCTATCGAAAATCCATTCATAATCGAAACCTTCAAAAGAAAAGGTTTCAAATCTGTTGACGGTTTCGATTTATGATGGAAGAAAGAGTATTTAATATCAGTTTGTTTTAGTTTTAGTTTTAGTTTAGTTTGCAAAATTTGTTTTCCTTCAAAATTCTGCTGAAAATCAGGTAGATATAAAATAACTACAAAGTAGTATTCTTTTCTAATTTTTTGTGTTATGAAGATTTTGTTAATAATCAATAAGAATGATGCTAGTCTAAGAACTGTCTACAACACAGGCTGAGAAGTTTTATGCTTGAAGTTTTATGACAATTTTTTTAAACCTTTACAAGCGACTTGTAACATCGTTACCTTGGACCAGTAAGAAACATTTGTTAAGAAGGATAATTCTTTTTAATCAGGCTTGTTCTGTCTTTTGATTTTGAGGTATTTTGCAGAAATGGGTGGGATTAGATTGGAGACATTTTCTAGCTTTCGCTCCAAATTAAATAAGGGGAATTCAAATGGCATTTTAGTTAGATTTATGAAAAGTATTTTTTAATTTTACATAAACAAAATACTTTAACTATCCAAATATAAGGAATAAATCCTGCTTTTATTTGGCAAAAAGTTGCTATATTAAGTTTTTGCTGGGTCCATTATTACCTATATAAATGGTAGATAATTTTTACAGTATGTATGACTTAAAAATTATTACAAATAAATTATGTAAAATTAAAGTTTTCAGAATTTTGTGTCTTCTTTTAGTTGTATGACTTCATTTAATTAAATCTTAATACAACGATTCTAATTATATAGAAAAAAATACTTATTTTATTTTTAAACTGTTTGTTAAATCTTTTGGGGATATATTTCTTGATACATGGAAGATGATTTAGCAGTTTCCTTAATGATTAAATAATCAAATGGATTTCTAAAGCTAAGAACAAATATTAACTAGGAAATGGATTAACTCATTCTTCAGCTTTATGACTAATTTTGACTAACTTGGAACTAACTTACCAAAGTCACTTAAACATTTTGTTTGACATTTGCGAGCTTCTTAAAGAGTAAAATAAACATTTTGATTAAACAATTAAAAGCTCAACAGTAAAAAACAAACACAGTACAAATAATAATAATAATAAAATAATCGATTTAGATACATGAAGTAAAGATATATCGTTGCCACATCGAATTGAGTTATATTGAATTCTTTTGTCCTTTTTGCTGGGTATCTTTCAAGTTTATTCTCCATAAATCATAATTCTAAACGTGTGGCAAAGATTTTTTTCTAAATGTAAGCACTCTTTATTGGTTTTTGTGTTGGCATTGTGGAAATCTTGGCAAAGTGTTGGACCTTTCTCACCTTGGCAAATCGCTCTGCAAGCCAAGACCAAATGTCCGTCGTCACCATCGTCGTTTCAGCTCGTGCGGTGGCTACTACCAGGTAAAACCAGGTAAAATGCATATATGCAGAGTGCCAAATTAAAATTTATCCGTTTTATGGCGCTGCGGGCAGCCCATAACTGTTTCTCTATTTTTTCCCCCTCTCGGTTTTTATTTTATATTTTTTTCTTTTTGGTTTGTTTGTTCACTTCGTTTTATTGCCGTTAGTTTATTGGTTAAGATTTCGTAAGCGCATAATGCGCAACAATTGCGGTTTTTATATTCCATATGGATGGAGAGCAAAAGAAGGCTCCCCAAAAAATAAAATAAAGCTTGGCGTTTATTGCGGCGTATCGACGGAAGTCATTTGTGGTTCCAGATAGATGAATTCAATAAGCAAACAGCTTCCAAGCACGCACTCCCTCAAAAAAGAAAAAAAAAACACAAAAACCCCTAAAAACCACTGGAACTCAGCATTTTGTCAGGCTTGATTAGGTGAAACATGGCTTATAACTCTATTGTTTTGGCTTGCATATATAATAAGCAAATTATGATGATGATGATCTCGATCGATGCTTAACTTGTCTCCTTCTTCTTTCACAGGCAGAGGGCCCTCCGGTTCAAGTTGAACCAGTTGATTTGAGTTTGCGTTCACCACGCGGTAAGTTGTTAATTATATATAGTTAATCTTAACTCTTAAACCCATCGATTTCTTTAGTCCAAACGCAAACACTTACCGTTCTTTCGACCGGCCAGTTCAACTTGACGCCTAAAATTCCAAACAATTAATCAAAACCAAACTTTTCGAAAATAACAACAAACAAAAAAGTTGACTTTCAAAAAGCAGGTCAAAAATAGTAGGAAAAAAAATAACCTATACAAAAACCTATCTCTAGAAGTGGGGAGGGGGCGAGACAGAAACAAAAAAATAAAAACCAATTTGCATTTGTAGTGAAAATAAAAACAAAGAAGAAAAATGATGGAGGTTTTAATTATATGGTGAATCAATGAGGTCACAGTTCCAAAAATATTGTGGGTGGTTTTTTCTCGGCATTTTTAGTCATAGTCTATGATAATTGCTAAAGCATTTCTACCAAAATGAAACCGTTGCAACAAATTGATCTTCAAGCCATTTTGTTGATGATCATCAATCTGTTAGGGAAAGTCACATAATCAATGTGAAAATTTGTAAACAAATTCATTAATCAGTTAGTCAGTGACTACCGAAAGGTGATCGTGATTGAAATTGAGAAGACGTTGAAGAGATTTCTATGAAAATTTTAACCAAATTTCATAAAGATCTGATAACAGATTGAGTGAAATCTTAACAAATATTTTCAAGGGGACCTTTGAATTTTAAAATACTAATTGAAAACGAATATTATGAACTTTGAAATCTCTTTTAAATTAACATTAGAATAGTTAAAAGTAATTCAATAAAGATCTTAATGAAGAAGTTAAAACAAAATTTTTTAAATTGATATAAATTTATAAAATTTGGTCTTTTGATTGATTAAAAAATTGTACAAATTTTAATCTTTAAGGAGAAACTTCATATATAAAATAATAAAACTCTTTGAACAAAATGGAAAATTAGAATAAATGTTTTATTCTGGAAAAGTTTAGCATCATGCATTATATATCTATAGGATAGGATAGATCTAGAAGTGATAATTTTCTAATGATCGTTTAAATTAGCTCAGGCCTAAAAAGTTAGCTTTCCTTTACCTTTATAGCTTGAGTATATTTAAATATTACATTTTATTTTAATTTATAAATTATTGTCATATTTTAATTTAAGTCCGATTGGACTAATTTGTTATTTATGGAAGATCTATAATTTTAGAGGATGTAAGACAAAATAATTATATGAGAAGAATGATAATGAAAAGAGTTTTGTTTTAACAAATCTTACTCCAAGAATTGAAATAAACTAACAAATATATACATATGTCCATGAAAGAACATTCTACAGAAAATTGGCATCGTCATGTTTGATGTATAATTTGATGTATATCAAAGCGAAATGTATTGGGAAGACAAAAGTGGAAAGCATCGACCTTGAGTCGGCGAAAGAAGTAAGGTTTGATTATGTAAAATGGGTCGCCAATATATCCATAAATGTGAAAGTTGATAAGACTCAAATTATGTACTTACATCTGTAGAAATGGGACAGGGGAAACCTCAAATTTATGTTACAGATAGATGGATTGGATAGATAAGTAGATTGCATAGATGTATGATAAATTTTGTTTGAAAATTCATTAAAATTGTTTGGCTAACCAAAAAAGTATTACTTGATCGATTACTAATGCGACGATGACAAAGTAGAAGCATTTGAATCAATTTTCAAACTGATGTCTCAGGGTTAAAACTTTAGAAGGGTTTTGTTTTGTGTGGACAATTGGGATTAAATAAAGAGCTGTAATGCTCACTATTTCTATAGCTGTTAATTAGTGAGCTATTCTATTTGGCATAGATTTTTTAAGCATTTAAAGCTTTACTTAGGCCTCTTTGAGTTGGCTTCTTTCTCATGGCTTCAACTTACCAATAATATGTTATCTATTGTTCTAAATCTAAGGCTATACACACGCATCAGTTGGCCGACCACTAATCCCCCCAACGAATCTATGGCTAATGCTCATCATGATGATGAGGCCTCATTCTTATGATTATTACAAGTATATGTGTATGGCAACCCTTCCTGGTGTGGGTAGAGCACCAAGAAGACATGCTGTTTTGGCCATTAAATTCAAGCTGGTCTATACTGAGAATTCTCTCAAAAAAAAAACAATATATGCATACTTGTGGCTATGAAGTGCGATATAGCGCAACTAACAAGATCCAATGAAGAGCAGATAGTGTGAGTGTGAGTGTGAGTGTGTGTGTTTAGGCCACCCCATTCCACTTGACCATTTGACCTTTGTGTTAGCCTTTCTCTTTGACTCGCAGACCCTAGGTCTCGCCGTGTGTGTGTGTCTGTGTGTGAAGTTAACAGCAACGCCCCAAAAAATAATGTTGAATGAGTGCCGCAGGGTGCCTACCCCAGCAGAAGCAGCAGCAGCAGCAGCCGCCGCAGCTCCAGTCGAAGCGGTACACATAATTTAATTAAGAAGCCGAGAGCTTACCTTAAATGGCTATACAGTAAGATTAACAGCTAAAGCAGTGCCTTCATTAGTTGAGAGTTGAGTTGAGTTGTGGTTCGTAGACGATTTGTATATTTTGTGTTGTTGTTATTTTCCTCAATCTTCTCTTCTCGCATATTAATCAATTAGGCATGATATTAGTGAGGGCATCATTAATTTTGTCAATGCGCTCATGAAGAGGTTTTTTTTTTATGAAGAGATGGGCGAGGGGCGGCGGGGAATTGCTGCAAATCAAGTTAATGGTTTATGGCGTGCTACCAAAACGACTGGAAACTGAACACAACACACAGAGAATACTGTCCATGCGTCCATTTTTGTCTATGCATGGCGAATGTGTTAAATAGCGTTAAAATTTGTAAAACAAACGGCACATAATGGGGCCCCCCAAAAAATAAGAAGAAAAAAACCAAAATAGTCGGTTTAATTTTCAAGCTTAACGGTCGCTCATCACTCGATACACGGCGGAACTCGTCTCGTAAGCTAACTCTCTAGCTAAAACATAAATTATGGGTTTTAAATAATTATGCAATTAGCCATACCAGCAGCAGCAGCGGCAGCGATAGCCTTAAATTTGCCAAAAAAAACAAGATAGCGAGAGAGAGAGAAATAAAAAAGACAACCTGGAGGTAAGAGCTTGAAGTTTTAGTAGAAAAAAGTTCAGTTCTTAGCTGAATTCCCACCGCCATCAAAAAGTCTCTAATTGCAGTCGAGTCTCAAAATAAAAGAAGGAGTTGTAGTGGAATCACAAGAAGCAGAAGACGAAAAAAGAAGAAGAAGAAGAAGGTGGTGGCTGTGTGGAACAACAACAAACTACATTTACAACTACAACTACAACTTGATTTATTTAAGCTACCCAAACAGCCCATAAATAAAGCTGTTGAACTAGCCATCAGTAGATGAAAGAGCAAAGGAGGAAGGCAGGCAGGTGGAAGTGGGAGTCGTAGTCATAGTCATAGTCGGAGGAGCATAAAGCCAGTGCCTTACCCAAAGCCCAAAATCCCAGCCCAACTCAGTGGTGGAGCCAAACCCGAACGACTCTCGCCACCACCACCACAAGCACCACCACTCAGGGGCATAGGCTTTCAGGTTAAGTAGATGCAGCGACACGCGGGTCGTTGCCAGCTAAGCGAACGACCTTAAGACCAAAGACGAAGAGAAGAGAGCATCGTTGCAGCAGCCAAAAGCAGACGAGGCATGAGGCATTCATCGAATGATATGCAACATTTTTCGGTTAGCAATGCGGCAGTGATGGGTTTAACCAATCCAGTTGGTTTCTGCATAAATTCGGAATGAGAGATCGTTGCAGGTGCGTCTTTTTATGGTTTTTATAGTCAACTATATGAAAATAAATAATAATAATACTATTGATAGTGAATTTTAAAAGAACTCTATTCGAAATAGAATCGATAATCGAAATCAATATCTAATTAAAATAAACATAGTTTGGAGTGAAATTAATAGTAAATGCAGCTAATGTTAGGGTAAATTTATCGCTCTCTAGGATATATAAATAGGATGTTCTTTGAGAATCACAGAATCACAGATGAAGAATCACAACTCATAAATATCAGACGTCTATTCTTTATTCGAATATCAAATACTATAGAAATGAAGTAATTTTACAGACCAAATGACTCATCCAGCTGAATATATTCATGCAACGCTCTAATATTTGCATAACGTGAATAGAATCATTTACGATTTCAAAGGTTTTCAGTTATGCACTTCAATTTGTCCTCTTTTCTCTGAGTGTCTCAGAAAAGATTTAATGCAACGAAATATATTGTTTTCTATTTTACAGTCCTTAGAGCAGACAACAATTTCAATAATAAAATCCATTTATCGATTACTTAAAGCTTACTTTTGTTAAGGTTAAACTCCATAGAAGATCGCCAAACCATATCATAGTTTTACGACTATTTTGATGCTTATATTTCTTTCCCCTCCAATAGTTTAAAATAATAGAGGTACTTCCATAGTGTAACCCATTGACTCCTGGGAACATCGACGTTCCTCTTTCAAATTGTCTGTGTTACCGTTGCTGCACTTCATCGATTGTGAGCTTTTTACTGCCGATGCTGCTGCTGCTGCTGATTTCGAATCTGCATCTGCAGCGATAGACAAACATGCCAAAGAGTCATCGTAATCTCATAACTGCAGGCGGTGGTACAAGCAACTCCAATGCCGACTTCGACTCCAACTCCTCGATAGTTGGTTCTTTTTTTAGTTTTCGTTTTGTTAGCCTCACCCATGGCATGGCCCGCACATTGCGATTGTTTTTTAATTATGCCCGAGCTGACACCCAAGCCCAAGCTTCCAGCGATTGACCAGATGATGCTGAAGATGAAGATCAAGAAGATGCAGAAGATGGCAGTGGGTCTATATGGTGGAGTAGTTGCCATTGCGAGACTGTTTAACATGGCGCGTATGTAGCGCGGTCGCTTGTCGGCTTTGCGCTCGGTTGAGGTTGAGTTGACTTGACTGAGTGACTGTGACTGCCTTTTTGAGGTTATGTGAAAGGTCAAGTTCGTGATCGCATTCAAACATTTTTGCCAACCACTCATCTTGCTGCGCAGATCGCTCTCGCCTCCACTTCACCCCGTCACCATTGCAAGCCCAAACCCAAAACCCAAACCCAAAAGACCAGGCCCAGTCTTAGTACACAGGAACACGAGTGTGAGCCGACGCCGAAAAAAAAAACACAGTAACAGAAACTGAGAGAAGAAAATATATATATATATATATGTATAGTATATACAACCCGACCCAAGCGACGTCGCATCGTAGAAAAATTGAAGATGAGCGTGCCACCACCACGCCACGATTCTGCCATTCCCGTCTCTCTCCCTTCCTCACTGAGTGGGGATGTCTATGATGTCCTCCACACCATTCAGTTGCTCCTCCTCTGGCCATCCAACCGAATTGAGTGAATGTAAACTGTGGTTTACTTGTTTCCATCGTTGTCATAGTAATTTTTCTGCACTATAACAACGGCCAGCATCGCCTCCAACTACAATTCCGAGACACTACAACAACACAGTGGCAGGCAGTCACCCGAAAAACAACAGCAAAACAGCAAACAGCACAGAGACGAAGAAAAAATGGAGATGCTGATGACACTGGAGACACGTTGTCTCTGGCAATCGTGCAACTGACACACCACCAGCAACAATAACAGCAACAACAACGGCAACAGCAAAATGCTCGACAGCATATGCCACACGAACTCCAAAAAATTACACTGGACAACCAACCAAAGAACATGCGGGTGCGGCCCACCTTGAAAGTGTCCCCAGATTAAAGATGACATCGAAAATAGAATATTTCGAAAAGACTATCATAAACTAAAGTTGAAGGGTCAAGAGTTATCGCAAAGTATACAAGTGTTTGCCACAAGGATAGAGTGACCTCAAGGAATTGAAATTGAATGAACAAATGAAATGGCTAAATTAGTAGTCTTCTTTTTTGTTTTCCTTTCAAGACCATATAGGTTAAAAAGCCCAATTGGTCAAACACCCCAAACTTCATAGATTTTTTCCAAATCTGTGCTTCATTTTGAGATCTTATGAGTATTAAATAAACTAATGTTTTCTCTAGAGAAGGATTGGATTAGAATGCAAATTTATCCAAACTGAAAATGGGTTGAGAGATTGGCAAATTCAAAACAATGGAATCCTTGTTAAATAGAATAATCTATGATTCTAGTAACTTATATTCTGTATTGTTATTATTTTTTCTGGAAAATAAGAGTAAAATTATTGACATAAAAGAAGCTCTTAGGTTTGATTCAAAAAGAGGTTTTAGACACTTTTTCTTTATAAAGCAGTTTCAAGAGTGGCAATAATTAAGTTAGTACCAAAAATAAATAAGAACTAGATACTTAAATTATGTTATGTGTAATTTTATTAAAATTTAGTCTGTACAAAATGACATTTATTGGTGGACCTAACAGTAAAAGTTTTGCATAGACCTGTTGAAGTAGTTAATTTGAAACAGAGATAGATAGACTGTTAGACTGTTAAGTGCATTGAATTACTTAGAGTTTAGTAAACTAACTATACATGGTGTTTTAAGTAGTAAATTCATTTGGTATCCAAAAGTGGCACAAACAGCGTTCTATTGGTTGGGGAATTAAGCAACATGTGTGCCATGCCCTGCAATGAATATCATAAATCAACGCCCAAGTAGGCTTAATGGAAACCTGTTGCATAGTGTTTCCCAGCATATCCCAGAAAAAAAAAAAAAACACATAAAGGAACATGCGAACAAAACCACGCAGTCGCCACAGACATCGTTGCTGCTGCTGCCATCGTCATCATCATTGCCGCCGTCGCTAGTCGTCGTTGCTGTTGCTGTTGTTGCCATTGCTGACACACCAAAGTAGATCCACGCTTTCGTGAGCAAACAATTCGAAAGCTGACAAAAGTGCTGTGCAATAACATGTTAACGACTACGACGATGAGATCTCTTCAAGCGATCGATTCAAGTTAGTCATCCTCATACCCAAAAAGATCCCAGCATCCCACACGAATCATAATAGAGAAGGCTGCTCCTCAAAATCAAAGACAAAAAAAAAAAAAATAGAATTTAAGAAATAAAAATAAAGTATTTTCTGGGCCATTTATCGTATCGATAAGCCAATTCAATCGAATCGGCATCTGCATCAGCATCTGGTTAAGGATCAGAGGAGCGTTTGAAACGGTTCACCAGCAACATTAAATGCAACTGCAACTCCGACTTCGATTCCAACTCCAATCTCTAGTTACCAGTTACCAGTTTCGTGTAGCTCATTAGCCTGGCAACTAATTTCGCAAGCTTTTTTTGGGGGGTCCCAGACAATGCGAAAACAGAGTCTGCATATTTATTGGTCATAAGTGCGGCAAAACCGACACACGGAAAGCAAACCAAAAAACACAACCAAAAGCAAAAAAATTTGTCTCCAATTCTTGAAAGCAAAATGGAAAAAACTACTGACTGCATATTAGCAATTTGCATTGTTTTTTCTTTTTACTAGAGCACATGTGCATAGATTTGCACTGCTTTATAACTAAAGAAAAAAAGTAAGGAAAACTAACCAAGACACAGGCGTCGATAGGAATTTGTCACTAGGCGTAAAGGGGATCTAAACATATAACTTGTGAACTTTGAAAATTAAAATTGAGAAATGGCATCTAAAAGTTGTATATTTTTCAGAGACCCAACGAGTTGAAGCCATTAACCACTTTAGCAATTAGTTTTGTTTTTCACTGAAAAGATAATCAAGCCCTTAAAGAGTCTTATTTTCAGAGAAAGAGGATAGGATTAAAAATACAAGAAGCTTAAATTTAAGTGTATTAATCTTGAATTCTTGAAATTTTAAGCAATTTGTTATTCCGCCTAACCTTAATGCAATGTTTTTCAAGTTTCTGAACGTTTCTTTTAATATTCGTGGAATTAGTAGTTCAATATTTTCTTTTATGTATATAAATTTAGCAAAATAAAAAACTCTTAATCTCTTAATCAACCTGGATTTACCTTTCAGTATTCGGATATTGTTCCAACAAACTTTCATTTTCTAAAGTATTTCTGTAACAAATTAATCCTGAATCATGATCAAATCTTCCAACTTATCCTAAGATAAAGACATAACATTTGATACATAGCTGATATTTTACTATGATTTTGCTTTACTGATTTTAATATTCCAAATCTTCTTAGAGATAAAATCGATGAGAAAGTCCACAGATTGTCTATCAATATTTTCAAAAATGTTCACTAATTTTCCAACTCCTTTTTCGAACGATTTGCAAATATTTACCCATAGACTTTTGACCTTGTCAATGTACCAAAGAAATAAATTACCAACAAATTTTAAACCGTTTTGGATTGGCTTGGATTCCACTGTTATTTCCCTTGGTTTACCCACCTATGCTTAGAGAGCAGAGGCAAGTCATGTACTTAGCTGTGAAGGAATTCTTTCTTAGCCACAAATCGTGCCACAACACGTAAATGGGAGCTTCGTGTTCGTGTGTATGTGTGTGTGTGTGTGTAAAAATTTGACTCATGACTTGGTTGCATTGTTTAACTCCCACAAACACCACAAAAAAGGCCAGCCATTCACATCCTTTTTTGGGTGCAAGGGGGTCTCCTGATGCCTGGTGCCTTTTGCCTTTGCTACACTTTTAGTTTTGCTCAAATTAGTCAACGGGATTTTTGTCTGGCACACACATACACCCAAAGGGAGAGAGAGAGAGAGTCAGACACAAAATGTTTCTACAAATTAACGCCAATTTCGTATCACGTTATTAATAGTAACCATTAAATTGACCGCCCCCAACTTTACGCTCTGATCATTATCTGGCGGCTAACAAGACAAACAACAACAACAGCAACCAAAGCTGGAGCAACAACAACAAAGGCCAAAACCGCCTAGATCATTGGATTGGTAGTTTGGTAGTTGCTGGTGGATGTTTGCCTAGTGCCAGTGCCGATGTTTGTTGCTGCTGCTGCACTGTGATTCCTTCCGAAATTGGTTGGCGGCTGCTGTTGCCGCAGCTGGCTTAGCTGCAACGTCTTGCCTTAATTATCTAGCCTGGCTAAGAAAAAGAAGACAAAAAAGCAACACCAAATAAAAAAAAAATAAATAAACTATGTTTATAGATAGAAGAAAAAAAAACACACACACACTCACAGCTGCAGCCACAGCAGCGGCCGCGTCACCTTTGTTTGCCGTATCGAGCGATAAGCTTGTTAACTGTTAACCAAATCTGTAGCCACTGAAAAATGGCGCTGACCAAGTTGGTAAACTTACGCCCACATTGGCCAATGTATGCACTAAATTTGTTTTTAGTTTTTTCATTTTCTCATCTAATCATTTGACCCGAACTCTGCTTAATAAACCATTCCGCTTAGCGATGGAAACGTGAGGGATAGGAAAACTTTTAGATGCAATCTATATGAAACGGTAAGACTTTGAAAAGTTAACTTCACACAAGACTTGGTCACAATTTGACTTCCTTTTAGTTAAATTCTAATTAGTTCATGTATTACAATTCGGATTCAATCTGTTGTTGATGTTGCTGAAGCTCTATATTTTTCAAGTGTTCTTGTTGCCCTTGATATTGCTGGGGTTGTAGTAGCCCTTGATGTTGCTAGGCAGGTGTTAATGCTGTTCTCGTTGATCCTGGTGATCTTGATGTTCGTGGTGTAAACTCTAAACTATTTACCAGTTAAAAGGTCTCTGGAGCTTTAGATATATACTAACGTTTGTGTTGCTCCTGTTTTATCTTCCATTAAAACTTTAGATGTTGCTGATGTTGTTGGGTTTGACATGTTGTTTAGTGGTTTTTATACTTCACCTCTTTTTGATGGTTCTAGCTGTTTGTGTGTTCTTTTTTTTAAAATAAAAGTTACAATTAAGGAAAAAATTAAGAACAATTAACTCTAAATGAAACTTCAATTCAAAAAATTGGGCGACGGAGAATCGCAGAATCTGTTACTAAACTTCTTTCGAACATTTCTGGCAATAACTCAAATAGCATGCAATATTGAAACAAAACTTTTTAGATTTTTTACTGCGTCCAATAAAAACCTCAAGCAAAGGCCATTGCGTAAATAAAAGCAATCAAATCTCACAAAAGTTATGATTATATCTAAGAGTTAATTACATGAATATCTATACTCTGGTTAATGTAGATCGATTTCTTTGCGAAACTAAATGAACTATTAGCTGCTTGTTGTTGTCAAATGTACATCTCTAATTGTATAAAACATATTTGTAACTGACATCTGTGGCTCATTGATGCATTTAGATAAGCAGAAATGCGGATCGAGATTGGATAATGTCATGTAGTCATGTCATATGTTAGGCCAAGAAAAAAAAAACACAAAAGACAAAAAAACAAAACACAGCAACAACTGCAACAGCAACATTTTTAAACTGGAGCATTAAGTCAAAACAAAAACAATTCTTATCGATTACACCTGAGACCTCAATCAATAAATTGATTGTTAGCGATCAGTTTAAAGGCAGGCAATGCCAAGCCGCCGCTGCAGCAGGCGATGTTGCTGCCAATGTTGCCGCCGATGTTGTCGGTGCTGCTGCTGCTGCTGCAATTGCATGTGCTAAGCATACAAACAAAAAAAGAGTTTGTTGCTGCTGCTGGTCGATAAGCCGCACTCTGCTGCTGCTGCGGCTGTCTCCTCTGCTCTGCTCTGGCCTGGCCTGGCCTGGCCTGGGTACAAGTCCAAGCCAAGTCCAAGTCAAGCACTTTTGATCGTTGGCTTGCGATAGGCGGTGAGCGGCGCGTTGCTAGGAAGTTGAATGTTTGTTGGTTTCTTTTTTTTTGTGCATGGTTTTGTTGTTTCTTCTCTTTGTTGTTGTTTCATTTCGTTGAGGCATAAGGCAAGATTTGTGTAAATGTCAGGTGGTAATAGTGACACTGTGGGCCACTTGATTGGTTTCTTACAGGAAAGCCAAAAAACCCCAAACAAACTTCAACCCCAACTCCGAAATTGCAACTCCATCTAAAACAACAACAACAACTTCGAGGAGTCTTAAGTTGTCTGGCTATATGACTATGACTCTGCTCTCTGTCTGTGTGCCAAATCTGCAAGGTTGTTACGGTTCTCAGTTCAGTTGTTAGCATTTCTTTAATTGGCTCATTTTCGCGGCAACATGTTGACCAAAATAAACACAAAAAACAAAATTAAAAGAAACCCAAGCCGCCAAACCATATATTTATAGCAGTTAAATAACAAAATTTATAAATAAAAAAAAAAAAAAACAAGTAACCCCGGGAATAGAAGAATTCAGCTTAAACATGACAATCGCATCTAAGCCATCAATTAAACATTTAAATGAATTGAAAGCTTGATAGAATTGCCAATTGTTGTGAGTGACAGCCGAAAAAAATAAAAAAAAATAAAGCAAAAGCAACAATGTTGTTGATTGATTTGAAAAGTTTGGTTTCGTTGTTATTTTTCGTTCTTGAACTGTTGAGCAATTTTTGGGGCAGACTTTCAACAATTTAGTCAGCTAAAATATCATTAGTGTGGAAAATATCCTTACTAAAATTAGTTATTTCAAGAGATGTCTCTAAAAAACTGATCTGATATCAATTGCCTTTCTTTTTCCCTTTGTTTGCCATGTCAAGTTCAAAGCTCCAAGTTGGATAAACCAGATTTATAAAGTTATTTGGGCGTGCTAATAAGAATAATGTCTTCTAGACGACTTTTAAAAGAGATCTGAATATATTGAGAACTTTAAAATGAATACTTTTTGTTTGTTACTCATCCACTATTATCGGTTATTGAAATTTTGTCAGACTGATAGTGTCCAGGCACTTCGGACTCCGGCTGGATCCATCCATGGCCCTATGGAAATCAGATAAACAAGATTTAATCACATCCAATTTAGTTAGTGTAGAAATACTGTAAGAAAAGTACTACGTACTGAAACAATTTTTACAACTGATAATACAGACTGAAAACTACATTTATTAGATGGACATGAATTATTCCAAATGTAATTGTTGCTAAAAAAAATAATCTATTTTCAATTTAACCCCGAATACAATTGAACGCCCTGAAGTATACCTTGTTTTTTACTTTGAATGAAATGTACAATTCTCTTGAAATTCTCATCAACTTTGACCAGAGATACACCCAGAAAACTAACATAAACAGCCAAATAGAAATCAACGCCCACCGCTTACAATCTCACACCCAGCACCAACAGATTCAACAACAACAACAACAACAACAGAAACAGCATCCAACAACATCTCCTCTGGCCTCTAAGAAAAAAAAAAAAAACATTCTCAAATTGAAAGCACACGCTGCGTCATCAAAGTCATTAAACTGTCGGCTGCTTACGGAAGTTTACTTGTGTGTTTTTTTTTTTTCTCTTGGGTTTTGGGTGTGGATCTGCGTTTTGTAACTGATATGCGAGAAGAACAACATCAACACCAGCAACAACAACAACAACAACATCAGCATGTGGGAGCGTAGTGCCAACTGCCTTTTGTGTGGAGGAGTAGAATGTGGCAAGCCAAAAGTCTGCAATTGGAAGCTACCTTCTAGTGATTTTAAAGAAATAATAAGTGATGAATGTTGATCTAAAGTCGTCTAACAAAAATTTGTAATGCTCTATCACAAAATATTATGAATGCTACAAGCAAGAAGAAATATGAAGGATAACAGTATTGGAAATGCAATATAAATTGATAGGCCGATATCATGATTGTTTTTACAATCTGGAGTGTTTTGTTTTAAGAACAAAACCTAATCTCCGTTAGGTCTCCCTCTATAATCCATAGATGTTTTTCCATTATAATACAGATATAAGTTTTTTAAAAATAAAGAACGGGCTTAAACAGTGAAAACAGTATTTAAAATATTGAGGTATTCCAAAGGTCAAATGACCACTTAAAGTTAAAATAAATTTGAGCTATTTTATAGAAAATCCTTTTTTTGAGTAAAAAGAAGGAATAATATGCATATAAAAAGTTATCTTCAATGACCAAGCGAATGCTAAATTCTATAAGCCCAGTTGACTTTTTGTAGTGTATAGTATAATAATAAATGTGACAAAGCTGTAGCAGCTCCGGGTCTTATTTTGCCGTCTGCAGTTTGCAATCTCTCTCCTTTTCTAGCGGGTGTGTCAGCAACAGCAGCAGCAGCAACACACACAAACAACACACACACACACTGGCGACAATTTCGCAAGTCGGTTGAGGTGTGTTCTGCCGACGTTGTAGTCGGTGCATTTCAAACGTCGGCGTTTTAATGACACGCGTGATGTGATCCGCTTGAAATGTTTTTTTTTTCTCCAAGTCTCAGTTTAAGCAAATTGCCAATTTGTCGACGTTTTCTTTATAGAAAATATCTATATACAAAAAAATAAGAAGCAATCCACCACAAAGAGGGGAGGAAGCAAAGAGTAAGAAGTTTATGAAGAAGAAAATATCACACCAAATCAAAAATAAGACAAGAGACGCCTCCGAATCGAACTCCCACTCCCGTGGCTCTTAAACGTGACTTTCACAATCCAACCTTCAAAAGGTTTTGCTACGAGTAGCAAACAAAGTCACTCAGTCAGAGCGAAGAAGAGAGAGAGTAATAGAGAGAAGGGAGGGGTAAGGGATGGGTAAAAGAAAACTAACAACTTTTCAAGCGTTTACTTTTTTGGCGCTTCATCGAATAATATTTCTCACGTTCTATTTTTGGGTGATTTTTTTTATTTTCGATTTTGTTTTCGACCCCCCCTCCCACTTAGCAGCCTATCAAAACGAGACAGTCCCCTCGTCCCTCATTGGTTTAGTTATTATTTGTTTTGTTTGTTTGTTACTGGAGCAATTTCAATTGTTGCCACACAGAGGGGAATTTTCTCACATAATCTCATAATCAGGAATCGGAAGTAAGATCAAACCAAACAACAAAAGAAAAATTTCTATTACATTGAAATCGTTAGTTAAAATATGCTCAATTTGCTTAATTTTTTTTTTTCATCGTTTTCCTTTCAATAATTTGCGAAAAATCGCAGAGAAAAAAAATACATATTTTCACGAACGTGGGAAAACGTCAAGGCATGTTGTAATCATCCATCCATCCATCCATCGGGACTAGGTGATCAGCCGAGCACCGCGACTGCAAACCATGTCAAACTGAAAATTCAACAGAATTCGAGCGAAGTTCGAGCCACCACAGCAACCAATTATTTTTATCGATTTGGTTGCTGTTGCTCCAGCAGAGGCAAAACGCAGTCTTTTTCATAATCAAATGTGTAAGCCGACTCCAACACTGAATCTTTGTCTGTGTGTGTATGTGTGTGTATTCTACATACGAGGGGAACAAGTCACACATGTGAGTGAGTGGCATCACCAGATCGTAGTAGCTGCTGCTGTTGCAAGTTGCAACCTGGCCAAGTTGCTGTTGTTGTATGTACATGTGGCAGGCGCAAATGTGCGACTTGTTGTACAATTTCAAATTGAATTAAATGATTGAATGAATGGATGACGGACACTAAAGCTGACTTGGCAGCAAAATCCAGATTGTAGGACACACTACACTGTTAGAAATGAATATATACCAAGCATTAAGGTTGAAAAGTGAAAGCATCTATAAATAAAAACCTAATTGTTTTAACCATTTATGTACATAGTAGTTTTTACACTTTTACACTCTTAAGTACTAAAAAAATTAATTGGGATGTTTTTAATTCTGTATATCAGATGGAAATGCATTTTGGCATCAGCCAGAAAGACAATGTCACTAGACTTTCTATATTGGTAATGTTTTTATAGAAATCTCTTCTACCAAGGACTGCCAGATAAGAATATTTTAATAGGTCCAATGAATTTTGAAAAAATCTGACTGATATTCCTTCAAGTTTGAGTATATGACAAACAAATGCAAAATGATTAGAATTAGAAAGTTTTTATTTACTCTCAAGCTCTAGTGACTGACCTTAGAAGTTAATTGTTAATCCTAAAGATCTTATCTATCTCATTGCCTTAAACATTTTAGGTATTTGGTTAACTAACTATGAGTAAAAATTGTATTTTAGATAACTCAAATATGAAATTGTTTAGTTTCTTTAGAGAGGTGAAGTTCCAGAAAGAGAAAGAGGATACAGATCAACATATATACAGGAATCTCTTCCTTGTTTTTTCATGTCCCCATATTCAAGAATACTTAAGGCTTTGAATCCTTTAAATTTAGGAATTCAAGTGGTAAGTGGATAGTTGTTGATGGTTGTGTGTGAAATTTTGAAGACACAATCACCACAAAGCACAAATTTTTGGTGTAAATGCAAATCTTTGCATTTTCTTATGTTAGCTCTATTTTCTGGCAGTGTAATGTATGCCGCCTCCATTCCGCCCCCCTTGTGTGAGTGTTAAAAATCCTTTCAATAAATAGCCAAAGACAAGTAGCCGTTAAAACGCATTCGGTTGCTGTTGTTGCTGCTGCTGCTGATGTTGCAGCGGCTGTTGCTGCCTTTTGATTCATGATGCTGCTGGTTTTGGGGACTAAGTCTCCCATATAGGCTCCGTGTGGCATGTTTCGTTTGTTGCGTTTTTGATCGCAATTTGACAATGCGAACAACAGCAACGACAACTCCAGACGAGGACGACGACAGACAAACAGACAGACAGTCAGACAGATGGACAGGCGGAGAGACAGAGGAACGGACAGTCAGACAGCGCTAAAATGAACATGCGCTCGCTTGTCATTTAACATTTTTATGATTTTCAACATGCAAAGGTAGCAGCAGCAGCAGCAGCAACAGAAAAGGAAAGAGAACTACATACAACATCGGCAACTGCAACATCAACCACAACAACAACAACAAGAACAACATCATTTTGGTCATTTGGTAGTCAAAACGACCAACTGCAACAAAACTTTTGGCAAAATTGGGCTTTTATGGCTTAATTGAAATGGCCAATTAATGAATGAGAATAGCCAGAAGGATGAAAACTGTTGTTGAGATTAAGAGATAACCATAGAATTTTATGGCAACAATTAAATATAGGCCTACAGTTTTTCCCCCTTTTTCCTTTCTTCTCGCAAAGGTAATGAAATTTCAAAGTACTCAAACAATTTCCTTTCAACAATTCAACTTAAATGCCCATACGATTCGGACAATGCTTCATTTAAATATCAATAAAATTAGACATCAATGAAATTCGATTGATTGATTTTAATTAAGCAATTGATTGAGCTACTGGTTTTTACTCCCAATGCAACAAGTGTCTAGGCCATTGAGTGTAGGATGCTGGAAAATGCAAGACATTTATTTTGGCCAAAAGAAGTTGTAGCCAATGCAATGGAAAATAAAAATAGCTTAAACATGCAATTTTATTTATGTTAAATTATTGTAATTAATCATAATTAATTGAGAGAACGCGTTGGCACTTTACACTTAGCGAAAACGTTTTCTACCTTAAAATACTGCAACTATTAGCAAATTCTGACTAATTTTAAGTTATATATAATATTCGTAATATTCTAACTTTAATATTTGTTGCCATTATTATATTTGTACTAAAAGTTAATTATTAGAGAATTAAAACTAATACTACAAAATTTGATTACCCTAGAGCAACTAACAAAGATGATAAGTAACTCAATTTAATTATTTCATAAAAAGTAAAAGACAGTAAAAATTAGAAAATACTTTGAAATATTGTACTAAAAACTAAAACATAGAATATTTTACTTTAAGTTGGCAGAATGATCTACATTATTACGATAAAGATCAGGAAACAATGTAAATGTAGATTAACTTTAAATAAACACATGGTCTTTGTTTTGTAAAAGGTCTGATTTGAGTTAAATTTGAAGAGATGAGAGATTTTCATTTTCACATAATTGTACTTATGTTGGATTAGTTTAGAACATTTATTTGGAGAGAATTGAATTTATATTTTCTGTCATAGCATGCATAGCTGAAAATAAATCACTTAACAGAATATTTCAGTTTTCATACCAAAGTAATGTAGAGAAAGTAATGGAGAAAACTTTCCTCCTCTGCATCGGGTAAATCTTTGATATTAAAGCACAAATCGTAGTCTGAACTACGAACTAACAATAAGACTTAGAATCTAAGAATCTAATTAGATGATCCAATTAATTTGTATGCTATGCTACTTTATTTTGCTTGATTCTATTTTAAATCATTAAACAAAATGTTTAATCTTCTTTTATCCCTCCATCCCTAGAAAAGTCATTGAATACTAAATCACTTTAATGAGTTAATCAATTGACATAATGTTCGGTTTATATTTTAAGAAATTCCTTCAGGTATACGAGTCAACTATTTTGATGTTTTTTGAATATGTTGTAGAACACTCTGTATATTTCATTTAAATCGAGTTTAAAACTATTTCTTAGGTCATACTTCCTATTCCTACGAATTGCAAATTAATGTTCCCCTTGTTGGACTCAAAAACACTAAAGGTTAGATATTTATTATGGGAGTATTACTTTCAAAGCACATTAATCACAGTAGTCGTTTAACTAAGAAATCTTAATGTAGAAAGTGAAATGTAATCTGTAGGGTTTCCTATTTACTCACAATTGAATTAATGTTTAATGTTGTTTGACATGTTTCATTTAGATAATTTGCCATATTTAGCCATCACTTTTAATTAAGAGTAAAATCGCTTTGAGAGAATTACGCAAAAGATCAAATGAAAAACAAAAAGGAAAACAAATGTGAGCAAATTTTTATTTACTTAACTTGTGTAAATGCTGACAGTTGTCATGGCAGAAAGAGATTGAGATAGACAGACAGACAGACAGACAGAAAGAACGAGAGGGAAGACAAACACTTACACACACAAAAAAAAATAAAGAAAAAATTAATTGCTGAGATTTATGAGCCAGTAAGTTGCGGATCGAGTGGAAACGAGTCAGAAAACCAACCAACAACAACCACAACTGCAACTGTCCGAGTTGGGAGTCCGGAGTCGGAGTCGGAGTGCGTGCCTAGTCCGTTAGAGAAGTCTCTGGTTGGCCTTATAAGGCAATTTTATGCATAAACTAAACTGAAGCCTGAACCACATTTAGCAAGAAGGCACTCCACTTCACACTTTTATCAGTTTAAAATATGAAGCAGCAAACTATGGGAAAATCTTTTTCCCTCTCAAGACACCAAAAAAAACTAAACTAAACTAAAGTATAGTAAAAAAAAAGAGCCGACAGTCAATTGTGTGGTGAGGAGGAGATTTGCGAATGCTGATAAAGAGTCTGAGTCCAAGTCTGGAGTTGGATGCACTCGTGAGAGTCGTTTCGCTTTTTTTTTTTTATTTTTATATATTTTTTTTTGGTGTAGTTGTTCACAGCATGGGTGCCTGAAGATTGCCAGAGAGATGAAACGAAAGATGGCTTTGAGGCATCAAGCTCCAGTTTTTTTGTTTTCTTTTCCTCTCTTTTTTGTTTTTTTGGCCACTCTGCCCACCTATGTATAATATATAATTAGAGATGTCTTGTAAGGCGTTGCCATGGCCAATTCAAATGTACCAATTGCAGCCAAGAGGCAATCAAAATCAGCGACAAATTGTTCAGTTTTGTGGTCACAAATTGAGTTAACGCTGCCAAATTAGCAGCATGAATTTATCGCCTTGGTCAGCTAAACAGAGAGACAAAGAGATCCAGGCGAGTGCAGGCAAAGATGGAATCGTGGGGGGAGGCGGTAACTCAGACTGGCCACAAAATGCTTTAATTAAGTCTTTACGATACTATGAGAGAAACAGGATACACTCAGAGAAATTTGTTCAAACTTCATCGAACTTGAAATGCAAATAAAGTCCTTGACTAACAAATAGCCATTAGTAGTTTAACACATTCGTTAATCGTGGGATTATGGATTGAAATCGACTGATTTCAGATGTTAAGACTAATTTACCAAATAGTTTAGTTTTATAACAAGATATTCTGTTAGTAATACAAACTAACGATTCACTTCACAGAGTCACTTTTTCTGATATCGATCTTTGATCGGGGAACTATCGAGTTGTTTTTTACAGTGTGCAATTGGGCATAAAAACTCTTAAACATTTTTATAGGCTCTCAATATTTTTATAACATAAAAAACTCACAAAGCCTAAGATTATGCCGCCTCAAAACGGTAGAAATAAAATATTAAATAATAAAATAAAAACCAATAATTAAAATAGTATTTATTCAATAAATATTGTTAACATTATGAAAAAGTCTTGCTATTTCTTTTAAAGTTCTTTTTTAAACTCAATAAGTCTTACTGATTGCATAAGTCATTGGATTCAAATTGTCATCAGGGTTTATATTTTTAATGATAAATATTTAGCTCTGTAATGGCTTTTTATTTCAAGTTGGGATCCCTTTAGCTAGCCATTCTATTGAAAACGATTAGCTAGGAATCTTCTTAAGATTTAAGAAGACTTGAGAAATGGAAGTTGTCTGGATATGGTAACATATCCCGCCTTGTTCAGATCTTTTATTTGGTATTCTCCAAAGAATTTCACCATGTGTTCAATAGCCTGGTCTATAATAGTGTCCCTTCTGAACTTGTCTAGCAAGTTTAGTGTTTTGGTGGTGCTACTTTTTGTTCAAAAAGTCCTTGCTCAATGAAAAACGGTTCGGGATTAAACTTATTTCCATTTCGCTTGCTTTATTGTTAAAGCATTGAGTGATTTTCGCTTCTTGGTGATTAGCAAGTGATTGGAAGATAAAGAGTTTAATGTTGTCATGGCTCTCTTAATTTCCTGAAAAGATGTTGGGAGATTTTATCTGCCAAAACGTTTTTATCTATCGAAGTTTTACAACCTATCAAATCTGTTAATAAATGACTCTTTCATGATGATTCGTTTACTTTAATTATTATGAATCATTCATACTTGAATTACGTTAAGCTTTTATCTTTCAATAAATATTTATTAGTAAATTGGTTTATATAAGTTTACTTTAAATAAGGTTTTTCTCTCAGTGAAGATTGGATTTTGAAATTGGGTGCACCACAAACTTAACTTGTTGTTGTTGTTGCTGTTAGTGGTTGCTGGTGGCTTAAATAAATAAATCTGCACTTGGTGGTTGGCTACCTGGCCTGGCCTGGCCACTAACAATTGGCGCTTGCCTCTCTTAGACCGCCAATAAAAGATCGCAACTGGCTGATTTGACAGGTTGAACAATTTTTGGGGTTGGGCAGTTGATTTTCATTTTGTGTGCCATTTGTATGGGTAGTAGATTTTGGTATATATTTCTCTCGCTCTCTCTCCCTCTGAGTGTGTGTGGATTGCCCACCCACCTGGCTGCGATTAAGGCATACATTTGTTAAAGCTTTACAAGATTATTTTCACCTCGTTGGTGACAACAAATTAATTTCAACTAGATTTTGCATAGATAGACAACTGTGTAGAGAGTTGCTGGAGGATTTATCTTTCAAATGTCAGGCCCATGGATAAAGATTGATTTCTTCATTGCAGGGAAGAAATGTCAATGGGATGGAAACTATAAATCAAATATTTTTCCCCCCACAAGTTTGTCATGACCATAAATAAAACATATAGAGAAAAAAGAATGAAGAAAACCACAGCAGACAGAAAATGTGCCGAAAAAGCCACGGAAGATGGATGAGGAAGTGGGGGACAATGGACGTATATATTGATCGTCTTCGATCGGTTTTGCAAGGTCAGCTTCTTTGTATCCGTGTCTGCTTTCAGCTGGCCCTTAAACTTTTCAAAAGTCAACAGCAGTTTAAACTCGTTTGCAAAAACACTAACGGGCCAAAACCATCGTCGTCGTCGTTGCTCCAGTCATTCCAGTCGCTGTTGTTGTTGTTGTCGTTGCTGTCGTCGTCGCCCTCCCGCCAGGCTCCTACACTCAATTTGTTTGCCCAGCGGCATTGAGAATTGGAGTGTCAAACTTTCAGCTTTCAATGCACGCCAGGACGCCGCAAACCATCCATTGGTGATGGGGAGGTGGGGGGAGAGGGAGAGATTCAGATTCAAAATCAGAAATCAGGCAAAGGCAGAGACAGAGACAGAGGCAGACTCACAGTCATAGTCATAGTCCAGAGACCAGATCAGGGCCGCCTTCATTGCTGGGTTCTTGCTGTTTTTGTATTGACATTAAATGAAATAATCTGCGATGATTGTGCATTAGTTGTGCAGTCCAAAGACAGAGACAGAACCTGGGTAATAGTTCTAGACTGCGGCTGCTGTTGTTGCTGCATCCTCCAGCAGCAGCTATCGGTCCGGTTGGTCGGTGGGCGGAGGGTGGAGGGTTAAGGTTGGAGAGCTTAAGGAGAATGAATGGGAAGCTATGGTGAGCCTGGCTGGGCAATGTCGTGGTTCCCATGGCATGATTTTGCATGAAATAATGTGGCGCACGAGTGGGCGGGCAAAGAGATACGTGCGGGGGGCCACTTGTCGTGGTGGAGTCTCTATTTTTTGGTTTTTGCCTTTGACTTGGGGGACTTTTAGGCACAGTGGGTGGAAGTGAACACTAATTAGTCAAAGGGCATCAAAATGTCTTGTGCGATTTTATGTTAACTTTTAAAAATGATTACTTAATTTTGTATTAATGCATTTAGAGCTTAAGAATTGAAAAAGCTGATTAATAAATTTTATGGTTTTCTATGGGTAATAGTGAAATTTGCTTTTACTATAATTCGCAACTGCTTAAAGCTCGAAAACACCTTGAGTGATCGTTAAGATCATAAAATTCGTCCACCTTACTCTAATGATAAAATAACATTAACGTTAAAAGTTTAAAATGTTTTATAGTCTAGTCTAGTCAGTGATAAATTTACAACTATCATCTATTATCCTAATGAATTTAGTTGTAACTTTTCGATCAGTTTTGCTATCTCTTTCTTATTTTGAAAACTAAAAAGATTTTTTTAAGAACAAATCTTAGAAATTTATAAATATATAAGATATCATAGAACTTTATTAAGTTATTTTAAGGTAACTTATCAGTCGTTAAACGAAAACAATAAGAAAAAGAACTTAAATTTAAAATTTGCCATCTAAATGAACTATAGACAATTATCAGTTTTGCAAACAAAGTAAACTCCTAAAGGAAATAATTTGGAAATTTGTTGAATTTTTAATTTAACACTTGGTTATTAAAAGTTTGATACGCTCTCCTTATGTCATTAAAGTTTGAGTTGTTAAATAGTATTAAAAAAAAGATAGGTAATCTGTTTTCATATCACCTTAATATAATTAAGGAATGCAAATACTAACTACCAAAGACTTATCACTTCAATCAATTGATTACAATAGATTCTGATGAATCTTTTGCCCCACTGTGTCATATGCCATCAGTTGCCCATTTGGAAGCTTCATTCAGTCTTGTCTTTTTCGGTTTCTGTTTCTGTTTGTTGCCTCAGTTGCAGCAGCATCAGAGTCTCTGACTCTGACTCTGTCTCTGTAGCCGTCTTCAGCTTCAGTCTTAGCCAAATTTGCGACGAAACAGGAACCGTTAACTGCGGCAATTTGTGCTGCCAAACATCGTCTCTATCGTCGCTGCTGTCTCTCAGTTTTCCAAGTTTCCCACGTTATAATTCGTTAGATTTTCAATGTGCCAGTGCCTGGTGCTTGGTTTAGTTTGTGTAGTTTGCTTTTTTTTGGTTATTTGGATCGCATTGCTTTACTATCCCTTTATTTTCATGTAGTTGTAATTCGACGACTGATTGACTGGGTTGGGTCAGTAGTGCGCGCATCTCCATCGCCATCTGAAGTCATCCTCTTTTGATCGTAGTTGACACACTGGGTTTTTGGAGGAGGAGAAGGCGGTGGCCATGTTGCGTGAGGCCAAGCCTTTCTCTTTTTCTCACTCCTCTGACTGTCTTTTTATTCCCTCTCTCTTTCTCTCTTTCTCACTCTCTCTCTCTCTCTCTCACTCTCTCTCTCTCTCTAGCTGAGCATCACGTGCAAGCAATTATTTTATCAATCATTTAGGCGCTGTTTTGCTGGTGTTGCTATAGCTGCTCCTCCTAGCCCGGTCTTGGTCTTGCTCTTGGTCTTCGTCTTGGTCTTTGGACTGGGCCTGGTGCTCAAACAGCGAAAACGCATTTAATGTCTGCTTAGTGTGATTACGACGCATTAATGCCGCTCCAAGCCGACTTGCTACAGACTGGACTGGGTCGTTGTCGTCTCCATCGTCTCCATCGTCGTCGTGTGTTGTGCATCTCCACCTTGTATTTTGTTTTAACTGTTTTACAGTCTCCTCCTGTTGTTGCTGTTGTTGTTGTAGTTGTTATATGTGTGTTAACTTTCAAATAAATTAAACATGAAGCTGGGGATCATTTATTTCACTCGCTCCACCTAACTCGTCGCTCTTGGCTCGCAGTTTTATTTTTTTATATTTTTGGGTTGTTTTGTTTTTGCTCGTCTCTCTATGCGCAATGTTTCTTCATTTTCACATTAAATGTGCAATCCCCGACATTTGTTTGAATTAACACGCGGCAATTACCGCTCACCAAAAAAGTCTCTCACCATGCAGCAAGCGGCTTTACCTCCAACTTCAATTTCAACTCCAACTTTAACTCCGACTCCATGGCCATGCCACAGGCCATAGATTTGGCCAACAAAAGTGTATTCTTAAAAGACTTTTCCTTTGACCGTCCCCCACACACACACACACACACACACACACACACACACACACACACACACAAACAGTTACAGATATAGATACTTCCTATACATATGTACATTAGTTGTGAGTGCTGTAAAACTTGACTAAAACATGTTGAAGTAATTATAGGAATTACACAAAAGTAACTATACATTTATGTAATTAAGCCTTAATTTTGTGACTTGCCGTAAAGTAATTGATTTTTTCAAGTTAAAGCTTTCATTTAAAACGTCAAAACGATTTAATGTATTCTACAAATCCATAAATAATTATATGGTAGTTGTTGGTACTTAAAAAAGTAACCATATTTAAGTATTTAAAGTCTTATATTTCGACAATATACAGTTTATTGGGTTTTAAAATGGCTTAGATAACTAATGTCTATTGTGATACATAAATGTTAAAGTTCCTGTTTTAAAGTAAGTTTCATATTTGAAACATTTTGTTCTTAATTATACATTATTTTAAAGTTTTAAAGCCCTTAAAGAGACTATCCCTAGAGGACCAAGTTGGTTTATAGTTCTAGTTAAAGAAACTGAAAACTCATTGGAATAATTAATTGAATTTATTCTAAGCTGATCTTTTAGTTTGGGAGCATAAACTGGACTATTCGTCTGGCTGTTCTTATGTCAACTATATGTGAAAGTGATCCGATCCTGCCATACTCAAGAACATAAATTACTTATTATAGCAAAAACCTGAATTATCAGGTTTCATCTCAATAGCAGCTTCACTGAGTGGGTTGTTGATAATCATAAAGAATATATTTAATTACTTTTTGATAAGGAATCGTCTCTTTCTGTTCAAAGATATAATAATTTCCAAAAGAAACACAAAAAAAAATCTACCAAATAAAATGTTTAAATTTATCAACAAACTGTGAATCAATTTATGTATATTCACAGTCATGGAAACTATGGTCAATTTGATTATTACTTATGTGACGTATTATTGCATAATAATTATATTTTAAGCATTTAAATATTCATAGTAAAAATAGTTAAATAGATATGAATAGGTTCCCATGAAACCATTCGAGTAGCTTATAATGAAAATTGAAAATAATAAAATAAAATTAACTAAGGTGCTGGAAACTTGTTATTGAACCCATTTAAGCTTAAACGGAACTCCCTTTACGATTTTACTATTCAATACACCGTATAAAATTCTCATTTTAATAGACATAGATAAATAGTTTTCAGTCAAGGTGTTTGGTCCTCAAAGACTTGGGTTTCGCTTTGACCCACTTAGCGCTGCAACTTCCTTATGTATCTTAATTGCATATGTCTATATGACATAAATCTTTAGTTAAGCATAACGAACAGCCAATACAACGCATATTTGTCAACAATTAAATTTAAGTGTCTGTAAATGAATTCAATTCTCATATCATTTGATTACCCCGCACACAAATACACACACACACACACACACACACACCACGCCGATGAATCAATAAATCATTTCAACTAAAATGATCTTTAAATGCTGATTACTTCTTTGGGCCATTCTAAATTCTTCAGTTAGAGAGAGCGAGAGAGACAAAGAGAAACACTTAAGCTGCCCGCTGGTTTATCTATGCGAAGAGACCAGACAAAGAAATGCATAAATTATTTCCTCGAAGCATTTGAAAAACGCCTGTTTGGCCACTAACCAACAACAACCAAGACTAGTGACGTCGATTTACTAGACTGGACAACGGTTTCGGTGCCTACTTTTCTGCCTTAGACTCAGCATCAGACTCAGCCTACTGCCTACTTAACTGGCCATTTAGAAAGCCTTCTTCTTGCCGTGTCCACGCTTTTGTCCATATTTGTACACAATTAGCAATGACACAAAAAATGAAAAGCGAAAAAAACGAAATACCAACCCAACCAACGAAAAGCAACAACAACAACAACAACCACAAACAAAAAACCAAAGCAAGAAAATACGTTAACGTAAAGGAAACAAAACTTCACACACCATAAATCGATTATCATTGCGAAAAGTACACACGCACACACACACCACACCATACAAACTATATATATACACTCGGTCTGAGGGGGCATTAAATCAAATTGTTTGTGCATTTTACGCCTCTCTGGTTTTTCGTGCATAAATTTATTTATCGACTTGTCCATCGACGGCTGCCGTTGCCGCCTTATCTCCACACGCATCGTCATCAACGGGCATCGGGCATCGGGTAGTGGACATCAGGACTTGGGCATTGCGTATACGCCAAGTTGGCTGTGCTTGGCATGTGCATGCATAAAATGTATAACAAAATTGTCATTAGCGTAAAGCATTTGTTAAGCACTCCAGATCAAGAGCGATAAGGTGTCTGTCTACCTGTACCTCTCCACTTTCCTCTTCCACTTTACACTTGAGTCGACCAACTGCATCCACATCCATCCAGCCATCCAGCCATCGAGCCATCCAACCATCCATCAACGCCATCGTCTCTGTGTCTGGGAGACTACGTAGAACACGCGCTGACAATCAAAGGCGACAGAAGCTACACTCAGAGAAAAGAATAAATAGTGGGTAGAGAAACAAATTAGTCTCCCAATTGAAAACATAAATTATTCGAATTTATCATTAGGTTAACCTTTTCGTGGCTATAAAATGCAACCAAACAAACCGAAACGACACATAATGGTTATGCCAAGTCGTAGCTTTTGTAATTGGTCATTAAACTTTTACTTACATTCCGGTTTATGAGTCTCTCTTTAGTTTAAGGACCCAAACATCACGTTTCAACATTTTGTGCCAAATCCAAATGCTTAATAACCGAAATTATGTCTTAGATTTATGTTAGTTTAAGGTTCGAGTCACTGCGAAATGAAGTCAAAAGGGATAATCAGAGACCATATTTGTTATAGATTTAGGTGATAAAAATAACCAATAACTAAAATTAAATGTTGTCTTTATGGCAATGAAGTCAAAAAGGTTAATTAATCTTGATTCAATATTTCTTATTGTTTATTTGAGTTAATATTTAGCTCTGAAAACTAATTGAAAATCAAAAGCAGGCATTGGTTTAGTTTGATTTTAAATTGTAACTATTTATGGTATATGTACTTTTTGGTAGTTAAAAGTATTAAATATTCAATAACAACAATCTATCAAAAGGGCCATGGGAAATTTTTCTCAGAATTTTTCAGAACACAGAGGAAACTTTTTTACTATTTTTAGGAAAATTTAAACCAAAGAGAAATGTTTTTACAAATTTTAAGTCAAGTCTCTACCTAACTCTCTGAGGCCTTTAAGTTATTCTGCACAAATTTCATTATTATGTATTATTGAAACTAAATATTATTTAATTAACAATTTAATATAGCAACTAATTAAATATAGTCTTAGATACATATATTGGCAACTACTTGCAATTAAGTCGTATGACCAAATTGTCAGTTAAGCAAACTGGTCAGTTAGATAATAAGACTTTAAAATGAAAGGGTTAAACATTGATTAGTCTTATTAAAGTTTTCCACTTTCGCTTAAAATACGGTAATATTTTAAATCATGGAAATGACCCTTGAGCCATTAATTATCAATAGGACTTATGTAATTTTTTAAGCAACAATTATTATTGGTGACTTTAGTTAACTGTACAATAGTTAAGAAGTACCTTATTAGTTAATTATTTACTCCATTGTAATTAGTTAATTTGGTAGGTTAAACTTAAATTCAAATTTGGTTGGAAATGGTTTCGCTTTCTGTTTTTAGCCCATTATTTTGTTGAGTGCATGAAACGGGTCCATTGGCACTTTGGTGAGGAAGTCTTTGGCTGCCTTCTTGCATTGCTTTTTCACACCTTCGCCTTCGCCTTTAGTATGGAATGGCATGGCATGGCTTCAGCTTCAGCTTTGGCTTTGGCTAAACATTTTTGCCTTTTTCTCAATAGGATTTTCTTTGCGCGCGCGTATCTTTTTTTTTTGTTTTTTGTTGGCGTTTTCTTTTTGGTCAGAAGGCCTGGTGTAAAATGGTCTGGATGATTGGCATTGCTTTGGTGTCGTCGTCATCATCGTCATCATCGAGAGCTGCTGCAGTGGCCGGCCTATTGACAATGCGTCTGACGTTTGGCTCCGCTGGCGGTGGCAGCTTTTGATGGCTGCCACTCCTGTGCTGTAAGCTTGATCTAAAAACTAGTTGCGTTGACATACCAATTAACTTGACAAATACATAATTGGTAGCAAAACAATTAAATGTTTTTCATCTCTCGCTCTCTGTTTATTGCGAGAATGCCTCCTCTGCGATACATGTCTGTGTCTATGTATATAGCAAAATGTTTTAAACTGATCGCCCATTTCGCTGTCAGCTTATGACCACTGAAAATTCATTTAAAGTTATCTAGTTGTCAATTTTTTTTTTCTCTTTCCCTCTGCGTTTTTTTTTTTTTTGTTGTTTGGCTTCAAGATATTTGCACAATTTGCTCGTAAAAAACAAATCAACAAAAACAAAAAAAAGGAAAAAAACGACAGAGAGAAATACAAATAAAACGGCAGCCGCTAACGAAGCGTCAACAAAAAAACAAGCCTCATACACATGACAATATTTTTCTTGTTTTTGTTGTATTTGTGGGCAGGCACTTGAATCTTTGTAGATACAAATGTATCTCAACATGTCCACACAAATATACACTAAACTGAAAGGGAAAATCAGCAACTCTAGAATAAAGAATGTCAAAGTTTGTATATATTGAATTAAAATAAATACTGATAAATCATTGTCAAGAAATTTTTAAATCAATAAGGACCATTCTTTTAGGGGTTTTTTTAACTCGTTTTAACAATTTTTTAACATTTTTATATGTATATATACTTATTTGTAGATTCCCTCAGAAAGAAAGAGAGATATTTTCAAATCAAACTAATCAAAAATTTATTTAAAAGCATTTGTTGTAACCAAAATTCATTACTTCCCGTCGGCTTTTAGACGTTTTACTTCTTTTAATAAGCTTTAGTTCATCTATTACAAAAGAATAGTGTGGCTGCATATTGGAAAAGGCAAAAAACAAAACCCTTAGAACAAACTATCAGTAGTTTCAATATATCTTAAACACTTACCATAATAATCCATTTGATTTCAAAAATAAGTCACAGTGCTTAGGATTTTAGTGTTGCTGCATATTGCTATAGACGAGCAACTAACAGTTTTAGACCAAACATTTGCTGTGTAAAACAATTCCAATTATGTATATAAGTAGCGTAAGGACAAAACCCATAACATAAATATCTCTAACTTGATCTGGATCTTTCTTTCTGCTTGTACAAGAAAAGTGTGGCTGCCTATTGCCAAAAAGAGACCATTTTCTATGCAGTATACAATATAAATCGATCAGTTTACTGGATTAAACAGAAAATTCCTCAGATATCGCAAAAGGGCATTCAAGCTACATGAAGATAAAGTTTCCTTATTTCTTTTTTAACTTTTTGTGTTTGTTACTCCGATCTGTGTGTTTGTTGTGTTGGCAGCGTCTTTGGCAGGTGCAGTTTGCATTTTGTGTGCTTCTTGTGGTTGTTGCAGTTGCTCATTAGTTTTTGCTGCCACAAAGTCTACGTCTGTTACCATTTTGGGCTTTTGCTTGGGAATCAGCTAGGCACACTGGATTAGGTAGACCCAAGATACAAAACAGACATACAGGCAAGACGACAGACCGTCGATCGTCGGTCGGCTGGCAAGCAGGCAAAAAGGAAAAACGTTTTGGCAGAGTGTTTTGCAGTGTGGGAAAACTTTTATTTCAAGGTTCAAAAGACGCCCGCAGAGTGTGAAAAATGGCTTAAAAGAAACCCAAAAACAACAGCAATAGCAACAACAACAAAAACAACAACAACTACAACAGTAAATAAATATAAAAGCGATTTAGAAAAACTTTTTGGGCTGCTGAGGCTGCCCCCACGGCGTATGCGCAATGCCATAAATTCACTTTCCGAAGCCAAAGCACTAAGCAGTGCCTCAGATGTGACCGGCCCCGGCCTGCGCTTTTTGGCATGTGTGAAAATAGCCCAAGCAATGGCCCAACTAGCAAAAATTCACAATTTTCATTTTCAGTTTTCAGTTACGGAGATTTTTCCATTCGCTCATTGCTCATACGCCATGTTGTGTTTCATAATTATAACTTAAATACGACAGTTTTATATAAAAATCAACTAGTAAATCAAAGTGCCTCAAAGCGCCTGGCAATTAAGTGGCAAGAAAATAAACGTAACAGTCAATGAATGAATGTTGATGGTGGCGGTGGTGTTGCTTAGTAGATGGTGGTGCTTGGTGGTGCTTGGCCAAGCACGTCGCCATGGACAGAGGCAGGCGCAGAGGCAGACGTAGAGAGTCCAACTCAGCGAAGCGAACTGTCAATTATAACCAATCGCACACCAAGTGCACATTAAACCCTATCAACTGTTTTTGTAATTTATTGTTTAGTTGGGTTTTGCCCTCGCTTCCTCACCCCCTTCTCTATCTGGTTTTCTATGCATGTATATAGGTAGTGTCTCTTCCCAGCTCGGCTTCCCCTCGCTTTGCTGTTGTTTCTACTTACAAGTCTCGCCAGTTTCGCATTTGGTGCGAGATCCGCATTGCAGCGCCTGCTGGGCCCATGTCTTAACAGTGGTCTCAGAACAATTTGCCCAAAAAAAACTGATGTTGCCTTCAAATCATTGAGTAAGCTTCAATTAAGTTGGAACAAATCATGATTTAAGTTTAATTGCTTTTACTAACGAAATGTTGCAATACTTTTAGTCAAAACTTTAGCACCACTGTGCGCACTCTTGCAACTTTTCTAGCTTGTGACGCGCGCGAGAAGGAGAAGGAGGGTAAGCGTTACCGTCTTGGCCTCATCATAATTATCGCTGCAAATGCAATAGCAGGAGAGGTGGGGGGGATAGGAGACACAGCTCTCGACTTCTCGGGCGGCAACGCAATGCAGCATTCGCGTAGATCTCTTACAAAGTCAAATGAGCAGTTTATGGCCACGACGGCCAACTTGAGCTCCGGCCATTTGAAGACGAGCTCTAAAGGAGCTCTAGGAGCCTGACTGTCTTACTGACTGCCTGCCTGCCTGCCACTTGGGGGGCAACATTCACTTTTTTTATTGCACCACTTTGGCAATAGGCTCACAAGTGTGATTTCAAATCTCTGGGTCGCCAACATCTTTTTGGCCAACTAAATTGGCAGAAATATGAAGTCAGCATGTGCATTTTGGGTAAAAGCGGTGATTATATGCTAGAGATATATACCTACATATATACATTTAGATGGCACCACAAGGAGAATGTCCAAAAACGAAATGAGAGAGCGAAAAACCGAAAAAAAATGAGGTGAGGTTATTTGCCACATAATAAGCATTAGCATATGTTGCAGAAGTCTTTTTTCTTCCCTTCCACACACACACACACTCACACACCGAAAACTGCAATTGCAAATGGGCCAACACAACAGCGAAAGAAACAGCACTGTGGGCTGACGTTGATGGCCAGTTCAATTAAATGCCATCAATTTTAATAACGCGCGCGCCTGGCTAACGGGCCAACCTCTCGACCAGTGACCAGGCAATCCGCTGCTGCTGCTGCTGCTACCTTGGGCATTGCTGTGACTCTCCATGGCATGGAAATTACAAATGCATCAGCGGACAGCAAAAGCAGCAGCAAAACCTAAAAAAACCATGTGTAGACAACGCACTTGAGACACTCGAGGCTATACCGAAGACCAAGTCCAAAACCACGTCGGTTGGTCGCTCGGTCAGTCAGGCAGTCCGTCTGACGGTCAGTCTTGAATATGGCCCTCGGTCATATAGTTGCAGGCACAGACAAAGCACTTAAGCACCCCAAAAGACTGAGCTTGGGTCACCTTCTACTCCACACTGACTGACTGACAAACGAGTCGCAAGAAAAGCCAAATTGAATGTGTCCGTGTGCAAGTGTGTGTGGGGGAAAAAGCGGAAAACCAGAAAAAAAGAAAGAAAAATAAAAGGAATTATTACATTTCTTATCTTGGCTAATTGCCGTTTCGTTTGCAGTTTTTGTTTCCTCCTATAAAAAACCAAAAAAAAGGAACTTTTATATGGATAATCTTGTTGAATCTATCGATTATCTCTTCAGGCCAGTTCAAACACTTGAACCTAACATAACAAACAAAACCAATAACAAAACATACAACGAAAGAGTCAGAAGACAGAGGCAATCTTCCAAGCTCTCTTAACCTTATTGTGCGACCAGCCAAGACCCAAAAGACAAGTGGCAAAGACTTGAGGTAACTTTTTTTAGATGATTTTTCGTTTGCTTAGTGCAAAATAAGTGAGAAAGGGAGAGACCCTTTTTGTATGCTGTCTGTAGGTTGTTCATACCCTTGCTAGCCCTTGGGCATATTGGGGCATTCTATGCAGCTACGAAAAGGATTCATTGGTAATACATTTAGAGTCAACTTAAGAATCGATAGCTAATCAGCGGTAACAAAAATGATTAAAATTTTAATCATCTATCGTTGAAAAGAGTGTATGTAATTGAAAGGTGTGCAAATTAACCGCTATCAATTAATTTACGAAGGCTTCATAAAATGTTTTTTTACAAGCGGCTCGCTTTTTGACACCTCCTTTAATTCTGGCACTTTTTAGCAATAACTAATTGAATAAATAATCGATAAGTTGTTTCTTTTATAGTTAAAGATCTCTAAGAGTTAGTTCGACATCGTTATATGTTATTGTAATGCCACTTAACATTCTAAACAAATTATTTGTTGTAAATTCTATATAATCTTTAAGCTAGATATCCCAATTAATATTGATCCACGGAATAGCAAGTTAAAGTCCATCAGACCTTGTTGATTCTTGTTGAGGTACTCTTCCTATAACTAAGCACTTTTCTGAACAAATCTATTTACAAACATCTATATCAACAATCATTAGAGTATAAAGGGTATAGAACCATCATTATAATACCAAGACCCTCTTGGTCTTGGTCTTGGTCTCCATGATGGCAGCTGCTGCTGGCAATTGATGTTGATGTCGCGGGCGCCAAAATCGACACACTTGTCCCCGTCGCAAGTTGAAGTCCGTAACCAAAACTCCAAGTAGCAAACTGACAGTCGTCGTCGCATTCGTCGTTGTCTGGCTCAAGTACAGGTTAAATGGATCACGACTGCACGGATTTGCTGTCCGTCTGCCTCAGTCTCTCACTCTCTTCTCTCTGTCCCGTTGTTTGTCTGTCTGTCTGGCCAGGGCCATAAAATACGCGACATGCAAACGTTTTTGATGCAAAACGAAATTAGGAAATTGTGTAAAAAATACAAAAAACCAAAGGAAAAAATACTGTTAACTGACAAGCCAAAGTGTTCCAAGACAGTTTGGTTCAGTTCAGTTTAGTTCGGTTAAGTTGAGTTGAGCTCAGTTCAGTTGCCAATCCAGGCAGTTGTTCATTTACGAGTCTCATTAGGCATTTGGCAGCCATAAAGTTTGAACATTTTGTTTAAACGTATCTCAATTGCCATTTTTTCTTTTCATTTTCCTTTACTTGCAGCAAGCACCTCGTCGCATGGCATCAGCAAATCCTCATCGTTGGCCACCAAGGCAGTGGTCCATGGCAAACAGTCGATTGGTAGCTCATCCGCCTCTGCATCCTCCTCATCATCATCCTGTGCCACTTATGGCGCCTCAGCCTCATTGGGACCATTCGGTAGACATCATCAACATGCAACGCATCAGCAGCAGCAGCAACAACTTTATGCCTCTGGCGTCTCCAAGTTGCCATTCTCGCCATTCTTTGCCGCATCGCCATTCTTCTTTACCTATCGACGGATTAGCAAGCAGGAGGATAACAATAATAGTTGCAGCTATAACAATGGCACCACTGGCGGCAATGCTGGTGGCTCTAGCTCCTCATCGGCCTCGCTCATGCAGGACTATGATCGCAAATTTAGTTTGCTAAGCTTGTTTAAGAATCCCTACAAATTCTCTGCCGATGGCCATCAAGGAGGAACTAAAACCTCAGCCTCAAGTAAATCGAATGCGTCCACTGCCTGTTCGCCAAGTTGGAAGAGTTACTCATCCGCTGGCTCACCGCATGCTGCCTTAAACCCTGCCTTCGGTGGGATGGCCTTAGGTGCCACCCGCAAGGATAACAGCAGTTTCAGTGGCATCAATTTCGGTAGTGGTGGTGGTGGCAGTGGCACCACATCGTCCTCCTCCTCATCGCCGTTCAGTCGATCGACGGACACTTCAAGCAATGGAGGCTACAATGATCTCTCCAAGAACCGCAAGGTACACAAATGTGACACCGAGGGCTGCGACAAGGTCTACACAAAGAGTTCGCATCTCAAGGCACATAAAAGAACGCATACGGGTGAGTTTTAGAGTTACTTTAAAATTATTATCCTGCAATTCATTAAATCAAAATTAAGCAATGGTTTAATGGTTTAGCAAGTCCGACGAATCATTCAATTATGTTGCCTCTTAGATCTTCATTTCTTTTCTCTCCATTAGTTTGCAACTAATGCTTCAGTCACTTAAAACTTGCAATTTCCCAACTCAACGCAACTAGTCTTATTCTTTTATAACCCTTAACTGGTTCAACATTTTTTGTCTTTCACACACTCAAACTAAAGTTCAACTTTATTGCCTTCAAAATAGAGACCTGCTGTTGCATGGTCTCTTCAATACTTTCGATTTACTCTTGATTGAAAAGCAAAAAAGATGTAGTAGACGATGTAGTTCTATTTTGAAACCAGAAATAAGTCTCCAATAAATGTAAATGCACTTATGCCTTAGTGTGCTAGTAATTCTCAATGACCAATCTTTTAGCAATAATGTGTTTTTCTTAATTTTTTTCTAATTGTTGGTGAACATTTTGTTAATTCCCAGTCATTTTTCTTACTAGTCTTTCTATTATTTGCTTTTCACACAATCTTTTTTGTTAAACATATCTTTCTATTATTTACTTTTGGCATAGTCTTTTGTCTTAAGCATTTTTCTAATTTCTTTGGACATTCATTCTTTTTATTTTGACATTTAATTTTAACTGCCATTTTACGTTACTAATTTGCCCTTCTATTTCAACACTTTTACAGCAAAAATTTAATAAAATTTTTGGGAGGAAAAAAAGAAAAGTCCAATAATGGTTTATGACACTTTCATCTTTCACCGCTTTCCGAAAACCTTCTATAATTGGTATGTTTATTGTTGTTGTTTTTCTTGCAGGTGAAAAACCATATGTGTGCACCTGGGAGGGTTGCATCTGGCGATTTGCCCGCTCAGATGAGCTAACCCGGCATTATCGCAAACACACGGGAGTGAAGCCCTTCCGCTGTCAGCTGTGTACACGCAGCTTCAGTCGATCCGATCATCTCTCATTGCATATGCGTCGCCACTGACCACTCTTGATCCTGGCCATAAAATTACTACTCTATAGCATAAAGTACATATACATATAGAACCATGCCCGAGGAATACTCATTTAGACCACATTGTAGAAGGAGGCCAAGTTACATTGGAGCCAAGCCAATTCTCTAGATGATCTAGAGTGAAACCTATTTGTTCTTTTAATGCCTAAGTAGCTCAATTTAGTTTCTTTTTTGTCGGTATACAAAACAAAAGCATAAACCGGGCTCAAAGCCCAAATTAGTTTCTTAGTTTAAAACTAAATATTTATATTTAAGAAACAAAAAGGGAAAAATTTGTAAAATTTCTACCATGCATTGCCTTAAGAAGCCAAGTGAGAGAAAAAAACATTGAAAAATTATTATAAACTAGTTAAGTAAATAATATACTATTATGCCTACTACTTTATACACAATATATAGATATATTTTTTGGATTGGTGCTAGCAACTTGAATGTGTGTGTTTTTTGTATATATATGTATACATATCTATATATTTATATAAAGTTGAACTAATTATAGCAAAAATTTTTATATTGGATGTTAAGTAGAAAATTTTTTATAAAACTCCCCACAGAAAAAGAAGACGAAAAAAAAACATCAGAAGAGGCAACTACAAAAGACAAAAGTAAACAATAAACAAATGCCAAGCAATCTATTTATATACAAAATACTCGTACAATAGAAGTTATCCATTAGTTATATATGTATCTATATGTAGAATATGATTTGACAGCAATTTGTGGCCAACTCAGAAAACAGAAAACTGCTGAAATATTTATCATCTTCACATCTTTAATTGGCCACAAGTATCCAATAAACGAAAATTGTCTCTAAGTTTTAACTTTTAGAATGGACAAATTGTACTATTTTATAAACATTTTACAACATCAACAGCAATCACAAGAAGAAACAATTTTTTTGCTCTCAAAATAATAATAAAACAGAAATGGAAAAACCTTTTTTTGTACCATATTGAAACGATTTATTTAACTTAACAAAGGAACAAGCAAAAAATCTTCAGATCTGGGCCTGCTCATTAAGCTGAGTTACAAATCCGCTGTGGTTTTTTCCTCTCCTTCTCCCCACCCAATATCCAACATCTTGCATTTGAATGAAAAATCAATTGAGCACACAATGGACCAAGACGCAGTTGGCTAACTTTAGTATCCATTGACATGGCCGACCAGGCCCCTTGCTAACTACATACATACATAGTCACTAAGCCACAGCCATAGCCAAAGATGTGTGGCAAGTTGTCAGCAGAGGCCTTTGTGGGTAATGCCACTGACTCCAGCCACAATTCCTTCCAACTTAGAGAGAGAGGCACGCACCCGGGCCAATTGTCCAAGGGGAGCATTGTCGTCGTTTGTCGTCGGCTTGCGTTGTTTGCAATAATAAAGATGACAAATTTCTCGTCATTTGTAATTTCAATGCGAAGCGACTGGGCGGAGAGAGAAAGGGGGAAAGACTCTACAGGCTTGGGATATGTTAGAGATATTTTTTTTGCGCTAATACGCATAACTGGTTAGTTAGTTTGCCGGGTTAGTGCTTCGGCTGGATGACACCTGCAGCGGAAATCAGTGCATGAATAACGCTTTGGCCATTAACTCACAATTGTGAAATATTACGCATACGCCGAGGCAATTTATTGGTAAATTAATAACCACAAATCCGACCAAAAGACAGACAGTAGCAATAGTAGTAGCTGGTAACTGCCGCAGCCGCTGCCGCTGTTGCCATCACCTTACGAGTTTAGCATAAAGGTTAAATAAATATACATAGATTTAATACATACAAATCTATTTTATCTATATATGTATATATATAGGTACGTAAAGCTACATTTCGTATGTATAACAGACCGGTTTTTTAGGTTAATTAATATGCCTCTTGGGTCAGGTCAATATTGCGTCGAGGTTGCTGTTGATAGGGAGAGATGGGTTGGGGTTGCGGCTGGAGATGGAGATGGCATGGTGGTTTAATGACCTGATAAATGTATGTAAATGAGTAAAAGTAAATTAGAGAAGCATCCAAAGAGAAAGACAAAGAGAATCGTTGAGAGAGTAAGAGTTGTCCATGAAGAATATGTGTTGATTGACTTGTCAATAGAACCGAATGGGATGAGAAAATTTAACAATTGCTATTGAAGTAGAATTTTTAATAATTTAAATAAAGCAAGAAAGAAGTCATAAAACAAGTGTAATTAACACACAAGGAATAAGTTACAGAGATTTGGAGATGGCGAAAATATGTCATAAAAAGAAAAGTAAACTACCTTTAAAGTTTCAATTTACTTACTTTTTACCTTAAAACTTACATATTCCATTATGAAATGGAGACAGAAATGCTTGAAGAAACATCTTTCAGACAGCTTCACACATCAACGTGAGGACCAAAAGTAAAGTCCATTTCATAGAAAATTGCTTCATTATAGATCATTGGATCATTATAGATAACATTAAAATGAATTTCAGTTTTTGAAGTACAGTTGAAAGTTTCTTGAATACTTAATAAATACTTGCAATTGTACATGCATAAATAGTTGTAACACAAACAAAAAGTTGAAGTAATTATAATTCTTGATGGATATATCGAGCCTAGTTATGTACATCGAAACACTTCATAAAGAGGAGAAATCCTCCAGCCAAGTGGGTTGTTAGTTTAAATGTACTCTATATTGTTAATAAGGTTGATTGTTAAGGCAAAGTTCAGCTCACATTGTGCACATATGGCTAAGCAAAAATAGCAAGTAAAAGGAATTGACAATGGCACAAGTCTATTGGAACTGAGTTGCAGCTGTTTCTAAATGAAAGCTGATCATAACAAAGGCAAAAAGAACATGCAAAATCATTGGAAGTGACTCAACAAGTCAATAATATTGGACAAATTCTCTCTCAGTACTCTACAACTTCACATAAGTTTTGGAGGCTTATTTAAAGTTTTCCTTTTGTTGCTTTACTTTTTTTTTGTTTCTTGTGGGTAAAATGAAATATGTTTTTCTCTGTTTGTTCGTGAAATGTCTGATATTTTTGCGAAAACATTTCCTAAGCTTAGTGCATAAACATGTGAGCTCATTAAAAACCAATAATGTCCATGGCCAGAGAGTCAGAGGAGACAGCGAGTTAGAGTTAGAGTTAGAGTTAGAGCCACCACACTGTGTCCATCAATTTGGTTAGCCTGGCGACTGGCGGCTGACTGACTTTTGGCGGGTGCAATGTGTCGGGCATATTGTGGACTCTTGTGGAATCGAGCTTGGAGCCTGTTGTCGGTTGTCTCGTCGGCATCGTCGGGAATCGAGGTCTGTCCATCAGCGAGGAAAAGAAAAAAACGCTCCAATAACCAAATCTGAAGAGCTACAGTAAAAGGAGCAAAGACTGTGTGTGTGTGTGTGTGTGTGTGTGTGTGTGTGTGAGTGAAGAGAGGATAGAGAAGGTGGGGGGATGGAGTTAAAAGATTTGGTCTTGGTTTTGGTCCACACAGTCATTGTGGTTGTAGTCGTCCATTTTTAATTTATTGTTATGCCTTTTTGCTGCCTTTTGGCTGCCGCTGCCGCTGACGATGTGATGCGATGTTGCTGCTGGTCGGCAGGTCATGTGCAATTTATGAAACGGCTTTGCATTGGACGCGCGGCCTGATTTTTGAGACACATTTGGACTGTCGCAATGACACAGAGAGTAAAAGAAAGACGCAGAGGAATAGAGAGAGAGACAGAAGAGGGGATAAAGATTGGTATAGAGAAGGGGGAGCTTGGCAAAGCTGCGGGTCTCAGCTTCTGTCCATTTGATTTGTGATCGATTGTGTGTCGTTAGTTTGCGACATGGGGCATGAAATCTTTGACACCTAACGGTAACTGCCAGGTATAGGCTAGGTACCAGGTACCAGGTACGAGGCACAGCAGTGGGTGCCCCTTTCTAGCTTCTGCTTCTACTTCTTGCCACAATAAATTGGAACGTTGCCTTCATCGCCCCACAACTCTTCATTTACTTCGCTGGGAGTTTGTCAGCGCTGGCTGGACCAAGTGTTGGCAGTTTTGCCATTTATTTTACAGGTGAGTGAGCATAATAGACAGTTGCAAGTCTCTTTTTTTGGGGCCTTGGATGACGATGATGTTGACGATGGGGCATGCTGTGCGGTTGTTGTTGCCTTTGTGGCTCTTGCTTCAATTAAAAACAATCCGCTCGTCTCATTTGACAATTGCCAAGAGCTTGCTGGCCAAATAGAGCTTGGCTTGCCGAGTGGGCGGGGGGAAGGCTAACCGTTGTTGGCTCTTTATAATTTTTGTTTTAAGCTAAAAATGTAAGTATATGTTGGAAATTAAAATTCCCATCACACCATAAAACCCATAAATCATCTTTTATCTAAGCAAGTCTATCGGCGCATGCGCGCGCGCCAACTTCGGAAGAAAAGCAGGCAAAAGACCAGCCAACAATAACAACAGCAACAACAACATCCCCATCTCCATCCTCCAACTACATCCAAGATGTAGACAAAGCCTTGTCCAGTGCCACAGTGGAAAATGGATGCGAAGCCTGTTGCCTGCTGCCTGCCGCCTTGTGGAACCTGCTTGACTCTCTGCCTTAATGAGAATTTAATATTTTTCAATAAAAATTTGTAAAAGGCGCGTTAGCTTGTCGACCTGCTCCCTATCTCACTCTAACCCTCTTCGCTCGCTCTCTCTCTCTCTCTCTCTCTTTCGATCTCTGTGGTGATCTTCTGGTAGATGGAGCCGCCTTGGCCATGTGTGTCTTGGCTATTAACGCACTTTGTTTTCTGTGGCCATTGGCCATGGCCTGCGTTTTGCACATTTTATGTCAGTGGCGTAGACCCCAACAACAGAGAGATTATGCGGGTACTCGTCTGGCTATTATGTTCTTAAAATAATCATTAAAATTAAGCTTAAATAAATCAAAATTTGGCAATGCTTCGAGACGTTGACTGGGAAATGACAAATGCAATCCATCTGAATCGAATGGCGAAAACTTTCTGGACTTACTCAATTTATGTTGGGGATATGGGCATCTTGTGAACTTTGCAATTAATAATCTTCAACTAATTGTTATTAACAATGAAGCCATAAAACTATTAAAATTGTTTCCCAAAATTATATTCAAAAACCTATGCTTAAGTATTGTTTTGATTCCCATAAATAATCACAATTTCAATTTGCAATAGCAAAGGAAACAATAATTTTTCCATAAATTGTGCGTCGTTTTATAGTTATTTATCCTTTATTATAGCAATATTCTTTTTCATACTTTCTATTTCTATTTATTGAAGAAAATGTAAAATTAAGAAATAATTTCAACTATTTTATACCATGATCTGAGTTTGTTTAACCATTTCTCTCTGTTTGCCAATAGTCAAAATGCTCTATAAATATACTTTGCAGATTCAAGTCCATAACATAATCAACATGTAAGCTATTTGCATAATATGTTCATGAATATTTAAAGTTGGAGACAAAGCAGCTTACAGCAGTTCGAGCGACAGTTGACTTTGACCTTTATTTTCATTTCTCCCTGCTGATGCATCAGAAGCCCCAGCCCCTGGTTAACTAGTAACTTCCCTCACCCGTTTATGTTATTGTTATGGCCTGTTATGTTTATGCATTTGGCTGTGGGTTTTAGTACACATTCGATTCGATTCGAGGAGAAAGACTCTTTTTGTGGCCTAATGCACATTGCATACGAAATCGTCTAAAGTTCAAACCTGAACGAAAAAGAAGAACCGGGAGCGGGAGTTGGCCACAGATTGTCGCCGTTGGGTCGTTCGAGGTTCTTAGTCTAGTCTGATCACCGATCACTGGCACTGGCCCTGCCCCTGCTCAATGTGAAGCTATTGGCGGCAGGCGCGTGCAGACTGTGAGACTCTTTTAATATGCCAACAATGACAATCAAATGTCACCTCTGGTGCGCCATGTCTAGACTGCCGCCAGTCGATGCCAGACAACGGTGGCCCAAAAGAAATTGCATGCAAGTGAGTGCCAGCCGGCCAGCCAGCCAGCCAGCCAAGCCAGCCTGATTGCAACTGCAACAGCAACTTGCCACTGCAACAGCAAACAACAACAACAAATAAATATGTCATTTGCCTCATTATAAAGATAGCAAATGGGGGAAAAATATATATAAAAAAAGGCCTCCTGATCAGCCAAGAACCTGAGCAGCTTGCGCCCCCAGAGCTGCGTCACATTTAAACGTTTAATGATAATTTATGAATGTTGTTGTTTTTTATTGCAACAACAAAAACAACAAACAGCAAACAACAACAATGCCGTAAACCAATAAATCTTAAGGATCACATAAATCTTGGCGCTAACTGGCCAAAACGGAGCAGACCAGAGCAGAGCAAAACCAGCGGAGACGAGACACAGTCCAACTCTTTTGAAAACTCTGATCACTAGAAAGGCAAGAGTGGATAAGGGGTAAGCAGGAGGCAATCAAAGAGAAAAAAAAAAACAGAAATTACAACATTACAACTTTTTGCAATTTGTCCATATGCCGTAATACCCTTTTAAACGATTAGAAAATTCAACTAGAAATCAAAATGTAAAACTCTCATTAGGAAAATGGAGACAATAATTTTAGAAATTATTGTGTGATAATTTTCTTAATTTATCAACAATTTAGATTATTCTAAGTAAAGTTTTATATCGAATGGACTATATTTTAAAGTAAATCTCTGGTCTCAGGATTATCATTAGATATTTAGAGATTGAAAAAAAAAAAAAAAACAATTCTGCAATTCTCAATGAAAGAGACATTTATTTATTTATCTTGTATCCTTTTCTTTTGCTTCAAAATATGAAATTTTACATTAAAAGATAAATTTTTCTGTATTTTAAAGAGAAATAGCATATTTCTATAACTGTTCAATATCTTTTAATTAAAAATTTGACATTGTAATAACTTAGCTACACTTCAGACTTCGATTAGCTCCTAAACAATATAAAGACCAAAATTAAAGCAACAAGGTTCATCCCAATATGAATCTGTTCTCAATTGTGATTATTCTGTTGTTTTTGTATGCTGCAGTCTTAAAGAAGTTATTGATATAAAAAATATTGTTTAAATCAAATTTTAATAAGAGTGTCTAATGTGTACATATTACCTTGCTTCTATATATTTGAGACCTGACCAACTTTAAGATAAAGAAACTGAAGCTAATATTTATATATTTCAATCATTTTCAATGCTTTTTACCCTGGAAATCGATCTTTCAGTAAAAATTAAGTAACTAATTTCAGTATCAGCACTTCTTATTCGGCTTTAACTAATAATTAAATAAAAACTAAACACAAAATTCTAATTAAGTGTTATATTTTACTCTCTGGATAAATGGCTTTAATACTTTAGGTATTAAAAGGTATTTTCTTTTTAAAGTAGTGACAAAATGAATTTTGACATTTGAGATAATTAACTTAGCCTTTTGATAACTTCGACAGCTTTTTTTTACAGCCTTAGTTCATGTAAATTACACATTAAATAAATATAAATAAAGAAAAAAAAGAAAAATTGAAGTCCTGCAATTATTTCTTCTGACAAATTTCATGAGAAATGAGAAATACTCTTTCTGTGCGATAGGACATTTGTAAGTATGTATGGGAATACAGAAATTATTTTTGGGCTCCCTGACGACTCGGAACACTTGATCAAACGGCGGGAGTTGGCTATTGACAGCTGCAAAACCTTGATAGTTAAGTGGGGCTTGAGTTGAACCTTTTTTTTGTGGTGCTGGTGGTGGTGATGGTGATGGCTAGTGGCTGGTGGCTGGTGGCTGGTGGCTCTCCTGTGGTGCCTAATGTGTTAATAAGACTAGATGCTTTTTGTTGCTCACTTGCCAGCTGAAAGATTAAACAATTTTTAGTTTTAGAAAGGAGGCTTAGGCTAATTTTTTGTTGTTGTACTTGTTGTCTTCATCTTATGAATCGGTTCTCTTTTTTTTTGTTTGTGTAGTTTTTGTTTGTTGGATAATTGAATTTTGCTTTTCATGCTTCGTTAACATATTTTGCTTATAAGGATTTCCCGTAAGCAGCAAAAAGAAATCACAACTGATCAGTGAACATGCCGCCACAAGCTTTCAGCTTCATTGTTGCAGGTGCATGTTGCCGCAACAATGCCATAAATTGTGACATTGGCTTATCTCTCTTTCCCTCTCTCTCGCTCTCTCTCTCAGTTTTTCTCTCAACCCCAACGACAACAACATCTTGGGGCAAAAAGAAGAAAAAAAGCCAAGCAAAGCTGGCTAATTCTTTTTTTTTTTCTTCTCTTTTACCTTAGTTTTTATTTTTTGTTTTGTTTTGTAGTGCAAACGGCTTAGAACGAGTTTTGGCATTTACGACTCACTCACTCACTCAGTCAGTCGGTCGATCGGCAGATCTCTTGTTGTGGATGCAGTGCAGCGGCCACCGCCACCGCCACCGTTTTTTATTTTGCTGCTTGTGTTTGTTGTTGTTCTTGTCGCTTGCCGCATTATGTTGCTGCTTAATTGGTTATAAATTAATTAAACGTCGATTAATAATCCGGCTTCTTGTCAGTTAAAACCGCCGCCGCCGTTGCCGTTGCCGTTGCCGTTGCCGCTGACGACGACGACGACGTTGGCCATGGCAAAAGTTGGTGGTAACTTGGTAGGTTCTGGGCTTGGGAACAGGAACAACAATAGCCAAAGAGTCAAGTCAAGACCACAAAGGAGTGTGGAGGGAGGAGAGCGAGAGACAGCAGCATCTGGCACACACACACACACATACGTGATGAGTTGGCAATAATGATCTTGTTGCTGCTGCTGCTGTTGGCTTGAACTTTGGCTCAGCAGCAACAACAACAACAACCAAAAAAGGGGGAGAACAACTCATTAATGGCCTGGCCTGGCCTGCGAGTATATCAATGACCATTTGGGCGTTTAGGTTGAAGCCACATTGCTGTCAGTTAGCCTGTCAACATGGGCCCCATTGTTGCCTGTTGTTTGCTATGAGTTAATTGTTTTTTTTTCTCTCTCTCTCTCTTTTTTGAAGGCAGAAAAATGGCAACAAATAATATAAAAGTAATAAATTAATTAAATATGTGTAAATGCTACTAGCTTTAGGTTGTCTTTTTATTATATTCCCTGTTTTTTTTTTTGTTTTCTTTTTTATTTGCAGTGAATTAAAATAAATTAAAAATTCAATAAAAATATTTATAACACGAGCATTATACTTAATCAAAGGTTATAAATTATTTGGAGTGGCTTTTTTAAATGGTTCTAACTATACCAGAAACATATTGGAATCTAAATCCGTTTATTAAATTGCCAAAGAAACTCGAAACTATTGAGAAAAGAGTGGAAAGGTTTAGCTGGTTATAACTATGTAGATCTATCAGAACAAAGTGATGATTTAAGGGAGAGTGAGAAAGTCATGATTGGAAATCGAATTATTAGAGAATAAACCAACACTACCGAACAAGTGAAGAGTTTCCTAAGATAGCCTTGCTTTAAACAATCTTTTTGTTTTCGATTTGGCGTGCCAATTTATTACTAAGATAATTACGGTTTCCCAAATAGTTCATAATTAATATAAAATAAAGTAAGTAAATCGTAGCTCCAAATTCGCTGCCAGTCGAGAACCAGTTATCTATATACTGAAATTCATAAGACCAATAGAAGGGAGTGGGTAAAGCCTTTCTACATAATTTTTCACATTAATAAAAACAATAATCGATAAAATTTTTATTATCTCTTTGTTTTTACTGACTTATGTGGAGCTTTTATGTCTTATTGACTTGTAGTGCAATGTAAACCCATCCAGAAAAATTGTTTAAACTATAAACTTTTATAGTGACCAAAAGCAAAATTATATGTAATATCAATAAAATGAAGAAGAAACTCATACATAAGCCGCCTCCCCATTGTGCGAATAATTTCTTTAAGATTATTATTTGCGAATATAAAGAAATCGTCCAACAGTTGGATTTGATTGGAAATTACTTTTGAAACACATTAGAAGATTTAGAAAGTCATGTAGAGCCAATATTTTTACATTGGAAACGAACAAATAAAAATTAAGTTAAACTGATCAAAAAGCATTTCTGTAATCCTTTAACTAATACAAAGAGATATATATCATTTTAAATAAATAAATAAAAGTTTGGCGTATTCTTTTTGAAGCCAAGAACATTGTTTAAGACCTTGAGGTTTGATACGCGAATTTAACTCTGAGAAGAAAATCTGAACTAAGCAGGATGGTGATCAAAATTTTGAATCCTTCATACATACATTATAGATCTATAAAAATCTTCCTACTTTATAAAAGTTTGAAAATGAAAACTAAGTTGGCTGTAGTTGAAGAGTGGACAATGGAAGGAAACTCTTTTATAGTTATTAAACTTATTATGCGGACAGAATTATTTTTCGGACAGACTGTTTCTAGATGAAATGTATAGACGTCTCATCTTGATGAAACGCCTTCTGTTTCTACTTGATATAATCCTTTAAAAGAGTGTGCAATTATTAATAGTTTGCAGGCAACAGAACTACATAGTTGTAGAATTTACGGCAGAAACCAAAATTTGGGAGCTAGTACATAATGTTCTATCGGATGAATATTTACATAGTGGAATGATAAAATAGACATACAGAAGCTTATGGAGGGGGGCCAATGAATAGAGATTACAACTTGTTGAAAGTCTTATTTATGGATTAAGATGATCGAAATGATTAAATTTTTGATGAAATTCAACTAAAGGTGGCTACAAATTTATAGAGGAAGTTGAGCTATACACACTATCTACTCCTATT